>OV702297.1:337827684-340327684 GCA_916181665.1 Avena sativa | reverse complement strand
AATCATCACAAGAATTAAAGCATTAGTCTTATTTATTTTATTTTAGAAAAGTAATTTATACTCATTGAAAAACTACTTAAGATTTAATATTCTCCAATTAAAATATGGGATCATGTTGACACATGTCATCACCTCATATTTTAATACTTGAGAATGTGATTTAAAGTGGTGTCACAATTTACTAAGGTTTAACCTTTTTATTTTAATTAATTAAATTGACTAGAAATGCCTATGGGGCATTCTTTTATTACTTTTCCATTATTACTGCAAGTAAACCTAGATATTTTTATATATTTGGAAAGGTCTTATCAAATGTGATTTTTTAGAGTTGGAATCAACTCAAAAGCATTTATGGTTAAATTTTTAAAAATGTTTGAATGCATAAAAGTCTATGCCATGTTAGTTTTACTATAGGTGATCTATAATTCCAAATGGTTTGAATCCAACGGTCTTAGATTAAGAATTTCCATACCTTTATAACAAAACTGGTTTCATGCAATTTGGTTTAGTGAATCTATCTAAATTGAATTTTGAATCTACTGCCAGAACTAGGTTTGAAACTAAATAGATAAATCTAAATTAAAACTACTGGGTTGCGTGGGAGAGCTAGTTGGGTCGGCCCACTGCGCACAGCACGCTCGGGGGCTGGTTAAGTGGTGTCCCCACGCGTCAGTGGGATAGGGGGTGCGAAGGGGTATGGGCTAACTACGACCGTAGGATTAGACTAAGGATCAACGGCTCACGGCCATCGTCCTCGTCGAACAGAACGCGACGGGCTCGAACCCTAGCGCGGCCAGTGGGGATCTGGAGCGGCTCACCGGGGCTTAGGCGATGGTCGGCGATGGGGGCAAACGACGAAGTCGATGACGGCGGTTCTCCTAGTACTGGCGGCTCCTCCTGGGGTGGCTCCAATCGACGGCTCCCTTCTCCTCCAGCAGCGCCAGGCTCTGGCGAAATTCCGGCGAGGGAGAGTTTGCCTTGACCCGGGAAGAGGTGGGAAGGATCAGTGAGAGGTGGGGAGTGAACTGGTGTGAAGAAAACAAGATGGGGAGGCCTCCTTTTATAGGCGAGCGAGAGAGGCCGAGCGGCATGGCAGTGCTCGTCGGGGTCGGGGTTACAGCGAGCTACGGTCATGGCTGGGGCTAGGGGACAGTGTGCGGTCTCCTGGCGGTGCATAACAGCTTAATGGCGTGGAAAGGGGTGGTGCGGTTCGGTCGGAACGCGCTGGTGCTCTGAGCGGCACTGACGATGTTTTTGACGATGCACAGGCGCTCCTGGTCGCGCAGCGGCGAACGAGGATGTCTGGTGGTATCCTGGGACGGTGGTGATCGCAAGCACGGGCGGCGAAGGCGAGGCGCGGTTTGTGCGAGTGTGTCGAGCGTGGCAAGCTGGCGCGCTCTGGACATGGCAGAGACAAACTGGGTGTGCGTGTTCTCGGTGGTCCACTGCTTGTCAAGGCTCGAGGGTTGGACAGGGGGTGGCGGTGGACGGTGGCGTGCTTCCTGGACACGGTGGCTAGGCGCGCGATGGCTATGGCTAGCTTGCCATGGTCGGCTGGCAAGGGTGTGCTCGAGCATGCACATCATGGTGCATTGGTAGGGGTCTAGGTTGGTTTAATGCTGGTGTGCTCACTGGGGGAGACAAGGGTGATCAATGGGGAACAAGGTTTGGCAAAAATACTGCTCAAAACAGTGAAGTTTGGTAGAATTTGGTTTGCGTCTCCAAGTGTTTGATAAAATGGCCGCAAGAAATTCATATTTGAATTTTTGGATGATACTTGGTGAGTGTACTGGGCACATACTAGGGAGTCTCTGGTTGATTGGGTTTGTCAAGGTAAACTGGTTTGGTTAGGTTTTGAGAAATGGTGATCTTACCATATGAACTAGATTTAATTTTCAAATGTTATTTGAATAGGGTTGCCAAATGTTTATGGGGGTTTGGAAGGTGGGCTTGGGTTCACTTTTACTTGGTCTAGCAAGGGGTGAAAAGAATTGGATTTGTTTCTGTTTGAAATCTTGGACTAGAAACATTCAAAGTGGTCTAGTGAGCAAGATTGGCAAAAATGACCATTTGCTTATATAGTTTGTTTTCGAATTTCTCTTAATTTGATTCTGCTTGGAAATGATTTAGATGATGTTGTTTTCATATTTAAACCAATCCTTGCCATTCATAACAATCACACAAGTCCATACAAGCATTCATGCATTCATCACATACACACATGCATTCATATGGATTTAATTAACAAAAGTTTTTGTTAACCCTAAATTTGGGTGATTGGAATTGATAACTTTGATTAATATTTTTGGGATGTTACATTATATGTATGTGTACTTGGTAATTATCGGATCTACCTATATGTTGGTTCGACTTAAGGTTTTAATTTTCCCGATCTGGCCAGGTGCATTGTTTAGGGTTTCGTTGATGCAAAATCTGGGGATTTCTGCACTGTCCATGGTATCATCTGAGTTCTATGATTAAGTCACATTTTGTGTTAAATATCCCAATGGGTTGCATATATGCGGGCATGTTATGATTGATCTTGGATACACAATACCAAATATGTGGCACTATTTTATTGCCACTACTACTGATTTCTCTGCAGCACTTTTAGCTGGAGGGATGTTCTTGTCGAACCTAGTGATATGAACAAATAATTTTATCTTATCATCATGCCCCTTGGTTTGGTAGGATCACCTCTTCATTCTCTTTGTGCTATGTTCTATGAGGCACACTTAATTGTTGCATGTGCCGATGATTTAAATCTGTAGAATCACGTGTTTGAGTGATTTTGTAATACCTAGTTCCATGCACAAAACACATTGTTGTAACATGGTCCTTGGTCTTACAGAATCATCTCCTTGATTTTTGAGTACATCAGTTCAATATGGTATCGGAGTCAACTAGTCTCAAGTTACAATTTGGTATCAGATCCAAGTGGTCTCAAGTTCAATACCTAACGAAAACGTACTACTAAATCTAAAATAGTTGTGGCCATTTTGAATCCCACATCCTATAAGCTCATCCCGCGAGAGAAAGTGTTGAAGAAAGACCGGTAATATATTTCAATACTACCTCACCATAGTGATAGACGCCGCTACCACTTCGCCTCCTGCCGGCTAGACTCTAGCCATGACGGTGTTTTGGGCACTCCGTCGACTCCACCCTTCTCCGGCACCCCTCCCTAGGCTCTGCCTCGATCCCGCCACGTCTTGCATCCACCGTCCCCTCCCAACCGCCGGGTCAAACCCTAACCTTGCCGTCATCCGCCAAAACATGTTCCTCATGTCGCAACCGCTAGGAGCGATGGGGAACACGTGGCAACGGGGGTCACCACTAGCAAGTCAAGGGGCAACTCTAGCGGCATCAAGCGACCATCATTTGTAGCTGCAACGACAACCGGATGGAGGAAGCAGAAGGTTGTCCCACGCAGGCAGCCACCAGCCCCTTTCCCCGCGATGGCCAGCTAAGTCCAAGCACCGCCGCCTCCCCGTATCCTCCCCATCCATCTAGCTCAGAACATCTGCCGTCGTACTCTTCCGCCCACAACATGTTCGTCGACATGACCCAAAGGTGAATAAATTTTGTTTTTGTTTTTTTTGGATTGTGAAGATGAATAGAGATAATGCAATGTTAATTTGATCGATTTATATATGTGAATTGTAGTATCGATGATGACAAATTCATGCCAAGTATGAATGTTGGGTCACACGACTATTGGTCCCAAGAATCCATAGCGGAGGTTGAGGCACAAGGCAGGGATGAATTGGAAATGTAAGGTGAGGATTTTGCAGAAGATACGTCGAAGGGAAGAGCGGGCAACTACACCATGGACATGGACATCTTGCTTTGTACAACATGGAAATGGTGCAGATGGAGCCGGCCGTGGGCATCGAGAAACGAAAGGACACATATTGGGCAAGGATGAAGGAGTATTTCAATGCACATGCCACTCTTGCCATTGACTGGATGGCTACCTCTCTTCGTCATCGATGGGCCATCATCTCAACGTATTGTCAAAAGTGGCCAGCTGCATTGTCTAGTGTTGCGGTCATGAACCCAAGTGGAACAAGTTATATCGAGATAGGGTAATTTCTTATCTCTTTTTATGTGCACTACTTGTTTTGCTTGCTTCATTTGTGCATACGACACTTAATTTCTTCTCTCTTATTATGTAGAACAATATTGCTCAAAGATTGTTCAAAGGAAGAGCAAAGAAGAACAAGAAGGGTGTGTTGAATGAAGGAAGACCATTCACTTTGCACCATTGTTGGGGGAGCTAGATAATGATGAGAAGTGGCAAGGAAGAATGGCAAGAGCTTGGTGGTAAATGCCACTATCATTGATGATGATAGTGATGACGCCGACAGTGATGATGGTAAGAGGATTATCACTCCTGCCTTGGTTGCTAGGAAGATGCTAGTTGGAAGGAGAATTGCCAAAGAAAAAGGCAAGAGGACCGGCAATGATGACATTAATAACTCATTGGATTCTATCATATGTGTAAGAAAAGATATGGTCGTGGATAGGAAAAACAATGAAGAGCAAGGAGATAGAGGAGAGGAAGACGACCGAGGATAGGAGGGTGGCGGTCGAGGAGAGGAAGGTGGCATTAGAGGAGAAGAAGGTGGCTATGGAGGAAGCACAATGCCTTATGAAGCACGAGAAAAGTCTTATGTTCATGGATACAAGCAATCTTAATGAGAGGCAAAATAAATATGTTGAACTTTGTCATGACCAAGTCATTGCTCAAAAGTGCATGATGAGATTCATGGGAGCTATGGGAGGAACGGGAACCATGGGAAACATGGGGTACATGGGAGCCATGTGAGGCATGGGTGGTGGCATGGGCACATCCATGTAGAGATGGAACTTTGGAACCTTTAGGGTACCCTCTAGTTTAGCCTAGTTCAAATAAATGAACTAGTTTTCTCAAAAGGTGGTATTTTGGTAAAACTTAGTTCTTTTTTGGTAGTAAGTAGGGTAAAGGGTACCCTATCACTGCCATCCTTAGAGCATCTCCACTCGTTGGGCGAACCCAGGCCGAAATACGGACCAAACTTTGGCCGGACGAAGCAAGTTTTTGGCCTGGGTACGCCCAGTTTCCCACTCGCGTACCCAGCCCGAGTTCCCGGGTCGCCCGTTTCCGCTCAAATTCGGCTCAAGTTTGTCTAGATTTCGGCATAGTTCAGCATACAATGAATATAGAACAATTTACGTCCAAAGTTCAGCGAAATTTAAAACATAGTTCGGCGTAAATGTAAACATAGTTTGGCCTGCAGTGAAAGTACAACATATTTCGGCCAATTTTGGCCAGTTCATGCTCGAATCTACGACGTGTTGCCCATGCGTATACATAGGTGCTCAACAAGATCATCCTATAGTTGTTGATGCACCGCCGGATCTCGGATCTCCTGACGCAAGACGATGAATGCAGCCCAGGTTGGAGGCACCTGATGATCAAGCTCGGCAAGAGGACCCTGTCTGTAGTATGGCTCGTTCTCCTCAAGCAAACTCACTGGATCCTTCCGCTCATCCTCAATGATCATGTTGTGCAAGGCCACACAACAGTTCATCACTTCCCACATCTGATCTTTCGACCAAGTCATAGCAGGGAACCGGACAACTGCAAACCTATGCTGGAGCACACCGAATGCCCGCTCCACGTCCTTCCTGCAAGCTTCATGTTCCTTGGCAAAGTGAGAATGCTTGGGGAGCATTAGGTTTGAGATAGTCTTCACAAATGTTGGCCATCTTGGATAGATGCCATTTGCTAGATAGTATCCCTTGTTGTAGTGGTGTCCACTGATCTCAAATTCCACAGGGAGAGCATAACCCTCAACAAGCTTGGAAAAGACAGTTGAGGAGTTGAGGACGTTGATGTCATTGTTCGATCCTGCCATGCCAATGAAGGAGTGCCAGATCCAAAGATCATGTGTAGCAACTGCCTCAAGTATCACAGTGCATCCTCCTTTGTGGCCTTTGTACATTCCTTGCCATGCAAATGGACAGTTCTTCCACTCCTAATGCATGCAATCTATGCTTCCAAGCATACCAGGAAATCCTCTACTTTCATTGACTGCAAGGATCAGAGCAGTGCCTTCAGCAGTGGGTGATCTCAAGTACTCTTCTTCGAACACTGCAATCACTGTCCTGCAGAACCTGTACAAGCAATCAATGGCGGTGGACTCGGCGATGCGGAGATAGTCATCGGCACTGTCAGCCGACGCTCCATATGCAAGCAACCTCATCGCCATGGTGCACTTCTGCAGTGAGGAAAACCCAACCAAGCCGGTACAGTCCTTCTTGCAAACAAAATAGGGGTTGAACTCCTGGATGGCATGCACGATCTTGAGGAAGAGCTTCTGGCTCATCCTGAAACGGCGGCGAAACACGTCCTCTCCATGGAGTGGCTGGTCGGCGAAGTAGTCGGCGTACAACATGCAGTAGCCCTCTATCCTTTGTCTCGCCTTGCACTTCTGGCGACCTGGCGCCGAACCACCGCGCTTCGGATTTGCCATCTGCATGTATAGTTGGGCGAGCGATGCGAGGATCTGCAAGTGCTCTTTACCTTCGGCGATGTCAACACCCGGATTTTTAATCCCAGATGCCTGTTATGCCATACATCGCAATCCCAGGATTACCATTTTTCTGAGACATAACAGATTTGGATATCACAGTACATCATCCATTACAAACCATACATAAGGTCTTACACAAATAAGGATCTCATGATCCAGTTCTTAATACAACTCAAACAGCGGAATAACGTAACGATAACGATAGCGTAGGTGAAGCTCCATCTTCAGGGTCACGGGCAATGCTGACAATGGGAGATGATCCTAGTTGTCGTAACCTTCCTGCGGTCCATCATCCTGGTACTCCTCTTCATAGTCTGGCCACGGGAATAGCCAGGGACAAAGCCATGAGTACTCCTTAAGTACTCGCAAACTAATACTAACAAGTTAAGGGGGTGTTTGTAGTACGACACTAAGCTCTAGGGTTGTTTTGCAAAAAGCCAGATTTATCTCTACTAAGTTCAAAAGCAAAATAAAACTAGTTGAAAGTTTTATAACACCTAAGTGGGAACTTGAAATTCATATCACAACTCTGTTATGATCAAGTCAAAGTCTCAATTCATTTCATAAGTCATTTTGAAAACATCTGACGGGGGAACAGTATGGACACTCCAACTGTCCATAACCGCGGACACAGCTATTCGAATAGTTTGACACTCTGCAGAGATTATACACTTTCACCAAAACATTCGATACATCCGTCAGGAACAAATCCTGAATTCACCATACTCAGTATGCGGATCAATCCTAACCTTTCAATTACATGCCCTAGTATAGGCACCTCTCCTGTGAGTTTGGCCTCCCAACCATGACCAACTGTCATCTTGGGTACTGCACGGGTGGACAATCTTCACAAGGTAGCCTCAGCTCAGACCTTGGCCGTGAGGGAACCCATACTAAGGTATATAAATTTCCAGTCAAGCCCTACCCAATTTTCGGGTATTGTGGTTGTACGGTAAAATTGGAATGGTATCACATTTAGACAACCATCAGTTTTATCAAGGGATAAGGCTCATGCCTCAACATTTTCATCATCAAAATCATCTGGTGTTCAAGAACACATGTCAAAACATTTTAGTAGAATGACTCATCATTCTAAGGTTTTCATAACCAGTTTCACCAAGTGTTCCCATCTAAAGTTGATCAAGTTTTATGCTTAGCACTAGCATCTATAAGTGGGGGTAAGTACTAATGAGGGGTGGTAAGCAAGTGGAGATTAGTTAAGTTCAATCTCATGCCTTAGGATGACATCAAGATTATCTACTTAGGCCAAATTTAATGCTCTTTATGCAACCTTCAATTATCTTTCTAGAATCTACAAGTCACTTAAGTAAACTCTAAGAAAAGCTTTGATAAAGAAATAAAGTATAATGCTTGTAAGTAAAACTAGGATTCGGTTATCAAGTGGGTATGAAAACATATGCTTAAGGCATATATTTGGCATGGTAACAAGCAGGTAGTAGCTTGCATAATTGCAAGTATAAGCTTGCTAAAGTAGGGTATCTTGCAAGTGTTAGCTTGCCTTGTGCAGAGCAGTGGTTGAAGTTCTCCTCGGCTTCTTCCTCGTAGTATCCTCCTTCCTCCTCGTATCCTTGGTCGGTACTAGCGTTTATGAATAAATACGAGGTACACAATCACCAAACAATACTTAACTATTTTCAATCATCACATAAAGCTGTACTATAGATGATCTAGCATCATCACTTAACATTAAAGCATTTGTCTTATTTGTTTTAATTTGAGAAAAGTAATTTCTACTCATTGAAAATCTACTTAAGATTTAATATTCTCCAACTCAAACATGGGATCATGTTGACACATGTCATCACCACATATTTCAGTACATGGGAATGTGATTTAAAGTGGTGCCACAATTTAATAAGGTTTAACCTTTTTATTTTAAATAAATAAAGTGACTAGAAATGCCTATGTGGTATTCTTTTATTACTTGAACATTATTTCTGTAAGTAAACCCATATGTTTTTATATATTCTGAAAGGTATGATCATATGTGATTTTTGAGAGTTGGAATCAACTCAAAATCTTTTATGGTTGAACTTTGAAAAATGTTTGAATGCAGAAAAGCTTTTGACTTGTTATTTTTACCAAGGGTGCTCTACAGATCCAAATGATTTGAATCCAACGGGCTTGGATTAAGCATTTCAGTACCTTTCTAACAAAATTGGTTTCGTGCATTTTGGTTCATTAAATCGAGCTAGGTTGAATTTTGAATCTATATACAGAACTGTGTTTGAAATAAATGGAAAAATATAAATTCAAATGGTTGGGTTGCACGGGAGATGCTAATGGGCCGGCCCAGTGTCACTCCGCAGCGCGGGGCTCAGCTGATAGGGGGTCTACAAGTCAGCGGCTCATAATGCGCGAAGCGGTACGGGGATGTGTGGGTCGTTGGATTAGAGTGGAGATCGACGGCTGGGGATCGTCGTCGACGATGAAGCTGTCACCGGCGAGCTCGAACCCTAGCGGCTCAGTGGGGGTGATTAGGGGGTGTACCAGGGCTCCAGCAACGACGGCGAGGCGGGCAAACGAACGAGTGGTCGACGGCGAGCTCAGGGATGGTCGAGGCAGCTCCGGGGGTGGTCGCAATCAACGGCGCCCTGCTCCTCCAGAGGCGGCTTGCTCCGGTGCAATTTCGGTGAGATGCTGCTCCTCGTGCTCCGGCGAGAGGGGTAGGACGATCAGTGAGGTGAGGAGAGTCGAGTGGTGTGCTGCAAACGGCTAGGGTGGCCTCCTTTTATAGGCTCGACGGCAAGACCGAGAGGGATGGTCAGGCGATGGTGGCTACATGGCTATGGGCTGCTAGAGGCATGGCTGAGGGTGGCGATCGACGTGCGGTCTCCTGGCGATGCTATAGAACTTAAATGCGGGCTTAGGGGCGGTGGTAATCGTTCGAGCGAGGCTGGCGCTCTGAACGGCAGAGGCGGCGTCTTCGACGGCGAGCGGTGGCTGTGAGGCATTGGACGCTGAACAGGGATGTCTGCCGTGCTCCATGGGTCGTGGCGAAGCGGTGGGCACGGGTTGCGGACGAGGGGTGGCGTGTGCACGCGTGCCGGGTGCGGCGCTCTGGGGCGTGCTCGGCATGCCGTAGTGGCACTGGGCGCGGGATGTCCTCGGTGGTCCACGGCCGGGCTTGGCTCGGGGAGGGGACAGTGGGCGGCGGTGAGGTGGTGGCTAACTCCCAGACATGGCGAGAGAGGGGGTGGTGGTCTGCTGCGGCGGCGACCAAGTTGGCCGGCAAGGTGGGCTCGGCTTGTTCACCATTGATGGCAAGACAAGCTCATAGTGGTACTAGAGGTTGCTAACTAAGCTAGATGATCTACTAAATGTTTGCTGTGAGCTAGAGAGGGAACAAGTTAGGCCAATTTACTGCTCACAATAGTGTTTTATGTTTGTTTGATTTGAATCTGCAAGGTGTTTGATAAAATGGCCGGAAGAACTTGAATTTTGAATTTTCAAAAGATTTTTGGTGGGTGTGCTAGAGATTCTGTGGGTGCTTGGGTTTTGAAAATTGAGCTTGTTTGAGTGGTTTTTAAAATAGTGGGATCTTCCCATATGAGATAGATTCAATTTTAAACTGCCATTTAAACTTAGCATTTGAATGTTTTTGGAAGATCACTAAGTGGGCCTTGGTACCTCATTATGTGTACTAACAAGGGGTGCAAAGATCCACAATTGTTTTTGTTAAGTTTTGAGTGCTAGGAATAGCCAAAGTAGGCATGATAGTTAATTTGGCAAAAGTGACCATTCACTTTATTTATTCATTTTGAGTTGTTTGTCTTTGGGAAAGCTTAGGAATGATTTAGATGATGTTTATTTCACCTAAGAATAATTTTACAAGCAAAGAATCATAGAACCATGGCAATTCAAAAGAACTCTTAATTTAAATACACATACATATGAATGCTTTCATGTTTGAGATGGAAAAGTTTGTGTTAACCCTAAATTTGATGATTAGCATTTGATGATCCATGTTTAATATTTTTGGGATGTTACAAACCTTCCCCCCTTAAACAAAATCTCGTCCCGAGATTTGAAAAAGGATGAAAAAGATTACCTAGGATTTAAAGAGATCTGGGAACTCCATCCTGATGTGATCTTTGTGCTCCCAGGTAGCTTCTTCTTCCGTGTGGTTGCTCCACTGAATCTTGAGAAACTTGATGCTTCGGGTTCTGGTAGTTTTGAAAGCTTCTTCCAGAATACGGATGGGTACTTCGGGATAGGTCAGGTCATCGTTGATTTCTATGGTTCGGTGATCAATACTCTTGAAAACTTCAGTCTTCTCCGGAACTTCAAGGCATTTGATAAGTAATGAGATATGGAACACATTGTGCACGGCTGACCTCTTCTGGCAGTTCCAATTCATATGATACTTCTCCTCGACGGTTCAGAATCTTGAAGGGTTCGATATATCTGGGGGCTAACTTTCCCTTCAGTTGGAAACGTTGCATTCCTTTCAATGGCGGCACTTTCAGATACACAAACTCTCCGATATTGAAAGCGAGGTCTCGACGTCTCTTGTCGGTGTAACTATTCTGTCTTGACTGGGCGGTCTTGAGGTGCTCATGAATCTTGTGAACTTTCTCTTTTGCTTCTCGTAGGATGTCGGGACCAAAAATCTGACTCTCTCCTACTTCCAACCAATTCAAAGGGGTGCGGCACTTCCTTCCATACATGAATTCAAATGGGGCCATTTGCAAACTAGCTTGATAACTGTTGTTGTATGAAAATTCTGCAAACGGCAGACAGTCTTCCCGTTTAGATCCATACTCTAACACACAGGCTCTCAACATATCTTCGAGTATTTGATTTACTCGCTCCGTTTGTCCGTCGGTCTGAGGGTGATAAGCTGTGCTGAAATCTAGTCGGGTTCCTAAACCTTCTTGGACTTTCTTCCAGAATCTCGAGGTAAACTGAGTTCCTCGATCCGATACGATGTTCTTGGGGACTCCGTGCAAACTGACGATTCTAGCGATGTATAACTCCGCTAGTTTCGAACTCTGGTAGGTGGTCTTGACTGGTAAAAAATGGGCTACTTTGGACAATCTGTCCACTATGACCCAGATAGAGTCATTTCCCCTACTAGAAGTGGGCAATCCGGTGATAAAATCCATTCCAACTAAATCCCATTTCCATTCCGGAATCTGTAGCGGTTGCAACAATCCAGCGGGTCTTTGATGTCCCGCCTTGACTCTCTGACATATATCACACTTGGCGATATAGCTTCCGATTTCTCTCTTCATCTTATGCCACCAAAATTGTTCCTTCAAATCCTGATACATCTTTGTTCCTCTGGGTGGATAGAATAAAGAGTATCATGAGCTTCCTTCAGAATAACTTCTTTCAATTCTGAATCTGCTGGTACACAAAGGCGTCCTTTGTACCACAGAACTCCTTCTTCGTCTTCGGTAAATCCGGGTACTTTGCCTGTACCGATACGACGCTTGATTCCGTCGATGCTAGAATTTCCTTTCTGTGCCTCCTTGATCTGGCTGATCAACGTGGGTTGAAGTTCTATGCTAGCCAAAAATCCTTCACTCACTAATTCCATTCGAAAATCTTCCATCTCCTTGTGCAAATTTGGTTGCTCCTTCAAAATCATGGAGTTCAAGCGGCACGGCAATCTGCTAAGGGCATCTGCTACCACATTGGCTTTACCAGGGTGATAGTGAATGTCCAGGTCGTAATCCTTCATTATCTCAATCCATCTTCTCTGTCTCATATTCAGCTCCTTCTGAGTGAATATATACTTCAGGCTCTTGTGATCCGAATAAATCTCACAACGATTTCCCATCAGGTAATGCCTCCATGTCTTCAGGGCTAGAACTACGGTTGCGAGATCGAGGTCATGGGTTGGGTAATTTTGTTCATGCTGCTTCAGTTGTCGAGATAGATAGGATATAACTTTTCCTTCTTGCATTAGTACACATCCGAGACCGATCTTGGATGCGTCACAATACACGTCCAAGGGCTTCGTGATATCCGACATGATTAAGATTGGGGCTGAAATCAGTCTTCTCTTGAGTTCTTGAAAACTCGCTTCACATTTGTCCGTCCATTCAAACTTCTTGTCTTTCTTCAACAATTGGGTCATGGGTCTGGCGATACTCGAGAATCCTTCTACGAACTTGTGGTAGTATCCCACCAATCTGAGAAATGCACGAACTTGGGTTTGAGTGGTTGGGGCTTGCCAATCTTCGACATCTTTCACCTTTGCAGGGTCAACGACAATTCCTCCAGCTGATAAGATATGTCCGAGGAATCCTACCTCCTGTAACCAGAATTCACATTTGCTAAACTTGGCATACAACTGATGCTCTCTAAGGGTTCCAAGAATGGTCCTTAGGTGTAGCTCATGTTCTTCTTCTGATTTGGAATAAATCAGAATGTCATCGATGAAAACAACGACAAACTTATCCAGGAAGTCCATAAAAATCTTATTCATGAGATTCATGAAATAAGCGGGGGCATTAGTTAATCCAAAAGACATGACAGTATACTCGTATAATCCATATCTGGTGGTAAAGGCAGTCTTTGGAATATCCTCTGCGCGAACCTTGAGTTGATGATAGCCAGTTCTAAGATCAATCTTAGAAAACACTTTGGCACCAGTCAACTGGTCAAACGGATCTTCTATCTTGGGCAATGGGTACTTGTTCTTGATAGTGACATCATTCAACTTCCGATAATCCGTACACAAACGGTTACCTCCATCTTTCTTGTCCACGAACAGAATAGGTGATCTCCAAGGTGACGCACTTGGTTGAATCAATCCAATTTCTAGCATGGCATCCAGTTGCTTCTTCAGTTCTCCTAGTTCAGACGGGTTCATACTATATGGTCTCTGGGCTATGGGTCATGTTCCTGGGATTAGTTCAATGATAAACTCGATATCCCGATCTGGGGGCATACCGGGCAAAACATCTGTAAATACATCGGGGTATTCACAGACTATCCGGACTTGGTCAATGGTAGGTTGGGCTATACTCTTGTTGCACTTGAATTGGCGAGGTAAGGTTTTAGATATATGCACGACTGATATTCCGGCTGTACTGGTCATGGTTATGGATTTCTTGGCACAGTCAATTAATCCTTTATGTTTGGACATCTAATCCATTCCTAGTACTACTTCAAAACCTTTAGTTCCGAGTACTATCAGATTAGCATAAAAATCTATGCCGTGGATTCGGATAGGTACGGCTTTGCAAATTTGCCTAGCTTTGGTGGTTGAACCGGGGATTTGAACAATCATAACATGCTTCAGTTTGGTTGGTTGAATCTTACTAGTGCATGCAAATTCTTTGGTAACAAATGAGTACGATGCACCAGAATCAAACAACACTCTTGCAAGTACTGAATTAACAGAAAACATACCCAGCACGACATCTGGCGCTTCCTGGGCTTCTTCAGCATGCATGAGAAAAAGACGGCCGTTGCGGTTGAGCGAGTTCCCTGGGGCAAACCTTCTTCCAGGCTGAACATGACGCTCCTGCTGAGCTGGGGCATTTGCATTGGGGGTTGCGGCATTCTTCTTGGGGCACTCATTGGAGTAGTGACCCTTGTTTACACAGTCATAACAGGTCACTTCTGACTTGTCCTTTGCTGCAATAGGCACAACATTGCTTCCAGTCCTTGGGGCAGAGTTGGTGTTGGTGGCGGCATTGTTGTTGTTGAACTTGGGTGGTGCACGGTTGAAATTGCTGGAGTTGCCAAGGTTGTTGTGATTTCCTCCGGGCCTTGGGTTTCCACGGTTGGGATAGGTCAGAAGGTTCATCGGGGGTCGGTTGGTTCTCGGGGCAAACCCTGGAGATGGGTTGGGGCGATACTTTGGGGTATGATGGGTTCCTGGCTGATGCATCATGCGGCGCTTGCAGTTCTCATTGGCTTGGTTGATCTTTCCTTCCATCTGAATGGCAGAGTCAACTAGGGCTTCAATATCAGCAAAGGGGATATTGACCAACACTGTCTGCATCTCATCGTGCAGACCATTCAGAAATCTTTCTTTCTTCTTGGCTTCAGTGTCGATCTCATCCAGGGCATACCTAGCTAATGACAAGAATTTATCACGATATTCTACCACGGTAATCCTTCCTTGCTTCAGTTCCCTGAATTCATCTCTCATCCTCTTGATCAAACCCGGTGGCACATGGGTTCTGCTGAACTTGACTTTGAATTCCTCCCAGGTCATCATCTGTCCTCTAGTCATTGCACGAACGCTGTTCCACCATGCTCTTGCATCTCCAGCCAGATAATGGGTGGCGAACAGAACTTTCTCGTTAGCTTCCACTCTGGCGACTTCCAGATTGTTCTCCATGGTTTGTAGCCAATCATCTGCATCTAAGGGCTCTTCCGACTTAGTGAAAACAGGCGGGTTGGTGTTCTGGAAATTCTTGAGCTTCGGTCCATGGTTGTCCTGGTTTCCATGGCCCTGATTGTTGTTGGCCATCTGAGCTATGTGTTGAAGAGTGGCTAGGTTGGCTTGACGGTCGGCTCTCTTAGATTCGCGGTCAGAAACCAGCATTTGTAGGATTTGCAACATCGGGTCCGGGGATGAACCACTTCCTCCACGAGGCATCTGAAGATTGAGATAGATCATGAGAAAAGAGGGAAATTTCTAAGGTCCAGGGACTTTGAAAAGTTTTTAAAGTTTGACTCTGATTTTCTAGCAACTTGTTTTCATTCATTCATTCATAGCACATGATACAACACACACCACAACAAAGGAAAACAGATGGTTTTAAGAACCATTCTGGAAACTATGATATAGTGGGACCGAATACAGCTCACTAACGCTAGTGCTCAAGTGCTACTACTCCTCGGAGTCGGTGTACTCATCATCCTCGTCATCATCATCGTCATCGATGAAGGCGAAGTCCTCCTCATCGGTGAAGAAATCCATGGCTTGATCCTCCAGAAAGTCATCATCATCGCTGAGATAGGAGTAGGGATCTCCATGAAGGTCTTCTCCGGCATTCTCCCTTTCCTCCAACTGCATGTCTCTCTCATGGATGGTCTCCTCCAAATCCGTGATACGATGGCGAAGACGGGCAATGATGCGCTCCTTCTTATCGAGCTGACGGCGACGAGACTTGCGATCCTTCACTAGCATGGCAAGGGTCTGATCCTTCTTCTGAGCGATGGCGGACTTGTGGTTGGCGTAGTCACGGGCATTGTCCAGTTCCTTCTGACGGTTGTACATCATGAAGCTGAGGTGGTCCAATTGACGCTTCAGCTCGTGGTGGTATGGGGCCTCCAGTGGCTGTCCCATAACATCACGCCTTGGGTAGAACTCAAAACAGGTACCCTTGATCTGATTGATACTATGCCCACACAGACGGGCAAGATCTTCTTGCATTGTCCTGGCCAGTGCATCGAGCCAGCTGTTCTCTCTTAAGGTGAACTAGATTCCCTCTGCAGTGGGAGGTTCAATCTTTCCTCAGAGACTTGCAACAACTAGCCGCTGCAGGTTTTCTCCTTCCTGATCATTGAGTTGAGCTCCGAAGAACTCGGGATGCGGACGCTCCAGAAGTTCCGAAAGCTGGTCCAAGTCACGCTCAAAGATGAGGTCTCCTCCATTCCCCAACTGATAAAACTTGTTGTACTTCACGTCCATCTATAAGAATATAGGATGAGTAAGTTAGTAAAGTGATCAAGTGTGTCAAATTTTAGGTATTTTGCAAAAGTTTTTGAGGAACATGAATTTTCATGAAAGAATCAAAGTGATAAGAATGGGAATAAGTTTTTGTAAATACTCACTTCCTTGGGTTTTGAAACTAAGTTTTTGATTCAAACGTCCATTCTAACTAGGGTCTCCTATGGTCAGGATGGCTCTGATACCAACTTGTCAACACCCGGATTTTTAATCCTAGATGCCAGTTATGCCATACATCGCAATCCAGGATTACCATTTTTGCGAGAGATAACAGATTTGGATATCACAGTACATCATCCATTACAAACCATACATAAGGTCTTACACAAATAAGGATCTCATGATCCAGTTCTTAATACAACTCAAACAGCGAAATAACATAACGATAACGATAGCGTAGGCGAAGCTCCATCTTCAGGGTCACAGGCAATGCTGATGATGGGAGATGATCCTAGTTGTCGTAACCTTCCTGCGGTCCATCATCCTGGTACTCATCTTCATAGTCTGGCCACGGGAATATCCAGGGACAAAGCCATGAGTACTCCTTAAGTACTCGCAAACTAATACTAACAAGTTAAGGGGGTATTTGTAGTAGGACACTAAGCTCTAGGGTTGTTTTGCAAAAAGCCAGATTTATCTCTACTAAGTTCGGAAGCAAAAGAAAACTAGTTGAAAGTTTTATAACACCTAAGTGGGAACTTGAATTTCATATCACAACTCTGTTGTGGTCAAGTCAAAGTCTCAATTCATTTCATAAGTCATTTTGAAAACATCTGACGGGGGACAGTATGGCCACTCCAACTGTCCATAACCGCGAACACGGTTATTCGAATAGTTTGACACTCTGTAGAGATTGTACACTTTCACCACAACATTCGATACATCCGTCAGGAACAAATCCTGAATTCACCATACTCAGTATGCGGATAATCAATCCTAACCTTTCAATTACACGCCCTAGTATAGGCACCTCTCCTGTGAGTTTGGTCTTCCAACCATGACCAACTGTCATCTTGGGTATTGCACAGGTGGACAATCTTCACAAGGTAGCCTCAGCTCAGACCTTGGCCGTGAGGGAACCCATACTAAGGTATATAAATTTCCAGTCAAGCCCTACCCAATTTTCGGGTATTGTGGTTGTACGGTAAAATTGGAATGGTATCGCATCCAGACAACCATCAGTTTTATCAAGGGCTAAGGCTCATGCCTCAACATTTTCATCATCAAAATCATTTGGTGTTCAAGAACACATGTCAAAACATTTTAGTAGAATGACTCATCATTCTAAGGTTTTCATAACCAGTTTCACCAAGTGTTCCCATCTAAAGTTGATCAAGTTTTATGCTTAGCACTAGCTTCTACAAGTGGGGGTAAGTACTAATGAGGGGTGGTAAGCAAGTGGAGATTAGTTAAGTTCAATCTCATGCCTTAGGATGACATCAAGATTATCTACTTAGGCCAAATTTAATGCTCTTTATGCAACCTTCAATTATCTTTCTAGAATCTACAAGTCACTTAAGTAAACTCTAAGAAAAGCTTTGATAAATAAATAAAGTATAATGCTTGTAAGTAAAACTAGGATTGGGTTATCAAGTGGGTATGATCACATATGCTTAAGGCATATATTTGGCATGGTAACAAGCAAGTAGTAGCTTGCATAATTGCAAGTATAATCTTGCTAAAGTAGGGTATCTTGCAAGTGTTAGCTTGCCTTGTGCAGAGCAATGGTTGAAGTTCTCCTCGGCTTTTTCCTCGTAGTATCCTCCTTCCTCCTCGTATCCTTGGTCGGTACTAGCGTCTATAAATAAATACGAGGTACACAATCACCAAACAATACTTAACTATTTTCAATCATCACATAAAGGTGTACTATAGATGATCTAACATCATCACTTAACATTAAAGCATTTGCCTTATTTGTTTTAATTTGAGAAAAGTAATTTCTACTCATTGAAAATCTACTTAAGATTTAATATTATCCAACTCAAACATGGGATCATGTTGATACATGTCATCACCACATATTTCAGTACATGGGAATGTGATTTAAAGTGGTGTCACAATTTAATAAGGTTTAACCTTTTTATTTTAAATAAATAAAGTGACTAGAAATGCCTATGTGGCATTCTTTTATTACTTAAAACATTATTTCTGTAAGTAAACCCATACGTTTTTATATATTATGAAATGTATGATCAAATGTGATTTTTGAGAGTTGGAATCAACTCAAAATCTCTTATGTTGAATTTTGAAAAATGTTTGAATTCAGAAAAGCTTCTGACTTGTTATTTTTACCAAGGGCGCTCTACAGATCAAAATGATTTGAATCCAACGGGCTTGGATTAAGTATTTCAGTACCTTTCTAACAAAATTGGTTTCATGCATTTTGGTTCATTGAATCGAGCTAGGTTGAATTTTGAATCTATGTACAGAACTGTGTTTGAAATAAATGGAAAATTCTAAATTCAAACGGTTGAGTTGCGCGGGAGATGCTAATGGGCCGGCCCAATGTCACTCCGCAGCGCGGGGCTCAGCTGACAGGGGGGTCTACCAGTTAGCGGCTCATAACGCGCGAAGCGGTACGGGGCTATGTGGGTCGTTGGATTAGAGTGGAGATCGACGGCTGGGGATCGTCGTCGACGACGAACCTATCACCGGCGAGCTCAAACCCTAGCGGCTCAGTGGGGGTGCATAGGGGGCGTACCAGGGCTCTAGCAACGACGGCAAGGTGGGCAAATGAACGAGTGGTCGAAGGCGAGCTCAGGGACGGTCGAGGCAGCTCCGGGGGTGGTCGCAATCAGCGACGCCCTTCTCCTCCAGAGGCGGCAAGTTTTTGTTAACCCTAAATTTGATGATTAGCATTTGATGATCCATGCTTAATATTTTTGGGATGTTACAGGCGACCTCGACGCTCTCCTCCTCCAGGAGTACGGCGAGCATCTCCTCGTCATCGGAGTCCATGGCGAGTATCTCGTCCTCGTCGGAGTCCATGGCGAGAATCTCGTCGTCGTCGGAGTCCATGGACGAATCCGGCCAAATGTCGAACACTTGGCGGGCGTGGTGGTGGGAGCACACATCGAAGCAGAGCTACGGCGAATCTCGGTCGGCGAAAGCGGCGGCGGAGAAGGCGTGGAGGTGGGCGGCAACTACGGCGAGCGTATCTAGAGGTGTGGGCATGTCTCGGCGTGGGGGAGCTCCGCCGGCGAAGTCATGGCGACAGGAGGCGCTGGGAGCTCTTCGTCGCGGTCTACGTGAGTGGAGTGGGTGGGAATGGGACTGTCTCGCTGGCAGAGCTGGCCCACGCCCTTTTTCATGGCGTCCGGCATCCCTAGGGCGTACCCAGGAACCTGGGTTCGGCCTGGGTAGGCCGGACCAAAATACGCCCAAATCCGAACGAAAACAGATCCCTAGGTACGCGACTGGGCCGATTTTCGGCGTCCGGACCTAATTTCGGCGTCTGGATCGGCGTCCTGGGTAGGCGAGTGGAGATGCTCTTACATCCATGGGAGGTGGCATGGGTGCTTTTGTGGCTTATATGGTTGCTCCAATTGCTCCAATAGGTGGCGGCATTGATGCATCCATGGTGACGGCTCCTACAATGCTACAAACTACACTAAGGTTTCTCATGAAGAATAAGAAGAAGATATCAACGATGTCAATGGTACAATGGAGATGGCGCATGAGTGCCATTTGCATTTGCTATGTTTATGTAAATGTGTTTGTTTGAACTATGTTTGTGCTGATCCATTGTATGCCTTTGAACTATGTTATGCTTTTGAACTTGATATGTGTGTGATGATAAATCTATGATCTTGAATTCTATGTTACTAATATGTTTGAGTGATGATTTGTTTCAATTTAAATTCATATGTTTAATTGCCAAATATGCGTGTTATTGCTAGTATGAGATGTTGCAATGAAGTGGTGCCCTATTTTAGGGCACTTGAAAAAGTGCTACCGGCTGTGTTGGGCATCTAAAACGGCAGTTTTGGTGCCTTCAAACACACACAAACGGGTGCCCAAAAAACGTAAAAGTGGTGCCTAGGAACAGGGCACCTGGTGGAGATGCTCTAATAAGCATTGACTAAGTTGGAAGCTAATTTGCCTACCTTGTTATTAATCTTAACTATCTGTGCAAATTTTATCATGTTTTCATGTTGGTTATGCAGTGAATTCAGCAAAGTATTGGGATTAGATTCAACCCCGAAAAGGAATGAATGCCAAGGTGACATACTTTTTGAGATTGCCAGGTGTCACGCTCATTGTCCTCACATAGACCTGAAAAGATACGGTGACAGGAAGTTAATTACTAAGCACTGTCCTTTATTTGTAATCTAAACTTATATTCATTTGGCATATATTGCTTTGCAGTAACAGCTTCAACGCTATTCTTGACAAGAGCAAATTGTAATATCTTCTTCTTAGGACATCTGCTAATGCCATGACCAAACTCCTAGCACACAGCACAGGATTGGGTCTTGTGGTTAGGTTTTCTCATATTAACCAAGTAAACCAGTTTTTCCTGAAAATAAGTAGTATATCTAGTGCAATGACAGCAGCACTAAAAATACAAAGGAAAGAACTGCCCCGTCAACGCACCAATTTTGAAGCATGGGATTTATGTGTTGAAACTTGTTTTACATGGCACCATATAATACGGGTCAATGGAAAATAGTGTGCGACAACAATGAGCATAGCACGATGACTTGGATGAGCTGACCGAGCCACATAGCTGAAAACTCTGTCTAAACAAAATAAACACTGGAGTGGAGCAGCCTTTTCCTGCCTCAATCACCAATATCTCCCACCCAAGGTTATACACACAGCTAGACTCGCTTGCGACCACGTAGCATTCAGGCAATCATTTTGTACATTTTACCTCTTCACTTGAAACCTGCAGGTTTTCAATTAGGGTTAACACAGAACACATGAAAAGAAATATGAACACAAATCATAGGAGCACATATGAAATGGAGAATCTGCGTGATGAAATTACCAGAACAATTAAAATGTTATGTTGTCTTAACACAACAAATTTTGCCAAGCTGATAATAACAAACAAGTTGATTCCCCCCAAAAAAGATAATAACAAACAAATTCATTCCAAGAATGATGATATCTGATTTCAAAAGCACAGTTCTAGCTTCTTTAGGTACAGTCAGGGAGTAGCATAAAAGACGAAGGGTCAGCATGAAACCTGGATGAAACAAGGTTTCCAATTTTAGTTCGGTAAGAATTTGTACAGCTCTATCAGTAAGCTCCCTTAACTTGAAAATTACATCCTGAACTCCCTAAGATTCGCCACGATTTGCAGAATCAGTTCTCAGACATGATGTGCTGACTATCAGTGACAGACGAGTATGCTCCCCTGCAGTGATTCTAGCAGCTCACACAGTACATGCATGCAGAGCAAACACTGCTGCCTTCAATTCAAGAACCTATCTTCCTGTGTGTTGTTCCTCGCAGAAACAGCAAGTCTTGAAGGTGTTTGACAAATTATGGAAGATAGGAGGAGGACCAGAAGCAGGTAGGAGATGGCAAGATGGGAAGACAGAGTAAACAACCATAACTAGAACAAGAAAAGAAGGCCATCCACTGACGAGGGAGAGGGGGTTTTAGTTCAGAAAGAAATCACAACTGGATAGAACACATTGCGATGAGACTAGCAAACCAACTCAAACAGCAACATCAAGAATGCTGAAGAGAAATGTTTTGCTGAACCAAGGTTCAGCTGGACCAAAGAATCTCACCACACAAACGTCTTTGAGATCCACATATGCAAATGATATACAATACACCAAGAATCCCCTCTCCATTTCCTCATTTCGGCGAATAACATGTGTTCTCAAATGTTAAAAGATATGATTTTTGACAAGTTCGTAGCATATTTGTCTGTGTATCCTTAGTGTGCGCATTTATTTTCACTGGTGCAGCTGAGCCCAATATCAGAAAAAGGACGTCTCAATGTTGAAACATCTATAACCTTATGAACACGGATTGGAATCCACGTGGTCGATCTGCTACCGAACTCTTCATGGGTTTAGTTGCCAACAGATTACTCCCTCCACTCTCAAAGAGATATCACCATAGAATGCCAGTTCACATTTTAGTGCTTTAACCACCAAAATATATGTAAAATGTTTGATTTATATGTGGAGACTGGTTTATCAAAAAAATGCACTTCCAAATCATTGTACTTCTAATAAATTTTGCAATCATTTGCCGAGAAGCTAGCGGTTATAGGAGTTCACTGGGGATAACGTCAAAGACAAAACCAGAGGTAAAAAAGACCATAAAAGGCAGTACTAGTAACTAAGAACTCAAAGAAGGCTTTTAGTAACTGATTTTACAGAGCAGACTTATCATCCTACTATTCATTTCGCATCAGAAACAGGATTTTTCTGATTAAGACCCGTAAAAATTAATGGATAAACTAACATGGCTACTCTGTCACTGTACATAATATATGTCCTGACAATAAATACTGTTAGCTTTAATCTTGATTTAGTTATCTGCATTTAGTTTTGCATGTAGTTAGTGCTAGAAATTGTAGGCCGGTGGAGTTTCGTCCTGCGCACAAGAGGCGAGATGCCAGGCTGCCGTGGGATTCGGTGGGCGAGGTGTGATGCTGGTCGTGTGAAGCGACATGTGCGTGGATGAAGATAAGGTCTGCATGCAAGTTTGTTAGCAGATGCATGTGCGGGTATTGGCCTGGTCCTGTGTTGGCCGTTGCAGTGCATGGACTAGGTAGTGTGTGCGTGAGTGCGTGGTGGAGTTAGTGGCTCCTGGCATTGAGGGTGTGTGAGTCTATTTAAGCACTGTAATCATGTTTATTTCAGTGATTAAGAAGGGAGAAAAGTTGGGGCTGTGAGAAACAGCGCAACACCAAAAAGCTCTTGTCTCCATTGTTTCACTGTGTGAGTTCAGAGGTAGAAGAGAAGAGCTGAGTGATTCAGCTCTCACATTTGGTATCAGAGCCACCTCCGCTCTTGATTCCTGTTGTGATGGCGCATGCGGGAGACGACGCTGCCGGCAAGAAGGCCATGGCGGCGGAACGGGAGAAGAAGGCGGCGGAGGAGGAGCCGCTGACTCCACCAAAGGCGCAGCTGACCGCCGGCGACGGCAGCGGCAGCGGCGAGCTTCGCGTCGTCAAGCGTGTGGTTCGGCACGGCTCCGTCGTGGCGGCGGCACCGCCTCTCATGCTGAGCCGCACGAACTACTCCGACTGGACGCTCGTTATGCGAGTGCAGCTGCAAGGACAAGGCCGATGGGAGGTCGTCGAGCATGGCGTCGGCAACTACCAAGACGACCGTGAGGCTTTGGGCGCCATCCTCCGCGCTGTGCCGCCGGAGATGTACCGCATGCTGGCGGTGAAGAGCACCGCAAAGGAGGCTTGGGACACCCTCAAAACTTTGAGGTTGGGCTCCGAAAGCGTCCGTGAGGCAAGGGCGCAAACTCGCCACACCGAGTTCGAGAACATCCAGTTCAAGGACGGCGAGAAGGTGGAGCAGTTCGCCATGCGCCTCACCGGCATCATGCACGACCTGGAGGTCCTGGGAGATGGCGTCTCCGACCACAAGGCCGTGTTGAAGTTCCTTCGGGTCGTGCCGAAGCGGTTCAAGCAGCTCGCGCACTCCATCACACAGCTGCTGGACCTCAAGAACATGACGGTGGAGGAGCTGACAGGTCGTTTCTTGGCTGTGGAGGAGGAACTTGACATGGAGGAAGAAGAGGGTGGGCAGCACGGTGGCACTCACCTGCTCCTCACCGAGCAGCAATGGCTGGAGCGCATGAAGAAGAAGAAGAACTATGGCAGGGACAAGAAGAAGGTGCGTTGCTTCAATTGCCAGGAACTTGGGCACTTTGCATGGGAGTGTCCCGAGAAGAAGAAGAACGGCAACAATGATGATGGAGAAGACAAGGCGCTGCTCGGCCGGTACGTCGACGACGAGCCGGCTCTACTCTGAAACTCCACCAAGAATATGGAATCAAGATTAGGGGGGTGATTGTTAGCTTTAATCTTGATTTAGTTATCTGCATTTAGTTTTGCATGTAGTTAGTGCTAGAAATTGTAGGCCGGTGGAGTTTCATCCTGCGCACAAGAGGCGAGATGCCAGGCTGCCGTGGGATAGGCGAGGTGTGATGCTGGTCGTGTGAAGCGACATGTGCGTGGATGAATATAAGGTCTGCATGCAAGTTTGTTAGCAGATGCATGTGCGGGTATTGGCCTGGTCCTGTGTTGGCCGTTGCAGTGCATGGACTAGGTAGTGTGTGCGTGAGTGCGTGGTGGAGTTAGTGGCTCCTGGCATTGAGGGTGTGTGAGTCTATTTAAGCACTGTAATCATGTTTATTTCAGTGATTAAGAAGGGAGAAAAGTTGGGGCTGTGAGAAACAGCGCAACACCAAAAAGCTCTTGTCTCCATTGTTTCACTGTGTGAGTTCAGAGGTAGAAGAGAAGAGCTGAGTGATTCAGCTCTCACAAATACACCTGCAAAACTCTATTGGAGATTACATGGATTAATCTTTTATTGTCCATAATATACAGTTAGTTATTGACTGCATCTACGCAGAAGATTAAGATATACAGGACTCATAAAATTTAGATCATTTCATTTACCAGACTCAGCAAGCGGTTAATAACAGTCATATGAACGGAAAAGGATAATACATTACAGAAAAAACAAACACAGGGTAAATCAATGACCTGATCACAATGCCATTTCAGCTTGCAGTGCAGCAAGCTCATCCTCCTCAGCTGATGCTTTCTTTGGAGCAGGGCGAACTGGTTGCCTATTGTCTGGGACCTGCACCTGGTGATAAGGTGCAGCTGCAACAGGCTCCAGTAGTTGAGATTCCAACTCTGCTCCCTCCAATTCTTCCAGCTCCGCTTCCAGTTCATCCTGTCAAAATTACAGTGCGGTCGGTATAAAGCGCATCAGAGGAGAAGAAAGTCTCAACCTTAATAAGATTATAAAGTGTAAATGGCTAGTGGGTTACCTCATCATAATCAGCAGATGCTCCAATAGGAGCTGACAAAGCATCTTGTATTTGTTTCATGTTTTCAGTCTGTTCGTTAATTTCATCCATAGTCTTATCGACGTCATCGATATTTCTGCAGTGAAAAGGAAAATAGTCATGTTGAACCTCAATTCCAGGAAGTATTAGTGGGGCAAATTCTGAAAATAAAATGGCCTAGTAACACTCACGTTGCTTTTTGCATTGCTTTCATAGCTTTAGCTCCAGTCCTCAATGCATCAACAGTCTCTGTCGTAGCTTTGGCAGCTTCTAACATAATCATCTATATAACATGATCAAGATTGTAAAGATACATGGCATGCAACAAAAAGAAAATATATGCAAAGTCAGAACTAGAAGGCAACCTGATCATGAATTCTCAACTGAAAATTCCCAAGCTGCTCAATTTGCTGCTCATACATTTTTTTCCTCTTCAATGATTGAATAGCAGCTGATGAAAAAAGCGATTCAGTTAATACACAATCGTGCAGTTCTGTATTGCTACATTCTACATTAGGTAAAAGGAAGCCATATGATATTCTAAGGTAAGATTTGCTAAATTGGAAAGAAACAGTGTACAGAATTAAAATGATCAAGTTGTATTGAACAAGTACAATTATGATCAAGATAGCTTGCCATAAACATTATGCAACACATGCACCTTACGTGTAAGACACTGCAGTAATACCAAAACATAGATGATCTTAACAATGAGAAAAGACAGCAAATATGTCTCAGATTAGAACATAACTGTTGATCCAGTGCACCAAGCACCAAAGAACATAAATCAGAATAGATTAAAAAATAGGATGAATGTTTTTAAAATTGACTGTGCGGCTGTGTATAAAAGAATTTGTCAATTTGATTCACATCTCAGATGTTCCAGAAATGCATAGTGCCTCTAATCAACAAACAAGGAGCAAGAGGGTATGGTGATAAACAGTACCTCTTTTATTCTTTGCTTTTGAGAAGTCCTTGGCCTTCTCAAGCTCACCAGCCGCTTTTTTCTCTAACACTTTCTCTTTCTTCTCCAGCATGTCAAGAGTCTAAATACATAAAGGAAGATTTAGAACTTTTAATATTTCGTAGCACAGGCACAGAAAAGTGTCAAAATATGCAACTCTTAAGATAATTCTCCAGTAGATCATCAGCATCTAAAGAACCTTCTCCCTCCTTAAGAGGTTATAAGAGATTGATGTTTATAACTTCAGAAAGGGCACAACAAAAGAGGAACGAAAGGCATCCTTGATCGTACAAAGCTTGTGTATTAAAAGAACTTAGAGGAATCTGACATCAAATGAGAATTCCTACACACTGATGTGGTCATATTTTATTTATTTTGCAGAAATCCTAGATAGGAAATGAAAGAGCTAGTTGATCAAGACCTGCCAGCGCAATACAAAATGGCAGCAAGACACAACAGTAGTGTGCATTCAACAGCTTGAAGACATGAACTAACCAGATCAACGCGACTAGGAGCAGAAACATAGGCATCTCACAGAAGCAGCAGCAGCAGCAGCAGGTATTCAAAAGAAAAGCAAGAGTTGGCAGCAGCTCACCTCGTTTAACTTGTCCAATGTGGCCAAGGCGCCGGCATTGGCCTGCTCCTTGGGCTTCCCGAATAACCTGTTGAACATTGTGGCGCCTCTGACAGGGACTCAAAACTACCTGCGACGAGGGAGGATACAAAGGTTATCCTCATTCATTCACCGAGCAATCAGGAGCTCTAAACATCTAGTAGCAGAGTTCGCAGCACACGGGCTTGGGGCAACATCCGAGAGCACCTGAATATGACAATCCTATGTGCCAAATTTGCCGCTGGGGCCGGCGTAGATAGGTGCAGAACCCACGAGGAAGGAAACCAGTTGGACGCCCAGTTAGTATATTCTAGTACTAACGAGAAACGAAGGAGATCACAAACTATCATCAGCTGTGATTCCGCGACTAGAATCGTAATCGGCGCAACTAAACCAAAACGACTCATCGCCAGCCGCGCGCGGTACCGGAAGCAGCTCGCACCCACGGCCGCGATCCGACGAGAGGCCGGCCACCTGCGTAACCGCGACGGACTGACGCGAAGGGAGGGGGAGATCGATGGGCGCCGCGAACCAGGGAGCGGGCTGCGGATCTAGCGAGGGGACGGGAGCGGGCGCTTACCGGGATTCGTGCCGGCGGAGGGCGGCGGAGCTGATCCGGGAGGAGTCTGCTGGCTGGCTGGCTGGCTGGCGTCCCGGTGGGATTGGTTGCGGGTGCGGTGGGGTGGGTTGGGATTCTGTTTAGGTTTCTGGTTGGGGAGACGGAAGGGAAGGGGTTGAGGAAAAACAAGGAGGCCACGCGGACTGGGGACGGGGACAGCCGCGTACGCCACACGGACAGGTGAGGTGAGATTGGGTAGCAGGCTAAGTAAACGATTTTAGTACATACACGCTAAATTCGAAAGAAAAAAAAAGAGTACACGCTCGATCGTTTTTCTATAGATGACGAAACAGCAATTTGATTGGAGAGATTGGGCGGGCCCCCAGCCGCGCCCCGCGCTGCAGATCCTGTTGCACAGAAACATCAGCAATAGATTTGGTCCCGGCCATATAAATGACCAAGTAAACTTGGCTGTCCCTTTCCGTGTATGTTTTCTGAAGAAACAGGAGAGGAACAGCCATTTTTCTGGCGGAACAACCTATACAAATGGAACTATATATATTACTCCCTTTGCTGCAAAATATAAGACATATAAATTAAGTTTTGACGGATAAGATAGTTCCATTTGCAACATGTTCCAATTAATATGTTTGGTAGGGCCCAACTATGTTCATGCACCTAAACATAGAATCTCGGGCAGAATAACATCCTCCTCATTCTATCCTCGCTCCGGCGGTGCGTCTAGTGTTGGCGGTGAGTGCGTAAAGTTCTGTGTCCGGACAACGGATTCCTTGGAATCTTGTCTTTTTCGTATTCGTGTGGTTTCAGGTAAGTTTTTTTAGATCTATAGTTGTCATCTATGGCGGTGATTGTTGCTTTTGTGTGCTGTTCAAGGAGTGTGTTATTTCTGATAAATATTCGCTTCCGTATTCATATCCATATTTTTCTTTGTTTCCAGTGGTGTGTGGTTTTGATTATTATTACCTAAACATGTTGAGTATAGAACCTCAATTGAATTCCGCTGTTGCGACACGAAACGATGCCCACCAAACGAGCTAATAGAATTTAGGTGGCATGGAAGACCCAGTAATCAACTACTCACCATACAATGGTTGTTCCCTTACATAATCGGTCATGTTTGGATCGAGGAACCCTAGATTTCTCATTGTCATTTATAGTGGACAATGTGATGGCTTTATAGGTATTTATGCATGTGGGTCCACCGGCAGGAAATATTGATCAAGTACGATTTCTCTAAGCTTCAATTTTGTGCACACACACAAAATAAGACAATGGCGACATGCATCAACTCAGGAGCCAGTCACCAATGGTGTGCATACCCGACTGGCGAAGTCGCGCATGCAGCACCTTGCTTCAAATTCAGGGGCAGACGTAGAATGCGCAGCATGGTCTGCTTTGATCCAACATCTCAGCTAATCACAGGTGTACGGTAACATAACTAGTACATAAGTCACATAAGAATGTTATCATACCCGAGACACAAAATAAGATTGAGTAAAACTGCACTGTAAATCTATTGCTATATTAGCATTTCACATGGGGCAACAAAATCAGGACATCTAAATACAAACAAGACATATGGAAGCAAGCAAGCATAAAAACAAAGGATAAACAAGATGCCTCTAAACTGAAAGATGCTATGTACAACCGTGTCACAATTGAGTTTGCCGAACTAGACAAACTTGCCTCAAAAAGAATGAACTACACAAACACGAGATCAAATATAAGAAATCATCGCCGCACTGTCGCCAAGCCAAGCCATTCTCGGAATCCAGGCGAGGGTTGCACCCTTCCACCATGGACGGTGATATCAAATTGAACACCAGAACTACAGATTAGAGAAGCTGATGCCGGAGCTGCTGGTTTTCCCTTCTCAGTTGCTGCACTTCCTTTGTTAGGCCTTCCAGCTTCTCCAGGACCAAGTTCATAACGCCAGACGTTTCCATCTGCTTGTTGCAAAAGGGCTCATTATGTTGAATATAGGCATTAAACTTAAGTAGCATAAAAAGGTATAAATAAATGCATGAGGATAGCTGCTGGAACACAAGTTCAGACAAGCATCCTGATCCTGGTAGCTAAAGGAAAGTTCAAATGAATTTTCCATGGCCTGGCAGTAACAACTGTGTCAAAGGAACATAAGCACCAACAAATAGCAAGTTGCATTTTCTTTTGAAAAAAAAAAACTGTGCCCAGCGTTCTTCAAACCTACAAGTTATAAGACCTTCCTCATCAAGGCTCATATCTATCCTCATAAACATGCTTCCTCGCACATTATTTCTCCAAAGACTACTCGGTTCAGGGTTCAGAGAGAAAAACATCCACCTGCAGTTTAGTCCAAATGCAACTGGTAGAACAAAAACAGTGAGCTTATCACTCACATAGCACAAATGAGTCTGTACATGGTAGGGAGCTGGCATCTTGCCACCAGCTGGCCAAGTTTCCAGATGAACGGTATCATTTAGTTTAGGTCAAGGACCCATGCCATATTAACAACTCTTGCTAAACTATGTCTAAACTCCAAATATTAGTCCTTTAACTACAATCGAGTGGGTAAGATCATGTTTGGCTAACTACATACAAGGGATTTTGACATAATTACAAGATCTGCATGTGTTTGCCAAGTTATCATGTCGAGCTCTGATGCTTTGAATTGCATTTACCAACAGTTGATGATGACGATGATACATGGGCTAATACAGCTAGATACCATGAGCCTGGAACATTAGGAAGTGTGCTAGGGAAGCAGATATCCAAGTAAAATTAACTTAATAACTTCATAGTTGAGATTAGTTTCCTTTAAACTGGAGATTAAATAAGATTGATTTCCTTCAGAATAAACTAACATTGCTTCTGTTTAAATTATATTCGGTTGTCAAGGCCAGCTAAATGTAAAGGAGACTAGGCACATCTATTTCATTAATCGATGAATAATCAGAGTCCCCATTCTTTAGACCTTCCCGGACAAGGCCTCTGGGATCAAACTTCAGTCTTCGCAACCTCATCGAAGGGTAATAGTATAGTACACTAGTCTTCTGTGACCTTGCATGATCACTAGAGCATTTAGAGTTTGCATGCTAGCCCATTCAACCATTGGTTTCCACTGACAGCATGTCAGCATACACCACCACAGTTGAAGAAAACGATATTTTCTGGCAACTCAAACATAACGAGACATACAGGTGCAGGTGCTTGTAATTGATAACAAGAACAAGGCCACAAAGAAATTACACAAAAAAGAAACCTAGAATTTTCTTACCTCCTGCATGTGAAACTGTCTTAGAAGTTCAATGTGGAGATTTCTCACATCCTCGTGTATAGACTTGTGAACGGATCCTAGAGATTCCTCAAGCATGCGCTGAACATACTGAAGGGAGAAGGAAGAAGCTCCCTGTTGATCAGCTGACAAACCTGAAGTTGGCAATTGCGGTGGCACTACCCCCTAAAAAATTGTGTATGGCCACTCCATTAGTAAACAGTGGTATTCACATTTTTATGTCAAACAATTAACAAGTAACTCTTACATTGCTTGCTAGAAGACTTCCAGATGACGAGGTTGCTGGTGCCTCTTGTCTTGATAACAGACTAGTGAGCAGTTCATCTTTTGTTTCTGCTCCAGTCTTCTTTGATTTTGGGGAACCAAATGCTGAAGCTAATCCTTCACTAAATACAGAGGATGTGCTCAATCTATCCGTAAATGTTGAGGGTTTCCACGAGGAATTGGATTGCGCTGCTCCGGGCAAATCAGATTTCACCGATGGCACAGTCTTAGACACAAAGGATGAGGAAACGGGGACCTGTAGGCTAGCAGATGATGTCTCTAGGGAAGACTGCACATTGCTCAAGATGCCCTTGTTTTGTAAGTTCATTAAAATATTACTTGTCAGAGAACCTTTCATTGAGAGACTGGTGGACGAAGCTGAATCTTGTAAACCTGCAAACGCCAAGCTTCCCGTTTGAAAGGCCGATTGCCCAAAGCGTGAGATTTGTTGACGTTGTATTAGCCTTTCTGGCAATGCATTTCCAGTTGATGATTCCAGTGAAGAGATAGATGGTTCACTCTTCCATGATGGGATGGGAGTAGTACTCGCAGATGTGGCGCCATCCTGTAGAAAAAGTTAAGAAGGCTTTGATTGGTCATCCTGCCATGACAGAGACAGATGCCCTGTCAAAACAATAATATATAGGTTTTCCTACAATAAACCAAAATAAATCAAGAAACCTGTCTTGAAATGGAATTAGATCTCCAGTCTGAGATTGGATGTGGTTCAGTGTTCCCCTCCATATACTGGAACTTCCTAGTTGTTAACAACTTTTTATCTCCAGATTTCTCATCTTTTTTTGTTTCATCACTCCCATGTTCATCCCACCAGCTGTTGCTGGATGGCGTGAAAGGCTGGACATCAACAAGTGGAGAAAATACATCCATATCATCCTTTATATTGAAGTTACCACGAGGAGCCTGTAGCTTTGATAATGGTCCACCAGACAATGGACGGGCCCTATATGGAGTTTCCTCTGCAGTAGATGAGTTTGAAGTAGAAAGAAATCCACCAGTGTTCCCTGTCAAAGAAGAGCGAATACTCGGAATGCCTGCCCCAGCTGAAAAAGTTGAAGGTGTTGTTGAAGGCAAAGGATCTGGCATAAGAATAGAATCTTCACTAGTACCCCCCAGAAGGGCAACTTCTGAAGAACTGTTCTCCTTAACAATGACAGGCTTCGACCGTTGCCAGCATAAACTTGTCACAGCCTGACATACAATGTATTGAAATGTTAAAGAACTAAAAAAACAGATATAAGTACCCTGTTAGACAGGTATAAATCAAAAACCATGTCAGTTCGTTTACTGTTTATAGGAATTTATCAGGTTGACACAATAAAGACTGCAAAGTGCAGAATATTCTGTACAAGCAATAACTCATTGCAAAATATATTAATATTACTAAAATTATTGGCAACACTGAGTAGATCAGAACAAAATCGTGAATTCACTTGCAAAGCATGTTTTAAGATTTAGATACAAGAGAGTCAGAAATAACATTTAAGCATGGACTAGACAATAGCCAGAAAGACCAACTTGCTTCACCAAAAATAGGCTAACTTGTTTTACCACAAATAGGCTAACTTGTTCAATTTAAGTTCAGTATTTAATTTAACCAGCAGCATACCCATCCCTCAACAAAGTACAGTTCCGTCTTCACATGCAGGTTTCAGTTTTCGAAGGAATGAACCATTTATTCTCGGAATATGGTTTCACATAGTAGGATTTAGATTGGTTCGTAATGTAATGTTGAAACTGGAAATACATAACGTTAAAACAAGAGGCAGGGCTTCTGTCGATCATCTATGCTGAACTACTAGAAGAATCAAATAGTGGTAGTTCGCAACTTCGCATTCTTTTATATAAGTGAAAGTGTTGAACCAATATGTGTACATATTTACTATACAAACCACCGGAGAACAGAAATATTCTAAGTTAACAATAATTTGCAGACACCAATGAGGGAAAAAGATGGATGCAAGGTTTCCCACCTCTGAGCTATTGTATGCACGAAGAATTGTCAATGGCTGGGGTTTCCCCCGAACATCATAGAATACCACACGCCCACTATTTGTGCCGGCTGCCAATATGGTGCCATCATCATTGTATGCCAATGATGAGAAAGGGGCATCATGAGGAATAGTGTGTGTTGCTCTTCTTGATCCAGAATCGAGTGTGTGTAGCTTCTTGTCTAGGCCAACTGTAGCAATTATCTACAAGAATATGATAAGCATTATTTACTGCAGGTACAAAATCAAACATAAAACACCACGCGTACTACTTAAATAAACCTTATCACTGGAGGGTGAAATACAAACGCCGCTTATGGGTGCAGAATGTTGCTTCAGCCATGAGACCTGCACAAGGCATTGGTCAATTCAAGAAAAGCATTAAAGAAAGCGCAATCGTAAAGCTGGCCAGCACATCAAGAGATAGACAGAAAGGACGGTTCACATAACTGATCTCATTTTTAATATTAATCATGTGAAGCAGCAATTGTATGAGTAGATTAAAGGTTCTCTCTCAATTATTTTAACAAAATTTCAACTGCTAGCAATACAAAATAAACCACTTAAAAAATCTCAGATCACTCAGATTAAATAATCCACTTGATTAAGTATTTTTACTACTCCCTCCGGTCCATATTAACATCCTCAACTTTATCAAGATTCGTATGTATCTAGTTAACTATTTAGACTAGATGCATTCGTATCTAGACAAAATTGAGCCCATTAATATGGACCAGAGGGAGTATTACCAATCAACAAATAGCGTATCTTAATCTCAGCTTTGCTAAATACTACAAATATACTTGGTGTATCTGCATTTGTTATGATGAATTTGTCAAACTTGAAACTTTGAATGAAGCTCATGTCGAAAGTTCTCCAAAAAAAAATGAAGGGAATCTCAGTGAAGAAGATACATCAAAGCATAGCTTTTTCCTATCAAAACGATCATCACAAAGAGACAGATTGTGAAGAAATCTGAGGATGAAATGTACATTCATTATTCTTAAAAAATACAATACAAGTACTCCCTCCGACCCATATTAATTGACTCAAATTTGTCTAGATTCAGATGTATCTAGCACTAAAACATGTCTAGATACATCTGAATTTAGACAAATCGAAGTCAACTAATATGGATCGGAGGGAGTATAATAAAGGAAAATGATTTATGATACACATTTCCAGCAAGCATAAATGCAAAGTTCAAAGGAATACTGAAGCTCAACTTTACTTTTCACCTATACAATTTGCTATTATCAATGTTGCATTCTACTTTGGCACTAAATATAAACAAAATGGCATTAACTTATGCGATAAGGTGAAAGCTAGAATGATAGGTCAAATCTAACTAGCTCCCAGGCAATATTGGTACCTTTGGAGTCCTTGCAGTTGTATCCCAAAGATGCACAGAACCATCATCTCCTGCTGTTGCCAATATATGCCTACTATTACGTGAATAATCGAGCACTCTCAAAACCTAGCCTTGCAGCAAAAGTACAATAGAACTCAGAAACAAAATTTGCAGAATTCCAGTAAAGTTATAACCTACTATGAGGCACTGTCATTTACCCCCCAAAAAATATAGAACAATCAATATACCTGTCCATTTGGATCGCTAAGTTCAGCAGCACGTGCTCCAGAAGCAAGATTATGAAGAATCAGATCGCCCTTCATGCTGATTGATGCCAAATGTTCATCTTTGCAGTTGTACATTACACCAGTAATGGTGTCAGTGTGACCACTTAGCCATTTGATACATCTCTTCCTCTGCAAATCCCATATCCTAACAATATGGCCACTCCCACCAGAACAAAGATATCGAGAACCTTTATTGCTAAAACTAATGGAATATATAGATTCCTGCCAAGAAAATACAATTTTCTGTGTTCAGCCACAGCTTATAAATAGGAAATTAAATATTTAAAATGTTGTCAGCCCATAGTCTAGTAGTTAAAGGCAGCTGGTACATGTCAACGGGTATGTGAAAATAAATAAAAGCCCCATTGCCATATGTTCACATTAGAGAAGCCTTTCAAAGCAAAATAAGCCCCTTTTTTTGCAAAGAGGCAAAGAAGTTGAAAGAAGCAAACACACTTTCAAAGTTATTACCTTGTGGGCTATAATAGACAGAAACGATGCTATTAAAGTTGGGAAAATTATGACAGTGCCAGCAGTCTGTCCTGTTCTAATTGTGCCATTGGCTTTTGGCTAATCATAAAATGTCACTCTTATGTCAGTTTTTTTATACTTTTACCATTGCCGTCACTTTTAGACTTTACCATCCAAATTCAATTAGTCAAGTGTGAAATGACTAAATTAGCCCCTCTGTCCACATGACAGGGTCTTCTCTTCCTCATATTTTCTCCCAATAGCACCATGGTCCCACCTGCAGCTCTCTCTCTCTCCCCGGTGCCACTTCTGCTCCTTTTGTCCAATCTCCGATCTCAAGTTGCGTGGTTCTCCAATGTAGTATGACTGCCGACAAGGGTTTTGTAGACTTGAAGTACCCTCATCCCGATGAAAGATCAAAGACTTGTAGGCCCCTTCTTCATGGTTGAGCATCTGTAACTCCATGAAGCTGGCTTCGAACTTGCCTGAGAACTGCATCAGCGACCTGCTGATTGCGGCCCGGATGCTGGCATCAATAAACGCATCGGGTTTTGAGCCCGCAGGCCAACACCATGACTGCCTACTTGTCAGGGTTGTGCCTCGGTGGGAAGGTGTCGCTCGGCTGCATGCCGGCGAGAACACCAGCCACCCCGACCTCGAGCTGATCCACAAAGGTACTCCTCGTCTTGGGGCAATTCGAGAAAGAAACTTAATTCAAAGGAGGCATGATCTGGGCTTGTCTAAGCTGCTCAAAGTTTCGTACTTTTGCTTCCACATGCGTAGGGTTCCTTGGATCTCCTCATCGGTATATAAACGGAGACCTGAAGCATAGCTAGTTCAGTAGGAACCTCAGCAGAGAAAACATGGCACATGAGAGAGTGAAGGGTAAGATGAAGCTGTGGGACCATGGCATCAGTGAAGAGAGTGTGTGAGAAAGGGAAGACATTGCCATGTGGAGTGAGGGATAATTCGTTCATTTCAGACTGGACTAACTGAAGTTTGGATGGAAACGGCCAAAAACTGAAGGCAACAACAAAATCATAAATAACTGGCAGAAGAGTGGCATTTTCATAATTAGCCAAAAAGCAATGCACAATCAATATTCTAAAACAGACTAGTGGCACTGTCATAAATTTCCCTACAAAGGTATCAGTGTATGTTTGGTTGTTGCGTTGCTGCAAGAGCAAACAATATTAGGTACACCATTTAGTTGTAAAAATTGCTAAGTTGAAGCAAAGACAAGATACCTATGCAACAACATCAATGGACAGGGAACTGAAACTGCAGGCCTGTCATACAAATGGATAACAAACAAAACTGAAACTACTACATAAATTACCAATAAAATGTTATGCAAAATGACTACCACACACATGTCTGTCAGGTAAAAGATGTGAGCACAAAATCATAAGAATGCACTGTCACCTCTATATCATCACCACGATCAACAGTTGATGTTGGTAGCTGTCCAACATTTTGACCCTTTTTATGCCATAATGAGATCTTTTTATCATCCCCAGCACTTGCCACGATAAGATCTGCAGGTTTATTAAAGAAATGAATAGGTGTTATTACTTAAGTAAATGAGTTGGTGTCATTACTTACGTGGCTTCATTATGCTATTACATGATGGAACCATCTTATTAAGATAATGAGTTTAACCTTTTTCTAAGAAAATGTCAGTTCAGCAAGCACATTGTATGACTCAAGAGTGACTTAGCACACATTGCACTAAAATAAATATAAAAAACACAAGAACGACATCATAATTTGTAACAGGTCACCTGTTTCCCACTAATTTGCATTATGTATACTTCATTAAGATTTTAATACAAAACCAAAAAACGGCAAAAGGACCACTGTCTCTTGCCAACCTCATGTAGAACATGAAAAATAAATAACATTGTTCATGGAATGAATGGGATTAACATTTTAGTTTGATTGCTCAAGGATGCACTGCAAGTAAGACCACATGATTTCAAAAGATAATAACTTGCCAAATCAACATGGTAAGGAATAGTTTTCCTAAGGAGCGCATAATATACTATTTCAAGGACGTAGGCATTACAAGGAGCTATTATAAGAATTGCATCGCTAAGGAACCAGAAACCACGAAGACAGCCCAAATTCACGTGCATAGAAATGCTAAACGCAAGGGCTGTGGAGCAAGTGGAAGTGAAATGGAACTACATACTAGCACGTCACCAGAACAGAAAATAATGTTTTGTATAGTTAATACTCCCTCCGTCCCAAATTAAGAGATTTGCATTTGTCTAGATTCGTATGTATCTAGACGCATTTTAGTATATAGATACATGCAAATCTAGACAAAGTCAAGTTAGTTATTTCAGGACGGAGGGAATATAATCATACATCAATAGACAGAAGACAGAAATAGAATATGTATTTGAATATAATAATATTGGAAGTTTCACGTGTATTACGAGGTGCCACAGTAGACAGTACTGATAGTCTTTGAGCAAGCAGAAGACCTCTTACAAGCTACTCCCTCTGTTCCACAAGCTTGCTAAAAAGGCTTATATTGTGGAACAGAGGGGGTACAAAATTACTGTCGGTAAACAGCGTACATCCATCCATCCATCCACAAATGTCGATAACTTCGAAAGACCTTTTGATTATTTCAATTCCACATAGAGTTAGTAACTACATTTTGGCCCTACGTCTCGAGGATGAGAAAATGAGCAAATAACTTAGTACCGCCAAACAAATTGAGAACTCGGTGAGAATGCTAGAGGCTGATGTTACATGGCACATGGCACAGTCTTACAAATTAAAGTACAGCCCACGGGCAGAGCATCACTCCATAACGGAACAGAATTCTGGAAATACGGCTGCCCATTCCGAAAACTCAATCATGAAATGGGCGGGGCATCTGGCGGCCAGACACGAATGCACCAAGCGACGAGCAACAGGAACTAGAACGACGACCGGATGGAAGCTCTAGTTCGCACATGGATATCCTCGCGCGAGCGATGCAGCGCAAGGGAATCGGGGGGAGATCTGAGAACGAGGGCAGAGAGGGCCGCGAGCGAGCTGGGGGAAGGGAGCTGGTTACTGACTGGTGTGGTTCCACTTGACGGCGTTGACGGGGTGCCCGGGCGCGGGGGCGTAGGCCAGGACGCAGGGGTCGCCGGACTCCACCGTGACGTCGAATAGCTTCACCGTGTCGCCGCCGCACGTGGCGAGCAGCGGCGCCGCCGGATCCACGAACCCCATCGGATCCGCGCTCCCGAGCTGGACGGGAGATGGCGGGGCGATTGGCGGATTCCGTTAGGGTTCGGGCTTGGGGCCGGCTCGCGTGGGGGTTTGGCGTTGGTGGTAGGGTGGGTGCGGCTGCGGCAGAGGAAGAGGACGAAGAAATTTGAAATTGAAATGGTTTTTGTTTGGTGACGTGACGTCGGGGAGGGGAGATCTGGCCGGTTGCTCTTGCTCGCTGTTCTGCATTCCAAGGTTCCGTGCCGGCTGCCGTGGTGGAGAGGCCAGTTCCTTTCGCTCCGTTTATTATACTAGGGAATGTGGGGCGGCGACACACCGCGCCCGTGTAGACAACCTTTTCATTTGAGTGCATAATCAAGGATGTTGATCTGACGCGATAGCATGATACGCACGCGAGATAAGTTTTATGGCAATATTGCTGAACACCGTTGTCTGAAAAAATGACCTATGCACAAAAAGAGAGAGCAGCCAATGGTACAATTCATCTAAAAACAGGAACCTGGATTACATAACTCGTGGTGTCGTCTTTGGTAAGCAGTTTAGAAGAGCATAGTTTAGAGAGACAATAAAGTAGGACTATAAGATTGGTGTCTACACAACTTCTCGGTCATTTTTGGTACTGGGCCATCTATAGTTGGCGATGCCATCGCCAAACCATAACTGGATCACTCAGGCCAAGTAGCTAAGTAGCTGAAAAGACCGGAACAAAAATAGGTAAATAAGTAAGAATCAGGAAGTCAAAACGCCTAAAAATTCAATAAAACACATATAAAAGAACCGACATTTCAGGAAGCTGATACTACTTCAAAGACGTAGGAAGCCGGACATTTCTTCTACGACACGAAGCTTGTCAGCTATCGTAGGAAGCTGGACATTTCTTCTAAAGACAGGAAGCTTGAAGAACAGAGTACATGAATTAAGCAAGATATACAATCCGAAGCGAGCAAGAAAAATATACAAAAACAGTAATTTCTACTTAACAAACACTACCTGTTTCAACAGCTGCGAGACGGCGCTACATCATTATGCTGGCAGTAGCCCTGTCAGCTGGAACAATAGGAGAGCCAATAACTGCAGGCAAACAAAATACAACACATCGTCACTTAAATTAAATTGATTTCAAATCACGGCACAAGAAAGACACAAATGAATTAAGTTTAATCTTGTTGGTACAATACTCTAGATTAATTTAAAGAATCGATAGGTACACTACTCTAAATAAATAGTTAAATACACAACTGGTTAGTATACAGCAATAGGTAGAAAACCCAACCAGAATACATGAAGTAAACATGCTGAAATGGTTAAAGTCGACCCTCTGGCAATTATCCTGAAGTGGTTAACGGTTGACCCTCTAGCAATTAGCTTAATGGAGCAGTAACATCAGCATGCACCAAAACTGGAAGCATAACATATAGAATACTCTTGCAATCCATTTTTTCCTCAAGATACAATAACTGAAGCACGTCCACAGAAAAATCAAGAAAGAAACCGTCACCCTTTTCTGGAACAAAACCCCATGGTGATAGGCTGATTTAACCGAAACTACCTATTGTTTGCAACCAAAGGAAATTATAATAGGAGAAGTTGGTTCCGTCCAACATAAAACTTGAAGCCAAAAGACGATGACGTGCTAAGGTATACGGCATTGTAATGAAAACCAATGTAAGACATTACGCAAAATAAATCATGAAGTCCGAAGAAATTGTTGTGAATAATCCCAGATGCTACTGGTTCGCAACGAAGAACCTTTTTTTTCTGCAATTTCGGCAACCTGTGTAAAAGTGGCCAATATTTTCTGACAGATTGAACACGAGATACAGATAGCTGATATAGTATCCGAAGTGTGTACTTAAATCTGAAGTAATCTGAGGAAATGTGTGCACATTATTTGTTGTCATCCCATCTTTAAGAGCAGAGAGTGCCCAGTTGCAAATCAGCCTTTCCAAATTCTTGTTGTATGCCGACGCCAAATAAAATCCATAAGCTGTCAGCATTTGACGTTGATGAACAGATAGCAGATACGATTCACATTGAATAGTAGAAATCTTTCTAAAAAAAACTGAAGCCTTGAAGCCACCGTAGTCCTATAGATAATTTGAGTCTCTAATGCATGCAAGAATGCAAATCCTGAAGCTGCACCGATGCGTATTCAGCATCAAATACAGCCTATTGTCCTGAAAAGAAACACAGGTGCTCTCAGAACCACTATTTTTAAGTCAATTATTAGGCGATACCTTTGCATCTTACAGGGCAAAATTTAGATCGTCAGATCGCTCAGATGAGTTAATCAGCTGAATACATTACTTTACCCTACACAGGACTAATGAAAAATCCCAAAATACACTGATTCGTTTCTTATAGGCACAACAACAAACAGTTCTTTGGCACCAAAATCACAATTTGGCGGCTCATGACAATCATGCAAAACCAACGATGATGCTCACGGTCTGTCTACCAATGGAGACTCTAAAGTACTGCAAAAGTATTGGGGAAGGAGGAGACTGACCTGTAGGCGGGGTTGGTCCCATCGAACCACGCGAGACGGTTGTAACAGACGGTGCTTCCCACATCAGTTGGAGCCATGGTGCTCTAGGCTGGGATGGAGAAGAACTGAAGAAGGGTCCAGAATAGAGGAATGGCAGGGCAAGAGGAAATTAGAAATCAAGCATAGTGATTTAATCTGTGATATTGCTCACCCTCTTTTTGGCTGAACTGGGAAAACAAAATAAAAGATACAGACAACCAAATTGACGGAAAGGAGGAAAGTTGAGAAATAGAACGGGTCACCTGGATGCCGAAGTTCGTGCGGCCGTGGCCACCATACTCGCCGCCATGTTGTGCTCCAGGTTGCCGTGGTATTGGAGCCGGCACGAACGCCTCCTGTGTCTGGTTGCGTGTGCATCTCTTCAAGGTCCGCTTCCTTCTGTCAGACGCCTCGTGCAACGCCACACACCTCGCCTTGTCGGGCTGCACAACCCCCACCTCATCTCCCCTTCTGTAGCCACCGCTATGTGACCGACGGACCGGCCTCGCCCCCCTTCAATCGTGGGCCATGGCGGGCCTCTTCGACGACCACGGTGGCAGATGAAACTTCAGGCCGCCGTCCCACTGCGAGCCGCGGGATCCCAGTGGAATTAATGGGCGGCGTGCGGCCAATCCGGGAGATCCGCGCAGCCGTCGGCCATGGCGGGCTTCTTCGTTGGCCACGGCGATGGCGTGAGCGAGGCGGATTGTGCGAGATGACGGGCGGGCGAGCCGATAACAAGATAGGCACTCAGTCTGGACTCTTCTAGAGGTGCCACACAAAGCCGTGGTGGGTTTCTAATTGACCGGGATCAACGCACGTACGGGTTTTCAAGTCGTGGACGGAGCGGCCGGATGTACGTGGCCAACGTGCATTGGATAAAATTAGGCCATGAACAGTAAACGGGAGTAAACAAACGCAAGGACAGAGCGTGAAAATGTCGCGCCTTAATATATAGGGTTATGAGTACCTCTTCCGTTCAATTTGAAGCAAAATGTTTGAGGTCTATTTTAGAGCATCTTCACTCGCCTATCCATGAGGCCGATCCAAACACCAAATTTCGGTCCAGACACCGAAAACTGGCACAATCGCGTATCCAAGGACTTGTTTTCGGTCGGATTTAGACCATTTTTGGTTCGGACTATTCAGGCTGAACCCAGGTTTTCCGGTACGCCCTGGGGACGCCGGACTCAGCGAAATCGGCGAAAAAAATCAAAGCGGCGCGTGGACCCGCCGAGTCAGTGACGGAAGCCGAGTCATCGTCATCCTCGAAACCACGCGGCGACCGCCGGGCAATAACTGCCTGTCGCGTCGGCCACGCGTCGCCGATTTACGGCGCCACCGTCGCCGCCTCGTCTCCCGCGACGAACCGACGATCACTAACTTCCCGTCGTTTTCACTTTTCCCGCCCTCGCCGCTACACCCCTCCCGCCATTCTTTCGGCCTATAAAAGACGTACATCTCACCGTCTCTCTTCCCAGCCCCTCACACCACCACAACTCCGACGAACCTCGGACGCCCGCACCTTTCTTCCTCAACTCCGCCGAGAAGCCATGGTCGGCCGACGCACATTGTTGCCGTGGGAAGCCCGGCTGCTTCGCGAGGCGCGCTATACGGCCCCGCCGGACACGCATCTCCCCCTAGGTTGGAAACTCAGCGCCGGCGGGATCCCCGTTCCGCCGGTGCCGGACGGGCAGGACCTCGTCGAAGAGATCCAGGCGGCTATCGCCGCCATGGAAGACCCAGAACTCGCCGGAGAGATCCAGGTCGCTATCGCCGCCATGCAAGGCCTGGCACTCGCCGAGGATCAGGACAACCTGGTCTTCTGGAGGCAGTTTTTCGCCGACAGACGCCTCGAGAAACTCGCCCGACACGACGGACCGCCTTGCTCGTTGCCGCCGCCGCGTAACAATGCGGCTTACCGCCGCCGCTGGTGGAGCGTTCCAGGGCGGACTCTCGCCGGAGTCATGGCGCACATCGAGGCCGGCAACAACCCATGCATCGGCCTGTAGTTGCGGCGTCCTGCGTCGACAACGGCGGCGTCCTTTCCTAGTTAAAACCGATGTACTATGTACCCCCTCGCCTGCTTTATGAAATTCCGCCTATATTCGCCCATATTTCGCCGAGTTTGAGTGAATTTAGCCGAACTTGGGAACGCGGCCTGGGTACGCGACTGGGCGTACCCAGGCCAAAAACACGATTCGTCCGGCCTAAAATCGGTCCGGTTTTCGGCCTAGGTACGCCCAACGAGTGGAGATGCTCTTAAGACGCAACGAGTACTAGTAATTGTTTTTTTTAACGAAAAAAATCATGTGCGAACCTGACCTGACCGAAGGGCCTCCACGTAAGTGAGCGTGTGTTAGGATTCGCGTGTGTCTCCGCCTCCGGCCGCCGCCGGCCCCCTGCCATGGCGTCATCAACCTCTCTCCCGATGGGCTTCCCGCATCGCTGGCAGCGAGAGGCGAGCGTGGAGTCATTCTCTTTGGCCCCTGTGGCGCGGAGCATGTCTCTGGCCTGAGCATCTCTTCGTTCTCCTCTGGGGGCAGCATGGGCATGGCCCGTCCTGCGGCGGCTGCGGAGGCGCTGACCGTCGGGAGGGTACCTGCCCGTAAGCGTCTGGGCTGGGAGCAGCCGCCCCCTTTGAAGAGGTCCAAGTGGCGTCGCCGCACGGAGCTACGGGATGGTGCCCGTGGGATCCCGTCGGGCATGAGTGGCCTCTGCTTCAACTGCAAGCGGCCTGGGCACATGAAGCGCGACTGCAAGTTCGCCACGGTCTGTCTCCGGTGCGACCACGAGGGTCACAAAGCAAGAGACTTCAAGCGTCCGAGGAGCCCGGCTTCTGAAGGCGAGATGAGGAAGCTGGCGTTGGCGAAGATGGCCAGGCGGGGCTCGCCGCCGCGTGGTGCGCTGGGGCTGCCCCTCGGGCCCTGCCTTGGCAAGGAGATCCTCGACGTCCTCCCCCTCCCCCCCCTCCCGCCGGTTCGACGGCTAGCCGCAGCTGCGCCCCTCGCCGGTGTCTCCAACGCCGCTGGAGGGCGCGTGGGCCGATCTTCGCGAGGTGGAGGCGCCGCTCTGCATTGTCAGGCGCTCCGCTGGCATCAACGGGCTGGAGCAAAGGCTGCGCTTTGCCTTGGTGGCCTGCGTGGGAGGCTACATGCCGGAGGTTTCTTGCGAGCAGGTCTCAGCGGGGCTATGAGCTCGGGCTGCTATCCCTGAGCGGTCGGTTTCGGTGCATCGTTAAGCGCCGGAGGACTTCCTGCTGGTGTTCGCCTCCGCGGAGCTCAGGGACAAGGTGGCGGCGCTGCCTTCGTTCGAATTCGATGGCTTTTCTCTATGATTCAGGAGGTGGAACCGGCAGGCCCAGGCTATGCAGGAGGAGATGAGGTGTCAGGTGGAGTTGGCGCTTGAGGGTATCCCCCGCATGCGTGGGAGATGGAGGTGGTGGAAGATCTGTTGGGCAAGAGCTGCGCCGTGGAGTCGGCGGCGCCGGAGACGAAGTCATGAGCGGATCTCTCGTTGTTCAGGCTCTCGGGCTGGACCTCGGATCTGAGCGCGATTCCGGTGGTGCGCATGCTGGCGGTCCTGGAGCCGGTGGGCATCGGTGCGGAAGGTACCAGCCGTGTGAGTTCGTTTGTGCCTAGGGAGCCATTGGAGGCGAAGCTCCTAAATTACCGGGTCCTGGTTCACGTGACGCGGGTGGAGGAAGATGAAGCCCTAGAGGAACCGCTCTTCTTCCCTGCCTCCCCTGGCAGCGATCAGAGCGGCCTGCCGGACAAGTACTTCGACGACGGTCCCGACGACGGCCCTCGACGGGCGTTCAAGAATCTTTCGTGGTGTCGTGGCGTTATGGACAGGAGAGGTGGCCCATGCGGTGGTGGTGGGCAGGGTAGGGGCCCCTACGTTGGTGGGCACGTGGCGCAGGATGGGTGGCGGCTTCCTTGCTTGGCGCCTTGTGATCCGCTGGTGGCCCAGCCCGTGGTGGTGGTGCTGGAAGCTGAGAAAGAAGATGCTTTGGAGCCCTAGCCTGTCGATAAAGCGCTGGTTGTCCTAAGTGAGGTCGCTGACACATTAGACCGATCAGAGGAGGCTGGTCAAAAGGAGGCAGGGGAGGTGCAGTTGCGGGCCCAGGTGGAGGTGGTAGAAGCTAGTCAAAAGGTGGTCGTGCAAGAGCCGTTGAGGGGCCAGGGCGCAGGTGAGCTGGGCGGAGTGGAGGTGATTTCGCTGGTTGCTCGTGGTGCGGAGCCTTCGGATGTGGTTTTGGTTGCAGTGGAGGGTCAGTTGGGGCTTGGTGCGGTGCCCCCCACCTCTGTCTGATGGCGTTGCAGTGGAGAGGAAGTAAAAGAGTGCGGCGCAAGGCACGGGTGGTGCTGATCTCGTGGAGCTGGAGGTGATTCTCGAGGGTTCGGAGGTGGATGTGGAATGCGGTCAGGCTCCGTGTCAAGTTGGGCTGGAGAGATGTGGGGGCTACCCCTAAGTGCTGGAAGTGGCCCATGTATCATATTTGGAGGGGGTTGGGCCGAGCGGTTTGCGGTCTGGCCGAGTTTTAGGTGTCCTTGATCTTGTGGAGCCCTCTCGTGGTCTTGCTGGGGGCTGGATTCTGATGGGCTGAGTTTGGGTGGCTCGGAGACGGTGGTTGCGGGGAGCGATACTGGCATGTCGCCTCAGGAGGTCCTGGCGGTCGCGCACATCAAGTCATTTTGTAGCTCTCTGATGAAGAAGCTGGCCCCACCGCTTCTTCGAGAGATCGAGTCGGCGTCGTGACTCTGGATCGAGGCAGAGCTATTCACGCCCAGGAGGCTTACGCGCCACTCCTCGTCGCTGGAAGCTCAAGTGGGGGTGCACTAAGGTGAAATCGGCATCGGCGGCAGAGACAACACTGTTGAGAGCGTTGGGAATCACCCCGTCAGAGTTGGAGGCCTCGGAGGAGGATTTGCAACGCTTCCGCTAGTTCTTTGATTCGCCTCTGAAGGAGCAGCAACTTCAGGCTATCGCGACGGTGTTTAGTAAGGTGATGTCGTCCTATTTCGAGCCTCGGGATCTCTACCAGTGGGCAGTGTCGGCCCAGTAGGGGTTTGGCGTGCTAGAGTTTTTTCCTAGTTTGTTGATGGATATTAACCCAGAGGTGTTGGACTGGAACGTTCGGGGGTTGAACGATCCAACCAAAAGGAGTGATGTTAGAGCGTTTATTTCTTCGATCCATGTAAACCTGGCGTGTTTCCAAGAGACCAAGCTAGAGTTTATTAATCGCTTTTTGGTTTTGGAGTGTTTGGGCCCAGCTTTTGATGGGTTCGCGTACCTACCTGCGGTTGGTAAGAGAGGTGGCATCCTTCTTGCCTGGGACTCTTCGGTGCTTGAGGTTGGTAGCATTAGCCTAGATAATCATGCAATCACGGGAGAGGTCTGCACTAAGGACCGCCAGCGTTGGTGGATCACCTCATTCTATGGTCTGCAAGCCACGGAGGAGAAAATTGAGTTTCTCGCGCAGCTGTCGAAGTGGCACAGTCTCTGCCCAGGTCCGTGGTTGGTGATCAGAGACTTCAATATCATTCTTAACACGAGGGACAAGAGCAATGACAATATGGATCGGGCCATGATGGCGATATTCAGGAGTTTTGTTAGCGAGCATGAGCTTAAGGACCTGCATCTTCATGGGCGCAGATTCACTTGGAGTAACAAGAGAGAGAGAGAGAGAGAGAGAGAGAGAGAGAGAGACCCACCCTGACTCGGATTGACCGCGCGTTGGTGTCCGTGGACTGGGATCTGTCTAACCCAGATTCGGTGCTTCAGGCACTCTCTTCCTCTTTGTCGGACCACACCCCCCTTCACCTTTCCCTAAACGCCGGCTTCAGGCCAAAGAGGAGGTTTCATTTTGAGATGGCCTGGATTAAGTTGGAGGGCTTCGAGGAGGTTGTCAAGGAGGCCTGGAAGTGTGATGACTCGATCGTCGATCCTTTCAAGAGGCTGGAAGACTTGCTCAGGAACGCGGCTAGGTCTCTACAGGCCTGGGGGCAGCGTAAGGTGGACAGCCTGAAGTTACAGTAAGTGATGGCAAACACGTTGGTCTTTCGGTTCCATGTTGCTTAGGAGAGTAGGCCCCTTTCTCAAGCGGAGCTTTGGTTGCGTCGTTCCTTGAAGCATTTGGTCCTAGGTCTAGCATCCCTAGAGCGTACCATGGCTAGGCAGAATCAAGAATTTGGTGGCTGGCTAAGGGGGACACGAATTCTAAGCTTTTCCACACGGTTGCTAATGGCAGGAGAACTAAGAATTTCATTCTGTAGGTGAGGGTGGGTGATGTGACCATCACTGATCAGGAGGGCAAGGTAAATGCTTTCTCTGAGGCTTATAAAGGGCTCCTGGGTTCGATTGAGACTAGAGAGGTGGGGCTGGACCTCGAGGCCCTTTATCTCCTAGAGACCTGGCTGGGATGGATGGGCTTTTCATGGAGGAGGAGGTCTGGGCCGTTGTGAAGGAGCTGCCTCCAGACCGTGCCCCAGGACCGGATGGCTTTGTGGGGGCCTTCTATCAGAAAGCGTGGAGTATTATCAATGGAGATATCATGGCGGTTTTACTTAAGATGGCGGTGGGTGACGGTCGTGGGTTTGGGAAACTCAACACTGGCTTGATCACTCCCCGAAGAAGCAGGAGGCGCTGGAGGTCGGGAACTTTCGCCCCATTAGTTTGATCCATAGTGTCGCAAAGCTGTTCTCTAAACTGATGGCCAACCGTTTGAGGCCGAGATTGCCGGCTTTAGTGAGTGCCAATCAGTCCGCGTTTGTCAAAGGAAGATGCTTGCATGAGAACTTCGTTCTGGTGAGGCAAGTGGCCCATAAGATCAATAGGGCAAGGAAGAAAGGGCTTTTGCTGAAGCTGGATATCTCGAAGGCGTTTGAATCGATATCTTGGGCATTTTTGTTCGAGGTGCTGAGGAGGCTGGGGTTCAGCGAGCGTTTCTTGAAGTGGGTTTCCATCCTGTTATCCACAATGTCGATGAAAGTGGTGGTGAATGGTACCCCAGGGGCGAAGATTCAGCATATTCGGGGCTTGAGGCAGGGAGATCCGACATCCCCCATGCTATTTGTGTTGGGTATGGAGGTGTTTACGATGATTCTGGTTAGGGCGATGGAGGCGCACCTTTTCCAGAATCCGGCTGGCATCCGCCCGCTCCAGAGAGTGTCCATCTATGCTGATGACGTGGTGCTGTTCGTTAGACTAGACGTGGGCGAGCTGCTGGTGATCCAGGGGATTTTGCGCCTCTTTGGCGCCGCATCTGGGTTGAAGGTCAACTACAACAAGTCAACTGCCACCCTGATCAGAGGAGAGGAGGAGGATGGGGTCGTGGTGAGCTCGACCCTAGGCTATAGGCTCCAGGCCTTCCCTATCACGTACCTGGGGCTGGAACTCGCTCTGAGATCCCTAACGGAGGCGGAGTGGCAGACGGTGCTGGATAAGGCAATCGAATTCACCCGGCATGGCAAAGGGGGCTTATCGCTAGGGCAGGTCACCTCACCTTGATCAAATCAGTGGTGGCGGCGAGACCACTACACCAGCTGTTAGTGGCGGAGGCCCCGGCTTGGCTTCTGGAGGAGTTAGAGAAGTGGCAGCACGCGTTCTTCTGGGCTGGCAAGGAGGTCAATGGTGGTCAATGCCTGGTGGCCTGGGACATAGTTTGCAAGCTGGTCTACTTTGGAGGGCTGGGGGTTAAGAACCTGCGATTACATGGAGTGTCATTGTGGGCCAGATAGGAGTGGTTTAGACGGACTGAACCTGGCCGGCCCTGGGCGGGCCTCCCGTCGCTCAAGGATGAGGAGGCTGAGGGCGTCTTCGCAGCCCTTGCGCATGGTAGACTTGGGGATGGTGGAGACCTGTTGTTCTAGAAGGACCGTTGGCTCGAGGGTCATACAGTGGGCGAGATCGTGCCAGAGGTGGTGGAGGCAGTGTGCACTCAGAGGAAAAACTGTAGGTATGTGGCTCAGGCGTTACCAGCACACTCTTGGATGCTGGACGTAACAGGATCGCTGAGGGAGCAGGGGCACATGCAGTGGGTGACTTTGTGGCTTGGCTGAGGGTGGTTCAGTTGGTGGCCAGACCGGATGGATTTGTATGGACGAGTTCGCGATTCAGGATCTATTCGGCTAAGGACACTTATAAGCTGCTCTGCCAGGGAGCGGTGAGATCCAGCGTTGCCTCACCGATCTAGAAATCCTTTGCGCCTGGTCTCAAAATTAATTTTCATAAGAGTGAGATCTTTTGTTTTGGGAAAGCCTAAGCAGTTGAAGGCGATTATAAAATATTATTTGGATGCGACATAGGGTCTCTTTCTTTTAAATATCTTGGGATCCCTATTCATTACCGAAAGCTAAAAAATGGTGAGTGGAAACCGGTTGAGGATCGGTTTGAGAAAAAACTAGGAAACTGGATTGGGAAGATGCTTTCTTATGGGGATCGTTTGATCCTTATTAATTCAGTACTCACAAGTCTACCCATGTTCATGATCTCTTTTCTAGAAATACCCATAGGGGTAAGAAAGAGACTTGATTTTTTCAGATCTCGATTTTTTTGGCAAAGTGATGGTCATAAAAAGAAATATAGATTAACTAAGTGGAATATGATCTGCAGACTGAAGGACCAAGGGGGTTTAGGAGTGGAGGTTTTAGAGTTAAAGAACAAAAGTTTCCTTAGCAAATGGTTACATAAGCTTATGAATGAACAAGGGGTTTGGAAAGAGCTCCTACATAATAAATATTTGAATAACAAAACTCTTTCTCAGGTTTCAGCAAAACCAACTGATTCTCCTTTCTGGAAGGGTCTAATAAATGTTAAATAAGAAATTTTTAGCAGGGGTTCTTTAAAGATAGGCAATGGCCAGAAAACAAGATTTTGGGAAGACACATGGTTAGGGGATGAGCTCCTAAGTATTAAGTACCCATCGCTATATAATATTGTCTATCACAAAAATGTCACTATGGTGAAATGTGTTGAGATCAGCGCCCTTAAACATAGGTTTTAGGAGAACACTGTCTGGTAATAAATGGGTTCGTTGGCTGCACCTTGTGTCGCGTCTGATGTCGGTTCATCTTTTAGATAGCGAGGATACTTTTAAGTGGAACCTAACCGCCTCTGGGTGTTTCACTGTTAGATCGATGTACATTGATTTGTTAAATGGTCAAATAGCTTATTTTAAAAAGTATATTTGGAAAATAAAAGTGCCTCTCAAAATTCAAATATTCATGTGGTTCCTCCATAGGAAGGAAATTCTCACAAAAGATAACTTGGTGAAAACAAACTGGCAAGATTCTACTAAATGTTGTTTTTGTGATCAAGAAGAGACAATTCAACATCTTTTATATCATGCCCTTTTGCTAAAATAATATGGAGGATTGCTTTTATGACTTTCAATATTCCACCTCCTGCCAATATGACTAATCTTTTTGGAAATTGGTTAAACGAGATCCCAAAGAAAGATAAATGACACATTAGAGTTGGTGTGTGCGCTTTATTATGGGCCATATGGAACGTTCGCAATGATTTTATCTTTAACAAGAAAAGCTTTCCATTATTTCTGCAGGTTATTCCTATGGCTACACATTGGATCCATATGTGGTCCTATCTCCAGCCTGTGGAGGACCGCCAGGCCATGGATTTTGGGTGCAACCATTTGGAAACGGTTGGACGGGACTTCTACAGCCGATGCAGCTGGCGTTCTGATCGGAGATTAACATGAAGATGCTTATGCGCCGCTTACTTTTGGTTTTGTTTAGATGGCTTATTTTTGTGGAAACTTTGAGTGATCCTTGATTATAATAAGGTGTAATACTTTTATTCAAATAATGAAATAAAGGTTGTATGCATCGATTGATGCAGAGACTGGGGCATGTCCCCCTTTTCGAAAAAAGTGTAAGATCTTCTGATGGTTGGCCACTAGGTACAGGCTTTGGACGTCGGATAGGCGGACGAGACACGGTCTGCAGGAGCATATCTGCCGTGCTTCACGTGCTTGCAGGGAGAGGATACCGTGGATCACATTATGGTTCGGTGCGTGTTTGCGAGGATGGTCTGGTGATACTGTCTGAGGGAGGCAGGGATTGGTTGCCCTTAGCCGCGGCTGGGTGAAACCCTGGAGGAGTGGTGGATGATGGCCAGGAAGGGTATCCAGAAGTCTGACAGGAGAGTCTTCGATACTCTGGTCATCCTCACGGTCTAGATGTTGTGGAAGCAGAGGAACGCCAGGGTTTTTGGCAAGGTCAGGGAGCAATGCGATGAGACGCAGCTAGTGTCCTGTATCAGGGAGTATAGGCTTTGGCAGGTTGCTAGACTTAGGAGTGGAGTCACAACCATGCTGTGAGAGTAGGTGGTTAGAGAGTTGTGAGAGTTGAGTTGTGTGTGGGTTTAGTTGGGCTCTTTGTTTGCAAAGCGCTTCAGCCTCTTGTATTTTTTTCTGCTGCCTTCTATAAAAGTTTGGTACGCCGTTGGCGTACCCTTGAATTGTTTTGTTTGAATTGTGTACTCCCATGGTTGTTTAAACCACAACAAGAATAATGGAACCATGGAAGTAGCTTTTAGTCAAATTTCTATTTGTTTGAATTGTGTAATACTCTATTATGGTGCTTGGCTTAAGTAAACATAAAGGCATGAATTATATAACTTAGAAATTAGCACTAAACCAATTGTTTCCATTTAATATTATATTTAAATCTCCGATCTAGATGAAGTATATCTATTGTACATATACGCAAACACATACTTAACAATTCCTTTCTCCAAGTTTTGCTTTTATAACAAAATGCCTTTGAATTTGATAAAAACAAATTGCTTGTGTGCTAAACTTGAGAAAAATCTTAAGAGGGCTCATGTTTCCATATGTTATTAGGCGCTAAAGGCGAGAAAATACGACCAACACAAATAGTGTTGCTTGGGTAGAGAGGGCCTTTTGTAATTAATGCACCACACATATTTGACTTTTTCATATCTTCTGGTGCTAAGAAGTGTAGGATTAGAGCTTAAGATTAAGAGTTTCGCCTATCGATATGCTTAGCACCCAGTGCTAATGTAATTACATTAGTATTACTATTATTCTTTCATCAGTTATCTAAGGATTTTAGTTTATGTTAATGAAGGAATATGAGAAAAGATGCATATAAGAAAAGGTGGAGAGAGGAAGTTGATTTGTCCACCTTAGCATTTGATTCTATAAGTGCTAAAGGTATGGATGGTCCCATGATTTTTTAAGGTGTAGTTTTGAAATTCTATCTACCATGGACTATCCAACGCGGGAAAATCCGCACACTACCTTAAAATTTTGATTTTTCCTTTTGTATCATTGATCGCATAGAAGCCTCAAGACATCAATCCAAAACCGGAGTGAAACCCTTCTTCGTTTTGTCACCAATTTTCATTGTATCTCTTATAGGGCTTCAAAAAAATTATTGGTGTTTTGTATCTCAAAGTTACCAGAGTGAGATTGGTGCTTTCGAAAAAGGTTCTTTGACAAAAATGGCTTCCCTTGGAATTGCATAGAAATTTGAGCTAATAGATTTACAGGTGTATGCTTTATGTGAAAGTACCCTCTTGTTCTTAAGTTCCATCTTAAGAGATGAAATATTTGTGAGTTTGATTCAAGAGCATCAAGCAAGAACATCTTTGAACCTAAAGATCTTAATCTATTTTTATTAGTGATTTAGCATCTCCTAAGTAGCTATATGTCACCTGAGAGCTTCCACTAAGAATCCACATCAAGAAGTTTGTGAAGGTATGAGCATCACCTTAATATCCACCTTGTGTTATTGGGCGACTTCTTTGTTAACTTAGCTCAAGGAGAAGGAGGCATAGTCTAATTAAGTGACTTCGGAGATGCGTGTTTAAACAACTATGAAAAGGATATAGAGCGCTGACGACTTGAACTTCCGGATAGATCCATTGTGTCTGCATCTAGCTCCTTACTTCATTGTATGCTTTTAATTTGTTCTTATTTTGTGCTAGATCTTATAGCTTTACTTTTTTGCTTTGGTTTTAGTAGTTCCAATTTACATTTTTTTTAATATTCTATTCACCCTTTCTATTCGATAAACCTCGGTCTTTCAACATGTTGTTGTTGCAACTATGACCCCACTCATTAGCTCCAGCCCTATGTGTTGCCTCCGTCACCACAGAAACTTCAAAAGTGCGTATTTGGCTGATAAATCAGATCATGTACTAAGACTCTTTCGTGTATACTTTGTATCACCCAAGTTCATGTGACCATAGAGCGCAAGAAACACACATGGAAGACCTGAGATTGAAGAGGTGCCTGCGGTGACCCAGCATATCACTGCGTGTTTAGTACACTATAGTCATTTATATGACACTCACAGAACACCGTTCCGTAAATATCACATTCCTCAGAGTGGTACAACAGAAGCATTGTGGGTCTATATTACAAACATACACATTATTATTATTACAAGACCAAAGATCAGTACTTCAAGTTATTCGAACTTACAAACCAAACTTAAGTAGTTTTAGCGGAAGACTCAAGTTTCAAATTCATAACCAAAATTAAGCTCAACAACTTATTATATAAAGTTTGTGATGCTCGGCTCATCTAGATTACTATCTAATTAAGGCAACTACTCAGGTTCGTTGCCTTCCACTCCGTAGCGTATTTTGTAGCCCACATCTTCCACTCCTCTAGACAAGTCTGGTTCCTCGTAGTAGACATCTTCTTGTCCTTCAGTAGCGTACATTGGAATGTCTTCTGGCTCTTTAGAGTCTAAGCAGGGGATAAAAAAAATGAGTAACAGTGTTACCCAACAAGTTCATTATATGCAAGGTGGGAAGTTTGATGCTCTATCTACCACCTCGGACTATCAGTCCTAGGCACTATGTAGTTTTCGTAAACATTTCTTCAAAGATTGATTTTAATATAAAAAACTATGCCCATCAGCCTTCATAGGTTGATCAGAACTTCATGAAGTTCCTTTCCTGCTGCGTTTATAGTTCCTTCCCGGAATAGGGAGTAACAAGTTACAGTTCTTACACTTTGTAGAGGTGCGTTGCTTTACCCATGAGAGATCAAATCCTTGTTGCACAACCGGGCGTACTTTCCCGTCCACAATTCCATGATGTGGGGCGCAGTAGATGATCCAAGTCAATCACCATCCTTCTTCCTGACCCCACATGAAACACGATTCCCCAAGCAGGAATACCTCCATTAACCCCCCATTTAGGCAAATATAACCCTGGCACCCCTTGGAGACTCTAGTGAGTAGATCATGTCCCTGGCAACCCCCACTGAAGTGGCAGATCTACCTCTGACATCCCCTCATGGATAATCTAGATACCAATATCCCGGGAACATAAGGGTTCTTGCCCATACTGACTCCTCGTAGGGAATCTACAGCTTCACAATAAGGTTATCTGTTCATGTGAAAGGAAGAAGATCTAGCTGACTTCTCCATTCCATTCCAAATCTCATGGTTAACGTGTATGATACGGCGCTAGAATTACTGATGTCACGTGTTATTAATTCCTATGTGATGAATCTCACTGCAGATGGAAACCTAAGTTCCATTGTCAATCTTATATTTACCACCACTTAGGATGATAATAGCATTTCATGTATTTTAAGAAAATAGTATTTTGTTTCTTATTTTCAGAACATATATGATAACACGCAATTTGCAAATACTTTGATAAAACTCATAAAAGTACATCAACAAGTGATGAACTTGCCTTGTAACTGCAAGGTACACTTAACGGGGTGGATTTAGAAAAGAAAATGTTTGCTTATTTATAAGTAGTATAGATATAGATGGATTCCGCTACTGCAATGTGATATATTCCTTGGAAAAATTGATTTAAAGAAATCTATGGGCACGTATCTAAGGTACAAACCGTGTCAAACAGGTACTTTACGGGTACAGAATTAATATTATATTGTTAAATCCAAGCCACAAATTCTAAATCCAACTGTCACAGTAATTTAGGTGATATGTATCAACCTGGTGCCTTAAAAAACACCCTTATATTGCTTTTATTATATAATAGATATTAATTACATTAACTAATATGTAAATGCATATTACAAAATCCGATTTGACCCGAAATGCCTTTCAGTCCCCCTTCTATATCTTCCGAACACATTCGGAACTTCCAAAACGATTCCGATCCTCTCATCGGAACTTTTCCAGTTTCCTTTCTTTCTCCGAACAACTTGGGATCTCTGTTTATGGAACAATTCTGACTTTCTCTTTCTCTACTACGATTCCAACTTACGGATAATCTCCAGCTCGTCGCACCCTTAAGTGGATCCCCTCACGGCTCGGGAATGGCACATACATGAACAAGACTCCTCTTGCGTCAATGATCAACAGTGGGATCAGGATGCCCATAATGACCTCCTGTGCATTCCAAATTGACGATGTTGTTTGAATAAACGTCGAGTCCATTTCTCTTTGTTTCTTTGATACTACTTGTCTGAGATCTGATCGTTAGGTATCTCCATACCTTGTTCAATCTTGTTACCGGCAAGTACTATTTACTTGTTATCGCAATATTACATCCCCGTGACATAGTCACATGTTGCAACATTTATGGATGTAATCTTACCAAGTCGGCCTAACTGTATCTTACCCGTCACTAGGTGAACAAATCCCGCTCTTGACGCAGTCTCCTCAACCTGTTCCTCCGGATACCCAACGACACCATTATGATCACCATTTCACTAAGTGACGTTAAGTGCCATCAAAGTAACCTCGAGAGACAGTGATTTGATATGGTCTCATGGTCTAAGGAGAAGGAGACTTTGTTTTTAACTATTGCAACGATGAAATTTGTGACTTGATCGTGTCACAATATTTGAGGAATGTCCATCACATCATTCACAATTGATATGATCTTGTTATCAACCAACCTTATCACTCATGATCAGGAAACCTTGATCATCAGTTGCCCAATGAACTAGTATCAATAGAGGCTACTAGGGACTTATGTTTCATATCACACATGTATCAATGTTTCCACTTGATACAGTTATAGCACAACTTGAAAGTATTACGAACTTATTGGGATATGACAATAATAAACCTTTTATTATTTTCCTCCAGGGAATATTCCCTTCAGTATTCCAGTTGTACTAGAGTATAAATAATCTAGCTGGCATTTACTAATCATAAACCATGCATATCCCCATATGCGTTTATTGATCATGCTGCTCATGAGAAATGTCATGTCCCTGGTTTGTTTTACCAGATCAGTGTGTCTTTCGCAAATCATTAATGTCTTCCTAATTTTGACATTCTCTCCATTATCTCATAATGGGTTGAAGTATTCATTTTGGCGAGTGAGAATTTGTTTATATTGTTTACAATGACGGTCGTTGAGTCATTTTAACCTTCACTGTTGTCATGTAAACTCCGGAAACACACTTAGAGAAGTCGAACTTCTTTAGCCAAAATATACTTTTATCTTTATGTAGATCCTAGTGTATAACATGCAGCTATGTGCCTAATTAGGTTCTTGCCCAACCAGATCCTTTGGGTCATATTATGTCGAGTATACAATATGGTTGTATGGAAGAACCTATGACTGTGGCATAGGAGATGTCACACATCTCTTTATTTCTTTTAACCATAGTTGTAATACTAAGACTAACTCAATGCTTCATACAACTAAGAACCACTTTCTTATCTTGTTCCATTCTGAACTCCTTCAGAATCTTACCTAGGTCATTCTGAACATCTTCAGAATCAAGTCCAGAAAGCATTCGACAATAATGTTTATTAAACTTCCCAATCTATCTCGATAGGTTCCATTGTTTAATAACTTCTTTAACTTCATCTATATTTACTAACTTAAATATTATTAATACAAATCACATCATTCAAATATGTCATCCATATATTTTAGAATGATAACACGCTCCCACTCAAATATGGCATCCATATATGATATCCAGGGACTAGCTCCCACACAAAATGGCATCCATATGAGATCCAGGGATTTCACTTAGCTCCCACTCAAAATATGTCTCCTACATATTGAGTCTTAGCCAAACCATTAAGCTTCCATTCAAAATATGTCTCTTACATATTAGGAATTTCTATTTTCGTGCCCTTGGTTCGTTATTGTAACATCCCAGGATTAACACCTAGAATTATAAAGGACACATGTGTGTGCATTGCATTCATGCATAAGAAAATCTGGGGAAATTTGCACGCAAAATAAAAAGGGCTACAGAGTGAGTGAGGTCTCTCTTGTTCTGAGGGAAACGTTACTGCAAGTGCTATGGATTTCGACATGACTTTTGTTGAGTCCATTACTTATTAGGGAAATAATTTCAATTTGAATAACCAAATGATATATATAGATAGAACTAAGAAAATGAAAATGAATATTAAGTAATCCTTAATTGAATGCTATTTCAAATAAAGAATTGAATTAGTATTCATAAATAAGATACAGATAATTATGTCCAAGATTCAATAATGAAGAAAACATTTACTTTCTTATCATATAAATAATATTACTGTGTTTACATTTAAGAAGGAACTTACAAGAATAGTTAAATAAAAGAATAGGAAGATACAAAGAAAGGTACTCTTATTTACATCATACCATATTACAGCGTCTTCACCCTTTTGAATAAAAATGGAAATTACAAATAAGTAACAAGTCTTGTAAAAGAAAAATTGAAATTTGCAAAAACAGATTTACTTTATTACAACATATATGGAATAATACAAATAATAAATGAAATAGAAAAGAATAACTTTATACAAATATTATAATCTTTTACAAATGTTTAAATGAAAGAGAAAGATTACAACAATAAGTAAAAGAAAAATTAGAACTAAAAATCTAGCTAGATCTCTTTATCCTCTAATCTTCTTTTCTCCAATCCTTCCTATTTTGATTCCTGCACAATAAGACAAAAAGAAAACAGTGCAAATACAAAACAGAGAGGTGGTCAGTGTATTGGATTACTCTCAGAAGGGCATACAGTTGATATGCCAGGTTCATCATCGAGTTAAAAAGAAAAAGCAATGCTTAGTATCTGTTCTTAGTCAAAGAAATTGGCCTTAGAACTATGAATCATTGGCCTGGGGCAAGTTTCACCAGTTCAGTACAGAGTTATCCAAACTAGGATAATACCATCACCCATCAGAACCAATCCACAACACCAAGAATCTATGTATGGAAACTTGCACCCAGTGGGCCCAGTTGCAGTAGCTTACACACCACATGCAGTTGATGTGTTGTCAACCCCTCAGGGAGAGCACCAACTATAGAAAAGGAAGAATCCAACCGTAGTAGCAAAGCTAGCTACTCCATTTCCACCACACTTAGCCAAGAACATCACCCAAGCACCTCACTAGTTTCATCACATCCACATCCTCACTTTAGAACACCACCATAGTTCATCTAGCTCACCCCAGTTTATGACAAACTATTTCCATCACCACAACCATACAAACTAGCCAGAACATCCCACCAACAGCTGTACAGTAGCTATATACAAAATCTATCCATAAATAATAGCTAGCACCATCATCAGAGGAAGAATAAAGGAAGGTGAGGAGATGGTCAACAAGAAGGTTAAGGTGAGGAAAGTATTCCCAGAGGCTTATCAACAGCAGATCATCAAGCCAATGACAAGTAGGAAATTAAGAGTCCAAAAGAACCAACTTAGGAGAACAAGCTTCAGGAAGCTCAACGTAGGAAAAATAAGAGCCTTGGAGGATATGGTGCATAGCATATCTGTTCTTATCTGTTTTAGATAAAAGGGCAAGTAGAGGAGGTAATAGAGTATAGAAAATAGAGGATTTCTCTCAGTCCTGCATAGAGGTGCTATGCAAAATCATCATAAAGAAATGAAAACCATAGCACAATATCTGTCCTTATCCAGAGCTGTGCCTCAGCCTTTGCATCATTGGCTAGGTCAAGAATTTCCTTCACTAAATTCAACCATAGTAACTGATCTTAGTCAGGAAAATAACATCCATGCACTATTCAGCTTCAGACCAGCATCATTAGCTTATTATCTAGATTTACTAGATAAACATACCAACAAACCACAGCTTCTAGTCTACAGGGCACATTCCCAGAGGGTAGCACCTCTATACCTAACAGATTCAGAATGTCTTGAGCACTAACTCAAGTCCATTTTCTTAAATCCACAAATCATTTTCCTAAAAAGATTCATGAATAATTTAAAATGGTTGTTATCATATAGGCAGTGTACTCATATTGGCCACTCAGTTACATTTACTGATCAAACAATCTTATCATTTCCCTAGTCAACCATTTAGGAAACCATTTATCAAGTTATCAAGATATTGGTGGATAAAGAAAATCCACAGTGTATATCTCAATTCATATTTGTCCAAGGACATGCCTTTGTAAGACATGATCACCAATAGCTCATTAAAAGCCATCTGCAAGCAACCAACATTAAAAATTTAGATCATTTTCCTAGCCATATGGCTAGGAATCATTTGGGTGTAATAACTCTGTCATATTAACAGGCATAGAATTCAGTTGAACATTATGAACCCATAACTTATAAATAAATATATGAGAACCACCCCAAGATTAGATTGGCAGTGCCAAAGCATAGCTTACACATATTTTAAATCAATCCCAAGAGCATCACATAGTTCTGTAATAAATCCAGGAAGTTTACTTATATCATTTCCCTGAATATTTACTTCCAGGAATCATTTTTAACACTAGCTGTCAACATGGATAGCTAATTTTAGTTCAATACAGACTCCAGATCAGCATTGAACCAAAGGTTCAATAACTCAAAGCCTAGTATATTATCATTTTAACCAGCTACCAATTGAACCACATTTTTTTAGCAAAACCACTTGTTCTCTGATCAAACTAATAGTCAAAGATAACTGTACAAGTGACAAATACCCAAGTACTGGTAGTGTGAAATAAGATACCTGTGTCACACTTTTGACCTGAGAATAACAGTAATCACAAACCTCTCTTCTAACAATAAATTTTACAAGCTATCCAATATATTTCATCAACCCAATTTCCTCCACTTAGCAATTCAAAAGGGAATCAGATCCTCATCATACAAACACTAGGACAATTCATGCTACTTAGAATAATACTATCATCACAGAGAGAAATTTGGAGAGGATTCAAGTGGAGAAAAGAAAGGGGGAAGAATCCCCACTTACCCGTGGTCCTCGCTAGAGTGTGAAGAGGAAGCAGTGGCCGGCGTCGAGGATGAACACGGCGGCACGGGGAGCACCTAGAGGGCGCTGCAACCCGCGCCAAGCCGCGTTCATAGAGATCACAGTGAGGAAGATGACACCATATCCTCACCAAGGCACCAGGGCGACGCCAGAGGAGCGTCGGAGCACCACATCCTCGGCAACAACGCAAACCCTAGCCATCAGAGAGGGAAGCATGGCTAGGAGAGGGCTCGAGCATCAAATCGAGCTAGGGCCATTGATGCAGCGTCATCCACAGCGTCATTTCACACCACGATGGCGGCCGTGGTGGCCGGAGCCGGCCAGGATCAAGGAACGACGGCGGCGGCACTAGGGGGTCGCCCAGAGAGAGAGATGGATTCGAGCAAGGAGGAGGACGCACTAGACCGAGTGGGTCGGTTTGACCGGCTTGGTCCACCGATCGGGTTGGTCTAGCCCAACCATGGGCCAGACTGACTGGTGGGACCAAGGTAAAATGATATCAAGAAAATAAATAAAAAGAAAAAGGAAATAATAATTACCAAGATAGCCTCAATATAATATTAGTTGTATAAAAATAAATAAAAATTCTAAAAATACATATAGTATATCAAAATGTTCAAAAAAATAATATCTACCTAATAAAAATATAACTTTATTTGTTTAAAATAAAAATAAAGTAAAACAACTATTAACACCATTAAATCTTAAATAAAATTTTATAAAATAAAATAAAAACCCTAAAAATAAATAAAAAATCATTCTTGTGTATCAAAATAACTCTACTAATTTATAAAATACTAACTTAGAGTTTTACAAATAAAACATAAAACAAATAATTAAAGACACTTAATTCTTTGTTGAATTTTATAAAAATAAAGATAATACCTAAAAAGAAATAAAATTCATTTTCAAGGTCTTGAGTAAATATATTACACTAAAAAATATTAAATATATTATTAGGAAAGTCTTTTATATTTTAAATAATAAATCCTTACCTAATACCTATTTTGATAATTCTTTAAAAACAATTCTTAAGTAAGAGATAATCATAATTTTTATAAAACCTTGAGCAATTAGTGTATTTGTACTAAATTCCAAACCTATAACTTAAATTAATAATCAAATTTAAGTATAGGCTTTAACTTTAAAATATTATTTTAAAAATCTTATTAAGAATCCCTTTTAAATAAACATTGGTATCACCCATTTATATAATATGGTGAATAATCATTATTAACATAACTTTAAATTCTAACAAATTACTAAGATAATCTAATTATGCTCCCATTAAATAAATACAAAGTATTTTCTTAATAAGCAAAACAAATTTAATCTAAATCATTCACTTAAATATAAAGTGAATAAATTCCACACCTTAATTATATCTATCATAAATCTAAAACTTGGGAATAATTAAAATATAAGTTTACCTAACCTTTTAAAGTTAACTTTAGTCTCAAAACTTATAAACATCAGGTCTAATAAATCACTTATGTTTTTATAGTTAACTTTGGTCTGTTTAACTTAAGACATAAAACATCTCAAGTCCAGACTATTCAAGCAAGCATAAACAACATCAATCACATTCTATCAATCATATTCTAAAACATATCAGGGTTGTTTAAACCTTAGGAAGGAAATCTTTTCTTCAAATGTTATTCTTTTTGCCACTTCAAATAACAATCTTATAATAAGTTCTTCAACTCTTAACAACTCAATCCCAAGGATTTACATCATAGTCACCACAAGACAATTCACCATAATCACATCATCTTATACTTTACTTACATATTTTGGATTGTTAACATTTAGGTTCCTTATAAAGGTCATTACTTGTAAAGTAAAATTTAAAGATAAACCAACTCTTAAAAGAATCACTTGAATTCACTTCACTCAAAAGCATTGGGGATTCAATTTGGGAGTTTTACAAAAATGCATAGCATTACTTATGCATAACTGCATATTGCTTCTTTAAACATTAGTCCTTACCGGACCAATGATGCAGATTTCAGATATTGGATCTTATGTCATCTCGAAGACCGTGAGTGCATAATCTTGCAATCACAAAAGGCAAGTTCACACTTGCTCATGTCCTTTGATTATTTTCTGTAAAGTATTTTACAAATCCAGTGTTGTCATCACCTGCATTTAAGAAAGGTCCGAAAACACTATTTTCATAATAATATGATTAGGTTTATTACCATGAGGTAATAACCTACTATGAAAGTTCCGGTGGTAAAGGAACATATTATCTAGGACTTAACAACCAATGTCGCCAGTGATTCTTGCACCGTATATCACGCGTTAACCATGAGATTTGGAATGGGACAAAGAAGTCAGCTGTATCTTCTTCCTCTCGCATGTAGCCGGATGTGCAGGTCGTGGCTGTTATCACTCGTAGCGTGCATATTAATTGGTAATTCGTAGAGGATATGCGGCATATGGGTGGGAACCCTCATCGACCCATGATTGTTCTGGCATCTAACGGTTTGTCCAAACCATTGCCGTAATTCAATATGTGGGCATGGTGTACACCAAGGAGACATGCGAGGTCGCGAAGGGGGCAGTGATTGGCTTGGATCATCTTCTGGGCCCCACACCATAGGAAGTGTGGACGGGAAAGATCGCCCGGTTATGCAACAAGGATTTGATCTCTCATGGGAAAAGTAACGCACCTCTGCAGAGTGTAAGAACTATAACTTGTTACTCCCTGTTCCGTGAAGGAGTTGCGAACGCGGCGGGAAAGGAACCCCATGAAGGTTTTGGTAAACCCGTGAAGGCTGGCGGACATAGATTTTTAGAATAAAAGCAACCTTTGAAGAAATGTTTATGAAAACTTGCATTGCCTACGACCTATGGTCTGTGGCTATAATTATAGTGCATCAAACTCTCCTTTTCTAGTGGACTTGCTGAGTACGCTCATACTCAAAGTATCTTCTTAACCCTTGCTAGGTTCTAAAGCCAGTACAGACGATGACTACATCAAGCCATGCTCCAGGAATCATCATCAACAGCTAAAGCTCTTCAATAAAGTCAAGAAAGTCAACATATACATCAGCTCAAGTGAAGACGAAGTTGCTGATTAGTTAAGAATAGAATCTCTAGCCATAGAACCTATTTCTGTAGTGTATTGCAATGGCAGCAATGCCAGACCATTAGTTAAGATATTAATCTTAATAGTATTATAGTTTTGGAGTTGTTTATTTCTGATTCTTCTTTGTAAGAAGTTTCTTTCTCTCTCTTTAACCTAGAGTGTTCTCTGGATCTTGTGTAAAGAGTTGAGTTGTAACCTATAGTCATGTCTTGGACATGTTGTGTTTCTGTTGTACCACTCCGAGGGATGTAATACTAGTGAACGGTGTTTCATTGGTGTTATATCAACGACTATAGTGTACTACATCATACAGTGGTATACTGGGTCACCGCAGTTATTTGTACTCAGTTTTCCCCAGCCGTTTAGCTTTTCCTCACTTTTGCCCTTCTCCTACTATGAAACTCTCACACGGTATGAAACTCGCTGTCCGTCAGCCTTGCCATTACATGTTGATAAGTGGGGCCGCATTCAATCGGGTCCCGTAGTGGACCCTCGCCGTTACATGCTGACAAGTGTGGCTACGCCTGTGCCCGTGTTGTTGCCTCCCCTTTCTTCTTCTTATTCGGCGATGATAGCCCTTCTCCAGTGATGGCGGCCCTTTGTTGAGCTTCAATTCGGCCTCCCGTTCGTCCTGGCCGCAGTATGGTGTCGTCCTGTTGACCTATATGAAGGATGACAATGGCAGCCGTGCACAGAGAAGGCTATATCTCGCACCAAAATGTTCCGATTAGACGGGGGCGCTTGTTGTGGAGAATGTGGCAGGCGAGCCGTTTCGATGATTTAATTGGTTTATCGAGTTAATGTCTCGGCTGCAATCAAGTGAAAGAGTGTTTATAATTAAAAATAGGGAGATGGATGTATAAGAAATAATAAAATAACACAACTCTTGAACACTTTCAAAATTTAAAAATTATACAACTCTTAATGTAAAAGAGTATTTATAATTGACACAACTCTTAAACACTTTCAAATTAAAACAAATTATACAACTCTTAATGTAAAAGAGTGTTTATAATTGACACAACTCTTGAACACTTTCAAATTGAAAAAATTATACAACTCTTAATATAAAAGAGTGTTTATAATTGACATAACTCTTGAACACTTTCAAATTGAAAAAAATATACAACTCTTAATGTAAAAGAGTGTTTATAATTGACACAACTATTGAAAACTTTCAAATTGAAAAAATTATACAACTCTTAATGTAAAAGAGTGTTTATAATTGACACAACTCTTGAACACTTTCAAATTAAAAAAATACAATTCTTAATGTAAACAAATGTTTATAATTGACACAACTCTTGAACACTTTCAAATTGAAAAAATTATACAACTCTTAATGTAAAAGAGTGTTTATAATTTAAACAACTCTTGAACACTTTCAAATTGAAAAAATTATACAACTCTTAATGTAAATGAGTGTTTATAATTGACACAACTCTTGAATACTTTTAACTTACAGTTTGGACATGATAATGTTGTCCTAAGAAAATCTTGAGAGTTTACCTTTTTTTAGAGCATGAAAAGTGATCCCGAAACAAAAATCTTTATGCCTCGTGCATATACGAAAATTATACATGTTTGAACTCTTTAAAGCGCACTTAGGACATGATAATGTTGTGCTAAATCATTTGTTTATGGAGTTAAAGTACCGACAGAAAACTCGTTATTTTGCATGTATAGAGGGTGCCCCCGATAGATACAGGGGTTATCCTGTCCGCTAGATCACAACAATCAGAGGATCAACGGTTGGTGGGTACGATCCGCGTGACAACTTTCTCGACCAATCAGAGTGTAGTGATACGTCAGAAACACATCTATAATTTTTTATGCTCCATGCTTGTTTTGTATCTACTTTGGTTTGCTTTGTCTACACTTTGAGGTTTTTTTATATCTTTTTTGGAACTAACCTATTAACAAGTTACCATAGTGCCAGTTGCCTGTTTTCTTCTATTTTTGGTTCTAGAAAGGCAGAAAATCAATATTCTCGGAATTGGACCGGACAAAAGCCAAAGCTATTATTTTTCCCGGAGCAACACGGAACCACGGAGCAGAGCCGGAGGGGGGCCATAGTGTGGCCAAACCCCCTAGGCGCGGGCAAGCCCTGGAGGCACCTGGAGGGGGTGTGGGCCCCCTGGACCTCCACCGACCTTGATTCCTACGCCTATAAGAAGCCTCCGACCCAAAACCCCTTGATAATCCAGAAGAAATCCACGAAAACCTCCGTAGCGCCGCCGCCACCGAAGGGGAGATCCGGGGGACAAAAAGTCTCTATTCCGGCACCCTGCCGGGACGGGGAAGTGCCCCAGGAGCCATCTCCATCGATCTGTAGGGTTCGCAGCATAGAAAACAAAAAATTTCCTATGATGGGAACTATGTACCAAGATTTATCTACTAGATACAAACAATGGGCGGATGTATATCCGTAGAGAACATACCCTTGAAGACTGACAAAGCTTAACGAGTTGAACTCGTGGTTGATGTAGACGATCTCTTGCCGATCTCAAGATCGAGAGGAAGTCCTAGCGCCGCAAAGCAGCAGCACATCCGTGCTCGCATACACATACAAGACACCGAGCAACCTACGCCTCCTCGCTCCAGCGATGCAGCGGAAGCACAACCCTTTCTTGCCGAATAGCCACCGGGAACATGTATCTCGCTAGTCCGAGACCATGGGGGATAAATTCTAGAGGGGGAGAGAGATCCTTCACGAGGAGGTGTGTGTGAGAGAGAGGGAGAGGGGTGCCTTTTATAGGAGAGGGGAACCCCAAGGGGGTGGCTGGCGCATGGGGGCTGCCCCCTTGCCCTCCCATCATTCATGTGGGTGGACAGTCCACTCACAAAATCCTCTTCAAATCCCTCCACTCAAAATCCCACTCAAACTTGCTATTAAATTTCCATCAAATTTAATGCAAACTCTCATTAAATAAAACTCCTTTTATTTATTCAGAATTTTGTCAATTACTTTAATGACAAACATTCACATATAACCCCTTGCTAGAATTCTATTTCACATGCAAAAACACTTTCTGCAATTTCACCTGAAAACCTGTTTCGGTATCTAGTGAAATAAATTCCTGCGCTTGTTTATTCTTTCCGGCATGAAACATTTGCTCCAATTGGATGTTAGTGTCCCTTAAGTGTGTCACCCTAAGGTTCACGAATAATGCGGACATGATCGAGACCCTTCTCCGATCAATAATCAGTAGCAGGACCTGGAGATCCATACTAACTCCCACACATTCAACGATGAATTTCCTGTGATCGTCGGAACCTTTTATGCTTGTATCTTAATCCCTTTGTTTCACGATATATTACATGTCCGAGATTTTATCATTGGTATCTCCATACCTAGTTTGATCTCGTTACTGACACGCACTCTTTTCTCGTTCCCGTGATATAACATTCTAGTGATCAAATCACTTGCTTGCAAGCTAACCAATGTGATATCACCGAGAGGGCCCAGAGTATATCTATCCGTCATCGGGATGAACAAATTCCACTCTTGATCCATGAGTCTCAACATAACACTTTAGTAGCTTTGAAGCCATCTTTATAATCACCCAGTTACGGTGTGACGTTTGATGTCAACAAGAAACTCTTTCGGTGTTAGTGATTGGCATGATCTCATGGTCTAAGGATTAGGATCACTTCGTAAGTTGTTTATAGCAAATAAACTCAATGACTTTGATCGTAATGCTATACTTGGGATGAATGTTCATCATATCATTACACTAATGTTGTGATCTCGTTATTAACAACATCCAATGTCTATGATCAGGAAACTGTGATCATATTGTTAATCAACGAACTAGTTTATGAGAGAGGCATAACTAGGAACTTTCTGTTTGTTTATTAAACACACATGTATTAACGTTTCCGTATTAATACAATTATAGCATGCAAAATATGTAGGGGTTCGTAGCATGGAAAACAAAAAAATTCTACTGCATACAAACAAACAAGCCAAGATCTATCTACTAGATTGTAGCAACAAGTCGATGGAATAACTCACCCTCGAAGATTCCAAAGTGTTTAACGAGAGTGGATTCTCGTGGGTGATGTAGTCGTACTCTTCCCGATCTCAAGATCGCGTAGACGATCCTTCCGGCATTGCGTTCTGGCAGCGCTTCCGCGGTCGGTCACACGTTCGGTACTCGACGAAGACCTTCCTCTCCCTTGTTCCAGCAGGCAGTGGAGGTTGTAGCACTCTCCTCGTGATTCGGGCAACACGACGGCGTGGTACCGGAAGTAGAGGGGAGATCTCGCAGGGATTCGCCTTAAGCCGGAGCGAGTATGGTGGACTATGAGAGATCCTCGGTGATCTAGGGTTTAGACGCACCAAGGAGGAGGCAAGGCCGGCAGCTAGGGTTAGCCCTAGGCGGCGACGGCGAGTTGCCCTAGGCGGCGGTTATGATGGGCGGCGGCTAGGGTTAGGGTTTAGAGGGGCGTGGTGTTGTGTCTAGGAGGGGCAGCCATGCCCCTCCTTATATAGGTGGAGGGGGCACGCCAAGGGGAGGGGAGTCCCTCCCCAACTCGGTCTCCAAGTGGGCCGGCGGTGGAGGGAGGGAACTCCGCCCCAAGTAGGTTTCCTACTCTCCCTCCACCAAACAAAATAGCCGTTTGACTTTTCAAATTAGCGTTTGACTTTTCAAACTAGGATTTGATTTATCCCTTTATTTTGTTCAGCGATGACACCTAGTACATGATGCAACCATTCCAACTTGTTATGACACATTCATGTACCCTTCCCCTCCGGAGTGCCGGACATTCCGGAACCTTCTAGAACATTCCTGATGAAAACACCGGAACCATTCTCCAACCCCGAAATAGGACTTTCCTTATATGAGTCTTATTCTCCGGACCATTCCGGATCTCCTCGTGATATCCCGGATCCCATCCGAGACTCCGAACAACATTCGGTCTCTTACTCATCATGCCATAACTACTCAACAACGTCGAATCCTTAAGTGTGTCTCCCTACGGTTCGTGAATTATGCGGACATGTTCGAGACACTTCTCCGAACAATAACAAATAGAGGAATCTGGAAATTCATATGGCTCCCACATATTTCTACGATTACTTTGCGATCAAATGAACCACTTACATACGATACCAATTTCCCTTTGTCTCACGATAGTTTACTTATCCGAGGTTATGATCGTCGGTATCTCTGCATACCTAGTTCAACCTCGTTACTGATAAGTACTCTTTTCTTGTTCTCGTGATATGTGATCCCTTGTGAGCCAGTCACATGCTTGCAAGCTAATTGGATGACATTCCACCGAGAGGGCCCAGAGTATATGTATCCGTCATATGGATGGACAAATCCCACTCTTGATCCATGTGTCTCAACCAATACTTTCTGAACACTCAATGCCACCTTTATAGCCACCCAGTTACGGTGTGGTGTTTGATGTCATCAAAGCATCCTTCCGGTGAAGGTGATATGCATGATCTCATGGTCGAAGGAATTAGGTTACTATGTATGAGAAAGCATATAGCAATTGAACTATTAAAATGACTTGATCTTTATGCTACGCTTATCTATAGGAGTATGTCCATCATACCATTCTCCCAATGATATGATCTTATTGTTAATAACATCTCAATGTTCATGATAGGGAAACCACAATCATTATTAACCAACAAACTGGTATTATAAAGAGGCTTTACCAGGGACTCTAATTTAGTTTACAAATCACACAAGTATTAATGTTTCCTTGTTAATACTATTATAACATGAATGTAAACATTTATCATAAACACAAAGATATAATAATAACTATATTTATTATTGCCTCTAGGGCATATCTCCAACAGTCTCCCACTTGCACTAGAGTCAACTAATCTAGATTACATGGTAATATACCGAACACCCATGGCAGTTTGGTGCTGGTCATGTTTTACCCTCGGGAGAGGTCTAGTCAACGGATCCGCCACATTCAGATCTGTGTGTACTTTGCAAATCTTTATGTCCCCATCTTGGACATGTTATCGAATAGCGTGAAAACGTAGCTTGATGTGCTTCAGCTTCTTGTGTGACCTTGGTTCTTGCGCATTGGCTATGGCGCCCATGTTATCACAGTAGATAGACATTGGGTCCAGCGCACTAGGAACCACACCGAGCTCTGTAATGAACTCTTTCATCCATATCGCTTCTTGTGAAGCCTCCAAAGCAGCCATGTATTCCGATTCAGTTGAAGATCTCGCCACAATGCTTTGCTTTGCACTCCTCCAGCTAACTGCTGCACCATTCAAAATAAATACGGATCTGGATTGTGATTTAGAATCATCCGGATCGGTGTTCCAACTAGCATCGGTGTAACCATTAACAATGAGCTGTTCATCACCTCCATAAGAAAGAACCATATCCTTAGTTCTTCTCAAGTACTTAAGGATGTTTTTGACCGCTGTCCAATGATCCACTCCTGGATCACTTTGATATCTGCTAGTTAAACTAACAGCATATGCAATGTCGGGTCTAGTACATAGCATGGCATACACTAGAGATCCTATGGCTGAGGCATAGGGAGTCTAAGTCATCCTTTCTCTATCTTCTGCCGTTGTCGGACTTTGAGTTTTACTCAAGGTCGTATTGGGCAACATGGGCAAGAACCCTTTCTTGCTATCTTCCATTCCAAACCTCTTTAGAACTTTGTCCAAATATGTACTTTGTGACAATGATATTAGGCATCTCGATCTATCTCTATAAATCTTTATGCCCAATATGTAAGCTGCTTCGCCAAGATCTTTCATTGAAAAACTATTATTCAAATATTCCTTGACACTATTAAGAAGGTCTACATCATTCCCAATCAACAATATGTCATCTACATATAGTATTAAGAATGCTACAGAGCTCCCACTCACTTTCTTGTAAATACAAGCTTCTCCATAAGTTTGTATAAAACCAAAACTTTTGATCACCTTATCAAAATGTTGATTCCAACTTCGGGATGCTTGCTTCAATCCATATATGGACCTTTGAAGTTTGTACACCTTGTTAGCATCTTTAGGATCAACAAAACCTTTGGGTTGCATCATATACAACTCTTCATCAATGTCTCCATTGAGGAACGCTGTTTTGACATCCATCTGCCATATTTCATAATCGTAATATGCAGCGATTGCTAACATAATCCTCACAGACTTTAGCTTCGCTACAGGTGAGAAAGTCTCATCGTAGTTAACTCCTTGAATTTGTCGAAACCCTTTTGCGACAAGTCGAGCTTTATAGACAGTAACATTACCATCTGCATCTGTTTTCTTCTTGAAAATCCATTTGTTCTCGATGGCCTTCCGGCCATCCGGTAAGTCCACCAAAGTCCATACTTGGTTTTCGTACATGGATCCAATCTCGGATTTCATGGCTTCTTGCCATTTATTGGAATCTGGGCTCATCATCGCTTCCTCATATGTCGCAGGATCGTCGGTGTTGTCCACCAACATGACACTCATAACGGGATCATACCAATCAAGAGTGGTACGAGTTCTCGTTGACCTGCGAGGCTCTGTAGCAACTACAACCGAAGTTTCATGATCATCATCATTAGCTTCCTCTCTTATTGGTGCAGGCACCACAGGAACTTCTTCCGGTGCTGTGCTAGTCGCAATTTCGAGAGAAGGTTCGACAACCTCGTCGATTTCTACTTTCCCTCCAGTCACTTCTTTCGAGAGAAATTTCTTCTCTAGAAAGGATCCACTCTTGGCAACGAAGATTTAGCCTTCGGATCTATGATAGAAGGTATACCCAATAGTTTCCTTCGGGTATCCTATGAAGACGCATTTTTCCGCTTTGGGTTCAAGCTTGTCCGGTTGTAACTTCTTTACATAGGCTTCGCAACCCCAAACTTTAAGGAACGACAATTTAGGTTTCTTCCCAAACCATAATTCATACGGTGTCGTTTCAACGGATTTAGATGGTGCCCTATTTAAAGTGAATGCGACTGTTTCTAATGCATAACCCCAAAATGATAGTGGTAAATCTGTAAGCGACATCATAGAACGAACCATATCTAAGAGAGTTCGATTACGATGTTCAGACACACCATTACGTTGTGGTGTTCCCGGCGGTGTCAATTGTGAAAGTATTCCGCATTTCTTTAAATGCTCGCCAAACTCGTAACTTAGATATTCACCTCCACGATCAGAACGTAGAAATTTAATCTTCTTGTTACGTTGATTCTCAACCTCACTTTGAAATTCCTTAAACTTCTCAAAAGTTTCGGACTTATGTTTCATGAACTAGATATACCCATATCTACTCAAGTCATCCGTGAAGGTAAGAACATAACGATAACCACGGCGCGATGCTACACTCATTGGACCACACACATCGGTATGTATGATTTCTAATAAGTCCGTAGCTCGCTCCATCATACCTGAAAATGGAGTCTTAGTCATTTTACCCATCAGACATGCTTCGCATCTTTCAAGTGATTCGAAATCAAGTGATTCAAGAAGTCCATCGGAATGGAGTTTCTGCATACGCTTCACTCCAATGTGACCAAGACGACAGTGCCACATATAGGTAGAGTTATCGCTCGATTTCAAACGTTTAGCTTCAATGTTATTAATATGTGTATTTCCACTATCGAGATTCAATAAGAATAGACCATCTATCAAAGGTGCATGTGCATAAAACATATTACTCATATAAATCGAACAACCATTATTCTCGGACTTAAACAAGTAACCGTCTCGCAATAAACAAGATCCTGATATAATGTTCATGCTCAACGCAGGCACCAAATAACAATTATTTAAGTATAACACTAATCCCGATGGTAGATGAAGAGGTAGCGTGCCGACCACGATCACATCAACCTTTGATCCATTTCCCACGCGCATCGTCACCTCGTTCTTTGCTAGCTTCCGTTTATTCTGCAGCACCTGTTTCGAGTTACAAATATGAGCAACCGAACCAGTATCAAATACCCAGGCACTACTACGAGTACTAGTGAGATACACATCAATAACATGTATATCGAATATACCTTTCTTCTTGATGTTGCCGTTCTTCAAATCCGCCAAGTACTTTGGGCAATTCCGCTTCCAGTGACCTTCTCCCTTGCAGTAAAAGCACTCTGTATCAGGCTTGGGTCCAGCTTTGGTCTTCTTCGTCGGTGCGGTAACTTTCTTACCACCCTTCTTGAAGTGTCCCTTTTGCTTAGACTTGCCTTTCTTGAATTTGGTGGTCTTATTGACCATCAACACTTGGTGCTCTTTCTTGATCTCCACTTCTGCAGATTTTAACATGGAGAAGAGTTCTGGCAACTACTTGTTCATGCTTTGCATATTGTAGTTCATCACAAAGTTCTTGTAACTTGGTGGTAGTGATTGGAGGACACGGTAAATCCCCAAAGCATTAGGAATCACTATACCCAAGCTTTGAAGTTTGTTTGCGTGCCCAGACATCTTAAGCACATGCTCACTGACGGAGCTGCCCTCTTCCATCTTGCAGTTAAAGAACTTTTCAGAAGCCTCATAGCTCTCAACTGCCGCGTGAGTCTCAAAGATCAATTTGAGTTCACGGACAATATCATGTGGGTCTGAATTCTCAAACCTTTTCTGAAGCTCCGATTCTAAACCATACAAGATAGCACACTGGACTGTGGAGTACTGAGTCTTCCGAGCGAGGTAAACATTCTTTACTTCATCGGTAGCAGTAGCTGCAGGTGGGTCACCTAGCGGTGCATCCAGCACATAGGTCAAATTACCAGCATTGAGGACAATCCTCAAATTGCGGAACCAAACCTCGAAGTTGCTTCCATTGTTTTTCAACTTTTCTTTCTCTAGGAACGCATTAAAATTGATGGTAGGGGCCGCCATTGATCTACAATATATTTGCAATAGTTTAGACTAAGTTTATGACAAATTGAGTTCTAATTAATAGTTAAATTAATCTAGGTGAACTCCCACTCAAAACAATATCCCTCACATTGTTTTAGTGATCACACGAACCAAATCCACCACATCAACACCGATCATCATGAGAGTTGATGTAGCTTCAATGGCGAACAATCGACATGTTCATCATATCTACCATATGATTCATGCTTTACCTTTCGGTGATCCGTGTTCCGAGACCATGTCTGTACATGCTAGGCCCTTCAAGATCAAACCTTAGCTTCCGCATGAGCAAATCTGGCTTGCTCACGTTGTATACACTTGCAGAATCTAACACACCCGATCATCACGTGGTGCTTCGAAACAACAAGCTTTAGCAACGGTGCTTACTAAGGATGAACACTATAGAACTTGAAATTCATGTGCATGAGGGATCATCTTATAATGCTACCGTCGTTAACTAAGCAATACAAGATGCATAAAGGATTAACATCACATGCAATTCATAATATGTGATATGATATGGCCTTTCTTCTTTGTGCTTCCGATCTCCATCTCCAAGCACGAACATGATCTCCATCATCACCGGCATTGCATCAAGGTCAATGACGTTGCTCCATGGTTGTCGTCCACCAGCTTCAACTATTACAACTACTTTGAATAGACACGCGGGTCTTAACAGAAATTAAAGACAACCATATGGCTCCTGCCGGTTGCCAACTTACAATAAGGAACATTGCATACATCAAATATAATCACAATCATGGTCATATCACATCACAACACACCCCTGCAAAACAAAGTTAGACGCCTCTAATTTCTTTGCATATTTTACGTGGTTTGGGGCTTTCAATAAGTGTGGATCTAACTTACGAACAAGAACCTCAACGTTGATTGTTAGAACTATCAAGTGCCCGTTGTAAATTGGATCTATACTATAATGGGAGAGATAGACACCCGCAAAGCCACTTATGCAATACAAGTTGCATGTTGAGCGTGGAGCAAGTCTCATGAACGATGTCATGTAAGGTTAGCCCAGGCCGCTTCATCCCATCATACCGCAAGATGCAAAGTACACAAGAAGCAATTGATAATAAAAGCACCACCGCCCACAATGACCATTGTGTTCTACTCGTGCAACAGATCTACATATAGACACGACTCTGATACCACTGTAGGGGTTCGTAGCATGAAAACAAAAAATTTCTACCGCATACAAACAAACAAGCCAAGATCTATCTACTAGATTGTATCAATGAGTCGATGGAATAACTCACCCTCGAAGATTCCAAAGTGTTTAACGAGAGCGGATTCTCGTGGGTGATGTAGTCGTACTCTTCCCGATCTCAAGATCGCGTAGACGATCCTTCCGGCGCTGCGTTCCGGCAGCGCTTCCGCAGTCGGTCACACGTTCGGTACTCGATGAAGACCTTCCTCTTCCTTGTTCCAGCAGGTAGTGGAGGTTGTAGCACTCTCCTCGCGATTCCGGCAGCACGACGGCGTGGTACCGGAAGTAGAGGGGAGATCTCGCAGGGCTTCGCCTTAAGCCGGAGCGAGTATGGTGGACTATGAGAGATCCTCGATGATCTAGGGTTTAGACGCACCAAGGAGGAGGCAAGGCCGGCGGCTAGGGTTAGCCCTAGGCGGCGGCGAGTTGCCCTAGGCGGCAGCGGCTATGATGGGCGGCGGCTAGGGTTAGGGTTTAGAGGGGCGTGGTGTTGTGTCTAGGAGGGGCAGCCCTGCCCCTCCTTATATAGGTGGAGGGGGCGCACCAAGGGGAGGGGAGTCCCTCCCCAACTCGGTCTCCAAGTGGGCCGGTGGTGGAGGGAGGGAACTCCTCCCCAAGTAGGTTTCCTACTCTCCCTCCACCAAACAAAATAGCCTTTTGACTCTTCAAATTGGCGTTTGACTTTTCAAACTAGGATTTGATTTATCTCTTTATTTTGTTCAGCGATGACACCTAGTACATGATGCAACCATTCCAACTTGTTATGACACATTCATGTACCCTTCCCCTCCGGAGTGCCGGACATTCCGGAACCTTCTAGAACATTCCCGATGAAAACACCGGAACCATTCTCCAACCCCGAAACAGGACTTTCCTTATATGAATCTTATTATCCGGACCATTCCGGATCTCCTCGTGATATCCCGGATCCCATCAGAGACTCCGAACAACATTCGGTCTCTTACTCATCATGCCATAACTACTCAACAACGTCGAATCCTTAAGTGTGTCTCCCTACGATTCGTGAATTATGCGGACATGTTCGAGACACTTCTCCGAACAATAACCAATAGAGGAATCTGGAAATTCATATGGCTCTCACATATTTCTACGATTACTTTGCGATCGAATGAACCACTTACATACGGTACCAATTTCTTTTTGTCTCACGATAGTTTACTTATCCGAGGTTATGATCGTCGGTATCTCTGCATACCTAGTTCAACCTCGTTACTGATAAGTACTCTTTTCTCGTTCTTGTGATATGTGATCCCTTGTGAGCCAGTCACATGCTTGCAAGCTAATTGGATGACATTCCACCGAGAGGGCCCAGAGTATATCTATCCGTCATATGGATGGACAAATCCCACTCTTGATCCATGTGTCTCAACCAATACTTTCTGAACACTCAATGCCACCTTTATAGCCACCCAGTTACGGTGTGGTGTTTGATGTCATAAAAGCATCCTTCCAGTGAAGGTGATATGCATGATCTCATGGTCGAAGGAATTAGGTTACTATGTATCAGAAAGCATATAGCAATTGAACTATTAAAATGACTTGATCTTTATGTTACGCTTATCTATAGGAGTATGTCCATCATACCATTCTCCCAATGATATGATCTTGTTGTTAATAACATCTCAATGTTCATGATAGGGAAACCACAATCATTTATTAACCAACAAGCTGGTATTATAAAGAGGCTTTACCAGGGACTCTAATTTAGTTTACAAATCACACAAGTATTAATGTTTCCTTATTAATACTATTATAGCATGAATGTAAACATTTATCATAAACACAAAGATATAATAATAACTATATTTATTATTGCCTCTAGGGCATATCTCCAACAAAATAAACATCTATCATATACTTGGAATACACATAATAAACACTTTATTATTGCCTCTCAGGGCATATTCCCTTCATGATCTTCGTCGCCATCTTCATCAACGTTGCTGATTCCCATGATAAGGAGGGAGTAGTTATTCCTCAGGGCTAAGGGCTCTACCGGTAGCTATGTGTTCATCTCTCTCTCTATGCATGATCTTGTGGTCATGAGCTTTGTAATCAAGTAGATCTACCTTGCTACTCAAGTGCTTCATTAGATCTCTGCTCTCCCCATGTGTGTGAAAGTGACAGCGTGCATGCCATGGTGGCACTTAGGCTTGAGCCTACATAAATACTCTTTGTGCTTTAATAGATCTATGCTTTTCCTCATGTGTGTGAAAGTGACAACATGCATACCATGTGTGGCACTTTGGCTAGATTGGATATTTGTTATGAGTTATATTTGGAGTTGGATGTCTCTATGAAATTGTGGTGTTTGTTGGAACCATCTAGTGCTCAAGGTGACAGTGTGGGGTTATCTAGATTGGGGAAGGCGGACTTTGAGGAGTGCTGTTATAGCCCTACCATGGATTAGAGTGTCCAATCGAAGAGTAGTATCATGAAGAGAGGATATTTATATGAGAGAGTGTTCACTAGTGAAGGTATGATCCCTAGGCCTTGTTTCTAAACATTGAAACACCGTTTGCTACTAGATCTGTTACATGTTTGCTTGCTTTAGTCCTCCACGCCATCAGCTATTTTCTGGCACCATTACCACTTGTATTTCACTATATCTTCGACTAACTAGTGCAACTATATTGGGTGTGTTGGGGACACAAGAGACTTCTTGTATCTTGATTGCAGGGTTGCTTGAGAGGGAATACCTTTGACCACTTCCTCCCCGAGTTCGATAAATCTTGGGAAATCCACTTAAGGGAAACTTGCTGCTGTTCTACAAACCTCTGCACTTGGAGGCCCAACAACTGTCTACAAGAATAGAAGTCCATAGACATCAAGCTATTTTCTGGCACCGTTGCCGGGGAGGTAAGGTAAAAGGTACTCACATCCTCCAGTGTGAGTGCTTGAAGTTATTTCCTTTAGATTCTGTATTTTTGTCTTTTTGTTTCTTGTTTTCACTAGTTAGGCTTAATGGAAAACAACAACAAAATTAGAGATCTCTATAGTGTTTATCTTGAGTTAGGACATGAAGTGTTTGAAGAGAAAATTAAAAAATCTATGGAGCTTTATTTGCATGCTTATAGCAATGTTATTAGTATGAATGCTTTGAACACCATTGTTGCTAATGCTATGGAAAAATATAAGCTTGGAGAAGCTAGTTTTGATGAAAATGATCTTTTTAGTCCCCCAGCTTTAGAAGATAGCTATTCTATTGCTCGCAACTTAATACTAGAGGGGGTTTGGATGATAACCTGAAGGTGGACTTTTAGTCATAGATACAGTTGGATGGCGGTCTATGTATCTTGTTGTATTGCCCAATTGAATCTCATAGGATCTTTCTGACTAGTAATTGCATTGTTATGCCTTGCTCAGTTCCTGTCAATTGCCCCGCTGTAGTTTGTTTACCCTTCATGCCATGTTGTTTATCCAAGGAGAGCACCTCTAGTGAACTATGGACCCGGTCCAATATTTACCATTGATACATATTCCACTGTTACTTGTTTACTTGCTGCAAACCGCCATTACCTTCCACACCATACGTTTAATCCTTTGTTACAGCAAACCATTGAGCATGACAACCTCACTGATTTGTTGGGACAAAGTCTTGAGTTTGTTGGGCAGGTCTCCACGTTGTTTGCAACACCTGTGTGACGTTTCCTTCCTCCTTCTGGTTCGATAACCTCGGTCTCAACTGAGGGAAAACTTGATGTTGTGCTCTTCACACCCTGCGCTTGGGGTTACCAACAAAGTGCCACGTCGAGCACCATCAAGTCTTTCCGGCGCCGTTGCCGGGGAGGCTAAGGACATCTTCACTAGGGGAGTCCTTCTCTTCCTTTCTCTTTACTTTGTTTTTAGTTTGCTTGGTTTTGTTTGCCTCTTTTCAAAAAACCCAAAAAAATTAGTCTAGTTTGGTTTGCTTGCTTTATTCAAAAACACACAAAAAAATAGTTCCTACTCTAGTTGGTGGTCTGTTATTGCCTTGCTTGGTCATGCTTTCTATCAATGGATGGTTTCTTTGAAACTAGTTCTTATTGGCAAGGTGGGTTTACGGAAGAACAAAAGTATTATTATAAGGAACACTGTTTGTCACAAAAATGGAGACACTTATGGGAACAAATTGATAAGTTGAATACTATTGCTAGAGACGTGTGCTCTACTTATAATGTTACTTATTTCTTTGATAAAGCTTGTTGCTGGAGGAGGTATAAACACCTACCCTTTCAATGTGAGTATAATGATAATGTTACCATATCTTATTATGTTAAAGGAAATTATGATTTTGATGATGTGGAACAAATTGAAGAATCAATTGCCTTCAAGGGTGCATTTGAACTTGCCAGTTTGCTAGAAAATACTGATGATGCACCTTATGAACATGAGGTTTTGGAGATACTTAAATTTTGCTTTGATAATTACTGACATGGTTATACCCTACGGGTACGTGATCTTAGCATACCTGGTCCAGCCCAAGGAAGGCCCACGGCAGATGTACGCCGGCCCATGACGATTTTCGGGTGGCCAAGTCCCATGACGCCTTCGGATCCTTGGAGAGCAAGACTAGTGTAGATAGGAAATTCAAAGGGGTAAAACCCTAGAACTTGTAACCGACTAGGTCTAAGCCCGGGACCTGCCTGAGTCTATATAAAGGCTAGGAGGGCACGACCTAGATCTCTCTCTCATACTTTCGCATACACACCTCCACGCCAGATTGCATCTGCGCACCTCTGTAACCTTCGGTTCCGCCGTAATCAAAAGCAGACAAGCAGGAGTAGGGTTTTCCCTCTGGGGGCCTGAACCTGGGTAAACCTTGTGTCCCCATGTTGCTTGTTTGCTAACCGCTCCACGATCTCCAGCATCCCCATCTTCTCCAAAACCCAAGTCCATAACAATGGGCATTGATGAGATCAAACCTCGTCAATTGGCGCCGTCTGTGGGAACTGGGGACGCTGATTGTGCGGTCGTGACGGTCCCAACCCGATCGATCTACAACTCTGCGACGACGGAGAGTCACCTCCTCTTCGGCGCTTTCGACTTCACCGCCCACTCACCGGCCACCATGAAGGACTTCGAGCCCGTAGGCGACGGACTCGAAATCCTGTTCGGGAGCTTCTGCTTCCAGGTGGGGCAAACTGGCACCCTCCGCCTCCCTGAGCGGGTGCCCCTACCATCAATCAGGCCCGCTTCATGGAACCCACACCCCGTGCTACGCACAACATCATCAACAGATGATTCCTACGACAGCAGCAGCTGCAACTCCGATCTGTGCGATCCGCCGTCGGATGCAGGGACCTACGGTTCCGGATCTGGAAGCTGCGGTAGCAGCGGACCAATCTACGAGCGCTACCAATGCACCGTAGTCATCCAGAGCGACGCGGATCAGCAAACACCCAACCCGCCGCCCAACCCGCCACCTAACCCGCCAGAACGAAACGGCGGGAACAGAAGAAGCCAGTCCCCCCCACCCGAAGGGGAAAACAACGGCCACGTCATCCGCCTTAGCAAAGAAGGATGGGCCCAGGTCCGCAACGCCGTGGCAGGCAACATAGTACTGCCTGTAGACGCCTACCGGGATATGCTGATGGCCTACCACCTGCTCCTGATCGAGGAGCACAAGAAGCAGGTCAAGATGCAGGAGGTGCTTGACAAACGCAAGCAAGCAGCCTCAGAGTCCAGCGCGCGACGAGCCGCGCTCTCCGCCATGGGCATCGGCTCCAGCTCAAATGCCAACCAAGGCAACAAGCACCGCTCTCGGATGGAGAACATGGATCCCCAGGAGCGTCGTGAGGTGACGCGAACCCTCCACACATCCTTCATGGAGATGGACGCCGACGGCAACGTCATCCCGAAAACCCCGCAGGTCGCGATCATGGCAGCCACTGCATACCTCGCGGCCCACCCACCTCCGGAGGGGGACCCGAAGAGGGCCATGCACAAGTCCGCTCTTACCGGACTCGGACTCGTCGGAGCTGCGCTCCACCAGGAAGATCCCACGGAGCCGAAGAAGAAAGCTCCGGTCAGGTTCGACCGCAGCCCCACCCCTTCATCCGAAGAAGAGGAACATGACCTTCCTCGAAGGAAGAAGAGTTCGCGCCACCGCAACCGCGACTATGACGCCAGAGATGCGCTCACGCAGCGCAAAATCGACAAAGCGCGAGCTAAGCACGCATGCTCGTCTGAGTCCAAGATGGACGAAGACGAAGGAGAAATCTGCGGAGCCCGATGCTTCAGCAGATATGTTCGACGAACAAAGATGCCGCGCAATTTCAAGCTTCCTTCGGATACTCCAAAGTTCGACGGCACACAAGACCCAAAGGCGTGGCTCAGTGACCACCTATCGTCCATCAAATTGCACGGCAGAAACAAGGAAACCGCCATGCAATGCCTTCAGCTGCAGCTGACAGGAGCGGCCCGGATCTGGCTCAGCAGCCTATCTTCAGGGACCATCCGAAGTTGGGATGAGATAGCTTATAGCTTCATCCGAAACTTCAAGGGCAACAGCAAGAGGCCTGCCTCAATCGAAGAGTTGCGAGCCTGCACTCAACGAACGGGCGAATCCATTCGCTCGTACATACTACGCTGGTCGAACACAAAGAACTCCGCAGCCCACATCTCCGAAGAGAGGGCTATCGACGCCTTCAGGGACGGCGTCAAGCGCCAAGACTTCAAGGAGGAACTTGGGCGCGTCAAGCCCAAAACACTCGACCACCTCATGGACATCGCCAACAGGTGGGCTGACAGCGAAGATTCCATTCACCGAGAACAATCGGAAGAAGAAGACGACTACGATCGACGGCGAGAGCGCCGTAGCAAGAGAAGATCGCGCGTCTGCGACGATCGCGACGGACCCGACATGGTCGCGGCTGGCTACGCCGATCGCCGCAACGACGCCAACCGCAACAGCGGAGGATACCATGGAGGAAACTTCCGTGACGGGGGACGCCCAACACAGTCGTGTCAACACCGCGACCGCGATAACGGACCCTCAGCATACAAAAAGCTTTCGGGTCCATGCACCATCCACTTCTACATCGACAAGCACGATGGCAAAAAGAAGGCGAGCCACATGCTCAAGGACTGCCGCGAGTTCCAGAAACTCAGCGAAAGCATGGTGCAGATGAGGCAGCAAGCCCCAATCCCTGCGTTCGGAAACGCACCCGCGCCAGGTGAAATAGAGCATGGAGCTCGTCCACCGCCACCTGTTGGAGGCCCGAACCAACCAGTCGCACCAGCACAGAACAACGCTAGGAACGGGTATCCCCAGCCGAAAGGAGCACCGATGATTCAGAAGGGGCGCCCCATGAATAGGGTGCAGAAGAAAATCACCCGACAAATCAACCTGGCCGTGGCAACTCCATCCGCCATCCCTGAGTACCTCAGCGGATCGGAGTCCTGCATCACGTTCAGTCGTTCGGATCACCCTTGCCAGATCCCTCGCCCAGGTCATGCTGCCCTGGTGCTGGAGGCGCAGATCGGAGGCTTCGAGATGAGTCGCGTCTTCATGGACGGCGGCAGCGGCATCAACCTGATGTTCGCAAGCACTCTAGCAGCAATGCGGATCCCGCAGTGCAGCCTGGAACAATCAGACACAATGTTCCACGGCATCGTTCCAGGGAAGGGCATATTCCCCCTGGGCAAAATATGGCTCGACGTCATCTTCAGCAAGCCGGATAACTTCCGAATGGAACGTCTCGAATTCGAAGTGGTGGACTGGCCATCACAGTACCACGCCATCCTCGGGCGTGTAGCATTCGCAAGGTTCCTGGCTGTCCCACACTATGCATACCTGCTGCTCAAGATGCCAGGGCCGAAGGGCATCATCACAATCCACGGGAGCTTCACCCGATCGGACCAATGCGACAGGGATTTCAACAGAATCTCCCAGTCATTCGGCATGCAGGAGGAGCTCCTAAGGCTCCGCGAGGTGACAGACAATGGGGCACCCCCAGTCGCACGACAAAACGCACCCGACATGTCTTTCGACTCCACCGTCAACACAAAGAAGGTGCAAGTCCATCCGACGGACGCCTCCAAGACGGCGCTGATCGCCAACGACCTCAGCCTCGCATAGGAAGGCGCGCTCGTTGAATTCCTCCGTGAGCGCTGGGAAATCTTCGCCTGGAGTCTTGCGGACATGCCAGGAGTTCCCAGGGAATTCGCCGAGCACGCACTCAATGTCTTTCCAGACACCAAGCCCGTCAAGCAGTCCATCCGGAGATTGTCCGAGCCACGGGCCGAAGCTATCGGCAAAGAAATCAACAGACTACTCGCTGCAGACTTCATCAGGGAAATCAAAGAAAGCGAGTGGCTTGCAAATACAGTGATGGTCCCAAAGAAGGACACGGACATCCTACGGATGTGCGTGGATTTCACGTTGCTAAACAAGCACTGCCCAAAGGACCACTTCCCTCTTCCTCAGATCGATCAGATCATCGATTCGACTACAGGTTGCGAGAAACTCTCCTTCCTCGACGCTTACTCAGGCTACAACCAGATTCGACTCAAGGTCGAAGATCAGGAGAAAACGACATTTATCACACCATTCGGAGTGTTCTGCTACAACACAATGCCCTTCGGGCTAAAGAACGCAGGTGCCACGTACCAGCGATGCATGCAGGCATGCCTCAAGGACCAGATCGGTCGCAACGTTCAAGTGTATGTCGATGACATAGTCATAAAAACCAGGGAGGCAAGGACACTTATCGACGATCTCCGCGAGACGTTCGACAACCTCGATCGCTACAGGATCAAACTCAACCCCGAAAAGTGCGCCTTCGGTGTCCCATCGGGTCAGCTGCTTGGGTACTTCATCTCTCAGCGAGGGATCGAGGCGAACCCGAAGAAAATTAGAGCCATCATGGCGATGGAGAAGCCGAAAAACCTCAAGGGCGTCCAGCAGCTCGCAGGACGAATAGCGGCGTTGAGCAGATTCATCAGCCGCATGGGCGAGAAGGCCCTGCCATTCTACCAGCTGCTACGCAAGGCAGATAAATTCGAGTGGACGCCCGAAGCGGACGATGCGTTCGAAAGCCTCAAACGGCTACTCTCCACCTCGTCCGTCCTGGTCACGCCAAAGGAGCGCGAGCCTCTGCTGCTATACATAGCAGCCACACACCAGGTGGTCAGCACCGTGCTAGTGGTCGAACGACCCGAAGAAGGCAAGACCCACGGGGTCCAACGCCCAATCTACTACCTCAGCGAGGTACTGACGCCAACAAAATAGAGGTACCCTCACTACCAGAAACTCGCCTACGGCGTGTTCATGACGGCTCGACGGCTGAGCCACTACTTCCAGGAGCACCAGGTGATAGTCGTCAATGAGGCACCCCTGAACAGCATCCTGAATAACCCAGAGGCCACAGGACGCGTGGCCCTGTGGGGCATCGAGCTGTCACCCCTGGACATCGTCTACGAGAAGCGACTCGCAATCAAATCTCAAGTCCTCCCGGACTTCCTTGTACATTGGATGGAGCTACAGCTTCCAGACACACCAGACATTTCGCAGTCATGGACGATGCACTTCGACGGCTCCAAGCGTGAAGCCAGAGCGGGAGACGGGGTCATACTGACCTCCCCGCAGGGCGACCAGATGAAGTACGTCCTCCAGATGAAATTCCGAGCTTCCAACAACGAGGCCGAATACGAAGCCCTCATCCATGGCATGAGGATGGCAAAAATCTGTGGCGCAACGCGCCTGGTCATCTACGGTGACTCCAACCTTGTCGTCCAGCAGACGATGAACGAGTGCGGCGCACATGCCGAAAACATGATCGTGTACCGCGCGCTCTACAACGCACTCGAAGGAGAATTTGACGGCTGCGAGCTTCGGCACGTCGGAAGAGAAAGCAACGAGGAAGCCGATAGACTCGCCAACATCGGCTCCACCTGCGCAAAGGTGCCACCAGGTGTGTTCCTCGAACAGATCTGCGTGCCATCCATCAAGCGGAAATTCTCCAAGGGATCACCCGAAGAAGCAGAGCACTCAGGGGCTACGCCTCCCGAAGGACACGAAGGACCCGAGAAACTGGACACATAGGTCGCTATGGTAAACCTGATGCAGGTCATGGCAGTCGAAGAAACTTGGACGCGACCGTACCTCCAGTTCTTGATAAACGGAGAACTGCCTGACAGCCCGACAGATGCCCGGCGCATATCTCGTCGGTCAAAAGCCTTCACCATCATCAATGGCGAGATGTACAAGTGCAGTATTACGGGTGTACTACAAAGGTGCGTCACCATCGGCGACGTGAAAGCCATCCTCCAAGACATCCACGAGGGCATCTGCGGCCATCACGCAGGCAGCCGCTCCCTTGTCGCCAAAGCTCTATGAGCCAGATTCTACTGGCCAACGGCCATGAGTGATGCAAAGGACATCGTCCGAAGATGCAACGGGTGCCAACGGTTCGCCGATAAACCGCACGCACCCGGGTCAGAGCTCAGACCCATACCTATAGCTTGGCCCTTTGCTCAATGGGGCCTCGACATGATCGGCAAACTGCCAAAGTCCTCGAAAGGGGGGCACGTCTACCTCCTGGTCGCAGTCGACAAATTCACCAAGTGGGTCGAGGCCATGCCGGTCACCAACCAAAAGGGCAAGACTGCCATCAAGTTCTTCGAATCCATTGTCTACAGGTTCGGCGTACCGCACAGCATTATCACCGACAATGGATCGAACTTTATCTCCAAGGAATTCCAGGACTTCTGCGAAGGCCTCGGGATCAACATCACGTACGCCTCAGTGGCACACCCGCAAACGAACGGGCAAGTGGAAAAGGCCAACGGCCTAATCGGCGCTGGCATCAAGAAGCGCCTCATGAGTCCACTCGAACGGAAAGCTGGAGCCTAGACGAAAGAGCTACCATCCGTCCTGTGGAGCTTACGGACTACGCCAAACAGCTCCACCGGCTACACTCCGTTCTTCATGGTGCACGGAGCCGAGGCCGTGCTACCAGCCGAAGTACGCCACCAGGCCCCCCGGGTCGTTGCTTACAGCAAAGCCAAATCCACGGCTGCACTCGAAGATGCCGTAGACACACTCGACGAAGCAAGAGACGTAGCAGCAGCTCGATCAGCTGTGTACCAGTAGAGTCTCCGCAACTACCACAGCCGACGACTACGCCCAAGGTCCTTCGTCGAAGGAGACCTCGTCTTGCGGCTCAAGCAAGAGCGACCGAAGAAATTCGAGCCGCCATGGGAAGGACCCTACATTATCACCAAAGTCATCCCAGGTGGCGCCTATCGCCTCAAGCACGTGGAGTCTGGAGTCGCATACTCCAACCCATGGAACATCGCACACTTGCGGCGATTCTACCCATAGTTACCTACCCCTTTACTTTCAATAAGGCTTTTCAGCCAAGGCTATTCAGCCGAACAATGTACTTCCTTCATTATGATATAAATAAAGCTAAGTGTCTCGCCCCAAAAATCTCGTTCGCTACTTGCAACTTTACTTTATGCTACAAACGCACTCGGGGGCTCCTCCCACCTCATGATTTCATCGATCGAGGATCACACGTGTACACCTGAGTAGCTGACAACGTCAGGCAAACGAAAAGGACACGTACTCAAACAAAGCACTACGTGCTCACAACAAACAAACCTTTATAACAAAGGGCACAACATGCCCAGTCGAAATATACAAATTTTACATCTATCTCTTTTATAGGTACTACCTATCCTGAAGAATAACTTGAGCACGCTGCTCAAACAAATCTACGATCTGTTCGGCATACTGCCTTATAGCCGCATAATGCGGACGCATATCCCACTCGCCACCATCTGGTCGAGGAGGTGGCCCAGCGGCTACAACAGACAGATCTACATCAGCTCGATGCAGCCTAACAAGGGACAACGCAGCCTTCACCCCTGCGACGAGCTGCTGCCTCACAAGTTCCTGGACACGAGTCATGCTCCGAAATCTAGACAGAAGGCCGGACAGGGATGTTGGCACATCATCCAGGGGAAACATCACATGTAGAACCGACGAGAGCGAAGTCTGCACTTAACGAAGCACCCGCGACACTTGGTGAACACGATCCTGCACCGTCGCTAAAGCCATGGTACGGTCACGATCCATCCAGAAGAAGCCGCCAGCTTCTATGTCTTGTTGAGTCAAGCAATTGACCCGAACAGCGACACGCTCCTTCTCCTCCCTCGGAGCAAGGTTAGCACCTGCGACACTCGCACAACATAAGACGCAAGGCCAGCAGGCGCATCCGAAAAACCGAGATGCAGCTCGAAAGCAAAAGAATAACTTACATTGAAGCTGCTTAGACAGCCGAAGCAGTTCCGCCATCAAGTACTCCTCTCTGGCCGCACCACGGTCTGCCTTGGACTTCCAGACATCGGCGTGGCCACACACCCCAAGCAACTCCTTCTCAAGACTACAAAAACGGTCTCGAAGAAAAGCAAGTTGTGATGAATCATCCAAAGATGGCCGCTGCCGCGCTGCAGGCGAGGTGTCAATGGGATCATCACCCGACGGAACCTAGAGAAGCAGAAAAGAAAAGGACATAAACATTCAGACGGAGAAGAGCACAACTCGACAAAATTCATTAAGCATATAAAGACCACTACATGGCACAATGATTTTTGTTCCTCAACATAATTACAAGCAAAAGAAGACTACAAACTATCCTACAGCTACAACGCCTAAGACGCGGCACCCTGAGTAGCCTTGGAGCTGGATTGCCTCGCTTTGGCCTCCCCCTGCTGCCGCAGCGCATACTCGGACAGCAGATCAATGAGCTTTGTCCCATATCGCTTGCAGCAAGCAGAATAGGTAGCAAAGGCTACCTCGGATCCATCCGCGGTCGTCGGCATCCGGGAGGTGATCTGGGGAAGGTCCAGCTCCGCTCCAGCCGCCAAGGCCATCGCCAGCCCGACGGACGCGCCGATGCCCTTCTGCTTGCGCTTGTACGCCGCAGGCGCTTCGGCTGACAAAGCCTCCACCAGGGCGTCAACATCATCAAGGGCTGCACCCTTGGGGACAATCTCCTTGTAGAAGCGGCCAAGGACTTCCTTCGCCTTGGCGAGGGAGCTGACAACGATGCTGCAGCGATCTTCGACCGCTGCAGTAGCATCATCCAGAGCACTCCCGTGCTCTAGAGCGCCGCGGTCAAACTCGATGCCTGCGGCATCTGAGACAAAAAAGAGAAGGAATGAAGAAAGTAACACAGAAGAAGACAAGAAAACAAAAAGAAAGGAGCAAAATAAGGTACTCACCCGAAACAGCCTTGGCAGCAGCCATGAGCTTGCCCGCCACCTCTCTTTCACGCGCAGTTGTAGCCATGGCAAGCTGCTCCTCGCGGTCCGTAGCCTCCTGCTGCAGACGCTCCTTAGCCTTGGCCGCCTTGGCTAGCTCCAGCTCAAGGCGCTCTTTCGCACCAACGGCGTCTTCGGCCTTCTTCTCCGCTTGACCAAGGCTCTTTTTGAGAGCATCAATCTCACGGAGGGAAGTGTTATGTTCCTCTGCATTCAACACATACAAGCGTCAGAAAGCAAGACAACAATGCAAAAAGAAAGAGGTACCAAAACATACAGGTACCTTGAAGCTGTTGGAGGTTGGCCTCCAGCACCAGGTGCTCCTGCACCAGTCGCTTGGCATCCTGCACAAAAGGCTGCAGGAAGAAGAACTACCAGTAAGGAAAAGTACTTGGGGGCTGCGCCCACCACGAAGGAACAAAAAAGCAAAAATCGCACACGAAAACGCTCGGGGGCTCCCCCCGAAGACTTGAAGAAAGAACAAGACAAGAATTTTTTTTTTCAGACGCTCGGGGGCTCCCCCTGTGGCAGGAAACAGAAGTACTTACATGCTCCGATGGCGACTCCGAAGGCCCGCTCGCAGCCTTCTAAGGCGCAACCACCTGAGCTCCCTACGGAGAAGGGACCGGTGCATCACCCTCAGAGGTGGCCACCATCTGAGGAGGAGAAGACGCAACCTTCGACTCTCCCATCATCTCCCGAGCACCATCGCTGGAGGAGTCGTGGGAGGAGTGCCTGCACACGAAATAATTAGCACAAGCACCAAAGTCAATAGGAACGAGGCAGCAGTATAAAAGAAACTTACGAGTCCAGTGAGCTCAGGTCGAAGACAGGAGGAGTCCTTCGGGCTCTCTTCTCCCCTTTCTTATTTTCCTTCTTCTCTTCCTTCTTTTCTTCCTTCTTCCGCTTTGCTGCGGGTGCGGCGCTACAGCCCGCACAGGAATGGCAGGAAGAGGGGAGGAAGAGCCTCCATGCCCGTCACTGTGACGCTCAAGGCACAGAGGGTTCCTAGGAGTCGGAGGAGTAGAGGCATCCGAAGACTCGCTGGATCTCCGCGATCGTTTGCGCGTGTGGTCCTCGCTCGACTCGTTGTCATCTTCCGCCGGAGATCGCGCCGACGGCAGCTCAGACACGGAATCCACCACGTCATTATCCAGAGCATTCGGAAATAATTCAGGCAATGGCGGCACCATGCCCGGCACCTTGAAGCTCTGCAAAAAAGAATTTTCCTTTGTTAGCAAACTAAGGAAAATAAATATGCAGTCGACGAAAAGCGCTACGCGCACGAATCTACACCTGTGGAACGGCCAACGTCAAAGAAAACGGAGGAGTCAGCGACTTCCCCGGGATTTTTTCTCCGGCCTTGAACTTCAGCAGCAAGCGCAGGGCCCTGTCAAGATCTCCCTCGGAGATTTTCTCAGCCGAAACTCTCGTCGGATCACGGCGCCCAGAATAAAGAAACATCGGGTGCGCCCTAGCCTGGAGAGGCTGCACCCGACGCTCGAGAAACGTTTGAATAATATCCACGCCGTTCACTTCCTTCTCCGGAATCAACTGGAGATCCTCCAACCGACGGTAAAGGGCCTCTATCTCCTCTGACTCGCCATCCAAGATCTGGTTCTTTCAGGACCTTTTCGGCTCGATTATCTGGGAGGAGTTGAAAGGGGCAAGACCAAAATGCTGCCCATCCGCTGTGGAGTCGCGAATGTAAAACCACCGCCTCCGCCAGTACTGGACAGATTCAGACATAGAGAAAGAAAAGAAAAGAATATTGGCCTTGAGGGAGATGATGCAACCCCCAATGGGATAAACACCATCCGAATCAGATTGCCTCTTCACGGAATAAAGTTTCCGGAAGAGGCCAAAATGCGGCTCGATGCCGAGCCAGCACTCGCAGAAAGTGATAAAACAAGCAATGTGAAGAAGAGAATTGGGGGAAAGATGATGCAGCTGGATGCCATAGAGGAAGAGCAGCCCACGAAGGAAGTCGTGTACTGGGAAGGAAAACCCACGCATAACGAAGGCAAGAAACATAACCCGATACCCAGCAGGGGGACGGTGGATTACCTCGTTACCGGGGAGTCTGACGGCCTCCCTATCCTGCGGGATCAAGCCCCGCTCGTGAAGTTTGCAGAGGTCACTCTCCCGCGTCTCTGATCGCCGCCAACCACCGTCGGTGATAAGGGTAGCGGTGGCGCCTTTCTTTCCTCCGGCGGCGCTGGTACCTACCACAGATGATGACTTTTTCGGTTTCCCCATCGCGCTAAGGCGGCGCCGACGGTGAGAGCGCAGATGGGAAGACGGAAATGTGGAAGGATATTCCAGCGCGCAGCAAGAACTGCTAGAGAACAAGGAGGCAGTGAAAACAAGAATCGATGCGGTGAAAACAAACTGCAGCTTTCCCCAATGATTATAACGGCGAAGACTACGCACGGCAACTGTCCATCACGAAGACCTAACGCCAACGATAGATCTGACCATACACGTGTCAGCATCACAACGAACCGTCGTTACCACGCCGTCCACTACGCGCGGAAATCGAGGCGATGCCGTAATTATCTCCACGCCGCGCGTGACCGGTCAATTCAAGGTCAGCAAGTGGGACCGGTTTTGGAGATACTTAAATTTTGCTTTGATAATTACTGACATGGTTATACCCTACGGGTACGTGATCTTAGCATACCTGGTCCAGCCCAAGGAAGGCCCACGGCAGATGTACGCCGGCCCATGGCGATTTTCGGGTGGCCAAGTCCCATGACGCCTTCGGATCCTTGGAGAGCAAGACTAGTGTAGATAGGAAATTCAAAGGGGTAAAACCCTAGAACTTGTAACCGACTAGGTCTAAGCCCGGGACCTGCCTGAGTCTATATAAAGGCTAGGAGGGCACGACCTAGATCTCTCTCTCTCATACTTTCGCATACACACCTCCACGCCAGATTGCATCTGCGCACCCCTGTAACCTTCGGTTCCGCCATAATCAAGAGCAGACAAGCAGGAGTAGGGTTTTCCCTCTGGGGGCCTGAACCTGGGTAAACCTTGTGTCCCCGTGTTGCTTGTTTGCTAACCGTTCCACGATCTCCAACATCCCCATCTTCTCCAAAACCCAAGTCCATAACAATGGGCATTGATGAGATCAAACCTCGTCAATTACAGGGAAGAAAATAGCTATATTCTTGAATATTTTAATAGACGCTTTCCACAAATGGAAGAGACTAATGCCTTGCAGGAGCCTATGGAAGAAGAAATTATTGAAACTGGAAGCTCATTAGATGAAAAAGAGGAGGAGAGTGATGAACAAAAGGAGGAAGAATGGATCTACCCATGCCTACCTTCTAATGAGAGTAACTCTTCATCTCTTACCTTATCTGATTGTCCCCCATGCTTACCAAAGGAGGATGAATGTTATGTTTCTGTGGATCCTTTTGAAATATCTACTTTGGATAAAACCTGTGAAGGTTTTAATCCCACTATTTTTGAGCTTGATAGAAATTACGAGTTTGTAGATCATGAAAAGAATGCTTTATGTGATAGCTATATCGTTGAGTTTATTCATGAGGCTACTGAAAATTAATATGATAGAGGAAAATATGGTTGTAGAAGTTTTCATGGTACTGAAACACCTCTCTATGTGCTGAAAGTTTTGAAGTTGCTCTTGTTTCATCTTCCTATGCCTGTCACTTTGTTCTTTGTGAATTTATTTGAATACAAGATTCCTATGCATAGGAAGTGGGTTAGACTTAAATATGTTTTGAATTTGCTTCTTGATGCTCTCTTTGATTTCAATTCATATTTCTTATGTGAGCATCTTCTTAAACTATCAAGCCTAACTTAAAGGCGTTAAAGAAAAGTACTTGTTGGGAGATAACCCAAGAGTTTCCTTGAGTATTGGAAGTTATTACTTCAGTAATGACCTCTCCTTATCCTTTTTGTTTTCTTTTTGTGCCAAGAATAACCTCTAATGAGAGGGAAGTAAGATTTGGGGAGTTGCTGTCCTGAAACAGATTTCTGTCCTCCACCATAAAAATTCGTGAGGAGTCTCTGTAACTCGTATTGAGCTAAAAATTTACTAATAAATACCCCAGTATGTTATCTAACTTTCGTTAGTTCAACACTTTTAGATTTGAGTAACAGAAGGTCTTCGAAAAAATTGGTTTCTACCTGCTGTTCTGTTTTGACAGATTTTTGCCATTATTTGCATTTGCTTCTTATTGATTCCTTTTTGGGTTCTTTTTGGGGAATTGAGCTTTTTGAGAGAATTGCTACAGTAGCTTGTGTTTTTAGTGAAACGTTTTGCTGTTCCAAAGCTTTGCCTAAAGGTCTATTATCTTTTGATTACACTAATGTTGCTAATAAAGATTGTGTGAAGTTTTGTATGAAGGAAAATTTTCAGGTGTAGAGAGAGAATGATGTAATGAGATGAAGAATGGACAAAATCTCAAGCTTGGGGATTCCAACTCGGTGTCACCCCAAGAAATATCCTAGAGGTACAAGCGGCAAAGCTTGGGGATCCCCAAGGCATCCCCTTCTTCATCAATAAAAATCTCAGGTCTTTCTAGACACTTCGTTTTTATTGCTTAATGCATTGTTGTGTTGTTCTTGGAGTGTCTTAGTTTTCGTTTTTGGTTTTCGTTTGCCTAGTTTGCTTGAGTAAGTTGGTTGGTTACACCACACTTCTCTTGAAGAGAGACACACTCTATTTTCATTGCCTAGAACACTCTAGTTTTCACTCTTATTGTTTTGTGAGTGTTCTCTTTTGCTAGCACTGTGTTTAGCCTTACTTTTCTTGTGCTTTCAGCTTAGAACTTTTTAGTTCTTATTTGTGGATTTGTGAGACAAGCTCACTGGTCTTTATTGATTATTATCTTTGTGAGTTGTTTCAAATAGGTCGTTTGGTGTTGGAAAAGAGTAGTAAGTTCTTGCTTGTAAGTGCAAGAGGAGCTTGCATTGACTGTGACTTAGACTGTAGCATGACATGCTAGGCTTTGTTTTGACCTTATGCCTAGTGATTATTGCTGTAGGATGACTTGTTCCAAACAATTGGGATTGCTTAGTGTGCCTTGAAAGAATTATGCGTTGTTTTAGCATGCAAAAGCATAATATTGGGGTATTCTCCTTTGATGCTTTATTTGGGTTGACTTGGCACATGATCACACCTTGTTATGACTATTACAAGTCACCTTTAGCCTCTATGATCATTTAGTCCTTGACTTGTGACATGGTTATACCCTACGGGTATCTGATGTTAGCCTACCTGGTCCAGCCCGACGGAAGGCCCACTCGACGACCTGCCCGGGTCCATGATGCCTATGACGGTTTGGCTGCTATGAAGCCCATATGAACACAGACTCCCAAGTGCACAAGACAAGGAAAACTCAAGACTAGAGTTTAAATACAACTTGTAAACCAACTCGTATTGGCACCCGAGACCTAGCCTCCCCATATATAAAGGCTAGGAGGGGCCAACGAGGAGGGCACGCACGTACACAATAGACAGATCTATAGATCTATCGACTCATACTTTCGCACACACCTCCACGCCAGATCGAATCTGCGCACCCTGTAACTTTCGGTTCCGCCGTAATCAAGAGCAGACAAGCAGGAGTAGGGTTTTCCCTCCGGGGGCCTGAATCTAGGTAAATCTCGTGTCCCCTGGTTGCTTGTCTGTTAACCGTGCCACGATCTCCAGCATCCCCATCTTCTCCAAAACCCAAGTCCATAACAATGGGCATTGACGAGATTAAACCTCGTCAATTGGCGCCGTCTGTGGGAACTGGGGGCGCTGATTGTGCGGTCGTGACGGTTTCATCCGAAGCGATCTACGATTCGTCAGCGACGGAGAACCATCTCCTCTTCGGCACCTACGTATTATTATCCAGACCGGATCTCTCGCCATCAATGACGGCCAGATCACATCTGGATTTTCATCCACGCCGCCACAGACTGCTTCATCTTCATCACGGAAGTGTACGTGATCTCCGCAATCATATACAACACCAGATCTGATCAGCTTTCCGAAAACTTGTACGGGTGCGCAGTCTGAACCGGAGTCAGTATCTTCAAGGAGTCCATGGCCTCTTGTACGGGCACGCAACGGATCTTCACCATGGCCTCTTGATTTAACTTTCACGTTTGTACGGATTCGCATGACAGTGCTTACAAACAGATGCATTGTCTGAAGAAATTAATTCAAGAAGCCATGTCACCACGTTTGGATGGTGAAATCAATTCAGGCAAAGAAAAAAAAAGGGTACCTCGTCAGAGAATCAGTCACGCTCAGACGACAAGGGATATTAGATAGGCAAAATACGTGAACTTGCAGAAAAGTATATCAACTATTATTTGCGTGGATATTCCGGCCGCTAAACGCATGCGCATATGCATGTTCGAAAGAAGAATTCAGAGTCAATATTCATCACATCATTGCTTCGATGCACAAAGATTGATCAAGACTCCAGACAGCAACTATGTATAATCTCCTTGGTACTCGGGGGCTACGCCGACCTCGCCAAGCGACCTGCTGCAGCCTTCGGCTCCGGCGAACCGCTGCTGCCATCGGCTCCGGCGACCTGATGTCCACGTCGACTCCTTCCGACCACGACCCGATGGCCACGTCGACTACTTCCTCCGACGACCTATCCCGACTCCGTCACGCGACCCGTTGCGGTTTCCGGATGCGGCAACCCATTGGCGGTCTTCGACTGATGTGGCCTGTTATAGTCTCCAGAAGTGGCAACTCTTCATCACCGCGCGACTCTGATCCGCCGCGTCGACTACTTTTCGAATCCGACAACCCGCTATGATCTTCGGCTCCAACGGCTCGGGGGCTCCCTCCGCTTCGCCAACCCGACGCGGTCTTCGGCTCCAGCGAAGTGTGTGGCCTTCGGCTTCAGTGACCCGCTACATTCTTCAAATGTGGTGACCCGCTGCATTGTTCAGATGAGACGACCCAATGTGGTTTTCGATTGCGACAATCTTCGAATGCGGAGCTTGCTGTCGTCATCGACCCCAGTAACCCGTCGCCGCTATGACTGTGGTTCGCCGCGTCGACCACGTCCGTGCGCGACCCACTACCGCATTGACTCCGTCCACGACAGCTACAACTAAAGCTAAGTTCTCTACTCGGAGTAGATTTTCTTTCTTACTTTAATCGCACTCGAAACACTGGGGGCTGCGCCCTCTTCGAGTAACCTAATGTGCCATCGGCTCTACGCACTCGAGCACCTCGAATGCGACAGCCCGAATAGCTGATTCTGCCTGATCGTCGAATCCTTGAACTCCGAGTGCCTCGGCAAGGTACTGAGACTAAGGGTAATCAGGCTAACGAAAAGGCCTAGCATACAGTGCAAAGTGTCGACTCGATCGGCACCAGAATCTTACTATACAAGCCGAAAGGCAAATATTCCTTACAAGATACAAGTACTTTATAATTATTCATGTTTTTTGCAGCTTACAAAGACGCCGACTGTGCCAAGCTATTCTATCTAGTCCTCCAACAAGAGTCGACGAAATAGCTGGCTACGCCATAAACTCAAGACCCAGTCGTGTCCCTCCTCGGATGGTTGCATCGCTTGATGCTACGAAGACGCGGCGTTGGCCGCTCACCTGACAGAAGAAACGACGTCGACTTCATCCGCAACGTCGAGTCCTTCCGGCTAAAATGCCGCATCACCCCGCTACGTTGACTCCCTGCTCCTTATGCGTGAGACGCTGACTCGATGCACTTCCGGGTCAGTGGTTTCTCCTCTCATGAGTCTCCACTCGAGTCTGCGACTCGACTAGACACTCGGGGGCTATTCCTATCAGGAGCGCTGGTCGCGCACCCGATGTACTTCCGGGTCAGCGGTACGCCCACGAGATTGTCGACTACAACTGCACAATACAAGACTCGAGTCTCTGCCCAAGTCTACGACTCCGCCAGACACTCGGGGGCTACTCCTATCAGGAGCGCTGGTCGCGTACCCGATGTATTTTCGGGTCAGCGGTACGCCCATGAGATTTCCTACTAGAACTGCACGATACAAGACTTGAGTCTCTGCCCGAGTCTACGACTCCGTCAAACACTCGGGGGCTACTCCAAACTGGAGCGCTGGTCGCGCACACACAAGATCTTCGAGTCCTACGTCGAGTCTACAACTCCACTACGGACTCGGGGACTACTCCCATAGGGAGGATTGATTCAAGCATCCGAAAAAAAACTGTGTCCTACGGACCTGAAGCAAACAACGGCTGAATTAAAGTCTCTGCTCGAGTCTACGACTCGAACAGACACTCGGGGGCTACTCCCATAGGGAGCGCTGGTCGCGCACCCTATAGTCCATTGTGTTGACTACGTCCATGATGTCGATTCCTTTACAACAGCCGAACAAATTCAGCTGACCCGATGAACTTCCGGGTGAAGTGCTTTGCACTCGACACAACTTTCGACTCCGACATCCAAATACAAGGTTCAAGACAACTAAGTCTCCACCCGAATCTATGTTTTGGATGGACACTCGGGGTCTACTGACATGGTTATACCCTACGGGTATCTGATGTTAGCCTACCTGGTCCAGCCCGACGGAAGGCCCACTCGACGACCTGCCCGGGTCCATGATGCCTATGACGGTTTAGCTGCTATGAAGCCCATATGGACACAGACTCCCAAGCGCACAAGACAAGGAAAGCTCAAGACTAGAGTTTAAATACAACTTGTAAACCAACTCGTATCGGCACCCGAGACCTAGCCTCCCCATATATAAAGGCTAGGAGGGGCCAACGAGGAGGGCACGCATGTACACAATAGACAGATCTATAGATCTATCGACTCATACTTTTGCTCACACCTCCACGCCAGATCGAATCTGCGCACCCTGTAACTTTCGGTTCCGCCGTAATCAAGAGCAGACAAGCAGGAGTAGGGTTTTCCCTCCGGGGGCCTGAACCTGGGTAAATCTCGTGTCCCCTGGTTGCTTGTCTGTTAACCGTGCCACGATCTCCAGCATCCCCATCTTCTCCAAAACCCAAGTCCATAACAATGGGCATTGACGAGATTAAACCTCGTCAACTTGTAGTACCACTCTATGCTTTTATTAGTAATGCTTTGTTGCTCTGCATGATTATGGCCATTATGCTCTCTTATTTGGTTGCTCCCAGTCTTTTGCTAGCCTCCACTTGTATGAGTAAGCTCTACTCATGCTTCCAACTTCCAAGAAACCAAGTTTTTCCAAAAGTGTCCACTATAAACTCCTATGCATGGTGTGTTACACCATTCCAAGTATATTCTTGTTTTCAACTATCTTCCAATTAAAAACTATTTTGTTATGTGAAAACTTAGTGATTAAAGCCCTCACGAACTTGATGGCACACTTTATTCTTTGCCCCTAATAAACTTGAACCATTGTGACAACTTTGTCGTATATGCTTGCACTTATAAGTTGGAATTAGCAGAATCGTGCTGTCACGGGGAACATTTTCAACATTGCACTTGTACTCTATACTCAGTTGATATCATGTTCTTTTGTCTATGGATGTCACCGGTGTGAAATAAAGAGGGAACTTGTAAGTCCATGGAGCTTGTATCCTGTGTTAGAGAAACGCCTGGGCCGCTAGGCTAAGCCATGCCTAATCATGGTGGAAATTTGCAACATCACCATAATGAGCTATCTATGAAGCATCCTCAATAAAAAGCTATGCATATGGTAAATAAAAAGATTGCTGAGATACTCATTGTCTGGTTGCCTTGTCATTTTGGTTATGGGAAAGCTCCTGTACCATGTGCAAGGGGTACCCCGTTGGCGGTTCTCAATGAAATGCAAATATTTACAATGACAAGAACTTACCTGGACCCAAAGTTGAGTATGCATGAGATGTGGCCCTCATATTCAAGGGACTTGAGATTGCCAACTTATACTTCGTCGAGCATATACTCCAGCTTTGCCACTTTAACCTTAACCACTTCAAGATGCTTATGATAGGGCAATGAGGGCTGAAAGCTAACAAGTACCATAATTTTTGGAAGCTCTTTTTGAAACTTGTAATCCCTGCTTCCTTTATAAAAAGTCCTTTCTTCCACCATTATTGAGTCTCCACCTTCTACCTTTAGGCACCATTAAGAAAGCATAGTTGTCATTCTGTGTGCATTGTTCCAAAGCTTATTGATCGATGCATATTGTGATATTACTTGTTCTTGTGCTATTTGTTTCTAGTCACCCTTGTGAACTTTGAAGGCGTCCTATGCATCTATATTGCTACTCTATGAGGGACAAGCTGAATGCCACTATGCTATGTTTTCTGTATGTGAAACAAACAAACGTTTTTCAATGCATATTATTCATGATCTTTGTTTGTAGCCTTTCATGTTGCATGCATAGTTACTATGTCCTATTATTAGAACTCCATCTTTCATGCACATGTTTAGAGTTCTTTGATCCCAGCTTTCAATGCTTGGAAATGGTTTGATCTTGGTTTTGATGGTGCATGTCACCTCAAAAATTATTCTTTTTATCACTTACCTACTCGAGGACGAGCAGGAGTTAAGCTTGGGGATGCTTGATACGTCAGAAACATATCTATAATTTTTGATGCTCCATGCTTGTTTTGTATCTACTTTGCTTTGCTTTGTCTACACTTTGAGGTGTTTTTATATCTTTTCTGGAACTAACCTATTAACAAGTTGCCACAGTGCCAGTTGCCTGTTTTCTTCTGTTTTTGGTTCCAGAAAGGCAAAAAATCAATATTCTCGAAATTGGACAGGACAAAAGCCAAAGTTATTATTTTCCCGGAGCAACACGAAACCACGAAGTAGAGCCGGAGGGGGGCACAGGGTGGCCAAACCCCCCCTAGGCGCAGGCAAGCCCTGGAGGCGCCTGGAGGGGGTGTGGGCCTCCTGGACCCCCACCGACCTTGATTCCTATGCCTATAAGAAGCCTCCGACCCAAAAACCCTAGATAATCCAGAAGAAATCCACGAAAACCTCCGTAGCACCACCGCCACTGAAGGGGAGATTCGGGGGACAGAAAGTCTTTGTTCCAGCACCCTGCCGGGACGGGAAAGTGCCCCAGGAGCCATCTCCATCGATCTCCATCGCCATCTTCATCACCGTTGCTGATTCCCATGATGAGGAGGGAGTAGTTGTTCCTCAGGGCTAAGGGCTCTACCGGTAGCTATGTGTTCATCTCTCTCTCTCTCTCTATGCATGATCTTGTGGTCATGAGCTTTGTAATCAAGTAGATCTACCTTGCTACTCAAGTGCTTCATTAGATCTCTGCTCTCCCCATGTGTGTGAAAGTGACAACGTGCATGTCATGGTAGCACTTAGGCTTGAGTCTACATAAATACTCTTTGTGCTTTAATAGATCTATGCTTTTCCCCACGTGTGTGAAAGTGACAGCGTGCACACCGTGTGTGGCACTTTGGCTAGATTGAATATTTGTTATGAGTTATATTTGGAGTTGGATGTCTCTATGAAATTGTGGTGTTTGTTGGAACCATCTAGTGCTCAAGGTGACAGTGTGGGGTTATCTAGATTGGGGAAGGTGGACTTTGACGAGTGCTGTTATAGCCCTACCATGGATTAGAGTGTCCAACCGGAGAGTAGTTAAGAGTAGTATCATGAAGAGAGGATATTTATATGAGAGAGTGTTCACTAGTGAAGGTATGATCCCTAGGCCTTGTTTCTAAACATTGAAACACCGTTTGCTACTAGATCTGTTGCATGTTTGCTTGCTTTAGTCCTCCACGCCATCAGATATTTTTTGGCACCATTACCACTTGTATTTCACTATCTCTTCGCCGAACTAGTGCACCTATATTGGGTGTGTTGGGGACACAAGAGACTTCTTGTATCTTGATTGCAGGGTTGCTTGAGAGGGAATACCTTTGACCACTTCCTCCCTGAGTTCGATAAACCTTGGGTAATCCACTTAAGGGAAACTTGCTGCTGTTCTACAAACCTCTGCACTTGGAGGCCCAACAACTATCTTCAAGAATAGAAGTGCGTAGACATCACGTAGCAGCCAAGATGAGCGTAGGTGTGAGATTTTGTGACTAAGAGAGAGAGGGGAAAACTAAGTAGAAGTTAAAAGGGATTTCTATTTTCGTGCCTCTAGTTCATTAGCTATACTCACTTTCCCCAACCGCTTAGTTTTTCCTCACTTTTGTCTAGATCCTATTATGGAACTCTCACATCGGTCTGAAACTCTCTCTCCATGGGGTCCCGTTAATGGACCGTCGCCGTTACGTGCTGACAAATGGGGCTGCATTCAGGTGGGTCCCATAGTGTACCCTCGCTGTTACATACTGACAAGTAGGACCCACCCCCATTACGTGATGACAGGTGGGGCCACGTTCAATCGGGTCCCGTAGTAGGACACCCATGGTGTGGGGCCGGCTTGTTGGGAACGCGTTTTGGAGGATGTGGTGTGGGACCATGTGGGGCACGTATGGTAGTTACGTGCGCCCTATCGCCTAAATTGGAAATTCTTTTTTGTTATTTTTATGATTGGCCTTTTTAAGAGCACCTTTTACCCTTTATGTCGCTAACAGTTGTTATTTTTGCCCCAAAAAGGCAGCGAATCTAGAGCAGCTTCTCTCTTCATTCATGTTTCCTTTTGGCCCTCGTATTTTCCCAATCTGGCAACAAATCTAACCAGCATCATAAATATGTAGATGAACAGAGCAGATGTAGATAAAGCAGCTAATAAAGGATTATATAGTATGATACTTAAACCAGGTTCGACAGGCTGCTCAGCAGCAGCAGCTTACAAGTTCAACATAGACAACAAACCGGAAGAAGTTGCTTTACAACAGCATCAGCATCAGCACAGGATTAGTGGCCCCTCATGGCTTGTGCTAGGAGGGCCTCTGCCTCCTCCCTGTGGCGCTTCCTCCACTTCCTGCTGCCCAGTCCCTTGACCTTGGGCGCCTTGGGCTTGATCGAGGGCTTGCGACTCTCCTCGATGGCCACCTTCTTGAGGTTGCGAAGGTGAAAACCGAGCGCCTTGTGCTAGGATCTGAAGGCATTGGCGTTCTTTGATGGGCCGCAAGTCTTCACATCCTTGGCATGCATCACGAGGGAGTTGAAGTCGGTGGCGAGGCTCCTGGTGTAGAAGGGGCACATATAGACGTCGCCGCGAAGAAGCCGTTGAACTCGCCAGACTTCTAATACGTCAGAAATGTATCTATAATTTTTGATGCTCCATGCTTGTTTTGTATCTACTTTGCTTTGTCTACACTTTGAGGTGTTTTTATATCTTTTCTGGAACTAACCTATTAACAAGTTGCCACAGTGCCAGCTGCCTGTTTTCTTCTGTTTTTGGTTCCAGAAAGGCAGAAAATCAATATTCTCGGAATTGGACGGGACAAAAGCCAAAGTCATTAATTTTTCCGGAGCAACACGGAACCACGAAGCAGAGCCGGAGGGGTCCACAAGGTGGCCACACCCCCTATGTGCGGGCAAGCCCTGAGGGTGCCCATAGGGGGTGTGGGCCCCTGGCTCCCCACCGACCTTACCTACTGCGCCTATAAGAGCCCCCCGATGAGAAAACCCTAAAACATCCAGAAGAAATCCACGAAAACCTCTGTAGGGCCGCCACCAGCAAAGGGGAGATTCGAGGGACAGAAAGTCTCTGTTCCGGCACCCTGCCGGGACGGGGAAGTGCCCCCAGAGCCATATCCATCGATATCCACCACCATCTCCATCACCGTTGCTGATTCCCATGATGAGGAGGGAGTAGTTCTTCCTCGAGGCTAAGGGCTCTACCGGTAGCTATGTGTTCATCTCTCTCTCTATGCATGATCTTGTTGTGGTCATGAGCTTTGTAATCAAGTAGACCTACCTTGCTACTCAAGTGCTTCATTAGATGTCTGCTATCCCCATGTGTGTGTGAAAGTGACAACGTGCACGCCATGGTGGCACTTAGGCTTGAGTCTACATAAATACTCTTTGTGCTTTAATAGATCTATGCTTTTCCCCACGTGTGTGAAATTGACAGCGTGCATACCATGTGTGGCACTTTGGCTAGATTGAATATTTGTTATGAGTTATATTTGGAGTTGGATGTCTCTATAAAATTGTGGTGTTTGTTGGAACCATCTAGCGCTCAAGGTGACAATGTGGGGTTATCTAGATTGGGGAAGGTGGACTTTGAGGAGTGCTGTTATAGTGTTGGGGATATGCTATATGGGTATCCTCATAGCATGTCTCCTATCCGGATAACCCGGGTGGCCCACAGTTGGTAGCATGGACCATGGCCTGCTGGGCGGCCCAGTTAGATGGATCCAGAAGGGAGGCCCATGCTGGATAAAGGAAGGCTACGGTGGAGTCACCAGCGTACCCGGAGCCTTGGAGTACAAGACATGCTAGACTAGTAATAGACGGTGTAGGACTCTGTAACCTGTCTGGCTAGGACTTTTTCCCTGTAACCCTAGGACCTAGTGACTATATAAGTCGGGCCTATGGGAGCCTTTAGGACACAACCTAGTATCGATTCACATACACCTCGCACAGCGAACCTATCTCTGTAACTCGGCGTATTGCCCTTATAGTGATTTATAGCAGGAGTAGGATTCCGCCATCATTGTGGGATCAGAACCTGGGTAAGCTGTGTTACCTCGTACCCGTCAACTGTCCGCCTTCCCCCACGTCTCTAAACACGCACTGTGAGGACCCCTCCATGGCGTACTCGTCGGCAATACCACGACATATATCCCTACTGAAGATTAGAGTGTCCAACCAGAGAGTAGTTAAGAGTAGTATCATGAAGAGAGGATATTTATATGAGAGAGTGTTCACTAGTGAAAGTATGATCCCTAGGCCTTGTTTCTAATCATTTAAACACCGTTTGCTACTAGATCTATTGCATGTTTGCTTGCTTCCATCCTTTTGCCTTTAGTCTTTACCTCACTGTCAAGCTATTTTCTAGCACCGTTACCACTTGTATTTCACTATCTCTTCGCCGAACTAGTGCACCTATATTGGGTGTGTTGGGGACACAAGAGACTTCTTGTATCTTGATTGCAGGGTTGCTTGAGAGGGAATACCTTTGACCACTTCCTCCCTGAGTTCGATAAACCTTGGGTAATCCACTTAAGGGAAACTTGCTGCTGTTCTACAAACCTCTGCACTTGGAGGCCCAACAATTATCTACAAGAATATAAGTGCGTAGACATCAAGCTCTTTTCTGGCACCGTTGCTGGGGAGGTAAGGTAAAAGGTACTCACATCCTCCGGTGTGAGTGCTTGAAGTTATTTCCTTTAGATTCTGCAATTTTGTCTTTTTGTTTCTTGTTTTCACTAGTTAGGCTTAATGGAAAACAACAACAAAATTAGAGAGCTTTATAGTGTTTATCTTGAGTTAGGACATGAAGTGTTTGAAGAGAAAATTAAAAAACCTATGGAACTTTATTTGCATGCTAATAGCAATGTTATTAGAATGAATTCTTTGGACACCATTATTGCTAATGCTATGGAAATGTCTAAGCTTGGGGAAGCTAGTTTTGATGAGCATGCTATTTTTAGTCCCCCAAGGATAGAGGAGAAAATTTTCTTTGATGATAGTTTACCTCCAATATATGATGATTACAATGATGATTATGATATTTTCAGTTCACCTACTATTGAGGAGGAAGTTAATTGTGATTACAATATGCCTCCTATATTTGATGATTATGGTGATGAGAATATTAATGATAGCTATTTTGTTGAATTTGCTACCACTACAATTAATAAGAATGGCTATTCTTATGTGGAGAGTAATAATTATTTTATGCATGTGGCTCATGATAAGAATGTTTTATGTGATAGTTATATTGTTAATTTTGTTCATGTTGCTACTGAAAGTTATTATGAGAGAGGGAAACATGGTTTTATGTATCTCAACAATATTAAGTTTTCCCTCTTTATGTTGAATTTTTTTAAGTTGCACTTGTTTTACTTTCCTATGCTTGTTGCTTTGTGCTTTCATGACTTGTTTCTTTACAAGATACCTATGCATAGGAAGTGTGTTAGACTTAAATGTGTTTTGAATTTGCTTCTTGATGCTCTCTTTTACTTTAATTCATATTTATTATGTGAGCATCTTCTCAAGCTATAAAGCGTAACTTAAAGAAATTAAAGAAAAGTACTTGTTGGGAGATAACCCAAGAGTTTTCTTGAGTCTTGGAAGTTATTACTTCAGTAATGACCTCTCCTTTTTTTCTTTTTGTGCCAAAAATGACCTCTAATGAGAGGGAAGTATGATTTGGGGAGTTGCTGTCCCGAAATAGATTTCTATCCTCCACCATAAAAATCGTGAGGAGTCTCTGTAACTTGTATTGAGCTGAAAATTGACTAATAAATCCACCAGTATGTTAGCTAACTTTCGTTAGTTCAACACTTTTTGATTTGAGCAACATAAGGTCTTCGAAAAAATCGGTTTCTACCTGCTGGTCTGTTTTGACAGATTTCTGCCATTATTTGTATTTGCTTCTTATTGATTCCTTTTTGAGTTCTCTTAAGGGTAATTGAGAATTTTTGAAGGAGTTGCTACAGTAGCATGTGTTTTTAGTGAAAAGTCTTGCTGTTCCAAAGCTTTACCTAAGGGTCTATTATCTTTTGAATACACTAATGTTGCTAATGAAGATTGTGTGAAGTTTTGTATGAAGGAAATTTTTTCAGGTGTAGAGAGAGAATGATGCAATGAGATGAAGAATGGACAAAATCTCAAGCTTGGGGATGCCACCATGGTGTCACCTCAAGAAATATCCAAGAGGTACAAGCGTCAAAGCTTGGGGATGCCCAAGGCATCCCCTTCTTCATCAATAAAAATCTCAGGTCTTTCTAGACACTTCATTTTTATTGTTTCATGCATTGTTGTGTTGTTCTTGGAGCGTCTTAGTTTTAGTTTTTGGTTTTTGTTTGCTTAGTTTGCTTGAGTAAGTTGGTTGGTTACACCACACTTCTTTTGGAGAGAGACACACTCTGTTTTCATTGCCTAGAACACTCTAGTTTTCATTCTTATTGTTTTGTGAGTGTTCTCTTTTGCTAGCACTGTGTTTAGCCGTAGTTTTCTTGTGCTTTTAGCTTAGAACTTTTTAGTTCTTCTTTGTGGATTTGTGAGACAAGCTCACTGGTCTTTATTGATTATTATTTTTGTGAGTTGTTTCAAATAAGTTGTTTGGTGTTGGAAAAGAGTAGAAAGCTTCATGCTTATAGTGGTACAAAAGGGAGATTGCATTGACTGTGGCTTAGACTTTATCATGACATGCTAGGTGTTGTTTTGACCTTATGCTTAGTGATTATTGCTGTAGCATGTCTTGTTCTAAACAATTGGGATTGCTTAGTGTGCCTTGAACAAATTATGCGTTGTTTTAGCATGCAAAAGCATAGTATTGCGGTATTCTCCTTTGATTCTTTGTTTGGGTTGACTTGGCACATGTTCAGACCATGTTATGACTATGACAAGTCACCATTAGCCTCTATGATCATTTAGTCCTTGACTTGTAGTACCACTCTATGCTTTGATTAGTAATGCTTTGTTGCTCTGCATGATTATGACCATTATTGATCTCTTAGTTGGTTGCTCCCAGTCTTTTGCTAGCCTCCACTTGTATGAGTAAGCTCTACTCATGATTCCAACTCCCAAGAAACCAAGTTATTCCAAAGTGTCCACTATAAACTCCTATGCATGGTGTGTTACACCATTCCAAGTATATTCTTGTTTTCAACTATCTTCCAATTAAAAAATATTTTGTTATGTGAAAACTAAGTGATTAAAGCCCTCACGAACTTGATGGCACACTTTATATTATTTTCCCCTAATAAACTTGAACCATTGTGACAACTTTGTTGTATATGCTTGCACTTATAAGTTGGAATTAGCAGAACCGTGCTGTCACGGGGAACGTTTTCAACATTGCACTTGTACTTTGTACTCAGTTGATATCATGCTCTTTTGTCTATGGATGTCACCGGTGTGAAATAAAGAGGGAACTTGTAAGTCCATGGAGTTTGTATTCTGTGTTATAGAAACGCCTAGGCCGCTAGCCTAAGCCATGCCTAATCATGGTGGAAACTTGCAGCATCACCATAGTGAGCTATCTATGAAGCATCCTCAATAAAAAGCTATGCATATAGTAAATAAAAAGATCGCCGAGATGCTCATTGTCTGCTTGCCTTGTCATTTTGGTTATGGGAAAGCTCATGTACCATGTGCAAGGGGTACCCCATTGGCGGTTCTCAATGATATGCAAATACTTACAATGACAAGAACTTACCTATGACTGAAGTTGAGTATGCATGAGGTGTGGCCCTCATATTCAAGGGACTTGAGATTGCCATCTTATACTTCGACAAGCATATACTCCATCTTTGCCACTTTAACCTTAACCACTTCAAGATGCTTATGATAGGGGCAATGTGGGCTGAAAGCTAACAAGTACCATAATTTTTGGAAGCTCTTTTTGAAACTTGAAATCCCTGCTTCCTTTACAAAAAGGCCTTTCTTCCACCATTATTGAGTCGCCACCTTCTACCTTTAGGCACCATTAAGAGAACATAGTTGTCATTCTGTGTGCAGTGTTCCAAAGATTATTAATTGATGCATATTATGATATTACTTGTTCGTGTGTTATTTGTTTCTAGTCACCCTTGTGAACTTTGAAGGTGTCCTATGCATCTATATTGCTACTCTATGAGGGACAAGCTGAATGCCACTATGCCATGTTTTTTATATGTGAAACAAACAAACGTCTTTCAATGCATGTTATTCATGGTCTTTGTTTGTAGCCTTTCATGTTGCATGCATAGTTACTATGTCCTATTGTTAGAACTCCATTATTTCATGCACATGTTTAGAGTTCTTTGATCCCAGTTTTCAATGCTTGCAAATGGTTGGATCTTGATTGTGATGGTGCATTTCACCTCAAAAATTATTCTTTTTATCACTTACCTACTCGAGGAAGAGCAGGAGTTAAGCTTGGGGATGCTTGATACGTCGGAAACGTATCTATAATTTTTGATGCTCCATGCTTGTTTTGTATCTACTTTGCTTTGCTTTGTCTACACTTTGAGGTGTTTATATATTTTCTGGAAATAACCTATTAACAAGTTGCCACATTGCCAGTTTCCTGTTTTCTTCTGTTTTTGGCTCCAGAAAGGCAGAAAATCAATATTCGGTCTTGGACGGGACAAAAGCCAAAGTCATTATTTTTCCCGGAGCAACACAGAACCACGAAGCAGAGCCGGAGGGGGGCCACAGGGTGGCCGCACCCCCTAGGCACGGGCAAGCCCTAGGGGCGCCCATAGGGGGTGTGGGCCCCCTGGCGCCCCACCGACCTTACCTCCTGCGCCTATAAGAGCCCCCCGATGAGAAAACCCTAAAACATCCAGAAGAAATCCACAAAAAACTTTGTAGGGCCGCTGCCACCGAAGGTTAGATTCGGGGGACAGAAAGTCTCTGTTCCGGCACCCTGCCGGGACGAGGAAGTGCCCTCGGAGCCATATCCATCGTTCTCCACCTCCATCTCCATCACCATTGCTGATTCCCATGATGAGGAGGGAGTAGTTCTTCCTCGAGGCTAAGGGCTCTATCGGTAGCTATGTGTTCATCTCTCTCTCTCTCTATGCATGATCTTTTTGTGGTCATGAGCTTTGTAATCAAGTAGATCTACCTTGCTACTCAAGTGCTTCATTAGATGTCTGCTCTCCCCATGTATGTGAAAGTGACAGCAAGCACGCCATGGTGGCACGTAGGCTTGAGTCTACATAAATACTCTTTGTGCTTTAATAGATCTATGCTTTTCCCCACGTGTGTGAAAGTGACAACGTGCATACCATGTGTGGAACTTTGGCTAGATTGAATATTTGTTATGAGTTATATTTGGAGTTGGATGTCTCTATGAAATTGTGGTGTTTGTTGGAACCATCTAGCGCTCAAGGTGACAGTGTGGGGTTATCTAGATTGGGGAAGGCGGACTTTGAGGAGTGCTGTTATAGCCCTACCGATGATTAGAGTGTCCAACCAGAGAGTAGTATCATGAAGAGAGGATATTTATATGAGAGAGTGTTAACTAGTGAAAGTATGATCCCTAGGCCTTGTTTCTAAGCATTGAAACACCGTTTGCTACTAGATCTGTTGCATGTTTGCTTGCTTCCATCCTTTTGCCTTTAGTCTTTACCTCACCGTCAAGCTATTTTCTAGCACCGTTACCACTTGTATTTCACTATCTCTTCGCCGAACTAGTGCACCTATATTGGGTGTGTTGGGGACACAAGAGACTTATTGTATCTTGATTGCAGGGTTGCTTGAGAGGGAATACCTTTGACCACTTCTTCCCTGAGTTCGATAAACCTTGGGTAATCCACTTAAGGGAAACTTGCTGCTGTTCTACAAACCTTTGCACCTGGAGGCCCAACAACTATCTACAAGAATAGAAGTGCGTAGACATCAACTTCATCTTCCTCAGCACCTGACAAGTCTTGGTGTCCATGGACTCGTCGTCGCTGCAGACATCGCTGCTATCCACGAATTACCAAAAACAGTAGCGTGCAATAAGGACATGATTGAGATACCGTGATTATCGAGATTGATTACTTGCATAAATTAACCGATTGAGATCCCCTGATTATTCCCAATCCCCAAATCTGAAACCAAATCAAATACTAATCCCAACTACAGATCGGTGCTAGTACCGACCCCAACTATTGATCGATGCTAGTACTGATCCCAACTAGGGGCATTCATAGAAATACGAGATCTAACACAAGAGGATTAGCTATTGTAAAAATACCTAGCATCCACCGATTAGCCGAGCCCTAATAACACACGATCTAGCATCCAACGATGGGAATGGGGGAAGAACAAAGGAAGGGGAGAAAACCCTAGTTACCTCATACCATGGGTCGGCTAACATGGTGTCGAAGGGGTTCTCTAGCCTGATGTAATCATTGTCCCTGTAGGGGTCCCAGCCTTGCGGGGTCTGCAGGAGAACGACGGGGGCTTGTATGGGGGCGGGGGCCTCCTCGCCGGCGGCTATGATGGAAGTGGGGATAGGGGTCTGGACGGGGATGGCGGCCGCCTTCAATGCCTCGATGGGGGCTAGTACAGGGACGGGGGCCTCCTCGTCGGCCGCCTTGGAGGCGACAATGGCCACCGCGCCGTTCTTCTCAATCGCCTGCGTGGTTGGGGTTTTCTTGGGGGTTTGCAGAAGGTGATGGGACAGTGGAGATGGTTGCGTGAGTGAGTGAGCGAGTGAGTGATGAGTGAGAGTGATGAGGCCTCTATAAAGGTGAAGGGAGGAGACGTTTCGTTGCACCACCGTGCACCACGTAACCGCGTGCGCTACTGCACCGTGCACAGCCACACGCGTCCGCTACCGCCCCATGCACCGCGACAGACATACCGTGCGTCACGTTTCCCCCTCATTTCTAACCTTGGCCACCTAGTTGTGCTCAGTTATACCCTCGAGTGTAGCACTGGAAGTTTCATTTTAGCTAGCTAATTGAGTCATTTTATGCACAACAATTTCAAAAACATCAAAACATAGTGTCATATACCCAGGGAGTCTTATTATGTGACCTGCCAGCATAAGAAATGTATATAAATCAAGTTTTAACCTAAATCACCACTTCTCAAATCACCTAGTATCGATGAAGGTTCATGGCTTTCTACCAAAGCCTCTTCCCAAAACATCCCTCCCCAAAACATAGTTTGTCTCAATGAGGCAATAATTATCAAACTGATATATATTTGAATTGCAAACAGTTTGATGTATGCCAAGATGTATTTTATTGTATAAAAGAAGCATTTTCTATTTTTTAAATCTTTTTCTGTTTTCTATTTGAATTCCTTTGTTAGTTTTGCCCTTGGTTTTTAAGTTTTACTCAGTTTTGCCCTTGGTATTTAAGTTGGGATTTCTATTTTCATGCCCTTGGTTCGTTAGTTGTACTCACTTTTCCCCAGTCGCTTAACTTTTCCTCACTTTTCCCCTCGCCATGTTAAGAAACCCTCGCGGAAGTGTTAGTAGTGGAGGGAAAAATTGTGTGTTAGTTGGGTGGGCACAACCCGCGTGACAACCGTCTCTACAATCAGGGCGTACCAACCAAAGTGAGGAAGAGTTATCATGAGAGAGGGAAAACCGAGTACTACCATTTTCATATCAACCCTAGATACAACACACACACACACTAGACCTCCCCCTCACTGCCTAGAACGTATATCTACTGCGCGAATTGAGCCTAAACCCATCACCTAGATCCCTCTCGGCATTCTAAGCAACTTCTCCAACTAGAGATTCCAGGGTTCCATGAAGAAATCTAGAGATACCTTGATTATGGAGATTGATTACTTGCATAAATTAACTGATTGAGATCCCTCTGGTGGATCTCAATCATGTCCTTACTGCACTCTACTATTTTTTCCAATAGGTGGATAGCAGCGACGTCTACAGCGACACGACTCCACAGACATCAAGACTCGTTAGGTGCTGAGGAGGCTGAAGTCCGTCTAGTACAATAACTTCTTTGCCGGTGACATCTACTGGTGCCCCTTCTGCACCAGGAGCCTTGCCACCGACTTCAACTCCCTCGTGAAGCATGACGAGGACGTGAAGACCTACGGACTATCAAAGAACGTCCACGACTTTAGAGCCAAGCACCAGGTGCTCAGTTTTTACCTTCGCAACCTCCAGAAGGTGGCCATTGAGGAGGATCGCATGCCCCTGATCAAGACCAAGGCACCCAAGGTCAAGGGACTAGGCAGCAAGAAGTGGAGGAAGCGCCAGAGGGAGGAGGCGGAGGCCCTCCTAGCTGAGGCCATGAGGGGCCACTAATCTTGTGCTGCTGCTGTAAAGCAGCTTTGTTTGTATTATTGTCTGTGTTGAACTTGTCCGCTGCTGCTGCTGAGCAACCTAATTGTCGAACCTCGTTTAAGTATTGTACTATATATATCCTATATTAGCTGATTTATCTACATTTGCTCTGTTTATATATCCTATATTAGCTGCTTTATCTACATCTGCTCTGTTTACTGAATGTATTTATGGTGCTGATTATATTTGTTGCTCTAGATTTGCTACCATATTGGGAAAAAACGAGGGCCAAAAGGAACCATGAATGAAGAGAGAAGCTGCTCTAGATTCGCGACCTTTTAACACAACTGTTAGCGACATAAAGGGGAAAATGTGCTCTTAAAAAGGCCAATCATAAAAATAACAAAAATGGAATCTTCCAATTTAGGCGACAGGGCGCACGTAACTATCAAACGCGCCCCACATGGTCCCACACCACATCCCTCAAAACGTGTTCCCAATAAGCCGGCCCCATGCAGTCCAACATGGCATGGCCCCACACATCAGCATAACGCGTACCTGACCAACCGACCTCACGTGGTCCCACTTGTCAGCACGTAATGACTTGTCAGCATGTAACAGCGAGGGTCCCCGACGGGACCCGACTGAATGCGGCCCCACTTGTCAACACGTAACGGCAAGGCTGACGGACAACGAGTTTCAAACGGTGTGAGAGTTTTGTACAAGAAGATGGGCAAAAGTGAGAAAAGGTTAAGCGGCTGGGGAAAACTAAGTACAACTAACGAACTAGAGTCATGAAAATATAAATCCCTACATATTAAGGTTAAGCCAAGCCAATATGCTCCTACTCAAATGAAAGTCCTCTCAACAATCTTGGACATTCCAAAATTCTTTGATCACCATCGAATTGAGAATTCGAGCTGCGAGTAACATGGTCGATATCAATGAGGAGCTAGCACTACTCAAGGACCACAAGGAAGCATCAAGATTAAAGCCTTGATCTGGTCGCAAGACCTTAATTAGTGTGCTGACCATTGTTGTGGTAATAGACAGATGGATCATTGGGACTAGGAAGAATTGGCCATGAGGACTCCTAGTCGGTATATGGGTTGCTTGCTTACTCAACTACAAATAAGAAATATCACAATCACTTATTCCACTTTATCCATTTGGAACTTTCACTATCACCATGAACCGTGTCTCTTCGCGCCTTACTTTTCATCTATAGGACCTCCAAACACCTTTCTCGTCTTTACTTCTTAGTAATTTACTCCTTATTTATTTCCTACGCAAGTTTCCTCTATCTTTTACTTATAACCCTCCACCATATGAAATTGCATTCAATTCACTCAAGACCGATGACACCATGAGTGCGACAGAAACGCCGCCTAAAAACACTTGCCGAAGCTCCTTGTTGGGATCGATATAAAAACTAGAATTAATATTTCTGCTAAAACATTCTCTAACGAACCCATACACTTGCAGGCCATCAAGATATTTTCTAGCACCGTTGCTAGGGATCTAAGCGCTAAGTGTTGTTTCTTGACAACACAGTTGTTGACACCATTCATGATCTCCATTGAATACAGAGGTTCCACTCGATCATGAAGAACTTATTTACCTCTGTAAATTGATCGTGTTCCGATTGAAAGACATCTAGAGTTTATTGAAAGATTTTATAACTCAAGTATCGTATACGTGAACAGTTTGATTCCATTGGTGGCACACTTGACCATCACCCGAGGGGCTGAACCTGAGCTACCATTGGGAGAATATGAGAATCCATCTAGGCACTTAAGTAAGATGTCTATTCTTTGCCCTGGACTTGAAGTCCAGGAATTCAAAATATATCCTGAGCTAATTTATATGATGAAATAAATTCCTTTCGCAGGAAAAGAAGAGGAAGATCCTAATGACCACTTGACAAGGGTTCATGACCTTTGCGCCACTCTTAAACTAGCAAGTTTACCAATAGAGTTTGTACTCCTTAAACTCTTCCGCTGGTCACTAAAAGATAATACTTTTGCTTGGTTACAATTATTATCTAATCATACTATAAAAATCTAGGAATATTGCATCCGAGAATTCATGCATAAATATTGTTCATTAACAAAACTCATGCAAATTAAACGTAGCATAACAAAAAAAATCCATAAAGTTGGAGATTTTTTATCAAGCATGGAATATATTTTATGCAGTGATTATGAAAGACCCAAATCATGGTTTCCATGATCATTTACTTATCCAATATTTTTACAATGGGCTTAATGAAGGAGGAATATATGAGCTGGTCGGGTGCGGAATATATATCCGCCCCAATCAGCAATACTTCTCCTTCAATCTCGTTGAATCTGCGCAAGGATGGAGGAACAAGTGGTTCTACATCCTCGACGAGAAGCTAAAAAACCAGTTGTATGGCCTACTTCCCTACGACGCCAGCGCGATGGTCTCCAGGAAGCGCTTGTGGTCAAACGACATTCCTTCGGGTGAAACCGAGGTTGTCGAGGCACTGTATAAGCGCGTGGAGGCTCTGCAACTGGTACGAGGCCAGGAGGTGACCGACATCAACATCATCCGCACCTTCCTCAAGCGTCGGGTACATCCCCTCCAAGATAGGGCGTACCCGATGTTTTTGTACTCTGGTGTCAACGACCCTACTAGGGTATCATTCGAGGAATTCTCCTCGATGGACCTCGGCAGGGCCCTTAGGCCCTTACTGTTCCTCAAAGCTGACGAGGCTCTACCGGCAAAAATGTTGACTGAGCCTTTTAGCACTGTCAGGGAGGTTCCCCAGGTGAGTTTTTATTTGCATGTAATGTGGCTTTGATGTTGCTGGTCTTCATTGTGCTTGAATCCGACATTATTTGTTTATATTGTGTAGAATCTCAAGGTGGAGGACATGATGCCTCCCCTTCCTGAGAAGTACATGAAGGCTCCTAACGATGGGGATGCGGATGAGTCAGAGTCGATTGTCCCTGCCGCTCAATCTTCTCCGAAGGAAGAAGCCCCCGAGCATAGCAATGGCAACTCCGTCAAGAGGAGCCGAAGCAAAGCTTCCGATGCTTCAACGCTGCCGATGCCGAAAAGGCCTGCATTCCTGGAGGAGCACACCTTTGCTGAAGGTGCGACCTCTCCAATTCTGGCTATGCCTATTCGGGCTGTGGCTCCTCAGCCGCAGGCCGAGAGGCAGAAGAAGGTGTCGGTATTTGACCTCTTCGACATTGCCTCGTAAGTGTCTTCCTAGCTTGTCTTTGACATGTGTTGCAATACTTCTCGACTGATAGTTGTTGTGTTGTCGTTGTGTTAGGGGGTCCTCTCCGGATGAGTCTATGAAGGATGAAACTGAGGAAATTGTTATGGAGTCGAAAGCACCAAGTGCTGGTGCTATAACACCCCGAAAACGGTGGCCAACTCCGATAGCATCTCTTCGAGTTCCTCCAAGTTGAGGACTCGTGAAGTTGTTGTTCAGAAGACACAAGCACAACCCTCGGAGACTTCGGGTGAACACGTAAGTTCCCTTGATTCATCATCGATGAGCCTTCAAGTCCTTCTTCCTTTTGATTTGGAACCTTCTGATGCAACCCTTCATCCAAGATCTGAAGCGCCTTGGCCAGCAGTATCTTGGATTAGATACGGAGTTTCATTAGCTACGCGGTAAATGTTTTATTGTTCATGCTTTTTCGACTGCTTTCTCTTGATTTCTTTGTTTGACCTTCTCCCTTTGGTTTGCAGAGGAAAACAATGTCGCGCTCTGTTGACTTGACCCAGTGGAGAAGATTTGTATCTAGGCGGAGATCAAGGCATAAAGAACCATGGAGTCCCTCGAATGCTTCAAGCTGGAAGCTAAGGAGCGCGAGGAGAAGCTGAAGGAGAATGCGATTGGGCTTGAGAAGGCAATGGCGGAGAAGCTGATGACCGCCGTTCAGACATTGTTAGGTAAGTTAATCGAGTCTTACGAGCTGTTATTCTTCTTTCTCCATGCTTTTTTTTTTGTTTTTTGTCAGTTTGATTCGCTTCCTCGTGTTGTAGAGGCAACTGGCGTCGGTTTCGACCACCATGTCTTGGATCATGGGGATCTCCTAGCGGATGCAGTTGCTACGGTCGAAGACCGCTGCAGCTCCACCCTAGATACCCTGGCGAAGGCCAAGGAGGTCCTCAAACGCTTTCATCGGGAGATTTTCCTGAAGAATGCAGCCATTGACGACATCGATTCCTTCGCAAAGACCTTGGAAATGGATGCACATGCCGAGTACAAGAAGGCGCAAAAGGGCACACGTTCTTCCCTTGGACTGGCGATGGCTCTGGTGTGTGGCGCACGGCTGGACCTCAACAAAGCCACCTCCAAGATGCCAGTGGCACTGGACGGCACCGAGGTAGTGTTTCCTTCATTCGCCTCGCATTACAAAAGTATGGTCCTCAACTCATCGAGCTACCTACGAGATACGTGGCCGAGCAGAAACGACTGGCCACAGAGCAAGCCATGGAGGCGGGGACTACCTCGGGTGCCATGGACCCCAAGGGCCCCTTTGCTTAGCTTCCCCTCTAATTTATTTTCTTGTTTTGTAGTAATGACATGTAATGTATTGTACCGAGGGATTTTGGAGCTACCATGTGATTGCCTTGAAGGGAATATGCCCTGAGAGGCAATAATAAAGTGTTTACTATGTGTATTCCAAGTATATGATAGATGTTTATTTTGCATGCTATAATTGTATTAATACGGAAACATTAATACATGTGTGTTTAATAATCAAACAGAAAGTTCCTAGTTATGCCTCTCTCATAAACTAGCTCGTTGATTAACAAGATGATCAAGGTTTCCTGATCATGGACATTGGATGTTGTTAATAACGAGATCACAACATTAGTGTAATGGTGTGATGAACATTCATCCGAAGTATAGCATTACGATCAAGGTCATTGAGTTTATATTGCTATAACAACTTACGAAGTGATCCTAATCGTTAGACCATGAGATCATGTCAATCACTAACACCAGAAGAGTTTCTTGATAACATCAAACGTCACACCGTAACAGGGTGATTATAAAGATGGATTCAGAACTAATAAAGTGTTATGTTGAGGCTCATGGATCGAGAGTGGAATTTGTTCATCCCGATGACGGATAGATATACTCTGGGCCCTCTCGGTGATATCACATTGATTAGCTTGCAAGCAAGTGATTTGATCACTAGAATGTTATATCACGGGAACAAGAAAAGAGTGCATGTCAGTAACGAGTTCAAACTAGGTATGGAGATACCGATGATTGAATATCGGACATGTAATATATCGTGAAACAAAGGGATTAAGTTACTAGCGTAAAAGGTTCCGACGATCACAAGAAAGTCATCGTTGAATGTGTGGGAGTCAGTATGGGTCTCCAGATCCCGCTTCTGATTATTGATCCGAGAGGGGTCTCGATCATGTCCGCATTATTCACGAACCGTAGGGTGACACACTTAAGAGACACCGACATCCAATTGGAGCAAAAGTTTCATGCCGAAAGAATGAACAAGCGCAGGAATTTATTTCACTAGATACCGAAACAGGTTTTCGGGTGAAATTGCATAAAGTGGTTATGCATGTGAAATAGAATTCTAGCAAGGGGTTATTTGTGAATGTTTGTCATTAAAGTAATTGACAAAATTCTGAATAAAATAAAAGAGTTTTATTTAATGAGAGTTTGCATTAAATTTGGTGGAAATTTAATGGGAATTTGAGTGGGTTTTTGAGTGGAGAAAATTGAAGGGCCATTTTGTGAGTGGAGTGTCCACCCACATGAATGAAGGAGGAGAGGGGGCAGCCCCCATGGCCGTCGGCCACCCCCTTGGGTGCCCCCCTTCCTCCTATAAAAGGAGCCCCTCCTCTCACTTCTAACTCACACCTCCTCGTGAAGGATCTCTCTCCCCCTCTAGAATTTACCCCCCATGGTCTCGGACTAGCGAGATACATGTTCCTGGTGGCTATTCGGCAAGAAAGAGTTGTGCTTCCGCTGCATCGCTGGAGCGAGGAGGCGGAGGTTGCTCGGTGCCTCGAACGTGTGTGCGAGCACGGATGCGCTGCTGATTTGCGGCGCTAGGACTTCCTCTCGATCTTGAGATCGGCAAGAGATCGTCTACATCAACCACGAGTTGAACTCGTTAAGCTTTGTCGGTCTTCAAGGGTATGTTCTCTATGGATATACATCCGCCCGTTGTTTGTATCTAATAGATAGATGTTGGTACATAGTTCACATCTTAGGAAAATTTTTGTTTTCTATGCTACGAACCCTACAGTGGTATCAGAGCCGGATCTATGCGTAGATGCTTTACACGGGTAGTACACATATGAGTATGGGGGCGATGATGATCATGTTGTTGCTCCTTAGTTATAATTTTGGATATTGGTGGCATAGTGGGATGAAGCGGCCCGGACAAACTTTACATGTCCTCGCACATGAGACCTGTTCCACGCTTGACATGCAACTAGTTTGCGTAAGTGGCTAGCGGGTGTCTGTCTCTCCTACTATAGTAAATATCTATTTTGCAACGAGTTGTCAACAATTTGGTTATCCTTGTTGTGGTTCATGTTCGTAGGTAAGAACGGTTCTATCTCGAAAGCCCTAAGCCACGTAAAACTTGCAATGGATAAATTAGAGGCGTCTAGTTTAGATTGTTGCTGGGCTAGTGTTATGATATGGTGGTGTTGTAAGTAGAAGTATGAGATGATACTCTTACAACATACATAACGTGTAATCTCCATAGACCTTGGACTTACACATATAGGTATGATAGTGATCATACCATGATGCACATGATAGAGATCATATGCGGAAACCATATCATTTCACTAATAAACACGTGATGTTTGATAGCATCTTATATTGCTTGTTTAGCTCTTTGTTAGCATAATAAGATGATCCCTCATTTAAATATCAATATAAGAATGTGTTCTTCCTTTAGTATGCACCGATTATGTTTTCGTCGCTCCAAGACATCACGTGATGATCGGGTGTTCTTGGATCCACGACCATATTTCGGGTGTAAAACAGTTACACACGCGAATACTAAGGTTCTAACTTGGCGAGCCTAGCATGTACAGACATGGCCTCGGAACACGGACTTAAAGGTTAAGCATGAGTCATATAGTAGATATGATGCCCATTGGATGCTCGCCTTTGAAGCTATCCCGACTCACGTGATGATCGGACTTGGTATAGTGGATTTGGTTCATGTAATCACCAAAAAGGCACGAGGGATGTCGTTTTTGAGTGGGAGTTCATTCGTAATATGGATTAGTTGAACTCAATCTATCATACACTTAGTCTAAACTTTACAAATTCTGTTGTAGATGGCACCACCTGCTTTTAATTTCAATGTGTTCATGGAGAAAGAGAAACTTGCAACGAACGGTAGCAACTTTACCGAATGGGCCATGAATTTGAGGATTCTCCTCTCTGCTGCACAAAAGCAATACGTGCTATAAGCGCCACTAGGCCCCCCACCTTTTGAGGATGCCCCTGACAAGGAGAAGAATGTCTATTAGACTCGTCAGGAGGATCACAACTTAGTTCATTGCGGCATATTGTATGAGCTAGAGCCGGAACTTCGAAAACGTTTCGAAAACGGCAATGCATTTGATAAAATGGGTGAGTTGAAAATGATTTTCGACACACATGCTGTTGTAGAGAGCTACAACGCTTCAGAAAAGTTCTTTAGCTGCATGATGGAAGAGCACAACTCCGTTAGTGAGCATGTACTCAAGATGTCGGGTTACGCCGATAAGCTTGTGTCCTTGGGAATAACGATTCCCATTGACTTAGGCATCCATCGTGTTCTGCAGTCTCTGCCACCTAGCTATAAGAGCTTTGTGATGAACTATAATATGCAAGGCATGAAGAAGTCTCTCCCCGAGCTTCTGTCAATGCTTAAAACTGCAGAAGTGGAGATCAAAAAGGAACATCAAGTGTTGATGATCAATAGGAACACTGGTTTCAAGAAAGACAAGAAGGGAAAACAAAAGGGAAGTAAGGGCGGCAAGCCGGTTGCCGTGCCTGAAAAGAAACCCCGAGTTGGACCTAAGTCTAATACCGAGTGCTACTATTGTAAGGGGACTGGCCACTGGAAGCGCAACTGCCCCAAGTATTTGGCAGACAAGAAGGCCGGCAAGGCAAACAAAGGTATATATGATATACATGTTATTGATGTGTACTTGACTAGTGTTCGTAGTAGCACCTGGGTATTTGATACCGGTTCAGTTGCTAATATTTGTAACTCGAATCAGGGGCTGCGGAATAAGCGACCGCTAGCAAGGGGTGAGGTCAAGATGCGTGTCGGCAATGGATCAAGCGTTGATGTGATCACCGTCGGAACGTTGCCTCTCCATTTTCCGTCGGGGTTAGTTATAAACTTGAATAATTGTTATCTGGTGCCTGCACTAAGCATGAACATTGTATCTGGATCGTGTTTGATGCGAAGTGGTTATTCATTTAAATCCGAGAACAATGGTTGTTCTATTTATATGAATGAAATCTTTTATGGTCATGCACCGAATGATGAATGGTTTATTTCTATTAGATCTCGATGATAATGTTACACATATTCATAATGTTGATGCTAAAAGAATTAAACTTAATGATGATATATCCGCATATATGTGGCACTGCCGTCTAGGTCATATTGGCGTTAAACGCATGAAGAAGCTCCATTCAGATGGACTTTTAGAATCACTTGATTTTGAATCATTTGATACATGTGAGCCATGCCTTATGGGCAAGATGACTAGAACGCCGTTTTCCGGTTCATTGGAACGGGCGACGGATTTATTGGAAATCATACATTCTGATGTATGTGGTCCAATGAGTGTGTCGGCACGAGGTGGATATCATTATTTTGTTACTTTCACAGATGATTTGAGTAGATACGGTTATATCTACTTGATGAAACACAAGTCTGAAACCTTTGAAAAGTTCAAGTAATTTCAGAATGAAGTGGAAAATCATCGTAATAGAAAGATCAAATTTCTACGGTCCGACCGTGGAGGTGAGTATCTAAGTTACGAGTTTAGCACTCACTTGAAAGAGTGTGGAATTGTTTCACAACTCACACCTGCCGGAACACCACAGCGAAATGGTGTGTCGGAACGTCGTAATCATACTTTATTAGATATGGTTTGATCTATGATGTCTCTGACGGACTTGCCGTTGTCATTTTGGGGTTATGCACTAGAAACTGTTGCATTCACTTTAAATCGGGCACCATCTAAATCCGTTGAAAACACCGTATGAATTGTGGTTTGGAAACAAACCTAAGCTGTCATTTCTTAAAGTTTGGGGATGCGATGTTTATGTGAAGAAACTTCAACCGGATAAACTCGAACCCAAAGCGGAAAAATGCGTCTTCATAGGATACCCTAAGGAAACTATTGGGTATTCCTTCTATCACAGATCCGAGGGCAAGGTTTTTGTTGCCAAGAATGGATCCTTTCTAGAGAAAGAGTTTCTCGCGAAAGGTGTGAGTAGTCGGAAGGTAGAACTCGAAGAGGTTATTGAACCTTCTCTTCAAAGTATGGCGAGTAGCGCAGCGCCAGAAGTTGTTCCGGAGTTGTCTTCACCTGTTGAAGAGGGAACTAATGATAATGATCATGAAACTCCAAAAGAGAGTACTACCGAACCTCGCAGGTCTAGCAGGACGCGTGCAGGTCCCGAGCTGTACGGAAATCCTGTCATGAATTTCATGGTTGATGAAAATGATGACCCTGCGACGTATGAAGAAGCGATGATGAGCCCGGATTCCAACAAATGGTTAGAAGCCATGAAATCCGAGATGGAATCCATGTATGAAAATCAAGTTTGGAACTTGGTGGAATTACCTCACGACCGAAAGGCCGTGGAGAACAAATGGATTTTCAAAAGGAAAACTGATGTTGATGGTAATGTGACCGTCTATAAAGCTCGACTTGTCGCAAAGGGGTTTCAACAAATTCAAGGAGTTGACTACGATGAGACATTCTCTCCCGTAGCGATGCTAAAGTCAGTTAGGATTATGTTAGCAATTGCTGCATATTTCGATTATGAGATATGGCAGATGGATGTCAAAACCGCGTTTCTCAATGGTAATATTGAAGAAGAGTTGTATATGATACAACCAAAGGGTTTTGTCGATCCTAAGGATGCTAACAAGGTGTGCAATCTTCAGCGATCCATCTATGGATTGAAGCAAGCATCACGAAGTTGGAATCTCCGCTTTGATGAGGTGATCAAAGAGTTTGGATTTGTCCAAACTTATGGAGAGCTTGTATTTACAAGAAAGTGAGTGGGAGGAATGTGGCATTTCTGATATTATATGTGGATGACATATTATTGATCGGAAATGATATAGATCTTTTAAACAGTGTTAAAAGTTATCTAAACAGCAAATTTTCAATGAAGGACCTAGGTGAAGCGTCATACATATTAGGCATAAAGATCTATAGAGATAGATCTAGACGCCTAATAGGGCTATCGCAAAGTACATACCTTGATAAGATTTTAAAGAAGTTTAAAATGGACGGAAGTAAGAAGGGGTTCTTACCTATGTTGCAAGGCAAGACATTGAGTAAGACTCAAAGTCCGGCTTCAGCGGAAGAAAGAGAGATAATGGACAAGGTCCCCTATGCTTCAGCCATAGGCTCTATAATGTACGCCATGCTATGTACAAGACCGGATGTGGCACATGGTATTAGTTTGACTAGTATATACCAATCGGATCCAGGTTCGGAACACTGGATAGCGGTCAAGAATATCCTTAAGTACTTACGAAGAACTAAGGATATGTTTCTTGTATACAGAGGTGAAGAAGAGCTCATCGCTAAGTGTTATGTTGACGCTAGCTTTGACACCGATCCGGATGACTCTAAGTCTCAATCCGGATACGTATTTCTCATGAATGGCGGAGCGGTTAGTTGGAGGAGTTCCAAACAACCTGTGGTGGCGGGATCAACAACGGAGGCCGAATATGTTGGTGCTTCAGAAGCGGCTCAGGAAGCAGTTTGGATGAAGGAGTTCATATCCGAACTAGGAGTGGTTGCAAACACGTTGGACCCAATGGTGATCTATTGTGACAATAATGGTGCCATTGCCAATGCCAAAGAGCCAAGGTCTCACAAGCATTCCAAGCATATTAAGCACCGGTTTCACTCCATCCGCAAGCATGTCAAGGATGGAGATATAATGATTTGTAAAGTACACACGAATCTCAATGTAGAAGATCCGTTGACTAAAACTCTCCCTAGAGCAAAACATGATCAACACCAGAACTCGATGGGTGTTAGATTTATCACTATGTAACTAGATTATTGTCTCTAGTGCAAGTGGCAGACTGAAGGGAATATGCCCTGAGAGGCAATAATAAAGTGTTTATTATGTGTATTCCAAGTATATGATAGATGTTTATTTTGCATGCTATAATTGTATTAATACGGAAACATTAATACATGTGTGTTTAATAAACAAACAGAAAGTTCCTAGTTATGCCTCTCTCATAAACTAGCTCGTTGATTAACAAGATGATCAAGGTTTCCTGATCATGGACATTGGATGTTGTTAATAATGAGATCACAACATTAGTGTAATGGTGTGATGAACATTCATCCAAAGTATAGCATTACGATCAAAGTCATTGAGTTTATATTGCTATAACAACTTACGAAGTGATCCTAATCCTTAGACCATGAGATCATGTCAATCACTAACACCGAAAGAGTTTCTTGATAACATCAAACGTCACACCGTAACAGGGTGATTATAAAGATGGATTCAGAACTAATAAAGTGTTATGTTGAGGCTCATGGATCGAGAGTGGAATTTGTTCATCCCGATGACGGATAGATATACTCTGGGCCCTCTCGGTGATATCACATTGATTAGCTTGCAAGCAAGTGATTTGATCACTAGAATGTTATATCACGGGAACAAGAAAAGAGTGCATGTCAGTAACGAGATCAAACTAGGTATGGAGATACTGCTGATCGAATCTCGGACATGTAATATATCGTGAAACAAAGGGATTAAGTTACTAGCGTAAAAGGTTCCGACGATCACAAGAAAGTCATCGTTGAGGCCTTGTTTACTTCTAGGGTATTTTAGGGGATGAGAGGGGATTATTTTGTATCTCGGAATTTTCCCGATAGGTCGTTTACTAGGCCGGGTTTTGAGGGGATAATCCCGCAATATCCCCACAAATCCCCTCCACACTAGTGTATTTTTGTCTAGATTAAAAACTCTCCATCATGGTAGAGTATTTTTGGGGAAGGGATTTGAGGGGATTTGAGAGTATTGGGCGAACACCAAATCCCCGCATATCCCCGCGTCTTTTCTGGATAAAAATACCGGAGAAGTAAACAAGGCCTGAATGTGTGGGAGTCAGTATGGGTCTCCAGATCCCGCTTCTGATTATTGATCCGAGAGGGGTCTCGATCATGTCCGCATTATTCACGAACCGTAGGGTGACACACTTAAGAGACACCGACATCCAATTGGAGCAAAAGTTTCATGCCGAAAGAATGAACAAGCGCAGGAATTTATTTCACTAGATACCGAAACAGGTTTTCGGGTGAAATTGCATAAAGTGGTTATGCATGTGAAATAGAATTCTAGCAAGGGGTTATTTGTGAATGTTTGTCATTAAAGTAATTGACAAAATTCTGAATAAAATAAAAGAGTTTTATTTAATGAGAGTTTGCATTAAATTTGGTGGAAATTTAATGGGAATTTGAGTGGGTTTTTGAGTGGAGAAAATTGAAGGGCCATTTTGTGAGTGGAGTGTCCACCCACATGAATGAAGGAGGAGAGGGGGCAGCCCCCATGGCCGTCGGCCACCCCCTTGGGTGCCCCCCTTCCTCCTATAAAAGGAGCCCCTCCTCTCACTTCTAACTCACACCTCCTCGTGAAGGATCTCTCTCCCCCTCTAGAATTTACCCCCCATGGTCTCGGACTAGCGAGATACATGTTCCTGGTGGCTATTCGGCAAGAAAGAGTTGTGCTTCCGCTGCATCGCTGGAGCGAGGAGGCGGAGGTTGCTCGGTGCCTCGAACGTGTGTGCGAGCACGGATGCCCTGCTGATTTGCGGCGCTAGGACTTCCTCTCGATCTTGAGATCGGCAAGAGATCGTCTACATCAACCACGAGTTGAACTCGTTAAGCTTTGTCGGTCTTCAAGGGTATGTTCTCTATGGATATACATCCGCCCATTGTTTGTATCTAATAGATAGATCTTGGTACATAGTTCACATCGTAGGAAATGTTTTGTTTTCTATGCTGCGAACCCTACATGCCTCGTATGTGAATATATGCTTTCCTTTTGCTGGTGCAATTTGTCTTGTCCTTATGGCTTTTTTCTTTATGCCTCATTGATGCGGCTCAGTATAGAGCTTCGTTGGGAGACCCGAAGAGCAAGGTATGATGAGCACGACAACAAGTTTTCCCTCAATTCTGAAACCAAAGTTATCGAACCAGTAGGAGCAAGGAAACAACTCCAAGGTGTAGCTAGCAACTTGGAATCCTGCACAACACAAACTCAAGACTTTGCCCCAACTTACAGTGGGGTTGTCAATCTCACTAGTTTGCTGGAAACAAAGGATTAAACGTATGGTGTGGAAGGTAATGGTTGCTTGCAGAAAGTAAACAGTAACAGTAACAGTAGATGATGTAATAATAGTAAAGATTGGATCGGGGTCCACAATTCACTAGAGGTGTTCTCCTTAAGATAAATAACAGAAAATGCTGGGTAAACAAATTACAACGGGGCAATTGACAGGACTGAGCAAGGCATAACAATGCAATACTAGACATTCATGATCCTATGAGATTTGATTAGGCATTACAACAATATACATAGACTTCCATCCAACTGCATCTATGACTAATAATCCACCTTCAGGTTATCATTCGAACCCCCTCCAGTATTAAGTTGCAAGCAACAGATAACTGCATTAAGCAATGTGTGTAAAGTAAACAATACAATTGTTACATGAACAAAATATTATTGTTTTCTCCCTAGTAGAAACAACACATCTACAACCTTAGAGATTTCTGTCACTTCCCCAGATTCAATAGAGGCATGAACCCACTATCGAGCATAAATACTCCCTCTTGGAGTCACTAGCATCTACTTGGCCAAGATAGCTACTAGAAACGGAGAGCATGCAAGATCTCAAACAACACAGACATGATAGAATCTATAATCAATAAGACATGACAGAATCAATAATCAATCTGACATATTAATCTCAATATCCATCATATCCCCGCAAACACAACATGCATGATTACAAATAGATGATCTTGATCATGAACGGAGCTCACAAGATCTAAACATGATAGCACAAAGGAGGAGAAACAACCATCTAGCTACTGTATGGACCCATAGTCTAAGGGTTAACTACTCATGCATCATACCGGAGGATGGCATGGTGATGAAGAAGGCCTCCGGGATGATCTCTCCACTTCGGGAGGGTGCTGGGAAGAGCTTCAGATCCCCTGATCTAGGGACAATGGTGGTGGCGGCTACAGACTGTTTCATGGAGATCTGATTGGGTGCTCAGGGTTTTGGCATCGGGGGGCTTATATAGGCGAAGAGGCAAGCCACGAGGGTGACCAGGGGGGCCACACTCTGCCCAGGCGTGGCCTAGGGTGGGCCCGCGCGTGGGGGGGTGGGGGTGGCCACCCTGTGGCTCCCCTTCGTCTCCCCTCTATACTCTGTGTTCTCCTCGGTGAAATATTCACTTTGGATTTTGTCCCGTCCAATTCCAAGAATATTTCCTTACTAGCTTTTCTGAAACCAAAAACAGCAGAAAACAGGCAATTGGCACTACGGCATCTTGTTAATAGGTTAGTCCCATAAAATGTATAAAAATACCTCAAAGTGTAGACAAAACAAAGCAAAGCTGATACTAAACACGCATGGAACATCAAAAATTATAGATATGTTTACGACGTATCACTCATAGGGCTCTTCGAGTGTCATTCCGGCGAGCTTGCTTGTTCCATTGGCTATCGCTCGGCCGAGAGCTAGCATGGCATCGCAGCTGCCACCGCTGCGCAACCACATCCGAAGCTTGGAAAAGGATATCGCCATTATCCGTGGCCACACCAATGTGTGGAAGTCGAAGACAGAACAAGCACTCGCGAGGGAGAAGTATCTCCTTGAAGAGTTCTAGCAGATTGGTGAACAGTTACAATGTAATTAACACTCGAATTTTTGTCTGCTATGCTAGTTGCTTTGTGCTTGGCTAATGAGATGCTGCTCATTGTAGTTGTCAATCTTCTTCCGTGGGAATAAAAGGGGCATGTCAATATTCAACTGAACTGCCTTACCTAGCAAGAGCTGGAGGCCGGGGGCTTCTTCCGGATGGACCACGATTGGACGATCATGGTGGCGACGGTGCAGGACCGCGTTCATCAGGTGCTTGAGGTATAGCCTTTGCGTCCATCTTCACGGCTATGTTCCCTCTGGATGAGGCCCCATCCAGTTTCTTGGGACTTCTGGGGAAGTTTTGAAGTATAGGTGCCGTGAAGGAGCCCGTGTGGCAGCAACTCGTTGTGGGTGCCAAGGCAGCATTGGCCCTTGTTCGACTGCATCGCCGGGATGTAGACTTGGCGGAGATAGCGGCGAGGCCGCCTATTCCTCTAGATGGAAAGGCGTGGAACATGCGCTCACACTACCAGACAATTGCCCAGGATGCCGAAGACATTGTTCGACTCTTCGATGAGCGGACCAATGTGTTGCTTCGGCGTTAGTAGTGGTCGTCTCTCCTGCAAGTATTATTTAAAAAATGTAAAATTTCTATAGTTTTGATTGGGCTGTTGCTGCCCTTGTAAAGATTGTATAATATACTGCATGTGATGCTTTTCTTGTGAAGTTGCATGTCCTTTTTGTTACCCTGCGAGTCCACCAACCTGAATGACAGGTCAAGGGCTATGGTAGCCTCGCGCCTTGCATCCGGACCCATGCGCTCCAGCCAAGAGCGACTTTTGTGGACGGAGTGGCCTCCGTTGTCCTTCGAGGAGGATCCGCCAATGGGGGAGAGTGCTGCCCTTCAGGCACTTGATTCATCGGCTGGTTGCCAACACTGCTCGAGCTCTTTGTGATGTGCAACTTGTCGATTGTGCTCCTTTATGAGGAGCCAGTGATAGCCCATCAACATATCACGGGATGTGTCGATTGGTAGGGGATTGCCTCATACAGCCCCCCTGACTCTTTCCCACTCAGCCTCGTTGAGGTGGATCTGCTGGCAAGCCGATTCGCCCCCGTTGGCGTCTTCAGGATTCGTAGGGCCATTCCCGTTGGGATTCATATGCGGGGTGCCATTAGCATTGATGTTTGGAGGGTTCCCTTCGTTTGCGGAATCATGGGCATGTGGATCAGTCCCGTTGCTGGCGTTGCCCTGGGTGTCATGGGCGTTGACTACGACCACACACATGAAGCAACGGGGGAGTTCGTTGCTCCCACAGCTCTCCGATCCGGAGTTGTAGTCTCCTTCGAATGGTGGGTCACATAGATCAGAGTTTGATATGTCCAAAACGTATCTACTTTCCCGAACACTTTTAATATTGTTTCTCCTCTAAACTTGTGTGATTTGGATACAACTAACACAGACTGACGCTATTTTTAGCAGAATTACCTTGGTGTCTAGTTTTTGTGCAGAAAATGAACTATCAGGAAAAATCCTGGAAAATATGCCAAAAATTATATTTCACTAGCCAGAAGACGAGACGGAGAAGGGGCCTGGCAGGCCCACACCCCTTCCAGGCACGGGCCCACCACTGGCCGCTCCTAGGGAGGTGCAGCCACCCCAGGCACCCCCTCGGCCTTCCTCTGCGCCTATAAGTTGCCTTTCGACCCCGAGGGGGGTTCGATAGTTTTCTAGAAAGAGTTCCACTCCACCACCACCACTAGAAACCAAGATTCGGATCCAGAAACTCTGTTCTGGCACCCTGTCGGGACGGAGAATTTGGAGAGGATCATCACCATCATCATCACCAACGCATCTCCATCAACCACTGATGTTTCCCTCATCCATGAGTGAGTAATCCCCCGCTGTAGGCTTGGGGATGGTAGGGATTGGATGAGTTCTATCATGTAATCGAATAAGATCTGTTAGGGCATAGTGCCTAGTATCTCTATTAGTGCTATTTGACTTTGTTGCAACTTGTTGTGCTTAATGCTTTTCACTAGGGCCCGAGTGCCATGATATCAGATCTGGACTTATTATTGAATCATTATGATAGTATTGTTTGTGATCTTATCTGCAAGTTGTGTACACATATCATTGTCCGGATCCAAAGGCCCCAAAGTGACAATAATTGGGACAACCGGAGGGGATGGCTGTGGTGTGAGGATCACATGTGTTCAAGGAGTGTTAATGCTATGCTCCGGTGCTCTATTAAAAGGAGCACCTTAATTGCCAGTAGTTCCCTAGAGGCCCCGCTGCCACAGGATGGCTGGATAGAAGATGTTGTGCAAGTTCTCATTGCGAGCTCGTATGGCTATATTTGGAGCACATCCCTAGGATTGTTTAGTACTTGGATGCTTGTTATTATTTATCTGCAATGCCCTAGATCTTGAAGTTACATGTTTAGACTCGTACATGCAACGCTCGTCCATCCATCCCTATGCCTACCACACTCGAATCCCACTGTTACCGCCACTGTTACTATTGCTCCTGTTTTACTGTTGCTGTTGCTACTACCAAACTGTTGCTACTGATAAACTTCTGTGAGAAAGAACTATTTCCATGTGCAGCTGAATTGACAACTCAGTTGCTAAGGCTTGCAAGTATTCTTTGGCTCCGCTTGTGTCGAATCAATAAATTGGGTAATACTACCCATGAAGACTGTTGCGATCCCCTACACTTGTGGGTCATCAAGACTATTTTCTGGCGCCGTTGCCGGGAGCATAACTTTATTTGTAAGTTCACTTGGATCTATTATTGCTCAGTGCTACTCCTTTCATCATGGGGAAGTCTCATGATGGAAAGTTCCCTATTTTACCATCCACTACAAGAAGAGGTACAGTCCTAAACACCTCTGCTGCTCTAGATTCACCGTCTATTATAAGTAAGATTGTCACACCACCACCACATACACATGCTACACACACTGCTACTACTACTGAGTCTGAAACTGCTTTTGATGCTCATGATGTTACTTCTACTATGCTTGGTGCGAGTGGTTCATTAGGTCCTTTTCTAGATGCTACTATGGCTAGTCTAGGAAATACCGAAACTCCTAGTGAAGACACTGTTACACCTGTTAGCTCACCTGAGTCTAGTGAGAGTTATGATATTAATGATGGTTACATTGAGTTCACTAATGATTTTTTTGAAGAGTGCCAAAACACACATGGTATTAGTGCTATTAAGAGTCTCCTTGCTAGACGTACTATTATGCCTAAGCTGTCCTCTGATCCTAAGTTTGCCACCACTCCCATAGATATTAAAGATGAAGACTATGATTTCTCTCTTGATTTATCTTATTTAGATATTGTTGAGAAAGAACCTTTTTGTGGGATTGAAAATGAGAGTGTTGTGGCTCAAATGAATGAGCTTTCTACTATGAGTGCTTTATTCTCTGATGATTTTAAGATGCGCAAGTACTTTGTTACTAAGATCTTCCCTTTTTCACTAAAAGGAGAAGCTAGTGCTTGGTTTAATAGATTACCTCCTAGTTCCATTGATAGCCCTGATTGTTTGATTGATTCTTTTTTCTAGAAATATTTTCCTCCCAGTGCTAGACATGCTGCTTTGCAGAGACTTTTTGATTTTAAACAGGGAGAAGAGGAGAAATTGCCTGAGTCATGTACAAGGTTTTGTGCCTTGATTCATGCACATCCTGGATGTCCATTGCCTAAGAATGAGCTTCTTGATATTTATTATAATGGACTAACTGATGATTCTAGGACCTACCTAGATAGCTTTGCTGATTGTGTTTTCAGGAAAAGGACTCCTACAGATGACGAAGAATTAATGGCTAAAATAAGCAAGAATTATGATGATTGGACTTCAATTGAGCTAAATACACCCGAGCCTATTACTCCTGAACCAATTGTGCCTGAACCAGTTCCAACATTAACACCAAACAAGAGGGGAGTTATTGCATTAAATGATGAAGTGATGAAGGAAGCTAAGAAGTGTCTAAGAGAGAAATGTATTAGAGCCGAAGATGTGAAGAATCTACCTCCTATAGAAGAATTATGTAAGCCAATTCCCCACTCACCTACTATTGAGGTACACTCTCTCCAACACTTTGATGAAGGTGATATTCCTTATGGTAAGCCTCCTGATCAATGTTTAGAGGAACTTGACATTTTTATTATTAAGCAAGGTAATTTTAATAAACAAGTTTAGAATCATTTATTGGAAAACTCTAGAGATATTAGAGAGTTGAAAGATATTGTAGAAAGAACTTCAAATGATATTAAAATGCTTTGTAAACACTTTCAAATGGTTCAAACTCAACTTGAATAACTTGCTAAGGTACAAAAGGACATGTTAGTTAATGCTTTAGGAGATAAACATGATTATGGAATTAGAACTAGGAGTGGTATAGCTACTCAAGATCCTTTATACCCTGAAGGACACCCAAAAAGAATTGAGCAAGACTCTCAACAAGGTGAGAGTAGTGGTAGTCCTCGTAAGATAAAGAAAAAGAAACATAAGATAGTTGAGGAACCACTTGAACCTGCTATAGATCCTAATAGTATATCTGTCTCAGATGCTTAAACTGAGAGTGGTAGTGATAAAAATGATGCTCCTGATAAGGAGGAAGTGGAGGAAGAACCTGAGAAGCACACTAAGAACACTAGGTACACAAAGGAAAATTTTATTGCTAATAAACATAGTAAAGAGAGAGAACCTTGGGTGCAGAAACCTATGCCTTTTCCAGGTAAGAAACACACGTCAAAGGAGGAAGAACACTACAACAAGTTTTGTGAGTGGATGAAGCCTTTATTTTTGCAAATTCCTTTGACTGATGCTATTAAGTTGCCTCCTTATTCAAAGTATATGAAGGATATTGTCTCTAATAAAAGGAAGATTCCTAATGAGGAGATTTCTACTCTATTGGCTAATTATTCCTTCAATGGTAAGGTTCCAAAGAAACTTGGTGATCCAGGTATACCAACTATTCCTTGCTCTATTAATAATAATTATGTTAGAACTGCTTTATGTGATTTGGGAGCTGGAGTTAGTGGTATGTATTTTTTCCTCTATAAGAGGCTCCAACTAGAAAAGTTGATACCAACTAATATATCTTTGCAAATGGATGATAAGTCAACTACTATTACTGTTGGTATATGTAAGGATGTTCCTATTCAAGTAGATCATAATTGCATGGTTTTAACTGATTTTGTTGTGCTTGAAATGCCTGAAGATGATAATATGTCTATTATTCTTGGGAGACCTTTCTTAATACTGCAGGTGTTGTCATCAATTGTAATCAAGGAAAAGTAACATTCAATATTAATGACAAAGAGCATATTGTCTATTTCCCCAAGAAGGTTGCTAAAAGATATTGCCTAAATTCCATTGAAAATATTGAGAGCATCAAGGTTGGAGAAATATATTGTCCCATTCCACAAGAAATTTTTGAAACTATTATGATTGGGACCATTTCTATCAAGTATGAGGTAACATAATCACCTTGTGGAATGCAAAGTTTTGTTTCATGTAAGATTGTTTTGGTAACAAGACTTGTTCAACCTTGTTAACAAAAGGATTTATATAAACAAAATAATGTTTCCACCATGGTTTTTCTTGCTTTATTTTACCTTTCTCCTTCCTAGTCTTTGCCTTTCTTTTGCTAGCTTTGGTTTTGTTAGTTGTTTGCTTGTTAGTTTGTCTTAGAGCTCCTGTAGTTTGGCTTTTGTTTTCTTTTGCTTCTTCTGAAAAAGCTGTTTCGACAAGAAAATCAATTTTCATACCCTAAAAATTGGCCAAAAATAAAGTTTCCCGAAAAATCCCAGAAAATTCAAAATAAAATTTTCCTTGAAAAAGGGATAGAGACACCTAAAGTGACCCAGGGGCCACCCCAAGCCACCACACCCATGGTAGGCGCGGCCTACCTGTGGGCGGCGCCTGGGGGGTCTAGCCCACCTGGGCCCCTTCAAGGTGCCCCCCACAGCCATCTTCTTTCTCTCTCCCGAAAACACCGAAAAACTTGCTCAAGCTCGAGTTCTTGCTGTTCTTGCTCGCGATTTTTGATCTCCTTGTTCAGCCCATCTTAAGTGCTGATTTTTGGAGGGATTGCTCCTTGGTATGTGCCTCCTCCACTTGTCCAATTAGATTTGTGATTGGTAGATTGTATCTTGAGTATTTTGATACTATAGGTGACAGGTTGTTTGAGCTTGCATGCTTGTTTTATGCTTATAAACCTTATTTTGATGCATGTGTATCCCTCTAGCAAGTTCCTATAGTAGTTTCTCACCGTTTATCAACTTAGAAATCACTTGGTTTTATGCTTGTCTAAAATTTCAGAAAAGGGGAAGTCATGGACCACCACACATTTGGTGAAATATTTGAGGGTGATGCACCTAGAAGGGCAAGGCTTCCAAGATCATCCACCAGTGTCAGGCCCTCATATAATGAGGATCTCGTTACTCCGCGATTTGGTGACGAGGGAGATGAGGGGGATGCGCACCCCTCCACCTTTCCTTGCCAAACTTTCTTGCGGGCTGCTGGGATTCTTAATGATTTTATGACCTTGGTTTGGAGGGCTGGACTAACGAGCCTTATGCAGGATGAGAGTGGGCAATATGCTACGCTCACCAAAACATTTGTGGAGAGTTTCTCCTTTACTAACAGTGTGTTCCATCCAGATGTTTCTTTCAAAGTTTATGGCCGGTCTTACCATATGACATTGAAGAAATTTTGTGGAGCTCTTGGACTTGGTACAACTGGGCCATCAAAGAAGATTCTAGCTTAGCCCGTGATGACCCACAAGTATAGGGGGTGTATCATAGTACTTTCTATAAATAGGAGTGTCGATCCCAACAAGGAGCAGAAGGTGCTGAACAGTGGTATGGAGGAGGAAATCCCTGTGAATACTTAGCAAATGTATTTTTAGTGGTTTTCTGACAAGGCAACAAAACAAGGAGCAAGTAACAAAAGTAACAAACAAACGGAGCAAGTGGCCCAATCCTTTCTTAGCAAAGGACAAGCCGGTGGAAACACTTATAAGGACCAAACGTTCTCGAGGACACATGGGAATTCTGTCAAGTGCTTTCGTTTCAAATAGCTGAGTACTCTTCTCTGGTGTTTGTAAGTGTTGTGTGGGTGAACCTGTGCTAACATACCGCCCTTCCTAGGACTAATACATACTTGTGATTAAACCCCCTGCAAACATCCGTAACTACAGGAAAGTAATTAAGATAGAAATCTAACCACAGCCTTAAACTCTGAGATCCTACGCTCCCTTGTGCAAAGGTGTCCTAATGGGGGTTCAGGTTTCTGTCACTCCGACAACCCCGCGATTAGTAGCCAAATACATAATGCATTGCCCTAGGCCTATAAATGGTGAAGTATCATGTAGTCGACGTTCACATGACACCACTAGAAGAATAGCACCACAACTTAAATACTAAACCATTGAATAATAACTCATCACAGATTCGCTACTAACAACATGAATTCTCCCATGTACTCAAGAACCAAACGAACTACTCACAAGACATCATATGGATCAAGATCAAAGATGATATGATAATGGATAAAAATATGAACATGAACAATAATCCAATGGTTCCACTCACAAGCATCAACTACAATAGTAATCAACACCGGGAAAGTTTCCCCTAAGAACTAAAGCAATATCCAACACAATTGTTACAACAGGACGGAGTGGTGATGATGGTGCTGGTGGAGATGATGGTGTGGATGATGATGATGATGATCCCGATGAAGCCTAGCTTGATGACGGTGTTGATGGAGACGGTCTCCACTCTCCGGGAAGGAATTCCCCCATCAAAAATCTGTCTGCCGGAGAGATATTTCTCTCTCGGTGTTTGTCGCCCCCAAAGGCGGCAGAAATCTATATGTGGTCGCTCCTCGAGCCTTAGGGTTTCGAAGGGAAGATATAGGTGAAGGGGCAGAGTCGGAGGCCGGGCAGGTGGGCCACACCTGCCCTAGGCGCGGGGTCAGGTGGGCCCACGCCTAGGGGGGTGTGGGCCCCCTGAGGCCCCACTTCGTCCCTCCTTCTGGCTTCCTTCGTCTTCTAGTAAAATAATATGTTTACGTAATTTTCTAGTATTTTTCTGATCTTCGCGAAATTGCACTAAAACGCCTTCTTTTCCATCAGAATCCAGACTCCGGCAGTCCATCCTCCAAGAATCATCCAACATGCATAAACAGATGAAAAGACATAAGTAATACCTCATAATAAGACAAATATCAATGAATAGAGGTAAATTATGATATAGAATGGTGATGCAAATTGGGCGTATCAACTCCCCCAAGCTTAGACTTCGCTTGTCCCCAAGGGAATACTGAGCTCAGTAAACATGTCCATAGGTTTATGGAGTGAAGTGTCGATAAAAGAATACAAACAAGAAGCATCACACTTACCATTACACAACTCATATAAGAAAGCAACTCACCATTATATAAGTTATCTTGCAACCAAGTACAACAGTCACAATAGAGATGCATAAAGATAAATCATAATTGGAATTGGAAAACTTGTTCTTGGTCAGAGGACTCCTGGTAAACAGTTTCACAAAAGCTTTTTTTGTAGAAGTTTCAAAACAGGAGCGCACTTTGCTAAAAAAGGTTTTTCACAAGTGAAGGCTTTCAAAGTAATACTCAATAAATAAGAGTTTTGTGCAAACAAGGAAGATGAAGAACATGATTGAATAAATCACCATATGAATGCTTGAAACACAACAACTCAAAAGCTTGCTGGAGATAGAGAGGAAGTAGGTTTACTGACTCAACTAGTAACTAGGAGAAAGGTCCCTTCTTAGAGGGTTGCAGGGATTAAAAGTCATAAAGAGTTCCAAAAGATTATGGTACTTACTAGCTTTGAGCCCTCATTGCCCCTATCATAAGCATCTTGAGATGATTAAGGTTAAAGTGAACAAAGATGGAGTATATGCTTGACGAAATATAAGTTGGCAATCTCATGTCCCTTGAATATGAGGGCCACTCCTCATGCATACCCAACTTTGGGCCCAGGTAAGTTCTTGTCATTGTAAGTATTTGCATATCATTGAGAACCTCCAACGGGGTACCCCTTGCACATGGTACAGGAGCTTTCCCATAACCAAAATGACAAGGCAAGCATACAATGAGCATCTCAGCAATCTTTTTATTTACCATGTGTATAGCTTTTTATTGATGATGCTTCATAGATAACTCATATGGTGATCCTGCAAGTTTCCACCATGATTAGGCATGGCTTAGGCTAGCGGCCCAGGAGTTTCTCTAACATAGAATATAGACTCCATGGACTTACAAGTTCCCTCTTTATTTCAAACCATTGACATCCATAGACAAAAGAGCACGATATCAACTGTGTACAGAGTACAAGTGCAATGTTGAAAACGTTCCCCGTGACAACACGGTTCTGCTAATTGCAACGTATAGATGCAAGCATATACAACTTCGATGTTCACAATGGTTCAAGTCTATTAGGGGCAAGGAAATAAGGTGTGACATCAAGTTCGTGAGAGCTTTACTAACTAGTTTTCACATAACAAAATACTTTTTAATTCGAAAGGTAGATGAAGCTTGAGAATTTGCTAGGAATAGCAAAAGCTACTAGGTATATATGGTGGACACAAGTGGCAAAAGTTTTGGGTTCAAAGGATTTTGGAAACATGAGAAGTATGCCTTCTCAAAACAGGTTTTTGGCTAGCAAGGCTGGGCAGAAAGCAAGAGAGTTAAAAGAAACAAGCAAACATACAAGTAATAAAGCCAAACATGCAATCTTCCTTGAAGACACAAAATAATTTTAAATAAAGAATACTAAGCTTATGAGCCAACAAGAAATAAAACAAATGATACTAAATACCTGTAAGATTTTTCTTTCTTTGTTTTTCTTTCAAACTAATGCCACTGACCAGAACTCGGTTTGCCAAAACCAATTTAGATCCACTTGATGATCCCAAAGTGGTGCCAATACTGAATAACAAGATCCATCATATAATAGAGATTGCAAACTAAAATAAGAAGTGCAAAAAGTAAAAGATGAGACTTCTCATTAATATTCAATAAAGGCACTCACACCAAGGGATACATAGATAATTAACTAAAGAGAGATACTTCCACATGAAAACCAAACTATAAGATAACCTCTCTACCACAGATATGAATCCACTAAAAAGGTAAAAGTTAAAAGATAACGGTGGTGATACCACGGCACTCCCCCAAGCTTGGAACAGGCCAAGGGGATGCCAAACCTGATAACGAATTACTCCTTCGGTGGTGGTGGTGTTCTCTTGTCATCATAAAACTTCCAAGGCAATGGTTCCCCATCCAAAAAGGATGTCCTTATCTCTGCAATCCTGAAACTAGCAGCAGAGCTTATGCGATCAAATCTAGCCTCATACTTATAGTTTTGATTCTGTATGTCATAGAGCTGTGCTTGCAATAGATTGGTGGTCTGACGGAGTGAGAAGATCTCTTCTCGGAGCTCAGCAAATTCTCCCTCGTGCTTGGTGATGAGTTCTGAACTTATCTTGTGAATAACATCCACTTCGCGTTCGGTCATCTTCTTGTACCTGAAAACTTCTTGTTCCAACGCTTTCATCCCGTCTTCCAGACTGCCTTTGTCACATCCCAAGATTTTCCAAATCTTGTTATGTGAAAAATAAATAAACAAAATAAATTATTGTTGAATTTTAGGGTGAAAAGAAACTTTTGTTTCTAAATGGAAACTTAAAATCCCATCTTGAACAAATTTTGATTAACATTTGAATCCAACTAAATTCAAAACAAGTGGAATACATTCTTCATAAATGCATCTAGAAATTTAAACACTTGAAAAATAAATCCAAACCCTAAACCCTAGTAGAATAAAATCATTTTCAAGTTATCTCCAAGACCATGGATTTGATCCAAATAGAAATTTATCATCAAACATTTATAAATGATCAAGAATGATAAATAGAAATATATTAAAGCCATAGAAATTGGTTTCACTTAAATTTGGAACCATAAATAAAAACTTATGAATTTAATAAGATAAGGAATTGAATTCCCAAAGCTAATTAAGCCCTTATCTAAAATCGATACGAAATGGTGAGCAAATAATCCTAAAGATATTTAAAAGGATAAACAAATATTAAATAAGATTTCACAAATTGGAATCACCAAGTTTGGATCTATAAATAAAAAGATATGGATTTTATAAGATGAAGAAAGGAATATTAAATAAGGAATATTTAAAGACCAAATCAAAACCTTGACCTAATCCATTAAGCAAATGGAATGAATATAATCCAACTCAAATAAAATAAATGGATGAAGAATTTTCCAAATAAAAATAAAATGGCATTAACCATTCTATCCCTATTCTAATAGAGACAAATCTCCAATAAAGATAATTATATAACTCATGAGAAAATAGTATTTTGGAATTTACCCAAGTGGAATAAGAGTTGTTTAATTAAATTAAATTAAATTAAATAAATCTTCCAAATAAAATATAGGGAAATAAAACTATATTTAATTCCATGGGAATAAAACAAATACCCAATTCAAATGAATTATGAATCATATCAAATACTTTCCAAATAATTCAAGATGAATTATTTGACACCCTATTAAACAAGCAAAAACCTACTGAAAGGATTTAGAGGGATTTATAAATTTAAATGGTGTTTGAAATTATTAATGAACCTTATTTGATTTAAAACAAGGACCTAATTAAATAGTTAAAAAGACCCCAAAAAGAATAAAACTTTATTCCAAAATTGACTTCAGAATATATTACAAATCAATATTTAAACCTACACAAATTTTGGCAAAGGTTTGAATGCAAATTGATGTTTGAATTGATTGATCAAAATCAAAAACAGATTATTAGAAATAGAAAATGAAAAAAGATCAGAACAGGAAAAAAAAATAGAGCAAGGTCGACCCAGCCCAACTAGCCCAACAAGGCCCAGCAAGCCCATTCCCCACCCCACCCGTAGTGAAACGTTTTTCACCACGAAAGAAACCCGCACAGAGTATGACCGCTGGACCCCACTTTCTTTTTCTCTCTCTCGCTGACAACGCAGCCCCACTGCCCCGTCATCATCGTCAACCCCGCGACTTGCTCGTCCCCAAACCCCGCTGCTGTTTCTGCCGTGAATGCGCGCCTTCAATTCGCGTTAATGGATGATTAATCCCGTGCTGCAATGACGCCATCTTAACCGCCCTGGTCTCCTCTCCCTTCTCCCCCAGACAACACCCCACAGGAGCCACCAGGATGCACAAATTTCTCCTCCGAACCCTACTGTCTCCGACGGCTTTCCCGACCGATTTCGGCCAGTCTCCTTTGCCCCTTGCCTCCTCGACCAAGCTCACATACTCCCCACCTCCTGGCGCACCTCCCAGTGTCGCCCGTTCATCCGCGCGTGCTGTGAATCGTCGACAACATCATCACTGAGCAAGCGCCGCCGCCTGCTACCTCTCCGGCGAGCTACTGACGCCAAACCAGTGCGCCCCTCGTGTTCTAGTGAGCACCATCGCAACCCCTGCAAGCGTGCGCACCTTCCTGACTATTTTCCCTGCCTTATTATACCACAGGAACTCGCCCCCGTCGATGACCGTACGAGCCCGAGGCGCAGCGCAGCTCTGGCGAGCGATTGCCGTCACCACCGTGCGCCCCTCGACGAGATAACACCACCTTGAGCTTCCCCACGCCACGGTGAACCTGGTGAGCCACACCTTTCTCTCCCTCGCTTCCTGTAACCGCCGCGACGCTGTAGCCAGACACGCCGCCGCCACCTGCCGCCGCCAGCGCCGCCCATCTCTGGCAAGTGTGCTGAGCGCCGTCCGATCTTGATCTGACGATTAGGATAGAATCTAACCCGAAGGGGTATCGAGTGATATGAGCCGCGTGATTTAACTTAGATCCAACGGCTGTTGTCTGTCGATCCAACCGAAGCGGTACCAGCGAATAAGAACACGACACGTGGCCTCAGTCTGTTTTAAAAAACCAGAAACTTTCCTATTAGATGTTCAATTTTGTAAAATTCATAACTTCCAAACCACACGTCCAAATTTTGCAAATTTTATATCAATGGATTCAACAAGACAAGCCCTATCCAACCATGCACTTTGTTTAGTAAATTGCTTCTGTTAAATTGTTTGTTTTACAGAAACTTATGTATCCATGTTTAGGATATAAAATTTGTTCTAAAATGATTTTGGGGATAAAATCTTTGGCAAATGGTTTGTTTTGAACCTACTGACCCTAAGAATCAATTGGTGATTTCAAAAATGTATTTGGTGAAGCAAAAGAATGAATCTTGGATTTAAACCATTTCTAGTCAAATAAAAATATAGTTTAATTATTAAAAATGTTTTTGGAAGAAAAGCTTTGAGAAATGTTTTGGAAATAAACTCTCTGACCCTAAACACAAGGTTTTATGGTTTGAAAACATATTTTGTGAAACCTATAGAATGTTGTCTTATTAAAAGCATTTCTTCACCACATAAAATAATGATTTGGTTTTAAAAAGGGTTTATGAAGTAAAACCTTTTGCAAATGGGTTTGCCACTTTTATAAAATGACCCTTAGGTGGTTTCAAATGTTTATGACCCGTTAGAAACCACTTTTACAAATAAAACAATCTTTTGCATGCTTGCATGCATTGTTTTGTTTCTACTATTTTATGTGAATTGCTTGAATGGTAGATTGAATTATTGTTTGCTTGATTGAATTGTAGTGATTTGAAGTGAGTGAACATTGCAAAGATCAAGGAGTGAACTTATACTCTCTACCAAAAAGGCAAGTGATGCTTCATACTTTTTTCCCATTATTTTCACTATGCATTAGTGATATTTCTAAGTAGGACTTGCATGGAATTTTGCTAAGTATAAACTATGCCATGGGAATTCCTAATAGATGAAACCTTAGTAGAATTTCCTAAGTTAAGATTACTACTACTATCATGCTTAGCTTAGCTAGTAGAAAACAAGGGTGGAATATATATTCATGCTATGGAAAAATTTCTAAGTCTGAGGACTTGTGTTTTGTTTAATAAAACAACTAAGTGAATGAATCATCTGGGTGGAATGGAAGGAATGGTTTGTGTTGAGTGGTTACACAAGGCCAGGGGACTGGTGAACCTTGTGTATCTCACTTGTGGATGGCCACCCAGGAACAAAGAGATTTGAGATGTCAAATGTTGAGAAGCTTCAAGTGCAACCACTTGGCATTATGGGCTCTGCCTGGATCATATAGGTTGCAAGAACTTAGCCAAATGGATAGTTGGTGGTAGGGGTTTGATAGGTTGGAGCGCGTCCATTCTGGTCTAAGGGAAGGCTTCTGAAAGATCTTGTCTTGGTGAAACCAAGTCTTGTGGGGAAAGTGCACCACCTCTGCAGAGTGAAAAATCTAAGTACTTAGCCATGTCCCTGGAAAAGGACAATTTGAGCATCAAGACATGGAAGCTATCAAGAATCTCCTCATCCCAATTTCTAAGTTAAAAACTTGTGGTTGAACAAGGGTTGAAGGATCACCAATTTCTATTGGGAGATGCCTTGGGAAAGATTTTGTCAAGCAAAAACTTAGTGTTTTCAAATGATAAGGAAAATCTATTTTGAACAATGCAAGCCTAATCTCCACTTAGCCAAATGCATATAGATGATAGACTCCACTATACTGCCATAGTATCACTTGCCGATACAATTCAAATGTATTAACCCTTGTGGCTGTAACTTGTTATGTTGCAGGTTTGTTTGATATTAGTGAAGTTTAATGATTAGGATTACAAGTCTACAACCAACATGTCTGCCTGTGGCACTTTGAAGATGAAGGACCCCATGCTATTGTTAAATTCTGCTGCATTGTAATGAGATAGCCAAATGAGCTAAGTAAGATGTAATAAATTATGTTATTCCTGGTTATAAAGTTGTATTATGACCTTTGTTTCTTGATATTACATCTTAACTGTGGATGCTAGCTATTGATCCAGGGACTAGCATTGTAAACACAGGGATCTCTACCTTATTAAAGGTTGGGAACTCTACAGATGGTATCAGAGCACTCTGTTGCCTGTAGGATTTGTAAACCTAGGATTGGACAAAACCCCTTAGAAAAATAGGAGTTGTATTTGTTCCAAAAATTATTTACAAACAATCTTGTAAACTCTTTCCTCAACCATTTTTGGTTTTGACTCCACATCTCTTCTATTTCAACTTAATGGATGAATCCTACCCCATGGCCAAAGACTTCACCATGTGCAAAGGACTTCATCAACTCTAATGACTTCAACATCTTCAACCTTGGATATCAACTCTAATGACTTCAACATCTTCAACTCTAATGACTTCAACATCTTCAACATTTTCACCAAGGACTTCAACCTTAGATATCACTAAGGTCTACAAGTGAGACAAGAAATGTTGCTCAAGACTTGAAGACTAAGGAAGCACAACTTAGAAGGAACCATCATCACTTTGAAGTTTTGAGACCAAGATGCAAGAAATTCTCTAAGGATACAAACATCTTGTTCAAGAAGAATCAACCAAGAAGGATGGAAAGATCTCAAGTGAACCATATAGATGGACCACCCTATTTAGTTTTTAAGTCAAACCCACCAACTTATGTGGTGTAACAAAAATATTTTTGGTTTCCTAAAAATATGCTTGAAACTTGTTGTTTGAGTGGAATGTTTGTTTGTGATTGCTTGCACATTGCTTGTGTGAATTGTAATGTGTGTGATTAGAACTATTCCCTTGGAAATATTTTGCCTATTCTAATCCCAACCCAACCCAAACAGATAACTTCTCCAAGAGACTCCAACATCAAGGATGGTGACAACAACAACAACCAAGAGGACAACATGAGAGAACTCATAGTAACCCAAACCCAGTTGAACCAAGTGACAACTCAATTTATAGCCAACACTAGTGAGGTAGATCCAACCATGCAAAGGTTTTTGGAAACCCAAACCCAATTGTTGCATAAGGTGATAGATCAAATGATCAACATGGGAAGCAACTCTTCCCAAAGAGTTGGTGACAACAAGGATGACAAAGATGATATTCTAGAAGGAATCCAAGCTTGCAATATTTGTGGAGACAAGGATCACACTTCCAAGGAACATGAAGATCAATGCCCCAATTGTGAAGAGAAACATCCAACTGACCAATGCCCCACATCTCAAGCTACTTGTTATCTATGTGAAGGAAATAATCATGTACCTATCCAATGCCCCATCTACTCCATAGTTCAACAAAGGAAACAAGGTGGAGTGCAACAACTGATTGCAGACTACCATGAGAGAGCCAAGTCTACCAAGAAGGATGAAGACAAAGGAAAATCTCAGCTTGTACCTCCCAGCAACATGACTCAATTTAAAGGACCAAAAAGGAGACATATGTATTATCCAAGGAATAATAGAAGGTCAAGGAGACCAGGAACTGTTCCTACCTTTGAGATAACATATGAAGAACATGAATTAGAAGCACTCTTAGCTTTGGAGAAACCCAAGAAAAAGAAGGACAAAAGCCATGTGAAATGTGGTCATTGCAAAGAAATGAGACACTATGCCAATGAATGTCCAGAGAAGAAGTATAAGGAGATTAGCCAAGTGTGGTGCAACAACTACAAAGAGCTAGGTCATTATGTAGCAACTTGTCCACAGAAGATACGTGAAGAACTCAATCTTATCACATGTTACAATTGTGGTAACCAAGGACATTATGCAAGCAATTGTCCAGAAAAGATGAAGCACAAGATAAATCCTATGAAGGATCTCAGCCTTGTCACATGTTTCAAGTGTGGAAACAAAGGACACTATGCAGATGTTTGCCCAGAGAGATTTCATCAAGATCCCAAGCAAGCCAAGATGTAATTAAGTTGGAAATTTTTTAAGGGTGGTAGTACCCTAGATGCTTTGAGCCAACTTGTAACCCCTAGCCTCCCCAAATATCGGGATGAGATTTATTTTAAGGGTGGTAGCCTGTCACATCCCAAGATTTTTTCCAAATCTTGTTATGTGAAAAATAAATAAACAAAATAAATTATTGTTGAATTTTAGGGTGAAAAGAAACTTTTGTTTCTAAATGGAAACTTAAAATCCCATCTTGAACAAATTTTGATTAACATTTGAATCCAACTAAATTCAAAACAAGTGGAATACATTCTTCATAAATGCATCTGGAAATTTAAACACCTGAAAAATAAATCCAAACCCTAAACCCTAATAGAATAAAATCATTTTCAAGTTATCTCTAAGACCATGGATTTGATCCAAATAGAAATTTATCATCAAACATTTATAAATGATCAAGAATGATAAACAGAAATATATTAAAGCCATAGAAATTGGTTTCACTTAAATTTGGAACCATAAATTAAAACTTATGAATTTAATAAGATAAGGAATTGAATTACCAAAGCTAATTAAGCCCTTATCTAAAATCCATACCAAATGGTGAGCAAATAATCCTAAAGATATTTAAAAGGATAAACAAATATTAAATAAGATTTCACAAATTGGAATCACCAAGTTTGGATCTATAAATAAAAAGATATGGATTTTATAAGATGAAGAAAGGAATATTAAATAAGGAATATTTAAAGACCAAATCAAAACCTTGACCTAATCCATTAAGCAAATGGAATGAGTATAATCCAACTCAAATAAAATAAATGGATAAAGAATTTTCCAAATAAAAATAAAATGGCATTAACCATTCTATCCCTATTTTAATAGAGATAAATCTCTAATAAAGATAATTATATAACTCATGAGAAAATAGTATTTTGGAATTTACCCAAGTGGAATAATAGTTGTTTAATTAAATTAAATTAAATAAAATAAATCTTCCAAATAAAATATAGGGAAATAAAACTATATTTAATTCCATGGGAATAAAACAAATACCCAATTCAAATGATTTATGAATCATATCAAATACTTTCCAAATAATTCAAGATGATTATTTGACACCCTATTAAACAAGCAAAAACCTACTGAAAGGATTTAGAGGGATTTATAAATTTAAATGGTGTTTGAAATTATTAATGAACCTTATTTGATTTAAAACAAGGACCTAATTAAATAATTAAAAAGACCCCAAAAAGAATAAAACTTTATTCCAAAATTGACTTCAGAATATATTACAAATCAATATTTAAACCTACACAAATTTTGGCAAAGGTTTGAATGCAAATTGATGTTTGAATTAATTGATCAAAATCAAAACAGATTATTAGAAATAGAAAATGGAAAAGATCAGAACAGGAAAAAAAATAGAGCAAGGTCGACCCAGCCCAACTAGCCCAACAAGGCCCAGCAAGCCCATTCCCCACCCCACCCGTAGCGAAACATTTTTCACCGCGAAAGAAACCCGCACAGAGTATGACCGCTGGACCCCACTTTCTTTTTCTCTCTCTCGCTGACAACGCAGCCCCACTGCCCCGTCATCATCGTCAACCCCGCGACTTGTTTGTCCCCAAACCCCGCTGCTGTTTTTGCCGTGAATACGCGCCTTCAATTCGCGTTAATGGATGATTAATCCCACGCTGCAACAACGCCATCTTAACCGCCCTGGTCTCCTCTCCCTTCTCCCCCAGACCACACCCCACAGGAGCCACCAGGCTGCACAAATTTCTCCTCCAAACCCTACTGTCTCCGACGGCTTTCCCGACCGATTCCAGCCAGCCTCCTCTGCCCCTTGCCTCCTCGACCAAGCTCACATACTCCCTACCTCCTGGCGCACCTCCCAGTGTCGCCCGTTCATCCGCGCATGCTGTGAATCGTCGACAACATCATCACTGAGCAAGCACCGCCACCTGCTACCTCTCCGGCGAGCTACTGACGCCAAACCAGTGCGCCCCTCGTGTTCTGGTGAGTACCATCGCAACCCCTGCAAGCGTGCGCACCTTCCTGACTATTTTCCCTGCCTTATTATGCCGTAGAACTCGCCCCCGTCGACGACCGTACGAGCCCGAGGTGCAACACAACTCCGGCGAGCGATTGCCGTCACCACCGTGCGCCCCTCGACGAGATAACACCACCTTGAGCTTCCCCACGCCACGGTGAACCTGGTGAGCCACACCTTTCTCTCCCTTGCTTCCTGTAACCGCCGCGACGCCATAGCCAGACACGCCGCCGCCACCTGCCGCCGCCAGCGCCGCCCATCTCTGGCAAGTGTGCTGAGCGCCGTCCGATCTTGATCTGACGATTAGGATAGAATCTAACCCGAAGGGGTATCGAGTGATATGAGCCGCGTGATTTAACTTAGATCCAACGGCTGTTGTCTGTCGATCCAACCGAAGCGGTACTAGCGAATAAGAACACGACACGTGGCCTCTGTCTGTTTTAAAAAACCAGAAACTTTCCTATTAGATGTTCAATTTTGTAAAATTCATAACTTCCAAACCACACGTCCAAATTTTGCACATTTTATATCAATGGATTCAGCAAGACAAGCCCTATCCAACCATGCACTTTGTTCAGTAAATTGCTTCTGTTAAATTGTTTGTTTTACAGAAACTTATGTATCCATGTTTAGGATATAAAATTTGTTCTAAAATGATTTTGGGGATAAAATCTTTGGCAAATGGTTTGTTTTGAACCTACTGACCCTAAGAATCAATTGGTGATTTCAAAAATGTATTTGGTGAAGCAAAAGAATGAATCTTGGATTTAAACCATTTCTAGTCAAATAAAAATATAGTTTAATTATTAAAAATGTTTTTGGAAGAAAAGCTTTGAGAAATGTTTTGGAAATAAGCTATCTGACCCTAAACACAAGGTTTTATGGTTTGAAAACATATTTTGTGAAACCTATAGAATGTTGCCTTATTTAAAGCATTTCTTCACCACATAAAATAATGATTTGGTTTAAAAAAAGGGTTTATGAAGTAAAACCTTTTGCAAATGGGTTTGCCACTTTTATAAAATGACCCTTAGGTGGTTTCAAATGTTTATGACCCGTTAGAAACCACTTTTACAAATAAAACAATCTTTTGCATGCTTGCATGCATTGTTTTGTTTCTACTATTTTATGTGAATTGCTTGAATGGTAGATTGAATTATTGTTTGCTTGATTGAATTGTAGTGATTTGAAGTGAGTGAACATTGCAAAGATCAAGGAGTGAACTTATACTCTCTACCAAAAAGGCAAGTGATGCTTCATACTTTTTTCCCATTATTTTCACTATGCATTAGTGATATTTCTAAGTAGGACTTGCATGGAATTTTGCTAAGTATAAACTATGCCATGGGAATTCCTAATAGATGAAACCTTAGTAGAATTTCCTAAGTTAAGATTCCTACTACTATCATGCTTAGCTTAGCTAGTAGAAAACAAGGGTGGAATATATATTCATGCTATGGAAAAATTTCTAAGTCTGAGGACTTGTGTTTTGTTTAATAAAACAACTAAGTGAATGAATCACCTGGGTGGAATGGAAGGAATGGTTTGTGTTGAGTGGTTACACAAGGCCAGGGGACTGGTGAACCTTGTGTATCTCACTTGTGGATGGCCACCCAGGAACAAAGAGATTTGAGATGTCAAATGTTGAGAAGCTTCAAGTGCAACCACTTGGCATTATGGGCTCTGCCTGGATCATATAGGTTGCAAGAACTTAGCCAAATGGACAGTTGGTGGTAGGGGTTTGATAGGTTGGAGCGTGTCCATTCTGGTCTAAGGGAAGGCTTCTGAAAGATCTTGTCTTGGTGAAACCAAGTCTTGTGGGGAAAGTGCACCACCTCTACAGAGTGAAAAATCTAAGTACTTAGCCATGTCCCTGGAAAAGGACAATTTGAGCATCAAGACATGGAAGCTATCAAGAATCTCCTCATCCCAATTTCTAAGTTAAAAACTTGTGGTTGAACAAGGGTTGAAGGATCACCAATTTCTATTGGGAGATGCCTTGGGAAAGATTTTGTCAAGCAAAAACTTAGTGTTTTCAAATGATAAGGAAAATCTATTTTGAGCAATGCAAGCCTAATCTCCACTTAGCCAAATGCATATAGATGATAGACTCCACTATACTGCCATAGTATCACTTGCCAATACAATTCAAATGTATTGACCCTTGTGGCTGTAACTTGTTATGTTGCAGGTTTGTTTGATATTAGTGAAGTTTAATGATTAGGATTACAAGTCTACAACCAACATGTCTGCCTGTGGCACTTTGAAGATGAAGGACCCCATGCTATTGTTAAATTCTGCTGCATTGTAATGAGATAGCCAAATGAGCTAAGTAAGATGTAATAAATTATGTTATTCCTGGTTATAAAGTTGTATTATGACCTTTGTTTCTTGATATTACATCTTAACCGTGGATGCTAGCTATTGATCCAGGGACTAGCATTGTAAACACAGGGATCTCTACCTTATTAAAGGTTGGGAACTCTACAGCCTTCTCCTTTAGGGCCTTGAACTTCTTTCATCTGTACCTTCCCCTCTTTGAGGATCAACTCTTTGGGATGAATCCTCAACTCATACATGTAAGGGTTGAGGACATCCGCAGAGGAATCCTCCGTGGGTGATCCAGAAGAAGACATTGAGGCTCCAAATCTGAGAATTTTCCTGACAGAAACAGATCAAAACGAAAACACGATGCAAGAACCTCGGGGAACCCGAGGGGTTATATATTACGAAGAGTCAATGCATAAGGAAGGTTTTGACATGGAAACGAGGCAGAGCAGGAGCTCGGGGGTGGAACACCCCCCTCAGGCGCGGCCAGGCTGGGCCTGCGCCTGGGGTGGGTTTATCCACCCCGGGTTCCGTTTCCTCTTTAGTTTTGTCTCGTAACTTCCCTTATGTATTAAAAACATCAAAAATATAAAAAGATTGGAGTTTCACGAACCTTCTGTTTTCATCACTTTTACCTATTCAAGGATGAACTCTGCAGTTTCTGGTGTTTGGCTTCTGATAAATTCTTCTGGAGTTATCATTTGAATAACATCAACATCTTCGTTATAAGAATCTCCAGAAATATAATGTTTTAGTCTTTGACCATTCACCACCTGTGTTGTGTCATCCTTCAGAGAAGAAATTTGGATGGCACCTGAATGGTACACTTCCTTGATAACAAAAGGTCCTTCCCATTTGGAGAGTAATTTCCCTGCAAAAAATCTGAGACGAGACCTATACAAAAGAACTTCCTCACCAACATGGAACTCCCTTTTGAAATTCTCCTATCATGCCATCTTTTTACTTTTTCCTTAAAGAGCCTAGCATTTTCGTAAGCTTCACCTCTCCACTCATCTAGATTACTTAAGTCGAGCAGTCTTTTCTCACCAGCAAGTCTAAAGTATCTATTCAACTCTTTCACTCCCCAATAAGCTTTGTGATCTAATTATAAAGGCAAGTGACAAGCTTTCCATAGAACATTTTGTAAGGAGACATCCCCATAGGATTTTTATAAGCAGTTCTATAAGCCCACAAAGCGTCATTCAACTTTTTAGCCCAATTTTTCCTAGATCTATTGACAGTCTTCTGCAAGATAGATTTGATTTCCCTATTGGAAAATTCTACTTGCCCACTAGTTTGGGGGTGATAAGCTGAAGCTATTATGTGGTTTACATCATACTTAGCGAGAGTTTTTCTAAAACCCCCATGAATAAAATGAGAGCCTCCATCAGTCATGAGATGTCTAGGCACACCGAACCTAGGAAAAATGACATCTTTGAGCATTTTCAAAGAGGTCTTACCATCATCACTGTTTGTAGGTATGGCTTCTACCCACTTTGTAACATAGTCAAGAGCAACAAGAATATGTGTATACCCTTTTGAAGGAGGAAAAGGCCCCATAAAGTCAAATCCCCAACAATCAAAAGGTTCAATAACAAGAGAATAATTCATAGGCATTTCATTGCGTCTAGAGGTGTTACCTACTCGTAGGCATCCACTGTAAGATCCCACCTTTATAAAGGTAAAGATCCCTGTGATTGCAATGCTAGTCCCTGGATCAATTGCTAGCATCCACAGTTTAAGATAAAGTACACAGAAACAAAGGTCATTATTACATCGTCATTCCAGAGATAACATAGTCTTTTACAACTCCATAGCCATAGGCTAGTACAAGAGTTTAACTTAACAATATAAAAATAGAAGTCTTCATCTTCATGTGCCACAAGCAAGCATGTTGAGTGTAGACTCATAACCCCTAATCATCATCAGAGTAAGCTGCAACATCACAAGTTACAGCCACAGTGGGTCAATACATTGGAATAGTATTGGCAAGTGATACCTTAGTAGAATATTAGCATCTAGTTACTACATGAATTTGGCTAAGTGTAGCTTAGGCTTGCTTTGCTCAAAATAGGTTTTACCTATCAGTTGAAAACACCAAGTTTTTGTTTGGCAAAACTTTCCCAAGGAACCACCAATAGAAATTGGTGAACCTTCACCCTTGTTCAACCACAAGTTTTAACTTAGAAAATTGGGATGGGGAGATTCTTGATAGCTTCCATGTCTTGATGCTCAAGTTGTCCATTACCAGGGACACGGCTAAGTACTTAGTTTCTTCCATCTGCAGAGGTGGTGCACTTTCCCCACAAGACTTGGTTTCACCAAGACAGGACCTTTCAGAAGCCTTCCCTTAGACCAGAATGGACGCGCTCCAAACCTATCATTCCCCTACCACCAACTGTCCATTTGGCTAATTTATTGCAACCTATATGATCCAGGCAGAGCCCATAATGCCATGTGGCTGTACTAGAAGCTTCTTAACATTTGGCATCTCAAATCCCTTTGTTCCTGGGTGGCAATCCACAAGTGAGGTACACAAGGTAAACCATAGAAATGGGCCTTGTGTAACCACTCAACCAAAAACCACCAAGCAATTACCAATCCACCCAGGTGTTTCATTCACTTAGTTGTTTTATTAAGCAAAAACATAAGTCAAAGACTTAGCAATATTTTTCCATAGCATGTATATATTCCACCCTTGGTTGCTACTAGCTAGTCTAAGCATGGCAATAGTAAGTATCTTAACTTAGATAAAATTCTAACAATTCTACAAATACTAGGATTTCCCAAGCATAGCATATAGATACTTAGAAAAAATACTCATGCAAGCCCTATACAAAATATTTCTAATGCATAGTCAAAATATTGGGACAAAAATATGAAGCACCACTTGCCTTGGTAGTTGGGGGAGTAGCAACAATCTTCACAACCACAATCACTATTAGCACCAAAATCTACACACATAAAATTATAGCACCAAATTCACATATCAAAAATATACAAGCAAAAATATATGAATGCATGCAAATGACTTGTGATGATTTTTCTAAGTTAAACTAGGCAGGTGAAATAGTACTGAATCATAAAAATAATAATTATGCACTAATAAAATTAATTTGGCCCTTAGAACATTTTCCATACAATTTTTTATATACAAAATAAGCTTATAAATGTCTCTGCAAAAACAACCCATTTTACAGATGCAATTTATTAAACAAAATGCATAATTGGATATTATTCTTTCTCCTGATTCCAATGATATAAAATTTACAAAATTTGAACGTGTGGACCAAAAGTTATAAATTTTGCAAATTTGAACAACTAATAGATCTAATTTCAGATTTTAAATCAAAACACAGGCCACGCGGCGCTGTCTGATTGGTTGGTACCGTTTCATGCAGATCACGCTCGCGGTCCATTGGATTAAAACGCATCGCACGGCTTAGATCTAGCTTACCCGTTCGTTTAAGTGATCTATTCCTACACACCCGATCTAGATCTAACAGCCCACATCAAACAGACCAAAAGTCAGCGGCGCTGCGACGGGGGCTGGCGGCGGCGCGGTCAGACGGTGATGTCGCCGGCATTATAGGAAGCGAGAAGGGCAGTGGGATAGCTCACCGTGTTCGCGTGACGACGCTGGAGCTCAAGGTGGTCTTTGTTGGCGGAGGGGCGCTCGGAGTCGTCAGGGATTGCTCGCCGGAGTTCGTGAAGGCATCGGGCACGGCTGTTCGTCGACGTTGCCGAGGATGTAGATCATGCCAGAGAGAAATAAGTAGCGCGTCAGATGCGGGAAGCGATGCTGGTAAATCAAGTATCAAAGAGAGGGAAAGGCGCGCTCGGGACTAAGCAGAACAGCTCGCCGGAGTTGAGTGTTTCGTCGGGCTCGCGCAGTCGTCGACATTGCTGACGTTCATGGTTGTCCTAGCACACAGCAAAAGTGTTAAACGATGCGCAAGGATGCAGGGAATGCGCTAGCAAGACCAGGAGGCAAGGGGCACGGAGTTCTCACCGGAATTCGCTGCCGGAGTTTGTCAGTACAGCAGCAAAGTGAGCTCGATTACGGGCAGCCTGGTGGCTCTCTGTGGTTGTGGCTTGAGGGGAAATGAGCGGAAGGAGGAGGAGGTTAAATAGCCGGGGCGAGAGAGGAAATCACGCTGGAATTTACTCGCAATCAAGCATGGAATCAAATCAGAGAAACGACCGCGGGCGAGCAGTTCCTCCGGCACGTGATTGACGACGATGCTGAGGTGGATGGTGGGGTCGGAGCGTCAGTGAGTGGGTGCGCGTGGTTTGAGTGAGAAACAGAGGGAGAAGGGAAACCCCGGGTGGGCTGCTTTAGCTTCTGGGCCGAAAGGGTGGCGCCGGCCTGTTTCCTTTTCTTTTATCTTTTTTCTTTTTCTGTTTGATTTTCCAGGAATCCTTTTCAAATGAATTTAAAGTGGTTTGAATTCAAACAACTCCTGGATTTTTGTAAGGTGAAATAAGTACATAATTGGCTACAGAACAATGTTGTACACTTGGAAATACATGGGCACATTGGAATTTAAAAATAAACAATGCCTTTATCAATTGTTTAATAAAGACATAAGAGTGGTTTTAAATTCAAACTTTGTTTTGAAAATTTTGTCCAAGCTTTAGAAAACCTCTATCAACTCTAAGTTCAAATCTTTCTAGTTTAAAACAAATAATCTCATACTAGAGAGTAGCATTGGGCCATTGCCTTGCTTACATAAAATAATAGACAATCAAATGCTTCTGTTTTTTAAATCTTATTTGAAAATGATCCTAAAATGATTATGAATGCATGAATGGTATGCAAGCTTTGAAATCATGATTTTTGGGATGTTATTTGAAAATGATCCCAAATCTCTTCACTCCACGAAGTGGTGACACTCTAAGATAAGCTCTATCATCCACCTCATAGGTGACTTCTCTACACTTAGGATCTACGTAGCTCTTCTGTCGGGACTGTGCTATCTTCAATCTGTCCTTCACTAACTTGACTTTCTCTTCAGCTTCTTTGATTAGTTCTGGTACGAAGAAATTTCTTTCTCCCACGCCATTCCATAGCAATGGGGTGGTAGATTTTCTCCCATAGAGAAACTCAAACGGTTCCATCTCAATACTGGCTTGATAGCTGTTGTTGTAAGAGAATTCTGCATAAGGCAGACTTTCATCCCAACTAGCTCCATAGTCTAGGGCACATGCCCTCAACATATCCTCTAAAATCTGGTTGGTCCTTTCTGTCTGTCCATCGGTCTGGGGATGAAAAGCATTACTGAATTCCAATCTCGTTCCCAATGACTCATGCAGTTGCCTCCAAAAATGAGAAGTGAATTGAGTTCCCCTATCAGACACAATGCTCTTGGGTACTCCATGCAGACACACAATTCTATTCATATAGATCTTGGCCAACTTAGCACTTGTATAGGTTGTCTTCACGGGTATGAAATGAGCCACTTTAGTGAGGCGATCCACTACTACCCAAATAGAATCATATCCTGACTTGGTCCTTGGCAATCCGGTGATGAAGTCCATGACAATCTTGTCCCACTTCCAATCAGGAATAGGTAGTGGTTGTAACAACCCTGCTGGTTTCTGATGTTCCGCTTTCACTCTACTACATACATCACACAAAGCAATATGTTCGGCGATGTCTTTCTTGAGATTATTCCACCAAAATATTTCCTTCATATCCATGTACATTTTGGTGTTACCCGGATGAATGGAATATGGTGAGTTGTGTGCTTCTTGTAAAATCAGTTTCCGAAGTTCCGGGTCTTGCGGAACACAAATACGTTTTCCATACCATAAAGTACCATGTTCGTCTTCATGGAATCCTTTGGCTTTTCCTTTGCCAATCTTTTCTTTAATCTCTTCAATTTCCTTGTCCGTCCTTTGGGCTTCCTTGATTTTGTCCAACAAGGTGGGTTGAACATCCAATGACATGAGATGTCCCTCAGGCACAATCTCCAATCCGATGTCTCTAAATTGGGCACACAGATCATCTGGCAACTCTCCCTTAGTAAGGCCATTCACAAATACCTTACGGCTTAGTGCATCCGCTACAACATTTGCTTTACCGGGGTGGTATTGCAAACTCAAGTCATAGTCCTTGATGAGTTCTAGCCATCTTATTTGTCTCATGTTGATTTCCTTATGAGTGAAGATATACTTCAAACTTTTGTGATCTGTGAACACCTCACATCGCTTTCCCAAAAGATAATGTCTCCATGTTTTGAGTGCATGGACAATAGAGGCTAAATCCAAATCATGAGTAGGATAATTCACCTCATGAGTTTTGAGTTGTCTCAAGGCATACGCCACAACTTTACCGTCTTGCATCAGAACTGCACCTAATCCATGATGGGATGCATCATAATAAACCTGGAAATCCTTCTCCAAATCTGGCAGACATAAGACTGGTGCTGTCACTAGTCTCTTCTTCAACTCTTGGAAACCGAGTTCACATCCTTCAGTCCAAGCAAATTTCTTGTCTTTCTTTAACAACTCTATCATTGTCTTAGCTACCTTGGAGAAATTCTCAATGAATCTTCTATAGTATCCTGCCAAGCCAAGAAAACTACGAACTTCTTTCACTGACTTAGGAGATTCCCATTCAGTTACAGCTGACACTTTTGCGGGATCAACTGATACACCATCTCCTGACACAATGTGTCCAAGAAATCCAACTTCATTCAACCAGAATTCACACTTGATGAATTTGGCATACAGTTTATGCTCTCTAAGCTTCTCAAGTATCAAACACAAATGTCCTTCATGCTCTTCTTTGCTCTTGGAGTAGATCAAAATGTCATCGATGAAAACGACAACAAACTTGTCAAGGAACTCCATGAACACCTTGTTCATCATATTCATGAAGTAAGCTGGTGCATTGTTCAAACCAAATGGCATGACGGTGTACTCATACAATCCATACCGAGTGGTGAAAGTTGTCTTAGGTATGTCTTGTTCCCTTATCTTAAGCTGAAAGTAACCTGACCGGAGATCAATCTTTGAGAACACACATGCTCCTTCTAACTGATCAAACAAGTCATTGATTCTGGGCAAAGAATACTTGTTCTTGATAGTCACCTCATTGAGTGAGCGATAATCGATGCATAACCTTTGACTTCTATCTTTCTTTCCACAAACAAGACTGGTGCTCCCCAAGATGAAGAACTTGGTTGAATAAATCCTTTCTGCAGCTGTTCTCCAAGTTGTTTCTTGAGTTATTTCAACTCATCAACTGACATCTTGTAAGGTCTCTTAGCTATTGGTCCTGATCCTGGCGGCAAGTCAATCAGAAACTCCACATCTCTATCTGGTGGCATTCCTGGCAATTCCTCCGGAAACTCATCTGGATATTCTCTCACAATTGTCACACTATCTATGCTAACCCCTTAAGAGAATTTAGCTTACTCCCTTTTGATTCGAAGTTAGACTTGAATCTTATCCGTTTCTTTTCTGGGGTTGTGAGTGCGATAGTACGATTGGCACAATCTAGTACTCCTTCGTACTTGGTCATCCAGTCCATTCCCAAAATTACATCTAGTCCTTGGGAATCTAGGATTATCAGGCTAACTGGAAACTTATGCTTTCTAAATTCTATCACTAGATCACGACATCCAAGACTTACTATCATATTCCCACCGGGAGAACTTACTTTTATTGGACACCCAATATTTTCAGTTGGAAACCCATTTCTATCAACAAATGCTTTTGATATGAATGAATGTGATGCACTAGTATAAAAAAGAACAAGTGCTGGAATAGAATTGAGTTTGAACTTACCAGCCACAACATCGGACTCCTCATAAATCTCTTCCACATTGATGTGGTTCACTTGTCCTTTCTGGAAAGGGTTGGGCTTGGTGGTTCCTTCAACTTTCTTTTCTGGGCACTCATTTGCATAATGCCCCAGCTTCTTACACTTGAAACATTCAACCTGACTGATGTCTCTCTTTGCAGGCTGACTACCACTTCCACTTCCACCTCCACTGTGGTGCTCTTGTGTCCACTCTTGTGGTTCTTGTACTTGTCATTATCATGACTACGATGATGCTTGTTGTCATGATGACGGTTGTGGCTGTGGTGGTTGTTGTACTTTCCATGTTTGTGGGATCCGGAACTCCCACTATAATCATGATGGGAACGCTTGCGAGACGATCCCGAGTTGTGTTTGTCAAAGCTGTGCTTCCTCTTTCTGCTTTCAACCTATTTCATCTTGTTCTCCAAGATGGTAGCCTTGTCACAAAGTGATTGGTAGGTGGGGACATAGGCCACAGATAACTGCAGATCCAGTTCATCATTCAGTCCTTCGAGGAATTTCTCTTTCCTCTTGGCATCAGTATCAACTTCATCCGGTGCATAACGCGCTAGATTGTTGAACTCTTCAATATATTTAGCCACGCTGCGGTGACGCTGTTTCAGGTTATGGAACTCCTTCTTCTTCAAATTCATCACTCCGGATGAGATGTGAGCTGTGCGGAATCCATCTTCAAAGATAGCCCATGTCACATCCTCAATGGGAGTGGTGATCTGGAAGTTATCCCACCAAGTAGCTGTTGGTCCTTCCAACAGATGTGCTGCAAACCTAACCTTCTCCTCGTCGGTGCAGCCGATAGTTACCAAATCCTTGTTCACCGAATGTAGCCAATCATTGGCCACCATGGGATCAGTAGTTCCTGAGAACTTTGCAGGCCTCAGTCTTAGGAATCTGGTGAGCATGTCAAATCCTGGTGGATTGTTCGGATTGTTGTTGTTATTATTATTATTGTTGTTGTTATTCTGATTCTGCATAAAAGTGGTCATCATCTGCATCAGCTGTGCATGTGCCGTCATCAGCTGCTGCATCTCGGGGGTGACATTGTTGTTGTTTGGGTTGGGGTTGGCACGTCGAGGAGGCATATGTGGTTTTCATAAGGATAATAATGAGATACCCATAGATGCTTAACATGCACAATACATCACATAGACAATCACCAAAACAAGCATCAAAATAACATAAGGTTCAAACGACGTAAACAACGAGTTTGGAGAAGTAAACACACCATAGCAAGCCACCCACATGTTGGAAGTTCATTGTGACTCAATAATCAAAAGTATGGTAAATGAAGGATAAATGAGTAGTCATCACTACTCCTCCGCATCAACCTCCACATCAACAAGTGTAAGACCTGCATTCTCCATAGAGGTCTTGTATTCCTCAACATTGGTAGTCAAGGCCTCTATCTTGGCCTTAAGAGCCCTCTTCTGTGAGCGAAGTCTCTCAATCACACCCTGCTGATGCTCGAGCTCGAAGTCCTTGGCCTCCAGCTCTTCCTTCATCTCCCGGATCTTCTTGTTCTGGTCTTGTACTCTCTTCTCCTAGCTCTTGAATTTCCTGTCTTGGCTCTCAAACTTGGACTCCATTTCCTTGACTATCTCGTCTTGCTCCACGAAGAGCTTGTCCTTCTCTTGGAGCTGAACCTGGAGCTCGTCATTGCTAAGCATGACGTTGGTCCTATCAGTATCTAGGTGCCTAATAAGTACCTCTAGGTCCTGAAGGTACAAACGAATCGGCTCCACCATCTCTCTGGTAGCATCCTCGAACTCAATAGCCTCACCCTCCTCGCCGCGTCTCCCGAAGGGGTGAAAGTAAAGACCTCTAAGCTCCCTGGAGTGTCTCCCTACCAGGCGCCCAAGTAACTCCTGCATGACTACATCTAGGCATTTCTCCTTGTCATCATGCATCAGCTTGAAAGTGATGGTCTCCATGGTTGGCTCTGCTTGGTGTCCGGGCTGAGTGACTCTGAAGCCCCAAACGTCCTTCCTCTCAAACTTGGTGAGGGGAAGAGTCATGATGCTAGGGAGTGGAAGGTTGAGCACGCTAGTGAGCTCAATGAGACGAGTGCCAAAACGAGTTCCCTTGAACTCCTCGGCCGTGTTGATAATAACATTAGGCATCTATTTTTATAAGATAGAGAAAAGTTAGAATCAACATCAATAGGGGAAAAATCACAAGACAAAATATCACAAGCATATCTTTTACAACAATCACACAAGTCATGGCATACACAAACCCATTACAAGCATCAAAGGTTCAACATAATTTAGATAATTTTTTTGGAAATAAAGAGATAAGTGTGGTGGTCCAGCTAACGAGGTACATTACAATCCCAACTCATTTGCCAAGTTGTCTAACAGGGCATCCCTAGAGGCAATCTGTCGATCTTGATCACATGAATCCATTGCTAAGTCTATGATGTCTTCTCTTAAATGTTGGTTGGTAACCTCTAACTACTGGGTATGCTTCTTTTCTTCCCTAAGATCATTTTGGGTGTGAAGCATTCTGCACTTGAGTCTATCACCAAGCTCCTTGATGGCATTCCAAGCTGCATTTCTTGCAGAGTCAAAGAATGTCGTGTGCATTTCTGAGTTGGTGACCATGCAGAATCCTGACTCCTTGTGGTTGTCTTCCTTGTTTTTGTACAAGTGAAGTTGCACCCACCAGTACTCTACTCCTTCATCCATCACGGGGAATCCTTTGTACACAGCTGCACCGTGTATCCCCATGGTAACCATGAGGTTCTTGAGGGCCTTGGGAAATTCTGTCTCACACTCCAAGTTCATGGTCATGAGTGGTCCCTTCGTCACGGCTTCATTGATGGAGTTCATCTACAAATAGAGATGAGAAAGAAGATTAGAAAAGTTTATGAGAAGAAAAGACAAGTGTGGAAATTGTTGAAAATATTTCCTTAGTGGTTTCTAATCCAATCCTACGGTCATAATCCTACAGGCAACACAATGCTCTGATACCATCTGTAAGATCCCACCTTTATAAAGGTAAAGATACCTGTGATTGCAATGCTAGTCCCTGGATCAATTGCTAGCATCCACAGTTTAAGATGAAGTACACAGAAACAAAGGTCATTATTACATCGTCATTCCAGAGATAACATAGTCTTTTACAACTCCATAGCCATAGGCTAGTACAAGAGTTTAACTTAACAATATAAAAATAGAAGTCCTCATCTTCATGTGCCAGAGGCAAACATGTTGAGTGTAGACTCATAACCCCTAATCATCATCAGAGTAACTTGCAACATCACAAGTTACAGCCACAGTGGGTCAATACATTGGAATAGTATTGGCAAGTGATACCTTAGTAGAATATTAGCATCTAGTTACTACATGAATTTGGCTAAGTGTAGCATAGGCTTGCTTTGCTCAAAATAGGTTTTACCTATCAGTTGAAAACACTAAGTTTTTGTTTGGCAAAACTTTCCCAAGGAACCACCAATAGAAATTGGTGAACCTTCACCCTTGTTCAACCACAAGTTTTAACTTAGAAAATTTGGATGAGGAGATTCTTGATAGCTTCCATGTCTTGATGCTCAAGTTGTCCATTACCGGGGACACGACTAAGTACTTAGTTTCTTCCATCTGCAGAGGTGGTGCACTTTCCCCACAAGACTTGGTTTCACCAAGACATGACCTTTCAGAAGCCTTCCCTTAGACCAGAATGGACGCGCTCCAAACCTATCATTCCCCTACCACCAACTGTCCATTTGGATAATTTATTGCAACCTATATGATCCAGGAAGATCCCATAATGCCATGTGGCTGCACTAGAAGCTTATTAACATTTGGCATCTCAAATCCCTTTTTCCTGGGTGGCAATCCACAAGTGATATACACAAGGTAAACCATAGAAATGGGCCTTGTGTAACCACTCAACCAAAAACCACTAAGCAATTACCAATCCACCCAGGTGTTTCATTCACTTAGTTGTTTCATTAAGCAAAAACATAAGTCAAAGACTTAGCAATATTTTTCCATAGCATGTATATATTCCACCCTTGGTTGCTACTAGATAGGCTAAGCATGGCAATAGTAAGTATCTTAACTTAGATAAAATTCTAACAATTCTACAACTACTAGGATTTCCCAAGCATAGCATATAGATACTTAGCAAAAATACTCATGCAAGCCCTATACAAAATATTTCTAATGCATAGTCAAAATATTGGGACAAAAATATGAAGCACCACTTGCCTTGGTAGTTGGGGGAGTAGCAACAATCTTCACAACCACAATCACTATTAGCACCAAAATCTACACACATAAAATGATAGCACCAAATTCACACCAAATTCACATATCAAAGATATATGAATGCATGCAAATGCCTTGTGATGATTTTTCTAAGTTAAACCAGATAGGTGAAACAGTATTGAATCATAAACAAAACAATTATGAACTAAATAAAATTAATTTGGCCCTTAGAACATTTTCCATACAATTTTTTATATACAAAATAAGCTTAGAAATGTCTCTGAAAAAACAACCCATTTTACAGATGCAATTTATTAAACAAAATGCATAATTGGATATAATTCTTTCTCATGATTCCAATGATATAAAATTTACAAAATTTGAACGTGTGGATCAAAAGTTATGAATTTTGAAAATTTGAACAACTAATAGATCTAATTTCAGATTTTAAATCAAAACACAGGCCACGCGGCGCTGTCTGATTGGTTGGTACCATTTCGCGCGGATCACGCTTGCGGGCCGTTGGATTAAAACACATCGCACGGCTTAGATCTAACTTACCCCTTCGTTTAAGTGATCTATTCCTACACGCCCGATCTACATCTAACGGCCGACATCAAACAGACCAAAAGTTAGCGGCGCTGCGATGGTGGCTGGCGGCGGCGCGGTCAGACGGTGATGTCGCCGGCGTTATAGGAAGTGAGAAGGGCAGTGGGGTAGTTCACCGTGTTCGCGTGACGATGCTGGAGCTCAAGGTGGTCTTCGTTGGCAGAGGGGCGCTCGGAGTCGTTTACGGATTGCTCGCCGGAGTTCGTGAAGGCGTCGGGCACGGCTGTTCATCGACCTTGCCGAGGATGTAGATCATGCTAGAGAGAAATAAGTAGCGCGTTAGATGCGGGAAGCGATGCTGGTCAAGCGAGTATCAAAGAGAGGGCAAGGCACGCTCGGGACTAAGTAGAACAGCTCGCCGGAGTTGAGTGTTTCGTCGGGCTCGCGCAGTCGTCGACGTTGCCGACGTTCGGGGTTGTCCTAGCACACAACAAAAGTGTTAAACGATGCGAAAAGATGCAGGGAACGCGCTAGCAAGACCAGGAGGCAAGGGGCGGGGAGTTCTCACCGGAATTCGCTGCCGGAGTTCGTCAGTACAGCAGCGGAGTGAGCTCGATTGCGGGCAGCCTGGTGGCTCTCTGTGGTTGTGGCTTGAGGGGAAATGAGCGGAAGGAGGAGGAGGTTAAATATCCGGGGCAAGAGAGGAAATCACGCTGGAGTTTACTCGCAATCAAGCGCAGAATCAAATCGGAGAAACGGCCGCGGGCGAGCAGTTCCTCCGGCGCGTGATTGACGACGATGCCGAGGTGGATGGTGGGGTCGGAGCGTCAGTGCGTGGGTGTGCGCGGTTTGAGTGAGAAACAGAGGGAGAAGGGAAACCCCGGGTGGGCTGCTTTAGCTTCTGGGCCGAAAGGGTGGCGCCGGCCTGTTTTCTTTTCTTTTATCTTTTTTCTTTTTATGTTTGATTTTCCAGGAATCCTTTTCAAATGAATTTAAAGTGGTTTGAATTCAAACAACTCCTGGATTTTTGTAAGGTGAAATAAGTACATAATTGGCTACAGAACAATGTTGTACACATGGAAATACATGGGCACATTGGAATTTAAAAATAAACAATGCCTTTATCAATTGTTTAATAAAGACATAAGAGTGGTTTTAAATTCATATTTCGTTTTGATAATTTTGTCCAAGCTTTAGAAAACCTCTATCAACTCTAAGTTCAAATCTTTCTGGTTTAAAACAAATAATCTCATACTAGAGAGTAGCATTGGGCCATTGCCTTGCTTACATAAAATAATAGAAAATCAAATGCTTCTGTTTTTGAAATCTTATTTGAAAATGATCCTAAAATGATTATGAATGCATGAATGATATGCAAGCTTTGAAATCATGATTTTTGGGATGTTACATTCGTCACATGATAAGTCAAACTTCCTTGCATCTTTAAAAAGGGTAGGCCAATAAAATCCAGATTGTAAAACCTTTTGTGAGTCCTATCCCCAGCATGATGTCCTCGATAAGCACTGCCATGAAATTTTCTCAATATCTCTTGTTGTTCAAATTCTAGAACATATCTTCGCATAATACCATCTACTCCTTCTTTATATAAGTGTGGGTCATCCCAAAAGTAATGCCTTAGATCATAAAAGAATTTCCTTCTTTGCTGGACTGTAAAGGTTGGAGGCAAATACTTGGAAACAATAAAGTTAGCATAATCAGCATACCAAGGACTCTCATGTGGACTTAACCTTATTGCAGCTAACTGCTCATTTGGAAAACTATCATTAACAGGCAAAGGGTCAAAAGAAATGTTTTCCAAACGAGATAAATTATCAACAATAGGATTATCAGCACCTTTCTTATCCACAATATGCAGATCAAACTCTTGCAAAAGCAACACCCACCTTATAAGCCTAGGCTTAGCGTCCTTCTTCGTCATAAGGTATTTAATAGCTGCATGATCAATATGAATAGTAACCTTGGAATCAACAATATAAGGTCTAAACTTATCACAAGCAAATATTACAGCTAAGAACTCCTTTTCAGTAGTAGCATAATTCTTTTGAGCAGCATCCAGAGTCTTGCTATCATAATGAATGACATTTAACTTCTTGTCAACACGTTGTCTCAGGACATCACCCACAGCTAATCCACTAGCATCACACATAATTTCAAAAGGTAAACTCCAATCAGGTGGTTGGACTATAGGAGCAGTTGTCAAAGATTTCTTCAAAGTTTCAAAAGATTCCTTACAATCATCATCAAAAACAAAAGGTACATCTTTTTGAAGAAGATTAGTAAGGGGATTTGGAATTTTGGAGAAATCTTTAATAAACCTCCTATAGAAACCAGCATGACCAAGGATACTACGAATACCTTTGATATCTCTAGGACAAGGCATCTTCCCAATTGCTTCAATTTTGGCTCTGTCAACTTCAATGCATCTTTCAGAGATCTTGTGTCCAAGAACAATCCCTTCATTAACCATGAAATGGCATTTCTCCCAGTTAAGAACAAGGTTGGTTTCCTCACATCTCTGCAAAACTTTATCAAGGTTGTGCAAATAGTTATCAAAAGAAGTTCCATAGACGGAAAAATCGTCCATGAAAACCTCCACAATTTCTTCACAAAAACCATGAAAGATATCAGACATACATCTCTGAAAGGTAGCAGGAGCATTACATAAACCAAAAGGCATACGCCTATAAGCATAAGTACCATAGGGACAAGTGAAAGTGGTTTTCTCTTGGTCCTGTGCTTTCACAGCAATTTGAGAAAACCCAGAATAACCATCAAGAAAGCAAAAGTGAGTCTTTTTGGACAACCTCTCAAGCATTTGATCAATAAAGGGTAAAGGATAATGATCTTTCTGAGTAAATTTATTAATCTTTCTAAAATCAATGCACATTCTATACCCAACTACTATTCTTTGGGGTATAAGCTCATTATCCTCATTAGGCACAACAGTTATTCCCCCTTTCTTGGAAACACAATGAACATGGCTAACCCATTTACTATCCGCAATAGGATAAATAATACCAACATCAAGGAGTTTTAATACCTCATTTCTTACCACATCCTTCATCTTAGGATTTAGACGACGTTGGTGCTCAACAACTGGTTTTGCATCAGGCTCTATATTAATAGCATGCTGACATATAGTAGGAGAAATCCCCTTTAAATCATCAAAAGTATAGCCCATAGGTCCTCGGTGTTTCTTCAATATCTCCAATAACCTTTCATCTTCCTTTCCTGAAAGTTTAGAACTAATAATAACAGGATATATCTTCTTGTCATCAAGATAAGCATATTTAAGATCATCAGGCAAAGCTTTTAATTCGAAAACAGGGCCCCCTTTAGGTGGTAGTGTGGTACCCAAATCTTCCACAGGTAAATTATGCTTAAGTAACTCAGGCTGACGAAGGAAAGCCTCATCAATCTCATTTCTTTCCTTCATGAAGGCATCACTTTCATGATCTTCCATGAACTCCTGCAAGGCATTGTTAGGATCAAGAGAAATAGCAGAAAGTTGTTCAACCCTGAAATCCTCATCAGGCAGTTCATTTTCATTAGGAGTTTTGGCAAATTTGGAAAAATTAAACTCATAAGACTCTCCAGCAAACTTAGTCAAAACTTTTTCCTTCCTACAATCTATGATAGCCCCACAAGTGTTCAGAAAGGGTCTACCAAAGATAATAGGATAGGTTTTACTAGCTTCTTTACCAAGTACTAGAAAATCAGCAGGATATTTAATCTTACCACAAAGGAACTCCACATCTCTTACAATGCTAATGGGGAAAACTTGCTCTCTACTAGCAAGGTGAATGACCACATCAATGTCCTCAAGCTCACAAGGACCAATCTCATGCATAATTTCCCTGTAAAGCTCATAAGGAATATCACTAGAACTAGCACCAATATCACATAAACCATAATAGATATGACTACCAACTTTATCAGAAAGCACAGGGACACTATCTTTTCTAACTTTCTTAGGATGAGAAACAATATTAGTAGCGTGTTCACAGAAGACAATATGCTTATCCTCTATATTTCTAGTGACAAGATCTTTCACAATAGCTGCCATAGGTTCGATATCAATAAGCTCATCGGACCCTACAGTTTTGTTTGTGGTTTTTCTAACCAAATTATCCATAATAGAGTGTTCCCTTACCTTGGAGGGAAAAGGGATCTTATCAACATAAGGTTCAGGCAAAATAGGATCAACAGTACAAACCTCTACACTGGCAGGAACATGGGTAACAATGCCTTTATAAGGAGCATGGTACTTGTCCCACTCTTTCTTGGGAATCTCAATATAAGAGGCAAAAGCATTAAAACATTTCGCAAGAACTTGAGGATCAAGACCAAGCTCATTGCTAATATCACGGAAGCTATCAGTTCCCATAAAAGATTTGATGCATTCATAATCATAGTTTATACCTGACTTTCTTCCTTTGTCATTCTCCCAAGCTTCAGTGTTCTCTTGAATATGGTCTAGAAGATCCCATTTAGCTTATTCCTTCATACGTGTGAATGATCCAGCACAAGAAGCATCTAGTAAATCTTTATCATGAAGAGAAATCCTAGCATAAAAGTTATTGAGAATAATATTGATAGGGAGTTCATGAATAGGACATTTAAGCATTAGTAACTTCAATCTCCCCCAAGCTTGAGCTGTACTCTCTCCATCAAGAGGCCAAAAGTTATATATAAGATTTCTATCCTTATGAATTTCACTAGGAGGATAAAATTTAGAGTAAAAGAGAGATGTCATCTCCTCCCATTCCATGGATTGTCCATTCTTCAGCAGCCTATACCATTCTTCAGCTCTCCCTTTCAAGGATATGGAGAGTAACTTCTTCTTCACCTATTCAGTTGTGATACATGCACACTTAAACAACCCGCATAATTCATGCATAAAAATAAAGTGATCACCAGGATGGACAGTTCCATCCCCAAAATAATAATTATCCACAACACGATTAACATACTTGTAGGTATCTTAAAAGGGTCTATCTTAACAGGAGGTGGTTCATCTACTACCCTAGCAGTGGTAGTATTTTTTCCAAACAGAAAACCAAGTGGGTTATCCATATTGGAAACAAAGTAACAAGCAGTAACAAGAGCAATACTCAGAGTAAAAGTTTCCCTTACCAGTTCCACTCTTCAATAGCGCTTCACTCCGCAGCAATGACGCCACAAAATAGTCTTGATGACCCACAAGTATAGGGGTGTATCGTAGTACTTTTGATAAATAGGAGTGTCGATCCCAACGAGGAGTAGAAGGTGATGAACGGTGGTATGGAGCAGGAAATCCCTGTGAATACTTAGCAAACGGATTTTTAGTGGTTTTCTAACAAGGAAACAAAACAAGGAGCAAGTAACAAAAGTAATGAACAAACGAAGCAAGTGTCCCAATCCTTTCTTAGCAAAGGACAAGCCGGTGGAAATACTTATAAGGACCAAACGTTCTCGAGGACACACGGGAATTCCGTCAAGTGCTTTCGTTTCAAATAGCTGAGTACTCTTCTCTGGTGTTTGTAAGTGTTGTGTGGGTGAACATGTGCTAACATACCGCCCTTCCTAGGACTAATACATACCTGTGATTAAACCCCTACAAACATCCGTAACTACAGGAAAGTAATTAAGATATAAATCTAACCACAACCTTAAACTCTGAGATCCTACGCTCCCTTGTGCAAAGGTGTCCTAACGAGGGTTTAGGTTTCTGTCACTCCAGCAACCCCGCGATTAGTAGCCAAATACATAATGTATTCCCCTAGGCCCATAAATGGTGAAGTATCATGTAGTCGACGTTCACATGACACCACTAGAAGAATATCACCACAACTTAAATACTAAACCATTGAATAATAACTCATCACAGATTCACTACTAACAGCATGAATTCTCCCATGTCCTCAAGAACCAAACGCACTACTCACAAGACATCATATGGATCAAGATCAAAATGATATGATAATGGATAACAATCTTAACATGAACAATAATCCAATGGTTCCACTCACAAGCATTAACTACAATAGTAACCAACACCGGGAAAGTTTCCCCTAAGAACTAAAGCAATATCCAACACAATTGTTACAGCAGGACAGAGTGGTGACTATGGTGCTAGTGGAGATGATGGTGTGGATGATGATGATGATACCGATGAAGCCTAGCTTGATGACGGTGTTGATGGAGACGGTCTCCCCTCTCCGGGAAGGAATTCCCCCGGCAGAAATCTGTCTGCCGGAGAGATATTTCTCTCTCGGTGTTTTCTGCCCCCAAAGGCGGCGGAAATCTATCTATGGTTGCTCCCCGAGCCTTAGGGTTTCGAAGGGAAGATATAGGTGAAGGGGCGGAGTCGGAGGCCGGGAAGGTGGGCCACACCTGCCCTAGGCGAGGGGTCAGGTGGGCCCGCGCCTAGGGGGTGTGGGCCCCCTGAGGCCCCACTTCATCCCTCCTTCTAGCTTCCTTCGTCTTCTGGTAAAATAATATGTTTCCATATTTTTCTGGTATTTTTCTGATCTTTGAAAAATTGCACCGAAACACCTTCTTTTCCATCAGAATCCAGACTCCGGCAGTCCATCCTCCAAGAATCATCCAACATGCATAAACAGATGAAATGCCATAAGTAATACCTCGTAATAAGACAAATATCAACGAATAGAGGTAAATTTTGATATAGAATGGTGATGAAAATTGGGTGTATGAGCCTGCTGATTTGTTGGAGCTTTACCGAGGAATAACCAATGATGATAGCTATAGAGGTCAACGGGGAAAGATAAGAAACATTCAGCTTCCAGCCATCAGGTACTTCGCTTACTATCTTGCCACTAGTGTTCTTGGTAGGGAGAACACCAGTAATATTTCCAGCTATCATTTGGCTTTCTTAGCTGCTGCGCTCAACAATGACACCAAGTACAATCTTGGTTCTCTCATTGCTCGTCGCTTAACAGCTAAGGGACCCGTTTATGGGCGAATTATTGCTACGCGTGTTGCTACTGCCTTGGACATTGCTGTTGATCCAAATGATACAGTCTTGGCTCCTGAGAGGCTTGATCTTGCTGCCATGAAGGTGCATCAATTTGTCACCACTAGCTCTACCCTTGAGAACTTGTTTTATAAATGTTGTTTATTGACGGGGAAGAGAGGGAGACCCCTCTCCCCCAAACCACTTTGTTCAGTATTTTCCAGGAATCTTGGTCACGCTCCAAGGAGGAGATGGACGACAAGCTGCATTTCCTTAACTTCCATGGGCACTATCAGGAGGAAGCGCCATCATATGACTCCATTGTACACTACACATGGGAGTCCTCGAGCTCGTACCAGGATGAGGGAGCCTCCTCGTCATACTACGGAGGTGCATCTACTTGGGCACCATGGGATTGAGCCCCACTTAGGCCAAAAGCCTAAGCTTGGGGGGAGGTATACCGACGTCACACTCATATATATATATCATGTTCGGTCGGTTCTTTGCATATCCATTGTTTCGCTTTCTTTTTGGTTTTTGTTGCTGCTTTCTCAAAAGCACAAAAATACCAAAAATATTTTTGTTGTTTCTCTTGGTTTGTTTCTTTATTTCTTTGCTTGGTTTGCCTTAAAAGAAAAACCCAAAAAGATTTTGCTTTGTTTGGTCTGTTTTTGCTTTTTCTTTGTTTGGTTTTTCTTTGTTTGCTTGTTTCTAAAAAATCAAAAAGACCAAAAATATTTGTTCTTCTTCTTTGGTTTTGTGAGTTCTTTGCAGGGTTCAGCCGTCCTTAGTGGATTTTGGTTTCATGTTATTATTCAAGTCACACAAGTGAAGGGCAAAAAATGAAGATTAAGACAACTTGAGGTGTGGTAAGAGGCTGGTAACAAACTCTATTTGTTTCATTTTTGTATATATACTAATCATTGTGAGCATGCTTAGCCTATTTGTGTAAGGTGTATGTCATTATGGATGCTTAGTAGTTCTTGCTTGTCTATGTTTAGCTCCCGCTTCCTAATAGTTTGTAGCATGGCATATGAATGTTTGCTTGCATTATTTTATTCATACTTTGGTATGATATTGTGGTATCCTCCTATGACTGTTCATATGAATCGACTTGGCACATGCTCACGCATGCATATGACTAATTAATAGTCAGTAAGCCTCCGTGATTTATTTTGCCTTAGAGTTCTTGTATCACTTCCATGCCATAATTAGTCCTGTTTTGTTGCAAGCATGATTATGACAGTTATTGCTCTCTCGGTATTCGCTCCCTCTCTTTTGCTAGCCTTCACTTACACTGAGTATGAGCTCTACCTGTGCTTCCAACTCCCTAAAACTGATATTGCCGCTTTGTCCACTACACCTACCTATCAGCATCATTTGCTACTTAAGTGCATATCAATATGCCTTGTTTTGTTCCAAAATAAAATGTTTGTCTGTTTTGACAAAGTTAGTTAGTAAAGCTCTCATGAACTTGATGGCACACTTTATTCCATGCACTTAATAATCTTGAACCATTGTGACCTATCCATGAAAGTTATATGCTTGCAAATTATATGCTGGGAGTTAGCAGAACCGTGCTGCCATGGGGAACGCTTTCAACAGTTTTTGGATATCCTATCCAGTTGATACTTTGCTCTTTTGTTTACGAATGTCGACGATGTGAAATAAAAGGGGAGCTTGTGAGTTCATGGAGTCTATACATTGTGTTAGAGAAACTCCTGGGCCGCTAGCCTAAGCCATGCCTAATCATGGTGGAAACTTGCAGCATCACCATAATGAGCATTTATGAAGCATCCTCAATAAAAAGCTATACACATAGTAAATAAAAAGAGCGTTGAGATGCTCATTGTCTGCTTGCCTTGTCATTTTGATCACGGGATAGCTCCTGTATCATGTGCAAGGGGTACCCTGTTGGTGGTTCTCTATGATATGCATGTATTTACAATGACAAGAACTTTCAGGTGACCAAAGTTGAGTAGCATGCGGAGCGGCCCTCATACTCAAGGGACATGGGATTTCTAGTCTATGGTCTGTCAAGCATATGATTCAGAGTGGACCTCACTTTCACCTTAACCACATGAAGATGCCTATGATAGGGGAAATGAGAGCTCAAAGCTAATGAGTACCTTCCTTTCAGCATTTGGAAGCCTTTCAAACTTTACAAAACCTTTTCACAACCTTGTTGAGTCATCACTTATTCTACGAGAACCTTCTTGAGAGCATAGTTGTCATTTTTGTGTTTGTTCCAAAACTTGGTTAATTATGTCATTACTTTGATGCTTGTATCTCTGATATCTTTATCTCTAGTCTTCATGTGAACTTCAGAGGTGCCTTGACATTTATATTGTACTGTTCAAACAGAGGCACGCGAGATACCACTCTATCATACCTTATTATGAGCATTGCAATGTTGCTTATGTTTATGTTTCATGCTACTTATTATTATTGAGTTGGTTTCTCTTCATAGCTTGCAATGACTATTGAGTAGACTTAGTTGCCTACTCTTTATTATGAATTGTCTAAGCATCTACTCTTGTGCTGAGAATATTTACATCATATGAAGCAAATCTGTTCGTGAAAGTTCTTTTATCGCACTTAGTTTTCAACTGAATTGCTTGAGGACAAGCAATAAGCTAAGCTTGGGGGGAGTTGATACGTCCAAAACGTATCTACTTTCCCGAACACTTTTGCTATTGTTTCTCCTCGAAACTTGTGTGATTTGGGTACAACTAACACGAACTGACGATGTTTTTAGCAGAATTACCTTGGTGTCTAGTTTTTGTGCAGAAAATGAACTATTAGGAAAAATCCCGGAAAATATGCCAAAAATTATATTTCACCAGAAGATCCACGGAGCCAGAAGACGAGACGGAGAAGGGGCCTAGGGGCCCACACCCCTGCCAGGCACGGACCCACCACTGGCCGCGCCTAGGGGGTGCAGCCACCCCAAGAACCCCTCGGACTCCCTCTGCGCCTATTAGTTGCCTTTCGACCTAAAAACAAAGGGGGGTTCGATAGTTTTCCAGAAATAGTTCCGCTCCGCCGCAACCACTAGAAACCAAGATTCAGATCCAGAAACTCCATTCTGGCACCCTGCCAGGACAGAGAATTTGGAGAGGATCATTGCCATCGTCATCACCAACGCATCTCCATCAACCACCGATGTTTCCCTCATCCATGAGTGAGTAATCCCCCGTTGTAGGCTTGGGGATGGTAGGGATTGGATGAGTTCTATCATGTAATCGAATAAGATCTGTTAGGGCATAGTGCCTAGTATCTCTATTAGTGCTATTTGACTCTGTTGCAACTTGTTGTGCTTAATGCTTGTCACTAGGGCCCGAGTGCCATGATCTCAGGTCTTAACTTATTATTGAATCATTATGATAGTATTGCTTGTGATCTTATCTGCAAGTTGTGTACACATACCATTGTCCGGATCCAAAGGCCCCAAAGTGACAATAATTGGGACAACCGGAGGGGATGGCTGTGGTGTGAGGATCACATGTGTTCATGGAGTGTTAATGCTTTGCTCCAGTGCTCTATTAAAAGGATCACCTTAATTGACAGTAGTTCCCTAGAGGCCTCGCTGCCACGGGCTGGCTGGACAGAAGATGTTGTGCAAGTTCTCATTGCGAGCACGTATGGCTATATTTGGATCACATGCCTAGGATTGTTTAGTACTTGGATGCTTGTTATTATTTATTTGCAATGCCCTAGATCTTGAAGTTACATGTTTAGACTCGTCCATGCAACGCCCGTCCATCCATCCCTATGCCTACCGGACTCGAATCCCATTGTTACCGTCACTGTTACTATTGCTCATGTTTTACTATTGCTGTTGCTACTGATAAACTTCTGTGAGCAAGAACTATTTCCAGGTGCAGCTGAATTGACAACTCAGTTGTTAAGGCTTGCAAGTATTCTTTGGCTCCCCTTGTGTCGAATCAATAAATTGGGTAATACTACCCGCAAAGACTGTTGCGATCCCCTACACTTGTGGGTCATCAGAGTTGCAGCTGTTGCTGTTCTCCGAGTGGTATGTCAGCGTGGGTGCACCAAGCACGCCGATCGGTGGTATCCACAAGGCAGGTGCGATTGCCGGTGGCGTCACACACTCAGGAAGGCGGAGCGTGCCGATCTGACCGACCTAGAAGCATAGGCTCCCAAGCATCATGTCGACTGCATCTCCTACGGAATCGTAGTCCTGGCGAGTCACTGACGAGTGGACGATGAAGTCGATGGTGCCAAAGAGGATGTGGTTCTTTGTTGTAGAGGAATCGAAGATCACGGTTGATGGGGCCATCACAATCGCAACACCAGAAATCCCAAGTTCCCACAAATGACGCCAATTAATGAGGGTTCGACTCGTCAATGCCCATGTTATGGGGCTGGGTTTTGGAGAATGAGGGGACACTGGAGATCATGGAACGGCTAACAAACAAGAAACACGTGACACGATGTTTACCCAGGTTCAGGCCCCCTGAGGGAAACCTTACTCCTGCTTGTTTGTTCTTTGATTGATGGCGAAACAGAAGGTTACAAGGGGCGCACATATGAGATTTGGCGAGGTGTATGCTAGAGTTGTGTGCCGTCCTTCTCGCCGTTCCCTCCTGGCCTTTATATGGGGAGGCCAGGTCCCGAGGGTAGGTCGATTCGGTTATAGATTAGGGTTTTAACCTTTAGTTTCCTATCTAGAGATAGTCGTATCCACCAAGGAATTCCCTCCTTCATGGGCCTGGGCCACCCGAATCCTTCCTGGGCTTTGTCATCAGGAGTGGATAATCGCATGGTCTTCTGCTGGGTTTAACTGGATAGGCTAACACTTGGCACCCATAGGGCATATCCATGTCACCTACCCTTTCATCCCAAGTACAATAAATAGCCCATATGACTCCCGCTTTGTTCCTTAGAGTTGATAATAGAACTAGAAAACCCTAGAGAGACATCCTTCTAGTTTTGGTCTCATCTTCCTTCCAAGAAAGTCATATTATCACCCAACTCTTTGGAATTGCTCATGGCATCCAAGTTATACAAGGCCTTATCCTTGAGTTGTTTCTTGGTGAAGTTGTCAAGATCCTCACCAAAAGTTCTTGTCCTCCCTGTGTCACATCCCAAAATTTTCCAAATTTTGAAATGTGAAAAATAAATAAACAAAATAAATAATTGTTGAAATTTAGGGTGAAAAAAACCTTTTGTTTCTAAATGGAAACATTAAAACCCATCTTGAACAAACTTTGAATAAAATGGAATCCAACAAATTTCAATCAAGTGAAAATACATTCATCAAATGAATGTATCTTAAAATTTAAACTTGGGAAAATAAACCAAAACTCTAAAACCCTAATGGAAGAAAATCATATTCAACATCTCTCATAAACTATGGATTTGATCCATATAAAAATTTGTCAACAAACATTTATAAGTGATCAAAATGACAAATAAAAATATTATAAAACCATAGAAATTGGTTTCACTTAATTTGGAACCATAGATAAAAACTTATGAATTTAATAAGATGAAAGGAAATAATTTCCAAAGCTAATAAAGCTCCTATCTAAAATCCATACCAAATTGTGACAAATTAATCCTAAAAGGATATAAAAGGATAAACAAATATTAAATAAAATTATGCAATTTGGAATCACCAATTTTGGATCTATAGATAAAAAGATATGGATTTTATAAGATAAAGAAAGAAAGAAATAAATAAGGAATATTTAAAAGCCAAATTAAAACTTGGCCTAATCCATAAGCAAATGGAATAAAGATAATCCAAACTCAAATAAAATAAAGGGATAAGGAATATTCAAATAAAATAATATGACATTAACCGAATTCTATTCTATTTGAATAAAGACAAAAATCCCTAATAGAAATGATTAATTAAATCAGGGGAAAATAAATTGGAATTTGCCAAAGTGGAATAAAATTTAATTAATTAACTTAAATGGAATCAAAGAATTATTTGAATAAAATCTAAATGTATTAAAACCATATTTGATTTGAATAAAGACATTTTCCCAATTTAAATGATTAATACATCATATTAAAAATATTTCAAATAATTCAAAGTGAAGTATTTAACATCCTATTGAATAAATAAAACCTACTGAAAAGGGTTTAGTGAAAATTAGAATTCAAATAAAGAGTTTGAAAATATAATTAAATCTTGTTTGAATAAAAACAATTGTCTATTTAAGTAAATAATAAAGCCCAAGAAAACACAAAGAAATATTCTAAATTTGGACTTTAAGATACTTTGTTAAACAATATTAAACTATACTGAAAGTTTAGAAAAGGTTTGATAAAAACCTGAATTCAAATTGAGTTTAAATTATTTGAATCAAAACAAAACAGAAATGGAAAAAGAAAAAGAAAACAGAGGAAGAAAAAAATAAAAAGAATCAGCCCAACCCAACCTGGCCCACTAAGCCCAGCGCAGCCCACCTCCTCTTCCCCCTCCCGAAACGTTTTCTACTCAGCAACGCACCCGCACCCTCACTGATTTGCTGACCCCACCGCGTATATCTCTCTCTCGCTGACGCCAGACCCCACCTGTTAGCTCATCGTTTTCACTCGAGCGACCAGTTCTTCCTCCCTCTCTCTCGTTTCAGGATTTGATTTCGCGAGTTTAATTCGCGTTGATGGCGCAGTAACCCCGCCCAGCGATCATGCCCATTAACTCACCTGCCTCTCCTCTCTCTTTCCCCTCGCTCACCCCTCCCTCTCGGCCACAGGGCTGCCCTGAATTCAGCTTGCGCCACCACTGCTCTGACGAGCATCTCCAACCAATTCCGGCCAGACACCGTCGCCCCCTTGCTCCCTGACCTCCACGAGCTTACTCCCCAGCCTCTTGCGCATCTCCCAGTGTCGCCCGTTCAGCCGCGCGAGCACCATAACCTCGACAACGACGACAACCGAGAGTCGCTGCCGTCTGCCTCCACTCTGGCGACACCCCCTAGTAGCATCTGACCGCCCCCTCCCCTTCAACTGTTACTCACGTGTTCTCCTTTCTTGTACGCATCTAACTGCATAGTTTGTTTGTCTTGGCGTGAACCGTACCCTCGTCTCCGACGACAAACAGAGGAGCCCGACGCAGACACGAACTCTGGCGAGGAATCCCTGACGTCCTCGAGCGCCCCTTCGCCAACCAAGGACACGACGAGCATCAGCAAAGCACGGCAAACCTGGTGAGCTATCCCACTCCTCCTCTCGCTTCCTAGAATCGCCAGTACGCAATCGCCTGAGCGCTGCCGCCGCACAGCCGCCGCCAGTGCCGCCCGCTTATGGTTTATTCAATTTGGGCCGTTAGATCTATAACGAGTGTATGCGATTAGAATTAAACCGAAGAGGTATCGTGTGCTGTGAGCCATGTGATGCACTTTAGATCCAACGGCTAGAATCGAGCGATCCTCGCGAAACGGTATCGTCCAGTAAGAACACGACGCGTGGCACAGTGTCTGTTTTAAAAACAGAAACTTGTCTATTTGATGTTTGATTTTGTAAAATTCATAACTTTAAATCTACACGTCCAAATTTTGCAAATTTTATATCAATGGAATCAGAAAAAAGAGTACTTTGCGACCATGCCCTTTGTGTAATAAATTGCCTCTAGAAAATTGGTTGTTTTTGCAGAAACTTGTTTAGGCTTATTTTGTGAATAAAATTTATTCTAAAAATGTTCTTAGGATAAAATATTTTGTAAAAGGATTGTTTTGAACCTACTGACCATAGAAACCAACTTTAGGATTTAAAAATATATTTTGTGACACTTAGGGATTATTCCTTTGAATTAAAGCAATTATAGTTAAATAAAAATGTTGAATATGTTTTAAAAATGCTTTTTGAATAAAACCTTTGCAAAATGATTTGATTTAAACTCTCTGACCCTAAACACCAAGTTTTAGGATTTAAAATTATATTTGGTGAAACCTATAAAATTATTACCTTGTTTAAAGGCATTTCCAACAAAATAAATATTGCTTTGGTATAAAAATCGTTTATAGGTAAAACCTTTTGCAAATGGTTTTAATATTAAACACTTGACCTTAAAACACTAACATTTGAGTTTAAAAATATATTTTTCAAAAACTAGAAATTATTACTTTGATTTAAATCATTTCTAGCAAAAACAATATGATTTAAAGTGGCCATATTCACTAACTTAATATCAAATGGTTTTTCCACTTTTATAAATGACCAATAGGTGTTTTAAAATGTTTATAACCTATTGGAAACCACTTTTCCAAGTAAAACAATCTTTGGCATGCTTGCATGCATTACTTTGTTTTTATTATTCTATGTGATGAATTGCTTGAATGGTACATTGAATTTGTGCCTTGATTGAATTGTAGTGAAATTTGAAGAGTGTGACTATTGCAAGATCAAGGAGTGAACTTATATTCTCTACCAAAAAGGCAAGTGGTGCTTCATAATTTTGTCCCATTATTTTCACTATGCATTAGTGATATTTCTAAGTAGGACTTGCATGGAATTTTTACTAAGTATGCTATGCCTTGGGAAATCCTAGTAGATGAAACCTTAGTAGAATTTTCCTAAGTTAAGATTCCTACTACTATCATGCTTAGCTTAGCTAGTAGAAAACAAGGGTGGATTGTATTCATGCTATGAAGTATTTCTAAGTCAAGGACTTGTGTTTTGTTTAATAAAACAACTATGTGAATGAATCACCTGGGTGGAATGGGACTTGCATGGATGGATTTTTGTTGAGTGGTTACCAGGGCCCATTTTTCAATGGTCTACCCTGTGTATCTCACTTGTGGAATGCCACCCAGGACCAAAGAGATTTGAGATGTCAAATGTTGAGAAGCTTCAAGTGCAGCCACTTGGCATTATGGGTTCTGCCTGGATCATATAGGTTGCAATAACTTAGCCAAATGGACAGTTGGTGGTAGGGGATGATAGGTTTGGAGCGCGTCCATTTTGGTCTAAGGGAAGGCTTCTGAAAGATCTTGTCTCGATGCATGTCGAGTCTTGTGGGGAAAGTGCACCACCTCTCGAGAGAGTAAAATCTATGTACTTAGCCGTGTCCCCGGCACTGGAAAATTTGAGCATCAAGACATGGAAGCTATCAAGAATCTCCTCATCCCAATTTCTAAGTTAAAAACTTGTGGTTGAACAAGGGTTAAGGAATCACCAATGTCTATTGGTAGATGCCTTGGGTGATTTTGACAAACAAAAACTTAGTGTTTTCAAATGATAAGGAAAATTTATTTTGAGCAAATCAAGCCTAAGCTCCACTTAGCCAAATGCATATAGATGATAGATACCACCATTCTACCATAGTATCACTTGCCAATACAATTAAAATGTATTGACCCTTGTGGCTGTAACTTATTATGTTGCGGGTTTGTTTGATGTTAGTGAAGTGTGTTGATTAGGATTACAAGTCTACAACCAACATGATTGCCTGTGGCACTTTGAAGATGAAGGACTCCATGCTATATAGTTATTTCTGCTGCATTGTAATGTGATAGCCAAATGAGCTATATAAGATGTAATGAAATATTTTATACCTGGTTATAAAGTTGTACTATGACCTTTGTTTCTTGATATTACATCTTAACTGTGGATGCTAGCTATTGATCCAGGGACTAGCATTGTAAACATAGGGATCTCTACCTTATTAAAGGTTGGGGACCTCTACACCCTGATTGGGATTGAGAGAGTCCTTTGTTCGATACTGATCCCCACGCGTGGATGGTATTAGGATGGTAGCCACTGGAGTGAGCCAACGGCTTGTATTGTGTTAGGTTTTGGTGTGTGTTTGTCATGTTATTCGCGTGGCGTAAGTTTGCTTTCATCTCCTCCCCCCTTTCCACGCGAATCTCCTGCCTTCCCTCGAGAAACCATGAAATATCAGGTGATGGGGATATGCTAATCGGGGTATCCCTAGAGGCTGGAAACGACTAGCCGAGGACAATGTCAACTGGGCCTTCTTTGATGGCGATTGGAAGGGAGTGATACGTCGGAAACGTATCTATAATTTTTGATGTTCCATGCTTGTTTAGTATCTACTTTTCTTTGCTTTGTCTACACTTTGAGGTGCTTTTTTACATGTTTTATGGTACTAACCTATTAACAAGTTGCAACAGTGCCAGTTGCCTGTTTTCTGCTATTTTTGGTTCCAAAAAAGCCAGTAAGGAAATATTCTTGGAATTGGACGGGACAAACATCAAAGTCAATAACTTTTCGTGGGGAACAAGAAGTCCAGAGGGGAGACGGAGAAGCGGGCCAGGGTGGCCACACCCCCTAGGTGCGGCTAGGGGTGGGCCCGCGCCTATGCAGGGTGTGGGCCCCCTAGTCGCCTCCTCGGCCTCCCCCTTCGCCTATAAGAAACCCCTATGCCTAAACCCTAATACCCGATCAATATTCCACGAAACCTTATGTAGCCGCCGCCACCATCGTCCCTAGATCGGGGGGATATGAAGTTCTTCCCGGCACCCTGCCGGAGGGGAGATCATCCCGGAGGCCTTCTCTCCGGTATGATGAGTGAGTAGTTCCACCTTGGACTATGGGTCCATGTAGTAGCTAGATGGTTGTATTTCCTCCTTTGTGCTTTCATGTATAGATCTTGTGAGCTCCGTTCATGATCAAGATCTAATCTATTTGTAATCATGCATGTTGTCTTTCCAGGGATTCGATGGATATTGAGATCATTATGTTGGTTTGATTAATGGTTTTGTCTTTATGATTCTATCATGTCTGTGTTGTTTGTGATCTTGCATGCTCTCCGTTGTTAGTAGCTATCTTGGCCGAGTAGTTGCTAGTGACTCCAAGAGGGGGTATTTATGCTCGATAGTGGGTTCATGCCTCTAGTTTCCAAGGGAAGTGACAGAAATCTCTTCGGTTGTAGATGTGTTGTTTCCACTAGGGAGAAAACAACGGTCTCTTGTTCATGGAACATGTGGACTTTTTACCTTACACACTTTTCTTAAAGCAGTTGTCTGTTGCTTCCAACTTAATACTGGAGGGGGTTCGGATGATAACCTGAAGGTGGACTTCTAGTCATAGATGCAGTTGGATGGCGGTCTATGTATCCTATTGTATTGCCCAATCGAATCTCATAGGATCTTTCTGACTAGTAATTGCATTGTTATGCCTTGCTCAGTTCCTGTCAATTGCCCAGCTGTAATTTGTTTACCCTTCATGCCATGTTGTTTATCTAAGGAGAGCACCTCTAGTGAACTATGGACCCCGGTCCAATATTTACCATTGATACATCTTCCACTTTTACTTGTTTACTTGATGCAAACCACCATTATCTTCCACACCATACGTTTAATCCTTTTTTTACAGCAAACCAGTGAGCTTGAAAACCTCACTGATTCGTTGGGACAAAGTCTTGAGTTTGTGTTGTGCAGGTCTCCATGTTGTTTGCAACACCTGTGTGACGTTTCCTTCCTCCTCGTTTGATAACCTCGGTCTCAACTGAGGGAAAACTTGCTGCTGTGCTTGAAAGGATCGTATGGGCACCTAGAGGGGGGGGTGAATAGGTGCTACTTCAAATTTTACTCTTTTTCAAATTAGGGTTTGACAATAAAGGTAAATTCTCTAGAATATGCAAGTATGGTGAATTTACCTATATGTCAACCAAGCACAAACTAACACAACACTAAGAAAGAAAAAGTAAGTAAAGTGCGGTAAAGGATATAAGTAACCAAGGGAGTGGACGCGGAGACACAAGGATTTGTTTCCCATAGTTCCTTCCTTTTGAGGGGAAGTACGTCTACGTTTGGAGAGGGGGTGGTTTCAAAACACCAACGCCACAAGAGGCCTCCCTTGTTCTCTGATGAACCTCACCCCAACGGGCTCGATTCACCTTCCACTATATCGGCAACCTTCGAGGTGGAAGCCGGCACCTTTACAACAAGTTCGGGGCACACATCCACAACTGAATTGGAGGCTCCCAAATACAAGCAAGCTGTCAAAACAAATCAAAGACAAGCTTGTAAGAACCAAATCAAAGTTAGGGTTTCCAAAGAAACACTAGAGCTTGGGGGCCCTCAAGTGAATGAGGAGTAAATGAAGATATCTCTTGGTGAAGATGTAAATCAAGGCCTCCTCCTTCGATTCTCCAAAGATCAATGACTTTGGATGGTTGGATGAAGAGATATTGTGGATTTGGTGGCTCTAATGGGGTTGGTGTTCTTGAGCAGCTTGAGCAGCTGGAGGAAGAAGATAAGGGTCCCTATTTATAGACAGCCCCTCCACGAACCGTTTTCTGACCGTTGTAGAAAAGTCAGACCGGAGACTCCGGTCTGGAGACCGGAGACTACGGTCTACACCGAAGACTCCGGCCAATCTCCGGACCAGTCTCCGGACTGCCCTTCTGACTGACCCAGGCCAGTTCTTCACCAGCAACACCGGAGACTCTGGCCAATCTCCGGACCAGTCTCCGGACTGCCCTTCTGACTGACCCAGGCCAGTTCTTCACCAGCAACACCGGAGACTCCGGTCTTCCAACACCGGAGACTCCGGACTGACCAAAGTCCGGAGACTCCGGAGTAACTCCGGTGCGGCCTCCGGACCCCTAGTCAGAATGTCCCAGCCAGGTTCTGGGAGGCACCACCAGAGCCAAAACCGGAAACTCCGGACCACACCAGAGACTCCGGTCTTGGCAGACCGGAGACTCCGGTCTGGAGTTTCCAGAATAGAGGCAAATGTATGTGGTCTTTTCCCAAGAGTGTGTGTGATGTTTATCAATGATAATACCAACCTGTGGACAATAACACACTGTAAAATGATCTACTTGTTGTTAACGAACACCAAAAGTGATTATGACAATAAATGCCCTTTCAATCTCCCCCTTTTTGGTGTTCGATGACAACAAGTGATTTGCATGGAATAACATATAAATGTGGCTCCCCCTGACTATGTGCAGCAAGATAATGAAGTAAATCATGTAAGGAAGATAATATCAACGATAACACACATAGATCTCACATGAGTTACAATAGGTGTTGCACACAAGCACATAGTCATAGACACACATAAGAACAGAAGATAACACACATAAAGCTCAAGTTCGAATATCCAAATAAAAGGCAAATAAAGGTAGATAGTCGCAAATCCCAAGTCCCATGCAATAATATCAACGATAGCACACATAGATCTCACATGAGTTACAATAGGTGTTGCACACAAGCACATAGTCATAGACACACATAAGAATAGTAGATAACACACATAAAGTTCAAGTTCGAATATCCAAATAAAAGGCAAATAAAGGCAGATAGTCGCAAATCCCAAGTCCCATGCAAAGTGATGAGAATGTCTTCTCCCTCTTTGGCATCGAAACGCCGAAAAGGGAAAAGACCTATACTAGTGCCCCAATAACTCAGTAGTCATCGTCACCCTCGGCATCCTCGGCATTCTCATCTTCATCCTGGTCATCCTCGTCCTGGTCACCCTCAACCTGGTCATAGTCATCATCATCATCCTCAGGGACAGCAGGCCCTTTGCCGTGAGGGCGAGAAGAGGAAGTACCCTGGTAACCAAACCCAGAGGTGACATCAGCAAACGTCTTCCAGTCCACCACACTATCCTGTTGGGCATTCCATGCCCCAAATGAGAGAGTGTGATCAGACTCTGTGGACTGCTGAGCCCCATGCTCATCATTGTATTCATCTTCACCTTCCTCAGTATCAGCAGCACCCTGGTCCTTGATCTCTTTGAGAAGCTTCTCAATGCGGCGGTTCCTTTGGTAGGATGCATGCTGCTGCTTGCGAATGTCAACGTTCATGCAACAAAGGGTCCTCTCCCAAAAGCTGGCCTTCTTGACCCTCTCATGCACATAGTCTCTAGTCATGGTAGGCATAGGGGCATTGCAGGCATTCTTCCTCCAAACTCTAGGTGGAGAGGGGGCCCTCTCCGTCTCAATCTCCTCATCATCATCATTGCCATAGCGACGCCTTGGAGCAGGCCCCATGTGCCCCTTCTGCTGCAGAGAGACCAGAGTGTGCACAGTGAGGTGTGGTGGTATGCCATGTGGAGAATCATGCGCCTGGGAGTTGATGAGCCTCATAATCAAGGGTGCATATGGAGGAGATTTCTTGTAAAGAATGGCATGGAACATCTCCTCGAAAATGAAGTCCATCACATCAATGGGTGCAGCATCAGCCTCTGGTCCAGCATTGAAGGTCCCGTGAGTATGGTACAGGAGGTTGACAAGCCCACCCCTGATAGCATCATCATTCCCAGCACTTGGAGCAATAGTGTGACGGAAAATCCTCGGCATAAGGTTGTAGAGGGTCTTAAGTCCCTTGGAGTCCCCCACAACACCATCATCATACAGAGGTTCTAGCTTTAACTTGTTCTCACCCAAAGCTGCTGAGTGCATGCGCTGTCCCACAGGAGTAGATACTCCGTGAAAGGTCTCAAAGATGACATTGGCAAAGTCATGAAAGGTAGCTGTGCAGCGAGTAGTGCCAGTCATCCACACCATGGTCCTAACAAGATCAGACCCAAACACCACTGTGGCATAAAACTGCTGCACAAGGTGCACACTATAGTCTTCGCGCAGCTCCATCAAGTTGTAGAGACCCAGCTTCTCACAAATCCACAGGGTATCATGGAAATAGGGGCTCTGGCGCATTTGCTCAATATTCATGAACTTCTGAGGGCAAACAGGTGATTTGGTGAGTACACCATACACATCCTTCATGAACACACCCTGTTCTTTCCTCCAGAAACGAGGGTCATCACTGGTACGAGGCAGTGCATAAAAATCTGTCTTCCTTAGCTCACGGTACTCCTCTTTAGACATCTTGGCTAGGGACTGGAGGTTGTCATACTTGGCTTTCTTTGCACGTTCCTCCCGTTCAGCCCTCTCCTGATCCCTCTTCATGTAAGCTGCATCACGTGCCCGCTGTTTCCAGTTGGACGGAGGCACGATAAACTGACCCTAAGCTTCATCATAGCGAGGATTGCCCCTTTGGGACTTAGCCTTGGTATGACGAGGACGACTAGAACCATCACCTGCGAACAATAGTGAGGGAGATAGCATGGAGATGAGTATATATGTCCCAAAGATGCAGTACAAGATCTTTGATGCATTTCTGGACTACTTTGATTCACCCAACACCGGAGTCTCCGCACCAGATACCGGAGTCCCCGGTTCAGACCGGAGTCTCCGGTCCTGGGGACCGGAGTCTCCGGACCTAAGTCCAGAGTCTCCGGTCATGAGGCTCGAGTATGCGATGGGGAGAAGCTGGTGAGGGTGAATCTAGTAGATCGGGCAATGCAACAAGGCTAAAGTACTAGAGTGCATGCAAACAAGTGATTCCAATGGACAAATCAGCAACAATCCTCAAAAACACATCTAGGGATGAACCCTAGGAGGAAAAAGGAGAGGAGAGGTACCAGATCTGTCCATGGGATCAATTCCTTCGGTGGGAATGACCCAATGGGGGAGAGGAGAAGGTTGGCCGGCTGCACGGCGGATCCCGGGGGCTTCTTGACCTCCGGGGAGGATTTTTGGAGGAGGAGGCGACGGGTTTGGAGGTAGGGGACGGGGTGAAGAATGAGGAACTGTTGTTCCAGTTCACCCCGTGCCCCCTTCTTTAAGTGACAGAAACCATCCAGACCGGAGACTCCGGTCCTCCTCGACCAAAAGTTCCAAGAAAGGTGTTTGGGGACATATATGAGAGATAGATGGTTTTAAGATAGGGAAAGGGCTTGGGTTGAGACATCAAACTGTGAAGAACCAACATGAGCCATAGAAGTTCGAAAATAATCAGAAAAAATCCAAGAGACTAAAATCAAGCAAATGACGAACATGAGTAAGTGCCAACCTCTCAAATGAGAGAGGGCGGTGGCCTAGGCCACCATATTTGAGTATACTTGGCTTGGCACCACGAAGATATATCTTGGGTCCATTACCAAAACTCATCATTAAGCTCACATATCACTAAATGATATTAAGAGGAATGATTTTGATTGCTTTGGGCATAATGGGGGGAGGGTTGGTCCAATCAATTAGGACCACACTCCCCCTATATCCATTCCTACACCTAGACCAAATATGAGATGAAAAATAGGTGAGAGTGCAATAACATCAAGTCAAGCTCCTTGAATCTACGATATTAGTTCATTCCTCAAGTAGCAAAACCTTGCTTCATCAAGTGGCTTCGTGAAGATATCGGCAAGTTGATATTTGGTTGGTACATATGATAGATCACTTTCATTGTCACATAGAAGAGGCACTTTGTCACAATGGACACTGTATTCCTTTAAAGTTTGCCTCATCCATAGCAATTGAGTGCACGCACTAGCAGCAGCCACATACTCGGCTTTGGCGGTGGAGAGAGATATACAATTTTGCTTCTTGGAAGACCAACATACCAAGGACCTACCAAGGAATTGGCAAGCCCTGGATGTTGATTTTCTATCATCCTTGTCACCCGCCCAATCCGAATCCGTGTATCCACAAAGAGCAAATGTTGAGCCTTGAGGATACCAAAGACCATAAAATGGGGTATGAACCAAATATCGAAAGATTCTCTTGACCGCCATCAAATGGCTTTCTTTAGGAGCCGCTTGATATCTTGCACACACACCTACACTCAACACAATATCGGGTCTAGATGCACAAAGTTAAAGCAAAGAACCAATCATAGACCGGTATACCTTTTGATCCACATCTTTACCATTTGGATTTTGTTCTAGATGAGTCTTTGTAGCCATGGGAGTAGGAGCTCCATTCAAATCTTGTATTTTGAATCTCTTGAGCATATCTTGACTATACTTGGCTTGATTGAAGAATGTCCCTCCTCTAACTTGCTTGATCTCAAAGCCAAGAAATACTCTCAACTCCCCCATCAAAGACATCCGGAACCTACTAGTCATAAGCTTTGAGAATTCATCATTAAAAGCTTTGTTAGATGAGCCAAAGATAATATCATTAACATATATTTGGCATACAAAAAGCTCCCCATTGACCCTCTTAGTAAAAAGAGTGGGATAGATTTTCCCAACCTCAAAGCCACGGTCAAACAATAACTCTCTAAGGTGCTCATACCACGTGCGTGGGGCTTGCTTGAGCCCATAGAGCGCCTTATCAAGTTTGTAGACATGGTTTGGGAAGTTGGGGTCCTCAAATCCCAGGGGTTGCTTAACATATACCAATTCATTTAAAGGACCATAAAGGAATGCACTTTCTACATCCATTTGTTGCAACTTAAAGTTATGATGTGCCGCATAAGCAAGAAGGATACATATGGACTCAAGGCGAGCCACGGGTGCATAAGTCTCTCCATAATCAATGCCTTCAATTTGAGAATACCCTTGTGCAACCAATCTAGCCTTGTTCCTTACTATAATTCCATGCTCATCTTGCTTGTTCTTGAATATCCACTTTGTTCCAATAACATTGCGGCAATCCTTTGGCTTCTCAACTAACTTCCACACTTTGTTTCTCTCAAAGTTGTTGAGATCTTTGTGCATAGCTTCTAACCAATCCGAATCTTCAAGAGATTCCCACACTTTCTTTGGTTCAATCATGGAGATGTGTGCTTGGTGTTCTCTGAACCTCTTCAATTGTGCTCTTGTGGAAATACCTTTCCTTAGATCTCCAACAACATTTTGGAGGGTGTGGTCTCTTATTTCCAACATTCTTTCCTTTCTAGCTTCGCGACGAGCGTGGATCTCCGCATTGTTTCTTGGAGGACCCTCTTCATCATTTTGATCCTCGTCTTGACCATCAACTTGACCTTGATCATCATTGGAATCATCCTCTACATTGGGAGGCAAAGATTGACCTTGGTCTTGATCAAGTGCTCTTCTAGCATCAATTTGAGCTTGTCTCAAAATAGTTTGAATGGATCTTCCTTGACAAATTGACTTGGCACCACTTGACAACCCATCGAATGGACCAAGCTCCCTTTGACTAGAGTTCACACATTGATCACTATGTTGAGGGTCCACATCTTGTCTTTGGCTTGAGTCAATGTCCTCTTCGGTAGATGGAGCATGTTGAGGTTGTGAAGATGAGGTCTCCACTCGAGTGGAGCATAGTTCTTTTCGATCCGCCATAAGGGGTTCCTCAACAGGGCGGATATAACCCACACCCATTCTTCCTATGGCATCCTGAGGCATTTCATCATCTGCATCACAAGCATCAACACGCCCCCCTTGGGGACCATCATATTCTTCGAAGGTCACACTACAAGATTCTATGACGGCTCCGGAGAGCTTGTCATAGATTCTATAAGTGTAACATTTGAGACCATAGCCAACAAAAATACCCTCTAATGCTTTAGACTCGAATTTAGACAAACGAACACCTTTGATGAGATAGAAACACTTACAACCGAAAACCCGGAAATAACATATGTGGGGCTTGTTACCGGTAAGTATCTCATATGGAGTCTTGTTGATTTTCTTGCGGAGGTAGAGTCGGTTTGAAGCATGGCAAGCGGTGGAGATGGCTTCGGCCCAGAAGTTGTATGTAGATTTAAACTCCGCCAACATGGTCCTAGCCATCTCAATAAGAGTCCGGTTCTTCCTTTCGGCCACACCATTTTGTTGAGGGGTGTATGCAGCGGAATATTGATGTTTAATCCCCTCATCACTAAGGAAATCATTCAAGGTGTAGTTCTTGAACTCGGTGCCGTTGTCACTTCTTATAATCAATACGGGAACATTGTGTTGCCGTTGAACCAGGTTGATGAAGTCGATAAAAGTCCTTTGAGTTTCACTCTTCAACTTGAAGAAATAAACCCAAGAGTATCTTGAAAAGTCGTCAACAATCACCAAACAATATTTCTTTCCTCCAAGACTTGCATGAGATGGAGGACCAAATAGGTCCACATGGAGAAGTTCCAAGATCCTGTTAGACTTGATTTGGTTCGTGGGCTTGTGAGGACCGCCATGCATCTTCCCTAGAACACATGCCCTGCAAACATGATCTTTGGCAAAAGAAACATTTTCTTTTAGTCCAACTATATGGCCCTATTTATGGAGACTTTGCAAAGTTCTCATATTGACATGGGCTAGTCGGCGGTGCCATAGCCAACCCACATCGGCCTTTCCGTATAAGCACATCGGACCTACAGTGGCTTGCCCCAAAAAGTCCACCACATACAAGTCATTTTCGACGTACCCAACGAAAGCGACCTTGAGAGACTTGCTCCACATGAGGACCACAATATCATCATCAATAAAGACGGCAAAGCCCATCTTTCCAAGTGCACGGACTGAAAGTAAATTGTATCCAAGGGTTTCAACAAGCATGACGTTCACGAGTGTAATGTCGTAAGCCACCACTACCTTTCCGAAACCCATTACCTTAGACTTTGACTTGTCGGCATATGTGACGGTGATTTGATCATCATTTGGCACCAAGTCCTTGACAATAGACGAGCTTCCGGTCATATGACTTGTGCAACCACTATCGATCACCCATTTTGACCCTCCGGAAGCATAAGTCTACAAAAGATCAAGCTATTTGTAGGTACCCATTTTTCAATGGGTCCTCTTTTGTTAGCAACAAGGGTCTTGGGAACCCAAATAGACCAAGCAATATAACCATCATAAGGGCCAACATATTGTGCATACACATCACCATAATAATCACGCATTAGAACATAGTGAGGGTTAGCACTTCCCGCAAAATCATCATGAGACATAGTTTTACCACTTGTGGTCTTACTTTCCACAATGGTCTTGTTGGTCTCTTGTGCGGTCTTGTCCTTCTTCTTCGTATTGTTCTTCTTCTTGGTTTTGGAAACAAAACCAATACCCCCTTTATCACCACTACACCTTTGCTTGCTCAAAAGATCATAAATAGACTTGTTGCCTTATGGAAATGTGGCCTTAGCAAGCTCCCCCTTCAACCTAGCATTCTCTTCAAGAATAGTGGTGCTACTAGATTAATGAAGTTACTAGGTGAAGGAATATTGGCCAATTGAGTTTTAAGCATTTCATGGGACTTTGTGAGTGACAAGAGTTCACTCTCCAAGGCCTTGTGGGCCTTGTTAAGCAAGCTAAAGTCCTCAGCAAGTTTTTCATGAACCACACCAAACTCAACCTTGTCCTTTTTAGCTCTTTTATATTTAGCAATAGCATGATCACGCTCTTTGATGAGTTTGTTAACAATAATGTCATTGGCCTAATCAAGCCCTTCAAGTTTTAATTCAAGTGACAGCCTAGTTTCTTGTTCTTCTTCTAGAGCATTGTTTAGGGCCTCTAGCTCAATCATATGTTCATGCCCAAGTTTACATCTTACATCTAGAAGCTCTTGAGTATGTGATAGTTGATCTAAGATGTTTCCAAAATGTAGCTTAGCATCACCTTCTAGGTTAGTCATAAACTCATCAAAGGCAATTAATTCCTTTTTAACATCAAGAGACATCTCATCATTAATTTCATCATTATCTAAGTGAGTAGAGAGGGATGATGAAGATACCTCCGTTCCTCTTGCCATAAGGCAAGTGGCGTTCTTGGTGGAAGAGTTCTCATTTGGAGAATCGAAGAGTGAGAATGTCGGAGTAGAGGTGGTGGCAAGAGCAGCCACACCATGAGAAGTTTCCTCTTCGTCGTCTTCATCATCTTCATTGTCGGAGGAGTACTCTTCATGAGTGATCAAGACAATTTCTCCCGGCTTCTTGTTGATGGGATTCTTTTTGATGAAAGGTTTCTTATACGATCCCTTGAGAGTCTTCTTCAACACAAGCTTTCCACCATGATATTCTCTCTTCTCATAGGGGCAACTAGCCACAAAGTGGTAGCGGTCACCACAATTGAAGCAAGTTCTCAACCTTGTGGAATTCTCTCTTCTCCCATTTGGATTGCTTCTCCGTTCCATTTCCATCTTGGCCTTGGCGGGGTTCTTCCAAAAGTTCTTTGCATAGAAAGCCATATATTGACCATGAGCAATCTTGACTTCATCGGGATGGTCCATGGAAAGCCCTTCATCACTATCATCTTCACCCCCATGGTCCACAACTTTGGCCTTCAAAGCAACATTGACAACATTGCTCATACCAAGGGCACGAGCACGTGTATCTTTGGCATTCTTGGCGGCAACCTTGAAAGCAGCCATCTCTTGCATAACTTCATTTGAGGTCATGAGATGGTAGTTGTGTCTTCCTTGTAGGCTCTTCAAGTCGGTGGGCTCAAAAGGCATGAGTGCACTCACATATTTCCTTTTTATCCATGCATCATCTACATGTGAGGCACCCACATTCCTAAAAGCAGTGGCGGTGGTCTTGAGCCTTCGGTACATGTCTTCGTGATCTTCACCTTCTTTCATGTAGAAGCCTTCGGCTTCATTGCTTAGAGCATCATATCGGTTCCTCCTCATACTCTCATTTCCAATAAACAACACAGTGAGAGCATCCCAAGATTCCTTGGCAATGCTAAAGTGCTCAATGTGGGGATAATCCTTTGTCCCCAAGCCTTGTTGAATCATATGCAAAGCAGTGGCATTGAGTTGACTATTAACAACCTCTCTTCTTGTCAAGTTGTTTGGATCCCCAATAAAGAGTCTATGCTCGATGATGTTCCATAGTTCAATGCAAGAGATGCGCATATGAGTCCTCATTAGTGATTGCCATTGAGAAAAAGTAGCAGATTCTTCAAGCTTAGGTGGGTCACCTCTATTGTAAACATGAGGGTGAGGGATTGGAGGGTCGGGAGAGTACCATGAGTCACGGTGCTCACCCTTCCCACCATCATTGTGTGTGGAGGAATTAACGTTGTCAAGTTTACCCCCCACCACCATACCCTCGGGGGATACCGGTGTATTCCCTTTAGGTAAAATGGATGGTTGATCCTCTTGAGGATATGGAGGTGATGAGCTTTCTTTGTCTTTAAGAAGTTGCTCGAGCATCTTCTTGACTTCGTTGACCAAGGAAGAGCTCAATCTTGTTTCCAAGTTTTTGAGATCTTCCATGGTCACCGGTGTCGACTCACTACCACCATCCCCATTGTTGCTACCCATATTCTCTTAGGCGGTAAAGCCCGAATAAAGAGCCGAGGCTCTGATACCAATTGAAAGGATCGTATGTGCACCTAGAGGGGGGGTGAATAGGTGCTACTTCAAATTTTACTCTTTTTCAAATTAAGGTTTGACAAGAAAGGTAAATTCTCTAGAATATGCAACTATGGTGAATTTACCTATATGTCAACCAAGAAAAAACTAACACAACACTAAGCAAGAAAAAGTAAGTAAAGTGCGGTAAAGGATAGAAGTAACCTGTAAGGTTCCCAACCTTTAATAAGGTAGAGATCCCTGTGTTTACAATGCTAGTCCCTGGATCAATAGCTAGCATCCACAGTTAAGATGTAATATCAAGAAACAAAGGTCATAATACAATCTTATAACCAGGAATAAAATAATTTATTACATCTTACATAGCTCATTTGGCTATCTCATTACAATGCAGCAGAATATAGCAATAGCATGGGGTCCTTCATCTTCAAAGTGCCACAGGCAGTCATGTTGGTTGTAGACTTGTAATACTATTCAACAAACTTCACTAACATCAAACAAACCTGCAACATAATAAGTTGCAGCCACAAGGGTCAATACATTTGAATTGTATTGGAAAGTTTCACTACTATGTAGAAATAAGTGGATCCTATCACTACATGCATATTTGGCTAAGTAGGGTTTAGGCTCATTTGCAGAAAGCAATATAGTTTTATCCTATCTTTTCAAAATAGTTTTTGATCTTTGTCAAATCTTTCTGAACTTCTTGGAAAACTCCAAGTGCTTCAAATCCCTTGTTGTCACCATCAAGTTTTACTTTGAGAAATTGGAATGTCGAGATCTTCCATAGCTTCAGGACTTAGTTGCTCAGTAGTTGTCCATAACCGGGGACACGGCTAAGTACTTAGAATTTGATCTTCTGCAGAAGTTGTACACTTTACCCACATGACACAATCTCGTCTTGATGCCACCAGTGGCCGCTGGATAAGTACACACCAGATGGAGTACCGGCAGATCGAGAATGTGACAAAGTCTTTCCATAGAAGTCCTCCCAAGACATAATGCTAGCATGTCAACCAGGCACCAATGTAAGGATATATTTCCAATACATGAATCTGGTTAACCTGAGTAGGTGCCAATGCAAGGGTCTTCCACTATGTAATTGACTAAGCCAGAGCCCATTTAGCGTGTGGCTGTACACGGAAGCCACTGTACGAGAAACATGTTCAATCTCTAAGTCCCTGGGTGGTTTTCTTCTAGTGCACATACAAAAAGATAGCCATATAAACATGGTTCCCTTTGTTTCCACCTTATCCACAATTGAGTATCCACATTCCACCCAGGTGATTCATTGAGTACTTGTTTTATTATATAAAACATATATTTTTCCAACACTTCATATATTCATAACATGGTATTCCACCCCAAGTCTATAGCAGGGCTAAGCATACTACAATTATGATGTTTTCACTAAGGAAGATATAAAGGGTTTCCTAATAGGACATAGTATAGCATAGTAACATAGTATCCCTATCATGCATACTACAAAAATACCACTAAGTGTAATGAAAATAGTAGGACATGGATGATAGTGCCACTTGCCTTTTTAGTAGAGAATGTTGGTTCACTTCTTGATCTTGCAAATACCACACTCTTTTAACTTCACTACAATTTAATCAAGCAAACACAAATTCAACTAACATTCAAACAATTTATCACACATAAAATAACAAAAACAAGGTCATGTATGCAAGCATGCAAAAGATAGTTTTATTTGCAAAAGTGGTTTCTACTAGGCTCTAATCATTGTAAAGTTCAAAAGTGGTCATTTACTAAAGTGGTAAAACCATTTGCAAAAGGTTTTATCTATAAACCATTTTTAATTCAAATCAATATTTTATGTGGTTGAAAATGCTTTTAGCAAAGAAATATTCTTTAAAGAGTTCACCAAATATATTTTAATTCTAAAACTTGGTGTTTAGGGTCAGAAGGTTTGAATCAAATCATTTCCCAAAGGTTTCACTCAAAAATCATTTCTAAATCAAAAACAATATTTTTATTTGACTAGAAATGTGCTAACTCAAATATTTATTCCTTAACTTCACAAAATACATCTTTAAATCCATAATTGGTTCCTATGGTCAGTAGGTTCACACAAACCATTTTGCAAAGATTTCACATTAAAATTATATCTAGAACAATTTTTATATTCAAAATAAGCCTACACATGTTTCTGCAAATTCAACCAATTTTCCAGAAGCAAATCATTAAACAAAGTGCATGGTTGCAAAGTACTTGTTCTACTGATTCTATTGATATAAAAGTTTCAAAATTTGGATGTGTAGAACTAAAGTTATGAATTTTACAAGTTTGCAAATCAAATAGAACATTTTCTGGTTTTATTCAAACAGACTGGCCACGTGGCTCGATCTTATTGGCCGGTACCGCTTCGTGCGGATCAGCCTCTATGAGTCGTTGGATCTAACTTAAATCGCACGGCGCTGATCAACTCATACCCCTTCGTCTGATTCTAATCCTAGCCGTAAGATCAAGATCTAACGGGCACAACTGCTTGGTCAAAGTCTGGCGGCGCTGCGCGGCGGCGAGCGGCGGTGCACGCTCTAGCGGTGTGCTTGCCGAAGTTGCAGGAAGCGAGGGAGAGAGGGATATGGCTTACAGCGTTCGCGTGGTCGAGGTGAAGCTCGAGGTGCTGTCGGCTTGGCGAGGGGCGCTCAGTAACGGAGGGAATTGCTCGTCGGAGACGGCGTCGGCGTCGGCGTCGTGCGTCTCTGGAGGTTGTCGGGGACGGAGCTGCAGGTCGTGCCGAGGCAAAGTAAGTGCACGGTTAGACGCTGGCGAGCGTGGGAAGTATGGGAGCATCACTGAGAGGGCTCGGGGCGGTCGGAGTTACCGGGGAAGGTCGCCGGAGTTGCTTGCAGACGGTGGCGCTGCTGGTGTGGTCGTTGCCGAGGGTTTGGGGCGCACGCGAGCGAGTGGAGCACACGGACAGGTGCGCCTGGTGCTGGCGAGCAAGGTTGCATGCTCTGGGAGGAGAGGGGCGGCTGTGGTTTGCCGGAATTAGCCGGGAATGCCGTCGGAGACAGAGACGCTCGAGCTCGAAATTCACTCAGCCTGGGGGCAGAGAGGGAGAGGCAAGTGAGGGGAAAGAGAGAAGAGGCGTGGGAGTTTATCTACTCATGATCACAGCGAGTAATAATGCAGGCATTAACCCTAATTGATCGCCGGAGTTAAAGGCAGAAACGGCGAGGCGACGTGGTCGTGGTGGAGACGATGCTGAGGTGGCGTGGGGTCCAACGGTCAGCGAGAGACAGAAAGGGGTGATGGGGTCCACTTGTCTGTGACTCAGTGGGTGTGATATTCAGTGAAAAACGGTTCACTGCGGGGAAAGTTAGTCCGGCTGGCTACTGGGCTGGACTGGGCCTTGCTTAGTGGGTTGAGCTTGTTTCATTTTTTTTATATAGAAAGATTTTTCTTTTTCTATTTGAATTTCTGTTTTGATTTTCAAACAAACAATTCAAACAACAAATCAATTCAAACCACCACCAAACTTTGTATTGATTTTAATTCTGTTTAACATCATAATCCAAAGTCCAAAATAAAATAATTTTTATTCTTTTTAGGATCCATTAATAATTAAATAAATAGACCTTAGTCATTAATTCAAATAGGATTTGATTTATTTTAAAACTCTATTTGAAATCCAAAATAATACCAAAACCATTTCAGTAGGTTTTATTTAAAAATATAAAACACTTGGAAATCTTATTTAAAATATTTTAACAAGTTTTAGTGTTTATTTAAAAAGGAAAAAGGCCTTTACTTTAATAAAGTTGGATATTCATAAATCCTCATTATTTTATTCAAATAAACCTATACTCTTTTTATCAAATAGAAATATTTTATTTCAAAAGCTTGGCCAAGATCTAATTTGGCTCTATAAAATAATCCTTATTTATTAATTCTACTTTTCTTTTGAAAACCAAATCTTTTTATTAAAAGATTCCAAAATAGTGATTCCAATTATTAAAACTTTCTTTATTAATTGTTTATCTTTTTAAATCCCTTTTAGGATTTTATTTGATTAAAATAGGTTTGGGTGTTTCCAATTGGAATCAAAAAGTTTCTTCTCACCCTAAATTTCAACAAAATTTTATTTTGTTTATTTATTTTTCACATTTCAAAATTTGGAAAATTTTGGGATGTGACAGGCTACCACCCTTAAAAGAAATCTCGTCCCGAGATTTGGGAAGGATAGGGTTACAAGTTGGCTTCAAGGCAACTAGGGTACTACCACCCTTAAAAAATTTCCAACTAGATCACTTCTTGGCTTGCTTGGGATCTTGTTGAAACTTCTCTGGGCAAACATCTGCATTGTGTCCTTTGTTTCCACACTTGAAACATGTGACAAGGCTGAGATCCTTCATAGGCTTGTTTATCTTGTGCTTCATATTTTCTGGACAATTGCTTGCATAATGTCCTGGTTCTTTGCAATTGAAACACATCACTTGGCTGATATCTTTCTTTTCCTTTGATATCATTGCCTTTGGTTTTTTCCTTGGTTCTTCTTCTTTTCTGGGCATTCATTGGCATAGTGTCCCATCTCTTTGCAAGTGTAACATTGCTCTTGGGTAATATCCTTCTTGCTAGGGTTGGGGCATTTCTTCTTCTTCTTCTTGGGTCTCTCCAAAGCTAGGAGTTCTTCTAGTTCATGCTCTTCATACTTCACCACAAAGGTGGGAAATCTTTCTCTCTTCTTGGGGCATTTACTAGAGATATTACCTTCTTCTTCACAAGAGTAGCAACACTTTGTGATCACTTTGGATTTGGCCTTATGGTGCATAGTTTTGACTTTGCCTTCATTCTTCTTGGTAGAAGTTGTTCCTTCATGAGGGTTTACAAACTGTGGTTGCACTCCACCTTGTTTCCTTTGTTGAACTATGGAATAGCTGGGGCATTGGATAGGGACATGATTATTTCCTTCACATAGGAAACAAGTAGCTTGAGATGTGAGGCATTGATTATTTGGATGTTTCTCTTCACAGTTGGGGCATTGATCTTCATGCTCTTTGGAAGTGTGATCCTTCTCTCCACAAATATTGCAAGCTTGGGTTCCTTCTAGAATATCATCCTTGACATCCTTGTTGTCACAAACTCCTTGGGAAGAGTTGTCTCCCATGTTGATCATTTGATCTGTCACCTTATGCAACAGTTGGGTTTGGGTTTCCAAAAACCTTTGCATGGTTGGATCTACCTCACTAGTGTTGGCTAAAAATTGAGCTGTCACTTGGTTCAACTGGGTTTGAGTTACTATGAGTTCCTTCATGTTGGTCTCTTGGTTGTTGTTGTTGTCACCATTCTTGATGTTGGAGTTTCTTGGAGTAGTCATCTGTTTGGGTTGGATTGGGATTATAATAAGCAAAAGATTTCTAAGGAATCAATTCTAATCACACACATCACAATTCACTCAAGCAATGTGCAAGCAATCACAAACAAACATTCCATTCAAACAACAAGTTCAAGCACATCTTTAAGCAATAAAATATTTTTGTTACACCACATAAGTTGGTGTGTTCGATCTATACTTAATATGGTGGTCCATCTATATGGTTCACTTGAGATCTTTCCATCCTTCTTAGTTGGTTCTCCTTGAATGAGATCATGGTTTCCTTGGGAAATTCTTGTGTCTTGGTCACTAAACTTCAAAGTGATGATGGTTCCTTCTAAGTTGTGTTTCCTTAGTCCTCAAGTCTTGAGTAACATTTATTGTCTCACTTTTAGTCCTTAGTGATATCCAAGGTTGAAGTCCTTGTTGAGAATAAGGTTGAAATCACCTAAAGATGTTGAAGTCATTAGAGTTGATGAAGTCCTTTGCTCATGGTGAAGTCTTTGGCCATGGGGTAGGCTTTGTCCATCAAGTTGAAGATAGAAGACATGTAGAGTTGAAACCAAAATGGTTGAGGAAAGAGTTTATAAGATTGTTTGTAAATAAGTTTGGAACAAATACAACTCCTATTTTTCTAAGGGGTTTGTCCAATCCTAGGGTTACAAATCCTACAGGCAACACAATGCTCTGATACCATCTGTAAGATCCCTCCTTTATAAAGGAAAAGGTTCCCTGTGTTTACAATGCTAGTCCCTGGATCAATAGCTAGCATCCACAGTTAAGATGTAATATCAAGAAACAAGGTCATAATACAATCTTATAACCAGGAATAAAATAATTTATTACATCTTACATAGCTCATTTGGCTATCTCATTACAATGCAGCAGAATATAGCAATAGCATGGGGTCCTTCATCTTCAAAGTGCCACAGGCAGTCATGTTGGTTGTAGACTTGTAATCCTATTCAACAAACTTCACTAACATCAAACAAACCTGCAACATAATAAGTTGCAGCCACAAGGGTCAATACATTTGAATTGTATTGGCAAGTTTCACTACTATGTAGAAATAAGTGGATCCTATCACTACATGCATATTTGGCTAAGTAGGGTTTAAGCTCATTTGCAGAAAGCAATATAGTTCTATCCTATCTTTTCAAAATAGTTTCTGATCTTTGTCAAATCTTTCTGAACTTCTTGGAAAACTCCAAGTGCTTCAAATCCCTTGTTGTCACCATCAAGTTTTACTTTGAGAAATTGGAATGTCGAGATCTTCCATAGCTTCAGGCCTTAGTTGCTCAGTAGTTGTCCATAACCGGGGACACGGCTAAGTACTTAGAATTTGATCTTCTGCAGAAGTTGTACACTTTACCCACATGACACAATCTCGTCTTGATGCCACCAGTGGCCGCTGGATAAGTACACACCAAATGGAGTACCGGCAGATCGAGAATGTGACAAAGTCTTTCCATAGAAGTCCTCCCAAGACATAATGCTAGCATGTCTACCAGGCACCAATGTAAGGATATATTTCCAATACATGAATCCGGTTAACCTGAGTAGGTGCCAATGCAAGGGTCTTCCACTATGTAATTGACTAAGCCAGAGCCCATTTAGCATGTGGCTGTACACGGAAGCCACTTTATGAGAAACATGTTCAATCTCTAAGTCCCTGGGTGGTTTTCTTCTAGTGCACATACAAAAAGATAGCAATATAAACATGGTTCCCTTTGTTGCCACCTTATCCACAATTGAGTATCCACATTCCACCCAGGTGATTCATTGAGTACTTTTTTTATTATATAAAACATATATTTTTCCAACACTTCATATATTCATAACATGGTATTCCACCCCAAGTCTATAGCAGGGCTAAGCATACTACAACTATGATGTTTTCACTAAGGAAGATATAAAGGGTTTCCTAATAGGACATAGTATAGCATAGTAACATAGTAGCCCTATCATGCATACTATAAAAATACCACTAAGTGTAATGAAAATAGTAGGACATGGATGATAGTGCCACTTGCCTTTTTAGTAGAGAATGTTGGTTCACTTCTTGATCTTGCAAATACCACACTCTTCTAACTTCACTACAATTCAATCAAGCAAACACAAATTCAACTAACATTCAAACAATTTATCACACATAAAATAACAAAAACAAGGTCATGTATGCAAGCATGCAAAAGATAGTTTTATTTGCAAAAGTGGTTTCTACTAGGATCTAAACATTGTAAAGTTCAAAAGTGGTCATTTACTAAAGTGGTAAAACCATTTGCAAAAGGTTTTATCTATAAACCATTTTTAATTCAAATCAATATTTTAGCAAAGCAATATTCTTTAAAGAGTTCACCAAATATATTTTAATTCTCAAAACTTGGTGTTTAGGGTCAGAATGTTTGAATCAAATCATTTCCCAAAAGTTTCACTCAAAAATCATTTCTAAATCAAAAACAATATTTTTATTTGACTAGAAATGTGCTAACTCAAATATTTATTCCTTAACTTCACGAAATACATTTTTAAATCCATAAGTTGGTTCGTATGGTCAGTAGGTTCACACAAACCATTTTGCAAAGATTTCACATTAAAATTATATCTAGAACAATTTTTATATTCAAAATAAGCCTACACATGTTTCTGCAAATTCAACCAATTTTCCAGAAGCAAATCATTAAACAAAGTGCATGGTTGCAAAGTACTTGTTCTACTGATTCTATTGATATAAAAGTTTCAAAATTTGGACGTGTAGAACTAAAGTTATGAATTTTACAAGTTTGCAAATCAAATAGAACATTTTCTGGTTTTATTCAAACAGACTGGCCACGTGGCTCGATCTTATTGGCCGGTACCGCTTCGTGCGGATCAGCCTCTGTGAGTCGTTGGATCTAACTTAAATCGCACGGCGCTGATCAACTCATACCCCTTCGTCTGATTCTAATCCTAGCCGTAAGATCAAGATCTAACGGGCACAACTGCTTGGTCAAAGTCTGGCGGCGCTGCGCGGCGGCGAGCGGCGGTGCACGCTCTAGCGGTGTGCTTGCCAACATTGCAGGAAGCGAGGGAGAGAGGGAGATGGCTTACAGCATTCGCGTGGTCGAGGTGAAGCTCGAGGTGCTATCGGCTTGGCGAGGGGCGCTCAGTAACGGAGGGAATTGCTCGTCGGAGACGGCGTCGGCGTCGGGCGTCTCTGGAGGTTGTCGGGGACGGAGCTGCAGGTCGTACCGAGGCAAAGTAAGTGCACGGTTACACGCGAGCGAGCATGGGGAGTATGGGAGCATCACTGAGAGGGCTCGGGGTGGTCGGAGTTACCGGGGAAGGTCGCCGGAGTTGCTTGCAGACGGTGGCGCTGCTGGTGTGGTCGTTGCCGAGGGTTTGGGGCGCACACGAGCGAGTGGAGCACACGGACAGGTGCGCCTAGTGCTGGCGAGCAAGGTTGCATGCTCTAGGAGGAGAGGGGCGGCTGTGGTTCGCCGGAATTAGCTGGGAACGCCGTCGGAGACAGAGACGCTCGAGCTCGAAATTCACTCAGCCTGGGGGCAGAGAGGGAGAGGCAAGCGAGGGGAAAGAGAGAATAGGCGCGGGCGTTTATCTACGCGTGATCACGGCGAGGAATAACGCAGGTATTAACCTGAATTGATCGCCGGAGTTAAAGGCAGAAACGGTGAGGCGACGTGGTCGTGGTGGAGACGATGCTGAGGTGGCGTGGGGTCCAACGGTCAGCGAGAGACAGAAAGGGGTGATGTGGTCCACTTGTCTGTGACTCAGTGGGTGCGATATTCAGTGAAAATGATTCACTGCGGGGAAAGTTAGTTGGGCTGGCTACTGGGCTGGACTGGGCCTTGCTTACTGGCTTGAGCTTGTTTCATTTTTTTTATACAGAAAGATTTTTCGTTTTCTATTTGAATTTCTGTTTTGATTTTCAAACAAACAATTCAAACAACAAATCAATTCAAACCACCACCAAACTTTGTATTGATTTTAATTCTGTTTAAAATCATAATCCAAAGTCCAAAATAAAATAATTTTTATTCTTTTTAGGATCCATTAATAATTAAATAAATAGACCTTAGTCATTAATTCAAATAGGATTTGATTTATTTTAAAACTCTATTTGATATCCAAAATAATACCAAAACCATTTCAGTAGGTTTTATTTAAAAATATAAAACACTTGGAAATCTTATTTAAAATATTTTAACAAGTTTTAGTGTTCATTTAAAAAGGAAAAAGGCCTTTACTTTAATAAAGTTGGATATTCATAAATCCTCATTATTTTATTCAAATAAACCTATACTCTTTTTATCAAATAGAAATATTTTATTTCAAAAGCTTGGCCAAGATCTAATTTGGCTCTATAAAATAATCCTTATTTATTAATTCTACTTTGCTTTTGAAAACCAAATCTTTTTATTAAAAGATTCAAAAATAGTGATTCCAATTATTAAAACTTTCTTTATTAATTGTTTATCTTTTTAAATCCCTTTTAGGATTTTATTTGATTAAAATAGGTTTGGGTGTTTCCAATTCGAATCAAAAAGTTTCTTCTCACCCTAAATTTCAACAAAATTTTATTTTGTTTATTTATTTTTCACATTTCAAAATTTGGAAAATTTTGGGATGTGACATAACCAAGGGAGTGGACGCGGAGACACAAGGATTTGTTTCCCGTAGTTCCTTCCTTTTAAGGGGAAGTACGTCTATGTTTGGAGAGGGGGTGGTTTCAAACCACCAACGCCATGAGAGGCCTCCCTTGTTCTCCGATGAACCTCACCCCAACAGGCTCGATTCACCTTCCACTATATCGGCAGCCTTCGAGGTGGAAGCCGGCACCTTTACAACAAGTTCGGGGCACACATCCACAACTAAATTGGAGGCTCCCAAATACAAGCAAGCTGTCAAGACAAATCAAAGACAAGCTTGTAAGAACCAAATCAAAGTTAGGGTTTCCAAAGAAACACTAGAGCTTGGGGGCCCTCAAGTGAATGAGGGGGAAATGAAGATCTCTCTTGGTGAAGATGTAAATCAAGGCCTCCTACTTCGATTCTCCAAAGATCAATGACTTTGGATGGTTGGATGAAGACATCTTGTGGATTTGGTGGCTCTAATGGGGTTGGTGTTCTTGAGCAGCTCGAGCAGCCAGAGGAAGAAGATAAGGGTCCCTATTTATAGACAGCCCCCTCCACGAACCGTTTTCTGACCGTTGTAGAAAATTCAGACCGGAGACTCCGGTCTAGAGACCGGAGACTCCGGCCAATCTCCGGACCAGTCTCCGGACTGCCCTTCTGACTGACCCAGGCCAGTTCTTCACCAGCAACACCGGAGACTCCGGCCAATCTCCGGACCATTCTCCGGACTGCCCTTCTGACTGACCCAGGCCAGTTCTTCACCAGCAACACCAGAGACTCCGACCTTCCAACACCGGAGACTCCGGACTGACCAAAGTCCGGAGACTCCGGAGTAACCTCCGGTGCGGCCTCCGGACCCCTAGTCAGAATGTCCCAGCCAGGTTCTAGGAGGCACAACCGGAGCCAGAACCGGAAACTCCAGACCACACCGGAGACTCCGGTCTTGGCAGACCAGAGACTCCGGTCTGGAGTTTCCAGAACAGTGGCAAATGTATGTGGTCTTTTCCCAAGAGTGTGTGTGATGTTTATCAATGATAATACCAACCTGTGGACAATAACACACTATAAAATGATCTACTTGTTGTTAACGAACACCAAAAGTGATTATGACAATAAATGCCCTTTCAGTGCTCTTCACACCCTGCGCTTGGGGTTACCAACAAAGTGCCACGTCGAGCACCATCAAGTCTTTCTGGCGCCGTTGCCGGGGAGGCTAAGGACATCTTCACTATGGGAGTCCTTCTCTTCCTTTCTCTTTACTTTGTTTTTAGTTTGCTTAGTTTCTTTTGCTTGGTTTTGTTTGCCTCTTTTCAAAAAAACCCCAAAAAAATTGTCTAGTTTGGTTTGCTTGCTTTATTCAAAAACACAAAAAAAAATAGTTCCTACTCTAGTTGGTGGTCTGTTATTGCCTTGCTTGGTCATGCTTTCTATCAATGGATGGTTTCTTTGATACTAGTTCTTATTGGCAAGGTGGGTTCACGGAAGAACAAAAGTATTATTAACTGTTTGTCACAAAAAGGGAGACACTTATGGGAACAAATTGATAAGTTGAATACTATTGCTAGAGACGTGTGCTCTACTTATAATGTTACTTATTGATTTAATAAAGCTTGTTGCTGCAGGAGGTATAAACACCTACCCTTTCAATGTGAGTATAATGATAATGTTACCATATCTTCTTATGTTAAAGGAAATTATGATTTTGATGATGTGGAACAAATTGAAGAATTTATTGCCTTCAAGGGTGCATTTGAACTTGCCAGTTTGCTTGAAAATACTGATGATGCACCTTATGAACATGAGGTTTTGGAGATACTTAAATTTTCCTTTGATAATTACAAGGAAGAAAATAGCTATATTCTTGAATATTTTAATAGAAGCTTTCCACAAATGGAAGAGACTAATGCCTTGCAGGAGCCTATGGAATAAGAAATTGTTGAAACTGGAAGCTCATTAGATGAAAAAGAGGAGGAGAGTGATGAACAAAATGAGGAAGAACGGATCTACCCATTCCTACCTTCTAATGAGAGTAACTCTTCATCTCTTACCTTATCTGATTGTCCCCCATGCTTACCAAAGGAGGATGAATGTTATGTTCCTGTGGATCCTTTTGAAATATCTACTTTGGATAAAACCTGTGAAGGTTTTAATCCCACTGTTTTTGAGCTTGATACAAATTATGAGTTTGTAGATCATGAAAAGAATGCTTTATGTGATAGCTATATAGTTGAGTTTATTCATGAGGCTACTGAAAATTATTATGAGAGAGGAAAATATGGTTGTAGAAGTTTTCATGGTACTAAAACACCTCTCTATGTGCTGAAAGTTTTGAAGTTGCTCTTGTTTCATCTTCCTATGCCTGTCACTTTGTTCTTTGTGAATTTATGTGCATACAAGATTACTATGCATAGGAAGTGGGTTAGACTTAAATGTGTTTTGAATTTTCTTCTTGATGCTCTCTTTGATTTCAATTCATATTTCTTATGTGAGCATCTTCTTAAACTATCAAGCCTAACTTAAAGGCGTTAAAGAAAAGTACTTGTTGGGAGATAACCCAAGAGTTTCCTTGACTATTGGAAGTTATTACTTCAGTAATGACCTCTCCTTATCCTTTTTGTTTGCTTTTTGTGCCAAGAATGACCTCTAATGAGAGGGAAGTAAGATTTGAGGAGTTGCTGTCCTGAAACAGATTTCTATCCTCCACCATAAACATTTGTGAGGAGTCTCTGTAACTCGGATTGAGCTCAAAATTTACGAATAAATACCCCAGTATGTTATCTAACTTTCATTAGTTCAACACTTTTCCATTTGAATAACAGAAGGTCTTCGAAAAAATCGGTTTCTACCTGCTGGTCTGTTTTGACAGATTTCTGCCATTATTTGCATGTGCTTCTTATTGATTCCTTTTTGGGAAATTGAGCTTTTTGAGGGAATTGCTACAGTAGCTTGTGTTTTTAGTGAAAAGTTTTGCTGTTCCAAAGCTTTGACTAAAGGTATATTATCTTTTGATTACACTAATGTTGCTAATGAAGATAGTGTGAAGTTTTGTATGAAGGAAAAATTTCAGGTGTAAAGAGAGAATGATGTAATGAGATGAAGAGTCAACAAAATCTCAAGCTTGGGGATGCCACCTCGGTGTCACCCAAAGAAATATCCAAGAGTTATAAGCGTCAAATCTTGGGGATGCCCAAGGCATCCCCTTCTTCATCAATAAAAATATCAGGTCTTTCTAGACACTTTGTTTTTATTGCTTCATGCATTGTTGTGTTGTTCTTGGAGTGTCTTAGTTTTCATTTGGTTTTCTTAGTTTGTTTAGTTTGCTTGAGTATTTTGGACCCCCGTTCTCTCTTTGTTGTTTTGCAAATAAGTTGCTTGGTGTTGGAAAGGAGTAGTAAGTTCTTGCTTGTAAGTGCAAGAGGAGCTTGCATTGATTGGGACTTAGACTTTAGCATGACATGCTAGGTGTTGTTTTGACCATATGCATAGTGATTATTGCTGTATCATGTCTTGTACCAAACAATTGGGATTGCTTAGTGTGCCTTGAGGAAATTATGCGTTGTTTTAGCATGCAAAAGCATAGTATTGTGGTTTTTCTCGTTTGAGGTTTGTTTGGGTTGACTTGACACATGCTCACACCATGTTATGACTCTCACAAGTCACCATTATCCTCTATGATCATTTAGTCCTTGACTTGTAGTACCACTCTATGCCTTGATTAGTAATGTTTTGTCGCTCTGCATGATTATGGCCACTATTGCTCTCTAATTTGGTTGCTCCCAGTCTTTTGCTAGCCTCCACTTGTATGAGTAAGCTCTACTCATGCTTCCAACTCCCAAGAAACCAAGTTATTCCAAAGTGTCCACTATAAACTCCTATGCATGGTGTGTTACACCATTCCAAGTATATTCTTGTTTTCAGCTATCTTCCAATTAAAAACTATTTTGTTATGTGAAAACTTAGTGATTAAAGCCCTCACAAACTTGATGGCACACTTTATATTTATTTGCCCCTAATAAACTTGAAACATTGTATCATCTATGTTGTATATGCTTGTACTTATACGTTGGAATTAGCAGGACCGTGCTGTCACGGGGAACGTTTTCAACATTGCACTTGTACTTTGTACTCAGTTGATATCATGCTCTTTTGTCTATAGATGTCACCGGTGTGAAATAAAGAGGGAACTTGTAAGTCCATGGAGTTTGTATTTTGTGTTAGAGAAACGCCTGGGCCGCTAGCCTAATCCATGCCTAATCATGGTGGAAACTTGCAACATCACCATAGTGAGCTATCTATGAAGCATCCTCCATAAAAAGCTATGCATATAGTAAATAAAAAGATCGCTGAGATGCTCATTGTCTACTTGCCTTGTCATTTTGGTTATGGGATAGCTCTTGTACCATGTGCAAGGGGTACCCCGTTGGAGGTTCTCTATGATATGCAAATACTTACAGTGACAAGAACTTACAGGTGATTGAAGTTGAGTAGCATGAGGTGTGGCCCTTGTATTCAAGGGACTTGAGATTTCCAACTTATACTTTGTCAAGCATATACTCCATCTTTGTTCACTTTAACCTTAATCAATTCAAGATGCTTATGATAGGGGCAATGAGGGCTGGAAGCTAACAAGTACCATAATTTTTGGAAGCTCTTTTTGAAACTTGAAATCCCTGCTTCCTTTATAAAAGGCCTTTCTTCCACCACTATTGAGTCTCCACCTTCTACCTTTAGGCACCATTAAGAGAGCATAGTTGTCATTCTGTGTGCAGTGTCCCAAAGTTATTGATTTATGCATATTGTGTTACTACTTGTTCTTGTGCTATTTGTTTCTAGTCACCCTTGTGAACTTTGAAGGTGTCCTATGCATCTATTTGCTACTTTATGAGGGACAAGCTGATTACCACTATGCTATGGTTTCTATATGTGAAACAAACAAACATTTTTCAATGAATATTGTTCATGATCTTTGTTTGTAGCCTGTCATGTTGCATGCATAGTTACTATGTCCTATTGTTAGAACTCCATCTTTCATGATCATGTTTAGAGTTCTTTGATCCCAGCTTTCAATGCTTGCAAATGGTTTGATCTTTATTGTGAGGGTGCATGTCACCTCAAAAATTATTCTTTTTATCACTTACCTACTCGAGGACGAGCATGAGTTAAGCTTGGGGATGCTTGATACGTCGGAAACGTATTTATAATTTTTGATGTTCCATGCTTGTTTAGTATCTACTTTGATTTGCTTTGTCCACACTTTGAGGTGCTTTTCATATGTTTTCTGGTACTAACCTATTAACAAGTTGCCACAATGCCAGTTGCCTATTTTCTGCTATTTTTTGTTCCAGAAAAGCTAGTAAGGAAATATTCTCGGAATTGTACGGGACAAAAGCCAAAATCAATATTTCACCGAGGAGAGCACGGAGTCTAGAGGAGAGACGGAGGGGCGCCACAGGGCGGCTGCACCCCTAGGCGCGGGCCCACCCTGGGTCGCGCCTAGGCAGGGTGTGGCCCCCCTGGCCGCCTCCCAGCCTATCCTCTTCGCCTATAAGAAGCCCCCAATGTCTAAACCCTAAGCACCCGATCAATATTCCACGAAATCATATGTAGCCGCCGCCACCATCGTCCCCAGATCGAGGGGATCTAAAGCTCTTCCCGTCACCCTGCCAGAGGGGAGACCATCCCGGAGGCCTTCTTCTTCATCATGCCAGCCTCCGATATCAAGTGTGAGTAGTTCCACCTTGTACTACGGGTCCATGTAGTAGCTAGATGGTTGTATCTCCTTGTGCTTTTCATGTCTAGATCTTGTGAGCTCCGTTCATGATCAAGATCTCATCTATTTGTAATCATGCATTTAATGTTTGTGGGGATCCGATGGATATTGAGATTACTATGTCAGATTGATTAATAGTTTTGTCTTATTGATTCTATCATTTCTGTGTTGTTTGTGATCTTGCATGATCTCCATTGTTAGTAGCTATCTTGGCCAAGTAGTTGCTAGTGACTCCAAGAGGGGGTATTTATGCTCGATAGTGGGTTCTTGCCTCTACTTAATCAAGGGAAGTGACAGAAATATCTACAGTTGTAGATGTGATGTTGCCACTAGGGAGAAAACACCGGTCTCTTGTTCATGGAACAAGTGGATTGTTTACCTTACACACTTTGCTTAAAGCAGTTTTTTGTTGCTTGCAACTTAATACTGGAGGGGGTTCGGATGATAACCCAAAGGTGGACTTTCCTAGTCATAGATGCAGTTGGATGGCGGTCTATGTATATTGTTGTATTGCCCAATCGAATCTCATAGGATCTTTATGTCTAGTATTGCATTGTTATGCCTTGCTCAGTCCTGTCAATTGCACTGTTGTAATTTGTTTACCCAACATGCCATGTTTGTTTATCTAAGGAGAACACCTCTAGTGAACTATGGACCCCGGTTCAATCTTTACCATTGATACATCTTTCACTGTTATTGTTTACTTGCTGCAAACCATCATCACCTTCCACACCATACAGTTAATCCTTTGTTACAACAACTGGTGAAATTGACAACCTCACTGTTAGTTGGGCAAAGTCTTGAGTTTGTGTTTTGCAGGTTTCCACGTTGCTTGCAACACCTTTGAGACATCTCCTTCCTCCTACTGGTTCGATAACCTCGGTTTCTTATTGAGGAAAAACTTGATGCTGTGTTGCATCATTCCTTGCTCTTGGGGTTTCCCAACGAAGCGCTCCATGTTGACGTAGTGCCATCAAGACTTTTTCTAGCGCCGTTGCTGGGGAGGCTAAGGACGTCTTCATAAGGGGAGTCCTCCTCAACCTTTCTCTTTACTTTGTTTTTGGTTTGTTTAGTTTCTTTTGCTTGGTTTCGTTTTCCTCTTTTTATCAAAAACTTCAAAAAAAAATTAGTTTAGTTTGGTTTGCTTTCTCTTATCAAAAACACAAAAAAATTAGCTCCTACTCTAGTTGCCACCTTGCTCTAGCTCACCGTGTTGTCCCCCAATTTCACCCTGAAGGACCTTTCAATAGGTAGTGGCTCCATAATTGAGAAAGATAATATTGAAGAATTCTTTAATCATGTTTGCAAGCATGAGGATATTGAGGATAGATCTATAGCAAAACTTGCTCCTAATTATGAAATTGCTGCAGCTTCTTTAGTTCATATGTTGGAGGCTAGGTTTGTTAGCCTTAACCCCATGATGCAAATTTTGTTCCTAAAACTAAAATAAGAAGAGAACGCTGAAAAGAGAGAATTTATCCTTGAAACTTTACTAAAAGAGTTCCATGATGTTGCTAAGGAAGCCAAAAAGGCCTTCGAGCGTTTTAATATGCTAGGCTCATGTGTAGATGTTGTGGGTACTTCAGATAAAACCAAACCTATAGAGAAATTTAAGATACCCATACCCTTTAAGCTTGTTGGGATGCATGAAGCCTTTGAAACGAATTTTGATTGGATTGTTCCTGAAAACCCTTTTGATGAAAGTAGTGAACCAAAGAGATATGAGAAGGTATCCTCCAAAACTCATTTGGACGAGATACCTTTCATAGTTGAAGACTTTGCAAGCATTGATCTTAATTCTTCATTTGAAAACACTTGATTTCTTACTTCTTGTGCCTAACTTAAAGGCGTTAAAGAAAAGTACTTGTTAGGAGATAACACAAGAGCTTCCTTGAGTCTTGGAAGTTATTACTTCAGTAATGACCTCTCCTTATCCTTTTTGTTTGCTTTATGTGCCAAGAATGACCTCTAATGAGAGGGAAGTAAGATTTGGGGAGTTGCTGTCCCGAAACAGATTTCTGTCCTACACCATAAATATTCGTGAGGAGTCTCTGTAAGTAGGATTGAGCTGAAAATTTACAAATAAATCCCCCAGTATGTTAGATAACTTTCGTTAGTTCAACACTTTTTGATTTCAGCAACAGAAGGTCTTCGAAAAAATCGGTTTCTACCTGCTGGTTTGTTTTGACAGATTTCTGCCATTATTTGCATTTGCTTCTTATTGATCCCTTTTTGGGTTCTTTTTGGGAAATTGAGCTTTTTCAAGGAGTTGCTATAGTATCTTATGTTTTTTGTGAAAAGTTTTTCTGTTCTAAAGCTAAACCCAAGGGTCTATTATCTCTTGAATACACTAATGTTGCTAATGAAGATTGTGTGAAGTTTTGTATGAAGGAAAATTTTCAGGTGTAGAGAGAGAATGATGTAATGAGATGAAGAATGGAAAAAATCTCAAGCTTGGGGATGCCACCCCGATGTCACCCCAAGAAATACCCAAGAGGTACAAGCGTCAAAGCTGGGCATCCCCTTCTTCATTAATATAAAGCTCAGGTCTTTCTAGACACTCCGTTTTTATTGTTTCATGCACTGTTGTTTTGTTCTTGGAGCATCTTAGTTTTCGTTTGCTTTGCTTAGTTTGTTTAGTTTGCTTGAATAAAGTAGTTTGGACCCCCGTTCTCGCTGTGTTGTTTCAAATAAGTTGATTGGTGTTGGAAAGGAGTAGAAAGTTCTTGCTTGAAAGTGCAAGAGGAGCTTGCATTGACTGTGACTTAGACTGCATGTCATGCTAGTGTTGTTTTGACCTTATGCTTAGTGATTATTGTTGTAGCATGACTTGTTCCAAACAATTGGGATTGCTTAGTGTGCCTTGAAGGAATCATGTGTTGTTTTAGCATACAAAAGCATAGTATTGTGGCATTCTCCTTTGATGCTTTGTTTGAGTTTACTTGGCACATGCTCACACCATGTTATGACTATGAACAAGTCACCATAGCCTCTATGATCATTTAGTCCTTGACTTGTAGTACCACTCTATGCTTTGATTAGTAATGTTTTGTCTCTCTGCATGATTATGGCCATTATTGCTCTCTTAGTTGGTTGCTCCCAGTCTTTTGCTAGCCTCCACTTGTATGAGTAAGCTCTACTCATGCTTCCAACTCCCAAGAAACCAAGTTATTCCAAAGTTTCCACTATAAATTCCTATGCATGGTGTGTCACACCATTCCAAGTATATTCTTGTTTTCAGCTATCTTCCAATTAAAAAGTATTTTGTTATGTGAAAACTTAGTGATTAAAGCTCTCATGAACTTGATGGCACACTTTATTATTCTTGCCCCTAATAAACTTGAACCATTGTGTCATCTATGTTGTATATGCTTGCACTTATACGTTGGAATTAGCAGAACCATGTTTTCATGGGGAGCGTTTTCAAGATTGCACTTGTACTTTGTACACAGTTGATATCATGCTCTTTTGTCTATGGATGTCGTCGGTGTGAAATGAAAGGGGGAGCTTGTAAGTCCATGGAGTTATGTATTTTGTGTTAGAGAAACGCCTGGGCCGCTAGCCTAAGCCATGCCTAATTATGGTGGAAACTTGCAGCATCACCATAGTGACATCTATGAAGCAATCTTCTTATAAAAAAAGAGATTGAGAAAAAAGAGACATTGAGAAAAGAGGAAAGAGAAAAAAAAGCACCATATCCCATGGTAAATATGAAGAATGTTGAGATGCTCATTGTATGCTTGCCTTGTCATTTTGGTTATGGGAAAGCTCATGTACCATGTGCAAGGGGTACCCCGTTGGCGGTTCTCTATGATACACATGTACTTACTATGACAAGAACTTGCAAGTAACTAAACTTGAGTAGCATGAGGAGCGGCCCTCGTATTGAAGGGACATGAGATTGCCAACTTATACTTTGTCAAGCATATACTTCATAGTTTGTTCACTTTAACCTTAATCACTTCAAGATGCTTATGATAGGGGCAATGAGGGCTGAAATCTAACAAGTACCATAATTTTTGGAAGCTCTTTTTGAAACTTGAAATCCCCGCTTCCCTTTGAAGGGCCTTTCTTCCACTATTATATGGAGTCTCCACCTTCTACCTTTAGGCACCAGTTAAGAGAGCATAGTTGCCATTCTTAGTTCTATGTGCAGTGTCTCAAAACTTATTGATTGATGCATATTGTTGTATTACTTGTTCTTGTGCTATTTGTATCTAGTCACTCTTATGAACTTTGAAGGTGTTTTAAGCATCTATTTGCTACTCTATGAGGGACAAGCTGAATGTCACGATGCCATGTTTTCTGTATGTGAAACAAACAAACGTTTTTCAATGCATGTTATTCATGATCATTGTTTGTAGCCTTTCATGTTGCATGCATAGTTACTTTGTCTTACTGTTAGAATTCCATCTTTCATGCACATGTTTAGAGTTCTTTGATCCCAGCTTTCAATGCTTGCAAATGTTTTGATCTTGGTTTTGATGGTGCATGTCACCTCAAAGATTATTCTTTTTATCACTTACCTACTCGAGGACGAGTAGGAGTTAAGCTTGGGGATACTTGATACGTCGGAAACGTAACTATAATTTTTGATGTTCCATGCTTGTTTAGTATCTACTTTTCTTTGCTTTGTCCACACTTTGAGGTGCTTTTCATATGTTTTATGGTACTAACCTATTAACAAGTTGTCATAGTGCCAGTTGCCTGTTTTCTGCTATTTTTGGTTCTAGAAAAGCTAGTAAGGAAATATTCTCGGAATTGGACGGGACAAAAGCCAAAGTCAATATTTCACCGAGGAGAACATGGAGTCCAGAGGAGAGACGAAGGGGCACCACAGGGCAGCTGCACCCCCCAGGCGCGGGCCCACCCTGGGCCGCGCCTGGGCAGGGTGTGGCCCCCTGGCCACCTCCCAGCCTTGCCTCTTCGCCTATAAGAAGCCCCCGATGCTTAAACTCTAAGCACCCGAGCAATATTCCACGAAACCGTCTGTAGCCGCCGCCACCATCATCCCTAGATCGGGGGGAATCTGAAGCTCTTCCCGGCACCCTGCGGGAGGGGAGATCATCCCGGAGGCCTTCTTCTTCATCATGACAGCCTCCAGTATGAAGCGTGAGTAGTTCCACTTTGTACTATGGGTCCATGTAGTAGCTAGATGGTTGTATCTCCTCCTTGTGGTTTCATGTCTAGATCTTGTGAGCTCCATTCATGATCAAGATCTCATCTATTTGTAATCATGCATGTAATGTTTACGGGGATTCGATGGATATTGAGATTACTATATCAGGTTGATTAATGGTTTTGTCTTATCGATTCTATCATGTCTGTGTTGTTTGTGATCTTGCATGCTCTCCATTGTTAGTAGCTATCTTGGCCAAGTAGTTGCTAGTGACTCCAAGAGGGGGTATTTATGCTCGATAGTGGGTTCTTGCCTCTACTTAATCAAGTGAAGTGATAGAAATCTCTACGGTTGTAGATGTGTTGTTGCCACTAGGGAGAAAACAACGGTCTCTTGTTCATGGAACAAGTGGATTTTTTACCTTACACACTTTGCTTAAAGTAGTTATTTGTTGCTTGCAACTTAATACTAGAGGGGGTTCGGATGATAACCCAAAGGTGCACTTCTAGTCATAGATGCAGTTGGATGGCGGTCTATGTATATTGTTGTATTGCCCAATCGAATCTCATAGCTCTTTATGTCTAGTATTGCATTGTTATGCCTTGCTCAGTCCTATCAATTGCCCTGTTATAATTTGTTTACCCGCACGCCATGTTTTTTTATCTAAGGAGAACACCTCTAGTGAACTATGGACCCCGGTCCAATCTTTACCATTGATACATCTTCCACTTTTACTGTTTACTTGTTGTAAACCATCATCACCTTTCACACCATACAGTTAATCCTTTGTTACAACAACTGGTGAGATTGACAACCTCACTGTTAGTTGGGGCAAAGTCTTGAGTTTGTGTTGTGCAGGTTTCCACGTTGCTTGCAACACCTGTAACACCACGGTTCTGAAAAGACCGTGGCTTCTATGTGACATGCCAATCCCTGGATCGGTTCATTGGCCCATAATAGAATAAGATGAATAACATAGCAAAATATCCGTGTATCATAAATAACGAAGATCCAGAGTACCATTATGTTGGAATTATGCCCTAGAGGCAATAATAAAGATGTTATTATTATAATTCTTGTTCATGATAATGTTTATATTCCATGCTAGAATTGTATTAAGCGGAAACTTTAATACTTGTGTGGTTTGTGAACAACACCGTGTCCCTAGTACGCCTCTATGGACTAGCTCATTGATTAATGATGGTTAAGGTTTCCTAACCATGGACATGAGTTGTCAGTTAATAATGAGATCATATCATTGGGAGAATGATATGGTGGACAGACCCAAACTAAGCGAAGCAATTAGATCGTGTCATCGTGTTCGTCTTTGCGAAGCTTTTCTTATGTCAAATATTGTATTCCTTAGACCTTGAGATAATACAACTCCCTGGTATCGGAAGAAAGCTTTGAGGTCATCAAACGTCATCCTATGAGAGGGTGATCATAAAGGTGGCTCTCAGGTGATCGGAAAGTATCTGTTGGGTTGTATGTATCGATATGGGATTTGTCCCTCCCAAGTCGGAGAGATATACTTTGGGCCCACTCGGTAATCGATATCAACACCGCTTGCAAGCATGTGGTTAAGGAGTTAATCACAAACTGATATCGGATTACGGAACGAGTAAAGTACTTGCTGTGAACGAGATTGAACTAGGTATGACGGTACCGACGATCGAATCTCGGGCAAGTAAAATATCGTGAGACGAAGGGAATATATATATGGGATTGATTGAATCCTGGCATCGTGGTTCATCCGATATGATCATCGATGAATGTGTGGGAGTCAATATGGGTTTCCAGACCCCGCTGTTGATTATTGATAGAAGATCATGTCTGCATATTCTCGAACCCGCAGGGTCACACACTTAACGTGTCTCGACGCTAGGATAGATTGGATAATTGGTTTATGAGTTTTTGTTCGGAGTCTCGGATGGGATCCAAGACATCACGAGAGGTTCCGGAGTGGTCCGGAGAATAAGATTCATATAAGGCAGTGCATTTTTTGGAGTTCGGAATTGTTCCGGGTTAATCGGTATTGTACCGGAAGCTTCTAGAACCTTCCGGAAGGGGACCAACGTGGCCCCACCTTACGGGAGGGGGAATGGGCCTATGAGGGGGTGCTCTGTCCGCATTGGGCCAGGGGCACAAGGCCCCATAGGGCCCAGCCGGCCAAGAGAGGTTTAAACTCTAGATAGAGCTTCTAGAAGGGGGGGTTTCCTTGCCCCCCACTCTTCCTCCTTGGGGCCGCCGGTTTGGCTTGGGGGAGGGGTTAGGGCTGCGCCCACCCCTCTATATATAGAGGGCTGGGGGCGCACCACCCCCCCACACCTTCCCCTCCAACCCTAGCCGCCCTGCTGCCCTCCTCTCTCCCTCCCGACTGTTTGTAGGCGAAGCCCTGCTGCAGAAATTCTCCACCATATACACCACGCCGTCGTGTTGTAGATCCAATCCGTCTCTCCACCATACTTGCTTGTCTGAGGAAGGAGGAGATGTCGAGGTGCTGCACGTGTGCATCTCACGGAGGCACCGCCACTTGTGGTGCTAGATCGGATCGGATCGCGAGGAGGAGAAGCGAGTACGACTACATCACCCACGTTCCGACGAACGTTCCGCTGTGCGAATCTTCAAGGGTAGAAGATCTAATCCAATCTCTCTCGTTGTTTGCATCTCCTAGATTAGATCTTGGCTTTCCCTCTGTTCGCATCCGTAGAAAATTTTGATTTACTATGCCGCGAAACCCTTCAGTGGTATCAGAGCCAGGTTTATGCGTAGATGTGTTTCACGAGTAGAACGCAACATGGTTGTTGCGGGCGTTGATGTTTTCTATTGCAAGCCTCTTGTTTGTGTTCTTCTTATGACACGGGATAGTGAGATTGAAGCGGTCCAGGCCAACCTTACGCGACGTCGTTCGCGAGACCGGCTTCGCACTTGACGTGTGGCTTGTTCCACACATGTGGTTGGTGGATGTCAGTTTCTCTCACTATAGTTGTCATGGGATTAACACCGGAGTTTGGCAACCATAATATCACCGTTGTGGCTTTCCGTAGGTAAGAATCGTTCTTAGCATATACTCCCATAAGCCACATAAAACATGCAACAACAAAGTAGAGGCGTCTAACTTGTTTTTGCAGGGAGTGTTTTCTGTGATATGGTATGGCCCAAGATGTGATGTGTATATTGTATGCGATGATCATGTTTTGTAATGTTTCATGACTTGCATGTCGATGAGTACACAACCGGCAGGAGCCATATGGTTGTCTTTATAATTGTGTATGACCTGCGAGTCAACTTCTTATACGCCATGTAATAGCTTTACTTTATCGCTAAGTAGTTAGCAATAGTTGTAGTTGTTATTCGTGGTGGAGGCAATCATGGTGGAGTGATGGAGATCATGCCGGAACGCACAAGATGGAGATCATTGCGTGAAGATTGGCTATACCATGTCACATTAAAGTTATATGCATGTGATGTTTATCCTTTTATGTATCTTATTATGCTTAGATCACGACGGTAGCATTATAAGATGATTCCTTACTTAAAGATCAAGATAAAAACTGTGTTCTCCCCAAGTATGCACTGTTGCGAAAGCTCGTCGTGTCCAAGCATCACGTGATGATCGGGTGCTATAGACTCTACGCTCACATACAACGGGTGCAAGACAGTTTTGCACACGCGGAAATACTTGGGTCTAACTTGACGAGCCTAGCTTGTACAGACATGGCCTCAGAACACAAGAACCGAAAGGTTAAGCATGAGTCATATGAATGATATGATCGACACTTCGTTGTCCACCATTGAAACCACATCTCTTCTCGTGATGATCGGATTAGGTGTGGTGAATTTGGATCGTGTTCACTAAACAACTTGAGGGATGTTGAATTTAGTGGGAGTTCATCTAGTAATTTGATTAAGTTGAACTATTTATCATGAACATAGTCTAAATTGTACTTGCAAATGCTGTAGATCACATGGCCAAGTCCAACTTCAACTTCAATGTTTTTGCTGAGATAGAAAAGCTTAGAAACAGTGGGTCTAACTTCACCAAATGGTTCCGCATTCTGAGAATCATTCTCGCTGGCGGACAAAAGGACTATGTCCTTGAGAAAGCGCTAGGTGACGCCCCTGCTATAGATGCGCCGGCTAATGAAAAAGCTGTTTATCAGTCGTGCAAGGATGATTATGATTTGATTAAGATTGCCATGTTGTATGCTATGGAATCGGATCTTCAAAATCGTTTTGAAGAGTTCGCCGGGCCCTTTGAGATTCTCGAGGAGCTGAAAAACATGTTTCAGACTCAAGCCCGTTCTGAGAGATATGAGATCTCTAAGAAATTCTTTAAGTACAAGATGGAGGAAGGGAGTTCCGTTAGTGAGCATGCCATTGAGATGACAGGCTACACTCAACGCCTTGAGCAACTGGACTGCAAGATTCCAGAGGAGCTCAAGATTAACACTCCTAACTACAAAAGTTTTGTAGTTGATCACAATCAGATTGGTTCCACTGATATGATCACTAAGCTCTTTGCTAAGATGAAAGTAGCAGAGGTGAACATAAAAAAGAATAATCATGTGTTGATGGTCAACAAGCCCCCCACCTTCAAGAAAGGCGGCGGCAAGCGCGTTGCCCCTGCTGAGAAGAAGCTCAAGTCTGGTCCTAAACCGGACACTTAGTGCTTCTATTGCAAGGACAAGGGTCACTGGAAGCGCAACTGTCCGAAGTACTTAGCGAACAAGAAGGCTGGCACCATCAAAGGTATATTTGATATACATGTTATTGATGTTTTCCTTACTAGCCCTCGTTGTAGTGCCTGGGTATTTGATACCAGTTCAGTTGCTAATATTTGTAACTCGAAACAGGAGCTACGGAATAGACGGCGGCTTGCGAGGGATGAGGTGACGATGCGCGTTGGCAACGGATCAGGAGTTGATGTGATGGTCGTCGGCACGCTCTCCTTAGTTTTACCTTCGGGATTAGTTTTAAACCTTAATAAGTGTTATTATGTGCCTACGTTGAGCATGAACATTATTTCTGGATCTTGTTTATTGCAAGACGCTTATTCATTTAAATCGGAGAATAATGGTTGTTCTATTTATATGAGTAACATCTTTTATGGTCATGCACCTATTGTGAATGGTTTATTTCTTCTAAATCTCGAAAGGGATGAAACACACATCCATAACATTGAGGCTAAGAGATGAAAAGTAGATAGTGATAATACTACTTATTTGTGGCACTGTCGTCTAGGTCATATTGGTGTAAAGCGCATGAAGAAACTCCATTCTGATGGACTTTTGGAGTCTCTTGATTTTGAATCATTTGACACATGCGAACCATGCCTCATGGGCAAGATGATCAAAACCCCGTTCTCCGGTATGATGGAGCGAGCAACGGACTTGTTGGAAATCATACATACCGATGTATGCGGACCGATGAGTGTTTCGACGCGCGGTGGATATCGCTATTTTCTCACTTTTACCAATGACTTAAGTAGATATGGGTATATCTATTTAATGAAACATAAATCTGAAACGTTTGAAAAGTTCAAAGAATTTCAGAATGAAGTGGAGAACCATCGTAACAGAAAGATTAAGTTTCTACGATCCGATCGTGGAGGTGAATATTTGAGTTATGATTTTCTCACGCATCTTAAAGCAAGTGGAATCGTTTCACAACTCACGCCACCTGGAACACCACAACGCAATGGTGTGTCTGAACGCCGGAATCGAACCCTATTAGATATGGTCCGATCAATGATGTCTCTTACTGATTTGCCGTTATCATTTTGGGGTTATGCATTAGAAACCGCTGCATTCACTTTAAATAGGGCTCCATCTAAATCTGTTGAGACGACACCGTATGAACTGTGGTTTGGTGCTAAACCTAAGTTGTCGTTTCTTAAAGTTTGGGGATGCGAAGCTTACGTCAAGAAGTTGATGCCGGACAAGCTCGAACCCAAAGCGGAGAAATGCGTCTTCATAGGATACCCTAAGGAAACTATTGGGTATACCTTCTATCACAGAACCGAAGGCAAAGTGTTTGTCGCAAAGAACGGTTCCTTTCTTGAGAAGGAGTTTCTCTCGAAAGAAGTGAGTGGGAGGAAAGTAGAGCTAGACGAGGTTATTGAACCTTCTCTTGAATTGGAGAGTAGCGCAGCACTTGAAATTGTTCCAGTGCCGCCTGCACCAACAATAGAGGAAGCTAATGACAAGGATCATGAAGCTTTGGACGATGCTGCTACTGAACGTCGCAGGTCGACAAGGTCACGTGCCCCTCCTGAGTGGTACGGCAACCCTGTCTTGACTGTCTTGTTAGTAGAAGATAGTGAACCTACGAACTATGAGGAAGCGATGATGAGCCCAGACTCTGAGAAATGGCTAGAAGCCATGAAATCCGAATTGGGATCCATGAGCGAAAACCAAGTATGGACTTTGGTGGACCCTCCTAGCGACCGAAAGGCCGTTGAGTGCAAATGGATCTTCAAGAAGAAAACGGACGCGGATGGTAATGTTACCGTCTATAAAGCACAGCTTGTTGCGAAAGGTTTTCGACAAGTTCAAGGTGTTGACTACGATGAGACTTTCTCTCCCGTAGCGATGTTTAAGTCCATTCGGATTTTATTAGCAATTGCTGCGTTTCATGATTATGAAATATTGGCAGATGGATGTCAAGACTGCTTTCCTCAATGGCAACAGTGATGAAGAGTTGTATATGATGCAACCCGAAGGTTTTGTCGATCCTAAGGATGCTGATAAAGTATGCAAACTTCAGCGTTCCATTTATGGACTGAAGCAAGCATCTCGGAGTTGGAACCTTCGTTTTGATCAAGTGATCAAGAGCTTTGGATTTGTTCCAAATTGCTACGAAGCTTGCATCTACAAGAAAGTGAGTGGGAGCTCGGTGACGTTTCTGGTACTATATGTGGATGATATATTGATTATTGGAAATGACATCAACATGCTTAACGATGTGAAGAGTTATTGGAACAAATGTTTTTCAATGAAAGACCTAGGTGAAGCTGCTTATATATTGGGCATCAAAATCTATAGAGATAGACAAAGACGCCTGATGGCTTTAAGCCAGAGTACATACCTAGACAAAGTTCTGAAAAGGTTCAGAATGGATAAGGCAAAGAAAGGTTCAGTGCCTATGTTGTCAGGTAAGATATTGAGCAAGGCTCAGTGTCCAGCTACGGTAAATGATAGGGAAGCTATGAGCAAAGTGCCTTATGCCTCAGCCATAGGTTCTATCATGTATGCCATGCTGTGTACTAGACCGGATGTGTCCAATGCTCTTAGTTTGACGAGCAGATATCAAAGTGATCCAGGAGTGGAACACTGGACAGCCGTGAAGAACATCCTAAAGTACCTAAATAGGACTAAAGAAATGTTCTTAGTCTATGGGGGTGATGAACAGCTCGTCGTAAAAGGTTACGTCGACGCTAGTTTCGACACCGACAAGGATGATTCTAAATCTCAGACAGGATACATGTATATTTTGAATGGAGGAGCTGTGAACTGGAGAAGCTGCAAGCAAAGCGTGATCGCGGGATCTACAGTAGAAGCGGAATACATGGCTGCTACAGAAGCGTCAAGTGAAGGAGTTTGGATCAGGAACTTCATCACTGAGCTTGGCGTGGTTCCAAGTGCATTGGACCCACTGGAGATATTGTGTGAAAACACTGGTGCCATAGCACTCGCTAAGGAACCAAGATATCATCCAAAGACCAAGCATATCAACCGCAAGTTTCATATAATCCGAGATTATATAGCAGATGGAGATATGAAGATTAGCAAAGTACATACAGATCTGAATGTCGCAGATCCGTTGACTAAACCTCTTCCGCGTGCAAAACATGATCAGCACCTCAGTGCCATGGGTGTGAGATTGTTTCCAAATGTAAACTAGATTATTGACTCTAGTGCAAGTGGGAGACTGTTGGAATTATGCCCTAGAGGCAATAATAAAGATGTTATTATTATAATTCTTGTTCATGATAATGTTTATATTCCATGCTAGAATTGTATTAAGCGGAAACTTTAATACTTGTGTGGTTTGTGAACAACACCGTGTCCCTAGTACGCCTCTATGGACTAGCTCATTGATTAATGATGGTTAAGGTTTCCTAACCATGGACATGAGTTGTCAATTAATAATGAGATCATATCATTGGGAGAATGATATGGTGGACAGACCCAAACTAAGCGAAGCAATTAGATCGTGTCATCGTGTTCGTCTTTGCGAAGCTTTTCTTATGTCAAATATTGTATTCCTTAGACCTTGAGATAATACAACTCCCTGGTATCGGAAGAAAGCTTTGAGGTCATCAAACGTCATCCTATGAGAGGGTGATCATAAAGGTGTCTCTCAGGTGATCGGAAAGTATCTGTTGGGTTGTATGTATCGAGATGGGATTTGTCCCTCCCAAGTCGGAGAGATATACTTCGGGCCCACTCGGTAATCGATATCAACACCGCTTGCAAGCATGTGGTTAAGGAGTTAATCACAAAGTGATATCGGATTACGGAACGAGTAAAGTACTTGCTGTGAACGAGATTGAACTAGGTATGATGGTACCGACGATCGAATCTCGGGCAAGTAAAATATCGCGAGACGAAAGGAATATATATATGGGATTGATTGAATCCTGGCATCGTGGTTCATCCGATATGATCATCGATGAATGTGTGGGAGTCAATATGGGTTTCCAGACCCCGCTGTTGATTATTGATAGAAGATCATGTCTGCATATTCTCGAACCCGCAGGGTCACACACTTAACGTGTCTCGACGCTAGGATAGATTGGATAATTGGTTTATGAGTTTTTGTTCGGAGTCTCGGATGGGATCCAAGACATCACGAGAGGTTCCGGAGTGGTCCGGAGAATAAGATTCATATAAGGCAGTGCCGTTTTTGGAGTTCGGAATTGTTCCGGGTTAATCGGTATTGTACCGGAAGCTTCTAGAACCTTCCGGAAGGGAACCAACGTGGCCCCACCTTATGGGAGGGGGCATGGGCCTATGAGGGAGTGCCCTGGCCGCATTGGGCCAGGGGCACAAGGCCCCATAGGGCCCAGCCGGCCAAGAGAGGTTTAAACTCTAGATAGAGCTTCTAGAAGGGGGGTTTCCTTGCCCCCCACTCTTCCTCCTTGGGGCCGCCGGTTTGGCTTGGGGGAGGGGCTAGGGCTGCGCCCACCCCTCTATATATAGAGGGATGGGGGCGCACCACCACCCCACACCTTCCCCTCCAACCCTAGCCGCCCTGCTGCCCTCCTCTCTCCCTCCCGACTGTTTGTAGGCGAAGCCCTGCTGCAGAAATTCTCCACCATATACACCACGCCGTCGTGTTGTAGATCCAATCCGTCTCTCCACCATACTTGCTGGTCCGAGGAAGGAGGAGACGTCGAGGTGCTGCACGTGTGCATCTCACGGAGGCACCGCCACTTGTGGTGCTAGATCGGAACGGATCGCGAGGAGGAGAAGCGAGTACGACTACATCACCCACGTTCCGACGAATGTTCCGCTGTGCGAATCTTCAAGGGTATGAAGATCTAATCCAATCTCTCTCGTTGTTTGCATCTCCTAGATTAGATCTTGGCTTTCCCTCTGTTCGCATCCGTAGAAAATTTTGATTTACTATGCCGTGAAACCCTTCACATTATTACAATAAAAGCTTAGCTCAGGGCTAGCTCAAATTATTCAGGTAGCAACATAAATAAAGCAAATCCTCCATTCTTCAAATTGCCCACAAGTGAACAAGTGCCGAGTGGAGTACCGTGGCCTATATCGATTACTCAGAATCGGAATATCCTGCAACATGAAACGTAGCAGCCCCGAAGGGTCAATACATGGAATGTATGGCAAGTAGAGCTAGTAAAGGAGACAATAATGCTAACATCTACATGCATATCTGGCAAGTGGAGCTGTGGCGAGCTTGCATTTGCAAATACCTTTGTCCTACTTTCATAAACAGTTTTTGATTTTCTTTGAAAAAGATCCCAATTAAGTTAACCCAACAATATTAAAGCAATTATGAAATTAGAATGAGCGAGAAACATGTCATGGAATCAATATCAAGAAACTCAGACGTCCATAACCGGGGACACAGCTCGATTAGATTATACACCCTGCAGGGGTTAGTACACTTTACCCATGTGACTTGGCCAGCCCAGCTCGTACCATCACTCTCATTTTGGGTGATGATAGGGAGAAGTCCAAGAAGAGACTGTTCGGGAAGTAGCTCCCCAATCCCGATGCGCACTGGTCCAACCTATCAAAATTCTACATCTCTGGATACGCGGGTTCAGGTTACCACAACCTACTAAGTCCAACCAACCGCCCATTCCATTATTGGCATATGGTTGTACACGTAAGCTACAACATAAAGAGGCCAATCATTTTCTCTTGATACCTGGGTGCCTTTCCGCAATGATACCACCAAAATTTATCAACCCCATCACACCCAGGAGATTCATTGATTAAGTTGTTTTAGATTAACAACTTTTAGTGATGTAACCCAGCCCTCGTTTATCATAGCATGGCTAAGAACATCTACCAACAGTGGTTCATCTACCAGGAAATCCCTACCACATAATAGAACATAGCATAGCGATAGTATCATCCTACACATGCATCTACAAAATACACGACAATGCATTAAAAAAAGTAGGACGATATCATGAACAAGGTAGCATCTACTTGCCTTGGTTGTAGCGGTCGGAAGAACAATCCACACACGAGCAAGCGTTGCACTCGTCACAATCTACAAGATACAATTGCAATCATAAACAAACCATCCACAAGCATATGCAAACAAGGATGATGCAAGATGCATGCATGACAAGTGGATTGATGCTACAGCAGCACCACATAATCTTATTCAGTAAAGCTACTGAAAGCATGCATGGAAAAATAATTTTAGCGCAAGGAAAACTATTATGCAATTTATAATGCTCAAAACTAGAGCTAGAACCCAAATAAATCGCTATTGTTAACATACTATTTGTAAAATCTTGGTAAAATTCTACTGTGTAGGCATTACTGATTAGGAACAGGACCAATTGAAAATTCTCAAAAAGGAATTATATAACTTCCTGGGTAATTAAAATACTACAGAAAGCCATTAAATAATTTCTGCAAAAGTTTTTACTGTAAGCCTATTCTTTTAATTCACTTTGAGATTCCCCTTGTTCTACTGAATCCAGGGACATATCACTTGCAATTTTTGGAGTTACAGATCTTTTTCTACGAATTAATTACTCCAAAAAGGTCATTAACTCATTTAATTAATCTGGACAAAATCTTGCTGCAAAAGTGTAAACCAATGGTACAACAAGATTCTACACGACTTACTGAATCTACACATATTTTATTTGCAATTTTTGGCCTAGTAGATTAATTTCTACAAATTTTACAAGATTCTACTAATTTCTGCAAATTCTAAACAGATTTAATTCGAAAGGGAATATTCCAGGAATATTCCCTGCTGACTCAGCGGCTGACTTAGCGGCTGACTCAGCGCGCGTTGACTGGTCAACCAGTCAACCACGTCGTCTCCACGCGATCTGGGCCGTAGATCGCAGATCCAACGGCAGGGAGAGGTGGCGGCGGAAACTCACCGGAGGGCGGCGGCGGCGGGCTCGGGGCGGCGGCGGCGGGCTCGGGGCGGCGGCACGGGCGGTCTCCGGTGGCGGTGGGGCGGCGTACGGGCTCGGCGAGGCCGGGGCGGTCCTCTTGGCGGTGGTGGCGCGAGTCGGCGGGCCCGGGGCGGACGGTGGCGAGCGGATGGAGGCGGCGGCGGCGGCGGGGTGGCGGTGTGGCGCGGCTCCTGCGCGGAAGAGAAAGGCGGCGGTCAGCGGGGAGGCGCGGCGAGCTTGCGGGGTCGTGGCAAGGCGAGGGGGAGCGACGGCGTGGCGGCGTCGGGCTCACCTGAGGCGGCGCGCGGCGGCGGAGTCGGGAGGCGGCGACGTGATAGGGGAGAGGCAGGGGCGACACGCGAGGCTAAGAAGGGGAAGGGGTCCCACGCGGAGTCGGTGCGGACTCCGCGACGGCGGTTGCGGGAATCCGGGGTGGATATGGTGGCGCGGCGGCGGCACCGACAGGTGGGCCCCACCTGTCGGTGGCTGGGCGGCGGCAGATAGAATCTGTCGCGCGGGCGGTGCGCTGGCGCGGCTGCTGGCTGCTGCGGCTGGGCCGGCTCGGCCCAGCGGGCTGCGCTGCTTTCCCCTTTTTTTTGTTCTTTTCTTTTTTATTTTCGTTTTTAGTTTTTCCTTCGTATCTTCTTCATACGAACTCCGAATCGTGTGATTCTTCCTTCTAAATTTTTCTAAAATCTAGGAGATCAACCTAGGATCATGTGGTATTTATTTCCACTAGTTTACAAGGGTGGAAAAAAACAAGTCCTAGTATACCCTCTTGTAGGATCAATTTAGCAATTCTAAATAGGGTTTTGAAAGTAGTGTTTTGCCTAATCATTTCAATCGAAAGTTTTGCATGGATGATTATGATGCAATGCCATGAATGATATGCAGAACCAAATCTAAAATTTGGTATGTGACAAGACTAACCCCCTTAAGATGAATCTCGTCCCCGAGATTCGGCGCGGCTAGCAAATAGGTGTGGGTAGTCCTCTCGGATGTCATCCTCACGCTCCCAAGTGGCTTCCTCTTCGGTGTGGTGGCTCCATTGCACCTTGCAAAACTTGATCGCCTTGGTACAGGTGATCCTTTCCGCTGTCTCTAGAATCTTGACCGGCTTCTCCTCATAGGTCAAGTCATTCTCAAGCTGAACCTCCTCTAGTGGCACAGTGTCTCTCAGTGGTGTATCCACCATCTCCGGATGGCACTTCTTCAGCTGGGACACGTGGAACACATTGTGAACAGCGGAAAGAGCCTCTGGCAACTCCAACTGATAAGCAACTTCTCCTTTGTGTGCTAAGACCCGATACGGTCCAATAAACCGAGGTGCCAGCTTACCCTTGATTCCAAATCTCTTAATTCCACGAAGTGGCGACACTCTGAGGTATGTTCTATCACCTATCTCATACACCACTTCCTTGCGCTTGGCGTCAGCGTAGCTCTTCTGCCTTGATTGTGCTACCTTCAGCCTGTCCCTAATCAAGGCGACCTTCTCCTCAGCGTCCTTGATCAAATCAGGTCCAAACAACTGACGTTCTCCTACTCCATCCCATAGCAATGGTGTCCGGCACCGTTTCCCATACAGTACATCGAACGGTGACGTCTTGATGCTGGTTTGATAGCTGTTGTTGTAGGAAAACTCAGCATACGGCAAATTCTCATCCCAACTAGACCCATGAGCCAAAGCGCAAGCTCTCAGCATATCTTCCAAAATCTGATTCACCCTCTCGGTCTGTCCATCAGTCTGGGGGTGGAACGCTGTGCTAAACTCCAATCTAGTCCTAAGTGACTCGTGCAGCTGGTGCCAGAAGTGTGAGGTAAATTGGGTGCCCCTATCAGATACAGTACTCTTAGGAACTCCATGTAGGCACACAATCCTGTCCATGTAGATCTTGGCCAACTTTGCACTAGTATAGGTCGTCTTCACTAGTATAAAGTGGGCTACTTTTGTCAAATGGTCGACCACTACCCAAATGGAGTCATATCCTGACCTAGTCCTGGGCAATCCTGTGATAAAATCCATTCCCACTCTATCCCATTTCCAATCCGGCACGGGCAATGGTTGTAGCAGTCCTGCTGGCTTCTGGTGTTCCGCCTTCACTCGGCTACATACATCACATAGGGCAATATGCTTGGCTATGTCTCCCTTCATGTTATTCCACCAAAATCTGCTCTTCAAATCCATATACATCTTTGTATTGCCCGGATGTATGGAGTATGGCGAGTTATGAGCTTCCTGCAGAATCAACTTCCTTATCTCCGGGTCGCTGGGCACACACAAACGATCTCCATACCACAAGGTACCATGCTCATCCTCGCGAATATCCTTTTCTCGATTTTCCTTCATCTTTTCCTTTATCTCTTCTATTTCCTTGTCTCCTATCTGAGCCTTCCTGATCCTGTCCTGTAGCGTTGGTTGGACTTCCATTGCTGCCAAGTATCCTTCAGACACTACCTCCAGTCTAAGGTCCTTGAATTGCTTGCACAAATCCTCGGGCAATTCCCCAATTGTCAATCCATTGGCATAAACCTTCCGGCTCAGAGCATCTGCTACTACATTGGCCTCTCCTGGATGGTATTGCAGATTCATATCATAGTCTTTGATAAGTTCCAACCATATCCTTTGCCTCATATTCAGTTCCTTCTGTGTAAATATGTACTTCAGGCTCTTGTGGTCGGTGTACACATCACAGTGTTTTCCCATCAAGTAGTGCCTCCATACTTTGAGCGCATACACAACTGATGCTAACTCCAAGTCGTGTGTGGGATAATTCCTCTCATGGTGTTTAAGTTGCCGCGAGGCATATGACACCACTCTCCCATCCTGCATCAGCACACTCCCAAGTCCCTATCGAGAAGCATCACAGTACACTTGGAAATCCTTCTGAAGATCTGGTAAACATAGAACAGGTGCAGTCACTAGTTGACGCTTCAGTTCCTGAAATCTGGCTTCACACCCATCCGTCCATTCAAACTTACTCTCCTTCTTCAGAAGTTCTGTCATTGGTTTAGCAATCTTGGAGAAGTTTTCAATGAATCTCCTGTAATATCCAGCAAGTCCTAAAAAGCTTCGAATCTCTCCCGCATTCTTGGGCGCTTCCCACTCAGTCACTGCAGTCACTTTGCTTGGATCAACAGCGACTCCTTCTCCTGACACCACGTGTCCAAGAAATCCAACAGTGTTAAGCCAGAATTCACACTTGCTGAATTTGGCATACAGCTTGTGTTCCCTCAGCTTCTCCATAATCAGTCGCAGATGCTTCTCATGCTCAGCATCATCCTTGGAATATATCAGTATGTCATCAATAAACACCACCACGAACTTGTCCAAGTACTCCATGAATACCTTGTTCATCATGGTCATGAAATATGCCGGGGCATTCGTTAGTCCAAAAGACATAACTGTATACTCATATAAACCATACCTAGTAGTGAAAGCGGTTTTTGGTATGTCCTCCTCCCGGATCTTCAATTGGAAGTAGCCCGATCGCAGATCAATTTTGCTAAACACCTTTGCTCCTCCCAGTTGATCAAACAAATCATTTATGTTCGGCAGGGGGTATTTGTTCTTGATGGTCACCTCATTCAGCGAGCGATAGTCCACCACTAATCTCTTGATGTTGTCTTTCTTCTCCACAAACAGAACAAGTGCACCCCACGACGACGAACTAGGCTGAATGAATCCCTTGTCCAACTACTCTTTCAGCTGTTTCTTCAATTCCTTCAGCTCATCCACATCCATCTTATATGGTCTCTTGGCTATTGGTCATGTTCCCGGCATCGGATCGATGAGAAACTCCACTTCCCTGTCAGGTGGCATCCCTGGCAACTCTTCCGGAAACACGTCGGGGTAATCCTTAATCACAGGCACACTATCCATGCTAACCCCTTAAGAGAATTCAGCTTACACCTTCCCGGTCGCACAACCGACTTGAACCTAATTCTCTTACCATCCAGGGTTTTGAGTGAAACAGCTCGTTGTGCACAATCTATGTGTCCCCCATGCATAGACACCCAATCCATACCCAGAATAACATCTAACCCTTGTGATTCCAACACTACCAGATGTGCAATGAAATTGTGTGCTCCAATCCTCACAGTTAAGTCACGGCATCCCGCGCTAGCTATCATATCCCCTCCAGGCGAACTCACTCTAATAGACTCTTTCATAGACTCAGTAGGTAACTTATACTTATCCACAAATGCCCTTGATATGAATGAATGCGATGCACCAGTATCGAAAAGTATAAGTGCAGGGTGAGTGTTGATTGGAAACTTACCAATCACAAGATCAGGCTCATCCGGGATCTCCTCCACATTCATGTGGTTCACTGTGGCCTTCTGGTTGTTGGTTGGCTTCAGTACCTTCCTCTCCGGACAGTTGTCTGCATAATGTCCCTTCTGACCACACTTGAATCATGTCACCTCACTCAGATCCTTCTTCACAAAGCTACGATCACGGTTGCGGTCATGTCCACTGTGTCCTCCATAATGGTGAGTGTGTCCTCCCTTGTGGCTGTGGTGGCTGCTCTTGTGGTTGTCATGGCGATGTCCATCGCCTCCATGGTGGTGGCGGTCATGGCTCCCATGGTGCCCATGGTCACTCCCTCCATGCTTGGAGTATCCATCATAAGAAGTGCGAGACTTGTGGTGAGAACCAGAGTGGTGATTGTTGCTCTTTCTCTTGCGGTTTTCCACCTGCTTGTGCTTCCCTTCCAAGATCCTGGCCTTTTCCATAAGCTCCTGGAAAGTGGGACAAGAAACCACCAGCAGCTGCACTGAAAGCTCATCACTAAGGCCATCCAGGAATCTCTCCTCCTTTTCGCATCAGTGTCAACATCCTCAGGTGCATAACGGGACATGTTGTTGAACTCCTCAATGTACTCAGCCACAGTGCGGTTGGTTTGACGCAAGTTGCAAAACTCTTTCCTCTTCAGGATCAGAACTCCTGAAGACACGTGGTTGGTCCTCAAACCTTCCTCAAACATTTCCCAAGTCACGGTGTCCGGCGGGTGGGTGATCTGAAAAGTGTCCCACCAAGAAGCGGCTGGTCCCTCCAGTAGGTGAGCGGCAAACCTCACCTTCTCAGCATCAGTGCATCCAACAGTTACCAGATCCTTGTTGACTGAACGCAACCAGTCGAGAGCAACCATTGTTTCCATTGCAGTTGAGAACTTAACTGGCCTTAGCCTCAGAAACCTGGTGAGAGCATCTCCCTGAGGCTGGTTGTTCCCATTGTTGTTGTTGTTGTTGTTGTTGTTGTTGTTGTTGTTGTTCTGAGCTTCCATGAACTGGGTCATAACCTGGGTCAGCTGTGCCTGAGCTGCCATGAGCTGCTCCAACTCAGTGGGTTGACGGCGGGGAGACATCTGCATTTCAGCACAGGTAAGCTTAGAAAGAATCAACTACGAACTACCCATGCATTATGATCAAACAACAACAAAACAATAGCAGACAATCTCAAGCAAGCAACACATCAACAAACAAGTGATCCAGCAACATCCCAGGGGTTATCCTAGCAGTATATACCTACTGAAATAGTTTTTTTAGAAGAGTTGGCAATGGTTATCTAAACAGTTGATCAACAAAGCATTAAAAACAGCAATCTGCCAGAACAGTCCAGCAGTGTTCACGAATTTTTCTACCTGACTTAAACTTGTCAGGATTTTTTTCTGATTTTTGCACATATAGTAAAGAGAGTTTCGAACCAGCCCTAGTTTTTTCAGATTTTTCCCAGATACCAGTAAAATATGAAAATTCGTACAGTACTTCTGTATCAGCAGAAAACTGCAGCAGGAATAACACGGATATTAACCAAACTTGCCATAACTCTTTCATAAAATTCGCACAATTAAACCTGGGATATTGGAGTACAAAAATAAGTAACTAAACACTCTTAAACTCACAGTAATTAAGTTTTACATCGATCGAGACTAATCCTAACGATTTTACCTAACGAGGACTAATTGGTGGACTTCTATCTACTTCTTGAAGAGGTTGCAGTAGGTCCTTGCACTCATGCGCTGGCGCTTCTGTCCACAGTTCAACCATGGCGACGGAGTGTACACCTCCCTTGAGTCATCACTTGAAATCTCAAACTCCACCTCTTCTAGATTCTCCTCTTCTTCTTCACTCTCTGCTGCAACAGCAACAGCTTCATCTCCTCCACCATCATCGTCTCCATCATCATCATCCTCGTCCTCATCATCATCATCGTTCTCACTGTCATCATCATCATCATCATTGTTGCCACCATCTCCATTGTCATCATCAGAGGGTGGATTCAGCTGTGCTTGGAGAGCGGCAATCTGGGCTGCCATGACTTCAATAGTTTGATCCCTTTCCTGGACGGTCCCTTGCAACTGTTGTATGGTCTGGGTGTTTTCCTACACAGTCCCATTAAGATGAGCTATGGTTGCATCCCTGCCTATCAGGGCATTTTCCAGAACTCCCACAGCTTCATGCAAGGTGTCAATCTCCTGTCCTTGGACCACCATACCATTGCTGGCAAAATCTGCAATCTCCTTTACCATCATCACTTTCTCAGCTAGAGCTCCATTCTCCCTTTCCATGTCCTCTATGTGCCTCCGACGGGGCGGCATGTTGTTCCTGTCGCCCAGGGTAACCACAATGCTCCCATCTTCATCATGCCTCCCATAGTCACGGTAGGGTGAATCTGCTGGCAGTTGGTGTCTGACAAGATGGCACTGGCGAGACAGGGCTTCATGCATGGCCAAGTTAATTCCAAGTCCCCAGTTGCAGTATGTCTTGGTGTAGATCAGATGCACAGGGTTTGGCAAGGCGGCATCCCTGAATATGAAGGTGGTGATCTCCCATGCATCCACACCATATCCATAGGTGTACAGCCTTCTTCCCTTGAACATGGGTAGTGGCAATCCCAATGACTGCGAGAGCTGTGCTAACTGTCTTGCAAAGGGCCTTGGTGACTCCATGGTTGCATACTCAGTCCTGAATTCTCCCATCTATCAATTAAAAGAGGAAAATGTGAGAATAACATATGGTAAGAATTTACGAGAGTGAAAGGCATAAGATGAAAGACAGAGTTAATATAAGCTTTAATAATTCTATGGCTTCCTATCCAATCCTAGGTCACGATCCTACAGTCGACACACGGTCTCTGATACCATCTTGTAACACCACGGTTCTGAAAAGACCGTGGCTTCTATGTGACATGCCAATCCCTGGATCGGTTCATTGGCCCACAATATAATAAGATGAATAACATAGCAAAATATCCGTGTATCATAAATAACGAAGATCCAGAGTACCATTATTACAATAAAAGCTTAGCTCAAGGCTAGCTCAAATTATTCAGGTAGCAACATAAATAAAGCAAATCCTCCATTCTTCAAATTGCCCACAAGTGAACAAGTGCCGAGTGGAGTACCGTGGCCTATATCGATTACTCAGAATCGGAATATCCTGCAACATGAAACGTAGCAGCCCCGAAGGGTCAATACATGGAATGTATGGCAAGTAGAGCTAGTAAAGGAGGCAATAATGCTAACATCTACATGCATATCTGGCAAGTGGAGCTGTGGCGAGCTTGCATTTGCAAATACCTTTGTCCTACTTTCATAAACAGTTTTTGATTTTCTTTGAAAAAGATCCCAATTAAGTTAACCCAACAACATTAAAGCAATTATGAAATTAGAATGAGCGAGAAACATGTCATGGAATCAATATCAAGCAACTCAGACGTCCATAACCGGGGACACGGCTAATCGATTAGATTATACACCCTGCAGGGGTTAGTACACTTTACCCATGTGACTTGGCCAGTCCAGCTCGTACCATCACTCTCATTTTGGGTGATGATAGGGAGAAGTTCAAGAAGAGACTGTTCGGGAAGTAGCTCCCCAATCCCGACGCGCACCGGTCCAACCTATCAAAATTCTACATCTCTGGATACGCGGGTTCAGGTTACCACAACCTACTAAGTCCAACCAACCGCCCATTCCATTATTGGCACATGGTTGTACACATAAGCTACAACATAAAGAAGCCAATCATTTTCTCTTGATACCTGGGTGCCTTTCCGCAATGATACCACCAAAATTTATCAATCCCATCATACCCAGGAGATTCATTGATTAAGTTGTTTTAGATTTCGCAAACCAACACATTTAGAAACAACTTTTAGTGATGTAACCCAGCCCTCGTTTATCATAGCATGGCTAAGCACATCTACCAATGGTGGTTCATCTACCAGGAAATCCCTACCACATAATAGGACATAGCATAGCGATAGTATCATCCTACACATGCATCTACAAAATACACGACAATGCATTGAAAATAGTAGGACGATATCATGAACAAGGTAACATCTACTTGCCTTGGTTGTAGCGGTCAGAAGAACAATCCACACACGAGCAAGCGTTGCACTCGTCACAATCTACACGATACAATTGCAATCATAAACAAACCATCCACAAGCATATGCAAACAAGGATGATGCAAGATGCATGCATGACAAGTGGATTGATGCTACAGCAGCACCACATAATCTTATTTAGTAAAGCTACTGAAAGCATGCATGGAAAAATAATTTTAGCGCAAGGAAAACTATTATGCAATTTATAATGCTCAAAACTAGAGCTAGAACCTAAATAAATCGCTATTGTTAACATACTGTTTGTAAAATCTTGGTAAAATTCTACTGTGTAGGTATTACTGATTAGGAATAGTACCAATTGGAAATTCTCAAAAAGGAATTATATAACTTCCTAGGTAATTAAAATACTGCAGAAAGCCATTAATAGTTTCTGCAAAAGTTTTTACTGTAAGCCTATCCTTTTAATTCACTTTGAGATTCCCCTTGTTCTACTTAATCCAGGGACATATCACTTGCAATTTTTAGAGTTACAGATCTTTTTCTACGAATTAATTACTCCAAAAAGGTCATTAACTCATTTAATTAATCTGGACAAAATTTTGCAGCAAAAGTGTAAAAAAAATGGTATAGAAATATTCTACACGACTTACTGAATCTATACATATTTATTTGCAATTTTTGGCCCAGTAGATTAATTTCTACAAATTTTACAAGATTCTACTAATTTCTGCAAATTCTAAACAGATTTAATTCGAAAGGGAATATTCCCTGCTGACTCAGCGGCTGACTCAGCGTGTGTTGACTGGTCAACTAGTCAACCACGCAGTCTCCACGCGATCTGGGCCGTAGATCGCAGATCCAACGGCAGGGAGAGGTGGCGGCGGAAACTCACCGGAGGGCGGCGACGGCGGGCTCGGGGCGGCGGCACGGGCGGTCTCTGGCGGCGGTGGGGCGGCATACGGGCTCGGCGAGGTCGGGGCGGTCCACTTGGCGGTGGTGGCGCGAGTCGGCGGGCCCGGGGCGGACGGCGACGAGCGGATGGAGGCGGCGGCGGCGTCGGCGGGGCGGCGGTGTGGCGCGGCTCCTGTGCGGAAGAGAAAGGCGGCGGTCAGCGGGGAGGCGCGGCGAGCTCGCGGGGTCGCGGCGAGGCGAGGGGGAGAGACGGCGCGGCGGCGTCGGGCTCACCTGAGGCGGCGCGCGGCGACAGAGTCGGGAGGCGGCGGCGGCGCGATGCGGGAGGTGGCGGCGCGATAGGGGAGAGGCAGGGGCGGCGCGCGAGGCTAAGAAGGGGAGGGGTCCGCGGCGGCGGTTGCGGGAATCCGGGGCGGATATGGTGGCGCGGCGGCGGCGCCGCCGACAGGTGGGCCCCACCTGTCGGTGGCTGGGCGCGGGGCGGCGGCAGATAGAATCTGCCGCGCGGGCGGTGCGCTGGCGCGGCTGCTGGCTGCTGCGGCTAGGCCGGCTTGGCCCAGCGGGCTGCGCTGTTTTCCCTTTTTTTTTGTTCTTTTCTTTTTTATTTCCGTTTTTAGTTCTTCCTTCGTATCTTCTTCATACGAACTCCGAATCGAGTGATCCTTCCTTCTAAATTTTTCTAAAATCTAGGAGATCAACCTAGGATCATGTGGTATTTATTTCCACTAGTTTACTAGGGTGAAAAAAACAAGTCCTAGTATACCCTCTTGTAGGAGCAATTTAGCAATTCTAAATAGGGTTTTGAAAGTAGTGTTTTGCCGAATCATTTCAATCGAAAGTTTTGCATGGATGATTATGATGCAATGCCATGAATGATATGCAGAACCAAATCTAAAATTTGGGATGTGACAAGACCTTTGAGACGTTTTCTTCCTCCTAATGGTTCGATAACCTTGGTTTCTTACTGAGGGAAAACTTGTTGCTGTGTTGTATCATACATTTCTCTTGGGGTTTCCCAACGAAGCGCTCCACGTTGACGCAGCGCCATCACAGGCCCTACTTAATTCTTGTTCCTTGACTTACGCGCTATCCATATATGGGACCATTAATCCCCTTAGTATTAGCTTGAGTCACATTTAATTTCTTCGGGCAACAACTAGTTTAGGGAGTTATTACTATCCTATACTTATGCCATGATTTACTGCTTTATTTCTGTTGTTTCTTGAGAAGTGCTTACTACTGTATGGTTTTGGAACAAATGCAAAATGTTTACACGATATCGACAAGCCAAGTCACACTTTCGGGTTCCCAGTCGTTTACAACCATTGTCGCGAACCCCTTAGTCCGTCGCGGAGTCCGATTGACTTCAGAGCGGGTAGCTTAGTGGGTGGCCCCCGAAATCATTTGTGAATCTTGCAAATAATTTGTCGTGTTGCCTCGTTGCTTCTTATTTGGTTCTTCCTGAGGTAGCGCGAGCGTGTGTTACTATTTGTGCACCTCTGCAGGGTAATTTTTTTGAAAGCCTTGTCCACGGTTATGGATGACTTGGAGCACAGTTTCTCGATCATAGATAACTATAATTAAAATATCGTTTTTAACTTGACTAAACATGACTAGTAAATAATACAATAATCATGAAATGATTAATAAAATTGCCTAAGATGGGATGTTCTTCCGCCTTCTCATTTGGGAAATAGGAAGGATGGCGAGGGATGTTTATTTATATTGATATATATATATATCTATTGGATAATTAACTATTGTTAACGAATGTCCATCTATCTTTGATTAGGCGGATGTTGTAGCGTGTCTCTATAGAACTGCTAGGCTTTATTTCTGCTGCAATTACGTCACCCTAAGGTCGTTCCTTTTAGATGCATAAAGACTTGCTGAGTCCCTTAGGGTGTCACACGATAAATATTATTCAGATAGACAGGTACATCCATAAAAAGGTTACTGGGTCGAGGAGACAAATGATGGTGACAACGACCGTCAGGTGTAGAGATTCCGGGGATGGAGATCCTTGAGATCATGTGGGCGGGATGCGCTTATTTTTAGGGCATCTTATACCAATTTTCTTCTTATCCGTACTCAGATCTTGTTTTCCGCTTCCGCTTGATACTCTGGTATGTGATGTATGAGGATGTATCCTAAACTATTATCTCTATCTAGGATATTTGGATCTTGCCAAATGACGTTGGATATTTCTATTTCTTTTAGATGGTCTGACTCTGATGTACAGTTGTATGACCCTGACATACACACATGTGTATATTTTGTTCGCATACCCGTCGACCATGGTGCTCGCACTTGATACGATGTTCTTGCAAAGTGGATAGGATGGTTGGCCGAGCCCTGCTCCGCTTAGACGTGCCTACAAGTGGGTGGCCTTTGGGCCTCCGCGGTAGCACACCTTATGCACTTTGGGTTCATCCTGACTTGTTGCTTAGAGCGTAGTGTCCGAGGTATTACAAGCAGGAAATAGGTCTTTACTCTACGGGGGTGAACTTGGGTAAGCCCTTGTCTTGCCCTCAATCTCTATTCGCGAATGGCGACTCACTCTTGCCCCTTTCAACTCAATCGCTACCCCTGGTAGCAACTGTCGTGGCTATTCCCACAACAGCGGCGCCCACCGTGGGGCTTGGTGAGTCAAGCCTTAGATCAGCGACGAGACCCTACACTCCCGTTCGCCGGCCCTTTACTACCGATCGCATGATCTCTACCGGCAGATTCTTCTAGATCCTGCTGGATAGCTATGTGCCGGCCTCACGTCCGGTCACTCACACCGCCATGGTGCCGATCGGCTCCATCAACCTTTTCGTCGGCTTCACCGACGCCATCGACTCGGCAGATCCCGCCGGACCTGTCTTCAGCAACGGATCGCCTCCACGCGATCTACTCTCGGAGGGGAAGATCCAATCGATCACCCTCCTTGCCTCCAAGTACGACTCGACCGAGGATGGCTCGGTCGAAAGCAACTCCACCCTCTGCACCGACGCCGCCTCGGCAACGCCCGAGCCGGCTGCGGGATCTACCACCCCTGCACCCAAGGCCAACTCCATCACGAAGGTCTCCACCGTTAGGGACTACGAGGAAAATTCGATCCTCCCGCTCTTCGACTATGACTCGGCAACCTTGTGGTTAACCCACAACAAGATGCTCTGCGTCTAAGCAATAAAAATGTCCTTATGCCTAAATTTGTGGTCTGACTGTTGAACCAAGGGATGTGGTACATCAAAAATCAATAATTGTTCTGACTATTGAAATTACTATACTCTTTGTCCACCAAGGACGATGAACCCGATATGTTTGGTGTCTTATGTGCCTTATTAAACTGGGATAGTTTTTTAGGAAGGCGTAGTGTGTGGTGACTTCTCCAATCTCGGAGGTCGGAACTATGCAACTATGGTGTGCAAGTGTCCGTGCCAGTATGTCTATGTGCACATCAATGATATGGGTGTAACTGCAATGGGTCTTGTACATGGTCATGGGCGGATCAGCCACCCAGGCCTATCGACGACACAAAGATTGTGTTTTTATAGTTTTTATAGCGATTTTATCTTAAAAAACTTGTTCGTCCAGACTTCTGAAAGTATCTGGTTGTTTATTTTAGACGTTGTTTTCCCGTGCCGCTTGTATACATATGTCACTACTGTGTTTGTTACTCCAAAAGTTCTAATATATATCACGTGACACATGCAAGACTATAGCAAGCTAAATCTCCGAGAAGTAAAAATATTTAGCACTCACGTGTCACGTGTGACGACCAATCTTGATTCTGGGCATAATTAGCAAACGAATTTGGGCTGTCAATTCTTTGGTCATGTCTCCACTCCATATTTAAATTCCCGTCATTTCCTCGCAGCCTCTCTCACCAAACCGCATGAGAGCTCATATAACCGACGGCCTCCATGCACGACGGCCTACCCAATCCCGCTCCCCACCTCGTCCCCTGTCGACGTACGACGCCGGCCTCTCGATCGAAGCTTGCGCGGCGGCCGGCCGGAGAGGGACGTCGTCGTCGATATCTACATCAACCCCTAGCTAGGTACGCGTACATACGTACCTACCTAGCTTACTAATAATCACGGCATGGGGAAGCGCAGCGCCCCCCGCTACCCCGAGGACGAGAACAAAGGCGGCGGCTGCTGCTGCTGCCTGCTCGGGTGCTGCTGCTGCCTCTTACTCATCCTCTTGTCGTTGGTCGGCACCGTGGCCTACCTCTACTACACCTACAAGCCCAAGCCACCGTCCTACTCCGTGAACAACATGGCCGTCTCCAAGTTCGAGTTCAGCTCCTCCGACCTCACGCTCTACACCAAGCTCGTCGCCAGCGTGCGCGCCGAGAACCCCAACGAAATGATCGGCATCAAGTACGCCGACGGCTCCCGCACCGTCGTCTCCTACCGCGGCACCACGCTGTGCTCCGGCAAACTCCCGACCTTCGTCCAGGGCCCCAAGAACATCACCGTCATGGAGATCGCCATGGAAGGCCGGCACGGCTTCGGGGATGGCCTGCAGAAAGCGCTCGAGGAGAGCGAGAACGAAGGCAATGTGCCGCTCGACATATACGTCTCCGTGCCGGTGTACCTGATCTTCAACGACGAAACTTCGCCGGGGATCAGGGTGAACGTGCACGCCGCTCTCGTCATCGACAGCATCTCGCCCAAGAAGAAGCCTACCATCAAGTCCGCCACTTACCAGGGCAACGTAGAGGCCGCCGACGGCTAGGCGCGCCTGATCGATATCTCGTCTGCTACTCTTTTTGATGTACTCATTCACTGGTTGATTAATTGTTCTGTGGAGCTGGGGAGGAACAAATACACAAACATTGTCTTGTAATCTATACCTAACAGTGTAGTCAAATTGGGTTGCAAAACATTTTTTTTTGTTCACTCAATTGAAAGTACATACTCCTTCCTTCCGTCCTGATTTACGGTGAGAAAAAAATTCAGCACAAGTCCACTTTAAGTGCAACCCTGCACAATTCAAATTCTAAGCAGCGATCCATATTCAGCGCAGCAATCCATCCATCTCCGGCTCCTCCGCTCCGCTAGCGCGTCGGCGTATCATCTGCCCAGGACAATGCTCGTCCGCGTCAATCCCCCTAGCCGCACACGCGCCTCCATCCCACCGGTCCGGCTACAGCTAAGGCTCCGCTTGGTTTGCTGGATTTAAGTACGTAATAAGTTTTACAGACCTCAATAGGTCCGGCTAAATCCTCCGTAACCTTCGTAAAATTCGGATCTTCCCGTAACCAAAACGCTGAAACAAGCGAGGCATAAGCCGACCAATCCCGCTTGCTCTGCTCTAGCTTCCCGCCAGCGGCCAGTCCCACCACCCCAGTCTCCAGCTACCGCTCCGCCAGCCAGTCCCGCTTGCTCCGCTCCAGTCCAGAGAGTAGTCCAGAGAGAGCCGAGCTCCCACAGGCCGGGGAAGAAGAAGCTCCTCCGCCGTGGATCGCCTCTAGGCCAGGGAAGCTTCGCTACCGGCGAGCCGGACTCCAACTCCTTCTCCGGCCTGCTTCATCAGTTGTAGACCACTAACACTTTATCCATTCTTTCTGACAGCGCGCTTAAAACCCTTGTGAGAGTAACTTCAACTGTCGCTGGAAAACGCGACGCACTAAAAATGCTATGCAGCCTGCGTGATCTAGTTTTAGCGTGCGCGGTATTTTTCCACTGATAAAAACGCTAAAAGCGGCATACAAAAATAGAGAAAAAAGACACCCAGCAGACACGCTAAAATGTTTCACAGCCCACATCACATCAACAAGATCAAACAAACTATAAAATAAATAAAACAGCAAATGGCTCTCAACAATCACCAAATACTTGTTTCACACAACCAAGTTCAACACAAAATTAGGATATAGTTCAAATGCAAATGGTAATTTCACACAACCAAGTTCAACGCAAATTTGACTTGAACACACGTGTTGACACATTATTTGTCAACATCGTCATAGTCATTGACATTGCCACTTTCATTTTGTGCTTCTTCTCCTTGGAAGTCTTGGATGGTGGTGTTTGGTGGTGTTGGCACGTGATGAATCTCTATAGACATCAATATTGATATAAGGTGATGGATTCACCAAATGTCATAGCCATTAACATTGATAGAAGGTGATGGATTCACCAAGGAGGCCATGAATCCCCCCGGTGGTGCTCCCATGTCTCCCATGCTTCCGAGCCCCATGCCACCCATGTCACCATAGCCTCCAAATGCCCCCGGTATTGCTCCTATGCCTCCAAATGGACCCGATGGTGCTCCCATGTCTCCAAATGCCCCCAGTGTTCCTCCCATGCCTCTGTAGCCTTCATTTTTCTGAAAGGAGTATATATTAATATCATCGAGATACCAATTACACCTGGCCTCTGTAACAACGTATGCCCTAGCGGTCTTACGGATGCACAAAACCTAGGTAAAAAAGAAGAATTACAAAAAATAAAAGTCCCGCTATAGCGATCAATTTCTTGCAGCAACAACACTAACACCACCAGAATAACACCAGAAGTCCACTCTCTCCAATAGCGACGCCTTCAAAAAGAAAATAGTGCACAAGCACCGTCGTCGTCCGATCAAAGATCATAGGTTTTCACCCTGGAGAAAGTCATCACTCACAAAACAATGCCTTCAGCAAGGCAATTGCCAGGCACAACCAATTAAGGTCAGACCTTGGGTTTTCACCCTGCAAGATAAGACCGTGAACTTCTCGTGTGCTGCTGCCCCCACTTTTCAATGCCGCTTCTACAAGTCACGAATCACCAAGCCAATTCCACATCACCACTAGGACTTGAACCACCATTGGTATTCCTCTGATCTCGGCTTCCATGGAATTCACCGCATACTGACTTCACCATGGAACTAAATACATGTTCCACGATGGCAACAGGCCGCAGAGCTTTGTCTCGCTCCCTCTGAAACCAAACGGTCATAAAAACATGGTTGCACGCGACCGAATCCCTCCAATACGGCAATCTCCAGGCATTATTCGCCCATGGGAGTTCGCCGGCGAAGCCTTTTGGAACTCGCCACTCCGACCAGATCAAACACGACAAGCAACAAGTAGATCCTCGTCTTGGCGCAAGAGGAATCCTAGGACCGCCGCCTTTATTCAACGAAGCGGACGAGCAGGACCCCACGCCTCCATCCGCCACTCAACAACGACGAAGGAGGAAGAAACTCCACCGCAGCAGGAAATCGACGCACGAGGTTGCAACAGCTGTAGCCCGCACAAATAGAGCTCGCGGTTCCTAGATCGAGCAGGCGCAAGGTCGGACGGTCGCCGGCGAACGTGCGCCGCCATGTTGCCACGGGCCAGATCATCTCATGCCGCCACCAATCTCCCGCGTCGTCCATCGAGAGCGCAACCGCTGCGCATCCATTAGGCTTCACCTTCGCACGGGGGAGAGTACACCTGATGCGCCTCCTTGGCCCCCAGCCTTTGGCGGCCGGGCACCGCCACCATCACCGGCGTCGGCGATGGCAGCGGCCAGGGTAGCCACGGGGGATGGTCCTAGGGCGGGGGATGGTGACCCTCTAGAGCCGCCGCCGTGCGAGCGATACGGGAGGGGAGATGCGTTTTTCTAGGAGGGGAGATCTAGATGCGTTTTTGGAGTCGTCATAGCCCCAAGTCTCCAAATGCATTCTGAAAGGACAGGCTTAATCTGTTTTGGTGTTCGTTATCAACTTGTAGATCATTTTACAGTATGCTAGTGTCTACAGGTTGATATAATGAAAAGTGAAAAGGACTATGGCCTGTGGAATTGTCCCTGCAAAATATACAAGTTTCTAGGAACTCCAGACGGGAGTCTCCGGTCTGACTGGACCAGAGTCTCCGGTGTGGTCCGGAGTCTCCCCAAGAATCTCCGGAGAGGTCTCCAGAAATCATCCCAGGACGCACTGCATGGGGGTCCGAAGATCGATCGGAGACGTTCGGAGTCTCCGGTGCAAGCACCAGACCGGAGTCTCCGGTGTACAGGGTCCGGAGTTTTTTAAGCGCCTCCGGAGGAGATCTTCCCAGAGCCGCTGGGTCTCTCTCTATATGGTGGTCGGGAGCTCAGTCCAGATATTGGCCGGAGTCTCCGGTCTGCAGTCCGGAGTCTCCGATCTGACAAGTCACCCAACGGTCAGAAATTGGTTCAGTGAGTGGAGGCCTATAAATAGGAGACCTCATCCTCTTCTTCCAGCTGCTCGACCCACTCATGAACTCCAACACCATTGAGCCACCAAATCACCAAGATCTCTTCATTCAACCATCCAAAGTCATTGATCTTTGGAGAATCGAAGGAGGAGGCCTTGATATATAGCTTCACCAAGAGAGATCTTCATTTCCCCCTCATTCACTTGAGGGCCCCTTGCTCTAGTGTTTTTTTGGAAACCCTAGCTTTTGATTTGGTTCTTACAAGCTTGTCTTTGATTGTTTGACAGCTTGCTTGTATTCGGGAGCCTCCAATTAGGTTGTGTATTTGTGCCTCAAACTTGTTGTAAAGGTGTCGGCTTCCACCTCGAAGGTTGCTGATATAGTGGAAGAGGTGAATCGAACACTTTGGAGTGAGGTTTATCGGAGAACAAGGGAGGCCTCTCGTGGCGTTGGTGGTTTGAAACCACCCCCTCTCAAAACATAGACATACTTACCCTCAAAAGGAAGGAACTACGAGAAACAAACCCTTGTGTCTCCGTGTGCTCCACTTTGGTTACTTCTATCCTTTACCGCACTTCACTTATCTTGTTCTTGCTTAGTGTATGTGCTAGATTGACATATGGGTAAATTCACCTTAGTTGTATAATCTAGAGAATTTACCTTTTGTGTCAAACCCAAATTTGAAAAGGAGTAAAATTTGAAGTAGCACCTATTCACCCCCCCTCTAGGTGCCCATATGATCCTTTCAATTGGTATCAGAGCCTCGGCTCTTTATTGGGCTTTACCTCCTAAGAGTAAATGGGTAGCAAAGGGGATGCGGTAGGGGATGAGGCAAGTTCCACGGTGTCCATGGCGGACCTCAAGAATTTGGAAACAAGCTTGAGCTCCACCTTGGGCAATGAAATCAAACAATTACGCGACCTAGTCGAGCAACTTGTTAAAGAGAGATTTGCCTCACCTCCTCCCTCTCCTCAATAGGGACTGTCACCTACTCCAAAGGTGAATACCTCGTCATCACCCGTCGCTATGGTGGTGGGGGGAAATGAAAACACTAATCCCTCCAGCAAGAAGGATGGTGGGAAGGGAGAGCACCATGAGGCTCAAGGATGATACTCCCCCGACCCCCCAATTCCTCACCCTCATATAAACAATAGGGGAGACCCACCTAAGCTTGCTGCATCTACTTTTTCTCAATGGAAATCACTAATGAAATCTCACGTGCACATCTCTTGTATTGAGTTATGGACTATCATTGAAGAAGGACTCCGTATTGTGGATCCAACCAAATTGACAAGAAGAGAAGTTGTCAATAGTCAACTCAATGCCACCGCTTTGCACATGATTCAACAAGGATTGGGTACAAAAGATTACCCTCACATTGAACACCTCAACACCACCAAGGAAGCTTGGGATGCTCTCACGGAGTTATATGTTGTAAATGGGAGCATGAGAAGGAACCGATATGATGCACTAAGCAATGAAGGTGAAGCCTTCTATATGAAGGATGGTGAAGACCATGAAGACATGTATCAAAGACTCAAGTCCACTGCCACCGCCTTTAGGAATGTGGGTGCCTCATATGTGGATGATGCTTGGATAAAAAGGAAATATGTGAGTGCACTCATGCCCGTTGAGCCCACCGACTTGAAGAGTCTACAAGGAAGACATAACTACCATCTCATGACCTCCAATGAATTTATGCAAGAGATGGCCTCTTTCAAGATTGCCGCCAAGAACGACAAAGATGCCCATGCTCGTGCCCTTGGAATGAGCAATGGTGTCAACCTCGCCTTAAAAACCAAGGTTGTGGAGCATGTGGATGAAGATGAAAGTGATGAAGGATTATCTATGAGCCACCTCAATGATGTCAAGGTTGCTCATGGTGAATATATGGCTTGTTATGCTAAAAACTTTTGGAAAGATCCCGCCAAGGCCAAGATGGAGATGCAACGAAGAATCAACCCAAATGGGAGAAGAGAACATGTCGCTAAATTGAGAACTTGCTTCAATTGTGGTGACCTCTATCACTTTGTTGCCGGTTGTCCCTATGAGAAAAAAGAAGATCATGGGGGTAAACTTGTGTTGAAGAAAAACTCCAAAGCTCCTTTGAAGAAACCCTTCATCAATAAGAAACTCACCAACAAGAAGTTGGATGAAATTGTCTTGATCACTCATGAATAATTCTCCTCCGACAATGAAGATGATGAAGAGGAAACATCAAGTGGTGTGGCTGCTCTTGCCACTACTTCTACACCCACATTCTCCCACTTCGACTCTCCAAATGAGAATATCTCCAACAAGAACGTCACTTGCCTTATGGCAAGAGGAACGGAGATATTATCATCATCACACCCCTCCTCCTTGGTTGATGATGAAATATCTCTTAAGGTCAAAAAGTAATTAGTTGCTTTGATGTGTTCATGAATAACTTGCAAGTAGGGATGGCAATGGGGCCCCGAAACCCACAAACCCGATGGATACCCGCCTTAAATGGGGAGGGTTTGGTAAAAAGTTAGACCCTCCAAGTTTAATGGGGCGGGTATGGGGGTGGCAAACCCATACCCGCAGACCCGCAGACCCGCTCTAAGCCTTAATCCTATCCCTAATAATCATATGACTAACCACACGTCCACGCGGGCCATGCACGCAGACAACACACATCACATGCACACGCTGGAATATGGAGTCCTGAAGACAGGACACGCACGCACGCATCCATTTTCACCAAACCCATCCTACTATCCCATTGTTTTCTTCCCGCATGCGTCAGCGTCGCTCCCGTCTCATGCGCTGGTGGGTACCCGCCGGGGCCCCGAACCCGGCCGGGTCACGGGTATGGTAAGAAATGAAACCCAACAACTTAAATGGGAGGGTATGGGAGGACCAGACCCGGCCCCAAACCCGGCGGGTGCCATCCCTACTTGCAAGGGGAGCACAAGAGATATTTGGTGGACCTCTTAGATCAAATTTCTCACACACAGGAGCTTCTTTATGAGAGATGTAAATTAGGAAGAGAGCACATGATTCAGGTAGAAGCTCTAAATAATGCTCTAGAAGAAGAACAAGAAACTAGGATGTCTCTTGAAACTAAACTTGAAGGGCTTGATGAAGCAAATGACCTAATTATTAATAAACTCATCAAGGAACGTGACCATGCTATTGCTAAATATAAAAATGCTAAAAAGGACAAGATTGAGTTTGGTGTTGTTCATGAAAAACTTGCCGAGGACTTTAGCATGCTTGACAAGGCTCACAAGGCCTTGGAGAGTGAACTCTTGTTACTCACAAAGTCTCGTGAAAAGCTTCAAACTCAATTGAACAATATTTCTTCACCTAGTACTTTAATTCCTTCTAGTTGTACAAATATACTTGAAGAAAATGCTAGGTTGAAGGGGGAGCTAGATAAGGCCACCTTTCCCAAAGGAAACAAGTCCATTGATGACCGCTTGAGTAAGCAGAGGACAAATGGTGAGAAAGGGGGCATTGGCTTTGTCTCCAAAGCCAAGAAGAAGAAGAAGAACAAGAATAAGAAGGCCAAGACCACACAAGAAAAATACAAGGCCATTGTGGGTAGTAAGACCACAAGTGGCAAAACTATGTCTCATGATGAATTTGCGGGAAGTGCTAACCCTCGCTATGTTTTAATGTGTGACTATTATGGTTATGTGTATGCACAATATGTTGGACCATTTGATGGTTATATTGCTTGGTCTATTTGGGTTCCCAAGACCCTTGTTGCTAACAAAAGATGACACATTGAAAAATGGGTACCTAAAAACTAGTTTGATCTTTTGTAGACCTATGCTTCCGGAGGTTCAAAATGGGTGCTTGATAGTGGATGCACAAGTCATATGACCGAAAACACATCTATTGTAAAGGAGTTGAGACCAAATGATGATCAAATATCCGTGACATATGCCGACAAGTCAAAGTCTAAGGTAATGGGTTTCGGCAAGGTTGTGGTTGCCCACGATATTACTCTTGTGGATGTCATGCTTGTTGAGACCCTTGGCTATAATTTACTTTTAGCCCATGTTCTTGGAAAGATGGGTTTTGCCGTATTTATCGATAATGATATCGTGGTACTCATGTGGAGCAAGTCTCTAAAGGTCGCTTCCGTTGGGTACATCGAAAATGACTTGTATGTGGTGGACTTTTTGGGGAAAACCACTACAAGTGCGATGTGCTTATTCAGAAAGGCCGATGTGGGTTGGTTATGGCATCGCCATCTAGCCCATGTCAACATGATAACTTTTCAAAGTCTCCACAAGGATGGCCATATTGTTGGACTAAAAGAAAATGTTTGTTTTTCCAAAGATCGTGTTTGTAGGGCTTGTGTTGAAGGAAAGATGCATGATTATCCCCACAAAACGAAGAACTACATCAAGTCCAAGAGGATCTTGGAGCTCCTTCATGTGGATCTCTTTGGTCCTCCATCTCATGCAAGTCTTAGTAGGAAGAAATATTTCTTCAAGTTGAAAAGTGAGACCCAAGAAAACTTCATTGACTTCATCAGCATGGCTCAACGTCAACACAATGTCCCCGTGTTGATAATAAGGAGTAACAATGGCACCGAGTTCAAGAACTACACCTTAAATGGAATTCTTAGTGATGAGGGGATAAAACATCAATATTCTGTTGCATATACCCCTCGACAAAATGGTGTAGCCGAGAGGAAGAACCGGACTCTTATTGATATGTCTAGGACCATGTTGGCGGAGTTTATATCTCCATACAATTTTTGGGCGAAGCAATCTCCACCGCATGCATGCATCGAACCGACTCTACCTCCGCAAAGAATTGATCAAGACTCCATATGAAATTCTTACCGGTAACAAGTCCAACGTGTCATACTTATGGGTGTCCGGCTGTAAGTGTTTCTATCGCATAAAGGGTGTTCCTTTGTCCAAATTTGATTCCAAAGCATTAGAGGGTATTTGTGTTGGCTATGGTCTCGAATCCTACACTTATAGAATCTATGATAAGCTCTCCGGAACTGTCATATAATCCTGTAGTGTGGTTTTTGAAGAATATGATGGTCCCCAAGGGGGGCGTGTTGATGTTTGTGATGTAGATGATGAAATGCCTCAGGATGCCATAGGAATAATAGGTGCGGGATTCATCCGCTCTGTTGAGGAACCCCTTATGGCGGATCGAGAAGAACTATGCTCTACTCAAGTAGAGCCCTCATCTTCATAACATCAACAAGCTCCTACTGTCGAGGAGGACAATGACCCAAGTCAAAGACAAGCTGTGGACCCTCAACAAGTTGATCAGGGAGAAACTTCTAGCTAGGAGGATCTTGAGTCTCCATTCTCCAGAATGTCTAGCGCTGCTCGGTCTATTACACAAGGAAGATCTGTACAATCTGCCATAAGATCAGCTCAACGCCTGTCTAGAAGTGTGCCTGATCAATACCAAGGTCAATCTTTGCCTCGATGAAGAGAATGATTCCGATGATGATAAAGGTCAAGTTAATGGTCAAGACGAGGACCAAAATGATGAAGATATCCCCACAAGAAACAACAAGGAGATTGAAACTCGTCGCCAAGCTAGAGTGGATAGAATGTTGGAATGAAGAGACCACACTCTAGAGAATGTGGTAGGGGATCTAAGAAGAGGGATGCCCACTAGAGCTTAGTTGAAGAGTTTTGGTGAACACCAAGCACACATTTCCATGGTGGAACCAAAGAAAGTATGGGAAGCTCTTGAAGATTCGGATTGGTTGGAAGCAATGCACAAAGAGCTCAACAACTTTAAGAGAAACAAAGTATGGAAGTTAGTTGAAAAGCCAAAGGATTGCCGCAATGTTATAGGAACCAAGTGGATATTCAAGAACAAGCAAGATGAGCATGAAATTGTTGTAAGGAATAAGGAAAGATTGGTTACACAAAGGTTCTCTCAAATTGAAGGCATTGATTATGGAGATACATATGCACCCGTGGCTCGCCTTGAGTCCATCCATATCCTTCTTGCTTATGCGGCACATCATAACTTTAAATTACAACAAATGGATGTAGAAAGTGCATTTCTTAATGGTCCATTGCACGAGTTGGTATATGTAAAGCAACCCCCGGGGTTCGAGGATCCCAACTTCCCAAACCATGTCTACAAACTTGATAAGGCGCTCTATGGGCTCAAACAAGCCCCACGCACGTGGTATGAGCACCTTAGAGAGTTGTTGTTAGACCATGGGTTTGAGGTTGGGAAAATAGATCCCACTCTTTTTACTAAGAAGGTTAATGGGGAGCTTTTTGTATCCAAATAAATGTTGATGATATTATCTTTGGTTCATCTAACAAAGCTTTTAATGATGAATTCTCAAAGCTTATGACTAATAGGTTCGAGATGTCTATGATGGGGGAATTGAGAGTATTTCTTGGTTTTGAGATCAAGCAAGTAAGAGGAAGAACATTCTTCAACCAAGCCAAGTATACTCAAGACATGCTCAAGAGATTCAACATGAAATATTTAAATGGAGCTCCTACTCCCATGGCAACAAAGACTCATCTTGAACTAAACCCAAATGGTAAAGATGTGGATCAAAAGGTATACCGGTCTATGATTGGATCTTTGCTTTACCTTTGTGCATCTAGACCCGATATTGTGTTGAGTGTAGGAGTGTGTGCAAGATATCAAGCGGATCCTAAAGAAAGCCATTTGATGGCGGTCAAGAGAATCTTTCGATATTTGGTTCATACCCCAAGCTATGGTATTTGGTATTCTCGGGGCTCAGAATTCTCTCTTTGTGGATACACAGACTCGGATTGGGCTGGTGATAAGGATGATAGAAAATCAACCTCCGGGGATTGCTAATTCCTTGGTAGGTCCTTGGTGTGTTGGTCTTCTAGGAAAAAAAATGTATATTTGTCTCCACCGCTGAAGCCGACTATATGGCAACAGCTAATTCTTGTACTCAATTTCTATGGATGAGGCAAACTTTAAAGGAATACGGTGTCCATTGTGACAAAGTGCCTCTTCTATGTGACAATGAAAGTGCTATCAAGATTGCCTACAACCCGGTGGACCACACAAGGACAAAGCATATTGAGATTCGTCATCACTTCATTAGAGATCATGTTGCTCGAGGTGATATTGAGCTATCTTATGTATCAACCAAGGACCAACTTGCCGACATTTTCACAAAGCCACTTGATGAAGAAAGATTTTGCTATTTGAGGAATGAACTAAATATCATAGATTCAAGAAGCTTGACTTGATCACCTTGCACACTAACTTATGTCTTGACTCTTATTTGGTTTAGGTGCAGGCATGGAGGTAGAGGGAGTGCGGTCCTAATACATTGGGCTATCCCTCCCCCATAATGCCAACATTAAGAAATTCAATTCTCTTAATATCATTTTGTGATATGTGAGCTTCATTGATGAGTAGTGGCTATGAACCCAAGGATAATTCTTCGCGGTGTGATGCCACAAACTCTTACATGGTGGCCTCGGCCACCGCCCTCTTCTTATTGAAGAGTTGGTTATTTGTTCATGTTTATTTGGAGCTCTATTGAACATTTTAGTGGATTTATATGGTTTTTCTTGATTCTTCACAGTTTGACATCTTAACCCAAGCCTATCCCTGAACTTAAACCATCTATCTCTCATATATGTCCCCAAACAATCAAACTTGGTGTTTTTGGTCGAGGAGGACCGGAGTCTCCAGTGTGCTCACACCGGAGTCTCCAGTCTAGACGGTTTTCGGGATTCACTTAAGGGAGGCCGGGGTGAACTGAAACAAACAGTTTCATTCTTCCACCCGACCTCTCCTCTCACACCCGTCGCCTCCCCTTCCAAATCGCCGCCTAGAGGTCACGAAGCGCCCGGATCCGTCGTGTCGCCGACCAACTTCTTCCCCTCCACCTCTGGGGCCTTCCCAAAGGTGGAATCGATCCAATGGACAGATCTGGTACCTCTCCTCCTCTTTTTGCACTTAGGGTTCATCCCTTGGTATATTTTGAGGATTTGTACTAATTTTGCCCACTGGAATCACTTGTTCGCGTGCACACTATGACATTAGCCTCGTTTCCTTGCCCGATCTGTTAGAATCACTGCCTCCCGAAGCCTCCCTCTGCATGCCAACTCTCCCGACCGGAGACTCCGGTTCTCCAGGCCAGAGACTCCGGTGTGGAGTGACTCTGGCACATCCAGCAAATACTCGAGGCTCTTCTTTGAGGTGCAGAGACTCTGGCACATCCAACATCGCCCGAGGTGGACGTCGAACAGGTGACGCCAATGGTAGTAGTTGTGAGCAGCGAGGTCTAGGGTTATGGGTATGTAGGGGCTAATATTGGATATGGTGTCGATGAAGGATATTGAAGGGGATATTGGTGGAGGTAGAGCTAAAGTAGAGGTAGAGGTAGAGGGGGTCGTGGCTGCGACGACCTTGTCGGCGATGATGGCAGGGTCAGCGGGTGAGCCATACCCTAGGATCAGAAGTCTGATACCATGTAGAATTGAATAATAATCGATGACAATATTGTGGCAATTACAAGAGGTATATACGAGGGTCTAGGTGCACCGGCCTAGCCCTATATAATCCGACTAGGACTCTTAAACCTAACAAGAGTTGTATTCTAACACTCATGAATTTCAAAAATTCTTTAGTCACTTCTCCATGAAACCTTTTGAGCACATGAATGAACTCCCCCCCATTGTTGTGAAATCCACAGTAATCATCACCACTTGATAACAAGTTATATATAAGTTTACAACATTTCATTGCACCATTTGATTGTTAGTATAAAATATTTAAATTCAATGTTATTTTATGTTATCCTCTTATTCAAATTTTAATAAATATGGAAAATGTTCATTTTCCTACCATTTAACCATCGTCCATTGTGGAAAGAAAATTAAAAATTCCTAAGGTTGATTTTCTTTTGTAACATTGTTCTCTTTACCATGCTAGGAAGCATCTACTAGCCATGTTAGTTTGAGCTAATGCATTAACCTGCCTAGAATCCTTTCTATAGTTGTTATATGTTTATGATCTTAATCCATTATAAGATAATTCTTCTAGTTCTAGCTTTAGTTCAACAAAATTTCCTTTACATGTCTCTGCAGAAACACACGGGTATACTATAGTACAAAAAGACAAATAATAACATTTAATAAACCTCTAGATCTGTCCATCTCATTACGCACTCCATCACTGAATAGTACAAACACAAATACATGAGCATAACTACACTCATTCTCCCATTTCATCACACAAGCACAAAAAGACACACTAATCACTTTTGTATGAGACCAAGAGGAAAGGCTCTAGATTGTGGGAAAATATCAAGTGTTCTCTATACACTTTAGAGTCAATCTTTTGATCTATGCTTTTCAATTTCAATATGTCTTTGGTGTATCTGTAGATATATATTATTACCCTGTTCTTGTATGCCGGTTCTGATCAAACTAGTATGCTAGGACATCTGCGGGGTATGTGTGCATTAGATGGAGTGGACTCAGGGTTTAGTCATGAAAATGACAATTTTTTGCAACAAATATAGTTTTTACCTTTCTTATGCTTCCCCACTAGGGAGAATGGGAAGGCAATGTGCTAAACTTCTTTGTGACAACAAAAATAGTTCTTGTGACTACAATCACGCGCACTAGTACTTTCAAGATCATGTAATCATTTAAGGAAATACTCTATTTAAACACTTAATGTTTGGCATGCAAAAAACTCACCTGTTCAAGGAAGTATTAGCTAGATGTGTTACATCATATCAATATTAGTACGTGATTCCCATAAGATATCTACCAAAGACTTCATAAATCGTTGCATGCATATAATTTGTCACGAAGAGCATATTTTGTGCCACTGTGTTTCTGAGAGAGATTTCAAGTGAACCCATGAATCCCGGTCCACTAAACATAATAAAAACTTTTACTTTACTATACATGCGATTACAAATTGCACTCTATAATATTGTGAAAATACAAAAATATACTGCATTAATTTTTACTACTTTTAGTTTACTTTCACTCTCAACATATTCTTTCTAATCACTGTTCTACCTAACAACTACCATGATTGAGTTGATGAAAACAAGGTAACTACTTTCAGTCTTGTAGGATGACTTGAGGAGGATAAAGTGAAAGCGGAAGATCCTTGTGTTCAATATTAAACTCCAAGTCATTCTTGTAGTGAAATACCACTTGCTACAACACTTAACACTTAGAGTCCCAACAAATTGGTATACAAACACAATCTTTTGCCATCCTCCTCCTACTCATTATTGTAATCAGAGGAGGCCTCTTATCTATGGAATAGGAGGCGGAGATATGTCGTTGGTTGTCTCCTATAACCTGCTCCATCAAAGCGTGAGGATGTTGTAGTAGTATGACGTGAGAATGAGGTGTAGACAAGCCTCCTCCTCTTGTACACCCACTACAAGATGGCCTCCAACTTCTCATTCTCCCGTCAAGCTCTGGCAGTGCCAAACGAGTCTACCTCACCAAAGGTAATGGATGTTCTTGTGTATAGTGTGCAACATATTTGGGTTGAATATAGTTGAACCCATTGGATATGAGAAAATATAGTACTTGATCATTGTTTAGCACCATCATTATTTTCTTGGACCAAATAGTTTGATAGAAATGAACCGAGTGCTCATTATTCGAGATGGAGACAATATTTCTTGCTCCTGCGATGTATGTGTTGAAACTTGTATATTATAATTAGTAATTATGTTTGCAAATTCATAACTTGTGAAAAATTGTTCTATTATTTTGCATATAATAGTAAATGGGGTTTGTTTTCTGATATATATAATAATACACATTATTCTTGTCCTTTAAGCGAGGTGGAAGAAAGAGGAGCTAACGATGACGCAATAGTTGTGGAGAAATAGGAGCAAGTGGTCTCCATCTACGGTGGAGTGAAGCCAGAGTCATCGAGTATTTGTTTTGATTTGTACAATTAACATCATAAATTGAGTGTTTCTTATTAGTTTGTAACTGATTCAAGTCACCACATTCTTTATTTGCAACCGTTGCACATGTACTCATAACCTTTTCCTTTGAGATTTTGCATCACTGACAAGTTTCTAGGAACATAGCATAGCTCCATTGCAAACAAAAGTTTTAACCCGTGTCGTAGTGTCACTCTATACTAGTGAAGGTAACAAGAGCGTGTATTATGCAAAGCGTCAAGAAGCAGCGGGGAAAGACATTTGACACACATTTTGGGGTGGTATACTGCCACAAATCATGACAACACGTGTGATCTTGCACAATATGATCATAGATGATAAGCATGATCAGTTGGATGACTTAACTTATGATTGTGTGGGAACACCTATGAGGCTCCTGATTTATCCTTCTTGTCTCCAAAGTTTTCTTGAAGTCCACAGAAGGATTGGTGACATGCAGTCACACGAGCAGCTTCCTGTTGACCTAGTAGAACATATGTGGCAGCGACACAAGGGAGGGGGATAGTTTCCTCCTGTTTCATTTGGAATATTTGAAGTATTTGGACATTATGTTATGTTTGAATTTGAAATTTAAAATGATAGATTTTAAATATTTTTGAAGTGCGTGAGATAGAAACATAAACTCTGAATTATTATGGTGTGAAAATAGATCTCAAATTGGGTTTATATGCATATATATAGAGAGAGTGCCCGCAAAAGAACTATACACACACTAAGGGAGAGAGAGGGATGAAAGATAGAGAAATGAAACATGGAGATGCGTTGGATCTGAAAAGGTAGCTTGCCCTATTTTCCCCGTAAGAGCATTTCCACCAACGCCTCCCAACCCGGTGAAAGGGCATTAATATCTCTAAGTATTTTGGTGTTGACGACAACTCCACTTGTGGTTTAACGGTGTGCGTAAGTTGTAGGTTTTCTTGATGTGCACATTGGTATGTGGACTCATCTCTTGAAGACTCGTGAAGATGGTGCCTTTTATTTTACATTTATCTTTATTTTGTTGCTTTAGGAGGCCGTACTATCAAGAGGGTTCCCACCATAGAAGGATGTGGGGAATCACGTTTCTTGCACAAACCATATTTGCACCTCCCAACCTCATAAGAGTACCGGTCATGCACCGATAGTTCTGGCCGCAGATCTTTGCAGGGCTGGCGTCGGTGGTAGTACCGGCACAAGTACCAGCCAAAGTTCCGATGCCCCCGGAATGCGTTCAGTAGCATACCAGTTTGAGGGTGCATATTTACCGGAACTTGGGTCGGAAGTCGACCAGTAGTACCGGTTGGAAGTACCGATCATCTCTAAACAAAACTTCCGGCTGGCACTGTCTGGTCACTTCCTATGCCCCGTTCCTATGGTACATGTGATCGGTACTACCGAATAGCCATAGGTAGTTTTGGTCAGGGGGTTTTGCGACCCAGAACTTTTGGGCCTAATTCCGTTCGAGTTCCGACGAGGCCTTGCCTCGGTTCAGTAACCTCTCTGTATAGAAAGTGCTATTTTACGGAACTTAGATTGGAAGTTGCTGGACCGGTAGTACCGACCAAAAGTTCCTCTTGCACCGAGTCGGTACTTCTGGTCCATACTCAGAGGCATTTCCTTCAGCTTTAGAGCCTTTGGAATATGTTGTCCAGAAGTTCCGGCGCCCTGTCGATAGTACCGATGGTGTCTCAGAACATGGTAACGGTTTGATTTGAAGGGTCCTATTTAAGGCACCCTTCTTCCTGCTCCTCACCTAACTCTTCAATTTTACTCTCCTTCATTAATATAAGAGCCAAGTCTTCCTAGATCTCTCTCCCTAGCCACTCAAACCTCTCGATCTTTTGTGAAGTGGGAGAGGTGACCTAGATCTACACTTCCACGAAAGGAATCTTGATTCCCTTCATCCATCATGTGTGGATATTTTTACTCTTGGGTTCTTGGAACCCTAGATGGTATAGAACATCCTCGAAGTTCGGGCATGCATTGTGAAGCTCCGCGGTCGTTGAGGGCCTCCAATTGAGTTGTGGAGACCACCCTCAACCTTGTTGTAAAGGTTTTGGTTGGCGCTTTTAAGGTCACCGGTTAGTGGATCGTGAGCCCGCCTTTGTGGTGGAGCTCATCAGAGAAGAAGGTGAGGCCTTTGTGGCGCTCGGGTGATCTTGTGTGGCCCCAACACCTCTCCAAAATAGACATAGCTTCTTTGTAAGTGAACTATGGGAGTTACATCTCCGCGTCTCCTCTCCGGTTTATCAGGAGGCGATCTGGAGGAGGAGGCAACAGGATCTGGAGGAGGAGGCGCGCTGGGCCAGCACCTTCCAAGCACTGCAAGCTTTCGTTGGCGCACCGGTGCTTCCACCCGCACCGCCCATCCATCAGCCTCCTCTTCCTCCACCGCTCGTCTAGCAGGACCACCAGCGAGGGCCTTCCCCCTAGCGTGTGCCAGATTGGGCGAACCTCGCCTCCGACGACGAGGAGTAGGACGCGGCGGCATAACCCCTAGCGTCGTCGTGTAGTAGTACTAGTCTAGGTTTAGGTTTAAATTCATGAAAATTTCATTACTTGTAAGATTCCCTAAATTTAAATGAAATATGTTTATGTTTCTTTTTTTTGAGCCATGATTGTTGGAAGGACGATCGTTGGAGGACGAAGGTGTGGAACGCCGGTCTCCCCAAACTGCAGATAGTTTGGACTCCCCCAAACCAACTGCGGCGTTTGCTAACCACCCGTTGGAGGACACCGGTTAGTCCTCGTTTTGCAAGGGTGAGTCGTAGAGTTTTTTAGAGTATTTTTCAAAGAGGTTTGAGTGAAAACGCTTCTATCACCCAAAACACCACAATCCGCTAGAAATACTTTACGCAATGGTATTTCTGTTTGGAAGACAGGGTTGGTTATTTCTACCCGCCGACGGACACGTGAGCAGCGCCAGAAAAACTAGGTGAGACTCGTGTCATGAAAACACTTCGTCCCGACGTGGTTTAAGGGGATTCCAGGGGCTGAGTCTAGCTGAAACCGGCCTACAAAACAGGCTGCTACTGCTTTCGGGTGTATCCGGCTTTGGCTGGGCTAAAACTCGTGAAAACGCTGTAAACATCTCGCACAAAACAAGGCCTAAAGATACTCTAACTTTATGGGAACTCCATGTCCTATTTTGGGAAGAAACCCGGGAGATCTGCCAGAAGATTACCGGCGCCACGTACAGGATATCATCGAAGCGTTTTGTTCTTACCGCAGGCCAGAAGTATTTTCACTCTCACCAACCCCTCAAAGCAGCCCGGCCCATCAGGGGACGAGGATTAGGTTAGGGTCTTGACGACAAACTCCTCGGCCGCCGGGCTACCCTATATATATTCGAAGTTTCAAACCCCCGCTATAACCAAAAATCCTTCCTCGCCGCTAGTTGCCGCCCACCTCTTCCCATTTCGAAACTTAGGGCTCCGTGCAGGGCGAGCCATGGCGGCGGCTGCGGCTGAGAGCTGTGCTTCGGCGCAGGTAGACAGCGGACGGAAGATCACGGTCGTCAGCTCCGACGAGCAGAGTTTCGACCTGCCTGAGGCCGTGGCTCTGGTGTCAGAGAGCATCCGGAGCCAGATCGAGACCGGCTTCTTGCACGTCGACTCCAAGATCAAGCTCACGCTCGACGACGTCGCCGCCACGCCGCTCGCCATGGTCGTCGAGTACTGCCACCGGAAGGCCGCGGACGGCGAGTGGGACGACCGCGAGTTCATCCCGGGCAACGTCGGCCAGGCGCTGCTGTACGACATAATGCACGCGGCGATCTGCCTCGACGTGGAAGGGCTCGTCGACCTCGCCTGCAAGCGCGCCGCCGACATGATCAGGGGCAAGGCGCCGGCGGAGATCCGCAGGCTGTTCGGCATCGACGACGACGGGTTCACGCCGGAGCAGCGCGACCAGATCCGCAAGGAAAACTCGTGGATCAAGATGTGAGCTGAAGAATACACAGATCTATAGATCTTGACATCTAGTCATCCGTCAGCTTCCTTCTTCCATATATTGCCACCTTGCGATGCTGTTTATCTTATCTATACATTGCCTTTATTTCTCTCGCCTATGTATGCAGACTATCTTTTTCTGAAATGGTGGAATTGGATACTAGATTCTTAATGAGTTACTGATTTTTGTTCGTTTTTTTTTGGTTTACTTCTGTCAATTGCATGGAATATATAATCAAGGACAATCTGATCTAGTTTGTCTCTTATACTATAACTCCTACATATCCTGCCTCTTATATAACTCAATCGATCTGCAGGTAGTGAGATGCAGATTTTTTTTCTTAACCTGATTATCGCCTGGTATCCTCGTTTCTCAGCCCCTGTCGGGGTTTACAGGACAATAAATCTAAGGCGACTTTGAATAGAAATTTGTAAAGTGCATTTAAGGGGGGTGAATCCATAAAATGCCACCAATGAGCTAAGTTGCAGCGAACACTACTATGTTGTTTGTCAGAGCATCTCCACATGCGGCCCCAATACCATGCCACATAGGATTTTGTGGCCCTGGCATCAAAACGGGCTTCCATCTGCGCTCTCAAAATACCGCCGACACATTTTGGAGCCCGATAGAATAGCCGGCACGCCCACTCTGGCCCCTATGTGCAAGGGTTGTGTTGGGCACGCCAACACTCCAATCCACATCAGATTTTAACGTTGGGGCCCTTCTGGCTGCCAAACACGTCCATTCCCCATTCCTCCGTGGCTTTCCCACCTCGCCTCCCCCCAGAATCGCTATCGCCGCCGACATGGACATCGCCGACCTCCCAAGATTCGCCTGAATCCTGACGACTTTTCCACCGCCGGCCACACTCAGGCCAGGGCCCGTCATGTTCTGCAACTTCTCCATCGTCATCTGTTGCCGCCCCGCAACTTCTGTCGCACCTGTTGAAGCCGACAACGGGACTTCTGTCACCGTCAACACATGCCTCTGGTACATCCTTTCCTCCCATGAGTCGCCGCCAAAACAACATAGTTGTTACCGTCGTTTGCTCGACCACAAAGTGTTCGGTGTGTTGCCGCAATGGACAATGACGATAAGATGATGATGGAGATCTTGATGAAAGAGGAGGCTGATGCCGCCGCTGACCGACAACATCAGATGATGATGGAGATCTTGAATATAAGTTTGATTAGAAATTTTTAAACTGCAGCTAAGTAGGGTGAATCCCTAGAATACCACCAATGAGCTAAGTTGCAGTGAACGCTACATATATGGTTCGTTATCTTCCCATTCTAAATAAATAATTTGAACTTTTCTACCTTAACAACAGGTCAATATCGTTATCTGTGATAACCGGTAATCCCAAGCCCTCTAGGTAAAAGGAAGTCATTTGGTATCCAAAACCCTGGTTACATGTAGCTGGAAGTGTGTAAAAAATAGGAAATAGTACTCCCACATGTATAAACATATTTTTTGTCAACAATCATCTCGGTCGCAATACCATGGTCACTGAATTATACTAGAAAAACAAATAATCATTACAAACTATGATGCTACTAATTTGCTATGAAGTCCGAAGATTGAGCGCATGGATCCCTTGGAGACCTATATACTTAGCTTATAATATGTGTATTCCTTACAAGCCTTGATATTTGGTGAAATGAGCGGTTTATTCGATCAATTGAAAGAGCAATCTTGTGCAATGTTCATATTACACTCATATTATATGTTTTATGCTGCTGTTAACAGTGTAGTATATTCATGGATATAAATTTCACTCAAGAAAATTCCTAATATTCCCACAAGATGCTAGCGACTTATGCTGGTTCATAATATGGATCTTCTACGACATTGACATAGATCAAGATGGTACTTCGGCAATCAACTTCTGCCTCGAGCAAAAACAATTGCACATTATAAAATAAAATGATGTGAAAAATCTAGTAACACTATATTGATGTTATGGATGATAAAATTCATTTTTGATGGGTGGTCACCTTAGTAATGTTTGACTAGTAAAAATATACTAAAAAGACTTGAATTTTCATCCAGAGGTAGTTTCTATTTAGGCATATCAGGATGTACTAGGTATTTTTTTATTATCACCTAGTTAGTATGTGTACTTCTATGTTCTGAGATTACAAGTTTTTGCCAACATGGAACGTGTTCAGGCACTCTTGTGAACTATATTCTCACCTGGTTGTGCGTATGGCTTTACAAGACAAAAACCTAAAATCAGTTTGAATATAGGTTTGAGTAGAAATTTGTAAGCTATAGCTACGGGTGATGAATTCATAGACTCCCACCTGTGAGGTAGGTTGTAGTGAACTCTAGATGGTTCATTATATTCTCATTCATGAAAATAATTTGAATTCACAATTTATTTGAATTTTTATATTGTAACCAGACAACATATTCTATTAAAATCATGATAAACGTAGATCCCAATCCCTCTCGGTAAAAGAAAGTCATTCAATATCCAAAACCTTGGTCACATGTAGTTGGATGTAATAAATAACAGGAAACTACAAAAGTGACATATAGGAACACACTTTCTTCTTAGTTGCACTACAATGTATTGACCATGGTTTTTGAATTACTAGTATTGTACTAGCAAAATAAATAATCACTAAAATTTCAAAATCTGCTGATTACTACGAAGTTAACATATTGAGCTATGGATCCCCTGGTGACCTACACTTAGCTTAAAATGTGTGTATCCCTTGAATGCTTAAAACTTTCATGAAGAGCGTGGTTTATTTGATCAATGGATAGAGTGATATAGTGCAAAATTCATTTTGTCACCCATATTAAATGTTTTGTGCTTAATTTTATGTGAAAATGGTGTATTCTATTCATCAACATAGTTTTTCCACAATAAAATAAGATGCTAGAGAGTTCTTGGGATCCATAATATGAATCTTTTATGACATCAAAGCACTCGATACGGTACGTCGGCAATCAATTTCTACCCCACATGAATAATTGGACATTATAAATTAATTGTCATGATCATAACTCATTTTGTATGGGTGGTCTTGCTAGAAATGTCTAACTATTGAAATATATACCTTAAAATGGCATACACTTTTGGCAGGAGGTGACATTATTTTTGCATATCAGGATCAACCAGGTATTGGTTTTTATTCATACATAGTTATATGTGTACGCATAACTTCTTTATTGCAAACATGGAACTTGTTTAGGCAATCCTATGAACTATATGGACTGTTTGATCATGTAATGAATATGTGACTATTTATTTTCCTCACTAAAGCACGTGTAAGCCAATGTCTGAATTAATCTACCATGATATGCTAAAACATGTACTTTTTTCATCGCACTTGAGTAATTGTTGAAGTACGTACTTATTTGTGTGTAGATACAAATTAGTTACACAAGGGATATTTAAATCGGCACTCAAGATCATACACTCTCAGGGTGAAACAAATGATGATTTTATTATAGCAATGATTTTATGCATAATCATGCATGTTCAAGTCAATGTATTATGTGTACATGTAATTTTTCGTGGGAAATTATATATTTTGTGGCATGTGCAAACAAGCAAACCTTTTCTTCAAAATTGATTTTCCAAAGCAGCCACTTCTGTTTTCTTTCCTCTGAGGGCACAACACATGTCATTTCTTCATAATCTTTGCACAGAGATGAAAGACATGTACAAATATATTGTCAAAGAGAAATATTTTTTATATATGAATATTATTTTTGTAGTGATTTTATTGTTCCCAGAGCCAAAACGCCACCTTGGTGACACAGAGTACTTTTTTCCACCAGAGTTGGATTTAGTATATACAATCAACATTGCATTTAGGACGAGCCACTATCTTCACGATTGTGGTAAACGATAAACAAAACATGTCTCAAACCACATAGATGTAAGGTTCATAACTAGACCTAGGCGAACCAGTTTCTCAAGTTAAATGACCCCTTGTGCACTCTACTCTTGAAATTGCAATGAATAGGAGACATTCTCAGCTTCTCCCTGTCTTGAGACTCTTTTTTGCATGACAATAGGTGTCTCATTTATATCATAAAGGTCATAGTACAAGGCACATAAACATCGACCTGAAAAAACTGAAAAGATAGCAGAATGCAAGCTTTTGTGCAAAGGACTACCAGCCAAGAAAAAATTACAATCCACCAGACCAAAAAATCCTATGAACCTGACGCCAATGCCCGTCACCTGTCTCTGGCACCACAACAGCAGCAACCAAAGAAAAAAATAACGGATCACCTCCTCACTCGAGCTCGATGCGGCTTCATCGCTGATACGCAGCTTTGTGGACCTCCAAGATGAGACCATTATCGTTGAACGAATCAGACCGGGGCAGCATCCCATACACACGATCGAACTCCAGATCTAGCAACCCCGCTCGACTAAGACATCGGAGGAGGAAACCATACCTACCATCCATGAACCACGGAAAAGCACACGATCCACCATCTTTCAGATGCCGTCGATGTAGACCATAATCTGCATCCGCTCCTTGACTACCTCCTAGGTTCCATGCCGGCACTGGAGCAAACGCCGCCGCAACGGTGGAGCCTGAGGATGCTGCCATCGTCGCACCATCCTTGCTTGAATATACTGGTCTCCAAATCCATCGGGGAAGGATCTGAAGAAAATTTATTCAGCGCTGCCATCGCCGTCCCCGAAACCAAGACAATGAACAGCCTAAAAACGAAGCTACTTTAGGCTAAAACTATCCACATGCGTAGATCCGGTGACCCCTCTCACCACTGATGACCTAGGTCGTCGGCGGGAGGAGCCGCCGGAGGCCGACGTCGGAAGGCTGTGCAAGATCCCTTTTTCTTCCCTGGCAGCGGCGCGGGGGGGGGGGGGGGGGGGGGGGGAGGGTATGGAGTAGAGTTTATGGAGGCTTAAAATCTGGTGGCTTACATTTAAAAGAATTTCTTATTCATAGGAGTTTGATTCTTTTAGTCGTTGCTGAAAATTTTCACGATTGCACAAATTGGTAATCCAATAAGAAAATAGACCCGTAAAGCAGTATGATCTGTATAGAATGGAGAAACAGAATAAGAACATCTGGATGGATCACCCGTAAAGCCTCAACTAGGGTCTTCGTACATAACCATCTTGCTTTATTTCAAGCGGCCAAAAGTAGGATTGCAGATTGGATTTCCATGTTTCTTTTTCGCTGGTCAAAATGGAGAATACATGGATCGAATCGATTCCAATTCCAAAAGCATGTGCCTTTTTTTATTCGTCTATGGAGATCAGTGTTAGGTGATCCACTGCGAAAAAAGAGCCGCTCATGAAACATTTAACATAGAATGGTACGGAAATATCTGAAAGACAAGATTTTGGGCGAACATTTATTTTTATTTATTACAACATCCAGGGTCCTGCTTTTAGTCGGATCTGTCAAATGATCAACCAGAAGCCTTTCGTTTGTTTATTGATGTGTTGCAGCTTCTAGATGACGCTCAAGGCAAACAGTTTGGACTGACACTTGGTTTCTTTGTGCGCCGGCTGGTAGTGGATCGAATAACCAATTAAGCAGCATGTGGCACGACAAAAGAGCTAACGATGGCCAGCAGGCAGAAAAAAGACTAGCGTCAAGCACCGAAAATACATATTTAATTCACTTTTCACTGTTTCCTACATTTACAATTTAATCTTTTATGTTAGGAATATTTGTTGGAAGACTAGTTGAGGATGGAGCACTACTCCCGCAGTGAACTAATAATGTAAAACTGAACTCTAGCAACGGTAGGTAACATATAATATTCTTTCAAAATAGGCTTTCGCGCCGCTATATTAATATAGCAACCACATAATACATTGTAAGACCACCGTTGGGCAAAACAACACAATCAAGCCTACAAAACAAAAGAAAATAAAAAGAAAACAATGCCAACATTGGTTGATCGACGAATACAAAGATGATTCGCAACTGCTGTGCTCTCTGGAGAATTTCCACCAGGAGCCTAGCACTACGAGTCATCGTGTACCAAGCAACACCTTCAAAAAAGAAAGCGACAACGACGACGATGCTGCTGCCTGGACTGGTCCTGGGGTTTCTCCCGGTACGCCACAGAGAATGGGAAAGAGGTATACCCAACACCCTTCATAAAGGAGTGGCAACACTCGCAAGCGTCACCGCATCGATGTCAAGACGACAGGGATTTCTCCCGAACCCAAAATAACCACAGCTCCGGACCAAGCTTGCCTCCCACCAACATACGCCACCACGGTCTTAAAGTCACCACCATCGTCTCACCATGGCAAACTCTGCGATGCCAGCTAGACTGGGAGGAAATGGCCATAGGAAAGGGGTGGCAGAACCACAACCACACGGGAGGGAACCGCCTCCACCGCCATAGGTGGTAACTGATCAAACACATCAACAAGAGACCTGTCCATTGGAGCCAATAGGCAGCAACAACATGCCTCGTGGAAGACGTCCTCCACTGCCATAGGCAGGTGCCGACCGGACACGGCAACATGGACACATCAGGCCGGGTCCGGTCGACCCATAAAGTCTCCGTCGCCATGTTGCTGCATGAAGGCCACCGCCGCTACCCACATGTTTAGCACCATAGGCCTAGCCGGACCCACGTGCCCGAGAAGCTTCCACCTCACGCTGCAGCAGGCACCGCATCGTCGTTGTCACCACCCCGATCAACAATCGCACGTCAGACTACCGGAAGCAGCATGACCGATCTGGGCATGTAGGGCATGGAGACTGGACCTCGATCCAACCACCCTCACCACCAACGGTGGCACCGCCGCCTCGTTCACCACCTGCGCGGCCACAAGAGACCCCGCCACCGCAACCGAACCTTCGCCGCCTGCGGAACACTGCCCGGTGCCGCACCCCGCGCAAGGACGCCACCAAGAGGGAAGAAGCAGGGGGGTGCTACCACCGACACCGTCTGGGTCTAGCCCAGCGCCGCACGCCGAAGCGGCAGGGAGGAGTAGGAGGAGGGAGGGGGGGGGCTCGAGGAAGGGCAGGCCAGAGCCGCGGCTGGTCGCCCGCGCGGGGGTGGGGGGGGGGGGGGGTCACGAGAGCTCACCATGTCCCAAACTAGCAGCTTGCTCTCAATCGGTCCTTTGTATTAGCTTCACCATGGCGTATTCATCTTTTGGGCAACATATAATATTGATAATCATGATTATCTTATATCCAAGTTTCTCTTATAAAACTTACTGAAGGCTCTGTCAGTGTATTCAAACCAATATGGTAGCAATACCCCCAACCGCAACCCACACACACATACACCTAGTATAGGAGAAACAACAATTGCCTCCACGTAAGTAAGTGTACAGACGCTAGGTTAATAAGTGTAATTACAGTCAGTGTCTCTATGACTGAAAGAAAGTTATGAAATGTCTTTATACTGTATGTTATAGGTCATTTCATAGGGGCCATGCATACTGTCTCAACAATTATGTACGATATTTATTGAAGACATTATATTCTGTCTCTATACTCTAGCATAGAGGAAAAACACATTATGGAAATTGCTGGAAGCAACCCTCAAACTCGAGACCTTGAGGTACACTAGTCACTCATCTAACCACTCCGTCTTACATGATGTTAATACTCATAATGGAAGTCTCAAAAGTAGTATATTACATGCCTTGAAAATATAAAAAATGCTTCCATAATGTAAAATGTCTTAAACCGTGTCTCTACTTTCAAGGCCCCTGGACAACCTCACCTGAAGGTCCTTCCTGAACTACTCTAATACCTAACCATATTATACTCTAACACTATTGAATATGTCGCAATGTCATCTTCAAAAAGTTTCAGGTGATTTCTCCGTCGGCGCAAGCATGCATAGAGATTTTCAGCCCCTAGAGCCGGCTAGAAGATGCTTTATCATCTGAGCGGTCTGGTAGAATGGTGGATCACAATGTTAGCGGATTTTGCATATGCATGTATCTACTCTGGTTGAAAATCCATGATCTAGTATTCTGGCTACATCGGGCAACAACGATGTTTGTATGTCGTTTCTTTATTAAATGCAAGGGATCGAAGCTTTTCTTCAGGGGTAATAGCCTCAATTTTATTCTTTTAGTTGGACTAGAAATCTTTGCGTATGAGCGGCGATTCCTTCTTGGAAGCGGTGTCCTGGAGTGTTCCTCTTTTTATATCAAGTCCCATCCTGCTCAATGTTGAATTATGGTCCAGTGTGGATAGAGGAGATGTCGCAAAGCCAATCTGAAGTGAATGACCTCTGGCTTTTGTTTGTTCTTGTAATTTGATTTGTTCGCATTGGTGTGTTTCTTTATTTCGAACAATATTATGAATGTGTGCATCCAAGGCTGTAGAGGCAGGGATACTTTTCCTTCATTTTGAAAAAAGGTTCAGTTGGCACACTAAACATACAATTATGTTGGCAGTACAAGAAGTGAGAGAAGGTATGGAAAATTTTCATGCCTTGGACATCTTCAAGGTCGTATGTATGTAGTTTTATCCCTTCACTATATAATTAAAACTCATAGCAACTACTATTAATACATTTTATGATCAACTAACAGAATCCCACATCGATTCAACCATCGAGTCTCATTTGAACACAATCAAAACGGATCCAAGAAAGACAAACAATGTTTTTTTTGCGGGGGACAAAAAATGTTTTTAAAAAGGATAAAACTGTATGTTTACAACCACAACACAACAAAATATGACATACCACTCTATTGTGATATTCACATGAGCAAAATGCATTTGTGTGCACACATTATTGGTTTAGCTAAGCCCTCTCATGCAATGCTCTTTAGTCATTGTTTGGTAGTAGTGTATTTTAGGGGCATGTGGGGATTATCCTAGCTAAACCCTAAATCCCACTAATTTATAAAAACATGTTTGGTTTTAGTGAATTGGGTCAGTTTTATCATCGCCTTTTTCCAGAACTCCGCAAATCATAGTGCATTTTCTTCAATACCAAATACACTCCCTAGTGGATTGGAGATTGAGAATTTATGGGGATTTGAGGGATTTGGTGAAGGAAGGTGTTTCACCCGATCCATTTGGGGATTATCCACAAAAAACCTCTAGTACCAAACAAGCCGTTAGGAATTTAGTACATGAGAGTAATAAATTAGTTCCCCACCCTCTTGGGTGAACAATGTGGTATGAAACCTTAGTACCATGGTACCAACTTATCCAAGTTCGGCCTGTACACGTATGTACCTAGTTGGGCTACTTTCTAACAATGGTCCACTAACTCCAAAGCTTCATTAAAACAATCATTGTCCCGACATATTATAGATATTCCAATTATTTGGTGTATGTCTCCATTGGCTTTATCACTTGCACCTTGCGTAACTAACATGATTAATTTTCACATAGCTAATGAATGTACTGTTCTTGTATTTATAAATTTTTATAATAGACATCATATTAATTCAAACTAATACTCTAAAACACCAATAAGCCACGCCTAAACGGGGTCTTATATGGCCACCCTCTCTTATGTACACATGAGATCTCTAAAGAATGCTCAATTCTCGTGAACTAATTTCATACGGTTAGGCTCAAGTATGTGTATTTCTTCTAAGTATCATTTATCCTAATATGTTTCACATAATGCATTAAGGCTGGTTCGCCAACCTTCAAAACAACAATGACCGCTGTTTAAGGATAGATGTACAATTAAGTCACACTCACTTCTTACAATAATTGTACTATGTCCCATTGGCGTTGTCACGGGATCAGGTCATGCAGTACTAGGTCATGATTAGGATGATGGATGGGACCTATTCTGATGTCCATGTACACATAAGAAATAGCCTTTTGTGATCCATTCCTTTTGTAAAAGGTTCTACAGTTTTTTTCTCAGAATGAATGTAGTTCACTGCAATTGCCCCAGAGTTTTTCACTAACACAGTATAAGCTTGGGCTGAACATGTTAGCCAAATATTTTTTATCATTGTGCACAAAAATTGATGGTATAGATTTCTCAACCAGTGCAACTCTAGAGACCAAACTCTCTTGGATACTCAGATTCAGAAGTGGAACTTTCTAGTGCAACAAGTTCCCTTGTAGAAAAGTCACAAGTTACTTCTGAAAAAAATCACAAGTTATGCAGGTATAATTTTTTATTTTGTAGCAGGAGAAGCGCCAGTTTATGCTGGGGAATAAGCGTGCATACATATGTGTTTAGTTAAAGCTCTGCCATGCCTTTTGTTTTTTGAAATGTAGAGCATACCCCAACAGAGCACCATCTTTAATGTGGGCCGAAACCTGACAGCTTTGGAATTTCTGATTGGGCTCCTATTTTTTTTGGAAGGGATTGGGCTCCATTTACATGGTTGGTTCGAAAAATTATGTACTCGCCGATGTTTCATAAATTCATCATGCATCCTTTTTATAAATGTATGTGTTCTTTGAGATTGTGCCAACATATACATAATGAAACAAACAATATGTGGAGGTTGTGCAATGTGTATGTTTGTTTAACTGGTAAAGCCTCAATTTAATTTTGGCTTAATATTTACACTCTTTTTTCTTAATTTTTGGATGCTCCCAATTGTTGATGATATAAGGTAAGTTCTGAACATTTCTCTTGACCAATTTTGTTACAAGATGATTGGACGGCGAATTAAGTTGTTACTAGTATGGTTAGTGAGGGTAGTCTACCCCGTGACGACCCAGAGACCAATTGTCAAGTTTCAGGTTATATCTCTCGGCCGGTCAAACTTTAGCAATGAAATAAAATGGCTATATGCAGGACCATGGCTCCCCATTAAAAAAAGTCATATTTCACACAACTGTATTATTTGTGGTGATCTGTTTGTCAATCTTCGATCTTTTCTATGTAGATCAGTTTCTGGTATAGGTGCTCATGTTTGAGTGGCCACCGGACACAGTTCTGTGGGATCAGGACAAAATGCTTAGATACAAGACAAAATGGAGAACAATGCACGCAAGGCCAGACATATTCCAGATTCCACTGATTGATCGACAGCGCAGGTTTGGATACATACAGCATGTAAGCTCAATCAGGGAGCATATCGTTTATCACTGTCCTGACCAATTCCACCACCGCTGAGCTTGCCCGCCCATCGTACACAAACTTTCTGTGGTTGTCCCAATCGGACGGCGGCAAACTATAGCTTGTGCTGCACCTGCATACTAGCTGCCTGGGCCTCCGACGTGCATAGGAAACACTACCGCTTCAAATGCCCAGAAAAGCTGAGGTGAAAAAGTAATTACCCGTTCACTAATGTAAGACCTTCTAGATATTTCAAAATTGACTAAATTTAAATTAAAATAGATGAACCTAAATAGTAAAATATGTCTAGATACACTAGTAGAAAAACGACCTTTCGTTTTTTACAGCTCCAGCCTCTAGTCCCGGCCTTCTCTAAAACCGGGACTAGTGCTAACACTAGTTCCGGTCTGTAAATTTTGCAACGGCTACATGGCCCCATATCACTAGTCCCGGTCCATGTGCAACCTACAGGCCGGGAGTAGAGCTCCTGTGGGACCCATGGCTATATTTAGTCTGGGTTCTTGTTACCAGCCGGGACTAGAGGTCTGGGTTCATTTTACCACCCGGGACAATTTATTACCACTATATATGCCTCTTCGACCCAGCCCAAAAGCATGGCCATTTCCTCCAAGTAACAGCTCAAGTTCATCCTCATTTTTGTCCAATTTGGTGGCAACTTTTAATCCAAGATTTGGTGGCATCATCTATCAATCCAAGCTTCTAAAATGGTTGGCAACTTCAATCATTCATCTCCTATTGTTATAGTTTAGCTCAATGCTCTAGAACTAGAATGAGGAATTTCATGCTTAGAAGTGTAGAGGGAATTTTAGATGTGTAATTTTAAGCATAGTTTGATTATACAAAAAGCTATTGAAAGTTGAGATGTGCATTTGAAGAGTTTCGGATCTCAGAATTAAATAAGGTTTTCACTGCTAGAACAATAATTAAATAGTCAATATTTTTATGTTAACAGTTTTGTCTAATTCAAAAATTAGTGCATGTAAAATTTTAATATGATAGAAAATATTAATTCAAAAATTAGTGCATGTAAAAGTAATAGTAGTAAAAATTGATCCAAACTTTTTATATGATAGAAAATTTTAATTATACTGCAGATGAGCCGAGAATGGATGTACGACGCTCCCCGAATGTCCGACGCATTCATTAAAGGCGTGCATTCTTTCCTCGAGTTGGCTGAGGCAAACAAGCGGAATGGTTTTATGTGTTGTCCGTGTCGTGTCTGTCGGAATGAGAAGAATTACTCTTCATCCAAAACCATTCACATCCACCTGATTCAATCAGGCTTCATGTCCGGCTATATTTGTTGGACTAAGCATGGATAAAGCGAAGTTATGATTGAAGACAGCGAAGAACAAGAAAAGAACGATGACAATTATCCAATGTTTCCTGAATACGGTGGCACTACACTAGAAGACAATGAACAAGAAGAAGGTGAAGAACGGGCATTAGATGAGACTGCTGATGATCTTCCTCAGGCCATTCTTGATGCACGGAGCGAATGCGAAAATGAAAACGAGAAGAAGAAGTTGGAGCGCATGTTAGAGGATCACAAAAAATTGTTATACCTAAATTGCGAAGATGGCAACACAAAGCTCGGTACCACACTGGAACTACTGCAATAGAAAGCAGAGAATGGTTTATCTGACAAGGGATTTGAGAAGCTACTGAAAATTTGGAAGAAGAGGCTTCCAAAGGATAATGAATTGCCTATCAGTACATATGAGGCAAAGAAGGTCGTTGCCCTCTAGGACTAGAGGTGCAGAAGATACATGCATGCATTAATGACTGCATATTATATCGCGGTGAGGAGTACGAGAATTTGGATGCATGCCCGGTATGCGGCTCATTGCGTTATAAGATCAGACGAGATGACCCTGGTGATGTTGAGGGCGAGCAGCGCCCCAGGAAGAGGGTTCCTGCAAAAGTTATGTGGTATGCTCCTATAATACTATGGTTAAAACGTTTGTTTAGAAACAAAGAGCATGCCAAGTTGTTGCGATGGCACAAAGAAGAGCGCAGGAAAGACTCGATGTTGAGACACCCGCTGATGGGTCGCAATGGAGAAAAATCGATAGAGAGTACCCGAGCTTTGCAGATGACGCAAGGAACTTAAGGTTTGGTCTAAGTACAGATGGCATGAATCCTTTTGGAGAGCAGATCTGCAGTCATAGCACCTGGCCTGCAACTCTATGTATATATAACCTGCCTCCTTGGTTGTGCATGAAGCGGAAGTTTATTATGATGCCAGTGATCATCCAAGGTCCGAAGCAACCCGACAATGACATTGATGTCTATCTAAGGCCATTAGTTGAAGAACTACTACAGTTGTGGCGCAACGAAGGTGTTCATATGTGGGATGAGCACAAACAAGAGCCATTTGACCTACGGGCGTTGTTGTTCATAACCATCAATGATTGGCCTGCTCTTAGTAACCTTTCAGGACAGTTAAACAAGGTATACAATGCATGCACACATTGTTTAGATGATACTGAAAGTATATATTTGGATAAAGGTAAGAAGAATGTGTACCTGGGGAATCGTCGATTTCTTTCGGCCAGGCATCCCGCAAGAAAGAAAGGCAAGCATTTCAATGGTGAGGCAGATCACCGGAAGAAGCCTATCCGCCGTACTGGTGATGATATATTTGGTATGGTCAAGGATCTAGAAATAATCTTTAGAAAGGGCCCTGGCGGTCAATCTGTTCCAATGACGCCGACGGACATGTGCCCATGTGGAAGAAGAAATCTATATTTTGGGAGCTACCCTATTGAAAAGTTCTAGAGGTCCGCTCTACAATCGACGTGATGCACGTGTCGAAGAATCTTTGCGTGAACCTGCTAGGCTTTATGGGAGTGTATGGAAAGACAAAAGATACGCCAGAAGCACGGTAGGACCAGTAAGGTATGAAAGACCGAGACGGCGTGCATCCAATAAAGACAGATAAAGGACGTCTAACTGCTGCCAGCTATGCTCTTACCAAAGAAGAGAAGGAATTTTTTTTGAAGTCCTAAGAAGTATGAAGGTCCCCTCTGGCTTCTCGTCGAATATAAAGGTAATAATAAATATGGCAGAGAAAAAATTCCAGAACCTAAAGTCTCATGACTACCACGTGCTTATGACACAATTGCTTCCGGTTGCATTGAGGGGGATTCTATCAGAAAATGTTCGACTGCCCATTGTGAAGCTATGTGCATTCCTCAATGCTATTTCTCAGAAGGTAGTCGATCCAGAAATTCTACTGAGGTTACAAAATGATGTGGTCCAGTGTCTCGTTAATTTTGAGCTGGTGTTCCCACCATCCTTCTTCAATATTATGACGCATCTGCTGGTACACCTAGTTGACGAGATTACCATTTTGGGTCCTGTATTTCTACACAATATGTTCCCCTTTGAGAGGTTCATGGGAGTCTTGAAGAAATATGTCCATAACCGTTCTAGGCCAGAAGGAAGCATCTCGAAGGGCTATGGAACAGAGGAGGTCATTGAGTTTTGTGTTGACTTTATTCCTGACATTAAGTCGATTGGTGTTCCTGAATCACAGCATGAGGGGAGATTGAGTGGAAAAGGCACAATAGGAAGGAAATCAATAATATGTAGGGACGGACATTCTTTCACTCAAGCACACTACACGGTTCTGCATAATTCCACCTTGGCAGCTCCGTATATAAAGGAACACAAGGATATTGTAGCTCAAACAACCCAGGAAAGCATGACTCCTTGATTAGAGATGAACACATGAAGACTTTTGGTGGTTGGTTGCAAACACATCTCATGAATAACAACACTGTTTGTGATGAGTTGTACTTGTTGGCCAGCTCACCATCTTCGACTATATGGACTTACCAAGGGTACGAGATAAATGGGAATACATTTTACACGATCGCCCAAGATAAAAAGAGCACCAACCAAAACAGTGGTGTCCGCTTTGATGCAACAAACGACAATGGGTCAAAGGACACATATTATGGTTACATAGAGGAGATATGGGAACTTGACTATGGACCTGCTTTGAAAGTCCCTTTATTTCGGTGCAAATGGGTCAAGCTAACAGGAGGCGGGGTAGAGGTAGACAAAAAATACGGAATGACAACAGTGGATCTCAACAATCTTGCGTACATGAACAAACCATTCGTCCTAGCCAAAGATGTGTCTCAGGTTTTCTATGTGAAGGACATGTCTACCAAACCAAGAAAAAGAAAATATAAGGAAACAAATACATCATCAAACGATGAGCCAAAGTGCCACATAGTTCTTTCAGGGAAAAGAAACATCGTAGGAGTGGAGGACAAGACAGAGATATCCGAAGATTATGACAAGTTTCATGAAATTCTGTCATTTGTAGTGAAGGATGACCCAAGCATCATGTTACTTGATGAAGATGCCCCATGGTTAAGGCCACACGATCATAAGAAAGTCATATGATGTATTCATAATTTTGCCTGCGGCCGTTTTTTAGATGCAATCAATATGTACATATGTATATCATTTTATGAAGCTTTTACCAAGTTTGTTATGTTTTCTGTTTTATTATAAGAATAATTATACTAACTTTCCATCTGACCAAAGCTTTTAGTCCCGGTTGTAGCCACTAACCGGGACTAAAGATATTTTCCGCCATTTCCCACCGCTTCCCGCCATGTTTTCCCGCCCTTTTCCTCCGACTGAAGCTTTTGGTCCCGGTTGTAGCCACTAACCGGGACTAAAGACATTTCCCGCCATTTCCCACCGCTTCCCGCATTGTTTTCCCGCCTTTTTCCTTTATATCTAGGACGACCGCGCCATCGCTATCCACACATCCACACCTTCCTCTCTCACAACAATGGACAACGGCTACTGGGCCATTCTGACCCTCGAGGAGACTGAGGCGCTATGTGCCTCCAGCTACCCTTGCCCTCCGGGCTACTGGCCGCCCGCCGGCTGGATGCTGAGCGCTGGAGGGGTTCCTGTCCCTCCTATCCCTCAAGGTTCCGCACGCCAGGCGGCCATCATGAACCACTTCTACCACGAGCTCACGCCGGAGCAGCGGATGGATCCCTAGTGGGATCCTGACAATTATGACACCTGGAATGCCTTTTTTGCTAACCGGCGAGGAAGAGAGCTCTCCAGGTACTAGGGTGATGGCCCTCCCCCGGTGAACCACAACGAAGCCGGCCGCCGCCTGTGGTGTGCGAACCGGACTATCATCGGCGTGATGCGCTACATCGTCGGGGAGACCATCCTCGCCCGCGGTGCCCACAAGGCCACCTGCCACAGAGCCACAAGAAGATGGCCCCTCCCCCACCCAGCGGTAGCGTCATCGTCTTCCAGGAGACCCCTCCCCCGCCCGCCGTGAATCTGAGGCCGGAGTGGCAGGTTCCCTCGGTATATGCCATGGCTAGGCTGAGAATCCCCGGAGTGGCAGGTGACGATGACGATGATGATGATGATGATGACGAAGAAGACCCTAAAGATGCGTACTATAGGACAAGGCATGATTATGACTAAAGGGGGCGGCTTTAGTCCTGAGTGTTAGCTAGTACCGGTTTGTCCCGGTTTTTAATATTGAGTGTTAGTCCCAGTTTATGGCTGGACCTGAACTAAAGGGGGCCTTTAGTCCCTATTCCGTAGTCTCAGTTTTTAAATATTAATAAATGTCTTGAGTGTATTAGTCTCATTTAATGGTTGGACCGGGACTAAAGGGGGGCCTTTAGTTCCGATTCGTACTACGACTTTCCCAAACTATGAAGATGTTGTCCGGCGGCATCTCCCTGAAACTAGCCGTAGTGGTGTCCCTGCTCTCGAAGACCATCTTGCAGCTTATAACTTCTCTAACTAGATCAATATGCCTGGGAGCTAACCTAATTTCACATATTAGGGAGTGCCTCTATGACCAGTTTCTTGGAGATGCCGGAGGACTGGGCTTCGGCGGCATCTCCCTGAAACTCGCCATAGTGGTGTCCCTGCTTTCGCAAACCATCGATCTTGGAGATGCCTCAAACTGGCTAGAGGACTGGCCTATTTATAGTACAAGCAACTCGGCATAGTATCGACACTCACGACATAATGTCAACACTCAGCCCTATTATTAGTGCTCACTCGTGTTTGTCCCGGTTGGTGTCTCCAACCGGGACTAAAGGTTCAGCTTTAGTCCCGTTTGGCGACACCATCCGGGACAAGGTAAAATCTGTACGACACAATGTCGACACTCACCCATATCATCAGTGCTGCCTTGCCTAGCCTGCCTGCCCTAATCCTGCCTTCCCTAGCTTGCCACAAGCTTTAGTCCCGGTCCATATTTAGTATGCTAATAGATTTACATTATAGATCTTTTTTCTGCAAAATTTAATTTATAATACATATTTTTCATCATCACCGAATAAAAGATATTGAAATAATAATATTAATAAATTCAAACTCTAGTATACAAAAGATATTTTTTAATTCAACAAAATATTAGTTTTATAACAGAATATGCCAATAGATTTATATTATAGATCTCTTTTCTGCAAAATTTGATTTATAATACATATTTTTCATCATCAAAGAATAAAAGATATTGAAATAATAATATTAATAAATTCAAACTCTAGTATACAAAAGATATTTTTTAATTCAACAAAATATTAGTTTTATAACAGAATATGCTAATAGATTTACATTATAGATCTTTTTTTTCTGCAAAATTTGATTTATAATACATATTTTTCATCATCATAGAATAAAAGATATTGAAATAATAATATTAATAAATTCAAACTCTAGTATACAAAAGATATTTTTTAATTCGATAAAATATTAGTTTTATAACAGAATATGCTAATAGATTTACATTATAGATTTTTTTCGGCAAAATTTGATTTATAATACATATTTTTCATCATAACACAACAAAAGATATAGAAATAATAATATTAATAAATTCAAACTCTAGTATACAAAAGATATTTTTTAATTCAACAAAATATTAGTTTTATAACAGAATATGCTAATAGATTTACATTATAGATCTTTTTTTCTACAAAATTTGATATATAATACATATTTTTCATCATAACACAACAAAAGATTAACCTCTAGTCCCGGCCCCAGCCTCCAACCAGGACTAGAGGTTTTTGCGCGCGAGAACGAAACGGCGCCACGAAAAGACCTCTAGTCCCGGTTGGAGGCTGGGGCTAGGACTAGAGGTGGTGGGTACCCACCGCCCTCCTCCCGGCCTGAGCAACTTCCCGGGACGCCTCCTTCTCCAAATCGATGCCGCCCCTGTGCCCGTCGCGAGCTCGTGCCGCTCATCGCCGTAGCTGCTCGCCGCCCCGCCGCACGCCGTCCCCGCTTCGCCCCGCCCCACCTCGCATTGTCGCCTGGCTTGTCCCCGCGCGCCTCCCTCCGCGCCGCCCCTCACCGCCCCTCACCGGTAAGTTTTTTTTTCTGTTTTTTCATAGTGTGTATTTAGTATTTAGGATATATTAGTTAGTATTTAGTGTATTTTTTTAGTATTTACTATTTAGTTAGTATTTAATTAGTATTTAGTAATTAGTTAGTATTTAATTAGTATTTAGTGTATTTTTTCAATATATAGTGTGAATTGTTTAGTATTTAGGATATTAGGTAGTATTTAGTGTATAGTGTATTTTTTTCTAAATAGTGTATTTTTTCAATATATAGTGTATATTGTTTAGTATTTAGGATATTAGTTAGTATTTAGTGTATATATAGTGTATTTTTTCTAAATATTGTATTTTTTTCCCAAGTAGTGTATATTGTTTAGTATTTAGGATATTAATTAGTATTTATTGTATACATAGTGTATTTTTTCCTAAATAGTGTATTTTTTCCTAAGTAGTGTATATTTTTTAGTATTTAATTAGGATATTAGTTAGTATTTAGTGTATATATAGTATATTTTGTCCTAAATAGTGTATTTTTTCTTATTGTTTATTATTTAGGATATTAGTTAGTATTTAGTGTATATATAGTGTATTTTGTTCCTAAATAGTGTATTTTTCGGTCAAATCCATACCTACTTTAGGATATGCCCGGGCATCCTCATAGCCAATTCGGCCAGAGCGAGGGAGTACTACGCTCTAGCGGTGTTGTACAAGACTGGGCTCCGCTAGGCTGGCACTGGAAGGTGCTACCGCCAGGGACGTGTAGCTTGGTGAGGAATCCGGGTGTCATCGTCGACCCAGATCTTCTTTGGTGGAGATCACGTGGCCCAGGCAGTGTGTAGAGGGAGCCGGCCCCTGAGGAGGTGGTACGACATCGCGTTAGGAAGGAGGACAAGCACGTCCGTCGCTATATGGTGATGTTGGACGCCAGGGTGGCCCCCCATACCTGGCAGGTTATTCAGGGATCTCACCCTAGTTATACTCCGGTGATGGTTCCGACTATTTGGTTGGTCACATCCCGCGGCTCAGGAGTCGAGAGTCGACTTTGAGTTTGAGCGATGGTATCAGACAAGATGTTGTTCTTTATATGATATTATTACTACTTTATCGTTATTTGAGATGTATTATGACTTCTTTGTTGTTTTCTGAGATGTTATTCGAGATGTTATATGATATTAATACTTTTGTTGTCATTCGAGATGTTATATAATTTTATTACTCATATATGCATATTATGTCATAGCAGTTATTCTATGGATCACTTCAACAGTAGAGAAGGTGAAGAGCCTTTATTCGATATGATACTAGGTGGTGGAGGACCGCCCCCTATCAGGATGGAGCGCTCCCTTATCATGAAGGAGCGCTCGTCAATCAGGGTGGAGAAGAAGATTGTGGAGCAGAAGATGGCTCACAGTTTCTGAATGAGTCCGGTGAGGGAATAGAGATAGAACATCAAGTCGAAGCGCATACTAGTTTGAATTTCGATGATGGCTTGGAAAATGATGGACCAGCCTTGACAAAGTCCGGCGAGGTATACTATTAAGCCTCTTGATCACTAGATAGATACATTAATTGATTTGTGTGTATATATATATTAACGAATGTTGCTTCTTATTTTAGACATCCACATCGACCAATCCATAAAAAAGAAATATCACCATACAATGGGGACAGGTGGCTACAGGACTTCCGTTCCTAAGTGGGAGGAGGCCGAGAAAGCCTTGCATGCCCAAGGGCTCACTCCAGCTACAGATGACTGGCCCATCAGAGTAAGGAATTGGTTACTTGCCCATGGGGCAAAGTATGACATGGAAACAGGGGAGTTAATATTCTATAAAAAGTCCAATATTGGTACACCCCATGGAGAAATTGTTAAAAAAATTGAGGAGGCTAAAAAGGGTGACTTCAAACCCGACAGAGAGAACAACGAGCTGACAACACGAGGCTTTGGACCTTCTGTGCCATGGAAGACTGGGTTTCCTGAGGACATTGAATCCTATAGAAGCCGAGCGAGGGCAAAGAAGTGGAAGGAGATAGCGGAGGCAGACCGGTTGCGTAGCGTGGAAAGAAAGAACGAGGAAATATATGCCATGCTAAAGGAGCAACAAAATCAGCTGGACAAAATGCGCCAGCAAGGGCCAACTCATCAGCAGCTAGAAGAAAGTGTCGATGTCCCATCTCAGCGGAGAAGCAGTGTCACTTCCACGGTGGCCGATCCAATAGATCGCTATCCCGTCGACAATATCACTGAGAAGACAAGCTGTGAGCTGCATGTGGGAGTGATGAACTTATCCTTCAAGGCGTCTCTCGGCTATGCTTTATCTTGTGAACCTGAAGCACGCTGGCATTGCAAAGAGATTCCAGATGGCTATGCTTGTGTCGGGGTGGATGAGATTCTACCTCAATATGAATCACTACAACTTGACATCCCTGGACCTGAAGATGAGAGCACGCTAGGAGAAGTCAGGGGCTCTATCATTCTATGGCGCAAGAAATACATCGTGTTTCTAGGCTCTACACCCAAGCCACCACTGTCTCCTCCGCGTCAGCCGAGTCTGCCGCCTCCAGCAAGTCCACATGAGGAGTGGGACGACCACCATAGCGCGAGTTCACCGCCACATCAGCCCACTCCCCCGCCGCGTCAGCCCACTCCGCCGCTGATAAATAGGGCTGATGACTACAAACGTTGTCTGCTGAGAATTGGTAGGAAGAATCCAGGAAATACTACTTCAAGTAGCGGTAATACTCCAGGAAATACTACTGCAAGCAGCGGGAAAAGAGATGTTGCACAACTCGGAATGCAGGCAAACAAATCGACCGCCCCGCTCAAGGTGTTATCCAATATTCATCATCAGAATACTATAGCAATGGAATTTGCCAAAGGTGCTAATATTACAGTTGATCAAGCGCTAGGCGGGCATATCCCCATACAAGAGGAATTTGCATGGAGATATGAATACGGGAAGACTCTGGTCAGACCTGATGAGATCAAATTTCTACCAACTCAAATACGAATACTGCATGAGTGGTACGAGAAAGTCTCTACATGCGATGAAGAAGATCAATTGTCAGCGCTGCTTGTGAGAATTACAAGTGAGCATTTTAATGGTGAAGACCAGTTGCAAATTTATTTTAAGAAATTCTATATGTTATTCAAACAAGATGACCTTGACTTGAGTCTCCTCGCTACCTATTCTCTATAAGTGGTTCATTTATTTCTATGATAAAGTCTCTAACCCAGCTCTTTTATTGAATGTAATTATCTTCACTATATGCTATTATGCAGAATGAAAAGCGATGAATGTGACCGGAAGAAAATCTTTGACATTGGGTTCATCGACCCACACCGGTTTAATCAAAGATTGCTAAAGGAATACCCCAAGGACACGGAGCGTAACTTGCTAAGGGTCTTACTGAGGCAACATTACAAACGAAGAATATTGTTTCCCTATAACTACAGGTAAGAGTGTTACTGCCTTGTACAGATCACTTGATTCTGCTAAGTGTAATTGATGAGTTACTGATGTATATAAACATGCACAACTATCACTGGATTCTGCTAACCATTTAAGTTGACGCTGGAAGAGTTGAAATCAAGGACTCGCTAATGAGAGACGAATTAGAGTACACATACATTAAAGATGTGCTCTAGAGGTAATTTCAGTCATTATCGCACTATATCGGTCTCTTTCGTTCATATATATATCCTGAGATATTAAGTAACTAATAACTCATTTATTCTTTTTTTGGCCGGGCAGGGTTTGGAAAGCTTTTACCAATGCTACGGTTGGTGAATTTAAAGACGAGCTTAGTTTTCATCGGATCGATGTAAGTAGTACGAGCTAGATCCGCGCATCTCTTCAATTCTAGTTTCAATACCATTATGTCATGCTTGATTATTATTTGATTGAAACCTTTTGTCGTAAAGTGCGAGAGGCAGCCACCTGGTACTAATCTATGTGGATACTTCATGTGCGAGTACATTCGCTCTGAGGTCAGCGAGCGGGACAGAGGGATATTTTTAGAAGTACGTGAGCAATATATTCACAATTTTTGTTAAGTGTCATTCATAATCTTTGTTATGACTATTGATATTCATATTGACCTCCTTCTTTTATATATAGTTGAAAAAATTGCAGGAGAATATCGATCCAAGGAAGCGTCTGATAGCAATTCAAGAGGAATTGGCGGGATTTCTTGTTGACCATGTCATAAACCCAGAAGAAAAATACCATACCTCCGTCTACCCGTGATTTAATGAACTTGTAACCGAATAGACGGGTTGTGATCTCCATTTATGTATATATTTATGTAATGTAGAATTATATATAATGTAGAATTATATCTATATAATTATGATGATGTTGTGTGTAATGAGTTTCTTTGTTGCATGTCAATTTACGCCAAACGCAACCCTCCTTTACATATCCTCCTGCCGCGGCAGAACCCCGCATTCGGCTACCGCCGCAGAAATCGGCCCCAAAATTCTGCCGCGGCAAAAACCCGCATCGGCTGCCGCGGCAGAAAACGGTCCCAAAACTCTGCCGTGATGGAAATCCCCATCGGCTGCCGCGGCAGAAAATGGCTCCAAAACTCTGCCGCGGCAGAAACCCCCATGCGGCAGCCGATGGGATAAAATGCTGTCGCGGCAGAAAAGAACTAGTCCCGGCCCGTAATACGGACCGGGACTAAAGACCACCCCCCTCGCACTGCTACGCTGCCACGCGCACAGCCTTTAGTCCCGGACCGTAACAGACCCGGGACTAAAGGCTGGGACCTCTAGTCCCGTTTCCGTAGTCCCGGCTGCCAATCCGGGACTAGAGGCTCACTAGGACCGGGACTAATGCCCCGTTCTCCACTAGTGATACATGTATTTCTAAAAAAGTTAGAAAATCTTACATTAGTGAATAGAGGGAGTAGCATTAGTTACGTGCTTTCTTATTTGAACCACCTGTAGTTAGAGACACAAACATATAAATGTGCAAATATTGTCATGTACATTGGTCTGAGCGAAAACATGCCATTGTCATGTACATTTTATGGGAAAAAGTATTGTCCTGTCGTCGAAACCACCTCATCAAGACACTCTAAGAAATATTTTAAAAATGTTTTTTTAATGAGGGATATAGCCCCGACATCTACATCAATAGATGCAAACAGCCGATTTTATTGCAAAGTTTCAGTAGTTATTTTATTATAATCATAGATCACAAATGGTTGAGACATGTAGTATCAATCAATGGAAAAAGGAAATAAAACAGCCAAAAACTAGCTATTGTCTAATCTACTAGTGCGCTGCCATCCACATGCCAAGGAATAGAAGTCCTGAGCAAACATCATCAGCCGGTTGCATCCCCGCTACTCCATAGGATGGAGACTTGACCATAGAGTAGTCCAGTGGGTAGCCATGCGAATAACCTACAAAAATTTAGTTCTCATAGACTTGTTAGAAACCAAATTGTTTATATATATGCATATAGACCAACATAAAGCTGAGATACCAATGCATATTCTAGCATTATTTGCCTTTTCAATGCCATTTAACCAATTTCCAAATATATTTGTGTGTTGGTTGGAGGAGAAATATTGTATGCAAATAAACTATTCTTTAAATGATACGTGCAAAAGTACATGAGAAGAACAAGTGCTCGATTATCTCCAAAGAGGAACATTTTTTACTCCCATTCCAGTTTCTGTTGGCAAGGTTATATTTGGTTAAAGAAACTTTATTGTTAGAAAACCACATAAAAATATTTATTTTTAGTGGAATCTTTGATTTGCAAAGGTACTTCCGCAAAAAATGGAGTTAACTTCAACAGGCTGAAGTTAACTCCATTTTTAACTGAGAGAAGTTGATCAAGGGCTTTAACTGAGAAAAGTTGATCCAAATACATAGATTTAACTGAGAAAACACATGTGGGGTTAACTTCCAAACAAATTGATCAAGATCTTTTGAAAGTTCTATCATCATTAGACGCTGACATAAGTGTAACCATTTATTCCATTTATTTCTAGTTAAAGCCAAGGAATAGAAGTCCTGAGCAAACATCATCAGCCGGTTGCATTCCCGCTACTCCATAGGATGGAGACTTGACCATAGAGTAATCTAGTGGGTAGCCATGCGAATAACCTACAAAAATTAGTTCTCATAGACTTGTTAGAAACCAAATTGTTTATACATATGCATATAGACCAACATAAAGCTGAGACACCAATGCAAATTCTAGCATTATTTTCCTTTTCAATGCCATTTAACCAATTTCCAAATATATTTTTGTGTTGGTTGGAGGAGAAATATTGTATGCAAATAAACTATTCTTTAAATGATACGTGCAAAAGGACATGAGAAGAACAAGTGCTCGGTTGTCTCCAAAGAGGAAAATTTTTTACTCCCATTCCAGTTTCTATTGGCAAGGTTATATTTGGTTAAAGAAACTTTATTGTTAGAAAACTACATAAAAATATTTATTTTTAGTGGAATCTTAGGTTTGCAAAGGTACTTCCGCAAAAAAAATGGAGTTAACTTCAACAGGCTGAAGTTAACTCCATTTTTAACTGAGAGAAGTTGATCAAGGGCTTTAACTGAGAAACGTTGATCCAAATACATAAATTTAACTGAGAAAACACATGTGGGGGTTAACTTCCAAACAAATTGATCAAGATCTTTTGAAAATTGTATCACCATTAGACGCTGACATAAGTGTAACCATTTATTCCATTTATTTCTAGTTAAAGCCCGTCTAACACCAATATTCAGCAGGCTATGTGAAAGAACATCTGCCACTAGAACATTCTTCCGATGAACTATGTTACATATTGGTGGGTATTATTATGCTAGAGTAATCTCATCCAGACATCCTCCAAAAAACGGGTTGATAGTCCATCTCCACTTTTAAAAAATTCTCTTAAATAAACTCATCTTTAACAATCATAAGACCCTTCCAAAAGTGTGATTCAGTAGGTTTTACTTGAACTTTGAAGATATTTATTCTAGAGCAACTCCTGCCAGACACTGTAACATTCCAGTATTAGAGCTTAGAAATAAGCTGAACACAGATGTGTGCATTGCATTCATGCATAGAAAATCCGAATAATTTTCACACTTTTGAATAAAATTTGTCAAAGTGATTGAAGCTTCTCTCAACTTGATGGAATTGAAGTAGATCATCAAGTTGACTGCGATAAGTTTCAATATAACCTTTGTTAAAACCTTATTTTGGGTAAAGAAGATTTGATCTAAGGGTGGATCAGATGTAATAAAATTAAACCATAATACATTGCTTAATGATTAATATCTGATCCTTAGGTGATCATTCCATAGTATTCATTACAATAACCCATGAATCCCTAGCAATGAATATAATTCAAGTAACAAGAATGTAATAACTAACTCTTGACCTATTTTACCCTTATATATTTCTACCGTGAGGATAATGGTAATACTTCACCCTAACTCTTTAGTTATATGGAGTAGGAAGGAAACCAATTCAAGACCATTCACCACATATCTTTCTTTCCATATCAATCCTTATCATCTCTAACGAATCTTATCTTAACATATGTTGAGTAATCAACTATTGATTTATCAAATAGTAACCTATAAATTCTTGATCTATCAACTTTTATCCTTATCATAATAATCACTTTAAGCCTTTAGAGAAGTAAGTAAGAAGAGGTAAGTAGTAATGCTAGTTCTTGATATCATTTATAGTATGGGAGTGTTTGAAGAGAATTAAGTCAATATGATAAGTGATGGAGTTAACTCACTCCTGAATAGATAGAAGAGTTATCTGAGATAAAGATATATGTGGTAACAAAGAAGATTATAAGGATGAATTCTGAAGATAGTTACCAGGAGTAATCCTATTGGACCAAGTAGGTATAATCAATGAATAATATCTTCTAGTCAGTTAGAGATACTAAGAAGATAATTACAATACAACTGTAATGTTGTATTGATGAAGCCTTTATTAGCCAACTAGAAACCTAAGCCATAAATGATCAAAGGATTATAATGATGATGCTTAAGTCACTAAGAGTGAATGATTATATCATATATAAGTGACATTGGTGGATATAACATGATTAAACCCTAGTATAGATATTTTATCCTTGGTTAGTCATGAAAAGTCACAATGGTATAATGAGAAGTTGGTGTATGAGTTACTGGAGATAAGTAGAGATAAGATAGTATGACTAAGCTGAAGCTAGAGTAGCATGGAGTTATTGAAGTAGTGTTCTTCCTCTTAAAGGATAGTAAGCTTTTGAGGAAAGTAGAATTGGATATATAAATCTATTGGAGTAATATTAGTGATGGATGATAAAGGAAGTGTATTAATAGAGTTAAAAGTAACTGCTAAATGGATTAGAGGTTATCATTAGTGGAGTAGTGTAGCATCCCAATTGTCTAACAATTGTAATGCTACTTGGTCTAGTAATATAATGGCTACTTCATATATATAATTGTTGCATCATAATCACATCATGCTCATGTCATCATGCCACCTTGCATTTGAGCATCATATAAAACCCTTTTTGTTTTGGATCTTCTCTCATATGCATTAATAATTGTATTTGCCTCTTGATATTGTATTTGGTTATTGATATATTGTTTAATGCCCAAGTTGAGTTGGGGGCATATCTTTTATTCAACTCCACCACCTTTCTTTGGCTTCATCTAAGTTCCACCACCCTAGTCATATATGAGCCTTGTTTTTCTGTTGCTATTTAAATCTAGCTCATATGTGTTGGTGTGGATCCATTCTATGTCTACATGCTCCATATATGATGTATGTTGTTTTCACAATATTAATTATGTGGAGCCTCATGGCCATCTTTGAATGTCATGTGAGTAGAATCTGCCTTTTACCTTCCATATGGTTGTTTTGGCTAATGGAGCTTGTTTAAATATAATTGTGGCCAAATACTCTTTTAGTGGGATATACACACTAGCATGGCCTATTATATTTAATTAAGCTTGATTCCACCATTCCTTTATCCATGAGCTTGCCTTTGTTTTTCTTTTGGTATTTAATATAGCTCATGGGAGGTAGGATGGATCCATTTATACAAATTCCTTGCTTGGTTTTATTCCACTTTTGGGAATGCATAAGAATAATGCCATGTTGATATTATTGTTTTCACAAGAATAAACATGGCATTAATTATTTTTGCATGGGACATGCAAGTATCACCACATTCTAGTCTTTTGGATTTTATTTGAATTTTGAGTGGATCATCTCTCCCTCTCTTGGGCTTGATCTAGTTGGGTCTTGCTAAAATCCACCACCTACCTCATCTCTCTCTCTATTCCTCATCTTCCCCTCCCTTTTCACCTCCATATATGCTTGATCAAGTGGATCTTTCCTAAAACCCAAACCCCACACTTTTACCACCATTCTTGCTTGATCTAGTTTGGAGCATGCAAGCTTCTAAAAACCTAATCCATCACCCTCCCTCTCTTATCCTCTATCTAAGATCCTCCCTAACCACCTACCCCATCATCACCATACCCCCTCTCTCCTAAACCCTAAACCGAGCCTCCCTAGCTCACACCCTCTCTCTCGGCCTCTCTCTTCTCTCTACCTAGCTGGCCCCACCTAGCCACCCTGTACCCACCTAGCTACCACCAGACCAAACCCTAACCGAGCCTAGCTCACCCGAGTCCGAGCCTCTAACCCTAGCCGAGCCTCACCTCTCTATCTCTAGCTCTCTCTCCCTGCCTCAGCAGCCCCACCCCGAGCTCCCCTCAACCGCCTGGCCCACCTGCAGTCACTCCCCCTATGCCTACCTGCCCCTGCCCTGCCGAGCCAGCTAGCGCACGTGAAGGAGGAGGGAAAAGGTGGCCGAAGCCACCTCTATCCCTAACCACTCCCCCATGGCACCCCCTCTCCTCTCCCGGCCCTATCTACTCCCTCTCTCTCGCCTGCTGCCTCCCCCAGATCTACCCCAGGGCGCCTGCCGCTCCTCCCCTCCCTCTCCACCGACGCCCAACCTCTCTCGCCGGCCACCGCCAGCACCACGTCGCTCCGTCGCTCCAGCCGGTGGACACTTCGTGGGGGCGATCGAGGAGCCCGTGGAGCATCCACTGCATCACCCTGTACGCGCCGTCGCAGAGGAGAAGCACCGGAGCCGAAGAACACCGCCGCCACCGACGCCAAACCCTAGAACTCCGGCCGTCTGCATCGTCGCCGATCCCCTGCGTCCCAAGCCGATCTGCCACCACCGACACACTCTCGGTGAGCACCCGACCCTCCTAGACATCCGCGTTGTCGTCATCGTCCCCTGTATGCGTTGATCTTTCCGGCGTACACCCTCGGTGCACCGACGACCGCGCGCGTCTGCTCGCTCCCACGTCGCGCAAAACCCTATCTAGGCCCCGTCCGCCCTCCTGACACCGACCTCTCCCTAGCCCAACGGTAGCCGCCTCCGCGCGCGAGCACCAGGTCCAGGGATCGATCCCCGCCCGCGCCGCGCACCGATCTGTCGCTCGAGGCAGAGAAAGAAGAGGAACAGTACGGCCGTGGTAGTTTTACAGATCGCCCCCCCTTTTTGTTTTCTGCTCCACCCGCGGTACCTCGTGGCCCACTAGTCAGCCGCCGTGACCTTCTTCTAGAAAACCCCCTGACTTTTGTAAACCTTAACCCGTGCTCCAGCCCAGCCCCACCTGTCAGTTCCTGCCCCTCTCACCGCTGTCACGTGGACCCCGTGGCCGCTGGTCCCACCTGTCATTCGATGAGGCTGGCTTAGCTCGCAGTGAGGAAACCCTGTTCCGCCACCGTGTCCCCCAGTCAGCAACTGGCCCACCCGTCAGCGGCTGGGTCTGTATCTGCCTGAGTACAAAAAGTTTCTGTTTATTTCTGTTTTAATTTAAATCCTTTCAAATTCAATTTAAATTCAAATTTCAAATCTGTTTTCAAATAACTTTTAAAATATAAATCCAAATTAAACATATAATATATGTTTTGAAATCAGAAAAATGTGAGGAATTCAAATATGCCCTTCAAAATATATTTTGGACACTTTATTTTTTCAAGTCGATTAAAATTACAACAAAATGCCCTTTTACCTTAATTAATTAATAACTTTTGATTTATAACTCCAAATTTAACAAATAGTATGTCTAAAATGATTAGCTCGACGAGACCTTTCTGTTTATGCATTCCTCTATCTGTTTGGCAGCATGCATCATACAAATATAAAGTGTACAGCAACTTATTTGAGTATAAAATATGACTAAAACTCAATAAAATGATTATTCTTGTATCCCATACCTCACCCATGCCATGCTACTTTATTGCCATGCAAATTGTGCATCATTCATCATGGCATGACTCTTTGCTTGATGCATTTTATTCCTATGCTTGCGCACTTTATTTATGTTGGCCCTTGTTTGTTTGGTTCTTCTTCGAATAGACGCTGAGCAGGGGATATATCAAGAGACCCAGGAGCACTACCCAGATCCTTCTCTCGCCTCAACTGAGCTGCCAGGCAAGCACTACCACATGCTTGCATACATATAGTACCTATTGCCTCTATCTTATTCTTGCATCATTGAGTCGCGATTGCATTAAATTGAATCCCATGTATTGCATAGCCTTTACTTTTAAACCCCACCGAAGCTCGTTCCTCCATCCCATGAGCCATTACTACAGGAGTTGTTTGAGCCATGCGAGTCGTAGAACAGCATGTGTAGGGTATGTGAGTGTCTGATGGATAACGAGGTACCTACACAACTGAACCTGAGTAGTAATGGGATAACTAATGAAAGTGGCACCGGTGAGCCATATTTGCTATTTGGTTTTTCAGGCTCACTTGTGTCCCGTAGGACCCCGAGTACTTGATTCCTGTTCCTTGAATATTCGCGCTATCCACATCCGGGAGGCTTATGAACCCCCCCTGAGCCAGAGCTTGATTCATTCTTATTTCTTGGGGCCACAAACTAGTTTGAGGTTTTATTTACTATCCTGTACTTATGCCATGCTTTACTGCTTTATTTAAAATTGTGCAAGGTAATGCACCTGTACTGTTTAGGGCCGTGACACGTTTTCGCTGTATCGACAAGCCCAGTCACACATTCGGGTTCCCAGTCGTTTACAGCCGTCCACACAAACCTTGAGTCCGTCTCGTAGCCGGCCAGCTTCGTTGCGGGTAGCTTAATGGGGTGGCCCCCTGAAATACTTCTGAATCCTGTGATCGCTTTGTCGTGACTGCCTCGTTGGGTTTTGATTTGGTTTTTCCGAGGTTGATCGAGTGTGTGTTGCTATTTGTGCACCCCTGCAGGGTAAAACTTTCTGAAAGCCGTGTCCGCGGTTATGGACGACTTGGAGCACAGTTTCTCGATCATAGACAAGTATAACTAAAGTACCGCCTTTAATTTGACTAAGTACCTGACTAATAAATAGTGCAACACTCATGGAATGGATAATAAAACTGCCAACGGATGGGGGGATGTTCGTCCGCTTCCTCGTCGGTAAGCGAGGAGGAGGATGGATCTGTTAAAATACCATTATAACTGTTGTTATTAATTCACGGACATCCGTTTATCTCTGGTTAGGCGGATGGTTAGCGAGTATCCATAGAATTGTTAGGGTTTATCTTTTGCTACAATTGCGTCACCCCAGGTTGTGTCCCCTTTAGAGGCATAAAGACTTGCTGAGTACCCCTAGGGTCTCACACGATAAATTGTTTGATTCAGATGAACAGGTAAACTCGCAAGATGGATACTGGGTGGAGGAGACGGACGATGTCGGCAACGATCATTCGGTGTAGAGATTCCGGGAACGGGGATCCGTGAGATCTGTGGGTGGGATGTGTTTATTTATGGGGCATCTTATGCCGATTTGCTTCTTATCCGTACTCGGATCTTGTTTTCCGCTTCCGCTTGATACTCTGATGTTTGATGTATGAGGAGATATCCTAAACTATTATATCTATCTAGGATATTTGGATCTTGCCGTATGGCGTTGCAATATTTCCTTTCTTTTTAGATGGAATGACTCTGAGAACCATTGTATGGTGGCTTGCATACATACTCATTTGTGTATGTAGTTGATCCCTTCGCCTGCCGATTACGCTGCCCGTTCTTGTCCCGATGTTCGGAAATGGTTAGGACGGCCGAAAGGTCTACCTGTGAGTGGCATTTGGGCCCCACCGTACTATTTTAACCATTTCCGATCATCCAGGCTTGTAACTAGGAGCGTAATTCACCGAGGTAGTTACAATTGGTATCAGAGCCATCCCGCCCTTCAGGGTCTCAGCCAAATGGTCGTTGTCTGTCTAGCAAATATTTTTGGTAGTTATGTATACTAGGGAAAAACAAAACGTGAGAGTAGGACTGCTTCCACTTTTCTTCTTACCCACCCACCCTTTTTCTGGTAAGGAAGTGTAACGTTTTCTATCCTCTTCTTAAAATTCAAACTAGGATTCATGTGTTCTGGGTTTCCGTAGTACCATAGGTTGTGTATCAGTGTGTGTGTGTGTGTGTAATTCCTTGTCTATCTGTTGCATCCAAGTTGTTATCACAATCTGCCTTTTGGTTATCAACTGTTGGTACATTCCATACCGACAGGCTTTTGCAAACCGACACGATCTATCTGATTCGTTGTATACCGTCGCGATCTGTCTTACTCTTTGTTATCCGGCGCTATCTTGTTTGGGGTGTTCGTTTCCGTAGTTACTAATCTTTAGGTTCATCGTGAGAAGAAGGTGTTGGGATACGTGTTCTACTTATTCATGTGCGGAGTAATGATTTGAGTGCGGGATGGAGTCGCGACCATACCACTACTTTTATCATTCGCTCTTGTATATTGAATTGGTAGAGTCACTAATCTTGATTCGTTAAGTGATTTTGCGCATCTATTGGTATTTTAATGCCGAAATTTGCGGAAAAATTTTCTTTGATATATTTGTGTACCACACTCCTTTTCAGTCGTGTGCGATATGCTTAATATCTTCTAGGTGCTTTGAACTTTGTTGATATTTTAATATCATCTTAGTAAATTGTATCCTTTAATCTTGGTTAATTCCATTTTGGTACTATTTTGGATTATTATTCTCCATTATAGTACTGACTTGTGTTTTATATCAATCACAGGATGGCACCACCACGCCGTTCTGATGAGGACATACAACCTGAACTGGGGGCAGCATTGTCGAGCATCGCTAATGCCTTGGCAGCAATGCAGCAGAACCAGCAGCGCTTTGAAGAAAGTGTCAGGAGGAATGAGTTTGTTCCGCTACCTCCACCTCCCAAGCGAGGAGACATCAAAAGCTTCCTGAAGTTCAACCCACGCTAATTTGATGTTTCTGATCAACCACTTGATGCTGATGATTGGTTGCGTGAGATGTCAAGGTTGCTGATGACTGCTGATGTTCCTGAGCAAGAATGGGTAAAGTGTGCCACTCACCTTCTGAAGGGAGATGCAGCTCTCTGGTGGGAGAATTACCTCAAGGCAAACTGCACTGGTTTACATCCTACTTGGGGACAGTTCACTGGAGCTTTCAAAGAGCAGTATCTGTCAGAAATTGTCATGGAGAGGATGAAGGAAGTGTTTCTCAACCTCAAGCAGGGCAACGACAATGTCAATACCTACATCAGAAACTTCATGAACCTTTCTCGTTATGGTGGCGATGAGATCTCTGATGACAAGAAGAAGCAAAAGAGGTTCAGGCAAGGGCTCAATGCATCGATTAAATATGCAATCACACATGCAAGGCCGGCGTCTTTTCTGGAACTTCAGCATACAGCTCTGCAGGAAGAAGCAAGTAGGCAAGTGTTTGAGGAGTCAAAGAAACACAGCCGTGATGCAGCAAGCTCTTCAGCTATGTCAACTCCTTCTAAGCGTCGTGTCTGGGTTCCCAACAACCCACCGTCGCTCCCGGCTCCACCAAGACCTTCAAGCTACGCGGCAAGGCCACCAAACTTCCTCACTGCTGCTCCTAGGGGCTACAACCACCACTACCCTGGAGCGCCTGGCGGAGTCCCTGGCTACGTTGCTCCACGTCCACCTGGTGCTTGTTACACTTGTGGAGACACTAGGCATCAGTACTGGAACTGTCCGATGAAAAACAAAGCTCTTCCTCCACCACCTCCAAGATCTGCGGCAAGCTCTCCTTTGGTTCGTGCACCACCACCTCGGGCTCTCAACATCAACACCAAGCCCGGGTCTACTGTTGCTCGTGCCAACTGTGTCAACGCCGCTCAAGCTGAGCATGCACCTGGAGTTGTGATGGGTATGCTTCCCGTTAACTCAGTTCCTGCAAGAGTTTTGTTTGATTCTGGTGCTTCGCATTCTTTTGTTTCGCATAAGTTTGCGCATGAGCATGATCTGGATATGGTTCCTTTATCACATCGTCTGGTGGTACAATCTCCTGGTTCAAACATGAGGGCTGCTCATATCAGCCATGGCAATCAAATTGAGATTGGTGGCTCTTCGTTCTCGGCGTCCTTAATCATTCTGGGCAATTCTGACATTGATGTCATCTTGGGCATGGATTGGTTGACAGCAAATGCAGCTGTGATTGATTGTGCTGAACGCTCGGTTTCTCTGAAGATTCCTGAAGGCCATATAGTCTATTCTCCAAGTCAGACTCCTGCTATCCAGTTTTTCTCTTTGGCGGCTCTGAATGTTGATGCTATGGAAGCTATTCAGAGTGTTCCGGTGGTCTGTGAGTTCCCAGATGTCTTTCCTGAAGAGTTGCCAGGTATGCCTCCGGATCGTGAGGTTGAGTTTGTAATTGAGCTTGAACCTGGTACCGCTCCTATCTCCAAGCGGCCTTATAAAATGGGTCCTGCTGAGTTGGCTGAACTCAAACGTCAACTTGATGAACAAGAGAAGTTGGGTTTCATTCAACATAGTACTTCTTCTTGGGGTAGCCCAACAATCTTTGTGAAGAAGCGAGACAAGACTGATAGACTTTGTGTTAACTATCGGGCTCTCAATGCTAAAACCATCAAGAATAAATATCCCCTTCCGCGGATTAATGATCTCTTCGATCAGCTAGCTGGAGCTGTGGTATTCTCTAAGCTTGACTTGAGAAGTGGTTATCACCAAATCAAGATTCGCAAGGAAGATGTTCCTAAAACAGCTTTCACCGCCCGTTATGGCCTGTATGAGTACACGGTCATGTCTTTCGGTCTCACCAACGCACCTGCCACCTTCTCGAGGCTCATGAACTCGGTTTTCATGGAGTATCTTGATAAGTTCGTTGTGGTCTATCTGGATGACATCCTAGTCTATTCTAAGTCGAAGGAAGAACATGAAGAACACCTTCGGTGTGTCCTAAACAAGCTTTGTGAGAACCGTTTGTATGCAAAGTTCTCCAAGTGTGAGTTTTGGCTACCTCAAGTAACCTATCTTGGTCACGTCATCTCTGCCAAGGGCATTGCAGTCAATCCGGAAACTGTGAAGACAATTGTTGAATGGCTTCCTCCTGTTAATGTCAAAGAAGTGCGGAGTTTCCTTGGTTTGGCTAGTTATTGCCGTCGCTTCGTTCAGAACTTTTCGAAGATAGCGAAGCCTCTTACCGATCTTTTAAAGAAAGGCAAGAAATACCTTTGGACTCCTGCATGTCAAGCAAGCTTTGAGACACTCAAAGAGAAGCTCACTTCCACACCAGTCTTGGTTCCTCCAGATACATCCAAGCCTTTCCAGATATTCTGTGATGCCTCCTTGCAAGGATTGGGTGCGGTCCTTATGCAAGAAAAACAAATTGTTGCTTATGCCTCTCGACAGTTGAAGACGCATGAGATCAACTATCCTACACATGACCTCGAGCTCGCAGCAGTTGTCTTTGCTTTGAAAGTATGGAGGCACTACTTGCTTGGCAACCGTTGTGAAATCTTTTCTGATCACAAGAGTTTGAAGTATATCTTCACACAGCCTGATCTCAACCTTCGTCAGAGGAGATGGATTGAAGCAATCAATGATTTTGATTTGACCATCAACTACACTCCGGGCAAAGCTAATGTCATGGCCGATGCTCTCAGCCGCAAAGCTTATGTCAACAACCTCATGATGGAAGAGCAACAACCTCTCTTGTGCGAGGAATTCCGTCAGCTCAACCTTGAAATTGTGGAACAAGGGTATCTCCTGAACCTTCTGGCTACTCCTCTCTTGGAAGAGAAGGTTCGCTCCTTTCAGCTTGGTGATCCGTACACCAGAAAGATCATCTCCAAACTTTAGCTTCCGAAGTATGAGTCCTTCCACGTCGATGATCAAGGCACGCTTTTCTTTGAACACCGGATGTTTGTTCCGAACTACCCGGGTTTGAGAGAGCAAGTTCTCAAGGAGGCGCATGATTCCGTTCTTTCTATCCACCCTGGCAGCACAAAGATGTACATGGACTTGAAAACACAATATTGGTGGCCGGGTTTGAAACGATATTGTGCCAAGTATGTCTCGGAGTGTGATGTCTGCCGTAGAGTTAAAGCTGTCCATCAGAAACCTTCCGGTCTTCTACAGCCATTGAAACCCCCGGAATGGAAATGGGAGAAAGTGGAGATGGACTTCATCACTGGTTTTCCAAGGTCGCAGAAGGGCAACAATGCAATCTTTGTTGTCATTGACAGGCTTTCTAAAGTGGCTCACTTCTTCCCCGTCAAGGAAACAATTTCTGCAATTCAGTTGGCGGAGCTCTATATCAACAGAATTGTCTCTCTGTATGGGGTTCCGCTTGAGATCAGTTCAGACCGTGGAAGCATCTTCACTTCCAAGTTCTGGGAAAGTTTCCAAAATGCTTTGGGAACAAAATTGAACTTCAGCACAGCTTACCACCCTCAGTCGCAAGGACAAGTTGAAAGGATCAATCAGATTCTGGAGGATATGCTTCGTGCTTGCGTCATCTCTTTTGGCATGAAGTGGGAAGAATGTCTTCCTTATGCTGAATTCTCTTACAACAACAGCTTCCAGAAAAGTCTAAAGATGGCACCATTTGAGGCTCTCTATGGTCGCAAATGCAGAACTCCGATTGGTTGGTCGGGTGCAGGAGAAAGAATATTGTTTGGCCCTGACATTGTAACTCAAGCGGAGGAGAAAGTTCATATCATTCTTGAAAATCTGAAGATTGCTCAAAGTCGCTAGAAGAGCAATTATGACAGAAAGCACACGGACATGGAGTATGTCCCTGGTGATCTCGTTTACCTTCGTGTCACTCCCATGAGAGGCACGCACCGTTTTGGTATTAAAGGAAAGCTGGCTCCTAGATACATCGGTCCTTTCAAAATTCGTGGAAGAAGAGGAGAAGTTGCTTATGCTCTTGAGCTCCCGGAAAAACTCAAGGTCCATGATGTTTTCCACATCTCTCAACTCAAGAAGTGCTTCAAGGATCCCGGCAGGACCGTGGATCATGAGCTTATCAATCTCCAAGAAGACCTGTCTTATCAAGAACACCCCACAAAAATCCTTGAAACCGCAGAAAGAAGGACTCGCAACAAGTCCATCAAGTTCTGCAAGGTGCAGTGGTCGCACCATTCCGTTGATGAATCCACTTGGGAACGTGAAGATGAGCTCCGTGCCAAGTATCCTACCCTCTTTGAGTCTTCTTCTTCTTCCTAGAATCTCGGGGCGAGATTCCTGTTTAGTGGGGGAGAGTTGTAGCATCCCAATTGTCTAACAATTGTAATGCTACTTGGTCTAGTAATATAATGGCTACTTCATATATATAATTGTTGCATCATAATCACATCATGCTCATGTCATCATGCCACCTTGCATTTGAGCATCATATAAAACCCTTTTTGTTTTGGATCTTCTCTCATATGCATTAATAATTGTATTTGCCTCTTGATATTGTATTTGGTTATTGATATATTGTTTAATGCCCAAGTTGAGTTGGGGGCATATCTTTTATTCAACTCCACCACCTTTCTTTGGCTTCATCTAAGTTCTACCACCCTAGTCATATATGAGCCTTGTTTTTCTGTTGCTATTTAAATCTAGCTCATATGTGTTGGTGTGGATCCATTCTATGTCTACATGCTCCATATATGATGTATGTTGTTTTCACAATATTAATTATGTGGAGCCTCATGGCCATCTTTGAATGTCATGTGAGTAGAATCTGCCTTTTACCTTCCATATGGTTGTTTTGGCTAATGGAGCTTGTTTAAATATAATTGTGGCCAAATACTCTTTTAGTGGGATATACACACTAGCATGGCCTATTATATTTAATTAAGCTTGATTCCACCATTCCTTTATCCATGAGCTTGCCTTTGTTTTTCTTTTGGTATTTAATATAGCTCATGGGAGGTAGGATGGATCCATTTATACAAATTCCTTGCTTGGTTTTATTCCACTTTTGGGAATGCATAAGAATAATGCCATGTTGATATTATTGTTTTCACAAGAATAAACATGGCATTAATTATTTTTGCATGGGACATGCAAGTATCACCACATTCTAGTCTTTTGGATTTTATTTGAATTTTGAGTGGATCATCTCTCCCTCTCTTGGGCTTGATCTAGTTGGGTCTTGCTAAAATCCACCACCTACCTCATCTCTCTCTCTATTCCTCATCTTCCCCTCCCTTTTCACCTCCATATATGCTTGATCAAGTGGATCTTTCCTAAAACCCAAACCCCACACTTTTACCACCATTCTTGCTTGATCTAGTTTGGAGCATGCAAGCTTCTAAAAACCTAATCCATCACCCTCCCTCTCTTATCCTCTATCTAAGATCCTCCCTAACCACCTACCCCATCATCACCATACCTCCTCTCTCCTAAACCCTAAACCGAGCCTCCCTAGCTCACACCCTCTCTCTTGGCCTCTCTCTTCTCTCTACCTAGCTGGCCCCACCTGGCCACCCTGTACCCACCTAGCTACTACCAGACCAAACCCTAACCGAGCCTAGCTCACCCGAGCCCGAGCCTCTAACCCTAGCCGAGCCTCACCTCTCTCTCTAGCTCTCTCTCCCTGCCTCAGCAGCCCCACCCCGAGCTCCCCTCAACCGCCTGGCCCACCTGCAGTCACTCCCCCTATGCCTACCTGCCCCTGCCCTGCCGAGCCAGCTAGCGCACGTGAAGGAGGAGGGAAAAGGTGGCCGAAGCCACCTCTATCCCTAACCACTCCCCCACGGCACCCCCTCTCCTCTCCCGGCCCTATCTACTCCCTCTCTCTCGCCTGCTGCCTCCCCCCAGATCTACCCTAGGGCGCCTGCCGCTCCTCCCCTCCCTCTCCACCGACGCCCAACCTCTCTCGCCGGCCACCGCCAGCACCACGTCGCTCCGTCGCTCTAGCCGGTGGACACTTCGTGGGGGCGATCGAGGAGCCCGTGGAGCATCCACTACATCACCCTGTACGCGCCGTCGCAGAGGAGAAGCACCGGAGCCGAAGAACACCGCCGCCACCGACGCCAAACCCTAGAACTCCGGCCGTCTGCATCGTCGCTGATCCCCTGCGTCCCAAGCCGATCCGCCACCACCGACACACTCTCGGTGAGCACCCGACCCTCCTAGACATCTGCGTTGTTGTCATCGTCCCCTGTATGCGTTGATCTTTCCGTCGTACACCCTCGGTGCACCGACGAGCGCGCACGTCTGCTCGCTCCCACGTCGCGCAAAACCCTATCTAGGCCCCGTCCGCTCTCCTGACACCGACCTCTCCCTAGCCCAACGGTAGCCGCCTCCGCGCGCGAGCCCCAGGTCCAGGGATCGATCCCCGCCCGCGCCGCGCACCGATCTGTCGCTCGAGGCAGAGAAAGAAGAGGAACAGTATGGCCGTGGTAGTTTTACAGATCGCCCCCCCCTTTTTGTTTTCTGCTCCACCCGCGGTACCTCGTGGCCCACTAGTCAGCCGCCGTGACCTTCTTCCAGAAAACCCCCTGACTTTTGTAAACCTTAGCCCGCGCTCCAGCCCAGCCCCACCTGTCAGTTCCTGCCCCTCTCACCGCTGTCACGTGGACCCCGTGGCCGCTGGTCCCACCTGTCATTCGCTGAGGCTGGCTTAGCTCGCAGTGAGGAAACCCTGTTCCGCCACCGTGTCCCCCAGTCAGCAACTGGCCCACCCGTCAGCGGCTGGGTCTGTATCTGCCTGAGTACAAAAAGTTTCTGTTTATTTCTGTTTTAATTTAAATCCTTTCAAATTCAATTTAAATTCAAATTTCAAATCTGTTTTCAAATAACTTTTAAAATATAAATCCAAATTAAACATATAATATATGTTTTGAAATCAGAAAAATGTGAGGAATTCAAATATGCCCTTCAAAATATATTTTGGACACTTTATTTTTTCAAGTCGATTAAAATTACAACAAAATGCCCTTTTACCTTAATTAATTAATAACTTTTGATTTATAACTCCAAATTTAACAAATAGTATGTCTAAAATGATTAGCTCGACGAGACCTTTCTGTTTATGCATTCCTCTATCTGTTTGGCAGCATGCATCATACAAATATAAAGTGTACAGCAACTTATTTGAGTATAAAATATGACTAAAACTCAATAAAATGATTATTCTTGTATCCCATACCTCACCCATGCCATGCTACTTTATTGCCATGCAAATTGTGCATCATTCATCATGGCATGACTCTTTGCTTGATGCATTTTATTCCTATGCTTGCGCACTTTATTTATGTTGGCCCTTGTTTGTTTGGTTCTTCTTCGAATAGACGCTGAGCAGGGGATATATCAAGAGACCCAGGAGCACTACCCAGATCCTTCTCTCGCCTCAACTGAGCTGCCAGGCAAGCACTACCACATGCTTGCATACATATAGTACCTATTGCCTCTATCTTATTCTTGCATCATTGAGTCGCGATTGCATTAAATTGAATCCCAAGTATTGCATAGCCTTTACTTTTAAACCCCACCGAAGCTCGTTCCTCCATCCCATGAGCCATTACTACAGGAGTTGTTTGAGCCATGCGAGTCGTAGAACAGCATGTGTAGGGTATGTGAGTGTCTGATGGATAACGAGGTACCTACACAACTGAACCTGAGTAGTAATGGGATAACTAATGAAAGTGGCACCGGTGAGCCATATTTGCTATTTGGTTTTTCAGGCTCACTTGTGTCCCGTAGGACCCCGAGTACTTGATTCCTGTTCCTTGAATATTCGCGCTATCCACATCCGGGAGGCTTATGAACCCCCCTAAGCCAGAGCTTGATTCATTCTTATTTCTTGGGGCCACAAACTAGTTTGAGGTTTTATGTACTATCCTGTACTTATGCCATGCTTTACTGCTTTATTTAAAATTGTGCGAGGTAATGCACCTGTACTGTTTAGGGCCGTGACACATTTTCGCTGTATCGACAAGCCCAGTCACACTTTCGGGTTCCCAGTCGTTTACAGCCGTCCACACAAACCTTGAGTCCGTCTCGTAGCCGGCCAGCTTCGTTGCGGGTAGCTTAATGGGGTGGCCCCCTGAAATACTTCTGAATCCTGTGATCGCTTTGTCGTGACTGCCTCGTTGGGTTTTGATTTGGTTTTTCCGAGGTTGATCGAGTGTGTGTTGCTATTTGTGCACCCCTGCAGGGTAAAACTTTCTGAAAGCCGTGTCCGCGGTTATGGACGACTTGGAGCACAGTTTCTCGATCATAGACAAGTATAACTAAAGTACCGCCTTTAATTTGACTAAGTACCTGACTAATAAATAGTGCAACACTCATGGAATGGATAATAAAACTGCCAACGGATGGGGGGATGTTCGTCCGCTTCCTCGTCGGTAAGCGAGGAGGAGGATGGATCTGTTAATATTACCGTTATAACTGTTGTTATTAATTCACGGACATCCGTATATCTCTGGTTAGGCGGATGGTTAGCGAATATCTATAGAATTGTTAGGGTTTATCTTTTGCTGCAATTGCGTCACCCCAGGTTGTGTCCCCTTTAGAGGCATAAAGACTTGCTGAGTACCCCTAGGGTCTCACACGATAAATTGTTTGATTCAGATAACAGGTAAACTCGCAAGATGGATACTGGGTGGAGGAGACGGACGATGTCGGCAACGATCATTCGGTGTAGAGATTCCGGAAACGGGGATCCGTGAGATCTGTGGGCGGGATGTGTTTATTTATGGGGCATCTTATGCCGATTTGCTTCTTATCCGTGCTCGGATCTTGTTTTCCGCTTCCGCTTGATACTCTGATGTTTGATGTATGAGGAGATATCCTAAACTATTATATCTATCTAGGATATTTGGATCTTGCGGTATGGCGTTGCAATATTTCCTTTCTTTTTAGATGGAATGACTCTGAGAACCATTGTATGGTGGCTTGCATACATACTCATTTGTGTATGTAGTTGATCCCTTCGCCTGCCGATTACGCCGCCCGTTGTTGTCCCGATGTTCGGAAATAGTTAGGACGGCCGAAAGGTCTACCTGTGAGTGGCATTTGGGCCCCACCGTACTATTTTAACCATTTCCGATCATCCAGGCTTGTAACTAGGAGCGTAATTCACCGAGGTAGTTACAAGTAGTGGATATAACCAAGTATAAATATGAAAGGATTATGAAAAGCTTCAGTGACAAGCTTCTGAGATTTATAAGTAAGATTACAAAGTAATTGATGAAGTAAGAGAGTAATCATTCAAATGGATTTGGATTCATTAGAAGCATTCTAGAGATGAGAGTTATCTCTATGAGAAGATCATATTGAGCTTTAGAGTCAAGCTCATTGGATTTACAAATAGATTTAGGAGGAGAAATTATTGGTAAGAATATTATTGTAAAGTAAAGCTCATCATGTTAACACCTGATGATGGATATGAAGAAGTAGTATATCTAGGAAAGGAATTCCTTAATTAGAAGTCAAGAATTGTGAAGTATGGAAGATAGGAATTCTTAGTAAATACTCAACCTTAATTCTATAACCAAACATAAAATCTATCTCATCTGTTTGATCAATCATCTTATTTCCACAATGGCTTATAGGAATATTTTACTATTGCAAATCACTTAAGCACATCTTTGTCATTTCTAGCTAACATAATCATGTGTGCTTAGGAACTATCTTTATCAATTCTATCTCATAACTCAATCCAAAGAATAACCTTACTATTTTAAAAGGTGATATCATTCATGATCACAAACATGAGGGCAATATGTCTTCACCCATAATGTTCATCCACATTTATAAAATAATACAAGTATATTAAATCTCCTAAAACTCATAGTAAATGTTATATATACCTTTATATAATTCCATAATTCCAAACTCAAATTCTTATGCTAGACATAACAAAATATATACCTTTATATCACCTAAGCTCATGGGAATAATATTAACCATATTAATTCCTTGGAACTTTATGTATCATATAATAATGAAGGATCACCATATAAAAATTCCCTTAAGACTATAAGTTAATGAGAACCAAGTCTCATGAATCAATAGTAAAATATCATTTAATAAGTTTATGGTATATTATATAAATCAAAATCATAACAAAGGTCCCTACAAAATGTTAAACGAAAAAAGTACCTATTTAATGAAAATAAAGAAATTATAATATTATAATAAAAATTACATTACTCCAAATAAAGTGAAAACAATGTTATAAAGAATTTTTAAGATCTTAAACAAATCCTAAAACCCTAATTTATACTTGTTCGAATTAATATAAAACCTCTCATATAATTATGAGATTTATAAATACAAACTATTTAATAATCCTAAATACATTTTCATATAATTACTTGTCCAAAGGAGAAAATCCATAAAGAAAATTTGAAACAATTGCTTAAATAAAAAGCTAGAAAAGAAAACAGAATATAGAAAATATAAAAGAAAAAGAAAAGGAACAGATTAGCCTAGCTTCTGGCTAGTGGCCTGTTTTATCTGCTATTTATCTAACGCCTACGAGCAGCAATAATATTTCCTTGCTCACTGCCTCACTGCCCACATCGGCCCAGCAGTAGCCTAACTCAGCCTATACCGGTTCGTCGTCTTCCTCGCGCCGTTGTCGACCTTGCGATGCTACAAGCATCTCGGTGGCCACACCCTCGTTACCGGCGAGCACCAAGATTCGTGTCGCCGACCCCTGTGCCTACAAAGCCTTGAATCCGCCATGGATAAGGCCGAGCACACCATTTTACCTCTCAATTTCCCGCAAATTCCCCATTACCGCAAACCCTAGCGTCACTGTCGCCGGCGAGCCTCGTCGTTCCTGACCTCCTCTCGCCCAGATGAGGACCCTAGGAGATTCGCCTCGTCGTGCTGGTTCTTCACCCGAAAGGAATCGTCCCCACGTGATTCCTACCAACGTCGCCGTCCGTTTCCTCTCCGCCTCTGGAAGCCGTTCGCCGTTGATCATGTCACCGTCTCCAAGCTTCCCCGAGCTTGCTGACCATCCCTACAACATCAGGGTGATCACGCCATGCTTCTGCACCCCTTAATTCCTTCTATATTGCCATTGTTTACCATACCACCATGAACCTCCGACCACCGTCGTGGTTGCTCGTCGTGGAGTTAGTTCTGGCGACAATCAGGAGCGACTCCACCACTATTAGGTTCCTTGCAACGCCCTCTTTCCAACAAGACCAACCACAACCACGCGCGTGCACCTCAGCGATCGATTGAACTTCGATCTGTGAGTTCATCCATTGCTGATGTCATCATGACGTCATGCATACGTCACCCTTGACCCATCCACCCATTTGACTAGTCCACGCCTAGGTGGCCGATGACATGGTCCTGACTCCACGGGTCAGTGACCAAGGGTAGGTCTGGCTTCGATAGAAAAAGGTATTCCCCATTTAGTAAATAGACAAAACAATATAAATTCAAATATAAATATTTTCTAGAAATTAAATAAAATGATTAAACATTGCAAATTCAATAACTTTTGTTTTATAATTCAGAAAAATATGTTTAATATATGAAATTTTTCAGAAAAATAAAATCTATAACTTAATCTTATAATCAAATATTAGTATGTTAATTATTTAAATAATTATTATTTAATAAAGATTTTATAAGTAATAAAACTTTGAAAAAATATATTTTAATTTTGGTAAATAGAAAAATATAAATAATATACAAAATTCTTAGAAAAATAAGAAGTAAAATTTAAAACTCTAAACATGTATTATTATTTCACTTAATTACATATCTATTATTTATTAAGTACTCATATAGTAATAAATCTTATAAAAATCACATCTTATTAATTATAAATCACAAAAAGAAATGAAATATACCAAAATGATCACAAAAATAATATCCACATGTTAAAAATATGACATTCCACTTTTGAAGTAAACAAAAACTTAATACTCTAATAACTTGAATTTAAACCTATTTCCTTAATTGATAATTCATATAAGGATAAATAAAAATTTGCTAATAATTCTAAAATTATACATCTAAGGCCTAATAATAGTATTTGGCTTAAATATTGATAGTATGAAATTCATATAACCCAAAACATCTTAATTACAATTTTTGAAGAAATCTCATTCATCTATAAGTAGTAAATAATATTGTTTACTTATTCACGAACCATAACCACACCTTTATAAGGAGATAAATGATTCCATTCCATTATAATATTAAGAAACCACTACTCAAATAGGTATTACCACTCATAAGTAACTTTAAGGAAACATTATAAACTGAACAAAGTACAAATATCATAAGCATTACACCTTAAGTCCATCTATGTCCTTAAAGTTAAACTTTAGTCTACAAGATTGTAAACACCATGTTAAAAGCTTCACTATGTATTTTATAGTTTACTTTAGTCTGTTCCAATTAAGACCTAGTGCATCTCAAGACCAAACTAACTAAGTAAACACCAAAATACATCAACCACATTCTATTAACCATAAATATTGTTTAAACCTTAGGAAAGAAACGTTTTCTTTGAAGGTTATTATTTTTGCCACTTCAAACAACAAATTTTATAATAATATCTCTAACTCTTAACAACTAAACTCAAGGACTTTCAGCATAGCCAATAGATGACAATTAATCATAATCTTATTACTTTATACTTTACTTGTATATTTAGGATTGTTGACACTTAAGTTCCTTATAAATGCCATTACTTGTAAAGTAAAATTTGAAGATAAGACAATTCTTATATAAGCAGTCTTGGAGTAGCATTCCATATTTGTGTATCTTATTGTTGTATGATATTATAATTACATGTTGTTTCACACACACTCGCAAGCCTTAATAAGAAGCACAAGTGTGAAACTTATCTAAAAGAGCAAAACATTACAAAGAAACCATTTTCAGTATCCAAACCCTAGATCAACGCTTATTCCAGGGATTCGAGTTTATCAAATTGCATTACATTACTTATGCATAATAGCATCTTGATTCTTTAAATATTAGTCCTTACCGGACCAATGATGCTATTTTCAGATATTGGATCTTATATTGTCTCGAAGACCGTGAGTGCATAATCTTGCAATCACAAAAGGCAAGTTCACACTTGCTCATGTCCTTTGATCATTTTTTGTAAAGTATTTTGCAAATCCAGTGTTGTCATCACCTGCATTTCAAAAAGGTCAGAAAACACTATTTTTGATAATAATGTGAACTATTGGTTACTGATCCAGGGTAATCAGCTAATCTATTAAGTCTGGCAGTTGGAATACCACTGCACAGGACTATATCATCTAGGACTTAACAACCAATATCACCAGTGATTCTTGTGCCGTATATCACGCATTGACCATGAGATTTGGAATGGGACGGAGAAGTCAGCTTTATCCTTTTCCTTCCGTATGTAGGCAAGACGACCTTAACGTGATGTTGTGATTCCTTGTGTGGATCCAACATATGGGTGGGCACTCTTAGGCCCCACAATTTTGGTGTCTAGATTATCTATGAGTGGCTGACAGAAGTATAGTCGGACCTATATGGTACTTGCCAGGGGCATCACCAGCTCATAGAGTCTTTGTGAACTCATTAGGGTTATAGCATGCCCGAAAGGGGGTTTAACGGAGGTGAGCCATCCCCGAAGGATCGTGCAGACATGCGGGTCGCGGAGAGGGCAGTGATTGGCTTGGATCTTAGGTTGGGCCTCAAACCATGGAAGTTTGAATGGGAACATACTCCCGGCCATGCAATAAAGCTTAAGATCTCTCATGGGAAAAGTAACGCACCTCTGTAGAGTGTAAGAACTGTAACTTGTTACTCCTTGTTCCGGAAGGAGCTACGAACACGGCAGGAAAAGAACTCCACGAAAGTTCTAGTAAACCTGAGAAGGCCGACGGACATAGCTTTTCAGAATAAAAGCAACCTTTGAAGAAATGTTTATGAAAACCTTCATTGCCTACGACCTATGGTCTGTGGCTGTAGATATAGTGCATCAGACAATCCTTTCTAGTGAACTTGCCGAGTACGCTCGTACTCAACGTATCTTCTTAACCCTTGCTAGATTCTAAAGCAAATACAGACGGCGTCTACATCAACTTATGCTTAAGGTAATCTTCATCAACATCTCAATCTCTTCATTGAAGTCAAGGAAGTCAACATATACATCAATTAAAGTGAAGACAAAGTTACTGATTAGATAGGAATATGATCTCTAGCCATAGAACCTATTTCTGTAGAGTATTGCAATAGCAGCAATGCCAGAGCAATAGTTCAGATACTAGTCTTATTAGTATGATAGTTTTTGAGTTGTTTATTTCTAATTCTTCTTTGTAAGAAGTTTCTTTCTCTCTCTTTAACCTAGAGTGTTCTCTGGATCTTATGTAAAGAGTCGAGTTGTAACCTATAGTCATGTCTTGAACCTGCTGTGTTTCTGTTGTACCACTCTGAGGGATGTAATACTAGTGAACAGTGTTTCATTGGTGTTATGTTAAACTATAGTGTACTAATCATGCAGTGGTATGCTGGGTCACCGCATACACACTTCTTGTTTAGTAATTTAAGCAGCTATTTGTTGAGTAAACACTTATTCTTTAGTTCAACCACCTCAATACCAGGACCCCTTGATCTTTTGGACGATATATAATATTCCATTTAGTTAACCTATACTTCCTTTTATTGTCGTCATTTTGACAAAAGAATCTCGATCTAGTATCGGCCTATTTTCGACAGGGAATTCGGGTCACGTCTACGAATGTGTGAAGGGTAAAACCTCAAAACCTCCTTAATTGTGACAAACAATACTATAGTATAGTCTTCGATATTGGGAACTCAAAGGGGCATCCCCAAACTAAAACACTAATTGCTTTTACTTTCATTAAGCTGGTTTAGGTGTTGCCGGTTTGAACATCCACTAACCCAACCAAAAGCGAGTTAGCTCACTTCCTGAAGTTACGTCCTGGGAACTTGGTCTGGAAACGCGAGTGGAAACGTGGGTGTTCCGAGGTCGAAAATTAGCTTCGTCCGCGCTAGCTACGTCTGGATTTCGGTCTGGGAACGCCCAACGAGTGGAGATGCTCTTAGCCTACTTCGTGAAGTTAAGCTTATAGCTATTATTGGTACAATCTTCTCTGCCAGGTTTGTAGCGTCTCAGGCTGGCATATTACTGACGGGATTCTGGTAGTGAAAAGCAGTTTGTACTGTCAGACTTTTCAAAAAAAATCAGCTCATTTTACCGAAATCCATGAGTTAAGATGTAAAAAACAAAACTGCAGAGGAAACCAAACTACTTCATGTCCCAGTCTTTGTCACAACACGGAAAACCGCTAGTACATTCCTTGCCTCACGCATATATATTTTTGACAAACGGAACAGTTGGGATTGGAATGCAGCGTGATGCATGTGTCAAATCTAGTGAGCTAGCCGCAGCAAACAGCATCGTATCATAGTGGTTCCCTGGCGATGCCAGTTGATGCGTTCATCACTGGCCAGCAAGAAGGGTAAGGCACTTTCTGAAAGCCTACACGCTTTTGCACGTCAAGACAGTCCTTGCTCGATCTCATTGTCACCGCACAGCTAGCTAGCTAGCAAGCAGAATTAAACACCGGAATCTGCTTTCCTCCTGGACAAAGCCTGTCGTAGTTTCCTGCTCGACTCATCAGTTCAACGAACCATTACCTGTCTATATATTAATCAAAGGCAAACAACACTTGTCAGCTATCAGAAAATCTCGATATCTCTCTTTTCTCTCCAGGTCAAAAAAGAAAGAAGGGGAGGGAAAATCTGATGGCGCCAATAACAAGTTGCATGCCCATCATCGGTGCATCATGGCCTACATTGGTCTACCTCTGCGCCCCTTTCAACCTAGGATAAGATATCTGCAACCATCGGAGGCACTTTCTTCCGACTACGCATCGATTACGTGCGGAGAATTGTTGTGGAGAGGGAGGAGCTAATAAGAGGGAGAGTAGCTAGCTCCGGCGGAGCGGGGGACAGACATGGAACCGGAGGAATCCGCACTGCCCTATCGCTGTCGACGCTCACCGGTCTGTCGCCGACAGCGTGATCCGGGAGAGCGAGCGGAGGGGTTGCGTGGATGGTGACATGGAATATCCCTTCTGCATGCTCGCCGTCGCTGGGTGCTGCGGGTACGATAATACAGGAAGTAGTGGTGGTGGTGGTGGAGTGTCCCACCGTGCACTAGCTAGAGACATGCATACAGGTCTGGGAAAGCGAGCTGTGTGTGTGTGTGTGTGTGGTTAGTAAGTAGAGCTGCAGCTTTGCTGTTCCGGGGCTGCAGCTTCCATGCCCTTCCCCTTCCCTCGTATGGGGCAGTTCCTTGTATAGGGAATCAATCATGAGGCGTCCTGCTCCTTGGGGGCAAGATTCCGTGCCGCCATGATGCCCTCGCCTGATCCTTGGAGCTAGCTGCACAGTGCATTGCACGTATGTTGCGACTTTTGTGGGGATATGTTGAGTCGCTTCAGGTACGGTTGGGGGGAAACTTCTTGGGCAAATGTTGACATCTTGGGCACGGTGGACCTTTGAGGACGTACGTAGCCGGGACGTGTGTCTACACGCTAGTGGCCGATGGATGGTGCCGTCCTATGATATATCTGGCAGTCCCTCGCATATGGGAAAGTCTAGCCTTGTTCACTTAGTGGGAGGTTTATGGGGTATGTATGTCGCTACACCAACGGTGTCTTCCATCAACGGAAAACATCACCAAGCAGCAGCAACAGCAGCAGCAACCACCGCGCGCACAAGAGCAACTCTAACAGCCCTGCCAAATATAGCGTCGGCGCGTTAAAAACCGCCATTTTAGCGCAGGGGAGCTCCTGCAGCTGCACCAAAATAACGTGGGATATCACGGCATTCGGCACAGATATTTTGGACGTCGGCTTCCGCACGCGCTAATCGCCGCTGTAAATTCACCCAGGCCAAAAATTCCACATCCGCTTGCCGCCTCGCCGCCATGCCACATCCTCTCCCCACCCTGTCGAGCGCCTGCTTTCGCTGCCGCTGAATGGCGCCGCCACGCTCGTCGTCCGACTACCGTGTGTGCCTGCCCCAACGACATGTTCTATGCCGTGATGCGCGGCGGTGGCGACCGCATCGTTCTCGGTACATTTGAGATGGTGCATAAGGCAGCGTCGTGTGGCGTGGCGCCTCGGCCCTCTGCACGTGCAGATGAACTTCCATAACATGTGGACGTGCTAGCAGGCGGATATGCTCACGCCGACCCGCGCCTCGTCACCAAGGAGGAGAAGTGGCTTCACAAAGCGCAGCTCCGGCGCCTCTACCACACCGAGAAGGACGAGCGTCTGAGGGCGGCTCGCTTTCCGAAGGATGGCGCCGCCGCGGTGAACTTCTATGTGCGAAGAAGGAGGAACACAAGGTATGCCGCCCGGCCGACAAGGCACGCCGTCGGCCGTTCATCGAGGCGCAGATAGCCGGCCCACAGACGATCGACGACGATGACCGCTGGCTAGATCGGTTCTCGTCGACACCGGTAGAGTCCTCGACGGAGGACGAATCTGATTTTGACCTATAGACATAGACGTAGAATGTAGGGTTGGACTGTGTTAAACTTTGTATACTCCCTCCGTCCTAAAATAGATGTCGTCTCAAATTTATCAAAATTTAGATGAAATATAGATTCATTCAAATTTCAAAATACCTAAGACATGACGGAGGGAGTATAATATATTTTCAGTCTATTTTGTCTAGTTTGTTTGATGTTTGACGTAGATATGTGAAACTATGTGCTTGGACACGCTATTTTAGTGCCTCTGATGGAGCGCCCTACTTTTCGCTGGGCGCCGGTAAATAGCGCATCCGGTGGAGCGACGGCCAACACTGCATGCTATATCTGTACTACTGCACCGAATTTTGACGCGGCTGTTAGAGTTGCTATAATCCGCACCCAAATCCAGCGCGCAACCCGCTCAACGCCCGCCTTGCCCAATCGCAAAGCTGGCGTCACTCGACCTAGCAGCCAAGCAATCTGGCTCTTATCTGGAGGCTGTGGTTACTCGGGGTGTACAAGATCATGCAAAACAAGTCCTCACGGATGTGTTCGCCATGCCTAGCCCCAACACCAGTCTCAGTGCTGATCGTCGTCACCCCGTCGAAGGAAAATCCCTCCCTCACAGACTGTTGACAAAAAAGCGTCTCCCCATGAGAATCGTCAGTTCAGTCTAGAAAATCGAGTGCAAAAGAAAAAATCGAAAAGTAACTGCGTTGGATGACTATAAGTTTGTGACGTTTTTTTATTAGCCACGGAAGATTCAAAGATATGTGAGCACGTGGGTATGTGACCACGGAAAAAAGTATGATTTTTCTGAAACTTCGAAATATCATTTACATTTTTCATTAAATAATATGTCTCATCTTTACAAAGAAAACATGGGAGATATACTTAGTTCATTTCATCCCTAAAGTACTTATTATAAGCAGTATCATGAAACATAAACTATTCAGGTTAGGATTTCACAAAACCATAACCGAAGGAAATTTGGTCCGAAAAACTCAACTTTTGGAGTGAGTTGTTTAGAAAAAACAAAACTTACCATTTATAGTTAGTTTGACATTGTTTCTAGTAACCCGGGTCTACAAGTCAGGTGCCAAGCGCCAAAGGAGGCGGTATTCTCTGAACCTTGAAGTAAACTATGTGAAAGCTTTAACATGTTTTTAATCTTTTAGGTCAAAATTTCTAACATTTCAGAGTTTATTCCTAGCTTACTCACTACATTACTTTGAACTATTAGAATTATTTTGGTTTTTTCAAAAAAAGTATGACTTTCTAAACAACTTTGAGAGAAAGTTATAAAAACCACAAAATTCCAAATCCCTAGAAAAAATGAGCTAAAAATCCACTTTACTCACTTTTTGTACTTTGAGTTACTGTATTTCTTTTTACAAAAAAAGTACAAAATTTTAAAAGATTTGGCCAACAGTTAACAAACTTGTGAAAAATTCCGAAAGGTTTGGCTCAAGTATGGTCTTCCGACAAAACAAGACAATCACATTCTCTGCAATGATGGCACCTAATTTGTAGGTCATCGTTGCCTTAAACGGCATCAAACTGACTAGATCGTGGGAATTTATGTTGGGATGATACACAACCCCACAACTTGCAATGAACTCTGAGGATAGCTTCAATCAATATACACTAGTAGAAAACGGACCTTTGGTCCAGAGCATTAGTCCATGTTCTGGTATAAACCGGGACTAATGTCCTGGTCCCAACGTCTACAAACGGCCGCAGGTCCCAGAAGAAATTAGTCCCGGTTCGTAGGGTATCTTTAGTCCCGATTCGTTTCACAAACTAGGGCTAAAGGGTCTGGCGCTGGAAAGGAGCGGACACGAGGACCTTTAGTCCCGGTTCGTTTCTCAAACCGGGACTAAAGGGCCCGACTATATCTTCTTCCCCTCCCATCCCGTGCCATTTCAACCTCACACAAGCATCTCTCTCAAATTTCTCCCCTCAAGCTCGAGTTCTTGCCATTTTTTCTCAAGATTTGTGAAGATCTTTTGGCTCCACATCTATCTAAGGGTCCTAAGAGGTTAGCAACTTCATCATTTCATCTTTCATTGCTTGTTTTAGCTCATTTCATGCTCTAGAAATGGATAGATTTGTGTGGATTCTATCTCTATATATTTGGTTAATTTGGCACATATAGTTCTCGAAATTCATTTGATTCATCGAAGAACATACATACATGAGTTCATCCTATCTATATATCTTGGTTTGGCACGTAGTCTTGAAATTCAGACGGTTCACAGTGCATCATGCCACCGTCGAGCAACAAAATATTCTTCTTTCTTCTACATGTTGACACAAAATCCATTGCAACAAAAATAAGAATAAAACTATGAAGACACACATATATATAGTGGCGCCCTAGAATTTTAGTTAATCATCGGTCAGTTAAGCAAGTAAGAACAAAAACATGAACACGCCGAGGAGCTACCAAATTAAATTAGGGAGTGCCTCTATGAGGAGCTCCTCGAAGATTTCTGAGGACGAGGCATCCTAAGACATCTTCGAGAAGCTCTGTCGTAGTGGTGTCCCTGCTCTCGCACACCATCTTTCAGTTTATATCTTCTCTAGCTAAATCAGTATACTGGTGGAGCTAACTAATTTCACATATTGGGTACACACCTCGCGTGGCTCAGTAGCCGGGGCTCGACGTCTTCGTTGAGCTAGATGTGTAATAGGGTACTATCTTTTATTATTGTTGTACTCGCTGGATTATTCGAGATGTATTGTTGTTTAATTGGTACTTTATCTTTCTTCATCGCATTGTTTAATTGATACTTTAATGTGTAATATGATATATTAAGCTGAATTACTTTATCTTCCTTTATTTATCGCATTAAGCAAAATGGTTTTATCTTTCTTCTGTATTAGTTAAGTTATGGACGGTAGAGACAACGAAGAGATCATGTACAACATGATAGATGAGGGTACAGGAGGTTACCATTATGATGGAGCAGCCGACAATGGAGATGATGATGGCTCCCAATACCTCAACTTGGATGAAGCCGGCGGAAGAGACAACTATGATGAATTCTTTGGTGGAGACGACGGTGGAGCTGACGGTGGAGACACCATAGCAAAGTCCGGTGAGGTATATAAATCCTCTGTTGATCACGAGCTAGTAGATGCATTAGTTAATTCATATATATATATATATATGTACTAACGACTGTTTCTTCTCTTAGACCTCCGCATCGGGCGAATCTTCTGCAAGGAAACGAGGCCCGACCAAAAAGTTGGCTGATGGTGCGTGTTTCACTATTGATGTAGTTTCTGAGATGGGCGAACCTTTAGAGCCGAAAGAGGTCGCAAGTGTATTTGTATATCAATGCGGAGTGATAGTCAGGGACACCATCCCAATCACCACTCAGAAGTGGAATAAGCCAAGAAAGAAAAGCGATCGAGTTGGAGAAACTTTTGTCGATGATAGAGCCAAAGAGGGTCTTTGGAATTCACTCATGACACACTTCTCTCTTCCTGAATTGGACACTCGTGAACTCAATGAGGCATTGAGGTTGAAAGTCAGAAAGTGGGACCTTAAGAAGATGGGCGCACAGTTCAACGACTGGAAGAAAAGATTGTACCACAACTATGTCAAGAAGGGGCTGACTCCGCCATTCGCTGGCCCGCTGGAGAAGCATCGGGATAACTGGGCCCCATTTGTGATATACAAGGAATCAGAAGCAGCTACGACCAAGTCAGAAAAGAATAAGTTAAATGTGGCTAAAAAGAAATATCACCATACTATGTGGTCAGGTGGCTACAAGACGGCCGTGCCTAAGTGGGCAAAAACTGAGAAAAATGTGTGATAAAGGGGTCATGCCAGCTACAAATCAGTGGCACGTGAGGTCAAAAAATTGGCTCCTTGGGCATAGGGGGTCATATGACACTGAAACCGAGGAGATTATTTTTACAAAGAAGGTCATTACTAAACCCAAAGATGAACTTGTTAATGTGATACAACTGAGAAAAGATGGAAAGTTCGTTCCCAATTGAGAAAACGATGAGCTGACATATGCCCTCGAGAATACTGAAAAATTCGGACCAACACGAGGCTTTGGCCCATCTGTTCCATGGAAGACAGGATTTCCCCAGGACATCGACACTTATAGAAGCCGAGCGATAAAAATGAACCGGCAGAAGGCGGAGGAGGCAGCGCGGTTGGAGGCGGTTGAAAAAAGGAACGAGGAATTTCAAGCCATGTTCAAGCTGCAGCAGGTGAAGATTAATGAACTTAGAGTACTGGACCAACAGCAAGATACTGCATTAGACAGTCCGGTGGGCCCATCTCAGCGGAGAATCAGCGTGGCTTTCACGGAGGTACAAGCTAATAATCTACTGCTGATGGAGAATAATGCACCGGTGATAGATGATAAGGCCAGTGCAATGATGGTTCGCTACCCCGTGGATGAAGTCAAGGCAAGAACAGCTTGTGAGCTACATGTCAAAGTGAAGAACATTTGTATGAAGGTGCCGCTCGGCTTTGCTTTACCTTGTCCACCGGAAGCGACCTACCATGGAAGTCAGATTCCAGCTGGCTATGCTTGTGTCGGTGTGGATGAAGTTAAACCGACATGTCGATCACTTGAGCTTTACATCCCTGCAAGCGAAGGGGAGAAAACACTGGGAGAAGTGGAGGGTGGGATCATTCTTTGGAAAAAACAGCACATCGTGTTTCCAGGCTGGGTGCCAAGGCAATCTTCTCCTCCGAGAAGCAATCCATCACCTCTGAGGCCACCATCACCTCCGAGTCCACCGTCTCCACCGAGAAACAATAGTCCACCCCTTCCTGAGAGGGACTACAACACGAGTGCATCTCCATCTCCGGCGCCTCCGCCTCCGCCCAATAAATCAAAGGGAAGAAAGTAGAAGAATAATACCGCTACGTCGAGGGATACTCGACGCCGAAAACGACAAGAGCCCCTACCAAGAGTACCGATGTATCCTCCCAAGTTAGCTTATCACCGAACTAATGAGGAAAGCGCGGTGATCTCCCAAGCCGAAGTGAAGGACCATTTTGCACCAAAACAACCCGAGGTACAGGTGCAAACTGATCCAAAAGTCACTAAAAGAGAAGTCATCAAGCACTACTACAAGCGGGAGAAAATCAAAAGAAGTATCCCAGCTCGGCAAACAGGCTAAACAATCCATCGCCCTGCTCAAGGTGTTACCCTAGCCCACTCAAGGTGGAATAGATATGGAATTAGCTATTAAATTAGCCAAGGAGTGTAACGTGCCGGTCGAAGAAATTCTAGCCGGCGGAGATGATGTCGCCAAGGGACCAATAACACAGAAATTTGTCTATGGGGAGCCTCTGGTCAGCGATGAGGTATTCGATGGTCTACCAACACATATGCGACTGTTGGATATCTGGTACTTGAAAGTCACAAAGGAAGAGCGACAATTTCTCCTATGTAAAGTTGGAGAGGAGTACTTCCGTCCAGACATGATCTTTATTGAACTTTGCGAACTATTTCAGTTATTCAACCTAGACGCCCTCGACAAGTCCCTCCTCAGCTGCTATTGTCTGTAAGTAATTAATTCACTAACTCAGCTCGTTCAATTCATTTCCTGTCGTTATCCTTACTATATCTCCTTCTGTATGCTATTATATATGCAGAATGAAGATTCAGGAATGTAGAATAAAGTCAATCTACGGCATTGGGTTTGTTGATCCAAACAGAGTTAATGGACATATGCTAATAAATAACCTCGAGGAAACGGAGGATAACTTGCTAATGTTTTTAATGGAGCAACATTACAAGACGCAAATACTATTTCCTTACAACTATGGGTGCGAGTCCTACTGTCTTGTACACATTCAATTTTTGTTTACTTGATGTTAAGTGTATATAAACGTGTGCAGTTTCCACTGGATTCTTCTAAACATTGACATTGACCGTACAAAAGTTGAAATCTCGGACTCGTTAAAGAAGCCGATGGAAGACTACCGCAGCATACTTGATTGCCTTTAAAAGTAATTTCAATCATTATTGCACTATATCTGTCTCTTTCGTTCATTCTCTGAGATGTCAACTAATTAATAACTCATTCATTTCTTTTTTGCCGGACAGGGTTTGGAAAAGGTTCACGAAGGAGGTTCAGGGTGAATGGCGTAAGGAGCTGACTTTTCGTACGGTCCCGGTAAGTAGTACGAGAGCTAGGTCCTCGCATCTCTTCAGTTCTAGTCTCCATACAATTATCATTGTTGATTATTATTTGATTGAATTATATTCTCGATCGAAAAGTGTGCGATGTAGCCACAAGGGACTTATTTATGTGGATATTACGTATGCGAGTTTATTCGTGGGTGTATGGAGTAGGGAACAGACTTTATTCGAGTACGTAAACAATATATTCATAATGTTTTATACCATTTTGTTGAGTTCTATTTATAATGATCTACTTCTTTATATATAGTTGGATGCGATGCGGGATAAGCTCCTACCACATGAACGCCTACTAGCAATTCAAGAGGAGTTGTCGGGATTTTTTCTCAGGGACGTCATAAACACAAAAGGAGAGTACAACGTGGATAGACCTTCGTGTCATCGTGGATAGACAGAAAAGGACAATATTCATGAAATGTAATGATCTCCGTGTAAATCAAATAGACGAGCTCTAGTCTCGGTTGTGTATATATTTATATGTCTTTATGTAATCGTGAGAGAAATTATATTATATATGCATCAATGTATACAACATGTAGTAGCGTAGAATAATATGTATATGAAAACGCAACTGTTTGAAATGAAAACACAAAATGAAAAATAATCGAACACAAAAAAAGAAAACCCTAAAACCCCACCTCCTGTCGCGGCAAAAGAACTTTAGTCCATGTTCGTGTTATGAACCGGGACTAAAGATCCTTCAACCCAGCGTGCGCAGCGGGGCCACGTGGAGACAATCTAGTCCCGGTTTGTAATAGAACCGGGACTAAAAGCCTAATCTTTAGTCCCGATACGTTAGTCCTGGATTGCAATTCGGGACTAAAGCCTCTTACAAACCGGGACTAGTCCTATTTTCAACTAGTGATATATGCAGCGGAAATAAAGCAATCGAGCACATATACAAGTGACACAAGAACTTACGTATAAAAAACTCCCAAGGCGAGAAAAAACCATGGTTGTGGACCAACTGGTCCATGCAAGTTTCACTATGAGAAACATGAGCGCAAAGTCTTCTCTAGAGCATCTAGAGATGTATCACACTCGGTACATTGCCAACCGCCAACAATTACAATAACCACTTGAAAGAAAGATTACATCAAAATAGATATATCACAGTTCTTGTCCTCTTATGTAATCACAAAACTGCTCCTAAACCATAGATCTAATTAGCACCAAAGTTTGTAGACAAGAATACATACGAGTTCCTAACATACACACCAAATTTCAGCTGAATCAGACATTGTTTGCCTACCAAATCAGTTTGTCTACCAAAACTGCTCTATGCTGAAACTTCAGCAGTCTAAACTAATTAAACCCCTTCCAAATCTGATGTTACATTGACCCAAATCTCAAACTAGATAATAAAATTGAAGTACTAAAATTAAGAAACAAGCTTATCAAGTTTGGAGCCAATCTAAGCACGTTTGAGCCTCCAAACACCGGTTTGAAGACATACATGCCAGATCTCAGAAATCTAGATAGAAATCATCTCTCCTTCCTATCCTTATCTTCTCACTAAATTGTGTTGTTCTTATGTATTCTATCACCCTCTCACTACCACACACATGATGACTTGCTTCTCTCACTTTCTCTCAAATGCTCAGCCACCAAGGGTGACTAGGGTTTTCTTTCTACTCCTCTTTCAAGGAGCACCTCAGCCGTTGGATGCGAACCTTGATCAACGGTTGAAACATGTTGTACTTCATGGGCTGTAGTTAGGGTGCCAACACACTACAATGTGGAGGGACATGACCAACAAACTCCCCCTCCTGACACCATGGAGGATATCACTGTGTACTAGCAGTCATGCTGGCGAGACCATGACATACCTCAAGCTTTCCCCATGTCATCACCATGGTCAACATATCACCACCATTGTCATCTGTGTGCACCTCAATTTGCATTTGCTCGAAATTCAGCACATCTCGAATCCAATGATAGTGTACATTAGTATGTTTCGATCTTAAATACAAATTTGCATTCTTACTTAGGTGAATGGCACTTTGATTTTCACAAAACAGCACATACTTGTCTTGCTCAAAACCAAGCTTGCTAGCCAATCATTTAAGCCACAATATCTCTTTGCTCGCCTTAGTTACTGTGATAAACTCAGCATCAGTTGTGTTCATTGTCATACACTTTTGCAATCTTATTTTCCATGCCACTGCTCCCCCTGAATGGGTAATCAAAAAACCTGAAGTAGACTTTCTTCTATCGATATCTCTAGCCAAGTCTGAATCTAAATATCCAATCAGATTGGGCTCACTACCACCAAAGAAAAGCTTCATATTATTGCTTCCACGGAGATACCTAAAATTCCACTTCAGGGCTACCCAACGTCGTCTTCCTAGATTGTACATAAATCTGCTCACAGTACTAATAGCTTGAGCAATGTCAGACTGTGTGCACACCATAGAATACATCAAACACCCAACAGCTGAAGCTTAAAGAACTTTCTGCATTTCTTTTTCAATCTCTTCAGTGGAGGTCCATTTCTTTTACTCAACTTGAATTGAGATACAAGTGGATAGCTCGCATCCTTTTCCTTGTCCATCTTGAACTTGCAAAATACCTTCTCAATATATTTTTGTTGAGACAAGTATAACTTGTTGGATTTTCCATCTCTTTCATTTCTTATGCTGAGAATACACTTTGTTGGACCCATATATTTCCTGGAATTTTTTTGCTAAACTCTTTCTTTGTAATAGCAATACTTGAGACATTCTTGCAAAAATCAAGATATCAACAACATACAACAACAAAATGATAAAATCATCACCCGATAACCTCTGAATAAATGCACAATGGTCTGATCTACACCCCTTGTAGCCTTGCTCCCCACTCATAGATTCAAACTACATCTACCATTGTCTTGGTGCTTGTTTCAGGCTATAGAGGCTTTTGTTCAACTTGCACACATAGTCTTATTTTCCTTTAACAAGAAACCCTTAGACTTCTCTATGTATATTTCTTCCTCCAACTCTCCATGAAGGAAAGTTGTCTTCACAAACATTTGCTAAATCTCCAAGTTGAGACTTGTTGCCATGTCAAGGATCATTCGGGTTGATGTCATCTTCGCCACCGAATAAAATATTTTATCAAAATCAATATCTTTTGTCTGGTTAAATCCTTTTACAACTAGCCTAGCATATACATTGGACATGACGTGTGCTCTTCTTTCTTCATTCTATAGACCTACTTGTACATTAGAGCTTTCTTGCCCTCGTTGTACTTCACGAACTCATAAGTATGATTCTTATACAAGGAACCCATCATTTCTTGCATAGCCTTATTCCACTCCTTCGTGTTCTCATCTTTCATTGCGTCTTGAAAGCACTTAGGTTCCAAACCATCATACAATAACACAACATATTGATCTGAATCATACCTGGTGGAAGGAACATGGCCTCTGCTAGACCGTCTGAGTGGAGCAGCTAGTGGACTATTTTGTTTAGGTGTTTGCTGATCATGATCATCTTCTTCAGCATCATATTCTTGTTGCTGAGGATCATACTCACCTATACCACTATATGCATCATCTTGCACATCTTTTTCATCATTATTTTTAGCTTCTTATTGAGCTGAATCTATATGAACTGGGTCAGAATCTGATATGTCTTGCTGCTATTTTGAGAAGAAACATGTACCAAAATTTGCTCCGGAACCTACACTTTTGTCTTTACTATATCCTCAATTCTTTGTTCGTTAACAAATATAGCATTACATCTTCTCACAACCTTTATTGCTATTGGATCATACAACTCGTAGCGAACTTATCACCTCCATAGATCAAACTACATGTCGTCTTGGGCCAAGCTGACAGAATCTAGTCGGTTTAGACTAAACCGACAAGTCTAGTCCAGTCTGCTTAGGCCAAACCGACCATATTTTTCTGCGCTGGGCCCGGCTGCATGTGCGTTGATTCCCAGGGTAAGCTAATGGTGTATACTGAGGTAACGTAGGTACGAGAGAATAAAGGGTTGGCCGGTGTACGCGTGCATGACCATATCCATCCGTCGATCGCTCGAGGACTTGTAGATATCAAAGTACTCTCACATCAAACAAAATCATAAGAAAATCTCCATAGTCCCATCGTCCACCCAACTATAGCTAGCGGAAAATAGTTCTCCTCAATTCCATGGCACAAGGCATGCGATGCAATAATTTGATCACAGAGTAATGATGACCCACAAGTATAGGAGATCGCAATAGTCTTCGAGGGTAGTATAACCCGATTTATTGATTCGACACAAGGGGATCCAAAGAATACTTATAAGCCATAACAACTGAGTTTTCAATTCAGCTACACCTGGAAATAGTCTTGCTCACGGTAGTTTAGTAGTAGCAACAGTTTTGTAGTACCAATAGCAAAGTAACATCAGCAGTAAACACAAAAGCAATAGTAACAATAGTAGCAAACAGTAGGATTCAAGTGCGATAGGTATAGGGATGGATGGACGGGCGTTGCATGGATAAGACTATTCATATAATATCAAGATCTAGGGAAATTGCAGATAATAAGGTAAAGCATCCAAGTACAAAACAACCATAGACATGTGTTCCATATATAGTCATACATGCTCGCAATAAGAACTTGCACAACATCTTTTGACCTGCCAGCCCGTTGTAGCGGGACCTCAAGGAAATATACTGGAAATTAAGGTACTCCTTTTAATAGAGTACCGAAACAAAGCATTAACACTCTGTGAACACATGTGATCCTCATATCATAGCCATCCCCTCCGGTTGTCTCAATTTCTATCACTTCGGGGCATTTGGTTCCATACAATAATATGTGTAAATAACTTACAGATAGGATCACAAACAATACTATCATCATGAATCAATAACATGTTAAGATCTGAGATCATGGCACTCGGGCCCTAGTGAAAAGCATTAAGCATAACAAGTTGCAACAAAGTCAAATAGCACTAATAAAGATACTAGGCGCCATGCCCTAACAATCTTATTCGATTACATGATAGATCTCATCCAATCCCTACCATCCCCATAGCCTATAGCAGGGGATTACTCACTCATGGATGGGAGAAACATGGATGGTTTATGGAGAGGCGTTGGTGATGATGATGGTGATGATCTCCTCCAAAACCCCGTCCTGGCAGGGTGCCAGAACGGAGTTTCTGATTCTGAATCGCGTTTTTTGGTGGTAGCGGCGCAGCGGAAGTCTTCTCTAGAAATTGTCGAACTCCCCGTTGTTTTTTGGTTAGAAGGATTTATGTAGGTGAAGAGGGAGGCCGACGGGGTGCCCGAGGTGGCCACACCCCCTCCAGGCACGGCCTGGCCTGGCCCGTGCGGCCAAGGGGTGTGGGACCCTCGTGGTCCTCCTCCGTCTCGTCTTCTGGCTCCATGACTCTTCTGGTAAAATAGGAGTTTTGCGATATTTTTCGGGAATTTTCCTAAAAGTTTATTTTCTGCACAAAAACTAGACACCAAAGTAATTCTGCTGAAAACAGCGTCGGTCCGTGTTAAATGTATCCAAATCACACAAACTAGAGGAGAAACAATAGCAAAAGTGTTCGGGAACTTATTGCTTGTCCTCAAGCAATTCAGTTGAAAACTGAGTGCGATAAAAGAAACTTTCACGAACACATTTGCTTCATGTGATGTCAATATTCTCAGCATATGATCAGTACTTAGACAATTCATAATAAGGAGTATGCAACTAAGTCTACTCAATAGTCATTGCAAGCTTATGAAAAGATTCTAACATAATAATAATAAGTAGCATGAAACATAAGCATAAGAAACATTGTATTTCTCATAAGAAGATATGATAAAGTGGTATCTCGCTTGCCTTTGATTGTGGAGAAAAACATAAATGCCAAGGCACCTCTGAAATTCAAGTGAAGACTAGAAGTAAAGATATAAAAGATACAAGCATCAAAGTTATGTCATAATTAACCAAGTTTTGAGACAAGCACATTACACTAAGAATGACAACTATGCTCTCAAGAAGGTGCTCATAGAATAAGTGGTGACTCAACAAAGAAGTGAAAAGGTTTTGACAAGTTTGAAAGGCTTCCAAATGCTGAAAGTATGGTACTCATTAGCTTTGAGCTCTCATTGCCCCTATCATAAGCATCTTTAGGTGATTAAGGTTAAAGTGAGGTCAACTATTAGTTATATGCTTGAAAGACCATAAACTGGAAATCTCATGTCCCTTGAGTACGAGGGCCGCTCCTCATGCTACTCAACTTTAGTTACCGGTAAAAGTTGTTGTCATAGTAAGTACATGTGTATCATAGAGAACCGCCAACGGGATACCCCTTGCCCCATGATATAGGAGCTATCCCATATCAAAATGACAAGGCAACAGACAATGATCATCTCAGCAATATTCTTATTTACCATGGGAAATGGTGCTTTTTCTCTTCTTTCCTCTTTTATCTTTTTCTCTTTCTCGTGTCTCTCTTTTTTTATAAGAAGAATGCTGCATAGATTGCTCACTATGGTTATGCTGCAAGTTTCCACCATGATTAGACATGGCTTAGACTAGTGGCCCAGGCGTTTATCTAACACATATACATAACTCCATGGACATAAAATCTCCCTTTTATTTCACACCGACGACATACATAAACAAAAGAGCATGATATCAACTGGATAATAAGAGGTGTTGAAAGCGTTCCCCGTGACAACACGGTTCTGCTAACTACCAGCCTATAATTTGCAAGCATATAACTTTAAAGGACAGTCACAATGGTTCAGGTTTATTAAGTGCAAGAAAATAAAGTGTGCCATCAAGTTCGTGAGAGATTTACTAACTAAATTTCTCATAACAAGCAAACATTTTATTTGGAAGAAAACGAGGCATAATAAATATGCACGGAATAGCAATGATGCTAGTAGGTAGATATGGTGGACACTTTTTGACAATTTTGGTTTTGGGGAGTTGGAAACATGATTAGAGCTCATACTTAGTGTAAGTGAAGGCTAGCAATAGTAAGGGAGCGACAAACTAGAGAGCAATAACTGTCATAATGCTTGTAACAAAATAGAATTAATTATGGCATAAAAGTGATACAAGAACTCCGAGGAAAAATAAATCATTGAGGCCTAACTGACCTTTTGTTTAGTCATATGCATGCGTGGTCATGTGCCAAATCGATTCAAAGGAAACGTCCAGAGGAGGATACCACAGTGTCATACCAAGTTATGCATAGAACAATGCAAGCAAACATTCATATGACATGCTACAAACTATTATCAAGCTGGAGCTAATTATAAGAGAACAAGAACTACTAAGCATCCATCAATAACATACACCTTACATGAACAGACTAAGCATGCTCACTATGATGAGTATATGTACAAAAATGAAAATAAATAGAGTTCATTACCAGCCTCTTACCACACCTCGAGTTGTCATAATTCATCATTATTTCCTTTCACTTGTGTGGCTTGAATAATAACATGAAACCAAACTCCAAAGGAGTCACTGAGGACCGCTGAACCCTGCAATGATCTTCACAAAACCAAAGAAGAAGAACAAATATTTTTGGGTTTTCGATTTTTTTAAACAAGCACTCAAAGCAAAAGCAAACAAAGCAAAATATTTTTGGATTTTTCTTAAAGCAAAGCAAAGCTAAAAAGCAAAAAAACAAACAAAGAGAAACAACAAAAATATTTTTGGTATTTTTATGTTTTGGAAAGCAGAAACAAAAACTAAAAAGAAAGAGAAACATGGATATACAAAGTACCGATGAAATGTTATATATAGATGAGTGTGATGTAGGTATACGTCCCCCCAAGCTTAGGATTTTGGCCTAAGTGGGTCTCAATCCCAGCCTGGCCATGAAGGAGTGTATCCGTAGTGTGACGAAGAAGTGCCTTCATCCTCGTACGTACTCAAGGAAGCCCATGTGTACTGCGCGGAGTAGTCATAGGAGGGCGCGTCCCGCTGGTAGTGCCCATGGAAACCAAGCACACGAAGCTGATCACCCACCTCCTCCTTGGAGCGTGACCAAGGCCCCCTGCAAATACTAAACAAAGTAGACTGTGGAAAAGGAATTTCCCTGTCATCCCCGTCAGTAAACATCATCCTATAAACTAGACTCTCAAGGGTAGAGCTAGCAATAAAAAAGTGATGCGCTTTCATGGCAGCTAAATCAATCCTCTGTGGAGCCAATATTGTATCATTCGAATCAACAGAAAGATCTAAAGCAACAACTACACGTGCAACAATAATACCCCCATAGATGGGTCCTCTAGCAGCTAGGCGGCGAGCAATGAGAGAACCAAGATTATACCTAATTTCATTGTTAAGAGCAGCAGCTAGAAAGTCCAAATGATAGTTGGAAATCTTGCTAGTGTTCTCCCTACCAAGAATGCTAGTGGCAAGATAATAAGCAAAATATTTGAGAGCTGGGAGTTGAATATTTCTTATCTTCCCGCACTGGGCGATGCGGTCATCATCATTTGTGTCAACACCCAGATTTTTAATCCCAGATGCCTGTTATGCCATACCTCGCAATCCCAGGATTACCATTTTTGCGAGACATAAAAGAATTGGATACCATAGTACATCATCCATTACAAACCGTACATAAGTTCTTACACAAATAGGGATCTCATGATCCAGTTCTTAATACAACATCAAATAGCGGAATACGTAATAATAACGGTAGCGTAGGCAAAGCTCCATCTTCGGGGTCACAGGCAATACTGATAATGGGAGATGATCCTAGTTGTCGTAACCTTCCTGGGGTCCATCCTCCAAGTACTCCTCTTCATAGTCTGGCCATGGGAATAGCCAGGGACAAAGCCATGAGTACTCTTTAAGTACTCGCAAACTAATACTAACAAGTGAAAGGGGTTTTTGATAATAGGACACTAGGCTCTAGGGTTATTTTGCAAAAGCCAGATTTATCTCTACTAAGTTTAGAAGCAACGAATGCTAGTTGAAGTTTTATAACACCTAAATGGGAACTTGTAATCCAGATCACAACCCTGTTGTGGTCAAGTCAAAGTCTCAATTCATTTCACAAGTCATTTTGAAAAGTCTGACGGGGGAACAGTATGGCCACTCCAACTGTCCATAACCGCGGACGCGGCTATTCGAATAGTTTGACACTCTGCAGAGATTGTACACTTTCACCACAACATTCGATACATCCGTCAGGAACAAATCCTGAATTCACCATACTCAGTATGCGGATAATCAATACTAACCTTTCTATTACACGCCCTAGTATAAGCACCTCTCCTGTGAGTTTGGCCTCCCAACCATGACCAACTGTCATCTTGGGTACTGCACAGGTGGACAATCTTCACAAGGTAGCCTTAGCTCAGACCTTGGCCGTGAGGAAACTAATACTAAAGTATATAAGTTTCCAGTCAAGCCCTACCCAATTCTCGGGTATTGTGGTTGTACTATAAAATTGGAATGGTATCGCATCCAGACAACCATCAGTTTTATAAAGGGCTAAGGCTCATGCCTCAACATTTTCATCACCAAAATAATTAGGTGTTCGGAAACACATGTCCAAAACATTTCACTAGAATGATCCATCATTCCAAGGTTTTCATAACCATTTTTCCACCAAGTATTCCCATCTAAAAGTTGATCAAGTTTTATGCTTAGCACTAGCATCTATAAGTGGGGGTAGGCACTAATGATGGGTGGTAGACTAGTGGAGTTTCAACTAAGTACAACCTTATGTCTTAGGCTGATATCAAGGTTTCTAACTTAGGCCAAATTTTATGCTCTTTATGCAACCTTCACATATCTTTCTAGTATCTACCAATCTCTTAAGTAAACTCTAAGTAAGCTTTGATAAAGAAATAAAGTAAGAAGCTTGCAAGTAAAACTAGGATTGGTTTATCAAATGGGTATGATCACATATGCTTAAGGCATATAGTGGGCATAGTAACAAGTAGTGGTTTGTGGCATAGTAGGGTATCTTGCAAGTGTTAGCTTGCACATTCAACTGGTAGTATTAGGCTTGCATTAGTGTCAATATAAGCTTGCCTTGAGCAGAGCAGTGGTTGAAGTTCTCCTCGGCTTCTTCTTCGTAGTATCCTCCTTCCTCCTCGTATCCTTGGTCGGTACTAGCGTCTATAAATAAATACGATGTACATAATCACCAAACAATACTTAAATACTTGCATTCATCACACACAAGGGTCCTATAGATGATCTAACATCATCTCTAATCATTACAAGATTAAGGCTTGGTTTAATTCCTTTTATTTTTAGAAAAGTAATTTCTACTCATTGAAAAACTACTTAAGATTTAATATTCTCCAAACCAATCATGGGATCATGTTGACACATATCATCACCACATATTTTAGTCCATGGGAATATGATTTAAAGTGGTGTCACAATTTAATAAGGTTTTACCCTTTTATTTTAATTAATTAAAGTGGCTAGAAATGCCTATGTGGCATTCTTTTATTACTTGAACATTATTTCTGTAAGTAAACCTATATATTTTTATATATTCTGAAAGGTATGGTTAAATGTGATTTTTGAGAGTTGGAATCAACTCAAAAGCTATTATGGTTTAAATTTGAAAAATGTTTGAATGCAGAAAAGCTTCTGCCTTGTTATTTTTACCATGGGTGATCTACATATCCAAATGACTTGAATCCAACGGGCTTGGATTCAGCACTTCCAGATCTTTCTAACAAAATTAGTTTCATTCGATTTGGTGCACTGAATCAATCTGGGTTGATTTTTGAAACTAGGTACAGAAGTGTGTTTGAAATAAAATGGAAAAGGTTAAATTCAAATAGCTGGGCTGCGCAGGAAAGGTTAACGGGCCGGCCTGCTAAGCGTAGCGCTTCCGCGGGCTGTTTAAGTGGGTGTCCCCACTCGTCAGTGAGACAGGGGGGTGCGAAGCGGTATGGGGTGATGTGGGGCATTCGATCTGGTTCTAATCCAACGGCTGGGAGTCATCATCGACGTTGAGCAACGCCGGCAAGAAAGAAACCTAGCACGGCCAGTGAGGGTTGCTGGGGGCTTACCGGGGTGCAGGCGAGGGTCGGCGAGGCGGGCAAACGACGAAGTCGACGACGGCGAATCTCCTGGTACCGGTGGCTCCTCCTGGGGTGGCTCCAATCGCTGGCTCCCTTCTTCTCCAGAGGCGGCGGGCTCCGGTGAAATTCCGGCGAAGTGTTGCTCGCCTTGCTCCGGGAATGGTGTGGCACGATCAGTGATGGGAGGGGAGTATAATGGTGTGAAGAATTCGAGCGGGGGTGGCCTCTATTTATAGTCGAGCGAGGGGACCGACGGGGCGCACGGTGAGCTCGTCAGGGGCGATGGTACAGACGGCTATTGGCATGGGCGAAGGTAGGGGACGGTGCGGTGTTCCCTGGTGATGCTCAACGACATGGTTTCGAGGCATGGGGCGGTGCGGCTTGGTCTGGAACACGCGACGCTCTGCGCGGCAGAGGCGGCGTCTTTGACGGCGAGTGGTGGCTGTGTGTCACGGGGCGGTGAACAGGGATGTCTAGCGGTCTCCTGGGTCGGTGGTGATCGTATATGCACGCGGCGAGGGCGGCGCGCGGTATGTGGGCTTCGGTCGAGGGTGGCGCTCTGGCGCACGCTCGGCATGGTCGCTGGCGAGCTGGGTGCGGTCCGTGCGTGTGGTCCAGTGGCTGGTAGGGTTCGAGCGTTGGACAGGGAGTGGCGGTGGACGGTGGGCTGCCTCCCAGATAAGGTTGGCAGGGCTTAATCTTCTCCTAGCTTGCTGTCTCCACTAGGGTGGCATGGGTGTGCTTGGCTGTTCACCATTGATGGCAATGCCAAGCTTACAGTAGGGCTAGTGCTTGGTTTAACTTGCTAGATGATCTACTGAGATGGTTGTGAGCTAGAGAGGGAACAAGTTAGGCTTCAATCGCTGCTCACTATAGTGTTTAGATTTTGTATGATTTGTGTCTGCAACCTATTTGATGAAATGGCCGCATGCATTCAAGTTTTGAATTTTGAAAAGATTTTTGGTGGGTGTGCTAGGTTGGTGCTGGTGAGTCTGCAGATGCTTGGGTTTTGAAAGTTGAGCTTGTTTGAGTGGTTTTTGAAAAAGTGGGATCTTCCCATATGATAAAGCTTAAATTTTGAATTGTCATTTAAACTATACATTTGAAAGTTTCTGGATGATCACAAAGTGGGCCTTGATACTTTGTTATGAGTACAATCAAGGGGTGCAAAGATCCAGAAAAGTTTCTGTTAGGTTCTGAAAGTTTGAGACAGCCAAAGTAGGCATGGGAGTTAAATTGGTCAAAATGACCATTCACTCATTTAGCTTTGTTTTGATTTTTTTTGTCTTTGGGAAAAGTTTGGGGAAATGTTTAGATGATGTTTATTTCACCTAAGAAACATTTCACAAGCAAAGAAACACACAAACAAGGTGGTTCAAAATAATTTCAAATTCAATGCATACTCATATGCATGCATTCATAACTTTATTTAGAAAAGTTTTTGTTAACCCTAATTTTGATGCTTAGAGTTTGATGATCCAAGTTCAATATTTTTGGGATGTTACAATTTGTTATCCCACGGTAGAACTCCAACAAATCAGCGGGTCGACCTTGAATCTTCTTCACTGTCCCAGCCATACCAATACCTATGATGGTGCAAAATCTATCCAATGTCATGGTAAAAGGCATGCCATAGATTTTGAATGAAACCTTTGAGATGTAAGAGGTGTTAGTGAAAGTGAAACTCTCCACAAAAGTATTGGTGAGCAAAGCATATTTCACACTCTCATCCTAAATATAATCAGTTAGACCAACCCTCTGAACAAGAGTCAAGAAATCATTGAGGATCCCTGCAGCTTGTAAAAAGGCAAAACAAGGAAAAGAAGAAGGGTGTGCATCCCTCTCATCTCCCTCATTGCCAAAACGCGGTACAATAAGATCCTCATTGTATGATGGCCTAGCTTGAGAAGCTGATCTTGAAGGACTTGTCCTCCTAGGTGCATCTCTTTCAAACACTTCTCCAAAAGTGTGGTTGTCCATGACCCCTTTTCTAAAAAAAATAGACAAACACCAAACCAAGTGATTTCCAAGTTAATAAATGAAGGGGAACTACTATAGGAACTTGCTAGAGGGATAAACATGCATTAAAATTAAATTTCTAAGCATAGAACAAGCATGCAAGCACAACCTATCACCTACAGTAGAAAAATACTCAAGATACAATCCACCAATCACAAATCTAATTGGACAAGCGGAGGAGGCACATACCGGAGAGCAATCCCTCCAAAAATCAGCAGCTAAGATGGGCTGAGCAAAGATATCAAAATTCAGGAGAAAGAACAGCAGGAACTCAAGCTATGCAAAGTTTTTTGGTGTTTTTCGGGAGAGAGAAAGAAGTGGCTGGAAGGAGGCAACTTGGAGGGCCAGGGGTGGGCCACACCCAGGCCAGGCACGCCCTGGGGCTGGCCGCTCCACCAGGGGGTGTGCTGCCCTGGTGGGTCCCCTAGGTCACTCCAGGTGCCACACCGCCCCTTTTTTCATGGAAAAAATTAATATCAATTTTCTAGAATTTTTCGGGAAACTTTATTCTTGGAATTGATTTTCTCGCAGAAAAAAGATTTTTGAAAGACACAAAAGCAAACCAAAACTAAAACTACAGAAGTTCCAGGACACTCTAGAAAGCAAACAACTAACAAAACAAAGACGAACAAGAGGAAGAGCAAAGATTGGAATGGGGAAAAATAAAAGTGAGCAAGGATAATCATTGTGAAAGCATTGTTTTGTCCAATAAAATCCCTTTGTTAACAAGGTTGATCAAGTATTGTTACCAAAACAATTTTATATAAAACAAAACTTTGCATTTCACCAAATTATTATGTTACCTCAATATTGATAGCAATAGTCCCAATCATAATAGTTTCAAAATTTTCTTGTGGAATGGGACAATATATTTCTCCAACTTTGATGCTCTCAATATTTTCAATTAAATTTAGGCCATAACTCTTGTCAATCTTCTTGGGGAAATAGACAGTATGCTCTTTGTCATTAATATTAAAAGTTACTTTTTATTGATTACAATTGATGATAGCACCTGCAGTATTAAAAAAAGGTCTCCCAAGAATAATAGACATATTATCATCTTCAGGCATCTCAACCACAACAAAATCAGTTAATACCAAGCAATTATGAGCCACTTGGACAGGAACAACCTCACATATACCAATAGTAGTAGACTTATCAGCCATTTGCAAAGATATATCAGTTGGTTTCAATTTTTCTAGTTGAAGTCACTTGTAGAGAGAAAAAGGCATAACACTAACTCCAGCTCCCAAATCACACAAAGCACTTCTAACATAATTATTTTTAATAGAGCAAGGAATAGTTGGAATACCTGGATCACCAAGTTTCTTTGGAACCTTACCATTGAAGGAATAATTAGCAAGCAAAGTAGAAATTTCCTCATTATGAATCTTCCTTTTATTAGAGACAATATCCTTCATATACTTTGAATAAGGAGGTAACTTAATAGCATCAGTCAAAGTAATTTGCAAAAATAAAAAGGTTTCATCTACTCACAAAACTTGTTATAGTGTTCTTCCTCCTTTGACTTGTGTTTCTTATTAGGAAAAGGTATTGGTTTTTGCACCAAAGGTTCTCTTTCACTACCATGTTTATTAGAAATAAAATCTTCCTTAGTGTACTTAGTGTTCTTAGTGTGCCTCTCAGGTTCTTCTTCAATTTCTTCCTTATCCGGAGCATCATTTTTATCATTACCACTTTCAGTTTCAGCATCAGAGACAGATATACTATTAAGATCTATATCAGGTTCAGGAGATTCTACAATTGTTTTATGTTTATTTTTCTTTCTCTTAGAAGAAGTGCCACTATTTTCAACTTGTTGAGAATCTTGCTCAATTATTTTAGGATGCCCCTCAGGATATAAGGGATCCTCAGTGGCAGCACCACTCCTAGTTCTAATTTCATAAGCATGTTTATCTCCATAAGCATTAACTAGCATATCCTTTTGTACCTTAGCAAGTTGATCAATTTGAGTTTGAACAATTTGGAAATGTTTAACCAGCATTTTAACATCATTAGAAGTTCTTTCTACAATATGTTTCAACTCATTAATAGCTCTAGAGTTTTCCAATAAATGATTCTGAACTTGTTTGTTAAAATTACTTTGTTTAACAATAAAAGTATCAAGTTCCTCTAAGCATTGATCAGGAGGTTTACCATAAGGAATATCACCTTCGTCAAAATGTTGGAGAGAGTGTATCTCAATAGTGGATGAGTGCGAAATTGGCTTACATAATTCTTCTATAGGAGGAAAATTCTTCACATCTTCAGATCTAATACCCTTCTCCTTAAGACATTTCTTGGCCTCTTTCATCACTTCATCATTTAATTCAATCACTGCCCTCTTCTTTGGTGTTGGTGTTCGTGTTGGTTCAGGCACAATTGGTTCAGGTGTAGTTGGCTCAGGTATAATTGGCTCAGTTGAAGTCCAATCATCATAATTCTTGCTTATTTTAGCCATTAATTCTTCAGCTTCTGCAGGAGTTCTTTTCCTGAAAACACAATCAGCAAAACTAGCCAGGTATGTCCTAGATTCATCAGTTAGTCCGTTATAAATTATAATATATATCAAGAAGCTCATTTCTGGGTAATGGACATCCATGATGTGCATGAATCAAGGCACAAAACCTTGTCCATGACTCAGGCAATTTCTCCTCTTCTCCCTATTTAAAATCAAAAAGGTTTTACAAAGCAGCATGTCTCGCACTAGGAGGAAAATATTTATGAAAGAATGTAGCAATCAAGTAATCAGGGCTATCAATGGATCCAGGAGGTAAATTATTAAACCAAGCTTTAGCTTCTCCTTTTAGTGAAAAAGGAAAATTTTAGCAACAAAGTAAGTGCGCATCTTAAAATCATCAGAAAATAAGGCACTCATTGTGGAAAGCTCATAAATATGTGCCATAGCCCTTTCATTCTCAGTCCCACAAAAAGGTTCTTTCTCAATAATGTTTATGTAGGATAAATCAAGAGAGAAATCATAATCTTTGTCTTTAATGTTTATGGGAGAAATAGCAAACTTAGCATCAGGAAAAAGTTTAGGTATAATAGTACGTTTTTCAATGAGACTCTTAGTAGAACTAGCACCACGTGTATTTTGATATTCTTCAATAAATTGATCAGTCATTTCAATATAATCATCATTAATATCATAACTCTCTCTAGACTTAGGTGAGATAACAGGTGTAGTAGTGTCTTCACTAGGAGTTTTGGTGTTTCCCAAAATAGTTCTAACAATTGTAGCATCTATGAAAGGACCTAATGAACCATTCTCATCAAGCACAGTCGAAGTAACAACATGAGCATCAGAAGCAATTTCAGATTCAGCAGTAGTAGCAGTGTGTGTATCATGTGTATGTGGTGGTGGTGTAACAAACAAAATTAAAACAGATGGTGAATCAATAGCAACAAAGGTGTTTAGAATTATACCTCTTCTTGTAGTGGATGGTAAAATAGGAAACTTCCCATCACGAATTTTACCCATGATGGTTGAATACCAGTGAACAGTAATAGATCCAAGTGAACTTACAAATAAAGCTATGTTCCCCGGCAACGGCGCCAGAAAATAGTCTTGATGACCCACAAGTACAGGGGATCGCAACAGTCTTCGAGGGTAGTATAACCCAATTTATTGATTCGACACAAGGGGAGCCAAAGAATACTTATAAGCCTTAACAACTGAGTTGTCAATTCAGCTGCACCTGTAAATAATCTTGCTCACAGTAGTTTAGCAGTAGCAACAGTTTTGTAGTAGCAATAGCAAAGTAACAGCAATAGTAAAACAAAAGCAATAGTAAGAATAGTAGCAAATAGTAGGATTCGAGTGTGGTAGGCATAGGGATGGATGGACGGGCGTTGCATGGACAAGACTATTCATGTAATATCAAGATCTAGGGAAATTGTAGATAAATAGGGTAAAACATCCAAGTACTAAACAATCATAGGCATGTGTTCCATATATAGTCATACGTGCTCACAATGAGAACTTTCACAACATCGTTTGTCCTGCCAGCCCGTTGTAGCGGGGCCTCAAGGGAATCTACTGGCAATTAAGGTACTCCTTTTAATAGAGTACCGGGGCAAAGCATTAACACTTCATGGACACATGTGATCCTCATATCACAGCCATCCCCTCCGGTTGTCCCAATTTCTTTCACTTCGGGGCCTTTGGTTCCGGACAATAATATGTGTAAACAATTTGCAGATAGGATCACAAACAATACTATCATCATGAATCAATAACATGTTCAGATATGATATCATGGCACTTGGGCCCTAGTGACAAGCATTAAGCACAACAAGTTGCAACAAAGTCAAATTGCACTAATAAAGATACTAGGCACCATGCCCTAACAACCTTATTCGATTACGTGATAGATCTGATCCAATCCCTACCATCCCCATAGCCTATAGTGGGGGATTACTCACTCATGGATGGGAGAAACATGGATGGTTGATGGAGAGGCGTTGGTGATGATGATGGCGATGATCTCCTCCAAAACCCTGTCCCGGTAGGGTGCCAGAATGGAGTTTCTGATTCCGAATCGTGGTTTTTGGTGGTGGCGGCGCAGCGGAAGTCTTCTCTCGAAATTGTCGAACCCCCTGTTGTTTTTAGGTCAGAAGGCTTTTTGTAGGCGAAGAGGGAGGCCGAGGGGGTGCCCGAGGTGCCCACACCCCTACAGGTGCGGCAAGTCCTGGCTCGCGTGGCCAGGGGGTGTGGGCCCCTCGTGACCCTCCTCCCTCTCGTCTTCTGGTAAAATAGGAGTTTTGCGATATTTTCTGGGAGTTTTCCTAAAAGTTGATTTTCTGCACAAAAACTAGACACCAAAGCAATTCTGCTGAAAACAGTGTCAGTCTATGTTAGTTATATCCAAATCACACAAATTAGAGGAGAAACAATAGCATAAGTGTTCGGATAAGTAGATACATTTTGGACGTACCAAGTAACCATGTGTTGGTTTGACCAGCACGGTCGAGAAGCGAATCAAAGGAAGCAACACACATGCAGTCAGTCCCAGCGTAGACAAAGACTAGTCAGCTGGACTGGTCGGCTTGTCCCAAACCCGATTACACCCTATCGGCTTGGCCTAAACCAATTAGATCATGTTAGCCTCGCCGGGACTGACATGTACCTATTGGTTTGGCGAAAGCCGAGGTTGTATTATTTCTGCAATTTCTCAAAACTGTGTATTATTTTCGAAAATGAATAAAATACATCTTCTATTTAAAAAGAATTAGTCTCCCTATAATGGATAACTTGGTGATAGATTAATAATGTATACTACATTCGAAAATCCTCACCCCAATAATGTTTAGGCAGCTTTGTACTCGATATCAAGCATCTAACTTTCTCAACAATTGTCCTATTTATCCTCTCATGAAGACCATTTAGTTGCGTTGTCTTCGGAGGAGTAAATTGGTGCCTAATTCCATGCTCCTTGCAATAGGCATCAAATAGGACAATATACTCTCCCCCATTATCAGTGCGAAGGCACTTGATCTTCTTAGTTTGTCTCTCAACTGAGACTTGGAATTGCTTGAATACACTTAGTACTTGATTTTTGCTTTAAAATATAAATGTGATTAAGTACATTGCAATAAATGTGACAAAGTATTTTGCTTTGACATCACCAAACATTTTGCAAACATTGGAATGTACAAAGTCTCGCACCTCGGGCTTCTTGTGAGGAGGCTGACTCTTGAAGAAAATCTTGTGTTACTTCCCTGCTAGACAATCTGAACATTTCTTTATGTGAACACACTTCACACATTTCAACAAAAAAAATTTACGAGCACCGTCATATCCTTCTCACTCATGTCCCCAAGTATCTTATGCCACAAAGCACAAGCATCCTCTTTCTGCAATGCATTAACACAAGCAACATAAATCTTAGAACCATGTTACCTTTTGCAACAATCAAATTTCATATGGTAAGCTTGTACTGTGAATTTCCAAATCTTCTCAAGTACCCATCTCCATCAAGTAATCCAACTAAATATAATGTTTAACCAAAGGGCCTCAACATGCCTCACCGACTTGGGGACTGGTTACATACCATTTTCAGCCTCCGGGTGCACATCTTATCTTTCAATGATTTGTGCTCTATCATTGTTTCCCTCTTAATAACACGAATATCACATGTTGTGTAGTTGGTGAAGAGCTCTTTACAAGATGTAGTATATATGGTAGCACCACTGTTTGAAATCCAAGTCATCTCATCACTATCTATAAGGCTGATGGTATCATTAGAAACTACAATGACCTCTCCTCAATAGTGGAACCGCCGATTCTATCATGTTCTACATGCATGAGTAACATGATCTCCTCAACAATATCAATCTGTCTCCCTCACTACCACTATCACTATTAGTTTGATTCTGAACTTTCTTCTTTTTCCTTTTTTCCTTTATTCCATTGTTCACAATTCCACTTGATGTGGTCCTTCTCATGGAAGTGATGACATATAATACCGGCATACTTGTATTTGCATCTTGATTTGCTTATACTTCTTTCTCATCCCTTACTCGGACCTTTACTCTTTCTTCTCCTCGTGACTTAGTCACTAACATTTCAGAATGAGAGGAAGAACTGTCCTTATCAACATTTTTCTAGACTATTCATTTAGTACCTTGGTCTTCACAAGGTTCTAAGTGACAACTACATTAGGTGTTGAATTGCACACAGTGACCTTAAAGGTCTCCTAAGTGTCCACTAATGATCCAAGTAGCAGCAAGGCTCTCAATTCATCTTAAATTTTGATTCCCATTAAAGATAGATAATTTATAATGCCCTAAAATTTATTCACATGATCTAAAATTGGAGTTCCTCCTTGTACATCAAACGCATCAATTTTTGATCAAGAACATCTTGTTGGTACCTTCTTTGTGGGCATACAACTCCTCCAGTTTCTACCATAAGGTGTGTGCATGTGTCTCATCAATGATATGATTAAAAACATTATCATCCACACATTTCCAAATGAACCCACAATCTTGGAGATGAAGTACCTCTCATTGATCTTTCTTCATATCATCGGGCATCTTAGTGGAGAACATCGGCTTCTAGTATTCTTTTACATACAACAAGTCCTTCTTATTGCTCTTCCAAGCTTGATAATTTGCACCATTTAAAGAAATCATTATGTTGGTATTTACTTCCATCCTTCACCAAAAGAAAATGTAGTTATCCCAAAACAAATCTTGCTTCGAAACTGAATACAACGTAAACCTGGGCTCTCATACCAATTTGTTGGCAGTGATACGCAACTAAAGGATATATGCCCTAGAGCAAAATAATAAAGATGTTTATTATCATATATCATTAGTTCATAATAGTTTTATATCATGCTATAACTGTATCAAGAGGAAACACTAATACGTGTGTGGTATATAAACAAACCAAAGGTCCCTAGTAGCCTCTATTTAAACTAGTTGATTGCACAACTGATGATCAATGTTTCCTGATCATGGTGCATTTATGCCAACTAACAATGAAGTCATAGCATTAACAAATGATGTAATGGACATTACCCAATACAAGTATTGCAACAAGATCAAGTCACGGGTTCATCATTGCAATAGTTAGAAATGAAGTATCCTTCTCCTTTAACCGTGAGATCATGTTAATCACTATCTCGTAAGGATGCTTTGAATACATCAAACATCATGTACGTAACTGGGTCACAGTAATAGTGTATGTTGGGTATTCTAGAGGGATAGGTTGAGGCCTATGTATCTATATCGGTATTTGTTCACCCGCGTGACGGGAAGATGCACTAGACGCACTTAGTGGTTTAAATTCATAAGTTGGGCCATGTATGACTAGGTCATGGGGATGGAATATTACAAGAATGAGTAAAACATTACTTGTCGGTGTCGATATTGAACGAGGTATCATGATATTGATGATCGAATCTTGGATAAGTCTAGTATCAAAGTAACAAAGGGAATTGGGTTTGGTGTTTGTGGTTCAAACGACATTGACATCATGGAATGCACACGGGTCATTATGGGCATCCCGGTCCCGCTATTGATCATTGATCCGGGATCGTCTCGATCATGTTTGTGATGTTCCCAAACCATAGGGTAACACACTTAAGGGCAATACACCGCTTGGAGATCATTCTGGAATTGATGGAATCACAAGGATGAAAGAGAAAGAGAAACTAGAAGTGTTCCTTTACAGAACCGGGATCATTTTGGGGATTACCTAAGGAAATTTGAATGAATCGAAATTGTTCTGGGAGGTTCCAAAGTTGGTTGGAATGAACCGAAAGGTGTTTCGGGTAAAACAGAACCTAATGATATGTATTTCATATTAATTATTGGAATTAATATTAAAAAAATATTTAAATTAGATTTTATTTTGGCAACTTCCACTAATGGGCCAAGTTCCCGAGGGAACAAGTCCCAAGAGGGAAACCACCCAAAGGGGACAAGCCTTCACCGCCAATGGGGACCCAGTCGAACAGCCTAGGGCCATGCGCGTGGGTAGGGCCTAGACGGATAGCCCATGGTGCCCCATCCTAGGGCGCCTCCCTCCCACCTCTTCTTTAGTCCCACCTCGGGACTTTAGGGGAGGGTATGCCTGTAGAGGTCCTAACCTGATAATAAGGTAGAGATCCCTGTGTTTACAACGCTAGTCCCTGGATCAATAGCTAGCATCCACAGTTAAGATGTAATATCAAGAAACAAAGGTCATAATACAACTTTATAACCAGGAATAAAATAATACATTACATCTTACATAGCTCATTTGGCTATCTCATTACAATGCAGCAGAAATAACTATATAGCATGGAGTCCTTCATCTTCAAAGTGCCACAGGCAGTCATGTTGGTTGTAGAGTTGTAATCCTATTTAACATACTTCACTAACATCAAACAAACCTGCAACATTACAAGTTACAGCCACAAGGGTCAATACATTTGAATTGTATTGGCAAGTTTCACTACTATGTAGAAATAAGTGGATCCTATCATTACATGCATATTTGGCTAAGTAGGGTTTAGGCTCATTTGCAGAAAGCAATATAATTTATCCTATCTTTTCAAAATAGTTTTGATCTTTTGTCAAATCTTCCTGAACTCCTTGGAAAACTCCAACTGTTTCAAATCCCTTGTTGTCACTTTCAAGTTTTACTTTTAGAAATTGGAATGTCGAGATCTTCCATAGCTTCAGGCCTTAGTTGCTCAGTATTGTCCATAACCGGGGACACGACTAAGTACTTAGAATTTGATCTTCTGCAGAAGTTGTACACTTTACCCACATGACACAATCTCATCTTGTTGCCACCAGTGGCCGCTGGATAAGTACTCACCAAGATGGAGTACTGGCAGATTGAGAATGTGACAAAGTCTTTCCATAGGAGTCCTCCCAATACACAATGCTAGCTTGTCTACCAGGCACCAATGTAGGGTTTCAAGTTCCCTCATTCTAGTTAACCTGAAGAGGCCAATGCATGGGTCTTCCACTATGTAGTTGACTAAGCCAGTGCCCATTTAGCATGTGGCTGTACACGGAAGCCACTGTACGAGAAACATGTTCAATCTCTAAGTCCCTGGGTGGTTTTCTTCTAGTGCACAACAAAAAGAGATTGCCATATAAACATGGTTCCTTTTGTTGCCACCTTGTCCAAAACTTGAGTATCCTTGTCCACCCAGGTGGTTCATTGAGTACTTGTTTTATTATATAAAACATAAGTCTTTTCAATACTGCATATAATCTTAACATGTATCCCATCTCAATATATATAGCAGGGCTAAGCATATTACAACTACATTGTTTTCACTAAGGAATATATAAGGGTATCCTATTAGGATTTAGCATAGCAAAATATAGTAGACCTTATCATGCATGTTTCAAAATCCACTAAGTGTAATGAAAATAGTAGGACTTGGATGATAGTGTCACTTGCCTTTTTAGTAGAAAATGTTGGTTCACTTCTTGATCTTGCAAATATCACACTCTTCTAATTGCACTACAATTCAATCAAACAAACACAATTTCAACTAGCATTCCAACCAACAATCAAACAATTTAACATACATAAAATAATAGAAACAAGGTCATGCATGCAAGCATGCATGCAAAAGATAATTTTATTTGCAAAAGGGGTCTCTACTAGGCTCTAAACATTGTAAGGTTCAAAGTGGTCATTTTCTAAAGTGGCAAACCATTTTCAAAAGGGTTTTATCTATAACCCATTTTTAAATCAAATCATTTTATGTGGTTGAAAATGCTTTTGGTAAAGCAATAATTTTATATTGTTCATCAAATAAGTTGTTAATTCACAACACTTGGTGTTTAGGGTCAGAAGGTTTGAATCAAATCATTTCCCAAAAGGTTTTACTCAAAAACCATTTCCATAACAAAATCAATATTTTTATTTGACTAGAAATGAGCTAATTTAATTATTCAATCCTAAACTTCACAAAAGACATTTTTAAATCCATGAGTTGGTTCCTAGGGTCAGTAGGTTCACAGCAAACCATTTTGCAAAGATTTCATCCCCAAAATCATTTTAGAACAAATTTTATATTCTAAACATGCATACACAAGTTTCTGAAAAACAAACATTTTACCAGAAGCTCTTTACTAAACAAAGTGCATGGTTGGCTAGGGCTTGTTTTTCTGAATCCATTGATATAAAATTTGCAAAATTTGGACGTGTGGTTTGAAAGTTATGGATTTTACAAGTTTGCACAATAATCAGATTCAAATTCCTGTTTTAATCTAAACCTTGTCCACGTGGCGCCTTTCCACTGGCCGGTAACGGTTCGCATGGATCAAGCTCTGTGGACCGTAGGATTTAAGTAAGATCGAGCGGCACAGACGTTCTCTAACCCTTTTAGTTAAATCTAATCGCAGCCATACGATTTGTATCGCACGACTCACAGCTGCTCGACCAAGTTCTGGCGGCGCTGGCGGTGGCAGACGGCGGCGCGTGGTCATACGGTGGCGTTGCGGCGGCTATAGGAAGCAAAGGAGGAAACGGGGGTGCTCACCGTGCTCACGAGGTCGGGGTGATGCTCAAGGTGGCGCTGGCTTGGCGAGGGGCGCTCAGAGATGGTGGCAATTCCTCGCCGGAGTGAGTGGCGGCGTCAGGCGGCTCTGGGGGTCGTCGAGGGCGACGCTGCAGTTCACCCCAAGGTCAAATAAGGACACGGTCAGATGCATAGTGATCTGGGGAAGATGGGAGCATCAGTATGAGGGCTTGGGGCGGTCTAGCTTACCAGGAAGACTCTGCCGGAGCGATGGCAGACGGTGGTGGCGAGTCGAGGTCGACGAAGCCGAGCTTCCAGAGTGCGCGGGAGCTAGCTGAGGCTATGGGCAGACGCGCAAGGGGCTGGAGAGCATGCTAGTGTGCAGTGGGGGGCGAGGGGCGGTGAGGTGTGGACGGAATCGGTTGGAGACGCTCGTCGGAGCAGTGGCGATGCAAGGGGAATTCGGGGCAGCCTATGGGCAGAGGGGAGGAGCTATCTGGGAGGAAAGATAGAGGGATGCGGGGCGATTTAACGAGCGTAGTCACTGCGAGGAATTAAGGCCGCCTTCAACACGTATTCATCGCCAGAATTACTCGGCTGCAACGGTAGGGCGAGTTCATCGCGGGGAGGAAGAAGGTGACGTGGGCGTGGGGTCGTCTGGCAGTGAGAGAGAGAAGGGTGCGGTGGGGTCCCGCTGTCTGTGACTCTGCGGGTCAGTTTTTCAGTGGAAAACGATTCGCAGAGAGGGAAAAGAAGTTGGGCTGCGACTGGGCCTCGCTGGGTTGTTGGGTTGGGTTTGGTCTGATTCCCTTTTTTTTATTCTGTAAGCTTTTTCTTTTTCTATTTGATTTTCCTGTTTTGTTTTTCAAACAACAATTCAAACAACAAATGGACTCAAACTTTTGCTAAACTTTGTATCTTTTTAGTTCTGTTTATCAACACAAATCAAAGTCCAAAATAAAATGATACTTTTATTCTTTTAGGATCTATTTAATAATTAAACAAATAGACCTTAGCTATTAAATCAAATAGGATTTGATTTATTTAAATCTCCATTTGAAATCTAAATAATATCAAAACCATTTCAGTAGGTTTTGTTTGAGAATACAAAATACTTGGAAAACTTGTTTAAAATAAAATATCAAGTTTTAGTGTTTATTTAAAATAGAAAAGCCTTTACTTTAAAATTGGGTATCAATAAACCCTCATTATTTAATTTAAATAAACCTTTACTCCTTTAATCAACACAAAATATTTTATTTCAAAAACTTGGCCAAGGTTTAATTTGGCTCTATAAAATAATCCTTATTTATATTTCTACCTTTGCTTTTGAAAATCAAATCTTTTTATTAAAAGATCCAAAAATAGTGATTCCAATTATTAAAACTTTCTTTATTAATTGTTTATCTTTTTAAATCCCTTTAGGATCCTTTGTTCATCATTTGGTATGGGTTTCTAGATAGGTGTTTTATTAGCTTTGGAAATTACTTTTCCTTATCTTATTATATTCATGGGATTTTATCTATGGTTCCAAATTAAGTGAAACCAATTTCTATGGGCTTATAATATTTCTATTTGTCTTTCTTGAACATTTGTGAATGTTTGTTGACAAGATTTTATATGGATCAAATCCATGGATTTGGAGATACTTGGAAATGATTTTTATTCCCTTAGGGTTTTTGGGTTTGGATTTATTTCCAAGTGTTTAAATTTCCAGATACATTCATTGAGGAATGCATTTCCCTTGATTTGGATTTTTGTTGGATTCAAGCTTTTTATCAAAGTTTGTTCAAGATGGGATTTTAAGTTTCCTTTTAGAAAAGTTTCTTTTCACCCTGATTTTCAACAAAGTTTTATTTTATTTATTTATTTTTCACATAACAAGATTTGGAAAATCTTGGGATGTGACAGGCTACCACCCTTAAAATAAATCTCGTCCCGAGATTTGGGAAGGCTAGAGGTTACAAGTTGGCTCAAAGCAACTAGGGTACTACCACCCTTAAAATTTTTCCAACTAAATTACATTTTGGCTTGCTTGGAATCTTGGGGAAACTTCTCTGGGCAAACATCTGCATAGTGTCCTTTGTTTCCACACTTGAAACATGTGACAAGGTTGAGATCCTTCATAGGCTTGTTTATCTTGTGCTTCATCTTTTCTGGACAATTGCTTGCATAATGTCCTTGGTTACCACAGTTGTAACATGTGATAAGATTGATTTCATCACGTATCTTCTGTGGACAAGTTGCTACATAATGGCCTAGCTCTTTGCAGTTGTTGCACCATACTTGGCCAATCTCCTTATACTTATTATTCTCTGGACATTCACTGGCATAGTGTCCCATTTCTTTACAATGATTACATTGCACATGGCTTTTGTCCTTCTTTTTCTTGGGTTTCTCCAAAGCTAGGAGTGCTTCTAGTTCATGTTCTTCATATGTTATCTCATAGGTAGGAACAGTTCCTGGTCTCCTTGACTTTCTATTACTCCTTGGATAATGCATATGCCTCTTCTTTGGTCCTTTAAATTGGGTCATATTGCATGGAGGTACCAGTGGAGATTTTCCTTTGTCTTCATCCTTCTTGGTAGACTTTGCTCTCTCATGGTAGTCTGCAATCAGTTGTTGCACTCCACCTTATTTCCTTTGTTCAACTATGGAATAGATGGGGCATTGGATACGGACATGATTATTTCCTTCACATAGGTAGCAAGTAGCTTGAGATGTGGGGCATTGGTCAGCTGGGTGTTTCTCTTCACAGTTGGGGCATTGATCTTCATGCTCCTTGGAAGTGTGATCCTTGTCTCCACAAATATTGAAAGCTTGGGTTCCTTCTAGAATAACATCTTTGTCATCTTTGTTGTCACAAACTCCTTTGGAAGAGTTTCTTTCCATGTTGATCATTTGATCTATCACCTTATGCAACAATTGGGTTTGGGTTTCCAAAAACCTTTGCATGGTTGGATCTACCTCACTGGTGTTGGCTATGAATTGAGCTGTCACTTGGTTCAACTGGTTTTGGGTTGCTATAAGTTCTCTCATGTTGTCCTCTTGGTTGTTGTTGTTGTCATCAACCTTGATGTTGGAGTCTCTTGGAGTAGTCATCTGTTTGGGTTGAATTGGGATTAGAATAGGCAAAAGATTTCTAAGGAAATAATTCTAATCACACACATCACAATTCACACAAGCAATGTGCAAGCAATCACAAACAAACATTCCACTCAAACAACAAAGTTCAAGCACATTTTTAGGCAACAAAATATTTTTGTTACACCACATAAGTTGGTGGGTTTGACTTAAACAAAATACGGTGGTCCATCTATATGGTTCACTTGAGATGATTCTATCCTTCTTGGTCGATTCTTCATGAACAAAATCTTTTATTCTTGAGAAAATTCTTGGTCACAAAACTTCAAAGGTGATCATGTTCCTTCTAAGTTGTTTTTCCTTAGTCTTCAAGTCTTGGGCAAGATTTCTTGTCTCACTTGTAGTCCTTAGTGATATCCAAGGTTGAAGTCCTTGGTGAAAATGTTGAAGATGTTGTAGTCATTAGAGTTGAAGATGTTGAATTCATTAGAGTTGATGAAGTCCTTAGCTCATGGTGAAGTTTTTGGCCATGGGGTAGGTTTTGTCCATCAAGTAGAAATAGAAGAGATGTAGAATCAAAACCAAAATGGTTGAGAAAAGACTTTACAAGATTGTTTGTAAATAAGTTTTGGAACAAATACAACTCCTATTTTTCTAAGGGGTTTGTCCAATCCTAGGTTTACAAATCCTACAGGCAACACAATGCTCTGATACCATCTGTAGAGGTCCCAACCTGATAATAAGGTAGAGATCTCTGTGTTTACAATGCTAGTCCCTAGATCAATAGCTAGCATCCACAGTTAAGATGTAATATCAAGAAACAAAGGTCATAATACAACTTTATAACCAGGAATAAAATAATACATTACATCTTACATAGCTCATTTGGCTATCTCATTACAATGCAGCACAAATAACTATATAGCATGGAGCCCTTCATCTTCAAAGTTCCACAGGCAGTCATGTTGGTTATAGAGTTGTAATCCTATTTAACATACTTCACTAACATCAAACAAACCTGCAACATTACAAGTTACAGCCACAAGGGCCAATACATTTGAATTGTATTGGCAAGTTTCACTACTATGTAGAAATAAGTGGATCCTATCATTACATGCATATTTGGCTAAGTAGGGTTTAGGCTCATTTGCAGAAAGCAATATAATTTATCCTATCTTTTCAAAATAGTTTTGATCTTTTGTCAAATCTTCCTGAACTCCTTGGAAAACTCCAAGTGTTTCAAATCCCTTGTTGTCACTTTCAAGTTTTACTTTTAGAAATTGGAATTTCGAGATCTTCCATAGCTTCAGGCCTTAGTTGCTCAGTATTGTCCATAACCGGGGACACGACTAAGTACTTAGAATTTGATCTTCTGCAGAAGTTGTACACTTTACCCACATGACACAATCTCATCTTGTTACCACCAGTGGCCGCTGGATAAGTACTCACCAAGATGGAGTACTGGCAGATTGAGAATGTGACAAAGTCTTTCCATAGGAGTCCTCCCAATACACAATGCTAGCTTGTCTACCAGGCACCAATGTAGGGTTTCAAGTTCCCTCATTCTAGTTAACCTTAAGAGGCCAATGCATGGGTCTTCCACTATGTAGTTGACTAAGCCAGTGCCCATTTAGCATGTGGCTGTACACGGAAGCCACTGTACGAGAAACATGTTCAATCTCTAAGTCCCTGGGTGGTTTTCTTCTAGTGCACAACAAAAAGAGATTGCCATATAAACATGGTTCCTTTTGTTGCCACCTTGTCCAAAACTTGAGTATCCTTGTCCACCCAGGTGGTTTCATTGAGTACTTGTTTTATTATATAAAACATAAGTCTTTTCAATACTGCATATAATCTTAACATGTATCCCATCTCAATATATATAGCAGGGCTAAGCATATTACAACTACATTGTTTTCACTAAGGAATATATAAGGGTATCCTATTAGGATTTAGCATAGCAAAATATAGTAGACCTTATCATGCATGTTTCAAAATCCACTAAGTGTAATGAAAATAGTAGGACTTGGATGATAGTGTCACTTGCCTTTTTAGTAGAGAATGTTGGTTCACTTCTTGATCTTGCAAATATCACACTCTTCTAATTGCACTACAATTCAATCAAACAAACACAATTTCAACTAGCATTCCAACCAACAATCAAACAATTTAACATACATAAAATAATAGAAACAAGGTCATGCATGCAAGCATGCAAAAGATAATTTTATTTGCAAAAGGGGTCTCTACTAGGCTCTAAACATTGTAAGGTTCAAAGTGGTCATTTTCTAAAGTGGCAAACCATTTTCAAAAGGGTTTTATCTATAACCCATTTTTAAATCAAATCATTATTTTATGTGGTTGAAAATGCTTTTGGTAAAGCAATAATTTTATATTGTTCATCAAATAAGTTGTTAATTCACAACACTTGGTGTTTAGGGTCAGAAGGTTTGAATCAAATCATTTCCCAAAAGGTTTTACTCAAAAATCATTTCCATAACAAAATCAATGTTTTTATTTGACTAGAAATGAGCTAATTTAATTATTCAATCCTAAACTTCACAAAAGACATTTTTAAATCCATGAGTTGGTTCCTAGGGTCAGTAGGTTCACAACAAACCATTTTGCAAAGATTTCATCCCCAAAATCATTTTAGAACAAATTTTATATTCTAAACATGCATACACAAGTTTCTGCAAAAACAAACATTTTACCAGAAGCTCTTTACTAAACAAAGTGCATGGTTGGCTAGGGCTAGTTTTTCTGAATCCATTGATATAAAATTTGCAAAATTTGGACGTGTGGTTTGAAATTTATGGATTTTACAAGTTTGCACAATAATCAGATTCAAATTCCTGTTTTAATCTAAACGTTGTCCACGTGGCGCCTTTCCACTGGCCGGTAACGGTTCGCACGGATCAAGCTCTGTGGACCGTAGGATTTAAGTAAGATCGAGCGGCACAGACGTGCTCTAACCCTTTCAGTTAAATCTAATCGCAGCCATACGATTTGTATCGCACGGCTCACAGCTGCTCGACCAAGTTCTGGCGGCGTTGGTGGTGGCAGACGGCAGCGCGTGGTCAGACGGTTGCGTTGTGGCGGCTACAAGAAGCAAAGGAGGAAACGGGGGTGCTCACCGTGCTCGCGAGTTCGGGGTGATGCTCAAGGTGGCGCTGGCTTGGCGAGGGGCGCTCAGAGATGGTGGCAATTCCTCGCCGGAGTGAGTGGCGGCGTCAGGCGGCTCTGGGGGTCGTCGAGGGCGACGCTGCAGTTCACCCCAAGGTCAAATAAGGACACGGTCAGATGCGTAGTGATCTGGGGAAGATGGGAGCATCAGTATGAGGGCTCGGGGCGGTCTGGCTTACCAGGAAGACTCTGCCGGAGCGATGGCAGACGGTGGTGGCGAGTCGAGGTCGACGAAGCCGAGCTTCCAGAGTGCGCGGGAGCTAGCTAAGGCTATGGGAAGACGCGCAAGGGGTTGGAGAGCATGCTAGTGTGCAGTGGGGGTCGAGGGGCGGCGAGGTGTGGACGGAATCGGTTGGAGACGCTCGCCGGAGCAGTGGCGGTGCAAGGGGAATTCGGGGCAGCCTATGGGCAGAGGGGAGGCGCTGTCTGGGAGGAAAGATAGAGGGATGCGGGGCGATTTAACGAGCGTAGTCACTACGAGGAATGAAGGCTGCCTTCAACATGTATTCATCGCCAGAATTACTCGGCCGCAACGGCAGGGCGAGTTCATCGCGGGGAGGAAGAAGGTGACGTGGGCGTGGGGTCGTCTGGCAGTGAGAGAGAGAAGGGTGCGGTGGGGTCCCGCTGTCTGTGACTCTGCGGGTCAGTTTTTCAGTGGAAAACGATTCGCAGAGAGGGAAAAGAAGTTGGGCTACGACTGGGCCTCGCTGGGTTGTTGGGTTGGGTTTGGTCTGATTCCCTTTTTTTATTCTGTAAGCTTTTTCTTTTTCTATTTGATTTTCCTGTTTTGTTTTTCAAACAACAAATGGATTCAAACTTTTACTAAACTTTGTATCTTTTTAGTTCTGTTTATCAACACAAATCAAAGTCCAAAATAAAATAATACTTTTATTCTTTTAGGATCTATTTAATAATTAAACAAATAGACCTTAGCTATTAAATCAAATAGGACTTGATTTATTTAAATATCCATTTGAAATCTAAATAATATCAAAACCATTTCAGTAGGTTTTGTTTGAGAATACAAAATACTTGGAAAACTTGTTTAAAATAAAATATCAAGTTTTAGTGTTTATTTAAAATAGAAAAGCCTTTACTTTAAAATTGGGTATCAATAAACCCTCATTACTTTATTTAAATAAACCTTTACTCCTTTAATCAAAACAAAATATTTTATTTCAAAAACTTGGCCAAGGTTTAATTTGGCTCTATAAAATAATCCTTATTTATATTTCTACCTTTGCTTTTGAAAATCAAATCTTTTTATTAAAAGATCCAAAAATAGTGATTCCAATTATTAAAACTTGTTTTATTAATTGTTTATCTTTTTAAATCCCTTTAGGATCCTTTGTTCATCATTTGGTATGGGTTTCTAGATAGGTGTTTTATTAGCTTTGGAAATTACTTTTCCTTATCTTATTATATTCATGGGATTTTATCTATGGTTCCAAATTAAGTGAAACCAATTTCTATGGGCTTATAATATTTTTATTTGTCTTTCTTGAACATTTGTGAATGTTTGTTGACAAGATTTTATATGGATCAAATCCATGGATTTGGAGATACTTGGAAATGATTTTTATTCCCTTAGGTTTTTTGTGTTTGGATTTGTTTCCAAGTGTTTAAATTTCCAGATACATTCATTGAGGAATGCATTTCCCTTGATTTGGATTTTTGTTGGATTCAAGCTTTTTATCAAAGTTTGTTCAAGATGGGATTTTAAGTTTCCTTTTAGAAAAAGTTTCTTTCACCCTGATTTTCAACAAAGTTTTATTTTATTTATTTATTTTTCACATAACAAGATTTGGAAAATCTTGGGATGTGACAATGCCCAACTTTCCCCTATATAAAGAGGGGCATAGGGGTGGGCATACAACAACAATTAATCCAATAATTCTCTAAGGAAATTGTCCTTAGGAGAATAAATCTCTCTCCCTCACATGTGGTTCCCAAGATTCTCAGAAGGGATCGGAGGTCCGGGAGTCGTCCCATTGCATCATACGTGTGCAATACCTCGGGGGTGCTGCCATTAGTGGCGGCAGATCAACGTACAAGGACTGGAGAAAGGGGTAACCTACGAGGAGCTTCACGGCCTTGAGGTCAGACGAGTACGACTATATCATCCATGTTCTGCATGAGCATTAAGCATTTTCGTTCTACAAGGTTATGTTTCCTAAAGCCTCTCTCTGTTATAGCATTAATCCTAGATAGATCCTTACTAGGTGTGTTCTCGCGTAGGAAAGTTTTGTTTTCTACTACAGAACCCCTTTAACAAACCCATAGATTGTAATGTACTCCGTGGATAGCTTCAATCAATATATATATGCAACGGTCATAAAATAATTGAGCACATACACAAAGTGGGTAAACCTTCTTAAGGTGAGGAGTAAAAAACCATGGCGATGGATCAATCGGTCCATACAAGATTCACTATGAGCAACCTAGGTACATAGTCTTCTCTAAAATATCTAGAGATGTACAACACACTCATCATGTTGCCAACTAGCAACAACAACCACCACTAGATGGTTAATGTTTCTTGGTTTACCTCTGGACTACAGGAACGATTATGACATTGCTAATGCAATTGGCACTTTTGGAAAATTTATGCATTGGCACCAGGATCCCAATGTTCTTGAAAGAACACTAGTGTATTCTTCTTACCTAGCTATTACAAAAGTTCCTAGAGATGTTGTTTTTGGCAACTATGCTTAAGTTGGTGGAGTAAGGAAAGGTTGGACTACAGTCTGCTATATTTTGACAACACAATTTGCTAATGCTCTGCCAAATGATGAGGACCCAATGCCTTTTGATGGTAATACCCACCCTATTCCTGGTCAGATGCATATGAATTTTAACAACTTTGTTGGCCCACAATATCCTGAAATTGGTTGGGATCAAAATCATGAGCAAGGTCCACATGAACAAGGAGGGAACTTCCAACCTGAGAATCAAGATATGCCAGGTAACATGCAGGATGAGGTGCAACATCAGGAACAGGGTAATGCAGCACAACAGGAACAAGAAGTGGAGCAAGTTTATGACTCCATTATTATTGATAGATCTGATGATTCAGGGGGTCTTTCAACAATGATAATATGATGGCACACAATCAGTTGATAATTAATCATGTTAGAATTGCTCTTGTGGAGAGCATGCTTCTGCCATCTTCATATGGTCCTGTGATCCCACCAAGCATGCAGATTGATAAGTTGCTACAGTATATGATCCCACAATTCTGTAAGCAGGTTACTCCTTCTAGCTTGCCAGTTGAGTAGACTTTCAAATCACTATTGGCAAAAAGAAATTGGCCTACTGCTTTCAATAGCCCATGTGGTTTCTCTGTCATCTAGGATCATGAGAAAGACACTCACAGGATGAATATAAAGATCAGACCAGCCACTAGAAGTATTACTTCTGCAAGCCCCAATGATCAACAAGTGACTCCAGTGGCTTTTATAGCCTCTCCACTCAGTGTTCCCAAGAGAAAAAAATGCTTACACAGGGCTTTCAACTAGAGTAACAAGAAGTGCTGCAAAGTCTAAAAAGCCTGTGCAAACCAAGCCTCTCTTTGTGGGAAGGGATGATGCTCAGAATCAGTCTTATCCAGTCAGGAGGAGTGCAACAACTACTAATAGGGATGTTGTATTCAATGGTTGCTTGGCAGCTGAAACCTCAAGGCCAAAAAAGAAGGCAAGATCTGCCAAGCCTATACAAGAGCGAGCAGATTTTTTTATCCCAATTCATGTGCTTCAAAGGACAGGTAAAGAGTTAGAGATCCCACCAGAAGAGCTATCTCAGGACAAGCTTATGGCTGATCCTTCCTCCAACAAGACCAAGAAGGTTCCCAATGAAGAGTGATGTTTACTTTTACCAGTGTGGTCCAGTGTTTGAGTCTCTAGTTATCCATACTTTTGTGTCTTATTGTACTGAACTATTGGTGGTCATGTGGTGTTCTAGTGTACTTTGGCACTATCATTTATCTGGATTGGATGATGAGTCACTGTCTATGTCTGTCTATAATTATTACTTAAATCTGGTGCCTTGTGTTTGTTTCTGGTCTGTTGTGCATGCCGGATGGATGATTTTAAAAAATGTTTTTCAATGGATAATTTCTCTACATTAAACCATGACTGGATGGTACTATGTTGGAATGTCAGAGGCTTAAATGATAAAGATAAAAGATTGGTTGTTTATAATAAAATCAATGAAAATCATTGCTCAGTAGTTTGTCTTCAACAGACAAAATGTGAAGAATTTGATCATTCTTTTATCAAAACATTCTGCCCAAAGCAGTTTTATCAGTTTGTTTATGTTCCCTCTATTGGTGGTTCTGGTGGATTAATAGTTTTATGGAATAGCTCTGTTTTTGTGGGCTCATTAATGGAAAGTATAGACTCAGGAATAAAAATCAAGTTTTCCTCAACCCATAATTCTGATACCTGGACACTTGTAAATGTTTATGGGCCATGTAGAGGACTGAAGAGGGATTTGTTTGTACAATGGTTATATGGTTTACATATCCCAATCCATGAAGACTGGCTACTTTTGGGGGATTTAAACTTCATTAGATCAATGGATAATAGAAATAAGGATGGGGCTGATCTCAATGACATCTTCCTTTTTAACAGCAACATTAGCCACCTTGGTCTGTTAGAACTGCCTTTAAAGGGAAGAAATTTTACTTGGTCAAATATGCAAGCAAATCCTCTGTTACAACAATTGGATTGGTTTTTTACAACTCTTGTCTAGACCTTGAAATATCCCAACACTTTGCTCAATCCTTTATCAAAATCAACTTCTAACCATGTACCTTGTGTGGTCAGTATTTCAACCACAATCCCAAGAGCAAAAAATTTCAGATTTGAGAATATTTGGATTGAGCAGCCTGGGTTCTTCCAAGTAGTGGAACATGCCTGGAAGCAACCAGTTAGGCAGGGTTCTATTGATAATATCATTACTACAAAGTTTTAAAATCTAAGGTATGCTTTGAAGAGATGGGGAAAAGACTGTCACACATTAAGCTTCTGATTGACAAGTGTAACAAATGCATTCTTGAGATGGATGCTATTGAGGATAAGAGGCCCCTAAGCATACCTGAGTTTAATTTTTGAAATATTGTTAAATTGCACCTTAAGAAGCTTCTCAACACTCGGTCTACATACTAGAAAACAGATGCACAATTAGATGGGTCAAATTTGGAGGGGAAATACTAAATACTTTCATGCTAAAGCTACTCAAATATACAGGAAAAATATTATCAATCAAATTAAGGATGAAGATGCAAATATTTTGGTCCAACATAAAGATAAGGCAGAGGCTTTATGGAAATGCTATAAAAATAGAATGGGGGTTTCTTTCCCTACTGAATGCAGGTCATATATATCTGACTTTGTCTCAAAAGTTGATGATCTTGATTGTCTATCTGAGGAGTTCAACACAAATGAAATTGAAGATGTTGTTAAGTATATGAAGACTGATAAAGCTCTAGGGCCTGATGGTTTCAATGGGATGTTTGTGAAGAAATGCTGGCATATAATTAAGGATGACTGTATTAAATTATGTCATGACTTTCACAAGGGTTTAACTCCTCTAGCAAGCATTAATGGTTCTTTCATTACATTGGTCCCAAAGAAAAACTCTCCTGAGTTTGTCAATGATTTCAGGCCTATCTCTCTTACAAACACCTCTCTTATGTTCCTAACAAAATTGGCCGCAAACAGGTTATAGAAGCAAATAAAAAGGTGCATTCATGAGAACTAATTATACGATTTTGGTATATTATACGATTTTTTCGATATCGTATGCAAAAGTTACGGCCTTTTTACCGTGGCATGACTTTTTTTTGCAAATAAAGTCGAAATTATTGTTTGTTAATTTTACTGCAAACTATACCACATTACCTACCTATATATGAAATGATTTTATTTTTGGAAGTGTTTATCATTTTATTTTATTTTTTGCAAAACCTAAAAAGGCGATCCATGGGGGGTGGTGGAGTTGGAGAAGGCCACTTAGCCGTCGGGCACTAGGGCAGAGTGCCCTACGGCTAAGTTGACCCAACTGCTGCAGCACACGTGCCCGTATCGCACTAGGTCAAGGTGCGCTACGGCTAAGTGACACATTTGTAGCGCACCTTGACCTAGTGCGCTACGGGTATGTGTGTTGCGGACACCTGTGTCCTGGCCCACACATAGCCGTGGCGCACCACCCCGATGTGCTCCACGCTTATGGCAGTTAGCCGTAGGGCACCTGTGGGCAGTGCGCCTATTTTACCCATGGGGCACTACTAGCAAGTGCGCCACAGAAGTGTGGATTACCTATAGTCGTTTTCCTAGTAGTGTAACCCTAGGACCTGGCGACTATATAAGTCGGGCCTATGAGATCCTTTAGGGCACAATAACTTCAGACATACAACTCGTACTCGCACACAGCGAACCAATCCCTATAACTCGGCGTATTGCCATTATAGTGATTTATAGCAGGAGTAGGATTCCGCCACCATCGTGGGATCTGAACCTGGGTAAGCTGTGTAACCTCGTACCCTTCAACTGTCCGCCTTCCCCCACGTCTCTAAACACGCACTGTGAGGACCCCCTCCATGGCGTACTCGTCGGCAATACCACGACAGTTGGCGCCTACCATGGGGCAAGAGGCGCTTCAGGCTCTTCAGCGGGCGAGGACCAAGATCTTCGCGGGAATCGGCAAAACCGTAGCCATCGGTCGCGTTCTCTTCTCTGGCAACGTTCAGATTGTCCCTCCCGACGAGTTCTGGATCCCGGCAAAGATGAACCCTACGCGGTGCTCGATCATCCCCATCGGAGATATCCACCTCTTCATCGGCGAAACTGACTCGAGCACTAGTTCCCTGGGAGTCGGAGGAGCATCAAGACCCGCACGGACCGCCTACGGGCAGGATACATTCGCGGAAGGATCGATGTTGGATCTCTCCTCGGAGTTTTCCGGCAAAGATTGGAAGAATTCAAGGCCCACCCAAACCGCCCCTATGCTGGATATAACTGTGGAAGATCGCTGCAAGTCCGCCGGCTTCGCCCGTGCGTCTGGACAGCAGAGATCCAAGTTCGTCAGCGTGGTTACCATCTTCGATCTGGCGCACAGCATTTAGAGAGAGGGTGAAAACCCCCGCGATTACCTTGCCAGGTGGCTCCGTATACGGTCCGACCTGGCTCATTACCCCAATGATGATGCCATGTATCACTTTGTGGAAGGACTGGACCAAGGCATGCTTCTCCGGCATACGCTAAGGCGGAAACACGCTTCGGGACGCCTCACTTTTGAGAGCATGGTGAACACCGTCAATCGCTACGCGGCGGCTGAGGAGGAAGCTCGGACAGAACTTGCGCTCGTTGGAGGAGCCCCTCCGCCTCAACCACCGCCACCATCGCCTCCGGTTGTAGTCGTCGGGCCACCACCATCGCCTCCAGTCGTCATTTATGCAGTGGCACCACCACCTCCAGTCATCATTGCCGCTATCGCACCGCCACCACCAATCGTCGAGGAAGCCTCGCCACCCTCCAACTCCATGCTTGGCACGCTCTATGCCGACATCAGCGCTTACTCGGAGGAGATAGACTTCAGCTCTGATGAGGTAGACTATGCTATGCAGGAGATGGGGGAGGATTTCCAACGCGACGAGCAGGCCAACCAGGCCTTCACGTCCCGAGAAGTGTTTGTCGCCATTGGGACCGTGATGGAAGAAGACCAACTTGGACAAGCTCCGCCTAAAGCGCTGGACAAGGGGAAGGGACCACCTGCTGCTGCCGACAAGGATCGTGCAAAGGCCATGCCCCTCCACCTAACCCAGCGCAGCAGCCGCAGGAACTCAACATCGGTCCGAGTAACAACAACACCGCAAACCCGTCGCCTCCAGCATCTACATCTGTTCCTGCCCAAATTACTCCGGCTAATAGAGTGATGTACGGGAACCTGCTCGTCGAGCCCATGACCGTAGCTCATATCCGGAGCGTAGTCCAGCTTGACGAGAAGCGCCGGCAGCTGTTGGAGGAGGCGCAGGCCATTGCGGAGCAAGGCGCAAAAGCTAGATCGAGATCTGGCCAACACGCAAAAGTCTGTAGAAAAACCTAGAGCCATGGAGGCCGAGTACAAGACTCTGCTCCAGCAGCAGAAAGCTAAGAAAGCTCCGGCTCGCGTCATCAATGATCCTGGTGTATGGAGAAACCTAGGATGGGCCCCCTCGAAGCCGCCACTAGCAAAGCCATACATTGAAAGCGAAGGCAGGCAGGTGATGCCCACTCCTGTTCTTAATCTCGCCGTCGCCAAGACCCTTCTGGAGCAGGATAGATCACCCGCGGTAGTGGAGCAGGTCTATGACCTCGTGGCCAAGGCAGTGAAACAGCAGGAAAAGGCCACCACTCAGAGGCTTGAGTCTGACCCAGCGCTCTGCCAATCTAGCCAGTATAAGCCGCCAAGGGACAGATCTCCTCTTGATGTCGGGTCCCAGACGGGTTCATCAGAACGAAGACGGAGGGATGCGCGCAACAGGGAGGATGATATCCCCATATCCTCCAACCACGGAGGCAAAGCTCATCCTCGTCTCCCATCTCCACCGCCCCGATCCCCCCGACATTGCGAAGACCCCAAGGCTCACCATCGTATGGACATGCCTCCACCAAAGCAACGCGGCATCGTCATCCGCGACAACACGGAGCAGGCCCGTCATGATGGAGAGCGCAACCAAGAACACAAGAGCAGGTCGCGTCATGACCCTCCGTGTCCGACAAACAACCGTGACAACTGTGAGGCATCGCAGGAGGGTAACAGCAAGAAGGATAACCCACCGCCACCTCCACCTTCGTCACCACCTAGCAGCCACCATGGAGGAGGAGGCCATATCTGGACAAGGTCCACGAGGCCCAGGATGGAGCATACCTGGGACCACGCTGCTTTGGACCTGTGATACAGACCGCAGCTTACCCCAAGGGTTTCCGGATTGACAATACCATCAAGCCCTATGACAGAACCGCCAAGCCAGCAACATGGTTGCAGGATTACGGCAACACGGTGGAAATAGCCGAGGAAACCCCAACGTTGCCGTCAAGTACCTCCCATTGGTGCTGGTGGGAATGACCCGACAATGGATCAATGACTTGCCGGATAAATCTATCTGCAACTGGCTGGACATGCAAGAAGCATTCACCAAGAACTTCGAGGGGATGTACAAACGTCCCTGCACTGTTTACGGCCTACAGCGGTGCGTGTAGGATAAAAACGAGTCATCTCCCGCTCTCCCGCTGGCTGGATATGAAGAATTCCTGCGCAGGAGTGCACTCCCAGACCGCCATGTCCGCCTTCATCGATGGGTTGGAAAGGGGTATGTTTCTCCGACATACGTTGAAGTGCTTGTAGGACATGAAGGGAATATGCCCTGAGAGGCAATAATAAAGTGTTTATTATGTGTATTCCAAGAATATGATAGATGTTTATTTTGCATGCTATAATTGTATTAATACGGAAACATTAATACATGTGTGTTTAATAAACAAACAGAAAGTTCCTAGTTATGCCTCTCTCATAAACTAGCTCGTTGATTAACAAGATGATCAAGGTTTCCTGATCATGGACATTGGATGTTGTTAATAACGGGATCACAACATTAGTGTTATGGTGTGATGAACATTCATCCGAAGTATAGCATTACGATCGAAGTCATTGAGTTTATATTGCTATAACAACTTACAAAGTGATCCTAATCCTTAGACCATGAGATCATGTCAATCACTAACACCGGAAGAGTTTCTTGATAACATCAAACGTCACACCGTAACAGGGTGATTATAAAGATGGATTCAGAACTAATAAAGTGTTATGTTGAGGTTCATGGATCGAGAGTGGAATTTGTTCATCCCGATGACGGATAGATATACTCTGGGCCCTCTCGGTGATATCACATTGATTAGCTTGCAAGCAAGTGATTTGATCACTAGAATGTTATATCACGGGAACGAGAAAAGAGTGCATGTCAGTAACAAGATCAAACTATGTATGTAGATACCGATGATCGAATCTCGGACATGCAATATATCGTGAAACAAAGGGATTAAGATACTAGCATAAAAGGTTCCGATGATCACAAGAAAGTCATCGTTGAATGTGTGGGAGTCAGTATGGGACTCCAGATCCCGCTTCTGATTATTGATCCGAGAGGGGTCTCAATCATGTCCGCATTATTCATGAACCTTAGGGTGACACACTTAAGACACACCGACATCCAATTGGAGCAAAAGTTTCATGCCGAAAGAATGAACAAGCGCAGGAATTTATTTCACTAGATACCGAAATAGGTTTTCGGGTGAAATTGCATAAAGTGGTTATGCATGTGAAATAGAATTCTAGCAAGGGGTTATTTGTGAATGTTTGTCATTAAAGTAATTGACAAAATTCTGAATAAAATAAAAGAGTTTTATTTAATGAGAGTTTGCATTAAATTTGGTGGAAATTTAATGGCATGTTTGAGTGGGATTTTGAGTGGAGGGAATTTAAAGGAATTTTGTGAGTGGAGTGTCCACCCACATGAAGAGGGGAGGGAAAGGGGGCAGCCCCCATGCGCCGGCCACCCCCTTGGGGTTCCCCCCTCCTCCTATAAAAGGCACCCCTCTCCTCACTTCTCACTCACACCTCCTCGTGAAGGATCTCTCTCCCCCTCTAGAATTTATCCCCCATGGTCTCGGACTAGCGAGATACATGTTCCCGGTGGCTATTCGGCAAGAAAGAGTTGTGCTTCCGCTGCATCGCTGGAGAGAGGAGGCGGAGGTTGCTCAGTGCCTCGAACGTGTGTGCGAGCACGGATGCGCTGCTGATTTGCGGCGCTTGGACTTCCTCTCGATCTTGAGATCGGCAAGAGATCGTCTACATCAACCACGAGTTGAACTCGTTAAGCTTTGTCGGTCTTCAAGGGTATGTTCTCTACGGATATACATCCGCCCGTTGTTTGTATCTAATAGATAGATCTTGGTACATAGTTCACATCGTAGGAATTTTTTTTGTTTTCAATGCTGCAATCCCCACAGGACAACCACCAGCTAGATCTCAACCAGATGATCCAGCTAGCTAGTGAGTTCACGGCTGCCGACGATGATGCTCGCGGCTCCCTGCCGGCAACGCCCGTTCCAACTCAAGCTCGGAGGAATAGCAGCACCAAGCGGAAGAGCCCGCCAGAAGAAAAGCAAACCTTCGACATGGTTGCCATGACTTTTGTAGGACGAGGTGATGGTGGGCAGCGTGGCCGAGGATGGGGAGCTGGTCTTGGGAAGCGGCGAGGTAGTGAAAGAACCTCGACAGCGCTCCGCGTTCCCCAAACCTACAAGGAGTACCGCGATATGATGTGCCTCGTACACCTCGACGCCAATGGCAAGGCCACACACACCAATCGTCATTGCAAGTTTGTCAATGACCTCAAGGAGGATCCGGAGTCCGGCTACAAGTGAAGTCGGAAGAACAAACCGCGAGGCAAGGGCAAGGGGAAGAAGAAGGAGGAGGAGTCCAAGGATTCAAGTGACATGGACGAGGATGTTGACCCCAAGCACGCCGCCAAGAGCAACGGCAAGGGCAAAAAACCCTTCGAGAAGAAGGCGGCAGTTTTCCACACTTTCCTTGGCACCCCCACCATCCGACAACAGAAGACCTCCATGAGGATACTGATGGACACTCTACCCCCAGTTCCCCAATACCCGCACTGGTCGGAGATTCCAATTACTTGGGATAGGAAGGATCACCCAGACCTCATCCCTACGGAGAACCAATACGCCATGATCATCAACCCCCTGATTGACGGCAACGAGTTCACCAAATGTATGGTGGATAGTGGAAGCAGCATCAACATCATGTACCTAGATACACTACACAAGATGATCTTGACGGAAGCAAACCTAAGGCGGACCAGCACCATATTCCATGGCGTAGTTCCTGGTCGGGAGGCTCGGTCCCTTGGGTGCATCAGGTCGCTTTTGGCGATGTCAATAATTACCACCAAGAGCACATGACCTTTGAGGTGGTCCCCTTCAAAAGCGTGTACCACGTCATATTCGGCCGCGACATCTTCCACACCTTCATGTCCAAGCCATGCTTCGTCTATAACAAGCTCAAGATAGCCGGACCAAACAGTGTCATCATCGTATCCGGAAGCTTTATCAAGGCAAGGGACTGCGAGATTGGAGAAGCAACCTTTGCAGAAGCTGTCCTCTACAACGAAGAATTCAAGGAGATCCAGAGCAAGGTCGATGCCTCAGAGATGCCCGTGTCGAAGAAACAGATTTCTGACTCCGCCCCAGCATTCAAGGCCGCCATCGAGACCAAGACGGTGGAACTTGTGGTAGGCGATGCCTCCAAGACCATCGCCATTGGGACAAACCTGGACCCTAAATAGGCAATCGTGCTCGTCGACATGAAAGGTGTACCTAGAACTTGCCGAGCATAGCTTGAATATTGATCCAAAATGTAAACCAGTGAAACAACCTCTACGACGCTTCGGAGACGAGAAGAGACGTGCCATAGGCAAAGAGATAGCTAGGTTACTTAAGGCTAGTTTTATCCGAGAAGTCCTTCACACCTAATGGGTGGCCAATCCTCTACTTGTCCCCAAAAAGGGAACCAAAGAATTGAGAATGTGCGTTGATTATACTGGCTTGAACAAAGCATGTCCCAAATATCCGTTTGCCTTGCCTCGCATTGACCAAGTCATTGACTCAACGGCTGGCTCGGAGCTTTTGTGTTTTCTCGATGCATACTCAGGATACCACCAGATCAAGATGAGGAAGTCGGACCAATTGGTCATTCGTTCTATACGCCATACGGCATGTTTTGCTATGTCACGATGCCCTTTGTGCTGAAAAACGCAGGTGCTACATACCATTGGACAATGCAGCATTGTCTGCACGATCAAATTGGTCGGAACGTTCACACCTATATGGACGATATAGCGGTGATGTCTAAAAAGTCAAATGACTTAATCTCCGACTTAAAATAAACCTTTGACAACCTCCAGAAATACAACATGATGCTTAACCCCAAGAAGTGCGTCTTCGGGGTTCCAGCCGGCAAATTGTTGGGCTTCATCGTTTCCCAGCGTGGAATCGAGGTCAACCTGGAGAAAATCAAGGCCATCTTAAACATAAAGCGTCTGACATGCCTAAAGGACATACAACGGCTAATAGGTTGTGTTGCAGCAGTTAGTCGGTTTGTCAGCCGACTTGGAGAGAAGGCTCTGCTGTTGTACAAGTTGCTGAAGAAGGCGAACAAATTCACGTGGATGGACGAAGCAGATGCAACATTGAAGCAGCTCAAGGAGATACTTTCCTTAGCGCCTATCCTTGCTGCGCCCGAGCCTGGGGATCCGATGTTAATATACATGGCAGCCACCAACCCGATAATCAGCATCGTCGTCGTGGTAGAGCGGAAGGAAACATGGCATGCGTACGGAGTTCAACGACCAGTTTACTATGTAAGCGAGGTCTTGCCGGAGTCCAAGCAGCATTACCCGCACTACCATAAGTTAGCTTATGGAGTGTTCCTTGCTTCTCGGAAGCCGAGGCACTACTTCCAGGAGCACCCCATCACAGTTGTGCCAAAGGTCCACTGTCCGACATCATCAACAACATCGATGCTACAGGAAGGGTCGAAGCGGGGTATTGAACTTGCCGCCTTCAAGATCACCTACAAGAGACGCGATGCTATCAAGTCAGAATCCTTGGCGGATTTTATCGCAGACTAGACGGAGATGCCTGATGCTACCCCTATACCAGAGCCAGAATACTAGGTGATGCACTTTGACGGATCAAAGATACTCAATGGCTCGGGGGCTGGTGTACTGCTACAGTCACCAACCGGGGGAAAGCTACACTACGTTCTGCAGATCCACTTCGAGGCTACAAACAACATGGCGGAGTATGAAGCACTCATTCACGGACTATGCGTAGCCAAGGACATTGGCATCAAGCGCATAGTTTGCTGTGGAGATTCTGACTTAGTTGCCCAGCAGGTGGCTAGCACCTGGAACGCGTGGAACCCTATGATGGCGGCATATCGCGACGAAGTGGACGAGATATCCAAGAGCTTCTTGGGATACAATGTCAAGTATGTACCTAGGGATCAAAATGAGGCGGCTGACCTGCTGTCAAAGCTTGGGTCAGGGCGTAAACAAATTCCGCCTGGCGTTTTCCTGGAGCATCTACGGACACCATCCGTGAAGGGAGCGGACATAGACAACCCGAACAGAGTTGACTCTTTCGTTCACACAGTGATCGGCTTAGACAAAACCATTCATGGAATATCTCGTACACGGAACTTTGCCCGACGACAAAGTCGAAAGATGGCAAATAGTACGTCGAGCAAAGGGCTATACCATAATCAATGGACTTCTATACAAAAGAAGCACCACTGGTGTATACCTTAAGTGTGTTTCCCAGCAAGAAGGTATTGAAATCCTCCACGAAATCCATCTTGGAGATTGCGGGCATCACGCCGCTCCTCGATCATTGGTCGTAAAGCCTTCCGGCAAGGATTCTACGGGATGACCGCGAAGGCGGACACCGACAAGCTGGTCGAGACATGTATGGGATGCTAGTATTATGCCCGACAACCACATGTTCCAGCTGAAGAATTGCGAACAATACCAATAACTTGGCCGTTTGCAGTCTGGGGGCTGGACATGGTTGGTCCGTTGCGGATGGCACCATGTGGGTTTACTCATCTGCTAGTAGCAGTTCATAAATTCACCAAATGGATAGAAGTTAAACCCATTAGAAATCTCGATGGGGCAACTGCCCTTAGGTTTGTCCAGGATCTAGTAGTGAGATTTGGTCTCCCACATAGCATTATCACCGACAACGGTAGCAACTTGTCACTTGGAGAAGTGGAAGCTTATTGTTGGGAGAAGGGCATCCGACTTGACCTTGCATCTGTGGCGCATCCACAGTCCAATGGTCAGGTTGAGCGAGCCAACGGTTTAATTCTGCAGGGAATCAAGCCACGTCTAGAAGCACCGCTGCATAGAGCAGCTGGAGCCTGGGCAGAGGAATTACCATCCATGTTGTGGAGTTTACGAACTACACCCAACAGATCTACCGGTTACACCCCTTATTTCATGGTATATGGAGCAGAAGCCATCCAGCCTTCCGACATCCTTCACGATTCACCAAGAGTTGCCGCCTATGACAAAGATGACGCTGAAGAATCCAGACGTCTAGATGTGGACCTTCTCGAGGAGAAGCGCGTATTGGCATTGCCAAAGATCCGCCATCTACCAACAGAAGCTACACAGGTACCATAGTCACCGCGTTCGGCATCGCTCGTTTAAATAAGGGGACCTGGTGCTCCGACTTAAGCAGAAGAAGTCACACAAGTTATCCCTACCATGGGAAGGACCGTTCATCATAAGCAAGGCGCTACTCAATAGGTCTTACTACCTCGTTGACAATCGTGAACTGGAGGATAGACCCAACGAGGATCATAAGCGTAAGCGACGTGACCCAGATGATGACTACCCGGAGCTTGATCGGCCATGAAACATAGCACAGCTATGTCCTTTCTACACTTAGCATTTTTTATCTATTGTGTACCTCTTATATGATCAATGAAATAAAGCTCTCTGGTTCACTCATATTTCTGAGTCTTTTACATCCTTTAGTGTTCATTTTTTGATCGTATAAAAACCTTTATGCACAAGCTTTGCGATTGCACTTGTGAAAATTCCGTCTACGGGCGTTAGCTTAAGTTTTCTGGTCTACACGTTCTTTGTTGTTTTTATGTGGATTCTGGAGTAGTGACTTTTGGCACTTTTTGTCGGCAATTTTGTGCTTAGGTTCTTGACGGTGCCATTGGGAATCATCGCATGAGCGCATAGTTCCGACAACGAGTCTTCCGACTCACGAAAGGTCAAGCATAAAAACCAAAGTAATGTATAAGCAAGCACTTGCTTAAAAATATGTACATGCTGGAACCAGTTCTTGAGTAGCAGGAAATAATAACCATTGTTTTCCGCCTTAAGTTAACAAGTAGTTTTTTCCGCATACAAATTCCAGAGGAAACAAATATTACAAATTGTTTTTTATTCCTCTAGTGCAGGAGACTTGGATGCACCATCATCAGCAGCAGGAGAGCCATCCTCCTCGAAGTCGGCGGTTTTGAGGGACTCGGAGGAGCTTTGGTTGTCGCCGTCAATAATATCCATGGGCACGAAGACGTCAGGGTCGACCAACTCGGAGACTATGGTATCATAACCTGCGAGCGACGCCAAGATATCTTTGTGATCTATTTTCTGGCCATCGTCGTCCACGTCAGGGATACCGGAGGTCACCGTGTCGATGTCGGTGTTTTCGTAGTGCGCCTTGACCATTGATAGCGCCATCCTCGCGCTAGCCCGGGTACATGAAGCTTTCCAGCTTGAAATATGCTCGGGGGCTTGGCTCAAGATCTCCGAGAACTTCATCACAGAATCCACCACTTTGATGTTAATCTGGAAGGGCTTGGCTATTTCCTTGGCCTGCTTGATGGCGGTGTTGATAAAGTTGCCGGCAAGAACAATGGATTCTTTTGGTGGAGTAGGAGACTGGGTCAAACCAATAGGAGCTGCAAAATCCGACAAGGGAACGCATGAGTTCAATAACACAAAAGTTCAAAGTATCTAACTTACAGAAGTACAAGACGGAGAATCACTTACTGAAGATGCTAGTCTCATCCTGCTAGAGAGTATCTGCCATGGAGTCCCGTTCTTGTCGGAGGATCTTGTATGCTTCAAGATTGCACTGATTTTGCTCATCGGCAGCTTTCTTCTGCTCTTTCAGCATCGCGATCTCCTCCTTCAAGCGGTTCATCTCCGTGTTAGCGGACTCCTGCAGGACCTATATGGACTCCTCGTGCATCATCAGCATATATTTTCTCTCCTGCTTAAGGATTTTGTTTTCACTATCCAGAAACTCAATGTGTTTGGATTGCTCAACAATATACTTAGCTTTGGTAATGGCTTCTGCAAGTCGGAGAAATAACATGTACACGATGAGTACTCGGAGAATGTTGGCACAAGACCAAGTCAAAGTATGAAAATGAAAGGAAAAACAGACTCTTGCTCTTGGTGATTTGATCCTTTAAGAAGGCAGTTTTACCCTTTTCGGCTTCCAAATCTACACGCATCTTCTGAAACTTCTCATTGGCCATGCCTCTCCAAGCATTCTCATTCTATGGAAAGAAAATTTAAAGCTGTTTAGTCTACTTGGAGCATCTAGCCGGATAACTATCCACCTAGAGGCTTGGGGGCTACAGTGAGAGTTTTTAAACTTAGCAATATGCTTAGTTTTTCTTTATGCATCTAGTTGGAACGGATTCAGTTTTCAACTAGAAGCTTGGGGGCTATAGTATAAAGGTTTTTTAACTCAGTCATATGCTTAATCTTTCTTTAAGTATCTAGTCAGAACTAATTCAGTTACAACTAGAGACTTGGGGGCTATAGTATTGAAATTTACAAACACTACGTATGCTACTCTGAAAGTATCTAGTCGGAATGATTCATTCAAACTACATACTTGGGGGCTAAAGTGAGAAGTTTTCTAGCTTAGTCACTCTTAGAACATTCAGATGCAAAGACCTATGGTTTTCATCTAAATCCTCGGGGGCTACAGTGGGATACTCATATGAAATGCAAAAGGCAAATAAAACTTACAAGTGCGATGATCTTGAGGTTGATAGTGCTCTCAGAAAACAACTTGCTGAAGGAAAGGCTGTTTCCTTGCAAGATATCTGCTTGTCGGAGAAGCTCCTCAAGACCGCAGGTTGGAGATGTCGGCACTGCACCAGGAGCCAGAGTGGAGCTACTCGGCGTAAGCGCCGGGAAGACTATCTTCGGGAACTCTGTGGTTGTCCTAGGTGCAGAGGTGCCGCCTTCAGCAGACATTCCACCCACCACCATCGCCTTGCCGCTACCGATGGCATCCTTAGCCGGAGCTTCAGCCATTTGAGTTGCGTTGCTTTCTTGCATTGCCTGTTCGCCGACAATGGCAAGCTCCATGGAGGCACCTGAGTCCACTTCCATGGTGGAAGGGACATATGCATCCTTGGCCTGAGAGCTTGTTGGAGCAGGCGTAGGCTAGACGCTGGGAGTGACGGGGGCGATGGCGGAAATGCGTGGTGAGACACATCACGATGCAACATATCTTTAATATTTCTACAAGTCCCTAAAGTTTTGAGGTCTTCTTCAAACTAGTACTGGCCTTCTTCCTGAAACGTGCAAAGAGTATAAGTACAGGAATAAGACGAGCAATGGACAATGTCGGAGAGAAAGAGGCTTACACGACAGGGGGTGCTTTGGCAAAAGGAATCCCGGTAACCTTTCTTTTATCCGCCTCCAGGGCGGCAGTGGACTTCTTGGAGGATCCACCCTTCGTCTTCTTCTTGCCTCTGTCGGCAGCGTTAGAGGTGGAGCTCTTCCGCTTTCGCGCCAATGGGACATCGTCGTCGGACACGACGGTGACTTCCTTCATCTTGGGGTCATAGATTTGGACAGCCATGCTATCCTCCTCTAGACTGCTGAGCTGTTAAGTGAAATCCCAAAAGTGTTAGATGAGATGGTAATGGATAGAAGGAAGAACTGGAGTATATGTCATACACGGAAAATAAACAGGTACCTCTGGGCACTTGCCCTCCTCAAACATGTCATAGGTGATGGCGAAGCCACACTTCATGTCCTTCACCTTGACGATGTCCTTGAGGCGGAGCTTGACGGAGTCACTCGAGAAGTTGTCCTTGGAGATGCGGAGGACATCCTTTCTCTCCTTAGAGTACTCGTGCATCAGCTTGGAGCGGTGCTGCAGAGGCTGGATCCGCCTGACAAACCAGCGCATGGCTAGGTCCAACCCGGTCAGACCCGTGTCTACGAACCACTCTATCCGCCTAATGGTGCGAGAGGCTTTGTTGTCGGAGGGAAGGGTGGCATGGGATCTCCATGTCGGGGCTTCAGCAGCGGCTCCATCGACGAAGTCCAGATACGTTTCTTCTCGGCCGGCCAGAGGGATATCTGGGCCATATAAGTACGTATGCTGCCAATTCTTGCAGGACTCATGGCCATCAATGTCGGGGAACCGTCGGCCAGGCCGGATCTTAAAACTAATTGTCCCACAGTTCCTAAGCTCGTCCTTGCCGGCTCCGGCTTCCCTCTTGACGGTGAAGAAATAAATAAAGAGATCTATCCTAGGCCTAATCCCTAAATAACCCTCACAAAGCGCCGCGTAGTTGCTAAGCGTGGGGATTCTATTGGGGGAGAGGTTCTGGGGCTGTACTCGGTAATGGCTAAGGACAGCTAGGAAAAAATTGGAGATGGGCAAGAAAATGCCGTGTACCAATTGGGCCTTGAGGTACACCTTCTCTCCGGCTTGGGGAGAAGGGGTGACCTCGCCGGCCGGCGCCGCCCACCAGACGAGCCCCTCCATCGCAGGGAGGTAGCCCTCGACGAGAAACTCCTTTATGTCGCGGTCCGTGATGTCCGAGCCGCGCCAGTCCCCTTTGTGGGAATCGCTCTCCACTTCCAGCGGCTCTAGCGCCACTAGATTGTGGTCGCCGTCGGTGGATTCGACCACCACAGACTTGGGCAGCACCAAGCCCTCTGGAGGCACATGGACGGTGCTCGCCGGCTTCGCCGCGGCATCTCCTAACGCCGCCATGGAGGGAGCAGAGCTGCTGCTTTCCATTGGAGAGGGAGAGGTGGTGACTGGAAGGATTGGGAGGCTAGGGTTTTTCGCGTGCGTGCGGAGGGCTCGAGGAAGTGCTCGCTGGAGGAAGAAGACGACGCAGGAGGAGAATGAGGTGAAAAGTAAAAATCCACCGCAGTTACAATTTATAACCCATGGCGTCAAGATTCGTGCAAGACGATTGAATGGTCGGCGCGTGGACGACGTGTGCGGGCGCGTGCACGGAAATTTCACCATGTTCCCAACCGTCGCCACCAACGGTTCGTATTTCTCACGCAGGAATGTTTTCTCTGCATGTGTGAGTTACGAGGCGACGCTGACCTATGTCTACGTCATCCTAGCTATCACTGGCAGGTGAACCATCACATCGGAATATTCCGGCATGGACGGATCCAGTCCGGCTACGGAAAAGTATGATAGAAGATTCAGAAATTCTCCGACTTACAAGTTGAAGACGGAGAAAACCTTGCAGGGTTCTTGGAAGGACTACAAGATATTGCTTGATGATTTGCCGACATCCATCTAGATGGAGCATTCAACCTGAAGAGGCAAGACGGATATCGGAGTTCTCCGGGGGCTACTGTTGGGGATATTCTATATGGTATCCTCATAGCATGTCTCCTATCCGGATAACCCGGGTGGCACACAGTTGGTAGCATGGCCCATGGCCTGCTGGGCGGCCTAGTTAGATGGATCCAGAAGGGAGGACCATGCCGGATAAAGGAAGGCTACGGAGGAGTCACCGACGTACCCGGAGCCTTGGAGTGCAAGACACGCTAGACTAGTTGTATACTGTGTAGGACTCTGTAACCTGTCCGGCTAGGACTTTTTCCCGTAACCCTAGGACCTGGCGACTATATAAGTCGGGCCTATGGGAGCCTTTAGGTAACGATAACTTCAGACATACAACTCGTACTCGCACACAGCGAACCAATCCCTGTAACTCGGCGTATTGCCATTATATTGATTTATAGCAGGAGTAGGATTCCGCCACCATCGTGGGTTCTGAACCTGGGTAAGCTGTGTAACCTCATACCCGTCAACCGTCTGCCTTCCCTCACGTCTCTAAACACGCACTGTAAGGACCCCTCCATGGCATACTCGTCGGCAATACCACGACACTGTAGTTTGGCTGCCAAACACACCTCCATATGGAGGGACATGACCCAACAACAACTTGTGCCAAAAGTTGTGGTTTTTCAGTAAATTTCCGTAGGTTCTTGTTTTTTGAAAAAGTGGTCAAATAGTTATGGTTTGTGACATTTGGTTCATTTAATTCACTCTCCTTACTATATATGAAAAAATCAAAATAGTAAGCTATCATTTAATATATGGAACTTAATTTTATTTTTTTACAGCAACTGAGACGAGCACTGCCTTTTAAAACTAGAAAACATTGTACAAGCGGGCATGTTTATATTATGGTGGAACATGCCAAAACCACCCAAACAACGAAAAACCAAATAAATAAATCTAATCTGGCTCGGATGGGATAACGATCACTTAGACGATGAAAGCATGGTCTCTGTGGAGGATGTCCTCTCTGGCAATTGAGGCCACCATGGTATATGTTTGCCGATGTCGGTGATGGATGGATTTAGGCATGTATCTCACATGGGCCTTAATCCACGATTTCTACCCACGCCTGTCTCTATGATCAAAGACCTGAAGGCATGCATCTAGAAGCTCTCAACTGACTTGACCCGTGGGGCTACAAGATGGCTCTCTAGAGATCCTGAAGACCAGATGCGCGTACAAAGAAGTTCAAAGATCAACGTGATGTGCAAGAAAAGATGAAAACCTGACGTGACTAAGGAAAACTCTGACACCATAGACGTCTATAAGTACTTGAGGACATTCATCTGAAGAGAACACGCCATAATCTCCCAAGTCTTAGTCATTAGCCCTAGTCATAAACCCTAGATTCATCTTTCATCGGGTAACATTATAAACCCTCTGAGATCATCTTCTAGCCACTTTGTACAATCTCTCGATCACCTTATGAATAAAGTCTGAGGCAATCCTCCCCATTATACACATAATATCGTACTTTTCTTTGGAAATCCAAACATGCTGACCCTAGCCGATTGCCGAACAAATAAACTCTCTTTCGTTCCTCGGAATTGATACCGTGAAGGCATCGTGAAAACTATCCTTCATCAATTTGGCGCGCTAGGCAGGTGAAACCCGCGTCATGTAGATCGGATCTACCTCGATTACGCCTGGCGGCCGAGACCGTTGGGATTACAAGACCCCCTACAACTCAACTCGCCTCAGACAAGATGGGCGAGCCAGGGAGCTGACAGACTCTAATCGGAAGCAACTTTCAACTTCAATAGGAGGACGGCAAGGTTCTTCCCACCTAGGGTCAGATGGACGGAGCAGGACGGAGCACTATTCCGGCAGCCTGCACCGTACGGACGGTCACAGGAACCTCAGTGAGTCTCGGCCGGGAGTGCCACTATGAAGGGCGCGACCACAGGAGAAGAATGGAGTTCGTCAACATGTTGGGATATGCGAGTGATGGACACACGCCGCTGTCATGGGCATGGGGGCTCGACACACATTGATAGAGTAGTATTCCCTACGCAAGGTGGATGTCACCAACACGATAAACAAAGAACAACTGGTGCAGATCAACGAAAGTTTGGTTTTCTTGGTCTCCCTGGGAACCGTAGTGATAATCCATTTGGTTCCTTCCCCAAGCATGGTAACCATGGCGATAGCGTGCATGAAGTGGCGTGGAAGTAAGAATTCGTAGTTTTTGGTTTTACCATCATGCTCAAAGAAGAAGGTCAAATTTATAGGCAAAGGGGACACACAGTTGAATCCTAAAAAAAGTTATCTCTACCTTCTATGTGTTCCGAAACATAGAGAAATTTGCAGCCGGCCCGTGTATCAGATGCTCAAGAGTTCCGGCTGCGTCACCCCCTCCACGACCTCAAATTGGCCGGATTTGTGCCTCTCAAGGTGAAAATCTTCGTGTGGATTCTTCGTCATGGCAAGACGCGCACACGCCCACCTGGACCGGATCGGTTGTCTCGCCAATGCAGATTGTCTGCCCGCAGCGCCCCGAGACGCTCGAGCATCTCTTCTTCGCGTGCCCCAGGCTCCGCTTGTTCTGGAGGAAGATCCTGGGTGAGCCTCGCACCGCTATACCCTTGGCTACGCTCGCCGCTTGAGAGGCTTTCCAGCAGGGGTACTCCGCGTGGGATACCTCCATCTATAGCACTGTCCTATCCGGTGCATTGTGGTCTGTGTGAAAGGCTCCAAATAGAATGGTCTTTGACTCGGTCAGGCTCGCTCCCCCGTCTGCCATTCTTAGTCTGCTAGTTGACCACCTAGAGTTGCTGAGTGTGCATGTGTCTGCACGAGTCAACTGTGCGGGTATAGTCCAGTGGCGTGCCTCGCCGTGTGAGTTGTATCATCGTATTTTGGAAATGAAAATATGCACGTGGGCATTTCGCCCCGTTGTCCCTTCAAGAAATAGAGTGTTCAACCCTCTACCCGATCCTTCCTTTCAGAAATAATGGGGACACACATTTTTGCTTCAGTACTCCTCCTATCCAAACTAAAATACAACAACGGTTGAGAACTCTCGTACCCCTTCATAACTAAGAGTATGATGGTCTTTAATAAATTAGTAAGACATCATTATGGGATTTGGATTGGATATGAGCGGCAATTATAATTAATATAAAATTATGGACTAATTAATGGCAGAAGACCAGATTATCCTTTTAAATTTGGGAGAGGGAGGTGCACTGAGGTAGGCCTTGGGGACACGTCATCTTGGTACCATGGGAAATTTGATGCAGACATATCACCATCCTTGGAATGACAAGCAGCAACGACATCCATCGTACACAGTGCACTTCGAGAATAACTTAACGTTAACAATGATTACGCATGATATATACTGTTGGCCTGCACGAGATATGTCAACGTTAACGATGTGTAGGAGTACATTACAAACATCCTTTTCCTCACTAATCCCCTCAAGAAAATAAAAAAGGAAAGATGGACATAATTTTTCAGAACATCATCTCCTGGAATCCATCATCCGTTACTTTCAAAAAGTAAAATCATGCCATCCATGTAAACAAAACCAGTCAATCTCGATCTAGAAATCCTAGCTACCGGTGGGCCTTCGTGCATACATGAGAGTCACTCGACGGTGACTGGACATGCACCTTGCAAGGCCGCCTGGAGGTGAGATATCATTGGCCTGCATCTTAACATCTTCCGTCAAATGGAAAGACGTTCTTTTGTACATCAGCCCGTAATTGTCGATTGAAACGACAAAGTTTACAATAAGCTCTTTTATCTCTATGCGTCATTTTGTCCATCGCTAGATTTTTTTCGTGGTACTCACTTCGTCTGTGACGTGGGAGTTTCTCTGTAATCGTAGTAAAATGTGTGCATGAATGGTTTGTCCATAAACTTCTTCAACACTTGTCCTCCGCCCTCTTTCCAAACATAAGAAACTGAAAACACAAGGACGAACCAGGATTAGTCAATACCCCTTTATGCCCTCTGAATCAAACAGGTATTAGTTAATTCTATCCTTTCTTGTGTTCTCATTTTCTTAAGTTTTTTTTTGACACACATTTTCTTAAGTTTATGAGAAGGGGAGGACACCGATTCACGTTTGCTTCGGTGTTTCCTAATAAGATTTATTTGTGGATTAGCTGATGCACATGGTTTCACTGGGCCTATATGACTAGATAGATAAAGATGTAGCTAGTAGTGAGGCACATAGACAACAAGCATAGTTGCTTCTCTTGTTTGCCTGCCTTTGAGCCTAGCTTAAACGTCAAGAAAGAGCATAAACTTTCTGGGAAACGACAATGTTAATTTATGCCAGTTTTTTTTGTCAAGAGAGATGCCAAGAAGAAAGGGGGTGATATAAGGTGTGCAATGTGCATGATTTGATGAGATCAGGAGGTAGTGTATCCCTATCTGTCCTCCTAGCTAGCTGATGCTCACAAAGCAGCCAGAATAATGAGGCCATGACCTCTTTCAAAGTTTGTGGGTGCCGTGTTGCACAGGAAAAAGGAAGCTACTCTAGTCTCCATAGCCCATGCATCAAAATTAATTTAGCCCAATAAACTATGCAAATTAAAGCTACACATATATGGGAAGATTTGAAACAAATGTGGATAGGTTGAGACAACATCACAAAGGGCTGCACTTCTAATTAACACAAAATTGTGGGGGATGTTATGGCTTTAGGCCACACATGCCACATGGTGTTTTATTATAGGGATTCACACGGCATCATAATAGTTCCTGCCTAAAACGTTGTTTTTTTCTTTTGGCGAAAAGGACCCTGGCATTAAAAGAAACAACGAAAAGTATAAAACACCTCAAAACAAAAATTACAACGAAATCCTTGAGATGTCCTTCATCTTCAACCTCTAGACCATGCCGAGGGTGCGTTGCCGTTGCCGTTGCCGCTGCTCCCTAGGCCAGCCTGACATTGTTGATTGCGGACAGGAAGTCACCGAACGGATCAAGAAGACCACATCTGTCCCGGAGACGAAGAAGAAGGAACAACCGTCGATGAAGCTCCTTGACAATCTAGAGATCCCCACAACCAGAAGAAGTCCTTGAGAACCACACCACTCCCACGAGCTTCTCGACATCACCACCAAGATGGGGTCTGAAGCCAAGGATACTTTATTGGACAAGGAGCCACCGCCACCACTTGAGCGCCAATCCACAAAACCTTAACCCTACAACCAGGAACACAAAGCCCTCCCACAAATAGGGGCCAAGATCCACCCTGCCTCCATGGCTCAAAGGCCACAGAAGCAAGGAAGATCGGCGGCGGTGCTGACGGGGGACAGAGGAACCCTAGCCGCATGTGCGTGAGAGGGAGATCATTGAAACTGTAAACCACTATTGCATTTTTTAACTAAAAGTACTAACAATCACATTTTGTCACCATGCTTTGTATTATACACGATGTCTAGAATCGACGAGTCCATCATGCCAAGTTGTCCGTTGAGTGTATTTTTTTCGACACTCTGCAAACACACAACTATCCGAGTCTCGTCACAAAACACTTGGCACAAAAAAACACTCGTCATATATGTAGTCTAGCGAGTGTTCTTCGAGTAAAACACTTTGTAAAGATTTGGAGATGTGTCCATTTTAATCCCAGTTTGACGGTGAATGGACCACGCGGAAAGACTTTGTCAAGTGTTTTGCAAAGTAACTTGTTTACCGAGTTTTTTTGGCCCTCTGCAAAATAATTATTTTAAATTTGTCTGTTATGTTTGTTACAAATATGATGTAAGCCAGTACCTTTTAATTTGATATTTTGCATATACTTTCCTTTAGCATTAAGAATGATGAATGTGAATTTAAAATCAATAATTTTTATGTAAAAATAAGTATTATCATTTTATAGAGCTATTTAATGGGAAAATGTAATAGTACATGAAACTTGTCACTAATTCGAAACAAATGGCATGGGAAAACTTCGGATAAATAGGAAAAGTAAATATAATAAAATAAAATGGCACTCAGAGGAAGTGTTCTTAACTTTCAATGTGAAGCTTCCTCTTTGAAGCAACAAAACAATTTTTTTAATAATTTAGCCTCTGTTTTAGTTGATCTTGTGCTTAGACCTTAATTTAAAATTAATAACAACAACTTTAACTAAATTTACATTATATATAAAAATATTTTTTTACCATTTTTTTTACATTTTTTAATATGAAAATGACTTAACACACAAAAAATTGTTAGAATTCAAACTTTTTTTTGCATGAAGTCATATTTTTGGTATATAAATCTAGGAAAATATATGAAAAATAAATTAAAAATTGAAAATGGTACATCCTTCACAAAATGGACCATCTCTAAGGAAGTTTATTGACTTAAAGTGCAAATATCCTACTTTGAAGCACCAAAACCAAGTTTTGTAATAATTTGGCCTATTTTTTGAGTTGACTTTGTGCCTAGGCATTACTTTAGCAATATAATGAGTAGTGTGAATTAAAATCACCAATTTTTTTATGTAAACATATTTATTTTCCATTTTCTAGAATTGTTTTATCGGGAAAGTAAAATAATACCTTAAGTTTGTCATAAAGTGAAACTTTTGGCAAGGAGTCATATTTTGGGTATGTAAGCTTGGGATAAATAGCAGAGGTCAATATAATAAATGTAAAAGGTGTTTCCATGCAGTTTCTTAATTGAATGCCAAGCATCCGAACAAATTTATGTAATAATTTTACCCCTTATTAAGTTGATCCTATGTGTAAGCCTTACTTTAGCATTAATAATGAGTAGTATGAATCAAAGTCGTCAGTTTCATGAAAATACTCATTTATCATTTTGTAGAGTTGTTTGATACCTAAAACTTGTGAGAAAATTGTAAAATTGCCACTTATAATTTGTATCGATACCAGTGGCATTGTTGTTTCTCGGCACGCTACACCACTGAAGAAAGGGCATTTCCTGCCTTAATATTTTTGTGTTGTTTGTTTTCAACACAACTAAGGTTTTATCATGTGCTAAGTATATTGCAGGTTTTATCATTGTCAAAGCACAAGACGGTGTTCTTCCTAGCAATGGAGAAGGGTTTAAATTTTCATCAAGAATGGTCGCTTGGTTTGGAAGATGGAGATGATGTCTGCCCTGAGTCCGGAGACTCTGGGGTCTAGGACCGGATACTCCGGCCTGGTCTCCGGGCCTATCTCTGCCCCCCTAGAAATATCTTTGTATGGATCCTCGGAGTGCTGCCCGGAGTCGAGCCTCACCCCGGATACTCCGGTTCAGGGGCCCAGAGACTACAGCCATGTATCTGGCCTAGTCTCCGGGGCTCCCAGTATAATACCCCCCCCCCCCGGAAACCTGACCAGAGTCCTGCCTCCACCCCGGATACTCCGGCCCTAGTCGGAGACTACAGCCCTAGGGACCGGAGACTTCGGTGTTAGTGATTCTTCAATGGCTCTATTTTTAGAGGAGGCTATTTATACCCCCCCCCCTTCTTCCCCAACTGAAGGATGTGGCTTCTACTCTCTCTCCTCCATTGTTGTTGAGCTTCAACCTCCTAGTTATCCCTCCCTAGCCACTAGAACTTGATGCCCCTTGGGGAATAAAGGGAGGAGATCTAGACCTAGCTTTCTACCAAAGGGATTTGTGTTTCCCCACCATTAGTGTAAGTTGTTGTTTCCCTAGGGTTTGAGGAAACCCTAACTTGAAGAAGTCGCCCTCCATAGCTCATCCTTTTTTGTAAGAGCTTCAGGGTCGTCTTTGGAGCCTCCAATTCAGTTGTGGAGAAGTGCCCCAAGGTTTTGTACAAGGTTTAGGTCGCCACCTTGAAGGCCACCGTATAGTGGATTGTATGCTTGTCGCGAGGCAGGTGCGCGGGAGAATAAGGTGAGGCCTTTTGTGGAACTGGTGGTCTTAGTACCTCCCACACCTCCAATGGAGATGTACTTCCCCTCAAAGGTAAGGAACTTCGGGAAAACATCTATGTGTCTTATCTCGGTGACTTGTATCGTTTAATCCTTATTATTCTTGTTTCTTGCTTGCTTTCTTGTCATATAGGTTGTTGCACTTAGTTGCATATCTAGGGAACTTACTTTGTGTCGATCCTTAATTTGAGAAAGAAAATAAAAATTGAGTAGTGCCTATTCACCCCCCCTATAGTCGCTTATACCGATCTTTCAATTGATATCAGAGCCTCCGCTCTTACTTTGGCTTAACTTCCTAAGAGAAGTATGAGAGACGAGAAGAAGGGGCATGAAAACCCTCAAGAATCCTCTCCCATATCTAAGAAAGATCTTACCGAATCCTTGGATTTGGTATGGGGAGAGATGAGAGCCATGTTTGAGTTTTATCTTGGTAAAAAGGTTGTTGATGTTTCCGATGCCCTTGATGGCTCATAAAGTGGCGACAAACCGATGGATGGGTCTCACAAGGACGAGTCCGCCGGTGAGGGCACCAACAAGGAAAAAGATAAACCTCATGGAAGTGTGCCTCCACCTCTAAGTTACAATAATGTTCCCCTTACTACACCTCATATCAACCATCATGGTCCTCCTCCTAAGCTTGATGGGTCTAATTTCGCCAATTGCCAATATCTTATGTGTTCTCACTTAAAAAGTTCAAGTGTTCATCTTTGGAAGGTTATGGAGTATGGATTCAATCCGCATAATCCCTACAACATGACGCCCACGGAAGATATCAACTATCAACTCAATGCCACCGCTTTGTCCATTCTCCAAGATGCCTTGACCCATGAGCAAATGACTCACATTTGCTCCTATGAGACCACCAAAGCAGCTTGGAATTCTCTTGAGAGTGTGTCAATATTGGCAACAAGAGTATTCAAAGCTCCAAGTTCGAAGAAATGTGTCGTGGTATTGCCGACGAGTACGCCATGGAGGGGTCCTCACAGTGCGTGTTTAGAGACGTGGGGGAAGGCGGACGGTTGACAGGTACGAGGTAACACAGCTTACCCAGGTTCAGATCCCACGATGGTGGAGGAATCCTACTCCTGCTATAAATCACTATAAGGGCAATACACCGAGTTACAGGGATTGGTTCGGTGTGCGAGGTTGTCTGAAGTTGTGCCCTAAAGTCTCCCATAAGCCCGACTTATATAGTCGCTAGGTCCTAGGGTTACAGGGAAAAGTCCTAGCCGGACATGTTACAGAGTCCTACACCGTCTATTACTAGTCTTGTGTATCTTGCACTCCAAGGCTCCGGGTACGCTGGTGACTCCACCATAGCCTTCCTTTATCCGGCATGGGACTCCCTTCTGGATTCATCTAATTGGGCCGCCCAGCAGGCCATAGGCCATGCTACAAACTGTGGGCCACCCGGGTTATCCGGATAGGTGACATGCTATGAGGATACCCATATAGCATATCCCCAACAGTAGCCCCCGGAGAACTCCGAGATCTTGCACCGTCTTGCCTTTTCAGATGAATGCTTTGTCTAATTGGATGTCGGCAAATCGTAAAGCAATATCTTGTAGTCCTCCCAAAGAACCCTGCAAAGCTTTATCCATCTTCAACTTGTAAGCCGAAGAAATGCTGAATCTTCCATCGTACTCTTCCGTAGACGGATTGGATCCGTCCATGTCGGAATCTTCGATGTGACGGCTCATCTGCCCATGTCAGCTAGGACGACGTAGGCTTAGGTCAGCGACGCCTCGTAACTCACACATGCAGAGAACGCAATGATGTCCGATTTTCCCGCGCGAGCAATACGAACCGTTGGCGGCGACGGTTGGAGATGTGGCGAAATTTCCGCGCACGTTCGCGAACACGTCGTCTACGCGGCAACCGTCTGATCAAGCTGCACGAATCTTGACTCTGGGGATGATAAATAGTAACCGTGGGGAAATTTCCACTTTTTACCTCATTCTCCTCGCATCATCTTCTTCCTCCAGTCGCGTGCCTCCTCGAGCTCTCCACGAGAACTCTCGAGAAAACCCTAGCTCCAATCTACACTAGTGACCTCCGTACCCACTCCATGGCCAGCAGCAGCACTTCCCCATCGATGGCGGCGCCAAGCGAAGCCGCGGCGAAGCCGGAGAGCTCCATCGTCGTGCCTCCAGAGGGTTTGGTCATCCCCGCATCGGTGGTGATCGAGTCCACCGGCGGCGACCTTAATCTGGCGGCGCTAGAGCCGTTGGAGGAGGAACTGGACTCGCACAAGGGCGACTGGCGTGGCTCAGATATCACAGACTGTGATATCCAAGAGCTGATCGCCGAGGGCTACCTCCCTGCGATGGAGGGGCTCGCCTGGCGGGCGGCACGGGCCGGTGAGGTGACACCTTCTCCCCAAGCCGGATAAAAGGTGTACCTCAAAGCTCAACTGGTACACGGTGTCTCCCTACCCATCTCCAACTTCTTCCTCTCCGTCTTGAACCACTATAGGGTCCAGCCCCAGAACCTTTCCCTCAATAGTATCTTAGTGCTAAGCAACTACGCGGCGCTCTGCGAGGGATACTTAGGGATAAGGCCTAGTTTAGACCTCTTTGTGTACTTCTTCACCGTCAAAGTGCAGCTGGACATAGCAAGGAAGATCTTAGGAACTGCGGCACCATAAGCTTCAAGATTCGACCTGGGCGGCAGTTCCCGACATCGTCGGCCACGAGTCCTGCAAAAACTGGCAACGGATGTACTTTTATGGCCCAGACATCCCTCTGGCTGGCCGACAAGTTACGTGCCCGGACTTCGTTGACGGAGCCGCCGCTGAAGCCTCATCTTGGAGATCCCAGGCCTCCCTTCCCTCCGACCTCAACGCTTCTCGTGCCATAAGGCGGATCGAATGGTTCGTAGAGACGGGTTTGACTGGCTTGGACCTAGCCATGTGCTGGTTCATCAGGCGAATCCAACCTCTGCAGCACCGCGCGAAGCTCATGCACGAGTATACCAACGACAGAAGGGATAGTCTCCGCATCTCCGTGGACAACTTCTCGAGCGACTCCGTCAAGCTCCGCCTTAAGGACATCGTCAAGGTGAAGGATAAGAAGCGTGGCTTCACGATCACCTACGACATGTTCGTAGACGGCAAGTGCCCAAAGGTAGGTATTTATTTTCCGTATATAACATATACTCCAGTTCTTCCGTTTTGCAAATGTCATCTTATCTAACACGGTGATTTCTCACTTAACAGCTTAGCGATCTAGAGGAGGGCAACCTGGCTGCCCAAATCTATGATCCAAAGATGAAGGAAGTCACGGTCGTGTCCAACGACGAAGCTCCATTGGCGCGGAAGCGGAAGAGCTCCACCTCTGACGCTGCCGACGGAGGCAAGAAGAAGAAGACGGAGGGTGGAGCCTCCAAAAAGACTACCGCCGCCTTGGAGGCGGAAAAGAGAAAAGTTACTGGGATTCCTTTTGCCAAAGCACCCCCACTTGTGTAAGCTTCTCATTCTCCGACATTGTCTATTTATCTGTCTTGCTCCTGTACTTATGCATTTTGCACGTCTCAGGAAGAAAGCCACGACCAGCCTCAAGAAGACCTCCAAAACATCGGGGTCTTCTCGAAATATTAAGGATATGCTGCATCGCGACGCCTCCCCCGCCATCGCCCCTGCCACTCCTGCCGTCAAGCCCTCGTCTGCCCCGACAAGCTCACAAGCTAAGGAGGCATCTGGCCCTTCCGCCATGGAAGTGGACTCAGGTGCTTCTACCGAGGTTGCAGTCGTCGACGAGCAGGCGATGCAAGAGAGTACCGCCCAACAAATGGCTGAAGCTCCGGCTAAGGATGCCATCGGTGGCAGCAAGGCGGTGGTGGAAGATGGTACTTCTGCCGAAGGCGGCGCCCTTGCTCCCCAGAAACCTTTTGAGTTCCCAAAGATAGTCTACCCAGCGCTTACGCCGAGTAGCACAACTCTGGTTCCCGGAGCAGCACTGACATCTCCGACGTGCGGTCTTGAGGAGCTCCTCTGACAAGCAGAAATCTTGCGAGGAAATAGCATCTCCTTTGGCAAGCTGCTAGCCGAGAGCGCTACAAACCTCAAGATCATTGCACTTGTAAGTTTTATTTGCCTTTTGCATTTCATATGAGTATCCCACTGTAGCCCCCGAGGATGTAGACGGAAAACCATAGGCTTTTGCGTCTAGATGCTCTAAGAGTGACTAAGCTAGAAAACTTCTCACTGTAGCCCCCAAGCATGTAGATGGAATGGATTATTCCGACTAGATGCTTTAAGAGTAGCATACGCAGTGTTTATAAATTTTAGTACTGTAACCCCCAAGCTTCTAGTTGTAACTGAATTAGTTCTGACTAGATGCTTAAAGAAAGCTAAGCACATAGCTGAGTTAAAAGCTTTATACTGTAGCCCCCAAGCTTCTAATCAAAAACTGAATTAGTTCTGACTAGATGCTCAAAGAAAAGCTAAGCATGTTGCTAGGTTAAAAACTCTCGCTGTAGCCCCCGAGCGTCTAGTTGGAAGATTTCCGGCTAGATGCTCCAAGCAGACTAAACAATGTTTTAACTTTGTCCTTTTTTCCACAGAACGAGAATGCTCGGAGGGGTATGGCCAATGAAAAGTACCAGAAGATGCGCGCAGATCTTGAAGCCGAAAAGGGTAAAACTGCCATCTTGAAGGAACAGATCATCAAAAACAAGAGTCTGTTTTCTTTTTGCGCATTCCGTCTTGGTTTTGTGCCTATATTCTCTGAGTAGTCACTGTGTACTTTGGTTTCTCCGACTTTGCAGAACATGTTGCCAAGGCCAAGGACATTGTCGAGCAATCCAAGCACATTCAGCAGCTGGATAGCGAGAACAAGATCCTTAAGGAGGAGAGGAAAGACATGCTGAAAATGCATGAGGATTCAATGAAGGCCCTGCAGGACTCCGCCTCCACGGAAATCACTCGCTTGAAGGAGGAGATTGCGATCTTAAAAGATCAAAAGCAAGCTGTCGATGAGCAGAATCAACGCCATAGCGAGGCGTATAAGCTCCTTCAACAATAGAATGAATCCTTGGCGGACACCCTCTGGCAAACTAAGGCCAGCATCTTCAGTAAGTTTTCTCCGTCTTGGATTTCTGTAGTCCGGATACTTTGAATTGTTGAACTCATGCGCTCCTTGTCAGAATTTGCAGCTCCTATGGGTTTAACCCGATCGCCTCCTCCAGCCAAGGAATGCATGGTTCTTGCCGGCAACTTCATCAACACCGCCATCACGCAAGCCAAAGAGATTGCCAAGCCCCTCCAGATAAACATCAAGGCATCGGACTCCGTGGCGAAGCACTCGGAGATTTTGCGCCGAGCCCCCGAGCGTATCACAAGCTAGAAAGCTTCATGTGCACGAGCTGGCGCAAGGATGGCGCTGTCGATGGTGAAGGCACACTATGAAGATGCCGACATCGACACGGTGACCTCTGGCATTCCCGACACAGACGATGATGGCAAAGAGATTAATCATGAAGCCATCTTGTCATTGCTCGCGGTTTATGACACCAGAGTTTCCGAGTTTGTGGACGTCGACGTCTTCGTGCCTATGAACATCATCGACAGCGGCGACCAAGGTTCCTCTAAGTCCCACCATAGCGCCGACTTCGAGGGTGGCTCTCCTGCTGGTGATGATGCTGCCTCCAAGTCACCTGCGCCAAAGGAGTGAAAGAACAACTTTGTAATATTTGTTTCACCTTTGGTGTACATGTGGAAAAAACTATGTTTATGTAACCTAAGGAGGAAAACAATGGTTGTTATTTCCTGCTACTCAAGAATTAGTTTCCATCATGTATATATTTTTAAGCAAGTTCTGGCTTATCCATTACTTTGGTTACTATGCTTGACTTTTGGTGAGTCAGAAGACTCGTTGTCGGAACCATGCGCTTAGGTGATGATGCCCAATGGCACCGTTAATAACCTGAGCACAAAATCGCCGACAATAAGTGCCAAAAGTCACTACTCTAGAATCCACATAAAAACGACAAAGAACGTGTAGACCAGAAAACTTAAGCTAACGCCCGTAGGCGGAATTTTCACAAGTGCAAACGCAAATCTTGTGCATAAAGGTTTTACATGATCCAAAAATGAACACTAAAGGAGGTAAAAGACTCAAAAATATGAGTGAACCAGAGAGCTTTATTTCATTGATCATATAAGTGGTACACAATTAGATAAAAAATGCTAAGTGTAAAAAGGACGTAGTTGTGCTACGTTCCATGGCCGATCAAGCTCCGGGTAGTCATCATCCGGGTCACGTCGCTTACGCTTATGATCCTCGTGGGGTCTATCCTTCAGTTCACGATTGTCAACAAGGTACTAAGACCCATTGAGTAGCGCCTTGCTTATGATGAACGGTCCTTCCCATGGCGGGGATAATTTGTGTGACTTATTCTGCTTAAGTCGGAGCACCAAATCCCCCTCTTTAAACGAGCGATGCCGAACGCGGCGACTATGGTAGCTGCGTAGCTTCTGCTGGTAGATGGCGGATCTTTGGCATGCCAAAACATGCTCTTCCTCGAGAAGGTCCACATCTAGTCGTCTGGATTCTTCAGCGTCATCTTCGTCGTAGGCGGCAACTCTTGGTGAATCGTGAAGGATGTCGGAAGGCAGGATGGCTTCTGCTCCATATACCATGAAGTAAGGGGTGTAGCCGGTGGATCTGTTGGGTGTAGTTCGTAAACTCCACAGCACAGATGGCAATTCTTCCGCCCAGGCTCTAGCTGCTCTATGTAGCGGTGCCTCAAGACGTGGCTTGATTCCCTGCAGAATTAATCCATTGGCTCGCTCAACCTGACCGTTGGATTGTGGGTGTGCCACAGATTCAAGGTCAAGTCGGATGCCTTTCTCTCAACAATAGGCCTCCACTTCTCTGAGTGATAAATTGTTGCCGTTGTCGGTGATAATGCTGTGTGGGAGACCAAATATCACCACTAGATCCCTGACAAACCTGAGGGCAGTTTCCCCATCAAGCTTTCTAATGGGTTTAGCTTCTATCCATTTAGCGAATTTATCAACTGCTACAAGCAGATGTGTAAACCCACAAGGTGTCGTTTGTAACGGTCTCACCATGTCCAGCCCCCAGACCGCAAACGGCCAAGTTATTGGTATTGTTCGCAGTTCTTCAGTAGGAACATGTGGTTGTCGGGCATAATACTGGCATCCCATGCATGTCTCAACCAGCTTGTCGGCGTCCGCCTTCATGGTCAGCCAGTAGAATCCTTGCCGGAAGCTTTTGCAACCAATGATCGAGGAGCGGCGTGATGCCCGCAATCTCCGAGATGGATTTCGCGCAGGATTTCCATACCTTCTAGCTGGGAAACACACTTTAGGTATACACCAGTAGTGCTCCTTTTGTAGAGTTGCCCATTGATTATGGTATAACCCTTTGCTCGTCGTACTATTTGCCGTCTTTCAACTTTGTTGTCGGGCAAAGTTCCGTGTTCGATATATTCCATGAATGGTTTTGTCCAAGCCGGAGGGACCTTAGTCACCATGTTGACGAAAGAGTCAGCTCTATCCGGGTTGTCGATGTCGGCTCCCTTCACAGATGGTGTGCGCAGATGCTCTAGGAAAACTTTTGGTAGAATTTGCTTGTGCCCTGATCCAAGTTTAGACAATAGATCAGCCGCCTTGTTTTGCTCCCTAGGTACATACTTGACTTCGTAGCCCAAGAATCTCTTGGCTATCTCGTCTACTTCGTCTCAATATGCCGCCATCATAGGATTCCGCGCATTCCAGGTGCCAGCCACCTGCTGGGCAACCAAGTCGGAATCTCCACAGCAAACTATGCGCTTGATGCCAATATCCTTAACTACACGTAGTCTATGAATGAGTGCTTCATACTCCGCCATGTTGTTTGTAGCCTCGAAGTGGATCTGCATAACGTAGTGTAGCTTGTCTCCTGTTGGTGACTGTAGCAATACACCAGCCCCCGAGCCGTTGAGCAACTTTGATCCGTCAAAGTGCATCACCTAGTACTCTGGTTCCGGCAACGAAGTAGCATCTGGCATCTCCGTCCAATCTGCAACAAAATCCGCCAAGGCTTGTGATTTGATAGCGTCGCGTCTCTTGTAGGTGATCATGAAGGCGGCAAGCTCAATGCCCCACTTCATGACCCTTCCTGTAGCGTCGCTGTTGTTGATAATGTCGGACAGTGGAGTCTTTCTCACCACTGCGATTGGGTGCTCCTGAAAGTAATGCCTCAGCTTCCGAGAAGCAAGGAATACTCCGTAAGCTATCTTCTGGTAGTGCGGGTAACGCTGCTTGGACTCCGTCAAGACCTCGCTCACATAGTAAACTGGTCGTTGAACTCCGTGCTCATAGCCTGGTTCCTTCCGCTCTACCACGACGACGATGCTGATTACCCGGTTGGTTGCCGCCATGTAGATTAACAGGGGTTCTCCAGGCTCGGGTGCTGCAAGGATGGGCGCTGAGGAAAGAATCTCCTTGAGCTGCTTCAATGCTGCATCTGCTTCGTCCGTCCATGTGAATTTTTCCGCCTTCTTCAGCAACTTGTACAGTGGCAGAGCCTTCTCTCCAAGTCGGCTGACGAACCGACTAACTGCTGCAATAGAACCTGTTAGTCGTTGAATGTCCTTTAGGCATGTCGGACGGTTTATGTTTAAGATGGCCTTGATTTTCTCCGGGTTGACCTCGATTCCGTGTTGGGAAACAATGAAACCCAACAATTTGCTGGCTGGAACCCCGAAGACGCACTTCTTAGGGTTAAGCATCATGTTGTATTTCTGGAGGTTATCAAAGGTTTCTTTTAAGTCGGAGATTAAGTCGTTTGACTTTTTAGACATCACCGCGATATCGTCCACATAGGCGTGAACGTTCCGACCAATTTGGTCGTGGAGGCAGCATTGCATTGTCTACTGGTACGTAGCACCTGCGTTTTTCAGCCCAAAGGGCATCGTGACATAGCAAAACGTGCCATATGGGGTAGTGAACGAAGTGGCCAATTGGTCCGACTTCCTCATCTTGATCTGGTGGTATCCTGAGTATGCATTGATAAAACACAAAAGCTTCGAGCCAGCCATCGAGTCAATGACTTGGTCAATGCGAGGCAAAGCAAACGGATCTTTGGGACATGCTTTGTTCAAGCCGGTGTAATCAACACACATTCTTAATTCATTGGTTCCCTTTTTGGGGACAAGTACAGGATTGGCCACCCATCGGGTGTGAAGGACTTCTCGGATAAATCTAGCTTTACATAACCTAGCTATCTCTTTGCCAATGGCGCGTCTCTTCTCATCTCCAAAGCGTCGTAGAGGTTGTTTCACTGGTTTGCATTTTGGATCAATGTTTAAGCTGTGCTCTACAAGTTCCCTAGGTACACCTTTCATGTCGGCAGGTTGCCAGGCAAAGATGTCCTTATTCTCACGGAGGAACTCGACGAGCGCGCTTTCCTATTTGGGATCCAGGTTCGTCCCAATGGCGGTGACCTTGGAGGCATCGCCTACCACAAGTTCCACCGGCTTGGTCTCGATGGCGGCCTTGAACGCAGGAGCGGAGTCAGAGATCTACTTCTTTGATGCGGGCATCTCTGAGTCATCGACCTTGCTCTGGATCTCTTTGAATTCTTCGCTGTAGAGGACAGCTTCTGCAATGGCTGCTTCATTGATCTTGCAGTCCCTTGCCTTGGTAAAGCTTCCGGATACAGTGATGACACTGTTTGGTCCGGGTATCTTGAGTTTGTTATAGACGAAGCATGGCTTGGCCATGAACGTGTGGAATATGTCGCGGCCAAATATGACGTGGTACACGCTCTTGAAGGGGACCACATCGAAGGTCATGCTCTCTTGGCGGTAATTGTTAACATCGCCAAAGGCAACCTGAAGTGTGATGCACCCAGGGGACCGAGCCTCCCGACCAGGAACTACGCCGTGGAAGATTGTGTTGGTCCGCCTTAGGTTTGCCTCCATCAAGTTCATCTTCTGCAGTGTATCCAGGTACATGATGTTGATGCTGCTTCCACTATCCACCATACACTTGGTGAACTCCACATCGTCAATCAAGGGGTTGATGACCATGGCGTACTGGTTCTCCGTAGGTATAAGGTCTGGGTGGTCCGTCCTGTCCGAAGTTATTGGAACCTCCAACCAGCGCAGGTACTGGGGAACTGGGGGGAGAGTGGCCATCAGGATCCTTAGAGAGGTCTTCTGTTGTCAGACGGTGGGGGTGCCAAGGAAAGTGTGGTAGACTGGTGCCTTCTTTGCGAAGGGGTTCTTGCCCTTGTCGTCGCTCTTGGCGACGTGCTTGGGGTCAACGTCTTCGTCCATGTCACTTGAATCCTTGGACTCCTCCTCTTTCTTCTTCCCCTTGCCCTTGCCTCGCGGTATGTTCTTCCGACTTTGCTTGTAGCCGGACTCCGGGTATTCCTTGAGGTCGTTGATGAACTTGCAGTGTCGATTGGTATGGGTGGCCTTGCCGTTGGCATCGAGGTGTACAAGGCACGTCATATCGCGGTACTCCTCGTAGGTTTGGCGAACGCGGAGCGGCGCCGAGATGGTTTCACTTCCTCGTTGCTGCCCACGACCAGCTCCCCTTCCTCGGCCACGTTGTCCGACTTCTCCTCGTCCTGCAAAAGTCATAGCGACCATGTCGGTAGATTGATTTTCTTCTGGAGCGGTTTTCCGCTTTGTACTGCTCTTCCTCCGAGCTTGAGTTGGAACGGCTGTTGACGGCAAGGAGCCACGAGCATCGTCGTCGGCAGCTGCGAACTCACTAGCCAACTGAATCATCTGGTTCAAGTCAAGCTGGTGATTGTCCTGCAAGCGCTTCAGCTTATGTCGGAGCAACGTGCCCCTTTCCAACCCATCGATGAAGGCGGCCATGGCGGTCTGAGTGTGCACTCCTGCGCAGGAATTATTCATATCCAGCCAGCGGGAGAGGTAGGCGCGAGATGTCTCGTCTTTCTCTTGCACGCACCGCTGTAGATCGCCAACTGTGCAGGGATGTTTGTACGTACCCTCGAAGTTCTTGGTGAACGCTTCTTGCATGTCCAACCAATTGCAGATGGATTTCTTCGGCAAGTCATCAATCCATTGACGGGCTGTGCCCGCTAACATCAATGGGAGGTACTTGACGGCGACGTTGGGGTTGCCTCCAGCAATCTCCACCGCGTTGACGTAGTCCTGCAACCATGTGGCTGGCTTGGCGGTGCCGTCATAGGGCTTGATGGTCTTGTCAATTCGGAAACCTTTGGGGTAAGTTGCGGACCGTATTGCAGGTCCAAAGCAACGTGGTCCCAGGTATGGTCCTTCCCGGGCCTCGTGGATCTTATCAATCTGCGAACGTGCATCTATGGCTCCGGGTTCTTCTTCTTGTCAACAGGGGATGGGCTGCGTGAATGACACGGGCCTCCTCCGCCATGGTGACTGCTTGGTGGTGACGGAGGCGGAGGTGGCGGTGGGTTAGCCTTCTTGCTGTTACCCTCCTGCGACGCCTCATGTCTGTCATGGTGGCTTGTCGGACATGGAGGGTCGTGGTGTGACCTGATCCTGTGCCCTTGGTTGCGCTCTCCGTCATGACGGGTATGCTCCGCGTTGTCGCAGATGACGATGTCGCACTGCTTTGGTGGGGGCATATCCGTACGATGGTGAGCCTTGTAATCTTCGCGATGTCGCGGAGATCGGGGCGGTGGCGACGGGCGACGAGGTCGGGCCTTTTCTCCGTGGTCGGAGGATATAGGGATGGCATCCTTCCTGTTACGCGCGTCCTTCCGTCTTCGTTCTAATGAACCCGTCTAGGACCCGACATCAAGAGGAGATCTGTCCCTTGGCGGCTTGTACTGGCTAGACTAGCAAAGTGCTGGGTCGGACTCAAGCCTCTGAGAGGTGGCCTTTTCCTGCTGCTTCACCGCCTTGGCCACTAGGTCGTAGACCTGTTCCACTGCCTCGGGCGATCTATCCTGCTCCAGAAGGGTCTTGGCGACGGCGAGGTTAAGGAGTGGGGTGGGCATCACCTGCTTGCCTTCACTGTCAATGTATGGCTTGGCTTGTGCCGGCTTCGAGGAAGCCATCCTAGGTTGCACCATACACCAGAATCATTAATGACGCGAGCCGGAGCTTTCTTAGCCTTCTGCTGTTGCTGCAAAGTCTTGTACTCGGCCTCCATTGCTCTAGCTCTCTCTATAGACTTCTGCGCGTTGACCAGATCACGATCTAGCTTAGCGCCTTGCTCCGTGATGGCCTACGCTTCCTCCAGCAGCTGCTGGCGCTTCTCGTCAAGCTGGGTCACGTTCCGGATATGAGCAACGGTCAGTGGCTCGACGAGGAGATTGCCGTACATCACTCTATCAGCTAGAGTAACTTGGGCTGCTGCAGACGTGGATGCTGGAGGCGGCAAGTTTGCGGTGTTGTTGTTGCTCGGGTCGGTGCCGAGTTTCTGCGGCTGCTGCATTGGGTTAGGCGGAGGAGGCATGACTTTTGCACGATCGTCGTCAGCAGCAATAAGTGTCCCCTTCCCCTTTTCCAGTGATGTAGGCGGAGCTCGTCCGGGTTGATCTTCATCCATCGCCGTCCCAATGGTGACGAACACCCCTCGGGATGCGACGGTGTTGTTGGCTTGCTTGTCGCGAGAGTACTCCTCCTCCTTCTCCTGCATAGCGGAGTCTAGCTCTTTTGGACTGAAATCTATCTCCTCTGAATCTACACTGAAATCAGCATAAAGCGCGTCAATGACAGAGTCGGAGGGTGCCAGGACTTCCTCGATGACGGGCGGTGGAGGTGCAATGGCAGCGACGATGGCTGGGGGTGGTGGTGCCGCTGCGAAGATGGCGGCCGGAGGCGGCGGTGGCTGAATCGGAGGTTCTCCGTCGATGAGTGCGAGTGCTTTCTGGGCTTCCGCGTCAGCCTCCGTGTAGTTGTTGACGATGCTCACCATCTGTTCAAGGGTAAGGCATCCTGTTGCCTGCTGCCATCTTAAAGAATGTCGGAGAAGCGTGCCACGGTCTAGTCCTTCCACGAAGTGATTCAAAGCGTTATCATCGGGGTAATGGGCCAGATCGGCTTGTATACGGAGCCACCTGGCCAGGTAATCGTGGGGGGTTTTGCCTTCTCTCTGAACGCAGCGCGCCAGATCGAAGATGGTAACCACGCTGACGAACTTGGATCTCTGCTGTCCAGACGCACGAGCGAAGCCGGCGGACTTGCAGTGATCTTGCAACTTTATATCCTGCACATGGGCGGTTTGGGTGGGCCTTGAATTTTTCCGATCTTTGTCGGCAAACTCCGAAGAGAGATCCGACATCGATCCTTCCGTGAACGTATCATGCCCGTAGGCGGTCCGTGCGGGCCTTGATGCTCCTTCGACTCCCAGGGAACTAGTGCCCGAGTCGGTTTCGCCGATGAAGAGGTGGATGTCTCCGATAGGAACAATCGAACACCATGTAGGGTTCTTCTTCGCCGGGATCCAGAACTCATCAGGGGGACGATCGGAATGTTGCCGGAGAAGAGAACACGACCGATGGCCACGGTTTCGCTGATTCCTGCGAAGATCTTGGTCCTCAACCGCTGAAGAGCCTGAAGCGCCTCTTGCCCCACGATGGGCGCCAATTGTCGTGGTATTGCCGATGAGTACGCCATGGAGGGGTCCTCACAGTGCGTGTTTAGAGACGTGGGGGAAGGCAGACGGTTGACGGGTACGAGGTAACATAGCTTACCCAGGTTCAGATCCCACGACAGTGGCAGAATCCTACTCCTGCTATAAATCACTATAAGGGCAATACGCCGAGTTACAAGGATTGGTTCGCTGTGCGAGGTTGTCTGAAGTTGTGCCCTAAAGGCTCCCATAGGCCCGACTTATATAGTCGCCAGGTCCTAGGGTTACAGGGAAAAGTCCTAGCCGGACAGGTTACAGAGTCCTACACCGTCTATTACTAGTCTTGTGTATCTTGCACTCCAAGGCTCCGGGTACGCTGGTGACTCCACCGTAGCCTTCCTTTATCCGGCATGGGCCTCCCTTCTGGATCCATCTAACTGGGCCGCCCAGCAGGCCATAGGCCATGCTACCAACTGTTGGCCACCCGGGTTATCCGGATAGGTGACATGCTATGAGGATACACATATAGCATATCCCCATCAAAATGCACTATGAAGCTGATGCCTTTGTCGGAAAGGATGATGAGACTCCCAAAGTGTTCTATCGGTGGGTCACCGCTCTCTCCATTAGGATGATTTACCATGGGAGCAAGGATGTTGATGACAAGTGGATCAAGCACAAGTTCATGCAATCCATCTTACCCTTTCGAAGAGACTTCACCAACAATATTCACTCAAGAGCGGATTTATATGCCATGTATTCAAATGAAGTGTTAAGTGAGTTTGTGTCTCTTAGAAACATCAACAAGACCGTCGATCATGCTCTTGCTCATTCTCGAAGGATGAATTCTCCTACTCTTTCCTTGAAGGCCAAGGCCCAAGTCTATGAGGAAGAATATGATGGCTTGGAGATGATAGGAGGTGATGCCTAAGACGTAAAGTGTGCCTTGCATGAGCATCTAGCTCTATCCTCAAGGACCTTTTAGAGGAATCAAGGAAAGGGAAATGCCTCTAGAGTCAACCCAAGCAACTCAAGGCCCAAGTTGAGATCATGCTACAATTGTCAAGAAACAAGTCACTTTGTTGCCGAATGTCCATATGAGAAGAGAGAATACCATGGAGGAGGCTTGTGTTGAAATCTAAGTACAAGCCCACTCCAGACAAGAACTTCGTCAAGAAAGTCCAAAACAAGAACTTAGGAAACAAGAACTTCCCAAACAAGAAGGAACCACAAAAATATGTGTTGATGGTTCGTGAAGAATATGAAGAAACTCAAGAGGATGAGAGTGATGATGAAGCTGGAGAGATTGTGGGGGTGGCCGCGACTGCCACAATTGCTACCGCTTCCGCTACCTCAACCGCTTCCGCTTCTACCTCAACCACTTAACCAACATCTCTCTTTGACTCTCCCAATGAGAATAAGCTCGTCACCAAGTCCACATGCCTCATGGCTAAAGCCTCCGTGGTAACTCCTTGATACCTTCGATCCTGATTATGGATGTAGTATAGCTCTTTTTCCCTAGTAGACCTAGGTTATAGAATCCTCGGGAAGAAGAAAGCATAGTAAAGTTACTTTAACGAACCTTCAGGAGTTTTAGAATTCTTTTTGAAGAGTTTGTGATATTTTGTTGTTGTCGATGATGGAGAGAGAGGGCCTGGGGCTTTTGGTTTCACCTATAGCTATGCAAACCATCTGATGGGAATAAAAGATAATAATAAAGCATGCATGTAATTGTTAGAGAAAGATAATTATATATGGGCAGTGCATCCATAATTGTTATTGCTTCCGCAACCGCTTATAGCAATAACCTACTAGTCTCATCCATAGAAGAAAGAGAACTAATGATATGCATAGTGATGTCACCGTTAATCCCAAGTAAATCCATCACATACATCCATACTACCCTTTCTGTCACTGGGGTTCCCATCCCGCAGATTAGTCATTACTCACACTCCCTATACCTGAATCAATCCTTGGGGTCTTGGGTACCTGACAAGTCCTTAGATTGAGGCAAGAGACGGTACAATAATCATCATGTCATACAAACTAATACATGACCCCATCTATGATAAATAACATGCACAAACTACATGGCTAGGCCTAAGCCATTAACCCAAGGAGAATTACTCACGCATAGAGATAAAATCAACAATCATAAACATTGTAATGGAAATCATGAGATTGATAGTAATAGTCTTACAATGTCGCCAATTGGAGATAAGATATACTATTACAAGTGGTGGAATATGGCTATGGTGGTGGAGAATGGTTTGGAGATTAGATATAGACATATCCCTCCGGTGTTGTGGTTTCTTATGGCTAGGTGTCGTTGGGGGTGCTACCAGAGAGTTTTCTCGTTGCCTGATGCCTCTTTATATAGGGGTCCCTTCATGAAAGTTCTTTTGTTTGACCTAGCGATGTCGGTGGCAACTATACGGCCGGAACTATATGGCTGGAATTTTATTCCCGTCGTATAGTTGGTCGCTAAAGCTTCTGCCTCCTTTCCACGACTCCTGGTTTCTTTGGGTTGTTGGAAATCTCGTATCTTTGACTTTAATGTTGTGATTCCCATCATCAAACATAATTATCTTCATAGGGAAAAATAGAAAGACAGGATTGCATACCCCTTTGATCATTAGGCATTAGTGGCAAGACTTAGAGAGATATTTCATCAAAAGTATGAATAATGTCTCGTTTAAATACGTACGTGGATGGCTATATTTCACAGCCATCAACCTCCCCTGGCTTAAACTTGATCGTCCTCGAGCAAGAAAACCAAAATCAAAAAGGAACTCAGCATTTAAACTGAAATAACGAGATGGTGATCTTACTCATGGTTGGTAGTCTCATGTTTCCTCCACTTTATTAATCTGAAAAACTTCAGCATAGATAGAGTAATGGCAAGCATATCATATGGGTTTTAATGAATCCTTATAGTGCAGCAAGATTATTGTTAGCATGGATGATTCAAATGAGTAAACTTTATTCCATGTCATGTAATCAACTCACAAGCTTGACTTTGAACAATAAAGTGTAATCATGTATAATTGAGAGTGTGAGAGTTTGTCATGAAAAGCATATACAATGAAGTATCTCAATTCTCCCACATCAATAAGTCAAGGTTTTTCAAGCACTACTTTTATATTCATTGTCCTTCAAGAATTTCAGTTCTTAAGTAATTGAGAGCATGCCAAAAAAATTAATTAGTTTATCGGGTTGTGATGGAAACTCATGGCATTACCAAGGTTTTTGTTCCTTTTTCATAATGATTACTCATATTAGTTAGAGGAGTGATTCCATCATGAAGACAACTACATGAGAATGCCAATAATCTTACCCATTATAGCATTGCTGCTACATATGTTTAATCAACTCATTGGTGAAATCTAGGAGTTTCCTCCATGAAGATCGTTTGTAGGCTAGCGGAGTTGTTGGCATCCCATGAAGTTTGACACGCATAAATCTATATCATTCTTATGATTCACAAGTCAAACTTTGGGATGCTCACAAAAATCGCTAAACATTAATTCAATTGAACAAATCCTTTCAAAGAGATCTATCAAGTCAATCATTATTTTCTGTGGTGTTGAGTGTCTCTAGGAATAAGCTTTCAAGACTAGACACTACAACACCTAGGCCTTCAATTGTTAGACCTTTTCTTATTACAATTTTTTAGCAAATTTTTAGGCAAGACTTGGTTAACTACAAGAGCTGGAACAAAACATACTCAACTTAATACCCATGCAAGCAAAATTTTACTCCAATATAAAGACTCACTCCACCAATATAATATCTTAACATTTACTACTAACTAGCATGGGTTTCTCAATCTTCAAAAGTGGGGAGTCATAAGGCATACCTCTCATGATTGGTTCCACTTCTCTCTTCCCTTTTGATTAGTTTCTTAGAAAATCGAAGTCAATCACTCTCCTGCAAATATGTGAGAACCACAAGGAGAATAGAAAAGAAAAAGGGAAATAAAGATAAATGGAGAAATATTTTTGTTGTTTTTGAGAGAGGGAATTAAAGAATAGAAAATTGGCGGCAAATCTCGTCCTTAAAATCTCAAAAAGAGATAAAATAACTAAAGATAAAGTGTTGGAGAAACCAACATGAGTGTTTATAAACTCAAATGAAAAACATAACCTCGAAATAAAATAAAACAAATGAATGCCAAATAAAGATAATGAGGAAACTTCCCCAAGCTTAGGCTTTTGCAAGCCCTTCAAATCATTGTGGTGGCGGGGAAAAGTAATTCCAGTTCGCCAATTGATTTGATAAATTACTAGTGGTTTCTCGGAGGTTCAGGGCAAGATTATGGGCGAGATTATGCATCCCCTCTATAGTTCCTCCAAGTTCTTGGAAGTCTTGATATGTAGAAAACTGGGTTGGTGGCTGCTCCTCTTGATTAGGAATTTCTTGCTCCCCATATTGGTCTTCATCCTCATCCATAGATCACTTATGTACGAGGAAATCGAACGAAATTGAGTAGAGATGAAGATCTCTTGAGGTTTTGACAGAGTTTAGAGGTAGAAGATAGAAAAAGGATTGAAGTTTTGGTATTAGGGGTACCTTCCCGTGGAATTTTTGTGGTCGTATGAACTATACGATCGGAACTATATGGCCAGAACATTTGTTCCCGTCATATAGTTGGTCTGACGGCAAAATTTTAGGGTTTCTTCCTAGCGGCGATATCTATAAGGCTGGAACTATACTGCCGGGATTTTTATCCCTGCCGTATAGTTGGTCGTTAAACCTTCTATACCTAGAAAAGAAAATTCGATGATGGCATAGATATCTATACGGACAGAAAAATATGGTTGGAATTTTTATTCCCGCCGTATATTTGGTCGTTAAACCTACTGGAGTCGTCAAAAAATTTATGTTTCTTCGAGAATTCTTTCTTAACCTGAAACTTAATGAAACACCATGTTTTGACAGAAAAATGATAGTCTAAATTGTCGACCAACATCAGCATATATAAAACAGGATTTTAGTACCACCGAACTTCCCCTCCTCAACTGGAGTTTTCTAGCACTCTTTATTCAACATGAAATTTAAACTAAAATTTAAAAACTTTACTCAAACCTTTATTTCACATGGGTTGTCTCCCATGAAGCGCTCTTTTATGGTCAAATAGCCTTGATGTTGCTCACTTAGGCCAGATAAGTGGAACACCCACTCCAAAATAGTTAGCCTTCAAAGTGATGGCCTCCTTCTCATCATGCTTGGATTTCTTCTTCCTGGGAAAATGAATAACAAAAGGATCCCACAAAGGCAATTGAAGCTTCACGTTCCTTTCATGCAGATTAATCAAATCCTTGATAGTTCTTAAGAGCAGACAACCTAATATAATAGGAGCAGTAGCATCTTCAGGCATGACAACAATAACAAAATCAATAAGAGCAGGACAACCTTTAATGTATACTAAAGTATTCTCTTTAATTTCTACTGCTTGTTTGTAGGTAGAATCTGCTAGATGTAATTTTAACTCGGTGATTTCAAAAGATCCAAGATTTAACTTATTAAAAAAGACTTTTTGGAATTGTTGAAACACTTGCACCTAAGTCACAAAGTGCAGCTATCTCATTAGTCCCTATCGGGGGGATCACCCCTAGGTAGGCTAACCGGACAAGATTCAAGGGAGATGTAACTGCCAGCCGGTTGATCCCAGCCGGATGTAAAAACTCAAAAGTAGGTTAAAGAGAAATATAGATCAAAGACAAACCGGTAGAACCATCAGCCGGAAAAAAAGACGCAGGCAAGGCACCTAGCCGGCTGGACCTTCACAGTCGGACCGCACCATCCAGACAAGGCAGTCAGCAGGATCGTACCAGCCGAACAATTTATACTAGGAAGGAAAATGTGCTAGGGTGATAGGTGCACAGTAGCCCTACGCCTCTAGCAGTCAGCGACAAGACAAGAAGACAGAGCCAGCGGCACGAACGTCGGAGAAGACGGCCTGTACCCATGTCGGGCGGGAACAAGAGCCACTACCCGTGTCGGTCGGGGCGGCCTCCACTGCCTATGTGCCGGTCGGGGGGCACAACACTGTACCAGACGTCACGGAGGTAGAACACTGTACCAGAATAGTCGGCTGGGCCCGCCTGTGGGACCCGCCAGTCGGCAGTGTCGTTGTCCATACCGCCTCGGTCCTATATAAGGGGCGGGACGGGCAACGTAGCAAGGGTTGGTCTCTCATGGTTATCTAGAACACATCAATATAGCTCGAGGAGTCTTTGTAGTTCTTGGTGTTCATCCAGCCAGACGGATCGGCGGGAGTAGGGGTGTTACCTCACCACGAGGGCCCCGACCCTGGGTACTTCTTGTGTCACTGACGCTTGCTTGTGCCCAATCCCGCCTATGAAAGCCGTCGCTCGCTTCCCTGCTGATACGTCGGAAATGTATCTATAATTTTTGAAGTTCCATGCTTGTTTAGTATCTACTTTGCTTTGTCTACACTTTGAGGTGTTTCTATATCTTTTCTGGAACTAACCTATTAACAAGTTGACACAGTGCTAGTTGACTGCTTTCTTCTGTTTTTGGTTCCAGAAAGGCAGAAAATCAATATTCTCGGAATTGGACGGGACAAAAGCCAAAGTCAATATATTACCGTGAGGGACACGAATCCAGAAGACGAGACGGACACGCGAACCAGGGCGGCCAAACCCCCCTAGGCGTGGCCAGGGGTGGGCCCACGCCTAGGCAGGGTGTGGCCCCCCTGGTCGCCTCCCGGCCTCGCCTCTTTGCCTATAAGAATCCCCCGATGTATAAACCCTAAAAAACCCGATCAATATTCCACGAAACCTTCTATAGCCGCTGCCACCGTCGTCCCTAGATCGGGGGGTCTGAAGTTCTTCCCGGCACCCTGCCGGAGGGGAGATCATCCCGGAGGCCTTCTCTCCGGTATGATGTGTGAGTAGTTCCACCTTGGACTATGGGTCCATGTAGTATCTAGATGGTTGTATCTCCTCCTTGTGCTTTCATGTATAGATCTTGTGAGCTCCGTTCATGATCAAGATCTAATCTATTTATAATCATGCATGTTGTGTTTGCGGGGATCCGATGGATATTGTGATTACTATGTCAGATTGATTAATGATTTTGTCTTTATGATTCTATCATGTCTGTGTTGTTTGTGATCTTGCATGCTCTCCGTTATTAGTAGCTATCTTGGCCAAGTAGTTGCTAGTGACTCCAAGAGGGGTATTTATGCTCGATGGTGGGTTCATGCCTCTAGTTTCTAAGGGAAGTGAGAGAAATCTCTTCGGTTGTAGATGTGTTGTTTCTACTAGGGAGAAAACAACAGTCTCTTGTTCATGGAACAAGTGGATTGTTTACCTTACACACTTTGCTTAAAGCAGTTGTCTGTTGCTTGCAACTTAATACTAGAGGGGGTTCAGATGATAACATGAAGGTGGACTTCTAGTCATAGATGCAGTTGGATGGCGGTCTATGTATCTTGTTGTATTGCCCAATCGAATCTCATAGGATCTTTTTGTCTGGTTTTGCATTGTTATGCCTTGCTCAGTTCCTGTCAATTGCCATGCTGTAATTTGTTTACCCTTGATGCCATGCTGTTTATCTAAGGAGAGCACCTCTAGTGAACTATGGACCCCGGTCCAATCTTTACCATTGATACATCTTCCTCTGTTACTTTACTTGCTACGAACCATTACCTTCCACACCATACGTTTAATCCTTTGTTATAGCAAACCGGTGAGCTTGACAACCTCACTGATTCGTTGGGGCAAAGTCTTGAGTTTGTGTTGTGCAGGTCTCCGCGTTGCTTGCAACACCCGTGTGATATTTCTTCCTCCTACTGGTTCGATAACCTCGGTTTCTTACTAAGGGAAAACTTGTGACTGTGACGGTGTCCGTAGGCGGGATTGGGTACAAGCGAGTGCGGTGAGACACAGGAAGTACCCATGTTTGGAGCCTTCGTGGTGAGATAAAACTCCTACTCATGCATGTCTATAAGTATATGCGGGTATAATCAGGCTACAAGGGTGTTCCTAGAGCTGTATCTGGAAATCATCTAGTCTAGCAGTGTGTGTGCCTAAGAGAGAGAGTGACAGAAATATCTCTCCGGGAGCTAGCGATCCAAGTGACTGTGAGCTGAACTGAGCCTCCCTGGTGCTTTATATAGGCAGCCCAGGGAACACAAGGTGGCCCACTTAGCCTAACTTTACTATTAGCTACAGTGTGTGGCATAGTGTACAATGTACAGTGCATAGTGTCTCACATAGTGTCACGTATAGTGACTACTATTTGCAACAGTGTCTGATAAAGTGATACACTATTGAGAATAGTGGTAGCAGCGGTATGGCAGCAGTGCTCTTGGTCCCTTCCTTGTTCCCTGGCTTTAGTCCTTGACTGATACTTGCCCTTCCTGATCTTCTCGTATGTGCCTGGGAGCTGCTTGATATGATGGGGCGATCGATCTTGGTGCTGGTTGGATGAGCCATAGGGTTGCTGATTGATCCGGTCATTCTTGACCATTGGAGGAACGGCGCCAAGAGCGATCAGCCAGGAGGCACAGCCGGCCTAGCCGGGTGCAGCGGTCCGCCAGGCAGAGGCGAGCCAACCTAGGCAGGGCGACCCAGGGGGAGGAGAAGGTCGGACCGAGCCGCTCGGGGACCAGCCAGGCGAGGCGGGAGCGGCCCAGTCGGGCGGAGGAGAGGCGTGTGGGCATGGGAGGCCTAGGCGGGGATGAGAAGAGCAGGCCTTGCGGGGGATCCGGCCCACGCGGAGGGTGGGAGCTCGCAGGAGAAGTGCAGCCAGATGGGCCAGTCGGCTAGGAGGGGGGCGACCGGCTGGAACTTGACGTGGAGCACTTCGTTGGAAACCCCAAGAGCAAGGTGTGATGAGCACAGCAGCAAGTCTTCCCTCAATAGAGACTGAGGTTATCGAGCCAGAAGGAGGAAGGAAACGTAACACAGGTGTTGCAAGAAACACGGAAACCTACACAACACAGACTCAAGACTTTGCCCCAACGAATTAGTGAGGTTGTCAAGCTCACTGGTTTGTTGTAACAAAGGATTAAACGTATGGTGTGGAAGGTAATGGTTTGCGGCAAGTAAACAGTAACGGTGGAAGATGTATCAATGGTAAAGATTGGACCGGGGTCCATAGTTCACTAGAGGTGCTCTCCTTAGATAAACAACATGGCATGAAGGGTAAACAAATTACAGCAGGGCAATTGACAGGAACTGAGTAGGGCATAACAATGCAATACCAGACAAAAAGATCCTATGAGATTCGATTGGGCAATACAACAAGATACATAGACCGCCATCCAACTGCATCTATGACTAGAAGTCCACCTTTAGGTTATCATCCGAACCCCCTCCAGTATTAAGTTGCAAGCAACAGACAACTGCTTTAAGCAAAGTGTGTAAGGTAAACAATCCACTTGTTCCATGAACAAGATACCGTTGTTTTCTCCCTAGTGTCAACAACACATCTACAACCGAAGAGATTTCTGTCACTTCCCTTGGAAACTAGAGGCATGAACCCACTATCGAGCATAAATACCCCCTCTTGGAGTCACTAGCAACTACTTGTCCAAGATAGCTACTAACAATGGAGAGCATGCAAGATCACAAACAACATAGACATGATAGAATCATAAAGACAAAACCATTAATCAATCTGACATAGTAATCTCAATATCCATCGGATCCCCGCAAACACAACATGCATTATTACAAATAGATTAGATCTTGATCATGAACGGAGCTCACAAGATCTATACATGAAAGCACAAAGGAGGAGATACAACCATCTAGCTACTACATGGACCCATAGTCCAAGGTGGAACTACTCACGCATCATACCGGAGAGAAGGCCTCTGGGATTATCTCCCCTCCGGCAGGGTGCCGGGAAGAACTTCAGATCCCTCCCCTCGATCTAGGGATGACGGTGGCGGCAACTACAGAAGGTTTCGTGAAATATTTATCGGGTACTTAGGGTTTCTGCATCGGGGGCTTCTTATAGGAGAAGATGCGAGCCAGGGGGCCACCAGGGCGGCTGCACCCCCCCAGGCACGGGGTGGGCCCACCCGTGCGGCCAGGGGGTGTGGCCCCCTGGTGAGCCTTCTCCGTCTCGTCTTCTGGCTTCGTGTTGCCCACGGTAAAATATTGACTTTGGCTTTTGTCCCGTCCAATTCTGAGAATATTGATTTTCTGCCTTTCTAGAACCAAAAGAAGAAGAAAACAGGCAACTGGCACTGTGCCAACTTGTTAATAGGTTATTTCCAGAAAAGATATAAAAACACCTCAAAGTGTGGACAAAGCAAAGCAAAGTAGGTACTAAACAAGCATGGAACATCAAAAATTATAGATACGTTTCCGACGTATCAAGCATCCCCAAGCTTAACTCCTGCTCGTCCTCGAGTAGGTAAGTGATAAAATAATATTTTTTGAGGTGACATGCACCTTCACAATAAAGATCCAACCATTTGCAAGCATTGAAAGCTGGGATCAAAGAACTCTAAACATGTGCATGAAACATGGAGTTCTAACAATAAGACAAAGTAACTATGCATGCAACATGAAAGGCTACAAACAAAGATCATGAATAACATGCATTGAAAAACGTTTGTTTGTCTCACATACAGAAAACATGGCATAGTGACAATCATCTTGTCCCTCATAGAATAGCAAATAGATGCATAGGACACCTCCAAAGTTCACAAGGGTGACTAGAAACAAGTAGCACAAGAACAAGTAATATCACAATATGCATCAATCAATAAGTTTTGGGACACTGCACATAGAATGACAACTATTCTCTCTTAATGGTGCCTAAAGGTAGAAGGTGGAGACTCAAATAATGGTGGAAGAAAGGCCCTTCATAAGGGAATCAGGGATTTCATGTTTCAAAAAGAGCTTCCAAAAATTATGGTACTTGTTAGCTTTCAGCCCTCATTGCCCCTATCATAAGCATCTTGAAGTGATTAAGGTTAAAGTGAACAAACTATGGAGTATATGCTTGACAAAGTATAAGTTGGCAATCTCAAGTCCCTTGAATACGAGGGCCACACCACATGCTACTCAACTTCAGTCACCTGTAAGTTCTTGTCATTGTAAGTATTTGCATATCATAGAGAATTGCCAATGGGGTACCCCTTGCACATGGTACACGAGCTATCCCATAACCAAAATGACAAGGCAAGCAAACAATGAGCATCTCAGCGATCTTTTTATTTACTATGTGCATAGATTTTTATTGAGGATGCTTCATAGATAGCTCACTATGGTGATGCTGCAAGTTTCCACCATGATTAGGCATGGCTTAGGCTAGCGGCCCAGGCGTTTCTCTAACACAAAATACAAACTCCATGGACTTACAAGTTTCCTCTTTATTTCACACTGATGACATCCATAGACAAAAGAGCATGATATCAACTGAGTACAAAGTACAAGTGCAATGTTGAAAATGTTCCCCATGACAGCATGGTTCTGCTAATTCCAACGTATAAGTGCAAGCATATACAACATAGATGACACAATGGTTCAAGTTTATTAGGGGCAAAGAATAAAAAGTGTGCCATCAAGTTTGTGAGGGCTTTAATCACTAAGTTTTCACATAACAAAATAGTTTTAATTGGAAGATAGCTGAAAACAAGAATATACTTGGAATGGTGTAACACACCATGCATAGGAATTTATAGTGGACACTTTGGAATAACTTGGTTTCTTGGGAGCTGGAAGCATGAGTAGAGCTTACTCATACAAGTGGAGGCTAGCAAAAGACTGGGAGCAACCAACTAAGAGAGCATAATGGCCATAATCATATAGAGCAATAAAGCATTACTAATCAAAGCATAGAGTGGTACTACAAGTCAAGGACTAACTGATCATAGAGGCTATGGTGACTTGTCATAGTCATAACATGGTGTGAGAATGTGCCAAGTCAACCCAAATAAATCATCAAAGGAGAATACCAATATACTATGCTTTTGCATGCTAAGACAACGCATAATTTCTTCAAGGCACACTAAGCAATCCCAATTGTTTGGAACAATACATGCTACAGAAATAATCACTAAGAATAAGGTTAAAACAACACCTAGCATGTCATGCTAATGTCTAAGTCACAGTCAATGCAAGCTCATCTTGCACTTTCAAGCAGGAACTTCCTACTCCTTTCCAACACCAAGCAACTTATTTGCAAAGAAACACAGCGAGAACAGGGGTCCAAACTAATTTATTCAAGCAAACTAAACAACCTAAGAAAGGAAAACGAAAACTAAGACGCTCCAAGAACAACACAACAATGCATGAAACAATAAAAACGAAGTGTCTAGACAGACCTGAGATTTTTATTGATGAAGAAGGGGATGCCTTGGGAATCCCCAAGCTTTGATGCTTGTACCTCTTGGATATTTTTGGGGTGACACCGGGGTGGAATCCCCAAGCTTGAGCCTTTGTCCATTCTTCATCTAATTACATCATTCTCTCTCTACACCTGAAATTTTTCCTTCATATAAAACTTCACACAATCTTCATTAGCAACATTAGTGTATTCAAAAGATATTAGACCTATGGCAAAGCTTTGGAACAACAAGGCTTTTCACTAAAAACACAAGCTACTGTAGCAACTCCTTCAAAAATATCAATTCCCCAAAAGAGAACTCAAGAAGGAATCAATAAGAAGCAAATGCAAATAATGGCAGAAATCTGTCAAAACAGACCAGCAGGTAGAAACCGATTTTTTCGAAAATCTTCTGTTTCTCAAATCAAAAAGTGTTAAACTAACAAAATTTATCTAACATACTGGGGGATTTATTAGTAAATTTTGAGATCAATCTTAGTTATAGAGACTCCTCACGAATGTTTATGGTGTAGGACAGAAATCTGTTTCGGGACAGCAACTCCCCAAATCTTACTTCCCTCTCATTAGAGGTCATTCTTGGCGCAAAAAGCAAACAAAAAGGATAAGGAGAGGTCATTACTGAAGTAATAACTTCCAATACTCAAGGAAACTCTTGGGTTATCTCCCAACAAGTACTTTTCTTTAACGCCTTTAAGTTAGGCACAAGAAGCAAGAAGAATCAAGTATTTTCAAATGATGAAGCATTAACATCAAACCTTGCTTTCAAAGGTGGAGCAAAAAACAACTTCTCTCTCCTCATAGGGAAGTGTTCAATACCTTTCTTGAATGTAAAATGATATTTAATGGTGCCTTCTTTCATATCAATGATGGCACCAACTGTTCTAAGAAAGGGCCTTCCCAAAGTAATAGGACAAGAAGCATTGTATTCAACATCCAAAACATAGAAATCCACAGGGACATAAGCATTGTTAACCATAATGAGAATATCATTAATACTCCCCATGAGTTTCTTCTTAGAATTATCATTAAGTGGGACATCCAAATAACAATCTTCCAAAGGTGGCAAATCAAGCATTTCATAAATCTTCCTAGGCATAATAGAGACACTAGAACCAAGATCACATGAAGCTTTTAGATCAAAGTCATTCACTTGCATATTAATAATGGGTTCCCAACTATCTTCTACTTTCCTAGGAATAGAAGCTTTGTGTTTTAGCTTCTCTTCATTAATCTTAACAAGAGCATATGTAATGTGTTTGGTGAAAGCAACATGCATATCACTAGCATCAAGACTTCTAGCAAGCTTTTGTAGGAACATAATCACTTCAGAAATATTGCAACTATCAATATCAAAATCAAACTTAGCATCACTAGTATTAGGCTCAATAGGCTTAGGCATAGTAGGAGGAGGAACAGGGACTACTTGTTGTTTAGTGGTGATGGTGCACACACTATTGTTTCTATCAATTTCAGCTTCCCTTTCCCACTTAGCATGAATTTGGGCTAACAGTCTAACATTTTCATCAATAGTAACTTGTATGGCATGAGTGGCAGCAAAGGTACTTTCCATGGTTTCAGGTTTAGCAGCCATTTTATTAATCAAGGGGGACTAAGCTTCAGACAAAGAGGATATATTTTTCTCAGCACTCAAATTTTTTACTGTAAACTAGGAATTTCTCTATTAAGATTCTCAAGCTAATGACTAATGTTTTTCAAGATAATAGATTGTTCCTCCATAGTTTTAGTGAAAATATTATTTTGCTCATATTGCATCTGCATAAAATTCTTAGTGGATCTCTCTACTTCTAGAATCCTTTCTTCACTAGGCATTCCAGATTTACCATGATAAACATTTCCACTAGGAGGATAAGGCCTATAATTACCATACGTATTATTGCCAAAATTGTTGTTTCTAATGAAGTTCACATCAACTTGCTCTTCTTGAGCAACCAAAGAGGCTAAGGGAACACTATTAGGATCTAGAGGAGCTTTTCCATTAACAAGCATAGCCATAATAACATCAATCTTATCACTCAAAGAGGAAGTTTCCTCAACAGAATTTACCTTCTTACCATGTGGAGCTCTCTCAGTGTTCCATTCAGAGTAGTTAACCATCATATTATCAAGGAGTCTAGTTGCAGCACCCAAAGTGATGCTCATAAAGGTACCTCCAGCAGCTAAATCCAACAGGTTTCTTGAGGAGAAGTTCAAACCTGCATAAAAAGTCTAGATAATCATCCAAGCAGTGAGTCCATGAGTGGGACAATTCTTAACCAAAGATTTCATTCTTTCCCAAGATTGATCAACATGTTCATTATCAAGTTGTCTAAATTTCATAATGTCACTTCTCATATATATAATCTTAGCAGGAGGGTAGTACTTACCAATAAAAGCATCTTTGCACTTAGTCCAAGAATCAATACTATTTTTAGGCAAAGATAGCAACCATTCTTTAGCTTTTCCTCTCAAGGAGAAAGGAAAAGGCTTGAGCTTAATAATATCTCCATCTACATCCTTATACTTCTGCATCTCACAAAGTTCAACAAAGTTATTGAGATGGGCAGCAGCATTAGAACTAGCACCAGAAAATTGCTCTCTCATCACAAGATTCAACAAAGCAGGCTTAATTTCATAAAAGGTAGCATCAGGAGCAGGTGGAGAAATAGGAGTGCTTAGGAAATCATTGTTGTTGGTGCTAATGAAGTCACACAACTTGGTGTTCTTAGCAGAGTTCATTTTGGCAAAGGTGGGCAAGCCAAAAACAGCAGCAGCAGCTAGAGCAGGAACTAATTTTTTGTGTTTTTGAATAAAGAAAGCAAACCAAACTAGACTATTTTTTTTGGGTTTTTTGAAAAGAGGCTAACAAAACCAAGCAAAATAAACAAAGCAAACTAAAAACAAAGTAAAAGAGAAAGGAAGTGGAGGACTCCCCTTGTGAAGACGTCCTTAGCCTCCCCGGCAACGGCACCAGAAAACTTGTGTTGGCTGGCGCGTGGTTGACATGGGAGTTTCTTCTTCTTTGTCCCCCGGCAACGGCGCCAGAAAAATTGTTGGTGCTTGACGTGGAGCACTTTGTTGGAAACCCCAAGAGAAAGTTGTGATGATCATAGCAGCAAGTCTTCCCTCAGTAGAGACCGAGGTTATCGAACCAGAAGGAGGAAGGAAATGTCACACAGGTGTTGCAAGCAACATGGAAACCTGCACAACACAGACTCAAGACTTTGCCCCAACGAATCAGTGAGGTTGTCAAGCTCACTGGTTTGCTGTAACAAAGGATTAAACGTATGGTGTGGAAGGTAATGGTTTGCAGCAAGTAAACAGGTAACAGTGGAAGATGTATCAATGGTAAAGATTAGACCGGGGTCCATAGTTCACAAGAGGTGCTCTCCTTAGATAAAAAACATGTCATGAAGGGTAAACAAATTACAGCAGGGCAATTGATAGGAACTGAGCAGGGCATAACAATGCAATACCAGACAAAAAGATCCTATGAGATTCGATTGGGCAATACAACAAGATACATAGACCGCCATCCAACTGCATCTATGACTAGAAGTCCACCTTCGGGTTATCATCTGAACCCCCTCCAGTATTAAGTTGCAAGCAACAGACAACTGCTTTAAGCAAAGTGTGTAAGGTAAAAAATCCACTTGTTCCATGAATAAGAGACCGTTGTTTTCTCCCTAGTGGCAACAACACATCTACAACCGAAGAGATTTCTGTCACTTCCCTTGGAAAATATAGGCATGAACCCACTATCGAGCATAAATACCCCCTCTTGGAGTCACTAGCAACTACTTATCCATGATAGCTACTAACAATGGAGAGCATGCAAGATCACAAACAACATATGATAGAATCATAAAGACAAAACCATTAATCAATCTGACATAGTAATCTCAATATCCATCGGATCCCCGCAAACACAACATGCATGATTACAAATAGATTAGATCTTGATCATGAAAGGAGCTCACAAGATCTATACATGAAAGCACAAAGGAGGAGATACAACCATCTAGCTACTACATGGACCCATAGTCCAAGGTGGAACTACTCACGCATCATACCGGAGAGAAGGCCTCCGGGATGATCTCCCCTCCAGTAGGGTGCCGGGAAGAACTTCAGATCCCTCCCCCGCGATCTAGGGATGATGGTGGCAGCGACTAAAGAAGGTTTCGTGGAATATTGATCGGTACGTAGGGTTTCTGCATCGGGGGCTTCTTATAGGATAAAAGGCGAGCCAAGGGGACACTAGGGCGGCTGCACCCCCCCAGGCGCGAGGTGGGCCCACCCATGCAGCCAGGGGTGTGGCCCCCTGGTGAGCCTTCTCCATCTCGTCTTCTGGCTTCGTGTTGCCCACGGTAAAATATTGACTTTGTCTTTTGTCCCGTCCAATTCCGAGAATATTGATTTTCTGCCTTTCTGGAACCAAAAACAGAAGAAAACAAGCAATTGGCACTGTGGCAACTTGTTAATAGGTTAGTTCCAGAAAATATATAAAAACACCTCAAAGTGTGGACAAAGCAAAGCAAATTAGATACTAAATAAGCATGGAACATCAAAAATTATAGATACGTTTCCGACGTATCATCGGCCTAGGCGGGGAGAAGATCCAATAGGGAGTGGAGGGACCAGGCGGTGAGGAGGCCGACTGGGCCAGCCAGAATGGGCGAAGCGGGCCGGCTGGGAGGCTCCAGTCGGCCAAGAACCTGGGTTGCATGTATGTCTTTATTTTTATTGGTGTTTTGCCTTTTTGACCGTTCCGGAGCGCTTTTGGGGTGTCTTTGGGGTACCTGAGGACCATCCCCCGACACTTCATGCACAGCAAGTCCTATTTCCATGATGCTCTATAGATCACCGAGAAGCTTGGGTTGCATCATCTCATGGGATTTCCGCAAGACTACAACATTCAGATCATGCATTAGTTCTTTGCCACTCTTGTGTTCGGAGAAGGGAACGATATTCCTATTACTTGGATGACTGGTGAGGTCCATTGTCAGTCTATCTTCTTTGAGTTTACCGAGATTTTGGGATATCCGTTCAAAGGCAAGGTTGCTCCGATTGGTGCTCGTGTTCATATCTCTACCGACCTTGAGTATAAGAAGAGGCCTCTTGCACCTATCTACTCCAAGAATGGTGTTCTTGGTGAATAAAGGAACATCAAGCCACTATTCCACATTATGCTTCGCATGTTCCATGATAACATCTATCCTCAAGCGGATAATCTTGACAGTATTCGTGGAGCTTTGGTCCCTCTCATGGATCTTGCTCACTCTATATTTCTCAAGGGTCCTGAAGCTCCTGCCACTCCACTCGATGTTATGTACTTTATCTTCATGGATATGGCCATCAATTTGGGTGAGATTAAGACTCCCACCTATGCTCCCTATGTCATGAGGCTTTTGCTCTCCCAGCTTGCAAAGATGGGCGAGCCTTCCCCTCTTATCGGTCTTCCTCTTGTCAAGCATGCTACTCTCCAGTTGCAGCGCAAGGCTCCAAATACCACAGCGGATCCCCATGGCTATTCCCCTCCCGTGCCAGCCAATGATGATGAGATTAGGGATGATGAGTACAACTCTCCTTCTGCCAGCCATGTTCGATCTAGGAGGAAGAATGACATGATGGCTGAGGTTTCTCGTTAGTATCTTAGGGGCAAGTGAAGAAGACCGCCTTTTGGGAGAGGATGCTCTTGTGCATGAACATTGACATCTGCAAGGCACAATATGAGGCATATAAGAGGGACAATAAGTGTAACATCCCAGCATTAGAGCTTAGAAATGAGCCGAACCCAGATGTGTGCATTGCATTCATGCATAGAAAATCCGAATAATTTTCGCGCTTTTGAACAAAACTTGTCAAAGTGATTGAAGCTTCTCTCAACTTGATGGAATTGAAGTAGACCACCAAGTTGACTGCGATAAGTTTCAATATGACCTTTGCTAAAACCTTATTTTGGGTAAAAGAGATTTGATCTAAGGGTAGATCAAGGGTAGATCAAATGTAAAAAAATTAAACCCTAATACATTGCTTAATGATTAATATCAGATCCTTAAGTGATCATCCCATAGTATTCATCACAACAACCTATAAATACCAAGTTATGAATATAACTCAAGTAACAAGAATTTAATAATCATATCTTGACCTATCTTATTCTTATATGTTTCTACCATGAGGATCATGGTAATACTTCACATTAACTCTTCAGTTATGTGGAGTAGGAAGGAAACCAAGTCAATACCATTCACCACATATCTTTCTTTCCATATTCATCTTTATCCTCTCTATTTAACCACATCCTTATATCTGTTGTTAATCAATATTGAGGGATCAACTATTGATTTATCAATTCTTGATCTATTAACTCTTGTTCTTATCATAGCATTCACTCTAAATCCTTTTGAGAAGGAGGTAAGAAGAAGTAAGTAGTAATGCTAGTTTTAGATATCATCTATAGGATGGGAGTGATTGAAGGGAATCAAATCAATATGGTAATTGATGGAGCTTAACTCACTTCTGAATGGATAGACGAGTTATTTGAAATAAAGATATATGTGGTAACAAAGAGGATCATAAGGATGAATATTGAAGATAGTTACCAAGGAGGAATCCTATTGGATCAAGTAGGCATAATCAATGAATAATATCTCTTAATCCAATAGAGATATTCATAAGATAATTATATACAACTGTAATGTTGTATTGATGAATGCCTTGATTAGCCAACTAGAAACCTAAGCCATAAATGACCAAAGGATTGTAATGATCATGCTCAAGTCACTAAGAGTGAATGATTATATCCGGTATAAGTGACATTGGTGGATACAACATGATTAAACCCTAGTATAGATATGTTATCCTAGGTTAGCCATGACAAGTCACCATGATATGATGTGAAGTTTGAATATAAATCCATTGGAGTAATATTAGTGATGGATGATAAAGGAAGTGTATGAATGGAGTTAAAAGTAACCACTTAATGGATTAGAGGTTATCATTAGTGGAGTAGTGGATATAAACAAGTATAGATATGAAAAGATTATGAAAAGCTTCAGTGACAAGCTTCTAAGATTTATAAGTGAGATTACAAAGTAATTTATGAAGTAAGAGAGTGATCATGCAAATGGATTTGGAGTCATTCCAGAAGTGGGAGATATTTCTATGAGGGAAGTATTTTGAGCTTTAGTGTCAAGATCATTGGATTTACAAATGGATTTAGAAAAATAAAGGATTGATAAGAATATTCTTGTGAAGTGAAGCTCATCATGTTAACACATGATGATGGATATGAAGAAGTATTATATCTAGGAAAGGAATTCCTTAATTAGAAGTCAAGAATTATGAAGTATGGAAGATAGGAATTCTTGGTAAACACTCAACCTTAAATCTATAAGCAAGCTTAACATCCATCTCATCTGTTTGATCAATCTTCCTATTTCCACAGTAGCTTATAGGAATATTTTCCTATAGCAAATTAATTGAGCATATCTTGCCACTCCAAAACATTAAAATCTTATGTACCTAGAAGCTATAATTATCAACTGTATCTTTTAAACCATTATAAAGGATAACCTTACTATTTAACTTTAGATGGTGATATCATTTTTATCACAAACTTAAAGACAAGAGGTCTTAACCACTAATATTTATTCACATCAATAAAAGAATATATGTGTATTAAATCTCCTAGAACTCATGGTAGACATTTATAATTTCAAACCATAACTCCTATCTTAGTTATAATAAAATATATACCTTGGTATTTCCTAGATTTGTGAGAATAATATTAACCATATTAATTACTTAAAACTTTATGTATCATATAATAATGAAGGATCACTATATATAAAATTCCCTTAAACTATAAGTTAATGAGAAACAAGTCTCATGAATCAATAGTAATATATCTTTTAATAAACATATGGATATTATGCAAATCAAATTCGTAACAAAAGTTCTCACAATATATTAAAAACAAAAGGATCTATAAAAAAATAAAGAAATTATAACACTATATAATCAAAGCTCACAAAAAGGATTCTGAATACACTTTATTTATACTGCAAGTAATTAACAAATAAATTCCATGAAGAAAGATTCAAAACAAATATAAGATACAAATCTAAAAACAAAATAGAAAACAAAAAAGAAAATCAAACAAAAAAAGCTTCTAGCCGCAACCCACTCAGTCACTTGCTTATCCGTCACCCACAAGCACCCAGCAGCAGCCCACAAATTGGCCCAGCCAAACCAGCCCAATAAACATCGCTCTCTCTCTCTCTCACTGTCAAATGGGGTCACTGGCAGGCAGGTACCCCGGGTTTTTTCCAAAAGCTCTAGGGGGTTTCCTACAAAATTGTCATTGTCGTCTTCCTCCTCCAGCTGGAGGCAGCTCGGTGGAGCTGCCGATGACGTCCGTCATCATCGTGCGTCGTGATGATCGCCGCCATCCTGGATGGGGATAAGAACGCCACGCTGCTCTCTCCATATCTCTTTTTCTGGTCTTTTCTTCCTTGCGCGCGCCTCTATCTTTCTTTCCCCAATGAAAAAACTGAAACCCTAGATTCGAGTTGCTGTCGATTCCCAGTGTTCCAAGCTTTCTTGTGGCAGTCCGAGCACGCCATGAGCACCGCCATGCTCCCTTACAGCAATAAGCCGGAGGAATCGAGCCGGAGTTCTCGGAATCTAACCCCACGTCATTTTCTTCCCGAACTCCGACCGAGCTCCTCCGTGACCTCATCACCGTTATAGGCCATCACAAGCCTCGTCATCAACCTCTTCAGATTCCTGGTGAGCTCACGAACCTCCAGTGCTCCCTATCTCGTTTCCTCGTGGTCTTTGAGCATGTCCGCGTTGTTGGACTTAGTGCACCGCCGTCTGCCGTCGCCTTACTCCCTGTTCCGATGACCAATTAAGAGCGGCGCTACCCCATATGTGTTCTGCATACTCCCCTGCATGGAAACCCTCTAGCCGTACTTCCGAGAACCCTCTTTGTCGATGTTCCTGGTACAATTCCGGTGAAGCTTCGGCGAGCACATGTGGCAGTTGATGTGGCCACGGGCCCACTTGTTCGTCTCTCTGGCTAGGTTAGCTATGAGTGTAAAAAGATTACTGGTTCGTGCTGAGGTCATCGTGATGTCACGCCTTCGTCATCCTTGACCGGGTCCACTGTTGACTAGTCCACTTACCATGTGGCATCCAACGTGGTCAGTACCCCACATGTCTGTGACTTACGGTAGGTTCTGACCAGGTGTAAAACAGATTTCTGTATTTACAAAATGAATAAACCTTATAAATTCCATATCTTATGTTTTATAATTCAAAAAAAATAAGTTTAATATAGGAAAAAATTCACAAAAATAAAATCTATAAACTTAAACTATTATCAAACATTATTTTGTTAACAATTTAAATAATTATTATTTAATAAAGATTTGATAAGTATTAATACTTTGAAAATTCATATTTTAATATTGGTAAACGTTAAAAATATAAATAAAATACCAAAAATCTTAGAAAAATTAGAGCTATAATTTAAAACTATAATCATGAATTATTATTTCACCTAATTAAATATTTATTATTTATTAAGTGTTTATAAAGTAATAAATCTTATAAAAATCATATTTTATTATTTATAAATCACAAAAATAAATGTAATATACCAAAATGATCACAAAAATAATGTATACCTATTAAAATTATAAAATTCCACTTTTAAAGTAAATAAAAACTTAATACCCTAATAACTTGAATTTAAATCTAATTTCCTTAATTAAGAATTCATATAAGGGTAAATAAAATTTGCCAATATTTTTAAAATTAGCCAATTGAGGTCTAATAAATAGTATTAGTCTTAAATATTGATAATATGAAGTCAAAATGGTTTAACACATTTCAAATACAATTTTATTGAATTATCATTCAACCATAAGTGTAGATTATTTTCTAAAAAGATCCTTATCCAATATAAAATCTTCAAGAATAATTTGTGATTAAATAAAATCTTTTCCATTACTTCAATCATAAGTTTATAAACATACCAAAACACTATAGTCAATCCATAAGTAGTTAAGTAATACTATTTCCTTGTTTACAAACCATAACCACTCATTTATAAAAAGATAAATGATTCTATTCCATTATAGTATTGAGAAACCACTACTCAAATAAAAGTAATTCTATTCTTAGTTAACTTTAAAGAAACATTATGAAGTGAACAAAGTACAATTATCATAAGCATTACATCTTAAGTCCACCTATGTTCTTAAAGTTAACTTTAGTCTACAAAACTTTAAATATTATGATAAAGACTTTATTATATGTTTTATAGTTAACTTTGGTCTATTTTAATTAAGACCTAAAGCATCTCAAGTTCAAACTATTCAAGCAAGCGCAAACAACATCAATCACATTCTATCAACCATAAATATTGTTTAAACCTACCATAGAAACCTTTTCTTCGAATGTTATCCTTTTTGCCACTTCAATCAATAGTTGAAAATTAATCATAATCACATTACTTTATACTTTACTTGTATATTAGAATTGTTAATACTTAAGTTCCTTATAAATGCCAATACTTGTAAAGTAAGATTTGAAGATAAGGCAATTCTTATATGAGTAGTATTTGAGTAGCATTCCACATTTGTGTATATTATTGTTGTATGGTATTGTAATTACATGTTGTTTCACACACACTCACAAGCCTTAATAATAAGCACAAGTGTGAAGCTTATCTAAAAGTATAACACATTCTAAAGAAACCCTTTCCAGTTTCCAAACCCTAGATCAACACTTATTCTAGGGATACGAATTTATCAAATTGCATTACATTACTTATGCATAATAGCATCCCGCTTCTTTAAACATTAGTCCTTACCGGACCAATGATGCTGATTTCAGATATTGGATCTTATATTGTCTCGAAGATCGTGAGTGCATAATCTTGCAATCACAAAAGGCAAGTTCACACTTGCTCATGTCCTTTGATTATTTTATGTAAAGTATTTTGCAAATCTAGTGTTGTCATCACCTGCATTTAAAAAGGTTATAAAACACTATTTTCGTAATAATATGATTATAGGTTATTTACCATGAGGTAATGACCTAGTATGAAAGTTCCGGTGGTAAAGGAATATATTATCTAGGACTTAACAACCAATGTCGCCGGTGATTCTTGCGCCGTATATCATGTGTTAACCATGAGATTTGGAATGGGACGGAGAAGTCAGATGTATCTTCTTCCTCTCGCATGTAGCCGGATGTGCAGGTCGTGGTTGTTATCCTCGTAGCGTGCATTAATTGGTAATTCGTAGAGGATATGCAGCATATGGGTGGGAACTCTCGACGTCCCACGATAGTTCTGGCATCTGACGGTCTGTACTAACCATTGATGTAATTCAATGGGTGGGCATGACATACACCAAGGAGACATGCGGGGTCGAGAAGGGGGCAGTGATTGGCTTGGATCTTAGACTGGGCCCCATACCAAGGAAGTATGGACAAGGTCATGACTTGGTTGTGCAACAAGGCTAAGGTCTCTCATGGGTAAAGTAACACACCTCTGCAGAGTGTAAGAACTGTAACTTGTTACTCCCTTTTCCGGGAAGGAGCTACGAATGCGGCGGGAAAGGAACTCCATGAAAGTTTTGGTAAACCCGTGAAGGCTGACGGACATAGATTTTCAGAATAAAAGCAACCTTTGAAGAAATGTTTACAAAAACTTGCATTGTCTACGAACTACGGTCTGTGGCTGTAGATATAGTGCATCAGACACTCCTTTCTAGTGAACTTGCTGAGTACGCTCGTACTCAAAGTATCTTCTTAACCCTTGCTAGATTCTGAAGCCAATAAGACGACGCCTACATCAAGTTATGTTCTAGGAATCATCATCAAAAGCTCAAGTTCTTCAATGAAGTGAAGGAAGTCAACATATACATCAACTCAAGTGAAGACGAAGTTGCTGATTAGATAGGAATATAATCTCTAACCATAGAATCTACTTTTGTAGAGTATTGCAATAGCAGCAATGCCAGACCAATAGTTTAGATACTAGTCTTATTAGTATGATAATTTTTGAGTTGTTTATTTCTGATTCTTCTTTGAAAGAAGTTTCTTTCTCTCTCTTTAACCTAGAGTGTTCTCTGGATCTTTTGTAAAGAGTCGAGTTGTAACCTATAGTCATGTCTTGGACCTGCTGTGTTTCTATTGTACCACTCTGCGGGATGTAATACTAGTGAACGGTGTTTCGTTGGTGTTATGTCAATGACTATAGTGTACTACATCATGCAGTGGTATGCTGGGTCATCACAATAAGATTCTCTAGAAGTTGGATCAATGTACTGATAGTGAAGACGAAGAGGAAGGTGGATCATCTTAGCAGCCGCATCACTCTCGCACTCTCTCCTATGGCTCTTGGTCTCGTGGTCATGTTGATTGGAGTGTGTTTTAGGATGATGCCTCTTCGTCTCTCAATGGCAAGGGCCCAGCTACACGTAGTGATCAGGATTATATGGAGAGCTCCGATGGTGGAGAAGATGACGAGGATGACGAGTGATCCGGTTGGGACATCTAGACTTGCTCTTTTCTCCTTTTTGGTGTCTCGATGCCAAAGGGAGGGAAGCTGCACTATTAGGTTGTGCGTGGGATTTGCATGGGAAGTCACAAGCTCGTTCTTCATTTGATCTTTCATTGATTGTGAACTTATTCTTTTGCCTCATATTATTTGTGAACCTTATTTGTTGTAGACCTTATGTGCTATCTATTTATGTCACTATGTAATTGGAGTCTATGGTATTGTATCTTGTGGTTTCATATCTTGTGTATGGTGAAGACTTTTCTTGTGAAGACTTTTCTTAATTATTGCCTATCTATAACTCTTCACCACATTTATTGGTGCAAAGGTATGAGTATCATTTCACAATTCTAATTCCTTGCACTTTGGTAGGTTTTTAACGTTATGGGGGAGTGCTCTTCCTTGATTTTTGCACTTGTATTCAAATACAATATCTCGAATGTGCACACTTCGAGGGTTCCTATCTACTTCTTGTGTAGTTTGTTGTGCATATCTATTATTGTCCTTTTATTTGTGCAAATCCTTGTTGTCATCAAACACCAAAAAGGGGGAGATTGAAAGGGCATTTTCTGCCTTAATAATGTTTTGGTGTTTGTTGTCAACACAAATAAGGTTTTATCGTGTGCTAAGTATATTGTAGGTTATATCATTGTCAAAGCACAAGACGGTGTTCTTCCTAGCAATGGAGAAGGGTTTAAATTTTTATCAAGAATGGTCACTTGGTTTGGAAGATGGAGTTGTTGCCTGCCCTGAGTCCGGAGACTCCAAGGTCCAAGATCAGAGACTCCGGTGTTCCCGGCCGGAGACTCTGGCCTGGTCTTCGGTCCTATCTCCACCCCCTAGAAATCTCTCTGTATGGATCCTCGGAGTTCTGCCCGGAGTCGATCCTCGCCTTGGAGACTCCGATGCAGGGGCCCGAAGACTCTGGCCATGTCTCCGGACTAGTCTTTTGTGCTCCTAGGATTGCTCCCAGTATACCCCCCTCCCCCCCCCCCCCCGGAAACCTGACCAGAGTCATGCCTCCACCCTGGAGACTCCATCCCTAGCCGGAGACTCTAGCCCTAGGGACCGGAGACTCCGGTGTTAGTGATTCTGTAATGACTCTATCTTCAGGGGGATATTTATACCCCCCTTCTTCCCCAAGTGAAGGTTGTGGCTTCTATTCTCTCTTTCTCATCCATTGTTGTTGAGCTTCAACCTCCTAGTTCTCCCTCCCTAGCCACTAGAACTTGATGCCCCTTGGGGAATCAAGGGAGAATACCTAGACCTAGCTTTTACCAAAGGGATTTGTGTTTCCCCACCATTTGTGTAAGTTGTTGTTGCCCTAGGGTTTGAGGAAACCCTAACTTGAAGAAGTTGCCCTCCATAGTTCATCCTTGTGTGTAAGAGCTTTAGGGTCGTCTTGGGAGCCTTCAATTCACTTGTGGAGAAGTGCCCCAAGGTTTTGTACAAGGTTTCGGTCGCCACCTTGAAGGCCACCGTATAGTGGATCGTGTGCTTGCCGCGAGGCGGGTGCACGGGAGAATCGTGTGAGGCCTTTCATGGCGTTGGTGGTATTAGTACCGCCCACCCCTCCAACGGAGACATACTTCCCCTTAAAAGGAAGGAACTTGGAGAAAACATCTCCATGTCTTCTCTTAGTGACTTCTATCCTTTACTCCTTATTATTCTTGTTGCTTGCTTGTCATATAGGTTCTTTCACTTAGTTGCATATCTAGAGAACTTACTTTGTGTCAAGCCTTAATTTGAAAAAGAAAATAAAAATTGAGTAGCGCCTATTCACCCCCCTCCCCTCTAGTCTCCTGTATCTATCTTTCAACTATTTCACACCCAAAAGGGTTTCTCTACTAGTGGAGGAGGTAGTGTGTAGGAGAACAAAGGTGCTAAGATATGTCCCATTCTGCAAGCCTACCCCCCTATATACACAGTGGGGGCTAGAGTTACGAAGTGCCGAGATGGTTTTATATGTCGAGGTGCCTAAGCAAAAAACCCTAACATGTATCTAGATCTGATCTTGTAGGAGTTACATGATATCCCGGAGAATCAACTAGTGATTCCCCTTGACTTGAGCACCAAGGTAATTGCATTTGGGCCCCCACCTGGGGTCCAAACTCTCATAGTGGATCACCATGGTTCCGGATGGGCTGTCTCCTAGTTGGTCAAGTCCACCTGGTACCTATGACTTTGTCACATAACATAAATTTCATGGGACATATTTTACTGCAATTGTAGGGATACGGGTAGGCTACACTAGCGCAAAGCAAAAAAAATCTACCGCGTAAACCAGGAATATTGTTGTCATAGATCACGGGATTACCACTAGACGCGCAGTTGCAGAACTTGATTAAGCGCGTCGAGGCAGTGCAGATGTTCTACGTCTCCTCCTTGTCCTCGTCCCACGAGCAGTTCCCCTTGCGCGGCTCGTCCAAGTGCCACAGATGCAGCACCTCCGAGGTATCCACACGTGTGGGGTAGAAGCGTCAGACGCCGGACTGCTAGGTCTGCGCGCGTGACACATGCGTGAGGAGTGGCGGCTGGGGAGAATGGTCTAACCCTGGTCAGCTTGCCCCACCCTCTCTTATATAGACGTCCCTAGTGGGGTTCTACATTAGCAGCCTATTAGTAGCCTAAGTCTGGTCTAATTCGGATCTAATCCTCATTAGGCTTCCAGCCCCTTAAGTGTGTGACCCTATAGGTTCATATACGTATAGACATGACACGAATAAACTTATTCTGTCAATAGTTGGTAGAGGCCTCTAGAAAGACGTGTCAACTCCTAAACGCATACAAAGATCATATCGGATGAACCATCACAAGGTTTATTACATGTCTTTCCCTTTGCCTCACGATATTTCTTCTAGCTCCAAGATGACCTCCCTTTCTCGATACTGTGATTCGAAATCCCTTAGGTTAACTCTTAACCATATGTAGCACGGCCATGCATTTCTGGATCCGATCACTTGAGGGTCCCAGAGATATCTCTCTCAAGTAGAGAGGGGCAAATCCCATCTTAATTGACCATGCCTTGCAGCATGCTTCAGGACAAACTCGAAAGCTACCTTTATAACTATCCAGTTACAGAGCAGTGTTTGATAGCCCCAAAGTAGGTCAATCCACATCTCAAGTACATGCGACAATCTCAGGTCTAAGGACAAAACATACACGATGTATAGAGAGAGAGCTGCAACTAATTGCCAGTCTAAAGTTGGGTCAGTCCAACCCCATGTTCATAACATGTGTCCCCATCATTGGTTTGTCATCTCCATGTCTATGACTTGCGAAACATAGTCATTAACCAATCGATGTGCTAGTCTAATATTCACATGTGTCCTCACATGAACTTCGACTAGGGACAACTATTAAATAACCATACAAGAGTTTCACAAACAATTCACATAATTGCCAATCAATACAAGTTGCCTGATATGGATATTCAAGAAACATTATAATAACTCATGGATACATAAGAAATATAATCATCTCTATGATTGCCTCTAGGGCATATTTCCTTCAGCAACGTCTATCCGTGACATATTTGGGGAACACTTTATACACACTCTGGACCCCCCCCTCCTCTTTCATTAATACGTACTGCGGACTTTATTGTGTCTATGTAACGCATATGTTCATGTAGACACTCATAATATTGACAAAAAAACACTAGTATAGACTCCCCCCGTCACACACACAAGGAACACACACCCTTTATGGATTTTCCTTGTGATCTGGTTCTCATCAACTCCAGCCTAATACTTCTAACAGAATATTGGGGTTTTGAGTTTGGAAAACTTTGCTATGGTTCAAGATCGAAGTGAAGGCCAACTAATGTTTACACTTGGAGGTTGGGTGCCTACTAGATGGCTAGGTGTCACTTGGAATCCTTTAGATTTGTGAAGGTCAAAGATTACCCATCTTATGCGAAGATCTACCCTTAGTGGTTGGGCATGGATTTAGTTTGGTGCATCAAGGAGGCATAAGTGGGAATTTGTGGCCTTAGGACTTTGTTTTTGAACCTTCTCAATGAGGACGTATGATTGAACCAATAATCCGAAAGCTTTGTCTACATCCTTGTATATGCCTACGATTGTCTTAGCTTAACCCTTGACTTTATGCAATCTAGTTTGCCACACGAGTTTTTGCTCTTAAGGCGTTTTAAGTGTACCTTCATCTTTTAAGGCGTTTTAGTGCACCTCTGGATGAGCTTATGTTGTAATTCGCCTTTCTATTTTCTTTGTTGATCTCGAACTTGTGTCGGCTATGTGCATTCTAGTTATGCGAAGGCCGGGTGTAATATTTAAAACTTTTAAGTAATAAAACACCCATTTCCAAAAAAAAAATCGTTGTATATGCCTATGATTGTCTGAGCTCAACCCTTGACTTTATGCAATCTAATTTGCCACATGAGTTATTTCTCTTAGTTTGCAATGAACTCATTGTAGCAGAAGAACACAAATTTTAGCGTTATTGGGAAGAAAATGGTTTCATTGAAGGAGCATGATCTAATTGCTACATAAATTAGTAAAACTAATTTGGCGCTTTCCGTTTTATTGTTTCATGTAACTTTATCGTAGTTGAAAACAAGCGTTAGTTGCACTAGAAACAAAATTTTGCATTGTTGAAACAAAACAATTACTTTGGAGCAGGGAGATCTTGAGTTATTTGTTACATTATTAATTGTTTGGAAAAGTTCTTAAATTTAAAATTTATTTGCTACTACATTAATTAGTCAAAATATTTAGTGGTATATAATAATTGTTTCCTACTCCAATGCTGCGTTGCATGTTTCACAATATTCCCAACTTGACATCAGGGGAAAGATAGTGTAGAATGGACAAATTTTGGTAACCATTCATTGTTTCCTACTCCAATGTTACAATAGTCCTAGTAACATGAGACGAGGAGAGATAGTATAAACAATTTTTTGGTAACCATTCATTCATTAATTGAGACCAGCACCTCGATGGACTCAAGTATTTCCCCTGGGCTCATCATGCTGCCTTTTGGGCCTATTGGGATTCGGGGTGTGTGTGCCTAGTGATGGCAATAATACACTACTATCCTCCGATCCGCCGAGCTGTGGGGGCAACAAGATCATGGACCCTCTCCCTCTCCATCTCCCCTCCCTACACCACGCGGCCGCGTTCTCTCCCTTTATTTCACCGCTCACACTCAATAAGTAGAGAATCTTTAGCGCCGGATATCTCTTGATTGTCAGCATCGATCCCCCCCCCCCCCCCCCCCTTCTCCTTCTCCCTCCCTTCATATAAACTTCCTCGACTCGATCACTCTTCTCAGACCATCGTCCCCTCCCCAGAACCCTCTCCTCTATCTCTCTCTCCCTCCCGAGGAAGGAAGGAGAAGAAGAACCTTCATCAAGGAAGAAGAAGGAGAAGGAGTCTCGAGCAGAATTTCTGGATCTTAGAGGAGCTGCATGCGCTCCGAATTAAGGTGGATCTTTTTTCTCTTTTTTCTCCATCCCTTGCATGCGCCGCCGCGTCTTAGTTTGCCTCGCCGGCAGAGGCCTCTTAGACCCCATGGGGATCAAACTCCCATGGAGGATCGATCATCATCGCAGCTGGGCACATTCTTTTCGCTGCTGCATGGCAACATGAAAACTATTTCTGAACCAGAGAACTCGACTCCCTGGTCAGTTCTTCTCTTCCAAATTGCTAAAGAAACAAATTAATTTCTTGGTGATAATTATTTATTATTTCTGGAGCCTTTACCACGCATGGGTACAGTTGAGAGAGGAGCAGAAACGGCTATCTCTACTGCCCATTTATTTTATTATATTTAATCAAGAGACAAAAGAAAAATCTCGATGGAGTTCACCCCTTCTGGAAAAGTACGTGCAATGATGTTTGCCTGTCGTCCACATGTCGCAACATCCTTTCTGTGTCCAATTTTCCTTTTCAGTTTCAAGTACTACTGCATTTTTTATTATATGAGAAAAGAAACGTGTATATATATGTGCACTTTTTTTTTTTTTCATTTTCCAGTTCATACATTGAATACTACTTGTACGGGATAGCTCTGCCGATCGAGGCATTCAGGAGGGGGCACCAGCTGCGAAAACATTAAACCCCATGTGTCCCATGGTCCTTGCAGCAACCAACCCCCTCCCCCTACCGCGCTAGCTAGCTAATCCTTCATTGAACCTGGCATTTGCTGTACATTTCATGCTAGCTAGATGCCCCTCATGTTTCAGTCAACATCTATCGATCTCCCTCCAGCTAGTTAAACCAGTGAGTTCATTTCGGAATCACCGCATAAGCCGAACAAGGCGTCGCAGTCCAGAGAAAGTTTGCAACTACTGTTCAATCAGGTAGATTATGTCTAGAAAAGAAGACAATTAAAGCCCAAAATTTGTACTATCTTTTAATTCTACTAGGTGCTCAATCAAACTCTGGAGTAGCAGTTAGGTACTGACCATGGCAAAGGCTGCACTTGCACCCTGAGCCTTATGAGGCCTGCATATATAAATGGACAGTGAGATGATGCCAAGTTGCCAACATCTTGTGCAGAAAAGGGAGGACAGCAAAAGGAGAGGAGGAGGAGGAAGAGCAACCTAGCAACAGGCCATGCATACATGCTTGCTGATGGGGCCTTCCTGAGCTTGTGGTGTGGTGGTGCCTCAGGTACTGTTTCATCTGAAACCTGCACAGAGCATTAGTGCCATGCACATATCACCACTGTTTGTTCCCCTGCCTTTTTCAACCCACACTGCAGCCAGACTGCAGACCTCTCTTTCTCTCTCTCTCTTGAATTTTTATGCTACAAGCTGGAGTTTGGTGCATGATGAGGCTTCAAGGGACATGAGTTGCATGGAGGCCCCATATGTCTTCCTTAATGCCTTGATGCTTTGGGAACTCAGCAAAACACTACACGCACACACATAACTGACACACAAATCTTGAGATTTCAGGGATCCCAAATTCACACAAATCTTGGATTTTTTTTTCACTCTCCTGAAAAGCTTGAATTAAAGTGTCACTTATTTCACCATCAACCTAGATTCAACCCAGTATCTAGGTATCTTATCCCTCACTCCTTTCAGGAAAATCTTAATTACCATATCTTGGATTTTTTGCTTCCTTAAAAAGCTGCCTCCCACAGAACCTCTGTCACTAATGTGGCCAACACGCTGTCTTTGTATTGGATGGTGAGTGTGCACACAGGTCACATCAACATAAGGGTGGGGTGAGCCTAATCAGACCACAGGACCCCTAAAATGCCACCATGTGTGCGTTTGTGTGTGTGACCAGATGTGAAGTCATGCTTGCATAAACCCCAAGGAAATGCATACAAACAAGTTCACATCAGCAACATACATTTTTCTCTCTCAAAGATACTCTGAAGGTGAAAGGCTGTTGAGAGCTAGGAAGGATGGGGGCTCACACAAAGCTAGCTAGCTGCTATAACACACACACACAGTGGAACCTGTGGTCCTGAAAGCTCCTCTCGCTTAAGAGTGTATATATATTAGCAGGGACCTGATTGTGCCTTTTCTCTAAAGGAGATCAAGGGCCACATTTTACCATCAGCTTGGGGTTCAGCTTTTTAGCTGTCAGATCTTAAGGTTTTATGAGTTTCTCTACAGTTCATCAAGGTACAGATCCACTTTGGTTAGCATGATGATGATTGATGATGCATTGCATCTGTTTTGGTTTTCTCGAGTTTTTATATGTTTTGGCCGAGCTACATTTTATTAATTGTGCTTCTTGTCCCACATGTTTATGTTTCCTTCCGCGTCAAGTTCCTTCATGCTCATAATCAGTCGTTTGTTTTGTTTGGAAGAACTTATTTGTTGTTCAGTTCTAGCCAGGATTGTGAAAACAAGCTGTAGCAGTAGTTATCTGAAACCTAGGCGATTTTATCCTAGTTATTTTTATCTATTTTTCGTTCTCGTTTGTTATAAGTTGTAACCAGATGAAATTTTACAGTAATTAATATTCTTCCAATCAAAGAATTGGTGAATCGAAAAACTTACTGCCTTTGCTCTCTATTGTCACCTTTTTGATGCTTGTTCAGCAATCACACAGAGCATCTGTAGCAGATAAAGAAGTCCTTGACAATGAAGTACATGAAGCTTGGGACGAAGCCTGACACATTCTACACTGAACAGGCCGTCAGGTAAAGATGCAATTTTTATCTTTTCAGTCAATATTTGTATCTAGTAGATGCAGCATGTTAAGAGAGAGGTTGCCCAATTCAACATTACAGTGTCAACAACTAATACAGGGTTTACTTGTGGCTTGGCAGGTCAGTAGCGTCAGACATACCTGCTGATCTTATCATACATGTCAACAATACCAAGTATCAGCTGCACAAGGTATGTTTGCTCACAGATGCAAAAAAGAAAACTATCACTGTAGTTTCTCATTTCGTATATTCGTCCAGAGAGCTAACTAAATACCTCTTAGTTTCTCTTTGAAATTTTTAGGTAAATATGCAGTTGTATAAGAATCGTCGCCTCAAAATTAGTTCATACGAATATTAGTGTCTAGTGAAATGCCTTTGGTTGTCACCTAAGATGACGGGAGAAACTTCGCCCCTGAAAAGATTTTGTTCCATATCCGAAAAGAAAAGTTGATAAAAAAAGTACTACATGGCACAGGACAGGAGACTCTGAACCAGTGATCCATCTTCCTCAGATAGTTTATCTGCTCACATGTTCACCTTTAGCATTTTCTTTCCTTAAGAAATGTCACCGGCGGCCTCGGCCTAATGATGATATGTACTAAGGCGCTTTTACTAAGCCGATCGCCGCGCGCAATGATTAGCGTGCATCGATCAAAGCCTAATCATGATCCCAAACTGACTCTATGTTTGTTTAATCATTCTTTTCAAATGATCAACCTACATCGGGTTCGGGTTCAGGTTCATAGGACTGAGGATCTGCTTTACCAAGATTGTCAAGGTTCACTTACCAAAGGGAGCATAAGCAATGCATGCCGCTCCCTTTTCAGATCCACGCTTCAAAAGGGTTCTTCTGAATAACATGCAAACCTAGCTAGTAAGATGTTAAGCAGGTTGGTAGAATAGAGTGAGGTTCTCTTTAGTCCTGTCTTCTGACTAGTGTCACTAGTTGGTGACTGATAGGGGCCTTAGTGATGCATGTGCACTAGTCTGCTTAGTCTCTTGCTTGTTCATCAATCTTGGTTTTGGCTAAGATCCTGGACTAATTTTTACAGTAAGTGGATACATGTTTGCAATCTGTTTCAGGTTTAGTTAGGTGTGTAGAACTTCAGCAGTGATTTTATAACTTAACCCCAAAAAAGGAGTGTAACAGTACTTGTGTTGTTTCAATAAAAAGTTTATATTTCACCCGAAAACTACTTTGCGAGGACTGTCTCTAGATTTTGCATTTCAAACTTTGGGAAACATTGTGACAGACTGGGTCTGATCTTTAGTAAAAACAACTTTAAATTCTACTAAGAACAGGGTACATAACTGTCGAAGTGTAGCTACATTGAGTTTGAAGACCAGAACTTTTGGTTTCAGTTCCTCCGTGGTGGAAAAGGAAAATTTCAGACAATATCATGCCTCTCATTAGATTTCAACGCTAAGGTCACACCGAAAATTAAAAAGAGTTGGAGAAAAGGGAAATGCTAACCTTGACACATGCGTAGAAGCTGCAGTTGTAGGGCAGGTAGGAATTTTGGTACTTTCCCCTTTCCAATGTCCAGCCTCTTGATTTCAGGTGTTTTTACCCTGTAGTTCCCCCTCCTCCTCAAGTGCGGCCACCTGCAGCGCCTCTGCTCCGACACCGACGACGGCGAGCCGTTGCCGATCGCGCTCCACGACATCCCAGGCGGCGAAGAGGCCTTCGAGATCTGCGCCAAGTTCTGCTACGGCATTGCCATCAGCATCAGCGCCAGCAACTTCGTGCCGGCGATGCTGGCGGCCCGGTTCCTCCGCATGACGGAGCACGTCGCCAAAGGGAACCTCGTCGCCAAGCTCGAGACCTTCTTCGACTCCTGCGTCCTCCAAGGGTGGAGGGACTCCATCGCCGCGCTCCAGGCGGCGTGGCGGATCTCTGGCTGGTCCGAGAGCCGTATCGTCCAGCCGTGCATCGACTCCATTGTTGAGAAGATCCTCCTCCCAACCTCCAAGGTTAGCTATTTATTTTTAATCAGTAGATTGGGAGTTCCTGATTGTGGTGGTGGTTAATTTGGCGCCAAAATTTGAATAGTTCTTGACTTCTTGTTCTCTGTGTGTGCAGGTTGCTTGGTCGTACACGTACACGAGGCCTGGGTACACGAAGAGGCCCCACCAGTCGGTGCCCAAGGACTGGTGGACGGAGGACATCTCGGAGCTGGACATCGAGGTGTTCCGGTCGGTCGTCTCCACCGTGCGCGCCGCGCGCCTGCTGCCGCCGCCGCTCATTGGCGAGGCGTTGCACGTCTACGCATGCAAGCACCTCCCGGACCCGCTCTACGGCAGCAGCAGCAGCAGCGAGCCCGGCGTCAACGGACAGGCGCAGAGCTACTCGACGGTGGCCGCCGAAGAGACGATCGCGAAGCAGAGGCGCGTGCTGGAGACCGTGGTAACCATGATCCCCGGCGATGCGGGGTCGGTCACCGGACGGTTCCTTCTCCGGCTGCTGCGCGTTGCGAACTACGTCAGCGCGTCATCGTCGACGCGCGCCCAGCTGATCCGGCAGGCCGGGTCCCAGCTAGACGAGGCCAAGGCGGTAGACCTGCTCATCCCGTTGCCGTCGGACACGCAATCCTACGACATCGGCGCGGCCGAGGCCGTGCTGGAGCACTTCCTGGCGCAGTTCCAGCGGCCGGCGGCGCCGGACGAGCGCCGGCGGATGAGCGTCGCCATGGAGAAGGTGGTCAGGATATTCGACGAGTACCTGCAGACGATCGCGCTCGACCGGGAGTTCCCCATTGGAAAGTTCGTCGATCTCACTGAGTGCTTGCCGGAAATCGCCCGGAATGACCACGACGGCCTCTACCATGCCATCGACACTTACCTAAAGGTCACAAACTAATTAAGAACAAAGTATGCTGCTAAAATTTTCATGAGATGATCTCGTCTGATCGATCGAATTCTCGGCTGCGCACGTGCAGGAACACCCGGACCTGAGCAAGGCGGACAAGAAGCGGCTGTGCCGGCTGATCGACTGCCGGAAGCTATCGCCGGACGTGCGGGCGCAGGCGATATCCAACGACCGGATGCCGCTGCGCACCATCGTGCAGCTCCTCTTCGTCGAGCAGGAGAGAACAACCGGCGCGGGCGGAAGCCACAGCATGATGCCGCCGGACAGGGCCTCCGTCGATGCCGTCTCCAGGCTCACGGCCATAGACAGAGAAGAAGAACAGGCGGCCACGGACCACAAGTCGGACTTGCACCGTCCACGGCGGGGCGTCCGTGCAGAACGGGCGCTGGGCGAAGCGGCTGCAATGACGAGGTCGTTGTCCGCGTCTACAAAGACGGCACCGAGGAAGGATAGGACAGCGGAGGAGAGGGGGAGCAGACTGAGGAACAAGTGAAGTGTAAATGCAGGGAGCTTTAAGAATTGATGTCCAGGGATAGCTCCGCACATGGGACGTGGCCAATTTCTTGCTTTGGCTCTTCCTTCCCCAATTTGTTGATACTTGCGATTCTTGATCACTTATAATTTTTTCTCACTTTTGATTTCAGTGCATCCCATTTTTTTGGGTGGGAGATGTGAGGGGCATCTGGGTTGAGAAGGGTAGACTTATGTAATTAAATGGATGCTATCAAAACTTCTGTATTAAGATAGAAAGAAAACAAAGATACAAAGCCTGCACTCTTCGCGCCTCTAGAGCCACACTCAATGTCAAACAACTTACAAGTAACTCCGGACCGACCACTCGACAAGACTTGTCCAACCTCTAGCAAGAAAGGCAATGAGGCGAGACACGAAGCCTTCGAACCGTGTCACAGCCAAGACCAGAAACCTCACTAGTATGGCCTTCACTGCATGATGGCATGAATCGGCGAAAAACCCATCCATAAACGCCTAGTGCAAGCGTCACCTCATCGGCAATCGCAGGGATTTTGCCCCGACCCAACCACTAACCCCGGCGTATACCGAGAATGGGAGAATACACACTTCTGCAACGGAGAGGTCAGCCACGGTTGTCATCGGTGAATGGAGAGGCGTTGACCGTCGTCTCACCTCAGCCACCATTGTCAGACCTAGATGGCGCATGTCCAGGTCGCCTCCACCATACGGGCCACCGACATCACCGCTGACATGTCGGCCCGCCACCTCCACTAGACGATTCCAGATTTGGAGAGATCCATCGCCGCCTAGCCAGATTTTGGCTGAGTGGGGGGGGAGGGGCGTCTGCCTACATAGCATGTTGCCCCACCGCCGCACGATCAGAGCATAGAGATGAAAGTAATATAAAACTGCAATAGGGTTAAAGCATTCTTAGAGAGTGTTGGATCCACCACTAGAATTTGAGTAAAACGAGATTAGGATATATCTCGTGTCTTATTTATATTGTTATGTATGGGTGAAATCCCAAATAAAGAGAGCCTAGAAATCTCAGCCATCTCATCTCTCATAACCATAGGTAGTCATCAACAGCAAGTTTGCCTGATTTCACCAGCAATTAAGGATTACCCCATGGTCATAGATATAAGCTCTTAAACCTCCATTATCCCTATTGATGTATGATCTTTTAGAGCAGCGTAGTATGTCACTTAACGCTGCCAAGATCAATCATATACCATTTACAATCCCCTCTCTTGTCCCTATGGACAAATACTATATAGTTGATGTTCACATAACATCAAAAGAGTTGATCGAATTCATACACACAAGAATAAACGCACAAATAATCTGTCTTCAGTTCATGATATTGCTAGGATTTCTCTATCTCTTCAAGAACGGAAAATACTCACTCATAAAGGCAATCAACATCATCATAATAATATATATGGAGTATGAAGAAATGGATGGATAATCGTGCAAATCCACAATTGGGTTTGAAATTACAATAAGATGAATGTAGTAAATGGTGATGAAGACGTAGTTGATGATGCTCTCTCTCTCTCTCTCTCTCTCTCTCTCTCTCTCTCTCTCTCTCTCTCTCTCTCTTATGCGGCGGTTGATGATGAGGATCGATGCCCAAGCATCCAAGATCATTGCGCGATGGAGATGAATGTCCTACAAGTTTCCCCGCTAGATCCCTTCTGAATCTGAGGTTTCAGCGATTTGTGATGTCTATGAATATCGAATATCAGACCCGTTTGCATGGGATGAAACTATTTGACGAGGAGGACGCACTAGCACAAGGTACAAGGAGACGGTACGATGGGGCGGCGCAGATGCACCGACCCATATTGTAGGTCGTTTAACCGTTAGAACATCTCGTTTCAATTGTTTACTTTTTGGATTTTCTCTGTGGATATTTGAATGTAAGGTTTTCATGACTTAGTCAGCATATTTTGTCAAAAATTAAAGCTTTAATGAACTTGTCCACCAACTCCTTTAATTCCGGGATCCTGGTGAAGTAGGCATAAAAGGTGCACGCAAGCGCGGTAAAATGTCAAAATCCTATCACTACCAATGTAAGAACATAAGGTAAAACGTGGTGCAAAATGCACTCACTAGTCAACACCCATGACCCGCAGCAGCTGAGGACATGATGCCTCGCCGACGTCGTCCTCGGAAGCGCTGCGGGCTTTCTCCCTGCTTTTACAGGCAGAGGTGAGGGCGGAGAGGTGGGCTAGAGGAGGCAGCGGCGAGGTATGGAGTCGTCGCCCGATTCACCCTAGAGAGACGACGCGGGGGTGGGGGAGGGCTCTCGATAGGTCATGTAATAAAATAATCTTAATTAAATGGATCGTAAATAATAATTAAGTGGATATAATCATACAATATAGGATAGCTCACTATTCAAAGGTGTCCATCCATTTTAATCTTTTATTCTTCAATTATAGTGAGTACCCTTTTATCTCTAGGGAATCAGATATTTTATATGTCAGCATGAGGCCTTTTGTGCCTTGCACATAACGCAAAGCTTTCTTTACCATCTTCCAGTGCTCTATGCCTGGATTCTCTTGATATCTACCGAGTACCCCGGTGATAAAAGCTAAGTCAGGACGAGTGCACACTTGTGCATACTGTAAGCTTCCAACAGCCAAAGCATATGGTACTGACTTCATTCGATCGATCTCATATTGATTCTTTGGACATTGGGATTTCCCAAAACTATCGCCCTTGACTATGGGAGCAGGTGTTGCATTACTCGCATGCATATTGTATTTCTTTAGAATCTTTTCATAATATGCTTTCTGCGACAGTCCTAACACTCCATTCTTTCTATCTCGGTGAATTTCTATGCCCAAAACATATGATGGCATGAATCGGCGAACAACCCATCCATAAACGCCTAGTGCAAGCGTCACCTCATCGGCAATCGCACGGATTTTGCCCCGACCCGACCACTAACCCCGACGTATATCGAGAATGAGAGAATACACACTTCCACAACGGAGAGGTCAGCCACGGTTGTCATCGGTGAATGGAGAGGTGTTGACCATCGTCTCACCTCAGCCACCATTGTCGGACCTAGATGGCGCATGTCCAGGTCGCCTCCACCATGCGGGCCACCGACACCATCGCTGACATGTCGGCCCGCCAGCTCCACTAGACGATTCCAGATTTGGAGAGATCCATCGCCGCCTAGCCAGATTTTGGCCCAGGGGGGTGGGCGTCTGCCTACATAGCATGTTGCCCCACCGCCGTACGATCAGAGCATAGAGATGAAAGTAATATAAAACTGCAATAGGGTTAAAGCGTTCTTGAAGAGTGTTGGATCCACCACTAGAATTTGAGTAAAACAATATTAGGATATATCTTGTGTCTTATTTATATTGTTATGTATGGGTGAAATCCCAAATAAAGAGAGACTAGAAATCTCAGCCATCTCATCTCTCGTAACCACAGATAGTCATCAACAGAAAGTTTGTCTGATTTCACCAGCAATTAAGGGTTACCCCATGGTCATAGATATAAGCTCTTAAACCTCCATTATCCCTATTGATGTATGATCTTTTAGAGCAGCGTATTATGTCACTTAACGCTGCCAAGATCAATCATATACCATTTACAATCCCATCTCTTGTCTCTATGGACAAATATTATATAGTTGATGTTCGCATAACATCAAAAGAGTTGATCGAATTCATACACACAAGAATAAACGCACAAATAATTTGTCTTCAGTTCATGATATTGCTAGGATTTCTCCATCTCTCCAAAAAAGGAAAATACTCACTCATAAAGGCAATCAACATCATCATAATAATATATATGGAGTATGAAGAAATGGATGGATAATCGTGCAAATCCACAATTGGGTTTGAAATTACAATAAGATGAATGTAGTAAATGGTAATGAAGACATAGTTGATGGTGATGGTGATGGCGATGCGGCGGTTGATGACGAGGATCGATGCCCAAGCCTCCAAGATCACTGTGTGATGGAGATGAATGTCCTACAAGTTCTCCCACTAGATCCCTTCTGAATATGAGGTTCCAGCGATTTGTGGTGTCTCTCATAAGCGGACGCAGTGTCCCTGCAGTCCGGGCACGCGCCCGGGCTTCGGACCCGGCCGGCAAGCCAAATTACTGTTTATCAATGGTAAAAATTAGTAAAATTAGCCTCTAAATTAAGAGTTTGTCCGGGTTTTGAAAATTTTATGGATCCGCCACTGGTGTCTCTGAATATCGAATATCTATTTGACGAGGAGGACGCACTAGCACAAGTTACAAGGAGACGGTACGGTGGGGTGGCACAGATGCACACACCTGTATTGTAGGTCGTTAAACCGTTAGAACATCTCGTTTCAATTGTTTACTTTTTTGATTTTCTCTCAGGGTACGTGGATATTTGAATGTAAGGTTTTCATGGCTTTTAATCAGCATATTTTGTCAAAAAATGAAAGCTTTAATGAACTTGTCCACCAACTCCTTTAATTCCGGGATCCTGGTGAAGCAGGTATAAAAGGTGCACGCAAGCACGGTAAAATGTCAAAATCTTATCACTACCAATGTAAGAATATAAGGTAAAACGTGATGCAAAATGCACTCACTAGTCAACACCCATGACCCGCAGCAGCTAAGGACATCGTCCTCGGAAGCGCTGCGGGCTTTCTCCCTGATTTTACAGGCAGAGGTGAGGGCGGAGAGGTGGACTAGAGGTATGGAGTCGTCGCCCGAGTCACCCTAGAGAGACGACGTGGGGGTGGGGGGAGGGCTCTCGATAGGTCATGTAATAAAATAATTTTAATTAAATGGATCATAAATAATAATTAATTGGCTATAATCATACAATCTAGGATAGCTCACTATTCAAAGGTGTCCATCTATTTTAATCTTTTATTATTCAATTATAGTACTTAGTTCTTGAGATTTCCGAGATCTTCATGCCAGAAATTGAATTTATTCAAACGTACCGAGACTTCACTCAGAGTCAATACAATAACAAAAGTGGTCTGCAATTTCTTTTCTTTTTTTCTTTAGTGTATCAACTAGCTCTTAAACTTGAGCATTGAAGTCTTTCAAACTCAAAACATCTTAGCTCTAATAGTATATGCACCAACAAATTTGATGGCCAAAAAGTGTTGCCGTCTAATTATAGCACATCCTTGTGTCTAACTCCACCAAGCTTGTATGTTGAAAGGAGTTGTTAGGAATGGAATGAAGCCACATGTCTCTTGGGATCCTGGCCCTTAATGGTATTGGGCGACTAGTACCAACATGCCGATTTAGAAGCCTAAGTTCATGAAGAAATTATGTAATTATATACAGCATTCACTGATGTTGATTTCTTTTTGGGTGAGATTCAGTCTGGTTAAAAACTTAAGCTAGTTGTAATGGAGAGTAATAAAAAGTAGTGTCATGCTATGGCACTAATAAAAAGTAGTGTCATGCAGGGGCGCAGGACCCTTTGGGCAAAGTATGGCAGCTGCCCTACCTTAATTTCTGCAAAAGATCGCATATATATACACTTCTAATCGACATACATACAATTCCCTGCAAAGTACAATGAATTCTGAAGAAAAAACTACTTCCTCCGACTCATATTAGTTGACTCAAATTTGTCTAGATTTGAATGAATCTAGACACTATTTAATATATAGGTTCATCCAAATTTTGACAAATCCAAGTCAAGTAATATGGTTCGGAGGGAGTACTAGAAAATGGCTACGTAAGAGGGGATTCGGCCGTACTGGACCTTTGCTGGGCCACGCACTAAGCAGCAGTAGCCCCCTGATCCGTGTGTGCGCGTGTGGCTGGTGCCCCTTCGTGTCTTGGCCCCTGTGAAGTATCCGAAGCCAACAAGTCTAGGACTCGAGCGACAAGCAGGCAGGTGTGCCGCCGTCTTCTACTAATCTACTCCCCGCCAGCAAACCTCTCCGCCAATCCAGACGCCCTCTCCCTGGTCCTCCTCCAACCTTCTTATCTTCTCAAATTCTCAATTATTGGTCTCATGGTGCACGGTTTTACCCAGCTAGGGCTTTTTCTCATCTCAATTATAATTTTTGATCCTCCTTCAAAATATAGGTTACGCTTCTTCCCATTAATGGCCTCTAGGCTCGACGTATTTGTGGTAGAGATGGACAAGAAGGGGAAGAAACCTGCAGTTTCAAAGGGGACAGGTATAATTTGTGATTTTATGGTCAATTGAACTATTGAATCAAATTTGAATCTGTGGCCAATTGATTATTCTATTACCATTGTAAAATTGATACAATTTTGATTTTTTGCATCAATTTTTTTTAATGCTTTAGAGTTTGCCTGACCTTAAATTTTTTTCGTCCTTCGCCACTGCCGCCAAGACTGCCTCCCATCCCGTCAGAAAAGCCCAACCTTTTTGTTTTCGGGATACCGATTTGTCCCAGCAGGATTACCGGTAACCATCCCGCTAATCCCATCTCTTACCCAGAAATATCTCGCCCATGCTAGTTGTGCAGCTAGCGTTAATTGTGCAACCGGTAGACTCAGTCTGAGTTATACATTGGCGGAATAATTTGATGGGTCCCACGGGACTCATGTGCCTCGTTTCCTCAAATCCCTCTAATCCCATCTAGGCCGGACGGACGGAGTAGGCGGGCTCTCCCGTAACCATCCCACTTGCATCATATATGGCACTAATCTATATTATTATCTTTATAGTGCATGGTGTCAAAGTGTGTGGTGTCATAGGAATAGTGTCATAAATGACTTCATTTATTAGTTTTTAGTATAATCAGAAACTAGTTTTTATTGTACTCGAAAATTATTTTTGAGTAGTAAAGCACTAAAGCGCATGTTCTGCATTTTCAAATACTCAAAACATTTCCCCTCTATTTTTCATAACCATATGCACAACCATGGCATTTACCACTATTTGTTACATCTCTATGTATAATTCAATCATAAACAATCAAACTCATAGTTAAACCAAACACCAATTTCAAAACACATAATTGAAACAAACATATATAGTTCAAACACCTAGTCTAGCCATCCCAATTAACGGATGTGGTGGTTGTTGGGAATATGCCCTAGAGGCAATCATGTATGATGAGATTTCCCATTGTATTCATAAAGATATTAAGTAGTCCTTGTATAAACATCTGTGTATCAAATATGTGATTCGGTTGTGGGATTATACATTCATATTGTTTGTACTAAATGTCCTTGGTCATTGAGGTTGTGCTGGACACACAACTTAGACCAATGTGAAAGTTGGCTTGATAACTCGGTTCCACTTGTCATGGGCATGGAGATGCTATTCCAACTTACATAGATTCGGATAAAGAGTTTAGCGAGTCGGATGGACCCATATTGAGGTACAACGAACAAGTTGTCATTTGTATGTCTCAATCAATGTAATCCTTAGACCTGAGGTTGTTGCATAGTCCGAGTTGAGGATCACCGACTTAGGTTCTGTCAAACGTTGATCCGTAACTGGGCAGTTATAAAGGCAGGGTTCGGGTCGACTGAGAATTAAGCTGCGTGATGTGAATAACCAAGATGGGATTTTGCCCCTCCACTTGGAGAGATATTCTTTGGGCCCTCTCATGAGATATGATTCGGAAAGCATGGCCATGCATGACTCGGTTAAGTGTTAACCGAGGCGATCGACTAAGAGTTAGTCGGGTGAATCACTTATCTCGGATCGAGAAGAGAGTCGGACTATTTAAGGGATGACATATATTCGCCTATAGTCTGACAAGGTATATCGTGAGGCAAAAGAGACTCGGACGTAAGTCGCATTGGAAAGGCAAGTCGTCATGACTCTTTGGTACTTGGGAGTCGGCACGTTCTGCTAGGAGCCGCTACCGACTGATCGATTGAGAGTCGGACTCCAATCGTGTCCAAGTAGCCATGAGCCTGCGGGGTCACACACTTAAGAGCGGAGCAAATTTGGATTGGATCTGAACCTGTAATCTGGTTGGGTTGGACCTAAACCAGATTAGGACTGAGTTAGTGAGTTGGACTCAGGGTGACTAGTGTTATATGGACTTTAGTGAATGGGCCGCGCGAGCATAGCCCACGTTCACTCCCTATATATAGTGGAGCATCATAACCCAGAAAGGTTAATCGTTGTTCGGTTAGGTCATTCCATGTGTTGGAAACCCTAGCTCCATAGCAGTCCTGCCGACGATACGAATCTAGCAGTTCGCCACCGGCGCTCATCCTTGTACGTGTGGATACCAGCGGAGGTGTTATACGATCAGCACCAGGACGATCGGATCGCAAAGGACTGGACTGCATCAAATGACGCGCTTCATTAGTAATCCGCAACTGCGCGTCTAGTGGTAAACCTCGTGGCCTTCTACCTCAGCTGGATCTTGGGATCACCACGTTAGAGGAAAATTTTTGTTTGTATCTCCGCGTGGCCCAACAGTGGTATCAGAGTGATAGCTTCTGGTTTTAGGCTCGAAATCTCGCATATGTGATATGCGGTTGGCTGTAGATGAGATCTATGTGCTGTTTGGTGGTCGATCTATGAGATAGATCGGTTTTGTACGAAGTTGATTGGATCAACTATACTCGGGGAATGGTAGATCTGATTTCCGTGATCATACTGCTGAGGTCGTGGAACGACATACCCCTACCGGTCGGCTTCCGCCATCGGGGTAGACTGTGACACGTAAATCCAGAAGCGGTGATCGAAGATCAAAGAGTTTGATCGAATCGGAACGATGGTCAGAATCCATGTTCGAATCGTAGATGAGATCTACGTTTTCGAAAAAATCGTCGGGCGCTGCCTGCACCCGCGAGGGGTGCTGCCCCTTCGATCCCCGTCCACTATCCGACTAGCGGGACCGCCGGCTTCTCCCTGTCGTAGCGCCTTAGATGTCGTTGCGAGTTTCACAACGCCGGTAGATATTGTATCTATGCATAACTTGTTTTTGCAGGAAGTTGTGAATGGTATGGTTCATGTGCATGTGATGTATGTTTGTAATCCATACGTGATCTACGAATCACGGTTTTTGTCAGCCGGCTGGAGCCTAGGTGTTGTCATTTTATTGTATAACGACCTGCGTGTCGGATTCTCTATGTAATTTACTTTACTAAGCTAGTGTAGCTGTTTGGAGAACCCGGAAGGCATGCAAGTCGTTGTACATGTCGGCGACATGGAGTAAGACGGCAAGTGACAAGAGTTGGCACGAGTCGGATTACAGGCTTTGTGGAGATGGAGATCGCCATGAAGAGAGCCATATCATTTCACATTATAATTGCTTTATTTTGTGTTATTTTTTACCACTATTAGATAGTCGGTAAAATTTAATGCCTCAAAGAAGGTCTAATCAGTTTTTCCGCCAGTGTTTGCACCATCACAAGTCGGACATTTTTGGTAGTGGGCTCATAAAATTGAGGTGCTGCCAATTCTTTCCGACTAGGTGGGTTCGAGTCGGACTCTTACTGCGGAAACACTCGGTAAGCTAGACGGGTCTATCACAACGGTTGTGGGGCTCGGGGAAAGGTCGGATGGGAGCCGGGGCATGTGATGCCACCCGTCCAATAGGAGTCGCATGAGATGCGATTGACAAGGAGTTGTCTACCTAGATGACTTGGCGGCTAGCGGTGATGCTAAAGCTCACTAGCCGACTTGCTTATTTAGGATCCTGAATCACTAAGCAACCATCAGAGGGGTGTTGGTTCTAGTGGGAGCATAAAATATTAAAATGTTTAATATGCTTGCTCTTTTATGAATACATGTCTTAAGTGTTTTGCATATTTTCTGTTGTAGATCATGGCACCAAGTAGCAGTCACTCTCAGATATCCGGTTTTGCGTTGAGAACTATCCTTGAGAAAGATAAACTGAACGACACTAATTTTACCAACTGGTATCGAAATCTGAGAATTGTTCTCAAACAAGAAAAGAAGAACCATGTCCTAGACAACCCACTTCCAGATGAGCCGAATGAGAATGCGACTGTCGCTGCCACCAATGCCTACCGTCGGGCTAAGGATGAGTCCACGGATATTAGCTGTCTTATGCTTGCTCACATGGAACCGGACTTGCAAAAGAAATTTGAGCATGTTGAGGCCTACGATATGATCGAAAGCCTCAAAAGTATGTTTTAGGCTCAGGCGAAGACTGAGAGGTATCAAGTCTCTCAGGCTTTGCTGAGTTGCAAGCTTAAGGATGGTGATCCACTGAGTCCGCATGTGATCAAAATGGTTGGTTACGTGCAGTCTCTGGAGAGGCTTGGCTGCCCCATTAGCGAAGAGTTCGCTACGGATATAATTCTGAACTCTCTTCCTAGTGCATATGGGCAGTTCATTTCGAACTACCACATGCATGGTATGAATAATAAGCTCACTGAATTACATGGGATGCTCAAGCAGGCAGAGGCGGATCTCAAGAAGGGTGCTAGTTAAGTGTTGATGGTGCGGAATAAGGCTAAGTTCAAGAAGAGTTCTTAGACTAAGAAAGCTAAGTAGGAGGAAAGCAGGCTTAGGACCCGGTCCCAAGCACTTCCTCAGGGACTAAGCCATCTCCTTCAGTCGGATCCACTTGCTTCTATTGCAAGGCGGATGGACACTGGAAGAGGAACTGCAGCAAGTACTTGACCGACAAAGCCAAGAGTGGAGGTATGACTTCCGACTCAGGTACACTTGTTTGCAATGTTATAGACATATATCTTGCTGATGCACCTAATAGTTCTTGGGTATATGATACCATATCAGTTATTCACATCTGCAACTCATTGCAGGGACTGGTAAGAACTAGGAGCGTAGCAAGAGGCGAGGTTGATATTCGAGTCGGCAACAAAGCAAGAGTTGTTGCGTTGGAAGTCGGCACGATGCAGCTTCATTTACCTTCCAGATTCATTATGGAACTGAATAATTGTTATTATGTTCCAGTGCTCAGTCGAAACATTATTTCTGCTTCATGTTTGATGAGGCAAGGCTATGAGTTGAATATCAAGAATAATGGTTGTTCTTTGTATTTGAATGATATGTTTCACGGCTTTGCACCCGTCCAGGACGGGTTATTTATTTTGAATCTTGATGGTGAGTCGGTTTATAACATAAATGTTAAAAGGTTGAAACCAAATGATCTGAATATGACTTACTTTTGGCACTGTCGTCTTGGTCATATAAGTTGGGGCATGAAGAAGCTCCATGATGATGGACTCCTAACTTCGTTCGACTTGGAGTCGTTCGAGACATGTGATTCTTGCCTACTCGGCAAAATGACCAAGACACCTTTTGCAAAGAGTTGCGAAAGGGCGTCCGACTTGTTGGGACTAGTACATAGTGATGTATGTAGACCAATGAGCATGACATCCAGGGGTGGTTATAAGTACTTCATTACCTTCACTGATGATTTGAGTAGGTATGGATATATCTACTTGATGAAACATAAGTCGGAAGCCTTTGAAAAGTTCTAAGAATTCCAGAATGAAGCACAGAATCAACTCGGCAAGAAAATAAAGTTTCTTCGGTCGGACCGAGGTGAGTACATGAGCCATGAGTTTGATGACCATCTGAAAAGTTGTGGAATAGTTCCTCAACTTACTCCGCCAGGAACGCCACAACGGAATGGTGTTTCGGAAAGGCGGAATCGGACCTTGTTGGACATGGTGATGAGTCGGACAGATCTGCCTTTATCATTTTGGGGTTATTTTCTATAAACAGCGGCGTTCGCACTAAACAGAGTACCATCAAAATCGGTAGAGAAGACACCGCATGAGATGTGGACAGGCAAAAAGTCGAGTTTGTCTTTTCTTAAGATTTGGGGTTGTGAAGCATTTGTCAAGCGACTTCAGTCAGACAAGCTTACGGCCAAGTCGGATAAGTGTATTTTCGTGGGGTATCCGAGGGAAACCTTGGGTTACTACTTCCACAACCTAAAAGAAGGCAAAGTGTTTGTCGCTCGGAACGGTGTCTTCCTTGAGAAAGAGTTTCTCAGTCGGGGAGTAAGTGGGAGCACGGTGCAGCTCTAAGAAATTCGAGAGGAACCGGATAGTAGCGAGTCGGCAAAAACCTTGGAGGTTGAGCCGGTTGTGGCAGCTGAGCTGGCAGCAGCACCTGTACTACGAAGATCGGCAAGATTACGAAGTGTTCGTGATGTGTTACTATTAGACAGTGACGAGCCGGCAAATTATTCGAAAGCGATGGTGGGATCTGATTCCGAGTCATGGCTTGGAGCCATGAGATCCGAGTTAAAGTCCATGGATGAAAATCAAGTTTGAACTTGGTTGATCTGCCAGACGGTGCAAGACCCATCGAGTGCAAATGGGTCTTTAAGAAGAAAACTGATATGGATGGAAATGTTTCCGCCTATAAAGCACGCCTTGTCGCGAAGGGGTTCCGACAAGTTCAAGGAGTTGATTACAACGAGACTTTCTCGCCCGTAGCGATGCTTAAATTAGTTCGGATCATGTTAGCTATAGCGGCCTATTTCGACTATGAGATATGGCTGATGGATGTCAAAACGGCTTTCCTTAACGGAAATTTAACCGAGGACGTGTATATGATACAGCCCGAGGGTTTTGTCTATCTGGCTAATGCTGACAAGGTATGCAAACTTCAGAAATCCATTTATGGGTTGAAGCAAGCATCTCGGAGTTGGAATATTCGCTTTGATGAGGTAGTCAAATCATTTGGCTTCATCAAGAGTGATCATGATTCTTGTTTATACAAGAAGTTTAGTGGGAGCAAAGTAAACTTTCTAATCTTATATGTGGATGACATATTACTGATTGGAAATGATGTCCAGATGTTGCAAGAAACCAAGGAATCATTGGAAAGGAGTTTCTCAATGAAAGACTTGGGTGAGGCAACATATATTCTTGGAATCCGGATCTATAGAGATAGATCAAGACAGCTCATTGGATTGAGTCAGAGTACTTATTTGGACAAAGAGTTGAAGAAGTTCAACATGGAATCGTCTAAGAAGGGGTTCTTACCGATGTCCCATGGTGTAAAACTTAGCAAGACTTAGTGTCCTTCGACAACCGATGAGCGAAGTCGAATGAGTGCGATTCCATATGCTTCTGCAGTCGGATCCATCATGTATGCCATGATTTGTACTAGGCCAGATGTTTCCTATGCTCTAAGTGTTGTGAGCAGATACCAGGCTGATCCTGGAGAGATCCACTGGACAGCGGCTAAAAATATCCTAAAGTACTTGAGAAGGACTAAGGATATGTTCTTGGTTTATGGTGGTGAAGATGAACTCAGTGTAAAGGGTTACACGGATGCGAGTTATCTTACCGACTCTGATGATTCTCTCGCAATCCGGATACATGTTTATTATAAACGGAGGTGCTATGAGCTGGAAGAGTTCCAAGCAAGAGACTGTGTCTGCGTCTACAACAGAGGCTGAGTATATTGCCGCCTCAGAGGCAGCAAAGGAAGCTGTTTGGATGAGGAATTTCCTCATGGATCTTGGTGTGGTTCAGGGCTCGTCCAATCCGTTGGACGTGTATTGTGACAACAATGGTGCTATTGCACAAGCCAATGAACTTAGATAGCACTAGAAGAACTAGCACATACTCATGCGGTACCACCTGATTCGCCAATTCGTGGATCAGGGTGATATCAAGTTATGCAAGGTACACACAGATGCAAATATTGCGGATCCGTTGACAAAGCTGTTACCACAGACGAAGCATGAGGCGCACCTGAGAGCCATGGGCATTAGACGCCTAGACATGTGATGTCGGAAGATTGACTCTAGTGCAAGTGGGAGACTGTTGGGAATATGCCCTAGAGGCAATCATGTATGATGAGATTTCCCATTGTATTCATAAAGATATTAAGTAGTCCTTGTATAAACATCTGATGTGTATCATTAAATATGTGATTCGGTTGTGGAACTATACATTCATATTGTTTGTACTAAATGTCCTTGGTCATTGAGGTTGTGCTGGACACACAACTTAGACCAATGTGAAAGTTGGCTTGATGACTCGGTTCCACTTGTCATGGGCATGGAGATGCTATTCCAACTTACACAAATTCGGCTAAGAGTTTAGCGAGTCGGATGGACCCATATTGAGGTAAAACGAACAAGTTGTCATTTGTATGTCTCAATCGATGTAATCCTTAGACCTGAGGTTGTTGCATAGTCCGAGTTGAGGATCACCGACTTAGGTTCTATCAAACGCTGATCCGTAACTAGGCAGTTATAAAGGCAGGGTTCGGGTCGACTGAGAATTAAGCTGCGTGATGTGAATAACCAAGATGGGATTTTGCCCCTCCACTTGGAGAGATATTCTTTGGGCCCTCTCGTGAGATATGATTCGGAAAGCATGGCCATGCACGACTCGGTTAAGTGTTAACCGAGGCGATCGACTAAGAGTTAGTCGGGTGAATCACTTATCTCAGATCGAGAAGAGAGTCGGACTATTTAAGGGATGACATATATTCGACTATAGTCTGACAAGTTATATCGTGAGGCAAAAGGGACTCAGACGTAAGTCGCATTGGAAAGGCAAGTCGTCATGACTCTTTGGTACTTGGGAGTCGGCATGTTCTGCTAGGAGCCGCTACCGACTGATCGATTGAGAGTCGGACTCCAATCGTGTCCAAGTAGCCATGAGCCTGCGGGGTCACACACTTAAGAGCGGGACCAAGTTCGGATTGGATCTGAACCTGTAATCTGGTTGGGTTGGACCTAAACCGGATTAGGACTGAGTTAGTGAGTTGGACTCATGGTGACTAGTGTTATATGGGCTTTAGTGAATGGGCCGCGCGAGCAGAGCCCATGTTCACTCCCTATATATAGTGGAGCACCATAACCCAGAAAAGGTTAATCGTTGTTCGGTTGGGTCATTTCATGTGTTGGAAACCCTAACTCCACAGCAGTCCTGCCGACGATACGAATCTAGCAGTTCGCCGCGGAGGTGTTGTACGATCAGCACCAGGACGATCGGATCGCAAAGGACTGCACGCATTAACTGACGCGCTTCATCAGTAATCCGCAACTGAGCGTCTAGTGGTAAACCTCGTGGCCTTTTACCTCAGCTGGATCTTGGGATCACCACGATAGAGGAAATTTTATGTTTTATCTCTGCTTGGCCCAACAGTGGTCGCCCGATGTGAGGGAGATTGCTAGTTGGCTTGAGCTTGCCGCCGGAGGAGGTTGATATGGGCTCCACGACGGAGATCGACGTCAACGCCACATCCCCACGAGGACATGGTTGCTCTAGCTTGTGAACGCAAACACGGTCAGTGGCAGGCCCAGAAGATTCTGGAAGATTGGACAAACATGTCTAAACACTATTTTTTCGAGCATGTAGGAATGGATAGGCTTGGATCATATTTTGCTTGTACCATATGTTTCTTAGATTCTGAGCGGAGTGGATGAATCATCAGTTGTAAATTCAAATTTGGGTATACCAGACCACATAAATCAAACAGAAAATGAGGTGGACTCGAAACAAATAGTCAGATAAATACTCTCATAGGTTGATAATTATGTTTCTAGCAAAATTTGAGAGTTTTATCCTTTCGGCTTTGCATGAGTCAATTAGTTAATAAAATAGATACATGACTTAGGCTAGAACCCAAGCATTGATGAGATTATATAAATATGAATTCATTAGTTAAACTACCAACGCTATCAGATTGGCATTGGGCTTTGACTCGAAAATCGAATTATCTTGTTTGATGTTAAATAATCTAATTAATTTCTGGATATCCCATATTCACATACTATTTGTTACACCTTATCATAGACTATATCAGGGGCGCCATGCTGGAATCGTATATCCTTATCCGCCATGTTTTTTAAAATTGGATATGGTTTTATAAAACGGATCCGGAGACATAGAATTTATCCCATCGGTTTGTCCGTGTATCCACTAGAGTTGTAATAATATTATTTTCCAAATCGTCTATCATCAATTTTTTGGCGTAAAAGACCTAAAGACCATATATTATATGAAACCAGTCCTTTTAGGAGCATACTTATTACAAGAATAAGTAACAACACAAGTTCTTGAAAAGTTCAGCATCATTTTCCTCCGCATCCCTCAACGGTGGTTAGCATGATGTAATTTTTTTCTTGTGAATTAGCATGATGTGATACATGACACGAGGCCCAATAGAAAAGGTACAGCTGCTTGTCCTTTTGTTTTCTCATTTTTTTTGAAAAAGGGCGCATTTATTAAAGATAATGTTTACACCCGACTTCTGCATAACCAAGATACACACAGCCACACGACCGACAGAGCTAAGGTAAAAAGTATACAAATATTACATAAAGGCACTATGAAAATAAATGACTAGAATCTAAGACAGATCAATCCTCAAATCACGTGGCCATCCATGTTGGGAAAAAATATCCCTCACCGTGTCCTCCAATTGCCTACATCCCTTCATAAATAAGTCGCGGAACTCGAAACGTTGGAGAATCTTCCATGAGCGGAGGATAGCCGTGGCTCGATAGATAACCTGTAGAGGAGAAGACACAATGTTATTAAAAATCTTGTCATTTCTACATAACCATAGCGACCATATAATGGCAAGCGCTCCCACCCTAAACAAAGTTCTGTACTTATCAACAATTCCATACAACCAATTACCAAAAACATTGGTTACAGAACATGGCGGAGATAAATCAGAAGCTATTTGGATGAATGACCATATAGAGCGAGCAAATTTACAATGAAAGAATAAATGGCGAATTGTCTCATCTTGATGACAAAAAACACATTGTGAACTTCCATGCCAATTCCTCTTTACAAGATTATCTTTCGTTAGAATTACCCCTTTCCGTAAATACCAAGCGAATATCTTCGTCTTAAGGGGTATTTTCATATTCCAAATTTTATTATTATCATTAACATCGACCGGGATATCAGGTTGGATCAAAGCTTTATATAGTGAACCAACAGAAAATTTACCACTTTCTAGTAATTTCCATTTGAACACATCAACACCATCCGATAATTGTATTCTGGATAATCGTAATAGTAGATTGTTCCAAGATACCAATCTAGGACCGATGAGACTTCTTCTGAAAGACACATTAGAAGGATAGTCTTCCAACACCGTGGAAATTGTATCCCTTTTATGTCTAACAATCGAATATAGAGCCGGATATTGTTCGCGAAGAGTAGATTGGCCAAGCCATCTATCTTCCCAAAACCTAATCTGTGATCCATCCTTAATCTCGAAAGCACCAAAACGAAAGAAATGCTTCTTGGTGGCCATAAGACCCGCCCAAAAATGTGAATCACCGGGTTTCCAAACCACTTGAGACACAGCCTTGGACCCCACATATTTCCTCCATAACATGGTTTGCCAAACACCATCTTCTATAAGTAGTTTAAAAAGCCATTTGCCCAGGAGTGCAGTGTTTTTGACTTGCATATCATGTATGCCCAGTCCACCAAATTCCTTCGGGCGGCAAACCACATTCCATCTGGCCAGCCGATATTTCTTTTTCTCACTATCCCCTTGCCAAAAAAATCTTGAACGGAAATAATCCACTTTGGTCAAGACCCCTTTTGGCAATTGGAAGAACGAGATCATATACAATACCATGTTAGTGAGTACTGAATTTATGTGTACTAGTCTTCCACCAAGGGATAACAATTTACCTTTCCAACTATTAAGACGTTTTTGTAACCTTTCCTCAACAAATTTCTATTCAGCAATTGTGAGACGCCGATAATGAATCGGTATTCCCAAATAATTGATTGGAAACTAGCCCTGACCACAGCCGAAAAGTTCAGCATATAGGTGAGCCTCGTTTTGGGCCTCGCCAAAACAATACAAATCACTCTTATGGAAGTTTATTTTAAGCCCAGATAGCTGCTCCAATGCTGATAATATCAATTTCAGATTCTTAGCCTTCTCCAGATCATGTTCCATAAAAAGAATTGTATCATCGGCGTATTGAAGAATATAAAGTCCAACATCAATAAGATGTGGAACCACTCCTTCAATTTGACCATCAGCCTTAGCTCTCTCAATAAGGATAGCCAACATATCAGCCACTATATTAAATAGTAAAGGCGATAGTGGATCACCTTGTCTCAGTCCTTTCTTGGTTTGGAAGTATTTGCCAGTATCTTCATTTACTTTAATGGCAACACTACCCCCAGACACAAACGACTGAATAAGAGAGCGCCACTCCTCAGAAAAACCTTTCATGCGGAGAGTTTGCTGGAGGAAAGACCATTTAACTTTGTCATATGCCTTCTCAAAGTCAATCTTGAACAATACACCATTTAATTTTTTTGAGTGTAGTTCATGGATTGTTTCATGCAAAATTACAACACCATCTAGGATATTTCTTCCTTGCATGAACGCGGTTTGAGAGGGGCTAACAACATTTTCAGCAACTGAATTTAGTCTAATCGTGACAACCTTCGTAAAAATCTTAAAGCTAACATTAAGTAAGCAGATTGGACGATACTGTTGTATACGTTCTGTATTGTTAACCTTAGGCAGTAAAATTATATTGCCAAAGTTAAGTCTAAAGAGATCCAATTGTCCGATTTGTAAAAATCCAAACAAATTCATTAGATCGTCCTTAATAACATTCCAGAATTTTTGGTAAAATTTCGCTGGGAAGCCATCAGGTCCTGGTGCTTTGTTATGTTCCATTTGAAAAACCGCTTTCTTGACCTCTTCCTCGGTATATGAGGCAGTCAGAAAGATGTTTTCTTCATCAGAAACCTGAGGGATATCGGACGTTTGGGACTCATCCATAGAGAAAGAATTCTCCTCTGGGGCCCCAAACAAGGATTTATAATAAGTAGTGATATATGACTTCAGATGCTCCTGTCCCTCAATCATACCTTCATCCTGAATCAGAGAATGAATACGTTTCTTCTTATGCTTGCCATTGGCAACAGCATGGAAGTACCTAGTATTCGCATCTCCTTCCAAGATGAATTTTGCTTTAGAGCGTTGGTACCATTTGAGTTCCTCATCACGCAGAAGTCGGGCTATCTCCGCATTCGATTGGCTTTTGAGCTCAATTTCCTATGCAGTTAATGGCCTGACTTCTGCGGTAGCTTCTAAGTCATCAATTATAGATGTAAGGCGTATTTTTTTTTGTTTTTTAGGTTACCAGCTGTGTGCCTGGCCCAGCCCCGAAGGAACTTGCGTAAAGTACGCATTTTATTATTCCATCGAAGAATAGGCGTTTGGCCACCGACCGGTTTTTCCCAAATATCCTTAACCATCTCATAAAAACCATCACGGATCATCCAACCGAGTTCAAATTTAAACTCATTTGCAGACTTTCGTGGCAGTAATCCAAAAGATAAAAGTAAAGGAGCATGATCCGACAAAGCCTCGATACGTTCTAGAGCGCGAGCAGTTACCATAGGGAACTTTTGTTCCCAGTCAGTATCCATAAGCACTCTATCTAGTTTTTCATATGTTGGCTCCGGAAGACTATTAGCCCATGTAAATTACCTTCCTAACATTGTAACCTCCCTCAAGTCCAGGCTGGCTATAACAGCATTGAACAGAAAAGGCCAATGTTCATCGAACCGGCCCTGACTCTTCTCGTGAGGAAATCTGAGCAAATTAAAATCCCCTCCTATAAGAATAGGATATGGATTATCCTTTGCCAAATTCACAAGCTCACGCAAAAAGTCAGCCTTATAAACATCCTGAGCGGCCCCATATACGGCGACTAAAGACCATGTGAAATTGTCAGCCTTGTTACGGATATGGAGTTTTATAAAAAAAATCTCCCACCGAACTAGCTAAAACTTCCATAGTCTCATCTCTGACGCCTAACAGGATCCCCCCAGATCGACCGCGCGGCGGACGTGATATCCACGTAAAGTCCACTCCACCAGAAAGGCGATTGAGTAGGGCTTGTGAAAAATCCCGTCTACCAGTCTCAGAAATACCCAGAAAATCCAAATTATAATCTCTCACACAATCAGCAAAGAATAAATGTTTAGCCAAGTCCCGAAGACCTCTGCTTTTTGAAAACATTCCATTCATTGAGAAACTATAGGAGATTTGGATACACGGGATCTCTTTCGCGACCGCTGGCTCTTTGATTTTCGACCAGAAGCTTTCAACTCATACAAAGAGGCAAGCTCGGTCTCATCAAAGTCCACCTCCAATACTTCACCGACTAAGTGAGAAAGGAGTTGACCATCTACTGTGGCATGCAACTCCTCTTCCTCAATTAGTGAAATATCAGGAAAAACACCGACCTTAGGAGTAACCGTTAGACGGTCAACCTCCATGTGTCGCAAAGCATTAGAAGAAAAAGAAACTTCCTGTACAGATCTACCCAAACTAATTCCAACATTGGCTAGCTTAGAAGACATAACAGGAGTAGAAAAAGACAAAAAAGACTTCGGAGAACTCATTTTACCTGCGAATCTAAGTTCCTCTCCGCCTTACGCCGCATGGCCTTGAGCATGGAGTCCTCATCAGTCGCAGACGCCCCAGAGGCATCGACTCCATGGAGCGCGCTCCGCCTGAAGGCTGTGCCACTCACCTGCACATCGACTGGCGAAGAAACCCGTGGTGGAGACCGAGAGAACCCAGACCCCTCCTGGATCCGGACGCCCACATCACCTGCCGGAGTCTCCTGATCCACCAAAGTGGGCGAGACGACCCCAGGCATCCCTAGGTCCTCCCTGACCAGGGGGACACGGTCATCCACGTCGTCATGGTCGGCCAACCCCGCCTGGGTCGGACCAAGCATAACAGCATCCCGAAGCTGATCACGAACATCGCGGTCAGCCGACCCCTCCTGGGTCAGCTTCCGCGAACACACCGAAGGAACCCCCTCCACCAGAACAGGAGTGGAAATAGGAATAGATCTGCCCAAAATATGTGTTCTGGACCTCGCTGGCGAAGCTGGGCAAGACCGCCTAGCAGGAATGGAAACCGAGCGAAGAGCCTCTTGTAACTGTTTTTTGGCCTGAGAAACGCGAGGCGCCGAAGAAGAACCCTTCCCGCGAAGAGGGGAATCCAAAGGAAGAGCATCCAGAAGTTGACGACCTCGTGGAGTAACCGGATTAGCATTAAAAGGGGTGACCGCAAGCACCCTCTGCACCCCCTGACTGGTAGAAGTAGGTGCAGAAGTCCCCTGCACAGCCGAGGAAGATCCAGGACCCACCCCTTGAGTGGTAGTAGCAGCCTCAGAAGTATCCATAGCATCCTCAAAATGCTTCCCATTAGCCTCATCATCCGCATCATCATCTCCTTTTCTCCACAAGAAAGGAACAAACTCTGGTTCCGGAATATAACTCTCAGGTTCAATCCGGAAGCGAAACTCAAATACCTTATGCTTGACCACGGCATCTGACACAATAAAGTGACCAAGTGAATCCTTCTCCTTAAGAAAAACCTTCGTATCAAACATCTCCACGAGAATACGAACGACCCCTCGCTTCCGCAAGCTGATCAGATCCACATCAAGCGTGTTCCCCATGAGTCCTCCAATAGCCCACAAGCCCTGAAAGGAACGCAAAATATGGGGTACTCCCTCCACATGTAGCCAAACCTGCTGCATCTCCAGCTTATGCGGCACCTCCTCCATCCTGTAAACCGAGAAGGTCAACTGAGCGGTACTGAGCGGAACAGTCATCAGAATTCCGTCCACCCTGTCCAAATCCTCAAAAGTTGGGAAGCTCACTAAAAAAGCAGAATCTCCATGTGGCACCGCCTCCCACTTCCACTGAACCTGCACCTGGCACCGCCTGGCAATTTGTCTCTGAACGACCTCCGCTGAAACCATCGGGCCAGAAACACGTACCAGAGCAATAGGGGTCTTACTATGCGACAGATGATCCCGAGTCACAGCATCCGAAATCTGGGTGAACAGAGTCTGATCATTGCCAATCCCAGCCATATACGGGGTTAAGCGCGGCTGCTTAAGCACGGGGCACCTCAGAGTGGGATGTGTAGTGCAATCACAAATGTAACAATAGTGGACCGCCTTACAATCCTTGGTTGCATGGGTATTAACCGCACACTTCCAGCACCGAACGAACTTGCCAGACTTCTTACCCCCAATAACAGAAGATACCTGTGGAGTAGTAACAGATGGCTGAGCAGAAGCGGCCACCAGCGTTGGAGCACACATACCATGAATCTGCTGACCCTGCATATCATACTGATACTGTAACTGCTGACCCTGAACCGGAAAAGGATCACCAGAAGCCCCCAGAGGCTGCATCTATGGCTGAGCATACTGTACTGACGGCTGTTGCAAGTGTCCACCAGCATGGACCTGAGGTGCGACCGTCCCCTGATCAGGAACCTGTGGCTGCTTCTTCTTCTTCTTCTTCCTCTTGGGTGCCGTCTGAGAAGCAGGTGCACCCACACCGACCACAAAGTGATTATCTTGCATTGGCCCACCAGTCACCTGCTGCAAAGGCATCCCCCCAACACCAACTAGCGAACCTTGATACGGAGGCTGTAGCGTACGATGCTCAACCGGAGGTGGCATATAATTATAATTTGCAGGAGGAGCAAAAGAATAAGGTCCCCGCATCTGCGCAGCTCCCGGCTGAGGCATCCCCGGTGAACCCGAAAACGGAACAGAGCCATGGTTGTAGACATGCTGCCCGCCAAAACCAGCGCCATTCCCGGCCATCCCTGGCAGCGGAGGAGCGCCGAACGGCCCGGGAGCAGGGGGTCTCGGGGTCCCAGCAGCAGGACCAGCAGCAGTCCCATGTTCCCGCGCAACCGCCGCCCCAGGCGCCCCCACATCACGAGCAGCAAATCCCTGCGGAGGTGGAGGACCCCTGGGCACGTTGGGGCCAGCAAGAATCGCACCAGGCTGGTGAGACATGGTGGCAAGGACCACCTGGGCGAAGGAACCCCGCGAGGGCGATCTGGGCGGAGACGATCTTGTCGTTGCGGACGAGGAAGAGCTGCAAACCGGCTTCGAAGGGGGCGGCGAAGGGGACCGAGGCGAACGCGACAGGAGCGATCGATCTGAGGCAGAGACCCTCGCCTTCCAAACCCTTCTCGACACCGCTTCCCAGGAAAAAACAGACACGGGCCCACCCGACTTAGCCAGCTCAGCAGAAGGCGGAACAATCGGATCACCCTAGGATGCCATCTTCGCAGCGATCAGATCGCCCAGGATCGGCGGCGAGGACCTCCGGCGCGGTGGCAGAGGGCCACGCCACGGCTTCACACGTGGACCGCTGCGGAGACACCAACCCGGAGGAGAATCGCCACCGGCACGACACGCCGGCGAAGACGACCTGCAGCGAACAGCGCCCACCGCCGGCGAACAGAGCTCACCCGGGAGGGACTCCGAATTCCGTTCCCAAAACCTTGACGCCTTGGTGGGGAAGCCGACCTCTTCCCAAAAGCCTGCTTGAGCTCCTCCCCCGTCTTCCGACGCCGGCGCGACACCGACGTCCAACCCAGGTCCCTGTCGACGTCCTCGAGGGCCTCGAGCGCCACACGGTCCGCCCCAGCAGCCCCATCGGAGTCGGAGTCCGACCCAAGACACTGAAACCTAGAGCCAGACGAGCCACCCGACGACCGCGCCGGCGACGGCAAGCCCCTCGGCGCCAGGGTGAGGCATCGTCCATTCCTCGCCATCAGTTGTGGAGGTCATATAGAATTCTTTCAAAAACTTTACCTTCGTGGCATGATGGCCCTTTTGTTTTCTCATATATATATATATATATATATATATATATATATATATATATATATTTTCATTTCTTATAGCTATATACCGGTCGCTTTGATGAACTTTAGGTCATTATACGTTTTCCTCCATGGAAATGCCAACCCAAAATCCCGTGCAGATTAGACCATGAAAAACACAAGTCGAAGAGACGAAGAGAGAAATAGCGAGGAAAATTCTGTTCATTTCTTTCCTTAGAGGTTTTTTTTTGGGTTTGGAAGTTCTTCGGGTTTTTTTTAGAAGAAAAGGACTGCGAACTTTATTAATCAAATAATAGTTACATCGTCAATTAACAAAGCAGCAATAAAATCCAGCGGTTCATCTACTCAAACAGAAAGGAGAGATTCTGTCTCTCTCTCTAAGCAATCTGCAACACCATCTGTCTCCTTGTTACAAAAACTAAACTCACAATTAGAGAAAGTGAAGACTTGCACATAAATATCATCAAACAAAGCCGCTGCTGTTGTCAACCGGTATGTCCATGCATAGGTGAGGCAGTCGCCAGAAGCGACCAGCTAAACCCGCGACGTCGTCGGTCTGCTCCGTCTTCGGTGGCCTTACGGCCTTGGAGGTGTGGTGGACCATGGCCTCTCGCCGGCGGGATGGTTTTCGTTTTTGTTTAGCTTTTTTTCAGTGTCAACTTCGGAATGTTGAGGCCGTGGCTGCAGGTCCTCTCCGTCCTAACCTCGCTCCGATGGTGCGTCTAGCAACGGAAGACGCGTGGAGTCGTGTGTCCGGTGGATCTCTTGGGATCCGATCATTTTCCGTATTCGTCGGTGTGATTTGAGGTTAGCCTCTTCCGATCTACGGTTATTATCTTAGGCGATGATTGTTGCTCTGGTTCGTTGGTACTATGAGACCTTAACATGACAACTTCCCGTGTGTCTACTATAACAAGCTCAACTACGACAAGCTTTTCCGGCTCCGGTGATGGAGGGGCGAGGACGACGGCACGCCTTCGACTCGTGCTAGTGACTGTAGTCGTCGCTGATGGTCCAATGACCTATTTATAATTTGTATTATTTTTAAGACTCTTTGTACTGCTGTTGATGATTATTAATTGATTGGTGGAATTTTGAAAAAAAGGCGCTGCTGTTCTTCATGGTTTTTATTAGTTTCATACTTAAGATTTTTCTTACCGTTCCTTTCTTCAAAGTTAGTTTTTTCGACATCTTCAAAGTTACCACAGTCTATAGCATCTGGCCCAGTGGCCCAACTCGCACACAACGAACACACCCAACTGGCCCGCAGGCCCACACATAACCTAACGGACGCTGCGCTGATTACGCTACACTATTCTACGTCTTCTTGACCTGGTGGCGCCCACGATGGTCTACGCCTTACCAGCGTGTGTGACAGGAACCGGCCGCCCGCGCTAGGGTTAGGGTTTGACCGCCGGCGCCGGCCGGACCAGCGGACCTCCCGCCGCGGCACCACCGCCGGGTTCGAGTCTTCTACTCGTATCCTACTCCTCAGGTGTCGAGTTTCCGCCGACGCCAACGCCCACGCCGAGCTCTCTCCGCCGCTCTCGTCGACCCTATCAAGTATTCTCTCCATCTATCCTGGATATTTGGTCTCGTTGAACTGTGCCTGTTATCAAACTGCTAAACTTTTATATCTCCAAATTATTTTCTTGCCTCGTTTAGTTCGTGTAGTGTGGAGCCCCAAAAATGTCATAAAATGTCTTGCCATGGCCCCTGCTGTCACCGATCATGTCTTTGTGACTGATACTTTTTGGATGCATGATCTGCTTAGAGTCTTTTTTTATCTCTCTCACTGAAAATTTTCAGTTATCTAAGTCACTAAAACGGATAGGTTCAGATGTTTTATATTAACTATCTAGTAGGTTACAAAATAACAGCAAACCTTACAAAAGAAAAAACCTTACTAGTAGTACTATGCAGTAATTCAACTGTTACTTCATGAAGGAAATTAGCAGGTTATCCTGCTATTTCGAGTAGTAGTTTTGCAATGTGAAGAGAATAATCCCTGAATAATTATTTGGTATTTTGGTGCCAAGTATGTACTTGTAGTTAGCATGAATTCACGAGTACTTAGAGTCTTGGTTGCATAACCTAGGCGTCTCCCGACGGAAGTGTTGTTTATAAATATGCATTGGCAATTTATTTATAGGCGATGAACTTCTTAAGGATGAAGAAAAATGCTCGGTCCTACTAGACACTTGTCTAGGAGTTGCTCTCTCCATGATAAATTAATTCCGATTCAAGGTTTAGTGTTTCAATTGGTCATTGCAACTTGCGGTTAGCTAGTTCTTGTTAAAGTATATGTGGATTTCCCACCTTCTCTCCATCAGTTTGGACTTTTGGTTCTACTGGTTGGTGCATGAAACTTAATAGTTCTATGGAGCAACATTTGGAGAGGGAAATGACTCACAACTGACATATTAGACTGTGCCAAAGATTTCTAGTAGAACATGAATGCTCTGTTATTTAAATATATGTCTTGTTTCATGGTATATGTTTTGTTATATTTTGTACAGAGTTGCTTTCTTGTAAAACATAAGCATTTTTCTCCTAATGGAATGGGCAGCTCTCCTGCTGCCCGTTTGATTTTTTCTTGCTGTGATCATCTATGGTATTTGTGCAACTGATTTCATGGATTTCTTTGTGGCAGATTAGACCATGTCTTCAAGAGCAAGAGGAGGTGTGCGTCGTGGCCGGGGCCGTGGGAGAGCTGTTGTGGCAGAAAATTGCATGGATTACAATGAAACATCTGTACCTTCTTCTCCGAGTACCATTTCTGATAGAGAGGACAATGTTGAGTTCACTCCGGAACAAGCCCCTGTGGCCTGTTATGGAGGACCCATGGAACCTGCATCCAGCACACTACTCAATCCTAAGATTAACCACCGTTCCGATGCAATTTTTGGTGATAAGGTTAAACTAAGCACAATAAATGCTGTCTTATTTCATGGATAACAAGGTAGTAGAGTGCAAATAAGTTCTGCAATAGAAGTATGATAGTGAATTCTATATTATTGCAGGCGGTGGAGCAGTTGAAGCTGCGTCACCACAAACCATTAAAATTTCATGAGAGATATCGTCCCTATTTGAGGGATGCAGGACTTCTTGGGCTCTCACAAATTTGCCAGAAAATGCCTCAGTTGGATAAAGCCTTGATTACTGCTCTTGTTGAGCGTTGGAGGCCAGAAACCCACAGCTTCCACTTTGCTTCTGGGGAGATAACAGTAACGCTTCAAGATGTTGCAATGTTATTTGCTCTTCCTATAGATGGCCGCCCGGTTTGTTCTACCACGGATCATGATTATGGGCAGATGGTCGTTGATTGTCTAGGACATGATCCAAGAGGTCTATCAATGCCTGGAAAGTCCTTCTTGCATTACAAATGGCTGAAGAAGCACTTCTATGAGTTACCAGAGGGAGCTGATGATCAGACAGTGCAGAGGCATGTTCGAGCATATATCCTGAGCCTCTTATGCGGCGTGCTTTTTCCAGACGGGACAGGAAGGATGAGTCTGATATATCTTCCACTGATTGCTGATCTTTCTCTTGTTGGAACATACAGCTGGGGCTCTGCAGCCCTCGCCTTCCTATACCGAGCTCTTTGCTCTGTTTCCTCCTCCCACAATATCAAGAACATAGGTGGTTCGTTGCTTCTCTTGCAGCTTTGGAGTTGGGAGCATTCCCATGTTGGCAGACCATTGGCTCGGTCTTCCCCATCCATGGTGACAGACATCCCACAAGACTTGCCCCCAATTGGCTTTCGCTGGGTGGGTGCTCGCGCACAAAGTGAGAATACTACTCGCTGTCTTAAGCAGTACCGAGATGAGCTAAACCTGCAGCGAGCAGATCAATTGAAATGGGAGCCATACATGCTCATCGAGTCGTCGAGCTTACCACCACTCTGCACAAAAGATGCTGACCTGTGGATTACTCAAGCACCATTAATAAATTTTCCTATAGTTGAGATGTATCTGCCTGAGCGAGTGATGCGGCAATTTGGGCTCCGCCAATGCATTCCACCACCTTTTCGACCTACACTACAGACATTACATCGTATTAGTCGACGTGGTAGAGAGCGTGAGAATTGGGAAGAGACGCATCATGAGTATATTCAGGAATGGGAAGCACGGCGGCATCGCATATTTCGGGAGGCTGAGCAATATGATTTTTCATCTTATGACGAGTATCTGCAGTGGTACTCTGGAGCTACACGGAGGTATCTTGTGCCATCAACCAGTGATGATGCTGAAGCAGGATTTTCATCTCCACCCGATGATTCCTCTGATCTTCAGTACAGGGCCAAGTCTCCTATGATCCGTAAAGCGGTAAACCTAAATTATGCATTGCGTTCATATAATTAGATCCTGCAATTGACTGAACTAATATTTATCACCAGATATATAATGCTAAAATTTGAATTCTCCAAGTAGGCCATGCATACTGAATCAGTACTGAACATGAATTATTTCCTGTAGGTTGATAAACTGCATGGTATGATGAAGAGGGCCAAGACAGCCATGTCATCCACAGCTGATACGGCCACACAAGCCTTAGTTTTTGAATTTCTGCACGGTTTTGAAGATGTGCTCCATGATCTTGGTGAGATGAAGGAAAAGAGTGGAGCAGAGGCTTCACCTTTTGATTCAGCTGTTGGCTCACATGTTGACTCAGCTGCCACCCATCATGAGCCTCTATTGCCCGAAGCTGAACAGACCATTCTGAGTGACAATCAAGAAGTTCAATACCAGGAAGATTTTAATGAGGACCTTCATACAGTAGAGCATGCTACATTAGCCCTCGGAACAATGGACGAGGAAAACCATTGTTCCAACAATTTATTACTTGGTGTGGAGGAAAATTATGGCTCAGCTTCATTAGCCATTGAGAACTGTGAGACAGCAGATTTTGTCATTCCACAGCACAGTGAGGATGTTGATCAAGCTGGACATCCTGCCGAAATTGATCATAGTTTATTGTTGATGGAATCTATGCCTTTGAGTGAGGAAAACCACGGTATTGGCTCTGCGCCCTCTTCCGGACCTTCATCACTGGCGCTGGAAGCGACATACGACCAAAGTACACAAGGTGTCGAGCCTTGTTTTCCACAACAGAGCGACGATGTCAAACTGGAAGCGGAAGTGAAACATACGGATTTGGAGGAAAACAGTTATGATGGTGCTTCTTCGTCCAACCCTTAGTTTGTCCGCATGCAAAGGAGGCGGATGACATTTATTCCGTCCCCACCAAGCCATTGATCAAGTTCGGTGTCCGTATGTAGTCATTTGAACATAGATGCCATATTTTGGAGGTTAAACACGATCAATATTGCTGGTTTTATTGGGTTTGTTATGCAGCCTGATTCACGGAGGGTGTCCTGATTATTTATTCCAATCGACACCGAGGTTCAGTTTGTGATGTAAGCATGTAGCAGCTTGCATATCCCTTGCTAACAAATATCTAAGGCTGATTCTACTAGTTTATAGAGTAAAAATATCTGCTTCTTTCTACGTACTGTAATTTTTTTGGCCCGGCGGTGCGAACTTGCTTTGATGAGCCGTCATCTTACCGCAGGGCAGGGAAAACAGCACCCATCTCCAGCTTGCATCTTGTCGGCCCTGTACATCGAAGTGCAATGACACCGCCTCCTTTTGGATGACTTTGAGTTGCTTTTAGTGATTCCATGTAACATTGAAACCTCATGGTTTCTTATGGTTGTGAGACAGCTTATCTATCATGTCCATTTTGAAGTCTTTGTCTGCATTGAGTTCCTTTCTGGCTCTGACACGTAATCTTGATTTGAAATAACGCTCGGTGTTTTTCATGTGGTATTTTCAAATTCCATTGATGTCGACTTACATGGATTTGTAGGTTGATTCCCCGTCAAAGGATGTGACAATATTTGAAGTAACAAAAAAGATCAAGTTCGTTATTACTTACCTCTTGACCTTCTGAACTTCTTGTACGTACATATTTTCAGTGTTCTGGATCTTCTTCTAAGCTCTTCAACGTTTTGAGGAGTTGTGTTCTCCCAATGCTGGCATTGCATTGATGCTCTTTCAAGAATATATCATCTCAGGCTTTCAGCTACTGGTATAAATTGTACAGAATAGGTTGTTCTTCCTAACTATATTTTCTTCAACTGAACAAGTTGTTTGTCTTTTTTTTAAAAAAACATGTTATTTCAAAGGCATGTATATTATGTCAGTATTGTGTAAAGCACCTCGGCTATAATACCAGTAATTGCTTGCGTCACGAGTCTATCAGCTGTACCATGGAATTACATCTATCAGCTGTACCATGGAATTGCTTCAGTCGGAACTGCGAAGAGCAATTTGGGGTTTTGAGTCAGCCGTACAGAGATGGCTTCATTGTTGGATCTACATATTTGCACAGAACTTGACTTCTGACTGCAATGGTCAAGCAGAGTATAGTTTTAGTTTCTTCTTTTGTACACTGACGGATATCCTTGCTATCTGCAATTCTTGCTACCTGTCTTGCATGACCCATGTGCATAGAATCTAGTACATATAAAATTCACTTCAAACTCAAATTGGAGTACTTTATATAAAAGGAAAAGAGTTTCATATTCTTCGTCTTCAGATAACATGGCCAGATAAGAGTTTCATCAGAGAATTTTGCTGCTACACTCCCCCTCCGTCGCGAACTCCAACTCTAGTGAGAAGAGAACCATGGCCGAGAGGTTTTCTGGCGATCCTGCGACGGCGAACGACTTCAGCCGGCGCATGCTCCAGCCCTGGGAGGCGCAGATGCTCCACGATGTCGGGTAGATGGTGCCGCCGGACACCCGGAACCCGCCTAGCTAGAAGCTCAGCGCCGGAGGTATCCCCGTGTTGCCGGTGCCGGCCAGCGAAGAGATGGTAGAGGAGATCCAGGCTGCCATCGCAGCCATGGACGACCCGGAGCTCGCCGAGGACCTCGACAACCTCTTCTACTGGGAGCAGTTCTTCGCTGAGCGCCGGCTCCGAGAGCTCGCCCACCACGAAGGGCCGCCCGACACGCCGCTGAAGCGCAACAACAAGGCGGCGCAACGGCGATGGTGGAGTGCGCCGGGATAGACGCTCATGGATGTCCTGGAGCACATCCACGCCGGCAACCGCCCTAGGTTCGGCTTCCCCTGCTCGTCGACGCCGGTGGCGAGGGCGAGGCGGCATCCTCCGGCCAACCGGCTACCGAGCGGGATGGCTAGCCTCAGCTCCTCCTCCTCCGCCCCCTCGGACTCCCGCTCGTCCGGGTCCGCGCCGACGCAGTCGCTGCCCCTTCGGCCGGTCAAGCGGGAGGCGGACACGTCGGTCCGCTCGCCGCCGCGGACTAGATCGCAGGGCATCGTCATCAACAAGCCCCGCGCGTTGTTGCCACCCACTGGCCGTCTTTGCCTTCGCCAGCCGAAGCCGGAGCCGGCGGACTGGGCGGTGCCCATCGACGAGGACGCCTTCGCCATGAAGATGGCGATGGAGCGGTCCCTCTAGGACGCGGTGCCGTTGCCGCCGATGCCGGAGCCTGACATTCTCGCCTGGTCCAGGGCGGACTGGGAGCAGGCTGAGCAGCGCTGAGTTCAGCGCCTGCAGGAGGAGGCCGAGCGCCAGGCCAGCGCTCGCCACGAGCGCGCCTACCAGGGCGCGCCGCTCGTCATCCTTGACGATGACGATGACAAAGTCGGGCCCTCCCACCAGCCGTGGAGGTGCAGTGATGCGGTGTAACATCCCAGGATTAGCACCTCGAAATAGACAGGATACATGTTTGTGCATTGCATTCATGCATAAGAAAATCCGGGAAATTTTCACGCAAAACTAAATAAGCTGTAGAAGGATCGAGATCTCTCTTGTTCTGATGAAAGCATCCGAGCAAGTGCGACAGATTTCGGCATGACCTCTATTGTATCTTTGTGTTTGGGGAAAGCAATTCAAATTTGAATATTGAAAAGGTATATTCGAAATTGAAAAGAGTTTGAAATAGAATTACAACCGGTAGTTGTGTTACAATTGTAAATACAGAATTGAGATATCATTTATGATTAAGATATAAATAATCACAAGTATCAAGAATACAAAATAAAAGAATTGAATTATTCCATAATATAATATGATAATATAATCATGATTACAATTGAGTAAATTAAAACAAACCAATAAAAGTAGAATGAATAAATTCCTTTATTACAATTATACAATTCTTTACACTTCACAAAAGAAAAAGTGAATTACAAAAGAAAAAAGTAAAAACCTAAAACTAAATTCATCTTCACTTTCTTCATCTTCTAAATCTTTTCTTTATATTCCTGATTCCTGCAAAACAAAAGTAAATAGACACACAAGCAATAAGAATAAAAGAAGGGTTAGTGTATTATTTTTACTCTCAGATTCAGCATACAAATGATATGCCTAGGCTCATCATTGAGTATTTCAAAAAGGGGACAAATTTTAGAATCTGTTCTTATCAGGTTAGTGGCCTCAGTACTACATCCTTCGCCTTTTGACAGGGGCAAGTTTCACCAAAAATCGATAAATAGGCAAAGAGGTAAAACCCCAAGGAATAACATGTTCCATTTGATCACCTCCATCAGAAATTATCTACACCATTGAAACTTGGGCCCCGGGTCCCACTTGCAAGCAGCTTGCACATCGACATGCAGTTATCTGTTGTCAACACAGGAGCACACCAGGGGAAGTTAAGAAGGAACCAGCCGTGGCAGTTCTCTGTTGCTAGATACTCCTTCCACCCCGGTTCATCTCTTAGAACAAGAACTCCCAATCTCTACACATACACAACCATAGCTCAACATCAGATTATCACTGATCTATCTAGATCCACATCACCAAGAACCAGCTCCTACAACACTAGTAGAAGTAGACCAAGAATCCACCAACAACATCAGGAATGGCAAGCAATAGCTCAAGGAGGAGCAGTACAACAGATCAAGTAAACCTAATCATCCCATCAATAAATCACCACCACAACACAAGCATCTGGTTGCTTGAAAATCCATCCAAGAGCTAGTGAAGAGGAGTCTTACAGGAAAGATGGTAGCTCCAGGAGTAGAGGACCAGGAGCACAAATAAGAGGCTTACCAGCAACATAAGGAGGAACCTGATTAAGATCCATCACAAACACATATCACCAAGCCACCTCTCTACTTCTAGATCCTTAGACCTATAGAGCATGTGTACTGATCATTTTATTTTAATACATAGCTTTGGGGTGAGAGAGAGATCTCAGTCAAGCATAGTGGTGCTATGCTAAGTTTCATTGAGCTATAAATGTCAAATAAAGCATCTATTCGTACTCCTATTCAGGCCTCAGTCTTTTGCCTCATTGGCCTGGTAAATTAAGTTTTTAATTTGCATCTTAATCATCTCAAGAAAATGAGTCCACTTCCATCCATTCAAAAATTGATGTGCAGTAAATCTGGTTAGATAGATAACCACTGTGCACACTCTAATTAGAGGCACCACAGTGGCAGTTATACTAACACAATTCATATCTATCTTTACCAAGTTTGATGCCTTAGTTACTACATCACAGGCATGGGACTAAACTGCATGTAGCAACTTATAGCAGAGCAACATGTCATACTTTCCAAGTTTTTACTATGCACTCCTATAATGGAAGCACCACAGTAACAACTTAAGGCAGCAGAAGCCACTCAACTATATATACACCAGCATCAGTTAACCACTTTATCTGTTAATAACAATTACTCTTATCAAGGTTTAATGCCTCGGACCTTGCATCATTGGCAGCCAAATCTCAATACTTTGAGAAAAGAACCTCTATAGCAAATCATGCCACTGTAGGGAGTAATTTTGTGCACACTCTATAAAGAAAAGGAGGCACCACAGCAGTAACCCTAAGAGCAAATAAAGATCTTATCTCATTAAACAAATATAAAGGCCAAAGAGGATTTGCAACACCATAGAACATGTTCCCTAAATGAAATCATCTTCTTAGCCATCTGGCTAGGAATCATTTAAATTATTGCTATCACATGGACAGAGTATTCATATTGGTCATCCATCTCCACTTACAATGATACCGATAGTTGTGAGATTCAACACATTTTTTATGGTCTTTATTGATGTTCTTTGTCTGGATTTGATGGTTTTCTAGCTTTATCTAACGCTAATACTTCGGCAGCAAAGAAAACTTAGTTTTTAATGTGTGTTTCAGGTTCTGAACATCAACAGAAGAGTTTAACAACAGAAACACAATATTCAAGAGAAAACAAGCAAGTCTCTATATGGAAGCAAATGAGGGAGGCATCCAGAAGCTTTAACGACCAACTATATGGCGGGAACATTTTCTCTGGCCGTATAGTTCCCGTCGTATAGTTGCCACCGCCTTCGCCTTATCAAAAGGGGAAACTTTTGTGAAGAGGCCGAAGTCGAAAACAGAACACACGAGCCGCCAGTCCATCCAGAAGGGAGAAAGAAGAGATCCGGAGAAGAAGGAGAAGACGTTCTTTATCTCGCTCCACGATCTTCAACCTCCTAGCCACTACACCCCCCATAGCCATTACTTGTACTTGAGAGAGAGAGAGATCTTCACCTTGCAATACTAGGGTTTGAGATTGTTTATTTCTATCTTGAATTGTTTTGGATTGCTTTTCTATTTCTATTGTGGATCTCCACGGTAATATCGAGAAGAACTCCCTTTATTATAATATATTGATGATGCTTTCTTCTCTCATGTGTGAGTAAGTTCCTTTGGGCGTGGGAGATGTAAGGGATTGGTGAGATGTGATGTTCCTATATATTTTTCATTAGTTTGTGATTGATTTTAATTACTATATTATGTGTGCTTGACTATCTGTGGGATGCCTAATTCTTGTTGTCCAATTAAGGGCCCAGACAACATGATGTTTTGTTCTACATAGATAGGATCTTGTTCGCTAGCAGACCGGCGACTCCCGAGTGACACGGGGTATCAATGGAAAACTAGTTTGACTCGAGGATCACGAGGAACCACCGTGCTTATTGCATTAGTCCGATCCAAGGATCTTAATTGCTAAGTAACCTGAAAGATCTTAAACGTCTAGTGACTAACCATGATTTTAGTAACAGACTAGTAGGATTATTGAAATTGGAATAAAATCTACCAATTATACTTATAAGATTATAATTGTTACATTAATCACTCGTCCACCTGGCACATTCACTATCACCATGAACTGTATCTCCCCGCGCCTACTTTGCCATATGCAGAAAACAACAAACAATTAATCGTTCTTTACTTTTAGTGATTTCTATTTTCGTGCCCTTGGTTCGTTAGTTGTACTTAGTTTTCCCCAGCCACTTAACTTTTTCTCACTTTCCCCTTGCTATGTTATGAAACCCTCACAGGCGCTCAGACGGAGGGATGACGTCTGGTCAAAGGCTTGACTGTTGCATGTTGAGTGGTGGGACCGCATTGGGTCGGGTCGTGCATTGAGCGTTACGTTACGTGGCTGCACCTCAACCACGGCTCTGGCACCTGTTTCGTCCGCACGCATTATACGTTGAGGCAGTACCGACCGCAGGCAGGTCCGCTGCCCACGACGACCGGGATTTTGTTCCGCCGCCATAGCTCGATGCACGGTCGCAGCAATTGCTAGTAGTGCTTGGTATGACCTTCTCTCCTGCTCCGCCCACCCTAATCGATTCGGTTCCCGTAATTTCGTCGATATTGCAGGGGTAAATTAGTCTTCAATGTCTGGTCATAGCGGGTACACCAGTGAGGGTGGGGATTCGATCATGTCGTGGCCATGTTCCCCTTCTCCTACCATGTCGGAAGTGCAGGTAGCTCCTTCTATTTGTACTATCGTTGAATTTGAAGTGCCGCCATGGCCTGTCGAACTGATTTTAATTGGGATTGTTATAGTGTTCTATGAAGGAATATGATCCATGGTACATTGCATACCAAGATGAATCAACCCAGTGCTCTAGACAGAGGATGGATTTAGCGGAGATGGTTGCCAATTTAGGTGATGAATTGGCCCGTAAAAACCTATTGATATTAGAGATGAAGTGTACTGTCGAGGAAGAAAAGAAGAACTCAGAGCTTATTCACAATCAGAAGTTGACACTTGAGGCTGATCTTGCCGTATCTGATAAAGTGGTAGAAAATCTAAAACATGAACTTCAAGTGAAGGGGGGAGAATAGGAGATTCATGTGGGCAGTTTTAGTAGTTGTCATCCCCGTCCAAACAGTTACACTATGGGGTTGTGGTGAAGGTGGCACATGTAATGATTAGTTGAATTGATAGCTAATTTAGAGAGTATAATTGTTATTTGATGGATGGTTGTGGGTTCCTGCTAATTTAGTCACTTTGCGGTCCTAAAGTTGTCAAGAGAATGCATTGTGGAGCCCGAGTTGCTTGCGATTGGATCTAGCTGCCCATAGTTAGCGTGTCAAATGCCATATAGACTTGCAGTGTTGATGGTAGCATCCATTCCCTATTCTTCTTGACACCCCATTCTTCTTCTCCAGAGAGGCGATCTGTTAAAGAAAGTACTACTCCCTACGATCCAAATTAGTTGACTCAAATTTGTTAAGATACAGATGAATCTAATACTAATTCATGTCTAGATACAATCGAATATAGACAAATCTAAATCAACTAATTTGGGTCAAATGATACATATTTCGATCAAATTTATACAAGCCCACCGGAAATTGTCAAATCAAGTACTCCTACTTATGAATCTTTTTAGAGCATATCTACCGGTTTCACGTCTCAAATACATAATCTCTCCGACCCATATTAGCAGTAAAACTTGACTAGATACGCTCATATCTAGATAAATCTAAGTCAACTAATATGGGTCGGAGGGAGTATCAAATTTATTCAAATCATACATATATTTTAAGTCGCAGAATTTTAGTTCAAGTTGGGCTCAAATTTGTCCTAATATTAAATGGACGGTGAGCTAGCCGCCCTCCCTGCCGCATCCATCCGTCCACGAGCATTTGGCCTTCACTGTCGAAGTGCACCTCGATGTGCCAGCCACGGCCGCGACCTGCCTCCCATAGCATCGGTACACGAGGGCTTGATCTGCGATGTTGCGGATGATGGCTTCAATCGTCGTCGCATCAATGACCACTACTAGCACCGTCGCCGCCTTGGTGTCTTTCATCAGCAACGGATCTGAGGAGGTGAACTGGAGTGAGACGGACAGAGACAGAAATTTCAGACTCTTAGATCCTCACCGCTACACGCCGTTCCGACCGCCAGGATTAGATCCGCGTCGATGCATGCCATTCTGACCCCCACACTTAGGTCCATGCCGGCGCACGCTGTTCCGACCCCCATACTTAGGCTTGTGCTGCCGCACGCCGTTCGGACTGCCGCACCGCCGTACGTCGATAGGAGGGGAAAAGATGCAGCTGATGTACGTGCGATAGGGAAAGGGAGGGAGAGACATCTAGCCCGTCGGGCTCTCCTCTATGTACAGGGTAGGTGCGCCCATCGGGAGAGAGAGACCTCCAGCCCGTTGGATCATGATGTATCCAACGGTGGTTGGCCAAGATCCATGTGACATACATCTCGACCAATCAGAATGCAGCCAAACTGATGCGGCTGGTATACGTGTGGCAGGGAAAGGAAGGGAGAGACATCCAGCCTGTCGGGCTCTCCTCTCTGTACAAGGTAGGTGCGCACATTGGGAGAGAGAGAGACCTCCATCCCGTCGGATCATGATGTATCCAACGATGGTTGGCTAAGATCTGTGTGACATACATCTCGACCAATCAAAGGGCAACAGCCAAACTGAGCGCAACTTGAGCTGTTGGGAGGGTTTGAGTTAGGAGAGAGGGGAACAGTGAGGAAAAATTTAGAGGGAGGGGAAAAGTGAGGAAAACTTTAGAGGAAGGGGAAAACTGAGTAGTGCTAAGGAAAACAAGGGCACTCAGATAAAAAATGAGTAAGGGAAATTCAAGCTTTTGCCATAAAAAATGGAAAATGTGTTATTTGAACAAAATAATTCATCTTGTCCGACATTATATTGTTTGCAACTCAAAGATACACAAGTGTTTCAAATTTGGCCTCATTTAGACAAAGTATGTTTTGGGATGGGTTATTTTAGACACCCTAGGCAATTTCATCCGTGTATTGATCCTCTAGTGCATGTTTACTGAATCTATCTATAAATTCAGGAAACATCAACTCATCCTAATCATCTAGTGGAGGCGCTCCCTCGTCAGGCTCTGCCTCGTCCTCCACATCGGCCACACGAGCGGTTTGGCTTAGACTCGCAGTGCGAACAGATGGTAATGTTGTGGACCTACAAGGATCGTCGGGGCGCACACTATTAGCAGAGACAACAGAGACACATGATGCCCGACTACCTGATGATGCGTGACCACCAGATGGTGATTTAACACTCTTTCCCGTGTGCTCAACTTTAGGTTGCACATGGATACGAATTCGACCAAAATGTTTGGCAACATTCAAAGATAAAGCATTACCAGATCTTCGCTAGTTAGTGGGAGCAATCTTTGCTCGCTAATGTTGAAATGTTGCAAATCAACTGAATCGCCACTGCTCCAAGGAAATTTACAATAGATTTTATCTATCAAATCTCTCCGAGTTATGAAGGTTTTAACCATCGCTGGGAAGTACAATCCAGAGAGATATTGTTCACAACCACGAATTACGCTAGTATCTAGTCTAATCGCTACCCGAAATGCCAGCACTGGATCAATCCTATTCGAAAAGCAAGGCAATTAGTTGAGCACCAGCGGTTCGTGCTCAAATACTGCAAATAATCAACCCACAAAAGGGAAACGATTCTTACCCAGATGGAATCCATGCGTTACATCCCTGCGATTCCACCCAATCTTCTCCGTGCTCGACATGGATGGACGGTGCACCAGCCGGCATTGCATACTGTTCCGCGAAAGGAGTGGATCTAGCGGGGGCAGGAGCGGAGCCGGAGGTGGAGAAGGCTCCACGGCTAGGGGGAGGGGGAGCTCTAGGGCCGAGGACGACATAAGGTAGGAGGGCACGACGGCGGGGCAACGGAGGGGCGGTGTGGGAGTTATCCTAGGCTCGGGGAAGCGAATGCTTTGGGTGAGCGAGAATGGCGGGTCCGACGTGTCTTCATGCGGCCCCACCCTTCACCACACATGCAAGACCCGTCCCAACGCGGACCCACCCTTCACCACTGTTGATGGCGCCTGATAGCGCTTCGTTGGGAAACCCTAAGAGCAAGGTGTGGAGCACAACAGCAAGTCTTCCCTCAGTAAGAAACCGAGGTTATCAAACCAGGAGGAGGAAGGAAACGTCTCAAGTTGTTGCTAGCAACTTGGAAACCTGCACAACACAAACTCAAGACTTTGCCCCAACGAACAGTGAGGTTGTCAATCTCACCGGTTGCTGTAACAAAGGATTAACTGTATGGTGTGGAAGGTAATAGTGGTTTACAGCAAGTAAACAACAACAATGGAAGATGTATCAATGGTAAAGATTGGACCGGGGTCCATAGTTCACTAGAGGTGTTCTCCTTAAGATAAACAAACATGGCATGCTGGGTAAACAGATTACAGCAGGGCAATTGACAGGACGGAGCAAGGCATAACAATGCAATACTAGACATTCATGATCCTATGAGATTCTATTGGGCAATACAACAAGATATATTGACCGCCATCCAACTGCATCTATGACTAGAAATCCACCTTCAGGTTATCATCCGAACCCCCTCCAGTATTAAGTTACAAGCAAAAAAACTGCTTTAAGCAAAGTGTGTAAGGTAAACAATCCACTTGTTCCATGAACAAGAGACCATTATTTTCTCCCTAGTGGCAAGAGCACATCTACAACCTTAGATATTTCTGTCACTTCCCTTAGATTAAATAGAGGCATGAACCCACTATATAGCATAAATATCCCCTCTTGGAGTCACTAGCATCTACTTGGCCAAGATAGCTACTAGAAACGGAGAGCATGCAAGATCACAAACAATACAGACATGATAGAATCAATAAGACAAAACCATTAATCAATCTGACATAGTAATCTCAATATCCATCGGATACCCGCAAACACATCATGCATGATTACAAATAGATGATCTTGATCATGAACAGAGCTCACAAGATCTAAACATGGTAGCACAAAGGAGGAGATACAACCATCTAGCTACTACATGGACTCGTAGTCCAAGGTGGAACTACTCATGCTTCATACCGGAGGCTGGCATGATGAAGAAGAAGGCCTCTGGGATGATCTCCCCTCCGGCAGGGTGTCGGGAATAGCTTCAGATCCCCCCTGATCTAGGGACAATGGTGGCAGCGGCTACAGACGGTTTCATGGAATATTTATCGGGTACTTAGGGTTTTGACATCGAGGGGTCTTTATAGGTGAAGAGGCGAGGCAGGGGCGGCCAGGGTGGTCACACCCCTAGGCGCGGCTAGCCCTAGCCCGCGCTGCCATGGGGTGTGGCCCCCTGGTGCCTCCCCTCCATCTCGTACTCTGGATCCGTGTTCCCCACGGTAAAATATTGACTTTGGCTTTTGTCCCGTCCAATTCCGAGAATATTGATTTTCTGCCTTTCTGGAACCAAAAACAGAAGAAAATAGGCAACTGGCACTGTGGCATCTTGTTAATAGGTTAGTACCAGAAAACATATAAAAACACCTCAAAGTGTAGACAAAGCAAAGAAAAGTAGATACTACACAAGCATGGAACATCAAAAATTATAGATACGTTTCTGACGTATCAAGCATCCCCAAGCTTAACTCCTGCTCGTCCTCGAGTAGGTAAGTGATAAAAAGAATAATTTTTTAGGTGACATGCACCATCAAAATCAAGATCAAACCATTTGCAAGCATTGAAAGCTGGGATCAAATAACTCTAAACATGAGCATGAAAGATGGAGTTCTAACAGTAAGACAAAGTAACTAGGCATGCAACATGAAAGGTTACAAACAAAGATCATGAATAACATGCATTGAAAAACATTTGTTTGTTTCACATATAGAAAACATGGCATAGTGGCATTCAGCTTGTCCCTCATGGAGTAGCAAATAGATGCATAGGACATCTTCCAAGTTCATAAGAGTGACTATATACAAATAGCACAAGAACAAGTAATATCAACAATATGCATCAATCAATAAGTTTTGGGACAATGCACATAGAACTAAGAATGGCAACTATGCTCTCTTAACTGGTGCCTAAGGATAGAAGGTGGAGACTCAATATAATGGTGGAAGAAAGGCCTTTCATAAGGAAAGCAGGGATTTCAAGTTTCAAAAAGAGCTTCCAAAAATTATGGTACTTGTTAGCTTCCAGCTCTCATTTCCCCTATCATAAGCATCTTGAAGTGATTAAGGTTAAAGTGAACAAACTATGGAGTATATGCTTGACGAAGTATAAGTTGGCAATCTCATGTCCCTTGAATACGAGGGTCGCTCCTCATGCTACTCAAGTTTAGTTACTTGCAAGTTCTTGTCATAGTAAGTACATGTGTATCATAGAGAACCGCCAACAGGGTACCCCTTGCACATGATACATGAGCTATCCCATAATCAAAATGACAAGGCAAGCAGACAATGAGCATCTCAGCAATCTTCTTATTTACCATGGGAATATGGTGCTTTTTTCTCTCTTTCCTCTTTTCTCATTTTTATTTTTCTCAAACTCTTTTTCTCAAACTCTTTTTTTTATAAGAAGAATTCTTCATAGATGTCATTATGGTGATGCTGCAAGTTTCCACCATGATTAGGCATGGCTTAGGCTAGCGGCCCAGGCGTTTCTCTAACACATATATATAACTCCATGGACTTACAAGCTCCCCTTTCATTTCACACTGACGACATCCATAGACAAAATAGCATGATATCAAATGTGTATAAAGTACAAGTACAATGTTGAAAGCGTTCCCCATGACAGCATGATTCTGCTAATTCCAATGTATAAGTGCAAGCATATACAACATAGATGACACAATGGATCAAGTTTATTAGGGCAAGAAAAATAAAGTGTGCCATCAAGTTCGTGAGAGCTTTAATCACTAAGTTTTCACATAACAAAATACTTTTTAATTTGAAGATATATGAAAACAAGAATATACTTGGAATGGTGTAACACACCATGCATAGGAATTTATAGTGGACACTTTGGAATAACTTGGTTTCTTGGGAGTTGGATGCATGAGTAGAGCTTACTCATACAAGTGGAGGCTAGCAAAAGACTGGGAGCGACCAACTAAGAGAGCGATAATTGCCATAATCATGCAGAGCGACAAAACATTACTAATCAAAGCATAAAGTGGTACTACAAGTCAAGGACTAAATGATCATAGAGGCTATGCTGACTTGTTCATATTCATAACATGGTGTCAGCATGTGCCAAGTCAACCCAAACAAAGCATCAAAGGAGAATACCATAATACTATGCTTTTGTATGCTAAAACAACGCATGATTCCTTCAAGGCACATGAAGCAATCCCAATTGTTTGGAACAAGTCATGCTACAACAATAATCATTAAGCATAAGGTCAAAACAACACCTAGCATGACATGATAAAGTCTAAGTCACGGTCAAAGAAAGCTCCTCTTGTACTATTCAAGCAAGAACTTTCTACTCCTCTCCAACACCAATCAACTTATTTGAAACAACACAGCGAGAATGGGGGTCCAAACTACTTTATTCAAGCAAACTAAACTAAAACTAAGACGCTCCAAGAATCAACACAACAGTGCATGAAACAATACAAACGAAGTGTCTAGAAAGACCCGAGCTTTTTATTGATGAAAAAGGGGATGCCTTGGGCATCCCCAAGCTTTGACGCTTGTACCTCTTGAATATTTCTTGGGGTGGAATCCCCAAGCTTGAGCTTTTGTCCATTCTTCATCTCATTACATCATTCTTTCTCTACACCTGAAAATTTTCCTTCATACAAAACTTCACACAATCTTCATTAGCAACATTAGTGTATTCAAAAGATAATAGATCCTTGGGTTTAGCTTTAGAACAGAAAAACTTTCACTAAAAACACAAGCTACTGTAGCAATTCCCTCAAAAATATTTGAAGGGTTTCGCGGCATAGTAAATCAAAATTTTCTACGGATGCGAACAGAGGGAAGCCAAGATCTAATCTAGGAGATGAAAACAACGAGAGAGATTGGATTAGATCTTCATACCCTTGAAGATTCGCACAGCGGAACGTTCGTCGGAACGTGGGTGATGTAGTCGTACTCGCTTCTCCTCCTCGCGATCCGATCCGATCTAGCACCGCAAGCGGCGATGCCTCCGGGAGATGCACACGTGCAGCACCTCGACGTCTCCTCCTTCCTTGGTCCAGCAAGTATGGTGGAGAGACGGATTGGATCTACAACGCGACTGTGCGGTGTTTGTGGTGGAGAGTTTCTGCAGCAGGGCTTCGCCTACACGCAGTCGGGAGGGAGAGAGAGAGGAGGGCAGCAGGGCGACTAGGCTTGAGGGGAAGGTGTAGGGGGTGGTGCGCCCCAGCCCTCTATATATAGAGGGGTGGGTGCCAGCCCTAACCCCTCCCCCAAGCCCTAGGCCGGCGGCCAAAGGAGGGAGGAGTGGGGGGCAAGGAACCCCCCCCCCCCTTCTAGAAGCTCCAACTAGGGTTTATCCCTTGGTTGGCCGGCTGGGCCCTATGGGGCCTTGTGGCCCTGGCCCAAAGTGGCCAGGGCACTCCCTCATAGGCCCATGCCCCCTCCCGACAGGTGGGACCATGTTGGTTCCCCTCCGGAAGGTTCTAGAAGCTTTCAGTACAATACCGATTAACCCGGAACAATTCCGAACTCCAAAAACTACACTGCCTTATATGAATCTTATTCTCTGGACCATTCCGGAACCTCTCGTGATATCCCGGATCCCATCCGAGACTCCGAACAAAAACTCATAAACCAATTATCCAATCTATCCTAGTGTCGAGACACGTTAAGTGTGTGACCCTTCGGGTTCGAGAACATGCAGACATGATCTTCTATCAATAATCAACAGCGGGGTCTGGAAACCCATATTGACTCCCACACATTCATCGATGATCATATCGGATGAACCACGATGCCAGGATTCAAACAATCCCATATATATTCCCTTCGTCTCGCGATATTTTACTTGCCCGAGATTTGATCGTCGGTACCGTCATACCTAGTTCAATCTCGTTCACAGCAAGTACTTTACTCGTTTCGTAATCCGATATCACTTCGTTATTAACTCCTTAACCACATGCTTGCAAGCGGTGTTGATATCGATTACTGAGTGGGCCCGAAGTATATCTCTCCGACTTGGGAGGGACAAATCCCATCTCGATACATACAACCCAACAGGTACTTTCCGATCACCTGAGAGACACCTTTATGATCACCCTCTCATAGTATGACGTTTGATGACCTCAAAACTTTCTTCCGATACCAGGGAGTTGTATTATCTCATGGTCTAAGGAATACAATATTTGACATAAGAAAAGCTTCGCAAAGATGAACACGATGACACGATCTAATTGCTTCGCTTAGTTTGGGTCTGTCCATCACATCATTCTCCCAATGATATGATCTCATTATTAATCGATAACTCATGTCCATGATTAGGAAACCTTAACCATCATTAATCAATGAGCTAGTCCATAGAGGCGTACTAGGGACACGGTGTTGTTCACAAACCACACAAGTATTAAAGTTTCCGCTTAATACAATTCTAGCATGAATATAAACATTATCATGAACAAGAATTATAATAATAATAACATCTTTATTATTGCCTCTAGGGCATAATTCCAACAATATCAACTTCCCAAAAATAACCCAAAAAGGAATCAATAAGAAGCAAATGCAAATAATGGCAGAAATCTGTCAAAATAGACGAGCAGGTAGAAACCGATTTTTCAAAGACCTTCTGTTGCTCAAATCAAAAAGTGTTGAACTAACTAAAGTTAGCTAACATACTGGGGAATGTATTCATAAAATATCAGCTCAATCCTACTTACAGAGTTTCCTCATGAATTTTCACGGTGGAGCACAAAAATCTGTTTCGGGACAGCAACTCCCCAAATCTTACTTCCCTCTCACTAGAGGTTATTCTTGGCACAAAAAGCAAATAAAAAGGATAAGGAGAGGTCTACTAAAGTAATAACTTCCAAGACTCAAGAAAACTTTTGGGTTTTCTCCCAATAAGTACTTTCCTTTAACGCCTTTAAGTTAGGCACAAGAAGCAAGAATCAAGTATTTTCAAATGAAGAAGCATTAATATCAAATCTCTTGCTCCTACCTTTCTTACCTTTCTTCTTGTCTTTAGGGAATATATGATTGCTTATTGGAGAAGCAAAATGCATAATGCCTTTTCCCATATCTATTATTTCTCCAAGGTGTTTCAGCAGGGATCTTCCAAGTGTAATTTATCCTTTTCCTACACATTCAATAACAAGATAATCAGTAGACACCATTTTCCCTGAGATTTTTGTAAACACACCTTCAGCTATTCCAATGGGTAATAAAGTTGCATTATTTGTAAGAGATATTTCTTCTCCTCCTTCAAAAAGTCCCCAAAGACTCAAAGACTCATAGATATCTTTAGGCATAAGGGAAAATTCAGACATGATATCACAGCAAGCATCAAAAGTTTCACTATTTATAGAAACTTTTATTGTAGGAAACCATTTTGAAGGCTCATAATTTATTGGAACATAACCATGGTGCTCTCTAAGCATGTTATAGCAACTGTTCAAAGCAACTATAATGGTCTCAAGAGTGTTCAACCTAGCATAGATGTTTATGAAGGAAGAAGCAGACTTGCTAGGCATATTATAAATTATAATCAACTTCTTTATGGCATCCAAAGCTTCATCCTCGGTACATCGAAAAATATCTTTCTCATCTACAGCATCCAAAGCATATCTATAACAAAGAGCAAGACCGTTGTAGAAACTATTAATAACCAAGCTAAGACTCATCTTAGGCTCAGTTTTCCTTTGTAAATCAGAAATTCTAGACCAAGCTTCTTTGAAACTCTCTTCACTTTTTTGCTTGAAAGTAAAGATCCTTTCCATATGTGACATAGGGATTGGACCAAAACCAGACATGGTAGCAACTAGAGCAGGAACTAATTTTTTGTGTTTTTGATAAGAGAAAGCAAACCAAACTAAACTATTTTTTTGGAGTTTTTGATAAAAAAAAGGCAAAAAAACCAAGCAAAATAAACTAAGCAAAAAAACACAAAGTAAAAAAGAAAGGTTGTGAAGACGTCCTTAGCCTCCCCGGCAATGGCGCCAGAAAACTTGTTGATGGTGTGTGATAGCGCTTCGTTGGGAGACCCCAAGAGCAAGGTGTGATGAGTACATCAGCAAGTCTTTCCTCAGTAAGAAACCGAGGTTATCGAACCAGTAGGAGGAACGAAACGACTCAAAGGTGTTGCTAGAAACTTGGAGACCTGCACAACACAAACTCAAGACTTTGCCCCAACGAACAGTGAGGTTGTCAATCTCACCGGTTGCTGTAGCAAAGGATTAACTGTATGGTGTGGAAGGTAATAGTGGTTTGCAGAAAGTAAATAGTAATAGTGGAAGATGTATCAATGGTAAAGATTGGACCGGGGTGCATAGTTCACTAGAGGTGTTCTCCTTAAGATAAACAAACATGGCATGTTGGGTAAAAAAATTACAACAACGCAATTGACATGACTGAGCAAGGCATAACAATGCAATACTAGACATTCATGATCCTATGAGATTCGATTGGGAAATACAACAATATATATAGACTGCCATCCAACTGCATCTATGACTAGAAATCCACCTTCAGGTTATCATCCGAACCCCCTCCAGTATTAAGTTGCAAGCAACAGATAAACTGCTTTAAGCAAAGTGTGTAAGGTAAACAATCCACTTGTTCCATGAACAAGAGACCGTTGTTTTCTCCCTAGTGGCAACATCACATCTACAACCTTAGAGATTTCTATCACTTCCCTTAGATTAAATAGAGGCATGAACCCACTATCGAGCATAAATACCCCCTCTTGGAGTCACTAGCATCTACTTAGCCAAGATAACTACTAGAAATGGAGAGCATGCAAGATCACAAACAACACGGACATGATAGAATCAATAAGACAAAACCATTAATCAATCTGACATAGTAATCTCAATATACATCGGATCCCCGCAAACACAACATGCATGCTTACAAATAGATGATCTTGATCATGAACGGAGCTCACAAGATCTAAACATGGTAGCACAAAGGAGGAGATACAACCATCTAGCTACTACATGAACCCGTAGTCCAAGGTGGAACTACTCACACTTCATACCGGAGGCGAGCATGATGAATAAGAAGGCCACCAGGATGATCTCCCCTCCGGCAGGGTGCCGAGAAGAGCTTCAGATCCCCCCTGATCTAGGGACAATGGTGGCGGCGGCTACAGACGGTTTCGTGGAATATTCATCGGGTACTTAGCGTTTTGGCATCGGGGGGTGTTTATAGGCGAAGAGGCGAGGCAGGGGCGGCCAGGGTGGTCACCCCCTAGGCGCAGCTAGCCCTAGCCCGTGCCGCCAGGGGGTGTGGCCCCCTGGTGCCTCCCCTCCGTCTCGTACTCTGGCTCCGTGTTCCCCATGGTAAAATATTGACTTTGGATTTTGTCCCGACCAATTCCGAGAATATTGTTTCTTCCTTTTTGGAACCAAAAACAGAAGAAAACAGGCAACTGGAACTGCGGCATCTTGTTAATAGGTTAGTACCAGAAAACATATAAAAACACCTCAAAGTGTAAGCAAAGCAAAGCATAGTAGATACTAAACAAGCATGGAACATCAAAAATTATAAATATGTTTCTGACGTATCAACAATTCGCTACTTCGCCTTGTTCCTCGCTAATACACTGTTGGGAAGGGGAGATACAGGTTCCATGGCCATGATCACCTAGGCACTCTTCCCCGATGTTCCTCAAAGCCCCAATCTTGCGGCTCTACTCCTCCAGAATTTTCGCCACCAGAGTAACAAAAAGAAAGGTTGCATTCGCATTGGTGGATTGGTGACCCACCTTGTCCAAGCATTGAACATACCAATACCTATTATGCAACCTATAGACGGCTCCATACTTATGGATGTCAAATATATAACTGCTTGTGGCTTCCTCGGTGTTTACCGAGCTAACAGGAGGCTCTGAGCCTATCAGTTTGGGTATCTTGATGTTGCACATGATGAGCAGGTGCCATTGCCTTATCCACAAGCTTTCTCAATTCCGAGAAAGAATAACTGGATCCTCACCAAGGATCAAGTAGATGAGATCATGGCTGCACTCCATCCTAACCGAGAAGATGAAGAAGAAGAGAAATAGGATGAGCAGGAGTACAACCCTACTTGGGAAGGACAACAGCAGCAGGAGGGACCCTGGGACACGTGGCCCGACCAGCAACAACATCAGCAGGTATTCAAGTATGTCCCTTATCAAGATTTTCTGTAGCTCAACCAGCACATCGGGGATATTGACCACACCTTATAGGGTGTGAATGAGGATGTGAGTGCTCCAACTCACAACTTCAGTCACTTCATGACCAACTTCCCTGACTTCTACCAGCAGTTCCCGTAGCAGCCGTGTAATAACGGCAACAACTAAGCCTGACAACATCCTAAGCTTGGGGGAGGTTTGAAAACCTCCAAAACTTTGCATTCATATTTTAGTTTTCTTCTTTTGATTTATTTTATTCAAAAAATTGCACGTTTACTTTCAGTTTTGCATTCCTAAATCAAAAACACAAAAAAATAGTTGAAACTTTTATTTGCAAATTTGTTTCTTTGTTTTCTCTCGGAGATTGCTCAATTTCAGGTGACTTGGCAATAGGGAAATATAGCGGGGTTCAGCTCAAGTATAAGAATGAAGCAAGCAAGAGGAGGTATCACATTCTTTTCATCACCCCTTCTGCAATTTTAAATTGACCCTACAATTATCTGCTCGCTTGCACTGGAGTCGCTCGTAATTAGCTTGGTATCTTACAAATTATATTCCCTTGCTAGCGTCTCCTTTTTAGCTTTGAAATAATGAGCAATGAACTTGGTTAAAATATTACCAACATTTTACAACAAGAAAAGGCATCCAAAAGATGACTTGAGACCATGTTTAGCCAAAAGTATTTGATTTTAGAATCACTCAGCCCCGTTGAGCCTAATGTAAATAGACTTGATAGCACTCTTGAATGAAATTGTTTGATAAAATGGATACTTTGAAGTAGTAGAGATTATGCCATTACTTTTTCTAATAATTAAAGTAAGATATTGCTTTATGCGTGTTATTATAACACTATTGTGCTCATTGAGGAACTATTAACTACGTTGGCCAACGAACAATCTAAATATGGGAAACCACTTGATTTCGGCTATTGGGTTATATAAGCGTCTGTAGCTGCAATGGTATGACGAGTAAAAATTTTAGTTCCCTTGTGATCCCACGTTCCAAGTGAAGTTGTAGTACTCCTATGGCCCACTATTGCTCAACAGTCATCTATTGACATGGTCACGATTGCACAACACATCCCCAATTAACATGTTAAAAACAGTGGCATGGTTTCTCTATGGAAGAGTTGAAATTTTTTAAAAGTGAGGAAAGGAAAAAGGTGCTTTGAGAGTCTTGAAATTTTGACGTGGGAGTAGATGAGTTGTTATTTAATTTAAATGCTTTTTGTGCCAACTTGAGTACTAATTGATTAAAGAAACAAGAGCAAAAGATTTTTATCTCACAACAAAGGGAGAAACCAAAAGGATTTGTTTCACTACCCTAGCTAAACTTTTGACACTTATTAGGGCATATAATTTATTTGCTCGCAAGATATATGTGGTTAGGAAGTGGACTAAGTGCAATCTTGTGAATATTTGTATGATCATGTTTAAGATTGCAGGGATTGTGAAGAAAAGTATTTGACACCAATTCGAGATTGTAAGTTCTTTATTTTCAGTTTTGAATCTCCGCTATTCTTCCTTATTTTCTTGTCACTCGAGGGCGAGCAACATCTAAGCTTGGGGGAGTTGATAGCTGTGAGATTTGACACATTTTTTATGGTTTTTGTCTGGATTTGATGGTTTTTTAGCTTTACCTAACGCTAATACTTTGGCAGCAAAGCAAACTTTTGTTTTTAATGTGTGTTTCAGGTTCTGAACATCAACAGAAGAGTTTAACAACAGAAACACAATATTCAAGAGAAAACAAGCAAGTATCTATATGGAAGCAAACGAGGGAGGCATCTAGAAGCTTTAACATTCAACTATACGGCAGGAACATTTTCTCTAGCCGTATAGTTCCCATCGTATAGTTGCCACCACCTTCGCCTTATCAAAAGGGGAAACTTTTGTGAAGAGGCTGAAGTAAAAAATAGAACACACGAGCCGCCGTTCCATCCAGAAGGGAGAAAGAAGAGATCCGGAGAATAAGGAGAAGACGTTCTTCATCTCGCTCCATGATCTTCGACCTCCTAGCCACTACACCCCCCATAGCAATTACTTGTACTTGAGAGAGAGAGGGATCTTCACCTTGCAAGACTAGGGTTTGAGATTGTTTCTTCCTATCTTGAATTGTTTTGGATTGCTTTTCTATTTCTATTATGGATCTCCAAGGTAATATTGAGAAGAACTCCCTTTATTTAAATATATTTATGATGCTTTCTTCTCTCATGTGTGAGTAAGTTCCTTTGGGCGTGGGAGATGTAAGGGATTGGTGAGATGTGATGTTCCTATATATTTTCCATTAGTTTGTGATTGATTTTAATTACTATATTATGTGTGCTTGACTATCTATGGGATGCCTAATTCTTGTTGTCCAATTAAGGGCCCAGACAACATGATGCTTTGTTCTACATAGATAGGATCTTGTTCGCTAGCAGACCGGCGACCCCCGAGTGACACGAGGATATCAATGGAAAACTAGTTTGACTCGAGGATCACGAGGAACCACTGTGCTTATTGAATTAGTCTGACCCAAGGAGCTTAATTGCTAAGCAAAATGAAGGATCTTAATCGTCTAGTGACTGACCATGGCTTTGGTAACAGACTAGTAGGATTATTGAAGTTGGGATGAAATATACCAAGAGGAGTTCTGAATAATTATGGGTTGCTCGCCTACACATATACTTATAAGATTATAATTGTTACATTAATCACTCATACACCTGACACATTCACTATCACCATGAACTGTATCTCTCCGCGCCTACTTTGCCATATGCAGAAAACAACAAACAATCAATCGTTATTTACTTTTAGGAATTTCTATTTCCGTTCCCATGGTTCGTTAGTTATACTCAGTTTTCCCCCAGCTGCTTAACCCTAAGAGGCACCACAACAGTAACCCAAAGAGTAAATAAATGTCTTATCTCATTAAACAAATATAAAGGCCATAGAGGATTTGCAACACCATAGAACTTGTTCCCTAAATGAAATCATCTTCTTAGCCATCTGGCTAGGAATCATTTAAACTGTTGCTGTCACATGGACAGAGTATTCATATTGGTCATCCATCTCCACTTACAATGATACCCAAACAATCCTTATCATTTTCCTAGCAAAAACTCTAGGAATCAAAGTTACATATTATTACACTGTCAGATTTGACAGAGAACAAATCATTTTCCTAGAAAGTATTTCTAGGAATCATTCCAGTATGTTTTCCAAGGTCACGTAAGAGCAAAGCTTGGCTGGGGCACCATACCAATTTATCTTGTCCAAGAATTCTAGGATTGCAATATAACAATACTTGTGAACATTTCCTAGCCAACACTCCAGGAGTCATATATAATTCCACTGTCATATGGTCAGTATTTAGGACAAGTAATTCATGGTATCATATATACCACCATGCAAATAGATACACTACAATGATACATATTTAGATAACAGAGCCTTCTATTTAACTAGGCATAGCCAGCATCAAGGGTACAGGTCTAGGGAACACCTGCAAGCAATTTCACAGTACCAACATCACACAAGAGTCAAAGCATTCAAGCAATCACTGTCATGTTTGATAGTTACAGGAATTAAGAGAACATCATACTAAAGCAAGCTTCAGTATTACATTATCCAAGCATCAATTCACCATAATACAGTAGTGGCTCACTTAATTGAATACTATTTAGCAACATATACCACTAACATCACTAGCACTGAAGCAAGCTAGGGTTCACATGCTTAAAAACCATTCATTAGTAAAACCATTATGAATCATCAAAACACTAACAGGAGTAGGAAACCCTAATCAGGGGTGAGGGGAAAGTGACGGACCGACTCGGTCCATTTGATCGGCCCGGTTGATCTGACGAGAGGGTTGAGCTTAACCTTGTGGGCTAGGCTGGGTGTTGGGCTAGGCTGGCCCAAAACCCAGGCCCAGCGAATAAAATAAAAGGAACCAAATTAAATCAAATATGGAAATTACCAAAATACCCTAAACTTATTTCAGTCCTTAAAAATATAAAAATCCTCAAAAAAATACATATGATATATCAAAATGATCATAAGATTAGTATCTACCTAAGAAAATATAACCTTACTTATTTGAGTTAATTAAAAGCAACTAAATTTTAAAGCTACTAAAATCCAAAGTGAAATTTCATAAAATAAGGAAAATTCCTAAAAATATCAATAAAAATTGTTTTTATGTATAAAAATAAACCTACCATTTTATAAAAATACTAACTTAATTTTTTATAAATAAAACTCGAAGCAAATAGTCAAGGATATTTAATTCTTTGTAGAATTTAAAAAATTAAAATAAGAAGAATACTTAAAAATGAATAAAATACATTTTTAAGATCTTAAATAAATATAATTTATTATAAAACTAATAAATATATTATTTCACAACATTTTAAAGTTCCTAGGTAATAAATATTCAATTATCTAAAGGAAATAATTGCTTTGTTATTACTTCCTAAGTAAGAAATAATTATATTCCTTTAGGAATATTAAATCCTTAAAATCTAAATACTAAAGTCCAAATCCATAATTATGATTCATATTAAAACTTAAGTGTAAATCATTAACTTTATATTACTCTTTTGAAACCTTAATTCAAATTCAAACCAATCATTCACTTAAATACCAAATGAATTATCTCACACTTTAATCGCACCTATCATAGCCCTAAAACTTGATAATAATCAAAACATGTTACACCTTAAGTTTATCACTGCTCTTAAAGTTAACTTTAGCCCTAAAGCTTATAAACATCATGTATAAAGACTATTTGTATAGTTTTATGGGTAACTTTGGTCTAAACAGTCATAAAAAGAAACAATGTCTAGAGTTTATTTATAATTTTATAATTAACTTCAGTTTATTCCAGTTAAGTCGTAAAGCAACTCAAGTCTATGCTTATTGAACAAACGCAAACGACATCGATCACATTCTATTAACCATCAAGATTATTTAAACCTTATCAAAGAAATCTTTTATTCAAAATTTATTCGTTTTGCCACTTCAAACAACAACTCATTAGTAATTTCTTTCAAATTCCTAAAACCAACACATGGACTTTCATCCTAGCTACTAGATGGTAGTTAACCTCAATTATAGATTAATTGTACTCTATTTTTATATCTAGTATGTGAAAACTTAAGTTGCTTATAAATGCATTTGCTTGTGAAGTAAAAATGAAGATAAACCAACCCTCAAATAAATCACCTAAATTCACTTCATTTAAAGTATTAGGGATTCATCTCGGGAGTTTTAAAAAATGCATTACATTACTTATGCATCACAACATATTTTTTTTTAAACATTAGTCCTTACCGGACCAATGATGCTGATTTCAGATATTGGATCTTCTATTGCCTCGAAGACTGTGAGTGCATAATCTGCAATCACAAAAGGCAAGTTCACACTTGTTCATGTCCTTTGGTTATTTTCTATCAAATATTTTGCAAATCCAGTGTTGTCATCACCTGCAATTCAAAAAGGTCTGAAAACACTATTTTCATAATAATATGATTATAGGTTATTTACCAAGAGGTAATAACCTACTATGAAAGTTCCGGTGGTAAAGGAACATATTATCTAGGACTTAACAACCAATGTCGCTAGTGATTCTAGCGCTGTATATTACGCGTTAACCATGAGATTTGGAATGGGACGAAGAAATCAGCTGGATCTTCTTCCTTTCATATGTAGACAAGACGGCCTTAACATGACGCTGTGATTCCTTGTGAGAATCCAGCATATGGGTGGGCACCCTTAGGCCCCATGATTTTGGTGTCTAGATTATCTGTGAGCGGTTGCCGGAGGTATAGTCAGACCTTTATGGAGCTTGTCAGGGGCATAACCGGCTCATAGAGTCTTCGGGAACTCATTAGGGTTATAGCTTGCTCGAAAGGGGGCTTAACAAAGATGTAGCTCGGCCCGAAGGATCATGCAGACATATGGGATCGTAGAGAAGAATAGTGATTGGCTTGGATCATCTACTGGGCCCCACATCACGGAATTGTGGATGGGTAAGCTGCCCAGTTGTGCAACAAGGATTTGATCTCTCATGGATAAAGTAACGCACCTCTGTAGAGTGTAAAAACTATAACTTGTTACTCCATGTTCCGGGAAGGAGCTACGAATGCGGCAGGAAAGGAACTCCACGAATGTTCTAGTAAACATGTGAAGGCTGACAGACATAGCTTTTCAGAATAAAACAAACTTTGAAGAAATGTTTACGAAAACCTGCATTGCCTACGACCTATGGTCTATGGCTATAGATAGTGCATCAAACACTCCTTTTTAGTGAACTTGCTGAGTACGCCCGTACTCAATGTATCTTCTTAACCCTTGCTAGATTCTGAAGCCAATACAGACAACGTATACATCAACTTCTGCTCAAAGGAATCATCACCAAAAGCTCAAGTTCTTCAAAGAAGTCGAGGAGATCAACATATACATCAACTGAAGTGAAGACGAAGTTGCTGAGTAGATAGGAGTACAATGTATAGCCATAGAACCTACTTCTGTAGAGCAATGCAATAGAAGCAATTGCAAGTCAAATAGTTTAGATACTAGACTTATTAATATGATAGATGTGAATTATTATTTTTCGTTCTTCTTTGAAATAAGTTGCTTTCTCTCTCTATAACCTAGAGTGTTCTCTGAATCCTTTGTAAAGAGTTGAGTTGTAACCTATCATCATGTCTTGTACCTGTTGTGTTTCTGTTATACCACTCTGAGGGATGTAATACTAGTGAACGATGTTTTATTGGTGTTATGTCAACGACTATAGTGTACTACATCATGCAGTGGTATGATGGGACACCACAGGCGGCCAAGGAAGCTCCCGCCCACCGTAGCCGCCGAGCGACGATGACGACGACGACGGCAAGGCCGACCCCGGCTACACCTGCTTCTACAGCAACTTCGGCATATAGAAGCGGCGTCCGGCGGCCTCGACATAGGCCTTTTTAAGTTTTTTTTAGTTATTATTAGCCTAAATGCAGTTAGAATTCGGGTGTTGTTAATATATATGAATTTATCTTTTATTAATGAAAACCGCCTATATTCTCCCAAAGTTTGCAGAGTTTTGTTAAATTTTGGCCAAACGCGGGAACTCGGCCTGAGAACGCGAGTGGGGACCGAAAACTAGTTTCGTCCGAATTTCGAGCAGGGAACGGCCAACGAGTGGAGATGCTCTAAGCTCTTCAACGATTTGAGGAGTTGTGTCTCCCAGCGCTGGCATTGCATTGATGCTCTTTCAAGAATATATCATCTCAGGCTTTCAGCTACTGGTATAAATTGTACAGAATAGGTTGTTCTTCCTAACTATATTTTCTTCAACTGAACAAGTTGTTTGTCTTTTTTTTTTTGAAAACGTGTTATTTCAAAGGCATGTATATTATGTCAGTATTGTGTAAAGCACCTCGGCTATAATATCAGTTATTGCTTGCGGCACGAGTCATCAGCTGTACCATGGAATTGCTTCAGTCGGAACTGCGAAGAGCAATTTGGGGTTTGAGTCAGCCGTACAGAGATGGCTTCATTGTTGGATCTACATATTTGCTCAGAACTTGACTTCTGACTGCAATGGTCAAGCAGAGTATAGTTTTAGTTTCTTCTTTTGTACACTAACGGAAATCCTTGCTATATGCAATTCTTGCTACCTGTCTTACATGACCCATGTGCATAGAATCTAGTACATATAAAATTCACTTCAAGCTCAAATTGGAGTACTTTCTGTAAAAGGAAAGAGTTTCATATTCTTCGTCTTCGGATAACATGGCCAGATAAGAGTTTCATCAGAGAATTTTGCTGCTACACCAAGATAAAATATTATCTGGGAAAACTGGTAGAACGATAAGAAAACAAATAAGCACGTATGCTGAACAGAGCCCACAGAGATCAACATTCATTTGCTTTCAACACAAAATCGTTGTACTATCATGCTTGAATTACATAACATAGGTACAGTCACCAAGTCATCTGCTCTCATCGTATACTCAGACATCGCCTATCGGTTACAATATGTCCACCACACCAACAAAATTTGATTCACCTCAAAATTCAGCAACACTTTGCAGCTTGCGATCATAAGCAGAACAACGCTCTCCGCAGTTCGCAAACCAAAAGCTAAAATAACAAGACCTGCTATTATAGACTAACGTATCGTCACATAATTAATCCCTTTCCAAGCTAGTATCAGTGTCTATGCCAGTGCCTTTTTCTAGAGCTAGGTTCACCTCTCATCTTACCTCTAGTCTCAAGAACTCTGGAGGCAAAACAGATGAAACCAATGATGGCCATCGCATATAGCGCTCTGTAAGGTGCCAATGCCATGGAGCTAACAAAGGAATAATAGCCACCTAAGAGGTAGAGAAAGCTTAGCCCGATTTTGTGTTCTCTCCTTCCGGGTAACTTGAAAGACATACAGCTGGCAGTTGGCTGTGATCCGAAAAGCCCATGCAGAATAATACCAACACAAAGTGCAGAGTCCACAAACCAGGGAAATCTCTGGCCCACTCCGATTCTCTGTACGAAACAATAGGAACCAATTTAAATCATTGATTAAGCAAACGTAAGTTGCTGGCCAAAGTAGCATCATGTTAATGTTTTTCATGGGATGTCCGGTAGAGTGTCCGCGTTATAGAACACAAAATTATAGTGGTTCCACAATCAAATTCTATTTTGAGGACAATCATTACATGTTTGAGGCTCTCCATGAATGACATGACTCAGTTTAAGATACATTATTCCAATTTATCCTAAAAAATGGTGAAAAAAAGAACTTCACCCTCAGAGAGGCTACTGCAAATTCACTAGCTGAGGTGCCAGGCTGTAAACTGCGCTGCAGTTTCTTCGCAACAACAATTATATAAGGGTATGGTAAACAGTACCGATAATGACAATGGCCTATATAGTACTGTATGTGTTGCCTAAATATTAAGTGCTTCCTCTGTTAAAAATTATAAGATGTTTTGGTAGGCTGTTTTTGCCTACCAAAACGTCTTTTTATTTGGAACAGAGGTAGTACATAGCAAGTAAGATCACCATTCCAGGATTCATTGTCAAGTATTTATCAACAACGGATGCAGGAGCAAATTCACAACTGGAATGCGATGGATATAATGGTACGGAGAAGACACTGGCTAATGGCTTTTGTTCCATAGAGATGGCTACTGACTGGTCACTTGTGCTGCTGGCAAAATCAGTACACAGAAGCATATTTCCATGCTATATGTCATCACTGACGAGGCAATAAGTAATGAAAATGGCAACATTGAGGATTTTGTCCAAAATCATTCAGATAGGTATGAACGACAAACCTGTAGCCAAGCAACAAGCGAAGGCGCAAACATGAGCGTAGCTAGAAGATGCAGAATCATGATCCCATGCCGACAGTCAAACACTTCTAGCTGGCTATCAGTAAAGCTTTTAGCAGCTGTTGGGCTATCATCCATTGGCAGAAGTTGCTCAAACCCATCTGGTTTACTTTTGGATAGTAGAATAGGATTATTGCCCATCTTGGATTTATAAAGGTCCTTTCTCTGAGCGATATTACGAAACGAAGCTCCTAAGAAACTGTTACAATACCAAGGCACCCACTTCATTAGTTGAACAAATGGGATCACACATAAGCAATAATAGATACTCCCTCCGTTTCAAAATATAAGATGTTCTATTTTTTTCTGAAACACATGTATCTAGACATCTTCTAGCGTGTAGGTTCACTCATTTTGCTCTGAACCTACACAATAAAATGCGTCTAGATACATGTGTTTCAGAAAAATGCTAAAACATCTTATATTTTGAAACAGAGGAGTACAAATGATATTAGGTCGCTACAATCAGGATACATCAGCAAAAATAAATTCAAGTACATAGTATCTAGACATCTTCTAGCGTGTAGGGTTCACTCATTCTACTCCGAACCTACACAATAAAATGCGTCTAGATACATGTGTTTCAGAAAAATGCTAAAACATCTTATATTTTGAAACAGAGGAGTACAAATGATATTAGGTCGCTACAATCAGGATACATCAGCAAAAATAAAATTCAAGTACATAGTATGATTATATATCTATGCATTCAAAACGATGGTGCAGGAAATGCAAGTCAAATACATTCTTCTGAAAAAAATCTTTCCTACACCATAAAGATTCATAAGCAGAGCATGTATATGGAAATGAAGGTGGGAAATTTACTCCAATAAACATTGGAGTAGAGATAACATTCTCCAGCTGCCACTTCCTGCCCAACATAAGTAACTTACTGACTAATGGGACATCTGTCCACGATCTCCGCCATCTTGTTCTGTGGTTTTCAGAATATATAATATGATTACTTTTATGGTTTTTCTGTTTGAGTTGAATTCTTTCTTCAGTCTAAGCAAATTATAGTGTCTATTAAATTTGTTTGGAGATCAATGTGGCACCTGATTGGATTTAGTTTGTTACTTGGGTAGCAATAAACAGGCACAGAGCTAGTAGGGATAAATAAACCATTGCAATTTTAGTTGACAAGCATGGTAAGCAAAGCCTTGTTTGAAATGCAGAAGTTTTTCAATTCCTGTACGAACTAAACTCCTGTAATTCCTGCATTCCAGACAGATCCTTGCAGAAAGTTTTAGTATCTATAACTAGTGTGTAACAATTTAAGTTGAACTGTACCTGCAGAGGGCTGAATGAGCATGGAGCGAATGTGAAAGAAGTAATAGACCTAGACCAATTGCGGGATGAACAAAGCAGACAAGAGAAATCGTAGCGAATGCTACAACTATATTTGTATTGTTCTTGATCATCTGCACAATCTTTTTTTTCAAAAGTACATCCGTCAGTATCTGAATATGAGCATCAACAAGAAAAAAAAGAGATATAGATGTCTGAATACACTCTCATACTTCCATGAGGCACTTACCTTGAGAGATTGAAATGAGAATGAGAAAGCGAGAAACTGGCGAATAAATGGAGATTGAGTACCGTCCTCCCATGATTGCCAACTGTATACCATTATTACAAGATAAGTAACAGATTTTTTCTGTTTGGTCTGTTTTAAGCACACATACTAGTTTCAGAAATTTCATATTACAGATCTCAGTAGTTTTACTATCAGATTTCCAATGTGGAGAAACAATTGCCCAGGATGCAGAATATGAAGTGAAAGATACAGAAATCGCGTATAAACATTGCATCAAAAAACCAATCTCTTATAAGGTCACTATGTATAAGACAGAAATAATTTGTATCCAAGAAACAAAGAATAGATAAGTAATAACCCTGAAGACAAAATATATGGCTACTGCGAAGTCCCTAGCCCAATTCAATACCATAGCTCCAGCAATGTCCAGATACTATTCTGCACCGTGGAGTCAATAGGAAGTGCATTCATCTCCTCTTCCCCCACTGCCGTATCCACACAACACCAAACATACTTGATAGTGTTTTCCAGCATGAGTGTGTACATGTGTGTGCATGCGCCCATGATGCGGCGGCTTCTCAACCGGAGGGTGAGCTGCATGCTGCATTGATGAAAGCCAAACCCTGTCTCACACGTGGTGGTTGCAGGCTCGATGTGGCAGCAACAAGCCAGCCCAGATAGTTTGGTCACTATGGGAGAGGTCAGGACCTGGGTCCAACTTGATCAAGCAAGGGAGAAGATACCTCCGAGCTAGTAAGTAAAGAGGAAAGGAAGGCAGAAGGGAGACGAATCAAGGAGAGAAAGTATTGCATGGCAAAACTGGCCTGGTACTAAAAACTAGAGGATTAAATTAGACAACTTAAATTTCAGGATGTTAATCGAACAACGTGATAGTCCAGGGAGTAACGTGAACACTATCTGCATAGTGACAAAAATAACAGAAATGTAAAAACTGCTGTTAATAAGAAAGATATATTTAGTGTGCACTAACCGTCTTTTGATGAAGACATGTAAAATAGCCGCCACATACAGAATCAGTTTTGAACTTAGTATCAGCAAAATGGTGAAACCATTAGCAACTATATAGCAGATCACAGTAACAAACAAGAAGGTCCCAAGTCGAGGGTTTTTCCCTGTAGTGAGAAACAAAAAGGCAAGGAATAGAAGTATTGGCGTGAAGCAAAGGAACATCAATGGGCTTGACAGTTTCAGGTTAGTCTCTATAGCTGACAAAATAGATGGCACAGAACAATCACGCTCCCATGCTGATGATTGCCTCATCAGGCCAAACAGTACCACAGCAATCATGAAACCAAGAATCTGCAAAAGAAAACATAATAGTTTAACAGGTAACCATGGGCTACAGTAACTATCAGTTCTATGCAGATATGCAGCAATCCCATCAATGGTGTAAAACTGAGAGAACAATGACTATATAATCATCAATAATGTACTGCAAGAAATACATCCTAGGCATTGCAAAGGATCGGATGATAGTATAGCAAAAAAAAAGTCGGTTTTCATAAACACCAGGAATCCGCATCAGCGCAGCTCAAAACAGCTTGCGCAGGCAACCAAACACCAGGGCCTTGTTCAGCCCATCAAACGATGTACGCACCCAAACGCCAGGCCCAAAATGGAGATCAGGCATGTCCCTGGCCGGCCTGGTTTGTTAGGGCTGTCTAGTCAACACATCAGGCAACCAAACACGCCCTAGAAGTATGTAAAGGTAGAGTGTCCTCTTTCTACATTTTGGTAGAAATTGTGACCCGCTGGCCCGGAAAATCACTTTAGAGGACGGGCTCACTGGAGCCCGATTTTGAATTTTTCAAAAATCATTAAATATTTTCGAAAAAATACTTACTTGTAGCCACTAAAACGAAATACATGTATGCAAATTTTCGACCAAAAATACATTGTATTTCGAGTGCAGAAAAAAAGACAAATATGACAAAATTTGGAAAAACGGAGGCCCATTCAAAATTACACTGTTTATGTTCAGATCAGGAATTTTCTTTTTTTTTACCGAGGACAGAATACAAAATATTTTTACATGAGTCTTCGTATTCGTGTATTATAAATCATTATCTATGTCTCCATATTTTTTTCGAAATTTTCTGAAACTTTAATTTTGAACTTTTCAAACAAAAAAAATAACGGGCTCCAGGGAGCCCGGGCGCCATATTGACGCTCTCCTCGCTGGCCATATTTCTTACAGATGGATGCATGTGAAAGGTTGACCAAGGCCTATAGATGCCAAGGTGATGCTTGATAACCATGGTAAGATTCCTTTACGAAAGATTTATGAAAAATAATAACCGCCACAACACATAACAGCATGTCACATTAAGGTCATACATGTTGATCAGTTATTAGAGCTATAGCTTTTAACAATCAACGTGATGTAGCAGAGAGAGACATTATGATACCATCCTCAAAACATGACTTGAACTAAGAAATAAGGACTATATGCTGCAATCATGAATGAAAGTATCCTGCACAAGAAGATTACCTCAGATGAGTACAATAAAAAGAACCTACTCGTTGCAGCACCAAGTGAAGCACGAAGACTGACTTTGTATGAGCAATGCGGATCAGCCTGCAAAATTCCAAGCCACCTAAATTATTCAGTTCACGTCTAACTGTGGTTAAGTAGACATACTTGAGAAATGCACCGACACAACATTGTCAATTGTCATGTGTTATTATATTGTTAGACATGAGCATGATAATAAAAAGTTATAGTAGATCTTGAATTTTGGAGACTAGTACATCTCAAATGTGGTGCATGGAAAGTGAGAACTAGGTTATCAGCATCACCAACATGCAGGCCTGGCAACTGGCAACACTCACTGTGTGTGGTGAACATCGCAAGCATAGAGAATGGTGGTGTGGGGACTAAGGATGGCAGTCAGTTGACGGCAACGGTAAGGTGCTAGGTGATTAAAGCCGGATAGTTTGTGGCACTGACAGCATGATCAGCATGTCAATGGGAGGTAGATGAAAAATCTGAGCACATCAAGTTTGTCAGCGTTGTGATCCTGAACCAAATCAGAGATTCCACGATAGGATCGCTAATTGTAGGATCAGTGTAGAACCGAGAATCAAAATCCTGACATCAAAGTAGAATCATTAGGAGCGGGCAGTCATTTTAGGGTCGCAGTTTCCTAGAAATGTAAAATTGTATGAAAACGGTAATGGACAAAAACCGTGCATGGCTAACAAGAAAGACGGAACACATGGGATAAAAGCCATTTGTACAATGGTAACTTAGAAGATACAATGAAAATATGTAAGCAAGTTACAAAATCGATCATATGTAATTTTCCAGTATCATTAGTGAGCTTGCTTCCACACCAGACAATTAAAAGGCACAGCAAATAACCTTACCAGAACTAGCACAGTAGTTCTCTCAGCCCCTTGATGTGAATCCCAAGTAGCAGGTGACGAATCAACCACTACAATCTCAGAATAGATATTTGGAATGATGTGTAGGCCTGATACAGAATCCAAAGCCAGTGCAACAGGTGGGAAGCACCTTAATTTACAAAGGTCTGCAATGCATACATATGAATGGTTATAAAGTAGTAACAATGCTTAACCAAGGCTCTTCACACTGGTAAGTATTACTTAATCAGGTGCAACAGCCAATATACAAGCTGATCAGTATGCAGACAGGCAAAGAGGTTATTAGCAAATTGTTATTACTATGACTAATTTATAAGTAACAATTAGGAGAACAAGAAAGTTATTGAGAAGCAGATGCTCACTGTTTTTATCAGCTTCCATTTGGTCACCGATATTTTTTATTCCACATCCAGCAGTTCCCAGGGATAATATAACAGGTAGAAGACCAAGGCTGACAGAAAACGACAAGGTTAAAGCCATTGGGTGATCCTCTTTCAAAAATATTTCCTGCAATAAAGACATCCAAGTTTCAGCCCATTTTGTATCATACCATAGACATCATAATCTATGCTATGTTAAGCATTAATTAGTAATTACTAACTTCAGAAACAAAGCTAGAGCGGACAATCTTGCCAACAGAAAGTGCACTTGCTCCTTCCGCTGGATTAAAGAACTGGCCCACTGCCATAGAAGCTGCTGGGGGAGGTCTTCCTGAAATCGTCTGGATACAGAAGATTAGCACAACGAGCATAATCCAATAAGCAAACAAAACACAATGTGCATCTATTGACAAAATTTATAACCAAAAAAATACCACAGGGGCATGAGATGCAGTTCAAATTAAACCGATGGGAGGAGCTATAATTCCCAAATTTACCAGATTTAGCAATGAGACATGGATCAACCTCCTCCATGGCAAGCAACTCCATCTCACTCCAGCATTACCTTGGTCACTTTGGTGTCATGTCTCACCACCGCCCATGCCTGTTGCAGCCCCATTTCACACATACACACCACACACACATTCGTACCCCACCCGCTACTCAGGCTAACTAATCTGATCTTCCTAACTATAACCTTTTAGATTTTTTAATAGACTTAATCCCTGCCATTGCTAACTTTGCATGTGCCAGCTGGCCACATTGCTCTGGCCAAATCCATAACACTGATTTCAAATCCATAAAAAACTCCAGGTTAGTGGTTCTGTTGTACGGGATGGACCATGGACATTGACAAAAGAACTTGACCTATCTACACCTTGCCTGCTTGGGAGGATATAATACATAATGGGCATTTTACAAACTGTATTTCTTACTAATTAATGCAAGTATGCAACAAACTGTATATTCATACCCAAGTCAGACATATAAAGTCAGTATACGCGAAATATCATCTATGCCTCGTCTCCAGAAATGCAAACAATATATGTCGCCCTCATGTTTTAGGAAGCAGAGAAACCGAACTAAGCCCGTAAGAAGAGGGGAAATTTTCAAAAACCACGTCCATGATTTATTTTTGCAAAACCTACTTTCTGGTGGATTCTATGTGTCTTGCTGTTTCTAGACTTTTTTCGAGAAAACACAAAGGAGTCTTTTCGTCTCATTTCATTGAAAAAATAGAGTTGGGTTTACACGCCTCCTAAGAGGAAGGTCACACTGTTCACCTATGATAGATAACTGAGCTCAGCTTGTTCGCCATTGTCTAATATGTCGTTTTCTGGTTAATAATATAGATGATTTTCAACACTTTTTCCTTATCCAACATGAACTTGAAAGCACATTAATCGCAGTTCTACTTGCATGTCTGATGTACTAGGGTTAGTGTAAGATATCATATTAAAAGAAACTGATAATATCTAAAATTCAGGCAAAAGTCTCAAGCTTATCTGTTTATGACACAACTTCACCGAGAGGGCTTGCCTAAGAATCATTCATTATTTCTAGAAACATACCTTTCAGAAAGACCTAAACTAGCGTTGTCAACCGCATGGGCATCCTTTTCCTCTGCTCCGGGTGGCCAAGGCAAGGGAAACGAGTGGAGAAAGGGGAAGGGGAATGACGCTATGGGAGAGGGCGAGAGACACACTGGGAACATGGCCCAAGCAGACAGGCAGCAGAAGAAACCAATGTTAGATACATGAAATTCCACTGACGCCATGACCAAGCCACGAGTCCAGTCACCACGCCGCTCTCCCACAATCCACCCACACCCAAGCAGACAGCGAAGGCTGGGCGTGGTAAAAACAGGCACAGAGCCAAGGTCAGCAACCAACGCAAAGCGAATGGCCAAGATGTTGTAGTTATAAGATATATTCATTCATTGAGTTTATGCACCCTAAAATTAACACAGTTTTTTATTTGCAGAAGTAACAAATATCTTACTTAAGAGACTAGGATGGAAGAAATTCAAAAGACATTGTATGCAGAAAGTTAACTCGCAAAGGAAGCAAATGTATTGGTTGCACAAAAACATTCAACAAGAGAACAGGAATGGTTCAAGGTAATACCGGTCGTGATGCCACCGATATAGTCATGAAATAGTAACCACTCATGTCTTCTGGACTTAGCAGAAGAAATGCAGAAGGAGGTGGTTGCTCAGTTTGGCTCCCAGGTTCTACCTGCTCGACAAGCAAAAATGATAGCAATGTGCAAAAGGAAACAGATGGTATGTTACTTGCAATGTAGGAAGGAAAATTAGCAATGAGCCAACGATAATAGAATAATCTATTGCAAAAATTGCCCTCACAAAACATTCAGTTTCGCTGCACATATGTAATTGAGAAAACGAAGGAAAGGAAGGAGCTGTGCAAAACTGCAAAACAGATGGCACAATATAAAAAAATACTAAATCTATTCAAATGACTTAATATTACTGAAAATGTGAGCAACATTTTCTTAGGTAATAGCCTTACATAATATAAGAAAATAAGATACAGATGTTGCAGTTAATAGTTTTAAGACAGAGCAATGTTGGGAACAGAGAAGTCATTTGGACCATCTGTAGCATACACACCACAAAAAAGAAGCATGTGTATTATCCAGAAAAATGGAGAATGCCAGCATGTAGAAACATGAGAAGTGAGCAGTTAGAAATATTACCTGTTTTGGTGCAGGTCCTGCTGGGATTTGGACCATCTTCGAGGTGACCTCAACTATCTTTTTACTGGCAGGTATTTCATTTTGGATGGACGAATGATGCTTTTCTGGCCACAGGTGAATCCTCACTCCAGAACATGGAGCAAGATTTGTAACAAAAACAAAGTGTCCTTTTCCATTTGAACCCTTCAACATGAGAACAGTTAAGCGGTCAAAGTTTATTCAATTAGGTGGCTGTGCAGAATTTATAATAAGGTGTCCGAATAATAAGAAGAACTTTGAAAAGGCTACACCTGATCAAGCACTAGCAAGACAATTTCACCTACCAGCTTTTTAATATCTAGCCATCTTCTCCTGCCATCCATTGCTAAAACAGTAACCAAATTTGACTGAATATGCAGGTCCTTTTCAAGTCCATCACTTGTCCATTGAACAGATGGTGGGCAAACAAGTGAATCATTTCGCCGCAATTCTACAGAAAATATGTTGTTATGTAGAGACAACAAGACATGCATGAGATTTTCACAGCACTTTTTTTTATAAATCGTTGCGGTTAATTGCCAGGGTTAAAGCCACGCTTAGATTACAGTGTTTACAGATGTATTTATATTTTATAGATACAACATATCAACTGCAATAGTAAAACGACGTAGAAATTATCAGTGAAAAAATTCACTACAAAAGTGAAACACATCAAATTGACATGAAAAGTAACCGTGTCATATCAAACTAGCAATTTGTCATGCTCGATACAACATACTAAACTAGCACTTCCATGAATGTAACACTATAAGCAGTATAGTTATTCTACCTATAACATTTTACATAGATCAGTGTTAGTACTGAATTAGAAATGGACAGCCAATTTATTTTGAAGTAGGTGAGCTACAACTACATTCACAAATCGCTCAGAACTTCCACAGGCAGCTATTATTATTATTGATAATACGCAAAATGCCCTTTAAAGTTTCAACAGGACTAAAAAAAGATAAGACTATTTTCAGAAACCTTATGATGCCATATGGAAATGAATGATCACTTTTGACCTAGATTTAATATCCCAGCGAAGATTTATGTGCTCATAAATAAGAAAACTCATCCACAAATATTTCGTCTTTTACGCTATCAATATTCAATTGTGCAAACGACGAAAGAAGGGAAAGAATGAGGCATACCACCAGCATCCCTGGTATCACTCGCAAGGTTGGAAGATTGAGAACCTGAAACATGATTCATCCAACTCAAGGATTGAGGAACTGCGCTCTGGAGCATTTTCTCAAACACTAAAAGTCTTTTTTGTGAACTCAAAAATGGCTGTCGGTCCACAGGATCTATCATGCTATGAAGAGTGTGTGCAACCTGGACAAGGCTAAAATCCTCATAAGTACGGTATATTTCAATGTAGAGCACTTAATAATGCATTTTAAACAAATACAGTTTCAACCTGTACAGCTAATTGATTGCACCAGAGGATAGATTGATGTTCCATGGATAGCCAAACATTCTTCACACTGGAGCTTCCTACCATAAAGCCATGAGTAGAAGGTACAATGCCATCCAATGCAGCCAACCTTGACCTAACCTGAATCAAAATAAATGGAAACTCAACATATGATTGGCCTCTACTTTAGGAGATTTAGTTAATGTCATGAAGTGGTCACTCAATGCTACACTGTAGCCCAATAACCATGCATAAGTCGAGGATCTAACAAAAACCATGCCATAATCATTGTGGCAATGAACCAATTATCAGAAATTCTATTAAAATTCATAATCTTATAAGCAGCTTTTAAAATTGAATTAGTAATGAAAACCTCAGTACAAGTAAAGTGAGTTTTAAGTGTGCATACTATGATTTGGTACAAGACTGGTTGTATTTTATATTACAGAAAATTAAACTGTAACATAATTCCAAGAATAGTTAAGAGTGGCAGCAAAGATAACATTACACTTATGAGTCATACCCTGACAATGACAAGTTCATTAGAGACACTGATCTACCACAAAATTACAGTGGTTTAACAAATATGAAAATAATATGAATACGGATTTCATAATCTTAACCCAGTGACCTACTATATTATAGGCATAGTCTTCTAAATTTTGTGAGAATTTTCTGTATCCAAGTGCTAACAAAGGTCATCTTGTTACTAAAGAAAACGTAGACATTACCAAATGTGCATAGGATTAAGTGATTAACTATATAGGAAGCAAAAATAATACCTGGTAATCATGGATGCCGCCTGATATAGAAACAACTACAACATTTGAGAGTTTTGGAATGCTTGTACGTGATACTCCTGTCCTGTACCCATTTATCCATTCTTCATTGACATGGGAGAAAAACTGACCCAGTGATGGCTGCAGAGCAACAGGAGGATACCTGGATAAGCAATAATTTGACAACATGAGTAAGACTTCGGTTGCCCACCCAGTCAGAAGCAACACAAGAGAGGGAGTGAGAGAGAGAGTACTGGTGTGGGCTGGAGAGCGTTAGAATAGTTTCGACCGCAGCTTTCCTTAAGCCCGGGTGGACAAGAGCTGCTCGAGCTACAAAACCACCCATTGAATGTCCAACCAGTATAACACTGGATGGCAAGTTACCAGTAGATCGAAGACCATCGTTTGATCGCGCTACATGAGACTCCTTGTATTGATCAAGGATCTACAAAGCAAAGAAACACATATTTCATGAAGTATATAGGAAAACAGTAAGCACTATTATGTTCATACTTCATACAACTAAAGACCGACATAAATTATATGACCCTAGAAAGCAATTGTATGACACTCGTTTGCAAGAACATAATCATATCAAACATTATAAAAATCCAATGTGGTGGAAACTGTCCTACTTGTTGTGGACGACAATAGAAGTTTGATTCTTTTATAGTTACTCCTACTTTCTTTTCATAGGGTTTATTTTGATTGGTTAGGACAATGCTTTGACAAACAATTACTCCCTCAATATTGTGTTAATGTAAATTGCATACTAATTGAGTAATTGTTGGTCAGAGCACCGTCTCAACCAATCAAAGCATGCTCTATATTTTTCATCTGAGGGAGCATGACTCTGGCTGAAGGGCACATTGCACCCTATGCTAAGAGCCTAGGATCATATCTTACAAGTTAGGATTGGTTACCCTATGGATGGCATATACAACATATTCTGTATGCTCCTCGAGTATGCGACCATCCATTGCCGAGTGTTCTCCTTCAAGATCAACAGCAAACCAGTCCAGCGTACGGCCATATTGTGATGGAAGGGAGAAGTCTTCCAGTTCAGATGTACTCGACGCGTCCCGATAAAAGGAGGGCTCAAGTGGACCATTTTGATATGCCCGGAAAGATTCTGCAGCCAACGAGCGAACCTAGATTCATAGCATGATAACAGTGAGAAAAAATGGGAGTAACAGTAATACAGCAATGACAAACAAAGCATAGTTACAAGTCCACAACTTGTTTATTGCTGGGCATTCAGTCAGTACTAAGCATTCAACTTAAACATCCTTCCCAAAAGAGCATTATCTGCAAATATGGACGTAGCGACTAATCCATTTCCTTTCCACCAAAAAGTGGGCCCCATTTTCTTGCTAGAGTAAAGTCAGGAATAAAACATAACAAGGTACAAAACAGTAAAGAATGTGCAGTTGTGTTCGGCAGGTCCTGTAATCTATTGGCGCCATATGAGGCTCACTCGGTACATGTCTACTGTTACATTAGTCTTAGCTTTCTATAACTCGCGAGGCCCTCTTCATGCTCAAAGTTTACTAGCATGTTTAGCATCACTTTGCAGTTTACAACTGAGGCTACAAGTAGCATTCAGTTTACATGACCATATATATTGCAAACGGCAAAGCAGGCCTTCACCTGCTTGTAGCTTCCTCCGTTGCCGGGGATGAATAGCACGGGCACGCCGTCGAGCTTCTCGATGTGGTCGTCGAAGTTGATCTGCTTCCAGCCCTCGTGGTAGAGGAAGAGGCCGTACCTGTCGGAGGAGACGTTCTTGGGCGTGGAGATCGGGATGTAGGTCGGGTACATGTAGGTCATCTGGCAGCCATTGGGCGGCGGCCGCAGCAGCCTGCTGAGGGCCGCGAGCGTGATCCAGGCGGAGAAGAAGAGCACGGACCCCAGCCGGCAGTTGCCGCCGAATCCACCCATGGGACTTGCCGGGGGATCGACCAGTGCGAAAAATCTACTGATCGTGCTCACGCGCTCGGCATGGAGCTGCGGAGAACACCGAGATTTGAGCAGAGCCGGTGTGCGGGGAGAAAGGGGGGATCTCGGGCTCGGGATCCGGGGAGACCTGTGCAGGCCGGCGGTTCCGCGGCCAAATGCCACGACCCGCGACTCGTTCCGCTCAGCGGCCGAGTCTCCGGCCGACGAGAGGGGTCTCCGGGGAGGAGGAGGCCGGGGTGGGGTGGGATCAAGGGAGGGTGGGAGAATGGCGGAGATTTGGAGGAGGCGGGGCGGCGATGCGGAAACGATGGGTGCAGCTGCTCTGCAAAAGGAAGTTGGGGTTCTGGCCCAGTGACCCACCGGCGGTGGCTTGTCGGATCTTAGAGCCGCACGAATGTTGATGCAGCACGAGAGGACGAGGGGCCGGCAGCTGCCGGCGGCGCACGTCCGGAGCCGGCGGGATTTCCAGGCACACACGTTCGTACAAAGATCTCGAGAAAAATTGCGCCGATTGATATGCTGAATGAAAAATTATTATGTTGTAAACGTTCAAATCTTTCTTTTCACCTGCAACTAAAATCCTGATTAAACTGCATTTGGACTCAATTTTAGAAGAAAAAAAGGGAACATTTGGACTTGTATCGATCACATTAGTTGCATTCCACATTACAATATCGGTGGAACATCCAAGAGCATCTCCACCGGCATCCAGAAGGCGTGTGACAAGAGCGTCGCCAAGCTGTTTGGGGGCATCGGCCTAAAGCGCCTTCAGTTTTGATGGACTACTCATCTCAGCACCGCTCCCAATGATCAACCGAAATAATTTTTAGACAATAAAACTTAATTTTTTTAGATAGATAGCATAGGATACATATTGTTTATAAAAAATTACATAGGCTTCCCGGTGTCGAAGTTGGCTTGATCCCTTTCCCTTGCCACCGTCACCATTGCCTCTACGGCCTCACGGTGTCTTTGCATCGTTTCCTAACTGAAAGAACATTTCATAATCCATAGTGTTTTGTGTGTTAGATAACAAATATTAAGGATTATTTAATGTGTGTTGAAGTGTTGCAGCTCTCTCTAAGGAAAAAGGGAATAGTATCTGTCTTTGGGGGGCAGATAATCCGCCCCCACCAGGGATGGATAATCCGACCCTCCCTCTTTTCAAATAGGCGCAATCCCTAGAAGGGGGGCGGAGTTTTGGCCGGATAATCCGCCCCTCAGGGGGGCCGGATAGTCCCCCCCCTTGCTCACCGCCAAGGCGCAAGCCCTATAGAGGGGGCGGAGTTTTGGCCGGACTTTTCGGCTAGGCCGGATAATCCGCCCCAGGAGGGGGCCGGATAATCCGCCCCCCAAGATCTTCATCAAGTGCGCAGGCGCTAGCCCCAGAGAAGGGGCGGACTTTCTCCCGGAGTATCCGCCCTTGGGGCGGAGTTTTCCCAGGGGGCGGATAATCTGCCCCAAGTGGGGGGCGGATAATCCGCCCCCAAAGTTGCTCAACGGCCAGATCTGGGCAGGGTTTATTTAAGCCTGTCTTCCCCCTCCTGCCAGATTCATTGATTCATTCGAAAAAGACAAGATCTGATCTGCAACCTTCATCCAAGAGAGCTCCACCTAGATCCACCCAAAGGCCCCGTCCCTTGGGGAATCGAAGGAGCAGAACTCGATCTTCATCATCAGCAATCAAGCGCTTAATCTCCTCTCCATTCATTTGGAGAATCACCGATCTAGTATTTCTTGCAAATACCTAGATCCTTGTTTTATTTATATTGATAAACCTTGTTCTTGTGACAGCTTGTTGTCATCTCGGGAGCCCCCAATTCAGTTGTGGGTGTGTGCCCCGGTAGCGTTGTAAAAGGCATCGGTTCCCGCCTCGAAGGGATCCAATAGTGGAGAAGGTGGATCAGGCCTCTCGTGGCGAGATCCATCGGAGAATAGGGTGAGGCCTATTGTGGCGTGGTGGTCTTAGAACCGCTCACCCCTCCAACGCAGATGTACTTTCCTTAACAAGGAAGGAACTGCGGTAAAACAAATCCATGTGTCTCCGCGTGCTCCACTACGGTTCCTTTGCTCCTCTATTTACGTGCTTAGTAGCTAGGGTTGCATATAGGTAAATTCTCGTAGTAACATATCTAGAGAATTTACTTTGTGTCAAGCCTAAAATTGAAAAAGTATTAAAAATTGGTTAGCACCTATTCACCCCCCCCCCTCTAGGTGCCCATACAATCCATTTCAATTGGTATCAGAGCCCCGGCTCTTATTTTGGGCTTAACCGCCTAAGAGAAGTATGGGTTCCAAGGTAGATGGGAGTGATGCTCCGGATGTAGTCACCATGAACGATATCAAGACGTTGGAAACAACCTTGGTGAGTTCAATGGAGGCTAAGATGGAAGAGATGCGTCAATTGATAATGCGTCTCTCCACATCCACAACATCACCTCCATCTAACTCTGAGGCTACCACTCCGCAATCCAAGGAAACGGGTAAAACCGATTCCAAAGAGAACGAAGTGGTTGGTGATGACACTAGCAAGAGCTCCTCCTCGAAAAAGGATAGTGGTAAGGATGGATACAATGAGGTTTCTCATGTGTATTCTCCTGATCCACCTATCCCTCACCCACATATACATAATAGGGGTGATCCACCCAAACTTTCAGTATTTTTTTTACTCAATGGCATTTTTTTATGAAGCCTCATGTGTGCAGTTCCTCCATTGAGTTGTGGAAAATCATAGAAAATGGTCTACATGTTGGAAACCCCAATAATCTCACAAGAAGAGAAGTTGTCGATAGCCAGCTCAACGCTACAGCTCTACACATGATACAGCTTGGTGTGGGTGACAAAGACATGCCACACATTCAGCATCTTAGCACAGCTAAGGAAGTTTGGGATGCCCTCACCAAGCTCTTCATTGGAAATGAAAGTATGAGAAGGAATAGATATGATGATTTGAGCAACGAAGCTGAAGGATTCTATATATTGGATGGAGAAGACCACGAGGACATGTATAGGAGGCTCAAGGCAATAGCCACAACTTTCAGAAACCACGGTGCAACTCATGTTGATAATGCATGGATCAAGCGCAAGTATGTCAGTGCTCTTATGCCATTTGAGCCCACAGATTTGAAAAGTCTCCAAGGTAGGCATAACTATCTGTTGGAGATATGCCCTAGAGGCAATAATAAATGTAGTTATTATTATATCTTTGTGTTTATGATAAATGTTTACATTCATGCTATAATAGTATTAACAAGGAAACATTAATACTTTTGTGATTTGTAAACTAAAATAGAGTCCCTAGTAAAGCCTCTTTATAATACTAGCTTGTTGGTTAATAAATGATTGTGGTTTCCCTATCATGAACATTGAGATGTTATTAACAACAAGATCATATCGTTAGGAGAATGATATGGTGGACATACTCCTATAGATAAGCGTAGCATAAAGATCAAGTCATTTTAAATAGTTCAATTGCTATATGCTTTCTGATACATAGTAACCTAATTCCTTCGACCATGAGATCATGCATATCACCTTTATCGGATAGATGCTTTGATGACATCAAACACCACACCGTAACTGGGTGGCTATAAAGGTGGCATTGAGTGTTCGGAAAGTATTGGTTGAGACACATGGATCAAGAGTGGGATTTGTCCATCCATATGACGGATAGATATACTCTGGGCCCTCTCGGTGAAATGTCATCCAATTAGCTTGCAAGCATGTGACTGGCTCACAAGGGATCACATATCACGGGAACAAGAAAAGAGTACTTATCAGTAACGAGGTTGAACTAGGTATGCAGAGATACCGACGATCATAACCTCGGATAAGTAAACTATCGCGAGACAAAGGGAAATTGGTATCGTATGTAAGTGGTTCATTCGATCGCAAAGTAATCGTAGAAATATGTGGGAGCCATATGAATTTCCAGATTCCTCTATTGGTTATTGTTCGGAGAAGTGTCTCGATCATGTCCGCATAATTCACGAACCGTAGGGAGACACACTTAAGGATTCGACGTTGTTTGAGTAGTTATGGAATGATGAGAAAGAGACTGAATGTTGTTCGGAGTCTCGGATGGGATCCGGGATATCACGAGGAGATCCGGAGTGGTCCGGAGAATAAGATTCATATAAGGAAAGTCCCGTTTTGGAGTTGGGGAATGGTTCCGGTGTTTTCATCAGGAATGTTCTAGATATAATAATAACTACATTTATTATTGCGCCCAAGGTCCTTCGTCGAAGGAGACCTCGTCTTGCGACTCAAGCAAAAGCGACCGAATAAATTCGAGTCACCATGGGAAGGACCCTACGTCATCACCGAAGTGATACCAGGTGGCGCCTATCGCCTCAAGCACGTGGAGTCTGGAGTCGCATACTCCAACCCATGGAATATCTCGCACCTGCGACGATTCTACCCATAGCAACCTACCTCCTTTTACTTTCAATAAGGCTTTCAGCCAAGGCTACTCAGCCGAACCATGTACCTCCTCCATTACGATATAAATAAAGCTAAGTGTCTCGCCCCAAAACTTTGGTTCACTATTTCCTGCATATTTACTATATGCTACAAACGCGCTCGGGGGCTCCCCCCACCTCACGATCTCATCGACTGAGGACAAAACGCACTCGGGGGCTCCCCCACCTCACGATTTCATCGATTGAGGACAAAACGCACTCGGGGGCTCCCCCCACCTCACGATTTCATTGACTGAGGACCAAACGTGTACACCTGAGTAGCTGACCACGTCAGGCAAACTAAAAGGACACGTACTCAATCAGAGCACTGCGTGCTCATAAACAAGCAAACCTTTACAACAAAGGGCACAATACGCCCAGCCGAAGTATACAAATTTTACATCTATCTGTTTATTTTCAGATCCTACCTATTCTGAAGAATAACCTGAGCACGCTGCTCAAACAAATCTACAATCTGTTCGGCATACTGCCTTACAGCCGTGTAATGCGGACGCATGTTCCACTCGCCACCATCTGGTCGAAGAGGTGGCCCAGCTGCCACAGCAGTCAAATCTACGTCAGGGTGGTGTACCCTCACAAGAGACAAGGCAGCCTTCACTCCTGCGATGAGCTGCTGCCGCACCAGCTCTTTGACATTGCTGGCACTCCGAAACCTCGACAGAAGACCTGCAAGGGTCGTCGGCACGGCATCCAAAGGAAACATGACGTGCAGCACCGAGGAAAGTGATGTCTGCACTTGGCGGAACACCCGCGAAACTTGATGAACACGATCCTGTACAGTCGCCAAGGCTATGGCGCGATCACGATCCATCCAGAAGAAGCTGTCGGCCTCCATGTCCTGTTGAGTCAAGCAGTTGACCCGAACAGCGACACGCTCCTTTTCTTCCTGCGACAACAGCACAAAACAAGAATAAGGCCAGCAGGATCACCCGAAGAACTGAGCTACAGCCCGAAACAAGGATCAACTTACATTGCAGCTGTTCGGACAGCCGACCCAGCTCCGCCATCAAGTACTCCTCCCTGGCTGCACCATGATCTGCCTTGGATTTCCAAACGTCGGCATGACCACGCAAACCGAGCAATTCCCTCTCCAAGTTGCGCACGCGATCTCGAAGAAAAACGAGCTGCGAGGAATCATCCAACGATGGTCGCAAAGGCTTTGCGGATGAAGTTTCAACTGGGTCAGCACCCGAAGGAACCTATAGCAGCAGAAAAAAGAAGGCGCGCAAACATTCAGCCAAGGATAGAGCACAACTCAGAGGAATTCATTAAATATATAAGGCCACTACATGGCACACGGATGGTATCCTTCAAGATATTTACAGCAAAAGTAGACTACAAACTACTCTACGTCTACTATGCCTAAGGTGCAGGACACTGAGTCGCCTCAGAGCCAGACTGCCTAGCTTTGGCCTCGCCTTGCTGCCGCAGTGCGTACTCAGACAACAAGTCAATGAGCTTGGGCCCATATCGCTTGCAGCGAGCGGAGTAGGCAGCGAAGGCTACCTCGGATCCATCCGCAGCCGTCGGCATCCGAGAGGTGATCTGGGGCAAGTCCAGCTCCGCTCCAGCCGCCATGGCCATCGCCAGCCCGACGGACGCGCCGATGCCCTTCTGCTTGCGCTTGTACGCCGCAGGCGCTTCGGCTGACAGGGCCTCTGCCAGGGCATCCACATCTTCAAGGGCTGCGCCCTTCGGGAAGAGCTCCTAGTAGAAGCGACCAAGGACCTCTTTCGCCTTGGCAAGGGAGTTGACGACGGTGCCGCAGCGGTCTTCGACCGCCACAGTGGCATCATCTAGAGCACTGTCGTGCTCCAGAGCACCGCGGTCGAACTCGATGCCTGCGGCATCTGAGACAAAAATGAAGAAAAGCATGAAGAAAGGCAGCATAGAAGAAGACCCGCAGAAAAAGAAACAAGTATAAAAAATAGCACTCACCCGAAATAGCCTTGGCAGCAGCCATGAGCTTCGCTGCCACCCCTCTTTCACGAGCAGCCGCAACGGTGGCCAGCTGCTCCTCACGATCTGTGGCCTCCTGCTGCAGGCGCTCCTTCGCTTCGGCTGCCTTCGACGGCTCTAGCTCAAGGCGCTCTTTTGCGCCGATGGCGGCTTCGGCTTTCTGCTCCGATTGGCCAAGGCTCTTTTTAAGAGCATCGACTTCACGGAGGGAGTCGTTATGCTCCTCTACATTTAAAACAAGCAAGTGTCAAAGAACAGAACCAGGATAAAGAAGAGAGGTATTAAAAGGAAGACATATACCTTGAAGCTGCCGAAGTTTCCCCTCCAGCGCCAGGCGCTCCCCCACCAGCCGCTTGGCCTCCTGTACAAAAGGCTGCAGAAAAAGGAAATAGCAGTAAGAAAAGGACTTGGGGGCTACGCCCAACACAAAGGGGTAAAAACAACATTAGCACAGGAAGACACTCGGGGGCTTCCCCCGTGACATGAGGCAGAAAACTTACATGCTCCGACGGCGACCCCGAAGCCCCGCCTGCGAAATTCTGAGGCGCAACCACCAGCACCTCCCGCACAGGAGGATCTGGAGCGGCGCCACCCGAAGTCGCCACCGTCTGAGGAGGAGGCGACGCAATGTTCGACTCCCCCATCATCTCCCGCGCACCATCACTAGAGTCGTGGGAGGATTGCCTGCATACGAACCAATCAACACAGGTGCAAAAATCATGAAGGGAAAAGGACAGCAGTACAAAAAAAACTTACGAGCCCAATGCGCTCAGGTCGAAGATAGGAGAAGCCCTTCGGGCCCTCTTCTCCTCTTTCGTCTCTTCCTTCTTCTCCTCCTTCTTTTCTTCCTTCTTCCGCTTTGCTGGCGGGTGCGGTGCAACAGCCCGCACAGGAATGGCAGGAAGGGGAGAGGAAGAACCTCCATGACCATCACTATGACGCTCAAGGCCTAGAGGATTTCTGGGAGTCGGAGGAGTCGAGGCATCCGAAGACTCGCTGGAGCTCCGTGATTGCTCGCGCGTATGGTCCTCACTCGACTCGTCGGCATCTTCCACCGGAGATTGCGCCGAAGGAAGCTCGGACACAGAATCAACCACTTCATTATCCGGGGCATTTGGATACCTTTCGGGCAATGGTGGTACCATGCCCGGCACTTTGAAGCTCTACAAGATGAGAAGGAACTTTGTTAGCAAACAAAGGAAACAAATACACACCCAACAATAAAAAAGAGGAGCACTACGTGCACAAATCTACACCTTCGGCACGGCCAACGTCGAAGAAAAGGGAGGAGTCAGCGACTTCCCCGGGATTTCTTCTCCGGCCTTGAACTTCAGCAGCGCGCGAAGATCCTTGTCAAGATTCCCCTTGGAGATTTTCTCACTCGAAACCCTCGTCGGATCACGTCGCCCAGAATAAAGAAACATCGGGTGCGCCCTCGCTTGGAGAGGCTGCACCCGACGCTCAAGAAACGTCCGGATGATGTCCACGCTGTTCACCTCTTTCTCCAGAATCAATTGGAGATCCTCCACCCGACGATAAAGGGCCTCTATCTCCGCCACTTCACCGTCCAGGATTTGGTTTTTCTAGGATCTTTTCTTCTCAATCAATTGGGAGGGGTCAACGGGAACAAGACCAAAATCTTGCCCGGGCAAAACAGAGTCACGGATATAAAACCATCGCCTCCGCCAGTACTGGACAGATTCGGACATGGAAAAGGAAAAGAATTGAAAATTGGGACTGAGGGAGATGATGAAACCCCCAATGGGATACACACCATCCGAACCAGACTACCTCTTCACGGAATAAAGCTTCCGGAAGAGGCCAAAGTGCGGCTCAATGCCAATCCAACACTCGCAAAAGGTGATAAAACACGAAATGTGGAGAAGAGAATTGGGAGACAAATGATGGAGTTGAACCCCATAGAAGAAGAGCAGTCCACGGAGGAAGTCGTGGACCGGAAAAGAAAACCCGCGCAGCACGAAGGCAAGAAACATAACCCGGTACCCAGATGGGGGACGGGGGATTACCTCATTGCCGGGGAGTTTGACGGCCGTTGTATCTTGCGGGATCAGGCCCCGCTCGCGCAGTTTGCGGAGATCGCTCTCTCGCGTCTCGGATCGCCGCCAGCCACCATCGGTGACGCGAGCAGCATCGGTGCCTTTCTTGCCTCCGGCGGCGCTGGTCCCAACCGCAGATGAAGACTTCTTAGTTTTCCCCATTGTGCTACGGCGGTGGTGGCGATGTCAACGCAGAAAGAACGAAGGAAATGTGGAAGGAACTCTCAGCGCGCAGCAAAAATCGCTCAAGAACAAGGAGGCAGTGAACAGATGAACTGGTGCGGTGAAAAACAAACCACAATTTCACCAAGGATTATAACAGCGAAGACGGCGCACGCTGGCCGTCCATCCAGAAGACCTAACGCCAACGGCAGATCTGGCCGAAACGGGACTTTCCTTATATGAAAACACCGGCACCATTTCCCAACTCCGAAACGGGACTTTCCTTATATGAATCTTATTCTCCGGACCACTCCGGATCTCCTCGTGATATCTAGGATCCCATCTGAGACTCCGAACAACATTCAGTCTCTTTCTCATCATTCCATAACTACTCAAACAACGTCGAATCCTTAAGTGTGTCTCCCTACGGTTCGTGAATTATGCGGACATGATCGAGACACTTCTCCGAACAATAACCAATAGAGGAATCTGGAAATTCATATGGCTCCCACATATTTCTATGATTACTTTGCGATCGAATGAACCACTTACATACGATACCAATTTCCCTTTGTCTCGCGATAGTTTACTTATCCGAGGTTATGATCGTCGGTATCTCTGCATACCTAGTTCAACCTCGTTACTGATAAGTACTCTTTTCTTGTTCCCGTGATATGTGATCCCTTGTGAGCCAGTCACATGCTTGCAAGCTAATTGGATGACATTTCATCGAGAGGGCCTAGAGTATATCTATCCGTCATATGGATGGACAAATCCCACTCTTGATCCATGTGTCTCAACCAATACTTTCCGAACACTCAATGCCACCTTTATAGCCACCCAGTTACGGTGTGGTGTTTGATGTCATCAAAGCATCCATCCGGTAAAGGTGATATGCATGATCTCATGGTCGAAGGAATTAGGTTACTATGTATCAGAAAGCATATAGCAATTGAACTATTTAAAATGACTTGATCTTTATGCTACGCTTATCTATAGGAGTATGTCCACCATATCATTCTCCTAACGATATGATCTTGTTGTTAATAACATCTCAATGTTCATGATAGGGAAACCACAATCATTTATTAACCAACAAGCTAGTATTATGAAGAGGCTTTACTAGGGACTCTATTTTAGTACAAAGATATGACCATATCTTTGCCATCCTCATGCCATGGATGAGGGCTTCATATTCGGCTTCGTTGTTGGAGGCTCTGAATTTCATCCGAAGAACATACTTCATCTTGTCACCTTGCGGGGAGGTCAGTATGACTCCTGCCCCTGCTCCGGCTTCGCGCTTGGAGCCGTCGAAATGCATTGTCCAGGACTGCGACATGTCTGGGGTGTCTGGCAGCTGCAGCTCCATCCAGTGCACCAGGAAGTCCGGAAGGACTTGAGATTTGATTGCGTGTCGCTTCTCGTAGACGATGTCCAAGGGTGATAGTTCGATGCCCCACAGGGCCACCCGTCCTGTTGCCTCTGGATTATTCAGGATGCTATTCAGGGGTGCCTCGTTGACGACCATCACTTGGTGCTCCTGGAAGTAATGGCTCAACCGTCGAGCCGTCATGAACATGCCATAGGCTAGCTTCTGGTAGTGAGGGTACCTCTGCTTTGTTGGTGTCAGTACCTCGCTGAGGTAGTAGATTTGGCGTTGGACCCCGTGGGTCTTGCCTTCTTCGGGTCGTTCGACCACGAGTGCGGTGCTGACCACCTGGTGTGTGGCTGCTATGTACAGCAGCAGGGGCTCGCGCTCCTTTGGCGTGACCAAAACGGGCGAGGTGGAGAGGAGCCGCTTGAGGCTTTCGAATGCGTCATTGGCTTCTGGTGTCCACTCGAACTTGTCTGCCTTGCGCAGCAGCTAGTAGAATGGTAGGGCCTTCTCACCCATGCGGCTGATGAACCTGCTTAGTGCCGCTACTCGTCCTGCGAGCCGCTGAACGCCCTTGAGGTTTTTCGGCTTCTCCATTGTCATAATGGCTCTGATTTTCTTCGGGTTCGCCTCAATCCCTCGTTGAGAGATGAAGTATCCGAGCAGCTGACCCGAGGGAATGCCAAAGGCGCACTTTTCTGGATTGAGTTTGATCCTGTAGCGATCAAGGTTGTCGAACGTCTCGCGGAGATCGTCGATAAGTGTCCTTGCCTCCTTGGTTTTTATTACTATGTCGTCGACATAGACTTGGACGTTGCGACCGATCTGGTCTTTGAGGCAGGCCTGCATGCATCGCTGGTACGTGGCACCTGCGTTCTTTAGCCCGAAGGGCATTGTGTTATAGCAGAATACTCCGAACGGTGTGATAAACGCCGTTTTCTCTTAATCTTCGACCTTGAGTCGAATCTGGTTATAGCCTGAGTAGGCGTCGAGGAAGGAGAGTTTCTCGCAACCTGCAGTCGAATCGATGATCTGGTCGATCCGTGGAAGAGGGAAGTGGTCCTTTGGGCAATGCTTGTTTAGTGACGTGAAGTCCACGCACATCCGCAGGATATCTGTGTCCTTCTTCGGGACCATCACCGTGTTTGCCAGCCACTCGCTTTCCTTGATTTCCCGAATGAAGTCTGCTGCGAGTAATCTATTGATTACCTTGCCGATAGCTTCGGCTCGTGGCTCCGACAGTCTTCGGATGGACTGCTTGACTGGCTTGGTGTCTGGAAAGACATTGAGTGCGTGCTCGGCGAATTCCCTGGGAACTCCTGGCATGTCCGCAGGACACCAGGCGAAGATTTCCCAGCGCTCATGGAGGAATTCGACGAGCGCGCCTTCCTATGCGGCGCTGAGGTCGTTGGCGATCAGCGCCGTCTTGGAGGCATCCGTCGGATGGACCTGCACTTTCTTGGTGTTGACGGTGGAGTCGAAGGACATGTCAGGTGCGTTCTGCCTTGTGACTAGGGGTATCCCATTATCCGTCACCTCGCGGAGCCTTACAAGCTCGTCTTGCATGCCGAAAGACTGGGAGATTTTGTTGAAATCCCTGTCGCATTGGTCCGATCGGGTGAAGCTTCCGTGGACTGTGATGACGCCCCTTGGTCCTGGCATCTTGAGTAGTAGGTATGCGTAGTGTGGGACGGCCAGGAACCTTGCGAATGCTACACGCCCCAGGATGGCGTGGTATTGCGACGGCCAGTCCACCACTTCGAATTCTAGGCGCTCCTGCCGAAAGTTATCCGGCTTCCCGAAGATGACGTCGAGTCCTATTTTGCCCAGGGGGAATATGCCCTTCCCTGGGACGATGCCGTGGAACGTTGTGTCTGATTGTTCCAGGCTGCATTGTGGGATCCGCATTGCTGCTAGAGTGCTTGCGAACATCAGATTGATGCCGCTGCCGCCGTCCATGAAGACGCGACTCATCTCGAAGCCTCCGATCTGCGCCTCCAGCACCAGGGCAGCATGACCTGGGCGAGGGATCTGGCAAGGGTGATCCGCGCGAGTGAATGTGATGCAGGACTCCGATCCGCTGAGGTACTCAGGGATTGCAGGCGGAGTTGCCACGACCAAGTTGATTTGTCGGGTGATTTTCTTCTGCACCCTGTTTGTGGGTCGTCCCTTCTGGATCATATTTAGTGCTCCCTTTGGTGGGGGGTACGCGACCCCGACATTGTTTTGCGCTGGTGCGACTGGTTGATTTGGGCCTCCAATGGGCGGCGGTGGAGGAGCTCCGTGTGCTATTTCACCTGGCACATGTGCGTTTCCAAACGCAGGGATTGGGGCTTGTTGCCTCATCTGCACCATGCCTTCGCTGAGTTTCTGGAACTCGCGGCAGTCCTTGAGCATGTGGCTGGCTTTCTTTTTGCCATCCTGTTTGTCGATGTAGAAGTGAATGGTGCATGGACCCGAAAGTTTGTCGAATGCTGAGGGTCCGTTGTCGCGGTCGCGGCGTTGCCACGACTGCGTTGGTCGTCCGTTGTCGCGGAAGTTTCCGTCGCGGTATCCTCCGCTGTTGCGGCTGTTGTCGTTATGGCGGTCGGCGTAGCCGGCTGCGACCATGTCGGGTCCGTCGCGGTCCTCGTAGAAGCGCGATCTCCTCTTGCTACGGCGTTCACGTCTTCGGCCGTAGTCGTCCTCTTCATCTGATTGCGCTCGCTGGATGCAATCTTCGCCGTCTGCCCAACTGTTGGCGATTTCCATGAGGTGGTCGAGTGTCTTGGGCTTTACACGCCCAAGTTCCTCCTTGAAGTCTTGGCGCTTGACGCCGTCCCTGAAGGCGTCGATGGCCCTCTCTTCGGAGATGTGTGCTGCGGAGTTCTTGGTTGTAGACCAGCGTAGTATGTACGAGCGAATAGATTCACCCGTTCTCTGAGTGCAGGCTCGCAGCTCTTCGATTGAGTCGGGCCTCTTGCTGGTGCCTTTAAAATTTCGGATGAAGCTGTAAGCAAGCTCCTCCCAGCTTCGGATGGATCCTGATGATAGGCTGCTGAGCCAGACTCGCGCCGCGCCTGTCAGCTGCAGCTGAAGGCATTGCATGGCAGTTTCTTTGTTGCCTCCGTGAAGCTTGACGGATGACAGATGCTTGTTTCCCTGGTTTCCGTTTGTGATAGAGCCGGGTGCCATGGCGGAGAGCGCAGCTCGTCACGCGCTGGACTCAGAGGCTGCTTGCTTGCGTTTGTCGAGCGTCTCCTCCATCTTGACTTGTTTCTTGTGCTCCTCGATGAGGAGGTAGTGGTACGCCATCAGTAGGTCACGTGAGGCATCTGCAGGTAAGACGATGTCGCCTGCGACGGCACGGCGCGCCTGGACCCATCCTTCTTTGCTAAGTTGGATGACGTGGCTGTTGTTTTCCCTGTTGGGTGGGGGGACTGGCTTCTTCTGTTTTCGCCGTTTCCGCCGTTCCGGTTGGGCGGCGGGTTAGGTGTTTCTTCGTCGCCCTGGATTACTACGGCGCATAGATAGCGCTCGTAGGTTGGTCGGCTGCTGCCGTAGCTTTCGGATCCGGAACTGTAGGTTCCTTCATCCGAAGGTGGATCGCACAGATCGGAGTTGCAGCTGCTGCTGTAGAAGAACTCATCTGTCGATGGTGACGTGCGTAGCACGGGGTGTGGAGCCCACGAACATGGCCTGATTGATGGCACGGGCACCCGCTCAGGGAGGCGGAGGGTGCCAGTTTGACCCACCTGGAAGCAGAAGCTCCCAAACAAAATTTCGAGTCCGTCGCCTACGGGCTCGAAATCCTTCATGGTGGCCGGCGAGTGGGCGGTGAAGTCGAAAGTGCCGAAGAGGAGGTGATTCTCCGTCGCCGCGGAGTTGTAGATCGATCGGGTCGGAACCGTCACGACCGCACAATCAGCAGCCCCAATTCCCACAGACGGCGCCAATTGACGAGGTTTAATCTCGTCAATGCCCATTGTTATGGACTTGGGTTTTAGAGAAGATGGGGATGCTGGAGATCGTGGCACGGTTAACAGACAAGCAACCAGGGGACACGAGATTTACCCAGGTTCAGGCCCCCAGAGGGAAAACCCTACTCCTGCTTGTCTGCTCTTGATTACGGCGGAACCGAAGGTTACAGGGTGCGCAGATTCGATCTGGCGTGGATGCGTGTGCAAGAGTAGGAGTCGATCTGTCTAGGACGTGCCCTCCTGGCCTTTATATAGACTTAGGCAGGTCCCGGGCATAGTCCTAGTCGGTTACAATTTCTAGGGTTTTACCCCTTTGAATTTCCTATCTCCGCTAGTCTTGCTCTCCAAGGATCCGAAGGCGTCATGGGCCTTGGCCACCCGAAAATCTTCACGGGCCAGTGTGTATCTGCTGTGGGCCTTCCTTGGGCTAGACCAGGTATGCTGAAGTCATGTACCCGTAGGGTATAACCATGTCAACATGAATGTGTTATATCAAGTTGGTATGATTGCATTATGTACTCGGTGTCATCGCTGAACAAAATAGAGGGTTTATTCAAATCCTAGTTTGAAAAGTCAAACGCCAAGTTTGAAAGTCAAACAACAATTTTGGGAAGTGGAGAGGGAGGTGGAAACCGACTTGGGGGAGGAGTTCCTCCTCCCACCGCCAACGCACCACCAAGCCGAGTTGGGGAGGGACTCCCCTCCCCTTGGCCGGCCCCTCCACCTATATAAGGAGGGGCAGGGCTCCCCTCCTAGACACACAAGTTCCTACACCTCTAACCCTAGCCCCAAGCCGCCGCCACCTCCATAGCCGCCGCCGGCCCTAGGGCAAACCGCCGCCGCCGCCTAGCTAAACCCTAGCCGCCGGCTTGCCCCTCCTTGGTGTGTCTAAACCCTAGAACACCGAGGGCTCTCTCATAGTCCACCATACTCGCTCCGGCTTAAGGCGAAGCCCTGCGAGATCTCCCCTCTACTTCCGGTACCACGCCGTTGTGCTGCCGGAATCGCGAGGAGAGTGCTACAACCTCCGCTGCCTACTGGAACAAGGGAGAGGAAGGTCTTTGTCGAGTACCGAACGTGTGACCGACTGCGGGAGCGCTGCCAGAACGCAGCGCCGGAAGGATCGTCTACGCGATCTTGAGATCGGAAGAGTACGACTACATCACCCACGAGAATCCGCTCTCGTTAAACGCTTTGGAATCTTCGAGGGTGAGTTATTCCATCGACTCGTTGCTACTATCTAGTAGATAGATCTTGGCTTGTTTGTTTGTATGCGATAGAAAATTTTGTTTTCCATGCTACGAAACCCTATAGTGGTATCAGAGCCGTGTCTATATGTAGATCTGTTGCACGAGTAGAACACAATGGTCATTGTGGGCGTTGATGCTTTTATTGTCGATTGCTTCTTGTGTACTTTGCATCTTGCGGGATGTTGGGATGAAGCGGCCCGGGCTAACCTTACATGACATCGTTCATGAGACTTGCTCCATGCTTGACATGCAACTTGTATTGCATAAGTGGCTTTGCGGGTGCCTGTTTCTCCTAGCATAGTTAAGATCCAATTTACAACGGGTGATTAACAATACTAGTATCAATGTTGTGGTTCTTGTTCGTAAGTTAGAACGACACTTATTTACAGCCCCAAACCACATAAAACATGCAAAGAAAGTAGAGGCGTATAACTTTGTTTTGCAGGGGTGTGCAGTGATGTGATATGGCCATGATTGTGATTATATTTGATGTATGCAATGATCCTTATTGTAAGTTGGCAACCGGCAGGAGCCATATGGTTGTCTTTAATTTCTGTTAAGACCCGCGAGTCTATTCAAAGTAGTTGTAATAGTTGATGCCGGTGGACGACAACCATGAAGAAGCGTCATTGACCTTGATGCAATGCCGGTGATGATGGAGATCATGTTCGTGCTTGAAGATGGAGATCGGAAGCACAAAGAAGAAAGGCCATATCATATCACATATTATGAATTGCATGTGATGTTAATCCTTTATGCATCTTGTATTGCTTAGTAGACGATGGTAGCATTATAAGATGATCCCTCATGCACATGAATTTCAAGTCATAAAGTGTTCACCCTTAGTTAGAATCGTTGCTAAAGCTTGTTGTTTCGAAGCACCACGTGATGATCGGGTGTGTTAGATTCCGCAAGTGTATACAACATGAGCAAGCCAGATTTGCTCATGCGGAAACTAAGGTTTGATCTTGACGAGCCTAGCATGTACAGACATGGTCTCGGAACACGGATCACCGAAAGGTAAAGCATGAATCATATAGTAGATATGATGAACATGTCGATTGCTCGCCATTGAAACTGTATCAACTCTCATGATGATCGGTGTTGATGTGGTGGATTTGGTTCGTGTGATCACTAAAACAATGTGAGGGATATTGTTTTGAGTGGGAGTTCACCTAGATTAAATTTTATTATTAATTTGAACTCAATTTGTCATAAACTTAGTCTAAACTATTGCAAATATGTTGTAGATCAATGGCAGCCCCTACCATCAATTTTAATGCGTTCCTAGAGAAAGAAAAGTTGAAAAACAATGGAAGCAACTTCGCGGATTGGTTCCGCAATTTGAGGATTGTCCTCACAGCTGGTAATTTGACCTATGTGCTGGATGTACCGCTAGGTGACCCACCTGCAGCTACTGCTACCGATGAAGTAAAGAATGTTTACCTCGCTCGGAAGACTCAGTACTCCACAGTTCAGTGTGCTATCTTGTATGGTTTAGAATCGGAGCTTCAGAAAAGGTTTGAGAATTCAGACCCACATGATATTGTCCGTGACCTCAAATTGATCTTTGAGACTCATGCCGCAATTGAGAGCTATGAGGCTTCTGAAAAGTTCTTTAACTGCAAGATGGAAGAGGGAAGCTCCGTCAGTGAGCATGTGCTTAAGATGTCTGGGCACGCAAACAAGCTTCAAAGCTTGGGTATAGTGATTCCTAATGCTTTGGGGATTTACCGTGTCCTCCAATCACTACCACCAAGTTACAAGAACTTTGTGATGAACTACAACATGCAGAACATGAACAAGACGTTGCCAGAACTCTTTGCCATGTTGAAATCTGCGGAAGTGGAGATCAAGAAAGAGCACCAAGTGTTGTTGGTCAATAAGACCACCAAATTCAAGAAAGGCAAGTCTAAGCAAAAGGGACACTTCAAGAAGGGTGGTAAGAAAGTTACCACGCCGACGAAGAAGACCAAGGCTGGACCCAAGCCTGATATTGAGTGCTTTTACTGCAAGGGAGAAGGTCACTGGAAGCGGAATTGCCCAAAGTACTTGGCGGATTTGAAGAACGACAACATCAAGAAGAAAGGTATATCTGATATACATGTTATTGATGTGTATCTCACTAGTACTCGTAGTAGTGCCTGGGTATTTGATACTGGTTCGGTTGCTCATATTTGTAACTCGAAACAGGTGCTGCAGAATAAACGGAAGCTAGCGAAGAACGAGGTGACGATGCGCGTGGGAAACGGATCAAAGGTTGATGTGATCGCGGTCGGCATGCTACCCCTTCATCTATCATCGGGATTAGTTTTATACTTAAATAATTGTTATTTGGTGCCTGCATTAAGCATGCACATTATATCGGGATCTTGTTTATTGCGAGATGGTTACTTGTTTAAATCCGAGAATAATGGTTGTTCGATTTATATGAGTAATATGTTTTATGCACATGCACCTTTAATAGATGGTCTATTCTTATTGAATCTCGATAGTGGAAATACACATATTATTAACATTGAGGCTAAACGTTTGAAATTGAGCGATAATTCAACCTATATGTGGCACTGTCGTCTTGGTCACATTGGAGTGAAGCGTATGAAGAAACTCCATTCCGATGGACTTCTTGAATCACTTGATTTCGAATCACTTGAAAGATGCGAAGCATGTCTGATGGGTAAAATGACTAAGACTCCATTTTCTGGTATGATGGAGCGAGCTACGGACTTATTAGAAATCATACATACCGATGTGTGTGGTCCAATGAGTGTAGCATCGCGCGGTGGTTATTGTTATGTTCTTACCTTCACGGATGACTTGAGTAGATATGGGTATATCTATTTCATGAAACATAAGTCCGAAACTTTCGAGAAGTTTAAGGAATTTCAAAGTGAGGTAGAGAATCAACGTAACAAGAAGATTAAATTTCTACGTTCTGATCATGGAGGTGAATATCTAAGTTACGAGTTTGGCGAGCATTTGAAGAAATGCGGAATACTTTCACAATTGACACCGCCAGGAACACCACAGCGTAATGGTGTGTCCGAACGTCGTAATCGAACTCTCTTAGATATGGTTCGTTCTATGATGTCACTTACAGATTTACCACTATCATTTTGGGGTTATGCATTAGAAACAGCCGCATTCACTTTAAATAGGGCACCATCTAAATCCGTAGAAACGACACCGTATGAATTATGGTTTGGGAAGAAACCTAAATTGTCGTTCCTTAAAGTTTGGGGATGCGAAGCTTATGTAAAGAAGTTACAGCCGGACAAGCTAGAACCCAAAGCGGAAAAATGCGTCTTCATAGGATACCCGAAGGAAACTATTGGGTATACCTTCTATCATAGATCCGAAGGCAAAATCTTCGTTGCCAAGAATGGATCCTTTCTAGAGAAGGAATTTCTCTCGAAAGAAGTGACTGGAAGGAAAGTAGAACTCGACGAGGTTGTCGAACCTTCTCTCGAACTTGCAAGTAGCGCAGCACCAGAAGTAGTTCCTGTGACGCCTGCACCAGTAAGAGAGGAAGCTAATGATGATGATCATGAAACTTCGGTTGTAGTTGCTACAGAGCCTCGCAGGTCAACGAGAACTCGTACCACTCCAGATTGGTATGATTCCGTTATGAGTGTCATGTTGGTGGATAACACCGATGACCCTGAGACATATGAGGAAGCGATGATGAGCCCTGATTCCAACAAATGGCAAGAAGCCATGAAATCCGAGATTGGATCCATGTACGAAAACCAAGTATGGACTTTGGTGGACTTACCGGATGGCCGGAAGGCTGTCGAGAACAAATGGATTTTCAAGAAGAAAACAGATGCTGATGGTAATGTTACTATCTATAAAGCTCGACTTGTCACAAAGGGGTTTCGACAAATTCAAGGAGTTGACTACGATGAGACTTTCTCACCGGTAGCGAAGCTAAAGTCTGTAAGGATTATGTTAGCAATCGCTGCATATTATGATTATGAGATATGGCAGATGGATGTCAAAACAACATTCCTCAATGGAGACATTGATGAAGAGTTGTATATGATGCAACCCAAAGGTTTGTCGATCCTAAAGATGCTAACAAGGTATGCAAACTTCAACGGTCCATCTATGGATTGAAGCAAGCATCCCGAAGTTGGAATCAACGTTTTGATAAGGTGATCAAAAGTTTTGGTTTTATACAAACTTATGGAGAAGCTTTTATTTACAAGAAAGTGAGTGGGAGCTCTGTAGCATTCTTAATACTATATGTAGATGACATATTGTTGATTGGGAATGATGTAGACCTTCTTAATAGTGTCAAGGAATATTTGAATAATAGTTTTTCAATGAAGGATCTTGGCGAAGCAGCTTACATATTAGGCATAAAGATTTATAGAGATAGATCGAGACGCCTAATATCATTGTGACAAAGTACATATTTGGACAAAGTTCTAAAGAGGTTTGGAATGGAAGATAGCAAGAAAGGGTTCTTGCCCATGTTGCCCAATACGACCTTGAGTAAAACTCAAAGTCCGACAACGGCAGAAGATAAAGAAAGGATGAGTAAGACTCCCTATGCCTCAGCCATAGGATCTCTAATGTATGCCATGCTATGTACTAGACCCGACATTGCATATGCTGTTAGTTTAACTAGCAGATATCAAAGTGATCCAGGAGTGGATCATTGGACAGCGGTCAAAAACATCCTTAAGTATTTGAGAATAACTAAGGATATGGTTCTTTCTTATGGAGGTGATGAACAGCTCGTTGTTAATGGTTACACCGATGCTAGTTGGAACACCGATCCGGATGATTCTAAATCACAATCTGGATACATATTTACTTTGAATGGTGCAGCAGTTAGCTGGAGGAGTGCAAAGCAAAGGGTTGTGGCGAGATCTTCAACTGAATCGGAATACATGGCTGCTTCGGAGGCTTCACAAGAAGCGATATGGATGAAAGAGTTCATTACAGATCTGGGTGTGGTTCCTAGTGCGCTGGACCCGATGTCTATCTACTGTGATAACATGGGCGCCATAGCCAATGCGCAAGAACCAATGTCACACAAGAAGCTGAAGCATATCAAGCTACGTTTTCACGCTATTCGAGAACATGTCCAAGATGGGGACATAAAGATTTGCAAAGTACACACAGATCTGAATGTGGCGGATCCGTTGACTAAACCTCTCCCTAGGGCAAAACATTACCAACACCAAACTGCCATGGGTGTTCGGTATATTACCATGTAATCTAGATTAGATGACTCTAGTGCAAGTGGGAGACTGTTGGAGATATGCCCTAGAGGCAATAATAAATGTAGTTATTATTATATCTTTGTGTTTATGATAAATGTTTACATTCATGCTATAATAGTATTAACAAGGAAACATTAATACTTTTGTGATTTGTAAACTAAAATAGAGTCCCTAGTAAAGCCTCTTCATAATACTAGCTTGTTGGTTAATAAATGATTGTGGTTTCCCTATCATGAACATTGAGATGTTATTAACAACAAGATCATATCATTAGGAGAATGATATGGTGGACATACTCCTATAGATAAGCGTAGCATAAAGATCAAGTCATTTTAAATAGTTCAATTGCTATATGCTTTCTGATACATAATAACCTAATTCCTTCGACCATGAGATCATGCATATCACCTTTACCGGATGGATGCTTTGATGACATCAAACACCACACCGTAACTGGGTGGCTATAAAGGTGGCATTGAGTGTTCGGAAAGTATTGGTTGAGACACATGGATCAAGAGTGGGATTTGTCCATCCATATGACGGATAGATATACTCTGGGCCCTCTCGGTGAAATGTCATCCAATTAGCTTGCAAGCATGTGACTGGCTCACAAGGGATCACATATCACGGGAACGAGAAAAGAGTACTTATCAGTAACGAGGTTGAACTAGGTATGCAGAGATACCGACGATCATAACCTCAGATAAGTAAACTATCGCGAGACAAAGGGAAATTGGTATCGTATGTAAGTGGTTCATTCGATCTCAAAGTAATCGTAGAAATATGTGGGATCCATATGAATTTCTAGATTCCTCTATTGGTTATTGTTCGGAGAAGTGTCTCGATCATGTCCGCATAATTCACGAACCGTAGGGAGACACACTTAAGGATTCGATGTTGTTTGAGTAGTTATGGAATGATGAGAAAGAGACCGAATGTTGTTCGGAGTCTCGGATGGGATCCGGGATATCACGAGGAGATCCGGAGTGGTCCGGAGAATAAGATTCATATAAGGAAAGTCCCGTTTCGGAGTTGGGGAATGGTTCCGGTGTTTTCATCGGGAATGTTCTAGAAGGTTCCGGAATGTCCGGCACTCCGGAGGGGAAGGGTACATGAATGTGTTATATCAAGTTGGTATTGCATTATGTACTCGGTGTCATCGCTGAACAAAATAGAGGGTTTATTCAAATCCTAGTTTGAAAAGTCAAACGCCAAGTTTGAAAGTCAAACAACAATTTTGGGAAGTGGAGAGGGAGGTGGAAACCGACTTGGGGGAGGAGTTCCTCCTCCCACCGCTGGCGCACCACCAAGCCGAGTTGGGGAGGGACTCCCCTCCCTTTGGCCGACCCCTCCACCTATATAAGGAGGGGCAGGGCTCCCCTCCTAGACACACAAGTTCCTACACCTCTAACCCTAGCCCCAAGCCGCCGCTGCCTCCATAGCCGCCGCCGGCCCTAGGGCAAACCGCCACCACCGCCTAGCTAAACCCTAGCCGCTGGCTTGCCCCTCCTTGGTGTGTCTAAACCCTAGAACACCGAGGGCTCTCTCATAGTCCACCATACTCGCTCCGGCTTAAGGCGAAGCCCTGCGAGATCTCCCCTCTACTTCCGGTACCACGCCGTTGTGCTGCCAGAATCGCGAGGAGAGTGCTACAACCTCCGCTGCCTGCTGGAACAAGGGAGAGGAAGGTCTTCGTCGAGTACCGAACGTGTGACTGACTGCGGGAGCGCTGCCGGAACGCAGCACCGGAAGGATCGTCTACGCGATCTTGAGATCGGGAAGAGTACGACTACATCACCCACGAGAATTCGCTCTCGTTAAACGCTTTGGAATCTTCGAGGGTGAGTTATTCCATCGACTCGTTGCTACTATCTAGTAGATAGATCTTGACTTGTTTGTTTGTATGCGATAGAAAATTTTGTTTTCCATGCTACGAAACCCTACACTATCACCTCATGACATCCAATGAGGTAATGCAAGAAATGGCTGCTTTCAAAGTGGCTGCCAAGAATGCCGAAGATGCTCGTGCTCGAGCTATGGGGATGCAAAAGGGGGTCAACATGGCCTTGAAGACTAGTGTGATTGATCATGATGAATATGCCATAGAAGGTCTGGACTGTCCCGAGGATATAAAAAGAATCCACGGACAATACTTGGCTCTTTATGCTAGAAACTTTTGGAAAGATCCAGCCAAGGCTAAAGCTAAACTAGAACGCAAGAGTGGAGCCTATGGAAGAAATGAAAATGGTCCCAAGCTGAGAACATGTTTCAACTATGGTGACCGGATGCACTTTGTAGCTGAGTGTCCATATCAAAGTAGGGAAGATAATGGAGGAAGACTTATTTTCAAAGACAAGTCAAAGGCTCCACGCAAGAAACAATTTTTAAAGAAGAATGCTCCCTTCAAGAAGCAACCAAAGATTGTTCTAGTGGCTCAAGAAGAATATTCTTCGGAAAGTGAAGATGAGGACGATGGCTCTCAAGAGGTGGCTGCTATAGCCACCACATCTACATCAACATCTCTCTTCGACTCTCCGAATGAAAACATCATCAATAATAATGCTACTTGTCTCATGGCAAGAAGCTCCGAGGTAACGACTTCTAACTCTTCTTTTCCTAAGGCTATGGTAGACATGGATGATCCTACTAGTCTTAAGGTTAAATAAGAAATTATTGCTTTAGATTACTTCTACACTAACTTGCAAGGTGAGCACAAAATACGTTTTGAAGATCTTATGAATCAGCTGGCCCAACGAAGCTCTCCTCGAAGAAAAGGGCGGAATTGAAAGGGAGGATGCAATGGAAATTGCATCCTTAAAAATGATCTTGAGGAAGAAGAAGCTCGGGTCTCTCTTGAAGAGAGGCTTGAGTCCATTGAAGAGTCACATGAAGAAATTGTGGCTAAACTTGTTAAGGAACGTGACAATGCAGTCACCAAAGCAAAGAAGTTAAAGAAGGAAAAGATTGAATTTGGGGCTGCTCATGATAGACTCTCCAAGGAATTGGAGAAACTTGACAACGCTCACAAGGCGTTGAGAAAAGATTTCTCCATCCTCAATGAGTCACATGATCAGATCCAAAGTCGATTGGCCAAATATGATGTTCCTAGCTCATCAAACTCAACATATAGTCACAAAGAAAATGCTAGTGTGGAAAAAGAAGTGATCAAGGACATCACTCCCAAGGATAAGGGTGTGCTTGATGAAGTTATTGGCAAGCAAAGGTCAAATCATGGTAAAGAAGGACTTGGGTATGTCACCAAGACCAAGAGTGTGCAATCAAAGACAAGCAGCGCTGAGAGGAATGTCACAAAAGACAAGACTAACAATATTGGTTTTGCAGGGTCTCACAATCCAAATTATGAACTCTTTTGTGATGATTATGGTGATGTTTATGCTTATTATGTCGGTCCCTTTGATGAATATATTGCTTGGTCTATTTGGGTCCCAAAGACCCTTGTTACTAACATGAAAGGACCCATTGAAAAATGGGTACCTAAAACCAAGAAGTAATTCTCTTGCAGGGCTATGCTTCCGGTGGGTCGAAATGGGTGCTGGATAGTGGATGCACTAGTCATATGACCGGAAGCAAGGAGATCATCACGGAGATGCGTCCAAATCATGAAAATATTACAGTCTCCTACGGTGATAAGTCTAAATCTCAGGTATTGGGTCTTGGCAAGGTTGTGGTTGCCCACGATATCTCTCTCGTGGACGTCATGCTTGTTGAGACCCTCGGTTATAACCTTCTTTCTGTTCGTGCCCTTGGCAAGATGGTTTTTGCTGTTTTTATCGATGATGATTTGGTGGTACTCTTGTGGAGCAAGTCTCTAAAGGTCGCTTTCGTTGGGTACATCGAAAATGACCTGTATGTGGTGGACTTTTCGGGGAAAACCACTTCGGGTCCGATGTGTCTATTCAGAAAGGCCGACGTGGGCTGGCTTTGGCATCGCCGTTTAGCCCATGTCAACATGAGAACTTTGCAAAGTCTCCACAAGGGTGGCCACATCCTTGGACTAAAAGACAATGTCTCCTTTGCCAAAAATCATGTTTGCAGGGCTTGTGTTGAAGGCAAAATGCATGATTCTCCCCACAAGAGGAATACCATTGTGTCTTCAAAGAGGATCTTGGAATTACTTCATGTGGATTTATTTGGACCTCCTTCTCATGCAAGTCTTGGTGGGAAGAAATATTGCTTGGTCATTGTCGATGATTACTCAAGGTATACATGGGTCTATTTCTTCAAGCTAAAGAGTGAGACTCAACAAACAGTCATTGACTTTGCCAATGAAGTTCAACGTCAACACAATGTTCCTATCTTGGCAATAAGAAGTGACAACGGCTCCGAATTCAAGAACCACACTTTGAATGAGTTTCTAAGTGAAGAGGGGATTAGACATCAATATTCCGCTGCGTACACCCCTCAACAAAATGGTGTAGCTGAGAGGAAGAACCGGGCTTTGATGGATATGGCAAGATCAATGTTGGCTGAATTCAAGTCTCCTTACAATTTTTGGGCTGAAGCCATATCCACTGCTTGTCACTCATCAAACCGGCTCTACCTTCAAAAGATTTTGGATAAGACTCCATATGAAATACTTACCGGTAACAAGCCCAACATCTTATACTTCAGGGTATTCGGGTGTAAGTGTTTCTTTCTTATAAAGGTGTCCGCTTGTATAAATTTGAGTCCAAGGCTTTAGAGGGTATTTTTGTTGGTTACGGTGCCGAATCCCACACTTATAGAGTCTACAACAAGCTCACTAGGATTTTTTTAGAATCTTGTAGTGTGGAGTTCGATGAAAATAACGGCTCCTTTGTAGGGCAAGTTGATGTTTGTGATGCAGATGTTGAAATACCCCAAGATGCCATAAGAAGAATGGGTGTGGGATTTTTCCGCCCCATTGAGGAACCCCTTGTGGCGGATCGTGAAGGACAATGCTCCACTCAAGTGGAGCCCTCATCTACACAAGATCAATAAGCTCCTACTATTGGAGGAATCTCTGCACCGACACCGCCACCTGCTGAAGATCATTAGTCTCCTGGTCAAGATGGTAGTCCCAGGCCAGACTATCCGCCCCCTCCAAGGGGCGGACAATCCGCCCCTGGCACTCCAACCTGTTCCAGGGGATTTGAACATGAAGACAACAACCAAGAAGTTCCCAGGCTGGATTCTCTGGCCCCCGAGGGCAGATTATCCGGCTCTGGATCTCCCAGTTCAGTCAGGCATCCTCAGGAAGAAGAAACTGGTGCCTCATCTCCTAGTCCGGATAGTCCGGCCCCACCAAGGGGCAGATTATCCGGCCCTGAAGATCAAAATTTGCAGCAAGCTCCTGTTGTTAACTCATATCAAGATCAAGGGCAAGGCAGTGGTCAAGACAAGGATACAAATACTGAATCAACTCCTTCTAGAAACAATAAGGACATTGAGGCTCGTCACAAGGCTTGTGCTGATCGAAATCTTGAACTAAGGGGTCACACTCTTGACAAGGTTGTTGGTGATCTACGAAGAAGGGTGTCTACTAGAAGAGAACTTGCAAGCTTCTGTGATCATCAAGCTCACATTTCCATGGTTGAACCGAAGAAGGTCTTTGATGCTCTTGAAGACCCCGATTGGGTTGTTGCAATGCATGAAGAATTAAATAACTTCGAACGCAACAAAGTTTGGAAGCTCGTAGAGAAACCCAAGGACCGCTGCAATGTTATCGGTACCAAGTGGATCTTCAAGAACAAACAAGATGAAAATGGCATTGTTGTGAGGAATAAAGCAAGACTCGTGGCTCAAGGATTCTCTCAAGTGGAAGGAATTGATTTTGGCAAGACTTATGCTCCTTTGGCTCGTCTTGAGTCCATCTGTATCCTTCTTGCATATTCAGCCCATCATAACTTTAAATTATAACAAATGGATGTTAAGAGTGCGTTTTTTAATGGTCCTCTACATGAGTTAGCATACGTCAAGCAGCCCCCGGGCTTTGAGGACCCCAAATTTCCGAACCATGTCTACAAACTCAATAAGGTGCTCTATGGCCTTAAACAAGCCCTACGTGCGTGGTATGAGCACCTTAAAGAGCTTTTGTTAGACCGTGGATTTGAAGTTGGGCAAATCGATCCCACTCTTTTTACTAAGAAGGTTAATGGGGAGATTTTTGTATGCCAACTTTATGTAGATGACATTATTTTTGGATCTACTAACCAAGCTTTTAACGATGAATTTTCAAAGCTTATGACTGACAGGTTTGAGATGTCAATGATGGGTGAGTTGAGGTTCTTTCTTGGATTCGAGATCAAACAACTTAGAGAGGGAACCTTTATTAATCAAGCTAAGTACATCCAAGACATGCTCAAAAGGTTCAAGATGACGAATCTCAATGGCGTTGCTACTCCAATGCAAACAAAGTGTCATCTTGAGCTCAATCCCAAGGGTAAAGACGTGGACCAAAAGGTATACCGATCCATGATCGGCTCTCTCCTTTACCTTTGCGCATATAGGCCCGATATCGTGTTAAGTGTAGGAGTGTGTGCAAGGTACCAAGCCGCTCCTAAAGAAAGCCACTTAGTGGCGGTCAAACGAATCTTCCGATATTTGGTTCATTCCTCGAATTTTGGGTTATGGTATCCCAAGGGTTCGAGTTTCTCTCTATGTGGTTACACTGTTTCAGATTGGGCTGGTGACAAAGATGATAGAAAATCGACTTTTGGTGCATGTTAATTCTTGGGCAGGTCTCTAGTGTGTTGGTCTTCAAAGAAACAAAATTGTATTTCACTCTCAACCGCCGAAGCTGAATATGTTGCTCCTGCAAGTGCTTGTACTCAGTTATTATGGATGAGGCAAACTTTAAAGGAATCCGGTGTCAATTGTGACAAAGTGCCTCTATTACGTGACAATGAAAGTGCTATCAAAATTTCTTACAATCCCGTGCAGCATACAAGAACAAAACATATTGAGATTCGCAACCACTTCATTCGGGATCATGTTGCTCGTGGCGATATTGCCCTATCCTTTGTGAGCACGAAGAACCAACTTGTTGATATTTTCACGAAGCCCCTTGATGAAGCAAGATTTTGTTATTTGAGGAATGAGCTAAATATCATAGATTCAAGGAGCTTGGCTTGACTACCCTTGCACACTCACTTGCTCTTATTCATGTATTTGGTTTAGATGCGGGAATAGACATAGGGGGAGTGTGGTCCTAATTGATTGGGCTCACCCTCCATCCATAATGCCGAAAGCAAGAAAAATCATTTTCCTTAATATCATTTTGTGATATGTGGGTCATCGATGAGCATTGGTTTTGAACTCAAGATACATCTTCGTGGTGTCATGCCATGAGCTCCAACATGGTGGCTTCGGCCACCGCCCTCTTCTTTGAGAAGAGTTGGTTTCTAATGGCTCTCTTTGGATTTTCTTGCATATTTCTTGTTCTTATGGAAAACACACTCAACTTTGGCTTTTGTTTGATTTGATTCTTGCAAATTTGGGTGTGTAATACCATCTCAGTTTGTTGCTCTAAACCCAAGCCTTTCTTTCTTTCCTTGAACCATCTATTCTTGCACACAAGTCCTCTATACACCAGCGAGGGGTTTTGCAAGGTTGCTCCGGCCTGAATCTGTACTTAACAAAATTTTCAGAGGGGAGCGGACTATCCGCCCTAAGTGGGGGGCGGATTATCCGCCCCAGGCGAAATCTGCCCTTTAAAGGCTGGGTCAGGGAGGGCAGGCTCAAACAGAGCAGCCAGTCCTCCCCCAACCCTCTCTCAGCCCCCAGCCGCCGCCGGAGCCTCCGCCCCTCCCGGAGTCGATTTGACCACCGGATTCTCCGGTCTCTCCCTGGATCTTCTCCACCTCGCCTCCGGGTATCTTCTCCTCCGCGATTTTCCTCCAATGAGTGAGGGTAACTCCCTCATCTCTCTCCTTTTGTATGGGATGCATTTTTTGGTGGAAATATCATTGTAGAAGATCCTTGGTGTCCTTCCTTACATGCTAGAATCAGTAGAATTGCAACCCTAGTGCCCGATATGTTTTTCCATGGTAGATCTGGGCCATTCCAGAAAATTTCTGCGGGGGGCGGATTATCCGCCCCTGCCAGGGCCAGATAATCTGGCCTGGAGATTCAACTCTGGTCTGGTTTGGTCCTGACACATGCAATGCACATCATTCACTCATGGATTGTTTTTCTACTCTTTCTATTGTTTCTCCTGGACTTGTGTGTGTGCTTATCTCCATGCTATCCCTCTCATGCTTTTCCGCAGGTGGTTCCAAGCCGACCAAGACCTTCTCTCGCCATTCCCGTGCCCGTTATCTCAAGCCCACTGCAGAAGGGAAGTTCATTGATGAAATCGAGGTCAGCAGAGCAGCAAGAGAGGCTGAACGAATGGCATAGGCAGGCAAGAAAACAAAGAGGACCGCATCTCGCAAGGGTAAATAGTCTCGGCCCAACTACAAGACTATGGATAGTATTCAGTATGCCTCCATTCGCCAGACTGATTACTATGATGAGGCTGACAGTGATGGTCCCCCAGAGGACTCTATGCTTTGGAATGCCCACTTTCGGGCTATTCATGATGATGTGTATGCCACCCTCAGGCTTCGCCCCATGCACCCCATAAACTTGCCCGAGGCTCAATCCAAGGCAAGGCTCCTTGAGGCATTGGATGTGACCAACAAGATGGGGCTCCACCACCTTATGACTATTCAATGCAACTATGATTCCTCTGTGGTGAGGCAGTTTTTCTCGACACTTGTGATTTGCGGTGATGAGCATCGTACTATGAAGTGTATGACCGGGACTACAATGATTCAGTCGGACTTCCGCATCTTTGAGCAAGTTCTTGGGTATGCGTTCCATGGCCGTGACACTCCTTCTAGCCATCACATCATTTCTCCACTGAAGCCATCCAAGGACACTGTGCTCGCCCCTTGTCTTACTTCTGATGGTATTGGTGGTACTTTCGCTGGACTCTCTCCCTTGTATGCCTCCCTTGTTGGCATATTTAGGGACTGCATCGCTCCTAGTGGTGGCAACAATGACAAGATCTGTGGCCACCTGGTTCCTCTCCTTGCTTTTGCTCACGAGTGTGCCACTAACTCTGGTTCTGCCACAGGTTACAAACTGGATGTCATGGACTACATTTATCATGAGATGACGGATGCTATGATCAACAGGCTCTCTATTCCTTATGCTCCGTTCATTATGATGCTCATCAAGCATATGTTGCCCCATGAGGACTTTGGCACTACTTTGGATGGGGTTCACAAGCCTAAGAAAATCCACAACAAGGCTCAGAAGACCCATCACCCTTCCACTGCCCCTGAGTCCTTCATGCGTGATGCACGTGCTAGTGGTCGTTGTTCCGCGGTGTCCCCAATGGCACGCGAGGTTAAGCAGCTCACTTGGTTCTAGCGGCACATCCTTTGCATGGGCATTGACACTCACAAGGGACAATATGAGGCGTACCGTAGGGATCATGAGAGAGATCACACTCAGCAGCTTATTCTTCACCATGTCTCAGGTGCCACGGGCCATCCACCTCCTCCCACTGCTCCGGAACCATATGCTCAGTGGAACACTTCAGGGATCAACTACGACGAGCTCGAGAGTTGCCTCTTTCCTCCACCACCGAGGGCACCCACTCCTCCAGCTGATGACGATGATGATGAGTATGATGAAGAGGAAGGGGACGGGAATGACTACGACGAAGATGAGGAGTGATCTTCAGGGGCGTTAGCATCGCTCTTCTTCCTTTTTGGCGTTTCGATGCCAAATGGGGAGAAGTAGTTCTATTAGGTCTCATGGATTTGCAAGGGTCGGGCGCAAACACCTGTCTTTCAGTCGTTTTCTTTGCTTGCTTGTGCCTTTTTAGCGTGAACTTATTTGCTATTTGTGTTTGGTTATGTAAGAGTATATCGTGCTTTACTCTGCGTGTTTGGTATTCTGGAATTCCGGAATTATATTGTGGATCTCATGGAATTCTGGATTTATCTATGGAGTATGTTTGATGACATATGGAATCATGGGATTATCCAATGTATGCATCAATATTGTTGGGATGTGCTTGGAGGCTATCAATCTCATTATTTTCTTTGGCTATAGTCACATCCCGGTGGTATGACCTTGTTTCCCTACCAACCTTGTTTCAATTATCTTTGCTATGAAAGTTGTGTTCTCTCTAGTGTGTGTATTTGTATTCTAATGCAAATTGTAAATATGCACACATCTAGGGGGAGCGTCTTTCATTTTTAAGGTGGCGTTAGCCGGTTTCATTGCAAATCCTAGTATTGTCATCTAACACCAAAAGGGGGAGATTGAAAGAACATTTCATAATCCCTAGTGTTTTGTGTGTTAGATAACAATATCAAGGATTATTTAATGTGTGTTGAAGTGTTGCAGCTCTCTCTAAGGAAAAAGGGAATATTATCTGCCTTTGGGGGGCGGATAATCCGCCCCTCACTCTTCCCAAATAGGCGCAAGCCCCAGAAGGGGTGCGGAGTTTTGGCCAGATTTTCTGGCCTCGCCGGATAATCCGCCCCTCAGGGGGGCCGGATAGTCCGCCCCCCTTGCTCACCGCCAAGGCGCAAGCCCCAGAAGAGGGCAGAGTTTTGGCCGGATTTTCTGGCCTCGCCGGATAATCTGCCCCTCAGGGGGGCCCGATAGTCTGCCCCCTTGCTCACCGCCAAGGCGCAAGCCCTAGAGAGGGGGCGGAGTTTTGGCCGAACTTTCTGGCTAGGCCGAATAATCCACCCCAGGAGGGGGCCGGATTATCCGCACCCCAAGATCTTCATCAAGTGCGCAGGCGCTAGCCCCAGAGAGGGGGTGGACTTTCTCCCGGAGTATCCGCCCTTAGGGTGGAGTTTTCCTAGGGGGCGGATAATCCGCCCCCCAAAGTTGCTCAACAGCCAGATCTGGGCAGGGGGTATTTAAGCTTGTCTTCCCCTCCTTCCAGATCCGTTGATTCATTCGAAAAATACAAGATTTGATCTGCAACCTTCATCCAAGAGAGCTCCACCTAGATCCACCCAAAGGCCCCGTCCCTTGGGGAATCGAAGGAGGAGAACTCGATCTTCATCATCAGCAATCAAGCGCTTCATCTCCTCTCCATTCATTTCGAGAATCACCGATCTATTATTTCTTGCAAATACCTAGATCCTTGTTTTGTTTATATTGATAAACCTTGTTCTTGTGATAGCTTGTTGTCATCTCGGGAGCCCCCAATTCAGTTGTGGGTGTGTGCCCCGGTAGCGTTGTAAAAGGCACCGGTTCCTGCCTCGAAGGGATCCAATAGTGGAGAAGGTGGACCAGGCCTCTCGTGGCGAGATCCATCAGAGAATAGGGTGAGGCCTATTGTGGCGTGGTGGTCTTAGAACCGCCCACCCCTCCAACACAGATGTACTTCCCTTAACAAGGAAGGAACCGCGGTAAAACAAATCCCTATGTCTCCGCGTGCTCCACTACGGTTCCTTCGCTCCTCTATTTACGTGCTTAGTAGCTAGGGTTGCATATAGGGAAATTCTCGTAGTTACATATCTAGAGAATTTACTTTGTGTCAAGCCTAAAATTGAAAAGGTATTAAAAATTGGTTAGCACCTATTCACCCCCCTCTAGGTGCCCATACGATCCATTTCACTAACGTCGTTGGAGCCTGGCCATGAATATCCGATCTCTGTCTAGAGTCGACCTGGTGTTACGGCGGTTCCTCTTCGCCCTCTCTATTAGCTCCGGCGCCACTGCCTGCGACGACGACTCCGCCTCATCCATGGCCCTAGCCCTCTGCATCATCGCCCCCAGCTCCCTTAGTGTCTCTCTCTCCTTGCGATAGACCTGACGACCGAGCTCCTCCCGCCTCGCGGTTTGGCAGGAGAGCTCCATGGAGGCAACGTGGATGACCCTGTCTGACGTGCGGATGGCGGCTTGATGCTCCGACCTGCGCGCCGATTGTATGGAGACAAGGAGCACCCGCTGGTCGATTGGCTCCTTCATCGGCTTGTAGTCGAAGTTGTTGTCCTTGTCGGTGGCCTCCATCTATTCTTTGACGGTCGCCTCCGCCTCTTCTTCTGGCTGCGGCTGCGGCTCCGGCTCCTCCGCCGGTGATAGCGAGCGCAAGCGGCCGTTGAGAGCCGAGCCCAGGTGGTAGGAAGACGGTGAGGCATGGTGCATGTTATGGTGTGGCATTTTCACCATGGACCATCCCTTCTTTTATAGCCAACAACAGGAACTCGTTGGAAGTGGTGGGAAATGGCTTGGCGCGGCAGGAAACGAGTTGCCCAGTCGCCGACGAAAATCCCCTACATAAGAATAAGTCGTCCTGCCATCACCGCAGCCTCCAGCGCCACCAAGGTATGCCGCCGTTGTGGCTCGCCGGCCCACCGCACAGGGATCGAATAACGGGCTTATTCTTAAATACAAGCTTTTATAGCGGTTTAATTTATACTAATAGAAAACTTTTCTAGCACTTTAGTTTAATTTAGAAACTGGGGTATTATAAACTAATGTTTTACTGACATTGGTGGAATTCCTCTTACATCTCTACTACGGATGAAGGTGTTGAATGGTATTTCACTGACGTGGTGCAAAATACTAGTCCCTCCGATCCATATTATTTGTCACGAAAATAGATGCATCGAGACATATTTTAATGCTATATATATCCAATCTAGTGACAATTAATATGGATCGAAAAGAGTAGTACAAATATTAAAGTGGATTTATACCGTGCTATGTATTATTTTGAAACAACAAGCATGGCGAAAAGTTTTTTTTCAAATAGACTTGATACTTTTTTTTGGAGAATTCCACAAATCTATTAATAATCATCAATCAGTAGTATAAAAAGGCCTAAAATAAAAAAATTACAAATAGGTCAATGAACCACCTAGTGACGACTACTGACACTATCATGAACCGAAGGCATGCCACCGTCCTCACCCCTCCATCACTGGAGTTGGGCAAAGCTCGTCGAAATAGAGCTTGTTATAGTAGACATATGGGAAGTCGCCGTGCTAAGGCCCCCAAAGGACCAACATACCAGAGGAGCAATCATCGCTGAAGATGACAATGTCAACCATAGATCTGAAGAGACCGACCCCAAATTACACCAACAAATACGAAAAACAACAAGATTCTAAGAGATCCTTCGGACACCTGACTCCACATCAGTACTATACGCACCACCGGAGCGAGGATAGGAAGAGGAGGACATTATTCTGACTTCAAGATATAGCCACCGCCTCATCATCCCGAAGAATACACTGAAAAAGACCTAAAACGAACAAAAACCCTCTGTTGGCGAGGTGTCGTGGTCCGCCACACCTCCATGGCCCCAAAGGCCAACGGAGACGGAGCGGACCGCCGACGTCACCGACAAGGGGATGTAACCCTAGATGGGTTTGGACTTAGCCATCGCATGTGCTTTTCTTTCCGTATCAGTTGGACTTAGCCGCCGCTTGTGACTTGATACCTCTCCATCAGCATATGTATAACTTTTTTTATTATCATTCAACATAATCTTACAAAGAAAATAAAGAGACCTACATGGAGTGAGGGTTGTCTCAATACCTACGCCATTGATGAAGAGGTGCCTATGTGGGGCTATGTGTCCTGACTTCACGCCTACGCACATTGTCATAAAACCAGAGGCCGCACACTCGATCTGCCATCTTGAGGGCACAGATCAACGCATTGATCTTGCCAGTTTTTTTTTGAACAAGGGAGGGGTCGCGAAGGACCCCGAAGCAGCATTTATTCAAAGCGCCTTCACTTGATAGATGAAACAACATCGCTATCATGCACGTGCTTCCATCATCATGCGTCAACCTGTCGTGGTGGTGTCACGGCATATGCCATGGGTAGGCTAAAGTTGGGGCCGATGGACGTGGAGGAATCCGGGGAGGGATGATGCAGTGAAGACCGCACTCATATGAACAAAGAGAAATACAATGTATATTGGATTGAAGCTCTCAAGTGGAGATAACACCTCATTCTATACATCTAATCCCTTATAATCTTGCCATACTTGTGGCTACAATCATGCTCCTTGAGCCGTTTCCCCTATGCTTCTATCTAATCTCTCTGTAAGAGTGGAGGAAGAGGAAGAAGGAGAGCTCCTAGTGAGCAGAAAGGAGAGGAGCCCTTCGGGGCCTCTCCTGTAACGATTCCCCTGGTGCTCCTTATAAAGGGGAGCCCAGGGGACAAGACTTGTGCTACACACTTGGTATCTAGAGGGCATATTCTGGGTATCTTCTAGAGATGCTCAGCATATGCCTTGGCATCTTTGGAGATGCCAGGCATATTCCCTAGCATCTTATTTGATGCTAAGAGCATATCCCTAGCATCTTGTCAGATGCCAAGGGCATATTTCATACGCCATGTGCCAGTCTGAGCTGGAGGGCTCCCAAGACTGGCACGATACTGGTGGAGATTGTCTTGGCTCAATGGCGAGTCGTTGTAGATTTCTGGATGCGTCTGGGAATGGATAACAGGGCATATGAAGTAGTTTTATTCGGCCTGGACGTCCTAGGAAACATGTTAATTCGGCCTATGGCCTGTTTGAGTCGGCCCGGAGCTAGAGAGCCCAGCCGAGTCTCTATTTTCCTCACAGCCGAATATAGGTAAAGGCCCAGCTGCTGTCCTTCTAATTCGGCCCATGGTGGAATGAGCCCCGCCGGGTCACCCTGGCATCCACCGGGTCGAGCAGGCCGGCTCGGATCCTCTCTGAGGCCCAGCCGGGTCACGGGGACACCTGGGTCTTGGCGTGGCTCGCCGGTGGGCCGGGATTGCTCCCGCCGGCCCATGCGGGGAAGGCAGCTGCCGAGGTGGCGCCCGGGCGGACCGAACCCGCGGTGGGCCGAGGTCCTCCTGACTCGGCCCATCCGGGAGGTGATGGCGAGGTGCGGGGCCTGCTGGCGCGGTGCGGCACAGCTTGACTGGGTCGAGGTCCTCCTGATTCGGCCCATGCGAGGATTTAACCTAATTCGGCTCCTGCTGCTTTGATTCGGCCCATGAGGGTGAAATTCGGTGTGGTAGTGATCTGTTTGGACCGAGTCTTCCCTAATTCGGCCCAAGCGCCGTTGTCTTCTCCTTTTCTTTATTCTATTAATATTTCCCGTCTCTTAATCTATTAATTTAGCACTTTATCGAATAACTTGATGCACCAACTCTGGGGTACCTGGGGGTACACCCCCGACATTAGTTCTCGAGGCCATGTGGGATTCTTAGAATCGCTCATGGGCTTTATATTTAAATATTCCCAGAGTTGTTTTTCGACTTATTGCACCTTGGTTGTATGCTTCTATGTCTTATAATCCTTTTGAGCAAGTTTTTGACTACTGGCGTTGTCGGACATTGGCCATAACCCCTTTGGATAAGTTTTTGGACTTCTGGCCTTCATGGGCACTAGTCATGACCCCTTTAGGTAAGTTTTTGGACTTCTGGCCTTCTTGGGCACTGGTCATAACCCCTTTGGGTAAGTTTTTGACTTCTGGCCTTCTTGGGCACTGGTCATAACCCTTTTGGGTAAGTTTTTGGACTTCGGGCCTTCTTGGGCACTGGGCATAACCCCTTTGGGTAAGTTTCTAGACTTCTGGCCTTCATGGGCACTGGTCATAACCCCTTTGGGTAAGTTTCTAGACTTCTGGCCTTCATTGGCACCTGTCATAACCCCTTTGGGTAAGTTTCTAGACTTTTGGCCTTCATGGGCACTGGTCATAACCCCTTTGGGTAAGCTTATAGACTTCTGGCCTTCATGGGCACTGGTCATAACCCCTTTGGGTAAGATTTTGGACTTCTGGCCTTCATGGGCACTTGTCATAACCCCTTTGGGTAAGTTTCTAGACTTCTGGCCTTCATGGGCACTGGTCATAACCCCTTTGGGTAAGATTTTGGACTTCTGGCCTTCATGGGCACTGGTCATAACCCCTTTGGGTAAGTTTCTGAGCTCTTGCCTTATTGGGCACTGCTCTTTTAACCTCATTGGGTAAGTTTACGAGCTCTTGCCTTATTGGGCACTGCTCTTTTAACCCCTTTGGGTAAGTTATGAGCTCTGGCCTTATTGGGCACTGCTCTTTAACCCCATTGGGTAAGTTTATGAGCTCTTGCCTTATTGGGCACTGCTCTTTTAACCCCTTTAGGTAAGTTTATGAGCTCTTGCCTTATTGGGCACGGCTCTTTTAACCCCTTTGGGTAAGTTTATGAGCTCTTGCCTTATTGGGCACTGCTCTTTTAACCCCTTTGGGTAAGTTATGAGCTTTGACCTTATTGGGCACTGCTCCTTAACCCCATTGGGTAAGTTTATGAGCTCTTGCCTTATTGGGCGCTGCTCTTTTAACCCCTTTGGGTAAGTTTATGAGCTCTTGCCTTATTGGGCACTACTCTTTTGACCCCTTTGGGTAAGTTATGAGCTCTGGCCTTATTGGGCACTGCTCCTTAACCCCATTGGGTAAGTTATTATCCGAGTTAATTTACTCAATTTTGACTCACATCCCAAATCTGAGTCATCTGACTCAAATCCGAGTTAACTCATCCCGAATCCGAGTTACTTTACTCAATTTTGACTTACATCCCAAATCTGAGTCATCTGACTCAAATCCGAGTTAACTCATCCCAGATCCGAGTTACTTTACTCAATTTTGACTTACATCCCAAATCTGAGTCATCTGACTCAAATCCGAGTTAACTCATCCCAAATCCGAGTTACTTTACTCAAAATCGACTTTATGTCTTAAGTCTGAGTCATCTGACTCAAATCTGAGTTATATGACCCAAATCCGAGTTATCTCTTTGCCACAATATAGCTTGATTTGGCGTGATGACGATAATTTGCCTTTGATATGGATCCGAGATATAGATCCGAGATTAAGCTTTGGGATATGATAATAAGGCTAACCACTGAGAGATCTGATTCGAGATGTAGATATGAGATATAGATTCGAGACATGATAAGCTGGCCAATAGTCATCCGAGATATGGGATAACCTGGCAAAATGGTGAGATATTAATCCGAGTCATAACATAACCTGGCAATCTGGTGAACTGAATAAAGCTTCGGCCTGAGTCAGAGATATGATTAGTACGCCGAGTCTGAATACCAATCCGAATTATAATATACCCTGGCAAGCTGAACCAAATGTTAGTCCGAATCAGAGACAATCTACTGAGCCGAGCTAAAGGTTAATTCAAAGCATAAACAAATTGACTTCAAGTTATATCCGAATCATCAATAAGCTGGCTGGTAAGCTGAGTTAAAGGACAATCCAAAGCATAAATAACCTGACTCAAATTCTATCTAAACCACAAATAAGGTGATTCAACTTATGGCCGAGTTAACAGATAAGCTGGCTGGTGAGCTGAGTTACTGGGTAATCCAATACATAAACTAACTGACTCAAAATCTATCTGAATCACAAATAAGCTGATTCAACTTATGGCCGAGTTAACAGAAAAGCTGGCTGGTGAGCTGAGTTACTGGGTAATCCAAAACATAAACTAACTGACTCAAAATCTATCTGAATCACAAATAAGCTGATTCAACTTATGGCCGAGTTAACAGATAAGCTGGCTGGTGTACAGATCTAAATCAACATGATGTTCTCTTAATCCAAAGGTGACTCTAAGGATAAGTCGGCTAGTCCCCGGGTTAAGTTCTTTTCTCCCCGGGGTGAAGGATTGAGTGTAGGTGACTGAGTTATCTGGCACTTACAGTATACTTGAGGAAGTGTTTGAGTGAGTCTTGCTAAGTCATACATGCTTTGTTGAGTTATTTGGTACTTACAGTGGGCTTGGAGTAGTGCTTGAGTCCTTCTTGCTGAGTCTTACCTGTTTTGTTGAGTCAGACTTGGAGACCCTTTGCGCTTACCTCTTTGTTCTCTGTTCTCTTGGTGAAGCTGAATGAGCCCTATGAGGAAGAAGTTGATGAAGACGTTCCCGTCCGGATGGAAACCCAACCAACGCCACTAGAGGCTCCACGGTGGGCGCCAAATGTCGTGGTGGTGTCACGGCATATGCCATGGGTAGGCTAAAGTTGGGGCCGATGGACGTGGAGGAATCCGGGGAGGGATGATGCAGTGAAGACCGCACTCATATGAACAAAGAGAAATACAATGTATATTGGATTGAAGCTCTCAAGTGGAGATAACACCTCATTCTATACATCTAATCCCTTATAATCTTGCCATACTTGTGGCTACAATCATGCTCCTTGAGCTGTTTCCCCTATGCTTCTATCTAATCTCTCTATGAGAGTGGAGGAAGAGGAAGAAGGAGAGCTCCTAGTGAGCAAAAAGGAGAGGAGCCCTTCGGGGCCTCTCCTGTAACGATTCCCCTGGTGCTCCTTATAAAGGGGAGCCCAGGGGACAAGACTTGTGCTACACACTTGGTATCTAGAGGGCATATTCTGGGTATCTTCTAGAGATGCTCAGCATATGCCTTGGCATCTTTGGAGATGCCAGGCATATTCCCTAGCATCTTATTTGATGCTAAGAGCATATCCCTCGCATCTTGTCAGATGCCAAGGGCATATTCCATACGCCATGTGCCAGTCTGAGCTGGAGGGCTCCCAAGACTGGCACGATACTGGTGGAGATTGTCTTGGCTCAATGGCGAGTCGTTGTAGATTTCTGGATGCGTCTGGGAATGGATAACAGGGCATATGAAGTAGTTTTATTCGGCCTGGACGTCCTAGGAAACATGTTAATTCGGCCTATGGCCTGTTTGAGTCGGCCCGGAGCTAGAGAGCCCTGCCGAGTCTCTATTTTCCTCACAGCCGAATATAGGTAAAGGCCCAGCTGCTGTCCTTCTAATTCGGCCCATGGTGGAATGAGCCCCGCCGGGTCACCCTGGCATCCACCAGGTCGAGCAGGTCGGCTCGGATCCTCTCTGAGGCCCAGCCGGGTCACGGGGACACCTGGGTCTTGGCGTGGCTCGCCGGTGGGCCGGGATTGCTCCCGCCGGCCCATGCGGGGAAGGCAGCTGCCGAGGTGGCGCCCGGGCGGACCGAACCCGCGGTGGGCCGAGGTCCTCCTGACTCGGCCCATCCGAGAGGTGATGGCGAGGTGCGGGGCCTGCTGGCGCGGTGCGGCACAGCTTGACTGGGCCGAGGTCCTCCTGATTCGGCCCATGCGAGGATTTAACCTAATTCGGCTCCTGCTGCTTTGATTCGGCCCATGAGGGTGAAATTCGGTGTGGTAGTGATCTGTTTGGACCGAGTCTTCCCTAATTCGGCCCAAGCGCCGTTGTCTTCTCCTTTTCTTTATTCTATTAATATTTCCCGTCTCTTAATCTATTAATTTAGCACTTTATCGAATAACTTGATGCACCAACTCTGGGGTACCTGGGGGTACACCCCCGACACAACCCATCGCCATAGATGAAACACCGCTCCACCTCCTGACGCCTCCAACTCAAAGCATGATGCAAGGTGCAACTAAAATCCTGATTAAACTGCATTTGGACTTCAATTTTAGAAGAAAAAGGGAACATTTGGACTTGTATCGATCACATTAGTTGCATTCCACATTACAATATCGATGGAACATCCAAGAACATCTCCACCGGCGTCCATAAGGCGTGTGACAAGAGCGTCGGCAAGCTGTTTGGGGGCATCGGCCTAAAGCGCCTTCAGTTTTGATGGACTACCCATATCAGCATTGTCCCCAATGATCAACCGAAATAATTTTTAGACAATAAAACTTGATTTTTTTAGATAGATAGCATAGGATACATATTGTTTATAAAAAAAATACATAGGCTTCCCGGTGTCGAAGTTGGCTTGATCCCTTTCCCTTGCCATCGTCACCATTGCCTCTACGGCATCGCGGTGTCTTTGCATCGTTTCCTAACGCCGTTGGAGCCTGGCCATGAATATCCGATCTTTGTCTAAAGTCGACCTGGTGTTACGGCGGTTCCTCTTCGCCCTCTCTATTAGCTCCGGCGCCACCTCCTGCGATGACGACTCCGCCTCATCCATGGCCCTAGCCCTCTGCATCATCGCCCCAGCTCCCTGAGTGTCTCTGTCTCCTTGCGATAGACCTGACGACCGAGCTCCTCCCGCCTCGCGGTTTGGAAGGAGAGCTCCATGGAGGCCATGTGGATGACCCTGTCTGACGTGCGGATGGCGGCTTGGTGCTCCGACTTGCGCGCCGATTGTATGGAGACAAGGAGCACCCGCTGGTCGATTAGCTCCTTCACCGGCTCGTAGTCGAAGTTGTTGTCCTTGTCGGCAGCCTCCATCTATTCTTTCACGGCCGCCTCCACCTCTTCTTCTGGCTACGGCTTCGGCTCCTCCGCGAGTGATAGCGAGCGCAAGCGGCCGTTGAGAGTCGAGCCCAGGTGGTATGAAGACGGTGAGGCATGGTGCATGTTATGGTGTGGCGTTTTCACCGTAGACCATCCCTTCTTTTATAATCAACAACATGAACTCGTTGGAAGTGGTGGGAAATGGCTTGGCGCGGCAAGAAACGAGTTGCCTAGTCGCCGACGGAAATGTAGGGGTTCGTAGCATGGAAAACAAAAAATTCTACCGCATGCACACAAACAAGCCAAGATCTATCTACTAGATTGTAACAACGAGTCGATTAAAGTACTCACCCTCGAAAATCCCAAAGCGGTTAACGAGAGCAGATTCTCGTGGGTGATGTAGTCGTACACTTGCCGATCTCAAGATCACGTAGACGGTCCTTTCGGCGCCATGTTCCGGTAGCGCTTCCGCAGTGGGTCACACGTTCGGTACTCGATGAAGACCTTCCTCTCCCTTGTTCTAGCAGACAGCGAAGGTTTTAGTTCTCCCCTCGCCATTCTGGCAGCACCGCGGTGTGGTGTCGGAAGTAGAGGGAAGATCCCACAGGGCTTCGCCTAAGCCGGTGCGAGTTATGGTGGATCTAGGGTTTTCCGACGATCTAGGTTTAGAAGGCCGAAGAGGAGGAGGAGTCGGCAGCGGCTAGGGCGACGGCGACGAGCCGCCGGTGGTGCGAGGCAGTGGCGGCGACGACGCACGAGGTGGGGAGGGCTGGCTCTTGTGTTGTTCGGGGCAGCCCCCCTCTATTTATGAGAGGGGGGCAGCCTTGGGAGAGGGGAGTTTGAATCCATACCCAAACCCAAGTTGGATAGAAGGAAGGACTCTTTCCTTCTTCTGTTGGATATATGCCCTAGAGGCAATAATAAAAGTAGTTATTATTATATCTTTGTGTTTATGATAAATGTTTACATTCATGCTATAATAGTATTAACCAGAAACATTAACACTTGTGTGATTTTGTAAACTAAATTAGAGTCCCTGCTAAAGCCTCTTTGTAATACAAGCTTGTTGATTAATAGATGATCGTGGTTTCTTGATCATGAACATTGAGATGTTGTTAATAACAAGATCATATCATTAGGATAATGGTATGATGGACATACTCCTATAGATAAGCGTAGCATAAAGATCAAGTCATTTTAATAGTTCGTTTGCTATAAGCTTTCTGATACATAGTAATTTAATTCCTTCGACCATGAGATCATGCTAATCACCATCACCGGAAGGATGCTTTGATGAGATCAAACACCACACCATAACTGGGTGGCTATAAAGGTGTCATTGAGTGTCCGGAAAGTATGGGTTGAGGCACATGGATCAAGAGTGGGATTTGTCCATCCATATGACGGATAGATATACTCTGGGCCCTCTCGGTGGAATGTCATCCAATTGGCTTGCAAGCATGTGAATGGCTCACAAGGGATCACATATCACAGGAACGAGAAAAGAGTACTTATCAGTAACGAGGTTGAACTCGGTATGCAGAGATACCGACAATCAAAACCTCGGATAAGTAAACTATCATGAGACAAAGGGAAATTGGTATCGTATGTAAGTGGTTCATTCGATCACAAAGTAATCGTAGAAATATGTGGGAGCCATATGAATTTCCAGATTCCTCTATTGGTTATTGATCAGAGAAGTGTCTCGGTCATGTCCGCATAATTCACGAACCGTAGGGAGACACACTTAAGGATTTGATGTTGTTGTGTAGTTATGGAATGATGAGTAAGAGACCGAATGTTGTTCTTGAGTCTCGGATGGGATCCGGGATATCACGAGGAGATCCAGAATGGTCCGGAGAATAAGATTCATATAAGGAAAGTCCTGTTTCGGAGTTCGGAAATGATTCCGGTGTTTTCACTAGGAATGTTCTAGAAGGGTCTGGAAGGTCCGGCACTTAGGAGGGGAAGGGTACATGAATGTGTCATGACAATGTGGAATGGTTGCATCATGTACTAGGTCACTTGGCTGGGCAATATAAAGTGAGAAATCAAATCCAAGTTTAAAAGTCAAACGCCAATTTGAAAAGTCAAATCCGAAGTTTGCTTGGTGGAGGGAGAGTAGGAAACCTACCTAGGGTAGGAGTCCCACTCCCTCCACCCGCCGGCCAAGGAGGAGGAGTTGGAGGAGGACTCCCTCCTCCCAACCGGCCCCCTCCCACCTATATAAGGAGGGGTAGGGCGCCCCTACCCCACACACCCAAAACCCTAGCTCCTTGGTGTCACCACCTCCAAGTGTTGTCGCCGCCTAGGGCCTCCTCCAAGTCGCCGACTTGGGGCTTCCCCAAGCCCTAGCCGCCGGCCACACCACCCCCTCTTGGTGCTTCTAATTCGTAGATCCCCAAGGCCCTCTCTTACTCCACCATACTCGCTCCGGCTTAAGGCGAAGCCCTGCGAGATCTCCCCTCTACTTCCGACACCACGCCGTCGTGCTGCCGGAATCACGAGGAGAGTGCTACAACCTCCGCTGCCTGCTGGAACAAGGGAGAGGAAGGTCTTCATCGAGTACCGAACGTGTGACCGACTACGGAAGCGCTGCCAGAACACAGCGCCAGAAGGATTGTCTACGTGATCTTGAGATCGGCAAGTGTACGACTACATCACCCATGAGAATCTGCTCTCGTTAACCGCTTTGGAATCTTCGAGGGTAAGTTCTTCTATCGACTCATTGCTACAATCTAGTAGATAGATCTTGGCTTGTTTGTGTGCATGCGGTAGAATTTTTTTGTTTTCCATGCTACGAACCTCTACAGTGGTATCATAGTCGTGTCTATATGTAGATCTGTTGTACGAGTAGAACACAATGGTCATTGTGGGCGGTGGTGCTTTTATTATCAATTGATTTTTGTGTACTTTGCATCTTGCGGTATGATGGGATGAAGCGGCCCGGGCTAACCTTACATGACATCGTTCATGAGACTTGCTCCACGCTCAACATGCAACTTGTATTGCATAAGTGGCTTTGCGGGTGTCTGTCTCTCCCATCATAGTATAGATTCAATTTATAACGGGCACTTGATAGTTCAAACATCAAAGTTGTGGTTCTTGGTCGTAAGTTAGAACGACACTTATTGAAAGCCCCAAACCACGTAAAATATGAAAAGAAAATTAGAGGCGTCTAACTTTGTTTTGCAGGGGTGTGCTGTGATGTGATATGGCAATGATTGTGATCATATATGATGTATGCAATGTTCCTTATTGTAAGTTGGCAACCGGCAGGAGCCATATGGTTGTCTTTTAAATTTTGTTAAGGCCTGCGTGTCTATTCAAAGTAGTTGTAATAGTTGAAGCTGGTGGATGACGACCATGAAACGGCGCCATTAACCTCGACGCCATATCGGTGATGATGGAGATCATGTTCGTTCTTGAAGATGGAGATCAGAAGCATAAGAAGAAAGGCCATATCATATCACATAATATGAATTGCATGTGATGTTAATCCTTTATGCATCTTGTATTGCTTAGTTTGTGACGGTAGCATTATAAGATGATCCCTCAAGCACACAATTTCAAGTTTTAAAGTGTTCATCCTTAGTAAGCACCGTTGCTAAAGCTCGTTGTTTCGAAGCACCACGTGATGATCGGGTGTGTTCGATTCTGCGAGTGTATACAACGTGAGCAAGCCAGATTTGCTCATGCGGAAGCTAAGGTTTGATCTTGACGATCCTAGCATGTATAGACATGTTCTCAGAACATGGATCACCGAAAGGTAAAGCATGAGTCATATAGTAGATATGATGAACATGTTGAGTGTTCACCATTGAAGCTACATCAACTCTCGTGATGATCGGTTTTGATGTGGTGGATTTGGTTCGGGTGATCACTAAAACAGTGTGAGGGATATTGTTTTGAGTGGAAGTTCACCTATATTAATTTAACTATTAATTAGAACTCAATTTGTCATAAACTTAGTCTAAACTATTGCAAATATGTTGTAGATCAATGGCGGCTCCTACCATCAATTTTAATGCGTTCCTAGAGAAAGAAAAGTTGAAAAACAATGGAAGCAACTTCGTGGATTGGTTACGCAATTTGAGGATTGTCCTCAATGCTGGTAATTTGACCTATGTGCTGGATGCACCGCTGGGTGACCCGCCTGCAGCTACTGCTGCCGATGAAGTAAAGAATGTTTACCTCACTCGGAAGAATCAGTACTCCACAGTTCAGTGTGCTATCTTGTATAGTTTGGAATCAGAGCTTCAGAAAAGGTTTGAGAACCATGACCCACATGATATTGTCCGTGAACTCAAAATGATATTTGAGGCTCACACGGCAGTTGAGAGTTATGAGGCTTCTGAAAAGTTCTTTAACTGCAAGATGGAAGAGGGCAGCTCCGTCAGTGAGTACATGCTTAAGATGTCTGGGCACGCAAACAAACTCCAAAGCTTGGGTATAGTGATTCCTAATTATTTGGGGATTCACCGTGTCCTCCAATCACTACCACCAAGTTACAAGAACTTTTTGATGAACTACAATATGCAAAACATGGACAAGACGTTGCCAGAACTCTTCTCCATGTTGAAATCTGCAGAAGTGGAGATCAAGAAAGAGCACCAAGTGTTGTTGGTCAATAAGACCACCAAATTAAAGAATCAAGGCAAGTCTAAGCAAAAGGGAAACTTCAAGAAGGGCGGTAAGAAAGTTGCCGCGCCGGCGAAGAAGACCAAGGCTGGGCCTAAGCCTGATACTGAGTGCTTTTACTGCAAGGGAGAAGGTCACTGGAAGCGGAGTTGCCCAAAGTACTTGGCGGATTTGAATAACGGCAACATAAAGAAGAAAAGTATATCCGATATACATGTTATTGATGTGTATCTCACTAGTACTCGTAGTAGTGCCTGGGTATTTGATACTGGTTCGGTTGCTCATATTTGTAACTCAAAACAGGTACTGCAGAATAAACGGAAGCTAGCAAAGAACGAGGTGACGACGCGCATTGGAAATGGATCAAAGGTTGATGTGATCACGGTCGGCACGCTACCTCTTCATCTACCATCGGGATTAGTTTTAAATTTAAAATAATTGTTATTTGGTGCCTGCGTTGAGCATGGACATTATATCTGGATCGTGTTTATTGCAAGACGGTTACTTGTTTAAGTCTGAGAATAATGGTTGTTCAATTTATATGAGTAATATGTTTTATGCACATGCACCTTTGATAGATGCTCTATTCTTATTAAATCTCGATTGTGGAAAAACACACATTAATAACATTGAAGCTAAACGTTTGAAATTGAGCGATGACTCGACCTATATGTGGCACTGTCGTCTTGGTCACATTGGAGTGAAGCATATGAAGAAACTCCATTCCGATGGACTTCTTGAATCACTTGATTTCGAATCACTTGAAAGATGCGAAGCATGTCTGATGGGTAAAATGACTAAGACTCCATTTTCTGGTATGATGGAGCGAGCTACGGACTTATTGGAAATCATACATACCGATGTGTGTGGCCCAATGAGTCTAGCATCGCGCGGTGGTTATTGTTATGTTCTTACCTTCACGGATGACTTGAGTAGATATGGGTACATCTATTTCATGAAACATAAGTCCAAAACTTTCGAGAAGTTTAAGGAATTTTAAAGTGAGGTAGAGAATCAACGTAACAAGAAGATTAAATTTCTACGTTCCGATCGTGGAGGTGAATATCTAAGTTACGAGTTTGGCGAGCATTTGAAGAAATGCGGAATACTTTCACAATTGACACCACCGGGAACACCACAGCGTAATGGTGTGTCGGAACATCGTAATCGAACTTTCTTAGATATGGTTCGTTCTATGATGTCACTTACAGATTTACCGCTATCGTTTTGGGGTTATGCATTAGAAATAGCCGCATTCACTTTAAACAGGGCACAATCTAAATCCGTTGAAACGACACCGTATGAATTATGGTTTGGTAAGAAACCTAAATTTTCGTTCCTTAAAGTTTGGGGTTGCGAAGCCTATGTAAAGAAGTTATAGCCGGACAAGCTTGAACCCAAAGCGGAAAAATGCGTCTTCATAGGATACCCGAAGGAAACTATTGGGTATACCTTCTATCATAGATCTGAGGGCAAAAATCTTCGTTGCCAAGAATGGATCCTTTCTAGAGAAGGAGTTTCTCTCGAAAGAAGTGACTGGAAGGAAAGTAGAACTCGACGAGGTTGTTGAACCTTCTCTCAAACTTGCGAGTAGCACAGCACCAGAAGTAGTTCCTGTGGCGCCTACACCAATAAGAGAGGAAGCTAATGATGTTGATCATGAAACTTCAGTTGAAGTTACTACGGAACCTCGCAGGTCAACGAGAACCCGTACCACTCCTGATTGGTATGATCCCGTTATGAGTGTCATGTTGGTGGACAACACCGACGACCCCGCGACATATGAGGAAGCGATGATGAGCCCAAATTCCAATAAATGGCAAGAAGCCATGAAATCCGAGATTGGATCCATGTGCGAAAACCAAGTATGGCCTTTGGTGGACTTACCGGATGGCGAGAAGGCTGTCGAGAATAAATGGATTTTCAAGAAGAAAACAAATGCTGATGGTAATGTTACTGTCTATAAAGCTTGACTTGTCGCAAAAGGGTTTCGAAAAATTCAAGGAGTTGACTACGATGAGACTTTCTCACCAGTAGCGAAGCTAAAGTCTGTGAGGATTATGTTAGCAATCGCTGCATATTATGATTATGAGATATGGCAGATGGATGTCAAAACGACGTTCCTCAATGGAGACATTGATGAAGAGTTGTATATGATGCAACCCAAAGGTTTGTCGATCCTAAAGATGCTAACAAGGTATGCAAACTTCAACGCTCCATATATGGATTGAAGCAAGCATCCCGAAGTTGGAATCAACGTTTTGATAAGGTAATCAAAAGCTTTGGTTTTATACAAACTTATGGAGAAGCTTGTATTTACAATAAAGTGATTGGGAGCTCTGTAGCATTCTTAATACTATATGTAGATGACATATTATTGATTGGGAATGATGTAGACCTTCTTAATAGTGTCAAGGATTATTTGAATAATAGTTTTTCAATGAAATATCTTGGCGAAGCAGCTTACATATTAGGCATAAAGATTTATAGAGATAGATCGAGACGCCTAATATCATTGTCACATAGTACATATTTGGACAAAGTTCTAAAGAGGTTTGGAATGGAAGATAGCAAGAAAGGGTTCTTGCCCATGTTGCCCAATACTACCTTGAATAAAACTCAAAGTCCTGCAACGTTAGAAGATAGAGAAAGGATGAGTAAGACTCCCTATGCCTCAGCCATAGGATCTATTATGTATGCCATGTTATGTACTAGACCCGACATTGCATATGCTGTTAGTTTGACTAGCAGATATCAAAGTGATCCAGGAGTGGATCATTGGACAGCGGTCAAAACATCCTTAAGTACTTGAGAAGAACTAAGGATATGGTTATTTCTTATGGAGGTGATGAACAACTCGCTGTTAATGGTTACACCGATGCTAGTTGGAACACCGATCTGGATGATTCTAAATCTCAATCTGGATACGTATTTATTTTGAATGGTGCAGTAGTTAGCTGGAGGAGTGCAAAACAAAGCATTGTGGCGAGATATTCAATCGAATCGGAATACATAGCTGCTTCAGAGGCTTCACAAGAGGCGATATGGATGAAGGAGTTCATTACAGAGCTCGGTGTGGTTCTTTGTAAACTAAATTAATACTTGTGTGATTTGTAAACTAAATTAGAGTCCCTGCTAAAGCCTCTTTGTAATACTAGCTTGTTGATTAATAGATGATCGTGGTTTCTTGATCATGGACATTGATATGTTGTTAATAACAAGATCATATCATTAGGAGAATGGTATGATGGACATACTCCTATAGATAAGCGTAGCATAAAGATCAAGTCGTTTTAATAGTTCGTTTGCTATAACCTTTTTGATACACAGTAACTTAATTCCTTCGACCATGAGATCATGCTAATCACCATCACCGGAAGGATGCTTTGATGACATCAAACACCACAGCATAACTGGGTGGCTATAAAGGTGGCATTGAGTGTTCGGAAAGTATGGGTTGAGGCACATGGATCAAGAGTGGGATTTGTCCATCCATATGACGAATAGATATACTCTGGGCCCTCTCGGTGGAATGTCATCCAATTGGCTTGCAAGCATGTGACTGGCTCACAAGGGATCACATATCACGGGAATGAGAAAAGAGTACTTATCAGTAACGAGGTTGAACTAGGTATGCAGAGATACCGACGATCAAAACCTTGGATAAGTAAACTATCGTGAGACAAAGAGAAATTGGTATCGTATGTAAGTGGTTCATTCGATCGCAAAGTAATCGTAGAAATATGTGGGAGCCATATGAATTTCCAGATTCCTCTATTGGTTATTGATAGGATAAGTGTCTCGGTCATGTCCGCATAATTCACGAACCGTAGGGAGACACACTTAAGGATTCAATGTTGTTGTGTAGTTATGGAATGATGAGTAAGAGACCGAATGTTGTTCAGAGTCTTGAATGGGATCCGAGATATCACGAGGACATCCGGAATGGTCCGGAGAATAAGATTCATATAAGGAAAGTCCTGTTTCGGAGTTTGGAAATGATTCCGGTGTTTTCACCAGGAATGTTCTAAAAGGGTCTGGAAGGTCCGACACTCCGGAGGGGAAGGGTACATGAATTTTTCATGACAATGTGGAATGGTTGCATCATGTACTAGTTCACTTGGCTCGGCAATATAGAGAGATAAATCAAATCCAAGTTTGAAAGTCAAACGCCAATTTGAAAAGTCAAATCCGAAGTTTGCTTGGTGGGGGGAGAGTAGGAAACCTACCTAGGGTAGGAGTCCCACTCCCTCTACCCACCGGACAAGGAGGAGGAGTTGGAGGAGGACTCCTTCCTCCCAACCGGCCCCCTCCCACCTATATAAGGAGGGGTAGGGCGCCCCTACCCAACACCCAAAACCCTAGCTCCTTGGCGTCACCACCTCCAAGTGCTGTCGCCGCCTAGGGCCTCCTCCAAGTCGCCGACTTGGGGCTTCCCCAAGCCCTAGCCACCGGCCACACCACCCCCTCTTGGTGCTTCTAATCCGTAGATCCCCAAGGCCCTCTCTTACTCCACCATACTCGCTCCGGCTTAAGGCGAAGCCCTGCGAGATCTCCCCTCTACTTCCGACACCACGCCGTCGTGCTGCCGGAATCACGAGGAGAGTGCTACAACCTCCGCTGCCTGCTAGAACAAGGGAGAGGAAGGTCTTCATCGAGTACCGAACGTGTGACTGACTGCGGAAGCGCTGCCGGAACGTAGCGCTGGAAGGATCGTCTACGCGATCTTGAGATCGACAAGTGTACGACTACATCACCCACGAGAATCTGCTCTCGTTAACCGCTTTGGAATCTTCGAGGGTAAGTTCTTCTATCGACTCGTTGCTACAATCTAGTAGATAGATCTTGGCTTATTTGTGTGCATGCGGTAGAATTTTTTTGTTTTCCATGCTACGAACCCCTACATCTTCCACTAGGAAACTATTGTTCCAGTTTGACTTTTCAAACCTCCCTTTTGACTTCCAGTTTAGAGCTTTAATTTCTCTCGCAAATGCCCAAACCAAGTGACCTAGGATATGATCCAATGATTCCACTTACCCATGACACATTTATGAACCATTCCCCTTCCGGTCCGGTGAACCTTCTAGACCCTTCTAGAACCTCTCTGATGAAAACATCGAAATCATTCCCGAACTCCGGAATCGGACTTTCCTTATATGAATCTTATTCTCCGGACTATTCCGGATCTCCTCGTGATATCCGGGATCCCATCCGAGACTCAAACAACATTCGGTATCCCTACTTACATTCCATATCTACTAAACAACATCGAATCCTTAAGTGTGTCTCCCTACGGTTCGTGAATTATGCGGACATGACCGAGACACTTCTCCGACCAATAACCAATAGAGGAATATGGAAATTCATATGGCTCCCACATATTTCTACGATTACTTTGCAATCGAATGAACCACTTACATATGGTACCAATTTCCCTTTGTCTCATGATAGTTTACTTATCCGAGGTTTGACTGTCGGTATCTCTGCATACCTAGTTCAACCTCGTTACCGATAAGTACTCTTTTCTCGTTCCCGTGATATGTGATCCCTTGTGATCCAGTCACATGCTTGCAAGCTAATTGGATGACATTCCAACGAGAGGGCCCAGAGTATATCTATCTGTCATATGGATGGACAAATCTCACTCTTGATCCATGTGCCTCAACACATACTTTCTAAACACTCAATGCCACCTTTATAGCCACCCAGTTACGGTGTGGTGTTTGATGTCATCAAATCATCCTTCCGGTGATGGTGATTAGCATGATCTCATGGTCGAAGGAATTAGGTTACTATGTATGAGAAAGCTTATAGCAAACGAACTATTGAAATGACTTGATCTTTTATGCTACGCTTATCTATAGGAGTATGTTTATCACACCATTCTCCTAATGATATGATCTTGATGTTAATAACATCTCAATGTTCATGATCGGGAAACCACGATCATCTATCAACCAACAAGCTAGTGTTACAAAGAGGCTTTACTAGGGACTCTAATTTAGTTTACAAATCACACAAGTATTAATGTTTCCGGTTAATACTATCATAGCATGAATGTAAACATTTGTCATAAACACAAAGATATAATAATAACCACTTTTATTATTGCCTCTAGGGCATATCTCCAACAGTCTCCCACTTGCACTAGAGTCAACTAATCTAGATTACATGGTAATATACCGAACACCCATGGCGGTTTGGTACTGGTCATGTTTTGCCCTCGGGAGAGGTTTAGTCAACGGATCCGCCACATTTAGATCTATGTGTACTTTGCAAATCTTTATGTCACCATCTTGGACATGCTCTCGGATAGCATGAAAACGTATCTTGATGTGCTTCAGCTTCTTGTGTGACCTTGGTTCTTGCGCATTGGCTATGGCGCCCATGTTATCACAATAGATAGACATTGGGTCCAGAGCACTTGGAACCACACCGAGCTCTGTAATGAACTCCTTCATCCATATCGCCTCTTGTGAAGCCTCCGAAGGAGCTATGTATTCCGATTCAGTTGATGATCTCGCCACAACGCTTTGCTTTGCACGCCTCCAGCTAACTGCTGCACCATTCAAAGTAAATACGTATCCAAATTGAGATTTAGAATCATCCGGATCGGTGTTCCAACTAGCATCGGTGTAACCATTAACAACGAGTTGTTCATCACCTCCATAAGAAAGAACCATATCCTTAGTTCTTCTCAAGTACTTAAGGATGTTTTGACCGCTGTCCAATAATCCACTCCTGGATCACTTTGATATCTGCTAGTCAAACTAACATCATATGCAATGTCGGGTCTAGTACATAGCATGGCATACATAATAGATCCTATGGCTGAGGCATAGGGAGTCTTACTCATCCTTTCTCTATCTTCTGCCGTTGCAGGACTTTGAGTTTTACTCAAGGTCGTATTGGGCAATATGGGCAAGAACCTTTCTTGCTATCTTCCATTCCAAACCTCTTTAGAACTTTGTCCAAATATGTACTCTGTGACAATGATATTAGGCGTCTCGATCTATCTCTATAAATCTTTATGCCTAATATGTAAGCTGCTTCGCCAAGATATTTCATTGAAAAACTATTATTCAAATAATCCTTGACACTATTAAGAAGGTCTACATCATTCCCAATCAATAATATGTCATCTACATATAGTATTAAGAATGCTACAGAGCTCTCACTCACTTTCTTGTAAATACAAGCTTCTCCATAAGTTTTTATATATCCAAAGCTTTTGATTACCTTATCAAAAAGTTGATTCCAACTTCGGGATGCTTGCTTCAATCCATATATGGACCGTTGAAGTTTGCATACCTTGTTAGCATCTTTAGGATCGACAAAACCTTTGGGTTGCATCATATACAACTCTTCATCAATGTCTCCATTAAGGAACGCTGTTTTGACATCCATCTGCCATATCTCATAATCATAATATGCAGCGATTGCTAACATAATCCTCACAGACTTTAGCTTCGCTACTGGTGAGAAAATCTCATCGTAATCAACTCCTTGAATTTTTTGAAACCCTTTTGCGATAAGTCAAGCTTTATAGACAGTAACATTACCATCAGCATCTGTTTTCTTCTTGAAAATCCATTTATTCTCGACAGCCTTCTGGCCATCCGGTAAGTCCACCAAAGTCCATACTTGGTTTTTGTACATGGATCCAATCTCGGATTTCATGGCTTCTTGCCATTTGTTGGAATCTAGGCTCATCATCGCTTCCTCATATGTCGCAGGGTCATCGGTGTTGTCCACCAACATGACACTCATAACAGGATCATACCAATCAGGAGCGGTACGAGTTCTTATTGACCTACGAGGTTTCGTAGTTACTTCAACTGAAGTTTCATGATCAACATCATTAGCTTCCTCTCTTATTGGTGTAGGTGCCACAGGAACTACTTCCAGTGTTGTGCTACTCTCAAGTTTGAGAGAAGGTTCAACAACCTCGTCGAGTTCTACTTTCCTTCCAGTCACTTCTTTCGAGAGAAACTTCTTCTCTAGAAAGGATCCATTCTTAGCAACGAAGATTTTGCCCTCGGATCGATGATAGAAGGTATACCCAATAGTTTCCTTCGGGTATCCTATGAAGACGCATTTTTCCGCTTTGGGTTCAAGCTTGTCTGGCTGTAACTTCTTTACATAAGCTTCGCAACCCCAAACTTTAAGGAACGACAATTTAGGTTTCTTACCAAACCATAATTCATACGGTGTCGTTTCAACGGATTTAGATGGTGCCCTATTTAAAGTGAATGCGTTTGTTTCTAATGCATAACCCCAAAATGATAGCGGTAAATCTGTAAGTGACATCATAGAACGAACCATATCTAAGAGAGTTCGATTACGACGTTTGGACACACCATTGCGTTGTGGTGTTCCCGGTGGTGTCGGTGGTGAAAGTATTCCGCATTTCTTCAAATGCTGGCCAAACTCGTAACTTAGATATTCACCTCCACGATCAGATCATAGAAATTTAATCTTCTTGTTACGTTGATTCTCTACTTCACTTTAAAATTCCTTAAATTTCTCAAAAGTTTCGGACTTATGTTTCATGAAATAGATATACCCATATCTACTCAAGTAATCCGTGAAGGTAAGAACATAACGATAACCACTGCACGATGCTACACTCATTAGGCCACACACATCGGTATGTATGATTTCCAATAAGTTCGTAGCTCGCTCCATCATACCAGAAAATGGAATCCTAGTCATTTTACCCATCAGACATGCTTCGCATCTTTCAAGTGATTCAAGAAGTCCATCGGAATGGAGTTTCTTCATACGCTTCGCTCCAATATTACCAAGACGATAGTGCCATATATAGGTCGAGTTATCGCTCAATTTCAAACGTTTAGCTTCAATGTTATTAATGTGTGTATTTCTACATTCAAGATTCAATAAGAATAGACCATCTATCAAAGGTGCATGTGCATAAAACATATTACTCATATAAATAGAGGACTTAAACAAGTAACCGTCTCGCAATAAACATGATCCAGATATAATGTTCATGCTCAACGCAGGCACCAAATAACAATTATTTAAGTATAAAACTAATCCCGATGGTAGATGAAGAGATAGCGTGCCGACCACAATCACATCAACCTTTGATCCATTTCCACCGTGCATCGTCACCTCGTTCTTTGCTAGTTTCCGTCTATTCCACAACACCTGTTTCGAGTTACAAATATGAGCAACCGAACCAGTATCAAATACCCAGGCACTACTACGAGTACTAGTGAGATACACATCAATAACATGTATATCGGATATACCTTTCTTCTTGATGTTGCCGTTCTTCAAATTCGCCAAGTACTTAGGACAATTCCACTTCCAGTGACCTTCTCCCTTGCAGTAAAAGCACTTAGTACTAGGCTTAGGCCCAGCCTTGGTCTCCTTCGCCGGCGCGGTAACTTTTTTACCGCCCTTCTTGAAGTTTCCCTTTTTCTTAGACTTGCCTCGCCTCTTGAATTTGGTGGTCTTATTGACCATCAACACTTGGTGCTCTTTCTTGATCTCCACTTCCGCAGACTTTAACATGGAGAAGAGTTCGGGCAATGACTTGTCCATGTTTTGCATATTGTAGTTCATCACAAAGTTCTTGTAACTTGGTGGTAGTGATTGGATGACACGGTGAATCCCCAAAGCATTAGGAATCACTATACCCAAGATTTGAAGTTTGCTTGCGTGCCCAGACATCTTAAGCACATGCTCACTGACGGAGCTGCCCTCTTCCATCTTGCAGTTAAAGAACTTTTTAGAAGCCTCATAACTCTCAACTGCCGCGTGAGCCTCAAATATCATTTTGAGTTCACAGACAATATCATGTGGGTCATGGTTCTCAAACCTTTTCTGAAGCTCCGATTCCAAACCATACAAGATAGCACACTAAACTGTGGAGTACTGATTCTTCCGAGCGAGGAAAACATTCTTTACCTCATCGGTAGCATCAGCTGCAGGTGGGTCACCCAGCGGTGCATCCAGCACATAGGTCAAATTACCAGCATTGAGGACAATCCTCAAGTTACGGAACCAATCCGCGAAGGTGCTTTCATTGTTTTTCAACTTTTCTTTCTCTAGGAACGCATTAAAATTGATGGTAGGGGCTGCCATTGATCTGCAACATATTTGCAATAGTTTAGACTAAGTTTATGACAAATTGAGTTCTAATTAATGGTTAAATTAATCTAGGTGAACTCCCACTCAAAACAATATCCCTCACATTGTTTTAGTGATCACACGAACCAAATCCACCACATCAAAACCGATCATCCCGAGAGTTGATGTAGCTTTAATGGCGAACAATCAACATGTTCATCATATCTACTATATGACTCATGCTTTACCTTTCGGTGATCCGTGTTTTGAGACCATGTCTGTACATGCTAGGCTCGTCAAGATCAAACCTTAGCTTCCGCATGAGAAAATCTAGCTTGCTCCCGTTGTATACACTCGCAGAATCTAACACACCCGATCATCACGTGATGCTTCGAAACAACGACCTTTAGCAACGGTGCTTACTAAGGATGAACACTTTATAACTAGATATTTTGTGCTAGAGGTATCATCTTATAATGCTACCATCGCGAATTAAGCAATACAAGATGCATAAAAGGATTAACATCACATGCAATTCATAATATGTGATATGATATGGCCTTTCTTCTTGTGCTTCCGATCTCCATCTTCAAGCACGAACATGATCTCCATCATCACCGGCATGGCGTCAAGGTCAATGGCGCCGCTTCATGGTTGTCGTCCACCAGCATCAACTATTACAACTACTTTGAATAATAGATACGCGGGTCTTAACGGAATTAAAATACAACCATATGGCTCCTGCCGGTTGCCGACTTACAATAAGGAACATTGCATACATCATATATAATCACAATCATGGCCATATCACATCATAGCACACCCGGCAAAACAAAGTTAGACGCCTCTAATTTTCTTTGCATATTTTACGTGGTTTGGGGATTTCAATAAGTGTCGTTCTAACTTACAAACAAGAACCACAACGTTGATACTAGTATTGTCAATTACCCGTTGTAAATTGAATCTTCACTATGCTGGGAGAAACAGGCACCCGCAAAGCCACTTATGCAATACAAGTTGCATGTCAAGCGTGGAGCAAGTCTCATGAACGATGTCATGTAAGGTTAGTCCGGGCCGCTTCATCCCACCATCCCGCAAGATGCAAAGTACACAAGAATCAATCGACAACAAAAACATCAACGCCCATAATGAACATTCTGTTCTACTCGTGCAATAGATCTACATATAGACACGGCTCTGATACCACTGTAGGGGTTCGTAGCATGGAAAACAAAAAATTTCTACTGCATGCACACAAACAAGCCAAGATCTATCTACTAGATTGTAATAACGAGTCGATTAGAGTACTCACCCTCGAAGATTCCAAAGCGGTTAACGAGAGCAGATTCTCGTGGGTGATGTAGTCGTACACTTGCCGATCTCAAGACCGCGTAGATAATCCTTCCGGTGCCGCATTCCGGCAGCGCTTCCGTAGTCGGTCACACGTTCGGTACTCGATGAAGACCTTCCTCTCCCTTGTTCCAGCAGGCAACGGAGGTTGTAGTTCTCCCCTCGCGATTCTGGCAGCACGACGGCGTGGTGTCGGAAGTAGAGGGAAGATCCCGCAGGGCTTCGCCTAAGCCGGTTCGAGTTATGGTGGATCTAGGGTTTTCTGACGATCTAGGTTTAGAAGGCCGAAGAGGAGGAGGAGGAGTCGGCAGCTGCTAGGGCGACGGCGCGAGGCGGTGGCGACGACGCACGAGGTGGGGAGGGCTGGCTCTTGTGTTGTTTTGGGTAGCCCTCCCCCTCTATTTATGAGAGGGAGGGCAGCCTTGGGAGAGGGGAGTTTGAATCCATACCCAAACCCAAGTTGGATAGAAGGAAGGACTCTTTCCTTCTTCCACTAGGAAACTATTGTTCCAGTTTGACTTTTCAAACCTCCCTTTTGACTTTTAATTTAGAGCTTTAATTCTCTCTCGCAAATGCCCAAACCAAGTGACCTAGGATATGATCCAATCATTCCACTTACCCATGACACATTCATGGGTCCGGTGAACCTTCTAGACCCTTCTAGAACCTCTCCGATGAAAACATCAAAATCATTCCCGAACTCCGGAATCGGACTTTCCTTATATGAATCTTATTCTCCGGACCATTCCGGATCTCCTCGTGATATCCCGGATCCCATCTGAGACTCCGAACAACATTTGGTATCCCTACTTACATTCTATATCTACTAAACAACATCGAATGCTTAAGTGTGTCTCCCTACGGTTCGTGAATTATGCGGATATGACCGACACTTCTCCGATCAATAACCAATAGAGGAATCTAGAAATTAATATGGCTCCCACATATTTCTATGATTACTTTGCGATCGAATGAACCACTTAAATACGATACCAATTTCCCTCTATCTCGCGATAGTTTACTTATCCGTGGTTTGATCGTCGGTATCTCTGCATACCTAGTTCAACCTCGTTACCGATAAGTACTACTTTCTCGTTCCCGTGATATATGATCCCTTGTGAGCCAGTCACATGCTTGCAAGCTAATTGGATGACATTCCACCGAGAGGGCCCAGAGTATATCTATCCGTCATATGGATGGACAAATCTCACTCTTGACCCATGTGCCTCAACACATACTTTCCGAACACTCAATGCCACCTTTGTAGCCACCCAGTTACGGTGTGGTATTTGATGTAATCAAAGCATCCTTCCGGTGATGGTGATTAGCATGATCTCATGGTCGAAGGAATTAAGTTACTATGTATTAGAAAGCTTATAGCAAACGAACTATTGAAATGACTTGATCTTTTATGCTACGCTTATTTATAGGAGTATGTCCATCACACCATTCTCCTAATGATATGATCTTGTTGTTAATAACATCTCAATGTTCATGATCGGGAAACCACGATCATCTATCAACCAACAAGCTAGTATTACATAGAGGCCTTACTAGGGACTCTAATTTAGTTTACAAATCACACAAGTATTAATGTTTCCGGTTAATACTATTATAGCATGAATGTAAAAATTTATCATAAACACAAAGATATAATAATAACCACTTTTATTATTTCCTCTAGGGCATATCTCCAACAGGAAATCCCCTACAGAAGAATCAGTCGTCCTGCCATCACCGCAGCCGCCAGCGCCACCAAGGTATGCCGCCTGCATCATAAGGAACTGCCACCGTTGTGGCTCGCTGGCCCACCGTACAGGGATCGAATAACGGGCTTGTTCTTAAATATAAGATTTCATAGCGGTTTAATTTATACTAATAGAAATCTTTTCTAGCACTTTAGTTTAATTTAGAAACTGTGGTATTATAAACTAATGTTTTACTGACATTGGTGGAATCCCTCTTACATTTCTACTACGAATGAAGGTGTTGAATGGTATTTCACTGACGTGGTGCAAAATACTACTCCCTCCGATCTATATTATTTGTCACGAAAATAGATGCATCAAGACATGTTTTAATGCTAGATATATCCAATCCAGTGATAATTAATATGGATCCAAAAGAGTAGTACAAATATTAAAGTGGATTTATACCTTGCTATGCATTATTCGTAAATAATAAGCATGGTGCAAAGTATTTTTTCAAATAGACTTGATACTTCTCTTTTTTGCAGAATTCCACAAATCTATTAATAATCATCAATGGATGTATAAAAAGGCCTAAAAGTGATAAAAATTACAAATAGGTTAATGAACCACCTAGTGACGACTACTGACACTATCATGAACCGAAGGCGTGCCACCGTCCTCGCCTCTCCATCACTGGAGCCGGGCAAAGCTTGTCGAAATAGAGCTTGTTATAGTAGACATATGGGAAGTCGCCGTGCTAAGGCCCCAAAGGACCAACGGACCAGAGGAGCAATCATCGTCGAAGATGACAATGTCAACCGTAGATCTGAAGAGACTGACCCCAAATTACACCAACAAATACGAAAAACGATAAGATTCTAAGAGATCCGTCGGACACCTGACTCCACATCAGTACTATATGCACCACCGAAGCGAGGATAGGACGAGGAGGACATTATTATGACTTCAAGATGTAGTCGCCGCCTCATCATCCCGAAGAATACACTGAAAAAAGACCTAAAACGAACAAAAACCCTCTGTTGGCGAGGTGCCGTGGTCCGCCACACCTCCATTGGCTCCAAAGGCCAACGGAGACGGAGCAGACCGCCGACGTCACCGACGAGAGGATGTAACCCTAGATGGGTTTGGACTTAGCCGTCGCATGTGCTTTTCTTTCCGTACCAGTTGGACTTAGCCGCCGCCTGTAACTTGATACCTCTCCATCAGCATATGTATAACTTTTTATTATTATCATTCAACATAATCTTACAAAGAAAATAAAGAGACCTACACGGAGTGAGGGTTGTCTCAATAACTACGCCATTTATGAAGAGGTGCCTACGTGGGGCTATGTGTCCTGACTTCACGCCTACGCACATTGTCATAAAACCGGAGGCCGCACACTCGATCTGCCATCTTGAGGGCACATATCAATGCATTGATCTTGCCAGGTTTATTATCAGTGTTCAAGACCAATCACCCTTCACCCGGTAGATGAAACAACATCTCCATCATGCACACGCCTCCATCATCATGCGTCAACCCGTCGCCATAGATGAAACACCACTCCACCTCCTGACGCCTCCAACTCAAAGCATGATGCAAAGTGCAACCATTGCGCGTCCAAATTGTAGTTTACTCTTACAACTCAAACACGGAAATAATTGTGTGCTAAATAATAGGAAAGAGGTGGGTACAGAAATTGAACAAGCCTCGTGATGTATATTTCTTTTTTTAATCAAATTATATTGAGCAAGCAAGCCACATCATTAAATTTCAGTCCCCTTAGGTATCTTAGAAGCGAAAGAGTGCGTCATGATGGATATTTCTAATCCTATGCCATTTCGATGTTACCGTACTCATTAGAGGATTCAACGCTCCGTAGTCATCAATCCTTCCGTAAAACACAGTGCCCGACCTAACCCACCCCGGCCAACGCTTCGTCCTCCTCCTCATGTACGAGAGACGGCGGCAACAAAAATCCTCCCAATCTCCGCCGGCCATAGCGTGAGTCCCCTCTCTCTCCATGCCGCTCCGGCGGCAGGACCTCGTTCCTCCGTTCTGTAGTTAGGGTTAGGGTCTTTTTGCTGTGGTGTCTCGTTGGGGGTGGTGGGAGCGACGCACGGGCGAATAAATCTGCCTCAACTCTTCTCCCACACCAGCGGCGACCTTCACGACAGCGTCTCTGAGTTGATGACAACGTGTGCTTGTCAATTCTTTAGATCAGCGGCTTGGTCTTCTCGCGGATCGTCAGATCTAGCGAGACCTGTATCTTGACGTGTCGTTGGCGTTCGCCGTTATCCACAGCGGCGCTGGGGGCTAGGGAGGTGGATGCTCTAGAGCAAGGATACCGGTCCGGAGGTGGTGGATTTCTTGTTATTCCTTGACTTCGTCAATGGTATGCGACAGATCTTGGCTTAAGGTAGCACGGGGACGTTCTCCGGTCGACGTGCCATAGCGACATGTGCCTTGCTGTTTGCAGCGGACCTGTTTATCGACTCACAAAGCCTTGTTGGCGATGGTGCTCCCTTGGATCTGGCAATGGTGGAGTCTCGGCGTCTATTCCAGCACACGTCTAGGCGGCGTTGGTTTTTGGCGACGACTGTTGGCTTCGGCAAGTGCAGAAAATCCTAGCGGTAGTTTGCTGCAAAGTTTTTAGGATATCTGTTTTCTCCTGATCAGTCTGTTAGTTTTCATGTTTATTTATTTATGTAATTTGATTTTTTATTAATGAAATACATGGTTGCTCTAAAAAAAATACCCTATCATGTGATACTCATAACTAGCTCTTTGCTAGTACGCATTGTGCAATATCTACTCCCTCCGTTATAAAATATAAGATGTTTTAATTTTGTGAATCAAATGTATCTAGACTATTTTTAGTACATAAATTTACTCATGTTTAAAGTGAATCTAGAAACTAAAAAAAGTCTGGATACATTTTCTCCACAAATCTAAAACATCTTATACTTCCTCCGATTCAAATTAATTGATTTAGATGTATCTAGTATTAAAACAAGTCTAGATATATCCGAATTAGAAAATCCATGTCAATTAATTTAAATTGGAGGGAGTATTTTAAAACGGAGAGAGTACTAGTGAATTGATAGACAAGGCAACTCAAAACACGGGCGCTTGACATTATTGACGGGACTGTGCCGGCCACTGGATATGCATCGCCATTCAAAATAGAGACAACAGAATTGCCAATTACTCAGCTAGTCAGCTCTTGATCGAGTACAAACTCTGATGAACAGAACATAGAACTGGACTCAAAACACAGGCAGACACAACACAGATTCAGACATCAGACCGTTCGCACACCACAGTACTATACACGACACGCCGCGCTCGAACTCGGTCAGACATCACGAACTTCATCTTGTTCCACAACTCCACACGGCTGGGCTCGAGACGGAGTGGAGATCAACCTAACACTGATTTGATAGATGGTCAAATAGTATCCGAAGCTATTGCCTGTGTTATTCTATGTGGCTGCTGGTACGTCTGGACAGAAAGAAATGTGGTTTGGCATGGTGAATCATGAAGATCAGTATGTGCATATGTCAGTTGGGCTATAGATACTACCTATGATCTTGCTGAGTTGGGAAGGAGGAAGAAAGAAAAGCCAGTCAAAGTTAAACCAATGTGGAAGATGCCAAGTCCAGGTATCCGGAAAATCAACGTCGATGCAAGTTTTGTTGAAATTGAGGGTGCTGAAGCGATGGGGCTTGTGATTCGTGATTCCATGGGAGCTACGACTAGTCTGCTCATCATGAAAACACTGGCTATTAGAGATGGTATTCGCCTAGCTATTGAACGTGGGTTTCAAGATGTTGAGATAGAAACTGACGCAGAAGAGGTCATTAAACTGATTGAAGACCAGAATAGTGGCAGATCAATTATTGCGAGTATTTGTTAATCATGGAGCTTAGAGGTTTTTTTTTTGCTAGCTTTATATTATTGTTAGCAGGTAGGCTTGCTAATGAGGCTGCTCATCTCTATGCTAAGAGCTAGTATGTGCTAGAAGAAGGTGTTTGTGGGTGAACAATATTTCACCGTTTCTAGTCGACATCCTGTTGAAGGATTGTAACTCTTTTACTTGATTAATAAAGCTCCATAATTCGCAAAAAAAACCATTTAGCCGTCTAAATTGTAATTTAGTCCTAAAAATGAAGGGTACAAATACAGAAATAAATATGTTCTGAATTATCGGAAAGTGACTTGTACAGAGATTGGACAAGCCTCGTGATGGAGTCATCAGAGAGTCGACACGCTCCGTAGTCATCATCAATTAATCACCGTGTGACATATATGGTTATGGGTATAGTTCTTTGTTAGTACCGTGCAACATCGACTACAGAGTTGACACCGGCGCTTGACGTGGACGGGATCGCAGGACGAGGATGGGGCAGCGGCGCACTGTGCCGGCATCGGTCACGACCGGCCTTGGGCCTTCACCGAATATACCTACTGATGATAGAGCTGCATTACTGTTCGTTGCTTCCATTTGTATATACTGACTGATGATACATGCTCCATTGATTAACTGAAAGAGTAAAATCCTGGTACTTGTCATCGTTGACGATCAATTGTGCTGCATTGCTGTTTATTTCTACTTATCATCGGTGGGCATCAATTGTGCTGGTTACCTAGTGGCGTACGTGCTCGGCCACAAGCAGTACAAGGATGGAGGCGGAAACCATCACTACCAAATCAGAGCAAGCCTTATAGTTTCAGGCTTTTCCAGCTGTGAACGGGACGCCACGAGCACACAAGCTACATTATGATTTTGGTGCCACCGTCTTGTGCTAGTTGTTCCATGACGCACGACGAGTGCCACGGTGGAAGAGAGCCAGTGCGGTTCACTGGACCAAAGAGAAACGTTGACCAACAGGGAATAATTCCTCCTTTCGTTTTCTCCATGTTTTCTTTTGCGTACATCTTTGTATTGCCATAGTTATAAATACAGGTAATGTATGTCCACGTACCTACATAGTAAAAAAAAAACACTCCTCACCACCGTGAGCTTAGGTAAGACTTCTCGTGGACCAAAGAGGTAACCACTAGGAGTAAATTGTTATTTATATGAGGGAGTTTCTTACTTGACACTATTTTTCAATATGATTTTCTATTTGACACAGAATTTTTTCCGCTTCTCTATTTAACACTTAGGCCCAATTTTTTTGCCCTATATAACACTCATTGGTTCTGTTACATCCTTCCGCCAACTTTTTCCTGAATGGACCAAAGTACACATATGTTAGTCGCTAGCTCCAAATTTAGTCCGCCAATTAGCAGTTCGTTTGTTAAATATTAAGTCTTCTGCTCGCGACTTTGTCGTTGTTTTTAAATTTTTTAATAGAATACGAGGTCAATACGATTACGTGTTGAGAGCTGATGTCACATTAAGGAGCTCCCTATATTAACTCAGTTGTTTGTTTGTTTGTTTGTTTGTTTGTTTGTGAAGCAGCACAAGGGTTGTGGAGGAACAACTCCACCTTGCTGCTATAATAAAGACAACACAAATGTTGAAGGAACAACTCCAACGTGTTGCGCTAGATATCGCTCTAGGGGCGTGAGCTAGATATCGCTCTAGAGGCAGGGCTGTCAAGAGTTGAATCCAAAACTCTTAACACACAAGATCTAGTCCAAAATCTTAAAACAGGAACACAAAGTTCTTTATTGATAGGTGAAAGTTACATAGTCTGGTCCCTAGATAGAGGAGTGCTCCTCTATTTATAGGATGCATAAGCCTTTATTACTTAGTTCTACTTGTAGCTGGAACATTTTAGAGAACACTACTTAAAGCTAATAAATAATACAAGAAATATGACTACAACACATGGCTAGAACACTATGGAAACTGCTACAACACATATGACTAAAGTACCAAATTATGTAGAATAGAGTAGAACTCTGTAGAAGTCAGTATTGTACTTGACTTCTGCTTTATTTCCTTTTTATTTTCCCTGTTGTTCTCCATCATCCTCCCCTGGTTGTTTAGAACTCGACCTTGAGTTATCCTCATAAAGTGCTTCTTCGGGGTGATAGAGAGTCAGGTCTGCCACATTGAATGTGTTGGATATTCCTATCTCAGCTGAAGATCTATCATATAAGCATTATCATTTATCCTTCTTAGAATAGAGAAGGGTCCATATTTCCGCTGTCTAAGCTTCCCTTTAATGTCTAATGGCAGTCTTTCTTTTCGAAGATATACCATCACCTTATCTCCAACTTGGAATGATTTCGGCCTCCGTTTGCAGTCAACTAGTTGTTTGTACTTCTGATTTTGTGCCTCCAGCGCATTGCGAATTTCTTCAAATAATTCAGTGTAGTTTTCAGCAAAGGATAATGCTGACTTTGAGCTCCCCTTTGATGGTAGCTTCACCAGATCCACCACATGTGTTGGAACTTTTGTGTAGACAATAGAAAAAGGACTCCTCCCTGTTGATATGCTTGGAGTTGTTGTAGGAGAATTCAGCAAGCGATAAGGCCAAATCCCATTGTTCCTTTTTGTCTCCACAAATGCAACGGACTAGACTGCCCAAAAACTTGTTCGCCACTTCGGTTTGGCTATCGGTTTGTGGGTGAGCAGTACTCGAAAATTTTAATTCGGTGTTGAATTGCTTCCACAAAGTTAGCCAAAATGCAGCAAGAAACTTTCTATCACGGTCCGAGACGATGGACCCTGGGACCCCGTGAAGTCTGACCACTTATCAAAAGAATAGATTTGCAACATGATGAGCATCTATTGTCTTGCGGCACGGAATGAAATGCGCCATTTTAGAGAATCTGTCCACAACCACAAATACTGCATCATTCCCACGTCTTGTTCTTGGCAAACCCAAGACGAAATCCATAGAGATATCCTCCCATGGGGCATCAGGAACCGGAAAAGGCATGTATAACCCTGTGTTCTGGACTTGACCCTTGCATGTTTGACATACATGGCACCGTTGAACAAACTTTCCCGCATCCCTCTTTAGTTGTGGCCAAAAGTAACGAGCCTCCAAGTTTGCGATAGTTTTGTCACATCCAACATGGCCACTAAGATCACTTGAATGAAGCTCCCTAATCAATTTGTCACGTAGATAACTTCTTGGGATACATAAACGACCATTCTTGAAGAGATAACCATCTTGCACCAAATAGTCGTTACCTAATGGTTGATCTCTCAAGTGCTTCACCCAAACATGGACAAAGTCTTCAACCTCTTCGTACAACTCCTTTATTTGATCCATACCTGGAAGTTCAGCCTCGAAGGAAGTCAAGAGGCATGCACGCCGACTCAAAGCATCTGCTACCTTGTTGGTTACTCTAGACTTGTGCACCATAAGGTAGTTAAACCTCTCTAGGTATGCTGCCCATCTTGCTAACATGCGATCCACATGCTTTTGATTTCTAAAATGCTTTAAAGATTGATGGTCAGTGTAAACAATGAATTCCCTAGGCAACAAATAGACTTCCCAAGTCTTCAAAGCCCTGAAAACAACATACAATTCTTGCTGGTACTCCACTTTTGTCTTGTTTCGCTTAGCTTCTCACTAAACAAAGCGATAGGTTTTCGTTCTTGTGATAGAATAGCCCCAATGCCTACTCCGCTTGCATCGCATTCCAGATCAAATGTCTTAGTAAAATCAGGTAGTACCAAGATGGGAGCTTGCGAGAGCCTTTCCTTTATCTCCTCGAAACTAGCTTCAGCGGATTCATTCCATTGAAATTTTCCTTTCTTCAAGCATTCAGTGATTGGTGCCATAATGGTACTGAATTTTTCCACAAACCGCCTATAGAAAGTTGCAATACCATGAAAACTTCTCACCTCTGAAATAGTTTTTGGAGTTGTCCATTTCCTTATTGCTTCAACTTTAGAGTCATCAACATGGATGCCCTTACTTGTGATGACAAACCCCAAGAAAAGAAGTCGTGTTTGAAGGAAAACACATTTCTTCAAGTTGACATAAAGTTCGTTTTCCTTTAGTACCCGTAGCACCTCACGAATGTGACCCAAGTGTTCATCTTCGTCCTTGCTATATATCAGGATGTCATCAAAATAAACCACAACAAAGTGGGATAAGAAGGGTCTAAGTACCTAGTTCATCAAGTGCATAAAGGTACTTGGCGCATTTGAGAGTCCAAATGGCATGACCAACCATTCAAACAACCCTTCCTTTTTCTTGAAAGCTGTTTTCCATTCATCCCCAGGTCTAATGCGAATTTGATGATATCCGCTTTTTAAATCTAGCTTTGTGAACACCCTAGCACCACTGAGCTGATCTAACAGATCATCTAGACGGGGAGGGAATCTGTACCTTATGGTGATCTTGTTGATAGCTCTACTATCCGTACACATGCGCCAAGATTCATCTTTCTTTGGCGTGATCAAAGCTGGTACAGCACATGGACTAATACTTTCTCGTATGTGTCCTTTCTGCAATAACTCCTCCACCTTTTCCTTTAGTATATCATGCTCTTTTGGGCTCATTCGATAGTGTGGAAGATTAGGAAGACTTGCTCCTGGGATCAAGTCAATTCGATGTTGTATTCCCCTCATTGGCAGTAGGCCTTGTGGTTCTCCAAGAATGCTTTAAAATTCAGCTAGTAGGCCATGTACCTTTGCTGGAATTTCAACCGCCAGTTCCTCTTCACCTTTAACAATGAGTGCAGCACACATATCTGCCTCCTTCAAGTCCGCCATAAACTCCTTAGAGGTGTGGGAGATAGTTAACATGTTTTTCCCCTCCTCCTTAGAGGCATCACCATTTGATTGGTTTGGTAGGATGATGATCTTTCTCTTGTTCCAAGTGAAGGAGTAAGAATTTTCTTTTCCTCTGTGTGTTGTATCCACATCAAACTGCCAAGTTCTTCCAAGAAGAACATGGCTTGCATCCATATGAACAACATCACACATCACATTTGAGCGGTAGTACCTACCCAAAGAGAGTGGCAAGTTGCATTGTTTGGTGACCCTCATATTCACCCCTACTTGATCCACCCAATAGTGTAGGGACTTGGATGGCCATGTGTCTCAAGATTTAAATGGTTCACCAAATTCTAAGAGATAAGGTTCTCACAGCTGCAACTGTCAATCACTAATTTACATACCTTGCCATTCACCGTGCATTTGCTCTCAAATATCTTCTTTCGTTGTGTGTTGTCGGGCTGTGGTGTTGAGCATAGGAGACGCTGAATCACGCACACCACTTCTTCACCCTCTTCTTCACAAACATCTTGTCCTTCTATTTCCTCGGATTCATATTCTTTGTCATCTTCACCATCATGGATTATTGTGCTGACAAATTTCCTCAATGGACAGTTGCTAGATACATGTCCATCTTCACCGCATTTATAGCGTGCTATCCCTGTCTTTGCCTTACTCTTGCCTCCATTTTGCTTTGGGGCAGGTTGCTTAGCCTTGGGTTGGGTGATCTTCTCTTCCACCATGTGGGAATGACTCCTAGTTGAACCTTCCGTATGAGAGTATGGGGCCTTACTTACTTTCCTTGTCTTCACCAACCTCTCGGCCTTTAAGGCTAGAGCTTGTGCTTGGTCAATGGACCAAATCTGTTGCATCCCCAAACGATCTTAGATAATGTCATCGAGACCATTGATGTATCTTGCAACTTCTTGATCTTCAGTTTCAGCGAGGTTGCACCTCACTTGTAGCCTTAGAAATTCTTTCGTGTACTATGAAACAGTCCTATTTCCTTGAACACAGTTCTAAAACTGAATGAATAGGATCTGATCATAATCTGCGGGCAAAAATCTCCCTTTCAAAAGATTCTTCATTTGTCGCCAAGATCTCTCACGCGGTTTTCCTCTTAATCGGCGGTCTTCTTGAAGGCGATGCCACCGTGCACCAGCTCCTCCTTTCAGCTTGTATGCGACCAAAGAAACTCTACGATCTTTCGGAATATTCATGACCTCAAAGAAAGTCTCGACCTCATAAAACCAATCAAGGCACCCTTCAATATCAACATTTCCATTAAAAGTGGGGATTTCAGCTTTCACCTTGTATGTATCTCTTGCATATGTAGAGTTGGGTACTCTTGGGCATGTATAGAGATCAGGTTCCTCAAGGGCATCATCATATTCTTCCTCTTCAGAAGCTTCCGTATAAGTTGGCCTCCTCGAGGTATGCTGATATGTGTGTCGTCAGGGTATTTGGGATTGAAGATGACCTCCTCTTCTTTGTTGTTGAACATCTCTTCTCTCCTTTGATGAATCTTATTCATCGGCAGTAGGAGGAACACCCCTTTTTATCATCTCAACAAGCTGATTGAACCTCCGGTTAAGATCTTCATGTAGCTCTTGGATTTGTTTTTCTACAACATCAACTCTCTTTCCCAAATCCTCCATTGCTTACTGCATCTTGATCTCAATGAGAGAACCAAAAGCTAGAACGGATCAGCAGGGCTCTGATACCACCTGAAGCAGCACAAGGGTTGTGGAGGAACAACTCCACATTGCTGCTATAATAAAGACAACACAAATGTTGAAGGAACCACTCCAACATGCTACGCTAGATATCGCTCTAGGGGCGTGAGCTAGATATCGCTCTAGAGGCAGGGCCGTCAAGAGTTCAATCCAAAACTCTTAACACACAAGATCTAGTCCAAGATCTTAAAACAGGAACACAAAGTTCTTTATTGATAGGTGAAGGTTACATAGTATGGTCCCTAGATAGAGAAGTTCTCCTCTATTTATAGGCTGCATAAGCCTTCACTACTTAGTTGTACTTGTAGCTGGAACATTCCAGAGAACACTACTTAAAGCTAATAAATAATACAAGAAACATGACTACAACACATGGCTAGAACACTCTGAAAACTGCTACAACACATATGACTAAAGTACCAAATTATGTAGAATAGAGTAGAACTCTGTAGAAGTCAGTATTGTAATTGACTTCTTCTTTATTTTCTTTTTATTTCCCTGATGTTCTCCATCAGTTAGTTACTACATAAATAGCCACAACAAAATTCTTACTATTTCTTTTATATCCGGCTGAGAGAGTGACAGTCATTCTGGAGGGATGCATGTCTAGCCTAATCCATTGACAAAAATACTCCACCCGGTTACATACTTTACACGAACATCTAAAAGAAATCCGCGTTCTACAAAAGGCATAAGCAAGGTTTAGTGAATTCCGTTGGTTGACCTCCGGTAATACATGGTGATCAAAATAGACTTTTTCAAAAGGCCCAAATTTCCATAAGCTGAAACACATGCATGTTCAAGTCTCAGTGCACATGTAAACCGTACTCCACAACTAACGTGTTTTGGGTACCATTTTATAATTTCACGGATTGTTATTTTTTGTCACATTATATGCACAAGGGGCAAAAATATCTTTGTAGGTTCACAGCTAATACCGTACCTCTCAAAATACACTAGAGTGTCATCAAAGGTAAAATATTTACACTAGGTGTCAAATAGAGAAGTGAAAAAAATTGATGTCAAATAAGAAATCATATTGGAAAATACTATCAAATAAGAAATTTTCTCTTTTTATATCATGTTTTTATCGCAAGTGCCGAATGTTCTCTAGATGGTCAGCACCTATAAGATATACTACCTCCGATTCAAATTAACAGAATTGGGTTCATTCAGATATGGACGTAATCCGAATCCATTAATTTGGATCAAAGTGCTCCAAAAGGTTTTAGGTTAAATCTTTCACGACGACCATCTACTTGTCTCACTCTTACATCCCTAATCAAGATCTAATTGTGCAATATCATAAACAAACAAATGTAGTGCAGAAGAAGATCAACATCACGCTCATCCACAACACTAATGAAGATTTCACATCATGGAGGTTTTCAGACAACTCTCTCAAAACTTGATACGAGGAATTGATAGAATGAGAAAATGAGATTGATTGAGCACACAATTGTGGATCTCCTGGCATCTTGTATTAATAGGCTGATTACAATACATGAAATGATCAACTACAATTCTAACCATAATGGCCGGATTTATATACAAATATACATGCATTCAATATGGAAGGATATAACCGACTATTGGGATATTTGGCTTACCTAACATACCCCGTAGTCACAACAGGAGATTCTCGGACACCGAGACTGTATGGAAAGTCCAAGAACAATGATGATGATAGGCCTTTGGTGAAAATGTTCGCTAATTGCCGAGAAGAAGGCACATGAAGAACTCTAATGTTCCTAAGCGCAACGCGGTCGTGAACAAAGTGAAGATCGATCTCGATGTGTTTGATGAGCTGATGCCGAACGGGGTTTGTGGACATGTAGACTGCACTGATGTTGCCACAAAATATAACTATGGTAGTAGGAAGAGGTCGGTGAAGCTCTCAGGGGAGTTGGCGAAGATAACTAGCTTTAGCAATGGCATGTTGTTGATTGGAGGACCACGATAAAAGGTTGTCGTTGAGGAACACACAACAACTAGATGTCGAGTGTCAGGACAAACAACCTAGTCTGCATCGGTGTAAGCCAAAATCCCATCCATAGATGAGGGGTGTGAGCTGAAGACCATTGTTGATGACAAGAAGTGCATAGTTTGTTAGTAGCTAGTTTCAAGATGAGAGTATCAAACCACATAGAACTACTGGTTGAGGTCTTAAGGTCCCTCGTTACTATTAACCAAATAGTTCTAAGTGTTGTCTTTGATTTCTATCAAGGGTGTTGAGAGTAAAGGAGTATGTGTGTGAATATAGTAACATTAAACTAAGAAAAGTAAACATATAGAGATTCATGATGTAATGGACTTGAAACTGCAATAAGGATAAAGCGTTCTCACAGAGTATTGGATCCACCACTAGCAAATAGCCATCTGATATTTCATCTCTCATAACCACAGTTGTGATCATATGCCAGCAACCCTGATCCCCAACAATTAAGGGTTAACCACATGGTATGATGTAAGCTTTGTGAGTCCCCTCTTAACCCCTTTTGACTGCACGAATGATGATTGTGTGACATTTCACTTAACACTGTCAACACCATCACACGCCCAACAGTAATTACCTCTCAATTACCAAAGGAAATTGTTACGTGCTGCACATTCACATAACATCAAGAGAGTCAATTAATACATACACCATAAACCTAAGTTATAGATCATCTATATTTCAATGCATAATGTTCGCTAGGGTTTCTCCATTTCCCCAAGAACAAAGAAAACTACTCACACATAGAGGCAATGGACAACATCATAGTAATATGAATGGAATACAAGTGGAAGTATGAATACTCGTGCAAATCCACAATAGAGTTTAGGAATTACAACAAGACAAAATTAATTGAGATGTAGGGGATGATAATGATGATGGTGATGCAGAGGTTGATGATGGAGATGATGTCTAGGCCTTCAAGGATCTTCGTAGTGGCAAGCATCGACTCCCTTCTACTAGTTACTGAAGGGTTTCGCAGCATAGTAAATCAAAAAATTTCCTATGGATGCGAACAAGAAAGCCAAGATCTAATCTAGGATATGTAATCAACGAGAGAGATTGATGAGATCTTCATACCCTTGAACAAATCGCACAGCAGAAACGTTCAACAGAACGTGGTTGACGTAGTCATACTCGCCGTCTCCTCCTCGCGATCTGATCTGATCCTACGCCGCAAGTGGCGGTGCCTCCGAGAGATGCACACGTACGGTGCAACGACGTCTCCTCCTTTCCTTGGTCGAGCAAGTATGGTGGAGAGATAGATTGGATCTGCAGCACGAAGGCGTGGTGCTTATGGTGGAGAGTTTCTGCGGCAGGGCTTCGCCTATGCGTAGTCAGGAGAGAGAGAGAGAGAGGTGGAGGGGCAGCAGTAGGACGGCGGCTAGGGTTGGAGTAGGGGGAGGGTGCGCCCCTACCCTCCTTATATAGGGGGATGGCTGTCCCTCCTTGGCCCCTCCTCCAAGCCCTAGGGCGGCGGCCCAAGGGGTGGAGTGGGGGGGCAAGTCTCCCCCCTCTTCTAGAAGGTCCCCCTAGGGTTTCCCCTAGGGCTGGCCGGCTGGGCCTTAGGGGCCTTGTGCCCCTGGCCCAAAGTGGCCAGGGCACTTCTCCTTAGGCCCACGCAGGCCTCCGACAAGTGGGCCCACGTTGGTCCTACTTCGGAACCTTCTAGAACCTTCGGTACAATACCGATAAACTCCGAAACGATTCTGAAATCCAAAAACTGCTTTCCTTTATATGAATCTTATTCTCCGGACCATTCCGGAACCTCTCGTGATGTCCTGGGTCTCATCCGAGACTCCGAACAAAAACTCATAAACCAATCATCCATTCTATCCTAGCGTCGATGCACGTTAAGTGTGTGACCCTACGGGTTCGAGAATATGCAGACATGATCTTCTATCAATAATCAACAGCGGGATCTGGAAACCCATATTGACTCCCACATATTCATCGATGATCATATCGGATGAACCACGATGCCAGGATTCAATTAATCCCATATATGTATTCCCTTCGTCACGCGATATTTTACTCGCCCGAGATTCGATCGTTGGTATCGGCATACCTAGTTCAATCTCGTTCACAACAAGTACTTTACTCGTTCCATAATCCGATATCACTTTGTGATTAACTCCTTAACCACGTGCTTGCAAGCGGTGTTGATATCGATTACTGAGTGGGCCCGAAGTATATCTCTCCGACTCGGGAGGGACAAATTCCATCTCGATACATACAACCCAACAAGTACTTTCTGATCACCTGAGAAACACCTTTATGATCACCCTCACATAGGATGATGTTTGATGACCTCAAAGCTTTCTTCCGATACCAGGGAGTTGTATTATCTCATGGTCTAAGGAATACAATACTTGACATAGGAAAAAGCTTCACAAAGATGAACACGATGACACGATCTAATTGCTCTGCTTAATTTGGGTCTGTCCATCATATCATTCTCCTAATGACATGATCTCATTATTAATCGACAACTCATGTCTATGGTTAGGAAACCTTAACCATCATTAATCAATGAGCTAGTCCATAGAGGCGTACTAGGGACACGGTGTTGTTCATAAACCACACAAGTATCAAAGTTTCCGCTTAATACAATTCTAGCATGGAATATAAACTTTATCATGAACAAGAATTATAATAATAACATCTTTATTATTGCCTCTAGGGCATAATTCCAACAGTCTCCCACTTGCACCAGAGTCAATAATCTAGTTTACATCTGGCAACAATCTAACACCGATGGCATTAAGGTGGTAATCATGTTTTGCTCGTGGAAGAGGTTTAGTCAACGGATCTGCGATATTCAGATCCGTATGTACGTTGCTAATCTTCAGATCTCCATCTGCTATATAAGATCAAATTATATGAAAACGGCGGTTGATGTGCTTGGTCTTTGGATGATATCTTGGTTCCTTAGCCAGTTCTATGGCGCCAGTGTTGTCGCACAATATCTCCAGTGGGTCCAAGGCACTTGGAACCACACCAAGATCAGTGATGAAGTTCCTCATCCAAACTCCTTCACTTGACGCTTCTGAAGCAGCCATGTATTCCGCTTCTGTTGTAGATCCCGCGATCACGCTTTGCTTGCAGCTTCTCCAGCTCACAGCTCCACCATTTAAAATATAAACGTATCCTGTCTGAGATTTAGAATCATCCGGGTCGGTGTCGAAACTAGCGTCGACGTAACCTTTTACGACGAGCTGCTCATCACCTCCATAGACCAAGAACATTTCTTTAGTCCTATTTAAATACTTTAGGATGTTCTTTACGGCTGTCCAGTGTTCCACTCCTGGATCACTTTGGTATCTGCTCGTCAAACTAAGAGCATTGGACACATCCGGTCTAGTACATAGCATGGCATACATGATAGAACCTATGGCCGAGGCATATGGCACTTTGCTCATAGTATCTCTATCGTTTACCGTAGCTGGACAATGAGCCTTGCTCAATATCTTACCTGACAACATGGGCAATGAACCTTTCTTTGCTTTATCCATCCTGAACTTTTTCAGAACTTTGTCTAGATATGCACTTGGGCTTAAAGCTATTAGGCGTCTTTGTCTATCTCTATAGATTTTGATGCCTAATATATAAGCAGCTTCTCCTAGGTCTTTCATTGAAAAACATTTATTCAAATAACTCTTCACATCGTTAAGCATACCAATGTCATTTCCAATAATCAATATGTCATCCACATATAGTACTAAAAATGTCACCGAGCTCCCATTCACTTTCTTGTAGATACAAGCTTCGTAACAATTTGGAACAAATCCAAAACTCTTGATCACTTGATAAAAACGAAGGTTCCAACTTCGAGATGCTTGCTTCAGTCCATAAATGGAACGCTGAAGTTTGCACACCTTATTAGCATCCTTAGGATCGACAAAACCTTCGGGCTGCATCATATACAACTCTTCATCAATGTTGCCATTGAGGAACGCAGTCTTGACATCCATCTGCCATATTTCATAATCATGAAATGCAGCAATTGCTAATAAAATCCGAATGGACTTAAACATCGCTACGGGAGAGAAAGTCTCATCGTAGTCAACACCTTGAACTTGCCGAAACCCTTTTACGACAAGCCGAGCTTTATAGACAGTAACATTACCATCCGCGTCTGTTTTCTTCTTGAAAATCCATTTGCACTCAACGGCCTTACGGTCGCTAGGAGGGTCCACCAAAGTCCATACTTGGTTTTCGCTCATGGATCCCAATTCGGATTTCATGGCCTCTAGCCATTTCTCAGATTCTGGGCTCATCATTGCTTCTTCATAGTTCACAGGTTCACTGTTGTCTAACAACAAGACGGTTGAGACAGGGTTGCCGTACCATTCAGGAGTGGCACATGACCTTGTCGACTTGCGAAGTTTAGTAGTAGCATCATTCGAAGTTTCATGATCCTCGTCATTAGCTTCCTCTCTTGTTAGTGCAGACGGCACTAGAACAATTTCATGTGCTGCGCTACTCTCCAACTCGAGAGAAGGTTCAATAACCTCGTCTAGCTCTACCTTCCTCCCACTCACTTCTTTCGATAGAAACTCCTTCTCAAGAAAGGATCCGTTCTTTGCAACAAACACTTTGCCTTCGGATCTGTGGTAGAAGGTATACCCAATCGTTTCCTTAGGGTATCCTATGAAGACGCATTTCTCCGCTTTGGGTTCGAGCTTGTCCGGCATCAACTTCTTGACGTAAGCTTCGCATCTCCAAACTTTAAGAAACGACAACTTAGGTTTAGAACCAAACCATAGTTCATACTATGTCGTCTCAACGGATTTAGATGGTGCCCTATTTAAAGTGAATGCAGCGGTTTCTAATGCATAACCCCAAAATGATAACGACAAATCTGTAAGAGACATCATTGATCGCACCATATCTAATAGAGTTCGATTCCGGCGTTCAGACACACCATTGCGCTGTGGTGTTCCGGGTGGTGTGAGTTGCGAAACGATTACGCTTGCTTTAAGATGCGTGAGAAAATCACAACTCAAATATTCACCCCCACGATCGGATCATAGAAATTTAATTTTCTTGTTACGATGGTTTTCCACTTCGTTCTGAAATTCTTTGAACTTTTCAAACATTTCATATTTATGTTTCATTAAATATATATACCCATATCTACTTAATCATCAGAAAAGTGAGAAAATAGCGATATCCACCGCGCGTCGAAACACTCATTGGTCCGCATACATCGGTATGTATGATTTCCAATAATTCCGTTGCTCGCTCCATTATTCCGAAGAACGGAGTTTTGATCATCTTGCCCATGAGGCACGGCTCGCATGTGTCAAATGATTCAAAATCAAGAGACTCCAAAAGTCCATCGGAATAGAGTTTATTCATGCGTTTTACACCAATATGACCTAGACGGTAGTGCCACAAATAAGTTGGATTATCACTATCCACTTTGCATCTCTTAGCCTCAATGTTATGGATGTGCGTTTCATTGCTTTCGAGATTCAGAAGAAATAAACCATTCACAACAGGTGCATGACCATAAAAGATGTTATTCATATAAATGGAACAACCATTATTCTCTGATTTAAATGAATAACCGTCTTGCAATAAACATGATCCAGATATAATGTTCATGTTCAACGCAGGCACATAATAACACTTATTAAGGTTTAAAACTAATCCCAAAGGTAAAACTAAGGAGAGCGTGCCGACGGCCATCACATCAACTTTTGATCCATTGCCAACGCGCATCGTCACCTCATCCCTGGCTAGCCGTCGTCTATTCCGTAGCTCCTGTTTCGAGTTACAAATATTAGCAACTGAACTAGTATCATATACCCAGGCACTACAACGAGTGCTAGTAAGGTAAAAATCAATAACATGTATATCAAATATACCTTTAATGGTGCCAGCCTTCTTGTCCGCAAAGTACTTCGGACAGTTGCGCTTCCAGTGACCCTTGTCCTTGCAATAGAAGCACTCAGTGTCCAGCTTAGGTCCAGACTTGAGCTTCTTCTCAGTAGGGGCAACGCGCTTGCCGCTGCCTTTCTTGAAGGATTTCTTTGCACCCTTAGCTTTCTTAAATCTAGTGGTCTTGTTGACCATCAACACATGATTATCTTTCTTGATATCCTCCTCCGCAGGTTTCAGCTTAGCGAAGAGCTCAGTGATCGTATCAGTGGAACCAATTTGATTATGAGTAACTACAAAACCTTTGTAGCTAGGAGGGAGTGATTGCAGAACTCTGTCAATCTTGAGCTCTTCTGGAATCTTGCAGTCCAGTTGCTCAAGACATTGAGTGTAGCCCGACATCTTTATGGCGTGCTCACTAACGGAACTCCCTTCCTCCATCTTGCAGTTAAAGAACTTCTCAGAGATCTCATATCTCTCAGAACGGGTCTGAGTCTGAAACATGGTTTCCAGTTCCTCAAGTATCTCAAAGGGCCCGGCGAACTCCTCAAAACGATTTTGAAGTTCCGGTTCCATAGCAAACAACATGGTACTCTTAATCACTCCATAATCATCTTTGCGTGACTGATAAACAGCTTTTTCATCAGCCGGCGCATCAGTAGCAGGGGCGTCACCTAGCGCTTTCTCAAGTACATAGTCCTTTTGTCCGCCAGCGAGAATGATTCTCAGATTGCGGAACCAGTTGGTGAAGTTAGACCCATTGTTCTTAAGCTTTTCTTTCTCAGCAAAAACCTTGAAGTTAAAGTTGGACTTAGCCATTTGATCTACAAAATTTGCAAATACAATTTAGACTATGTTCATGATAACTAGTTCAACTTAATCAAATTACTAGATGAACTCCCACTAAATTCAACATCCCTCAAGTTGTTTAGTGAACACGATCCAAATTCACCACACCTAATCCGATCTTCACGAGAAGAGATGTGGTTTCAATGGTGGACAACAAAGTGTCGATCATATCATTCATATGACTCATGTTTAACCTTTCGGTTCGTGTGTTCCGAGGCCATGTCTGTACATGCTAGGCTCGTCAAGTCAAACCCAAGTATTTTCGCGTGTGCAAAACTGGCTTGCACCCGTTGTATGTGAACGTAGAGTTTATAGCACCCGATCATCACGAGGTGCTTGAAAACGACGAACTTTCGCAACGGTACATACATGGGGAGAACACAATTTTAACTTAATTTTTAAGTGAGGAATCATCTTATAATGCTACCATCGCGATCTAAACATAATAAGATACATAAAAGGATAAACATCACATGCATATAATTTTATGTGACATGGTATAGCCAATCTCCGCGCAATGATCTCCATCTTGTGCGCGCCAGCATGATCTCCATCACTCCACCATGATTGCCTCCACCACGAATAGCAACTACAACTATTGATAACTACTTAGCGATAAAGTAAAGCTATTACATGGCGTATAAGAAATTGACACGCAGGTCATACACAATTATAAAGACAACCATACGGCTCCTGCCGGTTGTGAACTCATCGACATGCAAGTCGTGAAATATTATAAAACATGATCATTGCATACATCTCAATTCATACACATCATGTCTTGGGCCATACCATATCACAAAACACTCCCTGCAAAAACAAGTTAGACGCATCTACTTTGTTGTTGCATGTTTTACGTGGCTTATGGGAGTAACAAGCTAAGAACGATTCTTACCTACGGAAAGCCACAATGGTGATATTATGGTTGCCAACATCCGTTGTAAATCCCATGACTACTATAGTGAGAGAAACTGGCATCCACCAACAAGGCACACGTCAAGTGTGGAGCCGGTCTCGCGAACGAGGTCGCATAAAGTTGGCCTGGACCGCTTCGATTTCACTATGCCGCGCCATAAGAAATAGACAACAAGAGGTTTGCAACAGAAAACATCAACGCCCGTAACAAGCATGTTGCGTTCTACTCGTGAAACACATCTACGCATAGATCTAGCTCTGATATCACTAAAGGGTTTTGCAGCATAGTAAATCAAAAAATTTCCTACGGATGCGAACAAGAAAGCCAGGATCTAATCTAGGAGATGTAATCAACGAGAGAGATTGATGAGATCTTCATACCCTTGAAGAAATTGCATACCGTAAACGTTCAACAGAACGTGGTTGACGTAGTCGTACTCGCCGTCTCCTTCTCGCGATCATATCCGATCCTACGCCGCAAGTGGCGGCGTCTCCGAGAGATGCACACGTATGGTGCAACGACGTTTCCTCCTTTCCTTGGTCCAGCAAGTATGGTGGAGAGATAGATTGGATCTGCAGCACGACGGCGTGGTGCTTATGGTGGAGAGTTTCTACGGCAGGGCTTCGCCTACGCACAGTCAGGAGAGAGAGAGAGAGAGGTGGAGGGGCAGCAGTAGGACGACGGCTAGGGTTGGAGTAGGGGGAGGGCAGGCCCGGCCTTGAGCCTGTGCAGGCTGTGCGGCCACACAGGGCCCCTGATCGTAAGGGGCCCCATCTAGGAACGTACAAGCCCGGTAGAAAGTAGGCCAACAACTTAGATGAAACGCAGCGCAACTTTTTCCCGATAAAAAGACCGATTTGACCGAGTCGTGGGTAGTAGGAACGAGCTCCCTCGACCCCGTCTTCTCGCCTCCTCGTCTCTATGCTGTTTACCGAGGATAGGTGCTGCTCTGTCGTTGCAATTTGGTTGGAATTAATGGAGCAGAGTTCACTATTTGCTGGCTTCAAACAATTTCCTCCTTAATCTGCACCGGTTAGTACAATTCCCTTCTTATACCACATCCGTAGGTTTTACTTGTTCTTGCGCATACAATCTGTTCTAACTTTATTCCATTTGGTCATGTTTACGAGCAGTTTTGATTGAGAGAGAATTACGGTGGAAGATGAGCGGAGCGGATTGGCGGCCGGGTTGTCGACATGCCGGCGCTCGGTGCCTGGGGGCAAGGGGCTTCCAGGCCGGTAGTGGTACGCATCATGAAATATTAAAAAAAAACTAGTATAATTAATTGTGTATGGGGCTCTTATTTTTTTCATGCACTGGGCCCCTTATTGTCAGGGCCGGCCCTGGGGGAGGGTGCGCCCCTGCCCTCCTTATATAGGGGGCTGGCCGGCCCCCCCTTGGCCCCTCCTCCAAGCCCTAGGGCGGCGGCCCAAGGGGTGGAGTGGGGGGCAAGTCTTCCCCCCTCTTCTAGAAGGTCCCCCTAGGGTTTCCCCTAGGGCTGGCCGGCTGGGCCTTAGGGGCCTTGTGCCCCAAGCCCAAAGTGGCCATGGCACTTCCCCTTAGGCCCACGCAGTCCTCCGACAAGTGGGCCCATGTTGGTCCCACTCCGGAACCTTCTAGAACCTTCCGGTACAATACCGATAAACTCTGAAACGATTCCGAAATCCAAAAACTGCTTTCCTTTATATGAATCTTATTCTCCGGACCATTCCGGAACCTCTCGTGATGTCCTGGATCTCATCCAAGAATCCAAACAAAAACTCATAAACCGATCATCCATTCTATCCTAGTGTCGATGCACGTTAAGTGTGTGACCCTACGGGTTCGAGAATATGCAGACATGATCTTCTATCAATAATCAACAGCGGGATCTGGAAACCCATATTGACTCCCACATATTCATTGATGATCATATCGAATGAATCACGATGCCAGGATTCAATTAATTCCATGTATGTATTCCCTTCGTCACGCGATATTTTACTCGCGCGAGATTCGATCGTTGGTATCGGCATACCTAGTTTAATCTCATCCACAACAAGTACTTTACTCGTTCTGTAATCCGATATCACTTTGTGATTAACTCCTTAACCACGTGCTTGCAAGCGGTGTTGATATCGATTACCGAGTGGGCTCGAAGTATATCTCTCTGACTCGGGAGGGACAAATTCCATCTCGATACATACAACCCAACAAGTACTTTCCGATCACCTGAGAAACACCTTTATGATCACCCTCACATAGGATGACGTTTGATGACCTCAAAGCTTTCTTCCGATACCAGGGAGCTGTATTATCTCATGGTCTAAGGAATACAATACTTGACATAGAAAAAAGCTTCACAAAGATGAACACGATGACACGATCTAATTGCTCTGCTTAATTTGGGTTTGTCCATCATATCATTCTCCTAATGACATGATCTCATTATTAATCGACAACTCATGTCTATGGTTAGGAAACCTTAACCATCATTAATCAATGAGCTAGTCTATAGAGGCGTACTAGGGACACGGTGTTGTTCATAAACCACACAAGTATCAAAGTTTCCGCTTAATACAATTCTAGCATGGAATATAAACTTTATCATGAACAAGAATTATAATAATAACATCTTTATTATTGCCTCTAGGGCATAATTGCAACAGTTACCCTTCCAGATCCCTTCTGGAAGTGAGGTTTTTGCGAGTTTTGGTGTCTCTAAATGTGAGATCTCCGATCCGTTTGCATGGGGTGGAAGTATTTGACGAGGCGAAGACACCGACAGATGGTACAAGCGCACAATATGAATAGGCTCCACCTGTACCAATGCTCGTAAAAGGCTCTTGATGCCTCCTGCGGATTGTATTCTCTTTGCCTTCTTCTCTAGGTGCGTGGGAAAATGTACGAAAGGCTTTAGTGGCCTTCAAATAGCAGATTTACACCCAAAATTGATAGCTTTAATTGTTTATTCATCAACATCTTTGATTTGGGGGTCCTGGTGAAAACAAGCACAAAAGGTGTGTGCAATCACGGTACAATACCAAAATCCTATTACTACTTATGCAAAACACATAAGTTAAACATGCTGCAAAAGTACACTCATCAACTTCCTCAAGCTTAGACTTGTTGGTGATGGGTGGACTCAGGCTTGTACCCAACATGAGCCTAAACCCACGATTCCTGCCCACAACGACCGCTGATGATCAAGGACCTAGAGGCCACGTCTAGAAGCTCTAAAACTGACCTAACCTCAACTAACCTGATCTGTGGGGCTACAAGACGGCTCTCTGGAGATCCGAAGACCAGACGAACGTGCAAGGGAGATTAGAGATCATGATTACGTGAAAGACAAAATGAAGACCTGATGTGACTAAGAAGGACTCGGCTACTATCGACGCCTATAAGTACCCGAAGACATTCACCCCTAAAGAACACGTCATAATCGCCCAAGTCTTCGCCATTAGCCTTAGTTATAGATTTAGATTCATCTCTCATCGGGTATCAGTATAAACTCACTCATATCATCTTGTAGACACATTGTACGATCTCTCGACCACCTTATGAATAAAGTCAGAGGGATTCCTCCTACCATACACATATCTTCGTCTTTAAGACCCAAACCTGCTGACCCGAGCCATCGAACAAATAAACTCTCTTTCGTTTCTCGAAAGTGAGACTATGGATGGATCATGGAAACTATCCTTCATCAGTTGGCGCACCAATTAGGGGGAGCCCACGCCATGCAGATTGTATCTACCACGACGACACCCCGAGATTCAGACCATAGGATCTACGAGGCTCCCGACAACCCGAGCCACTTTGGGACACGATTGGATCGACCCGGGGGGTCACGGATCTTGACCTCAAAGGGCCTTTAGCTTCGGGAGAAGGGACACAAGATTCTTCCACCCAGCACTCGGTGAGGGGAGCACAAAGCTGATGACATGCGTCATGCGGACAACTACTCAGACCTCCGGGAGTCCCGGCTACCCACCGTGGAATGTGACAACGGAGAAGACATGGATCACATCAATCTGCTTGGATACACGGGCGAAAGACGCATGCCGCTCTCGTGAACTCGGGGGGCTCAACACACCTTGGTGGAGTCCCAATCGGCCGCTATGGTCAACAAGTTTTGTTCCTAGCGCACATATAATTTGTTCGCGGATGAATATCATTTTGTTCGTTTTCCCATAAAGATTTGATCCTCTTATTTTTAAAAATTAGTTCCATCAATTTTTGTTCTTGGATGTATTTTCTTTGTTCCCTGTGATTTTTATTTTTGTTCCCTATTGTATAGTTATTTGTCCTTTCATCCAAAAGATTTGTTTCTCCTACTTTACAAATTAGTTCCACTATTTTTTTCGTGTATGTACTTGTGAATTTTGTTCGGCATGTGTCTAAACTTTGTTCATGACGATGTAAACTTGTGTTCCTCTTCTACTTGCGATTTGTTTCTATTGTGTCTAAATGTTGTTCATGTTTGTCTAATTCTTGTTCCTCTTGTACTCGTATAAATGTTTGTCCTTGCATGTTCTAAGTTTTTGTTTGGAGTGTTATACTTTTTTGTTCCATGTGTAGATGTGATTTGTTCCATCCCTTTCGGTGCTATTTTTGTCCCGACAGAAGTAATGTTTTCATTTAGTCTACTTTTTGTTCCTTATTTAGATGTGATTTGTTGCTTGGTTGCTACTTTTTCTATTTCTATTAATTTCTTATAATAAAAGGTATATTTTTGGTTCTTAGAGCTTATTGAGTCTACCGGGCCATTCTTCTTTATGATTTTATGTTTTTCTATAGATTGGACGTCCACGAACGAATGCAACACTATGACAGTTGGTGCATGTGTACCATGCTCACATATATGTGCACACGTACAACACACTCATTGATTTTTTCTATGTATATACAACATCAAGCTAGTAGCAAGGGTGACACGACATAGGACACAACTAGCTATCAAAGCAATTAACATGGAGCCGTGCAGAATAGATCACTGAGCTCTCTAACATGGACTGAGAAACTCCAAAAGCTTACCCAAATATAGGTAAACAAAAAGTCTTTGGGTAAGATGAGAGAGAAGGTTTGGGTAGACAAAAAACTTTGAGCTCCAACAGCTTACCTAAAAATTGGCTACTCAAATGACAATTGCGTCCACAAAATAATAGAAACTATATTTATGCCCTTCTTTTTTACGCCTACTACACGAATTCGGATCTATTGCAACAACAAGGTTCGTGGTAATAAGTACCAAATTATGGCAATAAGTGCCAAATTATGACATGACTTTCGTTGCCAAGTGTTGCGATAGGATCCATGATAATAGGTTATTGCCACGAAAACCAAATGGTGGCAAGAAAGCGTGCTATTACAACGGCTATGTGACAAGTTGCCACATTTTTTCTCGTGGCAGCACACGCTTAATGCTACAATTTGGTTCGTGGGGATAGCTTAATACAACAACCATCAAAATCGTGGCGATTGGTTGTTTGTGGCGATAGGCATTTGTGACAATAGCCTATTCCAACAGCACTTGTTTCCGTGGCGCATGGCCTTCCGAGGCAATAGCCAATTGTTGCAATAGACCCAAACCCTATAACAACAACTCTTGTTTTCATGGATACACCTCTTTCATCACCAACTCTATGTTTGTGGCATTAATTTATGACAATAACTCTCCAAACATGGTAACAAAAAATTGGTATACTTCAAATAGTAGTGGAACACCATTTAGGTGTGCCACTTAAAACATATAGTTGGGCACCCTCTAGGTGCTCCACCTATATAGTGCACTGCTAGTAGCAAAGCTGGTGCCCCGCTAGTAGTGTATATGGAAAACAAAAAATACTCCAAATTTACAAAATACAACCTAAAAGGAAAAAAGAATTTAAAAACAAGAAATGAAATTAAATCATACTTTTTATTAAAGTAAGAATATTACAACGTATTTATAAGTATCCAATAAAAGGAAAATAAAAGAAGAGACTAAAACTACTCTTCTAGTAATCTTATCTTCTTTTTCTTCACTTTATCTATGCAAAATGGAACAAAAATAAAGAAACATGATCAGATTCTACCTGTAATAGAGATATTCTTCTATAACAGATAGAATATCAATTTCCAAAGACCAATAGCTAGAACCCATCAATAAGTAGCATAGATGGTGAAATAAACCACCAGAGAGTAGCACATAGAAGAACTAGATCATATCCAAGTTAGATGTACAATCAAATTATGCTAGACCATGATCTGATCCACCATACTATAACATGTCACCAGCAGTGCAATACTATGGCTAATAACTATAGATCAAGCACACCACAGACACCAGGTGACCCAAAAAATGATAACCTAATAAATATGGAAACAAGCAAGCTCACATAGATGTGTACTTCAAACCTACAGCCAAATGTTGCATGGAAAGCTACAAGTTTAAATTCCTACATTCATATCATTAAAGCAAACATAGATGTGTGTTTCAAACCTATAGGACAATAAATGAATATTTAAACAAAAGTGCTAGTGGGCCAAGTAGCTTCTATCTTTTCCTTGATCATAAGAAGTCAATAAGTTACCATCACCTGAGTACTCTTAATTATCATTTTGCCAGTCATCAACTAATCTTATTGTAACATCCCAAAAATATTAAACTTAAATCATCAAACTCTAATCATCAAATTTAGGGTTAACAAAAACTTTTCCAATTAAAATATGAAAGCATTCATATGTGTATGTATTAAAATTTGGATTCTTTTGAAGTGCCATGATTCTGTGTTTCTTTGCTTGTAAAAGGATTCTTAGGTGAAATAAACATCATCTAAACAATCCCCAAACTTTTCCCAAAGACAGACAAATCAAAACAAACAAATTAAGTGAATGGTCACTTTGGCCAAATTAACTCCCATGCCTACTTTGGCTATCTCTAACTTTCAGAACTTAACAGAAACATGTATAGATCTTTGCACCCCTTGATAGTACTCATAACAAGGTACCAAGGCCCACCTTGTGATCATCCAAAAACATTTGAATGCATAGTTTAAATGATAGTTTAAAATTGAATCTATTTCATATGGGAAGATCCCACTATTTCAAAAACCACTCAAACAAGCTCAATTTTCAAAACCCAAGCATCCACAGAATCCTCAACACATGCCTAGCACACCCACCAAAAATATTTTCAAAATTCAAAACTTAAGTTCATGCGGCCATTTCATCAAACAGGTTGCAGATTCAAATCAACAAAATCACAAACACTATTTTGAGCAGTGTTTTGAGCCAACCTTGTTCCCTCTCTGGTTACACTAGCCTGAGTAGATCATCTAGCAATCTTAACTAAGCTCTAGCACCACTGTAAGCTCACCAATGTCATCAATGGTGAACAGGACGAGAGCACCCATGTCACCCAGTGTGGACAGCAAGCTAGGAGAAGAACTAGCCATGCCAACCTTGTCTGGGAGGTAACCCATGCCTCACCGCCCCCTCTCGACCAGCCCTAGCTCACAGACAGCGGCCAGAACCGCCAGGAACACCGCGCCCGCGCCGCTGTCGACCATGCCGATGCGCACCGCAGAGCACGCACCGTTCCCACGCAACCCGACCACCTCGAGCCCTCGCCGCCTGCCAGCATGCACCCCACCATCCCAGGAGACCACCAGACATGCCCATTTCACCGCCCGTACCCCGTAGCCACCGCTCGCCGCAGAGTTCGCCGCCTCTGCCTTGCAGGGCATCGCGCGTTCCCGACCATTTGCCACCGCCCCTACAGGCACATTTAAACCTTAGAGCATCGCCAGGAGACCGTTCGTCGATCGCCAACCTCGGCCATGCCTCTAACCGCCCGTAGCCGTGTCGCCACCGTCGCCTGCCCATCCCTCTCGGTCTCGCCGTCGAGCCTATAAAAGGAGAACACCCCCGCTCGATTTCTTCACACCATCTCAATCCCCTCACCTCACTGATCGTTTCACCCCTTAGCCGGAGCAAGGCGAGCAGCACATCGCCGGAATTTGGCCGGATCTCGCCGCTGCAGAGGAGAAGAGGAGCCGTTGATTTCGACCACAAGCGGAGCTACCGCGACCACCCCTGAGTTCGCCATCGTCGACTTTGTTGTTTGCCCGCCTCGCCGTCGTCACCGGAGCCCCGATATGCCCCCTATGAACCCCCACCGAGCCGCTAGGGTTCGAGCTCGCCGGTGACCTGTTCATCGTCGACGACGACCCTCAGCCGTCGATCTTCATTCTAATCCAACGCACCACATCGCCCCGTACCGCTTCGCGTTTAAAGAGCCACTGCCCAGTAGACCCCTCGTCAGTTGCGCCCCGCGCTGCGGAGTGACACTGGGCCATCCCGTTACCCTTCCCGCGCAGCCCACTCGTTTGAATTTAGCCTTTTCTATTTATATTCAAACACAGTTCTGTACCCAGTTTCAAAAATCAACCCAGCTCGATTCAGTAAACCAAATTGAATGAAACCAATTTTGTTAGCAAGATATTGAAATGCTTAATCCAAGCCCGTTGGATTCAAATCATTTGGATCTATAGATCAACCTTGGTAAAATAACAAGGCAGAAGCTTTTCTGCATTCAAACATTTTTCAAATTTAAACCATAATAGCTTTTGAGTTGATTCCAACTCTCAAAAATCACACTGGATCATACCTTTCAGAATATATAAAAATATATGGGTTTACTTACAGAAATAATGTTCAAGTAATAAAATAATGCCACATAGGCATTTCTAGTCACTTATTTTATTTAAAATAAAAGGTTAAACCTTATTAAATTGTGACACCACTTTAAATCACATTCTCATGTACTGAAATATGTGGTGATGACATGTGTCAACATGATCCCATGTTTGAGTTGGAGAATATTAAATCTTAAGTAGTTTTTCAATGAGTAGAAATTACTTTTCTAAAAATAAATAAATAAGATAAATGCTTTATTCTTGTGATGTTAGTGATGATGCTAGATCATCTATAGAACCCCTTTGTGTGATGATTGAAAGTAGTTAAGTATTGTTTGGTGATTGTGTACCTCGTATTTATTCATAGACGCTAGTACCGACCAAGGATACGAGGAGGAAGGAGGATACTACGAAGAAGAAGCCGAGGAAAACTTCAACCACTACTCTGCACAAGGCAAGCTAACACTTGCAAGATACTCTACTTTAGCAAGCCTAATACTACTAGTTGAATGAGCAAGCTATTAACCTTGCAAGACTAACACTTGCAATTATGAAAGTTAGATAACCTATGCAATGCACTAAGCATGCTTGGTTAGACACATTTGATGATACCCAATCCTAGTTTTACTTGCAAGCTTTCTACTTTATTTCTTTATCAAAGCTATTACTTAGAGCTTACTTAAGTGAATTGTAGATTCTAGGAAGATAATGGAAGGTCGCATAAAGAGCATTAAATTTGGCCTAAGCTAGATAATCTTGATGTCATCCTAGGACATGAGATTGAACTTAGTTAAACTCCACTAGTTTACCACCCCTCATTAGTACTTACCCCCACTTGTAGATGCTAGTGCTAAGCATAAAACTTGATCAACTTTAGATGGGAATACTTGGTGGAAAATGGTTATGAAAACCTTGGAATGATGGATCATTCTACTGAGATGTTTTGACATGTGTTTCCGAACACCAGATGATTTTGATGATGAAAATGTTGAGGCATGAGCCTTAGCCCTTTATAAAACTGATGGTTGTCTGGATGCGATACCATTCCAATTTTACCGTACAACCACAATACCCAAAAATTGGGTAGGGATTGACTGGAAACTTATATACCTTAGTATTGGTTCCCTCACGGCCAAGGTCTGAGTTGAGGCTACCTTGTGAATATTGTCCACCTGTGCAGTACCCAAGATGACAGTTAGTCATGGTTGGGAGACCAAACTCACAGGAGAGGTGCCTATACTAGGGCGTGTAATTGAAAGGTTAGGATTGATTATCCGCATACTGAGTATGGTGAATTCAGGATTTGTTTGTAACTACCTCGGTGAATTACGCTCTTAGTTACAAGCCTGGATGAGCGGAAATGGTTAAAATAGTACGGTGGGGCCAAATGCCACTCACAGGTAGACCTTTCGGCCGTCCTAACCATTTCCAAACATCGGGACAAGAACGAGCGGCGTAATCGGCAGGCGAAGGGATCAACTACATACACAAATGAGTATGTATGCAAGCCACCATACAACAGTCCTCAGAGCCATTCCATCTAAAAGAAATAGAAATATTGCAACACCATACGGCAAGATCCAAATATCCTAGATAGATATAATAGTTTAGGATATCTCCTCATACATCAAACATCAGAGTATCAGGCGGAAGCGGAAAACAAGATCCGAGTACGGATAAGAAGCAAATCGGCATAAGATGCCCCGTAAATAAACACATCCCGCCCACAGATCTCACGGATCCCCGTTCCCGGAATCTCTACACCGAGTGGTCGTTGCCCACATCGTCCGTCTCCTCCACCCAGTATCCATCTTGCGAGTAAACCTGTTCATCTGAATCAAACAATTTATCGTGTGAGACCCTAGGGGTACTCAGCAAGTCTTTATGCCTCTAAAGGGGACACAACCTGGGGTGACGCAATTGCAGCAAAAGATAACACCTAACAATTCTATAGATACTCGCTACCCATCCGCCTAACCAAAGATAGACGGATGTCCGTGAATTAATAACAACAGTTATAACAGTAATATTAACAGATCCATCCTCCTCCTCGCTTACCAACGAGGAAGCGGACGAACAGCCCCCCATCCGTTGGCAGTTTTATTATCCATTCCATGAGTGTTGCACTATTTACTAGTCAGGTACTTAGTCAGTTTAAAAACGGTACTTTAGTTATACTTGTCTATGATCGAGAAACTGTGCTCCAAGTCGTCCATAACCGCGGACACGGCTTTCAGAAAGATTTACCCTGCAGGGGTGCACAAATAGCAACACACACTCGATCAACCTCGGAAAAACCAAATCAAAACCCAACGAGGCATTCACGACAAAGCGATCACAGGATTCAGAAATGTTTCAGGGGGCCACCCCATTAAGCTACCCGCAACGAAGTTGGCCGGCTCCGAGACGGACTCAAGGTTTGCGTCAATGGCTGTAAACGACTGGGAACCCGAAAGTGTGACTGGGCTTGTCGATACCGCGAAAACACTCCGCATCCAAAACAGTACAGTTGCTCCTCGCACAATCTTAATTAAAGCAGTAAAGCATGGCATAAGTACAGGATAGTAATAAAGCCCCAAACTACTTTGTGGCCCCAAGAAATAAGAATGAATCAAGCTCTGGCTCAGGAGGGTTCATAAGCCTCCCGGATGTGGATAGCGCGAATATTCAAGGAACAGGAATCAAGTACTCGGGGTCCTACGGGACACAAGTGAGCATGAATAACCAAATAGCAGATATTGCTCACCGGTGCCACTTCCATTAGTTATCCCATTACTACTCAGGTTAAGTTGTATATGTACCTCGTTATCCATTAGACACTCACATACCCTACACATGCTGTTCTACGACCCGCATGGCTCAAACAACTCCTGTAGTAATGGCTCATGGGATGGAGGAACAAGCTTCGGTGGGGTTGAAATGTAAAGGCTATGCAATACTTGGGATTCAGTTTAATGCAATCGCGACTCAATGATGCAAGAATAAGATAGAGGCAATAGGTACTATATGTATGCAAGCATGTGGTAGTGCTTGCCTGGCAGCTCGGTTGAAGCGAGGGATGGATCTGGGTAGTGCTCCTGGGTTTCTTGATATATCCCCTGCTCAGCGTCTATTCGAAGAAAAACCAAACACACAAGGGCCAACATAAATAAAGTGCACAAGCATATGAATAAAATGCGACAAGCAAACAATCATGCCATGATGAATGATGCACAATTTGCATGGCAATAATGTAGCATGGCATGGGTGAGGTGTGGAGTACAAGAATAAAGCATTTTATGGAGTTTTAGTCACCTTTTATCCTCAAATAAGTTGCTGTATACTTTATATTTATATGATGCATGCTGCAATTTAGAACATGGAATGCATAGATAGAACGGGCTCGTCGCGCTGATCGATTTAGACATATTATTTGTCAAATTTGGATTTATAAAACTTAAGATATTAATTAATTAAGAAAAAGGGCATTTTATTGTAATTTTGATCAACTCGAAAATTAAAGTGCTCAAATAATATTTTGAATAGCATATTTGAAATCCTCACATTTTTCTGATTTCAAAACATATATTATTTGTATTATTTGGATTTATAAATCAAAAGTTATTTAAAATAGATTGAATTTGAATTTAAAACAAATTTTGGAGAAGATTTGAATAAAAACAGACTCAGCGAAAACAACTTTTGTTACTCAGGCAAATCTAGCCACGGTCACTGACGGGTGGGCCAGCGGCTGACTGGGACACACACGTTCGGGAATTGTTTTTCTCACCACGGCGCTTCCTAGCCACAGAGGGTGACAGATGGGCCCGGTGGCTACGGCCCACGTGACAGCGACTAAACCCGCAGTGGCTGACAAGCGGGGACGCGATGGAGTGCGGGTTGAGAGTTACGAAAACCGGAGTGCCTTTTTGCAAAAAGCACGCAGCGGCTGGCAGGTGGGGTCGGCGGGACCGCGGGTTGAGCGCGAGAAAAACAGAGGGGCCACCTACAAAATGGCGCCAGGTACTGTGGATCTTCTCCACCGGACGGATCTGTCTGACGCGCGGCACGGCGAGACGGGGGCTCGAACTGGGGACCTGGGGTACGCGCGCGGAGGCGGCAGCCACTGCGGTAGGTGGGGGACGTTGCTAGGAGGGGATGGGCGGCTAGATGAGTGGTTCGTGTCGTGGAGGTGTGCAGACGCCCGTGCCCGGCGACGCACCGAGAGTGCCCGACGGAACGCACGGCGCGACCAGGCAACGTCGAGGACGATGAGGATGTCAGGGAGAGAGTTTGGCTTACCGCGAAGCTGCTGGCGGTGGTGGTTCGGGCAGCGGAGCGATCGATCGTCGACGTAGCAGGCAGCCGACCGGAGTTAGGGTTTGCGGTGGCGTCGGCGTGCAGCGTCTGCGGGGGCGGTCTCCTTCTCGGCTCCGTGTACGAGGCGACGCAGGGTGCTCCTCCAGCCATCGCCAACAACCTACTGCTCGCCTACGCCTCCTGGATCGACGGGAGATGGTGGAGACCGATGGTGGCCGGCGATGGGGTAGGTGGTTGAAGGGGAAGACAGGGAGGAAGGGGAGCAGCCTGGGGAGATCTGGGAGAGGACGAGGAGACGTGAGAGGGAGGTAGATAGCAGAGGGAGAGGGGAGGGTGCCATGGGGGAAAGGTGGAGGAAAAGGTGGTCTCGGCCACCTTTTGCTTCTCCCTCTCCTCACGTGCTCGGGCAGGGCTCGGCCTGGGTGTGGCTGCAGCTGGGCCAGGGCGAGGACAGGGCAGAGAGGAGGCTCGGGTGGGGCAGCTGGCAGAGAGAAAAAGAGAGAGGAGGGAGAGGCTCAGGCAAGCTAGGCTAGCCTCGGCTAGGGTTTAGGATTGGGGGGTAGATGGGGTAGCTAGGTGGGGCCTGCATGGCATAGAGAAAGGGAGAGAGGCCGAGAGAGAGGGTCGGGTAGCTAGGGTTAGCTAGGGAGGGGTGGCTCGGGTTAGCTAGGTGGAGGGCTTGGTTAGGGTTTTGTTAGGGTGGTTCGAGTTGGTTAGGGTAGAGAGTGGGGGTAGATCAAGGGGTGGTGGTGATGGCTTAGAGAGGAAGGTGAGGGTTAGAGATGGGCATAAGATATAACCTTAAATGATCATGCATGGATGAGGTGATGGTTTAAAAGAGGGTAAGGCTTGATACACATGACAAGGACAAAGAGCAAGAGGAGGAGATGCAAGAGAGAGAGAAAGAGATGTTTAACAAAAGGGAAGATCCACTCAACCAAAGGGAAAACAAAAGGGGAAAAGATGGTGGTGAAGATTTGCATGGCCCATGCATGTGTAATAAATGCCATGTTTTATTCTTGTGAAAACAGAATAACTAATCATGGCATTTGTGCATATGCACTCCAAAATATGGAATAAAGCCAAGCTAAAAGAATTAAAAGGATGCCCCATGTGGAGTAGATGGAGATGACCATATTTGAATAAAAAATGGGACATGCTAGTGTGTATGTGCCACTAGGTATTTAGTAAGCCCAAAAATATCCCAACATGAGAATAACCCCAAAACAACCCATATGGGAGATAGAAAGGTTCCACTCACAAGGCATGCATAGGTGGCTCCACATATCACTAATGTGAAAACAACATGATGCTAATATGAGAGCATGTGGAAAAATAGAATTGGATCCATCCCCACCCACATGAGCTAGAGGGGAAACCAAATAAGTTGCAATGCTCATATATGGTGGAATGGTGGAATGATGGGGTGATGACAAGAAAGGTGGTGGAGTTAATAAAAGATATGCCCCCAACTCAACTTGGGCATCAATCATTTATCAAGAAGCAAATACAATATATCAAGAGGCAAATACAATTAATAATGCATATGAGAGAAGATCCAAAATGAAAAGGGTTTACTATGATGCTCAAATGCAAGGTGGCATGATGACATGAGCATGATATAATTATGATGCAACAATTATATATTGGAAGTAGCATTTATATAGACTAGGCTAGTAGCATTGCAATTGTTAGACAATTGGGATGCTACATTGTTCCTGATGGATGTATCGAATGTTGTGGTGAAAGTGTATAATCTCTGTAGAGTGTCAAACTATTCGAATAGCCGCGTCCACGGTTATGGACAGTTGGAGTGGCCATACTGTTCCCCCGTCAGATGTTTTCAAAAAGACTTGTGAAACGAATGGAGATTTTGACTTGACCACAACAGAGTTGTGATATGAAATACAAGTTCCCTCTTAGGTGTTATAAAATTTCAACTAGCTTTTCTTGCTTCTGAACTTAGTGGAGGTAAATCTGGCTTTTTGCAAAACAACCCTAGAGCTTAGTTTCCTATTACAAAAACCCCCTTCACTTGTTGGTATTAGTTTGCGAGTACTTAAAGAGTACTCATGGTTTTGTCCCTGGCTATTCCCATGGCCAGACTATGATGAAGAGTACCAGGATGATGGACCCCGGGAAGGTTACGACAACTAGGATCATCTCCCATCGTCAGCATTGCCTGTGACCCCGAAGATGGAGTTTCGCCTACGCTACCTTTATTATTACGTATTTCCGCTGCCTGAGTTGTATTAAGAACTGGATCATGAGATCCTTATTTGTGTAAGACCTTATGTATGGTTTTTAATGGATGATGTACTGTGGTATCCAATTCTGTTATGTCTCGCAAAAATGGTAATCCTGGGATTGCGATGTATGGCATAACAGGCATCTAGGATTAAAAATCCGGGTGTTGACACTTATCTCTCTAGAACCAACATTTTCTTCAAAATAATTCGAGTGAGTAGTAGCTAATCAATCCCTAAAAAGTAGTTGTAGGCAAGAACAGAAGTCAACATCGAGCACAAAGCTACTCCTACCATTTCAAACAAGCATAATATGTTCTCCATGTAGGGTTTGCAACATAGAAAACAAAAAATTTCCTACGATGGGAACAACTAAGTACCAAGATCTATCTAGTAGATACAAGCAACGGGTGGATATACATCCATAGAATACATACCCTCGAAGACCGAATAGCGTTAACGAGGTTGAAATCGTGGATGATGTAGTCGAACGCTTGCCGATCTCAAGATCGTGATGAAGTCCATCTGGTCCAGCCGGTCCAGCACCATCAAGTCCAACACCGCAAAGAAGTGGTGCATCCGTGATCGCACACACGTCCGAGGTACCCCGATAACCTCCGCATCCTCGCTCCAGCGAAGCAGCAGAAGCAACAAATCCTTCCAGAAAAATCCACCGGGAATATGTATCTCGCTGATCCGAGACCATGGGATAATTCTAAAGGGGGGAGAGAGATCCTTCGAAGGAGGTGTGAGATGAGAGGAGGGAGTGGGGTGACTTTTATAGGGAGAGGGGGGAAGCCCCCTCCCATGGCGTGGCAGCCATGGAGGTGCCCTCATATCTTCCACATTCATGTGGGTGGATCTCCCACTTACATAAATGGCCACCCACTCAAAATTCCACTCACCTCCATTAAATTTCCACCAAATTTAATTCAATCTCTCATTAAATAAAACTCTTTTATTTATTTATTCAAAATTTTGTCAATTACTTTAATTAAAAATTATTCACATAAAACCCCTTGCTAGTATGAAATTTCACATATAGAACTAGTTTCAGCAATTTCAACCAAAACACTTCCGGTGTCTAGTGAAATAAATTCATGTGCTTTTTTTTCTTTCTCTGGCATATTATTTTCTCCAAATGGTGTCGGTATACCTTAAGTGTGTGACCCTATGGTTCGTGAATAATGTAGACATGATCTAGACCCTCTCTGATCAATAATCAATAGCGGTACCTGGAGATCCGTACTGACTTCCACACATTTAACGATGACTTATGTGATCGTGTAAACCTTATACGCATGTAACTCAATTCCTCTGTCTCGCGATATATTACATGTCCGAGATTCGATCATCGGTATCTTCTGAAGGGTTTCGCGGCATAGTAAATCAAAATTTTCTACGGATGCGAACAGAGGGAAAGCCAAGATCTAATCTAGGAGATGCAAACAACGAGAGATTGGATTAGATCTTCATACCCTTGAAGATTCACACAGCGGAACGTTCGTCGGAACGTGGGTGATGTAGTCGTACTCGCTTCTCCTCCTCGCGATCCGATCCGATCTAGCACCACAAGTGGCGGTGCCTCCGTGAGATGCACACGTGCAGCACCTCTACGTCTCCTCCTTCCTCGGACCAGCAAGTATGGTGGAGAGACGGATTGGATCTACAACACGACGGCGTGGTGTATATGGTGCAGAATTTCTGCAGCAGGGCTTCGCCTACAAACAATCGGGAGGGAGAGAGGAAGGGCAGCAGGGCGGCTAGGGTTGGAGAGGAAGGTGTAGGGGGGTGGTGCGCCCCCATACCTCTATATATAGAGGGGTGGGCGCAGCCCTAGCCCCTCCCCCAAGCCAAAACGGCGGCCCCAAAGGAGGAGGAGTGGGGGGCAAGGAAACCCCCCCTTCTAGAAGCTCTATCTAGGGTTTAAACCCTCTTTGGCCGGCTGGGCCCTATGGGGCCTTGTGCCCCTGGCCCAATGCGGCCAGGGCACTCCCTCATAGGCCCATGCCCCCTCCCGGAAGGTGGGGCCACGTTGGTCCCCTTCCGGAAGGTTCTATAAGCTTCCGGTACAATACCGATTAACCCGGAACAATTCCGAACTCCAAAAACTGCACTGCCTTATATGAATCTTATTCTCCGGACCACTCCGGAACCTCTCGTGATGTCCCGGATCCCATCCGAGACTCCGAACAAAAACTCATAAACCAATTATCCAATCTATCCTAGCGTCGAGACACGTTAAGTGTGTGACCCTGCGGGTTCGAGAATATGCAGACATGATCTTCTATCAATAATCAACAGCGGGGTCTGGAAACCCATATTGACTCCCACACATTCATCGATGATCATATCGGATGAACCACGATGCCAGGATTCAATCAATCCCATATATATATTCCCTTCGTCTCGTGATATTTTACTTGCCCGAGATTCGATCGTCGGTACCGTCATACCTAGTTCAATCTCATTCACAGCAAGTACTTTACTCGTTCCGTAATCCGATATCACCTTGTGATTAACTCCTTAACCACATGCTTGCAAGCGGTGTTGATATCGATTACCGAGTGGGCCCGAAGTATATCTCTCCTACTTGGGAGGGACAAATCCCATCTCGATACATACAACCCAACAGATACTTTCCGATCACCTGAGAGACACCTTTATGATCACCCTCTCATAGGATGACGTTTGATGACCTCAAAGCTTTCTTCCGATACCAGGGAGTTGTATTATCTCATGGTCTAAGGAATACAATATTTGACATAAGAAAAGCTTCGCAAAGACGAATACGATGACACGATCTAATTGCTTCGCTTAGTTTGGGTCTGTCCACCATATCATTCTCCCAATGATATGATCTCATTATCAATTGACAACTCATGTCTATGGTTAGGAAACCTTAACCATCATTGATCAATGAGCTAGTCCATAGAGGCGTACTAGGGACACGGTGTTGTTCACAAACCACACAAGTATTAAAGTTTCCGCCTAATACAATTCTAGCATGGAATATAAACATTATCATGAACAAGAATTATAATAATAACAGCTTTATTATTGCCTCTAGGGCATAATTCCAACAGTCTCCCACTTGCACTAGAGTCAATAATCTAGTTTACATTTGGCAACAATCTCACACCCATGGCACTGAGGCGCTGATCATGTTTTACACGTGGAAGAGGTTTAGTCAATGGATCTGCGACATTTAGATCTGTATGTACTTTGCTAATCTTCAGATCTCCATCTGCTATATAATCTCGGATTATATGAAACTTGCGGTTGATATGCTTGGTCTTTGGATGATATCTTGGTTCCTTAGCGAGTGCTATGGCTCCAGTGTTGTCACACAATATCTCCAGTGGGTCCAATGCACTTGGAACCACGCCAAGCTCAGTGATGAAGTTCCTGATCCAAACTCCTTCACTTGACGCTTCTGCAGCAGCCATGTATTCCGCTTCTACTGTAGATCCAGCGATCACGCTTTGCTTGCAGCTTCTCCAGCTCACAGCTCCTCCATTCAAAATATACACGTATCCTGTCTGAGATTTAGAATCATCCTTGTCGGTGTCAAAACTAGCGTCGACGTAACCTTTTACGACGAGCTGTTCATCACCCCCATAGACTAAGAACATTTCTTTAGTCCTATTTAGGTACTTTAGGATGTTCTTCACGGCTGTCCAGTGTTCCACTCCTGGATCACTTTGATATCTGCTCGTCAAACTAAGAGCATTGGACACATCCGGTCTAGTACACAGCATGGCATACATGATAGAACCTATGGCCGAGGCATAAGGCACTTTGCTCATAGCTTCCCTATCATTTACCGTAGCTGGACACTGAGCCTTGCTCAATATCTTACCTGACAACATAGGCACTGAACCTTTCTTTGCCTTATACATTCTGAACCTTTTCAGAACTTTGTCTAGGTATGTACTCTGGCTTAAAGCTATCAGGCATCTTTGTCTATCTCTATAGATCTTGATGCCCAATATATAAGCAGCTTCACCTAGGTCTTTCATTGAAAAACACTTGTTCAAATAACTCTTCACATCGTTAAGCATGTTAATGTCATTTCCAATAATCAATATGTCATCCACATATAGTACCAGAAACTTCACCGAGCTCCCACTCACTTTCTTGTAGATGCAAGCTTCGTAGCAATTTGGAACAAATCCAAAGCTCTTGATCACTTGATCAAAACGAAGGTTCCAACTCCGAGATGCTTGCTTCAGTCCATAAATGGAACGCTGAAGTTTGCATACTTTATCAACATCCTTAGGATCGACAAAACCTTCGGGTTGCATCATATACAACTCTTCATCAATGTTGCCATTGAGGAACGCAGTCTTGACATCCATCTGCCATATTTCATAATCATGAAATGCAGCAATTGATAATAAAATCCGAATGGACTTAAACATCGCTACGGGAGAGAAAGTCTCATCATAGTCAACACCTTGAACTTGTTGAAAACCTTTTGCGACAAGTCGTGCTTTATAGACGGTAACATTACCATTCGCGTCCGTTTTCTTCTTGAAGATCCATTTGCACTCAACGGCCTTTCGGTCGCTAGGAGGGTCCACCAAAGTCCATACTTGGTTTTCGCTCATGGATCCCAATTCGGATTTCATGGCTTCTAGCCATTTCTCAGAGTCTGGGCTCATCATTGCTTCCTCATAGTTCGTAGGTTCACTGTCTTCTACTAACAAGACAGTCAAGACAGAGTTGACGTACCACTCAGGAGGGGCACGCGACCTTGTCGACCTGCGACGTTCAGTAGCAGCATCGTCCGAAGCTTCATGATCCTTGTCATTAGCTTCCTCTATTGTTGGTGCAGGCGGCACTGGAACAATTTCAGGTGCTGTGTTACTCTCCAATTCAAGAGAAGGTTCAACAACCTCGTCTAGCTCTACTTTCCTCCCACTCACTTCTTTCGAGAGAAACTCCTTCTCAAGAAAGGAACCGTTCTTTGTGACAAACACTTTGCCTTCGGTTCTGTGATAGAAGGTATACCCAATAGTTTCCTTAGGGTATCCTATGAAGACGCATTTCTCCGCTTTGGGTTCGAGCTTGTCCGGCATCAACTTCTTGACGTAAGCTTCGCATCCCCAAACTTTAAGAAATGACAACTTAGGTTTAGCACCAAACCATAGTTCATACGGTGTCGTCTCAACGGATTTAGATGGAGCCCTATTTAAAGTGAATGCAGCGGTTTCTAATGCATAACCCCAAAATGATAACGGCAAATCAGTAAGAGACATCATTGATCGGACCATATCTAATAGGGTTCGGTTCCGGCGTTCAGACACACCATTGCGCTGTGGTGTTCCGGGTGGCGTGAGTTGCGAAACGATTCCGCTTGCTTTAAGATGCGTGAGAGAATCGTAACTCAAATATTCACCTCCACGATCGGATCGTAGAAACTTAATCTTTCTGTTACGATGGTTCTCCACTTCATTCTGAAATTCCTTGAACTTTTCAAATGTTTCAGATTTATGTTTCATTAAATAGATATACCCATACCTACTTAAGTCATCGGTAAAAGTGAGAAAATAGCGATATCCACCACGCGTCGAAACACTCATCAGTCCGCATACATCGGTATGTATGATTTCCAACAAGTCCGTTGCTCGCTCCATCATACCGGAGAACGGTGTTTTGATCATCTTGCCCATGAGGCATGGTTCGCATGTGTCAAATGATTCAAAATCAAGAGACTCCAAAAGTCCATCAGAATGGAGTTTCTTCATGCGCTTTACACCAATATGACCTAGACGACAGTGCCACAAATAAGTAGTATTATCACTATCTACTTTGCATCTCTTAGCCTCAATGTTATGGATGTGTGTTTCATCCCTTTCAAGATTTAGAAGAAATAAACCATTCATAATAGGTGCATGACCATAAAAGATGTTACTCATATAAATAGAACAACCATTATTCTCTGATTTAAATGAATAACCGTCTTGCAATAAACACGATCCAGAAATAATGTTCATGCTCAACACAGGCACATAATAACATTTATTAAGGTTTAAAACTAATCCCGAAGGTAAAACTAAGGAGAGCGTGCCGACGGCCATCACATCAACTCTTGATCCATTGCCAACGCGCATCGTCACCTCATCCCTCGCAAGCCGCCGTCTATTCCGTATCTCCTGTTTCGAGTTACAAATATTAGCAACTGAACCAGTATCAAATACTCAGGCACTACAACGAGGGCTAGTAAGGAAAACATCAATAACATGTATATCAAATATACCTTTGATGGTGCCAGCCTTCTTGTCCGCTAAGTACTTCGGACAGTTGCGCTTCCAGTGACCCTTGTCCTTGCAATAGAAGCACTCAGTGTCCGGCTTAGGACCAGACTTGAGCTTCTTCTTAGCAGGGGCAACGCGCTTGCCGCCGCCTTTCTTGAAGGGCTTCTTTGCACCCTTACCTTTCTTAAAGGAGGGATTGTTGACCATCAACACATGATTATCCTTCTTGATGTCCACCTCCGCAGCCTTCAGCTTTGCGAAGAGCTCGGCAATCGTATCAGTGGAACCAGTCTGATTATGAGTCACTACAAAACTTTTGTAGCTGGGAGGGAGTGATTGCAGAACCCTGTCAATCTTGAGCTCCTCTGGAATCGTGCATTCCAGTTGCTCAAGGCGTTGAGTGTAGCCCGTCATCTTAATGGCGTGCTCACTAACAGAACTCCCTTCCTCCATTTTGCAGTTAAAGAACTTCTCAGAGATCTCATATCTCTCAGAACGGGCCTGAGTCTGAAACATGGTTTTCAGCTCTTCGAGAATCTCAAAGGGCCCGGGATAGTCTTCAAAACGATTTTGAAGTTCCGGTTCCATAGCAAACAACATGGTGCTCTTAATCACACCATAATCATCTTTGCGCGACTGATAGATAGCTTTCTCATCATCCAGCGCAGTTGCAGTAGGGGGGTCACCTAACGCTTTCCCAAGGACATAGTCCTTTTGACCGCCAGAGAGAATGATTCTTAGATTGCGGAACCAATTGGTGAAGTTAGACCCATTGTTCTTAAGCTTTTCTTTCTCAGCAAAAACGTTGAAGTTGAAGTTGGAATTAGCCATGTGATCTACAATATTTGCAAGTACAAATTAGACTATGTTCATGATAACTAGTTTAACTTTTAATCAAATTACTAGATGAACTCCCACTAAATTCAACATCCCTCAAGTTGTTTAGTGAACACGATCCAAATTCACCACACCTAATCCGATCTTCACGAGAAGAGATGTGGTTTCAATGGTGGACAACGAAGTGTCGATCATATCATTCATATGACTCATGCTTAACCTTTCGGTTCATGTGTTCCGAGGCCATGTCTGTACATGCTAGGCTCGTCAAGTAAAACCCAAGTATTTCCGCGTGTGCAAAACTGGCTTGCACCCATTGTATGTGAGCGTAGAGTCTATAGCACCCGATCATCACGTGATGCTTGGACACGACGAACTTTCGCAACGGTGCATACTTGGGGAGAACACAGTTTTATCTTGATCTTTAAGTGAGGAATCATCTTATAATGCTACCGTCGCGATCTAAGCATAATAAGATACATAAAAGGATAAACATCACATGCATATAACTTTATGTGACATGGTATAGCCAATCTTCGCGCAATGATCTCCATCTTGTGCGTGCCGGCATGATCTCCATCACTCCACCATGATTGCCTCCACCACGAATAGCAACTACAACTATTGCTAACTACTTAGCGATAAAGTAAAGCTATTACATGGCGTATAAGAAGTTGACTCGCATGTCATACACAATTATAAAGACAACCATATGGATCCTGCCGGTTGTGTACTCATCGACATGCAAGTCGTGAAACATTACAAAACATGATCATCGCATACATTATACACATCACATCTTGGGCCATACCATATCACAGAAAACACTCCCTACAAAAACAAGTTAGACGCCTCTACTTTGTTGTTGCATGTTTTACGTGGCTTATGGGAGTAGATGCTAAGAACGATTCTTACCTACGGAAAGCCACAACGGTGATATTATGGTTGCCAAACTCCGGTGTTAATCCCATGACAACTATAGTGACAGAAACTGACATCCACCAGCCGCATGTGTGGAACAAGCCACACGTCAAGTGCGGAGCCGGTCTCGCGAACGACGTCGCGTAAGGTTGGCCTGGACCGCTTCAATCTCACTATCCCGCGTCATAAGAAGAACACAAACAAGAGTCTTGCAACAGAAAACATCAACGCCCGCAACAACCATGTTGCGTTCTACTCGTGAAACACATCTACGCATAGATCTAGCTCTGATACCACTGAAGGGTTTCGCGGCATAGTAAATCAAAATTTTCTACGGATGTGAACAGAGGGAAAGCCAAGATCTAATCTAGGAGATGCAAACAATGAGAGATTGGATTAGATCTTCATACCCTTGAAGATTCGCATAGCGGAACGTTCATCGGAACATGGGTGATGTAGTCGTACTCGCTTCTCCTCCTCGCGATCCGATCCGATCTAGCACCACAAGTTGCGGTGCCTCCGTGAGATGCACACGTGCAGCACCTCGACGTCTCCTCCTTCCTCGGACCATCAAGTATGGTGGAGAGACAGATTGGATCTACAACACGACGACGTGGTGTATATGGTGGAGAATTTCTGCAGCAGGGCTTCGCCTACAAACAGTCGGGAGGGAGAGAGGAAGGGCAGCAGGGCGGCTAGGGTTGGAGGGGAAGGTGTAGGGGGGTGGTGCGCCCCCAGCCCTCTATATATAGAGGGGTGGGCGCAGCCCTAGCCCCTCCCCCAAGCCAAAACGGCGGCCCCAAAGGAGGAGGAGTGGGGGGGGGAAAGGAAACCCCCCTTCTAGAAGCTCCATCTAGGGTTTAAACCCTCTTTGGCCGGCTGGGCCCTATTGGGCCTTGTGCCCCTGGCCCAATGCAGCCAGGGCACTCCCTCATAGGCCCATGCCCCCTCCCGGAAGGTGGGGCCACGTTGGTCCCCTTCCGGAAGGTTCTAGAAGCTTCTGGTACAATACCGATTAACCCGGAACAATTCCGAACTCCAAAAACTGCACTGCCTTATATGAATCTTATTCTCCGGACCACTCCGGAACCTCTCGTGATGTCCTGGATCCCATCCGAGACTCCGAACAAAAACTCATAAACCAATTATCCAATCTATCCTAGCGTCGAGACACGTTAAGTGTGTGACCCTGCGGGTTCGAGAATATGCAGACATGATCTTCTATCAATAATCAACAGCGGGGTCTGGAAACCCATATTGACTCCCACACATTCATCGATGATCATATCGGATGAACCACGATGCCAGGATTCAATCAATCCCATATATATATTCCCTTCGTCTCGCGATATTTTACTTGCCCGAGATTCGATCGTCGGTACCGTCATACCTAGTTCAATCTCGTTCACAGCAAGTACTTTACTCGTTACGTAATCCGATATCACCTTGTGATTAACTCCTTAACCACATGCTTGCAAGCGGTGTTGATATCGATTACCGAGTGGGCCCGAAGTATATCTCTCCTACTTGGGAGGGACAAATCCCATCTCGATACATACAACCCAACAGATACTTTCCGATCACCTGAGAGACACCTTTATGATCACCCTCTCATAGGATGACGTTTGATGACCTCAAAGCTTTCTTCCGATACCAGGGAGTTGTATTATCTCATGGTCTAAGGAATACAATATTTGACATAAGAAAAGCTTCGCAAAGACGAACACGATGACACGATCTAATTGCTTCGCTTAGTTTGGGTCTGTCCACCATATCATTCTCCCAATGATATGATCTCATTATCAATTGACAACTCATGTCTATGGTTAGGAAACCTTAACCATCATTGATCAATGAGCTAGTCCATAGAGGCGTACTAGGGACACGGTGTTGTTCACAAACCACACAAGTATTAAAGTTTCCGCTTAATACAATTCTAGCATGGAATATAAACATTATCATGAACAAGAATTATAATAATAACAGCTTTATTATTGCCTCTAGGGCATAATTCCAACATCTTCATACCTAGTTTGATCTCGTTACCAACATGTACTCTTTTCTCGTTCCCGTGATATAACATTCTAGTGATTAAATCACTTGCTTGCAAGCTAACTAATGTGATATCACCGAGAGGGCCTAGAGTATATCTACCCGTCATCGGGATGGATAAATTCCTTGATCCATGAGCCTCAACATAACACCTTCGTAGCACTAAACCCATATTTCTAGTCACCCTGTTTTGGTGTGACGTGTGATGTTATCAAGATACTCTTCCGGTGTTAGTGATTGACATGATCTCATGGTCTAAGGACTAAGATTACTTCTTATGATGTTATAGCAATATAAACACAATGACCTTGATCGTAATGCTATACTTCGGATGAATGTTTATCACATCATTCCAATAATGTTGTGACATCGTTATTAACAACATCCAATGTCCATGATCAGGAAACCTTTGATCATCTTGTTAATCAACGAGCTAGTTTATAAGAGAGGCATAACTAAGAACTTTCTTTTTGTTTGTTAAACACACATGTATTAACGTTTCTGTATTAATACAATTATAGCATGCAAAATAAACATTTATCATAAATAAGGAATACGATAATAACCACTTTATTATTGCCTCTCGGGCATATTCCCTTCAGTCTCCCACTTGCACTAGAGACAATAATCTAGTTTAGAAACTTTGCGTATTGAACACCTATGGCTTTATGGTGTTCCATATACGCGATTACAGGTGGTTAACATAATCTACAGATCTAACGCTTTCAGGTCCGTGTGTATTTGCATGTCTTTGCATTTTCACGCATCACTCATTCTCCAATGAGATGGCATTGTATAAATTTGGTCTTTTGGTGAGACCTTTAGTTCCGTGGGGTTAAATCAGGTCAATACTATTGTCGTACAATATATCTTTAGTGTTTAGCCCATTGTGAAAAACACCTTAGTTTGATAACAAACTACTTGACACAAATGCCCTCCTTTGCTGCTACTATTGCAGTCATATACTTAGCCTTTTGTTGTAATATCCGTCATAATGTATTAACTTTCGAATTCATCCAAATCCATCATGGAATCCTTTCCATTACATTGTGCCACCCATAGTTTAAATTGAGATAAACTTAATTTGTATCTTGTGACAAAACTAGTATTATTTTTCAATGAACTATCTGTCTCTTATACAAATATAATATATTCTTAATTCTTCCAAAATATTATAAGAATATCCTTACTATCATCCAATGATTATTTCATGATTCATTCTGGTATATACTCATAATATTTAGAGCATAGGACATATCTGGATGTGTACATATCATGGTATGATTGATCAAATCATTCTTGTGAATTTACTCATCAAGTGTCAAAGTACCTGAATCTTGTTTCACTCATCAAGTGTTGATACACTTGAATATTGATTCAATTCTTTTCCATGTGACAAGAAACTTTTCTCGTCGTTTCCATATTGAATTCCTTATTAGCGTCAGAGTCTATCCATATAGACATTCATACTAAATATTTGGGTTTTGCCTAAGTCTTTCATCGAAATGAAATTCTCAACCTTTGTAAATAAAAGATACATCATTTCCAATCAACAAGATGTCCTTCACATATTGTATTAGAAATATGTCTCAGCGCTCCCACTTAATTTCTTGCAAATGCAAGCATCTTCATCATCTCCTGATGAAAACTCCTTTAACAGTTTCATCACGGTGAAGATTCCAACTCCGCGATGCTTATTTCAACCATTGAAGTTTGCATGCCCTTTTTAGCATCCTTTGAATTTACAAAACCCTTTGGATCGTGTCATGCACACGTCCTAGGTAACCATTCTATTAAAAGAACTTTGTTTTGTTTTTTCAATTACCATATACCAAGTTATATGTAGTGGTTTCTACATTAATCCGTCTAGACTAAATATCACTACGAAAGATCAAATCTTTTCATAGTCAACTCCTTGAACATTGTCGTAAAATACTTTACGATATGTCGAGTATTTCATAGATGTAAAACATCCATGTTTGTTTCTTTATAGATCCATATACGACCGATAGATTTTTACACCTTTCCGGAGGGTCTTCCAAATTCAAAAACTTGATTTCTCGTGTATGAAACTATCATGGATTTTATGGTTTCAAGCCATTTGACGGAGTCAGGACCCATTATCGATTATTTGCATGTAGTCGGTTCATCATTTTCAAACAATAATGATTTACTCTCAAATATTAGCATTTGATTGTTTATCCTACCTACTTGGTTCAATAAGAACTTACACCTCTGTGACCGCAACCTTTGAGGCACGTGAGCCATGAGCATTGTGGCTGCCTCCGAAACGGTTTCTGGCGCTGCGCAACTTAGCACATATAGCTAAGGTTCGTTAACCTTATCAAATTCTATTGTCTCCCACTTAACTTTTTGCGAAAAATTTCTTTTCCAAGAAACTTCACGTTTCAAGTGACAAACCCTTTTGGCCTCGGTGTTATGGAGGAATACCCAATGGTTATTCGAAATAACCTACAAAGACATGCTCATCCGACTTTGGTCATAAACATCTTACTTATGCTTAGCATACGAAAATTTAAGAAAGGACAACTTGGCTTTTACCCCAAACCATAACTTACATGGTGTCATTTCAATGGATAAAGATAGAGCTCTTTTTAGTGTAAAAGCGGTAGTCTCTAAAGCTTTAATCTTTTAAAATATAATGGCAGTTTTATAAATAACCCCTTTGATTCAACCATGTCAAACAAGGTTTCATTACAAATCTCAAATACTCCATATTCCTATGGTGTTTCCGGAGATGCAAATATAGGTGTTTTGCTAAACTTGCAACTCAAATAAATCCCTTTATGATAAAATCATAAATTATTTATTTTCTTGTTACAATGATTTTCCACTTCATCTTGAAAGTCTTTGAACGTTTTCAAAGATTTCATACTTCTTTCTCATTAAGTGAATATTCACTCAAATTTCCAGAGAGAGCATATGAAGTTGAAATCCATCGCTTACGACTACACACAATGGACTACATACATCGATATATATAAATTCCAATAATTTAGTCGATCGTTCTTCTTTGGCCTTTGAACGAAGTTTTAATTATCCCGAGGAAAGTCTCACAAGCATCATTTGATCAAATCAAAGACTCCAAAAATCCATGAAAATCGAGTTTCTTCATGTTTTCGTTCCAATGTAATTTAAACGACGATGTCACTTTGTAAGTGATCTTTCAATCATTTGTCTTGCGACATTTTAGCATTAGGTTTTATGGATATGATTTCTCCAACTAGATTTGTAAATCATCCATCTTATATGGAATACAGTAATTATTTGAACAATCTTTGTTCTCATAATACCTGATTTAAATAACTATTATTAAAACAAATCTTGAAGGCAAACTTTGATGTCAACGAGAAATACAAACAACGGTTTGTTTGTTTTCGATAAACATCATCACATATTCTCTTGCTAGTTACTTAGGTCATTGTAGTTCATAAATTGCGTCGTTCTGTATGTATTCAATACCCAAGAACCACATTGTTTAACAAGCAAAGAATACAACCATAACATGTATATCATCTATATACCTAAACTGGATATTTCCAGTCTTTTCTTTTCTGCCAAATATATTTCATAGATTCTCTTTCATCGTTCCGTTTCCTTTTAAAAGAATCTATCAACATCAAAAGTGGCACCATATACATGACACATAATCCAAAGCGTTTATATTCAAATACTAAGACCTTTGGACTTGCACTTTAATGTAGATCACCATCATCAAGTGATTGGCGTTCTTTCAAAATCCAATCTTTAGTAATCTTTTAGTGTAGTAAACACTTTACATACATCTTCTATTCATCCTTATCATGACGACTTTCATGATCACGCTAATGTAGCTTATAAAGGCGAATCGTGAGTATAACGTTACTTTCCAAAATCCTTTTGGATGATTAGGATGTCTAGCATCTCCAATCTTCGCAAATTCTCATCCAATATGAGAACATACATTATACTCTATCATATTACAACCAAAACATTGTTTCAAATATCATTATATCTGCCACACATTATGGTTTCTGAAACAATTCTTTCAGCTCCTAGATAAACTTGATATTTAAAACAATCAAGAATCATGGAGAAAAACATGATACTTTAGATACTAATACTGGAATTGTTACTCTCGATTTAATACTAATTATTAAATTTCACAGAGTAAACAAAGTTTGATGAAAGTTTGCAATAGGACTTTAAACTTTAGATTGACACTCAACACAATACGATACCAGTTTGTAAAGTAAATATCCAGAATTCTATAGTTTTATGATCTCAGTTACAACTAATCATAAAGTGGTGAACGAATGCCAATGACTACAACAAATTATGAAAATTCACTTTGATTTAATTTATGATAAAATAAGTTCTACTAATCCAAATTAGAAATGAACTCACACTCAAAAACGACATTCCTCGTGTCTTTTTGGTGATTACATGAACCAAATCCTCTACACCAAGTCCGATCATCACGTGAGTCGGTGTAGCTTCAAAGGCGAGCATCTAAATGGTCATCATATCAAAACATATGACTCATGCTTAACCTTTCGGTCTGTGTCCTGAGGCCATGTCTGTACATGATAGGCTCGCCAAGTAAGAACCTTAGTATTCGTGTGTGTAAAACTGTCTTACACCCGAGATATGCTCGTGGATTCAAGTACACCCGATCATCACGTGATGTCTTGAAGCGGCAAAACATAGTCGGTGCATACTTAAGGAAGAACACATTTTTATCTTGATATCTAAATGAGGGATCATCTTATTATGCTAATAAAATATCAAACTAGCAATATAAAATGCAACAAACATCTTATGTGAAAAGTGAAATGATATGGTCCTTATACTTGATCGTTATCATGTGCATCGTGATATGATCTTCATCGTTACTTTATGTGTAAGGCCAAGGTCTATGGGACTTACACGTTATGTGTGTTGTAAGAGTATCAACTTATACTTTTACTTACAACATTACCATATCATGACACTAGCCCAACAACAATCTAAACTAGACGCTTCTAATTTATCTATTGCAAGTTTTACGTGGCTGAGGGATTTCGGAGATAGAACCGTTCTTACCTACGAACATGAAACCACAACAATGATAATCAAATTATTGACAACTCATTGTAAATCAGATATTGACTATAGTAGGAGAGACACACACCCGCAAGCAACTTATGCAAAACTAGTTGCATGTCAAGCGTGGAACAGGTCTCATGTGCGAGGACATGTAAAGTTTGTCCGGGCCGCTTCATCCCACTATGCCACCAATATCCAAAGTACAAGGAAGAAGTAATAACATGACCATCAGCGCCCGCATACTCATATGTGTACTACCTATGCAAAACATCTACGTATAGATCCGGTTCTGATACCACTGTAGGGATCGCAACATAGAAAACAAAAAAATTCCTACGATGGGAACAACTAAGTACCAAGATCTATCTACTAGATATAAGCAACGGGTGGATATACATCCATAGAATACATACCCTCGAAGATCGAATAGCGTTAACGAGGTTTAACTCGTGGATGATGTAGTCGAACGCTTGCCGATCTCAAGACCGTGATGAAGTCTATCTGGTCCGGCCGGTCCAGCACTGCAAAGCAGTGGTGCATCCGTGATCGCACACACGTCCGGGTACCCCGACAACCTCCGTGCCCTCGCTCCAGTGAAGTGGCGGAAGCAACAAATCCTTTCACCAGGAACATGTATCTCGCTGATCCGAGACCATGGGATAATTCTAAAGGGGGAGAGAGATCCTTCGCGAGAAGGTGTGAGATGAGAGATGGGAGTGGGGTGACTTTTATAAGGAGAGGGGGCAGCCCCCTCCCATGGCATATCAGCCATGGAGGTGCCCCCATCTCTTCCACTTTCATGTAGGTGGAGCTCCCACTCACATAAATGGCCACCCACTCAAAATTCCACTCACCTTCATTAAATTTTCACAAATTTAATTCAATCTCTCATTAAATAAAACTTTTTTATTTATTTATTCAAAATTTTATTAATTAATTTAATTAACAAATATTCACATAAAACCCTTTGCTAGTATTTAATTTCACATGTAGAACTAGTTTCAACAATTTCAACTGAAACACTTCCGATGTCTAGTGAAATAAATTCCTGCGTTTTCTTTTTTTCTTTCTCTGGCATATTATTTGCTCCAAAGCTAGGGTGAAGAAGCCATGCTCGTGGTCGAGGAGGAGCAACACGCCATGGGCGGCGGCCGACGGCCTCACGTGCTCTTTCCCACGGGTCGGCGACAAAAGGGAGAAATCAGTGACGGAGGCTAGGGTTTGAGGAGGAAAGGATGAGGAAGGGAGAGAAGAGGACATGGGTGTGAGTGGTGACTAGGGCCGGCCTTGCCCCTCCCTGGCTCCCTCCATAGCCAAGCGAGGGGAAAGACAATCCTACCCCTCGCTACCGACTGAAACCACAAGGCAACCACCACGGGCAGCAGTCCGCCCCTGCAGCCACGGGCGAGCACGTAGCCACGGTCTCTGCCCCCGGCTCCCACAAGATGCAGGCCCACTCTTCAGTGAGAGTAGCAATGGTTGGAACAGTAGGAAAAAACAACCGATAGAATGGAGCACGGACAAGGCCACGTCGCGCGATCGGAGGGGCGGACCACACATGCCTAAGAAGCCCCAGTTTCCCGCTGGTATGTTTCTTTTAGATATATCTATTACAAGTAAAAGGAGCTAACAACCTCCCGGTAAGCCTGTTGTGATCCGATCTAGCCGCGCCATCCCACGACCACGAAGCCACAACGTCTGCTTGACCGGGAGTTAAAGAGAAACCTGGAGATCGTGCCTACTGCACTACTCCGCTAACTGAACATGTGCGTGGATAACAGGCTACACCAGAGGCACGTTATTTTCAGAAAAACAGAAACACCTACACTATGACACTATGAGCTTAGCTAGGCCAACAGTATCACAGTACAGTGGACTGGATTTCCTGTTGGTTACACTCCTACTAGTAGTGTTGATGATTCTAGCATCAACCATTTAAAGTTTGAGGTCTTGGTCCATGAGTAAGAAGGTACAAATATAGAAATCATCAATACTGGTGAAGAATGAGCTGCTGTCATCTCTAAGATGTATAAGCTGGGGATGACCCAAGATATATTTATTTAGGGCCCAATTATTGACTGGTGGTGACTTGCAAACCGAGAATCCATTCATTTCTCAAATCAGGTGCATCTTGGACTCTAGTTACAGCAGATAAAAAGGAATATGTCATTATAATAGAACATTTGCTCAGGGATAAGAACGGATGATCTCTTCCTGGTCAAGGCAAGGCAAGCAAGCCAGCACCAAAGACCATCAACTCAAACACAAACCTACTTCTCCGTATGGTCAGAGCTACAGGAGGTCAGGAGCATAGCACACAGCACAATGCTCACCCAAACAAACAAGGTGCTCTCTTCCTTTTCTTCAGATTGAAATGTTCTAGAATATGGATAATCAAATTCTCCTTTTAACATATTGCTAAATCATTCTATGACCATGAGCTTTCTATCATGACCTTGATGAAACTACTACATGAGAGCTGTCGTGGTTACTTCAATAACATATGACTGCAGTGCTAATAGGTGAAGAACAACTGAAAAATATGCCAAAAAAACATGGCGCTTGAAGGTGACTTTCAGTTAAAAATCCAGTTGTGGTTTAGGGAGCGGAGGAGAGGCGGGCAGTTTGCTCTCACCTGCAGCTTGCGGAAGTGCGAAATCTACGAGCAGAGACCTCTTCTTGCCGCCCCCGCTGGTTCTTGGCTATTGGTTCTAGCAGATGTTTCTGCTGGAGCGAGGTGAAGCGAGAAGACAGGGTACTCAACGCCCTGGGTGTGTGTTCATCCGGAAATCAAGAACCACCGAGACAGAGAAGCAGAGTGGAGGGAACGTTAGAGGCCACTGGTCCTGTAAACCCTAGCTCGTGGAGGATCCAGGGGAGAGGAAGGAGGGGAGTCACCGCCGCAGGGAAAGGGGAGGGGTCGCCGTCGAGCTGCACATCGCCGGAAGGGGGCGGGAGAAGGGGTTTCCTCCGGTGCTCGCGTCACGGAGGAGAAGATGGAGGGGAGGTCAGGGAAGAATCTGGACGACGGCCCATCTTCAGGCCCGGTAGCACTGGAAATGTGCTCTCACCAGCCTTCGACGCTGGAGTAATCCCACCTCGGAACATTACCAGCATTACGACCAGTTTATATATCGAAGTATCGCAAAGTGCTCGCTGAGTTCGGTGGCGCGAACTTGTAACCCAGATGATGAGGGGGCAATTGACAGTCACACTACTGGACCCGGTCGTGTTGGCCCCTAGCCCAATTAACAGGGGGGAGTAGGCTTCTGGGCCCGGTCGTTGTTGGCCCCCAGCCCAATTAACTAGGGGGGGAAGCAAGTGTCATTTATATTTTTTTTCTGTTTGTTCATTTATAAATTGTGTCATCTATCCTTTTTTTAATTCCAGTTTGTTTATACTTCCTCCGTTACAAATATAAGATATTTTAGGTTTGTAAAAGAGATGTATATAGACACCTTTTAGTGTCTAGATTCGTTTCATCTATTTTTAAATTCTAGTTTACTTATGGATTGTATCATCTATATTTTAAAATTCTAGTTTATTTATGTTGTTTGTTCATTTATAAATTGTGTCATCTATATTTTTTAATTCCAATTTGTTTATAGATTGTATCGTCTATTTTTAAATTCTAGTTTACTTATGGATTGTATCATCTATATTTTAAAATTCTAGTTTATTTATGTTGTTTGTTCATTTATAAATTGTGTCATCTGTCCTTTTTTAATTCCAGTTTGTTTATAGATTGTATCGTCTATTTTTAAATTCTAGTTTACTTATGGATTGTATCATCTATATTTTTAAATTCTAGTTTATTTATGTTGTTTGTTCATTTATAAATTGTGTCATCTATATTTTTTAATTCCAGTTTGTTTATAGATTGTATCATCTATTTTTAAATTCTAGTTTACTTATGGATTGTATCATCTATATTTTAAAATTCTAGTTTATTTATGTTGTTTGTTCATTTATAAATTGTGTCATCTATATTTTTTAATTCCAGTTTGTTTATAGATTATATCGTCTATTTTTAAATTCTAGTTTACCTATGGATTGTATCATCTATATTTTAAAATTCCAGTTAATTTATGTTGTTTATTCATTTATAAATTGTGTCATCTATATTTTTTTAATTCCAATTTATTTATAGATTATATCATCTATTTTTAATTCTAGTTTATTTATGGATTGTATCATCTATATTTTAGAATTCTAGTTTATTTACGAATTGTGTGTGCACATATATACGTGACTACATGGAGAAGCTGACTGCGTCAGTTTATCGGTTTGTTTATAGATTATGGCCTAGTTTTTTTCGGCTACGGCTTGTGCATAAGCCACTCTCGTTTGAGCTGCCCATAGAAACAATAGTGAAAATAAGCTTGTGCAGTTCATTTATTTTCGACTTCCATCATCCTAGCTTATTGTCTGGGCTGTATGTTGAAAAGTCTATAATGCCCCTAGGATTATTTTGTGTTTTGGTTAGCTAATATTGATTTGTTTCTTATTGTTGTCATCGTAAATTTCAAAACTACGATCAGCAAAAGTACACTACAACCATTGAAATAAGAAACAACACAATGTTTTTTTATTTCTGAACGAGTTATGCCTGAATGTCTCCGCTTGTGCAGCAGGATCAGAGTTTTAGATTGCTACGTTTCTTATTCGAGCTCTTCCTGTGATTCAGAACGGGATCTTACAAAAATAAGAAAAAAGTGTAGGTGTCTACGTTGAACTTGCCTGTCGGTGGAGGAGGTGGGCAGTTCGGCTAAGGAGCCAACGCAGGATGGAGTAGACTGTCATTTATTTATTTATTTTTTGTTTGTTCATTTATAGATTGTGTCATCTATATTTTTTTAATTCCAGTTTGTTTATAGATTATATCACCTATTTTAAATTCTAGTTTATCTATGGATTGTATCATCTATATTTTAAAATTCTAATTTATTTATGGATTGTGTGTGCACATATATATACAAGACCGCGGGGAGAAGATGACTGCGTCAGTTTACCAGTTTGTTTATAGATTAGGTCCAATTCTTTTTGGCTACGGCTTGTGCATAAGCCACTCTCGTTTGAGCTGCCCATAGAAACAACAATGAAAATAAGCTCGTGCAGTTCGGTTCTTTTCGACTTCCATCATTCCAGCTTATTGCCTAAGCTATATGTTGAAAAGTCTATAATGCCCCTAGGATTATTTTGTGTTTTGATTAGCTAATATTGATTTATTTCTTATTGTTGTTACCATAAATTTAAAATTACAATCAGCAAAAGTACACTACCACCATTGAAATAAGAAACAACACTATGTTTTTTATCTCTGAACGAGCTATGTCTGAATGTCTCCGCTTGTGCAGCAGGGGTCAAAAGTTCAGCTCGCTACGTTTCTTATTCGAGTTCTTCCTGTGATTAAGAACGGGATCTTACAGAAATAAGAAAAAGGTGTATGCATCTACATTGAACTTGCCCGCCGGTGGAGGAGGTGGACAGTTCGGCTGAGGAGCCAACGCAGGTGGAGGCTGCAACAGATCGCTCGGCTTGCCCCGAGCGGCGACATGGGGAGGCGTGCTAGAGGGGAGAAGTAGGCGGCCAGAGGAGGCAGCACCGTCTGTCAGCCGCAGAAGATCATGCCCGGCCAGCGATCTCGAGCTCCGCTCGATCTTGGCCGACGAGGTAGGAGTTGGCCGCGCCTTTTCCTACGGCATGAAATCGAACAGGGGCAAGGAGAGCAACATTTTGGCGGCGAGGGATGGCTTGAGGGGCAGCCGGAGTTGTCCCTGTCGACGGCGGCGGCGGAGGTACGGGAAGAGCCATAGTCTGCTGTTCTTTTTGGGAGAGGTGTCCCAGGTACCGGTTCGCGGGCAGTAGTCTAGCGCGGTGGCAATTTCCGTAAATAAAATGAGCAATAGGGGCAAGGTCAAATGACGATTCGTGGAAGCTCTCTGAAAGCTGGGATATGTCGGCTTCCCGCAATCATGAAGAAACGGTGACAAGCCGCGGTGGGCAGAAACGGCTTAAAATGCAGTTTTTTAGGCTTTGGCTTATTTCAACCTCTAAGCCCCTGAAAAGCCCCAAAAGAACTAGGCCAGATCGTCTATTTTTAACTCTAGTCTATTTATGGATTGTATCATCTATATTTTAAATTGTATTTTATTTATGGATTGTATTATCTATATTTTTAAACTTCAGTTTATTTATATATTGTGTGTGCACAAATATACGAGACCGCGGGGAGAAGATGACTTGCGTCGGTTTATTTATGAATTGTATCATCTATATTTTTAAATTCCAATTTATTTATACATTAAGTGTGCACATATATACGAGACTACGAGATGCTGATTGCGGTCATATTTTTTTGATTCTTGTTTATTTATAGATCGTGTCATCTATATTTTTTACTCCAATTTATAAATACATTTTCTATGCACATAGCGGGGCTACGGAGAGAAGACTGTTACTTATAATTTTTATATTCATGTTTATTTAAAGATTGTGCTATTTATATTATTTTTTGGAAAGGAGCGTATATTAATATCACCATGATACCAATTACACCCAGTCTCTGCAACAATGCATTACCCTATTGGCATTACGGATGCACATAGCCAAAAAAGAAAAATTACAAAAAATAAAATTCCCACTACATCGATAAAATCCTTAGTAACAGCGACACTAACTGTCAACACCTGGATTTTTAATCCCAGATGCATGTTATGCCATACATCGCAATTCCAGGATTACCTTTTTTGCGAGACATAACAGATTGGTATCATAGTTCATCATCCATTACAAACCATAATAGTCTTACAAATAGTTGATTTCATGATCAAGTCCGATTACAATCAAAACAACAGAATAATAATAATAGTAGTAGCATGGTCGAGACTCCATCTTCAGGATCACATGCAATTCTGACGGTGGAATATAATCCTAGTTATCGTAAGCGTCCTGCTGTCCATTCTTCTCGTAGTCTCCTTCGTAGTCTGGCCATGGGAATAGCCAGGACAAAGCTATGAGTACTTTGACGTACTCGTAAACTATCACTAAATCAGTAAGGACATTCTAATAGGAATTTTAAGCTATAGGTTTGTTTGCCACAAAGCCAATTTTATTTCAACCAGTATCTAGTAGTAAAAGCCAACTTTAGTTATCTAAGTTTCCTAGGTGGGAATCTACTTTCATCGCCACAACTTATGGGGTCAAGTCAAAGACATCATTCAAGTCACTGGTCATTTTGGAAAACATCGGACAACAGAATAGTATGGTCATACAACTATCCATAACCGTGGACGCGACTATTCGAATAATTTGACACTCTGCAGAGGTGGTACACTTTCACCACAACATTCGACACATCCGTCAGGAACAATCCTGAATCATCATACTTGGTATGCGGATAATCAATCCTAACCTTTCAATTACACACCCTAGTATAGGCACCTCCCCTATGAGTGTGGCCTCCCAACCATGATCATCTGTCATCTTGGGAACTGCATAGGTGGACAGTCACAATCACAAGGTAGCCTAAGCTCACCTCGTTCTACGAGGGAACCCATACTAAGACACATAAACTTCCAGTCAAGCCCTACCCAAATTCGGGTATTATGGTTGTACGGTAAAATTGGAACGGTATCGCATCCGAACCCAACCATCAGTTTTTATCAAATTCAAGTCACGATCTTCACTTGTCATCATCTTTAAGTCATTGTGTCCATAACACATGTCAAAACATTTCAATATAATGATCCATTGTTCCAAGGTTTTCATAATCATTTGTTCCCATCTATAGTGATCAAATTTCATTTAGCACTAGCTTCTATCAATGGGGGTGTCACTATCTGAGGGGTACTAAACTAGTGTCTCTACCTATATCAAGCTCCAAGCTCTTGATGTCATCTTTCCTAAATTTCCACTAATCATCAAATTAATTAACTACCAGAACAACTTTGCAAAAAGGGGTAAAAAGTAAAGCTTGCAAGTAAAACTGGGATTTGGTATAATCAAAAAGAAGGTATTACAAAGGCTTGCAAGTGGGGCTTGCATGGTTTAGCCTAGCTTGCATAGAATAGCTTGCATAATATAACTTGCCTTGATTGGTAAGGTGGTCTAAGTTCCCCTCCTCGTCTTCGTTGAATTCCTCATTGTCGTAGCCCAGATTGATACCAGCGTCTATAAATAAATATGAGGTAAACAATCACCTAAAAATACTTAACTACTTCTATTTATCACACAAGGGTCACACTAGATGATCTAGCATCATCTCTATCATTACAAGATAGCGTGATAAGATTTTATTTATCTTATTTTAGAAGAGTAATTTCTACTAATTGAAAAGTTACTTAAGATTTAACATTCTCCACTTCAAATATGGGATCATATTGACACATGTCATCACCACATTTTCTAATACTTGAGAATGTGATTTAAAGTGGTCGGCCTAATTTAGAAAGCTTAACACTACTATTTAATAATATTTTAGGGACTAGAAATGACTATAAAGACATTCTTTAATTTTGGTCCAGGACTACTATATGTAAGTATGTAGATTTTTACATATTCAGAAAGGTCTTGTCCAATGTGATTTTTGAGAGTTGGAATCAACTCAAAATCAATTATGGTTGATTTTAGAAAAATGTTTGAAGTGTTAAAAGCTATTATCTTGTTATTTTTACCAAGGATAATCCATAGTTTCAAACTGTTTGAATCCAACGGGAGTGATTAGATATTTTCATCTACTTTCAAACAATATTGGATTCATTCAATTTGGTTTAGTGAATATCTCTGAATTGAATTTCTAAGTTAACTACAGAATGAGATTTTTAAATAAAAGATAAAACTAAGTTTGAATCGACGGGCTGCGCGCGGGAATGCTAATGGGCTGTCCCAACTACGCAATGCGCGCGCAGCGGGCTGCTCCGGGGCTAGTCCTACCTATCAGCGACTAACAACACGCGAAGCGTTATCAGCGAATCTAGGCCTTACGATTAGAGCGCGATCAACGACTGAGCGTCGTCGTCTCCGTCGCAGGGCACGCGCGGAACAGAACCCTAGCGCTATGGTGGGGGTCGTCGGGGGCTTACCAGGGATCCAGCTAGGTCAGGCGATGGGGGCGAACGAACGAGTCGATGACAGCGGTTCGAGTGGTGGTCACGATAGCTCCTGGGGAGGCTCCTAGCTTTGGCTCCTTCCTTCCTCTACAACGGCGAACTCCGGTGAAATTCCAGCGAAGTGGTGCTCGCCTTGATCTAGGGTTGGGTCATAGAGGTTCCTGGGTGATAGAGGAGTGGAATGGTGTGCGCTTTGACGTTGGGGGAGGGCTCTATTTATACTACAGCGAAGGGGGCACGGCGACATGGCTCGGGCTCGCCGGCGATGCAGTTACAGTAAGCTATAGAAATGGCCAAGTGTCGTGGTATTGTCGACGAGTACGCCATGGAGGGGTCCTCACAGTGCGTGTTTAGAGACGTGGGGGAAGGCGGACAGTTGACGAGTACGAGGTAACACAGCTTACCCAGGTTCAGATCCCACAACGGTGACGGAATCCTACTCCTGCTATAAGTCACTATAAGGACAATATGGCGAGTTACATGGATTGGTTTGCTGTGCGAGGTATGAGTTAACTGGTGCCCTAAAGGCACCTCCAGGTCCGGCTTATATAGTCACCAGATCCTAGGGTTACAGAGAAAAGTCCTAGCCGGACAGGTTACAGAGTCCTACACTGCCTACAATTAGTCTAGCGTGTCTTGCACTCCAAGGCTTCGGGTACGTCGGTGACTCCTCCATAGCCTTCCTTTATCCGGCATGGGCCTCCCTTATAGATCCATCTAACTGGGCCGCCCAGCAGGCCATAGGCCATGCTACCAACTGTGGCCACCCGGGTTATCCGGATAGAGGACATGCTATGACGATACCCATATAGCATATCCCCAACAGTAGCCCCCGGAGAACTCCGAGATCTTGCGCCGTCTTGCCTCTTCACGTTGAATGCTCTGTCTAGATGGATGTCGGCAAATCGTCAAGCAACATCTTTTAGTCCTCCCAAAGAATCCTGCAAGGTTTTATCCGTCTTCAACTTGTAAGTCGGAGAATTGCTGAATCTTCTATCGTACTCTTTCATAGCCGGATTGGATCTGTCTATGCCAGAATCTTCCGATGTGACGGTTCATCTGCTAGTGATAGCCAGGGCGACGTAGACATAGGTCAGCAACGCCTCGTAACTCACACATGCAGAAAACGCAATCATGTCTGATTTCCCCGCGCGGGCGATACGAACCGTTGGCGGCGATGGTTGGCAACGTGGCGAAATTTCCGTGCACGCCCCCGCACACATTGCTTACGCGGTAACCGTTTGATCATGCTGCACGAATCTTGTTGCCGGAGGTTATAAATTGTAACAGCGGTGGAAATTTTACTTTTCACCTCATTCTCCTCAGCATCGTCTTCTTCCTCCAGCGAGCGCCTCCTCGAGCTTTCCCACATAGTGCGAAAAAACCCTAGCTCCTCAACCTTTCTCAGTCACCACCGAAAACTCCCAATGGCCAGCAACAGCTCCTCCCCTTCCATGGCGGCGTCAGGCGATGCCGCGGCGAAGCCGACGAGCACCGTCATCGTGCCCCTAGAGGGATTGGTTATTCCCAAGTCCGCGGTGGTCGAAACCATCAGCGGCGACCATAACCCAGCGGCACTGGAGCTGCTGGAGGAGGAGTATGACTCCCACAAGGGTGATTGGCGCGGTTCGGATATTACAGACCGTGATATCAAGGAACTGATCAACGAGGGCTACCTACCTGCGACGGAGGGGCTCGCCTGGCGGGCGACGCCGGATGGCGAGGTCACTCCTTCTCCCCAAGCCGGAGAAAAGGTGTACCTCAAAGCCCAACTGGTACGCGGCGTCTCCCTGCCCATCTCCAATTTCTTCCTTGCTGTCCTCAACCATTACTAAGTACAGCCTTAGAACCTTTCCCCCAATAGCATCCTAGCGCTTAGCAATTACGCGGCGCTTTGCGAGGGTTATTTAGCGATTAGGCCTAGGCTAGATCTCTTCATCTATTTCTTCACCGTCAAGCGCGAAGCCGGGGCTGGCAAGGACGAGCTCAGGAATTGTGGCACCATTAGTTTTAAGATCCGGCCTGGCCAGCGGTTCCCCGACATCGTCGGCCATGAGTCCTGCAAGAACTGGCAACATACGTACTTCTACGGCCCAGATATCCCTCTGGCTGGCCGAGAAGTGACGTACCCGGACTTTGTCGATGGAGCTGCCGTTGAAGCCTCGACATGGAGATCCTAGGCCTCCCTTCCCTCCGACATCAATGCTTCCCGCGCTATAAGGCGGATAGAGTGGTTCGTAGATACGGGTCTGACCGGATTGGACCTGGCCATGTACTGGTTCGTCAGGCGGATCCAGCCTCTGCAGCACCGCTTGAAGTTGATGCATGAGTATACCAACGAGAGGAAGGATAGCCTCCGCATCTCCGGGGACAACTTCTCGAGCGACTCCGTCAAGCTCCGCCTCAAGGACATTGTCAAGGTGAAGGATAGGAAGCGTGGCTTCACCATCACCTGCGACATGTTCGTAGAGAGCAAGTGCCCAAAGGTACCTGTTTATTTTCCGTGTATGACATATACTCCAGTTCTTCCGTCTAGCCATTACCATCTCATCTAACACTGTGGTTTTTCACTTAACAGCTCAGCGATCTAGAGGAGGATAGCATGGCTGTCCAAATCTATGATCCAAAGATGAAGGAAGTCACCGTCGTGTCCGACGACGAGGTCCCGTTGGCGCGAAAGCGGAAGAACTCCACCTCTGACGCTGCCGACGGAGGCAAGAAGAAAAAGACGGAGGGTGGAGCCTCCAAGAAGACTACCGTCGCCCTGGAGGCGGAGAAAAGAAAGATTATTGGGATCCCCTTTTCCAAAGCACCCCTCTTGTATAAGCTTCTTTCTCTCCGACATTGTCCACTGTTTGTCTTTATTCCTGTACTTATACTTTTTCACGTTTTAGGAAGAAATCCACAACCAGTTTGAAGAAGACCTCCAAAACTTTGGGGGCTTCTAAAAACATTAAGGATATGTTGCATCGTGACGTGTCTTCCCACACATCTCCCACCATCGCCCCTGTCACTCCCATCGTCCAGCCCACGTCCGCTCCGATAAGCTCTCAAGCCAAAGAAGCCTTTGGCCCTTCCACCATGGAAGTGGACTCAGGTGCCTCCACAGAGCTTGCTGTTGTCAGCGAACAGGCGACGCAAGAAAGTGCCACAAACCAAATGGCTGAAGCTCTGGATAAGGGTGCCATCGGTAGCGGTAAGGCGGTGGTGGAAGGCGGTACGTCTGCCAAAGGCGGCGCCTCCGCACCCAAGAAGACCTTAGAGTTTCCAAAGATAGTCTATCTAGTACTTACGCCGGGTAGCACTACTCTGGTTCCTGGTGCGGCGCTGACATATCCAACATGCGGTCTTGAGGAGCTTCTCCGACAAGCAAAAATCTTGCAAGGAAACAGTTTGTCCTTTGGCAAGTTGCTTGCTGAGAGTGCTATAAACCTCAAGATCATTGCACTTGTAAGTTTTATTTGCCTTTTGAATTTCATATGAGTATCCCACTGTAGCCCCCGAGGATTTAGACGAAAAACCATAGGTCTTTGCATCTAAATGCTCTAAGAGTGACTAAGCTAGAAAACTTCTCACTGTAGCCCCCAAGCAATAGTTTGAATAAATTATTCTGACTAGATGCTTTAAGAGTAGCATACGCAGTGTTTGTAAATTTTGATACTGTAGCCCCCAAGCTTCTAGTTGTAACTGAATTAGTTCCGACTAAATGCTTAAAGAGAAGCTAAGCATATGTCTGAGTTAAAAACTTTATACTGTAGCCCCCAAGCTTCTAATCGAAAACTGAATTAGTTATGACTAGATGCTTAAAGGAAGACTAATCATATTACTAAGTTAAAAAACTCTCGTTGTAGCCCCCGAGTTTCTAGGTGGAAATTTTCCGGCTAGATGCTCCAAGTAGACCAAACAACGTTTAACTTTCTTCTTTCCATAGAATGAGAATGCTCGGAGGGGCGTGGCCAACGACAAGTACCAGAAGATGCGCGCGGACTTGGAAGCCGAAAAGGGTAAAACTGCCTTCTTGAAGGAACAAATCACCAAGAGTAAGCGTCTGTTTTTACTTTCTTTTTCATATTCCGACTTAGTCTTGTGCCAACATTCTCTGAGTATTCACTGTGTACTGTTCTTTCTCCGACTTGCAGAAGCCATTTCCAAATCTAAGGATATTGTTGAGCAATCCAAGCATATTCAGCAGCTGGATAGCGAAAACAAGATCCTTAAGCAGGAGAGGAAGGATATGCTGAAGATGCATGAAGACTCAATGAAAGTCCTATAGGAATCCGCCAACAAGGAGATGAACCGCTTGAAGGAGGAAATCGCGAACTTGAAAGAGCAGAAGAAAGCTGCTGATGAGCAAAATCAACGCCATCATGAAGCGTACAAGATCCTCCTACAAGAACGGGACTCCATGGCGGAGACTCTCCAGCAGGCTGAGATTAGCATCTTTAGTAAGTGACTCTCTGTCTTGGACTTCTGTAATCTAGATACTCTGAATTTGTTGTGTTATTGAACTCATGCGCTCCTTTGTTGGAATTTTGCAGCTCCTATGGGGTTAGCCCGGTCGCCTCCTCCGCCAAAGGAATGTATGGTCCTTGCCGGCAACTTTATCAACACTGCCATCACGCAGACCAAAGAGATTGCCAAGCCCCTCCAGATTAACATCAAGGTAGTGGAGTCTGTGGCGAATTTCTCGGAGATCCTGCGCCGAGCCCCCGAGCGTATTGCAAGCTGGAAAGCTTCATGTACACGGGACGGTGCAAGGATGGTGCTGTCAATGGTCAAGGAACACTACAAAAATGCCGACATCGACACGGTGACCTCCGGTATCCCTGACATAGACGACGAAGGCCAAAAGATAGATCATGAAGCTATCCTGGCGTCGCTCGTGGGTTTTGACACCAGAGTCGCCGAGTTGGTCGACCCTAACGTCTTTGTGCCCATGAAAACCATTGACGGCAACAGCCAAAGCTTCTCCGAGTCCCTCAACACTGCCGACTTCGAGGAAGGTGACTCTCCTGCTGTCGACGATGTTGCGTCCAAGTCGCCTGCGCCAGAGGAATGAAAAAACAATTTGTAATATTTGTTTCCTCTGTAATGTGTATGCGGAAAAACTATGTGTTAACTTAAGGCGGAAAACAATGGTTGTTATTTCCTGCTACTCAAGAATTGGTTCCAGCATTTATATTTTTTTAAGCAAGTGCTGGCTTATCCATTACTCTGGTTTTTATGCTTGACCTTTCGTGAGTCGGAAGACTCGTTGTCGGAACCATGCGCTCAGGTGATGATGCCCAATTGCACCGTTAATAACCTAAGCACAAAATCACCGACAATAAGTGCCAAAAGTCACTACTCCAGAATCCACATAAAAACAACAAAGAACGTGTAGACCAGAAAACTTAAGCTAACGCCCATAGGCAGAATTTTTCACAAGTGCAATTGCAAAGCTTGTGCATAAAGGTTTTATACGATCCAAAAATGAACACTAAAGGAGGTAAAAGACTCAAGAAATTTGAGTGAACCAGAGAGCTTTATTTTATTGATCATATAAGAGGTACACAATAGATAAAACGGTCCTTCCCATGGCGGGGATAATTTGTGTGACTTCTTCTTCTTAAGTCGGAGCACCAAATCCCCCTCTTTAAACGAGCGATGCCGGACGCGGCGACTATGGTAGCTGTGTAGCTTCTGCTGGTAGATGGCGGATCTTTGGCATGCCAAAACGCGCTCTTTCTCGAGAAGGTCCACATCTATGAGTCTGGATTATTCAGCGTCATCTTCGTCGTAGGCGGCAACTCTTGGTGCTTTGTGAAGGATGTCAGAAGGCAGGATGGCTTCTGCTCCATATACCATGAAGTAAGGGGTGGATCTGTTGGGTGTAGTTCGTAAACTCCATAGCATAGATGGCAATTCTTCCACCCAGGCTCCAGCTGCTATATGTAGCAGTGCCTCAAGACGTGGCTTGATTCCCTGCAGAATTAATCCATTGGCTCTCTCAACCTGACCATTGGACTGTGGGTGTGCCACAGATGCAAGGTCAAGTCGGATGCCTTTGTCCCAACAATAAGCCTCCACTTATCCGAGTGACAAGTTGCTGCCATTGTCGGTGGTTATCCTATGTGGGAGACCAGATCTCACCACTAGATCCCGGACAAACCTAAGGGGCAGTTTCCCCATCAAGCTTTCTAATGGGTTTAGCTTCTATCCATTTGGTGAATTTATCAACTGCTACTAGAACATGTGTAAATCCACATGGTGCCATTTGTAACAGACCCACCATGTCCAGACCCCAGACTGCAAACGGCCAAGTTATTGGTATTGTTCGCAATTCTTCAGCAGGAACATGTGGTTGTTGGGAATAATACTGGCATCCCATGCATGTCTCAACCAGCTCGTCGGCGTCCGCCTTCGCGGTCAGCCAGTAGAATCCTTGCTGGAAGGATTTAGCGACCAAAGATCAGGGAGCGGTGTGATGCCCACAATATCCGAGATGGATTTCGCGTAGGATTTCAATACCTTCTTGATGGGAAACACACTTAAGGTATACACCAGTAGTGCTTCTTTTGTAGAGATTTCCATTGATTATGTTATAACCCTTTGCTCGACGTACTATTTTCCGTCTTTCGACCTCATCGTCGGGCAAAGTTCCGTGTTCGAGATACTCCATGAACGGTTCTGTACAAGCTAGAGGGACCTTTGCCACCATGTGGACGAAAGAGTCTACTCTGTTCGGGTTGTCGATGTCTGCTCCCTTCACGGATGGTGTCCGTAGATGCTCCAGGAAAACTCCAGGTGGAATTCGTTTGCGCCCTGATCCAAGCTTAGACAGCAGATCAGCCACCTCGTTTTGCTCCCTAGGTACATGCTTGACCTCGTAGACCAAGAAGCTCTTGGCTATGTCGTCCACTTCGTCTCGATATGCCGCCATCATAGGGTTCCGTGCATTCCACGTGCCAGCCACCTGCTAGGCAACCAAGTCAGAATCTCCACAGCAAACTATGCGCTTGATGCCAATACCTTTAGCTACACGTAATCCGTGAATGAGTGCTTCATACTCAGCCATGTTGTTCGTAGCCTCGAAGTGGATTTGCAGAACATAGTGTAGCTTGTCCCCAGTTGGTGACTGTAGCAGTACACCAGCCCCTGAGCCGTTGAGCAGCTTTGATCCATCAAAGTGCATCACCTAGTATTCTGGATCCGGCAATGGGGTAGCATCTGGCATCTCCGTCCAATCCGCGACAAAATCGGCCAAGGCTTGTGACTTGATAGCGTCGCGTCTCTTGTAGGTGATTTCGAAGGCGGCAAGTTCAATGCCCCACTTTGCGACCCTTCCTGTAGCATCGATGTTGTTGATGATGTCGGACAGTGGAGTCTTGCTCACTACTGTGATAGGGTTCTCCTGGAAATAGTGCCTCAGCTTCCGAGAAGCAAGGAATACTCCATAAGCTATCTTTTGGTAGTGCGGGTAATGCTGCTTGGACTCCGTCAAGACCTTGCTTACATAGTAAACTGGTCGTTGAACTATGTGCTCATAGCCTGGTTCCTTCCGCTCTACCACGACGACGATGCTGATTACCCAGTTGGTGGCCGCCACGTAAATTAACATGGGTTCTCCAGGCTCGGGTGCTGCAAGGATAGGCGCCGAGGAAAGAATCTCCTTGAGCTTCTTCAATGCTACATCTGCTTCGTCCATCCACGTGAATTTGTCCGCCTTCTTCAGCAACTTGTACAGCGGCAGAGCCTTCTCTCCAAGTTGGCTGACGAACCAACTAACTACTGCAACACAACCTGTTAGTTGTTGTATGTCCTTTAGGCATGTCAGACGGTTTATGTTTAAGATGGCCTTGATTTTCTTCGGGTTGACCTCGATTCCACGCTGGGAAACAATGAACCCAACAATTTGCCGGCTGGAACCCCGAAGACGCACTTCTTAGGGTTAAGCATCATGTTGTATTTCCGGAGATTATCAAAGGTTTCTCTTAAGTCGGAGATTAAGTCATTTGATTTTTTAGACATCACCGCTATATCGTCCACATAGGCATGAATGTTCCAACCAATTTGATCGTGTAGGCAATGCTGCATTGTCCGCTGATACGTAGCACCTGCATTTTTCAGCCCAAAGGGCATCGTGACATAGCAAAACGTGTCGTAGGGTGTAGTGAACGAAGTGGCCAATTGGTCCGACTTCCTCATATTGATCTGGTGGTATCCTGAGTATGCATCAAGAAAACACAAAAGTTCTGAGTCAGCCATCGAGTCAATGACTTGGTCAATGCGAGGCAAAGCAAACGGATCTTTGGGACATGCTTTGTTCAAGCCGGTGTAATCAACGCACATTCTTAATTCTTTGGTTCCCTTTTTGGGGACAAGTACATGATTGGCCACCCATTGGGTGTGAAGGACTTCTCGGATAAAACTAGCCTTAAGTAACCTAGCTATCTCTTTGCCTATAGCGCGTCTCTTCTCATCTCCAAAGCATCGTAGAGGTTGCTTCACTGGTTTGCATTTTGGATCAATGTTCAAGATGTGCTCGGCAAGTTCCCTAGGTACACCTTTCATGTCAGCAGGTTGCCAAGCAAAGATGTCCCTATTCTCACGGAGGAACTCGACGAGCGTGCTTTCCTTTTTGGGATCCAGGTTCGTCCCAATGGCGGTGGTCTTGGAGGCATCGCCTACCACAAGTTCCACCAGCTTGGTTTCGATGGCGGCCTTGAATGCTGGGGCGGAGTTAGAAATCTATTTCTTCGACGCGGGCATCTCCGAGGCATCGACCTTGCTCTGGGTCTCCTTGAATTCTTCGCTGTAGAGGACAGCTTCCGCATAGGCTGCTTCTCTAATCTCGCAGTTCCTTGATTTGGTTAAGCTTCCGGATATGGTGATGACACCGTTTGGTCCGGGTGTCTTGAGTTTGTTGTAGACGAAGCATGGCTTGGCCATGAAGGTGTGGAATATGCCGCGGCCGAATATGACGTGGTACATGCTCTTGAAGGGGACCACCTCGAAGGTCATGCGCTCTTGGCGGTAATTATTAACATCACCAAAGGCGACCTGAAGTGTGATGCACCCAAGGGACCAAGCCTCCCGACCAGGAAATACACCATGGAAGATAGTGTTGGTCCGCCTTAGGTTTTCCTCCGACAAGTTCATCTTTTGCAGTGTATCCAGGTACATGATGTTGATGCTGCTTCCACTATCCACCATACATTTGGTGAACTCATTGCTGTCAGTCAAGGGGTTGATGACCATGGCATATTGGTTCTCCGTAAGGATGAGGTCTGGGTGATCCTTCCTGTCCCAAGTAATTGGAATCTCTGACCAGCGCAGGTACTGGGGAACTGGGGGTAAAGTAGCCATCAGGATCCTCATGGAGGTCTTCTGTTGTCGGACGGTGGGGGTGCCAAGGAAAATGTGGAAAACTGCCGCCTTCTTCTCGAAGGGGTTCTTGTCTTTGCCGTCGCTCTTGGCGGCGTGGTTGGGGTCAATGTCCTCGTCCATGTCACTTGAATCCTTGGACTCCTCCTCCTTCTTCTTCCCCTTTCCCTTGCCTCGCGGTCTGTTCTTTCGACTTCCCTTGTAGCCGGACTTCGGGTCCTCCTTAAGGTCGTTGACGAACTTGCAGTGGCGGTTGGTGTGGGTGGCCTTGCCGTTGGCATCGAGATGTACGAGGCACGTCATATCGCGGTACTCCTCATAGGTTTGGGAACGTGGAGCGCTGCCGAGGTAGTTTCACTTCCTCGCTGCTGCCCATGACCAGCTCCCCGTCCTCGGCCATGTTGTCCGCCATCACCTCGTCCTGCGAAAGTCATAGCAACCATGTCGGGAGTTTGCTTTTCTTCTGGTGCGGTTTTCTGCTTTGTGCTGCTGTTCCTCCGAGCTTGAGTTGGAACGGCCGTTGCTGGCAGGGAGCCGCGAGCATCGTCGTCGGCAGCTGCGAACTCACTAGCCAACTGAATCATCTGGTTCAAGTAAAGCTGGTGATTGTCCTGCAAGCGCTCCAGCTTATGTCGGAGCAACGTGCCCCTTTCCAACCCATCGATGAAGGCGGCCATGGCGGTTTGAGCGTGCACTCCTGCGCAGGAATTCTTCATATCCATCCAGCGGGAGAGGTAGGCACGAGATGTCTCGTCTTTCTCTTTCATGCACCGCTGTAGATCGCCAACAGTGCAGGGACGCTTATACGTACCCTCGAAGTTCTTGGTAAATGCTTCTTGCATGTCCAACCAATTGCAGATGGATCTCTCCAGCAAGTCGTCAATCCATTGACGGGTCGTGCCCGCGAACATTAATGGGAGGTACTTGACGGCGATGTTAGGTATACCCCCGGCGATCTCTACCGTGTTGCCGTAGTCCTGCAACCATGTAGCTGGCTTGGCGGTGACTTCATAGGGATTGATGGTCTTGTAAATCCGGAAACCTTTGGGGTAAGTTGCGGATCGTATCACATGTCCAAAGAAACGTGGTCCCAGGTATGGTCCTTCCCGGGCCTCGTTGATCTTGTCAATACGCGAACCTGCGTCGTATGGCTCTGGGCTTCTTTTCTTCTTGCCATCAGGGGATGGGCTGCGTGAACGACGTGGACCTCCTCCGCCATGGTGGCTTCTAGGTGGCGACGGAGGCGAAGGTGGCGGTGGGTTAGCCTTCTTGCTGTTACCCTCTTGCGATGCCTCACGCTTGTCGCGGTTGCTTGTCGGACACGGAGGGTCATGGCGTGACCTTCTCTTGTGTCCCTGGTTGCGCTCTCCGTCATGACGGGTCTGCTTCGCGTTGTCGCGGATGATGATGCCGCTCTGCCTTGGCGGAGGCATATCCGTACGACGATGAGCCTTGGTTTCTTCGTGATGTCGAGGGGAGCGGGGCAGTGGCGATGGGCGACGAGGTTGGGTCTTACCTCCATGGTTGGAGCATATGGGGATAACATCCTTCCTGTTGCGCGCATCCCTCCGTCTTTGTTCCAACGAACCCGTCTGAGACCCGACATCAAGAGGAGATTTGTCCCTTGGCGGCTTATGTTGGCTAGACTGGCAAAATGATGGGTCAGACTCAAGCCTCTGAGAGGTGGCCTTTTCCTGCTGTTTCACCGCCTTGGACACTAGGTCATAGACCTGGTCCACCGCCTCAGGTGATCTATCCTGCTCCAGAAGGGTCTTGGCGACGGCGAGGTTGAGGAGAGGAGTGGGCATCACCTGCCTGCCTTCACTGTCAATGTATGGCTTGGCTTGTGCCAGCTTCGGGGGAGCCCATCCTAGGTTTTTCCGCACACCAGGATTGTTGATGACGCGAGTCGGAGCTTTCTTGGCCTTCTGCTGTTGCTGCAGAGTCTTGCACTCGGCCTCCATTTCTCTAGCTTTCTCTATTGACTTCTACGCGTTGGCCAGATCTCGATCTAGCTTTGTGCCTTGCTCCGTGATGGCCTGCGCTTCCTCTAGCAGTTGCTGGCGCTTCTTGTCAAGCTGGACTACATTGCGAATATGAGCCACGGTCATGGGCTCAACGAGGAGATTGCCGTACATCACTCTATCAGCTGGAGTAACTTGGGCCTTCTGATTATTGATCTGAGAGGGGTCTCGATCATGTCCGCATTATTCGCGAACCGTAGGGTGACATACTTAAGGGACACTGACACCATTTGGAGCAAAAGTTTCATGCTAAAAAGAATAACAAGCGCAGGAATTTATTTCACTAGATACCGAAACTGGTTCTCGGGTGAAATTGCAGAAAGCGTTTTTGTATCTGAGATGAAATAATAGCAAGGGGTTATATGTGAATGTTTGTCATTAAAGTAATTGACAAAATTCTGAATAAATAAAAGGAGTTTTATTTAATGAGAGTTTGCACTAAATTTGGTGGAAATTTAATGAGAAATTGAGTGGGTTTTTGAGTGGAGAAAATTGAAGGGACTTTTTGTGAGTGGAGTGTCCACCCACATGAATGAAGGAGGGGAGGGGGCAGCCCGCCGGCGGCCACCCCCTTGGGTGCCCCCCTCCTCCTATAAAAGGAGCCCCCTCCCTCTCTCTCACTCACACCTCCTCGTGAAGGATCTCTCTCCCCCTCTAGTATTTATCCCCCATGGTCTCGGACTAGCGAGATACATGTCCTTGGTGGCTATTCGGCAAGAAAGAGTTGTGCTTCCGCTGCATCGCTGGAGCGAGGACGCGGAGGTGGCTCGGTGCCTCGGACGTGTGTGCGAGCACGGATGCATCGTTGATTTGTGGCGCTAGGACTTCCTTTCGATCTTGAGATCGGCAAGGGATCGTCTACATCAACCACGAGTTCAACCTCGTTAAGCTTTGTAGGTATTCAAGGGTATGTTCTCTATGGATGTACATCCGTCAGTTGCTTGTATCTAGTAGATAGATCTTGGTACATAGTTGTTCCCATCGTAGGAATTTTTTTGTTTTCTATGCTGCGAACCCTACAGTGGTATCAGAGCTGGATCTATGCGTAGATGCTTTGCATGGGTAGTACACATATGAGTATGTGGGTGATGATGATCATGTTATTGCTTCTTAGTTGTACTTTGGATATTGGTGGCATAGTGGGATGAAGCGGCCCAGACAAACTTTACATGCCCTCGCACATGAGACCTGTTCCACGCTTGACATGCAACTAGTTTTGCATAAGTGGCTAGCGGGTGTCTGTCTCTCCTACTATAGTCATTATCTAATTTGCAACAAGTTGTCAACAATTTAGTTATACTCGTTGTGGTTCATGTTCATAGGTAAGAACGGTTCTATCTTCGAAAGCCCTAAGCCACGTAAAACTTGCAATTGATAAATTAGAGGCGTCTAGTTTAGATTGTTGCTGGGCTAGTGTCATGATATGGTGATGTTGTAAGTAGAAGTATAAGTCGATACTCTTACAACACACATAACGTGTAAGTTCCATAGACCTTGGCCTTACACATAGAGGTATGATAGTGTTCATACCATGATGCACATGAGGGAGATCAAGTGCAAGAACCATATCATTCCACTTTTTAACATGTGATGTTTGTTGCATCTTATATTGCTTGTTTGGCATTTTATTAGCATAATAAGATGATCCCTCATTTAGATATCATGATAAAAAATGTGTTCTCCCTTAAGTATGGACTGGTTATGTTTCGTCGCTCCAAGACATCACATGATGATCGGGTGTTCTTGGATCGACGATCATGTTTCGGGTGTAAGACGGTTACACACGCGAACACTAAGGTTCTTACTTGGAGAGCCTAGCATGTACAGACATGGCCTCGAAACACGGACCGAAAGGTTAAGCATGAGTCATATGGAAGATATGATGCCCATTTGATGTATGCCTTTGAAGGTACACCGACTCACGTGATGATCGGACTTGGTGTGGTGGATTTGGTTCATGTAATCACCAAAAATGCATGAGGGATGTCCTTTTTTAGTGGGAGTTCATCCTTAATTTGGATTAGTTTAACTCAAACTATCATAAACTTAGTCTAAACTTTACAAATTCTGTTGTAGATGGCACCACCTGCTTTTAATTCAATGTGTTCATGGAGAAAGTGAAACTTGCAATGAACGATAGCAACTTTACCGACTGGGCCATGAATTTGAGGATTCTCCTCACTCATTGACAAAATAAATATGTGCTAGAAGCACCGCTAGGCCCCCCGCCATTCGATGATGCCCCTGACAAGGAAAAGAATGTCTATCAAACTCATTAGGAGGACCACAACTTAGTTCATTGCGGCATATTGTATGGGCTAGAGCCAGAAATTCGAAAGTGTTTCGATAACGGCAATGCATTTGATACAATGGGTGAGTTGAAAATGATTTTCGACACCGATGCTGTTGTAGAGAGTTATAATGCTTCAGAAAAGTTCTTTAGCTGCATGATGGAAGAGAACATATCCGTAAGTGAGCATGTACTCAAGATGTCGGGTTACGCCGATAAGCTTGTGTCCTTGGGAATAACGATTCCATTGACTTAGGCATCCATCGTGTTATCCAGTCTCTGCCATCGAGCTATAAGAGCTTCGTGATGAACTATAATATGCAAGGCATTAAGAAGTCTCCCCCCGAGCTTCTGTCAATGCTTAAAACCACAGAAGTGGAGATCAAGAAAGAACATCAAGTGTTGATGATCAATAAGACCACTGGTTTCAAGAAAGATAAGGAGGGTAAACATAAGGGAAAGAAGGGTGGCAAGCCGGTTGCCGTGCCTAAAAAGAAACCTCGAGTTGGCCCTAAGTCTGATACCGAGTGCTATTATTGCAAGGGGACTGGCCATTGGAAGCGCAACTGCCCCAAGTATTTGGCAGTCAAGAAGGCCGAAAAGGCAAATAAAGGTATATATGATATACATGTTATTGATGTGTACTTTACTAGTACTCGCAGTAGCACCTGGGTATTTGATACCGGTTCAGTTGCTAATATTTGTAACTTAAATCAGGTGCCGCAGAACAAGCGACCGCTAGCAAGGGGTGAGGTCAAGATGCATGTCGGCAATGGATCAAGCGTTGATTTGATCGCCTTCGGAATGCTACCTCTCCACTTACCATCAGGATTAGTTATAAACTTGAATAATTGTGATCTGGTTCCAGCATTGAGCATGAACATTGTATCCGGATCATGTTTGATGCGCAGTGGTTATTCATTTAAATCCGAGAACAATGGTTGTTGTATTTATATGAATGAAATCTTTTATGTTCATGCAACGATGATGAATGGTTTATTTCTGTAGGATCTCGATAATAATGTTACACATATTCATAATGTTGATGCTAAAAGGATTAAACTTAATGATGATATGTCCGCATATATGTGGCACTGCCGTCTAGGTAATATTGGTGTTAAATGCATGAAGAAGCTCCATTCGGATGGACTTTTGGAATCACTTGATTTTGAATCATTTGATACATGTGAGCCATGCCTTATGGGCAAGATGACTAGAACGCCGTTTTCCGGTTCAATGGAACGGGCGACAGATTTATTGGAAATCATACATTCTGATGTGTGTGGTCCAATGAGTGTGTCGGCGCAAGGTGGATATCGTTATTTTGTAACTTTCACGGATGATTTGAGTAGATACGGTTATATCTAATTGATGAAACACAAGTCTGAAACCTTTGAGAAATTCAAGGAGTTTCAGAGTGAAGTGGAAAATCATCGTAATAGAAAGATCAAATTTCTACGGTCCGACCGTGGAGGTGAGTATCTAAGTTACGAGTTTAGCACTCATATGAAAGAGTGTGGAATAGTTTCACAACTCACACATGCCGAAACACCTCAGTGAAATGGTGTGTCGGAATGTCGTAATCGTACTTTATAGATATGGTTCGATCTATGATGTCACTGACAGACTTGCCACTGTCATTTTGGGGTTATGCACTAGAAATCGCTGCATTCACTTTAAATCAGGCACCATCTAAATCCGTTGAAAAGACACCGTATGAATTGTGGTTTGGAAACAAACCTAAGCTGTCATTTCTTAAAGTTTGGGGATGTGATGTTTATGTGAAGAAACTTCAACCGAATAAACTCGAACCCAAAGCGAAAAAATGCATCTTCATAGGATACCCTAAGGAAACTATTGGGTATTCCTTCTATCACAGACACGAGGGCAAGGTTTTTGTTACCAAGAATGGATCCTTTCTAGAGAAAGATTTTCTCGCGAAAGGCGTGAGTAGTCGGAAGGTAGAACTCGAAGATGTTGTAGAACCTTCTCTTCATAGTATGGCGAGTAGCGCAGTGCCGGAAATTGTTCCGGAGTTGGCTTCACCAATTTAAGAGGGAACTAATGATAATGATCATGAAGCTCCGAAAGAGAATACTACCGAACCTCATAGGTCTAGCAGGACGCGTGCAGCTTCCGAGCTGTACGGAAATCCTGTTATGAATTTCATGGTCGATGAAATTGATGACCATGCAACGTATGAAGAAGAGATGATGAGCCCGAATTCCAACAAATGGTTAGAAACGATGAAATCCGAGATGGAATCCATGTACGAAAACCAGGTTTGGACCTTGGTGTACTTACCTCACGACCGAAAGGCCGTGGAAAATGAATGGATTTTCAAAAGGAAAACTAATGCTGATGGTAATGTAACCGTCTATAAAGCTCGACTTGTCACAAAAGGGTTTCGACAAATTCAAGGAGTTGACTACGATGAGACATTCTCTCTCGTAGCGATGCTAAAGTCAGTTAGGATTATGTTAGCAATTGTTGCATATTTCGACTATGAGATATGGCAGGTGGATGTCAAAACTGCCTTCCTCAATGGCAATGTTGAAGAAGAGTTGTATATGATACAACCAAAGGGTTTTGTCGATCCTAACGATGCTGACAAGGTATGCAAGCTTCAACGATCCATCTATGGACTGAAGCAAGCATCCCGGAGTTGGAATCTCCGCTTTGATGAGGTGATCAAAGAGTTTGGATTTTTCCAAACTTGTGGAGAGGCTTGTATTTACAAGAAAGTGAGTGGGAGCAATGTGGAATTTTTGATATTATATGTGGATGACATATTATTGATCGAAAATGATGTAGATCTTTTATATAGTGTTAAAAGTAATCTAAACAGCAAATTATCAATGAACGACCTAGGTGAAGCGTCATACATATTAGGCATAAAGATCTATAGGGATAGATCTAGGCACCTAATAGGGCTATCGCAAAGTACATGCCTTGATAAGATTTTAAATAAGTTTAAAATGGACGGAAGTAATAAGGGGTTCTTACCTATGTTGCAAGGCAAGACATTGAGTAAGACTCAAAGTCTGGCTATGGCGGAAGAAAGAGAGATAATGGACAAAGTCCCCTATGCTTCAGCCATAGGCTCTATAATGTACGCCATGCTATGTACAAGACCGGATATGGCACATGCTATTAGTTTGACTAGTAGGTACCAATCTGATCTAGGATCGGAACACTGGATAGCGGTCAATAATATCCTTAAGTACTTGCGAAGAACTAAGGATATGTTTCTTATGTACGGAGGTGAAGAAGAGCTCGTCGCTAAGTGTTATGTCGATGCTAGCTTTGACACCGATCCGGATGACTCTAAGTCTCAATCCGGATACGTATTTCTCATGAATGGTGGAGTGGTTAGTTGGAGGAGTTCCAAAGAACCCGTGGTGGCGGGATCAACAACGAAGGCCGAATATGTTGCTGCTTCGGAAGCGGCTCAGGAAGTAGTTTGGATGAAGGAGTTCATAACCGAACTAGGTGTGGTTGCGAGCGCGTTGGACCCAATGGTGATCTATTGTGACAACAATGGTGCCATAGCCAATACCAAAGAACCAAGGTCTCACAAGAATTCCAAGCATATTAAGCGTCGGTTTCACTCCATCCGCGAGCATGTCAAGGATGGAGATATAAAGATTTGTAAAGTACACATGGATCTCAATGTAGAAGATCCGTTGACTAAAACTCTCCCTAGAGCAAAACATGATCAACACAAGAACTCCATGGGTGTTATATTTATCACTATGTAACTAGATTATTGTCTCTAGTACAAGTTGGAGACTGAAGGGAATATGCCCTGAGAGGCAATAATAAAGTAGTTATTATGTATATTCCAAGAATATGATAGATGTTTATTTTGCATGCTATAATTGTATTAATACGAAAACGTTAATACATGTGTGTTTAATAAACAAACAGAAAGTTCCTAGTTATGCCTCTCTCATAAACTAGCTCGTTGATTAACAAGATGATCAAGGTTTCCTGATCATGGACATTGGATGTTGTTAATAACAAGGTCACAACATTATTGGAATGGTGTGATGAACAATCATCTGAAGTATAGCATTACGATCAAAGTCATTGAGTTTATATTGCTATAACATCATACGAAGTGATCCTAATCCTTAGACCATGAGATCATGTCAATCACTAACACTGGAAGAGTATCTTGATAACATCAAACATCACACCGTAACAGGGTGATTATAAAGATGGGTTCAGTACTACTAAAGTGTTATGTTGAGGCCCATGGATCGAGAGTGGAATTTGTTCATCCCGATGACGGATAGATATGCTATGGGCCCTCTCGGTGATATCAAACTGATTATCTTGCAAGCAAGTGATTTGATCACGAGAATGTTATATCACAGGAACGAGAAAAGAGTACATGTCAATAACGAGATCAAACTAGGCATGGAGATACCGATGATCGAATCTCGGACATGTAATATATCGCGAAACAAAAGGATTAAGATACTAGCGTAAAAGGTTCTCACGATCACAAGAAAGTCATCATTGAATGTGTGGGAGTCAATATGGATCTCGAGGTCCCATTTCTGATTATTGATCTGAGAGGGGTCAAGATCATATCCGCATTATTCGTGAACCGTAGGGTGACACACTTAAGATACACCGACACCATTTGGAGCAAAAGTTTCCTGCTGAAAAGAATAACAAGCACATGAATTATTTCACTAGGTAACAAAACTGGTTTTTGGGTGAAGTTGCAGAAAGTGTTTTTGCATGTGAAATGAAATGCTAGCAAGGGGTTATATGTGAATGTTTGTCATTAAAGTAATTGACAAAATTCTGAATAAATAAAAGGAGTTTTATTAAATGAGAGTTTGCATTAAATTTGGTGGAAATTTATTGATAATTTGAGTGGGTTTTTGAGTGGAGAAAATGAAAGGGACTTTTTGTGAGTGAAGTGTCCACCCACATGAATGAAGGAGGGGAGGGGGCATCCCCCATGGCCGGCAGCTACCCCCTTGGGTGCCCCCTCCTCCTATAAAAGGATCCCCCTCCCTCTCTCTCACTCACACCTCCTCGTGAAGGATCTGTCTCCTCCTCTAGTATTTATCCCCCATGGTCTCGGACTAGCAAGATACATGTTCCTGGTGGATATTCGGTAAGAAAGAGTTGTGCTTACACTCCATCGCTGGAGCGAGGAGGCGTAGGTTGCTCGGTGCCTTGGACGTGTGTGCGATCACGGATGCGCCCGCTGATTTGCGGCGCTAGGACTTCCTATCGATCTTGAGATCGGCAAGAGATCGTCTACATCAAACACGAGTTCAACCTCGTTATGCTTTGTCGGTATTCAAGGGTATGTTCTCTACGGATGTACATCCGCCCATTGATTGTATCTAGTAGATAGATCTTGGTACATAGTTGTTCCCATCGTAGGAATTTTTTTGTTTTCTATGCTGTGAACCCTACACTTGGGTGCCCCCCTGCCTTGTCTCTTCGCCTATAAGAATCCCTCGATACCAAAACCCTAATTACCCGATAAATCTTCCACGAAACAGTCCATATCCGCCGCCACCATCGTCCCTAGATCGGGGGAATCTGAAGTTCTTCCCGACACCCTACCGGAGGGGAGATCATCCCGGAGGCCTTCTTCATCACCATGCCAACCTCCGGTATGAAGCGTAAGTAGTTCCACCTTGGACTACGGGTCCATGTAGTAGCTAGATGGTTGTTTCTCCTCCTTTGTGCTACCATGTTTAGATCTTGTGAAGTCCGTTCATGATCAAGATCATCTATTTCTAATCATGCATGTTGTGTTTGCGGCGATCCGATGGATATTGATATTACTATGTCAGATTGATTAATGGTTATATCTTATTGATTCTATCATGTCCGTGTTGTTTGTGATCTTGCATACTCTTCGTTTCTATTAGCTATCTTGGCCAAGTATATGCTAGTGACTCCAAGAGGGATTATTTATGCTCGATGGTGGGTTCATGCCTCTATTTAATCTAGGGAAGTGACAGAAATCTCTAAGGTTGTAGATGTGCTGTTGCTACTAGGGAGAAAACAACGGTCTCTTGTTCATGGAACAAGTGGATTGTTTACCTTACACACTTTTCTTAAAGCAGTTATCCATTGCTTGCAACTTAATACTGGAGGGGGTTCGGATGATAACCTGAAGGTGGATTACTAGTCATAGATGTAGTTGGATGGCGGTCTACGTATCTTGTTGTATTTCCCAATCAAATCTCATAGGATCATGAATGTCTAGTATTGCATTGTTATGCCTTACTCTGTCCTGTCAATTTCCCTGCTGTAATTTGTTTACCCAGCATGCCATGTTGTTTAGCTTAAGGAGAACACCTCTCGTGAACTATGGACCCCGGTCCAATCTTTACCATTAATACATCTTCCACTGTTACTATTTACTTTCTGCAAACCACCATTACCTTCCACACCATATAGTTAATCCTTTGTTTTCAGCAAACCAGTGAGATTGACAACCTCACTGTTCGTTGGGGCAAAGTCTTGAGTTTGTGTTGTACAGGTTTCCAGTTGCTAGCAACACCTTTGAGTCGTTTCCTTCCTCCTACTGGTTCGATAACCTTGGTTTCTTACTGATGAAAAAACTTGCTGCTGTACTCATCATACCTTCCTCTTTCGGTCTCCCAACGAAGATCTACAGTGATATGAGCTGCATCAAGCCTTTTTCTGGCGCCGTTGCCGGAGAATTAAAGAAGAAGCTCCCACGTCAACAACACGACATCAAATTGTTTTCTAGCGCCGTTGCTGGGGAGGCTAAGGACGGCTTCACAAGGGGAGTCCTTCACAACCTTTCTCTTTACTTTGTTTTTCTTAGTTTCTTTTGCTTGGTTTTGTTTGCCTCTTTTTATCAAAAACTCCAAAAAAAGTTTCATTTGGTTTGCTTTCTCTTATCAAAAACACAAAAAAAATTAGTTCCTACTCTAGTAGTCACCTTGCTCTAGCTCACCATGTTGATCCCCAAGTTAACCCTGAAAGACCTTTCAATAGGTAGTGGCTCTATAATTGGGAAAGAAAATATTGAAGAATTCTTTAATCATGTTAGCAAACATGAGGATATTGAGGATAGATCCTTAGCAGAACTTGCTCCTAATTATGAAATTGCTGCAGCTTCTTTAGTTCATATGTTCGAGGCTAGCTTTGTTAACCTTAACCCCATGATGCAAATTTTGTTTCTTAAACTAAAAGAAGAAGAGGATGCTGAAAAGAGAGATTTTATCCTAGAAACTTTACTAAAAGAGTTTAGTGATGTTGCTAAGGAAGCCAAAAAGGTCTTTGAACGTTCTAATATGCTAGGCTCATGTGTAGATGTTATGGGTACTTTAGAAAAGATGGATAAAACCAAACCCATTGGAGAGGAAATTAAGATACCCATACCTTTTAAACTTGTAGGAATGCATGAAGCCTTAGAAAAGAATTTTAATTGGATTTTTCCTAAAAACCCATTTGATGAAAGTAATGAACCTAAGAGAAATGAGAAAGGATCCTCTAAAACTCATTTGGATGAGATACCTTTCCTAGTTGAAGAGATTTCGAGTATTGATGTTAATGCATCTTCATTTGAAAATACTTGATTCTTGCTTCTTGTGCCTAACTTAAAGGCGTTAAAGAAAAGTACTTCTTGGGAGATTTCTTGAGTCTTGGAAGTTACTACTTCAGTAATGACCTCTCCTTATCCTTTTTTTTGCTTTTTCTGCCAAGAATAACCTCTAATGAGAGGGAAGTAAGATTTGGGGAGTTGTTGTCCCGGAACAGATTTTTGTGCTCTACCGTAAACATTTGTGTAAGGTCTCTGTAAGTAGGATTGAGCTTTAATTTTTTGAATAAATCCCCAGGTTGTTAGCTAACTTTTGTTAGTTCAACACTTTTTGATTTGAGCAACAGAAGGTCTTCGAAAAAATCAGTTTCAACCTGCTGGTCTGTTTTGATAGATTTCTGCCATTATTTGCATTTGCTTCTTATTGATTCCTTTTTGGGTTCTTTGTGGGAAATTGAGATTTTTGAGGGAATTACTACAATTGCTGGTGTTTTTAGTGAAAGTTTTGATGTTTTAAAACTAAAACCCCAAGGTCTATTATCTTTTGAATACACTAATGTTGCTAAGGAAGATTGTGTGAAGTTTTGTATGAAGGAAAATTTTCAGGTGTAAGGAAAGAATGATATAATGAGATGAAGAATGGACAAAAGCTCAAGCTTGGGGATTCCACCCTGTGTCACCCCAAGAAATATTCAAGAGGTACAAGCGTCAAAGCTTGGGGATGCCCAAGGCATCCCCTTCTTTATCAATAAAAATCTTAGGTCTTTATAGACAATTCGTTTTTATTGTTTCATGCACTTTTGTGTTGTTCTTGGAGCGTCTTAGTTTTTGTTTTTGGTTTTTGTTTGCTTAGTTTGCTTGAATAAAGTAGTTTGGACCCTGTTCTCGCTATGTTGTTTCAAAAAAGTTGATTGGTGTTGGAAAGGAGTAGAAAGTTCTCGCTTGAGTAGTACAAGAGGAGCTTGCTTTGACTGTGACTTAGACTTTATCATGTCATGCTAGATGTTTTTTTGACCTTATGCTTAGTGATTATTGCTATAGCATGACTTGTTCCAAACAATTAGGATTGCTTAATGTGCCTTGAAGGAATCATGCGTTGTTTTAGCATACAAAAGCATAGTATTGTGGTATTCTCCTTTGATGCTTTGTTTGGGTTGACTTGGCACATGCTCACACCTTGTTATTACTATGAACCAGTCACCATAGCCTCTATGATCATTTAGTTTTTGACTTGTGGTAACACTTTATGCTTTGATTAGTAATGTTTTTTCGCTCTGCATGATTATGGCCATTATTGCTGTCTTAGTTGGTCGCTCCTAGTCTTTTGCTAGCCTCCACTTGTATGAGTAAGCTGTACTCGTGCATCCAACCCCAAGAAACCAAGTTATTCCAAAGTGTCCACTATAAATTCGTATGCATGGTGTGTTACACCGTTCCAAGTATACTCTTGTTTCATCTACCTTCCAATTAAAGAGTCACTTTGTTATGTGAAAACTTAGTGATTAGAGCTCTCACAAACTTGATGGCACACTTTATTTTTCTTGCCCCTAATAAACTTGAACCATTGTGTCATCTATGTTGTATATGCTTGCACTTATATGTTGGAATTAGCATAACCATGCTGTCATGGGGAACGCTTTCAACATTGCACTTGTACATTGTACCCAGTTGATATCATGCTCTTTTGTTTGCGGATGTCGTCGGTGTGAAATAAATGGGGAGCTTGTAAGTCCATGGAGTTATGTATATGTGTTAGAGAAACGCCTGGGCCGCTAGCCTAAGCCATGCCTAATCATGGTGTAAACTTGCAGCATCACCAAAGTGAGCAATCTATGAAGCTTTCTTCTTATGAAAAAAAGAGACATATTGAAAAGCGGAAAGAGAGAAAAAACACCATTTTCCCATGGTAAATAAGAAGATTTCTGAGATGCTCATTGTCTGCTTGCCTTGTAGTTTTGATTATGGGATAGCTCCTGTATCATGTGCAAGGGTACCCCGTTGACGGTTCTCTATGATACACATGTACTTACTATAACAAGAACTTACAGGTGAATAAAGTTGAGTAGCATGAGGAGCGGCCCTCGTATTCAAGGGACATGAGATTGCCAACTTATACTTTTTCAAGCATATACTCCATAGTCTGTTCACTTTAACATTAATCACTTCAAGATGCTTATGATAGGGGCAATGAGAGCTGAAAGCTAACAAGTACCATAATTTTTTGAAGTTCTTTTTGAGACTTGAAATCCCTACTTCCCTTTCATGAAGGGCCTTTCTTCCACTATTATATTGAGTCTCCACCTTCTATCCTTATGCACCAATTAAGAGAGCATAGTTGTCATTCGTAGTTCGATGTGCATTGCCCCAAAACTTATTGATTGATGCATATTGTTGATATTGCTTGCTCATGAACTATTTGTATTTAGTCACTCTTATGAGCTTTGAAGGTGTCCTATGCATTTATTTGCTACTCCATGAGGGACAAGCTAAATGCCCCTATGCTATGTTTTCTATATGTGAAACAAACAAACATTTTTCAATGCATTGTTATTCATGATCTTTGTTTGTAACCTTTCATGTTGCATGCATAGTTACTTGTCTTATTGTTAGAACTTCTTCTTTCATGCTCATGTTTAGAGTTCTTTGATCCTAGCTTTCAATGCTTGCAAATGGTTTGATCTTGATTTTGATGGTGCATGTCACCTCAAAAATTATTCTTTTTATCACTTACCTACTCGAGGACGAGCAGGAGTTAAGCTTGGGGATGCTTGATACGTCGGAAACGTATCTATAATTTTTGATGTTCCATGCTTGTTTAGTATCTACTTTGCTTTGTCTACACTTTGAGGTATTTTTATATGTTTTCTGGGACTAACCTATTAACAAGATGCCATAGTGTCAGTTGCCTGTTTTCTTCTGTTTTTGGTTCCTGAAAAGGCAGAAAATCAATATTATTGGAATTGGACGGGACAAAAGCCAAAGTCAATATTTTACCATGGGGAACACAGAGCTAGAAGACGAGACAGAGAAGAGCCACCAGGAGGCCACACCCCCTGGCCGCGCGGCCAGGCCTGGCCCGCGCCTGGGGAGTGCGGCCACCCTAGGTGCCCCCTGCCTCGCCTCTTCGCCTATAAGAAGCCCCGATACCAAAACCCTAAGTACCAGATCAATCTTCCACGAAACAGTCCGTAGCCGCCGTAACCATCATCCCTAGATCGAGGGGATATGAAGCTCTTTCCAGCACCCTGCCGGAGGGGAGATCATCCCAGAGGCCTTTTTCATCACCATGCCAGCCTCTGGTATGAAGCGTGAGTAGTTCCACCTTGGACTATGGGTCCATGTAGTAGCTAGATGGTTGTTTCTCCTCCTTTGTGCTACCATGTTTAGATCTTCTGAGGTCCGTTCATGATCAAGTTCATCTATTTGTAATCATGCATGTTGTGTTTGCGGGGATCCAATGGATATTGAGATTACTATGTCAGATTGATTAATGGTTTTGTCTTATTGATTCTATCATGTTTGTGTTGTTTGTGATCTTTAATGTTCTCTGTTTCTAGTAGCTATCTTGGCCAAGTAGATGCTAGTGACTCCAAGAGGGGGTATTTATGCTCGATAGTGGGTTCATGCCTCTATTTAATCTGGGTAAATGACAGAAATCTCTAAGGTTGTAGATGTGCTATTGCTACTATGGAGAAAACAACGGTCACTTGTTCATGGAACAAGTGGATTGTTTACCTTACACACTTTGCTTAAAGCAGTTATCCGTTGCTTGCAACTTAATACTGGAGGGGGTTCAGATGATAACCTGAAGGTGGATTACTAGTCGTAGATGCAGTTGGATGGCGGTCTATGTATCTTGTTGTATTTCCCAATCAAATATCATAGGATCATGAATGTTTAGTATTGCATTGTTAAGCCTTGCTCAGTCTTGTCAATTGCCCTGCTGTAATTTGTTTACCCAGCATGCCATGTTGTTTATCTTAAGGAGAACACCTCTAGTGAACTAGAGACCCCGGTCCAATCTTTACCATGGATACATCTTCCATTGTTACTGTTTACTTTCTGCAAACCACCACTACCTTCCACACCATACAGTTAATGCTTTGTTTTTAGCAAACCGGTGTGTAAGAGTCCCAACCTTTTAATAAGGTAGAGATCCCTGTGTTTACAATGCTAGTCCCTGGATCATTAGCTAGCATCCATAGTTAAGATGTACTATCAAGAAACAAAGGTCATAGTACAATTTTATAACTAGGCATAAAATAATTCATTACATCTTACATAGCTCATTTGGCTATCACATTACAATGCAGCAGAATATCTATATAGCATGGAGTCCTTCATCTTCAAAGTGCCACAGGCAATCATGTTGGTTGTAGACTTGTAATCCTATTCAACACACTTCACTAACATCAAACAAACCTGCAACATAATAAGTTGCAGCCACAAGGGTCAATACATTTGAATTGTATTGGCAAGTTTCACTACTATGTAGAAATAAGAGGATCCTATCAATACATGCATATTTGGCTAAGTAGGGTTTAGGCTCATTTGCAGAAAGCAATATAGTTTTATCCTATCTTTTCAAAATAGTTTTGATCTTTTGACAAATCTTTTTGAACTCCTTGGAAAACTCCAAGTGCTTCTAATCCCTTGTTGTCACCATCAAGTTTTACTTTGAGAAATTGGAATGTCGAGATCTTCCATAGCTTCAGGCCTTAGTTGCTCAGAGTTGTCCATAACCGGAGACACGGCTAAGTACTTAGAATTTGATCTTCTGCAGAAGTTGTACACTTTACCCACATGACACAATCTCGTGTTGATGCCACCAGTGGCCGCTGGATAAGTACTCACCAAAATGGAATACTGGCAGATCGAGAATGTGACAAAGTCTTTCCATAGGAGTCCTCCCAATACACAATGCTAGCTTGTCTACTAGGCACAAATGTAGGGATATATTTCCCTACACAATTCTAGTTAACCTGAAGATGCCAATGCATGGGTCTTCCACTATGTAGTTGACTAAGCCAGAGCCTGTTTAGCATGTGGCTGTACACGGAAGCCACTGTACGAGAAACATGTTCAATCTCTAAGTCCCTGGGTGGTTTCCTTCTAGTGCACATACAAAAAGATAGCCATATAAACATGGTTCCCTTTGTTGCCACCTTGTCCAAAACTTGAGTATCCTCTTTCCACACAGGTGGTTCATTGAGTACTTGTTTTATTATATAAAACATATATTTTTCCAACACTTCATATAATCATATCATGTATCCCATCCCAAATATATAGCAGGGCTAAGCATACTACAACTACAATGTTTTCACTAAGGGAGATATAAGGATATCCTAATAGGATATAGCATAGCATAGAAATATAGTAGTCTTATCATGCATGTTACAAAAATCCACTAAGTGTAATGAAAATAGTAGGACATGGATGATAGTGTCACTTGCCTTTTTAGTAGAGAATGTTGGTTCACTTCTTGATCTTGCAAATATCACACTCTTCTAACTTCACTACAAATCAATCAAGCAAACATATATTAAACTAGCATTCAAACAATTTTCACCACATAAAATATCAAAACATGGCAATGCATGCAAGCATGCAAAAGATGGTTTTATTTAGAAAAGTGGTTTCTACTAGGCTCTAAACATTTTAAGGACCATATTGGTCATTTACAAATGTGGTAAAACTATTTGCAAAAGGGTTCACTCCATAAACCGATTATTATACCAAGGTGATATTTTATGTTGTTGAAACTGCTTTTTGCAAGGTAATAATTTTATAAGGTTCATCAAATATATTTTAATTCTCAAAACTTGGTGTTTAGGGTCACAGAGTTTAACTCAAATCATTTTCCAAAGGTTTCACTGAAAAAGTATTTTTTAACACATAAACAATATTCTTATTTGACCAGAAATGCTCTTATTCAAAGATTTATTCTTTGGCTTCACAAAATACATTTTTAAATCCATAAGTTGGTTTCTATGGTCAGTAGGTTCAAATTAAACCATTTATCAAAGATTTCACCTTAAAAATATTTCTAGAACAATTTTTATATTCAATTTATGCCTACACATGTTTCTGCAAATTCAACCAATTTTCCATAAGCAAAACATTATAAAAAGTGCATGGTTGCAAAGTACTTGTCCTGCTGATTCCAGTGATATAAAATTTTCAAAATTTGGACGTGTAGATTTAAAGTTATGAATTTTGCAAGTTTGCATATCTAATAGTTTCTAATTTCTGTTTTAAAACAAACCTTGTCCACGTGGCTCATTTCTACGGGCTGAAAATGGTTCGCGCGGATCGCTCTCTGTGAGTCGTTGGATTTAACTTAGATCGTGCGGCACTGATCAACTCATACCCCTTCGTCTAAATCTAATCCTAGCCAGATGATTTGCATCCTATGGATCACAGCAGCCAGACCATAACTGGGCGGCGCTAGCAGTGGCTGGCGGCAGCGCACGCTCGGACGGTGGTGTTGGTGATGAACCAGGAAGCGAGGGAGGGAGTGAGGATTCTCACTGTGCTCGCGTGGTTGCGGTGAATCTCAAGGCGTGATCAGCTTGTTGAGGGGCGCACCAGAGCAGCAGCTATTGCTCGCCGGAGTTTGTAGCGGCGTCGGGTGCTTCTGGTTGTCATCGGAGGCGAGATTGTAGGTCACCAGAAGAAGAAAGAAAGGGTGCGTTAGACGCCTGTGAGTGTGGCAGTCATGAAGGCATCATCGGGAGAGACCGGGGCGGACGGTGCTTACCAGGGAGGCTTGCCGCAGCAATGGCAGACACGGCGGCGCTCAGATGGTCGAAGTTATCGAGTATCTGGTGAATGCGCGGGCTAACGAGTGGCACTGGGAGATGCACCAGGAGATGGGGAGCAGGTCGCGTGCAGTGGGAGGTGAGGGGTGGTCGGATGGCGCCGGAATCGGCCGGAGAGACTCGTCGGAACAGGTGGTTTGTAGTGGAAAATTAGGACATCCTGGTGGCCAAGAGGAGGCGATGCTTGGGGGGAATGGAAGAGGGGAGGGAGGCGCTTAAGTGTGCGTGGTCACTGGCGAGTTTAATCCAGCCATCAACGCGAATTAACGCAATTGAATCATGGCAGAAATGCCGAGGGGGAAACGGCCGAGGTGGAGACGATGACTGACCGCGCGGGGCCGTGTTGTCTGTGAGAGAGAGGAAGAGAGAGTGAGGTCCACCTGTCTGTGACTGCGTGGGTTCGTTTTTGAGTGAAAACCTCTTCGCTGCGGGGAGGGAAGTGGGCTAGCTGCTGGGCTTGCTAGGCTGGGCCAGATGGGTTGGGTTAGTTTCAATTTTTTTATACCGAATGCTTTTCTTTTTCTATTTCTATTTATCTAATTTGATTTTCATTCAAACAATTCAAACTTCATTTGAATTCAAACCACCACCAAACTTTGGGTATGTTTTAATTTTGTTTATTATTATATTCCAAATTCCAAAATAGAATAATTCTTTTATTCTTTTAGGATCTATTAATAATTAAATAAATAGACATTAGTCTTTATTTCAAATAGGATTTAATATATTTTAAAACTCTATTTGAAATCTAAATATTACCAAAACCTTTTCAGTAGGTTTTATTTGAAAAATAAACACTTGGAATTTTTATTTAAAATACTTTAATAAGTTTTAGTGTTTATTTAAATGGAAAAAAACCTTTACTTAAATAAAATTGGATATTCATAAATCCTTTACTCTTTTTATCAAATAGAAATATTTTATTTCATTTGCTTGGCCAAGATTTAATTTGACTCTTTAAAATAGTCCTTATTTATTATTTCTATCTTTGCTTATAAAAACCATGTCTTTTTATTTAAAGATCCAAAAATGGTGATTCCAACTTTTATAACTTTATTTATTATTTGTTTATCTTTGTAAACCCTTTAGGATTTTATTTGATCAAAATAGGTTTTGATGTTTCCAATTGGAATCAAAAAGTTTATTCTCACCCTAAATTTCAACAATTGTTTATTTTGTTTATTTATTCTTCACATTTCAAAATGGAAAATTTTGGGATGTGACAGGTTACCACCCTTAAAAGAAATCTCGTCCCGAGATTTGGGAAGGCTAAGGTTAAAAGTTGGCTTGAAGACAACTAGGGTACTACCACCCTTAAAAGAAAGTCTCATAGGGTTACATTGATGGTTCACTTGACTATGGGTTCAACACTTGATATCCAGACAAGGAATCCTTATTTGACTCAACTGAGTTAATTAATTCCTGACGTCCACTTCTTCTATCTCTTCAAGGTTCCCATCCATGTCAATGTGGTTCACATGTCCTTTCTGGGTCACATTGGAGTCATTTCCATTGGATCTTCTAGCATCCTTTTTCTTTTTCTTCTCAGGACAGTCTGATGCATTGTGACCAAGTTCCTTACAATTATAGCACTGCAACTGGCTAATATATTTCTTCCTGAAAGTGTCATGTTGGTTCTAACCAAGGTCATCTCCATTGTCAGTATTATTTCCATTATTATCACTTCCATTGTTGTTGTGGTGATACTGATGTGGTTCAGAATCTTCATTGCTCTTTTTGAATGAACGCTTCTTTTGTGATGATCCTGAGTGATACTTGAGTTTATGCTTCCTCTTTCTGTTCTCAACTTGATTCATCTTGTTTTCCAAGATGGTGGCTTTGTCACATAGTGATTGATAAGTTGGGACATAGGCAACAGACAGCTACAGGTTCAACTCATAATTAAGTCCTTCGAGGAATTTCTCCTTTCTCTTAGCATCTATATCAACTTCATCCGGTGCATAGCGTGCCAGATTGTTGAACTCTTCAATGTACTCAGCCACACTGAGGTTACGCTATTTCAGATTGTGAAACTCCTTTTTCTTCAAGTTCATCACTCCAGATGAGATGTGAGCTGTACGGAAACCATCCTCAAAAATAGCCCAAGTCACATCCTCAAGAGGAGTGGTGATTTGAAAGTTGTCCCACCATGTTGCTGCTGGTCCTTCAAGCAGAAATGCTGCAAACCTAACTTTTTCTTCATCGGTGCAGCCAACAGTCACTAAGTCCTTATTCACCGAACATAACCAATCATTGGCTACCATTGGGTCAGTTGTCCCAGAGAATCTTGCAGGCCTTAGCTTCAGAAACCTGGTGAGCATATCATGTGCTGGAGGATTATTCTGATTGTTGTTATTGTTATTGTTGTTGTTGTTGTTGTTGTTGTTGTTGTTGTTGTTGTTGTTGTTGTTGTTGTTGTTGTTGTTGTTGTTGTTGTTGTTGTTGTTGTTGTTGTTGTTGTTGTTGTTGTTGTTCTGATTATGATTTTGCATAAACTGTGTCCTCATATGCATTATTTGAGCTTGAGCTGTCATCAACTGTTGCATCTCGGGAGTGACGTTGTTGTTGTTGTTGTTGTTGTTTTGGTTGGGGTTGGCATGACGGGGAGGCATCTGTTGGTTTGATAAGGATAAGTAATGATATATAGGCATAAGGGAGTTCTAACACACAACCCAAAACAATCAAGTTCAATCAAACAATCAAGCATCCAACAAGCAACCATTCACTTAACAACTTATGAGCTTAACTCATGAGTTGAAGGAAACAACAAGTTTTCTTGAAATAATTAACTTAGTATAGTCATACCTCATAGGTCAATATGATTCATACACTAACATGATATCAATGTTTTTGGTAGGCAATCTAATGTCTCTTGGTTTTCACTTGTAGTCCTTAGTGATGTCTAAGTTGAAGTCCTTGGTGGAACTAAAGTTGAAGTCATTGGTCATGGTAGAGGCTTTGTCCATCAAGTTGAAAAGGAAAAGGTGTAGAATTCAAAACCAAAAAGGTTGAGGAAAGAGTTTACAAGATTGTTTGTAAATAAGTTTTGGAACAAATACAACTCCTATTTTTCTAAGGGGTTTTGTCCAATCCTAGGGTTACAATCCTACAGGCAACACAGTTCTCTGATACCATCTGTAAGAGTCCCAACCTTTTAATAAGGTAGAGATCCCTGTGTTTACAATGCTAGTCCCTGGATCATTAGCTAGCATCCACAGTTAAGATGTAATATCAAGAAACAAAGGTCATAGTACAATTTTATAACCAGGAATAAAATAATTCATTACATCTTACATAGCTCATTTGGCTATCACATTACAATGCAGCAGAATATCTATATAGCATGGAGTCCTTCATCTTCAAAGTGCCACAGGCAATCATGTTTGTTGTAGACTTGTAATCCTATTCAACACACTTCACTAACATCAAACAAACCGGCAACATAATAAGTTGCAACCACAAGGGTCAATACATTTGAATTGTATTGGCAAGTTTCACTACTATGTAGAAATAAGAGGATCATATCAATACATGCATATTTGGCTGTAACATCCCAAATTTTTCCTAAATTTGGAATGTTAAAATAAAATTATTAAGTTGACTGGATTGTTTAATCTTGTTGAAATTTTGAATGAAAAAGAATTTTTTGTTGTTGATTGATATTTTACTAAGCCACATTAAAAGAAGAGGATTACTATGACTACCAAGTTTTGAACAAACCCAAGACAATTGTTTGATTCTCATCCGTGAACCTTCCATTAATACAAGTTCTTAAGTTAAATCACTGTTTGCAAAACCCTATTTTGAAATTACTAGAAATACTCCTACAAGACTACAAACAAGGTTTTATGAATCCATTTGTTTAAATATGAAAACTATTGCTACAAAGGATCCTATGACGATCTACATAATTTTATAAAATTTTGGAGACAAGAATCAACTCATTTGGTGATCATATGAAAAAGATATAAAGGAAATAAGAAAATAGAAAAAAAGAGAAAAGAATAAACAAAAAAACTAACCTACCCCGCGGACCACCCCAGCCCATCCCACTCCCTCCTCTCCTCTATTTTCCGCCGCTCCCCACCAGCGAGCACCGCATAGCGCGGTGGGCCAGCCCAAAGCCAGAGCGCAGCAGCCAGCCCGCATACCCCTTCCCTTTCTATTTTTTTTATCTACAGCGGCTGACACCATGGTCCCACATGTCATCCCCAACCTCCTCCGTGTTCATCCCAAACTCCACCTACCGACGAACTGCCCGAGAAATTTGGCCAACATCAGCCTCAATCTTTCCCCTCCCGCACGTTTCGAGCTCCATATAAACCCCGAAGACCTCCTCCTCGGTCCTTTTCACAGCATCCCCAAACCCTAGATAGATTTGAGCACTCCCGATTTCGCCTCCGCCGGACGCCTCCAGATCGATCGGGAACGCAAGGTTCCGACCCTCCCCTAGCCTTCCTGTACCTCTGGTCCTCATCCCCATGGATAACCGCTTCTTCCTGAACCTCTTTCCTCTCTCGCAGATCACCGGAGCCACTGGGATTGCACGCCGGAGTTCCCCGACGACCACCGCCTCCAGTTGCCCTTCACCACATCTCCATGACGAATTCCGCGACGGAAGGAAAACGATGAGAACCCCCAAGAGGCGCTGATCACCGTGGACTAATCCTACACGGAAGGAAGCCACTGGAGTGCCGCCGAAGATCACCATCCGAGCATCGCGCTACCATCCTCCGCCGACCACTGAAGGCCACGACGGTGTGAGGACGACCAAGTCACAGTATCCGTTCGATCGTCTCTAAACGGCGCAGATTAGATCCTGATCTGAAGGGGTATTGTCGAACCATCTGCCGCCACGTGGCCTCCTTGTCCTCATCGCCGCGTCACTCGCCCGGGTCAGCAGCCACGTCGATGCCAGTCAGCAGGTCAGCGCCCAGCCACTGTCCACGTAGCAAAGCATATTCCCAGCATATTCCCTTTTAAATTGAAATTGATTTAAATAGGTAGAATATTGGGCAAACTTGTAAAATTCATATAAAATCGAATACATGTCCAAAAATTATAAATAATATATCGTTGGATTCATAAAATTGTGTAGAAAATTATTACGAGATTAGATCTAACTTTTACAGTACATATTTACTGTAACAATTTAAATAGTTTAGTGGACAATTTGGACTAAATAAATCATAATAAATTATTTGTAGATCCAAAAAATACAAATAAAGTATATATGGATTCATAATTTCATATACGACATTAATATATTGTTAGATACAATTTTTGAAATATAAAAATTTCTGTATTAATTCAATTACTTTTAATGGCTATATACATTATTAAATTCATAATAAATTATTTATAGATCAGAAAAATATAAATAATATGTGTATGGATCCACAATTTCTCGTAGAATACAGATCTGGTCTTAGACATAATTTTGAAGAAGTAATATTTTAAATGAATTAAACTCCATCAAATGGTAATTAAATCATAGAAAAAGATTTACAACTCCGATTAGGGTGAATCCAATTCCTACTGGTTTGTATCAATATCCTATATCCATTAAAGCTAGTAACCAAATTTAATTTGATAGTTAGGATAGAAGTTACAACCAAACTATTAAAACCCCATTATAGAAATCAACATTTAATGGTAAATACCCTATTGCATTAAATGAACTCATACATGCATCATATGATATACTAATATTCATAAAACTAAATATAACCATTGTGTCATGTTAAATCATCATGCATGTTTGTGATCATCATTGCTGTATTGTATATTGCTATGGTTTTGATTGGAATTACTCTATTCCTGCGTTAGATTGTTTCGAGAGTGCAATTGCTGCAGAGAAATACAATCATCACCCATATTATCAACATAAGGCAAGTTACACCACTTGTTCATAATTTTTGTCCCAGTTTTGATTCTATGCATGTGATCTTCAAAATTCTGTAGTATGCATGTGTAGGATGTTCTAGTAGAATTTTTCCTTAGTATTATTTTGCAAGTGCGATGATTTTGTAGTATGCCATCAGTAGCTCTATACTTAGGATTTCCCCTCCTAATAGGTTACCCCTGTTTTTGCTAAGTATTGCTTGCTATGCTATATATACAAAGTACCGTTGGGGGTTCGAAAGACAATGAATTTTTCTAAGTATAAAGGCTCTCTTGAGCAAACTTTTCTTCTCAAATCCACTTCAAAATAAAACTAAGTTTTCTTCTGGGCGGAATGGTTGTCGGGTCAACGAGTGAGATTTTGGTGGAGGACGGCCGCCCAGGAATCAAAGAAGTCTGCCATGTTTCAGAATTCAGAAGCTTCCAGTGCAACCACAATACATTATGGGCTCTGTCTTGGCCTAGTACTTAGTGGGAAACCTCACCTGGGTACCAACATTTGGAGGTTCTTGGCACAGTTGGATCCAGAAGGTAGAGGGGCTACTAAGGGAAAGCCTCGCCATGGTCTTGTCTATAAAAGGACTTGATCGTGGATTGTGGGTAAAGTGCACAAACTCTCGAGAGTATTGCAATCTGATCGATCAGCCGTGTTCACGGAAACAGAACAACATTGAGCATCTGAAGGATGGATCCTCTGAAGGATCTTCCTCTCTCTTTTCTAAAACAAAGTTTTAAAACCCCATGGCGTGAGTAATATCGCCAATGGGTGGGATTTTGGGTACTTGGTGTGTAATATCCAAGTGACGCTTGGTGCGTAATATCCAAGTGTTTGGTTGTCTGGACGCTTTGTGAGTAATATCCTCGTGTGCCATTCGACCTTATTTTATCCAATCAAGTGTTTACAAAGTAGGGAAAATCTCCTCTTCTTCTCTCCGCTTAAGAAAACTAGCTTTGAGCAAATGAACTCTACAGCCTAAATTAGCCCTGCATGTAGAGATAGTATTTCTCTCCTTGGTGTAATTTGCCAATACATTCAAAGTATTGACCCAACTTGTTGGCTGCACGTTTCATGTGCAGAATTTTGGAGATCATTGAAAGGTGCGCTAGGATCGCGGGTCTTCACTCAACCTACCTATGGCATTGATGGGAATCCAAGTTGTATTTATATCGCTTCTGTTGTAATAATGTAAACTCTGGATTAATCGATTCATGTAATAAAGACTTGTGTTTTACATGATATTTCATCGACTGTGTGTGCTAGCTATTGATCCAGGAACTAGCATGTTAATCGCAGGGACTTAAGATCCTTACTGATCTGAGGTCGCTACATTGTCTAAGTAGGGTTTAGGCTCATTTGCAGAAAGCAATATAGTTTTATCCTATCTTTTCAAAATAGTTTTGATCTTTTGACAAATCTTTTTGAACTCCTTGGAAAACTCCAAGTGCTTCTAATCCCTTGTTGTCACCATCAAGTTTTACTTTGAGAAATTGGAATGTCGAGATCTTCCATAGCTTCAGGCCTTAGTTGCTCAGAGTTGTCCGTAACCGGAGACACGGCTAAGTACTTAGAATTTGATCTTCTGCAGAAGTTGTACACTTTACCCACATGACACAATCTCGTGTTGATGCCACCAGTGGCCGCTGGATAAGTACTCACCAAAATGGAATACTGGCAGATCGAGAATGTGACAAAGTCTTTCCATAGGAGTCCTCCCAATACACAATGCTAGCTTGTCTACCAGACACCAATGTAGGGATATATTTCCCTACACAATTCTAGTTAACCTGAAGATGCCAATGCATGGGTCTTCCACTATGTAGTTGACTAAGCCAGAGCCCGTTTAGCATGTGGCTGTACACGGAAGCCACTGTACGAGAAACATGTTCAATCTCTAAGTCCCTGGGTGGTTTCCTTCTAGTGCACATACAAAAATATAGCCATATAAACATGGTTCCCTTTGTTGCCACCTTGTCCAAAACTTGAGTATCCTCTTTCCACCCAGGTGGTTCATTGAGTACTTGTTTTATTATATAAAACATATATTTTTCCAACACTTCATATAATCATATCATGTATCCCATCCCAAATATATAGCAGGGCTAAGCATACTACAACTACAATGTTTTCACTAAGGGAGATATAAGGATATCCTAATAGGATATAGCATAGCATAGAAATATAGTAGTCTTATCATGCATGTTACAAAAATCCACTAAGTGTAATGAAAATAGTAGGACATGGATGATAGTGTCACTTGCCTTTTAGTAGAGAATGTTGGTTCACTTCTTGATCTTGCAAATATCACACTCTTCTAACTTCACTACAAATCAATCAAGCAAACATATATTCAACTAGCATTCAAACAATTTTCACCACATAAAATATCAAAACATGGCAATGCATGCAAGCATGCAAAAGATGGTTTTATTTATAAAAGTGGTTTCTACTAGGCTCTAAACATTTTAAGGACCATATTGGTCATTTACAAATGTGGTAAAACTATTTGCAAAAGGTTTCACTCCATAAACCAATTATTATACCAAGGTGATATTTTATGTTGTTGAAAATGCTTTTTGCAAGGTAATAATTTTATAAGGTTCATCAAATATATTTTAATTCTCAAAACTTGGTGTTTAGGGTCAGACAGTTTAACTCAAATTATTTTCCAAAGGTTTTACTCAAAAAGTATTTTTAACACATAAACAATATTCTTATTTGACCAGAAATGCTCTTATTCAAAGATTTATTCTTTGGTTTCACAAAATACATTTTTAAATCCATAAGTTGGTTTCTATGGTCAGTAGGTTCAAATTAAATCATTTAGCAAAGATTTCACCTTAAAAATATTTCTAGAACAATTTTTATATTCAATTTATGCCTACACATGTTTCTGCAAATTCAACCAGTTTTCCAGAAGAAAAACATTAAAAAAAGTGCATGGTTGCAAATTACTTGTCTTGCTGATTCTAGTGATATAAAATTTGCAAAATTTTGACGTGTAGATTTAAAGTTATGAATTTTGCAAGTTTGCATATCTAATAGTTTCTAATTTCTGTTTTAAATCAAACCTTGTCCACGTGGCTCATTTCTACGGGCTGAAAACGGTTCGCGCGGATCGCTCTCTGTGAGTCGTTGTATTTAACTTAGATCTTACGGCACTGATCAACTCATACCCCTTCGTCTAAATCTAATCCTAGCCAGACGATTTGCATCCTACGGATCACAGCAGCCAGACCATAACTGGGCAGCGCACGCTCAGACGGTGGTGTTGGTGATGAACCAGGAAGCGAGGGAGGGAGTGAGGATTCTCACTGTGCTCGTGTGGTTGCGGTGAATCTCAAGGCGTGATCAGCTTGTTGAGGGGCGCACCGGAGCAGCAGCTATTGCTCGCCGGAGTTTGCAGCGGCGTCGGGTGCTTCTGGTTGTCGTCGGAGGCGAGCTTGTAGGTCACAAAAAGAAGAAAGAAAGGGTGCGTTAGACTCCCGTGAGTGTGGCGGTCATGAAGGCATCATCGGGAGAGACCGGGGCGGACGATGCTTACCAGGGAGGCTTGTCGGAGCAATGGCAGACACGGCGGCGCTCAGATGGTCGAAGTTGTCGAGTATCTGGTGAATGCACGGGCTAACGAGCGGCACTGGGAGATGCACCAGGAGATGGGGAACAGGCTCGCGTGCAGTGGGAGGTGAGGGGTGGTCGGACGGCGCCGTAATCGGCCGGAGAGACTCATCGGAACAGGTGGTTTGCAGTGGAAAATTAGGACAGCCTAGTGGCCGAGAGGAGGCGATGCTTGGGGGGAATGGAAGAGGGGAGGAGGCGCTTAAGTGTGCGTGGTCACTGGCGAGTTTAATCCAGCCATCATCGCGAATTAACGCAATTGAATCACGGCAGAGACGGCGAGGGGGAAACGGCCAAGGTGGAGACGATGACTGACAGCGCGGGGCCGCGTTGTCTGTGAGAGAGAGGAAGAGAGAGTGAGGTCCACCTGTCTATGACTGCGTGGGTTCGTTTTTGAGTGAAAACCGCTTCGCTGCAGGGAGGGAAGTGGGATAGCTGCTGGGCTTGCTGGGATAGGCCAGATGGGTTGGGTTAGTTTCAATTTTTTTATACTGAATGCTTTTCTTTTTCTATTTCTATTTATCTGATTTGATTTTCATTCAAACAATTCAAACTTCATTTGAATTCAAACCACCACCAAACTTTGGGTATGTTTTAATTCTGTTTATTATTATATTCCAAATTCCAAAATAGAATAATTCTTCTATTCTTTTAGGATCTATTAATAATTAAATAAATAGGCATTAGTCTTTATTTCAAATAGGATTTAATATATTTTAAAACTCTATTTGAAATCTAAATATTACCAAAACCTTTTCAGTAGGTTTTATTTGAAAAATAAACACTTGGAATTTTTATTTAAAATACTTTAATAAGTTTTAGTGTTTATTTAAAATGGAAAAAAACCTTTACTTAAATAAAATTGGATATTAATAAATCCTTTACTCTTTTTATCAAATAGAAATATTTTATTTCATTTGCTTGGCCAAGATTTAATTTGACTCTTTAAAATAGTCCTTATTTATTATTTCTACCTTTGCTTATAAAAACCATGTCTTTTTATTTAAAGATCCAAAAATGGTGATTCGAACTTTTATAACTTTATTTATTATTTGTTTATATTTGTAAACCCCTTTAGGATTTTATTTGATCAAAATAGGTTTTGATGTTTCCAATTGGAATCAAAAAATTTCTTCTCACCCTAAATTTCAACAATTGTTTATTTTGTTTATTTATTCTTCACATTTCAAAATTTGGAAAATTTTGGGATGTGACACGGTGAGATTGACAACCTCATTGATCGTTGGGGCAAAGTATTGAGTTTTTGTTGTGCAGGTTTCCAGTTGCTAGAAACACCTTTGAGTCATTTCCTTCCTCCTACTGGTTCGATAACCTTGGTTTCTTACTAAGAGAAAAACTTGCTGCTGTACTCATCATACCTTCCTCTTGGGGTCTCCCAACGAAGCTCTACAGTGATCTGAGCCGCATCACGCCCCAAACCCTAACCCTAGCCTCCGGCCAAGGAGGGAATCCCTAGGCGCATGGCTCTCCCACTTGTGGTTTCTCATGGGCCCTTTTTCCCAATGAAGTTTGGCCCGTTAGTGGAATATCCTTTCAAATTAGATTTTAATATTATATTTAATATTAATTACATTAATTAATATATAAATACATATTACACAACCCGGTTTGATCCGAAACACCTTTCGGTTCCCAATTCCCGAAACCATTCTGGTTCTCTCACGGAACATTCTGGTTTAGTTTTTCTTTCTCCGAACAACTTCGGATCTCTCCGCAGAACAATTCCGGCTTTCTCTTTCTCTACCATGATTCCAACTTATAGATGATCTCTAGATCATTGTACCCTTAAATGTATCTCCCCATGACTCGGGAATGACATAGACATGATCTCTATGAATGATCAACAACGGGACCGGGATGCCCATATTGACCCCTGTACATTCCACGATGACAATCTCATTTGAACTGTAAACATCATGTCCAATTCCCTTTGTTTCTTCGATATGACCGAGATCCGATCGTTTGGTATCATATACCTTGTTCAATCTCATTACCGACAAGTAATATTTCACTTGTTACCGCGATATTACATCCCTGTGACCTAGTCACATGTTGCAACATTATAGATGTAATCTCACCAAGTCGGCCTTATGTATCTTACCATCACTGGGTGAACAGATCCTGGTCTTGATTCATAGGCCTTAACCTGTTCCTCTGGAATACCCAACATACACCTTTATAATCACCATTTCACTGAGTGATTTTTGATGCAGTCCAAGCAGCCTTGGGAAATAGTTATTAATATGATCTCACGGTCTAAGAGAAGGAGACTACATTTCTGACTATTGTAACGATGAACCTCGTCAATTGATCATGTCGCAATCTTTGGGTAATGTCCATCGTATAATTCCCCAATGATATGACCTTGTTGTCAACTGGGACGATCACCCATGATCAGGAAGCCTTGATCATCTGTTGCCCAATGAACTAGTATGAATAGAGGCTACTAGGGACTTTTGTTTCATATCACACATGTATCAATGTTTCCACTTGATATACTTATAGCACAATACAAAACTATTATGAACTTATAGAAATATGACAATAATAACTTTTTATTATTTGTCTCTAGGGCATATTCCCTTTAGTCTTCCATTGTAATACCTCGGCCACTATGATCTAAGTAACAAGCCTGGAATGAACCCAATGTGCATAAGGTGTCCTACCGAGGAGGCCCAAGGGCCACCCATGTGTAGGTCCCATCTGAGCAAAACAGGGCATGGTACCGGCCAACACCCTATCCACTTTGCAAGAACACCGGGACAAGTACGAGCGGCGTATTCGACATGCATGCGAACAGACATACACAAGTGTGTATGTCCACGACATACAAGAGTACATCAGAGACAGACCATCTAAAAGAAATAGAAATATTCAATGCCATACAGCAAGATCCAAATTACTAGATAGTTCTAATAGTTTAGGATACATCCTCATACACCACACATCAGAGTATCAAGTGGAAGCGGAAGACTAGATCCGAGTACGGATAAGAAGCAAATTGGCATAAGATGCCCTGAAAATAAGCACATCCTGCCCACAGATCTCACGGATCTCCATCCCCGGAATCTCTACACCAAACGGTCGTTGCCACCATCATCGCTCTCTTCGAAACAGTAACCTTCCTCAAAGTATAACTATCCATCTAAACCAAATATTTATCGTGTGAGACCCTAGGGGGCTCAACAAGTCTTTATTAATCTAAAGGGAACAACTCGAGGGTGACACAATTGCAGCAAAAGTAAAGCCTAGCAGTTCTATAGAGACACGCTACATCATTCGTCTAACCAATGATAGACGGACGCTCGTTAATTAAAGAACAGTTGATTACCCAACAGATATAAAACAACATAGATAAACATTGCTCGCCCACCTCCCCGTTCCCCAACGAGAAGGCGGAAGAACTAAAGGAAATATGCCCTAGAGGCAATCATAGAGATGATTATATTTCTTATGTATCCATGAGTTTTTGTAATGTTCCTTGAATATCCATATCAGGCAACTTGTATTGATTGGCAATTATGTGAATTGTTTGTGAAACTCTTTACTTGTATGGTTATTTAATAGTTGTCCCTAGTCGAAGTTCATGTGAGGACACACGTGAATATTAGACTAGCACATCGATTGGTTGATGACTATGTTTCGCAAGTCATAGACATGCAGATGTCAAACCAATGATGTGGACACATGTTATGAACATGGGGTTGGACTGACCCAACTTGAGACTGGCAATTAGACGTGCAGCTCTCTCTACACATTGTGTACATTTTGTCCTTGACCTGAGATTGTCGCATGTACTTGAGATGTCGATCGACCTACTTTGGGGCTATCAGACGCTACTCCGTAGCTGGGTAGTTATAAAGGTAGATTTCGGGTTTGTCCTGAAGCATGTTGCAAGGCATGGTCAATCAAGATGGGATTTGCCCCTCTCTACTTGAGAGAGATATCCCTAGGCCCCTCGAGTGATCAGATCTAGAAATGCATGGCCGTGCTACATGAGGTTAAGAGTTAACCTAGTAAAGGGATTCTGAATCACAGTATCGAAAAAGGGAGGTCAGCTTGGAGCTAGACTAAATATCGGGAGGAAAAGGGAAAGACATGTACTAAACCTTGTGATGGTTCGTCCAATATGATCTTTGTATGCGTTTAGGAGTTGGCACGTCTTGCTAGAGGCCGCTACCAACTATTGACAGAATAAGTGTATTCGTGTCATGTCTATACGTATATGAACCTATAGGATCACACACTTAAGGGGCTGGAAGCCTAATGAGGATTAGATCCGAATTAGACCAGGATTAGGCTACTAATGGGCTACTAATGTAGAAGCACAATAGGGACGCCTATATAAGAGAGGGTGGGGCGAGCTGACCAGGGTTAGACCATTCCACCCAGCCGCCACTCCTCACGCCTTGTACATAGCTGCACCATGTATCCCCATGGTAACCATAAGGTCCTTGAGTGCCTTGGGAAATTTAGTCTCACAAATCCAAGGTCATGGTCATGAGTGGTCCCTTCCTCATAGCTTCGTTGATGGAGTTCATCTACAAATAGAGATGAGAAAGAAGATTAGAAAGTTTACGAGAAGAAAAATACAAGTGTAGAAATTTTTCAAGTGTTGAAAACTTTTCCTTAGTGGTTTTTTAGTCTAATCCAATCCTAGGATCATAATCCTACAGGCAACACAGTGCTCTGATACCATCTGTAAGACCCCACCTCTATAAAGGTAAAGGTCCCTGTGATTGCAATGCTAGTCCCTGGATCAATTGCTAGCATCCACAGTTTAAGATGAAGTACACATAAACAAAGGTCATTATTACATTGTCATTCCAGAGATAACATAGTCTTTTACAACCCCATATCCATAGGCTAGTACAAGAGTTTAACTTAACAATATAAATAAAAGTCTTCATCTTCATGTGCCACAGGCAAGCATGTTGAGTGTAGACTCATAACCCTAATCCTCATCAGAGTAACCTGCAACATCACAAGTTATAGCCACAGTGGGTCAATACATTGGAATAGTATTGGCAAGTGATACCTTAGTAGAATAATAGTATCTAGCTTCTACATGAATTTGGCTAAGTGTAGCTTAGGCTTGCTTTGCTCAAAATAGGTTTTACCTATCAGTTGAAAACACAAAGTTTTTGTTTGGCAAAAATCTCCCAAGGAACCACCAATAGACATTGGTGAACCTTCACCCTTGTTCAACCACAAGTTTTAACTTAGAAAATTGGGATGAGGAGATTCTTGATAGCTTCCATGTCTTGAATCTCAAATTGTCCATTTCCGGGGACACGACTAAGTACTTAGATTCTTCCATCTGCAGAGGTGGTGCAGATTCCCCACAATACTTGACTTTCATCAAGACAGGACCTTTCAGAAGCCTTCCCTTAGACCAAAATGGACGCGTTCCAAACCTATCATCCCTCTACCACCAACTGTCCATTTTGGCTAAGTTATTGCAACCTATATGATCCAGGTAGAGCCCATAATGCCATGTGGCTGCACTAGAAGCTTCTTAACATATGCCATCTCAAATCCCTTTGTTCCTGGGTGGCTTTACACAAGTGTGATACACAAGGTAAACCATAGATATGGGCCTTGTGTAACCACTCAACATAACCCAATCAATCATTCCACCCAGGTGATTCATTCACTTAGTTGTTTTATTAAGCAAAACACAAGTCAATGACTTAGCAATATTTTTCCATAGCATATGTATATAATCCACCCTTGGTTACTATAGCTAGGCTAAGCATGACAATAGGAAGTATCTTAACTTAGAGAAACTACTAACAATTCTACAACTACTAGGATTTCCCAAGCATAGCATATAGATACTTAGCAAAAATTATCATGCAGGCCCTATACAAAATATTTCTAATGCATAGTCAAAATATTGGGACAAACGTATGAAGCGCCACTTGCCTTGGTATTTGGGGGATTAACAACAATCCTCACAGTCACAATCACCACTAGCACCAAAATCTACACATAAAATGATAGCACCAAATTTACATTTCAAATCATCAAACAAAAATATATGAATGCATGCAAATGCCATGTGATGATTTTTCTAAACCAACCAAGACAAGTAAAACAGTACTGATCAATACACTAAACATTTATTCATCAAATAAACTTTATTTGTCCTTTAAAACATTTTCCAACTAATTTTTATACACAAAGTAAGCCTACAAATGTCTCCGCATAAAATTCTATTTTAACAGAAACAAAATACAAAACTAAGCCCATAGATGTGTAGGATTTATTTTTGTGATTCCAATGGTATATTATTGTCACATCCCAAGATTTTCCAAATCTTGTAATGTGAAAAATAAATGAATAAAATAAAACTTTGTTGATTTTCAGGGTGAGAAGAAACTTTTTGATTCCAATTGGAAAATTTCAAACCTATTTTGATCAAATAAATCCAAAAGGGATTTAAAAAGATAAATAATTAATAAAGAAAGTTTTAAATATTTGGAATTACTATTTTTGGATCTTTTAATAAAAGATTTAGTTTTCAAATGAAAAGGAAGAAACAAATAAGGATTATTTTATAGAGCCAAATTAAAACTTGGCCAAGCCTTTGAAATAAAATATTTCTATTTGATAAAAATAGAAAAGGTTTATTTAAATAAAATAATAAGGATTTAATATCCAATTTTATTAGAAATAAAGGTTTTACTATTTTAATTAAACATCAAAACTTGTTAAATTATTTCAAACAAGTTTTCCAAATATTTTATATTTCAAATAAAACCTACTGAAGTGTTTTGGTTTTATTTTTAGATTTCAAATGGGGATCTTAAATAAAACAAATCCTATTTGAATTAATAACTAAGGACTATCTATTTAGTTATTAAATAGATCCCAAAAGAATAAAATTATTATTTTGTTTTGGACTTTGATTTGTGTTGATTAATAGAATTGAAATCAACACAAAGTTTGGAGGAGTTTTGAATTGATTTGAGTGTTTGATTTGTTGTTTGAAATTCAAAACAGGAAATTCAAACAGAAAAAGGAAAAACAATTAGAAAGAAAAAAAATATGAACCAGACCTGACCAACCCACCTGGCCCAGGAAGCCCAGTCGCAGCCCAGTTCCCCTCCCCCTTTCGGCGAATCGTTTTCACCTAAACACGCACCCGCAGAGCGACAGACAGGTGGACCCCATTTCCCTTTTCCCTCTCTCGCTGCCAGACGGCCCCACCACCAGCCCTCTTCTTCCTCACCCGCGCGCAAACCTCGCTGGCGGTTTTCTGCTGATTAACGCTCGCTTGATTACGCCTTAATGTCGCGTTAATCCCTCGCCGTGACCACGCAGTGATAAACGCCAGCACCTCCTATCTCTTTTCCCTCTCTCGCCCCCCCCTCTCTGCCCCCAGGCCAGACGAATTTCTCCGCGCACCCTCACTGCCCCGACGACCTTTCCTAGACGATTCCGGCGAAACCAGACTTCCCTTGCCTCCCTGAGCACACAGCCGTGATCCCCAGCCTCTAGCACTTCTCCCTATGCCTTCTGTTCGCCCGCGCTCGCCCCAGAGCCTCAGCTTCGACAACCTCTGAGCGCCGCCGCGTCTGCTTCTCTCTCTGGCGAGTTTTCCTGGTAAGTCTAGACCGCCCCGAGCCCTCTCAATCATGCTCACGTGAACCCCAGGACTGTACGCGTCTAACCGTACCCTTGTCTTGCCTCGGAGTGAATTGCAGGCCCATCCTCGACGACCTCCAGAACCGCCTGACGCCGTCCCCCACTCTGGCGAGCAATCCCCTTCACTCCAGTGCGCCCCTCGCCAGACCAACACCACCTCGAGCTTCACCTCGACCTCGCAAGCACGGTGAGCATCCTCATTTCCTCCTTTGCTTCCTGTAGCCGCCGCAGCGTCATCGTCTGACCATGCCGCCGCCGTTCACCACCGCTGGTGCCGCCGGTTTATGTCCAGTAGTTGTGAGTCGTTGGATTTTAATCGTACGCACTCGATAGAATAACTTAAACGAACCGGTACGCTCGATCTGTGCCGTGCATTACTAGTTAGATCTGACGGAAGCATCGCCCGATCCGTGCGGACCGGTACCGACCAGTAGTATTGCGCCGCGTGGCCCAGCTTTTGATTTAAAACAGAATTAGAATCAGATTTGTTTGCAAATTTGAAAAATCCATAATTTTAGTTCTACACGTCCAAATTTTGCAAATTTTATATCAATGGAATCAGTGGAACAAGCCCTAGCCAACCATGCAATTTGTTTAGTAAAAAGCTTCTGGTAAAATGTTTGTTTTTCAAGAAACATTTGTATGCTTGTTTAGGTTATAAAAATTATTCCAAAATGATTTTTAGGATGAAATCTTTGCAAATTGGTTTGTTGTGAACTTACTGACCTTAGGAACCAACTTGTGGATTTAAAAATGTATTTTGTGAAGTTTAGGATTGAATAATTGAATTAGCCTATTTTCTAGTCAAATAAAAATATTGATTTTGCTATGAAAATGATTTTGGATTAAAAACTTTGGGAAAATGATTTGAATCAAACCTACTGAACCTAAACACCAAGTATTGATATTTAACAACTTGTTTGGTGAACATTATAAAATTGTTGCTTTGCTAAAAATGTTTCTACTACATGAAATAGTGATTTCATTTAAAAATGGCTTATAGATAAAACCCTTTTGCAAAATGATTTTGCCACTTTAGAAAATGAACACTTTGAACCTTACAATGTTTAGAGCCTAGTAGAAACCACCTTTGCAAATAAAACTATCTTTTGCATGCTTGCATGCATGACTTGGTTTCTATTATTTTATGTGTGATGAATTGTTTGAATATTGTTTTGGAATGCTAGTTGATTTTGTGTTTGCTTGGTTGATTTGTAGTGAAGTTATAAGAGTGTGATATTAGCAAGATCAAGAAGTGAACCAACATTCCCTACCAAAAAGGCAAGTTACACTATCATCCAAAGTCCTACTATTTTCATTATACTTAGTGGATTTTGAAACATGCATGAAAAGGATTTCTATACTTTATGCTATGCTGAATCCTATTAGGATACCCTATAAATTCCTTAGTGGAAACAATGTAGTTGTATTATGCTTAGCCATGCTATATATTTTGAGAAGAGATACATGTTGAGATTTTATAAAGATGAGAAAAGACTTGTGTTTTATATAATAAAACAAGTACTCAATGAACCACCTGGGTGGACAAGGATACTCAAGTTTTGGAAAAGGTGGCAACAAGAGGAACCATGTTTATATGGCAATCTCTTTTTGTTGTGCACCAGATGAAAACCACCCAGGGACTTAGAGATTGAACATGTTTCTCCAACAGTGTCTTCCGTGTACAGCCACATGCTAAATGGGCACTGGCTTAGTCAACTACATTGGGAAGACCCATGTATTGGTCTTCAGGTTAACTGGAAATGAGGGAACTAGGAACCCTACATTGGTGCCTGAAGACAAGCTAGCATGGTGTATGGGAGGACCCTCTAGAAAGACTTCGTCGCATTCTCAATCTGCCAGTACTCCATCTTGGTGAGTACTTATCCAGCGGCCACTGGTGGCAACAAGATGAGATTGTGTCATGTGGGTAAAGTGTACAACTTCTACAGAAGATAAAAATTCTAAGTACTTAGTCGTGTCCCCGGTTATGGACAATACTGAGCAACTAAAGCCTGAAGCTATGGGAAATCTCGACATTCCAATTTCTAAAAGCAAAACTTTAAAGTGACAACAAAAGGCTTGCAGCACTTGGGGTGTACCAAGGAGCTCAAGAGATTTTGATAAAAACTTGAAGCACTTGGGGTGTACCAAGGAGCTCAAGGGATTTTGACAAAGACTTGAAAACACTTGGGGTGTACCAAGGAGCTCAGAAAGATTTGACAAAAGATCAAAACCATTTTGAAAAGATAGGATAAATTATTGCTTTCTGCAAATGAGCCTAAAACCCTACTTAGCCAATTATGCATGTATAGATAGGATCCACTTATATACTACATAGTAGTGAAACTTGCCAATACAATTCAAATGTATTGACCCTTGTGGCTGTAACTTGTTATGTTGCAGATTTGTTTGATATTAGTGAAGTTGATTGATTAGGATTACAAGTCTACAACCAACATGTCTGCCTGTGGCACTTTGAAGATGAAGGACCCCATGCTTATAGATATTTTGCTGCAATGTAATGTAATAGCCAAATGAGCTATGTAAGATGTAATAAAATTATATTATTCCTGGTTATAAAGTTGTATTATGACCCTTGTTTCTTGATATTACATCTTAACTGTGGATGCTAGCTATTGATCCAGGGACTAGCATTGTAAATACAGGGATCTCTACCTAATTAAAGGTTGGGACCTCTACAATTATTTGTATTTTTTGGATAATCAGAACAAAAATTATTGAATTTACAAGTTTGAATATCTAATAGTTGAAAATCCAGATTTTAAATCTAAAACCTAGCCACGCGGTGCTTCCGGATTGGACGGTACCGCTTTGTGCGGATCACACACGCGCACCGTCAGATCTAAATGAGATCCAGCGGCTCAGATCTGCCCGTACCCTTTCGGGCTGGCATCTAATCTAGACCACTGGATCTAGATCCAGTGGATCTAATCATCTTGACTCTAAACCGGCGGCGCTCATGGGCACAGCGGCGGCGACGGCTCTGCCGGCGATGGATCGGCGATTCTAGCGAGGGCTGGGGATGGTGATGATGCTTACCAGACTCGCACGAGCATGAGGAAGCTCAATGTGGTCGCGGTTGGGACAGGGGCATGCTGTAGCAGCGGCTAGGGGTCGTCAGAGCTGCGGGCGACGTCGGGTTTGCATGGACGGAGACGTTGCCGACGCTCTGGACTGTCCTAGCATGAACCAAGAGTATCAGGAGGTGCGTAAGGTCACGACGAGCACGACAATATCAACGATAAGACAAGGGGCGCTCAGAGCTTACCGTGATTGCTCGTCAGAATTGGGCCAGTCGTCGGTGGTGCTCAGTCGAGAAAGGAGTCGACGTTCTAGGGCAGTACAAAGCAGACCAAGGACACAGTAAGCTTCACGAGAACATGGAGAGCACGATAGTATGGTTTAGCAGGCATAGGGCAGACGAGGCTCACCGGAATACTTCACCGGAGTTTGTCGGGCAGCGGGGGTTCGAGCTTCAATACGAGCAGCCTAGGGGCGATTGGGTGCCAATGTTTTGGGGAAAAGGACCGTGGCGAGGTGGTGACTAAATAGCCGGAGCAGGGGCAAAAATCTCGCGGCGAATCAATGGTATTGATCACCACAGTGATGAGGAGGAAACGGCCGGCGACGACGTGGTCACGTGCGTGATTTGGGGAAGAAAGGAGTGAGCTGGCGTGGGTCCTCCAGACAGTGACCGCGGGTAGAGCGGGTGCGGTGAGAAACAGAGAGGAGAGGGGGAGTTTCCCGGGTGGGCTGGTGGGCTGGCTTGCTGGGTCGTGGGTGGGTTGGGTTAGATAGGTTGCTGGCTTTATTTTCTTCTTCTTTTTTCTTTTTCTTTTTCTGTTTTGATTTCTGATTTGAATTTGAACAAGTGTTTCAAATCTATTTCAATTCAAATTTCTTCAAGAATTTTATTCTGTATTCCTTGTGTCCTAGGATGTATAAAACATCCATTTACACTCAAAATCATTTTGGGTTTGAAAATAAAGTTTATAACCATGCCTTTAACCAAATAATTATAATAGGCATAAGAATGGTTTATGAATTTGAATTGTTTTGAAACTTTTGTGTGGTCTTGTATTTACTTTCCAATCAACACTGATCAAATACTAACCACATACAGAAAATAAAACATAAACCTTGCCACACTTGAACAAGTAATAGGCATAGATATGGTTTCTTATGTTTGAAATTTATTTGAAAAGATCAAATGCTTATGAATGCATGAATGCAATGCAAGCTTTACAAATTATGATTTTTTGGATGTTACAAATCTAACCCCCTTAAGGTGAATCTCGCCCTCGAGATTCGGATTGGCTAGCAAATAGGTGAGGGTAGTCTTTCCGAAGATCATCTTCTCTTTCCCATGTTGCTTCTTCCTCGGAATGATGGTTCCAGTGAACTTTGCAGAATTTGATAGTCTTTGTTCGAGTAACTCTTTCTGCAGTCTCAAGAATCTTGATAGGTTTTTCCTCATAAGTGAGATCACTTTCCAATTGGACCTCTTCCAAAGGTATAGTATCCTTCAAAGAAGTCTCTTCCATCTCCGGATGGCATTTCTTTAACTGACTCACATGAAACACATTGTGAACGACAGACAATGATTCAGGCAACTCAATCTCATATGCCACTTCTCCTTTATGGTTCAGAATCTTGAATGGTCCAACATATCTTGGGGCCAATTTTCCTTTGATTCCAAACCTATTCACTCCACGAAGTGGTGATACTCTAAGGTAACCTGTATCACCCACCTCATAGGTGACTTCTCTATGCTTTGGGTCTACGTAGCTCTTTTGTCGGGACTGTGCTATCTTGAATCTGTCCTTTACCAACCTGACTTTCTCTTCAGCTTACTTGATTAGTTCTGGCCCAAACAAGTTCCTTTCTCCAACACCATTCCATAGCAATGGTGTAGTACACTTTCTCCCATAGAGAAACTCAAACAGTGCCATCTCAATACTGGCTTGATAGCTGTTGTTGTAAGAGAATTCTGCGTAAGGAAGACTTTCATCCCAACTAGCTCCATAGTCTAGGGCACATGCCCTCAACATATCCTCTAAAATCTGGTTGGTCCTTTCTGTCTGTCCATTAGTCTGGGGATGAAAAGCAGTGCCGAATTCCAATCTCGTTCCCAATGACTCATGCAGTTGTCTCCAAAAATGGGAAGTGAATTGAGTTCCCCTATCAGACACAATACTCTTGGGTACTCCATGCAGACACACAATCCTATTCATATAAATCTTGGCTAACTTAGCACTGTTATAAGTTGTCTTCACGGGTATGAAATGAGCCACTTTAGTTAGGCGATCTACTATGACCCAAATGGAATCATATCCTGATCTAGTCCTTGGTAGTCCAGTGATGAAATCCATGCCAATATTGTCCCACTTCCAATCAGGAATAGGTAGTGGTTGTAACAATCCTGCTGGTTTCTGATGTTCCGCTTTCACTCTACTACATACATCACACAAAGCAATATGTTCGGCGATGTCCTTTTTGAGATTATTCCACCAAAATATTTCCTTCACATCCATGTACATTTTGGTGTTACCTGGATGAATGGAATATGGTGAGTTGTGTGCTTCCTATAAAATCAGTTTCTGAAGCTCCGGATCTTGCGGAATACAGATACGTTTTCCATACCATAAAGTACCATGTTCGTCTTCATGGAATCCTTTGGTTTTTCCTTTACCAATCTTCTCCTTAATCTATTCAATTTCCTTATCCGTCTTTTGGGATTCCTTAATTTTGTCTAACAAGGTGGGTTGAACATCCAATGACATGAGATGTCCTTCAGGCACTATCTCCAATCTGAGATCTTTGAATTGGGCACACAGATCAACTGGAAATTCTCCCTTAGTAAGGCCATTCACATAAACCTTACGGCTTAACGCATATGCTACAACATTTGCTTTACCGGGGTGGTATTGCAAACTCAAGTCATAGTCTTTGATGAGTTCTAGCCATCTTCTTTGTCTCATATTGATTTCTTTCTGAGTGAAGATATACTTCAAGCTTTTGTGATCTGTGAACACTTCACATTGCTTTCCCAAAACATAATGTCTCCATGTTTTGAGGGCATGGACAACAGAGGCTAACTCCAAATCATGAGTAGGGTAATTCACTTCATGAGTTTTGAGTTGTCTTGAGGCATACGCCACAACTTTCCCTTCTTGCATTAAAACTGCACCTAATCCTTGATGAGATGCATCACAATAAACTTGGAAATCCTTCTCCAAATCTGGCAGACATAAGACTGGTGCTGTCACTAGTCTCTTCTTCAACTCTTGGAAACTGAGTTCACATCCTTCAATCCAATCAAATTTCTTGTCTTTCTTAAGTAACTCCGTCATTGGCTTAGCTACCTTGGAGAAATTCTCAATGAATCTTCTATAGTATCCTGCCAAGCCAAGGAAACTACGAACTTCTTTCACTGACTTAGGAGATTCCCATTCAGTTACAACTGACACTTTTGCGGGATCAACTGCTACACCATCTCCTGACATAATGTGTCCAAGAAATCCAACCTCATTTAGCCAGAATTCACACTTGCTGAATTTGGCATACAGCTTATGCTCTCTAAGCTTCTCAAGTATCAATCGCAAATGTTCTTCGTGCTCTTCATTGCTCTTGGAATAGATCAAAATGTCATTGATGAATACGACAACGAATTTGTTAAGAAATTCCATGAACACCTTATTCATCATATTCATGAAGTAGGCTGGTGCATTGGTCAAACCAAACGGCATCACGGTGTACTCATACAATCCATACCTAGTGGTGAAAGCAGTCTTAGGTATGTCTTATTCCCTTACCTTTAGCTGAAAATAGCCTGATCGAAGATCAATCTTTGAGAACACACGGGCTCCTTCTAACTGATCAAACAAGTCGTTGATTCTGGGCAAAGGGTACTTGTTCTTGATAGTCACCTCATTAAGTGAACGATAATCTATGCATAACCTTTGACTTCTATATTTCTTTTCAACAAACAAGACTGGTGCTCCCCAAGATGAAGAACTTGGTTGAATAAATCCTTTCCGCAACTATTCTCCAAGTTGTTTCTTGAGTTCCTTCAACTCATCAACTGACATCTTGTAAGGTCTCTTTGCTATTGGTCCAGATCCTGGCAGCAAGTCAATCAGAAATTCTGCATCTCTATCTGGTGGCATTCTCGGCAATTCCTCTAGAAACACAACCGAATATTCTCTCACAATTAGCACACTTTCTATGCTAACGCCCTTAAGAGAATTTAGCTTACTCCCTTTTGATTCAAAGTTAGACTTGAATCTAATACTTTTATTATCCGGGGTTGTGAGTGTGACAGTATGGTTGGCACAGTCTATCACTCCCTTGTACTTAGTCATCCAATCCATTCCCAAAATGACATCCAATCATTGGGAATTTAGGATTATCAGATTAACAGGAAACTTATATTTCCTAAATTCTATCACTAGGTCATGACATCCTGAGTTCACTATCATTTCTCCACCAGGAGAACTTACTTTTATAGGACACCCAATAGTTTCAACTAGAAGTCCATTTCTATCAACAAATGCTCTTGATATGAATGAATGCGATGCGCTAGTATCAAAAAGAACAGGTGCTGGAACAGAATTGAGTTTGAACTTACCAGCCAAAACATCAGGTTCCTCATAAATTTCTTCCACATTGATGTGGTTCACTTGTCCCTTTTGGAAGGGATTGGGCTTGTTGGCACCATCAACTTTCTTTTCTGGGCACTCATTAGCATAGTGCCCCATCTTCTTACACTTGAAGCATTCAACCTGACTGAGATCTTTCTTGACAGGCTGAGTTCCACTACCACTTCCACCTCCATTGTGGTGGCTCTTGTATCCACTCTTGTGGTTCTTGTACTTGTCATTATCATGACTGCGGTGATGCTTGTTGTCATGATGACGGTTGTGGCTATGGTGGTTGTTGTACTTTCCATGTTTGTGGGATCCAAAACCCCCACTATCATCATGATGGGAGGGCTTGTGAGACGATCCCAAGCTGTGCTTATCAAAGCTATGCTTCCTTTTCCTGCTCTCAACTTGTTTCATCTTGTTCTCCAAGATGGTAGCCTTGTCACATAGTGATTGGTAGGTTGGAACATAGGCAACTGACAGCTGCAGATTCAGTTCATCATTCAGTCCTTCGAGGAATTTCTCTTTCCTCTTGGCATCTATATCAACTTCGTCCGGTGTATAACGCGCCAGATTGTTAAACTCCTCAATGTACTCAGCCACACTGCGGTGACGCTGTTTCAGGTTGTGAAACTCCTTCAAATTCATCACTCCAGATGAGATGTGAGCTGTAAAGAATCTGTCCTCAAAGATATCCCAAGTCACATCCTCAATGGGAGTGGTGATCTGAAAATTGTCCACCAGGTTGCTGCTGGACCCTCTAGCAGATGTGCTGCAAACCTGGCCTTCTCTTCGTCGGTACAGCCAACAGTCACCAAGTCTTTGTTCACTGAACATAACCAGTCATTGGCCACCATTGGATCAGTGGTTCCTGAGAACTTTGCAGGCCCCAGTCTTAGAAATCTGGTGAGCATGTCAAATCCTGGCGGATTATTCTGGTTGTTGTTGTTGTGGTTCTGGTTCTGGTTCTGCATGAAGGTCATCATCATTTGCATCAGTTGAGTTTGCGCTGTCATCAACTATTGCATCTCGGGAGGGACATTGTTGTTGTTGTTGTTCTGGTTGGGGTTGGCATGTCGAGGAGGCATCTGTGGTTTTAATAAGGATAAGAATGAGATACCCATAGATGCTTAACATGCACAATACATCACATAGAACAACATAATAACCAAGCATTAAAATAACATAGAGTTTGAACGACAAAAATAGCAAGTTTTGGAAAATGTAAACACACCATAGCAAGCCATCCACATGTTGGATGGTCATTGCGACTCAATAATCAAAATACGGTAGATGAAATATATTCGAGTAGTCTACGCTACTCCTCCACATCAATCTCCTCGTCAATAAGGGTAAGACCTACACTCTCCATGGCGGCCTTGTACTCATCAACGCTAGTGGTCAAGGCCTCAATCTTAGCCCTAAGAGCCCTCTTCTATGAGCGAAGCCTCTCGATCACTCCTTGCTGGTGCTCAAGCTCGAAGTCCTTGGCCTCTAACTCTTCCTTCATCTCCTAGATCTTCTTGTTCCTGTCTTGGACCCTTTTCTCCTGGCTCTTGAACTTCTTATCCTGGCTTTCAAACTTGGCCTCCATTTCCTTGACAATCTCGTCTTGCTCCGCGAAGATCTTGTCCTTCTCTCGAAGCTAAACCTAGAGCTCGTCATTGCTAAGCATGACGTTGGTCCTATCAGTATCAAGGTGTCTAATAAGACCCTCTAAGTCCTGAAGGTACAGACGAATCGGCTCCATCGTCTCTCTAGTAGCATCATCGTACTCTATAGCCTCACCCTTCTCGTTGCGTCTCCCGAAGGGGTGAAAGTAAAGACCTCTAAGCTCTGTGGAGTGTCTCCCTACCAGGTGCCCAAGTAACTCCTGCATGACTACATCTAAGCCTCTCTCCTTGTCGTCATGCATCATCTTGAAATTGATAGCCTCCATGGGTGGCTCTGTCTGGCGTCCCGGCTGTGTGACTCTGAAGCCCCATACGTCCTTCCTCTCAAACTTGGTGAGCTGAAGTGTCATGATGCTAGGAAGTGGAAGGTTGAGCACACTAGTGAGCTCAATGAGACGAGTACCAAAGCGAGTTCCCTTGAACTCCTCGACCGTGCTGATAACAACATTATGCATCTATTTTATAAGATAGAGAAAGTTAGAATCAACACAAGTAGAGTAAAATCACAAGACAAAAACATCACAAGCACATCTTAGCAACAAACACACAAGTCATGGCATACACAAATCCATTACAACATCAAAAGTTCAACATGACTTAAGCAAATTTTTGGAAGTAAAAACGATAAGTGTGGTGGTCCAACTAACGAAATACGTTTCAACTCTCACTCACTAGACAAAATAGCTATCAGGGCATCCTTAGTATCCATCTGCCTATCTGGTTCACAAGACTCCCATATTAAGTCTATGATGTCTCCCCTTACTTGTTGGTTGGTAGTCTCTAATTCTTGGGTATGCTTCTTTTCTTATCTAAGGTCATTTTTGGTGTTGAGCATTCTGCACTTGAGTCTATCACCAAGCTCCTTGATAGCATTCCAAGATGCATTTCTTGCAGAGTCAAAGAATGTTGTGTGCATTTTAGAGTTGGTGACCATGAAAAATCCTGACTCCTTGTGGTTGTCTTCCTTGTTTTTGTACAAGTGAAGTTGCACCCACCAATACTCTTCTCCTTCATCCATCACAGGGAATCCCTTGTACACAGTTGCACCATGTATCCCCATGGTAACCATAAGGTCCTTGAGTGCCTTGGGAAATTTAGTCTCACACTCCAAGGTCATGGTCATGAGTGGTCCCTTCCTCATAGCTTCGTTGATGGAGTTCATCTACAAATAGAGATGAGAAAGAAGATTAGAAAGTTTACGAGAAGAAAAAGACAAGTGTGGAAATTTTTCAAGTGTTGAAAACTTTTCCTTAGTGGTTTTTTAGTCTATCCAATCCTAGGATCATAATCCTACAGGCAACACAGTGCTCTGATACCATCTATAAGACCCCACCTCTATAAAGGTAAAGGTCCCTGTGATTGCAATGCTAGTCCCTGGATCAATTGCTAGCATCCACAGTTTAAGATGAAGTACACATAAACAAAGGTCATTATTACATTGTCATTCCAGAGATAACATAGTCTTTTACAACCCCATATCCATAGGCTAGTACAAGAGTTTAACTTAACAATATAAATAAAAGTCTTCATCTTCATGTGCCACAGGCAAGCATGTTGAGTGTAGACTCATAACCCTAATCCTCATCAGAGTAACCTGCAACATCACAAGTTACAGCCACAGTGGGTCAATACATTGGAATAATATTGGCAAGTGATACCTTAGTAGAATAATAGTATCTATCTTCTACATGAATTTGGCTAAGTGTAGCTTAGTCTTGCTTTGCTCAAAATAGGTTTTACCTATCAGTTGAAAACACAAAGTTTTTGTTTGGCAAAAATCTCCCAAGGAACCACCAATAGACATTGGTGAACCTTCACCCTTGTTCAACCACAAGTTTTAACTTAGAAAATTGGGATGAGGAGATTCTTGATAGCTTCCATGTCTTGAAGCTCAAATTGTCCATTTCCGGGGACACGGCTAAGTACTTAGATTCTTCCATCTGCAGAGGTGGTGCACTTTCCCCACAAGACTTGACTTTCATCAAGACAGGACCTTTCAGAATCCTTCCCTTAGACCAAAATGGACGTGTTCCAAACCTATCATCCCTCTACCACCAACTTTCCATTTGGCTAAGTTATTGCAACCTATATGATCCAGGCAGAGCCCATAATGCCATGTGGCTGCACTAGAAGCTTCTTAACATATGGATTTCAAATCCCTTTGTTCCTGGGTGGCCTTCCACAAGTGTGATACACAAGGTAAACCATAGATATGGGCCTTGTGTAACCACTCAACATAACCCAATCAACCATTCCACCCAGGTGATTCATTCACTTAGTTGTTTTATTAAGCAAAACACAAGTCAATGACTTAGCAATATTTTTCCATAGCATATGTATATAATCCACCCTTGGTTACTATAGCTAGGCTAAGCATGGCAATAGCAAGTATCTTAACTTAGAGAAACTACTAACAATTCTACAACTACTAGGATTTCCCAAGCATAGCATATAGATACTTAGCAAAAATTATCATGCAGGCCCTATACAAAATATTTCTAATGCATAGTCAAAATATTGGGACAAAAGTATGAAGCACCACTTGCCTTGGTATTTGGGGAGTAACAACAATCCTCACAGTCACAATCACCACTAGCACCAAAATCTACACATAAAATGATAGCACCAAATTTACATTTCAAATCATCAAACAAAAATATATGAATGCATGCAAATGCCATGTGATGATTTTTCTAAACCAACCAAGACAAGTAAAATAGTACTGATCAATAAACTAAACATTTATTCATCAAATAAACTTTATTTGGCCTTTAAAACATTTTCCAACTAATTTTTATACACAAAGTAAGCCTACAAACGTCTCTGCATAAAATTCTATTTTAACTGAAACAAAATACAAAACTAAGCCCATAGATGTGTAGGATTTATTTTTGTGATTCCAATGGTATATTATTTGTATTTTTTGGATAATCAGAACAAAAGTTATTGAATTTACAAGTTTGAATATCTAATAGATGAAAATCCAGAAATCTAAAACCTAGCCACGCGGCGCTTCCTGATTGGACGGTACCGCTTCGCGCGGATCACACACGCGCACCGTCAGATCTAAATGAGATCCAACGGCTCAGATCTGCCCGTACCCTTACGGGCTAGAGTCTAATCTAGACCACTGGATCTATATCCAGTGGATTTAATCGTCTTGACTCTAAACAGGCGGCGCTCATGGGCACAGCGGTGGCGACGGTTCTGCCGGCGATGGATCGACGATTCTAGCAAGGGTTGGGGATGGTGATGATGCTTCCCAGACTCTCACGAGCACGAGGAAGCTCAATGTGGTCGCGGTTGGGACGGGGCTTGTAAGGTTCCCAACCTTTAATAAGGTAGAGATCCCTGTGTTTACAATGCTAGTCCCTGGATCAATAGCTAGAATCCACAGTTAGATGTAATATCAAGAAACAAAGGTCATAATACAACTTTATAACCAGGAATAAAATAATACATTACATCTTACATAGCTCATTTGGCTATCACATTACATTGCAGCAGAATATCTATAAAGCATGGGGTCCTTCATCTTCAAAGTGCCACAGGCAATCATGTTGGTTGTAGACTTGTAATCCTAATCAACAAACTTCACTAACATCAAACAAACCTGCAACATATTAAGTTGCAGCCACAAGGGTCAATATATTTGAATTGTATTGGCAAGTTTCACTACTATGTAGAAATATGTGGATCCTATCATTTACATGCATATTTGGCTAAGTAGGGTTTAGGCTCTTTTGCAGAAAGCAATATAGTTTTGTCCTATCTTTTCAAAATAGTTTTGATCTTTTGTCAAATCTTTCTGAACTCCTTGGAAAACTCCAAGTGTTTCTAATCCCTTGTTGTCACCATCAAGTTTTACTTTGATAAATTGGAATGTCGAGATCTTCCATAGCTTCAGGCCTTAGTTGCTCAGTATTGTCCATAACCGGGGACATGGATAAGTACTTAGAATTTGATCTTCTGCAGAAGTTCTACACTTTACCCACATGACACAATCTCATCTTGATGCCACCAGTGGCCGCTGGGTAAGTACTCACCAAGATGGAGTACTGGCAGATTGAGAATGTGACAAAGTCTTTCCATAGAAGTCCTCCCAATACACAATGCTAGCTTGTCATCCAGGCACCAATGTAGGGTTTCAAGTTCCCTTACACAATTCTAGTTAACCTGAAGATGCCAATGCATGGGTCTTCCACTATGTAGTTGACTAAGCTAGAGCCCATTTAGCATGTGGCTGTACACGGAAGCCACTATACGAGAAACATGTTCAATCTCTAAGTCCCTGGGTGGTTTTCTTCTAGTGCACATACAAAAAGAGATAGCCATATAAACATGGTTCCTTTTGTTGCCACCTTGTCCAAAAGCTTGAGTATCCTTGTCCACCCAGGTGGTTCATTGAGTACTTGTTTTATTATATAAAACATATGTCTTTTCAACTCTTCATATAATCATATCATGTATCCCATCCCAATATATAGCAGGGCTAAGCGTACTACAACTACATTGTTTCCACTAAGGAATATATAAGGGTATCCTAGTAGGATTTAGCATAGCATAAAATATAGAAAACCTTTCCATGCATGTTACAAAATCCACTAAGTGTAATGAAAATAGTAGGACTTGGATGATAGTGTCACTTGCCTTTTTAGTAGAGAATGTTGGTTCACTTCTTGATCTTGCAAATATCACACTCTTCTAACTTCACTACAATTCAATCAAACAAACACAATTTCAACTAGCATTCCAAACAACTTCTCACACATAAAATAACAAAAACAAGGTCATGCATGCTAGCATGCATAAGATAGTTTTATTTGCAAAGTGGTTTATAATAGGCTCTAAACATTATAAAGTTCAAAGTGGTCATTTACTAAAGTGGTAAAACCATTTGCAAAAGGTTTTATCTATAAACCATTTTTAAATCAAATCATTATTTTATGTGGTTGAAAATGCTTTTAGCAAAGCAATATTTTTTAAAGAGTTCACCAAATATATTTTAATTCTCAAAACTTGGTGTTTAGGGTCAGAAGGTTTGAATCAAATCATTTCCCAAAGGTTTCACTCAAAAGTCATTTCTAAACCATAATCCATATTTTTATTTAACTAGAAATGAGCTAATTCAATCATTTACTCCTTAACTTCACAAAATATATTTTTAAATCCATAAGTTGGTTCCTAGGGTCAATAGGTTTACAACAAACCATTTTGCAAAGATTTCACATTAAAATTATATCTAGAACAATTTTTATATTCAAAATAAGCCTACACAAGTTTCTGCAAATTCAACTAATTTTCCAGAAGCAAAACATTAATCAAAATGCATGGTTGCAAAGTACTTGTTCTACTGATTCCATTGATATAAAATTTGAAAAATTTGGACTTGTAGAACTAAAGTTATGAATTTTACAAGTTTGCATATCAATCAGATTCAAATTTCTGTTTTAATCTAAACCTTGTCCACGTGGCTGTTTCCTATTGGTCGGTACCGCTTCGGGTGGATCGAGCTCTATGGACCGCTGGATTTCATTTAAATCATACGGCACTGATCAACTCGTACCCCTTCGGTTAATGATTCTATCTAAGCCGCCAGATGGAGATCTAACGGTGTAAAATGATTTGACCTAATTCGAGCGGCGCTGACGGCGGCGCTCTGGCGGCAGCGCTCTAGCATGGTCGTCGCCGACGATGCATGACGCGAGAAAGAATGGGAGAGGGCTCACCGTGTTTGCCTTGACGTGTTGATGCTAAACCTATTCACGAGGAGGCAGGGGGCACACGGGGACGAAAGAAATTGCTCGCCGGAGTTGTTGCGAGCGGCGGGTGGTTCTGTTTGACGACGGGGCGGCACTGCAGTTCACCCCAAGGCAAAACAAAGGCGTGGTTAGACGCGTGCTGATCTGCGAATGATGGGAGCATCAACAGGAGGTGTTGGGGCGAACGGAGCTCACCGGGGAAACTCGACGGAGGCGGGACAGACGACGGTGGCGAGTTGAGGCCGTCCTTGCCGACGCTCTGGGGCAAGCACGGGCGAACGAGTGGCACGGGGAGATGCGCCAGGAAGTGGGGAGCAAGCTCGCGTGCAGATGGAGGAGAGCGCGGCTGGACGGCGCCGGAATTGGTTGCGAAGCTCGTCGGAGACGGCGGTGGTTGAGCTCAAAATCGGAGCAGCCTAGGGGCAGAGGGGAGGCGTTGTTTGGGGGGAAAGAGAGAAGAGGCGTGGGCGGTTATGTATACATGATCGCTGCCAAGAATTACTCACGCAATAACTCGAATTTACGCCGCAGATTCAAAGCAGCAACGGCGAGGTGACGAGGTCGTGGTGGAGACGATGATTGCGTGGCAGTGGGGTCCGTCTGGCAGTGAGGGAGAGAGAGAGAGGGAGCGGGGTCCACTCGTCTGTGACTGCGCGGGTGCAGGATTGGGTAGAAAACGTTTCACCGCGGGGAGTTTAGCTGGGCTGGGTTGGGCCTGGCAGTGGGCTGTGTCTATTTCTATTTTTTTATTCTGATTGCTTTTTCTTTTTCTATTTGATTTTCTGTTTTGTTTTTATTCAAACAATTCAAACACCCAAATGAATTCAAACCTTTGCCAAACTTTGTGTAGATTTTAATTCTGTTTAACAACACAAATCAAAGTCCAAAACAAATAATTTTTATTCTTTTTAGGATCCATTAATAATTAAATAAAAATAGACCTTAGTTATTAATTCAAATAGGATTTTATTTATTTAAAAACTCTATTTGAAATCTAAAACAAACCAAAACACTTGGAAATCTTATTTAAAATAAATTAACATGTTTTAGTGTTTATTTAAAAAGGAAAAGCCTTTACTTTAATAAAAATGGATATTAATAAGTCCTCATTATTTTATTTAAATAAACCTTTACTCATTTTATCAAATAGAAATATTTTATTTCCAAAGCTTGGCCAAGATTTAATTTTGGCTCTATAAAACAATCCTTATTTATAATTCTACCTTTTCTTTTGAAAACCAAATCTTTTTATTAAAAGATCCAAAAATAGTAATTCCAACTATTATAACTTTATTTATTATTTGTTTATCTTTTGAAATACTTTTAGGATTTTATTTGATCAAAATAGGTTTGGATGTTTCCAATTGGAATCAAAAAGTTTCTTCTCACCCTAAATTTCAACAAAATTTTATTTTGTTTATTTATTTTTCACATTACAAGATTTGGAAAATCTTGGGATGTGACAGGCTACCACCCTTAAAATAAATCTCGTCTCGAGATTTGGGAAGGCTAGAGGTTACAAGTTGGCTTCAAGGCAACTAGGGTACTACCACCCTTAAAAATAAAGTCTCATAGGGTTACATTGATGGTTCACTTGACTATGGGTTCAACACTTGATATCCAGACAAGGAATCCTTATTTGACTCAACTGAGTTAACTAATTCCTGACATCCACTTCTTCTATCTCTTCAAAGTTTCCATTCATATCAATGTGGTTCACATGTCCTTTCTGGGTCACATTGGAGTCATTTCCATTGGCTCTTCTAGCATCCTTTTTCTTTTTCTTCTCAGGACAGTCTGATGCATAGTGTCCAAGCTCCTTATAATTATAGCACTGCAACTGGCTAATGTCTTTCTTCCTGAAAGTGTCATGTTGGTTCTGACCAAGGTCATCTCCATTGTCAGTATCATTTCCATTATTCTCACTTCCATTGCTGTTGTGGTGATACTGATGTGGTTCAGAGTCTTCATTGCTCTTTTTGAATGAATGCTTCTTTTTTGATGATCCTGAGTGATTCTTGAGTTTATGTTTCGTCTTTCTATTCTCAACTTGACTCATCTTGTTTTCCAATATAGTGGCTTTGTCACAGAGTGATTGATAAGTTGGGACATAGGCAACAGCTAGCTGTAGGTTCAACTCATCATTAAGTCAACTTCATCTGGTGCATAGCGTGCCAGATTGTTGAATTCTTCAATATACTCAGCCACACTGAGGTGACGCTGTTTCAGATTGTGAAACTCCTTTTTGTTCAAGTACATCACTCCAGGTGAGATGTGAGTTGTTCTGAATCCATCCTCAAAAATAGCCCAAGTTACATCTTCAAGGGGAGTGGTGATTTGAAAACTGTCCCACCATGTTGCTGTTGGTCCTTCAAGCAGAAATGCTGCAAACCTAACTTTTTCTTCGTCGGTGCAGCGAATAGTTACTAAGTCTTTGTTTACTGAATGTAACCAATCATTGGCTTCCATTGGATCAGTTGTTGGAATGTGACAGGGGAATGTGACAGGGGTCGTCGGAGCTGCGGGCGACGTCGGGTTCGCATGGACGGAGGCATTCCCGACGCTCTAGACTATCCTAGCATGAACCAAGAGTATCAGGAGGTGCGTAAGGTCACGGCGAGCACGACAGTATCAACGAGAAGACAAGGGGCGCTCGGAGCTTACCGTGATTGCTCGTCGGAATTGGGCCAGTCGTCGGTGGCGCTTAGTCGAGATAGGAGTCGACGTTCTGGGGCAGTACAAAGCAGACCAAGGACACAGTAAGCTTCGCAAGAACATGGAGAGCATGATAGTATGGTTTAGCAGGCAAGGGGCAGACGAGGCTCACCGGAATACTTCACCAGAGTTCGTCGGGCAGCGGTGGTTCGAGCTTCAATACGAGCAGCCTGGGGGCGATTGGGTGCCAGTGTTTTGGGGAAAAGGACCGCGGCAAGGTGGTGACTAAATATCCGTAGAAGGGGCGAAAATCTCGCAGCGAATCAATGGGATTGATCACCACAGTGATGAGGAGGAAACGGTCGGCGGCGATGTGGTCGCGTGCGTGATTTGGGGAAGAAAGGAGTGAGCTGGCGTGGGTCCACCAGACAGTGACCGCGGGGTAGAGCGGGTGCGGTGAGAAACAGAGAGGAGAGGGGAGTTTCCCGGGTGGGCTGGTGGGCTGGCTTGCTGGGCCGCGGGTGGGTTGGGTTAGATAGGTTGCTGGCTTTATTTTTTTCTTCTTTTCTCTTTTTCTTTTTCTTTTTTTATTTCTGATTTGAATTTGAATAAGTGTTTCAAATCTGTTTCAATTCAAATTTCTTCCAGAATTTTATTCTGTATTCCTTGTGTCCTAGGATGTATAAAACATCCATTTACACTCAAAATCATTTTGGGTTTGAAATTAAAGTTTATAACCATGCCTTTAACCAAATAATTATAATAGGCATAAGAATGGTTTTTGAATTTGAATTGTTTCGAAACTTTTGTGTGGTCTTGTATTTACTTTCCAATCAACACTGATAAAATACTAATCACATATAGAAAATAAAACATAATCCTTGCCACACTTGAACAAGTAATAGGCCTAGATATGGTTTCTTATGTTTGAAATTTATTTGAAAAGATCAAATGCTTATGAATGCATGAATGCAATGCAAGCTTTACAAATTATGATGTTTGGGATCTTACAACTGGTTCGATAACCTCAGTTTTTTACTGAGGGAAAACTTGTTGTTGTGCTACATCATACCTTGCTCTTGGGGTTTCCCAACGGGGTGTCAACACGCATCAAGACTTTTTGGCGCCGTTGCCGGGGAGGCTAAGGACGTCTTCACAAGGGGAGTCCTCCTCAACCTTTCTCTTTACTTTGTTTTTATTTTGCTTAGTTTCATTTGCTTGGTTTTGTTTGCCTCTTTTTATCAAAAACTCCAAAAAAAATCAGTTTAGTTTGGTTTGCTTTCTTCTATCAAAAACACAAAAAAATTAGTTCCTGCTCTAGCTGCTGCTGCTATTTTTGGCTTGCTCCACTTTTGCCAAAATGAACTCTGCTAAGAACACCAAGTTGTGTGACTTCACTAGCACAAACAACAATGATTTCCTTAGCACTCCTATTGCTCCACCTGCTCCTGATGCTACCTTTTATGAAATTAAGCCTACTTTGTTGAATCTTGTGATGAGAGAGCAATTTTTTGGTGCTATTTCTGATGATGCCGCTACCCATCTCAATAGCTTTGTTGAACTTTGTGAGATGCAAAAGTATAAGGATGTAGATGGAGATATTATTAAGCTCAAGATGTTTCCTTTCTCCTTGAGAGGAAAAGCTAAATGATGGATGCTATCCTTGCCTAGAAATAGTATTGATTCTTGGATTAAGTGCAAGGATGCTTTTATTGGAAAGTACTACCCTCCTGCTAAGATTATATCTATGAGAAGTGATATTATGAAATTTAAACAACTTGATAATGAACATGTTGCTCAAGCTTGGGAAAGAATGAAATCTTTGGTTAAGAATTTTTCCCACTCATGGACTTACTGCTTGGATGATTATCCAGACTTTTTTATGCAGGTTTGAACTTCTCTTCAAGAAACCTATTGGATTCAGCTGCTGGAGGTACCTTTATGACCATCACCTTGGGTGATGCAACAAAACTCCTTGATAATTTGATGGTTAACTATTCTGAATCGCACACTGAGATACCTCCACATGGTAAGAAGGTAAATTCTGTTGAAGAAATATCTTCTTTGAGTGATAAGATTGATGTTATTATGGATATGCTTGTTAATGGGAAAGCTCATTTAGATCCAAATAATGTTCCCTTAGCCTCTTTGGTTGCTCAATAAGAGCAAGTTGATGTGAACTTCATTAGAAACAACAATTCAACAATAATGCCTATAGGAATAATTTTGGTAGTAACAACAATTATAGGCCTTATCCTCTGAATAATGGCAATTTCTATGGAAACTCCTACAACAATGCTAGAAGTGCCCCCTCTGAACTTGAAGTCATGCTCAAAGACTTTATGAGTAAACAAACCATTTTCAACAAGACTGTGGAGGAAAAGCTTTTAAATGTTAAGAAAAATATTTCCTCTTTATCTGAAGCACAGTCCTCTTTGATTAATAAAATGGCTGCTAAACCTGAAACCATGGAAAGTACCTTTGCTGCTACTCATGCCATACAAGTTACTATTGATGAAAATGTTAGACTGTTAGCTCAACTTCATGCTAAGTGGGAAAGGGAAGCTGAAATTGGTAGAAACACTAGTGTGTGCACCATCACTAAAATGGATACCATTAAACCACAAGAAGTCCCTATTCCTCCTCCTACAATTCCTAAGCCTAATGAGTCTACTACTAGTGATGCTAAGTTTGATTTCGATCTTGATGGTTGCAATATTTCTGAAGTGATTCTGTTCTTGCAAAAGCTTGCTAGAAGTCCTGATGCTAGTGATATGCATGTTGCTTTCACCAAACACATTACAGATGCTCTTTTTAAGATTAAGGAAGAGAAGTTAAAACACAAAGATTCTACTCCTAGGAAAGTAGAAGATAATTGGGAACCCATTATTAATATGAAAATGAATGACTTTGATCTCAAAGGTTCATGTGATCTTGGTTCTAGTGTCTCTATCATGCCTAGGAAGATTTATGAAATGCTTGATTTGCCACCTTTGGAAGATTGTTATTTGGATGTCCCATTTAATGATAATGCTAAGAAGAAACTCATGGGGAGTGTTAATGATGTTCTCATTATGGTTAACAATGCTTATGTCCCTGTTGATTTCTATGTTTTGGATGTTGAATACAGTGCTTCTTGTCCTATTACTTTGGGAAGATCTTTCCTTAGAACTGTTAGTGCCATCATTGATATGAAAGAAGACACCATTAAATATCAATTTCCATTCAAGAAAGGTATTGAACACTTCCCTATTAGGAGAGAGAAGTTGCTTTTTGCTCCTGATTTGAAAGAAAGGTTTGATGTTAATGCTTCTTCATTTGAAAATACTTGATCTCTTGCTTCTTGTGCCTAACTTAAAGGCGTTAAAGAAAAGTACTTGTTGCGATATAACCCAAGAGTTTTCTTGAGTCTTGGAAGTTATTACTTAATTAATGACCTCTCCTTATCCTTTTTGTTTGTTTTTTGTGCCAAGAATGACCTCTAATGAGAGGAGAGTAAGATTTGGGGAGTTGCTGTCCCGAAATAGATTTCTATCTTCCACCATAAAAATTCATGAGGAGTGTCTGTAAGTCAGATTGAGCTAAAAGTTTACGAATAAATACCTCAGTATGTTAGCTAACTTTAGTTAGTTCAACACTTGTTTATTTGAGCAATAGAAGGTCTTCAAAAAAATCGGTTTCTACCTGCTGGTCTGTTTTGAAAGATTTCTGCCATTATTTGCATTTGCTTTTTATTGATACCTTTTTGGGTTCTTTTGGGGAAATTGAGCTTTTTGAAGGAGTTTCTACAGTAGCTTGTGTTTTTATTGAAAGTTTTGTTGTTCTAAAGCTAAACCCAAGGGTCTATTATCTTTTGAATACACTAATGTTGCTAGTGAAGATTGTGTGAAGTTTTGTATGAAGGAAAATTTCAGGTGTAGAGAGAGAATGATGCAATGAGATGAAGAATGGACAAAAGCTCAAGCTTGGGGATGCCACCGCGGTGTCACCCCAAGAAATATACAAGAGGTACAATCATCAAAGCTTGGGGATGCACAAGGCATCCCCTTCTTCATCAATAAAAAGCTCAGGTCTTTCTAGACACTTCGTTTTTATTGTTTCATGCACTACTGTGTTGTTCTTGGAGCGTCTTAGTTTTTGTTTGCTTTTCTTAGTTTGTTTAGTTTTTTTGAATAAAGTAGTTTGGACCCCCGTTCTCGCTGTGTTGTTTCAAATAAGTCGATTGGTGTTGGAAAGGAGTAGAAAGTTCTTGCTTGAAAGTGCAAGAGGAGCTTGCATTGACTGTGACTTAGACTTTAGCATGACATGCTAGGTGTTGTTTTGACCTTATGCTTAGTGATTATTGTTGTACCATGACTTGTTACAAACAATTGGGATTGCTTAGTGTGCCTTGAAAAAATCATGCATTGTTTTAGCATACAAAAGCATAGTATTGTGGTATTCTCCTTTGATGCTTTGTTTGGGTTGACTTGGCACATGCTCACACCATGTTATGACTATGAACAAGTCACCATAGCCTCTATGATCATTTATTCCTTGACTTGTAGTACCACTCTATGCTTTGATTAGTAATGTTTTGTCGCTCTGCATGATTATGACCATTATTGCTCTCTTAGTTGGTCGCTCCCAGTCTTTTGCTAGCCTCCACTTGTATGAGTAAGCTCTACTCATGCTTCTAGCTCCCAAGAAACCAAGTTATTCCAAAGTGTCCACTATAAATTCCTATGCATGGTGTGTTACACCATTCTAAGTATATTCTTGTTTTCGTCTATCTTCCAATTAAAAAAGGTATTTTTTTATGTGAAAACTTAGTGATTAAAGCTCTCACGAACTTGACGGCACACTTTATATTCCTTGCCCCTAATAAACTTGAATCATTGTGTCATATATGTTGTATATGCTTTCACTTATATGTTGGAATCAGCAGAACCATGTTTTCATGGGTAACGTTTTCAACATTTCACTTCTACTTTGTACACAGTTGATATCATGCTTTTTTGTCTATGGATGTCACCGGTGTGAAATAAAAAGGGAGCTTGTAAGTCCATGGAGTTATGTATTTTGTGTTAGATAAACACCTGGGCCGCTAGCCTAAGCCATGCTTAATCATGGTGGAAACTTGCAGCATCACCATAATGAGCAATCTGTGAAGCATCCTCAATAAAAACCTATGCAAATAGCAAAAAAAAAAGATCGTTGAGATTCTCATTGTCTGCTTGCCTTGTCATTTTGGTTTTGGGATAGCTCATGTACCATGTGCACAGGGTACCCCGTTGACGGTTCTCTATGATACACATATACTTACTATGACAAGAACTTACATGTGACCAAAGTTGAGTAGCATGAGGTGCGGCCCTCGTATTCAAGGCACATGAGATTGCCAACTTATACTTTGTCAAGCATATACTCCATAGTTTGTTCACTTTAACCTTAATCACTTCAATATGCTTATGATAGGGGCAATGGGGCTGAAAGCTAACAAGTACCATAATTTTTGGAAGCTCTTTTTGAAACTTGAAATCCCTGCTTCCCTTTATGAAGGGCCTTTCTTCCACTATTATATTGAGTCTCCACCTTCTACCTCTAGGCACCAGTTAAGAGAGCATAGTTGCCATTCTTAGTTCTATGTGCAATGTCCCAAAACTTATTGATTGATGCATATTGTTGATATTGCTTGTTCATGTGCTATTTGTATCTAGTCACTCTTATGAACTTTGAAGGTGTCCTATGCATCTATTTGCTACTCTATGAGGGACAAGCTGAATGCCACTATGTCATGTTTTATGTATGTGAAACAAACAAACGTTTTCAATGCATGTTATTCATGATCTTTGTTTGTAGCCTTTCATGTTGCATGCATAGTTACTTTGTCTTATTGTTAGAACTCCATATTTCATGCACATGTTTAGATTTCTTTGATCCCATCTTTCAATGCTTGTAAATGGTTTGATCTTGGTTTTGATGGTGCATGTCACCTCAAAAATTATTCTTTTATCACTTACCTACTCAAGGACGAGCATGAGTTAAGCTTGGGACGCTTGATACGTCGGAAACGTATCTATAATTTTTGATGTTTCATGCTTGTTTAGTATCTACTTTGCTTTGATTTGTCCACACTTTGAGGTGTTTTTATATGTTTTCTAGTACTAACCTATTAACAAGATGCCACAATGCCAGTTTTCGGTTTTCTTCTGTTTTTGGTTCCAGAAAGGCAGAAAATCAATATTCTCGGAATTGGATGGGACAAAAGCCAAAGTCAATATTTTGCCATGGGGAACACGAAGCCGGAGTACGAGACGAAGGAAACCCACCAGGGGGTCACACTCCCTGGCCGCGCGGGTGGGCCCACCCCGTGCCTAGGGAGTGAAGCCGTCCTGGTGGCCCCCCTGCCTCGCCTCTTCGCCTATAAGAAGTCCTCGACGCCTAAACCCTAAGTACCCTATTTGTAATCATGCATGTTGTGTTTGCGGGGATCCAATGGATATTGAGATTACTATGTCAAATTGATTAATGGTTTTGTCTTATTGATTCTATCATGTTTGTGTTGTTTATGATCTTGCATGCTCTCTGTTGTTAGTAGCTATCTTGGCCAAGTAGTTACTAGTGACTCCAAGAGGGGGTATTTATGCTCGATAGTGGGTTCATGCCTCTACTTAATCAAGGGAAGTGACAGAAATCTCTACGGTTGTAGATGTGTTGTTTCCACTAGGAGAAAACAACGGTCTCTTGTTCATGGAACAAGTGGATTGTTTACCTTACACACTTTGCTTAAAGCAGTTGTTTGTTTCTTGCAACTTAATACTGGAGGGGGGTCGGATGATAACCCAAAGGTGGACTTCTAGTCATAGATGCAGTTGGATGGCGGTCTATGTATATTGTTGTATTGCCCAATCGAATCTCATAGTTTCTTTATGTCTAGTATTGCATTGTTATGCCTTGCTCAGTCATGTCAATTGCCCTGTTGTAATTTGTTTACCCAGCATGCCATGTTTGTTTATCTAAGGAGAACACCTCTAGTGAACTATGGACCCCGGTCCAATCTTTACCATTGATACATCTTTCACTGTTACTGTTTACTTGCTGCAAACCATCATCACCTTCCACACCATACAGTTAATCCTTTGTTACAGCAACCGGTGAGATTGAAAACCTCACTGTTAGTTGGGGAAAAGTCTTGAGTTTGTGTTGTGCAGGTTTCCACGTTGATTTCAACACCTTTGATACGTTTCCTTCCTCCTAATGGTTCAATAACCTCGGTTTCTTACTGAGGGAAAACTTGATGTTGTGCTGCATCACACCTTGCTCTTGGGGTTTCCCAATGGGGCGTCAGCACGCATCAATGGATCAAACAAATCCTGTAGTAATGGCTCATAGGATGGAGGGAACAAGCTTTAGTGGGGTTTAAAAGTAAAGGCTATGCAATACTTGGGATTCAATTTTATTTGGATCGCGACATATGATGCAAGAATAAGATAGATGCAATAGGTTCTATATATAGTGCAAGCATGGGGAATTGGTTGCCTAGAATTTCAGTTGCAAAATAAGATGGATCCGGGTAATACTCCCGAGGCTCCTGATATTCTCCTTGCTCAGCGTCTATCCAGATAAAATCCAAACACACAAGGGGCCGAAATAAATACATTGCACAATCCTATAAAGCACATGCAACAAGCAAACAAGGTATGCCATGATGGAATGATGCACAATTGACATGGTATAGCATAGCATGACATGGGTGAGGTGTGAGAACAAAAATAATATTTTTTAGTATTTAATTTGTCACCTTTTAATTCCATAATACATGCTGACTCAATTATATTTATATGATGAATGCTTCAAATCATATCATGTAATGCATAGTTAGAATGGGCTCGTCGAGCTAATCGATTTAGACATATCATTTGTCGAATTCGGAATTATGGATTTGAAGTTATGCAATATTTAAAAAATAGATATTTATTAACATTTAATAATTCGTAAATTTTAAATTTCTCAAATGATAATATGAATAGCATAAACAGATTCCTCGCATTTTTATGATTCAAAAACACATTATTTGCCATATTTGAATTTTTAGATTAAATGTTATTAATAAATGCATCTTAATTGAAAAGGGCAAAATTGTCATTAGTTGGAATAGTTAGGGGCAATCCTGGAATTTATTGAATATGGATTTGAATTCACAACTGAAAAAGATTCACTCTTCATTTTCAAAGTTTTTGCAAATTTGAATTTTTTAAGAAGTTATGATTTAGTTTATATTTAAATAGAAACAAACAAATTGAATTTACGAATTTAGTAAAGGTTCTGAACTTTTGTTACGTTGGCTAAGGATACCCACAGTCCTTGACAAGCGGGCTCGGAGCGCTATTTAGGTGCTGACGAAGAAGGGCGGCACGGGGGCGACAAGTGGCAAGCAGAGGGATGGCGGGTTGAGACGGAAGAAAACTCTGGGGTCTTTCTGCAAAACGGCGGTTGTTGCGTTCCGACAGATTAGAAGATATCCGGGAAAACTGCTAGCTAGATTGATTTGGCGACGAAGATGGAGAGCTACCTGTTGAGTTTTTTGAAAAACCATAAACACAAGAATTAAATAGTAAAGATAGGGATACAATTTTTGTTTAGGATGTTTTGCCGGATAAGGTCTTCAGCGCCCGGGATTTGATGAGGAACAGAGGATCTCGTGGGGGTTCGGAACTGTCCAACTATCGCAATTAAAGTTTGAATCTTGACAGCAAAATGACGCAACTTCGGTTGAGGATTCCAAACTTGTTTCTTAGCGGAATCGGGAGTGGGACGGCTTGTTAGAGAGCTAGGACATTAGGCTCCAACCAGGAATCAAAGGAACTTGCTAGGACGGTCTGTGGTTGAACCAAGCTTGTGATGAATAGAGGAGAAAAAAGTGGCCACAAAATTGTTGTTAGGTTTCAGATTTTTCAGAAGATAAGCTAATCTTCTAGAGACATTTTCAAGCAGATCTGGGGATGGTTTCGGGCGCAGTTTGATCCTGAGCAGAGAGGCGACACCCTAGTTCGTTCCTTGTCAAGGAACGCTCGCTGGTGGGGTTGCAAGTTCGTCACAAAAACATGGTTATAGAGGTTGTGCGGAGGCGAGCGGCAGTGTAGAGCTGTGCAAGCATTGCTGCTGTCGGCATGGCTGGGGTGCGCGTGGGCAGAGTGTTGGAATTATGCCCTAGAGGCAATAATAAAGATATTATTATTATTCTTGTTCATGATAATGTTTATATTCCATGCTAGAATTGTATTAAACGGAAACTTTAATACTTGTGTGGTTTGTGAACAACACCGTGTCCCTAGTACGCCTCTAAGGACTAGCTCATTGATTAATGATGGTTAAGGTTTCCTAACCATGGACATGAGTTGTCAATTAATAATGAGATCATATCATTGGGAGAATGATATGGTGGACAGACCCAAACTAAGCGAAGCAATTAGATCGTGTCATCGTGTTCGTCTTTGCGAAGCTTTTCTTATGTCAAATATTGTATTCCTTAGACCATGAGATAATACAACTCCCTGGTATCGGAAGAAAGCTTTGAGGTCATCAAACGTCATCCTATGAGAGGGTGATCATAAAGGTGTCTCTCAGGTGATCGGAAAGTATCTGTTGGGTTGTATGTATCGAGATGGGATTTGTCCCTCCCAAGTCGGAGAGATATACTTCGGGCCCACTCGGTAATCGATATCAACACCGCTTGCAAGCATATGGTTAAGGAGTTAATCACAAAGTGATATCGGATTACGGAACGAGTAAAGTACTTGCTGTGAACGAGGTTGAACTAGGTTTGAAGGTACCGACGATCGAATCTCGGGCAAGTAAAATATCGCGAGACGAAGGGAATATATATATGGGATTGATTGAATCCTGGCATCGTGGTTCATTCGATATGATTATCGATGAATGTGTGGGAGTCAATATGGGTTTCCAGGCCCCGCTGTTGATTATTGATAGAAGATCATGTCTGCATATTCTCGAACCCGCAGGGTCACACACTTAACGTATCTTGACGCTAGGATAGATTGGATAATTGGTTTATGAGTTTTTGTTCGGAGTCTTGGATGGGATCCAGGATATCACGAGAGGTTCCGGAGTGGTCCGGAGAATAAGATTCATATAAGGCAGTGCAGTTTTTGGAGTTCGGAATTGTTCCGGGTTAATCGGTATTGTACCGGAAGCTTCTAGAACCTTCGGAAGGGGACCAACGTGGCCCCACCTTCCGGGAGGGGGCATGGGCCTATGAGGGTGTAGAGGGAGTGTCCCAACCTTTAAACAAATGTAAGGGGGAGTCCCCTGTGTTTACAATGCTAGTCCCTGGATCAATAGCTAGCATCCACAGTTAAGATGTAATATCAAGAAACAAAGGTCATAATATAACTTTATAACCAGGATTAACATAATTTTGTTACATCTTACATAGCTCATTTGGCTATTACATTACATTGCAGCGGAATAACTATAAGCATGGGGTCCTTCATCTTCAAAGTGCCACAGGCAGACATGTTGGTTGTAGTCTTTGTAATCCTAATCAATCAATCAATCTTCTCTAAAACAATCAAACCTGCAACATTACAAGTTACAGCCACAAGGGTCAATACATTTGAATTGTATTGGCAAGTTTCACTAATAAGTTGAATATAAGTGGAACCTATCATTACATGCATATTTGGCTAAGTAGGGTTTTAGGCTCATTTGCAGAAAGCAATAATTTATCCTATCTTTTCTAAAGGGTTTTGATCTTTTGTCACCTCCTTGGAATCCACCAAGTGTCTTTGTTAAAAATCTCTTGAGCTCCTTGGTAACCCCAAGTGTTCAAGTTTTCATCAAAATCTCTTGAGTTCCTTGGTACCCCCAAGTGCATCAAGTTTTATCAAAATCTCTTGAGTTCCTTGGTACCCCCAAGTGCATCAAGTTTTATCAAAATCTCTTGAGTTCCTTGGTACCCCCAAGTGCATCAAGTCTTTTGTTGTCACTTAAAAGTTTTTCTTTTAGAAATTGGAATGTCGAGATTTCCCATAGCTTCAAGCTTTAGTTGCTCAGTATTGTCCATAACCGGGGACATGGCTAAGTACTTAGATTTTATTTTCTTCTGCAGAAGTAGTACACTTTACCCACATGTCACAATCTCATCTTGTCACCACCAGTGGCCACTGGATTAGTACTCACCAAGATGGAGTACTGGCAGATTGAGAATGTGACGAAGTCTTTCCAGAGGGTCCTCCCATACACCATTGCTAGCTTGTCTTCAGTACCCATGTAGGATTCCAGGTCCTCATTTCAGTAACCTAAAGACAATGCATGGGTCTTCCCAATGTAGTTGACTAAGCCAGAGCCATAAATAGCATGTGGTTGTACACGAAAGCCACAATTGGAGAAACATGTTCAATCTCTAAGTTTCCTGGGTGGTTTTCTTTTGGAGCACAACACAAAGAGATTGCCATAGACATGGTTCCTTTTGTTGCCACCTTCTCCAAAACTCAAAGTATCCTTGTCCACCCAGGTGGTTCATTGAGTCCTTGTTTTATTATATAAAAACACAAGTCCTTTTCTCAACTTCATAAATCTCAACATGTATCTCTTTTCAAAAATATGGCATGGCTAAGCATGTAACAACTACATTGTTTTCACTAAGGAATGTTTAGGGTATCCTATTAGGATTTAGCATAGCATAAGTATAGAAATTCTTTTCATGCATGTTTCAAAATCCACTAAGTATAATGAAAATAGTAGGACTTTAGATGATAGTGTAACTTGCCTTTTGGTAGGGAATGGTGGTTCACTTCTTGATCTTGCTAGTTTCACACTTTTCTAACTTCACTACAAATCAATCAAGCAAACACAATATCAACTAACATTCCAACCAATAATCAATCAAACAATTCACACACATAAAATAATGGGTTCTAAATTATGCATGCAAACATGCATAAGATAGTTTTATTTGCCAAGGTGGTCTCTACTAGGCTCTACTCATTGTAAGGCTTAAAGTGGACATTTTCCAAAGTGGCAAAGTTATTTGCAAAAGGGTTTTGTCTATAACCCATTTTAAAACCATTCATCATTTTATGTGGTGGAAAAATATTTTTATCAAAGCAACAACTTTATGTTGTTCACCGAATAAGTGGTTGTTTCTCAAACTTGGTGTTTAGGGTCAGTAGGTTTGTTTCAAACCATTTTCCTAAAGTTTTTTTTTTACTCCAAAAACATTTTCATAACAAAACCATATTTTTATTTGGCTAGAAATGGGCTAAATCAATTAATCCATCCTATACTTCACCAAATCCATTTTCAAAACCATGGGTTGGTTCCTAGGGTCAGTAAGTTCATCACAAACTAATTTGCCAAGATTTCAACCTCAAAAACATTTTTTGAACAATTTTTCTAACCTAAACAAGCGTACAAATGTTTCTGCAAAAACAAACATTTTAACAGAAACTTTTTATTAAACAAATTGCATGGTTGGCTAGGGCTTGTTCGACTGATTCCATTGATATAAAGTTTGCAATTTTTGGACGTGTGGATCAAAAGTTATAGGGCTTTCAAATCTGCAAACAATTCTGTTTTCAAATTTCTGTTTTAAACAAACTGGTGACACACGGCGTGATATGACTGGCCGGTACCGGTTCGCACGGATCGCGCAACTGCAGCCGTTGGATCTAAACAGATCGCGTGGCTCAGACTAGCCCGTACCCTTTCGTTAAATGAATCTATCGTGGCCGCTAGATGAAGATCTAACGGTGCTGGTTTGCTTGACCAAACGCGAGCGGCGTCGGCGGTGGCTAGCAGCGGCGCACGGTCAGGCGATGGCGCTACGGCGGCTACAGGAAGCAAGGGAGGATGTGAATATGCTCACCGAGATCGTAAGGAAGTGGTGATGCTCAAGGTACGGTCGGCTTGGCATGGGGCGCTCAGGGTCCGTCGGAATTCCTCACCGGAGTCAAGGACGGCGTCAGGCGGCTCTGGTCATGGTCGGAGGCGACGTTGTCGATCACGAGAAGTCAAATAGAGGGCATGGTTAGGTGCAGGAGAGTGAGGCGAGTGTGGGAGCGTGAACGAGAAGGCGCGGGGCGGTCTGTGCTTACCAGGGGACTTCGCCGGAGAGAGGTTGAGCGGAGGGTACAGGCAGAAACGCCTGAGGCTGGGGAACGTGTGCGCTTGGTCGGGGAGGCAGGAGGTGGCACGGTTCGGCCGGAATCGAGGAGGGACGATGGTCGGAGCAGTGGTAGTGCGGCTCGAAATTCCGTCGGCCTGGGGGCTCTCGTGCTGCGGTGTTTGAGGGGAAAGGAGGAGAAGGCGCAGGCATTTAATACCGCATGGTCGCAGGGGGAGTAATGGCTGTTAATCACGCGAATTGATCGCCGGCGTTAAGGCCAGGAAACGGCAGGCGTCGTCTGCGCGAGGAAGAAGGAGGTGAGCTGGCTGCGTGGGTCCTCTTCATCAGCGAAGGAGAGAGGCAGGGAGAGGGTTCCACCATTCATTGTCTGCGCGGGTTAGAAACTGAGTGCGAAACATTTTCTTTCGGGAGGGAGAGAGTGGGTTGGCACTGGGCTTTTGGGCTTGGTCAGTTGGGCTGAGTCCAATTCTATATTTTTTTTCTTCTGAATGCTTTTTCCTTTCTTTTGATTCTATTTTCTGTTTTGAAATTCAAACAACAAATCAAACATTCAAATTAACTCAAACAATCACCAAACAATGCAATTGAATTTGGTCCTGTTTAGCAACATAAACCAATTCCCAAAATAAAATAATATTTTTATTATAGAGTCCATTTATAATTAACAAAATGGACATTAGTTATTAAATAAAATGGGTTTTAATTTTATTAAAATCTCCATTTGAAATCTAAACATTTTCAAAACCAAATCAGTAGGTTTTATTTGAAATTAAAGAATACTTGGAAAACTTATTTAAAATAAATAAATAAGTTTTGATGTTTTACTTAAAATAGTAAAACCTTTATTTTTAATAAACCTGGATATTAAATCCTTATTATTTTATTTTCAAATAAGCTTTACTATTTTTCTCAAATAGAAATATTTTATTTTAAAGGCTTGGCCAAGTTTTTTTTTAAAAAAATTCCTTATTTAATTTCTTCCTTCTCATTTTAAAATCAAATCTTTTATAAAAAGATTTCAAAATAGTGAATCCAAATATTTTATTTTTTTTCCTTTATTAAATGTTTATCTTTTTAAATTTCTTTAGGATTTTATTTGATCCAAATTGGTTTGAAGGTTTCCAATTGGATACAAAAAGTTTCTTCTCACCCTGAAAATCAACAAAGTTTTATTTTATTCATTTATTTTTTACATTACAACATTTGGAAAATCTTGGGATGTGACAGAGGGAGTGCCCTGGCCGCATTGGGCCAGGGGCACAAGGCCCCATAGGGCCCAGCCGGCCAAAGAGGGTTTAAACCCTAGATAGACCTTCTAGAAGGGGGGGTTTCCTTGCCCCCCACTCTTCCTCCTTTGGGGCCGCCGGTTTGGCTTGGGGGAGGGGGCTAGGGTTGCAGCCGCCCACCCCTCTATATAAAGAGGGCTGGGGGCGCACCACCCCCCACACCTTCCCCTCCAAGTCCAGTCGCCCTGCTGCCCTCCTCTCTCTCTCCCTCCCGACTGCGTGTAGGCGAAGCCCTGCTGCAGAAACTCTCCACCATATACACCACGCCGTCGTGTTGTAGATCCAATCCGTCTCTCCACCATACTTGCTGGTCCGAGGAAGGAGGAGACGTCGAGGTGCTGCACGTGTGCATCTCACGGAGGCACCGCCACTTGTGGTGCTAGATCAGATCGGATCGCGAGGAGGAGAAGCGAGTACGACTACATCACCCACGTTCCGACGAACGTTCCGCTGTGCGAATCTTCAAGGGTATGAATATCTAATCCAATCTCTCTCGTTGTTTGCATCTCCTAGATTAGATCTTGGCTTTCCCTCTGTTCGCTTCCATAGAAAATTTTGATTTACTATGCCGCGAAACCCTTCAGTGGTATCAGAGCTAGATCTATGCATAGATGTGTTTCACGAGTAGAACGCAACATGGTTGTTGAGGGCGTTGATGTTTTCTGTTGCAAGCCTCTTGTTTGTGTTCTTCTTATGACGCGGGATAGTGAGATTGAAGCGGTCCAGGCCAACCTTACGCGACGTCGTTCGCGAGACCGGCTCCGCACTTGACGTGTGGCTTGTTCCACACATGCGGCTGGTGGATGCCAGTTTCTCTCACTATAGTTGGCATGGGATTAACACCGGAGTTTGGCAACCATAATATCACCGTTGTGGCTTTCCGTAGGTAAGAATCGTTCTTAGCATCTACTCCCATAAGCCACGTAAAACATGCAACAACAAAGTAGAGGCGTCTAACTTGTTTTTGCAGGGAGTGTTTTCTGTGATATGGTATGGCCCAAGATGTGATGTGTATAATGTATGCGATGATCATGTTTTGTAATGTTTCACGACTTGCATGTCGATGAGTACACAACCGGCAGGAGCCATATGGTTGTCTTTATAATTGTGTATGACCTGTGTGTCAACTTCTTATGCACCATGTAATAGTTTCACTTTATCGCTAAGTAGTTAGCAATAGTTGTAGTTGCTATTCGTGGTGAAGGCAATCATGGTGGAGTGATGGAGATCATGCCGTCACGCACAAGATGGAGATCATTGCACGAAGATTGGCTATACCATGTCACATTAAAGTTATATGCATGTGATGTTTATCCTTTTATGTATCTTATTATGCTTAGATCACGACGGTAGCATTATAAGATGATTCCTCACATAAAGATCAAGATAAAAACTGTGTTCTCCCCGAGTATGCACCGTTGCGAAAGTTCGTCGTGTCCAAGCATCACGTGATGATCGGGTGCTATAGACTCTATGCTCACATACAACGGGTGCAAGCCAGTTTTGCACACGCGGAAATACTTGGGTCTAACTTGACAAGCCTAGCATGTACAGACATGGCCTCGGAACACATGAACCGAAAGGTTAAGCATGAGTCATATGAATGATATGATCGACACTTCGTTGTCCACCATTGAAACCACATCTCTTCTCGTGAAGATCGGATTAGGTGTGGTGAATTTGGATCGTGTTCACTAAACAACTTGAGGGATGTTGAATTTAGTGGGAGTTCATCTAGTAATTTGATTAAAAGTTGAACTAGTTATCATGAACATAGTCTAATTTGTACTTGCAAATATTATAGATCACATGGCTAAGTCCAACTTCAACTTCAACGTTTTTGCTGAGAAAGGAAAGCTTAAGAACAATGGGTCTAACTTCACCAATTGGTTCCGCAATCTAAGAATCATTCTCTCTGGCGGTCAAAAGGACTATGTCCTTGGGAAAGCGTTAGGTGACCACCCTGCTGCAACTGCGCCGGCTGATGAGAAAGTTGTCTATCAGTTGCGCAAAGATGATTATGGTGTGATTAAGAGCACCATGTTGTTTGCTATGGAACCGGAACTTCAAAATCGTTTTGAAGACTATCCCGGGCCCTTTGAGATTCTCGAAGAGCTGAAAACCATGTTTCAGACTCAGGCCCGTTCTGAGAGATATGAGATCTCTGAGAAGTTCTTTAACTGCAAGATGGAGGAAGGGAGTTCCGTTAGTGAGCACGCCATTAAGATGACGGGCTACACTCAATGCCTTGAGCAACTGGAATGCACGATTCCAGAGGAGCTCAAGATTGACAGGGTTCTGCAATCACTCCCTCCCAGCTACAAAAGTTTTGTAGTGACTCATAATCAGATTGGTTCCACTGATACGATCACCGAGCTCTTTGCAAAGCTGAAGGCCGCGGAAGTGGACATCAAAAAGGATAATCATGTGTTGATGGTCAACAAGCCCACCTTCAAGAAAGGTAAGGGTGCAAAGAAGCCCTTCAAGAAAGGCGGCGGCAAGCGCGTTGCCCCTGCTGAGAGGAAGCTCAGGTCTGGTCCTAAGCCGGACACTGAGTGCTTCTATTGCAAGGACAAGGGTCACTGGAAGCGCAACTGTCCGAAGTACTTAGCAGACAAGAAGGCTGGCACCATCAAAGGTATATTTGATATACATGTTATTGATGTTTTCCTTACTAGCCCTCGTTGTAGTGCCTGGGTATTTGATACTGGTTCGGTTGCTAATATTTGTAACTCGAAACAGGAGCTACGGAATAGACAGCGGCTTGCGAGGGATGAGGTGACGATGCGCGTTGGCAACGGATCAAGAGTTGATGTGATGGCCGTCGGCACGCTCTCCTTAGTTTTACCTTCGGGATTAGTTTTAAACCTTAATAAATGTTATTATGTTCCTGCGTTGAGCATGAACATTATTTTTGGATCGTGTTTATTGCAAGACGGTTATTCATTTAAATCAGAGAATAATGGTTGTTCTATTTATATGAGTAACATCTTTTATGGTCATGCACCTCTTGTGAATGGTTTATTTCTTCTAAATCTCGAAAGGGATGAAACACACATCCATAACATTGAGGCTAAGAGATGCAAAGTAGATAGTGATAATACTACTTATTTGTGGCACTGTCGTCTAGGTCATATTGGAGTAAAGCGCATGAAGAAACTCCATTCTGATGGACTTTTGGAGTCTCTTGATTTTGAATCATTTGACACATGCGAACCATGCCTCATGGGCAAGATGATCAAAACACCGTTCTCCGGTATGATGGAGCAAGCAACGGACTTGTTGAAAATCATACATACTGATGTATGCGGACCGATGAGTGTTTCGACGCGCGGTGGATATCGCTATTTTCTCACTTTTACCGATGACTTAAGTAGATATGGGTATATCTATTTAATGAAACATAAATCTGAAACATTTGAAAAGTTCAAGGAATTTCAGAATGAAGTGGAGAACCATCGTAACAGAAAGGTTAAGTTTCTACGATCCGATCGTGGGGGCGAATATTTGAGTTATGATTTTCTCACGCGTCTTAAAGCAAGCAGAATTGTTTCGCAACTCACGCCACCCGGAACACCACAGCGCAATGGTGTGTCTGAACGCCGGAATCGAACCTTATTAGATATGGTCCGATCAATGATGTCTCTTACTGATTTGCCGTTATCATTTTGGGGTTATGCATTAGAAACCGCTGCATTCATTTTAAATAGGGCTCCATCTAAATCCGTTGAGACGACACCGTATGAACTATGGTTTGGTGCTAAACCTAAGTTGTCGTTTCTTAAAGTTTGGGGATGCGAAGCTTACGTCAAGAAGTTGATGCCGGACAAGCTCGAACCCAAAGCGGAGAAATGCGTCTTCATAGGATACCCTAAGGAAACTATTGGGTATACCTTCTATCACAGAACCGAAGGCAAAGTGTTTGTCGCAAAGAACGGTTCCTTTCTTGAGAAGGAGTTTCTCTCGAAAGAAGTGAGTGGGAGGAAAGTAGAGCTAGACGAGGTTATTGAACCTTCTCTTGAGTTGGAGAGTAGCGCAGCACCTGAAATTGTTCCAGTGCCGCCTGCACCAACGATAGAGGAAGCTAATGACAAGGATCATGAAGCTTCGGACGATGCTGCTACTGAACATCGCAGGTCGACAAGGTCACGTGCCCCTCCTGAGTGGTACGGCAACCCTGTCTTGACTGTCTTGTTAGTAGAAGACAGTGAACCTACGAACTATGAGGAAGCGATGATGAGCCCAGACTCTGAGAAATGGCTAGAAGCCATGAAATCCGAATTGGGATCCATGAGCGAAAACCAAGTATGGACTTTGGTGGACCCTCCTAGCGACCGAAAGGCCGTTGAGTGCAAATGGATTTTCAAGAAGAAAACGGACGCGGATGGTAATGTTACCGTCTATAAAGCATGGCTTGTCGCGAAAGGTTTTCGACAAGTTCAAGGTGTTGACTACGATGAGACTTTCTCTCCCGTAGCGATGTTTAAGTCCATTCGGATTTTATTAGCAATTGCTGCATTTCATGATTATGAAATATGGCAGATGGATGTCAAGACTGCTTTCCTCAATGGCAACATTGATGAAGAGTTGTATACGATGCAACCCGAAGGTTTTGTCGATCCTGAGGATGCTGATAAAGTATGCAAACTTCAGCGTTCCATTTATGGACTTAAGCAAGCATCTCGGAGTTGGAACCTTCGTTTTGATCAAGTGATCAAGAGCTTTGGATTTATTCCAAATTGCTACGAAGCTTGTATCTACAAGAAAGTGAGTGGGAGATCGGTGACGTTTATGGTACTATATGTGGATGACATATTGATTATCGGAAATGACATCAACATGCTTAATGATGTGAAGAGTTATTTGAACAAGTGTTTTTCAATGAAAGACCTAGGTGAAGCTGCTTATATATTGGGTCAAAATCTATAGAGATAGACAAATACGCCTGATAGCTTTAAGCCAGAGTACATACCTAGACAAAGTTCTGAAAAGGTTCAGAATGGATAAGGCAAAGAAAGGTTCGGTGCCTATGTTGTCAGGTAAGATATTTAGCAAGGCTCAGTGTCCAGCTACGGTAAATGATAGGGAAGCTATGAGAAAAGTGCCTTATGCCTCGGCCATAGGTTCTATCATGTATGCCATGCTGTGTACTAGACCGGATGTGTCCAATGCTCTTAGTTTGACGAGCAGATATCAAAGTGATCCAGGAGTGGAACACTGGACAGTCGTGAAGAACATCCTAAAGTACCTAAATAGGACTAAAGAAATGTTCTTAGTCTATGGAGGTGATGAACAGCTCGTCATAAAAGGTTACGTCGACGCTAGTTTTGACACCAACAAGGATGATTCTAAATCTCAGACAGGATACGTGTATATTTTGAATGGAGGAGCTGTGAGCTAGAGAAGCTGCAAGCAAAGCGTGATCGCGGTATCTACAGTAGAAGCGGAATACATGGCTGCTGCAGAAGCGTCAAGTGAAGGAGTTTGGATCAGGAACTTCATCACTGAGCTTGGCGTGGTTCCAAGTGCATTGGACCCACTAGAGATATTGTGTGACAACACTGGCGCCATAGAACTCGCTAAGCAACCAACATATCATCCAAAGACCAAGCATATCAACCGCAAGTTTCATATAATCCGAGATTATATAGCAGATGGAGATCTAAAGATTAGCAAATTACATACAGATCTGAATGTCGCAGATCCATTGACTAAACCTCTTCCACGTGTAAAACATGATCAGCACCTCAGTGCCATGGGTGTGAGATTGTTGCCAGATGTAAACTAGATTATTGACTCTAGTGCAAGTGGGAGACTGTTGGAATTATGCCCTAGAGGCAATAATAAAGATGTTATTATTATAATTCTTGTTCATGATAATGTTTATATTCCATGCTAGAATTGTATTAAACGGAAACTTTAATACTTGTGTGGTTTGTGAACAACACCGTGTCCCTAGTACGCCTCTAAGGACTAGCTCATTGATTAATGATGGTTAAGGTTTCCTAACCATGGACATGAGTTGTCAATTAATAATGAGATCATATCATTGGGAGAATGATATGGTGGGCAGACCCAAACTAAGCGAAGCAATTAGATCGTGTCATCATGTTCGTCTTTGCGAAGCTTTTCTTATGTCAAATATTGTATTCCTTAGACCATGAGATAATACAACTCCCTGGTATCGGAAGAAAGCTTTGAGGTCATCAAACGTCATCCTATGAGAGGGTGATCATAAAGGTGTCTCTCAGGTGATCGGAAAGTATCTGTTGGGTTGTATGTATCGAGATGGGATTTGTCCCTCCCAAGTCGGAGAGATATACTTCGGGCCCACTCGGTAATCGATATCAACACCGCTTGCAAGAATGTGGTTAAGGAGTTAATCACAAAGTGATATCGGATTACGGAACGAGTAAAGTACTTGCTGTGAACGAGGTTGAACTAGGTTTGAAGGTACCGACGATCGAATCTCGGGCAAGTAAAATATCGCGAGACGAAGGGAATATATATATGGGATTGATTGAATCCTGGCATCGTGGTTCATCCGATATGATCATCGATGAATGTGTGGGAGTCAATATGGGTTTCCAGGCCCCGCTGTTGATTATTGATAGAAGATCATGTCTGCATATTCTCGAACCCGCAGGGTCACACACTTAACGTGTCTTGACGCTAGGATAGATTGGATAATTGGTTTATGAGTTTTTGTTCGGAGTCTCGGATGGGATCCGGGATATCACGAGAGGTTCCGGAGTGGTCCGGAGAATAAGATTCATATAAGGCAGTGCAGTTTTTGGAGTTCGGAATTGTTCCGGGTTAATCGGTATTGTACCGGAAGCTTCTAGAACCTTCCGGAAGGGGACCAACGTGTCCCCACCTTCCGGGAGGGGGCATGGGCCTATGAGGGAGTGCCCTGGCCGCATTGGGCCAGGGGAACAAGGCCCCATAGGGCCTAGCCGGCCAAAGAGGGTTTAAACCCTAGATAGACCTTCTAGAAGGGGGGGTTTCCTTGCCCCCCACTCTTCCTCCTTTGGGGCCGCCGGTTTGGCTTGGGGAGGGGGCTAGGGTTGCAGCCGCCCACCCCTCTATATAAAGAGGGCTGGGGGCGCACCACCCCCCCCACACACACACCTTCCCCTCCAAGTCCAGTCGCCCTGCTGCCCTCCTCTCTCTCTCCCTCCCGATTGCGTGTAGGCGAAGCCCTGCTGCAGAAACTCTCCACCATATACACCACGCCGTCGTGTTGTAGATCCAATCCGTCTCTCCACGATACTTGCTGGTCCGAGGAAGGAGGAGACGTCGAGGTGCTGCACGTGTGCATCTCACGGAGGCACCGCCACTTGTGGTGCTAGATCGGATCGGATCGCGAGGAGGAGAAGCGAGTACGACTACATCACCCACGTTCCGACGAACGTTCCGCTGTGCGAATCTTCAAGGGTATGAAGATCTAATCCAATCTCTCTCGTTGTTTGCATCTCCTAGATTAGATCTTGGCTTTCCCTCTGTTCGCTTCTGTAGAAAATTTTGATTTACTATGCCGCGAAACCCTTCATAGAGGACGTCGACAGAGGAGAGGCGTGGCACAGGTAAGACTAGGGAACCGACAGGGACAAGAGGTGCTCACCGTGGAGGAGCAGAGGAGAGGCGCACGGCAAGCTCTGCGACGGTGACGACAAACAACGCCGGCTGAGGTGTGCGCAGGAAGGGAAAACACCACGGAAGAGAGCAGGTGTGGCAATCTCGATCACCTCCTCGTCGCTCCTGGTACCGTAACGCTCCTGGTCACGCGGCATGATGATGAAGCTGGCCGGAGCTAGGCGAGGTGATCATGGCAGCTAGGGTTTTAGGTGGAGGGGAGAAGGTAGGATGGGGAAAGCGATCAGGGAGTGGATGTGGAGATGATGACCCACAAGTGTAGGGGATCGCAACAGTCTTCGCGGGTAGTATTACCCAATTTATTTATTCGACACAAGGGGAGCCAAAGAATACTTGCAAGCCTTAACAACTGAGTTGTCAATTCAACTACACCTGGAAATAGTTCTTGCTCACATAAGTTTATCAGTAGCAACAGTTTGTAGTAGCAACAGCAGCAGCAAAACAAGAGCAATAGTAACAGTAGCAGCAAATAGTAGGATATGAGCGCGGTAGGCATAGGGATGGATGGACGGGCATTGCATGGACGAGTCTAAACATATAACTTCAAGATCTAGGGCATTGCAGATAAATAAGAATAAGCATCCAAGTACTAAACAATCCTAGGCATGTGCTCCATATATAGTCATACGTGCTCACAATGAGAACTTGCACAACATCTTCTGTCCAGCTAGCCCGTGGCAGCGAGGCCTCTAGGGAACTACTGGGAATTAAGGTGCTCCTTTTAATAGAGCACCGGAGCAAAGCATTAAACATTTGTGAACACATGCGATCCTCACACCATAGCCATCCCCTTCGGTTGTCCCAATTTCTGTCACTTCGGGGCCTTTGGATCCGAACAATGATATGTGTACACAACTTGCAGATAAGATCACAAATAATACTATCATAATGATTCAATAATAGGTTCAGATCTGAGATCATGGCACTCGGGCCCTAGTGACAAGCATTAAGCACAACAAGTTGCAACAAAGTCAAATAGCACTAATAGAGATACTAGGCACTATGCCCTAACAATCTTATTCGATTACAAGATAGAACTCATCCAATCCCTACCATCCCCATAGCCTACAGCGGGGGGATTACTCACTCATGGATGAGGGAAACATCGATGGTTGATGGAGAGGCGTTGGTGATGATGATGGCGATGATCCTCTCCAAATTCCTCGTCCCGGCAGGATGCCAGAATGGAGTTTCTGGATCTGAATCTTGGTTTTTGATGGTGGCGGCGGAGTGGAACTCTTTCTAGAAAAATGTCGAACCCCCCTCGGTTTTTAGTTCAAGGGGTAACTTATAGGCGAAGAGGGAGCCCGAGGGGGTGCCTGGGATGGCCGCACCCCCTAGACGCGGGCAGGGCCCACCCACGCCTGGCAGGGGTGTGGGCCCCCAGGCCTCCACTCCGTTTCGTCTTCTGGTTCCGTGGATCTTCTGGAGAAATATAATTTTTGGCATATTTTCCGGGATTTTTCCTAATAGTTGATTTTCTGCACAAAACCTAGACACCAAGGTAATTCTGCTGAAAACAGCGTCAGTCCGTGTTAGTTGTATCCAAATCACACAAGTTTAGAGGAGAAACAATAACAAAAGTGTTTGGGAAAGTAGATACGTTTTTTCGTATCAACTCCCCCAAGCTTAGCTTATTGCTTGTCCTCAAGCAATTCAGTTGAAAACTAAGTGCGATAAAAGAACTTTCACGAACATATTTGCTTCATATGATGTATATATTCTCAGCATAGGAGTAGATGCTTAAACCATTCATAATAAGAAGCATGCAACCAAGTCTACTCAATAGTCATTGCAAGCTATGAAGAGAAACCAACTCAATAATAATAAGTAGCATGGAACATAAATATAAGCAACATTGCAATGCTCATAGTAAGGTATGATAGAGTGGTATCTCGCTTGCCTTTGTTTGTAGAGCACAATATAAATGCCAAGGCACCCCTGAAGTTCAAGTGAAGACTAGAGGTAAAAATATCAAAGATACAAGCATCAAAGTCATGACATAATTAAACAAGTTTTGAGACAAACACAAGAATGAGAACTATGCTCTCAAGAAGGTGCTCATAGAATAAGTGGTGACTCAACAAGGAAGTGAAAAGGTTTTTAAAAGTTTGAAAGGCTTCCTAATGCTGAAAGGAAGGTACTCATTAGCTTTGAGCTCTCATTGCCCCTATCATAGGCATCTTCATATGGTTAAGGTGAAAGTGAGGTCCAGTATGAGTTATATGCTTGACAGACCATAAATTGGAAATCCCGTGTCCCTTGAGTACGAGGGCCGCTCCGCATGCTACTCAACTTTGGTTACCTGCAAGTTCTTGTCAGTGTACATACATGCATATCATAGAGAACCGCCAATGGGGTACCCCTTGTACATGATACAAGAGCTATCCTGTGATCAAAATGACAAGACAAGCAGACAATGAGCATCTCAGCAATCTTTTTATTTACTATGTGCATAGCTTTTTATTGAGGATGCTTCACAGAATGCTCATTATGGTGATGCTGCAAGTTTCCACCATGATTAGGCATGGCTTAGGCTAGCGGCCCAGGCGTTTCTCTAACACATATATATACTCCATGAACTCACAAGCTCCCCTTTTATTTCACACCGACGACATCTGCAAACAAAAGAGCAAGGTATCAACTGGATATGTATCCATAAGTGTTGAAAACGTTCCCCATGACAGCACGGTTCTGCTGACTCCCAGCATATAATTTGCAAGCATATAACTTTCATGGACAAGTCACAATGGTTCAAGATTATTAAGCGCAAGAAATAAAGTGTGCCATCAAGTTCGTGAGAGCTTTACTAACTAACTTTCTCAAAACAGACAAACATTTTATTTGGAAGAAAACAAGGCATATAGAATACGCATTAAAATAGCAAATGATGCTAATAGGTAGGTATGGTGGACACTGTTGGCAATATTGGTTTTGGGGAGTTGGATGCACAAGTAGAGCTCATACTCAGTGCAAGTGAAGGCTAGCAATAGAGAGGGAGCGACAAACGAGAGAGCAATAATTGTCATAATCATGCTTGCCACAAAACAGGACTAATTATGGCATGAAAGTGATACAAGAACTCTGAGGCAAAATAAATCATCAAGGCTTACTGACTATTGTTTAGTCATATGCATGCGTGAGCATGTGCCAAGTCGATTCACATGAAACTTTTAGAGGAGGATACCACGATATCATACCAAAATATGAATAGAACAATGCAAGCAAACATTCATATGACATGCTACAAAATATTAGCAAGATGGAGCTAATGACAGACAAGCAAGAACTACCAAGCATCCATCAGTAACATACACCTTACATGAACAGACTAAGCATGCTCACAATGATGAGTATATGTACAAAAATGAAAAACAGATAGAGTTCGTTACCAGCCTCTTACCACACCTCGAGTTGTCTTAATCTTCATTATTGCCCTTCACTTGTGTGACTTGAATAATAACATGAAACCAAATCCACTGAGGTCGGCTGAACCCTGCAAAGAACTCACAAAACCAAAGAAGAACAACAAATATTTTTGGTGTTTTCGATTTTTCAAACAAGCCAACAAAGCAAAAACAAACCAAGCAAAGCAAAATCTTTTTGGATTTTTTTATTTTAAGGCAAACCAAAGCAAAGAAACAAACCAAGAGAAACAACGAAAATATTTTTGGTATTTTTGTGTTTTTGAGAAAGCAGCAACAAGAACCAAAAAGAAAGCGAAACAATGGATATACAAAGAACCGACCGAACATGATGAATATATGAGTGTGATGTCGGTATACCTCCCCCCAAGCTTAGGATTTTGGCCTAAGTGGGGATCAATCCCATGGTGCCCAAGTAGGTGCACCTCCGTAGTATGACGAGGAGGCTCCCTCGTCCTGGTACGAGCTCGAGGACTCCCCTGTGTAGTGTACAGTGGGGTCATATGAGGGTGCTTCCTCCTGATAGTGCCCATGGAAACCAAGAACGCGCAGCTTGTCATCCATATCCTCCTTGGAGCGTGAAAAAGGTCCCTGAGAAATACTGAACAAAGTGGTTTGGGGGAGAGGAATCTCTCTCTTCCCCGTCAATAAACAACATTCTATAAACCAAGTTCTCAAGGGTAGAGCTAGTGGTGACAAAGTGATGTGCCTTCATGGCAGCAAGATCAAGCCTCTAAGGAGCCAAAACTGTATCATTTGGATCAACAGCAAGGTCCAAGGCAGCAGCAACACGCGTAGCAATAATTCCCCCATAAATGGGTCCCTTAGCAGTTAAGCGACGAGTAATGAGAGAACCAAGATTGTACTTAGTATCATTGTTGAGCGCAGCAGCTAAGAAAGCCAAATGATAGCTGGAAATATTACTAGTGTTCTCCCTACCAAGAACACTAGTGGCAAGATAGTAAGCAAAGTACCTAATGGCTAGAAGCTGAATATTTCTTCTCTTTCCCCGTTGAGCTCTACGGTTATCATCATTAGTTATCCCGCGGTAGAGCTCCAACAAATCAGTGGGTTGAGCTGGAATCTTCTTTGCTGACCCAGCTGTACCAAGTCCCAGAGCCTCACAAAATTTATTCAATGTCATATTGTAGGACCTGCCATAAATTCTGAAAGAAACATCTGGCTTGAACATGTTGTTAGTAAAGGAGAAGCTCTCCGCAAATGTTTTAGTGAGCGTAACATATTGCACGCTCTCATCCTGCATAAGGCTTGTTAGTCCAGCCCTCTGAACCAAGGTTGTAAAATCATCAAGAATCCCAGCAGCCTGCAAAAAGGTTGGGCAAGGAAAGGTAGAAGGCTGAGCATCCCCCTCATCTCCCTCGTCGCCGAATCGCGGAGTGATGAGATCCTCATTGTATGGGGGCCTGGCTCGGAAGGATGATCTTGAAGGCCTTGCCCTCCTAGGTGCATCACCCTCAAATATCTCTCCAAATGTGTGGTTGTCCATGACCACTCTTTTCTGAAATTTTTAGACAAACATCAAACCAAGTGATTTCCATGTTGATAAATGATGAGAAACTACTATAGGAACTTGCTAGAGGGCTACACATGCATCAAAATGAAATCTCTAAGCATAGAACAAGCATGCAAGCTCACATAACCTGTCACCTATAGTAGCAAAATACTCAAGATACAATCTATCAATCACAAATCTAATTGGACAAGTGGAGGAGGCACATACCAAGGAGCAATCTCTCCAAAAATCAACAGAAAAGAGGGGCCGAGCAAGGATATCGAAAATCGCGAGCAAGAACAGCAGGAACTCGAGATTGAGCAAGTTTTCCGGTGTTTTTCAGGAGAGATAAAGAAGATGGCTGGGAGGAGACACTTTGGGGGGGGGGCCAGGTGGGCCACACCCCACCCAGGCGCCACCTGTAGGGGGGTCGCGCCCACCATGGGTGTGTGTGCCTGGGGTGGCCCCTGGGTCACTCCAGGTGTCCCTCTGCCCTTTTTTTGAGGAAAAAATTATTTTGAATTTTCTGGGATTTTTCGGGAAACTTTATTTTTGGCCAATTTTCAGGTATGAAAATTGATTTTCTTGCAGAAACAGATTTTTTTAGAAGAAGCAAAAGCAAACCAAAAACCAAACTACAGAAGTTCTAAGACACTCTAACAAGCAAACAACTAACAAAACCAAAGCTAGCAAAATAAAAGGCAAATACTAGGAAGGAGAAGAGTAAAAGTAAGCAAGTATAACCATAGTGAAAACATTATTTTGTTCATTAAAATCCTTTTGTTAACAAGGTTGATCAAGTCTTGTTACCAAAACAATCTTATATGAAACAAAACTTTGTATACCACAAGGTGATTATGTTACCTCATACTTGATAGCAATGGTCCCAATCATAATAGTTTCAAAAATTTCTTGTGGAATGGGACAATATATTTATCCAATCTTGATGCTCTCAATATTTTCAATGGAATTTAGGCAATAGCTCTTAGCAACCTTCTTGGGGAAATAAACAGTATGATCTTTGTCATTAATATTGAATGTTACTTTTCCTTGATTGCAAATAATAACAGCACGTGCAGTATTAAGAAAAGGTCTCCCGAGAATAATAGACATATTATCATGTTCAGGCATTTCAAGCACAACAAAATCAGTTAAAACCAAGCAATTATGGGCCACTTGAATAGGAACATCCTCACATATACCAACAGGAATAGTAGTTGACTTATCAGCCATTTGCAAAGATGTATCAGTTGGTATCAATTTTTCTAGCCGGAGTCTCTTGTAGAGACAAAAATGCATAACACTAACTCCAGCTCCCAAATCACATAAAGCAGTTCTAACATAATTATTCTTAATATAGCAGGGAATAGTTGGTATACCTGGATCACCAAGTTTCTTTGGAACCTTACCATTGAAGGAGTAATTAGCAAGCAAAGTAGAAATCTCCTCATTAGGAATCTTCCTTTTATTAGAGATAATATCCTTCATATACTTTGAATAAGGAGGCAATTTAATAGCATCTGTCAAAGGAATTTGCAAAAATAAAGGTTTCATCCACTCACGAAACTTGTTGTAGTGCTCTTCCTCCTTTGACTTGTGTTTCTTACCTGGAAAAGGCATGGGTTTCTGCACCCAAGGTTCTCTCTCACTACCATGTTTCTTAGCAATAAAATATTCCTTAGTGTACCTAGTGTTCTTAGTGTGCTTCTCAGGTTCTTCCTCAACTTCCACCATATCAGGAGCATCATTTTTATCATCACCACTCTTAGTTTTAGCATCAGAGACAGATATACTATTAGGATCCACAGCAGGTTCAAGTGGTTCCTCAAATACCTTATGTTTCTTTTTCTTTCTCTTACGAGGACTACCAATACTTTCACCTTGTTGAGAATCCTGCTCAATTCTTTTAGGGTGCTCTTCAGGATATAAAGGATCTTGAGTAGCTATACACCTCCTAGTTCTAATTCCATAAGCATGTTTATCTCCTGAAGCATTAACTAGCATATCTTTTTGTACCTTAGCAAGTTGATCAAGTTGGGTTTGAACCATTTGAAAGTGTTTACAAAGAATTTTAATATCATTAGAATTCCTTTTCACAATATCTTTCAACTCACTGATAGCTCTAGAATTTTCTAATAAATGATTATGAACTTGTTTATTAAAATTACCTTGTTTAACAATAAATGTGTCAAGTTCCTCTAAGCATTGATCAGGAGGCTTACCATAAGGAATATGACCTTCATTAAAGTGGAGAGAGTGTACCTCAATAGTAGATGAGTGGGGAATTGGATTACATAATTCTTCTATAGGAGGTAGATTCTTCACATCTTCAGCTCTAATGCCTTTCTCCTTTAGACATTTCTTAGCTTCTTTCATCACTTCATCATTTAATGCAATTACTTCCCTCTTCTTTGGTGTTGGTATTGGATCTGGTTCAGGCACAATTGGTTAAGGAGTAATAGGCTTAGGTGTATTTAGATGAGTTGAAGTCCAATCATCATAATTCTTGCTTATCTTAGCCATTAATTATTCAGCATCTGTAGGAGTCCTTTTCCTAAAAACACAATCAGCAAAGCTATCTAGGTATGTCCTAGAATCATCAGTTAGTCCATTATAATAAATATCAAGAAGCTAATTCTTAGGCAATGGACATCCAGGATGTGCATAAATCAAGGCACATAACCTTGTCCATGACTCAGGCAATTTCTCTTCTTCTCCCTGCTTAAAATCAAAAAGTCTCTGCAAAGCAGCATGTCTAGCACTAGGAGGAAAATATTTCTGGAAGAAAGAAGCAATCAAGAAATCAGGGCTATCAATGGAACCAGGAGGTAATCTATTAAACCAAGCCCTAGCTTCTCCTTTTAGTGAAAAGGGGAAGATCTTAGTAACATAGTACTTGCGCATCTTAAAATCATCAAAGAATAAAGCACTCATAGTAGAAAGCTCATTCATATGAGCCACATCACTCTCATTTTCAGTCCCACAAAAAGGTTCTTTCTCAACAATGTCCAAATAGGATAAATCAAGAGAGAAATCATAATCTTTATCTTTAATATCTATGGGAGAGGTAGCAAACTTAGGATCACAGGACAGTTTAGGTATAATAGTACGTGTAGCAAGGAGACTCTTAATAGCACTAGTACCATGTGTGTTTAGGCACTCTTCAACAAATTCATCAGTGAACTCAATGTAACCATCATTAATATCATAAATCTCTCTAGACTCAGGTGAGCTAACAGGTGTAACGGTGTCTTCACTAGGAGTTTCAGTATTTCCTAGACTAGCCATAGTAGCATCTAGGAAAGGACCTAATGAACCACTCGCATCAAGCACGGTAGAAGTAACATCATGAGCATCAAAAGCAGTTTCAGATTTAGCAGTAGTAGCAGTGTGTGTAACATGAGTATGTGGTGGTGGTGTGACAAGCTTACTTATAACAGACGGTGAATCAAGAGCAACATAGGTGTTTAGGACTGTACCTCTTCTTGTAGTGGATGGTAAAATAGGAAACTTTCCATCACGAGACTTACCCATGATGAACGGAGTAGAAGTGAATAATAGTAGATCCATGTGAACTTACAAATAAAGCTATGCTCCCTGGCAACGGCGCCAGAAAATAGTCTTGATGACCCACAAGTGTAGGGTATCACAACAGTCTTCGCGAGTAGTATTAACCAATTTATTGATTCGACACAAGGGGAGCCAAAGAATACTTGCAAACCTTAACAACTGAGTTGTCAATTCAGCTGCACCTGAAAATAGTTCTTGCTCACAGAAGTTTATCAGTAGCAACAGTTTGTAGTATCAACAGCAACAGCAAAACAAGAGAAATAGTAATAGTAGCAGCAAACAGTAGGATATGAGCGCGGTAGGCATAGGGATGGATGGACAGGCGTTGCATGGACGAGTCTAAACATGTAACTTCAAGATCTAGGGCATTGCGGATAAATAAGAATAAGCATCCAAGTACTAAACATTCCTAGGCATGTTCTCCAATATAGTCATACGTGCTCGCAATGAGAACTTGCACAACATCTTCTGTCCAGCCAGCCCGTGGCAGCAGGGCCTCTAGGTAACTACTGGCAATTAAGGTGCTCCTTTTAATAGAGCACCGGAGCAAAGCATTAACACTCCGTGAACACATGTGATCCTCACACCACAGCCATCCCCTTCGGTTGTCCCAATTTCTGTCACTTCAGGGCCTTTGGATCCGGACAATGATATGTGTACACAACTTGCAGATAAGATCACAAACAATACTATCATAATGATTCAATAATAAGTTCAGATCTGAGATCATGGCACTCGGGCCCTAGTGACAAGCATTAAGCACAACAAGTTGCAACAAAGTCAAATAGCACTAATAGAGATACTAGGCACTATGCCCTAACAATCTTATTCGATTACAAGATAGAACTCATCCAATCCCTACCATCTCCATAGCCTACAGCGGGGGGATTACTCACTCATGGATGAGGGAAACATCAATGGTTGGTGGAGAGGCATTGGTGATGATGATGGCGATGATCCTCTCCAAATTCCCCGTCCCGGCAGGGTGCCAGAACGGAGTTTCTGGATCCGAATCTTGGTTTCTGATGGTGGCGGCAGAGCAGAACTCTTTCTGGAAAAACGTCGAACCCCCCTCGGTTTTTAGGTCAAGGGGTAATTTATAGGCGAAGAGGGAGCCCGAGGGGGTGCCTACGGTGGCCGCACCCTCCTAGGCGCGGGAAGGGCCCACCCGCGCCTGGCAGGGGTGTGGGCCCCCCAGGCCTCCACTCCGTTTCATCTTCTGGCGAAATATAATTTTTGGCATATTTTCCAGGATTTTTCCTGATAGTTGATTTTCTGCACAAAAACTAGACACCAAGGTAATTCTGCTGAAAACAGCGTGAGTCCGTGTTAGTTGTATCCAAATCACACAAGTTTAGAGGAGAAACAATAGCAAAAGTGTTCAGGAAAGTAGATACGTTTTGGACGTATCAGGAGAACGATTCTATCCATGTGTCTCGCTTTAAGCACGGGAGGAGGGTACCAGGGCAGGCGACTATGGTGTGGGCTGCTGCCAGCCTTGCATAAAGCGAGCGAGAGAGAGGAGTAGCCGCGGTGCATGATACGTCGTAAATGTATCTATAATTTTTTGATGCTCCATGCTTGTTTAGTATCAACTTTGCTATGTTTTGTCTACACTTTGAGGTATTTTTATACATTTTCTGGGACTAAACAAGATGTCGCAGTGCCAGTTGCCTATTTTCTGCTGTTTTTGGTTTCAAAAAAGCTAGTAAGAAAATATTCTCGGAATTGGACGGGACAAAAGCCAAAGTCAATATTTTACCAGAGAGAAGACGGAGTTCAAAGGGCAGCCGAAGGGGGGCCACACCCTAGGGCCGCGCGGGTCCACCCTAGGGCGCGCCACCCTATGGTGAGGGCCCCCTGGCCGCCCTCCTGCCTCGCCCCTTCGCCTATAAAAGCACCCCGATGCAGAAACCCTAAGTACCAGATCAAATCTCCATGAAACAGTCTGTAGCCGCCGCCACCATCATCCCTAGATCGGGGGATGTGAAGCTCTTCTCGGCACCCTGCCGGAGGGGAGGGATCATCCCGAAGGCCTTCTTCATCACCATGCCAGCCTCCAGTATGATGCGTGAGTAGTTCACCCTTGGACTATGGGTCCATACAGTAGCTATATAGTTGTTTCTCCTCCTTTGTGCTATCATTTTTAGATCTTGTGAGATCCGTTCATGATCAATATCATCTATTTGTAATCATTACATGTGTTTGCGGGGATTCGATGGATATTGATATACTATGTTAGATTGGTTATTGATTCTATCATGTCTGTGTTATTTGTGATTTTTAATGCTCTACGTTGCTAGTAGGTATCTGTAACATCCCAAAAACCATGATTTCAAACTTTGCATATCATCCATGCATCCATAGTCATTTTAGGATCATTTTTCAATGTCATTTCAAAACAGAAGCATTTAAATGTCTATTATTTTATGTAAGCAAGGCTTTGACCTAATGTTACTCTCTAGTACGAGATTATTTGTTTTAAAATCAAAGATATTTGATCCTAAGTTTGTTTGATAAATTCCAAAGATTGGACAAAGTTTTCAAAACAAAGAATGAATTTAAAACCATTTTTATACCTTTTATAAGGAATGGTAAAGGCACTGTTTTCTTTTAAAATTTCAAATGACCAAAGTAAGTTTGAGTGGACAATAGTGCTAAATGATCAATTAAGAGCTGGATCCATCTTACAAAAACCCAAAACACATTTGAATTCATTTGGTTTGAAACTCATTTGAATTTGGTTCCTAGAAAATCAAACAGAAAATGAAAAAAGATTAAAGAATTAGTAAAAGGCCTGCGCCAGCCTTTCGGCCCATCAGCAGACTCAGCCCAGCAAGCCCACCCAGGCCATTTCCCTCCCCCTCTATCTCTCACCTGCGTCGAACCAACCCACCAGACACTGACCAGTGGCCCCAACGCCACGTCGTCGTCCTCCCCAGAACCTGCGCGATGAACACGTCGTCGCTGCCCGTTACCTCGCGAATTTAAACCGAATCAATTCCTTTGATTTTGCCAGTAATTCGCCCAGCCCTCACCTGCTACTTAAACCCCACACCGTCGTGACCATTTCCCCCCAAACCCCACCCAGTAATCGCCACCAGGCTTCTCGCATTCAAGATCAAACAGCCGCTGCCCGACGAACTCCGGCGTGCGATTACGGTAAGCTCCGACCGCCCCTCTGCCTCTGGTTCAAACGATTGAGACCCTCGTGTCCAAGTACACCTTCTAATGCCATTTGTTTGTCTTCTGGTGATCCAGGTCACCGTCCCCGTTCGCGCCCGCAAGCGACAGAACCACCGCTCGACTCCGACGAGCAATCTAGGTAAAGCCCGACCGCCCCTTGCCTTCTCCTCGATGCTATCGTGTTCGCCATGACCTTGTGCACCTCCTGACTCATCTGATTCGTGCTAGGACGATCCAAAGCCTCGGCAACTACCTCGTTTGCAAGCACCCGACACCGCCAGCAACTCCGACAAGGTCCTGCTGCTGTTTCCGTGCGCCCCGACCCTGCCCGTCCACACGTTGAGCATCCCCATGTTCCCGCGGTCTCGGTAAGCACACGCCCGACCCCCCTGCCCCTCTGGTCTCGCCGGAACGTCGCCGGCAGACGCGCAGCCGCCGCGGCAGCCATTTGTGCCGTCAGTTCTTGGTCATATGGATCTAAATCCTAAGGCTGCGATTAGGTTTGTAGCGAAGCGGTATGTTTTGATATGGACCGTGCGTAGTTAGTTAGATCCAACGGCCCGCGAGCATGATCCAGCACGAACTGGTACCGTCCAATCAGGAGCTGCCGCGTGTCCTGTGTTTAGATTTAAAAATAGAATTTAGATCAATTAGATGTTCAAACTTGCAAAATTCATAACTTTTGATCCACACGTTCAAATTTTGCAAATTTTATATCATTGGAATCAGGAGAAAGAATTCTATCCAACCATGCAATGTGTTTAATGTTTTGCTTCTGTAAAATTGGTTATTTTTGCAGAGACATTTATAGGCTTATTTTGAGTATAGAAATTATTTGAAAAATGATTTAAAGACTAAATAAAGTTTATTTAGTGTGTTTTTGTCATGTTTATGATTCAGTACTATATACTTGTCTTGTTTGATTTAGAAATTCATCACATGGCATTTGCATGCATTCATATATTTTTGCTTGTATATTTTTGATATGTGAATTTGGTGCTATCATTTTATGTGTAGATTTTGGTGCTAATAGTGATTGTGGTTGTGAAGATTGTTGCTACTCCCCCAACTATCAAGCCAAGTGGTGCTTCATATATTTTTGTCCCAATATTTTTACCTATGTATTTAGAATTATTTTGTATAGGGCTTGCATGAATATTTTGCTAAGTATCAATATGCTATGCTTGGGAAATCCTAGTAGTTGTAGAATTGTTAGAATTTCCTCTAAGTTAAGATACTTGCTATTGCCATGCTTAGACTAGCTAGTAACAACCAAGGGTGGATTATATATTCATGCTATGAGAATTATTTCGAAGTCCTTGACTTATGTTTTGCTTAATAAAACAACTAAGTGAATGAAACACCTGGGTGGAATGGAAAGAATGGTTTGTGTTGAGTGGTTACACAAGGCCCATTTCTATGGTTTACCTTGTGTATCTCACTTGTGGATTGCCACCCAGGAACAAAGGGATTTGAGATGTCAAATGTTAAGAAGCTTCTAGTGCAGCCACATGGCATTATGGGCTCTGCCTGGATCACATAGGTTGTAATAACTTAGCCAAATGGACAGTTGGTAGTAGGGAAATGATAGGTTTGGAGCGCGTCCTTTTTGGTCTAAGGGAAGGCTTCTGAAAGGTCCTGTCTTGGTGAAAATCAAGTCTTGTGGGGAAAGTGCACAACCTCTATAGATGGAAGAATCTAAGTACTTAGCCATGTCCCTGGTATTGGACAATTTGAGCATCAAGACATGGAAGCTATCAAGAATCTCCTCATCCCAATTTTCTAAGTTAAAACTTGTGGTTGAACAAGGGTGAAGGTTCACCAATTTCTATTGGTGGTTCCTTGGGAAGCTTTTGTCAAAGAAAAACTTAGTGTTTTCAACTGATAGGTAAAACCTATTTTTGAGCAAAGCAAACATAAGCTACACTTATCCAAATTCATGTAGTAACTAGATGTTAACATTCTACTAAGGTATCACTTGCCAATACTATTCCAATGTATTGACCCACTGTGGTTGTAACTTGTGATGTTGCAGGTTACTCTGATGATGATTAGGGGTTATGAGTCTACACTCAACATGCTTGCCTGTGGCACATGAAGATGAAGACTTCTATTTTATATTGTTAAGTTAAACTCTTGTACTAGCCTATGGCTATAGAGTTGTATAAGACTATGTTATCTCTGGAATGACGATGTAATAATGACCTTTGTTTCTATGTACTTCATCTTAAACTGTGGATGCTAGCATTTGATCCAGGGACTAGCATTGCAATCACAGGGATCTTTACCTTTATAAAGGTGGGATCTTACAGTATCTTGGCCAAGTAGATGCTTGTGACTCCAAGAGGGAGTATTTATGCTCGATAGTGGGTTCATGCCTCTAGTAATCTGAGGAAGTGATAGAAATCTCTAAGGTTGTAGATGTGTCGTTGCTACTAGGGAGAAAACAGCAATCTTTTGTTCATGGAACAATTGTATTGTTTACTTTACACACATTGATTAATGCAATTATCCGTTGCTTGCAACTTAATACTGGAGGGGGTTCGGATAATAATCTGAAGGTGGATTATTAGTCATAGATGCAGTTGGATTACGGTTTATGTATATTGTTGTAATGCCCAGTAAAATCTCATAGGAGTCATGATGACTAGTATATGCATTGTTATGCTTCCTCAATCTGTCAATTGCCCCGCTGTAATTTGTTCATCCAGCATGTTATCTATCTTAAGGAGAACACATCTAGTGAACTATGGACCCCGGTCCAATCTTTACCATTGATACATCATCTAATGTTACCGTTTACTTTCTACAAGCAACTACTATCTTCCACACTATACGCTTAACCCTTTGTTTTCAGCAAACCAGTGAGATTGACAACCTCACTATAAGTTGGGGCAAAGTCTTGAGTTTGTGTTGTGAAGGATTCCAAGTTGTTAGCAACACCTTGGAGTTGTTTCCTTACTCCTACTGGTTTGATAACCTTGGTTTCATAATTGAGGGGAAACTTACTGCTGTGCTCATCATACCTTCCTCTTGGGGTTTCCCAATGAAGCTCTACAGTGATCTGAGTCATCAAGTTAGTCTACTGTTGTGCTCAACGAAGCTCTCCAGAAATTATAATTGAGAAACCTGAATTTATAGAGCAGGGAATGCAGATAACCATGTTAAGTGCCTTAAAACTTCCCATCTAATACTACATCTAATCCAAAAACTAAGGAATATTAATTTTTCACAAGTCAGTCGATGCAAAACTCGACCAAGTTTGTAGAACATACAAGAAACATCTACCATGCCAAACTAATACCATTCGATACATCAAGACATGTATTTTCATAGTCACAAATGATACAAATTAACCATTAATATATTTTATATCTGCCTGGTCAAAGTAATCATTATTTGACTTTAAGAATTATAGGCCCTCTTTTACAAAACGAATATAGTATATAATAGGAGGCAGCTACTATCGGAGGTTAATTGAAATGAGATAGAAATAATAATGGCATACCTTGCAGAGGGAATGCAAAACCAACAAGTTCAATGACATAAAATTTGCGATGAACTACATAAAAGAAGGCAGTTACTATGGTTTCTTAGTACAAACCAGACTGAAATTAAAATAGCAAATTCTGAACTTGTAGAGAAGGGAATGTTAACCTACATGTTCAGTGGCTTAAAACTACCAATGAACTCCAAAATTACATGCAATCAGTGTTGTAGCTCCGGAGAAAGAAAATGCACATTATGATGACATAACTTGCGAACTTGTAGAACATGTAGGAAACTTTAGATGTACAATGAATTAATATTTGCCATGAACTGCATAACAAGAATGAGCTCTAATGATGCTAGTTTTGTACTACCAAAAATGTTTATATATTAAGAGTAATTGTTGGTCAAAGAAAAAACACGGAAAACAAGGATGCCTTATTCCTTGAAACAGAGAGAGTAGTTTAACGCATGGATTTGCTAGAGATATGCCCAAGAGGCAATAATAAAATGGTTATTATCATATCTTTATGTTTGTGATAAATGTTTATATCCCATGCTATAATTTTATTAATCGCAAACATTACTACTTGTGTGTTTTGTAAACATAAAAGAGTCCCTAGTAAAGCCTCTTGTTAAACTAGCTTGTTGATTAATAGATGATCATGGTTTCATGATCATGAACATTGGATGTTATTAATAACAAGGTCATATCATTAGGAGAATGATGTGATGGACATACTCCTATAGTTAAGCGTATCATAAGAGCAAGTCATTTAAATAGTTCATTTGCTAAATCTTTCAAATGCATAGTAACCTAAATTATTTAACCATGAGATCATGTTAATCACCATCACCGGATGGATGCTTTGATGAAATCAAACACCACTTCGCAATTGGGTGGTTATAAAGGTGTCATTGAGTATTCTGAAAGTATGTGTCGAGGCACATGGATCAAGAGTGGGATTTGTCCGTCCATATGATGGATAGATATACTTTGGGCCCGCTCAGTGGAATGTCATCCAATTGGCTTGCAAACATGTGACTGTATCACAAGGGATCACATATCACAGGAACGAGTAAAAAGTACTTATTGGTAATGAGGTTGAACTAGGTATGCAGAGATACCGACAATCAAACCTTAGATAAGTAAAGTATCATGAGACAAAGGGTAATTGGTATCGTATGTAAATGGTTCATTCGATCACAAAGTAATTATAGAAATATGTGGGAGCCATATGAATTTATAGATTCCCCTATTGGTTATTGATCATAGAAGAGTTTTCATCAAGTCCGCATAATTCACAAACCGTAGGGAGACACACTTAAGGATTCGATGTTGTTTAGTAGATATGGAATGTGAGTAAGAGACCAAATGATGTTCGGAGTCTCGGATTGGATCCAGGACATCATGAGGAGATCCAGAATGGTCTGGAGAATAAGATTCGTATAAGAAAAGTCCAATTCCGGAGTTCAGAAATGTTTTCGGTGTTTTCACCGGAATCTTCTATAAGGATCTAGAAGGTCCACCACTTCGGAGTGGGAAGGGTACATGGATGTGTCGTACCAAAGTGGAATGGTTGCATCATGTCCTAGGTCACTTGGTTGGGCAATGTGAAGAGAGAAATCAAACTCTAGTTTGAAAGTGAAACGCCAGTTTGAAAAGTGAAATCCCAACATGGTTGCCTAGTGGAGGGAGGAGAGGAAACCACTTAGGGAAGGTTTCCTCCCTCCCCTTGTCGCTGGCCTAGAAGAGGAGTCAGGGGAGTCCCTATTGGAGATATTCCCTAGAGGCAATAATAAATGTAGTTATTATTATATCTTTGTGTTTATGATAAATGTTTACATTCATGCTATAATAGTATTAACAAGGAAACATTAATACTTGTGTGATTTGTAAACTTAAATTGAAGTCCCTAGTAAAGCCTCTATATAATACTAGCTTGTTGGTTAATAAATGATTGTGGTTTCCCTATCATGAACATTGAGATGTTATTAACAACAAGATCATATCGTTAGGAGAATGATATGGTGGACATACTCCTATAGATAAGCGTAGCATAAAGATTAAGTCATTTTAATAGTATAATTGCTATATGCTTTCTGATACATAGTAACCTAATTCCTTCGACCATGAGATCATGTTTATCACCTTCACCGGAAGGATGCTTTGATGACATCAAACACCACACCGTAACTGGGTGGCTATAAAGGTGGCATTGAGTGTTCGGAAAGTATTGGTTGAGACACATGGATCAAGAGTGGGATTTGTCCATCCATATGACGGATAGATATACTCTGGGCCCTCTCGGTGAAATGTCATCCAATTAGCTTGCAAGCATGTGACTGGCTCACAAGGGATCACATATCACGGGAACGAGAAAAGAGTACTTATCAGTAACGAGGTTGAACTAGGTATGCAGAGATACCGACGATCATAACCTCGGATAAGTAAACTATCGTGAGACAAAGGGAAATTGGTATCATATGTAAGTGGTTCATTCGATCGCAAAGTAATCGTAGAAATATGTGGGAGCCATATGAATTTCTAGATTCCTCTATTGGTTATTGTTCGGAGAAGTGTCTCGATCATGTCCGCATAATTCACGAACCGTAGGGAGACACACTTAAGGATTCGATGTTGTTTGAGTAGTTATGGAATGATGAGTAAGAGACCGAATGTTGTTCGGAGCCTCGGATGGGATCCGGGATATCACGAGGAGATCCGGAATGGTCCGGAGAATAAGATTCATATAAAGAAAGTCCTATTTCGGAGTTGGAGAATGGTTCCGGTGTTTTCATCGGGAATGTTCTAGAAGGTTCCGGAATGTCCGGCACTCCGGAGGGGAAGGGTAAATGAATGTGTCATACCAAGTTGGAATGATTGCATCATGTACTAAGTGTCATCGCTGAACAAAATAAAGGGTTTAATCAAATCCTAGTTTGAAAAGTCAAACGCCAATTTGAAAAGTCAAACGGCTATTTTGGGAAGTGGAGGGGAAGTGGGAAACCGAGTTGGGGAGGAGTTCCTCCTCCACCGCCGGCCCACTAGGGATCCGAGTTGGGGAGGGACTCCCTCCCCTTGGCCGGCGCCTCCCACCTATAAAGGGAGGGGCAGGGCTGCCCCTCCTTGCACACAAGTTCTCCACCCCAAAACCCTAGCCTGGCGCCGCCACCTCCTGTTGCCGCCGCCTAGGGCTCCCCTAGCCGCTGACTTGGGCAAGTACCAAGCCCTAGCCGCAGGCCCTAGCACCTCCTCCTTGGTGTGTCTAAACCCTAGATCGCCGAGGAGCTCTCTCATAGTCCACCATACTCGCTCCGGCTTAAGGCGAAGCCCTGCGAGATCTCCCCTCTACTTCTGGTACCACGCCGTTGTGCTGCCGGAATCGCGAGGAGAGTGCTACAACCTCCGCTGCCTGCTGGAAAAAGGGAGAGGAAGGTCTTCGTCGAGTACCGAACGTGTGACCGACTACGGGAGCGCTGCCGGAACGCAACACCGGAAGGATCGTCTACGCGATCTTGAGATCGGGAAGAGTATGACTACATCACCCACGAGAATCCGCTCTCGTTAAACACTTTGGAATCTTCGAGGGTGAGTTATTCCATCGACTCGTTGCTAAAATCTAGTAGATAGATCTTGGCTTGTTTGTTTTTATGCGGTAGAAAATTTTGTTTTCCATGCTACGAAACCCTACAGTGGTATCAGAGCCGTGTCTATATGTAGATCTGTTGCACGAGTAGAACACAATGGTCATTGTGGGCGTTGATGCTTTTATTGTCGATTGCTTCTTGTGTACTTTGCATCTTGCGGGATGTTGGGATTTAGCGGCCCGGGCTAACTGTCACATCCCAAGATTTTCCAAATCTTGTAATGTGAAAATAAATGAATAAAATAAAACTTTGTTTGATTTTCAGAGCCAGAAGAAAGTTTTTGAATTCAATTGGAACTTCAAATCTATTTTAAATAATAAAGAAACCCTAAAGGGATCAAAAAGATAAATATTTAACAAAGGAATAATAAAAGTACTTTAGTACCACTTTGAAATCTTTTTATAAAGATTTGGGTTTTCAAACAAAAAGGAAAGACTTTTAAATAAGGACTATTTTATGAAGCCAAATTAAACCTGGGCCAATATTTGGAAATCTTTTTATAAATGGTTTTAGCTCTCAAATTGAAAAGAAAGGATTTTAAGTAAACTCATTTTGTAAAGCCAAACTAAACCTTAGTCAAATTTGTGAAACAAAAGGTTTTGCTTTGAATAAAAATAATAAAGGTTATTTAAAATAAAACAATAAGGGATTTAATATCCAAGTTTTGTTAATAAAGGTTTTACCATTTCCAAAATCATCAAAACTTGTTTATTTGTTTAACTAAGCTTTCTAAGTATTTTATATCCTCAAATAAAACCTACTGAAGTGTTGTTTTTAATTTAGACTTCAAATAAAGCTTTAATAAAACAAAACCTATTTGATTTAATAACCAAGGTCCAATTTTATTATTAATGGAACCTATAACAAAATGGTTATTTATTATAAACAAGCTTTCTAAATATTCCTTATTTTCAAATACAACCTACTGATTTGGTTTTGAAAATATTTGGATTTCAAATGGAGGTTTTATTAATAAACAACAAACTCTATTTGATTAATAAACCATGTCCATTTATATTAATTATTAATGGACTCTATTATCAAAATTATTACTTTGACTTTGGTTTTTGGTTCAGGATACTGAACAGAACCAAGGACAAACTTTCAAAAGTTTGGTGATAGTTTGTTTTGATTTGGACATTGTTTGTTTGTTTGAATTCAAAATAGAATATAGAAATAGAAAAAGAAAAAGCCAGTAGACGGAAAAAAATAGAGTTTGGACCAGCCCAGTCGACAAAGCCCACTAAGGCCCAGCGAACCAGCCCAGTTTTTCCCCAGAGAAAAACGGTTCACACTTATTAACAGACCCGCAAAGAGAATGACCAGTGGACCCTCCCCCTTCTTTCTTTTCCCGCTGACGACTGGACCCCACTATCCCTGTTCATCATCCACACCCGTGCGACCAGTTCTTTCCTCCCTCATCGCCGTTTCCTGCTGTGATTCCGCAGATTCAATACGCCATAATGCTGGGCCTTTACCTCGCCTTGACCATGCAGTCTTAAACGCCCATGCCTCCTCTATATTTCCCCTCTGACACCCCGTGCTGGCATGCCCCAGACCTCCCCAATTCCCTCCCCGAGCTCCTCTGTCTCCGACGAGGTTCGGTGTCGATTCCGACCAAGACTCACCACCCCTGGCCTCCCTGAGTACACTAGGAGACTCCCCACTCCCAGACGCATCTCCCTGTACCCACCGTTCAACCGCAGGCGCCCTAGAGCGTCGGCTTTGACAAGCTCTGACAGCGCCGCCGTCTGTCTCGTTTCCGTCGAACTTTCCCGGTAAGCCTCGACCGCCCCGCGCCTTCTCGTTCATGCTCCCCCACTCGCCTCGACCATGCGCATCTGACCCTACTCTCGGTTTGCCCTTTCGTGACCTGCAGCGTCGCCCTCGATAGCAACCAGAGCCACCTGACGGCTTTCTCCACTCTGGCGAGCAATCGCAGCAGTACCAGAACACCCCCTGCCACGACAAGCACACGTCGAGCATCACCACATCCTCGCGATTCTGGTGAGCAACCTCCCCTCTCTTCTAGCGCACTGCCTCGCCAGCGCCGCCACTATCTGGCCGCTCCGTCGCTAGCAACCGTCGTTGCGCCGCCAGAGTTAGGTCAGTACGATAATAGCCGTAGGATCTGGATCGAATGGATCAGATAGTTTACTTAAATGCCGAAGGGGTACGCTTCCAGAACCATATGATCTAATTAGATCCAACGCCCCACAGAACGCGATCCGGCCGAACCGGTACCGCCCAATAAAATCCTGCCGCGTGGCACTAGATCTGTTTAAAAGAATTTTTGAATCAGATTTATTTGCAAATTTCAAACCCTTATAACTTTGGATCCACACGTCCAAAAATTACAAATTTTATGTCATTGGATTCAGGAGAGCAAGACCTAGCCAACCATGCCCTTGGTTTAGCAAATAGTATCTGATAGTTTGTTTTTTTTGCAAATTCTTTTGTGAGCTTGTTTAGAGTAGAAAAATTATTTAAAAATGATTTTAGGGTTAAAACTTTTGCAAAATGGTTCGATGTGACCTTACTGACCCTAGGAATCAACCCATGTTTTGGAAAATGAATTTGGAAAAGTTTAGAATGGATTAATTGGTTTAGTTCATTTCTAGCTAAATAAAACTATTGATTTGTTTATGAAAATGGTTTTTGAATGGAAAACTTTGGAGGAAATGTGTTGAACCAAACCTACTGACCATAAACACCAAGTTATGAGAAATAACAACTTATCTAGTGAAACCACTTAGGGTTGTGGCATTGAGCAAAATGTTTTTCACCACATAAAATGATGAAAGATTTTAAAATGGTTTTTGGACAAAACCCTCTTGCTAAATGACTTTGCCATTTTGGTAAATGACCAATTTGGACCTTACAAAGTTTAGAAGCCTAGTGGAGACCATCCTTGCAATAGGACCATCCTTTGCATGCTTATGCATGACTTAGATTCCATTACTTTGTGTGTGAAAAATTGTTGTTTGACTTTGGTTGGAATGTGAGTTGATTTTGTGTTTGCTTGATTGACTTGTAGTGAAGATTAGAGAAGTGTGAGACTAGCAAGATCAGGAAGTGAACCACCATTCCCTACCAAAAGGCAAGTTACACTAGCATACAAAAGTCCTACTATTTTCATTATACTTAGTGGATTTTGAAAACATGCATGAAAATAATTTCATACTTATGCTATGCTAAATCCTATTAGGATACCTTATACATTCCTTAGAGAAAACATTGTAGTTGTACATGCTTAGCCATGCTTTATTGGGAAAAGAGATACATGTTGAGATTTTACAAAGTTGAGAAAAGGGCTTGTGTTTTATATAATAAAACAAGGACTCAATGAACCACCTGGGTGGAGGATACTTTAAGTTTTGGAGAAGGTGGCAACAAAAGGAACCATGTCTATGGTAATCTCTTTGTGTTGTGCTCCAAAAGAAAACCCACCTAGGAAACTTAGAGATTGAACATGTTTCTCCAATTGTGGCTTTCGTGTGCAACCACATGCTATTATGGCTCTGGCTTAGTCAACTACATTAGGAAGACCCATACATTGTCTTTAGTTACTGGACATGGGGATCTGGAATGCTTCATGGGGGCTGAAGACAAGCTATCAATGGTGTATGGGAGGACCTTTTGGAAAGACTTCGTCACATTCTCAGTCTGCCAGTATTCCATCTTGGTGAGCACTAATCCAGTAGGTCACTGGTGGCAAAAGGATGAGATTGTGACATGTGGGTAAAGTGTACTCCTTCTGCAGAAGAAAATAAAATCTAAGTACTTAGCCGTGTCCCCGGTTATGGACAATACTGAGCAACTAAAGTTTGAACTATGGGAGATCTCGACATTCCAACTTCTAAAATAAAAACTTGATGCACTTGAGTGTCTACCAAGGAATTCAAAGAGATTTTTATAAAACTTGATGCACTTGGGGTTACCAAGGAGCTCAAGAGATTTTGACAAGGACTTGAACACTTGAGTGTCTACCAAGGAGTTCAAGGGATTCTTGGAAAAGAGATTTGACAAAGGACCAAAACCTTTTGAAAAAGATAGGATAAATTATTGCTTTATGCAAATCAGCCTAAAACTCTAATTAGCCAAATATGCATGTATTGATAGAAACCATTCATATTATACATAGAAGTGAAGCTTGCCAATACAATTCAAAATGTATTGACCCTTGTGGCTGTAACTTGTAATGTTGCAGGTTTGATTGATTTTAGTGAAGATTGTTTGATTAGGAATACAAATTCTACAACCAACATCTGCCTGTGGCACTTTGAAGACGAAGGACCCCATGATTATAGTTATTCCGCTGCAATGTAATGTAATAGCCAAATGAGCTATGTATTGATGTAATAAAAATTATGTTAACCCTGGTTATAAAGTTATATTATGACCCTTGTTCCTTGATATTACATCTAAACTGTGGATGCTAGCTATTGATCCAGGGACTAGCATTGTAAACACAGGGGACTCCACCTTATGTTATGTAAAGGTTGGGACACTCCCTCTACACTAACCTTACATGACATCGTTCATGAGACTTGCTCCATGCTTGACATGCAACTTGTATTACATAAGTGGCTTTGCGGGTGCCTGTTTCTCCCAGCATAGTTAAGGTTCAATTTACAACGGGTGATTGACAATACTAGTATCAATGTTGTGGTTCTTGTTCATAAGTTAGAACGACACTTATAGAAAGCCCCAAACCACGTAAAACATGCAAAGAAAGTAGAGGCGTCTAACTTTGTTTTGCAGGGGTGTGCAGTGATGTGATATGGCCATGATTGTGATTATATTTGATGTATTCAATGTTCCTTATTGTAAGTTGGCAACCGGCAGGAGCCATATGGTTGTCTTTAATTTATGTTAAGACCCGCGTGTCTATTCAAAGTAGTTGTAATAGTTGAAGCCGGTGGACGACAACCATGGAGAAGCGTCATTGACCTTGATGCAATGCCGGTGATGATGGAGATCATGTTCATGCTTGAAGATGGAGATCGGAAGAACAAAGAAGAAAGGCCATATCATATCACATATTATGAATTGCATGTGATGTTAATCCTTTATGCATCTTGTATTGCTTAGTTAACAACGATAGCATTATAAGATGATCCCTCATGCACATGAATTTCAAGTCATAAAGTGTTCACCCTTAGTTGGCACCGTTGCTAAAGCTTGTTGTTTCGAAGCACCACGTGATGATCGGGTGTGTTAGATTCCGCAAGTGTATACAACGTGAGCAAGCCAGATTTGCTCATGCGGAAGCTAAGGTTTGATCTTGACGAGCCTAGCATGTATAGACATGGTCTCAGAACACGGATCACCGAAAGGTAAAGCATGAATCATATAGCAGATATGATGAGCATGTCAATTGTTCGCCATTGAAACTATATCAACTCTCGTGATGATCGGTGTTGATGTGGTGGATTTGGTTCGTGTGATCACTAAAACAATGTGAGGGATATTGTTTTGAGTGGGAGTTCACCTAGATTAATTTAACTATTAATTAGAACTCAATTTGTCATAAACTTAGTCTAAACTATTGCAAATATGTTGTAGATCAATGGCGGCCCCTACCATCAATTTTAATGCGTTCCTAGAGAAAGAAAAGTTAAAAAACAATGGAAGCAACTTTGCGGATTGGTTCCGCAATTTGAGGATTGTCCTCACAGCTGGTAATTTGACCTATGTGCTGGATGCACCGCTGGGTGACCCACCTGCAGCTACTACTACCGATGAAGTAAAGAATGTTTACCTCGCTCGGAAGACTCAGTACTCCACAGTTCAGTGTGCTATCTTGTATGGTTTAGAATCGGAGCTTCAAAAAAGGTTTGAGAATTCAGACCCACATGATATTGTCCGTGATCTCAAATTGATCTTTGAGACTCACGCGGCAATTGAGACCTATGAGGCTTCTGAAAAGTTCTTTAACTGCAAGATGGAAGAGGGCAGCTCCGTTAGTGAGCATGTGCTTAAGATGTTTGGGCACGCAAACAAACTTCAAAGCTTGGGTATAGTGATTCCTAATGCTTTGGGGATTTATCGTGTCCTCCAATCACTACCACCAAGTTACAAGAACTTTGTGATGAACTACAATATGCAAAACATGAACAAGCAGTTGCCAAAACTGTTTGCTATGTTAAAATCTTCAGAAGTGGAGATCAAGAAAGAGCACCAAGTGTTGATGGTCAATAAGACCACCAAATTCAAGAAAGGCAAGTCTAAGCAAAAGGGACACTTCAAGAAGGGTGGTAAGAAAGTTACCGCACCGACGAAGAAGACCAAGGATGGACCTAAGCCTGATACTGAGTGCTTTTACTGCAAGGGAGAAGGTCACTGGAAGCGGAATTGCCCAAAGTACTTGGCGGATTTGAAGAACGGCAACATCAAGAAGAAAGGTATATCCGATATACATGTTATTGATGTGTATCTCACTAGTACTCGTAGTAGTGCCTGGGTATTTGATACTGGTTCGGTTGCTCATATTTGTAACTCGAAATAGGTGCTGCAGAATAAACGGAAGCTAGCGAAGAACGAGGTGACGATGCGCGTTGGAAACGAATCAAAGGTTGATGTGATCGCGGTCAGTACGCTACCCCTTCATCTACCATCGGGATTAGTTTCATACTTAAATAATTTTTATTTGGTGCCTGCGTTAAGCATGAACATTATATCAGGATCTTGTTTATTGCGAGACGGTTACTTGTTTAAGTCCGAGAATAATGGTTGTTCGATTTATATGAGTAATATGTTTTATGCACATGCACCTTTGATAGATGGTCTATTCTTATTGAATCTCGATAGTGGAAATACACATATTAATAACATTGAGGCTAAACGTTTGAAATCGAGCGATAACACTCGACCTATATGTGGCACTATCGTCTTGGTCACATTGGAGTGAAGCGTATGAAGAAACTCCATTCCGATGGACTTCTCGAATCACTTGATTTCGAATCACTTGATAGATGCGAAGCATGTCTGATGGGTAAAATGACTAAGACTCCATTTTCTGGTATGATGGAGCGAGCTACGGACTTATTGGAAATCATACATACCGATGTGTGTGGTCCAATGAGTGTAGCATCGCGCGGTGGTTATCGTTATGTTCTTATCTTCACGGATGACTTAAGTAGATATGGGTATATCTATTTCATGAAACATAAGTCCGAAACTTTTGAGAAGTTTAAGGAATTTCAAAGTGAGGTAGAGAATCAACGTAACAAGAAGATTAAATTTCTACGTTCTGATCGTGGAGGTGAATATCTGAGTTACGAGTTTGACGAGCATTTGAAGAAATGCGGAATACTTTCACAATTGACACCACCGGGAACACCACAGCGTAATGGTGTGTCCGAACGTCGTAATCGAACTCTCTTAGATATGGTTCGTTCTATGATGTCACTTACAGATTTACCGCTATCATTTTGGGGTTATGCATCAGAAACAGCCGCATTCACTTTAAATAGGGCACCATCTAAATCCGTTGAAACGACACCGTATGAATTATGGTTTGGGAAGAAACCTAAATTGTCGTTCCTTAAAGTTTGGGGTTGCGAAGCCTATGTAAAGAAGTTACAGCCGGACAAGCTTGAACCCAAAGCGGAAAAATGCGTCTTCATAGGATACCCGAAGGAAACTATTGGGTATACCTTCTATCATAGATCCGAGGGCAAAATCTTCGTTGCCAAGAATGGATCCTTTCTAGAGAAGGAATTTCTCTCGAAAGAAGTGACTGGAAGGAAAGTAGAACTCGACGAGGTTGTTGAACCTTCTCTCGAACTTGCGAGTAGCGCAGCACCGGAAGTAGTTCCTGTGACGCCTGCACCAATAAGAGAGGAAGCTAATGATGATGATCATGAAACTTCGGTTGTAGTTGCTACAGAGCCTCGCAGGTCAACAAGAACTCGTACCACTCCTGACTGGTATGATCCCGTTATGAGTGTCATGTTGGTGGACAACACCGACGACCCTGCGACATATGAGGAAGCGATGATGAGCCCAGATTCCGATAAATGGCAAGAAGCCATGAAATCCGAGATTGGATCCATGTACGAAAACCAAGTATGGACTTTGGTGGACTTATCGGATGGCCGGAAGGCTGTCGAGAACAAATGGATTTTCAAGAAGAAAACAGATGCTGATGGTAATGTTACTGTCTATAAAGCTCGACTTGTCGCAAAAGGGTTTCAACAAATTCAAGGAGTTGACTACGATGAGACTTTCTCACCTGTAGCGAAGCTAAAGTCTGTGAGGATTATGTTAGCAATCGCTGCATATTATGATTATGAGATATGGCAGATGGATGTCAAAACAGCATTCCTCAATGGAGACATTGATGAAGAGTTGTATATGATGCAACCCAAAGGTTTTGTCGATCCTAAAGATGCTAACAAGGTATGCAAACTTCAACGGTCCATCTATGGATTGAAGCAATCATCCCGAAGTTGGAATCAACGTTTTGATAAGGTGATCAAAAGTTTTGGTTTTATACAAACTTATAGAGAAGCTTGTATTTACAAGAAAGTGAGTGGGAGCTCTATAGCATTCTTAATACTATATGTAGATGACATATTGTTGATTGGGAATGATGTAGACCTTCTTAATAGTGTCAAGTAATATTTGAATAATAGTTTTTCAATGAAGGATCTTGGCGAAGCAGCTTACATATTAGACATAAAGATTTATAGAGATAGATCAAGACGCCTAATATCATTGTCACAAAGTACATATTTGGACAAAGTTCTAAAGAGGTTTGGAATGGAAGATAGCAAGAAAGGGTTCTTGCCCATGTTGCTCCATACGACCTTGAGTAAAACTCAAATTCCGACAACGGCAGAAGATAGAGAAAGGATGAGTAAGACTCCCTATGCCTCAGCCATAGGATCTCTAATGTATGCCATGCTATGTACTAGACCCGACATTGAATATGCTGTTAGTTTAACTAGCAGATATCAAAGTGATCCAGGAGTGGATCATTGGACAGCGGTCAAAAACATCCTTAACTACTTGAGAAGAACTAAGGATATGGTTCTTTCTTATGGAGGTGATGAACAGCTCGTTGTTAATGGTTACACCGATGCTAGTTGGAACACCGATCCAGATGATTCTAAATCACAATCTGGATACGTATTTACTTTGAATGGTGCAGCAGTTAGCTGGAGGAGTGCAAAGCAAAGCGTTGTGGCGAGATCTTCAACTGAATCGAAATACATGGCTGCTTCGGAGGCTTCACAAGAAGCGATATGGATGAAAGAGTTCATTACAGAGCTGGGTGTGGTTCCTAGTGCGCTGGACACAATGTCTATCTACTGTGATAACATGGGTCCCATAGCCAATGCGCAAGAACCAAGGTCACACAAGAAGCTGAAGCACATCAAGCTACGTTTTCACGCTATTCGAGAACATGTCCAAGATGGGGACATAAAGATTTGCAAAGTACACACAGATCTGAATGTGGCGGATCCGTTGACTAAACCTCTCCCGAGGGCAAAACATGACCAGCACCAAACTACCATGGGTGTTCGGTATATTACCATGTAATCTAGATTAGATGACTCTAGTGCAAGTGGGAGACTGTTGGAGATATGCCCTAGAGGCAATAATAAATGTAGTTATTATTATATCTTTGTGTTTATGATAAATGTTTACATTCATGCTATAATAGTATTAACAAGGAAACATTAATACTTGTGTGATTTGTAAACTTAAATTGAAGTCCCTAGTAAAGCCTCTATATAATACTAGCTTGTTGGTTAATAAATGATTGTGGTTTCCCTATCATGAACATTGAGATGTTATTAACAACAAGATCATATCGTTAGGAGAATGATATGGTGGACATACTCCTACAGATAAGCGTAGCATAAAGATCAAGTCATTTTAATAGTACAATTGCTATATGCTTTCTGATACATAGTAACCTAATTCCTTCGACCATGAGATCATGTTTATCACCTTCACCGGAAGGATGCTTTGATGACATCAAACACCACACCGTAACTGGGTGGCTATAAAGGTGGCATTGAGTGTTCGGAAAGTATTGGTTGAGACACATGGATCAAGAGTGGGATTTGTCCATCCATATGACGGATAGATATACTCTGGGCCCTCTCGGTGAAATGTCATCCAATTAGCTTGCAAGCATGTGACTGGCTCACAAGGGATCACATATCACGGGAACGAGAAAAGAGTACTTATCAGTAACGAGGTTGAACTAGGTATGCAGAGATACCGACGATCATAACCTCGAATAAGTAAACTATCATGAGACAAAGGGAAATTGGTATCGTATGTAAGTGGTTCATTCGATCGCAAAGTAATCGTAGAAATATGTGGGAGCCATATGAATTTCCAGATTCCTCTATTGGTTATTGTTCGGAGAAGTGTCTCGATCATGTCCGCATAATTCACGAACCGTAGGGAGACACACTTAAGGATTCGACGTTGTTTGAGTAGTTATGGAATGATGAGTAAGAGACCGAATGTTGTTCGGAGCCTCGGATGGGATCCGGGATATCACGAGGAGATCCGGAATGGTCCGGAGAATAAGATTCATATAAGGAAAGTCCTATTTCGGAGTTGGAGAATGGTTCCGGTCTTTTCATCGGGAATGTTCTAGAAGGTTCCAGAATGTCCGGCACTCCGGAGGGGAAGGGTACATGAATGTGTCATACCAAGTTGGAATGATTGCATCATGTACTAAGTGTCATCGCTGAACAAAATAAAGGGTTTAATCAAATCCTAGTTTGAAAAGTCAAACGCCAATTTGAAAAGTCAAACAGCTATTTTGGGAAGTGGAGGGGAAGTGGGAAACCGAGTTGGGGAGGAGTTCCTCCTCCACCGCCGGCCCAGTAGGGATCCGAGTTGGGGAGGGACTCCCTCCTCTTGGCCGGTGCCTCCCACCTATAAAGGGAGGGGCAGGGCTGCCCCTCCTAGCACACAAGTTCTCCACCCCAAAACCCTAGCCCAGCGCCGCCACCTCCTGTTGCCGCCGCCTAGGGCTCCCCTAGCCGCCGACTTGGGCAAGTCCCAAGCCCTAGCCGCCGGCCCTAGCACCTCCTCCTTGGTGTGTCTAAACCCTAGATCGCCGAGGAGCTCTCTCATAGTCCACCATACTCGCTCCGGCTTAAGGCGAAGCCCTGCGAGATCTCCCCTCTACTTCCGGTACCACGCCGTTGTGCTGCCGGAATCGCGAGGAGAGTGCTACAACCTCCGCTGCCTGCTGGAACAAGGGAGAGGAAGGTCTTCGTCGAGTACCGAACGTGTGACCGACTGCGGGAGCGCTGCCAGAACGCAGCGTCGGAAGGATCGTCTACGCGATCTTGAGATCGGGAAGAGTACGACTACATCACCCACGAGAATCCGCTCTCGTTAAACACTTTGGAATCTTCGAGGGTGAGTTATTCCATCGACTCGTTGCTACAATCTAGTAGATAGATCTTGGCTTGTTTGTTTGTATGCGGTAGAAATTTTTGTTTTCCATGCTACGAAACCCTACACTCCGCTCCCCCCAAACCGCATCTCCCATCTATATAAGGAGGGGTAGGGCGCCGGCCTGCCGCCACCCCCCTCTCAAGTCGCCGCCGCCTAGGGCTCCTCTAAAGTCGCTGCCGCCTAGCCCTCTACTAGCAGCTGGCAACCACCTATCCTTGGCCTCTAAACCTATTTGCGAAGGGCCCTCTCTACTCCACCATACCTGCTCCGGCTTAGGCGAAGCACTACATGATTTCCCCTCTACTTCCACCACCACGCCGGCATGCTGCTGGAATCGCGAGGAGAGATCTACAACCTCCGCTGCCTGCTGGAACAAGGGAGAGGAAGGTCTTCATCGAGTACCGAACATGTGACCGACTACGGAAGTGCTGCTGGAATGTGGCGCCGGAAGGATCATCTTCGAGATCTTGAGATCGGCAAGTGAACGACTATATCAACCACGAGAATCCGATCTCGTTAACCGCTTTGGATCTTTGAGGGTTAGTACTCTATCAACTCGTTGCACCAATCTAGTAGATTAGATCTTGGCTTATGTGTGTTCATGCGATAGAATTTTTTTGTTTTCCATGCTACAAACCCCTACAGACGCACGACGCCAGGCGCCGCATCTACAGGCCGAGGCGGGGGTGGTTGCCGGCCTGGATGTGCTCCATGATGGCGGAGAGAGTTCGTCCTGGAACGCTCCACCAGCGGCGGCGAAAAGCCACATTGTGACGCGACCGCGGCGAGCCCAGCGGCCCCTCGTGTCGGGCGAGATCCTCGAGGCGCCTGTCGGCGAAGAACTGCCTCCGGAAGACCAGGTTGCCAGGATCCTCGGCGAGATCCGGGTCTTGCACGGCAGCGATAGCCGCCTGGATCTCTCCGACGAGGTCCTCGTCAGCCGACACCGGCGGAATAGGGATCCCGCCGGCGCTGAGTTGCCAGGCGAAGGGGAGACGATAGTCCGGCGGTGCCGTAAAGCCCGCCTCGTGGAGCAGCCGGGCTTCCGACGGCTCCATCGTGCGTCGGCCGGGAAATCTCTCGGCCATGGCTTTTCGGTGGAGTTGAGGAGGAAGAAAGGTGCGAGCGTCCGGATTTCGCCGGAGTTGGGAGCGGTGTGAGAGAGTGTGAAGGGAGACGACGAGATGTAGGCCTTTTATAGGCCGAGTTCGGCGGCGAGGGCGGGAGGGGTGTAGCGGCGAGGGCGGGAAAAAGAAAATGGCGGGAAGGATGATGACGACTCGGCTTCTGTCGCTGACAGGCTGGTCCACTCGGCCAATTCGCTGCGTCCGACGTTCCCAGGCCGGAATCCTGGGTATGGCCTTGGGAGTCTGGACCAAAGTTGGCCCAAATCCGAACGACAAGAGGTTCCTAGGTACGCGACTGGACTGATTTTCAGCGTCCGGACCTAAATTTGGCGTCCGGATCGGCATCCTGGGTAGCTGAGTGGAGATGCCCTAAGGTCTTCATTCTCAGCCAAGCCGGGATGCCAAAGCCCAACCAGCAGGCTATTATATAGCAGAGAGCCCAAGCCCAGCCCAATCCAGCCCAGCGCGCAAGGCCCATGAGATTTTTCGTTCCATATCTGAATCTGTCTATAGGGAATGAACCGAGAAGCCCAGTGTCCATGACCATGACCAAATCGGGCCAACGGGCCGGCCCGGCATGGCCCAGGCCCGGCACGCGCCAAACGGGCCGGCCCGTGGCACGACCCGCCAAGCCACGTGCCGTGCCGGGCCGGCACGCGTGCCTCGCCTGGCGGCCCGAGCCTGGCCCCGACTCTTCACGGGCCGGCCCACGGCACGTTGGGCCGTGGCCTTTTTCCACTGGCCCGTCGAAATTTGTCTATAAAAACGTCTTAATCTGTACTGAATCACCAAATGTTGCTTGGTCTGCTGGTTAGGCATAGGGATTCCGTCCGACAAGTCGTGAGTTCGACCCTCACCCTTGCCTTTTCGTGCCGGACCGGCACGCGTGCCTCAGACCGCAGCCCAGACACGACCCCGCTCCTTCACGGGTTGGCATGGGCCCGACACACCATGGGCCATGCTAGATCAGTGTCGGGCTTTTTTTAGCGGGCCTGCGTGCCGGCACGCTAAAGAGCGAGCCCGTTGGCCAGGTTTTACCGTGACCGAATATGTCTATGAACCGAGCGCTCGGTTCCATTAAATAGTATCCACCGGTCTCTCAGGGATCAAAAAAGAAAAGCTCAGACCAAATTCAGGAGGGAACCCCTAGCGCCTCCAGCAGCGTTAGATCCCCCTCTGCCCTGCCTCGACCACGCCACGCAGGCGATTCTCGCCGGCCTCAACACCGGCGACGGGTTCCCCCGCTGCCACAACACTGGACCGACGGACGCTACTAAGCCGCGGTAACCTCTATTCCTCCTCTTAGGGTTTGTTTGTTTGTTTCCGATTTTCACAGGGTTTAGAGGTGATGATGATAGCCCGTGCCGATTTTACTGCCAATTTCAATAAATTGTTCCTTTTCTATAAATTCCTTGCGCAGAACACCTTCATCATTGCCAAATCAGTGATGGCATCGGCACAAGATTTGGCATTGGGATGGGAGCCGTGGACGGCACCGGCGTTAGAGGAGCTGCTCCCACAACTCTCCCGTCAGGAGCAGCTACGAGTGCACGACTATCTACGCCAGCACCAGCGTGTCGACAAGGACTTTCGTGTTTCGCGGAACTCTGAAGGGTACGTCCGGACCAGATATTTTTCTTACTTATTTATATTGCAAGCGATCTCCTGTATTGCATACCAAGTGGTGGGATCCCCTTTCCTCTGAATAGGGATGATGGCGCACACGCTCATTAGTAGGTTTGATTCAGTGGATGCATATCTTCCATGTAGAGCTAAGCACATACACAGTTTATCACTTTTACATGAGCACCCCAGACAAATTACATAACCAGATCTCAGTGTCCCAACTCCTAACCATGAAGATATTTGGGTGCACACTCTCAGCAACGCTCAAGGATGTTCTCTTCAGACTATCAGTAACAAAACCTATACCGCTACAAAATATTGAACTCGCCTCAAGCCCTCAACCTACAAATTTGTAAAGGAGCTACCGATATGTAGATTAAAACCAGAGCATCTTTATGAGCATCGACATTTTGTTTTTCTAATAGCCTTCAGTTAGAGATGCTAGAAACTACTAACATCCAATGTTTTCCTTGTCTCAGGGCCATTTATTGTTGGGACACTCCTTTTGACCTCAATCTGAATATATAGATTATTACAAGATTTGCCAACTTTCGTTGTTATATACAATGTTGCAATTCTGCAGCTAGCTGTCAACCAAGAGGTGTTACCGCTCTTCCATCTATAGCATGTTTAACCTTCAAATTAAACCCTGTCGACAATAGATGGATAAAAAAAAGTAACAAATCCATATCCCCCTTGAGGCACCCTGCTATGCTTTTCCTTCATGATTACATAATCTGTTAAGGCTCAGTATTATGAATATTCTTGGGGAATGTTTCTGCACAGAACTAGCTTGCTTTGGAGCTTTAGGAATGAATGAGCCCTCCAAAAGCTGGGAAGACCCAGTTAGTTTGATTACGCAATATCTACTTGCACATAGCAGCATAGTTCGTTGTCCGCTGAGAGTTGCAAACCAAACAAAGTGCCATCCCGTTTTGATCAAGTAGTGCCACTTTGGGCTTCAAATGTTGTCTCTTCAGCATGGAAACTGATCATATTAACTGATCTGTTTTGTTGGCCTGGGTCTATGTTCCGAGTCTGAAGACTGCAGATAGTACTTTTTTTTTCCCATGCACCAGTTGAATAAATAACTAATCAATCAAATTTCTCTTATTGCATTGGATGCAGGGAGCGGGATTTCATCATCATTCGCCATGTCCGCTATGCTCTCCAGCACTACAATGCCAAACACCCAGTATGTCCACTTCACTTCGTTCAAGTTGGAGTACTTGAACAAATAACTAATGGATCTCTGCCTGCCTGCCTGCAGGGTGAAGAGTTTGATGCTGTGAAGCCTCTGATGGAATCCAGTGCCTTTTTCAAGGGCCAGATGTGGTATCACATCAACTTCTGGGCTCGCTGCCGCAAGACCAAAAAGATCAAGCGCTTCTTTGCTGAGGTTCACTACAAGGCACCCTTCAGCATCGCCGTCCTGCCACCACCAGTCCCAGGAGAACCCAGCAGCAGCAGCAGCAGCTCCGTCTGCTCGTGCCTGTCAGCTCCAGTCCCAGGAGCACCCAGCTGCAGCTCCTTCTTTCCAGTCTTTGTTGCCATCATTGAAGCATGCACCATCATCGGTATGTAATATGAACTTGATTCTTTTTGGTTTCCTGCCGTTAGCTGGTTGATATGATAGATTGATGCATGCATGCATGGGGTTGCAGAAGAGCCTCTTGGCCAGTACAGGAAGAGCTGCGCATTCTGCCGTGGTCACCTGGACATTTTGCACCCAAAGGGTCGCAAGTTTGTTTGTGGAAATGACAAGGACAGGGTGGTACAACAAATCAAGCCTTGCAGGTCTCCTATGGGACTTAGGATGCCATTCACTTGCCACCTGGGCCCAGACTCTTAACAGTGGGCATGGTGAGCAGGAAGAAGACTCTTAACAGTGGGCTGCAGGGGAAGAAGAAGGAATAAACCTTTTTAGCAAGCTGTTTTAGTTTGCAATAAAAAGGCTTATATCGTGGACCGGAGGGAGTACCTTGTGCACAACTTGCTTATACTAGGAAACATGGCGTGGCGACACCAGTGCCTTTACATCTTTGGTAGGTAGGATCGGTATTATCAATGTTGAAATTTTAGAAAAGGCAAAATCTATTGGGGTCTCTTTAGGGGAAACGACTGAGAATATAAATGCTTCAGCCAATTTAATCAAAGATAATGAATTTTGTAGAACTTTGACAGTTCTAGAGCACAATAATAACAAAAATACTGATGACCTCACACCAGCTAATATTTTTGTTTCAAAAGTGTCAAACCTATGCAAGGATATTGATGCTGAAGATTCGGAGACCTTTGAGTGTTCGCATGATACGGTTGACCTTGAGGTTAAGTGTACACCTTGAGGTTAAGTGTACTCGTAAGAACAAGAAACAATATGACACTACTTGTGTTAGGAGGGGAACTAGGGTTAGAGTCAAAAAAAAACTTTTTAAAATGCAAGGTTTGAGAGGTCTACTCTGGAATAGCGATGGTTTTAGAGATCCAGCTAAACATATTTTCACGAGGGAAACAATCTCGGAGCATAAATTAGATTTTATTGCCTTGTTAGAACCTGGGAGATCTAATTTCACTATTCCGTTCCTACAACAACTGACACCTGGAGTGGATTTTGCATGGTTCTGCTTACCGCCTCATGGTCGTTCAGGTGGAATTCTGGTGGGTATAAATACTTCAACTTTACAGGTTAATAAAGTCGTCACAGGGGATTATTGTGTTAAAATGTATTTGAAGTGTCGTAGTGATGGCTTTGAATGGATTTTTGTCCCTGTCTATGGGGCAGCGCAAGATAGTCATAAGCATGAATTCCTGGCGGAACTGGGTCGGCTATGTGAAAATGAGACACTCCCTTTGTTAGTGGGTGGAGATTTTAACATCTTACGGAGAAGAGAGGACAAAAATAATGATAAGTTTAAAGCGCATTGGCCCTTTGTTTTCAATGCTATCATTGAAAATCTAAACTTACGAGAGATTGTTCTCTCAGGAAGACAATACACTTGGGCTAATCGCAGAGAGACGCCTACTTATAAGAAGCTAGACCGTATTTTATCCAGTCTTGAATGGGAACAAAAATTCCCGCTTGTTTCTATGCGCGCTCTCGCTCGATCTGGTTCTGACCATACACCTCTCCTGATTGACTCAGGAATTAGGAAATAGAGCTCACCTTGGTAATAACCCGCGTTTTTCGTTTGAACTATCGTGGTTAAGACAAGATGGTTTCTTTGAGATGGTGGGTGCCGAATTGGGGGCGGTATCACATGGAGATACTCCGACTGCGCGGTGGCAAAATAAAATTAGGCATTTAAGACGTTTTCTCCGCGGATGGGCGAAAAACCAAAGTGGTAAATACAGGAAAGAAAGAGATAGACTCGTTGCGATTATCGATAGGCTTGATATTAAGGCTGAGACAACTGACTTGTCGGCAGCTGAGAGACACTTACTCCAATTCGCTAATGATCAGGTCTCAAAGCTGAGGCGTGATGAGGAGACTAAGTGGGCTCAACGGGCAAAAGTTAAACATATCCAGGAAGGGGAAAATAATACTAAGTATTTTCACCTAATAGCTAATGGAAAACATCGGAAGAAAAAGATTTTTCAGCTTGAACAAGATGGGGGCACTATTGTGTAAGATGAAAACTTGAAAATCTATATTTCCGAATATTATAAGAAACTATTTGCTGACACGGACCCAAATAGTTTTTCATTAATGGAGGAGAGGAACAGGGACATTCCTCAGGTATCTACTTTGGAGAATACAATTCTTACGTCGGTGTTCTCGGAAAAGGAAGTGCTTGACGCAATCTCTTCCATGGAACACAATAAGGCTCCGGGCCCTGATGGATTCCCTGCGGAATTTTATCAGACTTTTTGGGAAGTGATAAAAACGACTTGATGGCTTTATTTGCACAGTTGCAAACAGCCGAGTTACCTCTTTATAAACTAAATTTTGGGGTTATCACTCTCCTGTCTAAGAAAGAAAATGCGATTCAGATCCAGCAATATAGACCGATCTATCTTTTAAATGTAAGCTTCAAAATTTTTACTAAAGTGGCCACGAATCGAATTTCTATGATAGCTCACAAGGTGATTCAACAGACTCAAACAACATTTATGCCGGGAAGGCATATTCTAGAGGGCGTAGTTATTTTACATGAAACCATCCATGAGCTTCATTCGAAAAAGCTAGATGGAGTGCTTTTCAAAATAGATTTTGAGAAAGCACACGATAAGGTAAGATGGCCCTTTTTACTTCAATCTCTTCGTTTGAAGGGTTTTGACCCTTTATGGTGCAAGTGGATCGAAAATTTCATTCAAGGGGGAAGTGTTGGAATTAGAGTGAATGATGACATCGGTCATTTTTTTCAAACAAGAAAAGGGGTACGACAGGGTGATCCTTTATCGCCCATGCTATTTAATATTGTGGCAGATATGCTGGTCATCCTCATAGCTAGAGCTAAAGAAGATGGACAGGTTGGTGGTTTAATCCCACATCTAGTTGAGGGAGGGATTTCCATCCTTCAATACGCAGATGACACAATTCTTTTCTTGGAACATGATCTTATGAAGGCTGTAAACATGAAGCTGATACTTTGCATTTTTGAGCAACTTTCGGGGCTTAAAATCAATTTCCACAAAAGTGAGGTCTATTGTTTTGGGAAGGCAAAAGAATATGAACATGAGTATAGAGATATATTCGGGTGCGACTCAGGTTCTTTGCCTTTCAAGTATCTTGGGATACCTATTCACTATAGAAGGCTTAGGAATTCTGAGTGGAATCCTGTCGAGAATCGTTTTGAAGGAAAGTTAGGATGTTGGCAGGGTAAACTTTTGTCATATGGAGATAGATTAGTGCTAATTAACTCTATATTAACAAGTATGCCCATGTTCATGTTATCTTTTCTGGAAATACCTAAAGGTGTTAGAAAACGATTAGACTTCTATTGTTCAAGATTTTTTGGCAAAGTGATGAACATAATAAAAAATATAGATTAACTAAGTGAAATATAATTTGTCGCTCCAAGGATCAGGGTGGATTGGGCATTGAGGTGTTAGAAGTTAAAAATAAATGTCTTTTGAGCAAATGGTTATATAAATTACTTTCAGAGCATGGGGTATGGCAGGAAATTCTTCATAATAAATATCTTAAAAACAAAACTCTAGCACAGGTAGAAGCTAAACCGACGGATTCCCCATTTTGGAAAGGACTAATGAAGGTAAAGGATGGATTCTTTACCAGAGGGTTCTTCAAAGTTGGGAGTGGGGTAATAACTCGATTTTGGGAAGATGTTTGGTTAGGGGAGACGCCCCTTTCCCAACACTATCCTTCGCTCTATAATATTGTGCATAGGAAAAATGTATGTGTTCATGATGTCTTATCTCACAATCCTTTTAACATAGGCTTTAGGAGGAATTTGACTGGGACAAAATAGGATGCATGGTTGCATCTATGTCAGAGATTGATGCAGGTTATTTTGACTAGTGAGCCAGATGTGTTTAGGTGGAAGCTATCCACGGATGGGGTTTTCACTGTCAAATCTTTGTATGAGGATATGATGAATGATCATCAGAGCCTCCCTACAAAATATTTATGGAAGCTTAAACTACCCCTAAAGATTAAGATCTTTATGTGGTTCTTACATAAAAAGGTTTTGTTAACTAAAGATAATTTAGTTAAAAGGAATTGGAAAGGATGCAAAAAATGTTGTTTTTGTGATGGGGAAGAAATAATTGAACACCTTTTTATTGAATGCCCCTGTGCTAGAATTATATGGCGAATTGTTTATTTTTACATACAATCTTTCAACTCCGACCAATATTACTAATATGTTTGGGAATTGGTTAAATGGGATGGATAGGGCTAACAAAGCTTGAATACGTATAGGGTATCGGCTTTATGTTGGTCTATTTGGAAGAGTCGCAATGCTATTATTTTTAACAGGGTGCGAGTTTCTTCTTTTTTGCAGGTTATAATATCAGCGTTCCAATGGATCCAGCTTTGGGCTTTTTTGCTCCCGGAGCAGCACCAAGATTTGATGGTTTCTGGATGCAGCTGTCTGGTGATGGTTGCTCAGGATATCTTCTACCAGGCTACGTGGCGTCATTCTAGTAGACTGAGACATGTTTAGCGTTTGTATGCTCTGCATCCTCAGACTTTTTTTTTCTCTTCAGATGGTTGGTGTTTGTATCAACCCTCTTTGATCTTTGATCTGTATTTGGCATTTTAAGACTTTAAGACTTTGAGTAATAAAAGGGCTGTGTGCATGCATCCTAGGATGCAGAGGCCGGGTACATCCCCATTTCGAAAAAAATGTACTATATGTTTAGTTGTTAACAGACTATAACATTTACGTATATACGGTGGATATGCTGATTCGTATATACACTGGACTGGGCTAGACGGGAACAGTACATGGTCTAACTGAACTGATTTAAGAGTATCTCCACTCGCCTATCCAGGACGCCCGTCTGGACGCCAAATTTCGGTCCGGACATCGAATTTCGGCCCAGTCGCGTATCCAAGGACCTGTTTTCGTCCGGATTTCGGCATGTTTTGGTCCGGCCTATCTAGGCCGTACCCAGGTTCCCGGGTACGCCCTGGAAACGCCGGACTCAGCGAAAACGAGCGTGGGCCAGCTTTGTCGGCGAGAGAAGGCACCATTCCGGCCAATTCGCCGAGCTTCCCGCTCTTTTCTTCCTCCTCCCGCCTTTCTTCCCCATTCCCCCACCCTCGAAGCTCCGCCGATCACCACGCCTGACATGCCGCCCAAGAGTTTCGTCCAACCCAGATCGATCTTCGGCGAAGGTCCGGCGGAGAAGAAGGCGAGGAAGCCGAGAGCGCCGCCGACTAAGCCGGAAGGCATATCCTCGGCCGAGTGGGAGAAGAGGGAGCACACCAGGCAGATCTCGTCAGCCGAGCGAAGGGACAGGAAGGAGAGGGCGAAGCTCTGGCAACTATATAGCCGTTTTGTGTCCGCCTGGGTACTCGGCCTGGGTAGCCGAGTGGGAAACTGGACGTACCCAGACCGAAAACTTGCGCCGTCCAGCCAAAAAAAGGTCCGGATTTCGGCCTGGGTTCGGCCAACGAGTGGAGATGCTCTAAGGTTTGAAAGACGGTGCCAATAGAGTTTTCTGCAGGTTTATGGATTTGCCAGAGCAACATTCTAGAGGGGGTAGATCATCTAGCGATTCTATGCTGATACGCAGAGATAACCCGACGGTGAGGCTATTGTTGTGCTTGTCAGTAGCCTCCGCCGTTGTCTTCCTCGTCGGAGGATAGGACTCACCATTAGTCCATTACATAGAAGAATATTTGCTGCAGCAGATAGCTTCCCCCTGGCCCAAATCAAATGGCATAAGCCAAACCTGATAGCTGATAGCTATTCACCATGATCCGACATAACACTATGTAGATGAATGGCGGCAAAGAAAACACAGAAATAACCTTTGAAAGGTATATATCATGACAAATAGTAGAACATGGGCACAACATATGGTACCAAATTGTTTGGTCGATCTGAGTTTTCCATGTCCATAAAAAAAATAAAAGAACCAACACCCACACGGCATCAAGAATAGAATTTCATAACGAAAGATGAATCCCCTGTCATCGGTTCAAAATCTCAGTTTTTTACTGCTGGCTCATGGAATTGAGCACAGCCTCTGAAGTAAAAGGCAAGATGAAAATTCAGTTAAGAACAGCATGATAGTCGGTACTCTATTTATGTTGTTCTCTCAAACTAAAATATGTGGAATTTGTCAATGTCTATTTTGCGATCTGGCTGGACAGAACAGACTTTTACTGTTATTAGAAAATTAAACCTACTGAAACTTATTCGCATTGCATGAACCATGAACCTGAATGGCAATATTTGGTTCCATCATATGCCCTTCATTTTTAATCATGCTAAGACAAATACTGTGGGTGTTGGAATTTGGGCGTGGGTCTTGGTCCATAGCCTAATATAAATTCTGAAATTCTTATGGCCCATTCATGCCTAGCAAGGGATGGCACCAAAGTTTAGTCTCACTTTGCTAGTTTAGAGGGAGTTGGACCAATATATATAGTGAAGTGTTTCACTACCTCCTAAAGAGAGTGAAGAGGAGTGGCATACACGCGTGCTCCTCCTCCGCGCGCCGCGGTTTACGGAATTGTGCCGATCTTATCTTTTTGCTGCTCGGGAAAATTATTATGCGAGTTATTTTGTGTCAGCTGTTTCCGGTCTTTTCGAAAACGTGGGGTGTTACTATTCGGACGTGGGCTACGCCCCACGTCTTACCTGACCGGCGCTATATATAAACGGCCTCAGACAAAAACCCTAATACGAGTTACACACATCTCTCTGCCTTCAGAACCTTGCGCTGTCGCTACACCTTCTCCATCCCCTCTTCCGGCGTGCACCGGACGACGGGACAGTAGGCCTCCCGAACAACCGCCTCTCGTAAACCTGTACGGGTGAGGGGCGATCAGGTTTTTGGGGAGTGCGTCTGCATGACTACTGAAGGCATCACGTCGACCGACCACTCCTTCCCCGACGAGGACTTCTTCCCGGACATCAGCAGCCTCTACATCGACGACATGGCTGACGACACTGGTGTCAATGCGAACCTCAACCCCAACCTGAACGCGAACCCGATTCCTCCTCTAGCATCGTACGTAATATGTTCCTATCTAGTTAAGTTTTTGTTGCAGTTTCTTGTACTAGCTTTTGGAATAGATGCGATCTGTTTATTCTGGTTGAATGTGATATGTTTGTCTATTCTGCTAGTATACATGATTAGGTTAATTCCTGCACTTATAGTCATGTTTTATTATTGCTTATTTCGGATATTATGGTATTTTGCTTATATTTTCAACAATTCAAAAACCTGATTATAGGCAAATAAATTCAACTGGTTTAGCCGCGGCTACAAGGCCACCTCCTTTTGACGGTGTCAACTATAAGAGAAGGCACACGAGAGCAGTTCTATGGTTGAAAAACCTAGGCTGCTATAGCGCCACTCTTGGCAAACCCGAGGAAGACCTTTCTCATGTTCAAGAGGAAGCGTTTCAGAAAGTCGACACCATGTTTATGGAGGCTTTGTTCAATATTCTTGGTGACAATATTGTTGACACCTATATGTCATTTGATAATGGCAAGGATGCGTGGGATGCACTCGACGCCAAGTTTGGTGTTTCGGATGCTGGCACTGAACTGTATATCATGGAGCAATTCTATGACTACAAGATGACTGATGACCGTCCCATCGTGGATCAGACTCATGAGATATAGTCCCTTGCCAAAGAACTCGAGCAGTTCAAGTGTACCTTACCGGACAATTTCGTGGCCGAAGGCATTATTGCCAAGCTTCCTCCTTCTTGGAGGAACTTTGCTACCTCTCTGAAACATAAGAGACAGGAGTTTTCTATTTTGGATCTCATCGGATCTCTTCATGTTCAAGAAAAGACGAGAGCAAAAGATACACGTCCTCCAGGCTTTGACAGAAGTTCTAGCGCACATGTAGTGCAGAAAAATAACTTCCAGTCCCACAAGTTCAAGAATAAGAACATGTCTGATGGCAAAGGAAAGTTTGATGGAAAAAATAAGGCCGCACAGACTACCAACTTTAAGAAGAAGACTGAGTATAAGAAGAAAGGATCCCGCCATGTCTGTGGTGATCCTAATCATTGGGCTCCTAGCTGCCCCAATCACTTTGATAAGGGTTCACATGGAAATAGTGGCAAGTCCGCTAATTTTGTTCTTGGTGATACTGAGATGAAGGATGATAGGTACGGTATATTTCCTACCGTTCTTTCAGTTTGTAATACACCTGAATGGTGGATAGACACTGGTGCAAATATACATGTATGTGCTGATATTTCCATGTTCTCTTCTTATCAGGTCGAACGGGCTGGCTCCGTGCTGATGGGAAATGGCTCACGTGCTTCTGTTCAAGGTGTTGGTACGGTGGATCTGAAGTTTACTTCGGGGAAGATCGTAGAGCTGAAGAATGTGCAACACGTTCCCTCCATCAGTAAGAATCTGGTCAGTGGATCTCTTCTATGTCGAGATGGTTTTAAGTTAGTCTTTGAGTCCAATAAAGTTGTAATTTCTAAGTATGGACAATTTGTTGGAAAGGGTTATGAGTGCGGAGGCTTGTTCCATTTATCTTTGTTAGACTTATGTACTCAAGTTATTAATCATATTTGCAATGATAGTGAATCCAATATTTGGCATTCACGATTTTGTCATATTAATTTTGGGTGCATGAAGCGGCTTGCCGATATGAATTTAATTCCGAAATTTACTACTGTCAAGAGTTCCAAGTGTCAAGTGTGTGTGAAAGCTAAGTAACCTCGCAAGTCTCACAAGACTGCTGAGGTACGGGATTTGGCACCACTAGAACTAATACATTCAGATCTTTGTGAATGAATGGTCAGTTGACAAAAGGTGGAAAGCGATATTGCATGACTTTAATTGATGATTCCACTTGATACTGTTATGTGTACCTTCTGAAATCTAAAGATGAAGCTTTTAATCACTTCAAAATCTATAAAGCTGAATCAGAAAATCAACTTGATCGGAAGATTAAGCGACTTCGGTCTGATCGTGGTGGAGAGTATTTTTCCAACGAATTTGATTATTTTTGTGCGGAGCATGGTATTATCCATGAGAGGACGCCTCCCTACTCACCTCAGTCAAATGGGGTGGCCGAATGAAAGAACCGTACTCTAACTGATTTGGTCAACGCCATGTTAGATACATTGGGTCTATCCAAGGAATGGTGGGGGGAGGCGATAAAGACTGCATGTCATGTTCTAAACCGTGTTCCCAAAAAGAACAAAACCATTACTCCACTTGAGGAATGGGAAAGGAAAAGGATGAAACTCTCCTACTTACGGACTTGGGGTTGTTTGGCGAAAGTGAATGTGCCGATACCCAAGAAGCGCAAGCTTGGACCAAAAACCGTGGATTGTGTCTTTCTGGGATATGCATTTCATAGCATTGGCTATAGAATTTTGATAGTGAAATCTGAGGTATCCGACATGCATGTTGGTACAATCATGGAGTCGAATGATACGACTTTCTTTGAAGACATCTTTCCCATGAAAGATTCGTCCAGTTCATCAAATCAGGAGATGCCTAGTTTATCTAGTCAAGAATTAATTACAATTTCGGAACCCACCATTTCGATATAACACCCTGATAATCCTGTGGAGGATAACAATGAATCTCGTACCAGAAGTAAGAGATAGAGGACTGCGAAGTCCTTTGGTGATTATTTCATTTTATACCTCGTGGATGGTACTCCCACTTCTATTTCAGAAGCTTATGCATCTCAAGATGCTGACTACTGGAAAGAAGCCGTTCGCAGTGAGATGGATTCCATCATAGCAAACAGAACTTGGGAAATTATTGATCGTCCTTATGGCTGCAAACCCTTAGGATGTAAGTGGGTGTTCAAGAAGAAGCTTATACCTGATGGTACTATTGAGAAGTACAAGGCACGCCTTGTTGCCAAGGGTTATACCCAGAAAGAAGGCGAATACTTCTTTGATACTTATTCACCTGTGGCTAGATTGACCACCATTCGAGTACTGCTATCCTTGGCTGCCTCGCATGGTCTTCTCGTTCATCAAATGGACGTTAAGACAGCTTTCCTAAATGGAGAGTTAGATGAGGAAATTTATATGGATCAGCCGGATGGATTCGTGATAGATGGTCAACAAGGCAAGGTGTGCAAGTTATTAAAGTCTCTGTATGGTCTTAAGCAAGCACCTAAGCAGTGGCATGAGAAGTTTGAAACAACTTTAACTAATGAAGGCTTTATTGTAAACGAAGCTGACAAGTGTGTGTACTATCGCCATGGTGGGGGCGAGGGAGTCATCTTATGTCTGTATGTTGATGATATACTGATATTCGGGACCAATCTTAATGTTATCAAGGAGGTCAAAGACTTCCTATCTCGTTGTTTTGAGATGAAAGATCTAGGAGTGGCTGATGTGATATTGAACATCAAGCTGCTAAAAGATGACGATGGTGGGATAACACTTCTTCAGTCTCACTATGTGGAAAAGATCTTGAGTCGTTTTGGGTATAGAGAATGCATATCCTCTCCTACACCATATGATCCTAACATGTTGGTTCGAAAGAATCAGGGAGACCCTAAGGATGCTAAAGATCAGCTGAGATATTCTCAGATTATTGGCTCGCTTATGTATTTAGCCAGCTCTACGAGGCCTGACATCTCCTTTGCTGTAAGCAAGTTAAGTCGATTTGTCTCAAATCCTGGAGATGTTCATTGGCAGGCCCTTGAAAGGGTTTTGCGTCATTTGAAAGGCACTGTGAGCTATGGGATTCACTACTCCGGGTATCCAAGGGTACTTGAGGGGTATTGTGACTCAAATTGGATTTCTGATGCTGATGAGACTAAGGCCACGAGTGGTTATGTGTTTACACTTGGTGGTGGCGCTATTTCTTGGAAGTCTTGCAAGAAGACCATCTTAACGAGGTCAACTATGGAAGCAGAACTCACAGCATTAGACACAACCACTATTGAAGCAGAGTGGCATCATGAACTCTTGATGAACTTACCTATGGTTGAAAAACCAATACCCGCAATCCTTATGAACTATGATAATCAAACTATGATCATCAAAATAAACAGTTCTAAGGACAATATGAAGTCATAAAGACATGTGAAGAGGAGATTGAAATCTAAACCCTAAAGGGTTCAGATCCTAGCATGTTGGTTCCAAAGAATTAGGGAGATCCGAAGGATGCTAAAGATCAGCTGAGATATTCTTAGATTATTGGCTCGCTTATGTATTTAGCCAGCACTACGAGGCCTGACATCTCCTTTGCTGTAAGCAAGTTAAGTCGATTTGTCTCAAATCCTGGAGATGTTCATTGGCAGGCCCTTGAAAGGGTTTTGCGTTATTTGAAAGGCACTGCGAGCTATGGGATTCACTACTCCGGGTATCCAAGGGTACTTGAAGGGTATAGTGACTCAAACTAGATTTATAATGCTGATGAGACTAAGGCCACGAGTGTTTATGTGTTTACACTTGGTGGTGGCGCTCTTTCTTGGAAGTCTTGCAAGCAGACCATCTTAACGAGGTCACCTATGGAAGCAGAACTCACAGCATTAGACACAACCACTGTTGAAGCAGAGTGGCTTTGTGAACTCTTGATGAACTTACTTGTGGTTGAAAAACCAATACCCGCAATCCTTATGAACTGTGATAATCAAACCGTGATCATCAAAATAAACAGTTCTAAGGACAATATGAAGTCATCAAGACATGTAAAGAGGAGATTGAAATCTGTCAGGAAAATGAGAAACTCCGGAGTTATTGCATTGGACTACATCCAAACATCTAAAAATCTGGCAGATCCCTTAACAAAGGGTCTATCACGTAATGGGATAGATAATGCATCGAGTGAGATGGGTTTGAGACCCACATTTTGAGTTGCTCACAGTGGTAACCCGCTCTATGTGATCGGAGACCCCGTGAAGTAGAGTTGGGAGACAAGCTGTTGGTCAACTGGGAGGAGAGTATCCTTACAGTATACTACCACTCCGTATAGATGCAATACTCTCCTATTCTGCATGGCAGGTTAGTATTTGCCTTAATGTGTTCTGAGTGGCTTGTTTAAAGCAAAGATGTTGTCCTGCAGAACATCTTCTAAAGAACACACCTATATGAGTCTGACTGTCAAACGTCGCAGTCCGTGGGAGTTAGGTGCTCTCTAATAAACTCATGAAAGGCCATGGAGTATGACACATAAGCTCCAAACCGCGGGAAAGCCTCGCCGCAGCCCTATATCGGTCTAGACCTTGTGTGAAACTAGTGCGCACCAAACTTGTAGTTCAAGGCATAGTCCACTATTCAAGTTCCAATCTAGTGTAGAATGAAGTTCTAAGTGGAAGTTTAACTTAACAGTCTCCACCTCGTACCGGTATATAAACAATGTTCTAGAACTGATTGATGTGATGTGATGTGATGATATATGCCTATGAGAATTTATGGGGGATTGCTGGAATTTGGGTGTGGTCCTTGGCCCATAGCCTAATACAAATTCTGAAATTCTCATTGCCCATTCATGCCTAGCAAGGGATGGCACCAAAGTTTAGTCCCACCTTGCTAGTTTGGAGGGAGTTGGACCAATATATATAGAGTGGAGTGTTTGACTACCTCCTAAAGAGAGTGAAGAGGAGTGGCATACACGTGCGCTCATCCTCCTCCGCCGCCCGCCTCGCCACGCCACGCCTCGCCTCGTCATGACGCGTGCGCGCCGCGGTTTGCAGAATTGTGCCTCGGTGCCGATCTTATATTTTTTGCTGCTCGGGAAAATTATTGTTCGTGTTATTTTCTGTCAGTCATTTCCGGTCTTTCCGGAAACATGGGCTGTTACTACTCGGACATGGGCTGTGTCCCACGTCTTACCCGACCGGCGCTATATATAAACGGCCTCAGGCGAAAACCCTAATACGAGTTACACACATCTCTCTGCCTCCAGAACCTTGCGTTGCCGATACACTTTCTTCATCCCCTCTTCCGGCGTGCACCGGACGACGGGCAGTAGGCCTCTAGAACCACCGCCTCTCGTGAACCTGTACGGGTGAGGGGCGATCAAGTTTTTGGGGAGCGCGTCTGCGCGACTACTGACGGCATCACATCGACCGACCACTCCTTCCCCGACGAGGACTTCTTCTCGGACATCAGCAGCCTCTACATCGACGACATGGCTGACAACACTGCTGTCAACGCGAACCTCAACCCCAACCTGAACGCGAACCCGATTCCTCCTCTAGCACCATACGTAATATGTTCCTATCTAGTTAAGTTTCTGTTGCAGTTTCTTTTACTAGCTTTTGGAATATATGCGATCTGCTTATTCTGGTTGAATGTGTTCTGTTCATCTATTCTACTAGTATACATGATTAGGTTAATTCCTGAACTTATAGTCATGTTTTATTATTGCTTATTTCAGATTAAATATTATGGTATTTTGCTTATATTTTCAACAATCCAAAAACCTGATTATAGGCAAATGAATTCAACTGGTTTAGCCGCGGCTACAAGGCCACCTCCTTTTGACGGTGTCAACTATAAGAGAAGGCACACGAGAGAAGTTCTATGGTTGAAAAACCTAGGCTGCTATAGCGCCACTCTTGGCAAACCTGAGGGGGACCTTTCTCCTGTTCAGGAGGAAGCTTTTCAGAAAGTCGACACCATGTTTATGGAGGCTTTGTTCAATATTCTTGGTGACAACATTGTTGACACCTATATGTCATTTGATAATGGCAAGGATGCGTGGGATGCACTCGACGCCAAGGTTGGTGTTTCGAATGCTGGCACTGAACTGTATATCATGGAGCAATTCTATGACTACAAGATGACTGATGACCGTCCCATCGTGGATCAGGATCATGAGATATAGTCCCTTGCCAAAGAACTCGAGCAGTTCAAGTGTACCTTACCGGACAAGTTCGTGGCCGAAGGCATTATTGCCAAGCTTCCTCCTTCTTGGAGGAACTTTGCTACCTCTCTGAAACATAAGAGACAGGAATTTTCTGTTTCGGATCTCATCGGATCTCGTCATGTTGTAGTAAAGGCGAGAGCAAAAGATACATGTCCTCGAGGCTTTGACGAAAGTTCTAGCGCACATGTAGTGCAGAAAAATAACTTCCAGTCCCACAAGTTCAAGAATAAGAACAGGTCTGATGGCAAATGAAAGTTTGATGGCAAAAACAAGGCCGCATAGACTACCAACTTCAACAAGAAGACTAAGTATAGGAAGAAAGGGTCCTGCCATGTTTGTGGTGATCCTAATCATTGGGCTCCTAGCTACCCCAATCACTTTGACAAGGGTTCACATGGAAATAGTGGCAAGTCCGCTAATTTTGTTCTTGGTGATACTGAGATGAAGGATGCTGGGTACGGTATATTTCCTACTGTTCTTTCAGTTTGTAATACACCTGAATGGTGGATAGACACTGGTGCAAATATACATGTATGTGCTGATATTTCCATGTTCTCTTCTTATCAGGTCGAACGGGCTGGCTCCATGCTGATGGGAAATGGCTCACGTGCTTTTGTTCAAGGTGTTGGTACGATGGATCTGATGTTTACTTCGGGGAAGATCGTAGAGCTGAAGAATGTGCAGCACGTTCCCTCCATCAATAAGAATCTCGTCAGCGGATCTCTTCTATGTCGAGATGATTTTAAGTTAGTCTTTGAGTCCAATAAAGTAGTAATTTCTAAGTGTGGACAATTTGTTGGAAAGGGTTATGAGTGCGGAGGCTTGTTCCGTTTATCTTTGTCAGACTTATGTACTCAGGTTATTAATCATATTTGCAATGATAGTGAATCCAGTATTTGGCATTCACGACTTTGTCATATTAATTTTGGGTGCATGAAGCGGCTTGCCGATATGAATTTAATTCCGAAATTTACTACTGTCAAGAGTTCCAAGTGTCAAGTGTGTGTGCAAGCTAAGCAACCTCGCAAGTCTCACAAGACTGCTGAGGTACGAGATTTGGCACCACTAGAACTAATACAGTCAGATCTTTGTGAAATGAATGGTCAGTTGACAAAAGGTGGAAAGCGATATTTCATGACTTTAATTGATGATTCCACTTGATACTGTTATGTGTACCTTCTGAAATCTAAAGATCAAGCTTTTAATCACTTCAAAATCTATAAAGATGAATCAGAAAATCAACTCGATCGAAAGATTAAGCGACTTCGGTCTGATCGTGGTGGAGAGTATATTTCCAACGAATTTGACTATTTTTGTGATGAGCATGGTATATTCCATGAGAGGACGCCTCCCTACTCACCTCAGTCAAATGGGGTGGTCGAATGAAAGAACCGTACTCTAACTGATTTGGTCAACGCCATGTTAGATACATTGGGTCTATCCAAGGAATGGTGGGGGAGGCGATAAAGACTGCGTGTCATGTTCTAAACCGTGTTCCCAAAAAGAACAAAACCATTACTCCACTTGAGGAATGGGAAAGGAAAAGGATGAAATTCTCCTACTTACGGACTTGGGGTTGTTTGGCGAAAGTGAATATGCCGATACCCAAGAAGCGCAAGCTTGGACCAAAAACCGTGGATTGTGTCTTTCTGGGATATGCATTTCATAGCATTGGCTATAGAATTTTGATAGTGAAATCTGAGGTATCCAACATGCATGTTGGTACAATCATGGAGTCGAATGATACGACTTTCTTTGAAGACATCTTTCCCATGAAAGATTCGTCTAGTTCATCAAATCAGGAGATGCCTAGTTTATCTAGTCAAGAATTAATTACAATTCCGGAACCCACCATTTCGATAGAACACCCTAATAATCCTGTGGAGGATAACAATGAAGCTCCTACCAGAAATAAGAGACAGAGGACTGCGAAGTCCTTTGGTGATTATTTCATTGTATACCTCGTGGATGGTACTCCCACTTCTATTTCAGAAGCTTATGCATCTCAAGATGCTGACTACTGGAAAGAAGCCGTTCGCAGTGAGATGGATTCCATCATAGCAAACGGAACTTGGGAAATTACTAATCGTCCTTATGGGTGCAAACCTGTAGGATGTAAGTGGGTGTTCAAGAAGAAGCTTATACCTGATGGTACTATTGAGAAGTACAAGGTACGCCTTGTTGCCAAGGGTTATACCCAGAAAGAAGGCGAAGACTTCTTTGATACTTATTCACCTGTGGCTAGATTGACCACCATTCGAGTACTGCTATCCTTGGCTGCCTCGCATGGTCTTCTCGTCCATCAAATGGATGCTAAGACGGCTTTCCTAAATGGAGAGTTAGATGAGGAAATTTATATGGATCAGCCGGGTGGATTCGTGATAGATGGTAAACAAGGCAAGGTGTGCAAGTTATTGAAGTCTCTGTATGGTCTTAAGCAAGCACCTAAGCAGTGGCATGCGAAGTTTGAAACAACTTTAACTGATGAAGGCTTTATTGTAAACAAAGCTGACAAGTGTGTGTACTATCGCCATGGTGGGGGCGAGGGAGTCATCTTATGTCTGTATGTTGATGATATACTGATATTCGGGACCAATCTTAATGTTATCAAGGAGGTCAAAGACTTTCTATCTCGTTGTTTTGAGATGAAAGATCTAGGAGTGGCTGATGTGATATTGAACATCAAGCTGCTAAAAGATGACGATGGTGGGATAACACTGCTTCAGTATCACTATGTGGAAAAGATCTTGAGTCGTTTTGGGTATAGCGAATGCAGATCCTCTCCTACACCATATGATCCTAGCATGTTGGTTCGAAAGAATCAGGGAGATCCTAAGAATTCTAAAGATCAGCTGAGATATTCTCAGATTATTGGCTCGCTTATGTATTTAGCCAGCGCTACGAGGCCTGACATCTCCTTTGTTGTAAGCAAGTTAAGTCGATTTGTCTCAAATCCCGGAGATGTTCATTGGCAGGCCCTTGAAAGGGTTTTGCGTTATTTGAAAGGCACTGCGAGCTATGGGATTCACTTCTCTGAGTATCCACGGGTACTTGAAGGGTATAGTGACTCAAACTAAATTTTTGATGCTGATTAGACTAAGGCCACAAGTGGTTATGTGTTTACACTTGGTGGTGGCGCTGTTTCTATGAAGTCTTGCAAGCAGACCATATTAACGAGGTCAACTATGGAATTAGAATTCACAACATTAGACACAACCACTGTTGAAGCAGAGTGGCTTCGTGAACTCTTGATGAACTTACCTGTGGTTGAAAAACCAATATCCGCAATCTTTATGAACTGTGATAATCAAACTGTGATCATCAAAATAAACAGTTCTAAGGAAAATATGAAGTCATCAAGACATGTGAAGAGGAGATTGAAATCTTTGAGAAAAATGAGAAACTCCAGAGTTATTGCATTGGACTATATCCAAACATCTAAAAATCTGTCAGATCCCTTCACAAAGGGTCTATCACGTAATGTGATAGATAATGCATCGAGAGAGATGGGTTTGAGACCCACATTTTGAGTTGCTCACAGTGGTAACCCGCTCTATGTGATCGGAGATCCCGTGAAATAGAGTTAGGAGACAAGCCGTTGGTCAACTGGGAGGAGAGTATCCTTACAGTATACTACCACTCCGTATAGATGCAATACTCTCCTATTCTCCATGGCAGGTTGGTATTTACCTTAATGTGTTCCGAGTGGCTTGTTTAAAGCAAAGATGTTGTCCTGCAAAACATCTTCTGAGGAACACACCTATATGAGTCTGACTGTCAAACGTCGCAGTCCGTGGGAGTTGGGTGCTCTCTAATAAACTCATGAAAGGATATGAGGTATGACGTATAAGATCCAAACCGCGGGGAAGCCTCGCGGCAGCCCTGTATCGGTCTAGACCTTGTGTGAAACTAGTGCGCACCAAACTTATAGTTCAAGGCATAGTCCACTATTCAAGTTGCAATCTAGTGTGCATGAAGTTCTAAGTGGAAGTTCAACTTAACAGTCTCCACCTCGCACCGGTATATAAACAATGTCCTGGAATTGATTGATGTGATGTGATGTGATGATATGTTCCTATGAGAATTTGTGGGGTATTGTTGGAATTTGGGTGTGGGCCTTGGCCCATAGCCTAATACAAATTCTGAAATTCTCATGGCCCATTCATGCCTAGCAAGGGATGGCACCAAAGTTTAGTCCCACCTTGCTAGTTTAGAGGGAGTTGAACCAATATATATAGTGGAGTGTTTCACTACCTCCTAAAGAGAGTGAAGAGGAGTGGCATACACGCGCGCCCCTCCTCCTCTGCCGCCCGCCTCGCAAGGCCGCGACGCGCGCGCTTGCGGAATTGTGCTAATCTTATCTTTTTGCTGTTCGGGAAAATTATTGTGTGAGTTATTTTCTGTCAACCGTTTCCGGTCTTTCCGGAAACGTGGGCTGTTACTACTCGGACATGGGCTGCGCCCCACGTCTTACCCGACCGGCGCTATATATAAAAGGCCTCAGGCGAAAACCCTAATACGAATTACACACATCTCTCTGCCTTCAGAACCTTGCGTCGCTGCTACACCTTCTCCATCCCCTCTTCCGGCGTGCACCGGACGACGAGACAGTAGGCCTCCGGAACCACCGCCTCTCGTGAACCTGTACGGGTGAGCGGCGATCAGGTTTTTAGGGAGCGCGTCTGCGCGACTACTGAAGGCATCACGTCAACCGACCACTCCTTCCCCGACGAGGACTTCTTTCCGGACATTAGCAACCTCTACATCGACGACATGGCTGACGACACTGGTGTCAACGCGAACCGCAACCCCAACCTGAACGGGAACCCGATTCCTCCTCTAGCACCGTACGTAATCTATTCCTATCTAGTTCAGTTTCTGTTGCAGTTTCTTGTACTATCTTTTGGAATAGATTCGATTTGCTTATTCTGGTTGAATATGATCTGTTCGTCTATTCTACTGGTAAACATGATTAGGTTAATTCCTGCACTTATAGTCATGTTTTATTATTGCTTATTTCGGATTAAATATTATGGTACTTTGCTTATATTTTCAACAATGGGTGTCTCAGTTTCTAATTTCTAAGTGTTGTGAAACAATATCATTTGGAAGCATACTCTTTCATTCAACTATCCCATGTATATTCTGTACGACAATTAGAAAATTAAATTCCACAATTAACACTAAGAGGCTCTGTTTTTTCAAAAACTCAAACTGAAATCTCCACAGTGAAGTTCAAACCTGCTGAGTTGGTTACGCTCCTTGTCGGCCGAGGAGCGTCGACGACAGGGCATGCGGACATGCAGTGTCTAGGTGACCCTCTCTGGAGTCTGGCCCATCTCTGCTAGAAGTGGAAGACACTTGTGACTCTATGACCAGCTTAAACGCACTCTCTATTTCCGTGTCGCTCTCTATACCTGCACTTTACTAAAGCTCATATTAGTATGTGTAACTTGCTAATAATCACGATATATGTTTCGTCTTAATAAATTAAATGCAAATAGAGGAAATTCTCTAGATGTGGAATGACTTCTTCTACCATTGTGCGCTGAGAAAATCTAATCCTGTATGGGTGGTCTGTTGCTTTGTATGTTCTTGGTGCCCCACTACCATGAAGATCTCAAATGTATAGATTGATCCTTCTTTTAATTGTTCTCTGAAATGATCGACGTGATTTCTTGGTATACAGTCTTTTAGTGTGTTCCCTGCAAGGCTGCAATGGCAATCAAAGCTAGCTATTTATTTGGTGGGCAAGTAGGCACAATTGAAAGAAAATCAGCAAAAGAGCTTTGCAAAATCTCATGGGCACCGCTAGGAGTCGGACCCCGATGTTTGCTTCCCATCGGACTAGTTTCTAGCCGTAAGATATGATGCAGTTTACTGTACGAATTTTAACCAGGCCCGCAACTCTTTGCGTGATTGCAGGTATTCATTGCGTGCTTCTCTCTCATTAAAACTGCTTCCAATAATGGTTCCCGAAATTCACGTCCGGCTATAGCGCTAACCTCTTCGATCTGCATTTCTTCTTCCTCGGAGTTGCTTCTTCACCAGATCAAGGGAAAATAGACTCGTGAGATTGAGTTCCATGGGAAGTTTCTGTGAAGCACATTTTTTTATGTAAGAAGCTTGCCACTCTTTCATCGGTTGCTTTGTAATTTTGGACGACCTATTTCAGGAATTGGAAGCAATTAAATTGGTAGTAGGAAGCACATGTGAAGTGTGTGCCTTATTTGTAAGAAGCATAGAGACGATACATCGGAATCACTGTTATTTTATGAAGGAAGCAGAAAACAATTTTGTTAGGAAGCATCACGTGGTCAGCGGTAGCGGCAGAGGCGGCTTCCGGGGCCAAACCATGCGGGGGTGTCGGCGAAGAACGTGGCTTGCCGGTGTCCCTGCGCTCGAGGCGTCAGCGGGCGCGGTCAAATTAAGCGCAATCCTAGCGGACGAGAACCATGAACCACAACGACTGCGTGCAATGCTTCCTCGCCGTTATGCGGCACGTGCCGGCCTGCTCCGCCGCCACGCGCAAATGGAGTTGTTGGTCCTCTGCTTCTCTCCCTCATTGTCCATGAGGGCCTTGATCGAGGCCACCAGATGCATGTAGCACCGGCGAGCACCATCGAAAGCTTGGGCGGTGTCAATGGCGGCAACAAGAAGCGCAGACTGGGAGGACCAACAGCAGTGACGGCAACAACATGCTACACGGGGACGAGGTGAGGCGTGGTTTCTGGTGTGAGTCGTTATATAGCCTGACTATGCGTTTTGTTGGATAGATCGTTCCATATCAATGGTCAGATGTTGGTCCGACAATATGTTTTTAATCGGACCCTGATAGATAGTGTTTACCAAATCCCATGCTGTGCTCTTGCAAGAAAGTTTAACATGATATTAATAAAATTTTAGCTGCTTAGATCATAAAGGAAGTAGCTAGTGAGTCATCATTACAATATCAGTTTGACAAAAAATGAAAGACAGTCTTTCTGTAAGACTAAAATGCTATGTTTTCGCCTACATTCCTGTAGTGAAAATTATTGAATCATGGTGTTACATCACAAAGAAACAGGAGACGGGCCACAGCGGACCGAACAGGTACGCACGCTCTGCCTCTCGGGGCAGGCGGCACGGGCGGAACCCTCACCACCCCCGCCCCCGACTCCTCCTCCCACCTCTCCCTCGCTGCCACCGGAGGACGCCGGCGGGCAAAATCCGTTCGGCTGATGGTGGCAGCGGGGCTGCTTCCTCGCGTGGTGGCCTCTCCCATGTAGGGAGCCCCTTGGGCGCTCGAAGACTGTCGCCCCGACGGTGATCTGATGGCGGCGGAGTCTGTAAGCCAGAGCGGCGGCCTCGGGCTTTGATGGAGGTTCTCTCTCGGCGAATGGTGGTGCGGGTCGCATCTGCTGCCAGGGGCCCAGTCCTAGGGTTTCTCTCACGCCAAGACGAAGATCTACCTTCAGCCTATTTTCATTGATCTGGTGGCAGTGTCGTGTTCCGGAAGGCTCCGCCGGCGAACTCCCATGGGCGATTTATGCCTGGAGATTGCTGGAACGGATGGGATTCAATCATGCGCAAAAGGTGTTTTTCTGACCGTTTGATTTCAGAGGGAGCGAGGCAAAGCTCTGCAGTCTGTTTCCATCATGGAACATGTCTTTAGTTCCATGGTGAAGTCAGTGTGTAGAGAATGTCATGTAAGCCAAGATTTGTGGACTAGCTATGGTGGGTCGAGTCCTGGTGGCGATGAGGAATTGGCTTGATGATTCGTGAATTGTAGATTCGTGATATCCCACAAGTATAGGGGGTCGTGTGTAGCCTTTTTGATAAGTAAGAGTGTCGAACCCAACGAGGAGCTAAAGGTAGGATAAATGTTCTCTCAAGTTCTATCAACAACTGATACAACTCTACGCACACTAAATATTTGCATTATCTAGGAAATAAAACTAGAGCAACAAAACGAGTACTAGAGAAAGCTTTGCAAGATAATAAATAACAAGAAAGTAAAGCTAGCTTCTGCAGCAATAAAATACACTAAACTAACAGAATCATGAGTGTGGAATAGTTGTGGTAATTGTGGTGGCTTTGTCCAAGTTTAATTGGTGATACGTTGGAAACGTATCTATAATTTTTTATGCTCCATGCTTGTTTTGTATCTACTTTGCTTTGCTTGTCTACACTTTGAGGTGCTTTTTACATGTTTTCTGGTACTAACCTACTAACAAGTTGCAACAGTGTCAGATGCTTGTTTTCTGCTGTTTTTGGTTTCAGAAAAGTTAGTAAAGAAATATTCTTGGAATTGGACGGGACAAACGCCAAAGTCAATTACTTTCCGTGGGGAACAAGAAGTCCAGAGGGGAGATGAGGAAGCGGGCCAGGGCAGCCAGACCCCCTAGGCACGACCAGGGGTGGGCCCACGCCTGGCTAGGGTTTGCCCCCCTGGTCGCCTCCTCGGCCTCCCCCTTCGCCTATAAAAAGCCCCCGATGCAGAAACCATAAGTACCCGATCAAATCTCCATGAAACCGTCTATAGCCGCTGCCACCATCGTCCCTAGATCGGGGGGATCTGAAGTTCTTCCCGACACCCTACCGGAGGGGATATCATCCTAGAGGCCTTCTCTCCGGTATGATGCGTGAGTAGTTCCACCTTGGACTATGGGTCCATGTAGTAGCTAGATGGTTGTATCTCCTCCTTTGTGCTTTCATGTATAGATCTTGTGAGCTCCGTTCATGATCAATATCTAATCTATTTGTAATCATGCATGTTGTGTTTGCGGGGATCTGATGGATATTGAGATTATTATGTTGGTTTGATTAATGGTTTTGTCTTTATGATTCTAGCATGTCTATGTTGTTTGTGATCTTGCATGCTCTCTATTGTTAGTAGCTATCTTGACCAAGTAGTTGCTAGTGACTCCAAGAGGGGGTATTTATGATCGATAGTGGGTTCATGCCTCTAGTTTCCAAGGGAAGTGATAGAAATCTCTTCGATTGTAGATGTGATGTTGCCACTAGGGAGAAACCAACGGTATCTTGTTCATGGAACATGTGGACCGTTTACCTTACACACTTTGCTTAAAGAAGTTGTCTGTTGCTTGCAACTTAATACTGGAGGGGGTTCAAATGATAACCTGAAGGTGTACTTCTAGTCATAGATGCAGTTGGATGGCGGTCTATGTATCTTGTTGTATTACCCATCTCATAGGATCTTTCTGACTAGTAATTGCATTGTTATGCCTTGCCCATTTCCTGTCAATTGCCCTGCTGTAATTTGTTTACCCTTCATGCCATGTTGTTTATCTAAGGAGAGCACCTCTAGTGAACTATGCACCCCGGTCCAATCTTTACCATTGATACATCTTCCATTGTTACTTGTTTACTTGTTGTAAACCATTACCTTCCACACCATATGTTTAATCCTTTGTTATAGCAAACCGGTGAGCTTGACAACCTCACTATTCGTTGGGGCAAAGTCTTGAGTTTGTGTTGTGCAGGTCTCCGCGTTGCTTGCAACACCTGTGTGACGTTTCCTTCCTCCTTCTAGTTCGATAACCTCGGTCTCAACTGAGCAAAAACTTGTTGCTTGCTGCTTCACACCTTGCTCTTGGGGTTCCCAACAGGCTGTGCATAGACAGTCGTCAATGCTAGTGACTCCAAGAGGGAGTATTTATGCTCGATAGTGGGTTCATGCCTCTATTTAATCTGGGGAAGTGACAGAAATCTCTAAGGTTGTAGATGTGTTGTTGCTACTAGGGAGAAAACAACGGTCTCTTGTTCATGGAACAAGTGGATTGTTTACCATACACACTTTGCTTAAAGCAGTTATCCGTTGCTTGCAACTTAATACTGGAGGGGGTTCGGATGATAACCTGAAGGTGGATTACTAGTCATAGATGCAGTTGGATGGCGGTCTATGTATCTTGTTGTATTGCCCAATCAAATCTCATAGGATCATGAATGTCTAGTATTGCATTGGTGTGCCTTGCTCTGACCTGTCAATTGCCCTATTGTAATTTGTTTACCCAGCATGCCATGTTGTTTACCCAGGATGCCATTTGCTGCTTCACACCTTGCTCTTGGGGTTCCCAACAAGCTCCACATCAACTGAGCCATCAACAAGTTTTCTGGCGCCGTTGTCGGGGAGGCTAAGGACATCTTCACAAGGGGAGTCCTTCACTTCCTTTCTCTTTACTTTGTTTTTAGTTTTCTTTGTTTCTTTTGCTTGGTTTTGTTTGCCTGTTTCCAAAAAACCCAAAAAAGTTAGTCTAGTTTGGTTTGCTTGCTTTATTCAAAAACACAAAAAAAATAGTTCCCACTCTGGTTGCTGGTCTGTTATTGCCTTGCTTGGTCATGTTTTCTATCAATGGATGGTTTCTTTGAAACTAGTTCTTATTGGCAAGGCGGGTTCACGAAAGAACAAAAGTATTATTATAAGGAACACTGTTTGTCACAAAAAGGGAAACAATTATGGGAACAAATTGATAGGTTGAATACTATTGCTAGAGAGGTGTGCTCTACTTATATTGTTACTTATTGCTTTGATAAAGCTTATTGTTGTAGGAGGTATAAACACCTCCCTTTTCAATGTGAGTATAATGATAATGTTACCATATCTTCTTATGTTAAAGGAAATTATGACTTTTATGATGTGGAACAAATTGAAGAATTTATTGCTTTTAAGGGTGCATTTGAACTTTCTAGTTTGCTTGAAAATACCGATGATGCACCTTATGAATGTGTGGTTTATAAGATACTTAACTTTTTCTTTGATAATTACAAGGAAGCAAATGGCTATATTCTTGAATATTTTAATAGATGCTTCCCGCAAATGGAAGAGACTAATGCCTTGCAGGAGCCTATGGAAGAAGAAATTGTTGAAACTGGAAGCTCATTGGATGAAAAAGAGGGGGAGAGTGATGAACAAAAGGAGGAAGAATGGATTATCTACCCATGCCTACCTTCTAATGGGAGTAAATATTTATCTCTTACATTATTTGATAGTCCCCCATGCTTACGAAAGGAGGATGAATGTTATGTTCCTATGGATCCTTTTGAAATATCTACTTTAGATAAAACTTGTGGAGGTTTTAATCCCACTGTTTTTTAGCTTGATAGAAATTATGAGTTCACAGATCATGAAAAGCATGTTTTATGCGATAGCTATATTGTTGAGTTTATTCATGAGGCTACTAAAAATTATTATGAGAGAGGAAAATATGGTTGTAGACGTTTTCATGGTACTGAAACAACTCTTTATGTGCTGAAAGTTTTGAAGTTGCTCTTGTTTCATCTTCCTATGCCTGTCACTTTGTTCTTTGTGAATTTATTTGCATACAATATTCCTATGCATAGGAAGTGGGTTAGACTTAAATGTGTTTTGAATTTGCTTCTTGATGCTCTCTTTGACTTCAATTCATAATTCTTATGTGAGCATCTTCTCAAGTTATCATGCCTAACTTAAAGGCGTTAAAGAAAAGTACTTGTTGGGAGATAACCCAAGAGTTTCCTTGAGTCTTGGAAGTTATTACCTCTGTAATGACCTCTACTTATCCTTTTTGTTTGCTTTTTGTGCCAAGAATGACCTCTAATGAGGGGGAAGTAAGATTTGGGGAGTTGCTGTCCCGAAACAGATTTCTGTCCTCCACCAAAAAAATTCATAAGGAGTCTCTGTAACTCGGATTGAGATCAAAATTTACGAATAAATCCCCCTGTATGTTAGATAACTTTCTTTAGTTCAGCACTTTTTGATTTGATCAACATAAGATATTCGAAAAAATCGGTTTCTACCTGCTGGTATGTTTTGACAGATTTCTGCCATTATTTGCATTTGCTTCTTATTGATTCCTTCTTGAGTTCTCTTTAGGTGAATTGAGCTTTTTGAAGGAGTTACTATAGTATCTTGTGTTTTTATTGAAAAGCCTTTCTGTTCCAAAGCTTTTCGAGAGGTCTAATATCTTTGAATACACTAATGTTGCTAATGAAGATTGTGTGAAGTTTTGTATGAAGGAAAAATTTCAGGTGTAAAGAGAGAGTGATGCCATGAGATGAAGAATGGACAAAAGCTCAAACTTGGGGACGCCACCATGGTGTCACCCCAATAAATATCCAAGAGTTACAAGAGTCAAAGCTTGGGGATGCCCAAGGCATCCCCTTCTTCATCAATAAAAAGCTCAGGTCTGTCTAGACACTTTGTTTTTATTGTTTCATGCACAGTTGTGTTGTTCTTGGACGGTCTTAGTTTTCGTTTGCTTTGCTTAGGTTGTTTAGTTTGCTTGAATAAAGTAGTTTGGACACCCGTTTTCGCTGTGTTGTTTTGCAAATAAGTTGCTTGGTGTTGGAAAGGAGTAGTAAGTTCTTGCTGGAAGTGCAAGAGGAGCTTGCATTGACTGTGACTTAGACTTTAGCATGACATGCTAGGTATTGTTTTGACCTTATGATTAGTGATTATTGTTGTATCATGTCTTGTTCCAAACAATTGGGATTGCTTAGTGTGCCTTTATGAAATTATGCGTTGTTTTAGCATGCAAAAGCATAGTATTGTGGTATTCTCCTTTGATGTTTTGCTTGGGTTGACTTGGCACATGATCACACCATGTTATTACTATGACAAGTCACCATTATCCTCTATGATCATTTAGTCCTTGACTTGTAGTACCACTCTATGCTTTGATTAGTAATGCTTTGTTCTCTGCATGATTATGGCCATTATGCTCTCTTAGTTGGTTGCTCCCAGTCCTTTGCTAGCCTCCACTTGTGTGAGTAAGATCTACGCATGCTTCCAACTCCCAAGAAACTAATTTTTTCCAAAGTGTCCACTATAAACTCCTATGCATGGTGTGTTACACCATTCCAAGTATATTCTTGCTTTTAACTATCTTCCAATTAAAAATTATTTTGTTATGTGAAAACTTAGTGATTAAAGCCCTCACGAACTTGATGGCACACTTTATATTCTTTGCCCCTAATAAACTTGAACCATTGTGACAACTTTGTTGTATATGCTTGCACTTATAAGTTGGAATTATCAGAACCGTGCTGTCACGGGGAATGTTCTCAACATTGCACTTGTACTTTGTACTTAGTTGATATCATGTTCTTTTGTCTATGGATGTCACCAGTGTGAAATAAAGAGGGAACTTGTAAGTCCATGGAGTTTGTATCCCGTGTTAGAGAAATGCCTAGGCCGCTAGCCTAAGCCATGCCTAATCATGGTGGAAACTTGCAGCATCACCATAGTGACATCTATGAAGCATTCTTCTTATAAAAAAGAGACACATTGAGAAAAGAGGAAAGAGAGAAAAAAACACCAAATTCCCATGGTACATAAGAAGATTGCCGAGATGCTCATTGTCTGCTTGCCTTGTCATTTTGGTTATGGGATAGCTCCTGTACCATGTGCAAGGGGTACCCCGTTGGCGGTTCTCAATGATATGCAAATACTTACAGTGACAAGAACTTACCTGGGCCCAAAGTTGAGTATGCATGAGGTGTGGCCCTCATATTCAAGGGACTTGAGATTGCCAACTTATACTTCGTCAAGCATATACTCCATCTTTGCACTTTAACCTTAACCACTTCAAGATGCTTATGATAGGGGCAATGAGGGCTGAAAGATAACAAGTACCATAATTTTTGGAAGCTCCTTTTGAAACTTGTAATCTCTGCTTCCTTTACAAAAAGGCCTTTCTTCCACCATTATTGAGTCTCCACCTTCTACATTTAGGCACCATTAAGAGAGCATAGTTGTCATTCTGTGTGCAGTGTTCCAAAACTTATTAATTGATGCATATTGTGATATTACTTGTCCTTGTGCTATTTGTTTCTAGTCACCCTTGTGAACTTTGAAGGTGTCATATGCATCTATATTGCTACTCTATGAGGGACAAGCTGATTGTCACTATGCTATGTTTTCTGCATGTGAAACAAACAAATGTTTTTCAATGCATGTTATTCATGATCTTTGTTTGTAGCTTGTCATGTTGCATGCATAGTTACTATGTCCTATTGTTATAATTCCATCTTTCTTGCACATGTTTAGAGTTCTTTGATCCCAACTTTCAATGCTTGCAAATGGTTGGATCTTTATTGTGAGGGTGCATGTCACCTAAAAAAATATTCTTTTTATCACTTACCTACTCGAGGACGAGCAGGAGTTAAGCTTGGGGATGTTGATACGTTGGAAACGTATCTATAATTTTTGATGCTCCATGCTTGTTTTGTATCTACTTTTCTTTGCTTGTATACACTTTGAGGTGCTTTTTACATGTTTTCTGGTACTAACCTACTAACAAGTTGCAACAGTGCCAGATGCCTGTTTTCTGTTGTTTTTGGTTTCAGAAAAGTTAGTAAAGAAATATTCTCAAAATTGGACGGATTACTTTCCGTGGGGAACAAGAAGTCTAGAGGGGAGACGAGGAAGCGGGCCAGGGCAGCCAGACCCCCCCAGGCGTGGCTAGGGGTGGGCCCGCGCCTGGCTAGGGTTTGCCCCCCTGGTCGCCTCCTCGGCCTCCCCTTCGCCTATAAAAGCCCCTGATGCAGAAACCCTAAGTACCCAATCAAATCTCCACGAAACCGTCTATAGCCGCCGCCACCAACGTCCCTAGATCGGGGGGATCTGAAGTTCTTCCCGGCACCCTACCCGAGGGGATATCATCCCAGAGGCGTTCTCTATGATGCGTGAGTAGTTCCACCTTGGACTATGGGTCCATGTAGTAGCTAGATGGTTGTATCTCCTCCTTTGTGCTTTCATGTATAGATCTTGTGAGCTCCGTTCATGATCAAGATCTAATCTATTTGTAATCATACATGTGTTTGTGGGGATCCGATGGATATTTAGATTATTATGTTGGTTTGATTAATGGTTTTGTCTTTATGATTCTATCATGTCTGTGTTGTTTGTGATCTTGCATGCTCTCTGTTGTTAGTAGTTATCTTGGCCAAGTAGTTGCTAGTGACTCCAAGAGGGAGAATTTATGCTCGATAGTGGGTTCATGTCTCTAGTTTCCAAGGGAAGTGATAGAAATATCTTCGGTTGTAGATGTGTTGTTGCCACTAGGGAGAAAACAATGGTCTCTTGTTCATGGAACATGTGGACTGTTTACCTTACACACTTTGCTTAAAGCAGTTGTCTGTTGCTTGTAACTTAATACTGGAGGGGGTTCGGATGATAACCTAAAGGTGGACTTCTAGTCATCGATGTAGTTGGATGGCGGTCTATGTATCTTGTTGTATTGCCCAATTGAATCTCATAGGATCTTTCTCACTAGTAATTTCATTATTATGCCTTGCTCAGTTCTTGTCAATTGCCCTGATGTAATTTGTTTACCCTTCATGCCATGTTGTTTATCTAAGGAGAGCACCTCTAGTGAACTATGGACCCCGGTCCAATCTTTACCATTGATATATCTTCCACTGTTACTTGTTTACTTGCTGCAAACGATTAACTTCCACACCATACATTTAATCCTTTGTTACAGCAAACCGGTGAGCTTGACAACCTCACTGTTCGTTGGGGCAAAGTCTTGAGTTTGTGTTGTGCAGGTATCCGCGTTGCTTTCAACACCTGTGTGACGTTTCCTTCCTCCTTCTAGTTCGATAACCTCGGTCTCAACTAAGAAAAAACTTGTTGCTTGCTGCTTACAACCTTGCTCTTGGGGTTCCCAACAGGCTGTGCATAGACAGTCGTCAATGCTAGTGACTCCAAGAGGGAGTATTTATGCTCGATAGTGGGTTCATGCCTTTATTTAATCTAGGGAAGTGACAGAAATATCTAAGGTTGTAGATGTGTTATTGCTACTAGGGAGAAAACAACGGTCTCTTGTTCATGGAACAAGTGGATTGTTTACCTTACACACTTTGCTTAAAGCAGTTATCTGTTGCTTGCAACTTAATACTGGAGGGGGTTTGGATGATAACCTGAAGGTGGATTACTAGTCATAGATGCAGTTGGATGGCGGTCTATGTATCTTGTTGTATTGCCCAATCAAATCTCATAGGATCATGAATGTCTAGTATTGCATTGTTGTGCCTTGCTCTGTCCTGTCAATTTCCCTATTGTAATTTGTTTACCCAGCATGCCATGTTGTTTATCTTAAGGAGAACACCTCTAGTGAACTATGGACCCCGGTCCAATATTTACCATTGATACATCTGTTACTATTTACTTTCTGCAAACCACCATTACCTTCCACACCATACAGTTAATCCTTTGTTTTCAGCAAACCGGTGAGATTGACAACCTCACTGTTCGTTGGGGCAAAGTCTTGAGTTTGTGTTGTGCAGGTTTCCAATTGCTAGCAACACCTTTGAGTCGTTTCCTTCCTCCTAATGGTTCGATAACCTTGGTTTCTTACTAAGGGAAAAACTTGCTGAAGTACTCATCATACCTTCCTCTTGGGGTCTCCCAACGAAGCTCTACAGTGATCTGAGCCGCATCAAGCCTTTTTCTGGCACCGTTGCCGGGGAGGCTAAGGACGGCTTCAAAAGTGGAGTCCTTCACAACATTTCTATTTACTTTGTTTTGGTTTTGCTTTGTTTCTTTTGCCTTGTTTTGTTTTCCTCTTTTTATCAAAAACTCCAAAAAAATTAGTTTGGTTTGGTTTGCTTTCTCTTATCAAAGACACAACAAAATTAGTTCCTACTTTAGTTGCTACCATGTCTAGTTTTGGTCCAATCACTGTGTCACCTTTGGAAAGGATCTTTACTTTCAACCAAGAAAGTGAAGAGAGTTTCAAAGAAGCTTGGTCTAGAATCTCTAATTTACAAGGAAAAACTAAGCCTAAGATGTGTCTTAGCCTGGTTATTAATAGTTTCTAACATGGTCTTTCTCTTTGTTATAGATATCCTTTGGATGTTGTAGCTGGGAAAGATATTTTTCGATGTACTGAGAATGAAGCTTTGGATGCCTTAAAGAAGTTGATTATAATTTATAATATGCCTAGCAAGTCTGATTCTTCCTTTATAAACATCTATGCTAGGTTGAACTCTCTTGAGACCCATCAGTTGCTTTGAAAGATTGCTATAACATGCTTAGAGAGCACCATGATTATGTTCCAACAAATTCAGAGCCTTCAAAATGGTTTCCTACAATAAAAGTTGCTATAAACAGTGAAACTTTTGATGCTCGTTGTGATATCATGTCTGAATTTTGTCTTATGCCTAAAGATATCTATGAGTCTTTCAATCTTTGGGGACTTTCTGAAGGAGGAGAAGAAATATATCTTACCAATAATGCAACTTTATTACCCATTGGAATAACTGAAGGTGTGTTTACAAAGATCTCAGGGAAAGTGGTATCTACTGATTATCTTGTTATTGAATGTGTAGGAAAAGGACAAATTACACTTGGAAGATCCCTGCTGAAACACCTTGGAGCAATAATAGATGTGGGAAAAGGAATTATGCATTTTGCTTCTCCAATAAGCAATCATATATTCCCTAAATAGAAGAAGATAGGTAAGAAAGGTAGGAGCAAGAAAGTAGCTCTTAATGCTTCTTTGTTTGAAAATACTTAAATCTTGCTTGTGCCTAACTTAAAGGCGTTAAAGAAAAGTACTTTTTAGGAGATAACCCAATAGTTTTCTTGAGTCTTGGAAGTTATTACTTATGTAGTAACCTCTCTTTATCCTTTTTATTTGATTTTTGTGCCAAGAATAACCTCTAATGAGAAGGAAGTAAGATTTGGAGAGTTGCTGTCCCAAAACAGATTTTATGATCCACTGTAAAGATTCTTGAAAACTATCTATAAGTCGGATTGAGCTGCAATTTTTTAAATAAATCCCCCATGTTGTTAGATAACTTTCGTTAGTTCAACACTTTTTGATTTGAGCAACACAAGGTATTCTAAAAAATCGGTTTCTACCTGTTGGTCTGTTTTGACAGATTTCTGCCATTATTTGCATTTGCTTCTTGTTGATTCCTTTTTGGGTTCTTTTTGGGAAATTGAGATTTTTGAGGGATTTTATATAGTAGCTTGTGTTTTTAGTGAAAGTTTTGTTGTTTTAAAACTAAACCCAAAGGTCTATTATCTTTCGAATACACTAATGTTTCTAATGAAAATTGTGTGAAGTTTTGTATGAAGGAAAATTTTCAGGTGTAGAGAAAGAGTGATGTAATGAGATGAAGAATGGACAAAATCTAAAGCTTGAGGATGCCACCCCGTGTCACCCCAAGAAATATTCAAGAGTTACAAGCGTCAAATCTTAGGGATGCCCAAGGCATCCCCTTCTTCATCAATAAAGATCTTAGGTCTTTTCTAGACACTTTGTTTTTATTGTTTCATACACTATTGTGTTGTTCTTGGAGCGTCTTAGTTTTATTTTTTGGTTTTTGGTTTTCTTAGTTTGCTTTAATAAAGTATTTTGGACCCCCGTTCTCGCTGTGTTGTTTCAAATAAGTTGATTGGTGTTGGAAAGGAGTAGAAAGTTCTTACTTGAATAGTACAAGAGGAGCTTGCTTTGACTGTGGCTTAGAATTTATCATGTCATGCTAGGTGTTGTTTTGACCTTATGCTTAGTTATTATTGTTGTATCATGACTTGTTCAAAAATTAGGATTGCTTAATGTGCCTTGAAGGAATCATGCGTTGTTTTAGCATACAAAAGCATAGTATTGTGGTATTCTCATTTGATGCTTTGTTTGGGTTGACTTGGCACATGCTCACACCATGTTATGACTATGAACAAGTCACCTTAGCCTCTATGATCATTTATTTTTTGACTTTTAGTACCACTTTATGCTTTGATTAGTAATGTTTTGTCGCTCTGCATGATTATGTCCATTATTGGTCTCTTAGTTGGTCGCTCCCAGTATTTTGCTAGCCTCCACTTGTATGCGTAAGCTCTACTCATGCATCCAACTCCCAAGAAACCAAGTTATTCCAAAGTGTCCACTATAAATTCCTATGCATGGTGTGTTACACCATTCCAAGTATATTCTTGTTTTGTCTACCTTCCAATTAAAAATTTATTTTGTTATGTGAAAACTTAGTGATTAAAGCTCTCACAAACTTTATGGCACACTTTATTTTTCTTGCCCCTAAATAAACTTGAACCATTGTGTCATCTATGTTGTATATGCTTGCACTTATACGCTGGAATTAGCAGAACCGTGCTGTCATGGGGAACGTTTTCAACATTGCACTTGTACATTGTACACAGTTGATATCATGCTCTTTTGTTTATGGATGTCGTCGGTGTGAAATAAAATGGGAGCTTGTAAGTCCATGGAGTTATGTGTGTTAGAGAAACGCCTGGGCCGCTAGCCTAAGCCATGCCTAATCATGGTAGAAACTTGCATCATCACCACAGTGAGCAATCTATGAAGCTTTATTCTTATAAAAAAAGAGACATATTGAAAAGAGGAAAGAGAAAAAAGCACCATTTTCCCATGGTAATAAGAAGATTGCTGAGATGCTCATTGTCTGCTTGCCTTGTCATTTTGATTATGGGATAGCTCCTGTATCATGTGCAAGGGGTACCCCGTTGGCGGTTCTCTATGATACACATGTACTTACTATGACATGAACTTACAGTAACTAAAGTTGAGTAGCATGAGGAGCAGCCCTCATATTCAAGGGACATGACATTGCCAACTTATACTTTGTCAAGCATATACTCCATAGTTTGTTCACTGTAACCTTAATCACTTCAAGATGCTTATGATAGGGGCAATAAGAGTTGAAAGCTAACAAGTACCATAATTTTTATAAGCTATTTATGAGACTTGAAATCCCTGCTTCCCTTTTTATGAAGGGCGTTTCTTCCACCATTATATTGAGTCTCCACCTTCTATCCTTAGGCACCAATTAAGAGAGCATAGTTGCCATTCTTAGTTCTATGTGCATTGTCCCAAAACTTATCGATTGATGCATATTGTTGATATTACTTGCTCTTGAACTATTTGTATCTAGTCACTCTTATGAACTTTGAAGGTGTCCTATGCATCTATTTGCTACTCCATGAGGGACAAGCTGAATGCCATTATGCTATGTTTTCTATATGTGAAACAAACAAATGTCTTTCAATGCATTATTATTCATGATTTTTGTTTGTAACATTCATGTTGCATGCATAGTTACTTTGTCTTATTGTTAGAACTTCTTCTTGCATGCTCATGTTTAGAGTTCTTTGATTCCAGGTTTCAATGCTTGCAAATGGTTTGATCTTGATTTTGATGGTGTGTGTCACCTCAAAAATTATTATTTTTATCACTTACCTACTCGAGGACGAGTTGGAGTTAAGCTTGGGGATGCTTGATACGTCAGAAATGTATCTATAATTTTTGATGTTCCATGCTTGTTTAGTATCTACTTTGCTTTGCTTTGTCTACACTTTGAGGTATTTTTATATGTTTTCTGGACTAACCTATTAACAAGATGCCACAGTGCTAGTTGCTTGTTTTCTTCTGTTTTTGGTTCCAGAAAAGATAGAAAATCAATATTCTCGGAATTGGACGGGACAAAAGCCAAAGTCAATATTTTACCGTGGTGAACACGGAGCCAGAAGACGAGACGGAGAAGAGCCACCAGGGGGCACACCCCCTAGCCGCATGGCCAGGCCTGGCCCGCGCCTAGGGGGTGCCGCCACCCTGGGTGCCCCTGCCTCGCCTCTTCGCCAACAAGAAGTCCCAGATACCAAAACCCTAAGTACCCGATCAATATTCCACGAAACGGTTCGTAGCCGCCGCCATTGTCCCTAGATTGGGCGGGAATCTGAAGTTCTTCCCGACACCCTACTGGAGGGGAGATCATCCCGGAGGCCTTCTTCATCACCATGCCAGCCTCCGGTATGAAGCGTGAGTAGTTCCACCTTGGACTACGGGTCCATGTAGTAGATAGTGGTTGTTTCTCCTCCTTTGTGATACCATGTTTAGATCTTGTGAGCTCCGTTCATGATCAAGATCATCTATTTGTAAACATGCATGTTGTGTTTGTGGGGATCCGATGGATATTGAGATTACTATGTTAGATTGATTAATGGTTCTATCTTATTGATTCTATCATGTCTATGTTGTTTGTGATCTTGCATGCTCTCCGTTTCTAGTAGCTATCTTGGCCAAGTAGATGCTAGTGACTCCAAGAGGGAGTATTTATGCTCGATAGTGGGTTCATGCTTCTATTTAATCCGGGGAAGTGACAGAAATATCTAAGGTTGTAGATGTGTTGTTTCTACTAGGGAGAAAATAACGGTCTCTTGTTCATGGAACAAGTGGATTGTTTACCTTACACACTTTGCTTAAAGCAGTTATCCGTTGCTTGCAACTTAATACTGGAGGGGGTTCGGATGATAACCTGAAGGTGGATTACTAGTCATAGATGAAGTTGGATGGCGGTCTATGTATCTTGTTGTATTGCCCAATCAAATCTCATAGGATCATGAATGTCTAGTATTGCATTGTTATGCCTTGCTCTGTCCTGTCAGTTGCCCTGCTGTAATTTGTTTACCCAGCATGCCATATTGTTTATCTTAAGGAGAACACCTCTAGTGAACTATGGACCCCGGTCCAATCTTTACCGTTGATACATCTGTTACTGTTTACTTTTTGCAAACCACCATTACCTTCCACACCATACAGTTAATCCTTTGTTTTCAGCAAACCGGTGAGATTGACAACCTCACTGTTCGTTGGGGCAAAGTCTTGAGTTTGTGTTGTGCAGGTTTCCAGTTGCTAGCAACACCTTTGAGTCGTTCCTTCCTCCTAGTGGTTCGATAACCTTGGTTTCTTACTGAGGGAAAAACTTGCTGCTGTACTCATCATACCTTCCTCTTGGGGTCTCCCAACGAAGCTCTATAGTGATCTGAGCCGCATCAATGGTTCAAGTTTATTAGGGCAATAAAATAAAGTGTGCCATCAAGTTTGTGAGAGCTTTAATCACTATTTTTTCACATAAAAAGTGACTTTTTAATTGGAAGGTAGGTAAAAGAAGAATATACTTGGAATAGTGTAACACACCATGCATAGGAATTTATAGTGAACACTTTGGAATAACTTGGTTTCTTGGGAGTTGGATGCATGAGTAGAGCTTACTCAATACAAGTGAAGGCTAGCAAAAGACTGGGAGCGACCAACTAAGAGAGCAATAATGTCCATAATCATGCAGAGCGACAAAACATTACTAATCAAAGCATAAAGTGGTACCACAAGTCAAAAACTAAATGATCATAGAGGCTATGGTGAGTGGTTCATAGTCATAACATGGTGTGAGCATGTTCCAAGTCAACCCAAACAAAGCATCAAAGGAGAATACCAAAATATTATGCTTTTGTATGCTAAAACAACGCATGATTCTTTCAAGGCACATTAATTAATCCCAATTGTTTGAAACAACATCGAACATGGCATGATAAGGTCTAGGCCACAGTTAAAACAAACTCATTTTGTACCCCTTATAAGCATGAAGCTTCCTACTCTTTTCCAACCCAATCACCTTATTTGAAACAACACAGCGAAAACGGGGGTCCAACCACTTTATTCAAGCAAACTAAGCAATCAAAAACCAAAAATGAAAACTAAGACGCTCTAAGAACAACACAACAGTGCATGAAACAATAAAAATGAAGTGTCTAGAAAGACCCGAGATTGTTATTGATGAAGAAGGGGATGCCTTGGGCATCCCCAAGCTTTGACACTTGTACCTCTTGAATATTTCTTAGGGTGACACGGGGTGGCATCCCCAAACTTGAGCTTTTGTCCGTTCTTCATCTCATTACATCATTCTTTCCTTACACATGAAAATTTTCCTTCATACAAAACTTCACACAATCTTCATTAGCAACATTAGTGCATTCAAAAGATAATAGACCTTTGGGTTTAGTTTCAAAACAGCAAAACTTTCACTAAAGACACAAGCTACTGTAGCCATTCCCTCAAAAAGCTGTATAGTGATCTAAGCCGCATCAATGGTTCAAGTTTATTTAGGGGCAAGAAAAATAAAGTGTTCCATAAAGTTTGTGAGAGCTTTAATCACTAAGTTTTCACATAACAAAATAACTTTTTAATTGGAAGGTACACAAAACAAGAATACACTTGGAATGGTGTAACACACCATGCATAGGAATTTATAGTGGACACTTTGGAATAACTTGGTTTCTTGGGAGTTAGATGCATGAGTAGAGCTTACTCATACAAGTGGAGGCTAGCAAAATACTGGGAGCGACCAACTAAGAGACCAATAATGGACATAATCATGGAGAGCGACAAAACATTACTAATCAAAGCATAAAGTGGTACTACAAGTAAAACACTAAATGATCATAGAGGATAAGGTGACTTGTTCATAGTCATAACATGGTGTGAGCATGTGCCAAGTCAACCCAAACAAAGCATCAAATGAGAATACCACAATACTATGCTTTTGTATGCTAAAACAACGCATGATTCCTTCATGGCACATTAAGCAATCCTAATTGTTTGAACAAGTCATGATACAGAAATAATCACTAACCATAAGGTCAAAACAACACCTAGCATGACATGATAAATTCTAAGTCACAGTCAAAGCAAGCTCCTCTTGTACTATTCAAGTAAGAACTTTCTACTCCTTTCCAACACCAATCAACTTATTTGAAACAACACAGCGAGAATGGGGGTCCAAACTACTTTATTCAAGCAAACTAAGCAAACCAAAAACCAAGAACGAAAACTAAGACGCTCCAAGAACAACACAATAGTGCATGAAACAATAAAAACAAAGTGTCTAGAAAAGAACTGAGATCTTTATTGATGAAGAAGGGGATGCCTTGGGCATCCCTAAGATTTGACACTTGTACCTCTTGAATATTTATTGGGGTGACACGGGGTGGCATCTCCAAGCTTGAGATTTTGTCCATTCTTCATCTCATTACATCATTCTTTCTCTACACCTGAAAATTTTCCTTCATACAGAACTTCACACAATTTTCATTAGCAACATTAGTGTATTCAAAAGATAATAGACCTTTGGGTTTAGTTTTAAAACAGAAAAACTTTCACTAAAAACACAAGCTACTATATCAAATCCCTCAAAAATCTCAATTTCCCAAAAAGAACCCAAAAAGGAATCAACAAGAAGCAAATGCAAATAATGGCAGAAATCTGTCAAAACAGACCAACGGGTAGAAACCGATTTTTTAGAATACCTTGTGTTCCTCAAATAAAAAAGTGTTGAACTAACGAAAGTTATCTAACAACCTGGGGGATTTATTCAAAACATTACAGCTCAATCTGACATACATAGATTTTTCAATTATTTTTACAGTGGAGCACAAAAATCTGTTTCGGGACAGCAACTCTCCAAATCTTACTTCCCTCTCATTAGAGGTTATTCTTGGCACAAAAATCAAATAAAAAGGATAAGGAGATGTTATTACTGAAGTAATAACTTCCAATACTCAATAAAACTATTGGGTTATCCTAAAAAGTACTTTTCTTTAACGCCTTTAAGTTAGGCACAAGAAGCAAGATTCAAGTATTTTCAAATCAAGAAGTATTAAGAGCAACTTTTGTTTTAATAGGAGATGCAAAATGTATTCAATACTTTTCTTGAATGGGAATTGATATTTAATGGTGATTTTCTTCAGTTGAAAAGCTTCCATGGGAAGATTTGTTTTGGTTTCATAGCCATGAACACAAGTGTTTATGGTTGACCCCACTTAATCATTACTCATCTTTCCAATCACTTTCCTTTTTAAAAACTTTTTAGGTAACAAGTACAACTAACTTTTTTTTGTAATTCACAATCCCTATCCATACTAAGATAGAGATCAACTTAAAACTGATAGTAAAAACTACTTAGAGATAAAGCAAACAAGTGCACACAAGAATATTCACCCACACCCTATTGCTCCCCGACAACGGCGCCAGAAAAGGTCTTAATATCCCACAAGTATAGGGAATTGTGTGTAGCTTTTTCGATAAGTAAGAGTGTCGATGTAACATCCCAAAAATGTTGAACAATTATTATCAATTTCCAATCACCAAAATTAGGGCTAACAAAAACTTTTGTTAATTCAAATCATTATGAATGCATGTGTGTATGTGATGATTGCATGAATGAATGAATGGACTTGTGAGATTGATCTAAATAGCAAGGCATGGATTAAAGATGAAAACAGCATCATCTAAAACATGCCAAGCAGAAACAAATCAAGAGAAAAACAAAAACAAATCAAATAAGCAAATGGTTATTTTTGCCAATCTTGCTCACTAGACCATTTTGAGTGTTTCTAGTCCAAGATTTCAAACAGAAAATTTTCCATTTATTTTCACCCCTTGAAAGACCAAGTAAAAGTGAATCAAAGCCCACCTTACAAACTTACAAAAAAAATTGGCAACTTGATTTAAATCACATTTCAAAATTGAATCTTTATCATATGTGAAGATCCCACTTTTTCAAAACCCCACCAAACCAGTGCACCTTGATCAATCCAACTAACCAGAGACTCCCTAGTATGTAACTAGCACACCCACAAAGTTTGAATCAAAAATTCAAATTTGAATCTCTTTCGGCCATTTCATCAAACACCTTGTAATCAGCAAACAAACAAACATCAAACACTATTAGGAGCAGTGATTTTGGCCAACCTTGTTCCCTCTCTAGCTCACTCTACACTCTCAGTAGATGATCTAGCTCAATTAACAAGCTTTAGCCTCACTGTGAGCGAGCCTTAGCCATCAATGGTGACCATGCCGAGCCTAACTTGCCACCCTCATGTCGCTAGCAAGCTAGGAGAAGCACTAGCCTCGCCAACCTTGTCTGGGACACTCTCCACCGTCCACCGCCACCCCCTGTCCAAGCCTCGAGCACTGCCAGCCCCTGGACCACACATCCCGAGCATGCTAAGCCTCTCTGTGTGCGAGCCGAGAGCACGCCAGACCGTCAACCGCGACACACGCCCACAGACCGCGTGCCGCCCTCGCCGCTTCCAAGCAGGATCGCCAGCACCCCAGCAACACCGCAAACATGCCCGTTCGCCATTGCGCGGACCGTAGCTATTGTGCGCCATTAAAATTGCCCTCCGACCCGCCCAGAGCACAGCGACGTTCCGACCATTCTGCACCGCCCCACGCCTCGCCATCAAGCCATTGAGCTTCGCCAGGGAGCACAACACCGCCCCCTATCATCGCCCATGGCATTAGATCGCTGTGCCAACGACCACGACAAGCTCAGCCCATGTCCGTCGGTCCCCTTCAGGCACTATAAAAGGAGGCCACCCCCATTCGATTTCATCACACCATCTCACTCCCCACCTCTCACTGATCACACCCACTCATCCCCGGAGCAAGGCGAGCACCAGGTAGATGGAATTTCGCCGGAGCTTGCCGCTGCTAGAGGAGAAGAGTGTCATCGATTGGAGCCGTCCCAAGAGGAGCCACCAGTACCAGGAGGATCACCATCGTCGACCTCATCGTTTGCCCCCATTGCTGACCATCGCCGGAGCCCCGGTGAGCCCCCGCTGACCCCCACTCGCCGCGCTAGCGTTCTACCTCGCCGCGTCCTGTTCAGGCGTGGACGATGAACCACAGTCGTAGGATTAGAGTTAGATCGCATGGCCCTAATCCCCCCATACCGCTTCACCACCCTCTGTCTCACTACCGAGTGGGGTCGTTCACTTAACCAGCCCCCGCCCGCGCTATGCGTAGTGGGCCGGCCCAGTTAAACCTCCCGCGTGACCCAGTAATTCAAATTTAGATTTATTCTTTTAGTTTCAAACTCAGTTCTGTATCTAGATTCAAAAATCAACCCAGCTCGATTCACTAAACCAAAATGCATGAAACCAATTTTGTTAGAAAGGTACTGGAATGCTTAATCCAAGCCCATTGGATTCAAACCATTTGAATTTGTAGATCACCTCTAGTAGAAATAACAAGGCAGAAGCTTTTCTGCATTCAAACATTTTTCAAAATTCAACCACAAAAGCTTTTGAGTTGATTCCAACTCTCATAAATCACATTTAACAAGACATTTCTGAATATATAAAAATATATAGGTTTACTTGCAGAAATAATGATCAAGTAATAAAAGAATGCCTCATAGGCATTTCTAGTCACTTTATTTAATTATAATAAAAAGGTTAAACCTTATTAAATTGTGACACCACTTTAAATCACATTCCCATGTACTGAAATATGTGGTGATGACATGTGTTAACATGATCCCATGTTTTGGTTGGAGAATATTAAATCTTAAGTAGTTTTTCAATAAGTAGAAATTACTTTTATAAAATAAAAGACATAAAACTATATGCCTTAATGGTTGTAATGCTTGTGATGATCCTATATCATCTAGTGAAAACCTTGGTGTGATAAATAGAAATAGTTAAGTATTGTGTGGTGATTGTGTACCTCGTATTTATTTATAGACGCTAGTATCGACCAAGGATACGAGGAGGAAGGAGGATACTACGAGGAAGAAGCCGAGGAGAACTTCAACCACTGCTCTGCACAAGGCAAGCTATTAACTAAGCAAGCTAACACTTGCAACTATGAAAGTTAAATTGTTGGAGATATGCCCTAGAGGCAATAATAAATATAGTTATTATTATATCTTTGTGTTTATCATAAATGTTTACATTCATGCTATAATAGTATTAACAAGGAAACATTAATACTTGTGTGATTTGTAAACTAAAATAGAGTCCATAGTAAAGCCTCTTTATAATACTAGCTTGTTGGTTAATAAATGATTGTGGTTTCCCTATAATGAACATTGAGATGTTATTAACAACAAGGTCATATCGTTAGGAGAATGATATGATGGACATACTCCTATAGATAAGCGTAGCATAAAGATCAAGTCATTTTAATAGTTCAATTGCTATATGCTTTCTGATACATACTAACCTAATTCCTTCGACCATGAGATCATGCATATCACCATCACCGAAAGGATGCTTTGATGACATCAAACACCACACCGTAACTGGGTGGCTATAAAGGTGGCATTGAGTGTTCGGAAAGTATGGGTTGAGACACATGGATCAAGAGTGGGATTTGTCCATCCATATGACGGATAGATATACTCTAGGCCCTCTCGGTGAAATTTCATCCAATTGTCTTGCAAGCATGTGACTGGCTCACAAGGGATCACATATCACGGGAACGAGAAAAGAGTACTTATCAGTAACGAGGTTGAACTAGGTATGCAGAGATACCGACGATCAAAACCTCGGATAAGTAAACTATCGTGAGACAAAGGGAAATTGGTATCGTATGTAAGTGCTTCATTCGATCGCAAAGTAATCGTAGAAATATGTGGGAACCATATGAATTTCCAGATTCCTCTATTGGTTATTGATCGGAGAAGTGTCTCGATCATGTCCGCATAATTCACGAACCGTAGGGAGACACACGTAAGGATTCGATGTTGTTGAATAGTTATGGAATGATGAGTAAGAGACCGAATGTTGTTCGGAGTCTCGGATGGGATCCGGGATATCACGAGGAGATCCGGAATGGTCCGGAGAATAAGATTCATATAAGGAAAGTCCTATTTCGGGGTTGGAGAATGGTTCCGGTGTTTTCATCAGGAATGTTCTAGAAGGTTCCGGAATGTCCGGCACTCCGGAGGGGAAGGGTACATGAATGTGTCATAACAAGTTGGAATGGTTGCATCATATACTAGGTGTCATCACTGAGCAAAATAAAGGGATAAATCAAATCCTAGTTTGAAAAGTCAAACGCCAATTTGAAAAGTCAAACGGCAAGTTTGCTTGGTGGAGGGAGAGTAGGAAACCTACTTGGGGAGGAAGTCCCTCTCCCTCCATCGCCGGCCTTGGAAGCCGAGTTGGGGAGGGACTCCCCTCCCCTTGGCCGGTGCCCTCCACCTATATAAGGAGGGGCAGGGCTGCCCCTCCAAACACACACCTTACACCCTCTAAACCCTAGCCCTAAGCCGCCGACGCCACCACCTCCTGCTGCTGCCGTCGACTTGGGCTTCCCCAAGCCCTATCCGCCGGCCTATCCCTCTCTCCTTGGTGTGTCTAAACCCTAGATCAGCGAGGCCTCTCTCATAGTCCACCATACTCGCTCCGGCTTAAGGCGAAGCCCTGCGAGATCTCCCCTCTACTTCCGGTACCACGCTGTTGTGCTGCCGGAACCGCGAGGAGAGTGCTACAACCTCCGCTGCCTGTTGGAACAAGGGAGAGGAAGGTATTCATCGAGTACCGAACGTGTGACCGACTGCGGGAGCGCTGCTGGAACGCAGCGCCGGAAGGATCGTCTACACGATCTTGAGATCGGCAAGAGTACGACTACATCACCCGCGAGAATCCGCTCTCGTTAAACACTTTGGAATCTTCGAGGGTGAGTTATTCCATCAACTCGTTGCTACAATCTAGTAGATAGATCTTGGCTTGTTTGTTTGTATGCGGTAGAAATTTTTTGTTTTCCATGCTACGAACCCCTACAGTGGTATCAGAGCCGTGTCTATATGTAGATCTGTTGCACGAGTAGAACACAATGGTCATTGTGGGCGGTGGTGTTTTTATTATCAATTGCTTCTTGTGTACTTTGCATCTTGCGGTATGATGGGATGAAGCAGCCCGGGCTAACCTTACATGACATCGTTTATGAGACTTGCTCCACGCTCAACATGCAACTTGTATTGCATAAGTGGCTTTGCGGGTGTCTGTCTCTCCCATTATAGTATAGATCCAATTTACAACGGGCACTTGATAGTTCAAACATCAACGTTGTGGTTCTTGTTCGTAAGTTAGATCGACAGTTATTGAAAGCCCCACACCACGTAAAATATGCAAAGAAATTAGAGGCGTCTAACTTTGTTTTGCAGGGGTGTGCTGTGATGTGATATGGCCATGATTGTGATTATATTTGATGTATGCAATGTTCCTTATTGTAAGTTGGCAACCGGCAGGAGCCATATGGTTATCTTTAATTTCCGTTAAGACCCGCGTGTCTATTCAAAGTAGTTGTAATAGTTGAAGCTGGTGGACGACAACCATGGAGTAGCGTCATTGACCTTGATGCAATGCCGGTGATGATGGAGATCATGTTCATGCTTGAAGATGGAGATCGGAAGCACAAAGAAGAAAGGCCATATCATATCACATATTATGAATTGCATGTGATGTTAATACTTTATGCATCTTGTATTGCTTAGTTAACGATGGTAGCATTATAAGATGATCCCTCATGCACATGAATTTCAAGTTCTAAAGTGTTCATCCTTAGTAAGCACCGTTGCTAAAGCTTGTTGTTTCGAAGCACCACGTGATGATCGGGTGTGTTAGATTCTGCAAGTGCATACAACGTGAGCAAGCCATATTTGCTCATGCGGAAGCTAAGGTTTGATCTTGACGAGCCTAGCATGTACAGACATGGTCTCGGAACACGGATCACCGAAAGGTAAAGCATGAATCATATAGGAGATATGATGAACATGTCGATTGTTCGCCATTGAAACTACATCAACTCTCGTGATGATCGGTTTTGATGTGGTGGATTTGGTTCGTGTGATCACTAAAACAATGTGAGAGATATTGTTTTGAGTGGGAGTTCACCTAGATTAATTTAACTATTAATTAGAACTCAATTTGTCATAAACTTAGTCTAAACTATTGCAAATATGTTGTAGATCAATGGCGGCCCCTACCATCAATTTTAATGCGTTCCTAGAGAAAGAAAAGTTGAAAAACAATGGAAGCAACTTCGCGGATTGGTTCCGCAATTTGAGGATTGTCCTCAATGCTGGTAATTTGACCTATGTGCTTGATGCACCGCTGGGTGACCTGCCTGCAGCTGATGATACCGATGAAGTAAAGAATGTTTATCTCGCTCGGAAAAATCAGTACTCTACAGTTCAGTGTGCTATCTTGTATGGTTTAGAATCGGAGCTTCAGAAAAGGTTTGATAACTCAACCTGATATTTGAGACTCGTGTGGCAATTGAGAGCTATGAGGCTTCTGAAAAGTTCTTTAACTGCAAGATGGAAGAGGGCAGCTCCCTCAGTGAGCATGTGCTTAAGATGTCTGGGCACGCAAATAAACTCCAAAGCTTGGGTATAGTGATTCCTAATGTTTTGGGGATTTACCGTGTCCTCCAATCACTACCACCAAGTTACAATAACTTTGTGATGAACTACAATATGCAAAACATGAACAAGCAGTTGCCAGAACTCTTCGCCATGTTAAAATCGGCAGAAGTGGAGATCAAGAAAGAGCACCGAGTGTTGATGGTCAATAAGACCACCAAATTCAAGAAAGGCAAGTCTAAGCAAAAGCGACACTTCAAGAAGGGTGGTAAGAAAGTTACCGCACCGACGAAGAAGACCAAGGCTGGACCTAAGCCTGATACTGAGTGTTTTTACTGCAAGGGAGAAGGTCACTGGAAGCGGAATTGCCCAAAGTACTTGGTGGATTTGAAGAACGGCAACATCAAGAAGAAAGGTATATCTGATATACATGTTATTGATGTGTATCTCACTAGTACTCGTAGTAGTGCCTGGGTATTTGATACTGGTTCGGTTGCTCATATTTGTAACTCGAAACAGGTGCTGCAGAATAAACGGAAGCTAGCGAAGAACGAGGTGACGATGCACGTTGGGAACGGATCAAAGGTTGATGTGATCGCGGTCGGCACGCTTCCTCTTCATCTACCATCAGGATTAGTCTTATACTTAAATAATTGTTATCTGGTGCCTGCGTTAAGCATGAACATTATATTGGGATCTTGTTTATTGCGAGACGGTTACTTGTTTAAGTCCGAGAATAATGGTTGTTCGATTTATATGAGTAATATGTTTTATGCACATGAACCATTGATAGATGGTCTATTCTTATTGAATCTCGATAGTGGAAATACACATATTAATAACATTGAAGCTAAACGTTTGAAATCGAGCGATAACTTGACCTATATGTGGCACTGTCGTCTTGGTCACATTGGAGTGAAGCGTATGAAGAAACTCCATTCCGATGGACTTCTTGAATCACTTGATTTCGAATCACTTGAAAGATGTGAAGCATGTCTGATGGGTAAAATGACTAAGACTCCATTTTCTGGTATGATGGAGCGAGCTACGGACTTATTGGAAATCATACATACCGATGTGTGTGGTCCAATGACTGTAGCATCGCGCGGTGGTTATCGTTATGTTCTTACCTTCACGGATGACTTGAGTAGATATGGGTATATCTATTTCATGAAACATAAGTCCGAAACTTTCGAGAAGTTTAAGGAATTTCAAAGTGAGGTGGAGAATCAACATAACAAGAAGATTAAATTTCTACGTTCTGATCGTGGAGGTGAATATCTAAGTTACGAGTTTGGCGAGCATTTGAAGAAATGAGGAATACTTTCACAATTGACACCGCCGGAAACACCACAGCGTAATGGTGTGTCCGAACGTCGTAATCGAACTCTCTTAGATACGGTTCATTCTATGATGTCACTTACAGATTTACCGCTATCATTTTTGGGTTATGCATTAGAAACAGCCGCATTCACTTTAAATAGGGCACCATCTAAATCCGTTGAAACGACACCGTATGAATTATGGTTTGGGAAGAAACCTAAATTGTCGTTCCTTAAAGTTTGGGGTTGCGAAGCCTATGTAAAGAAGTTACAGCCGGACAAGCTTGAACCCAAAGCGGAAAAATGCGTCTTCATAGGATACCCAAAGGAAACTATTGGGTATACCTTCTATCATAGATCCGAAGGCAAAATCTTCGTTGCCAAGAATGGATCCTTTCTAGAGAAGGAATTTTTCTTGAAAGAAGTGACTGGAAGGAAAGTAGAACTCGACGAGGTTGTCGAACCTTCTCTCGAACTTGCGAGTAGCGCAGCACCGGAAGAAGTTCTTGTGGTGCCTGCCCCAATAAGAGAGGAAGCTAATGATGATGATCATGAAACTTCGGTTGTAGTTGCTACAGAACCTCGCAGGTCAACGAGAACTCGTACCACTCCTGATTGGTATGATCCCATTATGAATGTCATGTTGGTGGACAACACCGATGATGTTGGAATTATGCCCTAGAGGCAATAATAAAGATGTTATTATTATTATTCTTGTTCATGATAATGTTTATATTCCATGCTAGAATTGTATTAAGCGGAAACTTTAATACTTGTGTGGTTTGTGAACAACACCGTGTCCCTAGTACGCCTCTATGGACTAGCTCATTGATTAATGATGGTTAAGGTCTCCTAATCATGGACATGAGTTGTCGATTAATAATGAGATCATATCATTGGGAGAATGATATGATGGACAGACCCAAACTAAGCGAAGCAATTAGATCGTGTCATCGTGTTCATCTTTGCGAAGCTTTTCTTATGTCAAATATTGTATTCCTTAGACCATGAGATAATACAACTCCCTGGTATCGGAAGAAAGCTTTGAGGTCATCAAACGTCATCCTATGAGAGGGTGATCATAAAGGTGTCTCTCAGGTGATCGGAAAGTATCTGTTGGGTTGTATGTATCGAGATGGGATTTGTCCCTCCCAAGTCAGAGAGATATACTTCGGGCCCACTCGGTAATCGATATCAACACCACTCGCAAGCATGTGGTTCAGGAGTTAATCACAAAGTGATATCGGATTACGGAACGAGTAAAGTACTTGCTGTGAACAAGATTGAACTAGGTATGACGGTACCGACGAGCAAATCTCGGGCAAGTAAAATATCGCGAGACGAAGGGAATATATATGGGATTGATTGAATCCTAGCATCGTGGTTCATCCGATATGATCATCGATGAATGTGTGGGATTCAATATGGGTTTCCAGACCCCGCTGTTGATTATTGATAGAAGATCATGTCTGCATGTTCTCGAACCCGAAGGGTCACACACTTAACGTGTCTCGACGCTAGGATAGATTGGATAATTGGTTTATGAGTTTTTGTTCGGAGTCTCGGATGGAATCCGGTACATCACGAGAGGTTCCGGAGTGGTCCGGAGAATAAGATTCATATAAGGCAGTGCAGTTTTTGGAGTTCGGAATTGTTCCGGGTTAATCGGTATTGTACCGGAAGCTTCTAGAACCTTCCGGAAGGGGACCAACGTGGCCCCACCTTCCGGGAGGGGGCATGGGCCTATGAGGGAGTGCCCTGGCCGCATTGGGCCAGGGGAACAAGGCCCCATAGGGCCCAGCCGGCCAAGAAGGGATAAACCCTAATTGGACCTTCTAGAAGGGGGGGGGGGTTCCTTGCCCCCCACTCTTCCTCCTTGGCCGCCGGTTTTGGACTTGGGGGAGGGGCTAGGGCTGCCTACCACCCCTCTATATAAAGAGGGCTGGATGCCAGTTTCTCTCACTATAGTTGTCATGGGATTTACACCAGAGTTTGGCAACCATAATATCACCGTTGTGGCTTTCCGTAGGTAAGAATCGTTCTTAGCTTGCTACTCCCATAAGCCACGTAAAACACGCAACAACAAAGTAGAGGCGTCTAACTTGTTTTTGCAGGGAGTGTTTTCTGTGATATGGTATGGCCCAAGATGTGATGTGTATGTTGTATGCAATGATCATGTTTTGTAATATTTCACGACTTGCATGTCGATGAGTACACAACCGGCAGGATCCATATGGTTGTCTTTATAATTGTGTATGACCTGTGTGTCAACTTCTTATACGCCATGTAATAGTTTCACTTTATCGCTAAGTAGTTAGCAATAGTTGTAGTTGCTATTCGTGGTGGAGGCAATCATGGTGGAGTGATGGAGATCATGCCGGCACACACAAGATGGAGATCATTGCGCGAAGATTGGCTATACCATGTCACATAAAGTTATATGCATGTGATGTTTATCCTTTTATGTATCTTATTATGCTTAGATCGCGATGGTAGCATTATAAGATGATTCCTCACTTAAAGATCAAGATAAAACTGTGTTCTCCCCATGCATGCACCGTTGCGAAAGTTCGTCGTGTCCAAGCATCACGTGATGATCGGGTGCTATAGACTCTACGTTCACATACAACGGGTGCAAGCCAGTTTTGCACACGCGGAAATACTTGGGTTTAACTTGACGAGCCTAGCATGTACAGACATGGCCTCGGAACACATGAACCGAAAGGTTAAACATGAGTCATATGAATGATATGATCGACACTTCATTGTCCACCATTGAAGCCACATCTCTTCTCGTGAAGATCGGATTAGGTGTGGTGAATTTGGATCGTGTTCACTAAACAACTTGAGGGATGTTGAATTTAGTGGGAGTTCATCTAGTAATTTGATTAAAAGTTGAACTAGTTATCATGCACATAGTCTAATTTGTACTTGCAAATATTGTAGATCAAATGGCTAAGTCCAACTTCAACTTCAACGTTCTTGCTGAGAAGGAAAAGCTTAGAAACAATGGGTCTAACTTCACCAATTGGTTCCACAATCTGAGAATCATTCTCTCTAGCGGTCAAAAGGACTATGTCCTTGAGAGTGCGTTAGGTGACGCCCCTGCTGCTACTGCGCCGGCTGATGAGAAAGCTGTCTATCAGTCGCGCAAAGATGATTATGGTGTGATTAAGAGCACCATGTTGTTTGCTATGGAATCGGACCTTCAAAATCGTTTTGAAGACTATCCCGGGCCCTTTGAGATTCTCGAGGAGCTGAAAACCATGTTTCAGACTCAGGCCCGTTCTGAGAGATATGAGATCTCTGAGAAGTTCTTTAACTGCAAGATGGAGGAAGGGAGTTCCGTTAGTGAGCACGCCATTAAGATGTCGGGCTACACTCAACGCCTTGAGCAACTGGACTGCAAGATTCCAGAGGAGCTCAAGATTGACAGGGTTCTGCAATCACTCTGTCACATCCCAAGATTTTCCAAATCTTGTAATGTGAAAAATAAATGAATAAAATAAAACTTTGCTGATTTTCAGGGTGAAAAGAAACTTTTTGAATCCAATTGGAAACCTCCAAACCTATTTCGATCAAATAAAATCCTAAAGGAATTTTAAAAAGATAAATAAACAATAAACTTAAAAATATTTAAAATTACTATTTTTGAATCTTTTAATAAAAGATTTGGTTCTCAAAAGAAAAGGTAGATTTATAAATAAGGATTATTTTATAGAGCCAAATTAAACCTTGGCCAAGATTTTGAAATAAAATGTTTTGTTTTGATAAAAATAGTAAAGGTTTATTTAAATAAAATAATAAGGATTTAATATCCAATTTTATTTAAGTAAAGGCTTTTCCCATTTTAAATAAACACTAAAACTTATTTATTTATTTTAAATAAGTTTTCCAAGTATTTTATATTCTCAAATAAAACCTACTGAAGTGTTTTGGTGTTATTTTAGATTTCAAAATAAAGATTTTAATAAAACAAATCCTATTTGATTTAATTATTAATGGACCCTAAAATAAAAATGTTATTTTATTTTAAACAAGTTTTCCAAGTATCTTATATTTTCAAATAAAACCTACTGATTTGGTTTTGATAATATTTAGTTTTCAAATGGAGATTTTATTAAATAAATCAAAACCTATTTGAATTAATAATCAAGGTCTATTTTATTTAATTATTAAATAGATCCTAAAAAGAATAAAATTATTTTGGTCTTTGGACTTTGTTTGTGTTGTTAAACAGAACTAAAAATTCTACAAAGTTTTGGTGGTGAATTTGATTTGAAATTGATGTTTGAAAATATTATTAAAACCTATTTTGATTTAAAACTAGGGCCTTTTTGAATAAATAAAAGACCCCCAAAAATGAATAAGGTTTTATTCAAAATTGACTTCAGAATGTTTTGCAAAACAAAATTTAAACCTACACCAATTTTGGTTGTGGTTTGAATTCATTTGGTGTTTGATTTAATTGTTTGAAAACCAATACAGAAATTCAAAAGGAAAGAGATTCTGTACAAAAAAAGAAACATTTTATTCAAAAGCAGCCCAGCAAGGCCCAACTCGCAGCCCACCTTTCTTTCCCCTCAGCGAAACGTTTTTCACTCGAACACGCACCCATACAGACGATGACAAGTGGACCCATTCCCCTCTCTCTCTCCCTCACTGCCAGATAGACCCCACCGCCACGTATCCATCGTCTTCACCCGCCGATGACCTTGCCCCTCTCCTCGCCGCCGTTTCTGGCCGGAAATCAATCCGTTAAATTCGCTCTAAATGCTGGAGTAAACCCCGCCCTGATCACGCACACTTAAACCCCTGCTCCTCCTCTCCGTTTGCCCCCAGGAACCACCCACTCTCTGCCCCCGGCCGCTCCCATTGTTGCTCGCACCACCGCGGTCTCCGACGAGCCTTTGCTCCAATTCCGGCCACACCCCGCCGCCTCTCGCCTCCCACTGAACACGAGCTTGCTCCTCACCTCCTGGTGCATCTCCCCGTGCCACTGGTTCGCCCGCGAGTGCCCCGTAACATCGGATTCGTCAACCTTAACTCGCCACCACCGTCTGCCGTTTCGCCGACGAGGATTCCTGGTAAGCTCGGACCGCCCCGAAGTTATTCAGTGATACTCACATGATCCCTGGAACCATGCGTGTCTAACGCACCCGCTACTTTACTTCGGCATTCCCTGTAGCCTCGCCCACAACGACGACCAGAGCGTGCCCGACGCCGAGCGAACTCCAGCGAGCGATTCAGGACTACCCTGTGCGCCCCTCATCGAACCAACAACACGTTGAGCTTCCCCAAGCTTCGGCGAACACGGTGAGCCTTCTCCTTCTCTCTCTTGCATCCAGTATCACCGGCGACAACCTCGTCTGAGCGCTGCCGCCAGAGCGCCGCCGCCAGCGCTGCTGAGTATTGGTCAGAGTAGTTAGGACCGTTGGATTTGGATCTGACGATTAGGATAGAAAGTAAGCGAATGGGTACGCACGCTTCTGAGCCGTATGATTCCACTTAAATCCTATGGTCTGTGTTAGTCGATCCACCCGAACCGGTATCGACCAGTAGTTGAGCGCCGCGTGTCACTAGTTCTGTTTAAAAGAAATTTTGAATCTAATTTAGATGCAGATTTGAAACTCTTGTAACTTTTGATCCACACGTCCAAAAATTACAAACTTTATATCAATGGAATCAGTGGAACAAGCCCTAGCCAACCATGCAATTTGTTTAGTAAAAAGCTTCTGGTAAAATGTTTGTTTTTGCAGAAACATTTGTATGCTTGTTTAGATTGTAAAAATTATTCTAAAATGATTTTGGGGATAAAATCTTTGGAAATTGGTTTGTTTTGAACCTACTAACCATAGGAAACACTTTGTGGATTAAAAAATGTATTTGGTGATGCAAAAGAATGATTCTTGGATTTAAAACCAATTCTAGTCAAATAAAAATATGGTTTATTCATTAAAAATGGTTTTGGAAGAAAACCTTTGGGAAATGTTTTGTTTTAAACTCTCTGACCCTAAACACAAAGTTTTATGGTGTGAAAACATATTTTGTGAACCCTATAGATTAATGCCTTAGTAAAAACATTTTTACACCACATAAAATGACACCTTGTTTTGGAAATGGTTTTTGAAGTGAAATCTTTTACAAATGACTTTGCCACTTTACAAAATGACCATTAGGTGTTTTCAAATGTTTATGACCCATTAGGAACCACTTTTCAAACAAAACCAAAGCTTGGCATGCTTGCATGCACTACTTTGACTTTATCATTTTATGTGATTGATTTGCTTGAATGGTAGATTGAAATATTGTTTGCTTGATTGATTTGTAGTGACTTGAAGTGTGTGAACATTGCAAAGGTCAAGGAGTGAACCTATACTCTACCAAAAAGGCAAGTGATGCTTCATACTTTTGTCCCATTACTTTCACTATGCATTAGTGATTTTTCTAAGAAAAACTTGCATGGAATTTTTGCTAAGTATAAACCTTGCTATAGGAAAACCTAGTAGATGAAACCTTAGTAGAAATTTTCCTAAGTTAAGATTCCTACTACTATCAAGCTTAGCTTAGCTAATAGAAAACAAGGGTGGATTATACATTCATACTATGGAAAAATTTCTAAGTCTGAGGACTTTTGTTTTTGTTTAATAAAACAACTAAATTAATGAATCACCTGGGTGGAATGGTAATTGCTTGGTGGTTTTTGGTTGAGTGGTTCACAAGGCCCATGTTTATGGTTGACCTTGTGTATCTCACTTGTGGATGGCCTTTGTTTCTTGATATTACATCTTAACTGTGGATGCTAGCTATTGATCCAGGGACTAGCATTGTAAACACAGGGGACTCTACCTTATTAAAGGTTGGGAACCTTACACACTCCCTCCCAGCTACAAAAGTTTTGTAGTGACTCACAATCAGATTGGTTCCACTGATACGATCACCGAGCTCTACGCAAAGCTGAAGGCTGCGGAGGTGGACATCAAAAAGGATAATCATGTGTTGATGGTCAACAAGCCCCCCACCTTCAAGAAAGGTAAGGGTGCAAAGAAGCCCTTCAAGAAAGGCGGCGGCAAGCGCATTGCCCCTGCTGAGAAGAAGCTCAAGTCTGGTCCTAAGCCGGACACTGAGTGCTTCTATTGCAAGGACAAGGGTCATTGGAAGCGCAACTGTCCGAAGTACTTAGCGGACAAGAAGGCTGGCACCATCAAAGGTATATTTGATATACATGTTATTGATGTTTTCCTTACTAGCCCTCGTTGTAGTGCCTGGGTATTTGATACTGGTTCAGTTGCTAATATTTGTAACTCGAAACAGGAGCTACGGAATAGACGGCGGCTTGCGAGGGATGAGGTGACGATGCGCATTGGCAACGGATCAAGAGTTGATATGATGGCCGTCGGCACGCTCTCCTTAGTTTTACCTTAGGGATTAGTTTTAAACCTTAATAAATGTTATTATGTGCCTGCGTTGAGCATGAACATTATTTCTGGATCTTGTTTATTGCAAGACGGTTATTCATTTAAATCGGAGAATAATGCTTGTTCTATTTATATGAGTAACATATTTTATGGTCATGCACCTATTGTGAATGGTTTATTTCTTCTAAATCTCGAAAAGGATGAAACACACATCCATAACATTGAGGCTAAGAGATGCAAAGTAGATAGTGATAATACTACTTATTTGTGGCACTGTCGTCTAGGTCATATTGGTGCAAAACGCATGAAGAAACTCCATTCTGATGGACTTTTGGAGTCTCTTGATTTTGAATCATTTGACACATGCGAACCATGCCTCATGGGCAAGATGATCAAAACCCCGTTCTCCGGTATGATGGAGCGAGCAACGGACTTGTTGGAAATCATACATACCGATGTATGCGGACCGATGAGTGTTTCGACGCGCGGTGGATATCGCTATTTTCTCACTTTTACCGATGACTTAAGTAGATATGGGTATATCTATTTAATGAAACATAAATCTGAAACATTTGAAAAGTTCAAGGAATTTCAGAATGAAGTGGAGAACCATTGTAACAGAAAGATTAAGTTTCTACGATCCGATCATGGAGGTGAATATTTGAGTTATGATTTTCTCACGCATCTTAAAGCAAGCGGAATCGTTTCGCAACTCACGCCACCCGGAACACCACAGTGCAATCGTGTGTCTGAACGCCGGAATCGAACCTTATTAGATATGGTCCGATCAATGATGTCTCTTACTGATTTGCCGTTATCATTTTGGGGTTATGCATTAGAAACCGCTGCATTCACTTTAAATAGGGCTCCATCTAAATCCGTTGAGACGACACCGTATGAACTGTGGTTTGGTGCTAAACCTAAGTTGTCGTTTCTTAAAGTTTGGGGATGCGAAGCTTACGTCAAGAAGTTGATGCCGGACAAGCTCGAACCCAAAGCGGAGAAATGCGTCTTCATAGGATACCCTAAGGAAACTATTGGGTATACCTTCTATCACAGAACCGAAGGCAAAGTGTTTGTCGCAAAGAACGGTTCCTTCCTTGAGAAGGAGTTTCTCTCGAAAGAAGTGAGTGGGAGGAAAGTAGAGCTAGACGAGGTTATTGAACCTTCTCTTGAATTGGAGAGTAGCGCAGCACCTGAAATTGTTCCAGTGTCGCCTGCACCAACGATAGAGGAAGCTAATGACAAGGATCATGAAGCTTCGGACGATGCTGCTACTGAATGTCACAGGTCGACAAGGTCGCGTGCCCCTCCTGAGTGGTACGGCAACCCTGTCTTGACTGTCTTGTTGGTAGAAGACAGTGAACCTACGAACTATGAGGAAGCGATGATGAGCCCAGACTCTAAGAAATGGCTAGAAGCCATGAAATTCGAATTGGGATCCATGAGCGAAAACCAAGTATGGACTTTGGTGGACCCTCCTAGTGACCGAAAGGCCGTTGAGTGCAAATGGATCTTCAAGAAGAAAAGGGACGCGGATGGTAATGTTACCGTCTATAAAGCACGGCTTGTCGCGAAAGGTTTTCGACAAGTTCAAGGTGTTGACTACGATGAGACTTTCTCTCCCGTAGCGATGTTTAAGTCCATTCGGATTTTATTAGCAATTGCTGCGTTTCATGATTATGAAATATGGCAGATGGATGTCAAGACTGCGTTCCTCAATGGCAACATTGATGAAGAGTTGTATATGATGCAACCCGAAGGTTTTGTCGATCCTAAGGATGCGGACAAAGTATGCAAACTTCAGCGTTTCATTTATGGACTGAACCAAGCATCTCGGAGTTGGAACCTTCGTTTTGATCAAGTGATCAAGAGCTTTGGATTTGTTCCAAATTGCTACGAAGCTTGCATCTACAAGAAAGTGAGTGGGAGCTCGGTGACATTTCTGGTACTATATGTGGATGACATATTGATTATTGGAAATGACATTAACATGCTTAACGATGTGAAGAGTTATTTGAACAAGTGTTTTTCAATGAAAGACCTAGGTGAAGCTGCTTATATATTGGGCATCAAAATCTATAGAGATATACAAAGACGCCTGATAGCTTTAAGCCAAAGTACATACCTAGACAAAGTTCTGAAAAGGTTCAAAATGGATAAAGCAAAGAAAGGTTCAGTGCCTATGTTGTCAGCTAAGAAATTGAGCAAGGCTCAGTGTCCAGCTACGTTAAATGATAGGGAAGCTATGAGCGAAGTGCCTTATGCCTCGGCCATAGGTTCTATCATGTATGCCATGATGTGTACTAGACCGGATGTGTCCAATGCTCTTAGTTTGACGAGCAGATATCAAAGTGATCCAGGAGTGGAACACTGGACAGCCATGAAGAACATCCTAAAGTACCTAAACAGGACCAAAGAAATGTTCTTAGTCTATGGGGGTGATGAACAGCTCGTCGTAAAAGGTTACGTCGACGCTAGTTTCGACACCGACAAGGATGATTCTAAATCTCAGACAGGATACGTTTATATTTTGAATGGAGGAGCTGTGAGCTGGAGAAGCTGCAAGCAAAGCATGATCGCGGGATCTACAGTAGAAGCGGAATACATGGCTGCTGCAGAAGCGTCAAGTGAAGGAGTTTGGATCAGGAACTTCATCACTGAGCTTGGCGTGGTTCCAAGTGCATTGGACCCACTAGAGATATTGTGTGACAATACTGGCGCCATAGCACTCGCTAAGGAACCAAGATATCATCCAAAGACCAAGCATATCAACCGCAAGTTTCATATAATCCGAGATTATATAGCAGATGGAGATCTGAAGATTAGCAAAGTACATACATATCTGAATGTCGCAGATCCATTGACTAAACCTCTTCCACGTGTAAAACATGATCAGCACCTTAGTGCCCTGGGTGTGAGATTGTTGCCAAATGTAAACTAGATTATTGACTCTAGTGCAAGTGGGAGACTGTTGGAATTATGCCCTAGAGGCAATAATAAAGATGTTATTATTATAATTCTTTTTCATGATAATGTTTATATTCCATGCTAGAATTGTAGCGGAAACTTTAATACTTGTGTGGTTTGTGAACAACACCGTGTCCCTAGTACGCCTCTATGGACTAGCTCATTGATTAATGATGGTTAAGGTCTCCTAATCATGGACATGAGTTGTCGATTAATAATGAGATCATATCATTGGGAGAATGATATGATGGACAGACCCAAACTAAGCGAAGCAATTAGATCGTGTCAACGTGTTCATCTTTGCAAAGCTTTTCTTATGTCAAATATTGTATTCCTTAGACCATGAGATAATACAACTCCCTGGTATCGGAAGAAAGCTTTGAGGTCATCAAACGTCATCCTATGAGAGGGTGATCATAAAGGTGTCTCTCAGGTGATCGGAAAGTATCTATTGGGTTGTATGTATCGAGATGGGATTTGTCCCTCCCAAGTCGGAGAGATATACTTCGGGCCCACTCGGTAATCGATATCAACACCGCTTGCAAGCATGTGGTTAAGGAGTTAATCACAAAGTGATATCGGATTACGGAACGAGTAAAGTACTTGCTGTGAACGAGATTGAACTAGGTATGACGGTACCGACGATCAAATCTCGGGCAAGTAAAATATCGCGAGACGAAGGGAATATATATATGGGATTGATTGAATCTTGGCATCGTGGTTCATCCGATATGATCATCGATGAATGTGTGGGAGTCAATATGGGTTTCCAGACCCCGTTGTTGATTATTGATAGAAGATCATGTCTGCATGTTCTCGAACCCGAAGGGTCACACACTTAACGTGTCTCGACGCTAGGATAGATTGGATAATTGGTTTATGAGTTTTTGTTCGGAGTCTCGGATGGGATCCGGGACATCACGAGAGGTTCCGGAGTGGTCCGGAGAATAAGATTCATATAAGGCAGTGCAGTTTTTGGAGTTCGGAATTGTTCCGGGTTAATCGGTATTGTACCGAAAGCTTCTAGAACCTTCCGGAAGGGGACCAACGTGGCCCCACCTTCCGGTAGGGGGCATGGGCCTATGAGGGAGTGCCATGGCCGCATTGGGCCAGGGGCACAAGGCCCCATAGGGCCCAGCCGGCCAAGAAGGGATAAACCCTAATTGGACCTTCTAGAAGGGGGGGTTTCCTTGCCCCCCCCACTCTTCCTCCTTGGCCGCCTGTTTTGGACTTGGGGGAGGGGCTAGGGATGCCGCCCACCCCTCTATATAAAGAGGGCTGGGGGAGCACCACCCCCTCACACCTTCCCCTCAAGCCAGTCGCCCTGCTGCCCTCCTCTCTCTCTCCCTCCCGACTGCGTGTAGGCGAAGCCTTGCTGCAGAAACTCTCCACCAATTGCACCGCACCGTCGCGTTGTAGATCCAACCCATCTCTCCACCATACTTGCTGGACCAAGGAAGGAGGAGACGTCGAGGTGCTGCATGTGTGCATCTCACGGAGGCATCACCGCTTGTGGTGCTAGATCGGATCGGATCGCGAGGAGGAGAAGCGAGTACGACTACATCACCCACGTTCCGACAAACGTTCCGCTGTGCGAATATTCAAGGGTATGAAGATCTAATCCAATCTCTCTCGTTGTTTGCATCTCCTAGATTAGATCTTGGCTTCCCTCTGTTCGCATCCGTAGAAAATTTTGATTTACTATGCCGCGAAACCCTTCAGATGACCCTGAGACATATGAGGAAGCGATGATGAGCCCAGATTCCAATAAATGGCAAGAAGCCATGAAATCCGAGATTGGATCCATGTACGAAAACCAAGTATGTACTTTGGTGTACTTACCGGATGGCCAGAAGGCTATCGAGAACAAATGGATTTTCAAGAAGAAAACAGATGATGATGGTAATGTTACTGTCTATAAAGCTCGAATTGTCGCAAAAGGGTTTCGACAAATTCAAGGAGTTGACTATGATGAGACTTTCTCACCAGTAGCGAAGCTAAAGTCTGTGAGGATTATGTTATCAATCGCTGCATATTATGATTATGAGATATGGCAGATGGATGTCAAAACAGCATTCCTCAATGGAGACATTGATGAAGAGTTGTATATGGTGCAACCCAAAGGTTTTGTTGATCCTAAAGATGCTAACAAGGTATGCAAACTTCAACGGTCCATATATGGATTGAAGCAAGCATCCTGAAGTTGGAATCAACGTTTTGATAAGGTGATCAAAAGTTTTGGTTTTATACAAACTTATGGAGAAGCTTGTATTTACAAGAAAGTGAGTGGGAACTCTATAGCATTCTTAATACTTTATGTAGATGACATATTGTTGATTGGGAATGATGTATACCTTCTTAATAGTGTCAAGAAATATTTGAATAATAGTTTTTCAATGAAAGATCTTGGCGAAGCAGCTTACATATTAGGCATAAAGATTTATAGAGATAGATCGAGACGCCTAATATCATTGTCACAAAGTACATATTTGGACAAAGTTCTAAAGAGGTTTGGAATGGAAGATAGCAAGAAAGGGTTCTTTCCCATGTTGCCCAATACGACCTTGAGTAAAACTCAAAGTCCAGCAACAGCAGAAGATACAGAAAGGATGAGTAAGACTCCCTATGCCTCAGCCATAGGATCTCTAATGTATGCCATGCTATGTACTAGACCCGACATTGCATATGCTGTTAGTTTAACTAGCAGATATCAAAGTGATCCAGGAGTGGATCATTGGATAGCGGTCAAAAACATCCTTAAGTACTTGAGAAGAACTAAGGATATGGTTCTTTCTTATGGAGGTGATGAATAGCTCATTGTTAATGGTTACACCGATGCTAGTTGGAACACCGATCCGGATGATTCTAAATCTCAATCTGGATACGTATTTACTTTGAATGGTGCAGCAGTTAGCTGGAGGAGTGCAAAGCAAAGCATTGTGGCGAGATCTTCAACTGAATCGGAATACATAGCTGCTTCGGAAGCTTCACAAGAAGCGATATGGATGAAGGAGTTCATTACAGAGCTCGGTGTGGTTCCAAGTGCGCTGGACCCAATGTCTATCTACTGTGATAACATGGGCGCCATAGCCAATGCGCAAGAACCAAGGTCACACAAGAAGCTGAAGCACATCAAGCTATGTTTTCACGCTATTCGAGAACATGTCCAAGATGGTGACATAAAGATTTGCAAAGTACACACAGATCTGAATGTGGCGGATCCATTGACTAAACCTCTCCCGAGGGCAAAACATGACCAACACGAAACTGCCATGGGTGTTCGGTATATTACCATGTAATCTAGATTAGTTGACTCTAGTGCAAGTGGGAGACTGTTGGAGATATGCCCTAGAGGCAATAATAAATATAGTTATTATTATATCTTTGTGTTTATGATAAATGTTTACATTCATTCTATAATAGTATTAACAAGGAAACGTTAATACTTGTGTGATTTGTAAACTAAAATAGAGTCCCTAGTAAAGCCTCTTTATAATACTAGCTTGTTGGTTAATAAATGATTGTGGTTTCCCTATCATGAACATTGAGAAGTTATTAACAACAAGGTCATATCGTTAGGAGAATGATATGATGGACATACTCCTATAGATAACATATCATAAAGATCAAGTCATTTTAATAGTTCAATTGCTATATGCTTTCTGATACATAGTAACCTAATTCCTTCGACCATGAGATCATGCATATCACCATCACCGGAAGGATGCTTTGATTACATCAAACACCACACCGTAAATGGGTGGCTATAAAGGTGGCATTGAGTGTTCGGAAAGTATTGGTTGAGACACATGGATCAAGAGTGGGATTTGTCCATCCATATGACGGATAGATATACTCTGGGCCCTCTCGGTGAAATGTCATCCAATTGGCTTGCAAGCATGTGACTGGCTCACAAGGGATCACATATCACGGGAACGACAAAAGAGTACTTATCGGTAACGAGGTTGAACTAGGTATGCAGAGATACCGATGATCAAAACCTCGGATAAGTAAACTATCGTGAGACAAAGTGAAATTGGTATCGTATGTAAGTGGTTCATTCGATCGCAAAGTGATCGTAGAAATATGTGGGAACCATATGAATTTCCAGATTCCTCTATTGGTTATTGATCGGAGAAGTGTCTCGATCATGTCCGCATAATTCACGAACCGTAGGGAGACACACTTAAGGATTCAATGTTGTTGAATAGTTATGGAATGATGAGTAAGAGACCGAATGTTGTTTGGAGTCTCGGATGGGGTCCGGGATATCACGAGGAGATCCGGAATGGTCCGGAGAATAAGATTCATATAAGGAAAGTCCTATTTCGGGGTTGGAGAATGGTTCCAGTGTTTTCATCGGGAATGTTCTAGAAGGTTCCGGAATGTCCGGCACTCCGGAGGGGAAGGGTACATGAATGTGTCATAACAAGTTGGAATGGTTGCATCATGTACTAGGTGTCATCGCTGAGAAAAATAAAGGGTTAAATCAAATCCTAGTTTGAAAAGTCAAACGCTAATTTGAAAAGTCAAACGGCAAGTTTGCTTGGTGGGGGGAGAGTAGGAAACCTACTTGGGGAGGAAGTCCCTCTCCCTCCACCGCCGGCCTTGGAAGCCGAGTTGGGGAGGGACTCCCCTCCCCTTGGCCAGCGCCCTCCACCTATATAAGGAGGGGCAGGGCTGCCCCTCCAAACACACACCTTACACCCTCCAAACCCTAGCCCTAAGCCGCCGGCGCCACCACCTCCTGCTGTTGCCGCCGCCTAGGGCAAACCCTAGCCGCCGACTTGGGCTTCCCCAAGCCCTAGCCGCTGGCCTAGCCCTCTCTCCTTGGTGTGTCTAAACCCTAGATCACCGAGGCCTCTCTCATAGTCCACCATACTCACTCCGGCTTAAGGCGAAGCCCTGCGTGATCTCCCCTCTACTTCCGGTACCACGTCGTCATGCTGCCAGAACCGCGAGGAGAGTGCTACAACCTCCGCTGCCTGCTGGAACAAGGGAGAGGAAGGTCTTCATCGAGTACCGAACGTGTGACCAACTGCGGGAGCGCTGCCGGAACGCAGCGCCTGAAGGATCGTCTACACGATCTTGAGATCGGCAAGAGTACGACTACATCACCCACGAGAATTCGCTCTCGTTAAACACTTTGGAATCTTCGAGGGTGAGTTATTCCATCAACTTGTTTCTACAATCTAGTAGATAGATCTTGGCTTGTTTGTTTGTATGCGGTAGAATTTTTTTTTCCATGCTACGAACCCCTACATAAATAACCTATGCAATGCATTAAGCATGCTAGGTTAGATACATTTGATGATACCAAATCCCAGTTTTAATTGCAAGCTTAGTTATTTTATTTCTTCATCAAAGCTTTCTAGTTAAGGTTACTTGATAATTGGTAGACTTTAGAAAGATATTTAAAGGTAGCCTAAAGAGCATAAAACTTGGCCTAAGTTAGATAATCTTGATGTCATTCTGAGGCATGATATTGAACTTAGATCATTCACACTTGATTACCACCCCTCATTAGTATTTACCCTCACTTGTAGATGCTAGTGCTAAGCATAAAACTTGATCAACTTTAGATGGGAATACTTGGTGAAAATGGTTATGAAAACCTTAGAATGATGAGTCATTCTACTGAAATGTTTTGCCATGTGTTCTTGAACACTAGATGAGTTTGATGATAAAAATGTTAAGGCATGAGCCTTAGCCCTTTATAAAACTGATGGTTGTCTGGATGCGATACCATTCCAATTTTACTGTACAACCACAATACCCAAAATTTGGGTAGGGCTTGACTGGAAATTTATATACCTTAGTATGGGTTCCCTTGCGGCCAAGGTTTGAGATGAGGCTACTTTGTGAAGATTGTCCACCTGTGTAGTACCCAAGATGATAGTTGGTCATGGTTGGGAAGCCAAACTCACAGGAGAGGTGCCTATACTAGGGAGTGTAATTGAAAGGTTAGGATTGATTATCCACGTACTGAGTATGGTGAATTCAGGATTTATTCCTGACGGATGTATCGAATGTTGTGGTGAAAGTATACCACCTCCGTAGAGTGTCAAACTATTCGAATAGCCGCGTCCGCGGTTATGGACAGTTGGAGTGGCCATACTGTTCTGTCATCAGATGTTTTCAAAATGACTTATGAAATAGTTCGTGACTTTGAATTGACCACAACAGGGTTGTGATATGAAATTCAAGTTCCCACTTAGCTGTTATAAAACTTTCCACTAGCTTTCTTTGCTTCTGAACTTAGTTAAGGTAAACCTGGATTTTTGCAAAATAACCCTAGATCTTAGTACTTCCTATTCCAAAACCACTTTACTTGTTAGTATTAGTTTGCGAGTACTTAAAGAGTACTCATGGCTTTGTCCCTGGCTATTCCCGTGGCCAGACTATGAAGAGGAGTATCAGGAAGATGGACAGCAGGAAGGTTACGACAACTAGGATCATCTCCCATCGTCAGTATTGCCTGTGACCATGAAGATGGAGCTTCGCCTACGCTATCGTTACTGTTACGTTATTCCGCTGGTTGAATTGTATTAAGAATGGATCATGAGATCCTTATTTGTGTAAGACCTTATGTATGGTTTGTAATGAATGATGTACTGTGATATCCAATCTGTTATGTCTCGCAAAAATGGTAATCCTGGGATTGCGATGTATGGCATAACAGGCATCTGGGATTAAAAATCCGGTTGTTGTATGGTCAAGACTACCTACCATAGTTTGAAGCTAGCAGAGTTATACATCGCTAGAATCAGCAGTTTGCACAGAGTCCCCAAGAACATTGTATCGGATCGAGGAACTCAGTTTACCTCGAGATTCTGGAAGAAAGTCCAAGAAGGTTTGGGAACCCGACTAGATTTCAGCACCACGTATCACACCCAGACAGATGGACAAACTGAGTGAGTAAATCAAATACTCGAAGATATGTTAAGAGCATGTGTGCTAGAGTATGGATCTAAATGGGAAGACTGTCTACCTTTCGCAGAATTTTCTTACAACAACAGTTATCAAGCTAGTTTGCAAATGGCCCCATTTGAGTTCATATATGGAAGGAAGTGTCGCACCCCTTTGAATTGGTCAGAAGTAGGAGAGAGTCAGATTTTCAGACCCGACATCCTACGAGAAGCAGAAGAGAAAGTTCACAAGATCCGTGAGCACCTCAAGACCGCCCAGTCAAGACAGAAGAGTTACATCGACAAGAGACGTCGAGACCTCGCTTTCAATATTGGAAATTTTGTGTATCTCAAAGTGTCGCCTTTAAAGGGAATGCGGCGTTTCTAGCTCAAAGGAAAGTTAGCCCCCAGATATATCAGACCTTTCAAGATTTTGAATCGTCGAGGAGAAGTATCGTATCAACTAGAACTACCAGAGGAGATGTTAGCCGTGCATAATGTGTTCCATATATCGTTGCTTTGCAAATGCCTTGAAGTTTTCAAGAATATTGATCACCGCACCATAGAGATAAACGATGACCTGACATATCCCGAAGTACCCATCCGTATTTTGGAGGAAGCTTTCAGAACCACCAGAACCCGAAGCATCAAGTTTCTCAAGATTCGGTGGAGTAACCACACTGAAGAAGCTACCTAGGAGCAAGAAGATCACATCAAGACGGAGTTTCCCGATCTTTTTAAATCCTAGTTTTCTTCTTTCTTCCTTCTCAAATATCGGGACGAGATTTTGTTTAAGGAGGGAAGGTTTGTAACATCCCAAAAATGTTAAACAATGATTATAATTTCCAATCACCAAAATTAGGGCTAACAAAAACTTTTGTTAATTCAAATGATTATGAATGCATGTGTGTATGTGATGATTGCATGAATGAATGAATGGACTTGTGAGATTGATCTAAATAGCAAGGAATGGATTAAAGATGAAAACAACATCATTTAAAACATTTCCAAGCAGAAACAAATCAAGAGAAAATCAAAAACAAATCAAATAAGCAAATGGTCATTTTTGCCAATCTTGCTCACTAGACCACTTTGAGTGTTTATAGTCCAAGATTTCAAACAGAACTTTTCCATTTCTTTTCACCCCTTGCAAGACCAAGTAAAAGTGAATCAAATCCCACCTTACAAACTTACAGAAACATTTGGAAACTTGATTTAAATCACATTTCAAAATTGAATATTTATCATATGTGAAGATCCCACTTTTTCAAAACCCCACCAAACTAGTGCACCTTGACCAATCAAACTAACCAGAGACTCTCTAGTATGTAACTAGCACACCCACAAAGTTTGAATCAAAAATTCAAATTTGAATCTCTTTCGGCCATTTCATCAAACACCTTGTAATCAACAAACAAACAAACAAACAAACATCAAACACTATTAGAAGCAGTGATTTTGGCCAACCTTATTCCCTATCTAGCTCACTCTACACTCTCAGTAGATGATCTAGCTCAATTAACAAGCTTTAGCCTCACTGTGAGCAAGCCTTAGCCATCAATGGTGACCATGCCGAGCCTAACTAGCCACCCTCATGTCGCCAGCGAGCTAGGAGAAGTACTAGCCTTGCCAACCTTGTCTGGGACACTCTCCACCGTCCACCTCCACCCCCTGTCCAAGCCTCGAGCACTGCCAGCCCCTAGACCACACAGCCCGAGCATGCCAAGCCTCTCTGCGTGCGAGCCGAGAGCGCGCCAGAGCGTCAACCGCGACACACGCCCACAGACAGCGCGCCGCCCTCACCGCTTGCAAGCAGGATCGCCAGCACCCCAACAACACCACATACATGACTGTTCTCCGCCGCGCGGACCGTATCCGCTATGCGCCATTAAAATTGCCGTCGGACCCGTCCAGAGCGCCGCAACGTTCCGACCGTTCCGCACCGCCCCACGCCTCGCCATCAAGCCGATGAGCTTTGCCAGGGAGCACAGCACCACCCTCTATCGTCTCCCATGCCATTAGCACGTTGTGCCGATGACCACGACGAGCTCAGCCCGTGCCCGTCGGTCCCCTTCAGGCACTGTAAAAGGAGGCCACCCCCGTTCGATTTCAGCACACCATCTCACTCCCCACCTCTCACTGATCACACCCACTCATCCCTGGAGCAAGGCGAGCACCAGGTGGCCAGAATTTCGCCGAAGCTTGCCACTATTGGAGGAGAAGAGCACCGTCGATTGGAGCCGCCCCAAGAGGAGCCACCGGCACCAGGAGGATCGCCGTCGTCGACTTCGTCATTCGCCCCCATCGCCGACCATCACCGGAGCCCCGGTGATCCCCCACTGGCCGCGCTAGGGTTCGACCTCACCGCGTCCTGTTCAGGTGTGGACGATGAACCACAGCCGTAGGATTAGAGTTAGATCGCACGGCCCTAATCCCCCCATACCGCTTCGCCACCCTTTGTCTCACTAACGAGTGGGGTCGTTCACTTAACCAGCCCGCGCGCGCTGTGCGCAGTGGGCTGGTCCAGTTAAACCTCCCATGCGACCCAGTAATTCAAATTTAGATTTATTCTTTTATTTTCAAACTCAGTTATGTATCTAGATTCAAAAATCAACCCAGCTCGATTCACTAAACCAAAATGCATGAAACCAATTTTGTTAGAAATGTACTAGAATGCTTAATCCAAGCCCGTTGGATTCAAACCATTTGGATTTGTAGATCACCTATAGTAAAAATAACAAGGCATAAGCTCTTCTACATTCAAACATTTTTCAAAATTCAACCACAAAAGCTTTTAAGTTGATTCCAACTCTTATAAATCACATTTAACAAGACCTTTCTGAATATATAAAAATATATAGGTTTACTTGCAGAAATAATGATCAAGTAATAAAAGAATGCCTCATAGGCATTTATAGTCACTTTATTTAATAAAAATAAAAATGTTAAACCTTATTTAATTGTGACACCACTTTAAATCACATTCCCATGTACTGAAATATGTGGTGATGACATGTGTTAACATGATCCCATGTTTTGGTTGGAGAATATTAAATCTTAAGTAGTTTTTCAATAAGTAGAAATTACTTTTCTAAAATAAAAGACATAAAACTATATGCCTTAATGGTTGTAATGCTTGTGATGATCCTATATCATCTAGTGAAAACCTTGGTGTGATAAATAGAAATAGTTAAGTATTGTGTGGTGATTGTGTACCTCGTATTTATTTATAGACGCTAGTACTGACCAAGGATACGAGGAGGAAGGAGGATACTATGAGGAAGAAACCAAGGAGAACTTCAACCACTGCTCTGCACAAGGCAAGCTATTAACTGATCAAGCTAACACTTGCAATTATGGAAGTTAGATAACATATGCCATGCATTAAGCATGCTGGGTTAGATACATTTGATGATACCAAATCCCAGTTTTAATTGCAAGCTTAGTTATTTTATTTCTTCATCAAAGCTTTCTAGTTAAGGTTACTTGATAATTGGTAGACTTTAGAAAGATATTTAAAGGTAGCCTAAAGAGCATAAAACTTGGCCTAAGTTAGATAATTTTGATGTCATTCTGAGGCATGATATTGAACTTAGATCATTAACACTTGATTACCACCCCTCATTAGTATTTACCCTCACGTGTAGATGTTAGTGCTAAGCATAAAACTTGATCAACTTTAGATGGGAATACTTGGTGAAAATGGTTATGAAAACCTTAGAATGATGAGTCATTCTACTGAAATGTTTTTCCATGTGTTCTTGAACACTAGATGATTTTGATGATGAAAATGTTAAGGCATGAGCCTTAGCCCTTTATAAAACTAATGATTGTCTGGATGCGATACCATTCCAATTTTACCGTACAACCACAATACCCAAAATTTGGGTAGGGCTTGACTGGAAATTTATATACCTTAGTATGGGTTCCCTTGTGGCTAAGGTTTGAGCTGAGGCTACCTTGTGAAGATTGTCCACCTGTGCAGTACCCAAGATGACAGTTGGTCATGGTTGGGAGGCCAAACTCACAGGAGAGGTGCCTATACTAGGGCGTGTAATTGAAAGGTTAGGATTGATTATCCGCATACTGAGTATGGTGAATTCAGGATTTGTTCCTGACGGATGTATCGAATGTTGTGGTGAAAGTGTACCACCTCTGAGAGTGTGAAACTTTTCGAATAGCCGCGTCCGTGGTTATGGACAGTTGGAGTGGCCATATTGTTCAGTCATCAGATGTTTTCAAAATGACTTATGAAATAGTTTGTGACTTTGACTTGACCACAACAGGATTGTGATATGAAATTCAAGTTCCCACTTAGGTGTTATAAAACTTTCCACTAGCTTTATTTGCTTCTGAACTTAGTTAAGGTAAATCTAGATTTTTGCAAAAATAACCCTAGAGCTTAGTACTTCCTATTCCAAAACCACTTTACTTGTTAGTATTAGTTTGAGAGTACTTAAAGAGTACTCATAGATTTGTCCCTAGCTATTCCTGTGGCCAGACTATAAAGAGGAGTATCAGGAAGATGGACAACAGGAAGGTTACGACAACTAGGATCATCTCCCATCGTCAGCATTGCCTGTGACCATGAAGATGGAGCTTCGCCTACGCTATCGTTACTATTACGTTATTCCGCTGCTTGAATTGTATTAATACTGGATCATGAGATCCTTATTTGTGTTAGACCTTATGTATGGTTTGTAATGGATGATGTACTGTAATATCCAATCTGTTATGTCTCGCAAAAATGGTAATCCTGGGATTGCGATGTATGGCATAACAGGCATCTGGGATTAAAAATCCGGGTGTTGACAGTCGAACCCAACGAGGAGCTAAAGGTAGGATAAATGTTCTATCAAGTTCTATCAACCACTGATACAACTCTAAGCACACTAAACGTTTGCATTATCTAGGAAATAAAACTAGAGCAACAAAACGAGTACTAGAGAAAGCTTTGCAAGATAATAAAGAACAAGAAAGTAAAGCTAGCTTATGTAGTAATAAATATACTAAACTAACAGAATCATGAGTGTGAAATAGTGGTGGTAATTGTGGTGGCTTTGTCCAAGTTTAATTGGCGAATAAATCGGGTTCATTGTGTTCGATGCAGTTTTCTATGTGGGAGAGGCTAAATATACACGCGCTTAACTACTTGGAATTACATGTTCTATATGATTGGATTGTTAGCAAACATCCGTAACTACTAACAATGCATTAATGTTTCCCCAACCATAGCCTTAAGTTAATGGTCCTCTTACTCCCATACGTGTAACGTTTCGGTTCACGTCCTTAGGTTTCTGTCACTCCGGCAGAACTTCCCCCTTCCTCTTATACATACTACAAACCCTATGATGTTTAATCCATGCGCGCACAAATATAATGGCCACCAAAGGACTGTACCATATCAACATACAACTCTAATGAACCAAAGACGTTCAACCATTCAATCTAAAAACAAAGAAACTACACAAACATGACATAGATCATAGGATTATAACTTATAGAATCAAAAACCATGTTTACATAGGACGGTACATAGGTGTGTGGGAGGATGAACCACTGCATACTAGGAGGATTATGTGATAGAGATGGCGGTGAAGATGATGAAGAGGGCGACGACGACGACGGCTACGGCGTGGGGGACTCCTTCCTCGTTGCCAGTATCGTGGGGGAGAACCGCCCCTTAGCCCCCTTCCTTTATGGCTTCTTCACTACTAGGAAACTAGCTATAGATAGACATAGCTTCTGTTGCGCATGGTCCTGACCATGCGCCACAAAAGTTATCCAGTGGCGCATCCGGAGACATGCGCCACAGAACTACCAAACTTCTGTGGCGCACCTTCCAGAGCAATGCGCCACAGAAGTTTGGTGGGACCCACACCAGCCGTTGGACCATGAATCTTTTGTGGTGCATTACTACATATGCGCCACAGAAGTTTGGTGGGACCCACAGCAGGCGGGGTCTGACCGTACTCTGACCAAACTTCTGTGGCGCATACAGGGTGATGCGCCACAGAAGTTTATATCTTCTGTGGCGCATACTTCGATATGCGCCACAGAAGATATATGTGGGCCCCACTCTCTGCTCACCTATGTACAAGCTTCTGTGGCGCATTGTTGCCTGTGCGCCACAGAAGAACAAACTTCTGTGGCGCATGTGCTTGGCATGCGCCACAGAAAGCTTCGTGCTTCTCAGATTATTTTCCTCTTGTGCTTTTCCCGACTAACAATTACCTTGAACAGCAAAACAAGTACCTTCTCAGAATATACTAGACAATCTAGTAGATAGACATATGCAGTGGCATACATCGTTGCAAAATGCACATGCGCATAGCCTTGAACAGCAAAACAACAATGCCATACATTCGATCATTGCAAATACACAAACTACAACATTGCAAATCCCTTCAAAGAGATGGTGGGGGCGATGGCGGTGGAAGATGCCAAACCTCCCTGTTCACGCGCGCCTGCAGCCTACGGACGTGGTCCTCCATGGACACGTTGGGGTTGAGCACCGGCCGCCACCCGATTGGTTCCGCCATGCGCGCACTCTCCTCCGGAGACGCGAGCATGGCGTACAACCTCATGGCCTTGTTGTAGAGGGCCTCGTGCCGCAGTCTGGCCTCCTCCTCGATTAGGTTGACCTCTGAATCCCGCGGCGGCTGACATGTCAACTAACGACTAACGACGAGGCCGGTCCTTCTAAACAAATGAGCGTCGAGGATCTAGCCCGAGAGGCCAACAAATCATTCTGGGGGCCGTCCCAAGAGCATGAGGAGGCGGAGGAGATGAGAATGACACCACCACCAACGACCATCGTCGGAGGTGCTAGGGGCGGGGAAGATCCAGATTACGAGGGGGACGACAACGACTACGATGGAACTAGTGAAGGCGGGGAGGAGGGTAACACCACCATGGATGGTGGCGAGCGCACAGATGGTGGTAGCAGCAATCCGGACACCATACATAAGAAGAAGAAGGATATTAAGGATCGGAAGCCGCAAGTTCTCGCCAACGTCTGTGATGAGTTCACCGAGGTCACAGAAGGTGGCCAACCCATTGCACCATCATCGATTGCCTGTAGGTACGGCATGCAACTCGGGTGCATCGTCCGGGAAAGCATGTCGATTAACACGTCGTACATCCGACGTAATCATGCTTTGGTCGAGAACCTCCTTAAGAAGCTTCACAAGCGATACACATTCCCAGAGAAGTTCAGAAACCTAGAGAGTAATAAGAACCCGGTGAACAAACTAGCACTGACAAAGATGAGCAATGCCTTGAGCAGCTGGAAAACCCGGGTAAAGAACAGCATTGACAAAGGTGAAAGCTGGGAGACTATAAGTAGGAAAAATCCGATGCTCGATGAAGAAGAGTTCAAGATATTCAAGGCGGACTTAGATACCGCTGCCTCTAAAGCATGAACTGAGTGGGGAAAGACTATGCGAGAGAAGAACATAGGTAACCACCGGCTTGGAAGCGGCGTATACAGAGGGAAACAGCCCATTTGGGACAAGGAGGACGCCGAGCTTGAACGCCTGGGTAAAGAGAACCCATGGCATAAAATTACAGACCTGCAGATCCGACAATTTGTCCGGGCCCGCTACTACCTGGACCCTGTTACAGGGGAGTTCGTCACCGACGACCCAGATGTGAAGGACTTTGAGCATGAGCTGGTAAGGAATTTACCGTGGATCTCTCATTAAAATAATTAAGCCAAGAATCTAAATGCATGCATGGGTTCACCTCTCCTTGTATCTCTGCAGGAGAAGGAATTGAACACTAGCGAGGACTTGTCGTCCCAAGATTCGGCGGTGGAGCCATGGGACACTGTTTTTAACAGGGCGACGAACACTTACAAGAAGAGGGAGAAGAAGTTGCCGCCAAAATCAGTTGGCCGTGTGTCCGGCTTCGGTACAAGCATGAAGTTTACCGAGTACTACAAAGAGGACGCAAAGAAGAGGAGGGAGAGGAAGAACCAGTCGGCGGCTAAAGATAAATCCGAGGTTGAAGAGCTGAAGTTGAAGGTGAAGACATTAGAGGCAAAAGTGGACGAGAAAGCAATGGACAAGTTATTGGAGGAGAAGCTTCGTGCGATCATCCCCCCTGGGTTGATGGAGGGGCTAGCTGTTTGGAATGCGGGAGGTCGACAGGGGCCGATAAACGTGCCTAGCTTTAGCGGCAGCAACTCGAGCATCAACGTTAACGCGTCGCCGGACTTGGTGACCCCGCCGGCCACCATCGCCGCGACGCAGCCGCAAGAGCTTGTTGTCGCACAGCTGCCCCCTGCTGCTCCCGCCAAAAATACCAATATCGCACAGCCGGCGGTGGCACCAGTACCACAGGAGAATGCTGATGATAGGCCTGCCGCCGGGATCGGCCGTGTGCCGACATTAGCCGAGCTCAATGCCCTCACCAAGGTAACTAATATCATACTCCGCTTCATCTTCTTTATGCGCCTTTGGTGATTGCCACCTCGATCATGATGCCCAACACATATGTGTCGATATTCAGGATGCTGCTTGCGTACTACTCCACAAAGTTGCCGACGGTGAGTTGAAGGATGTTGCCAAGGGCAATATCATACAACCGGCGAACCGCACGATGCACAACAATGCAATGGACGATGCCGTGATGAGGGTCCGGATTGCTCGGGTGTTGCCAGGGTGCGACGACATGGAACCCCCCTTTCAACCTCAGGGAGCCGACGAACACAAGACCCTTGCAGAATGCCACGGCTGGCCCTTGACATGGCCAAAGAGTCAGATTCGTCTTACGGGGCACCTAAGCGCCACCTCGATCGCCCGGCCACCACCTCGGATGCCACCTGTCACCGGCGCCACCTCGATCGTCCGGCCACCACCTAGGAAGCCACATGTCATCGTCGCCACCACCAGTCGCCACCAACAACTGTTGGGAGCGTGTGGGCCACCCCAAGGCGATGCCGCCGACGCAACGCAACCACCGTCGCCCCCGCCACCACCATCACCACATGGCGGCAACAACGATGATGATGAAGAATTTGTCAACATCGACGACTACATCAACACCAGCGCCGGCATAGGATTGTACATGCCTGCTGTGGATGAAGAACCCTTCATCGCTCATGAGGGTCAAGGTGGGCGTCCCACTACATGCACGCAATGCCTGGTCTTTGGAGGTTTATCTCAAGAGACGCCTCCGACCGCCGATCAACAGGAGAAACCAGTTGGATTCGTCTTTAGCCCTGACACACTCCAAAAGGCGGCCGTTGAGCACTTAGCATCCCCAGTGGAGGAGCCTGCTCAGAAGACGAACAAGCACAGGAAGAGAGGCAAGAAAGCTGAGAGCCAACCTCCTCTGAAGAGGATCCGGGCTAAGGATGACGTCGTACCAGCCCGCGAGGATGGCTTGCCCAGGATACATATAGCCGGTGAAGCGATACTAACTCCGGATATGCTTCGCCTTGCTGGTGGACATATGCTCGCTTTGAGTGATAGTATCAAGACACTAGAGGGCATTCTTTTTAAAGACAAAGATCCAAATTACCCGGTTTTCACTGTCAAGGTGCCATCGGACGTGGACTTCGTCCATGAAGCCCCCGCGGACGTGTTCTTCATATCGTACGAGGACGTCTTCAAGCTGTTTCTCTCGAAACGGCTGGACTATAACATGGTTCGCCTATTCACGCTCAATCTGGCGATGAAGACCAAGAGAGAGCAGACCCCCTACATCGCGATAGTGGATCCCTACTACATGCGTGATAGCTAGTTGAGGGAAGGATCTGAGACGCGTGCCAAGCCGACGGCGTATCTCGAGAAGTTCATGGTGGACCACAAGAGGACGAACACGCTTCTTTTGCCTTTCTTTCCCGAGTAAGTACACACACCCCCTAGCATTGTTAACTTAGGCTTTCTTATAGCTTTCTTCCATTGCCCTTTTCCAACATCCCGTTTCAATCGTGTTGTGCAGAGACAAATACTGCACACTCATCGTCATTTGCACAAAGTACTCGATAGCATCGTATTTCGACTCGGCGAGTAAGAAGAAGAAGAAGAAGGACTACACCAGAATAAGGGGTGTTTTGAATGAGGCTCTCGAGGGCTATGCTAAAAAGGGATGCCCCTTCGTCAACAAGGGGGAATGTATCAAGGATGACAAGCACGTGTTCAAGCATGTGCTCGAGTTCCCCTGCGTCAAGGAGCCGGCTACTGGCGGCGCCAAGGAGGCCTTCTACACCATGCATCACCTTAAAGGGTTTGTCCGGGATTGCCAGAACCTAACTCTCCCATCTAGTTTCCGAGCATGGGCCGAAAATTTGGCGCGAAGGGACGATGATGATCTTAGAGAAGACTTCCATCGCATCCAGGTTAAGTTGTCGAAAATCATCGTGGAAGATGTCAACACGAGGGGAGGGGTCCTAAAACACAATAGAGGGTTGACTAAGAGGGAGATTGAAAATATTCTTCGTCAACAGGGTGACAGCAGGACGTGGATGACGAAGGATGGCTATCTACCATTCCCGAAGCCGAGCGTTAGCAGTTCTCAACATTGATCGATGTGTGCGCCTAGAATTATCATAGATGTATGTGTGTAGTGTTGTGTCACAAACTATATACTACCGTGTTCGTATGTTGTAAACTTCACTATTGTGGTCGTTGTCGTCGAAGTTCTATGATTATGATCGATGTGGTATCTTCTATGTTTACTGATCTTTTGCTTTAGTTTATGTGAATATATATATGCATGTGAACCAATTTAGTTATTTATGTTGCATGATTTACTAATATGCCTTATCTATAGAGATGACGAAGTGGTACGTGGTGTACAAGGGTTGGGTTCCAGGAGTCTACGATGAGTGGGAGAACTGTCAGAAACAGGTAAACAAGTTTAGCGGCAACTTCTACAAAGGATACGCGACTCGAGAGGAGGCGGTAGCCAAGTGGAGGAACCACCTATGGAAGAAGAACCGGATGAAGATATTGCTAGTGCTCTTGCTCTTGCTCTTGCTCACCGTCGTCATAGTTGTATTCTGTTTGATTCTAGTGTAGGCGAGATGAATACTTTATTTGTAATGTGATGAGATGGTGAACTTTGTAACAAACACTTGTAACAAACCACTTCATTTAACTTGTATTGTAATGTGATGATCACTTGTCTATCTCGTTCGGGATCTAAGTAGTGTGATGGCACTATATTCATGTTTGTATTATATTTGTTTTCATATACTAAGTCAAATATACTGTTTCTGTATAATACCTATATAATATTGTATATTTGGACAAGTTTCAATTTTTTTTAATACCTGATACTCAAATCAGTGGCGCATCGTTTTAACCTTCTGTGGCGCATAGTGTTTCAGTGGCGCATTGTCCATAATGCGCCACTGAACAGAGTCCTGTGGCGCATCAACCGAACTGCGCCACAGAAGTATCATGACTTCTGTGGCGCATTTAGGAATGCGCCACAAAAGTTTTCATCAGTGGCGACGTAACAGTGGCGTCCCAGCCATGCGCCACAGAAGATCAATACTGATGCGCCACTGAAGAAGGATTTCCTAGTAGTGCTTGGGAGCCCTCACCCATGGAGATGGGATCCATGGGGGAGACGAAAACGTGGCTTTGGTGGCTGCAAATTCATGTTATATAGCTTCTCGGATTCCCGTCACTCCATTTTGGGCTGCAGAAAATCAGGCCTAGCGGCCCGTCCGGACTCGGAATCAGCTAAACTTTATGTCCATAATGATTATCGTGAAATTTTCTATAATTTTGTATTTCAAGAGTTTTCCGTTTGCTGTCTTCGACCCGAAACATGACCATATTCAAAAAGAGTTCTGAGACAGATTTCTGGAAAATCTCAATTTGACTTCAACAAGGGTTTCACTTATATTCTTGATAATTCCTACACATCAAAGTGTAAAATATGAATATTGTGCACTTTTGCAACTATTAGTAGGTTAGTCCAAATAACTCATGAACTTTATATAAAAAGAAGTGTTAAAAGCATAATAATAGCATAAAACCATCAAAAATTATAGATACGTTATGGACGTGGAGGAGTTTACAGTCTTACCTTGCAGGGTGAAAATCCAAGGTCTGGCCTTGCTTGGTTGTGCCTGGCAATGACTTTGTTGAAGGAATTGTTTTGTGAGCGGAGACTTTTCTCCGGGGTGAAAATCTATGATCTTTGATTGGGCGTCGACGGTGATTATGCTCTGTTTCCTTCTTAAAGGCGTCGCTATTGGAGATGTTGGACTTCTGGTATTGTTCTGGTGGGGTTAGTATCGCTGCTACTAAGGATTTTATCGCTGCAGCAGGACTTTTATTTTTTTGTAATTCTTCTTTTTTTTGCTGTGTGCATCCGTAATGCCAATAGAGTAATGCGTTGTTGAAAAGGCTGGGTGTAATTGGTATCATCACGATATTAATATATGCTCTTTTCCAAAAAAATCACAAAGAAACTACTTATGCATATCATTGTTATGATGCAGAATGTAGAAAATGAATCTGATAAATATAAATAACTTAAATTTGGTAATCACAGTGTAGTATTGGATCTATTATAAGCATAGCACACCCGATAAATTGGATAAGAAACACAAGAGCAAAGAGCCAAATCACAATGCCTCAGGGCTACCAACAACATACGTCTGCGGGCGCTGCCGGTGGGTGAGAGCCGGTGGTCGGGGCGTTGTGGCCTTGGAAGCCCCCCGCCTGAGGAGGAGCCGCCACCGGTGGAGGGGTTCTTCTTGCGTTTCTTCTTTCCACCAGAAGAGACAGCGCCCGAGGAGACCGCTCCAAGCAGGCCAGGTTGTAGGCGGGAGCCGGGGCAGGCGTGGGCAGGGACGGGCGCTCTACGTAGAAGTCCTGTGCATGTGCCAGCATCATGGTGCGAACGGCGACGCGGGCCATGCGGCTAGGCACTGTTCCTCCAGGAGAAGAAAATAATGAAGCTTGACGAAGGTTGGAAGGCGACCGCGGGTCATGTGCGGGACGGCATGCTGTAGACGCTCATCAAGACCGCATGACATTGTGGACGAGCTCCCGATCCTTGATGCGATAGCCGAGACAGCGAAGAGTCTCACCCATCTGCTTGAGTTTGTAGGTGTACTCGACGACGGTGAGACCCCCTTGGTTGAGGCTGTGGAACTCGTCGAGGAGATAGGTGGCGCGTGTGTCGAGGTTGTTGAGGAAGAGCGAGGGAGCGCCAAAGGGTGTATGTCGTGTCCTTGCGGTCCTTAACGATCTTCGGTGTCGAGGACATGGCGGTGGCATTGTACCAGGAGACTAAAATGAAGTTGTGCAACACCCAGTCGGAGGAGGCCTGCGTCAGCGAACCGTCAACATGAAGACCAAACTTGGCGAGGGCGGAGAGGAACTAGCGGCGCCAGAGGCCATAATTCTCCTTCTCATAGTTGAGGGTGACCAAGATGTGGTCACGAATGCGGAGACCTTGCAGCAGTTGGGTGGGAAGGGGCTGTGTGGCAACCGGGAGGCCAAAATCCTCATCGGAGGAGTCACCGACGGAGGAATGAGAGGAGGAGGAGCTCATGGCTGGGGAGGGGAGTGGGGCAGCGGAAATTGTGGATCTTTAGAGGACTGATACCAGTATACCACGTTAGAGCATCTCTAACACATCCCCTTTCAGCGCTTACAGGAGTATATTTTCTCTTCTAACGGCCGAAACCGACTCTAACTCAACTTCAAATGGCTTTAGAGGAGAAAAAATTAGGAGTCGGCCTCCGCAGCTCGCAAATATGCCCCGCGGGCCTCGACTCGCAAATTTATTCTCCTCCACGCTTTTTCCACTCCCTCTCTGACGGCCATCTTTTCCCTCTGCCGACTGCCTGAAGCACCACCGTCCTATTTCCCCCCATCCACCCCAGTCGCCGGTGCTAGCAGTCGCCGGAATTGCCCCCTAGAGCCACCACATCGATGTGGATCCCGCCTTCGGTCGGAACCTATAGAAAGCTAGTTTTCGGCCGCGACAAGGTCGATTTCGGCCGAGAAAAGCCATCGGAGGGGATGGAGGTGGTGTAGCTCGACCACGACCAACCAGTTCATGGCCAGAACCGAGGTCGGTGTCCGGATTCCCACAAACTTTGCCCGGCGGTGGAGACGTCGGTTCGTCGACGTCCGGTTGTCACGTTGCCGCTAGGAGGGCATTTCTCGGCCACGACATTGTCGTCCGGTCGTCACCTAGCCCCCGCGGTCGTCGAGCCCCCTTTTGGTCGGCGCAACTTTGGTCGCGATCTGCACCGCCGTCGCGCACAAGGTATTCGACCGGGAATTCTGATATGACCTTTGGTTTCGTTTTTCGTTATTTGGGTTTGTAATAATGAATAATTTGATTTATTACACTTATTTGGTTTTTAATATTCATATTTTAGCTCAAAAGTTTTGATTTGCAAAAAACAAAATTTTAGTCCTATAAGTTTTTTGGAAATCGATTCTAAGCTCCTCTAAGTTTACTCCAGCCGTTTTCTCCTCTAAAGAATAGGAAATGGGTTAGAGATGCTCTTAGAACCTAAGCGAGTAAAGGAGAGATGATTCGTGCAACACTTCCTTGTATTCATGATCGGGAGTTACACCTATACAGATGTACATGAGCTCTAACTAACTCATGCCAGACTAGCGTCAAGACTAGTAGGTCCTAGCACCAACACACCTTTACAGTAGTGTACATACGGTTAATAACACCACTAAGGAAGTAAATATGCAGATTTTGTTCTTCTTCTCCTTCAAAAGCCAGAAAGTTGAACAGTGAAAGTCATCGTCATGGAAATATCTAATAATTAAGAACAAGTGCATATTGCTTGGCCTATTGAGGGGCAGTAGTGCTCAGACTGCTCGCTCGACCCAGTTGTAGAAGACATTGCAGGAAGTTAGAGCTTCTCGATGGAAGATTCTTAATTCAGGACACCTATTTGGTTTCGATTCCATCAAGAGAGAGCACGTACAAGGCATAAAAGAATCTTGAAGCAAATGAATCTTCATTTCATTCACATGAGAATTCCATTACATCATTGGATAACATGATCCAGAAGTGTTACATTGGGATGATACAGGGAAGCTTTGCTACCGTGACTCTCGACGATGGTCGGCTGGCTGGCGCCAGTTTATCACTTGGAGGCCTGGTGGCATGTGCAGGGCTTGGGCATGTTCTTCTTCTTGTTCACCTGGTTCAAGGCGATCCTTACGGTTTGATCACGAGGGTAGCCGCTGTAAACCACTTGAAGGTAGCCATCCTCTACGTCGGAGACGACGACGGCAGGGTGCAAGATGACGATGCGCTGCCCCGTTGGCAGGGTCCTCGCCGGCGCGCGCACCTTCACGGCCATGCCCTTCTTCACCGAGATCGACGAGGCGCGCTGCTGGATCGGTGCGGACGAGGGCTTCTTGATCGGCGCTGAAGAGGGCTTCTTGGTATACTCTGTCTCTGGTCCGGTTGTCTCGTGCGAGCTCGCTGTGGACAGCTTCGTGGCGGGAGCTTCGTGCGGGATCATCGCGGATCGGCGCGGCGGGGCAGTGCACATCTTTGGACCTTCTCCCATCTCCAGGTAGGCGATCTTGCTGGTAGCAGCGCTGTGTGTTGCGACCGGGATTAGCACGCGCGGGTGCGGCGGCGGTGGCGCGGACAGTTTCTTCAGAGTCGCAGCGCCGACGCCTGACACGGAGGTGATCGGGCGCAGCCGCGGTCTCATCGCGGCAGATGACTTCTTTGCAACTCCCCCCTTGGCGACGTTGATGGCCTTACTTCGGCGCTCGAGCTCGCGACGGATCTTGCTGAGCATCGCGGAGGACGAGCGCTGCGCCATCTGAGCGGGCATGGTGATGATGGTTGCGGCCGGAGGCGAGGAGGGTTCAGGCGCTTCAGCGAGAGGAAAGCGTCCTGCATCCTGGTAGGGGCTAGGCTTGTATTGAGTAATGGGAGCGTCGCCGGCCGAGGTGGAGTCGGACTTGGAGCGATCGAGGCGTGGATCCCAAGCAGAGCAGAGGCGAGAGCAGCAACTCGATGGCAATGGCGGTGGGTGCACGGTGCGTTTGAAATTTTGAGTCTGGTCTGGATCGGTACGTACGATGGAGGCGCTTTCCGATGTCATGTCCGTGTCCGACTTGTAGCCGATCGAGATTCTCCGCCGTTGGCGCCGCCCTTTGCTCATCCCACACGGGACGCATCCAGCATCCTCAGCCAATTCGCCTCCATGCCGACCATGCATGACGGTCACGTACGCCTCCATGCGCAAGCTTCGGAGCATGCAGGAAGATGGCGCCGACGGGAGGGATCACCAAAAAATCTCCGGCGCCGCGCGAACAGACATTGATTTGTACTGCGCCCATCTCACCTGCGCCATACCGCCATGGACAACTCTCGCTTGGAATGCGCGCGGCCGTCGGCCCACCCGCTGTGCCACGCCAGAGCCAGGGTTTGGGCGGATGTTGACCACGCCGTCATGGTGCCGACGCCAAGCCGATGGTTGGCCAGCATCGTCGGCCTGCTCCTGCCGCTCCTGAAGCTGCGCCCTGTGGAGATCCTCAGCAGAGGCTCGATAACGACAGCGAGTCCTGTCTCTACCCCTTCTTCCAATGGCGACCGTTATTTCCAACCTCGAGTGCGAAGGCCTTCTTGGGTGCCTCTCGTTGGAGTTCCCGCCTTCTCCTCGCCAAGTGATTTGTCCCCGGCGAGATGTCATGATGGCCGGCGGTGATGACAAGATTTATGATCAAGACTGGGTTTTTCAGGGTGATTTGATTGGCCTAGAGCAAGGGCTAGCATCTTGGAGTGATGACGACATTTATGACCAAGACTGGGGTTCAGGGTGATTTGATTGACCTATAGCAAGGTCTAGCATCTCGGAAAGAGTTCATGCATCAGCATCATACTTTGTGTGATCGAAACAACCATGACCAGCTTCAAAATGATTTGATTAAGCACACGTGGGCTCATGCAAAAATCAACATGGTTAATTCCCTTATTTGTTTAATGTAATTTAAATTATGTTTGGTTGTTTGTGTAAAACTACATGGTTATAAATTATTCATATATACGAACTATTTTTATTTTATCTATTCCACTCATTTATTGTTTTATGCCTTCAAAGTGAAAAAGAATTTGCCGAATGGTAGCACTGGCCAAAACGGCCACCACGGATATGATGGGTCGCTGCGCACCGGCCAGAATGCCGTACCGTGACCCAAATTTTGTTCATGAGCAGACCTATCCAAACTGAAATGGATGGTTGGTCTGCGTCGTTGATTTAAGTCATCCCGTTGGAGATGCCATAAATTCACATTTTTGTGCACACTAGCCATGGTTGACATGCATTTTTTCATTTACCTTTTTTATTAGGGTTGATGTTCCGAGTGTGCTGACAATGGGGAATTCACTCAAAGGTCAACACTATTGATGTTAGCTGCACAGTACGATTTAGTGTTATGTTCCATTTTTTCTTTTTATACAACTTGGTTTTATGCGTCCTCAAGTTCTCGATAGACTCGATTCTGGCATCTATTTTTTTTTGTAGAGGTCGGGTGTATTTCATATTTCCTCTTGGATTGAAAATTTTCTAATCCTATGATTATGTGATCATGATATAGTAACTCAATGACAAACAATATCTATAAGTTTCAAAAACCTGTGAAAAAATTGCGCTATGTCAAAAAAATGTAGGCACCTACACATGTAAAATTTGGTAGGAAAGCATGATATAATCTTTGAGGTGAGGAAAATTTACAAATTAAATTACTGTAAGTTACAGTAGGTATATACAACAAAGGACCGGATTATTTTCACTTACGAGTGCAACAAAGTGCGCCCTTTTAATCAGCGCGGCGGGCCTAGGATTTCTAGAGTGTGTATTTAAAATTTAAAAGGGCATAATTATTTTTAACAGTCTAAAGCCTAGTTTTTTGCATGTATATTATGATTATAAAATCATCAAGTTCTAACTATATAATACGTATCCCTCAAAAAAGAACTATATAATACAAATAATATATAAAATAAATTGGGACCATGGGGGTGTGTACAATATACATAAAGATTGGTGTTAAATTGTCTGTATTAAGATCCCAGTGATTTAGGCAGGCATATACCGGGCTAAGAAAGCTATATGTGCTCCTACTGTAGTTGCTAGCAATAGTCGTTCCCATCTAAAAGTATATACATATTTGTTGTTCCGTTCGTTTTCTTAAAATTTGCCCCAGATTCTTCTTGGAATGAAAATAAGATCAAATATTTCTATTGCAATTTTGCCTTTCCAGGCAGCCAAATGGGGCAGTACATAACATGAAATTGATAAAATTATATAAGTTCCAACTATTCAGCATAATAAAAAAGAAAAATCTAGAACATTAGAGGACAGAAAATATTAAAATAAACACAAAGCTTACAAGTTATAGGGTAACTTTCCGATCCTGCAAGCCTTGAAAACTAGTGATAATGTCTTCATCCTTAACTTGCAAGAAGAATTCCCTCTCAATGAATGTTACCAAGCAACCATTCAAAAACCTCTGGCCCATCTTGTTTCTTAGCTTATTTTTGATAAAGTTCATTGAAGAAAAGACTCTCTCAACACCAGCAGTTGCAACAGGCAAAACTAGCACCAATTTTAGAAGTTTGTAAACTATGTCATACCGAAGGACCCGATCTGTTTTAACAAGCATCATAGAAAGTTGTGCCAGACTACTCAAATTTGCAAAGTTTTCATCCTTACTCACATCATTAATATAGCGGTTCAGTTGAAAAGGAAGTTGGATTTGTTCTTCAAATTCAAAATCGTGAGGATAGAATTCAGCAAGCCTAACCAAATTATCAACATTGAAAGCAGAGAATGACTTGGCTGGACTAAATGATGCCATGCATCTAAGTAGCTTCGTGTTTACCTCATCAAATCTGCTATTAAGCTCCTGAAGTTGCCTATCAATGACACCCAAAAACATAGCAGCATGAAACCGATGATAATTAATGGCATCTTTATAGAATCTCTTTGCTCTTTGTATATGTTTGTACTTCCCATCCATGTCAACAACTTTGAGATGGTGCTTCACACAAAAAGAAGTGACTGTATCAAGAAATTCTTTCCATCCAGCATCATCTCTCAAAACATCCAATTCTACCTTTGTATCAGCAAGAAGGTCCATTGCATTCACAATATCTTGATCCCTCCTTTGCAAAGCATTACAAAATCCATTTGTGTATCCAAATATTTCATTCATCAAGTGCAACAAGAAAACAAATTCAAATGACTCAAATACTTACAGCATAGTTTGAGCTCCTAAAGCTTCAGCCCCTTTACTTTCTTTCCCAACCCTGAAAAGAACTTTCTTGATAGCAGGATATAAATGCATAACATGCATTACAGTTCTGTGGTGAGATCCCCACCGTGTATCACCTGGCCTAGATAAGACCATCTCTTGATTCAAACCTTGGCCACTTTCAATTTCACCCAATTTCAATGCTTGAATCATATACTCAGCTTGAGCTATGCAAAGCATGCGGATCTTTTTACAAGACATCCCAAGGACATTCAACAAATATGCTAGTTGTCCAAAGAACCATTGGCAATCAATATTCTCCTTAGCAACAGCAACAAGGGTTAGTTGAAGCTGATGGGCAAAGCAATGAACATAAGCTGAAGGTGAATCTGCCATAATTAATTTTTTCAAGCCATTCACATGACCCTTCATGTTGCTAGCTCCATCATACCCCTGCCCATGAACCTTAGATAAAGGCAACTGATGTATAAGAAGTAAAGACTGAATTGCTTCTTTAAGAGTCAATGATGCAGTATCTTCAACTTGGACAAGACCAAGAAACCTCTCAACTGGCTCTCCTGATTTATTGACAAAACGCAAGCAAAGAGCCAATTGTTCTTGTTGATATGCATCACTAGATTCATCAGCAAGAATTGCAAAACACTCATCACCAAGTTCCCCGATGACAAATTTAGTTGTTTCAGTAGCACAACAAGTAATGAGTTGTTTCTGAATTTTGTGGTCTATCATCTGACAATTAAGTGGAGCATTACCTAAAACCACCTTATTTACTTCTTTAAAGTTACCTGCCAGCCATTGCAAAAGTTCCTTAAAATTCCCTTTGTTTTTTGAATCTCTCGACTCATCATGACCACGAAAAGCCAACCCCTGTTGCAAGATATATCTTATGCACTTAAGTGACCAGGTCAGGCGAGCTAGATATTGAGCCTTAAATTGCGCGGTGTGTGAGGCAGTGGACTCACGGATTAATGCTTTAGGTGTTATGAACATATTATATTTCTCTTCGGCTTCAGAATGAGCACTATTGATTTCACTTGCATGCCTACGAAATCTAGCTTTCATGTTCCAATTTCTAAACCCTCCATTGATGAAACTATCTCCACCAGCAAATTTAGTGCTATCTAAATAGCAAATAAAGCAATATGCAGCATCTCTATCTACACTATATTCAAGCCACTTGAACTCATCAAACCACTTTGGTTGGAAGCGGCGCATACCTCCACACATATGTTGGGGGTAATCCTCCTTCTTCATCTTGGGTCGACAAGGTCCCAATGCGATGTATGCCCTTCTAACCGAATCTTGGCCTTTGACATCATACATTGATATTGGAGTCCTCAATCCAGGATCATGCTCAATGTCATAAACACCATCATCATCATATTCGTCACCATCACTTGATTCATCACCTTCTGATATTTCCCCATTCTTCGCTTCTGTGCTAGCAGCTTTCTCCGATTTCGGTGGCATACTTGTCCCACTCCCACTGCCATCTTGCCCTTGGAATATCACCAATTGGTTGCATTGATTTTCAGCTTGACTATCAGTTTGATTTTTGGACTGTTTTTTTCTTTGCTGCGGCTTTTTCCAAAAAAGCCTTCAAATCAACAGTAGGACATGACTTCCTCTTCATATTTTAGAAAAATGTAACCTATACAAAATTCAAAACGAAAATAAGAATGAGATGTACTGAATTTCAAGCTATTTAATTCAGATTTCAGAAACAACTGAAGGTATTCTCAATTTTTTTACTGTATCTCAACAACTGAACCAAAAAAACAGAGAAGAATTAAGCAGTCTAGATTACATACCTGATTCTGAAATCTGGTGAGCTGCTGTGATCGTGGACTTGGCTGGAGAGTGGAGAATTCAAACGAAGACGCTGCGGGTAGTACGCTACCGGCGGCGGAGTGCAGCGGCCGGCCAGCCGGCGACCGCGCTTGGACTTCCAGACAAAGGGGCGTGGAGACGCGGCGGCCGGAGGGAGGGACGATTTTCCGCCTTGCGAGATTTTTCGTTACTCCGTCGCAAACTCTCGTATAAGATTAGGTTCGATTGATCAGCGGTTCTGGCCGGGGAATCAGGCGGCGATCGGAAGGAGTAGTTACAAGAACGATTTGGACTTGTACGTTTTTTTTTAGATAAATCTCTACTCTGTACGTGTGGACATGTGGTGTAGATAGAGCCAATTGGGCCAAACCGTCAAGTTAGCTGGGCCACATAGTGAAATTGGCCTTTGTCACATGAATACTCTGGTCGTGTCTTTCATTTTTATTTTTTTATCATACGTATACCTCCTATGTAGTATATATATGTAGTTTTTAGTCAAATTTTTAGGTATGCATATGAATACCTTTGACTTCAAGTGGACCCGCCCACCGGGGAGTTTGGTGCAACAGGGGCAGGGCAGGACTGATGCGGCGTCACTATCGGCGGTGAGTGCGGAGGCGACTGGCGAGCTGTGCTAGGAAGTGCCCCGGTGGGGAGGAGCCCAGACGTGGAGGCGTGCGCGAGGAGGCCGAGCCCCTTCTTGTACGATGAGACGCAGCTGCGCTGGGTGCGTGTGCAGTGGCGGAGCCATGAAAAGTTAGGAGCCTGGGCGGATCATAAGCTAAATAAAAAATCCAAGAATAGCAACCCGGTATTTTGATATATATTGTAAATATAAATGCCAAAACTGAACAACCGTATAACATGATAGTTTAAAATAACCTAATACATAATTGAATGTGAAAAAGCGCTCACTAGAAAATGGTAGTCATAAACATAATTCAAGATGATGTGCCCTCACACACCCAAGATCCTGCAAAAATAAAACAAAGTGTAAGAATTACTAGCACATAGAGTTATGTAGAGTTATTCATATGAGAAAGCATGTCACATACCATTAAAATACTAATGACGCCATGGCAAAACCCCCTTGCGACTCTTGAAGGCATGAAAACGTTGAGTAATAACAACATCATCAAGTGATTTGAATATCTCCCGCTCGGTGTAACATATCATCAAGTGATTGAACCAATCATCATTTATCTTGTTGCGCAATTTAGACTTGATAATTTTCATTGCCGAGAAAGCTCTCTCAACAGATGCCATTGACACTGGCAATAACAAAGCCAACTCGATGAGCTTGTAAACCAATGGAAATACCAAGTGCTTCTCTGTTTCTACCATTTTTGCCGCCAAACTTTCAACATCGTTGCAAGCCGAAAAGGCAACATGATTTCTCAAATGAAGAACATAAGTCTCAAGTTGATCCCTCAATATTACACGATCACCATTAGAGAAATCCGCACTATAAATTTCAGCAAGGCGAGAGAGCTTCTCAACGTCAAACTTGGAGAAAGAATTCTTGGGATCAAGACATGAGAAACAAGCAAATACCTCCTGATTTGAGTCACCGAAGCGATGATTCATCTCAACACATATTTTGTCAATAACAACATAGAAAATTTCAGCCCGATAATAATGAAGATTAGTGATGGTCCTTCCCTCTAGCCTTGAGCGACCTCGAACTGGTATTTCATCATCCATATTTGGCACTAGAATACCTTTGCAACTACAAAATTGTTGGACCTCTCCAAAAATACCATCCCAACCATCATCTCTCATGGCGGCCAACCTGAATTTGACATCATTAACTAATTCCATGGCTTGCACAATATTTATATCTTTCTTTTGCAAAAGTCGTGAAAGCTCATTTGTAATACCAAGTAACTTCAACATAAGCTTCAAAACAAGAACAAATGCAAAACACTGCATCTTTTCAACGCAACCCGCCGCATGACTCGGATTGCGCCCATGGGCATCAACCGTGCTAAGAACTTTTATCACAGCAGCCCACTTTTCCTCCAAACGAAGCAAAGTTTTATGATGTGATCCCCATCTAGTATCTCCAGGTCTAGCAAGGCTAGTTGGTTGATTCAAGCCTCTTCCTGTAGGTACTTCACCTCTCTCAAGGCTATCCAAAATTTCTTTGTGACTTTCTTCCATCAATACTTCTATTTTTTTGCAAGAGGAACTTGTTGTTGTCACAATCAAGGATACATAATCGAAAAAGTCATGAATATATGAGCAAGATGAAGTAGCAACGGCAACAACAACCAATTGCAAACGATGGGCAAAGCAATGAACATAGAAAGCATAAGGGTTCTCATCAAGAATTTTTCTTTGCAATCCATTAAATTCACCTCTCATGTTTGAAGCTCCATCGTAACCTTGCCCTCGTAGCCTTGAAATTGATAATTTGTGGTTGTCAAGAATCTTAAAAAGAGCCAACTTTAGTGCCTCGGATGTAGTATCTTTTACATGATATAGACGAAGAAATCGTTCCACAACCTTCCCTTCATTGCTCACATACCTAGCAAAAAAATATAGAGGATGATTAAATAATGCACAACTTCATGGAGAATGGGAAATAAACAAATGAAATAAAAATACAACTACTAACCTCAACATTACCGTCATTTGTTCTTTGACGGATATGTCTCTTGACTCGTCGATAAGCACGGAGAACTTTTTATTGCCAAGCTCTCCCATAATCACTTCTATGACTTCTTCTGCACAACACTTTGTAAGTTCCTTTTGTATGTCACCGGAAGTCATTTGAAATTTTTTCCCACCGCGATCAAAAGCATTTCTCACTTCTTCATTGCTATCCTTGTACCAATCTATCATTTCTAGAAAATTCCCCTTGTTCAGTGAAGTAGAAGATTCATCATGTCCACGAAATGACAAACCTTGGGCTATGAGATATCTCGAACACTCTAGAGAAGAAGTCAAACGTATTTTGTACAATTCTTTTGATTCCTCGGTTGCACAAGCCAACTTATTTGCCAGACTTTGTCTTTGATTTTTGAAGGCATCACAATACCTAACACAATTGTTGTGGCCACTATCCAAACCACCAACATGCTCAGGTAAGGCTCTATATGCATGCTTCCAGTCCCTAAAACATGTCTTAGTGAAGACTTCGAAACCAAAGTGTTCAGCCCTTCCAGGTTGCTTAAATAGGAAACAACAGAAACAAAAAGCTGCATCCATGGACTCACTATATTCTATCCAATTATACCTTGAGTACCATGATTGAGAAAATGCTCTTGAATCTGTACGAGGAAATTTCAATATTGGTTGGGTTGGACCCTTCAATATGTATGCCCTTCTAACTTGGTCTTGAACTTCTGGGGCATATTCAGCAACTTGTTTCCTAAGAGCAGGATCATATAAAATTTCAGCAGGATCAAAATCATTACTGTTGGCTGCATGAACCGGTTGCTCTTGTTCTTCTGGTTGTGCAACACTAGAATTTGCAGCACTTTCTCTAGGGACCAAATACCTCCTCATATCTGATTTTAATAGTAACCAATGTTACAATTTAATGATTTGAAAGTATAACTAAATAACAATGCTCATGTTAAATATAAATCCTAAGACTGATCGAAAACTGCGGGCAAAAGAAATTATACTTTTAGAGAGGAAAATCGTTTACTTCAATCCTCTCGAAAATTTGGAATTCCAAAGACTGGTCGGAAACTGCACTGCAAAGTAAGAAACATTGTTAATATTCCAACGCTGAGTGCCAAATTTTGTATGAATACACAAAAGTCAATCAGATGAACCGATGAAAAGAGGTGTTTCCTACGTTCGTCAGCCTTGTCGTCGCCGGTCGGTCGGAAGGAGCAGCCTCCGTGCGGCGAGACGTCCGATCTACTGCTATACGTATTCTCTAATCTCAGTTGTCGCTGGCGGCGGCAACTGAACCCGATCTGATTGATCGGTGTCTAGGGTCGTGCCTAGTTGTCTGCTGCGTGGTGTGTACCGTGTAGCCCAAAAACTCACGTACTAATACTCAGCTGAGAAATTTACTAATTGGGCTACTTACCGAGAGGCATAAAGTATTAAAGTGAGGCCCAATATGATTTGTCCAGTCAAAACCGGTCGAGAACAGCTAAAAACTTCCCTGCATGGTATATACGTATATACGATCGCTGGCCAGGGAGCCCGGGCAGCTGCCCCGGCTCGCCGGGTACTGCCTCCGCCCATGCTGCGTGTGCACGGTGCGATAGTTCGATCGGCGAGACGTGTGTGTTGCGCGCGCGCGATCGAGAGCTAGCGATCCATGGACGGCGTGGAAGCTGGCTTGGATGAAGGGATTGATGAGGTAGGAGGTTGCTGGATGGAGACGTGGAAGCTGGCTGGGATCGACGGATGGAGACGACGCCGATCTGTTTTCAAATTCGAATTTTGAATTAAAGGTCTAGTTGGAAAAGTTATAATTGCTGAGCACTTTTTTTTTGCAAAACTGGCTAAGAGCATCTCCACTCGACTAACCAGGACGCCGATCCGGACGTCGAAATTACGTCCAGACGCCAAAAATCGGCCCAGTCGCGTACCCAGGGACCTCATTTCGGCCAGATTTGGACCAACTTTGGTCCGGACTATCCAGGCCGAACCCAGAATACTGGGTACGCCCCGGAGACGCCGGATGGAGCGGATTGGCCGAGCGGACCAGCCTGTCAGCGACAGAAGCTGAGTCGCCGCCCTTCCCGCCGTTTTCCTTTTCCCGCCCTCGCCGCCGAACTCCACCTATAAAAGGCGTACATCCCGCCGTCTCTCTTCACAGTCTCTCACACCACCCCCAACTCCGGCGAACTTCGGTCGTTCGCACTTTTCTTCCTCTTCCTCAACTTCGTCGAGAAGCCATGGCCGAGGGCCGACGCACGATGCCGCCGTGGGAAGCCCGGCTCCTCCAGGAGGCGCGCTATACAGCGCCGCCGGACACTCGTCTCCCCCCCCCCCCCCGGCTGGCAACTCAGCGCCGGCGGGATACCTGTTCCTCCGGTGCCGGCCGAAGAGGACCTCACCGGAGAGATCCAGGCGGCTATCGCTGATTTGCATGACCCGGATCTCGCCGAGGATCCTGGCAACCTGGTCTTCTGGAGGCAGTTTTTCGCCGAGGGGCGCCTCGAGGAACTCGGCCGACACGACGGACCGCCGGGCTCGCCGCCGCCGGGTAACAATGTGGCTTTCCGCCGCCGCTGGTGGAGCGTTCCAGGGCGAACTCTCGCCGGCGTCATGGAGCACATCCAGGCCGGCAATCACCCTCGTCTTGGCCTGTAGTTGCGGCGTCCGGCGTCGACCATGGCGGCGGCGGCCTTTTCATAGTTTTTAATCCGATGTAATATGTGCGCCCTTGTCCTACTTAATAAAATCCGCCTACATTCGCCCATATTTCGCCGAGTTTAACTGAATTTCGCCAAACCCGGAACTCGGTCTGGATACGCGAGTGGGAAACTAGGCGTACCCAGGCCGAAAACGCGTTTCGTCCGGCCAAAAAAAGTTCGGTTTTCGGCCTGGGTTCGCCTAATTAGTGGAGATGCTCTAACATTACACCCCGCGTCAGTTACAGAGGGAGTATTTATCCATCTCACATTTTCGAAAGACCCAGCGACGCTGGTTTTGCACTGATACTGAAGTACTCCCTCCGTTTTAAAATATAAGATGTTTTAGCTTTGTAAAGTAAATGTATCTAGACTTATTTTAGTATGTAGGTTCACTCAACTTTGGGTTGAATCTACGCACTAAAAAAAGTCTAGATTCATTTTCTTCACAAACCTAAAACATCTTATATTTAGAAACAGAGGGAGTAATAAGCAGAACATGCGCAAGCTGGATAGAATATTGTGAAGCCTATTTCATGCTACCGCTAATCTCCGATTTAAACCGGTTTTCTATTTTCCTAGCTATAAATGTGGTTTGCAATCTGAATATTGTGTGTATCTAACTTGTCTGCAGAAGATAAGCTACATTCGATATAAGAATGAAGCTAAGCAACAGGGTTTGCAGTTGTACACGACTGGTACTATCCAAATTCAAGATGTTCAACTACCGCTAGATCGTTTGACAGTACGACAGTCCCAGAAAAACATCAAGTCCAAATGATAATTGGATAAAATAGCATCAATCTGCTTAAATAGTCTCATAAAGGACAAGGTATCTTTGTCCAAAAAAAAAATACAGGACAAGGTAATATGCAAACTCAGAAGCTTCTCGCGAGCCAGAGTGAAGGGGAGGTGGCAGGACGGAAGTAGGTGACCCAGAAATGAAAGCATGCATGCGAACTGACTTCAAACAAAATTGAAGCCCAATTCGTTGCAAGTCACCACACGACCTGAACCATTGAAATGACACAAGTATTAGCTACCAGCAAGTTTGCTCTGAAACGAACCAATACTAGAACTTTGTGAGCAAAATAGAAGAGCAAGTATACTAAAAAACCAAACTGACTTGTAACCACTCATATGTATATGGTGTTTACTGTTTAACGATTCAAACTCTCAAGGCATACTCACTCACCTATTGAAAGATCTTCTCCAAAATACATTTTCAGAAAGATTGCACCGATTCAGATATATTATGGGTATTATGAAAGGAAAACAGAAACAGATGGGCTATCATCTAGACTACAAGTTGCCAAACAAAATCATCACCTAATTATGCAACAAGTACTACAAGGTTATTAACAAAATAACAACAGTGGAACCACACCGAGCCAATAGAACTTCATGATTTCATCAAACGCATGTTTTTCACACCATTAATATCCGTTCTAGATTCCTTAGATCTTCTAAATCACCAATACTAGAAAATACACAGGCACAGTAGTATCCATATTATTAATTGTAAAGATAAGAGAATGCAAAGGTGATATTGGTGAGGACAGACTGCAACTTAAAATGAATGATGACAGTTTTCTTAGATAAAAACAAGACCATTTCCCAATTTCTAGGAGAACAAGCACATTTAGGTCCAAACTAAGACGGAATAGCACATAATGCTGATTTCCAAGGTAAAGGATTCATAAAAAGGATCTACAAGGTGAGTCAGAAACTTGCAACAGGCCTATCAGAGTATCAAGCTCACTAAACTACCACCATAAAGGTCACCCTGCATTTTTTTTAATATCTGGGTAACCTCAAATTTGTCTATAATAAATAAAAATGAATAAGGAAATCAGAGTGAGTGGGTGGTCAAATAGCAACCTAATGACTAATGTACAAAACTGCAATGTCAAAATAACCGTTACAATCAAAAGCAGCATAGTCGCAATCGCAACTGGTCCTAGGAAAGTCACCTGAAGGGACTGTAATAATGCATTAGATCAAACTTCAATTGAAGCGTAGTAGAAAGCTAATGTGTACGATTAAGTCCAAAATTGTAATTTGGGAAGTCAGAATAATAGATACAACGGCAGGATAGGATAACAAAGATTTGTGCTAACGGAAAAGCTATATACAACCTCAAACCAGCAGAAATTGTGATCATGACTTCTAAAGCTGACCAAAATATTGGAATGATCGCCCCCACCTTGTTATTTTGAGCACAGTCACTTCAGTATCCTACATATCTTGCAGGAAGAAATCTCTATAACCATAGTAAACCTAGAAATGATGGAAATTTGTGCCTCCAAGTTCAAGTAGCCTACTACTCCAAAGGTACCGCACATCCATATGCAACAAACTAATCAAGGCAAACACACGAAAACAGAAAAATGACACCATTAAGAGCAGAGGGCTATCTTATAAGCTACCGGAAATTCAGTACTCTTGAACCAGAACTTGTGATCAGAACATCTAAGACAGACTTAAATATTGGGATGATCGCCTTCCACCTTGTCATTTTCAGCAGTCACTTCAGTATTATCGTATTACGCACATTCTTTGGTAATGCAAATACTTATGGTACTTATGCATACGCAACAAACGACTCCCGGGCAAAACAATTCTGCACAAAATGACACCATTAAGTACCTGAAATTCAGTTCTCTTGTGCGAGGAACGCGGGCGGCCATGCGAGGAAGTAGGCGAACATGGGGTGCCCATATTCCTTGCCACGTTTGGTCGAGAGGCGCTCCATCTTGCCGGTGTCCATATGGAAGGAGAAGCGCCCGAATCCCCACGTCTCGATGAACACCTTCCCTGTGCGACCGGCGTCCATGTCGCTGGGCCAGACGCACAGGGTCCTGAGCATCGGGTCGCTGGGAAGGCCACGCATCATGTCGCACAGCACGAGCAAGTCGACGATTTTCCTCTCCAGAATCCAGCCGTTATCGCTCCTCCTGCCGTTCCCGCGTACCCAGAGCTGCAGCTGCCTCTGGGCGTCGGTCACCAGGCAAAGGCGTCCATCCGGCGTCTCCCCGACGCGGTACTTGTGGTTGTGGGAAGACAGCGCGTCCGGCACCGGCAGGTTGGAGAACCTGAGTGTGGAAGGGTCCAGCACGAGCAGGCGCCATGAGCGGCAGATGTGCCAGTAGATCTTCCCGGCGGCGTGCACGGGGCGTCCCTCGAACCAATAGGGGTCGAAATCAACCAGGACCTGCTCGTCCCGCGGGAGCGCGCGCCAGCAGCACTGGTCGTTGTCGACGGACGCGACCCAGGCGCGAGGGTGCCCTCCGTCGATGGCGAAGCAGACGGCCTCGAAGCAGAGCTTGCTCGGGTGCGTGCGGGAGAGAAGCGCGGATCCGACGTAGTACCTTGAGCTGCGCCAGCGGCGGTCATCGGGCACCGTGTCGCGCGGCGGTGGCGAGAGGACCGTGCGGCGGCGGGTGGCCGGGTCGAGGACGAGGAAGCGGGGGATGCATCCCCTGGCCCCGGAGAACCTCTCGCTGGGTTCCAGAAGCAGGAGGCCTTGATGCGAGTCGTAGACGTGGAAACGGAAAGCGTCCGGGGCGAAGTCGAGGGAGAGGTGCGGAGCGGATGCGTCGATGGGAGCGAACACGGCGGGGGTATGGGCAATTTCGGGAACCCCGTCAGGGTAGGGGGGAGGGACTTCGGTCGGGTGGAAGAAGTAGCCGAGGAGAGGAGGAGTGCGAGGGAGGCAGCGGGAGGCCAGGCGGCGCCAGCGGTGGGAGGCGAGGGCAGCACGGATGAGGTCGGCGAGAGAGAGGCGGCGGAGAATGCCCGAGAGCACCAACTCGGGGAGGACATCGATCGGCGCTGCCTCCGTCGCCGCAGCCTGGGGCTCCACCGTCGGTGGGGAAGGAACCACCAAGGTGGAGGAAGACGCGGTTTTTCTTTTGGTCTTGCCTCTGCTCTTCCGCGTCATGGCTGGAGGAGAAAATGATGCAGAACTAACACATTTAAGATCGATCTTGTTAAAAATCTATTAGGTTACGTGTGTGACAGAAAGCTCTAACTAGCCGTGTTTAGTCATCTAACAGCATTTCTGGCAGGTGGGGCCCGTTGTCAGTGCTGGCGTGGCACGCATATGACGGAGGGAGGCAACGGCCGTGAAGCGCGCGTTGACGGGGGTCATTAGGGCAGCCCCTGTCCGCTCGCGGGCTGTTTCAGTTACTTTGCCGCTCGAACATCTCTCCTCACGAACAGCAATGGCGAGTGGCGGCGGGACAGAGGACGGCGACGGAAGGGGTCCAAGTGGAGGCGGCGGCGGTCGTTTCGTGCGACAGGTGCTCTTCGGGCCTGGATTCAATATGGGGTCCATCGATTTGGATTCTGATGAAGACCGCGAGTCGATGGATCTCGCGCCGGGGCCGGACCAGGACGCGGCGCCGCCGCCGGAGCAGGAAGCTTCTTCAGCTCAGCCGGAATCTTCTTCAGCGCAGCTGCAGCTGGCTACGGCGAGCCAGCTAAGCGAGGACCCGCTCAGCCACTATGTTTCCGACGGCGGGTAAGGTTCATTTTTCTCTTTTTTGAATTTGGGGATTCAACAGTGTGATTTAGTGTGATTTGTGTGTGATTTAGTGTGATTTAGCAGTAGAAAATAATTTGGGATTGCACATTCTCTTATGATTGCACATTCTCTTATCTTTGTTTTAGGCCACATTCAGAGATTTGGGATCTTTACATTCAATTTGATGGTGCTAAATTTGTGCAAACAAAAATGCTAAGATCAGATATTAGGTTTTTGAATTTGTTGTCACTGATGGAGAAGAAAGGTTATGGTCTTTCTGATTCAATGTACTATGTAAAATCAGAAGGGGAGGGACTGAATGGACTAGAAATTGTGGATAGCAACTGTAAGGTGGAAGAGATGGTCAGGAAGTATGAAAGGTCTAAAAAACTGGTTTTAACTGTGATGAGAGACAAGAGTAAACAAGCAATTATTGTGTCTCCTGTGAAGTCCAAGGAGGCAGAAAAATTATATGCAAAATCTTATCCAAGTCACATATCATGTGATTTAGAGGAGGAAGAGCATGGTCATAACCTCATTGAGACCCAGAACAGTGTGTACTTTCAGCCTTTGTGCACACATAATGCTGACAATTGGATGTCAGAAGATGAAGATGAGGGAGATGAAGAAGAAGATGAGGGAGAAGCATCTGATGGCAGTGACAGTTGGATGTATCCATGCCAGGTTGACCTAGTTCAGTTAGAGGAGATGAGGAGGAAGGAAATAGAGGAGAGTAAGAAAAGAATAGCAGCTAAGATGAAGAGGAAGGCTGATGAGCAACTGTATGAGGATGAGACAGAGCCAGAGGATATTTTTATAGAGCAACAAGTGAAGAAAAGAGTGAGGAGGAGGGCCCCTACTACAAGGTCACATTGTGAAGATGAATTACCAGAAAAGGAAGACTGGGCTCCTTCTGATCCATAAGATGATGAGCAGTTAGGTTTCCTGGGAGAAGAAGAGGATGATGGATTTGAGCCTCTACCATTTGTGCTGCCAAATGGGAGAAAAAGCAGAGCAAAGGAGCAACCAAAGAGGGTGTGGTATGATGAAACTAGGGAAAATCCTGAGCAGTTAGGTAAAGAAACTACCAGTGATTAAACTATGCTTCATAACACCTGTAGAAACTTTTCTGCTGATTTAACTATGTTTCCTAACAGGCAAACAGGACAAAGCCAGATGGAGCATCTTCTTCAGGTGCTACACCTCCCCAAGCTCAACCAGCTCCAAGGCCACCAAGAACTTCCACTGTTGCACCTCCCCAAGCTCAACCAGCTCCAAGGCCACCAAGAACTTCCACTGTTGCACCTCCCCAAGCTCAACCAGCTCCAAGGCCACCAAGATCATCAACTCCTGCAGCAAGATCATCTTTTGTTGCACCTAGGAAAGAAAGAGGCTTCATGTCCTATTTAAATGTTGGGGCAAATGCATCTGCTGGGAGAGATGCACATGTTGGACCTCTAGATGGGGGAAATGTGTGATTGTTGTGGCAAATGCATCTATTGTCATTCTGCTACCTGGTGAACCTCTAATTTTAAGTGTTTGTTGTGCAAACTGTTGGACCTCTAGATGTATGTTGAATATTCCTCTTTGTTTAAGTGAATGAGACTATGTACTGGTATTTTGGAGAAAATGAGCAAGTGAGTGTTATTTTGCTGCCAGTAATTTTATCTGCCCTTCTAAATGAATGATACTACCTACACAATTTTCATTGTTCACATATAATTTCAATAACAAAGATGCTTTACATTGTTCATAGATAATTTCAACAACAAAGAAAAGTTCACAACAAGCTCATAATTCAGATAATTTCCACAACAAAGATTGTTCACAACAAGCTCATAATTCATATAATTTCCATTGTTCAACCATTGTTCAAAGCATAATTAAACCATTGTTCAAAGCATAATTAAACCATTGCTCACATCATAATAAAACTACATCTCAACAATCTCCTTTATCTTCTTGAACTTGACCCTGTAGCCCTCTTTCTCCTTCAACAAATCTGATACAATGGACTGCAGCTTCCTCTTCTCCTCCATCTACTTGTCCCTTTCTCTCTCTGCCTTCACCAACAAATATTTGTGCATGTTGACAGTTGTTGCTTCAGTGGTCATTTTCTCCTGAATTTCAGCCCTTGCAGCCATGAGAGCTTGTTCAGCTTTAGCCTTGAGGGCTAAAGTCACCCGCTTCTCTTTCACTTCATTTTCAACTTCATCCTGAGCTTTCTTCAAATCTTGGTTCAACTTCTTAATTTGGTCTTCAAAATCAAACTTCTTCTCAACATTGTCCAGTGCATCATTCACCCTGCCTTGTTTAGCTTCTTCAAACATCTCTCATAGCTTGCCCATTGCTTTCATCAGAGAATCTGGCCACACTGGATCAACCCAATGCACATATGAACACTTCTCTCCTTCCTACATCATTTAAGGAAGACTATAAATTAACACATACTAATTAACACATACTGACATTACCAGCACTGACTATCTATACTAATTAGGAAATGCTCACATACATGCTGCCCTTCACAAGCTAGGTACCTCCTTCCAGTGTTACAGCCCCCCAAGCTACAAACTTGGCAGCCACAAATCCACACTTGCAGAGCACGGGCTCCTCCCCATCGTCGGCTAAACCGCAAAAATCTGAATCGTAGGTGTTGTTCATACTCTAACATGTTGAAACGTGGCAGAAATTAGACAAGGAACCACCTGAATCCAAATCTAATTCAATTATAAATCAAAAAAGGCAGGTGCAGGAGATCTACAGGTACTCACATCGTTAGACGAGGTCGGGTAGTGCGTCGACTCTTCACCATCGCTCCACGAAACCATGGCGACAACAGTCGGTGACGGGGAGAAGACGCGGCGGCGGTGCGGCCACACAGCGACGACGGGCTGGGGAAGAGTGGGGAAATAGATCTGGACTAGCTGTTGAAATCGACAGGGACAGGGGCTGCCCTAACGACCCCCGTCAATGCGCGCTTCACGGCCGTTGCCTCCCTCTGTCATGTGCGTGCCACGCCAGCACTGACAACGGGCCCCACCTGCCAGAAATGCTGTTAGATGACTAAACACGGCTAGTTAGAGCTTTCTGTCACACACATACCCCAAAAGTGGTGTTTATGTGTCAAAAAACCCAAAGGTTGTAGATTTTTAACAAGATCGTCTCAAATGTGGTAGTTCTGCGTCATTTTCTCTGGCTGGAGCTGGAGGGGGTTCCGTTCCACAGAGGGAGCAGACAGCCTCGCCTCCCTCTCTCTATGTACAAGAGCATCTCCACATGTCCCTTCACGAGCCCTCCAGCGGCTAATTGTTTTTACCGTGACAAACCAAAAATGTCGAAAAACGGTCTAGCCGGCGTCTCCATAGCCTCTCCTCCCAAAGCCCTAAATATTGCCGGTCCCTTGGCGGCGCCGGCTGAAACAACATCCACTCTGGTCCCTCCACGGGTCCTCTCTCCTCCTCATCGAGAGCTCGCCGCTTTCCTCCTCGCCTCTCGCGGCTCGCCTCCTCGCCACACCGGCAACAAAGCTGCAGTGTACTCCTCCGCATCCTTCTTGCACCCACATTCTTGCTGCGACGTAGATCTGCTTCGATCATCTGCTCTACTCATCGCAGATGGTGACAGTCGCATCACGAGCCCCGATGACATCAAGTTCTTCGGCTTGTCTAGGCTTCCCCGCTCCCAGCTCAAGCAGGTACCCAGAGCTGCAGCCGTTGTCGCTCCTCCTGCCGTTCCCGCGTACCCAGAGCTGCAGCTGCTTCTGGGCGTCGTTCACCCGGCAAATGCGTCCATCCGGCGTCTCCCCAACACGGTACTTGTGGTTGTGGGAAGACAGCGCCTTCGGCACCGGCAGGTTGGAGAACCTGAGTGTGGAAGGGTCCAGCACGAGCAGGCGCCATGAGTGGCAGCAGATGTGCCAGTAGATCTTCCCGGCGGCGTGCACGGGGCGTACCTCGAACCAATAGGGGTCGAAATCGACCAGGACCTGCTCGTCCCGCGGGAGCGCGCGCCAGCGACACCGGTTGTTGTCGACGGACGCGACCCAGGCGCGAGGGTGCCCTCCGTCGATGGCGAAGCAGACTGCCTCGAAACAGAGCTTGCTCGGGTGCGCGTGGGAGAGAAGTGCGTGTTAGATTACATGTGATATAGCTTGGCTTGTAACAATATTATGTAACGTATTGGAGTAGTACTCTGATCCTTCTAGATAGATAGAGATTGCATGTTGGTTTAAAATAGGAAGGAGAAGTTTCTATCTCTTGTAACAATCAGATCACGATTGATCTCTATCTCTTGTAAGCCACGGCAAGGGCTCTTCTTGCCAGATATAAACATACAGCCGGTGTCTCCAACGAGACTACCGTTTCACCCAAAACTACACAATTGATATGGTATCAGAGCCACCTCTTCCGTGACTCGTTGCCCCAAGATCGATCTCGATCAAACCCACGACAAAACCTGCCGCCGCTGCTTTTCCTTCTGCCGCCGCCGCCCACACACAACGAAATAAACCCATGACCAAAGGCCACGCCACAATCCCCTCCTGGTAGTCATGGCGACTCCCGAATCCTCGTCGTCTGCCATGCTCGCCACCACGCTGGGATCTCCTCCCTCCCAAAAGCTGACTAGGGCAAACTTCCTCTTCTGGAAGACCCTGGTCTTGCCGCCCCTTCGTGGCGCTCAGGTCCTCGAACTTCTCGATGGTACCGACGCTGCACCGGTGAAAACTCTGGAGGTTGAAGACGCCAACAAGAAGAAGACAATAATTCCCAATCATGCCTACACGGTATGGTTGTCTCGGGATCAAACGGTGCTTGGGTTCCTGGTGAACTCCCTGTGTCAACACCCGGATTTTTAATTCCAGATGCCTGTTATGCCATACATCGCAATCCCAGGATTACCATTTTTGCGAGACATAACAGAATTGGATACCACAGTACATCATCCATTACAAACCATACATAAGGTCTTACACAAATAAGGATCTCATGGTCCAGTTCTTAATACAACTCAAGCATCGGAAATACGTAATAATAAAGGTAGCGTAGGCGAGGCTTCATCTTCGAGGTCACAGACAATGCTGACGATGGGAGATGATCCTAGTTGTCGTAACCTTCCTGGGGTCCATCATCCTGGTACTCCTCTTCATAGTCTAGCCACGGGAATAGCCAGGGACAAAGCCATGAGTACTTTTTAAATACTCGCAAACTAATACTAACAAGTGAAGGGGGTTTTTTGTAGTAGGACACTAAACTCCAGGGTTGTTTTGCAAAATGCCAGATTTACCTCTACTAAGTTCAGAAGCAAGAGAAAGCTAGTCAAATTTTATAACACCTAAGTGGGAACTTGTATCTTATACCAGAACTCTGTTGTGGTCAAGTCAAGTTCTCAATTCAGTTCACAAGTCATTTTGAAAACATCTGACGGGGGAACAGTATGGCCACTCCAACTGTCCATAACCGCGGACGCGGCTATTCGAATAGTTTGACACTCTGCAGAGATTGTATACTTTCACCACAACATTCGATACATCCGTCAGGAACAAATCCTGAATTCACCATACTCAGTATGCGGATAATCAATCCTAACCTTTCAATTACACGCCCTAGTATAGACACCTCTCCTGTGATTTTGGCCTCCCAACCATGACCAACTGTCATCTTGGGTACTGCACGGGTGGACAATCTTTACAAGGTAGCCTCAGCTCAGACCTTGGCCGTGAGGAAACCAATACTAAGGTATATAAGTTTCCAATCAAGCCCTACCCAATCTTCGGGTATTGTGGTTGTACGGTAAAATTGGAATGGTATCGCATCCAGACAACCATCAGTTTTATAAAGGGCTAAGGCTCATGCCTCAACATTTTCATCACCAATCTGGTGTTCGGAAACACATGTCAAAATATCTCAGTAGAATGATCCATCATTCCAAGGTTTTCATAACCATTTTCTACCAAGTATTCCCATCTAAAGTTGATCAAGTTTTATGCTTAGCACTAGTATCTACTAATGAGGGGTGATAAACTAGTGGAGTTTTAACTAAGTTCAACCTCATGCCTTAGGATGACATCAAGATTATCTAGCTTAGGCCAAATTTTATGTTTTTTATGCAACCTTCAGTTATTTTTCTAGTATCTACAACTTACTTAAGTACACTCTAAGTAAAAGCTTTGATAAAGAAAACAAAGTATAAAGCTTGCAAGTAAAACTAGGATTGGGTTAACTAGTGGGTATAACCACATATGCTTAAGGCATATAGTTGGCATAGTAAGGCTTGCTAAAGGGGAACATCTTGCAAGTGTTAGCTTGCTCAATCAACTAGTAGTATTAGGCTTGCCTTGTGCAGAGCAGTGGTTGAAGTTCTCCTCGGCTTCTTCTTCGTAGTATCCTCCTTCCTCCTCGTATCCTTGGTCGGTACTAGCGTCTATAAATAAATACGAGGTACACAATCACCAAACAATACTTAACTACTTTCAATCATCACACACAAGGGTTCTATAGATGATCTAGCATCATCCCTAATATTACAAGATTAAAGCATTTGTCTTATTGATTTTATTTTTAGAAAAGTAATTTCTACTCATTGAAAAACTACTTAAGATTTAATATTCTCCAAACCAAACATGGGATCATGTTGACACATGTCATCACCACATATTTCAGTACATGGGAATGTGATTTAAAGTGGTGTCACAATTTAATAAGGTTTAATCCTTTTATTTTAATTAAAATAAGTGACTAGAAATGCCTATGTGGCATTCTTTTATTACTTGAACATTATTTCTGTAAGTAAACCTATATATTTTTATATATTCTGAAAGGTATGGTCAAATGTGATTTTTGAGAGTTGGAATCAACTCAAGAGCTATTATGGTTTAAATTTGAAAAATGTTTGAATGCAGAAAAGCTTCTGCCTTGTTATTTTTACCAAGGGTGATCTATAGATCCAAATGATTTGAATCCAACGGGCTTGGATTAAGCATTTCAAGACCTTTCTAAAAAAATTGGTTTCATTCAATTTGGTTCACTAAATCGATCTGGGTTGATTTTTGAAACTAGGTACAGAACTGTGTTTGAATGAAAATAGAAAAATCTAAATTCAAACGAGTGGGTTGCGCAGGAAGGGAAAATGGGCCGGCCTAGTGTCACTCCGCGGCGCGGTGCGCAACTGACAAGGCGGGTCTACTGGTCAACGACTCATTAAACGCGAAGCGGTACGGGGCGATGTGGTGCGTTGGATTAGAAGTAAGATCAATGGCTGAGGGTCGTCGTCGACGATGAACTAGTCACCGACGAGCTCGAACCCTAGCAGCTTGGTGGGGTGCATAGGGGGCATATTGGGGCTCCAGAGATGACGGCGAGGCGGGCAAGCGACAAAGTCGACGACGGCGAACTCAGGGATGGTCGCGGCAGCTCCTGGGGTGGACGAAATCGACGGTGCCCTTCTTCTCCAGAGGCGGCCTGCTCCAGCGCAATTCTGGCGATGCGCTGCTCGCCTTGCTTCGGCTACGGGGTAGAATGATCATTGAGGTGAGGGGAGTGAGATGGTGTGCTTAAATCGGCTGGGGGTGGCCTTCTTTTATAGGCTCGACGGCGAGACCGAACGGGATGGGCAGACGACAGTGGCGACACGGCTACGGGTAGCTAGAGGCATGGCCGAGGGTGGCGATCGATCGGTGGTCTCCTGGCGATGCTCTAAGGTTTAAATGATCTTGTAGGGGTGGTGGCAAACGGTCGGGAACGCTCGATGCTCTGCGAGGCAGAGGCGGCGAACTCTGCGGTGAGCGGTGGCTACGGGGTACGGGCGGTGAAATGGGCATGTCTGGCGGTCTCCTGGGGCGGTGGGGAGCATGCTGGCGGGCGGCGAAGGCTCGAGGCGGTCGGGTTGCGTCGGAACGGCGCGTGCTCTGCGGTGCGCGTCGGCATGGTCAACAGCAGCGCGGGCGCGGCGTTCCTGGCGGTTCTGTTTGCTGTCCGCGAGGCAGGGCTGGTTGAGAGGGGGCGGTGAGGCATGGGCTACCTCCCAAACAAGGTTGGCACGGCTAGTTCTTCTCCTAGCTTGCTGTCCACACTGGGGTGACATGGGTGCTCTCGGCCTGTTCACCATTGATGATGTTGGCAAGCTTACCGTGGGGCTAGGGCTTAGTTAAGGTTTCTAGATGATCTACTAAGGGTGTTGTGAGCTAGAGAGGGAACCAGTTAGGCCAGAATCACTGCACACTATAGTGTTTTGATTTTTTTTTTTTTGTATCTACAAGGTGTTTGATGAAATGGCCGCATGAACTCAAGTTTTGAATTTTGAAAAGATTTTTGGTGGGTGTGCTAGGCATGTGCTGGTGAGTCTGTGATGCTTGGGTTTTGAAAGTTGAGCTTGTTTGAGTGGTTTTTGAAAAAGTGGGATCTTCCCATATGAAACAGATTCAATTTTAAACTGTCATTTAAACTATGCATTTGGATGATCCCAAAGTGGACCTTGGTACCTTGTTATGAGTACTATCAAGGGGTGCAAAGATCCAAACAAGTTTCTGTTAGGTTTTGAAAGTTAGAGATAGCCAAAGTAGGCATGGGAGTTAAATTGGCCAAAGTGACCATTCACTCATTTTGTTTGTTTTGATTTGTTTGTCTTTGGGAAAAGTGTGGGGATTGTTTAGATGATGTTTATTTCACCTAAGAATCCTTTTACAAGCAAAGAAACACACAAGCATGGCATTTCAAAAGAATCCAACTTGAAATGCTTACACATATGCATGCTTTCAGATTTTTAATTTGGAAAGTTTTTCTTAACCCTAATTTTGATGATTAGAGTTTGATGATCCAAGTTTAATATTTTTGGGATGTTACAAAACTTCCCCCCTTAAACAAAATCTCGTCCCGAGATTTGAAAAAGGACGAAAGAGATTACCTAGGATTTGAAGAGATCGGGAAACTCCGTCCTGATGTGATCTTCGCGCTCCCAGGTAGCTTCCTCTTCTGTGTGGTTGCTCCACTAAATATTGAGAAACTTGATGCTTCGGGTTCTGGTAGTTCTGAAGGCTTCTTCCAAAATACGGATGGGTACTTCAGTTTAGGTCAGGTCATCGTTGATCTCTATGGTCCGGTGATCGATATTCTTGAACACTCCAGTCTTCTTTGGAACTTCGAGGCACTTGCGAAGTAATGAGATATGGAACACATTGTGCACGGCTGACATTTCTTCTGGTAGTTCCAATTGATATGACACTTCTCCTCGATGGTTCAAAATCTTGAAGGGTCCGATATATCTGGGGGCTAACTTTCCTTTGAGTTGGAAACGTTGCATTCCTTTCAATGGCGACACTTTGAGATACACAAAATCTCTATGTTGAAGGCGAGGTCTCGACGTCTCTTGTCGGCGTAACTCTTCTGTCTTGACTGAGCGGTCTTGAGGTGTTCACGAATCTTATGAACCTTTTCTTCTGCTTCGCGTAAGATGTCAGGTCCGAAAATCTGATTCTCTCCTACTTCCGACCAGTTCAAAGGGGTGCGGAACTTCCTTCCATACATAAATTCAAATGGGGCCATTTGCAAACTAGCTTGATAACTGTTGTTGTATGAAAATTCTGCAAACGGCAGTCAGTCTTCCCACTTAGATCCATATTCTAACACACATGCTCACAGCATATCTTCGAGTATTTGATTTACTCGCTCCGTTTGTCCATCGGTCTGAGGGTGATACGTGGTACTGAAATCTAGGCGGGTTCCTAAACCTTCTTGGACTTTCTTCCAAAATCTCGAGGTAAACTGAGTTCCTCGATCCGATACGATGTTCTTGGGAACTCCATGCAAACTGACGATTCTAGCGATGTATAACTCCGCTAGCTTCGAACTCTGATATGTGGTCTTGACGAGTAAGAAATGGGCGACTTTGGACAATCTGTCCACTATGACCCAGATAGAGTCATTTCCCCTACTAGAAGTAGGAAATCCGGTGATAAAGTCCATTCCAACGGAATCCCATTTCCATTTAGGAATCTGCAATGGTTGCAACAATCCAGCGGGTCTTTGATGTCCTGCCTTGACTCGCTGACATATATCACACTTGGCGATATAGCTTCCGATTTCTCTCGTCATCTTATGCCACCAAAATTGCTCTTTCAAATCCTGATACATCTTCGTTCCTCCGGGGTGGATAGAGTAAAGAGTATCATGAGCTTCCTTCAGAATAACTTCTTTCAACTCAGAATATGCTGGTACACAAAGGCGTCCTTTGTACCACAGAACTCCTTCTTCGTCTTCGGTGAATCCGGGTACTTTGTCTGTACCGATACGACGCTTGATTCCCTCGATACTAGCATTTCCTTTCTGCGCCTCTTTGATCTGGCTGATCAAAGTGGGTTGAAGTTCTATGCTAGCCAAAAATCCTTCACTCACTAATTCCATTCGAAAATCTTCCATCTCTTTGTGCAAGCTTGGTTGCTCCTTCAAAATCATGGAGTTCAAGCGGCACGGCAATCTTCTAAGGGCATCTGCTACCACATTGGCTTTACCGGGGTGATAGTGAATGTCCAGGTCGTAATCCTTGAGTAGCTCAATCCATCTTCTCTGCCTCATATTCAGCTCCTTCTGAGTGAATATATACTTCAGGCTCTTGTGATCCGAATAAATCTCACAACGGTTTCCCATCAGGTAATGCATCCATGTCTTCAGGGCTAGAACTACGGCTGCGAGTTCGAGGTCATGGGTTGGGTAATTTTGCTCATGTTGTTTCAGTTGTCGAGATAGTTACTGTTGGAATTATGCCCTAGAGGCAATAATAAAGATGTTATTATTATAATTCTTGTTCATGATAAAGTTTATATTCCATGCTAGAATTGTATTAAGCGGAAACTTTAATACTTGTGTGGTTTATGAACAACACCATGTCCCTAGTATGCCTCTATGGACTAGCTCATTGATTAATGATGGTTAAGGTTTCCTAACCATAGACATGAGTTGTCGATTAATAATGAGATCATGTCATTGGGAGAATGATATGATGGACAGACCCAAACTAAGCGGAGCAATTAGATCGTGTCATCGTGTTCATCTTTGCGAAGCTTTTCTTATGTCAAATATTGTATTCCTTAGACCATGAGATAATACAACTCCCTGGTATCGGAAGAAAGCTTTGAGGTCATCAAACGTCATCCTATGAGAGGGTGATCATAAAGGTGTCTCTGAGGTGATCGGAAAGTACCTGTTGGGTTGTATGTATCGAGATGGGATTTGTCCCTCCCAAGTCGGAGGGATATACTTCGGGCCCACTCGGTAATCGATATCAACACCGCTTGCAAGCATGTGGTTAAGGAGTTAATCACAAAGTGATATCGGATTACGGAACGAGTAAAGTACTTGTTGTGAACGAGATTGAACTAGGTATGACGGTACCAACGATCAAATCTCGGGCGAGTAAAATATCGCGAGACGAAGGGAATATATATATGGGATTGATTGAATCCTGGCATCGTGGTTCATATGATATGATCATCGAATGAATGTGTGGGAGTCAATATGGGTTTCCAGACCCCACTGTTGATTATTGATATAAGATCATGTCTGCATGTTCTCGAACCCGAAGGGTCACACACTTAACGTGTCTCGATGCTAGGATAGATTGGATAATTGGTTTATGAGTTTTTGTTCAGAGTCTCGGATGGGATCCGGGACATCACGAGAGGTTCCGGAATGGTCCGGAGAATAAGATTCATATAAGGCAATGCAGTTTTTGGAGTTCGGAATTGTTTCGGGTTAATCGGTATTGTACCGGAAGCTTCTAGAACCTTCTGGAGGGGGACCAACGTGGCCCCACCTGCCGGGAGGGGGCATGTTCCTATGAGGGAGTGCCCTGGCCGCATTGGGCCAGGGGCACAAGGCCCCATAGGGCCCAGCCGGCCAAACCTAGGGGAAACCCTAGGGGAGCTTCTAGAAAGGGGGGAACTTGCCCCCCACTCCTCCCTCCTTGGCCGCCGGACTAGGGCTTGGGGGAGGGGCTAGGTCTGGCGCCCACCCCTCTATATATAGAGGGCTGGGGAGCACCCTCCCCCCACACCTCCTCCACAACCCTAGCCGCCCTGCTGCCCTCCTCTCTCTCTCCCTCCCGACTGCACGTAGGTGAAGCCCTGCTGCAGAAACTCTCCACCACTTGCACCGCACCGTCGCATTGTAGATCCAATCCGTCTCTCCACCATACTTGATGGACTGAGGAAGGAGGAGACGTCGAGGTGCTGCATGTGTGCATCTCTCGGAGGCATCGCCACTTGCGGTGTTAGATCGGATAGGATCGCGAGGAGGAGAAGCGAGTACGACTACATCACCCACGTTCCGTCGAATGTTCCGTTGTGCGAATCTTCAAGGGTATGAAGATCTCATCTAATCCCCCTCGTTGTTTGCATCTCCTAGATTAGATCTTGGCTTTCCTGTTCGCATCCGTAGAATTTTTTTGATTTACTATGTTGCGAAACCCTTCAGTGGTATTAGAGCTAGATCTATGCGTAGATGTGTTTCACGAGTAGAACGCAACATGGTTGTTGCGGGCGTTGATGTTTTCTGCTGCAAGCCTCTTGTTTGTGTTCTTCTTATGACGCGGGATAGTGAGATTGAAGCGGTCCAGGCCAACCTTACGCGACGTCGTTCGCGAGACCGGCTCCGCACTTGACGTGTGGCTTGTTCCACAGATGCAGCTGGTGGATGCCAGTTTCTCTCACTATAGTTGTCATGGGATTTACACCAGAGTTTGGCAACCATAATATCACCGTTGTGGCTTTCCGTAGGTAAGAATCGTTCTTAGCTTGCTACTCCCATAAGCCACGTAAAACACGCAACAACAAAGTAGAGGCGTCTAACTTGTTTTTGTAGGGAGTGTTTTCTGTGATATGGTATGGCCCAAGATGTGATGTGTATGTTGTATGCAATGATCATGTTTTGTAATATTTCACGACTTGCATGTCGATGAGTACACAACCGGCAGGAGCCATATGGTTGTCTTTATAATTGTGTATGACCTGTGTGTCAACTTCTTATACGCCATGTAATAGTTTCACTTTATCGCTAAGTAGTTAGCAATAGTTGTAGTTGCTATTCGTGGTGGAGGCAATCATGGTGGAGTGATGGAGATCATGCCGGCGCGCACAAGATGGAGATCATTGCGCGAAGATTGGCTATACCATGTCACATAAAGTTATATGCATGTGATGTTTATCCTTTTATGTATCTTATTATGCTTAGATCACGACGATAGCATTATAAGATGATTCCTCACTTAAAGATCAAGATAAAACTGTGTTCTCCCCATGTATGCACCGTTGCAAAAGTCCGTCGTGTCCAAGCATCACATGATGATCGGGTGCTATAGACTCTATGTTCACATACAACGGGTGCAAGCCAGTTTTGCACACGCGGAAATACTTGGGTCTAACTTGACGAGCCTAGCATGTACAGACATGGTCTCGGAACACAAGAACCGAAAAGTTAAGCATGAGTCATATGAATGATATGATCGACACTCTGTTGTCCACCATTGAAACCACATCTCTTCTCGTGAAGATCGGATTAGGTGTGGTGAATTTGGATCATGTTCACTAAACAACTTGAGGGATGTTGAATTTAGTGGTAGTTCATCTAGTAATTTGATTAAAAGTTGAACTAGTTATCATGAACATAGTCTAATTTGTACTTGCAAATATTGTAGATCAAATGGCTAAGTCCAACTTCAACTTCAACGTTTTTGCTGAGAAGGAAAAGCTTAGAAACAATGGGTCTAACTTCACCAACTGGTTCCGCAATCTGAGAATCATTCTCTCTGGCGGACAAAAGGACTATGTCCTTGAGAATGCGCTAGGTGACGCCCCTGCTGTAGATGCGCCAGCTGATGAGAAAACTGTCTATCAGTCGCGCAAAGATGATTATGGTGTGATTAAGAGCACCATGTTGTTTGCTATGGAATCGGACCTTCAAAATCGTTTTGAAGACTATCCCGGGCCCTTTGAGATTCTTGAGGAGCTGAAAACTATGTTTCAGACTCAGGCCCGTTCTGAGAGATATGAGATCTCTGAGAAATTCTTTAACTGCAAGATGGAGGAAGGGAGTTCCGTTAGTGAGCACGCCATAAAGATGTCGGGCTACACTCAACGCCTTGAGCAACTGGACTGCAAGATTCCAGAGGAGCTCAAGATTGACAGGGTTCTGCAATCACTCCCTCCCAGCTACAAAAGTTTTGTAGTGACTCACAATCAGATTGGTTCCACTGATACGATCACCGAGCTCTTCGCAAAGCTGAGGGCCGCGGAGGTGGACATAAGAAAGGATAATCATGTGTTGATGGTCAACAAGCCCCCCACCTTCAAGAAAGGTAAGGGTGCAAAGAAGCCCTTCAAGAAAGGCGGCGGCAAGCGCGTTGCCCCTGCTGAGAAGAAGCTCAAGTCTGGACCCAAGCCGGACACTGAGTGCTTCTATTGCAAGGACAAGGGTCACTGGAAGCGCAACTGTCCGAAGTACTTAGCGGACAAAAAGGCTGGCACCATCAAAGGTATATTTGATATACATGTTATTGATGTTTTCCTTACTAGCCCTCGTTGTAGTGCCTGGGTATTTGATACTGGTTCAGTTGCTAATATTTGTAACTCAAAACAGGAGCTACGGAATAGACGGCGGCTTGCGAGGGATGAGGTGACGATGCGCGTTGGTAACGGATCAAGAGTTGATGTGATGGCCGTCGGCACGCTCTCCTTAGTTTTACCTTCGGGATTAGTTTTAAACCTTAATAAGTGTTATTATGTGCCTGCGTTGAGCATGAACATTATTTATGGATCGTGTTTATTGCAAGACGGTTATTCATTTAAATCGGAGAATAATGGTTGTTCTATTTATGTGAGTAACATCTTTTATGGTCATGCACCTGCTGTGAATGGTTTATTTCTTCTGAATCTCAAAAGGGATGAAACACACATCCATAACATTGAGGCTAAGAGATGCAAAGTAGATAGTGATAATACTACTTATTTGTGGCACTGTCGTCTAGGTCATATTGGTGTAAAGCGCATGAAGAAACTCCATTCTGATGGACTTTTGGAGTCTCTTGATTTTGAATCATTTGACACATGCGAACCATGCCTCATGGGCAAGATGATCAAAACCCCGTTCTCCGGAATGATGGAGCGAGCAACGGACTTGTTGGAAATCATACATACCGATGTATGCGGACCGATGAGTGTTTCAACGCGCGGTGGATATCGCTATTTTCTCACTTTTACCGATGACTTAAGTAGATATGGGTATATCTATTTGATGAAACATAAATCTGAAACATTTGAAAAGTTCAAGGAATTTCAGAATGAAGTGGAGAACCATCGTAACAGAAAAATTAAGTTTCTACGATCCGATCGTGGAGGTGAATATTTGAGTTATGATTTTCTCACGCATCTTAAAGCAAGCGGAATCGTTTCGCAACTCATGCCACCCGGAACACCACAGCGCAATGGTGTGTCTGAACGCCGGAATCGAACCCTATTAGATATGGTCTGATCGATGATGTCTCTTACTGATTTGCCGTTATCATTTTGGGGTTATGCATTAGAAACCGCTGCATTCACTTTAAATAGGGCACCATCTAAATCCGTTGAGACGACACCGTATGAACTGTGGTTTGGTGCTAAACCTAAGTTGTCGTTTCTTAAAGCTTGGGGATGCGAATCCTACGTCAAGAAGTTGATGCCGGACAAGCTCGAACCCAAAGCGGAGAAATGCGTCTTCATAGGATACCCTAAGGAAACTATTGGGTATACCTTCTATCACAGAACCGAAGGCAAAGTGTTTGTCGCAAAGAACGGTTCCTTTATTGAGAAGGAGTTTCTCTCGAAAGAAGTGAGTGGGAGGAAAGTAGAGCTAGACGAGGTTATTGAACCTTCTCTTGAGTTGGAGAGTAGCGCAGCACCTGAAATTGTTCCAGTGCCACCTGCACCAACAATAGAGGAAGCTGATGACAAGGATCATGAAGCTTCGGACGATGCTGCTACTGAACGTCGCAGGTCGACAAGGTCGCGTGCCCCACCTGAGTGGTACGGCAACCCTGTCTTGACTGTCTTGTTGGTAGAAGACAGTGAACCTACGAACTATGAGGAAGCGATGATGAGCCTAGACTCTGATAAATGGCTAGAGGCCATGAAATCCGAATTGGGATCCATGAGCGAAAACCAAGTATGGACTTTGGTGGACCCTCCTAGCGACCGAAAGGCCGTTGAGTGCAAATGGATCTTCAAGAAGAAAACGGACGCGGATGGTAATGTTACCGTCTATAAAGCACGACTTGTCGCGGAAGGTTTTTCGACAAGTTCAAGGTGTTGACTATGATGAGACTTTCTCTCCCGTAGCGATGTTTAAGTCCATTCAGATATTATTAGCAATTGTTGCGTTTCATGATTATGAAATATGGCAGATGGATGTCAAGACTGCGTTCCTCAATGGCAACATTGATGAAGAGTTGTATATGATGCAACCCGAAGGTTTTGTCGATCCTAAGGATGCTGATAAAGTATGCAAACTTCAGCGTTCCATTTATGGACTGAAGCAAGCATCTTGGAGTTGGAACCTTCGTTTTGATCAAGTGATCAAGAGCTTTGGATTTGTTCCAAATTTCTATGAAGCTTGTATCTACAAGAAAGTGAGTGGGAGCTCGGTGACATTTCTGGTACTATATGTGGATGACATATTGATTATTGGAAATGATATTAACATGCTTAACGATGTGAAGAGTTATTTGAACAAGTGTTTTTCAATGAAAGACCTAGGTGAAGCTGCTTATATATTGGGCATCAAAATCTATAGAGATAGACAAAGACGCCTGATAGCTTTAAGCCAGAGTACATACCTAGACAAAGTTCTGAAAAGGTTCAGAATGGATAAGGCAAAGAAAGGTTCAGTGCCTATGTTGTCAGGTAAGATATTGAGCAAGGCTCAGTGTCCAGCTACGGTAAATGATAGATAAGCTATGAGCAAAGTGCCTTATGCCTCGGCCATAGGTTCTATCATGTATGCCATGCTGTGTACTAGACCGGATGTGTCCAATGCTCTTAGTTTGACGAGCAGATATCAAAGTGATCCAGGAGTGGAACACTGGACAGCCGTGAAGAACATCCTAAAGTACCTAAATAGGACTAAAGAAATGTTCTTAGTCTATGGAGGTGATGAACAGCTCGTCGTAAAAGGTTACGTCGACGCTAGTTTTGACACCGACAAGGATGATTCTAAATCTCAGACAGGATACGTTTATATTTTGAATGGAGGAGCTGTGAGCTGGAGAAGCTGCAAGCAAAGCGTGATCGCGGGATCTAAAGTAGAAGCAGAATACATGGCTGCTGCAGAAGCGTCAAGTGAAGGAGTTTGGATCAGGAACTTCATCACTGATCTTGGAGTGGTTCCAAGTGCATTGGACCCACTGGAGATATTGTGTGACAACACTGGCGCCATAGCACTCGCTAAGGAACCAAGATATCATCCAAAGACCAAGCATATCAACCGCAAGTTTCATATAATCCGAGATTATATAGCAGATGGAGATCTGAAGATTAGCAAAGTATATACAGATCTGGATGTCGCGGATCCATTGACTAAACCTCTTCCACGTGTAAAACATGATCATCACCTTAGTGCCATGGGTGTGAGATTGTTGCCAAATGTAAACTAGATTATTGACTCTAGTGCAAGTGGGAGACTGTTGGAATTATGCCCTAGAGGCAATAATAAAGATGTTATTATTATAATTCTTGTTCATGATAAAGTTTATATTCCATGCTAGAATTGTATTAAGCGGAAACTTTAATACTTGTGTGGTTTATGAACAACACCGTGTCCGTAGTATGCCTCTATGGACTAGCTCATTGATTAATTATGGTTAAGGTTTCCTAACCATAGACATGAGTTGTCGATTAATAATGAGATCATGTCATTGGGAGAATGATATCATGGACAGACCCAAACTAAGCGGAGCAATTAGATCGTGTCATCGTATTCATCTTTGCGAAGCTTTTCTTATGTCAAATATTGTATTCCTTAGACCATGAGATAATACAACTCCTTGGTATCGGAAGAAATCTTTGAGGTCATCAAATGTCATCCTATGAGAGGGTGATCATAAAGGTGTCTCTCAGGTGATTGGAAAGTACCTGTTGGGTTGTATGTATCGAGATGGGATTTGTCCCTCCCAAGTCGGAGAGATATACTTCGGACCCACTCGGTAATCGATATCAACACCTCTTGCAAGCATGTGGTTAAGGAGTTAATCACAAAGTGATATCGGATTACGGAACGAGTAAAGTACTTGCTGTGAACGAGATTGAACTAGGTATGACGGTACCGACGATCAAATCTCGGGCAAGTAAAATATCGCGAGACGAAGGGAATATATATATGGGATTGATTGAATCCTGGCATCGTGGTTCATCCGATATGATCATCAAATGAATGTGTGGGAGTCAATATGGGTTTCCAGACCCCGTTGTTGATTATTGATATAAGATCATGTCTGCATGTTCTCGAACCTGAAGGGTCACACACTTAACGTGTCTCGACGCTAGGATAGATTGGATAATTGGTTTATGAGTTTTTGTTCGGAGTCTCGGATGGGATCCGGGACATCACGAGAGGTTCTGGAATGGTCTGGAGAATAAGATTCATATAAGGCAATGCAGTTTTTGGAGTTCGGAATTGTTTCGGGTTAATCGGTATTGTACCGGAAGCTTCTAGAACCTTCCGGAGGGGGACCAACGTGGCCCCACCTGCCGGGAGGGGGCATGGGCCTATGAGGGAGTTCCCTGGCCGCATTGGGCCAGGGGCACAAGGCCCCATAGGGCCCAGCCGGCCAAACCTAGGGGAAACCCTAGGGGAGCTTCTAGAAAGGGGGGAACTTGCCCCCCACTCCTCCCTCCTTGGCCGCCAGCCTAGGGCTTGGGGGAGGGGCTAGGGCTGGCGCCCACCCCTCTATATATAGAGGGCTGTGGCGCACCCTCCCCCCACACCTCCTCCACAACCCTAGCCACCCTGCTGCCCTCCTCTCTCTCTCCCTTCCCGACTGCACGTAGGCGAAGCCCTGCTGCAGAAACTCTCCACCACTTGCACCGCGCCGTCGCGTTGTAGATCCAATCCGTCTCTCCACCATACTTTCTGGACCGAGGAAGGAGGAGACGTCGAGGTGCTGCACGTGTGCATCTCTCAGAGGCATCGCCACTTGCGGTGTTAAATCGGATCGAATCGCGAGGAGGAGAAGCGAGTACGACTACATCACCCACGTTCCGTTGAATGTTCCGCTGTGCGAATCTTCAAGGGTATGAAGATCTCATCTAATCCCCCTCGTTGTTTGCATCTCCTAGATTAGATCTTGGCTTCCCCGTTCACATCCGTAGAATTTTTTTGATTTACTATGCTGCGAAACCCTTCAGTTACGATATGACTTTGCCTTCTTGCATTAGCACACATCCGAGACCGATCTTGGATGCATCACAATACACGTCGAAGGGCTTTGTGATATCCGGCATGATTAAGATTGGGGCTGAAATCAATCTCCTTTTGACTTCTTGAAAACTCGCTTCACATTTGTCTGTCCATTCAAACTTCTTGTCCTCTTCAGCAATTGGGTCATGGGTCGGGCGATACTCGAGAATCCTTCTACGAACTTGCGGTAATATCCCGCCAATCCGAGAAATGCACGAACTTGGGTTTGAGTGGTTGGGGCTTGCCAATCTTCTACATCCTTCACCTTTGCAGGGTCAACGGCAATTCCTCCGGCTGATACAATGTGGCCGAGGAATCCTACCTCCTGTAACCAGAATTCACACTTGCTAAACTTGGCATACAACTGATGCTCTCTAAGGGTTCCAAGAATGGTCCTTAGGTGTAGCTCATTTTCTTCTTCCGATTTGGAATGAATCATAATGTCATCGATGAAAACAACGACAAACTTATCCAAGAAGTCCATAAAAATCTTATTCATGAGATTCATGAAATAAGCGGGGGCATTGGTTAATCCAAAAGACATGACAGTATACTCGTATAATCCATAACAGGTGGTAAAGGCAGTCTTGGGAATATCCTCTGCGTGAATCTTGAGTTGATGATAGCCAGTTCTAAGATCAATCTTAGAAAACACTTTGGCACCGGTCAACTGATCAAACAAATCTTCTATCTTGGGCAAGGGGTACTTGTTCTTGATGGTGACATCATTCAACTTCCGGTAATCCGTACACAAACGGTTACCTCCATCTTTCTTATCCACAAATAAGACGGGTGATCTCCATGGTGACGCACTTGGTTGAATCAATCCAATTTCCAACATGGCATCTAGTTCTTCAGTTCTTCTAGTTTAGACGGGTTCATACTATAGGGTCTTTGGGCTATGGGTCCGATTACGGGGATTAGTTCAATGATAAAATCGATATCCCGATCTGGGGGCATACCGGGCAAAACATCTGGAAATACATCGGGGTATTCACAGACTATCCGGACTTGGTCAATGGTAGGTTGGGCTATACTCTTGTTGCACTTGAATTGACGCGGTAAGGTTTCAGATATATGCTCGACTGATATTCCGGCTGTACTGGTCATGGTTATGGATTTCTTGGCATAGTCAATCAATCCTTTATGTTTGGACATCCAACCCATTCCTAGTTCTACTTCCAAACCTTTAGTTCCGAGTACTATCAGATTAGCATAAAAATCTATGCCATGGATTCGGATAGGGACGGCTTTGCAAATTTGCCTAGCTTTGGTGGTTGAACCGGGGATTTGAACAATCATGACATGCTTCAGTTTGGTTGGTTGAATTTTACTAGTGCATGCAAATTCTTCTGTGACAAATGAGTGCGATGCACCAGAATCAAACAACACTCGAGCAAGTACTGAATTAACAAAAAACATACCCAGTATGACGTCTGGTGCTTCCTGAGCTTCTTCAGCATGCATGAGAAAAAGACGGCCGTTGCGGTTGAGCGAATTCCCTAGGGCAAACCTTCTTCCTGGCTGAACACGACGCTGTTGCTGAGTTGGGGCATTTGCATTGGGGGCTGCGGCATTCTTCTTGTTGGGGCACTCGTTGGAGTAGCGACCATTATTTCCACAGTCATAACAAGTCACTTGCGACTTGTCCTTTGCTGCAACAGGAACAACATTGCTTCTAGTCCTCGGGGCAGTGTTGGTATTGGTGGTAGCATTGTTGTTGTTGAACTTGGGTGGTGCATAGTTGAAATTGTTAGAGTTGCCGGGGTTGTTGTGATTTCCTCCGGGCCTAGGGTTTCCACGGTTGGGATAGGTCGGACGGTTCATCGGGGGTCTGTTGGTTCTCGGGGGAAATCCTGGAGATGGGTTAGGGCGATACTTTGGGGTCTGATGGATTCCTGGCTGATGCATCATGCGACGCTTGCGGTTCTCATTGTCTTGGTTGATCTTTCTTCCATCTGGATGGCAGAGTCAACAAGGGCTTCAATATCCGCAAAGGGAATATTGACTAACACAGTCTGCATCTCATCGTGCAGTCCATTCAGGAATCTCTCTTTCTTCTTGGCTTCAGTGTTGATCTCATCCGGGGCATACCTAGCTAATGACAAGAATTTGTCATGGTATTCCACTACGGTCATCCTTCCTTGCTTTAGTTCTCTGAACTCATCTCTTATTCTCTTGATCAAACCCGGTGGCACATGGGTTCTGCTGAACTTGACCTTGAATTCCTCCCAAGTCATCATCTGTCCTCCGGTCATTGCACGAACGTTGTACCACCATGTTCTTGCATCTCCGGCTAGATAGTGGGTGGCGAACAGAACTTTCTCGTTGGCTTCCACTCCGGTGACTTCTAGGTTATTTTCCATGGTTTGCAGCCAATCTTCGGCATCTAGGGGCTCTTTCGATTTAGTGAAAACAGGTGGGTTGGTGTTCTGGAAATTCATGAGCTTAGATCCATGGTTGTCCTGATTTCCTTGGCCTTGGTTGTTGTGGGCTAGCTGGGCTATCTACTGCAGGGTAGCTAGGTTGGCTTGACGTTCGGCTCTTTCAGCTTCGCGGTCAGAAACTAACATTTGCAGGATCTGCAACATTGGGTCTAGGGATGAACCACTTCCTCCACGTGGCATCTGAAGATTGAGATAGATCATGAGAAAAGAGGGAAATTTCTAAGGTTTCGGGACTTTGAAAAGTTTTTAAAGTTTGACTCGGATTTTTTTCTAGCAACTTGATTTTCATTCATTCATAGCAAACGATACAAACACACACCACAACAAAGGTAAACAGATGCTTTTAAGAACCATTCTGGAATCTACGATACAGTGGGACCGAATACAACTCACTACACTAGTGCTCAAGTGCTACTACTCCTTGGAGTCAGTGTAGTCGTCATCCTCATCATCCTCATCGTCATCGATGAAGGTGAAATCATCCTCATCGGTGAAGAAGTCCATAGCCTGATCCTCCAGAAAATCATCATCATCGCTGAGATAGGAGTAGGGGTCTCCACGAAGATCCTCTCCGGCATTCTCCCTTTCTTCCAACTGCATGTCTCTCGCGTGGATGGTCTCCTCTAAATCCGAGATATGGTGGCGAAGATGAGCAATGATGTGCTCCTTCTCGTCGAGCTGACGGCGGCGAGACTTGCGATCCTTCGCTAGCATGGCGATGGTCTGATCCTTCGTCTTGATGATGTCAGACTTGTGGTTGGAGTAGTCACGACAATTGTCCAATTCCTGGTGACGATCGTACATCATGAAGCTAAGGTGGTCCAACTGAGTCTTCAGCTCGAGGTGGTATGGGGCATCCAATGGTTGTCCATTAGCATCACGCCTTGGGCAAAACTTAAATCGGGTACCCTTGATCTGGTTGATACTCTGCCCACACAGACGGGCAAGAGCTTCCTGCATGGCCCTGGCAAGTCCATCGAGCCAGTTGTTCTCTCTTAAGGTGAACTGAATTCCCTCAGCAGTGGGAGGTTCAATCTTTCCTCAGAGACTTGCAACGATTAGCCACTGCAGATCTTCTCCTCCTTGATCATTGAGTTGAGCTCCAAAGAACTCGGGGTGCAGACGCTCCAGAAGTTCCGAAAGCTGGTCCAAATCCCGCTCAAAGATAAGGTATCCTCCATTCCCCAACTGATACTTGTTGTACTTCACGTCCATCTATAAGAATATAGGATGAGTAAGTTAGTAGAGTGATCAAGTGTGTCAAATTTTATGTATTTTGCAAGAGTTTTTGAGGAACATGATTTTTTATGAAAGAATCAAGGTGATAAGAATGGGAATAAGTTTTTGTAAATATTTGCTTTCTTTGGTTTTTGAAACTAAGAGTTTTTGATTCAAACGTCCAGTCTAACTAGGGTCTCCTATGGTCAGGATGGCTCTGATACCAACTTGTCAACACCCGGATTTTTAATCCCAGATGCCTGTTATGCCATACATCGCAATCTCAGGATTACCATTTTTGCGAGACATAACAGAACTGGATACCATAGTACATCATCCATTACAAACCATACATAAGGTCTTACACAAATAAGGATCTCATGATCCAGTTCTTAATACAACTCAGGCAGCGGAAATACGTAATAATAAAGGTAGGGTAGGCGAGGCTTCATCTTCGGGGTCACAGGCAATGCTGACGATGGGAGATGATCCTAGTTGTCGTAACCTTCCTGGGGTCCATCATCCTGGTACTCCTCTTCATAGTCTGGCCACGGGAATAGCCAGGGACAAAGCCATGAGTACTTTTTAAGTACTCGCAAACCAATACTAACAAGTGAAGGGCGTTTTTGTAGTAGGACACTAAACTCTAGAGTTGTTTTGCAAAAATCCAGATTTACCTCTACTAAGTTCAGAAGCAAGAGAAAGCTAGTCAAATTTTATAACACCTAAGTGGGAACTTGTATCTTATACCACAACTCTGTTGTGGTCAAGTCAAGTTCTCAATTCAGTTCACAAGTCATTTTGAAAACATCTGATGGGGGAACAGTATGGCCACTCCAACTTTCCATAACAACGGACGCGGCTATTCGAATAGTTTGACACTCTGTAGAGATTGTACACTTTCACCACAACATTCGATACATCCGTCAGGAACAAATCCTAAATTCACCATACTCAGTATGCGGATAATCAATCCTAACCTTTCAATTACACGCCCTAGTATAGGCACCTCTCCTGTGAGTTTGGCCTCCCAACCATGACCAACTGTCATCTTGGGTACTGCACAGGTGGACAATCTTCACAAGGTAGCCTCAGCTCAGACCTTGGCCGTGCGGGAACCAATACTAAGGTATATAAGTTTCCAGTCAAGCCCTACCCAATCTTCGGGTATTGTGGTTGTACGGTAAAATTGGAATGGTATCGCATCCAGACAACCATCAGTTTTATAAAGGGCTAAGGCTCATGCCTCAACATTTTCATCACCAAAATCATCTGGTGTTCGGAAACACATGTCAAAACATCTCAGTAGAATGATCCATCATTCCAAGGTTTTCATAACCATTTTCCACCAAGTATTCCCATCTAAAGTTGATCAAGTGTTATGCTTAGCACTAGCATATACTAATGAGGGGTGAAAACTAGTGGAGTTTTAACTAAGTTCAACCTCATGCCTTAGGATGACATCAAGATTATCTAGCTTAGGCCAAGTTTTATGCTCTTTATGCAACCTTCAGTTATTTTTCTAGTATCTACAACTTACTTAAGTACACTCTAAGTAAAAGCTTTGATAAAGAAAACAAAGTATAAAGCTTGCAAGTAAAACTAGGATTGTGTTAACAAGTGGGTATAACCACATATGCTTAAGGCATATAGTTGGCATAGTAAGGCTTGCTAAAGGGGAACATCTTGCAAGTGTTAGCTTGCTCAATCAATTAGTAGTATTAGGCTTGCCTTGTGCAGAGCAGTGGTTGAAGTTCTCCTCGGCTTCTTCTTCGTAGTATCCTCCCTCCTCATATCCTTGGTCGGTACTAGCGTCTATAAATAAATACGAGGTACACAATCACCAAAGAATACTTAACTACTTTCAATCATCACACACAAGGGTTCTATAGATGATCTAGCATCATCCCTAATATTACAAGATTAAAGCATTTGTCTTATTGATTTTATTTTTAGAAAAGTAATTTCTACTCATTGAAAAACTACTTAAGATTTAATATTCTCCAAACCAAACATGGGATCATGTTGACACATGTCATCACCACATATTTCAGTACATGGGAATGTGATTTAAAGTGGTGTCACAATTTAATAAGGTTTAACCCTTTTATTTTAATTAAAATAAGTGACTAGAAATGCCTATGTGGCATTCTTTTATTACTTGAACATTATTTCTGTAAGTAAACCCATATATTTTTATATATTTTGAAAGGTATGGTCAAATGTGATTTTTGAGAGTTGGAATCAACTCAAAAGCTATTATGGTTTAAATTTGAAAAATGTTTGAATGCAAAAAAGCTTCTGCCTTGTTATTTTTACCAAGGGTGATCTACAGATCGAAATGATTTGAATCCAATGGGCTTGGATTAAGCATTTCAAGACCTTTCTAACAAAATTGATTTCATTCAATTTGGTTCACTGAATCAAGCTGGGTTGATTTTTGAAACTAGGTACAGAACTGTGTTTGAATAAAAATAGAAAAAACTAAATTCAAACGAGTGGGCTGCGCGAGAAGGGAAAATGGTCGGCCCAGTGTCACTCCGCGGTGCGGGGCGCAACTGACAGGGTGGGTCTACTGGTCAGCGACTCATTAAACGCGAAGCGGTACGGGGCGATGTCGTGCGTTGGATTAGAAGTAAGATCAACGGTTGAGGGTCGTCGTCGACGATGAACTAGTCACCGGCGAGCTCGAACCCTAGCGGCTCGGTGGGGGTGCATAGGGGGCATACCGGGGATCCAGAGACGACGGCGAGGCGGGCAAACGACAAAGTCGACAACGGCGAACTCAGGGGTGGTCGCGGCAGCTCCTGGGATGGACGAAATCGACGGCGCCCTTCTTCTCCAGAGGCGGCCTGCTCCGGCACAATTCCGATGATGCGCTGCTCGCCTTGCTCCGGCTACGGGGTGGAACGATCAGTGAGGTGAGGAGAGTGAGATGGTGTGCTTCAATCGGCTGGGGGTGGCCTCCTTTTATAGGCTCGACGGCGAGACCGAATGGGATGGGCAGGCGACTGTGGCGACACGGCTACGGGCATCTAGAGGCATGGCCGAGGGTGGCGATCGATCGGTGGTATCCTGGCAATGCTCTAAGGTTTAAATGCGCTTGTAGGGGCGGTGGCAAACGGTCGGGAACACTCGATGCTCTGCGAGGCAGAGGCGGCGAACTCTGTGGCGAGCGGTGGCTACGGGGTACGGGCGGTGAAATGGGCATGTCTGGCGGTCTCCTGGGATGGTGGGGAGCATGCTGGCGGGAGGCGAGGGCTCGAGGTGGTCGGGTTGCGTGGGAACGGTGCGTGCTCTACGGTGCGCGTCGGCATGGTCGACAGCAGCGCGGGCACGGCGTTTCTGGCGGTTCTGTTTGCTGTCCGTGAGGCAGGGCTGGTCGAGAGGGGCGGTGAGGCATGGGCTACCTCCCAGACAAGGTTGGCACGGCTGGTTCTTCTCCTAGCTTGCTGTCCACACTGGGGTGACATGGGTGCTCTCGGCATGTTCACCATTGATGATGTTGGCAAGCTTACAGTGGGGCTAGGGCTTAGTTAAGGTTGCTAGATGATCTACTAAGGGTGCTGTGAGCTATAGAGGGAACTAGTTAGGCCAGAATCACTGCACACTATAGTGTTTTGATTTTGTTTGATTTGTATCTGCAAGGTGTTTGATGAAATGGCCGCATGAACTCAAGTTTTGAATTTTGAAAAGATTTTTGGTGGGTGTGCTAGGCATGTGCTGGTGAGTCTATGGATGCTTGGGTTTTGAAAGTTGAGCTTGTTTGAGTGGTTTTTGAAAAAGTGGGATCTTCCCATATGAAACAGATTCAATTTTAAACTGTCATTTAAACTATGCATTTGAATGATTTTGGATGATCCCAAAGTGGGCCTTGGTACCTTGTTATGAGTACTATCAAGGGGTGCAAAGATCCAAACAAGTTTTTGTTAGGTTTTGAAAGTTAGAGATAGACAAAGTAGGCATGGGAGTTAAATTGGCCAAAGTGACCATTCACTCATTTTGTTTGTTTTGATTTGTTTGTCTTTGGGAAAAGTGTGGGGATTGTTTAGATGATGTTTATTTCACCTAAGAATCCTTTTACAAGCAAAGAAACACACAAGCATGGCATTTCAAAAGAATCCAACTTGAAATGCTTACACATATGCATGCTTTCATATTTTTAATTTAGAAAGTTCTTGTTAACCCTAATTTTGATGATCCAAGTTTAATATTTTTGGGATGTTACACCCTGTCGCCGGAAATCATACCCCATGTCGTTGGGATTTACACCGCTCACGCGGTATTGACTCGACTCACCGGCATGCTCTCCACCCACTCCCGCACCAAGATCAATCACATGCGGGGGTCGCTGAACAACACCAAGAAGCAAGATCTGTCTGCAGCAGAATTCTTCGCCAAGATGAAGAGCTTTGGATCTGAGCTCGCCGCTCGGGAAAGCCTGTTGAAGAAGATGAGATGGTTGGGTACATCCTCAACGGGCTCGACGCCAGCTACAACGACCTCGTGTCCTCCATCAATGCCAATCCCGGTACACCCTTGATGACCTCTATAGTCAACTTTGTGCTCATGATCTTCGGCAAGTTATGCTAGGGGAACCCGGACAGGACATCGGCTTCACCTCCTCCACCAACCTCGCTACAATACCGTCACGTGACGTCTACCATGACTCCCGTCCTCGTGGAGATTGTGCCAGGTCTCCTGACCGTGGCTATCGCGGTGATCGGGGTGGAGGGCGTCGCCGTGATGATGGTGCTCGAGATGGAGGACGCGGAGACGGACGATGCGATGATGGATGTGATGATGGACGCGATGGTGGACGCCGTGATGGTGGCCGTCGTGGTGATGACAGTGGTCGCCGCGATGGAGGGCGCCGTCGTGACGATGGAGGGCGCCGCCGTGGACGCGCACCTACTCCATTCGTCGATGTCACGTGCCAAATCTGCAAGATCCACGGCCACCCCGCCAATGAGTGTTGGAGGCGCTATCAAGATCGCCATGATTCTGATGATGATGGCGAAGAGAAGGGTGCTCATGCGGCATCCTATGGCGTCGACACCAACTGGTACCCTGACTCCGGCGCCACCCACCATGTCACATCGGAGCTGAGCAAGCTCACCACCTAGGACAAGTACAACGGACATGATCGTGTCCACACGGCAAACGGGAACGGTATGCAAATAAGCCATATTGGTCATTCAACATTATGCACCCCACAAAGTACTTTACAACTCAAAAATATTCTGCATGTTCCTAGTGCATCTAAGAATCTTCTATCTGTTCATAAGCTTACACTTGATAATGATGTTTTCCTCGAATTTCACCCACATTTCTTTTTTTATCAAGGATCAGGCCACAAGGAGAACTCTGTTTAAGGGACCATGCCATGATGGTCTCTACCCGCTAGTTCCTTCCCCTACTAGATCTTCCAAGCAAGCCTTCATCACCATAAATCCGTCGTCTTCTACGTGGCATCGTCGTTTAGGGCATCCCTCCTCCTTTGTAGTTCAACAAATACTTAGAAGAAATAGTATTGCTTATTATCCTGAAATAAGCCCATATATTTGTGATCCTTGTCAGTTAGCTAAGAGTCATCAGTTGCCATATCCTGTCTCTACCAGTGTTTCCACTGTTCCATTAGAGCAAGTTTTTTCTGATGTATGGGGTCCAGCTCCTGTCTCTGCTGGAAAAAATTCATATTATGTGAGTTTTATCGATGATTTTAGTAAATTCACCTAGATCTATTTGCTCAAGAAGCGTTCTAAGGTTTATCAAGTTTTCCTTAATTTTCAGCAACTTGTTGAAAGAAAATTTGCTAGGAAAATAATTACTATGCAAACTGATTGGGGAGGTGAATATGAAAAACTTAACAGTTTCTTTCAAAAGATTGGCATCACTCATCATGTTTCTTGTCCCCATGCTCATCAACAGAATGGGTCTACCGAAAGAAAACACCATCACATTATTGAAGTAGGTCTTGCTTTACTTGCCAATTCCTCCATGCCTCTCAAGTTTTGGGATGAGTCTTTCCTCACTGCCACTTTTCTCATAAATCTAATTCCCAGTAAAGTTATAAATCATGACACACCTGTAGAATGTCTTCTTCATACAAAACCCAACTATAAGTCTCTTAGAATATTTGGCTGTGCCTGCTGGCCAAATCTTCGTCCATACCATAAACAAAAACTCTCTTTTCGTTCCACACGGTGTGTGTTCTTGGGCTATAGTCCCCGTCATAAAGGAGTCAAGTGTCTAGATATTTCTACTGGTCGTGTTTATATTTCAAGAGATGTTGTTTTTGACGAAAACATCTTTCCCTTTGCTGAGTTGCACCCTAATGCTGGCTCACGTCTTCAAAAATATATACTCCTTTTACCTCATAATACATCAAATAATGGGTTGCAACTGTTGATGATTATATGCCTTTACCCGTTGTGCCTATTGTTACTAATGAGCAACAGGATGCTGCAGAATCTGATGCTCCTGCAGATATCAGCAACAATGGTGAAGAAACTGCACAAAATAATGAAGATTTAATGCAGAACAGTTTTCCCCTGAACAGCAATCACGAACGTGATTCTGCTGCTCCTGCTGTCTCGGATCACGTAGAGGAAGATCCCGAGGAAAGATCTCCTCCGTCCAGCGTGCGCCAGACTCGTGTGCGTTTGTCGCTGTCTCCTGTGCGCACGTCACGCTGGTGGACCCCGCCTGGAGATTTGCCCCGGTCCCCTTCGTCTGCTGCGCGTGATATCGCGTCGTCGTTCGACACCGCGTCGCCCACGCGGGACGTGTCTACGCTACGGGACCCGCCTGAAGATTCGCCCCGGACTCGGTCGGCTCGATTTCCTCCACAAGATGAAGCCGTACACCTGCATGTACGCATGCAGGAAATGCCAACGTCGCGGGTTCGGTCGCTGTCACCCAGCAGGACCACCTCGCGTTCCCGCTCGCGTCGGCGGACTCTGTCGCCGCCTGTCTCTGGGTGGACAAGGACACGCGCTCGCTCACGTCGCCGTCAAGTCATCATGTCACGGTCCCCCTCTCCATCAGCTGACATCAGGGAAGGTTCTCTTCCTGCTACATCACCTGCTGACAGGGAAGGCAACGCTAGTGGAGACAACAATGGAGGATTTTCTGTGGCTGGCTCTACTAAACTATTGCCTGCACCACCAAATCCTCCTACGCCTTCGGAACCTCGTACGAGACTTCAAAAAGGTATATGTAATCTGAAACAATATACTGATGGTACTGTTCGCTATGGACTATTCACATCCACAGGTGAACCTCAAACACTTTCGGAGGCTCTTAAGGATGATCGTTGGTGCAAGGCTATGGAGGAAGAGTACAATGCATTGGTCCAAAATAAAACATGGCACCTTGTTCCTCCACACTTCACGAAAAATCTCATTGACTGTAAGTGGGTATATCGTATTAAGAAACATGCAGATGGTACAATTGACAGGTACAAGGCACAGTTGGTAGCAAAAGGATTTAAGCAAAGGTATGTTATAGATTATGAAGATACCTTCAGTCCTGTTGTCAAGGAAGCAACTATCAGACTTGTATTGGCAGTGGCTGTCTCCAGAGGCTGGAGTCTGCGGAAGCTAGATGTCAAGAACGCGTTTTTGCATGGCGTTCTGGAAGAGGAAGTGTATATGAAACAACCTCCAGGTTTTGAGTCTTCCGCTACTCTACATTATGTTTGCAAACTTGACAAAGCTCTTTATGGTCTTAAGAAGGCTCCTGGAGCATGGTACTCAAGACTAAGTGCTAAATTGCAACAGCTTGGTTTTACTACATCTAAAGCAGATACTTCACTTTTCCTTTATACTAAAGCACAAGTTATGATATTTGTGTTGATCTATGTTGATGATATCATAGTTACAAGTTCATGTGATCAGGCTATTTCTGCTCTCCTTCATGATCTCAATACTGATTTTGCACTCAAGGATTTGGGAGATTTGCACTACTTCCTTGGGATTGAGGTAAAGAGAACTAAGAATGGTTTGCTCCTTACTCAAGAAAAATATGCTTCTGATTTGTTAGCTAAAGTTGGTATGACAAAGTGCACAATCTCTCCTACACCCTTATCGTCCACTGAAAAATTGTCCTTAACCGAAGGAACACCTCTTGGTCCTGATGACAGTACACAATATAGGAGCATTGTGGGTGCTTTACAATATTTAACACTTACAAGACCTGACATTTCTTTCTCAGTAAATAAAGTTTGTCAGTATCTTCATGCTCCAACAACTGCTCATTGGACAGCTGTAAAAAGGATTTTAAGATATGTTCAGGAACAATACGTGTTGGATTAACTTTTCAACAGTCTTCATCTTGTTTGCTCAGTGCCTTCTCAGATGCAGATTGGGCAGGTTGCTTAGATGATAGAAGATCAACAAGAGGTTTTGCTATCTTTCTTGGACCAAATTTGATCTCATGGAGTGCAAGAAAACAGGCTACGGTTTCAAGATCTAGCACTGAAGCTGAATATAAAGCCCTAGCAAATGCCAGAGCTGAATTAATATGGATTGAAGCTTTACTTGGCGAACTTGGTGTTCAACTAAAGGTTAAGCCATGTTTATGGTGTGACAATCTAGGAGCTACATATTTATCTGCAAATCCTATGTTTCATGCTAGAACTAAACACATTGAGATAGATTATCATTTTGTTCGAGAAAGAGTTGCAAACAAAATGCTTGACATTAGGTTCATATCAAGTAAAGATAAAGTTGCAGATGGTTTCACAAAAGCTCTTGCAGAAAAAGATCTAAATGAGTTTAAGCGTAATCTCAACCTTTCTGAAGGTTGTGATTAAGGGAGGCTATTAGATTACATGTGATATAGCTTGGCTTGTAACAATATTATGTAACGTATTGGAGTAGTACTCTGATCCTTCTAGATAGATAGAGATTGCATGTTGGTTTTAAATAGGAAGGAGAAGTTTCTATCTCTTGTAACAATCAGATCATGATAGATCTCTATCTCTTGTAAGCCACGACAAGGGCTCTTATTGCCAAATATAAACATGCAGCCGGTGTCTCCAACAAGACTACCGTTTCACCCAAAACTACACGACTGATAGTGCGGAGCCGACATAGTACCTTGAGCTGCGCCAGCGGCGGTCATCGGGCACCGTGTCGCGCGGCGGTGGCGAGAGGACCGTGCGGTGGCGGGTGGTCGGGTCGAGGACGAGGAAGCGGGGGATACATCCCCTGGCCCCGGAGACCCTCTCGCTGGGTTCCAGAAGTAGGAGGCTTTGATGCGAGTCATAGACGTGGAAACAGAAAGCATCCAGGGCGAAGTCGAGGGAGAGGTGCGGAGCAGATGCGTCGATGGGAGCGAACACGACGGGGGTATGGGCAATTTTGGGATCCCCGTCAGGGTAGGGGGAGGGACTTCGGTTGGGTGGAAGAAGTAGCCGAGGAGAGGAGGAGTGCGAGGGAGGCAGCAGGAGGCCAGGCGGCGCCAGCGGTGGGAGGTGAGGGCAGCACGGATGAGGTCGGCGAGAGAGAGGCGGCGGAGAATGCCCGAGAGCACCAACTCGGGGAGGACATCGATTGGCATTGCCTCCATCGCCGCAGCCTGGGGCTCCATCGTCGGTGGGGAAGGAACCACCAAGGTGGAGGAAGACGTGGTTTTTCTTTTGGTCTTGCCTCTGCTCTTCCGCATCATGGCTGGAGCTGGAGGGGGTTCCGTTCCACAGAGGGAGCCGACAGCCTCGCCTCCCTCTCTCTGTGTACAAGAGCATCTCCACCTGTCCCTTCACGAGCCCTCCAACGGCAAATTGTTTTTACCGTGACAAACCAAAAATGTCAAAAAACGGTCTAGCCGTGTCTCCATAGCCTCTCCTCCCAAAGCCCTAAATATTGTCGGCGTACCCACGCCAAACCCAAGGGATTGGGGGTCCCTTGGCGGCGCCGGCTGAAACAACATCCACTCTGGTCCCTCCACGGGTCGTCTCTCCTCCTCATCGAGAGCTCGCCGCTTTCCTCCTCGCCTCCTCGCCACACCGGCAACAAAGCTGCAGTGTACTCCTCCGCATCCTTCTTGCACCCACATCCTTACTGCGACATAGATCTGCTTCGATCATCTGCTCTACTCATCGCAGATGGTGACAGTCGCATCACGAGCCCCGATGACATCAAGTTCTTTGGCTTGTCTAGGCTTCCCCACTCCCACCTCAAGCAGGTACCTTTCTCCTTGCGGCCTTGTGGCTATGGTGGTTGTCCACCGACGCGCTGGCCGACAACGGAAGCATGATCCCGAGTTAATCCCTCGGGAATCGGGGTTCCTTGCTGCAGCGGCGGCGTGGCAAGAAGAATTTGGGGTGGGGGTGTGGCAGGGAAGGCGTCACCCCGGGCGAGCCCTTTTTTTTGCCAACGGGGTGTTTTTCCCCTCGCCCAGGCAAGCCCTTTTCATCCGGCAAAGGCTGCTTGGGGGGAGGGGGACAGGTGGAAATGCTCTAAATGGAGTCCCTGCTTAGTTAAATTTCTTGTCGTTGGGTTAGAGCATGTTTGGTTTCTCGCATAAAGAGGTACGCAAAATGTCTGTTTGGTCAGTCACGGTGTTCCACAGACTTGGCTAGAACTTAAAGAACCCCAAATCATGGCTTCAAAGGAAAGACAAATCAACCGGTTGTGGCGAGCACAGGGAGTGAAACGACATGCATGGGGAGCCAACGCGAAGATGTCGGGAGGCGAAAACATGGATGCACATTATGGTGTGAAACATAGCCTCACCTTCCTCTTAGTCTGTCACCACACGCATGAAAACAAATTCATCCTTATTTTCCTCATGGGTGACGGTTTTGGCAGCGATGGGCACGATCTAGATCTGCGCTACTGGCTACTAGTGTCTAGGCACATCAGTGTCACCTATTTCTTCACTCCATCTACCCAGGCACCAGCTGCTACGCTCTCGCGGATATGTGGCACTGACTTTTCCACTTTATGTTCATCACCGTCTTCTCTGGCTCCAGCAGGTCGTTGTCGTGTTCAACCATGGATGTAAGCACAACCTCCACACCCCCTTCCCCCTAAAGTTAGCTCCCTAGCTAGTTTGCTAAACATTACAGACTTTTTGTTAGGTACTTATGCAACGTCAATTTGATTAGGACCAACAATTGAAGGTTATCATCTAGGCAGCTGGTCTGGTGGCCGTGATTCAGGCATGGATGCTTTTGATCCATAGAAGAGCGACTTCTAGGACTAATAAGGTTGTCGGTGAAATATGCTCCCATGGTACATCGCGATAGAGAGAGGATAGCAAATCCGAACTACATCTACGACAACAATAATGTAGAGGCTATCGCCATGCTCCATACGAGAAGATCCCCTTTTAACCTACTTGTGCGCACATTAAGGGTAAGTGGTTTGCTTAAGGAAATCATCCACACCTATACCAAAGAGTAAGTGGCACTATTCCTTCATGTTTTAGGACATAACTAGAGATTTTGAGTGATTCATGGCACATGGAGGAGATCCACAGAGACAAATTTCCTGGTATTTCCATCAAGTGGAGTATGCTATTGGAGATCTCGGAGGAGAGATGATCAAGCCATCGCTAGCTTAAACTCCAGCTAAGATACAAGACATCTTCCGTTGGTTCCCATATTTCAAGGTGAGCATCTCTACCTTGTACTCCATGAGAGGATTGTATTGCACTAAGGCCTAACATTTTCTTCATGTCAGGATTGTATTGGAGCAATTGATGGTTCTCATATGACTTCTAAAGTGTCGAAAGCCTAAGCAGCTACATACAAGGGGAGAAAGCACTTCACTAGCCAGAATGTGCTTGCCGCTTTTGATTTCTACATGAAGTTCACATATGTGCTTGTTAGATGGGAAGATCAGCCCATGATGCCACAATTCTGAATGACAGCCCTGTCAAGAGCTGATGGTATGAATGTCCCTAAAGGCAAGTTCTACCTAGCATATGTTGGATATGCTTGTTGGCCTGGAATTCTTCCACCCATCATCAATAGTGTACCACCTCAATGAGTTCTCTTCTAGGCACTATCCTAGAACAACGAAGAAACTTCTCAATCTCAGTCACTCTAGCCTTAGTCATGGTTGAAAGAGTTTTTGCTGCTCTCAAGAACAAATTTAAGATCCTTTATCAGAATCCATCCCATTCTTCTCCCACCCAAGTTAAGCTTATTCTTTCTTGTTGCATTCTATATAACTAGATCTTGTAATTTGACACAGATGACTTCTTTCCGGAAGAGGAAGATGTTACGCCCAACTACAATGATGATGTTGGCTATGGTTTCACGTTACACGATTGTCGTTCTTGCAAGAACAAGAGATATGTTATAAACGCGACAAGCAAATAACAAAGAACGAAAAAGAAATCACAGAAAGGGGACAAAGATTTAACGTGGAAAACCGCTCCAACAAAGAGAGAAAAAAACCACGGGCGCCAGCTAGCAAAACTTGACGTGCTCGGTTTGTCCTTCTGTTTGAGGATGGTACGCCGTGTCGAAAACCATTTTTGTTCCCAATTTGCAGAATAGTTTCTGAAAAGTGCCTATGAAAATATGATCTCAATTTGAGATAATGGTGAGGAGAATACTATGAATCATACTCCATAGGGAGTGAGCCTAACTCACTTGATTGAGATAGTGATGTACACCATGCCATCTAGGTTCAAGTTCTCGTATCCGTGAATTTATTTTATTATTATTAACAATTCGATGTGGGGCCTCTTCAATTGCTTTCCATAATGTAGTATGCTCTCCATTGAATAGGATGTTGAACATGAGCTTAAACCGTATTTGCTTTTTGTTTTCGGAATTACTCCCTCTATTCACTAATGTAAGATCTTCTAGATATTTTAAAGTAGACTAGATTCAAACTAAAATGGATAAATCTAAACAATAACCGCATCTAGATACATGTATTTCTAAAAAAGAGCTAAAAGATCTTACATAAGTGAAACGGAGGGAGTATCATTAATGGCATGTGAATCTTACCATTATTCTATTTTCATATTCCTCAATTTAAGGAGGCCTCCATGGATCGAACCAATATAATTTTATGGGCAAACAAGAAGTGGTTTCAGTCGACTTTCGAGTAAAAATCAATCTGAATAACCAAAAAATCATTCTAACCCTGGTTTTTTTTTCTCGACTCCAAACCAGAATTAATACTAGCCATGCCAATGGGAGATGCTTTTTGTTGTTGTAAAGGCCTTTTGAAAGCAGTAACAATTCATACAAACTAAGAAATGCTGAGCTTAATTGAAAGAAAACTAAATATAGTGGCGAGAAGGAATTTGGTGTACATGAACAACAGTGGCCCCTTCACTTTCAGATTTTTGAAAATTCTAAAACCTCACACTTCTATGTCTCCAAAAAATTATGACGTTAAATATATAGATGGATATATGCAAGAGTGTATGCAAAAGAATTTGTTAAAGATACTATATATTTTGGCACGGCGTTTCTAGAAATTTTAGGCCCGGAGCGAAATGTAATATGGGGCCCTAAAATGTTAGAAAGCCACATATATAACTAACATAACATTACTCTATAACTCCCTCGGTTCAGTGATCGATTCATAACTAGATCATTTGATATTATTTGATCGAGAATGGGTGATCAGGACGATGGTGTGATTCCGTCCCTCGTTTGCTCATGCTTCTGCCTTGAGTAATTGGTAGTCACCAGTGAGGGTGTCGGTCGCTTCGGTCGACCGGACAAAATGCAAATTTTTTAATAGTTTCATTTTTCTCTAAGACCACATAAAAGTTGTTCATTCAAGCTAATGATTTTATCGGACGTTATCCAAGAATGTGAAAAAAATTCAGCATTGGGATTTGAGCTTAAAAGCGAACTCGTATTATCAAAGTTTCTTTAATATTTTAATGAGATCCATAGATAAATATTATATTAGCAGTACACATGTGTACCTCATAACAATGGGCGGTGGTGATTTCAAAACAAACTTTGATTTAATTATATAGCTTTAAAGTATAAATAGATAAAAATGGGAAATTATATAATCCAAAAAATGATCTAATCATATAACTTTAAAAGTTATGTTGCTTTTGTCGGGCGTTTTCTAGACACTCACCAAGTTACCATTTCATTTTCACGTCTTTCATAAGTTTACTTTTTTATAGGATAGGCATATAGTGCCATCTAGGTAGTCACTGCCTATGCCCACAGCCGAAGACCGGCCCAAAAGCCCAAAGCGGTTCACTTTTTCATTCTATCTTCTTCTCCATCCCGACCGAGAACAGGCACAACTTTTTCATTCTATCTTCTTCTCCATCCCGACCGAGAACAGGCACAACGCTCCCATGGCGGCGTTGTAATTTCGTCTGCTGTGATCTCTTGCATATATTAAGAAGAATTAAAGCTCCATCTCGCAGTACCACGTCCTGTACCTCTGATGGTGGCGAATCAATGTGGCTGGTTAAGATTTTGGGGGCTCCTAAATTTTAGAGGCCCGGTGCCGTCGCACACCTCACACGTGTTTATGGACGGCCCTGTATTTTGGATTTGTCTTCTTATATTTCCTAAAATACAATGTACTTTTAACGAAACTTTTTTGCGTACATTCTTCTTGTATATATCTATCTATATATTTATCACCATAATTTTAGAAGACATAGAAGTGTGCGATTTTTAAAAATTTAAAAATCTGAAAGTGATGGGCCCATGTGTCAAAGACACTTTCCGATGCCCCCAAAGTTTCTGTATGTTTCATGCATTGGCCGACGAGTGAGTGACACACACAGCTCAGCGTGGAGACAAGAAATCTTTGCTTTTGCTCGACTTTGGTTACCAGGGAACCAGGTGACAGTGCACACAAATTAGACTTGCACCAAAAAGGAAACTGGATCCTTACCGCCAGAAAGTAAAACAAGAGTGTGTACAATTTCACATGCTCTCCGCTTACCAGCAGTCTGAAATACTTCTCATTAATATAAGTGCATGGGCGATGGTTTGCAGTTGTGCATCACTATTTATTTATGATCTGTTTTGCACTGATAAGCAGATACAAAGTACACACAGCATGAACACTGTATATATAATACTAAATGCGATAAAGAATCAAGGTATGTCACAAGGTCTGTAGAGCTCCTGTTGTTCTATACTACTTGTACTAGTAGTACCCAAATTCAAGATGCTCAACTATGAACTAGGTATACAAATTCAAGCACAATTAATTTGACCATCAGGAGTCGCCAAACACTCAAGTTACCAAAGGCACGACAGAACAATATTAGATTCGAAATAAGATAAACTATACCGAATAAGAGCAAAACCATGGCTCGTCCAAATTCAGCATAACTTGACAGTACGTCCCGCCAAGTTACATCTTGATGCTTAGATAACATAGCAACAAACTGCCTAAATAGTCTCATACAGCACACAAACCACACACTGCTCAGAGCTTCACGGCGTGCAGATTGAAGGGGAGATGGCAGCACGCAAGTAGTGACCAAAACTGGGAATGCAAGGATGCATGGGAGCTCACTTCAGACAAAGGTATGAAAATGCCTTAGAGGTCTCACCACCCTGCATCATAGGGATGGCAGAATTATCAGTAAAACAGAATTTACAGTGAATCGAACGAATAGAATTTTATGGGCAAACAAAAAGAGCGGCTAGAAATTAAACTGACTTGTAACTTGAACATTATGCTCATGTGTATATTTGCGTGGAACTGAAAACTGGACAGATACTCAATCTCCAAATGGAAGCATTTTATTGAAGAGTTTATGGAAGATTGTACAGCAATAGTTCAGACCTACTGAGACCTATTATGACAAGAAAACTGTACTAGATCGGCTGTCTGCTAAACTGAAATTCCACGAAATAAGCTAACAAACTGACACTGTCAATTGGTTTCACTCAGTGAAGATTACATGGTAATTAACCAATAATGACAGGACGAACAGCATATACATAATCACATGCATGTTTGGCTCCAGTAATACCCTTTCTAGAGTATTTCTTTTATCTTCTAATGACCAAATTCTACAAAATACAGAGACACATGTGTACCCTTGTTAACTGTACAACTGTGTGGCAGTGTGGAACTTGTTAGGTTGATCTCCCGTTCGGCTTGGACTCGCGCCATGATCGGGGGCGCCCAACATCGCAATCGTTGGTGGGCCCCCGTCGCGCAGCGCAACAAATAGAGGTGGGGGCCAGGGGCACCAACGCCAAGGTTCGTCGTGCCCACTCACCCCACCGAAAACCCCAAAACCCTAGCCACCGATCGGCTTTGCGCTGTAGCGGCGGGTATCACCCCTGACCGCCGCCACCACTCCGACGAGCTCGATGGCAACCTCATCGTCGACCCCGAAGGCCGATGGTAAAGATCTCTAACTTGTATACCCCTAGATCTACCCCCTAGAGGTCCTAGTGGTTCTAACAATGGTATCAGAGCCTACTAGTGTTGGTGGATCTAGTCGAGGTAGTAGAAATCCAAAAGTAAAGAAAGAAGTAATGGGGCTAGGGTCTTTTCCAGACGCGCCGCCGCAAGGCCGCGCCGTTCCTCTCGATCCCGACGCATCGGCAAGCCGAGGTCGGGAAGAAGAACATGATCCCATCTGGGATAAAGAAATGAAAAACCCCAAGCCCGGATCCTTTTCCCCGGATCTAGAATCGATCTCAAGATCGAAAGAAACTGAAGAAAAACCCCCAGTACCTCCCAATTCGAAGCAGAAAGAAACCAAACAAAAAAAAAGGGAAAAGGGGGAGGTCCCCAGATCCTCCAGCCCACCTCAGAAAACCACCGGCCGCCGCGGGGAAGGGCGCCGCCACTGCACCGCTTGACGGCGGTGCGCCCACCCTCGGGTGGACGCACAGCCGGCAAGGGGGGCAGGGGGACGCCGCCATCTCCTGCGCTGCATCGCTGCTTGCGGGGTAGGGTGGTGGTGGATGGGAAGAGAGCAGAGAGAGAGGGGGGGCTAGCAGTGAGAGGGAGGGGTAGCAGTGAGAGGGAGGGGCTCGTCGGCGCTGCGCCAGCGTGGCCACCTCGCCTCGCTCGCGATTCCGCGGCCGCCTCACCTCGCTCGCGTGAGAGCGCCGCCAGAGAGCGTCGCTCGTGGGACAGGAAGTGGCGAATGGGGATGGGGCTAGGGTTAGGGTTCACAGACCACCCTTTTATTCGGCCGAGGACCGCGGGCAGCCGTTGGGACAGGAAGTGGCGAATGGGGCTGGGGCTAGGGTTAGGGTTCACAGACCACCCTTTTATTCGGCCGAGGACCGCGGGCAGCCGTTGGATCCAGCGGACGGCTCAGATCGGCCAGGGCGGGCGGCGGCCAGGCCGCGCCAGGCCGGGCTGAAGGGCTAGATGGGCCGCTGACAGGCCGGGAAAAGCCTCCGCGGGGGGGCTCTGGGAGCGTAGGCGACGCAAAAGTAAAGAGCTCTCAACGCGCAGCAGAGCGCGCGGGCCACTGGCTGGCGGCTGGGCCGCCGCTGGGCCACTAAGAGCTGCCCAGTTTTGTCTGTTTATTTATTTTCAGAAGCTGTTTTTACTGTTTTCTAATAGTTTTTCAACCTTTTTTCTATAGCAATTTCTCCAACGAAATTTTGTGTAGAAAAATAGTAAAGTAACAGTAAAAACCATGTAAAGAAGTAAAAGATTATCAATCTTTATTCATGTTATTCCGCTGCAAGAATTAATTGCTTAAATGCAATAGAGTAAGATTTTAATTTTTGATAGTGTTTATTTTATTTGACAACCAACGTTGTTAGTAAAATTTTCACTATGAATAGTCAGTTTTATCCATATTAGTTATATTTCTTCCCAACGGTGATGTAGTATTAATATGGAGAAGTTTCATGTTTTAATTTGACCAACGTTGAATTAACTCGTTTTAATGATGTTTTGCTTTCAGGCAATCCTATGAGCTTTATCTCGGCCATTGAGCCCCTCAACGGAGGGAACTACGGCTCATGGCGAGAGAAGGTAGAGATGGGGCTTGCTCTGCTTGACCTCGACTTGGCACTGATTGAAGCCTATCCTAAAGAACCTGTCGACCCCGTCAGGGGCGAAAAAGAAAGTGAAGAGGACTTTAAGAAAAGGGTCAGTGACCATGCTCCGATAAGAATGAAGTACGACCTTGAGCGTGCAAAGTGGGACTCTTCCAATAGGAAGTGCCTAATGGTCATTAAGAGCTCCATCATGGAAGCTATAAGGGGAGCAATCCCAGAGTGCACCACAGCCAGTGAGTACCTGAAAAAGGTAGAGAGTCAGTTTACTGGGTCCTCCAAGGCCGGTCCTCCAAGGCCTATGCAAGCTCACTCATCAAGAAACTTGTTACCACAAGATACACTGGTGGTGGTGTTAGGGACCACATCTTGCGAATGAGCAACATGTCTTCCAAGCTTAAGCCTATGGGCATGGAGCTTCCACATGAGTTCATCATTCATCTTATCTTTGCCTCGCTGCCAAACCAGTTTGAAGGTTTTGCTGTGAACTACAATGCACAACCAGAAAAGTGGGGCATCGAGAAGATGATGGCCATGTGTGTCCAGGAAGAAGAGAGGCTGAAGGGGCAGTCCGGTGATTCCGTGAACTACCTGAGCCCAACCAAGAAGAGGAACTTTCAGGATTCCAAGCCCCAAGGGAAACCTCAGGGGCATCCCTCTTCTTTCAGGCCACATGGAAAGGCTCCTGAACACCAGGCACAAGAAGTGGACAAGGACACCTGCAAGTGGTGCAAGCAGAAGGGCCACTACATGAGTGACTGTGTGGCTTTCCTGAAGTATCTGTGCAAGAATGGTGAGGATTTAATTACTTTTGTTGATGAATCCTTATTTTTAAGTTATGCAAAATCTAATTGGTGGATTGACTCAGGTGCGACTGTTCATGTTGCCAATTCATTACAGGGATTCTGTATGAGAAGGACCCTACAAAGAGGAGAAAGAAGAATTAAAGTAGCAAACGGCGTTCAAGCTGAAGTCGAAGCCATTGGAGATCTTCATTTAGAGTTGTCGAATGGCTTTGTACTTTTATTAGTAGATGTGCTTTATGTACCCTCTTTGCATCGAAACTTGATAAGTGTGTCGCGCTTAGACGATTGTGGTTTTGCTTGCCATTTTGGCGATGGTCAATGTAAAATCAAGTTGAATAATCAGATTGTTGGTCTTGCCTTCAGACAAGACAAGCTTTATTTATTATCACTATGTGAGAATGTGAATGAAATAAGCGCTGAGAATGAGAATGCCTCCTCATCCCTGAATGGAAAGAGTAAGAGAAAAAGAATTGATGAAGTCTCATCGAAATTATGACACTGTCGTTTAGGCCATATTTCGAGGGGGGGATTAGAACGCTTAGTAAAAGAATCAATTCTTCCACCTCTAGAATTTTCAAATTTAGAGCAATGCATCGATTGCATCAAAGGAAAGTTTGTAAAGAACATTAAGAAAGGCGCCAAAAGAAGCACAGGAGTATTAGAAATAATTCTTATGGATATATGCGGTCTGTTTCCTGTGACATCTGTGGATGGCTATGACTCTTTCATAACATTCACGAATGACTATTCGCGTTATGGTTACATTTATCCTATTAAAGAACGTTCAGAAGCACTGGATAAATTCAAGATATTTAAGGCTGAAGTGGAAAATCAGCATAGTTTAAAGATTAAAGTAGTAAGGTCCGACCGTGGAGGCGAATACTACGGCCGGCATACCCCATATGGCCAAGTTCCGGGACCCTTTGCAAGGTTTCTACAGGAACATGGTATAGTCGCCCAGTATTCAACACCGGGCGAGCCTCAGCAGAATGGAGTAGCTGAAAGAAGAAACCGTACCTTGATGGATATGGTGAGAAGCATGTTAAGTTACTCCACCTTAGCGATTGGTTTGTGGATGGAGGCGTTAAAAACCGCCATTCACATACTTAATCGAGTTCCAAGTAAATCGGTGTTTAAAACACCATATGAGTTATGGACTAGTCGTGAACCTTCACTCAATTATTTGCGAGTGTGGGGTTGTCCAGCTGAGGCAAAGCTCTTCACCCCAAGCCTTGGGAAGTTAGATCCCAAGACAGTAAGTTGCCATTTCATTGGCTATCCAGACAAGTCAAAAGGTTATCGTTTCTATTGTCCAGATAGAATTACTAAGTTTGTAGAAACGAGACACGCTGTGTTTCTGGAGGATCAGATGATCAGGGGGAGCATGGTATCCCGAGAAATCAACCTTGAGGAGAAGCGGGTGCATGCACCCACTCCGATGATTCAGGAACCATTTTTCTCGATACCTGCTGCTGCACCGACACAGGACAATGCCGATGTGACACCTGTTGTTGGTTCTCCTGTGGTAACAATGAATGAAAATGAAGACCCCGTTACCATAGACGAGGGGGAGCCGCAACAGCCCCGCACCGAGAATGTGCCAGAAGGCAAGACCCTTAGAAGGTCTCAAAGAACTAGAAAGCCAGCTATTCCTAATGATTTTGAGATCTATGTCAGTGAAGAAGTTCAAATGGAGGGTGATCCCACCACATTTGAAGAAGCCATTAAAAGTCCTCACTCATCGAAGTGGCTTGAAGCCATGGAAGATGAGATGAGATCCATGAGTAGCAACAAAGTATGGGATTTAGAAGAAATTCCTAAAAGATCCAAAACGGTAGGCTGTAAATGGGTCTACAAAACCAAATGTGACTCTAGAGGGAATATTGGAAGATATAAGGCACGACTTGTAGCTAAGGGCTTCACCCAAAGAGAAGGAATAGATTACAATGAGACATTTTCTCCAGTCTCAAGTAAGGATTCTTTTAGAATCATAATGGCTTTAGTGGCACACTACAATTTAGAATTGTATCAGATGGATGTAAAGACGGCATTCCTAAATGGAGACTTGGAAGAAAATGTTTACATGGCACAGCCCAAGGGTTTTGTTGTGGAAGGAAAAGAGCGTATGGGATGTCGTCTGAGAAAGTCCATTTATAGATTAAAACAGGCCTCCAGGCAATGGTACTTAAAGTTTCATGAAACAATAAGGAAGTTTGGGTTTGATGAGAATGAGGAGGACAACTGCGTATATGCAAAGTTCAAGAATGGGAAATTCATTTTCCTTATCCTGTATGTGGATGACATTCTACTCGCTAGTAGTGATGTTAGTCTACTACTGGAGACGAAAAAGTTCTTGTCCTCAAACTTTGACATGAAAGATCTTGGTGAAGCTTCATTCATTCTAGGAATTGAAATTCACCGAGATAGACAAAAGGGGGTTTTAGGGTTATCGCAGAAGGCATACTTAGAGAAGATTCTGAAGAAGTATAGTATGCATGCGAGTAATCCTACGCCTGCTCCTATAGTCAAGGGCGACAGATTTGGGAACTTTCAGTGTCCCAGGAACCAATATGAGATCGATCAAATGAAAGCGGTTCCATATGCTTCTGTTGTCGGAAGCTTGATGTATGCTCAAGTGTGTACACGCCCTGACTTAGCCTTTGTTACCGGGGTACTTGGCAGATTCCAAAGTAATCTAGGGATAGATCACTGGAAAATGGTGAAGAAGGCATTGCGTTATGCAAAAGGAACAAAAGGCCTCATGCTAACATACAGAAGAACTGACTCCCTCGAGATACAAGGGTATTCAGATGCAGACTATGCGGGAGATGTAGATGAAAGAAAATCCACGTCAGGATATGTATTTACTCTCGCAGGTGGAGCTATATCATGGAAAAGCTCCAAGCAAACCATCACGGCATCGTCTACGATGGTAGCTGAATATGTAGCATGTTATGAGGCCACGGGGCAGGCAAACTGGTTAAAGAAGTTTATGCCCGGGCTGAGAGTGGTAGACAGCATTCAAAGACCACTCAAGATGTAGTGCGACAATGAGCCAGCAGTATTCTATGCTCACAACAATAAGTCAAGTGTTGCTGCCAAACACATTAACATTAAGTTTTATGTTGTGAAAGAAAGAATCCAGGATCATACCATAAGTTTAGAGAATATAAGTACAAAAGAAATGCTCGCGGATCCGCTCACAAAAGGCTTACAACCCAGTGTGTCCAGAGAACACTTAGCCGGCATGGGTTTAAGGGAAAGCCTATGATACCTGGATATTAAGGACCTAGTACAAGAATCTGTTTCAAAATAGAGAGGTGTATAGTGGTTGTTGAATCGATGGTACTTAACTGACCATTATGACGAGACATGCTCTATATGTTGATCTGTGATGAAATAGGTACCAAAGTATAAGTTAAGTGAAAGATGAGATCAAGGGGAGAATGTTAGGTTGATCTCCCGTTCGGGCCCAACGGCCCGAACAAACCTTGGACTTGCGCCCTGATCGGGGGCGCCCAACGTCGCAATCATTGGTGGGCCCCCGTCGCGCAGCGCAACAAATAGAGGTGGGTCCGGGGGCACCAACGCCAAGGTTCGTCGTGCCCACTCACCCCACCGAAAACCCCAAAACCCTAGCCACCGATCGGCTTTGCGCTATAGCGACGGGTATCACCCCTGACCGCCGCCACCACTCCGACGAGCTCGATGGCAACCTCATCGTCGACCCCGAAGGCCGATGGTAAGGATCTCTAACTTGTATACCCCTAGATCTACCCCCTAGAGGTCCTAGTGGTTCTAACAGAACTCAACGAGAGTAATAAGGTAGAAACTAGACGGGATGGCTCACGATGTTGATTTCTTAGGCATAAGTTTCAGAAACACTAGCTAATGGTCAAGTGACAAGCTTGCAACAAGCCTAAGCCCACTGAGTTCCTAGCATAACAATCACCCTGCATTTTTGAATTCCAAAGCAAAATGAAATAAGGACATATCAGAATGAGCGAACTAAATGCAAGACATTTTGAAGTGACTATAATGCATCACATCGATCTTCATCCAAAACATTTATCAACAAAGGAGACATAAAAAATGGGTAAGCGCTGGGATGCGAAGTAGGGAGCACAATACAAGGATAGGATCATGAACATGTGCAGAAACTAGAAAGAAAGAACCATGTGGGAAAAGATTAGTGAAGTAACAAATATGTCATTATCTCTTGCACCTCCAGCATATATAATTGCTAAACAACAGGAACTGTGACCAGAAGTTCAGAACTTGAAACATACACTTAATTTGGAAAGAATGCCCACCCATTCTTGTGGCATTGAGCACAATCACTTCAGTATCATGCAAGAAGAACTCCCTATTTATGCAAGAATAACTCCCTATAAGGCTATAAACACATAAATCTAGAAATAATGGATACAATTGTGCTTCCGAGCTGTACAAGCTAATTTCAAAGCTAATGCACCTACTTTTGGTATTTATGCACATGCACCAAATTTCTCCAGGCAAGAACAACACATGAAAAGAAACCACTCCTATATATATATGAGTAGCATATAAGAGCAAGCAACATTGCTGAACAAAAAAGGAGAAGGTGGTTGTATAAATTACCTGAAATTCAGTACTCTGGAGCCAGGAACGCGGGTGGCCATGCGAGGAAGTATGGGAAGATGGGGTGCCCATATTCCTTGCCACGTTTGGTCGACAGGCGCTCCACCTTGCCAGTGTCCATATGGAAGGAGAAGCGCCCGAATCCCCACGTCTTGATGAACACCTTCCCCGTGCGACCGGCGTCCATGTCGCTGGGCCAGACGCAATGGGTCCTGAGATTCGGTTCGCTGGGCAGTCCATGAATCATTTCGCACATGACGATCAAGTCGACGATTTTCCTCTCCAGAATCCAACCGTGGTCGCCCCCCCTGTCCTCCCCACGCACCCAGAGCTGCAGCTGCTTCTGGGCGTCGGTCACCATGCAAAGCCGCCCATCCGGCGTCTCCCCGATGCGGTACTTGTGGGGAGAGAGCGCGTCCGGCACCCGGATGTAGGAGAACCTGAGCGTGGTAGGGTCCAGCACGAGCATGCGCCAGGAGTTGCAGATGTGCCAGTAGATTTTGCCGGCGGCGTGCACGGCGCGTCCCTCGAACCAGTAGGGGTCGAAGTCGACCAGGACGTCCTCTTCCCGCGGGAGCGCGCGCCAGCGGCACTTGCCGTCGTCGACGGACGCGACCCAGGCGCGAGGGTGCCCTCCGTCGATGGCGAAGCAGACGGCCTCGAAGCAGAGCTTGCTCGGGTGCGTGCGGGAGAGGAGCGCGGAGCCGACGTAGTGCCTCGAGCTGCGCCAGCGGCGGTCGTCGGCCACCGTGTCGCGCGGCGGCGGCGAGAGGACCGTGCGGCGGCGGGTGGCCGGGTCGAGGACGAGGAAGCGGGGGAGGGTCTCCTTGGGGGGCCTGTGCACGTCGTTAGGTTCGTGAAGCAGGAGGCCTTGATGCGAGTCGAAGACGAAGTAATGGGAGGCGTCCGGGGCGAAGTCGAGGGAGAGGCGGGGAGCGGAGGCGTCGAGGGGATCGAACGTGGCGGGGGTAGCGACAAGCTTGGGGTCCCGTGCGGGGTACTGGGGAGGGACTTGGGTCGGGTGGAAGAAGTGGCCGAGGAGAGGAGGGTCGCGAGGGAGGCAGCGGGAGGCGAGGCGGCGCCAGTGGTGGGAAGCGAGGGCAGCACGGAGGAGGTCGGCGAGGGAGAGGCGGCGGAGGATGTCCCGGAGGACGAACTCGGTGAGGACATCGATCGACGCCGTCTCCGTCGCCGCAGCCTGGGGCTCCACCGTCGGTGGGGAAGGAACCACCAAGGCGGAGGAAGACGCGGTTTTTCTTTTGGTCTTGCCTCTGCTCTTCCGCGCCGGCGCCATCGTTGGGATTTGGGGTGTGGGGTGGGGGGTGTTCGAGGCTACTATCCCTGTGGCAGTCTAGTCTTACGGCCTCCGTGTCAAGGCGCATACGCTTTTTAAAGCAAAATTTGATAGAAAGAATTAAACAACAAAAATTATATTGTACATCATTAGTATCTTTGGATTCGTATTGAAAAATACTTTCTAATGGTACTAGTTTTATATCAAAACTTTTTACGTATTTAGAGTAATTTTTTGTCAAAGAAAAAACACGCAAAACAAAGACGCCTTAAGCCTTGAAACCGAGGGAGTAGTATATTGGAGCAGCATTTCTGTTCGGAAGAAAAGCAAAAGAGCCACCCACACCCACCACCTTGGGTGAAATATCCTTTGATTTTCGAATTGGTGGTGCATTCGGAAATGCTAAACTAAACTGGTACAATGAGATTTCGGAGTTGCTTGGTGCACAGATATATTTTATACTCCCCCTGTTTTAAAATATAAGATGTTTTAGGTTTGTGAAGAAAATGAATCTATACTTCTTTTAGTGTGTAGATTCATTCTAAAGTTGAGTAAATCTATATATTAAAACAAGTCTATATACATTTGCTTCATAAAACTAAAACATCTTATATTTTAAAACGGAGGGAGTAGACACAATTCAAACCACCTAAAAACTCTCTATGGAATGAAAACCACCTACACCAATACTCTCTTAACGACGAAGGTGACAATGACATATGGAGCCCACAGATGGCAGACCCATGTGACAGTGACCCTAAGTCACCTGTAGTTACATCACTTAAATTAATTGCCGAAAATTGTCAATCCTATCTTCCGTTTTCTATAATTGTGGCGGTCTTTTATATTACCCAAAATTGTGTCCTATATTCCATTTTCTGTGCATTCTCACATCCCGCCCATTCAAACACACCCAATTCAATAAAAGTTTAAATCTATATGGAAAGAGCAAATATGTCTATTAGAGGGAGGTGGTAAGTTATAAAGCTTTTCCCTCGCTTGGATGCAACGTTGAGTGGGGGGAGGTGGTGGTGGTGGAAAACTATCAACTTTTGTGTGGTCGGCAAGGGCAGCTTAGCTCGAGTGTTAGATCTCCTTGGACGAAGACACATATATAGGAGGGACATTTCAAACCGTTACTCACATCTTGCAGAAAGCTCGGTGCCTTCGAGCCTCGTGGAATAGTCTGTGCTCTCTAAATTGCCTGGGCTAAGTAGAAGAGGCTCGAGAATACCCTGAAGAAAAGCTGCAAACTTCTAAGGTTGGAAGTGAGTAAATTTCAGAATTGAAACGACCTGCCTTGTGGTTTTCATCTTAGTTATTTGGGAATGTTCTTAGGTTGTTTATATGTTATTAGTTCCCACTCCTTGTAAACTTTGGAACCTCTTAGTAGTATGACTTCCTAGGACTCAAGATCGAAGAAAAGTAAATATGAAATTGAAAGACATTGTCTACTCATAAACCTTTGTGTAGGGTCCACCAACTATGAAGCTTCGTCCATTTCCCAAACTAATCTCGGTTAATACACTTGTAAAACAATTAATCCCTCACACTTTCGTCCATCACTACCAAATACACATAAGGATTGGATATGTCCTTTCATGTATTCTTAGTCGAGTTCAAACAAAATTTTCCCAATACATGAACGAGAATATGTCTCAAACCACCCCAAATAGTTCATCATCATACAAGCACAAACATGTCTCAAACAGAATTAGCATAACACATACACACCTACTACCATGCCCCCAACCAAAGGTAGCCCCCCAACCTGTCATCTTAATCAGAAGCCACAATACTAGCACGAGTCATCTTCGAAAAGGTTATCACATTCTCAAACATGCCACTTGGGTTCATGTGCTAGATATTTGTGTCTTCATTCTTCTTTTTTGGTCCGCCTTCTAAATAATTTTCCCCTCCTCTAGATCAAGCTTGCATTCCTTGATGTTCCCTGTACTCAGCAATGACTACAATACGCTCCTCGTTCGCCTAGAACTCCTTTCATATTAGCAGCTTCGCTTGCTTCCTCTTTATCGGCATGTACAACTTGGCTTGAAGATCCCGATTAGCTAGCTCATTCCTTGTGCCGATAATCTGATCAAGCATCTCCTTGTAGATTGTCTGCTCGCTTCACTTTTCCTTCTCCTTCTTCCCTATTCAGGTCTCAACGAAGATGGAGTGGGACTCCTTGCTCTACCCTCACCTTCTCCAGTTTAATCATGGACCCCTCATCATCATTAAGATATGAGTAATAGCATGACCTCTATCTCTTTGGTGGTGCCTCAACATTCCTTGACTTCAACTTGACATTATTCTTTTGCAATGCCCAACAATGTAGAAGACAAAGAGTTGTTCTTTCAACTTGGTCATCTGCTTGTACCACTCTTGAGCGTAGGCAAACTATGTGACATCAAATAATTCATGAGCGTAGGCAAACTAGGCAAACTTGGTCGCATCATGTCAAACACAGTAAAAAATTTGAAGCCAACGAAGCCAACGAAGGTTACAAATCTTACCAATGAATCAATTTTCCTTGATACACAGTAAAACACGTTTCAACAATATACTGACTTTTTTTTCCAAAATTGTACTAAAACTTCGACACTTAAAAAACCATGACACTTAGTTTGTACTAATTATATTATAAATAAATAAAAAATACTCCCTCCGATCCTAAATAAGTGTCGCGATTTTGAAATAACTCTAGTCCAAAACTGCGACACTTATTTATAATCGGAGGCGGTAGCAGTATAATTCTAGTAGCTCCATGATGCGTGCCACCCCACCAGTCATTGGGAGCTACACAAAAAGGAACCGAATGACTGAGCTACACAAAAAGGAACCGAATCTGCTAGCGCAGAATAGTAACTAGTGACTCAACAATTTGTATTTTATATTGGTATATCGTTTTTGTTTAATTTATGGCTGGACATTTCCGCAAGATTTTGTGGACTCATAGTGTAAACAAGTACAAATGGAACTTTTTTTTAGAACTCACAAATGGACCTTGTAAACTTTAGATACAAAACGGATCAGTAGAGCTTGATAGCCAAGAAAAATACAAACTAACAAACTCGACTAAGAGTATTATTGCTACTCAAGCAAAAAGCTGCAAGGTTGCCCGAATCCAATTAAGTCTACGCGTGCGTACAAATGCAGGCTATTTGACCATCACATTCACATCACGATGCAGATTATAGGGGGCAGGAGAGTAGAATATCATGGTAACATATAAGTACTCCTATGCGATCAAAAATATTAGACATGCATGTACCAAAGGAAAGGATGGTTAACTGTCACAGCGGCAACAATGCTTCGACGATGGTCCAATAATAAGGAACAAGATATATAGCCGGACTTAGTTCAGTGGAGGGCAACATTGCTTGTGCTGCTGATCGAGTGGAGTGGGAGGGCAAATTGTAGTAGTACGGCTGCAGTAATAATCCGGAGTAGATCGAGAGGGTGCGAGCCTGATTCACAAGAACTAGATTGCCGCTTGAGCAGATCTGATTATTTGGCTGCTAACCAAGAGTCGAGCAGTATATATACCTGACACCATTGGTAATGACGATGATGTTTTTGTTTTATCTTGTCTGTTAATTGCTCTTGTGTATGCCTGAGAAATATCAGGAACATTTTCCATTATTGCAGCAAATCTTATATCGGGTAGTGCAAGCAAATACACATCAGTTCTTTACATCAACCAAACCGAGATGGTAAATCCCAAACTACTGCAACAGATACGTAGTAATTGTTCAGAAGCAAAAGAACAACACATTTTCGACAGAGACACACAAGGATGCAGGAGCCAATTCACTTTCTCCCAAATCAATTACAATATGTCAGATTTACAGAAGAAGCTGGAACAGAGACAGTTCATCGCAGCTCCTTGCATGTCGAGCTGGTCAAAGGCCGGTGGAATGATGACTGGTGGTAGCTCCGCCGGTGAAACCATCATCATCATCAGATCCTCCTTCCCCGGCCGGCAACTGATCTCATGACACGATCCCCAACTTCTCGTCAGGGATTCAGTCTGCGGCGAACCACGGGAGCTTCAGCGCGTCGGCTGCCGACAGCCGGTCTTCAGGATTGCACGTGAGAAGGCCGTTCAAGACCTGGAACCCTTCCTCGGACAGCATCTCCTCCGGAAACATCTCGCGCAGCCTGCTGCTGCGCCGCTCCATCTCCAGCGGCGGCATCGTGGCGGCGAGCGGCAAGGACGCGAACCCTGGCCACGTCGTGTCGTCCGGCGTGCCGACCACCCCGAAGATGGTCCAAAGGTAGGCGACCTCCTCGGCGCACATCTCCCACTCAAACAGGGCCTGCATCAAGCCGCCCCGCTGCAGCAGCCTCTCCCCGACGAGGAGCTCCGCCATCACGCAGCCCAGCGACCACGCGTCCACCAGCGCGTCGGGGTCCGGTTTCCCCATGAGCACCTCCGGCGCGGCGTATAGCTTCGTGCCGGCCTGCTTGTGCGGCGGCAGCGGGTCGGACGCCGAGACGGCCAGACCGAAATCACACATCTTGAGGACGACCTCGCCGCCTTCCTCCGCGACCATGACGTTCTCCGGCTTGATGTCCCGGTGAACGATGTCGCGATCTTGCATCCCCCTGGCGCCCGTCAGGAGCTGCCTCATGAAGGCGCGCACGATGGCCTCCGGGAGCGGCGGCTCGGCGGCGCGGCGGCGTCGGAAGAGGACGTCGCGGAGGCTCGGGCCGGGGACGAACTCCATGACGAGGCCCAGCTCGCCTGTCTGCGGGTCGCGGACGACGCAGCGGAATCCGACGACGTGGGGGTTCCCGCTGCTGCACGCCTTTTGGAGGAAGCGGGCCTCCCGCAGCAGCTCGCGGGGATCGCCGTCGGCGTACGCGTCGAACTTGATCGCGACGGTCTGGCCCGTCGCGCGGTGGCGGGCCTTGTAGACGATGCCGAAGGCACCCTCACCGAGGCTGGACGTCGTCTCCACCTCGTAGTCCGCGGTGGTGGCGAAGGCGGCGGGCTTCTTGATGACGGTCGGTGTTGTTGTTCCCCTGGCGACGACGAATCTCCTCTTCTTGGCAGGTTTGGCCTTGGCCTGGCAGTCGACGGCGGCGGCCGGTCGCTTGCAGCTGACGGCCATGGCTAGCGCGCGCTGGGGGCTGGAGGAGGCGGTGGCGACTGGTGGCGAGTAGGGTTTGGGCAGATTCTCAAGCTCAATCGCAATCTCAAAAACGTGGGGCGGGAATACAGAGTTGGAGTCGGATAGTGATTTGGAGGGAGAACGCGTACAAACCCCGATTCGAGTACAGTGTTTAATTTCCCTGCTGCCGTGCTGTGTTTTATTTAAAAAGATTGCTACGGCGAGGATGTGAGGATGCCTGGTCGCTCGCATTCTCCGTCATTAAAGTACAATTGCACATATTTGCAAAAGTAAAAATGCAATTACACCTAATACGCGCATAACTAAATATGGATATACAAAGCAGAAAAACAATTTTATCCTACAAAGCTTTGGGATTTTCGAACTTTTAGAAGGGACCAACCTATACGAGCTCACATTCTAACGACACACAAACTGGACACTCAAACGCTCCGTTTCTGTCCGAATAAGTCAGCGCACGCACATAAATTGGGCCACGGTTTGTTTAGCTAGCGAGATGCACTCAGTGGCCCGACGCAACCCTCCCTGCCTGCTGTCAAGGACCTCTAATGGCGATGGGACGTCGCCAATCCCTGCATCGGCTTCCCGCACGGTCGGTGGGTTCCCGCCATCGCTAGGTCATGTTTCCCTCGCGTGTGTCATGGTTGTTTCCCGCCTAGGCCACGATCTTTAAATACGGTTGCCGACGCGGTGAGGAGCACCGCCTATGCGCCACCAAACACCAACCAACCATGCTTCGCCATAAGATCGTCAACTGAACAGCCTTCATGGAGATGTGCTGCCCCGGCTCCTCGCAACCCTCCGAGGAGGATGTGGAGTTGCAGGCCATGCAGCTGGCCCGACATTTCTACAAGGAGGAGCTAGGCGTCTTCGAGCGCGAAGGGGCCGCCGCAAGGGCCCTACGCGAGATCCGCTACGAGACGGCCATGGTCACGCCGGAGTCAGTGGCCAAGGAGGCCGCCACGATTGACGTGTGCGAGCTTCACCGTGCCGCCGCGACACGCAAGGAGGTGCTCAGGTGTAGGATGTCACGGCACGCGAGCAGGCCAAACACGCCGCGGACGATGCAGCAGAGGAGGACCGCATGGTGAAGGCGGTGACCGTGACAGTGGCTTGGGGACTCGTGGACAACAAGGAGGAGGAGGTGGACGAGGATAAGGCCGATACCACCACGAAAGAGGCTGCATGTAGGATGCCTGACCGAGCATGCCTGCAAAAGGCAGGCTGCATGGAGAACCTTTGACAAAGGACGCATCACTGTTTTGCGGCAAGGAAGCACCCTCAGTGCAAGATGAAGAAGCGCGTTGTGGCGGAGCTCGCTGCGGTGGAGGCCAAGCAGGACACGCACTAAGCCGCCAAGATGGAGGTCACGATGGCCCGCCAGGAGGCAGAGCGCGATATGGCGGTGCTGGCGTTGACGGATCGTCGAAATGCCGGTGACTGCAGCCACATGCACCACCACTCGAAAGAAGACGCTCCATCAGGTCACAACATCCCACCAAAGGGTTACAACAAATCTAAAATCATACCTAAACGGTATGAGAGAGACTTCAATGACTGGTTGAAGGTTATTTCAATTGCGTCTGTATTGCCCCCTTAATGGCCTTCAATAGTTGCCAATGGTTTAACCATTTTCTTGCGATAACATCAAGTCGATTTAACCATTTCTTGTGATAACATCAGGCATCGTATTCTCCCATACCAATAACAAGGCCCCATCCTCCAAACATCGATAATCTTTTGACGCCTATTCCTTTCTATTTTACCATATGGAGTGTCAACCTCGATCACCTTCCCTCTTACAAACGATTATATGTCGTTGGCATGGAAAAGTTAATGTCACTAATGCACACCACACGCTCATCAAGTTCATGTAAGAACCATACAAAATCATGGACCAAATACTAGCAATTGCACATATCAATTAGATATGTCTATTAACAAATCACAAATACAATTGATCAAACAAATTGAGAGAAAACATAAGTACTCCATTCAATCCATATTAATTGTCACTGAATTGAATATATGTAGCATTAAAACATGTATAGATATATTTATTTTTGCAACAAATAATATAAATCAAAGGGAATACATCATGTCGAACACTCTAACGTGTCATCCGCTGCCGATATCATCGTCATTATTCAAGGCCGGCAGTGCCACCTGCAGGAGGATGAACGCGGGAGGGCAGAAGCCAGCGGAGGTTACAATCCTTACCAATGAATCAATTTTCCTTGATACACAATGAACATGTGTAAACCATATACTAACTCCATTCTAAAACTATGACACTTATTTTAAAATGGAGAGCTCTGACACAAATTAGTTGATTTAGATTTGTCTAGATTTAACTGTATCTAGACATGATTTAGTATTAGATACATTCGTATCTTGATAAATTTAAGTCAACTAATTTAGATCAAAGGAAAATAAATAATAAAATTCTAGTTGCGCCATGGTGTGTGTCTCCCCACCCGTCATTACCGAGCTGCACAAAAAGGAACCGAATCGGCGAATCAGCTGCAGAATAGTAAATAGTGACTCGACAATTTGTATTTTAGATAAGTCGGATTCAAATTAATGTTCTTAGATTTGTCTAGTTTCGAATATATCGAGACATGTTTTTGTGTTAGGTACATTTAAATCTAGCAAATCTGAGAATATTAATTTAAGTTGGAGATAGTATTTTTTGTGCAATTCATGATTCATTTCCGCATATTTTTGTGGACTCATCTTGTAAACAAGTACAAATGAAACTTTTTCAGAACTCACAAATGCATCTTTTAAACTTATACAAAACGATAACTAGAGCTTGAGAACCAGAAAAGTACAACGCTCCATGTTATCGGTTTGCGTTTTGCGGATTGCTCGTAACTCAGCGGCGGATGTAGGATTTTATTAATAGGTATGTCACGCTAAAAAATTGATAGATCTTTTGATAAAATATATTTGACTATTCAATAAAAAAATCGTAAAATTTGTATTGGTGATCTCTTGTTGCAATCTTTCTTTTGAGGCAACAGTTTTTCGAATTGCATCTTTATCACTACAAGACAAATTTGAGTGGGCTGTCTTTCACCCTGGATTGTGTGGAAGACTTGATGTCATAAGGGCACGGCCAATGCGTCAGGATGGACGGCTGCCTCACGTTTCCACATATGACTCTACTTGCCAACTAGACCAAACATACCGATTGCAGCCTTCTCCCCTGACAAAAACGACGAGGCGACCGCTTGGGCATCGCGGTGTGGGAAACAGTCGCCCCGGCGGAATCACGCACTCTGGACCACGCCGTCAACCAGATCCCGCGCTCCCGCTCCCGCCAGATCTGCGCTCCCGCCCAATCCCGCGCTCCCGCCAAATCCCGAGCTCAGCAGTCCGGCCAAGAGGTGAACAAGGGGAAGGCCCGAGCGCACGGAGGCGAAAAACAGGCGAAGAAGGCGGCGCGACCTGGTCATCCTCGAACGCTCGCCGGTGACCCGTCAATTTGCTAGCTCCTACAAGGTACGAGTCTCTCCCGTGTGTCCACTTGCCTTTCTCTCATTGATTCAGATGTGGAGTTCCCTATGGTTTTGATTCTTTTGTAGAAATTGGATTAATTTAGTTCGATCTGGTAAATAGATTGTTTCCCAAGATCAAAATCGCTTCCTTGATGCTGCAATTTTGATCTGTATATTCAATTTTGTTAGAGGTCTGAATGCCGGCCAGAGAGAGAGATTGGAGGGGTATCGAGGTCGGCTAGCTTCTAGGGACCAGCGAGACCGGGGAATTACGGATCAGTAGCAAGTGCCTTTGTAAATTCCCAGTTCCCCAATATTTTTCTCTTGGAAACTAGAAGAGAAATTACTTTAGGATGTAACATATTTGCAGGATTGTGTGTTAAAAGAATATAATTTTGGTCCCTGTTGATTGCTTTCTTGCAGCTCAATTTGTCGGTATGTCAGATCTGAGTTCTGATGAGTTCAACTATGAAACCATTGACCCAACCAAATTGTTCTCATTAGAAGATTACCTTGCACAACAAAATAATCTCAACAACTTTGCTATCCAAATTGCAACCAACATTCATGATGCACTAGGAGCTCCAAGTACTAGGCGTCAATCAGCCCCTAGGATACACATTGAAAGGAACATAGAATTCTATAATGAACATCTCATCGCAGATTACTTCTCTGATAATCCTACCTTTCCTGATTACTACTTCCGTAGAAGGTTCCGCATGCGTAGATAGCCAAAAGTGGAAGATTCACGTCTATACTGAAGGAGATGGAACAAAGAGGTCATCACCAGGACCAACTGAGAAAACTCCACGTCCTATTGGTGTCAAAGCCGCCAAGAAAGCAAGAGAAAAAGAGAAGGAAGCCCCGACTGAGATAAATGGAATGAAAGAACAGATTGGGGCTTTTCTACAAGCACAAGCTGAGACAAAGGTGCAAAACGGAGAGATGATGGAATTGCAGAGTCGACTATCTGCTGAGAAGCTAGAAGCTAACAGACTTGCATATGAGGCAGCCAAGGAGAGAACGGTGGCTAAGCTAGCTGAGGAGAGGACCAAGTTGTTTGACAAGTTCACTGAGATGTTGAATACGGACACTACAAAGATGGAGCCGTGGGCAAAAGAAATGCATGTAAGGGCTGTCACGAGGTTAGGAGATCAACTTTTCAAGGAAATGTAGGAGGTATACTTGCTACAGCTTGTTCCTATTTTGTTAAATGTCATAGTCATACAAAATGTCTTGTTTTGTTAAATGTTGTAGTCATTCAAAATATCTTTGTTGCCTGCCTGTTATGTATAGTGTATGCATCTTATATATTTCGTGTTTTTTTAACAGGAGCCATGTATAAGGAAGGAAGCATAGAAGATACATGCCTTTTTTGTGATTCGGCTAGGAAGGATATATCAGCGAAGTGAGTTTGAGCTTCTAAATTGGTGAATAACAGGAGATGATATGTGATAAGTTGTGGCTTCTAAAATATTTAAGCAGTTGCGACATGATTTTGGTTTCTTGTAATCAGTACTAATCAGTACTACCAGTTTGGCATATTTTGTTTTTATGTGTAAATTTGGATGGTGTTTGTGTAGAATTTGAAACTTTATTTGGTATTTTGCTATCTCGGATGAATGAATTTGTTTTAAATCTATGGTTCAAATGAGGGGTTGCTGTGTAGTTAAAAAGTAGTCAGATAAAAAAGCAGGAGTATGACCTCATATGGAGTAGCTTCCATCGGGGCTTATTTTTCACACCTGGTGGCTTGTTTACGTGGATAGCTGGAAACCACACCGTACCACTGCCCCCATAGCTGATGCTCTAAGCCATGGTGGTGGCGGGAGCATATGATTCAGAACTTCAATTATGTTCTCTTTCTCCTGAGTGTGATCTTTCTCCGTAATTTTTAACTGAGTTAAATTCATGATTAGTCATTGAACTTGTTTAGCAAATTAATACAGTCATTGTACAATAGAAATATGATTTCACGGTCACTAAAGATGTTTCGGAGCGTCACTCGCGATCACGTAGAGATGTATTCGATGATGTGCCAATCTAGGGACCAACTGTCAGCCTCTAGTCGTGTTTCATTTGCAAAAACGTCCCTAAAATCTATTTTTTATCCCAGTCAAAAGACTAAAGGTTTGGACAGTGGTCACTGAGCAGTGGGACCCACTTGTTAGTCTCACCCACATTGTTCTCTCTGCCTCTCCTCTCTTTCCGTCCTTGTTCACCCGCCGAGCTTGTAGCTCCCGCACGTCGCGCCTTTCATCCTCGATACGCTGGTCTGCGGCGGCACAGATGAAGATGCCAAGTCGAGGCCGTCTGCCGTCATCGACCTCAACGACGACTTCCTACGCCTACCGATGCGTACGAGAGCTTCTGCGGGGCGTTGCTGGCCCTCACGCCTCACGGCGCTCCAAGCCAAGACGCACGACGACCTTGCACGACTGGCGTTCGCGGCTTGTCGGCGAAGTGTGAGGACGCGCAATGCGGCCGGCGGCGAGAAGAACAGCGGCACACCTAGCCTAGCCTCTCCGCAGAAGAACAACAGCGCGCACCTGGGTCAGCATGTGTCCCTGACTTGCGCTACTGCCGCCTGCCAGCGTGGGCCCTGGCTTGGTGCTGGTCGTCCGGCATGGCGGCGAATGCAACTGGTTTGAGCGATTGGAGCTCTTCGATGGCGGCAGAGACAGCAAGGGAGTGGCGGGGCGCTCGGTTGGTCACCACCGCCAGCCGGATCTTGCTCGCCTCACCATGGAGCTCGGCTGCGGCCCGCCAGCATGTCGCCGGGCGTTCCAGCAGGTCGCCCACGCCTCGCCAATGAGCTAGCGCATATAGCCAAGAGTTGGCCCGCTTCGCCAATGTTGATATTTCCCGCGAGGTGTGCTTCGGTCCCCCACCCCTAAACTTAAGCTACATGGGCCGTCTTATTTTTTTGACCGGTCGAAACCCATATCGAGATCACGTCTATCTCTGTATATGTGTACTCGGTCGAACTGGGTATAATCCACGTTCCGACCGGCTGATCCCACCTCCTATTATCGCGATTTACGTCTTTGTATGTCATATTTTAATTTTTGTTGTTATTGTTATTGTTGTTGTTGTTATTGTTGTTGTTGTTGTTGTTGTTATATAACTTCTGATTTTCGCCTTCCGCAGGTACATGAGCATACGTATATGGTGAGTATACGTCTAAGAGGACCACACGGAGTTCGGGTGGATTCGTACGATCCTCTAAACAATCGGAATCAAGTTTTTGTTTGTCAAAATTTGAAAGAGGGAGGAGGAGGGGGTGGGGGACCGAAGCAAAAGTGATTTCCCGCTCCCTTCTCTGATATTAATGTTTGTGCTGATTGCTAGCCTATGAGCTCACTCAAGTGGGAGCGATCTCCGTAAAGATTGTACACCAATACGCTTGACTAGTACTTCTCCGTTTCAAAATATAAGATGTTTTAGGTTTGTGAACTTCTTTTAATATTTAAACTTATCCTAAAGTTGAGTGAACCTACATACTAAAACAAGTCTAGATTCATTTTCTTCACAAACCTAAAACATCTTATATTTTAAACGGAGGGAGTACTGTTTTTCTTCCAATCGCCAATCGCCTAGGCTGCTAACTTGTATACGCTCTAGTGTAAAGGGTATGAAGGGGAAGCTCGCCCTGGCATGAGAAGATGAGGGAGCACGCCACATGTTTCATCTGCGGTGGCGGCGGATTTTGGGGGGCCTGGGTGTCGCGTGTGGATAGAGGAGAGACGGGAGAAGAGGATGATTGTGCAAAAAGAAAACCATGGAAGTTATTATTCTTTATCTATATGTTAAATTATTGATAGTGGGCCCTAGAGCTTGTCACATCGTCAAATAGATTTCTACCGCGCGGGCGGTAACCGCGAGTGATGCTCTCACGCGTCTTAGATGACCGTAAGCTTGTATTTCTATTATACAATGACTATTGATTTTACTAAACAAGTTCAATGACTAACCATAAATTTAACCCGCCTTCTATGCTTCCTGTTTTTGAAAAAGGATGCAATATCTCCACCTTTCTTTGTAAGAGAGTCAATCAAAAGAAAATATAGAATCTCTTTAAAAGATAATTATGGCCAATGATACAAAATATATACACAATTGATTTGTATCTAACTATTTATCTTTTTAACAAATCTAAAACATTTTATATTTTAAAACGGAGGGAGCTAAGATAGAAAATCAGCTACTTGGAAAATTACTGTGCGGTGCTGATCCGGCGTACCGGCGCCGATCACCCTGGTCGCGTGGTCCGGCGGCACCGGCGACCGGCGTGGGCTCATCACCGCTGGCGGGAGGTGAGCTGGGCTTCAACATTGTAGCCTGATTGCAGTCTCAATAGCGAGGCGATGGCGCGGACGTGCAGTGGCGGCGTTAGTCGGTGGCATGCGGCCATGCGCTAGGCGTGTGGGTCTTTGAGCGGTAGGTTTTCTGCTGGCCGATGGATCGGTAGTTTCTCAACTGGCCCGATACCTCCGGCGGCTGGAGTGTGGGTCAAAGCTAACGAATTTGCGTCCACGATCGATCAGGTTTCAGGCTATTTTCTTTCCTAGTGTTTAGTATACGTACCTAGCACCGCTCTACCGCAGGGTATGCTGCGGCATATCCAGCATACCACGTGGGTCCGCCACGACTGTAGTTTCTATGTACCCCTTTATTTTAAAATATAAGATATTTTAGTTCTGTAAATCAAATATATCTAGACTTTTTTAGTATATGTTTACTCAAGTTTAGAGTGAATTTACACACTAAAAAAAATCTAGATATATTTTCTTTACAAACCTAAAACCCTTATATTTTGAAATGGAGGAAGTATGTGGAAGATAAATTACAAAGTAGTAACAAACTCGACTAAAAGCATTACTCAAGCTAAGCTGCAAGGTTGCCCAAATCTAAGACTACCTTGGAACTGTTGCTAAGCATACTACAAATGCGAGCTATTTGACCGTCGCCACAGCACCATGCAGATTGCAGGGCAGGAGAGTAGAATATCATGGTAACATATATATCCGATAAAAAAATACTCCCTCTGTTTTTAAAATATAAGATGTTTTAGGTTTATAAATAAAATGTATCTAGGCTTTTTTTAGTGTGTAAATTCATCCCAAACCTAAGTGAACCTACATAATATAAGTAGTCTAGATATATTTGCTTTATAAAGCTAAAACATCTTATATTTTAAAACGGAGAGAGTATTACTCACATTGGACGAGTACCAAAGTATGGTTAACTATCACAGCGGCAACAATCCTCCGATATGGTGTAATAAGGAACAAGATAACCGGAATTAATTCAGTGGAGGGCAACATTCCTTAGACGACAGTCTAAACAAAGAACAAGATATAACAGATTAACAGTATCACAGCGGCAACATTGCTTGTGCTGCTGAGTGGAGGGCAAATCGTAGTACTGCTGCAGTAATCCGGAGTAGAGATGGTGAGAACTGACCCCTCATTCAAGAGTTGTGCTGGTACCTTTTCTCCGATGTCACCACCCTGATTCACAAGAATGATGCAATTATCAAACAATTAGTATAATTTTGTGAGCAGCTAGGAACATGAAGGCAGTCGGTCAAACAAAGAACTGATTTGCAGCCAGAAATTCACACATGTTAAATCGTAAGTTAAGAAGAAGCGGAAGGGGACATTGGTTATAGCAGTATAGAAACTAAAATGAATGATATGGAGTACCCAACACACCACTGCAAAAGGAAAATAACATAAAGGTACAAATCAAAAACTGGATGGACCATGTTTATGTTCATATCACTTCTTTTTTGGATAAAATTCAGACAAATCTTTTAATAGCTGTGATCACCTAGCACAAAAGGTAGCAATGGTCGAGTCCTTCATTCTAGTAACAAACCAAAATATACGATACCATGAACAAACCAAGGCGCATGCATCACATGGATTTTACCTATTATATGTATCCACCGTCAAACCTCGTAGTAAGTCAAAAAAAATGCAAGCAGAAGCCAGTCCCGCATAACGGAAGTATTGTTCAAAACAAGCAGAGCTAACATCATGCATTCATGCTGCAACCATAAACCGATGTCTATAACTGCTAACATTTGGTAGCCTTCGTGCATATGAATCCCATATACGAATGTGCTACTACCTCCGTTCAAATACATAATTCCCTAGGAGTGTCATCACTGTAGCCAATATGTATTGCAATGGAGAGAGTAATACTCTCTCTGTCCCCAAAATAAGTGACGCAATTTTGTATAGATACGCATGTATATACATAAATTCTGATAGCAATTTTTAAGTGGTAACCATGCAATATTCATCACTGTAGCATTGCTCTGAGGTATAATATCAAGAATCACCAACTAAGATATCCAACTGAAAACAATGAAGACCATATCAAATCCATATAATCTCCAGAAATCACAAAATCATTGAATGGGTTTAGATCGAATGGGAAGTTGTGATCAAAAATGAAAGAATGCATGTGAGCTGACTTAAAACAAAGTTGCACCAATTCTTTACATGTCACCACCCTAAATCATAGGAATGGCAGAATTATCAGCTAGACCGAATTTGCAGCGAATCAAGCCAATAGAATTGAATGAGCAAATAAGCAGAACGACTAGTAAAAAATTAACCGACTTGGATCCAGAACATTAAGCTCATGTGTCTGTTGTGTGGAACTGAAAACCAGACAGATAATCTCAAAATAGGAGAATTTTATTAAAGAGCTTTATGAGACATTACAGTAATTCAGACGTACTGAACTAGATCAGGTATCTGCTTAACTGAAAGTCCACGAAATAAATAAGTTAACAAAGTGACAACATCAATTGATTTCGCCAGTGAAGATCACAAGGTAAAGAACATTAAGTTCATGTGTATATTGTGTGAAACTGAAAACCAGACAACTACTCAGCTTCCAAATGAAAGGTATTTTTTTAAAGATATTTATGAAGGATTTCTATAATTCAGACATACTGAGACCTAACAAGTATTTTGACAAGAAAACTGAATTAGATCCGATATCTGCTAAATTGAAAGTGCACCAAATATAGTTTCAAAAAGTGACACCATCAATCGATTTCCCTCAGTGAAGATTTACAAGGTAATTCACCAATGATGACACAATGAACAACACATATATAAGCATATGCATGTTTGACACCAGTAATATCCATTCTATAATTTATTTGATACTGACCAAATTATACAAAACACAACATGAAATACGATTGACATAGAGATCTCATTGACATATCAGAACAGGGTCATGAACATGTGTACAGTGGCTGGAGACTATAAACCATGTAGCATTGCCATCAATAGAGGAAGTAGAGGTATGTGATCAGATCTTCTACAACCAGCATATATCATCTCTAATCATCTCAAAGTACAGGAATTGAGAAAGACAATGTGACCAGATCGTCTAAGATAAGTAATTGCTTCACATTCTTCAAAAACCAGTTTCAGCCTAATCACTTCAGTACCCTATCTATCTTCCACAAAGAAATCCCCATAACTTTACAAGTTGGGAACTAATTGACACACTTGTGCATCCAATGCTACTAGCCTGCTCGGAAGACAATGCGCTTATATATAGGTACTACGCACAACCAACAAACTAATCTAGGCAACACCATGGTGAAAAAGAAATAAAGAACCGATTAAGCACAAGAGTAAGCAACATCACAGAATAGAAATGGCATTGTAAAGAGGGCGAGGATGGGCTTGCGAATTACCTGAAAGTCAGTAATCTGCAGAGAGAAACGTAGGCGGCCAAGCGAGGAAGTAGGCAAACACAGGGTGCCCATACTCCTTGCCATCCTTCATCGGAAGGCGCTCCAGCTTGCTGGTCTTGAGATCGAAGGAGTAGCGCCCGTATCCCAACATCTGGATGAACAGTCTCCATTTCTGTCCCGCGTCGAGGTCGGTGACATAGATGCTCTGCACCCTGCTGATCATGTCCCCGGGCAGGCCAGGCACCGTGTCGTACACCTTGTGAAGATCCACCTCCTTCTCCAGAGCCCACCCGTCGTCACTGGACCTGGTCTCCCCGCGCACCCAGAGCCGCATCACCTGGTCCTCCACGGTCACGATGCACAGCCGCCCGTCAGGCGTCTCCCCGACGCGGTACTTGCAGAAGTCACCCGGCAGGCCCTCCGGCGCAGGCAGGTAGGAGAATTGCAGCGTGGCAGGGTCCAGCACGAGCACGCGATCGGAGTTGCAGATGTGCCAGTACATTTTTCCGGCAGCGTGTACGCAACGGCGCTCGAACCAGTAGGGGTCGAAATCGACCACCACCTGCTCGTTCAGCGGGAGTGCGCGCCAGCTGCATTCGTCGTTGTCGACGGACGCGACCCAGGCGCGCGGGTGCCCGCCGTCGATGGCGAAGCAGGCGGCCTCGAAGCAGAGCTTGCTCGGGTGGGCGCGGGAGAGCAGCGCGGAGCCGACGTAGTACCTGGAGCTGCGCCAGCGGTGGTCGCTGGGCACCTGTCGCGCGGAGGCGGAGGGAGGAGCACGCGGCGGCTGGTGGCTGGATCGAGGACGAGGAAGCGGGGGAGGATCATCCTGGGGAGCGACGCGGTCGGTTGTAGGAGCAGGAGGCCTTGGTGGCAGTCGCGGAGATCGTAGCGGGAGGCCTCCGGGGAGAAGTCGAGGGAGAGGCGCGGCGAGGAGGCGTCCAGTGGAGCGAACACCGCGTCGTAGTGGGTTTGCGGGATATCCCTGATGGGCGGCGGGGGAGAGGGTTTGACGGGGTGGAAGAAGTAGCCGAGGAGGGGAGGGGCGCGGGGGAGGCAGCGGGCGGCGACGCGGCGCCAGCGGTGGCAGGCTAGGGCAGCGCGGAGGAGATCTACGAGGGAGAGACGGCGGAAGATGTTGGAGAGGACATCCACGGTGAGGAAGGCGATCGCTCCCTCCTCCGGCTCCACCGATGGTGGCGGCGGAACCGAGGCGGGCAAGCTAAAGGAAGGTGGAGTTTTGGTTTTGGGCTTGGGCTTGGGCTTGTTTCCGGTTATCTTCTTCCCAGTCTTCCGCGCCAATGAAGGCGGCGGCTCCGGCACCGGCGGTGGTGGAGGAGGGTTCTGAAGAGGGAGCAGGTTCTGACTACTCACACGCCGCGCCTCCACTGGCTGTACGAAAAAGAAAGGAGGAGCGGTACGACGGGCGAAAATGATAGGGGACCCCCTCCACGGTGAAAATGTTCGAAATGAACTCTGCTTGAGAACGACGCGAGAGTGTGTGCTCCCTCGGTTTCAAATTAACTAGTGCGCTGGTCATTTTGCAAAACAAAAAAAAAAAAAGTTCCCACGAAGTCTTGATAAGCTCCGCAGTTCATGGGCTCGTCTTCCACACTCGAGGCTTGCTCCGCTTCGCTCAGCTGGCTCGCCCACCGCCGTCACCCCTGTCCCATGCTGCTACACACCTCCCTTTCCGAGCTTTTTTCTCAAACTCCCATCTAGATCGATCAGTGCCGCCGCCCTTTTTCCCTCCTCACTCGTTCTTCCTGGACCATCAACCTTGAGGGGAGGCGCGAGAGGATCCACTCCTCCTCCTCGCGCTTGTGGTGGTGGACGGCCAAGGGGGCGAGCGAGATGAGGGAAGGCGGCGGAGCTCCTGCCTCGACCCTTGGCGTCCACACAACATGTTGCCACCGGCGGGGAGAGCTATTGCTGCTAGGGTCCATCTGGAGCAAAAACCAACGTCTTTCTCAAGATGCAGCTTTCGACAACCACTCCAGGGGCCTCTACAAGGTCGGCACCTCTCCTAGGTTGGTCAGAACCACCTCCCCCTCTCGCGTTTACATGTACAAGACTAATAGATCCCCAACAACTGGTGACCTTCAAGGATTTTCGTGCTTTTTCTGTAATATGAAAAGAAGGTGTCAAAAGTAAAGACTGGATAAGAATAGGCCAAGAATCAAAATTTATCGGTGTAATGCATGAGAATTGAAGCGTTTAATCTCAAATGAATTTTGATGCATCCCCTTTTTAACAATTGATAGATGGTGAGTTTGGCTTCATTGTTTTCTATGGCTAGAATAGTGCTCCTCCACTAATGATTTTGTCCATCATTATTTCTGTCCATCGTTTTCTTTGAACAACGACTAGTCGAATTCAGTTTTCTCCGTACATGCAGACTAATAACCCATTCAAAATATTACCTGGTAGTGGTATCCACTTGCGTTTTCAATAGCCTAGATAAAAATGTTGCTTCATTTTGGTGCTTGACATTTGAAACTTGATTGACAGAATAACTAGATTCCTTTTTCAGACCATAGCACATTGTTTTCCTTCAATTTAGAAACCATGTATTCACCTCTTGTTGCAACCTTGAATTGTGAGGAAAGATGATGGTGAAGATGAGTAAGCCGCATGCATGTATCGTACTTGTGATGCAACCTATGGATTTAAAGAGAGGCATAAAGTATGCAGAACTATGTATTTGAGATACTGTATCCTCTCCTACTTGCAGATATCAATCTAAACCAGCCTCACGTGCCTCTACATGTTAGACCTTATATATAGAGAGAGCTTGCTTAATTAATGGTGATTCATACAATTGTCATTTCCTTCCCTTATACACGGACATAGTGATTTGTGTCGGTTACATTCTTGATCAATCACTTCCATTAAAACAATCCGAGTGCAACTAAAACTTGCAAGAGCATTGTACATATACTGTACATTATGAATGCTGGAGTTCAAACAACACAATTACACATAGAATAATTATAGAAAACACAATTATAAACAATCATCTTTCATTTACATTTGTTTGCTTCTCATTTAAATTTGCTTGATTTTCATCACAATTCTAAAAGGATAGTGGCTTGAGATGTTGTTCCTTGTCTAGCTGTTATTCCTTGTCGAGTTGTTGATCCTTGTCGAGATGTTGTGCCTTATCGAACTGCTGCTATGACTTGCTGCTCATAATCATATATATGCTCAAAGATTTTTTCGATAGAGTTCACCATCAACTTTTAGAGTGTTATAGACATCATTCCCTTCCTTTGGAGTTTGTCCTTGCCCATGTGGGGTGTCTTGTACTCGTTTTCTCCTTTTTTGAGGAATTATAGCAGGAGAGGCTCCTACTACTCTTAAATTAAAAAATCACAAAAGTTTACAACATATTTACATAGGGTAAGGATTTTCCTTCTCTTCTGACAAACAAATTTTAGACTCTAACTCACTTACAAAGTTCTTTATTTGATCTCTAAGATCAGGCTTTAGTCTAGCCCCTAGAAAATCTATGTCGGAAGAAAATTGAACCAACCCAACAAAGGATAGCAGGGTTTATATCGTCAAAGTACTTCCAGTTGCACTGCTTCCAAATGTTCCATGCACACAGAATATGTCAACACACGGATTTTTAATCCCAAGTGCCTGTTATGCCATACATCGCAATCCCAGGATTACCATTTTTGCGAGACATAATCGATTGGATATCACAGTACATCATCCATTATAAACCATACATAAGGTCTTACAACAAAATAAAGGATCTCGTGATCCAAACTTAATACAATCAAGCAGCGGAATAACGTGATAGTAAACGGTAGCATGGGCGAGACTCCATCTTCATGGTCACAGGCAATGCTGACGATGGGAGATGATCCTAGTTGTCGTAACCTTCCTGCGGTCCATCCTCCTAATAGTCCTCTTCATAGTCTGGCCACGGGAATAGCCAGGGACAAAGCCATGAGTACTCTTTAAGTACTCGCAAACTAAGACTAACAAGTGAAGTGGTTTTGAGTACGAAATACTAGGCTCTAGGTTGTTTTGCAAAAAGCCAGATTTACCTTAACTGAGTTCAGAAGCAAAGAAAGCTAGTTGAAAGTTTTATAACACCTAAGAGGGAACTTGAGTTTTCATGTTCACAACCCTGTTATGATCAAGTCAAAGTCATGATTCATTTCTCAAGTCATTTTGAAAGAATCTGACGACGAAACAGTATGGCCACTCCAACTGTCCATAACCACGGACGCGGCTATTCGAATAGTTTGACACTCTGCAGAGGTGGTACACTTTCACCATAATATTCGATACATCCGTCAGGAACAATCCTGAATTCACCATACTCAGTATGCGGATAATCAATCCTAACTTTTCAATTACACGCCCTAGTATAGGCACCTCTCCTATGAGTTTGGCCTCCCAACATTGACCAACTGTCATCTTGGAAACTACACAAGCGGACAATCTTCACAAGGTAGCCTCATCTCAAACCTTGGCCGCAAGGAAACCCATACTAAGGTATATAAACTTCCAGTCAAGCCCTACCCAAATTTCGGGTATTGTGGTTGTACGGTAAAATTGGAATGGTATCGCATCCAGACAACCATCAGTTTTATAAAGGGCTAAGGCTCATGCCTCAACATTTTCATCATCAAAATCATCTGTTGTTCAAAAACACATGTCAAAACATTTTATTAGAATGACTCATCATTCTAAGGTTTTCATAATCATTTTCACCAAGTATTCCCATCTAAAGTGATCAAGTTTTATGCTTAGCACTAGCATCTACAAGTGGGGGTAAAACTAATGAGGGGTGGTAGTCAAGGGTGACTTATCTAAGTTCAATCTCATGCCTCAGGATGACATCAAGATTTATCTAACTTTTAGGCCAAATTTTATGCTCTTTATGCTACCTTTAATGTCTTTCCAAAATTTACAAATCACTAAGTAAACACAAATAAAAGCTTTGATAAAGAAATAAAATAATTACGCTTACAAGTAAAACTAGGATTTGGTATCCTCAAGTGGTATAATCAGGGCATGCCTAATGCATTGCATAGATTATCTTGTAGGTTTAAGCTTGCAAGTAAAACTTGCATGGTTTAGCTTAGCTTGCTAAGTTCACTTGTATAGTGAGCCTTGCCTTGTGCAATGAAGTGGTTGAAGTTCTCCTCTGCTTCTTCCTCGTAGTAGTCTCCTTCCTCTTCGTATCTTTGGTTGGTACTAGTGTCTATAAATAAATACGAAGTACACAATCACCAAACAATACTTACTAAGTCTATCTAGCACACAAAGGTTCACACTAGATGATTTAGCATCATCACTATTATCACAAAGATTTAAGGCAATAGTTTTGTTTATTTTATTTTAGAAAAATAATTTCTAATCATTGAAAAACTACTTAAGATTTAATATTCTCCAACTAAAACATGGGATCATGTCGACACATGTCATCACCACATATTTTAGTACTTGAGAATGTGATTTAAAGTGGTGTCACAATTTAATAAGGTTTAACCTTTTTATTTTAATTAATTAAAGTGACTAGAAATGCCTATGGGACATTCTTTTATTACTTCTTCATTATTACTGTGAGTAAACCTAGATATTTTTATATATTCAGAAAGGTATTATCAAATGTGATTTTTGAGAGTTGAAATCAACTCAAAATCTTTTATGGTTGAATTTTGAAAAAAAATTGCATGCAGAAAAGTCTCTGCCTTATTATTTTTACTATAGGTGATCTACAATTCCAAATGATTTCAATACAACGGGGTTGGATTAAGAATTTCAGTACCTTTCTAGAAAAAATGATTTCATGCTATTTGGTTCAGTGAAACTCTCTGGATTGAATTTTGAATCAACAGGCAGTACTAGTGTTTGAAACTAAATTGAAAAACCTAAGTTTGAATTACTGGGTCACGCGGGGAGTGCTAACTGGGCCGGCCCACTACGCACATCGCGCGCGGGGGCGGTTTAGGTGGTTGTCCCTACTCGTCAGTGAGACAGAGAGTGGCGAAGGGGTACGAGGCGATTAGGGCCGTAGGATTAGAAGTGCGATCGACGGTTGAGGTTCATCGTCCACGTCTGAACAGAACGCGGCGAGGTCGAACCCTAGCGCGGCCAGTGGGGGTCAGTTGGGGCTCACCGGGGCTCTGCCGATGGTCGGCGATGGGGGCAAACAACAAAGTCGACGACGAGGATCCTCCTGGTACCGGTGGATCCTCCTAGGACGGCTCCAATCAACGGCGCCCTTCTCCTGCAGCAGCGGCAAGCTCCGGTGAAATTCTGGCGACCTGGTGCTCGCCTTGCTCCGGGGATAAGTGGGTACGATCAGTGAGAGGTGGGGAGTGAGATGGTGTGGAGAATTCGTGTTGGGAAGGCCTCCTTTTATAGACAAGCGAGGGAACCGAAGGGTGCGGGTGGAGCTCGTCGTGGTCGTCTGCAAAGCGAGCTAACGACATGGCTAGGGGTAGCGGACGGTGCACTGCCTCCTGGCGAAGCTTAACAACATGGTGGCAAGGCATGGAGTGGTGCGAATTGGTCGGAATACTTCGACGCTCTGGGCGGCTCCGACGGGAATTTTAATGGCGCACAGGCACACCTGGTCGCGTGGCGGCGGACGAGCATGTCTGGGCGGTTCCTGGGGTGGTGGTGATCATGTACGCAAGCAGCGAAGGCGGGGCGTGGTCTGTCCGAGCGTGTCGAGCATGGCGCACTCTCAGCACGGTCGCAAAGAGACTGGGCGTGCTCGTTCCGTGTGGTCGAGTGGCTGGCATGGCTTGGGCGCTGGACATGGGGTGGCGGTGGATGGTGAAGTGCCTGCTAGAAAAGGTTGGCGAGGCTAGTGAGGCTCCTAGCTTGCTGTAAATATTGGGGTGGCAAATTGGGCTCGGGCATGGTCACCATTGATGGCATGGTCGAGTTTACAGTGAGCTAGGGCTGGTTAAATTAGTTAGATGATCTACTGAGAGTGTGTTGTGAGCTAGAGAGGGAACAAGTTAGACACAAACACTGCTCACTATAGTGTTTGATGTTTTATTTGTTTTGTGCTCAGAAGGTGTTTGATGAAATGGCCGCAAGAGATTTGAATTTGAATTTTTGGATGAAACTTGGTGGGTGTACTAGTCACATACTAGGTAGTCTATGGTTTCTTGGATTTGCCAAGGTGCACTGGTTTGGTTGGGTTTTGATAAATGGTGATCTTCACATATGATATAAATTCAATTTTGAATTGTCATTTGAATCAAGTTGCCAAATGTTTCTGTGGGTTTGCAAGATGGGCTTGGGTTCACTTTTACTTGGTCTAGAAAGGGGTGAAAAGAAAAGGAATTGTTTCTGTTTGGAATCTTGGACTAGAAACACTCAAAGTGGCCTAGTGAGCAAGATTGGCAAAAATGACCATTTGCTTGTTTTGTTTGTTTTTTTGAATTTATCTTGGTTTGTTTCTGCTTGGAATTGATTTAGATGATGTTGTTTTCATCTTTAAACCATTCCTTGTCATTCATAACAATCACACAAGTCCACTCATGCACTCATACAATCATCACATACACACATGCATTCATAATGATTTTAATTAACATAAGTTTTTGTTAACCCTAATTTTGGGTGATTGGAATTGATAACCTTGATTAATATTTTTGGGATGTTACAAACCTTCCCTCCTTAAATGAAATCTCGTCCCGAGATTTGAAACAAAGAAAACTAGGATTTAAAGAGATCGGGAAACTCCGTCTTAATGTAATCTTCTCGCTCCCAGGTAGCTACTTCTTCAGTGTGGTTACTCCACTGGATCTTGAGAAACTTGATACTCCGGGTCCTGGTGGTTCTGAAAGCTTCCTCCAAAATATGGATGGGTACTTCGGGATATGTCAGGTCATCGTTGATCTCTATGGTTTGGTGATCAATATTCTTGAAAACTTCAGTCTTCTCCGTGACTTCTAGGAATTTGTGAAGTAACGATATATGGAACACATTATGCATGGCTGACATCTCCTCGGGTAGTTCCAGTTGATATGATACTTCTCCTTGATGATTCAAAATCTTGAAGGGTCCGATACATCTGGGGGCTAACTTTTCTTTGAGTTGGAAATGTTGCATTCCTTTCAAAGGTGATACTTTCATATATACAAAATCTCCGATATTGAAGGCAAGGTCTCGACGTCTCTTGTCCGAAAATCTGACTCTCTCCTACTTCCGACCAATTCAAAGGGGTACGACACTTCCTTCCGTACATGAATTCAAAGGGGGCCATTTGCAAACTGTCTTGATAACTGTTGTTGTATGAAAATTCTGCGAATGGCAGACAATCTTCCCATTTTGATCCATACTCTAGCACACAGGCTCTCAACATATCTTCAAGTATTTGGTTTACTCGCTCCGTTTTCCCATCAGTTTGAGGTTGATAAGCTGTGCTAAAATCTAGTCGGGTTCCTAATACTTCTTGGACTTTCTTCCAAAATCTCGAGGTAAACTGAGTTCCTCAATCCGACACGATGTTCTTGGGGACTCCATGCAAACTGACGACTCTAGCAATGTACAACTCTGCTAGCTTCGAACTCTGATAAGTGGTCTTGACTGGTAAGAAATGGGCGACTTTGGACAGTCTATCTACTATGACCCAAATAGAGTCATTTCCCCTACTAGATGTAGGCAAACCGGTGATAAAATCCATTCCGAATGAATCCCATTTTCATTCTGGAATCTGCAATGGTTGCAACAGTCCTGCGGGTCTCTGATGTCCCGCCTTGATGATATGTCAGAAACATATCTATAATTTTTGATGCTCCATGCTTGTTTAATATCTAATTTGCTTTGCTTTGTCTACAGTTTGAGGTATTTTTGTATATTTTCTGGAACTAACCTATTAATAAGTTGCCACAGTGCCAGTTGCCTGTTTTCTTCTGTTTTTGGTTCCAGAAAGGCAGAAAAACAATATTCTCGGAATTGGACGGGACAAAAGCCAAAGTCAATATTTTACCGTGGACGACACGAAGTCTAGAGGGGAGACGTAGAGGTGAACCAGGGCCGCTGCACTCATCAAGCCTTTTTATGGCGCCATTGTCGGGGGCTAAAAGAAGAAGAAGCTCCCACGTCAACAACACGCCAGCACAAGTTTTTCTGGCGCCGTTGCCGGGGAGGCTAAGGACGTCTTCACAATGGGAGTCCTCCACTTCCTTTCTCTTTACTTTGTTTTTAGTTTGCTTAGTTTATTTTGCTTGGTTTTGTTTGCCTCTTTTTAAAAAACTCCAAAAGAAATTAGTCTAGCTTGGTTTGCCTTTTATTATCAAAAACACAAAAAAATTAGTTCCTGCTCTAGCTGCTGTTGCTGTTTTTGGCTTGCCCACCTTTGCCAAAATGAACTCTGCAGAGAACACCAAGTTGTGTGATTTCACTAGCACAAACAACAAGGATTTCCTTAGCACTCCTATTGCTCCACCTGCTCCTGATGCTACCTTTTATGAAATTAGGCCTGCTTTGTTGAATCTTGTGATGAGAGAGCAATTTTATGGTGCTAGTTCTGATGATGCTGCTGCCCATCTCAATAACTTTGTTGAACTTTGTGAGATGCAAAAGTATAAGTATGTAGATGGAGATATTATTAAGCTCAAGTTGTTTCCTTTCTCTTTGAGAAGGGAAGCTAAAGAATGGTTGCTATCTTTGCCTAGAAATAGTATTAATTCTTGGACTAAGTGCAAAGATGCTTTTATTGGAAAGTACTATCCTCCTGCTAAGATTTTATCTATGAGAAGTGACATTATGAAATTTAAACAACTTGATAATGAACATGTTTCTCAAGCTTGGGAAAGAATGAAGTCTTTGGTTAAGAATTGTCCCACTCATGGACTCACTGCTTGGATGATTATTTAGACTTTTTATGCAGGTTTGAACTTCTCTTCAAGAAACCTATTGGATTCAGCTGCTGGAGGTACTTTTATGGGCCTCACTTTGGGAGCTGCAACAAAGCTCCTTGACAATATGATGGTTAACTACTCTGAATGGCACACTGAGAGAGCTCCACATGGTAAGAAGGTAAATTCTGTTGAAGAAACCTCCTCTTTGAGTGATAAGATTGATGTTATTATGGCTATGCTTGTTAATAGGAAAGCTCCTTTAGATCCTAATAGTGTTCCCTTAGCCTCTTTGGTTTCTCAAGAAGAGAAAGTTGATGTGAACTTCATTAGAAAAAATAATTTCAACAACAATGCCTATAGGAATAATTTTGGTGGCAAAAACAATTATAAGCCTTATCCTCCTAATAATGGAAATTCCTATGGAAACTCCTACAACAATGCTAGAAGTGCCCCATCTGAACTTGAAAGCATGCTCAAAGACTTTATTAGTAAACAAACTACTTACAACAAGACTATGGAGGAAAAGCTTTTAACTGTTGAGAAGAATATATCCTCTTTGTCTGAAGCATAGTCCTCCTTGATTAATAAAATGGCTGCTAAACCTGAAACCATGTAAAATACCTTTGCTACTGCTCATGCCATACAAGTTACTATTGATGAAAATGTTAGGCTGTTGGCTCAACTTCATGCTAAGTGGGAAAGGGAAGCTGAAATTGATAGAAACAATAGTGTGTGCACCATCACTAGAATGAAGACCACTAAACCACAAGAAGTCCCTATTCCTCCTCCTACAATGCCTAAGCCCATTGAGTCTACTACTAGTGATGCTAAGTTTGATTTTGATATAAATGGTTGCAATATTTCTGAAGTGATTCTGTTTTTGCAAAAGCTTGCTATAAGTCCTGATGCTAGTGATATGCATGTTGCTTTCGCTAAACACATTACAGATGCTCTTGTTAAGATTAAGGAAGAGAAGTTAAAACACAAAGCTTCTATTCCTAGGAATGTAGAAGATAGTTGGGAACCCATTATTAATATGCAAGTGAATGACTTTGATCTCAAAGCTTCATGTGATATTTGTTCTAGTGTCTCTATTATGCCTAGGAAGATTTATGAAATGCTTGATTTGCCACCTTTGGAAGATTGTTATTTGGATGTCCCACTCAATGATAATGCTAAAAAGAAACTCATGGGGAGTATTAATGATGTTCACATTATGGTTAACAATGCTTATGTCCTTGTTGATTTCTATGCTTTGGATGTTGAATACAATGCTTCTTGTCCTATTACCTTGGGAAGACCTTTTCTTAGAACTGTTGGTGCCATCATTGATATGAAAGAAGGCACCATTAAATATCAATTTCTATTCAAGAAAGGTATTGAGAACTTCTCTATGAGGAGAGAGAAGTTGCTCTCCTTTGAAATCAAGGTTTGATGTTAATGCTTCTTCATTTGAAAATACTTGATTCTTCTTGTTTCTTGTGCCTAACTTAAAGGCGTTAAAGAAAAGTACTTGTTGGGAGATAACCCAAGAGTTTATTTGAGTCTTGGAAGTTATTACTTCAGTAATAACCTCTACTTATCCTTTTTGTTTGCTTTTTGTGCCAAGAATGACCTCTAATGAGAGGGAAGTAAGATTTGGTGAGTTGCTGTCCCGAAACAGATTTTTGTCCTCCACCAAAAAAAATCGTGTGGAGTCTCTGTAACTCGGATTGAGCTTAAAATACGAATAAATCCCCCAGTATGTTAGCTAACTTTAGTTAGTTCAACACTTTTTTATTTGAGCAACAGAAGGTCTTTGAAAAAATCTGTTTCTACCTGCTGGTCTCTTTTGACAGATTTCTGCCATTATTTGCATTTGCTTCTCATTGATTCATTTTTGAGTTCTCTTTAGGGGAATTGAGCTTTTTGAAGGAGATGCTACAGTAGAATGTGTTTTTAGTGAAAAGTCTTGTTGTTACAAAGCTTTACCTAAGGTTCTATTATCTTTTGAATACACTAATGTTGCTAATGAAGATTGTGTGAAGTTTTGTATGAAGGAAAAATTTCAGGTGTAGAGAAAGAATGATGTAATAAGATGAAGAATGGACAAAATCTCAAACTTGGGGATGCCACCCCGGTGTCACCCCAAGAAATATCCAAGAGGTACAAGCATCAAAGCTTAGGGATGCCCAAGGCATCCCCTTCTTCATTAATAAAAAGCTCAGGTCTGTCTAGACACTTCGTTTTTATTGTTTCATGCACTATTGTGTTGTTCTTGGAGCGTCTTAGTTTTTGTTTGCTTTGTTTAGTTTGTTTTAATAAAGTAGTTTGGACCCCCGTTCTTGCGTGTTGTTTCAAATAAGTTGCTTGGTGTTGGAAAGGAGTAGGAAGTTCCTGCTTGAAAGTGCAAGAGGAGCTTGCATCAGTACTAGGAAAACAGCTATAGGTAATCAGCACATCCGTGGCTCACATGGTTGAAGTGCCCCACGGCTAAAACAGGCATGGCTCACCTATGGGAAGTGCCCTACTAGTAACTAGAACAACCGTGGCGCACATGGCCATAGTGCGCCACAAATATGTGTGGGCCAGGGCCCTATTGGACGCATGCCGCATACCGTAGCGCACATAGGGGTGGTGCGCTACGGTTGTTGGGGATAGCCGTAGCACACATGAGGCAAGTGCGCTACGCCTATGTGAAGCCCCCTCTGCTCCTTAAACGGGCATAAACATCCGTGGCGCACTCTGGCCATGTGCGCCATGGATGTTCTTTTTCCCTATGGCGCACTAGGGCCATCTGCGCCACGGATGTGTCGACCTGCACAAACATACGTGATCATGTGATCATCTCTCCACCACCCCACACTTCACTTTCCCCTTCTTCCTCCTTAGATCTAGTCGGGATCCTTCTCCTTCCCACCTCAATTTCTCCACCCATTCACCATTTTTAGCATGTAGAACGTGCCTTGGATGTTACATAAGTAATAGAGGAAGCTCTACTCTCTCATCTCCTTCTCCGGTCTCGTGTGCACCTCTCCTTTCCATCTTCTCACGATTGGTCTCTCATCTCGGTAAGTTGTCCATGTAAGGATGTGTTCATGTGTATATGGATGATATGGTCATATGTATGTAGATGATCGATGCTCATGATGTGTGTATGGAGAGGATCGATATGGTCATATATGTGTATATATGGAGAGTATCGATGATGCTCATGCATGTGTGTATGGAGAGGATAATGATATGTTCATGTGTGTATGGATCTCGGTCTCTCTCTCTTGTGTTTGTATGTGAACAAGTTGCCATTTGTTTTGCCAAAATGTTGATTCATTTCCATTTTGGCAAGACTTTGGCATTTCGCAAAGGTCCTAATTTTAGGATAGGTCATGCCGAAATTTTCTATCGATCATTGCATGCATGCATTCATTATGTGGTTCTAATAGACTTCTAATTATACCGTGTACACCGTGCAGGCAAAATGGTCCGCATAATGAGCGAAGGCATTATGGCTAGATTTTTGAAATGTGCGACGGCCGACATGATACGAAATAACAAGACGGATATAAGATGTCCGTGCAGAAGATGCAAACTCAACTGGGTGATCGACCCAGATTCCGGGAATCTGCAGGCGCACCTGCTCCGCCATGGTTTCATGGATGGATACACTCGTTGGATAAGCGATGATGAAGATGATGGAGACGGTGAAGGTGGCCAACATGACGATGATCATCATCACGGCGAGAACAGGCAAGATGGTGAAGAGTCTCCTGGAGATGGTGAAGGTGCGGAAGCAGACCGGGATGATGATGATCTAGATGCCGGAGGAGGAGACGATGATGGAACAACTTCAGGCTGGGTGCGGGACCCTTATGTGCAAGAGCTGCTTCTCAAGCAGACGAGTAACGCCAGGGCTGCCGCTAGAGAGAAAGCCAAGCTTGCGCAACTTGAGAAAGACGCGGTTACTCCATTGTATGAAGGATGCAGGCCCGATGATACCCGGTTGAATGTAACGCTCAAGGCTATGGAGATGAAGGCAAAACACAAATTGAGCGACGCAAGCTTCGACGATATGATGGCATTCTGGCACGATCATCTCCCGGAGGGGAACACATGTCCAACTAGTATCGAGGACGCCAAGAGAATCGTCTGTCCTCTCGATCTACCGCACGTTAGATATCACGTATGCATCAACGATTGCATCATTTATCGAGGCGAGGACGCGGAGAAAACCACATGTCCGGTGTGCGGCGTGAGTCGATACAAGAAAGGGAAGAAAGCACCTCGAAAAGTGGTATGGTACTTTCTATCACTCCTCGTCTGCAGCGCTATTTCGCGGACCCTAAGGAAGCGAAGCTCATGCGATGGCATGCGGAAAGGAAGAAGCCAGGAGATGATGATGATGACCCCGAAAAGGATGAGCTGCTGACGCACCCTTCAGATGCTAGCCAGTGGAAAGCATTGGACCTCGAATTCCCAGAATTCGGTGGAGATTCGAGGAACATCAGGCTTGGTGCGAGCACCGATGGACTCAATCCGTTCGGTAGCCAGAGCAGCACGCACAACACTTGGCCCGTGTTTGTATGGATGTACAACCTCCCTCCATGGTTGTGCATGAAGAAGAAGTACATATAAATGAGTATGCTAATTCAAGGGCCGAAACAACCTGGTACCAACATCAATCTGTATCTCGGGCTGTTGAAAGAGGAGCTAGCCACGTTATGGGAATGTGGAGCCAATACTTACGACGCCGTCGCACAAGATTATTTCACTATGAGAGCCGCGTTGGTCACTATGGTGCAAGACTATCCAGGTTGCGGGTATATCTCGGGGCAGGTTATCCAAGGATTTTGCGCATGTGTTAGGTGCATGGATAACACAAGCTATCTCCAACTAGAGAAAGATCTAGGGTCATCGAAAACCGTGTTCATGGCGCACCGGAGGTGGCTCGGAAAGAATGATCCATGGAGAAAACGTGGAGACCTGTTCGATGGCAAATCCGAGACCCGAGGAATCCCAGAGCGTAGGAGCAGCGAAGAAGTGGAAGAGTTGCTGAAAAACTAGAAAGATTGTCCTAAGCCTGGAAAGAAGCGAAAGAGGCAGCAACAAGACAAGCCGCTGATGAAGGTATGGAAAACAAGGTCTGTTTTCTGGGAGTTGCCATACTGGAAGTTTCTCCGCATGCCTCATAGCCTCGACATCATGCATATCACGAAAAACGTGTGCGAGAGTCTGGTCGCCACCATAATCAACATGCCAGATAGGAAGAAAGATGGTCCGAAAGCAAGGCACGACCTGATATGCTTGGGTATCCGAAAGGAGCTTCACGAAGGACGCACTACTCCTGATGATCAGGAATATGACGATGATCATGAGTCGGAGACGACACAAGGTCGTCGGAAGGGTAAAAAGTTCAAGAAGAACGAATATTACTGCCCTCCTTCTTTCTTCACTCTAAGCCAGGATGAGATCAAACAGTTTTTCAAGTGCCTTCTAGGAGTCAAATTTCCTTACGGCTATGCGGGCAAGATAAGAAGATACCTAGACGAGGCGAAGCAGAGGTTTAGTGGCATGAAGTCTCACGACTGTGCCATGCTAATGACGCAGGTACTTCCGGTCACACTAAGAGGGATAATGGACGAGCACGTCCGTGAAACGTTATTTGGCCTCTGCAAGTTTTTCGACGTCATCTCTAGGAAGTCGATTGGCGTGAATCAGCTCGGGAGGCTACAGGAGGAGATCGTGGTGATACTATGTGAGCTTGAGGTCTACTTCCCATCCGCATTCTTCGACATTATGGTGCATCTGCTGGTCCATGTCGTGGAGGACATCATACAACTCGGGTCGATGTTCCTCCGCAGCATGATGGCGTTCGAAAGGATGAACGGACACATCAAAGGATACGTTTGCAACAGGTCCCGTCCATATGGAAGCATAGCCAAGGGCTTTCTGGCCGAAGAGTATATCTCTTTCTGCACGAATTATCTAGACATCGAGAACCCTTTCGGTCTTCCCGTCAACAGGCACCTTGGCAAGCTCGACGGATCTAGTCACCGAGAGGGTCGTTGCATACTGTATTCAGACTTCGATTTTCGATGCACAGACTTTGATCGAGCAAACCTCATCGCGCTACAGCATTTAGAACTGGTCGATCCTTGGGTACAGAAGCACAAAAGGTTAATCGAGAAGAAGTACAGTGACCGGGGCATATAGAGGACGCATGGAGAAATAATCAAAGAGCACAACTCAGATTTCACACGTTGGTTTAGGCAGACGCTCCTTGATAATCCCCTGCGATCGCATTCTTCTGACACGGAAAATATCATATTCACCTTGTCACAGGGACCGATGCAAAACCTGGTGACCTATCAGGCGTATGATATCAACGGATATACATTCTACACGGAGGAAAAGGACAACAAGTGTGATTATCAGAACTCAGGCGTAACGTCGGAATTCTACACTGATGACAACGTGAAGGAAAGATTCTACGGAAGAATCGAGGAGATATGGGAGCTCGACTACTGTGGAGAAAAGGTGCCGATGTTCCGTGTCAGAGGGCAAAGAGTGTCGAAAGAGAAGACCGGTATTTCACAACCATGGTTATACCCGAAGCAGCCAAATCCAATGCCGCCGGTGCGAACGTGGCCGTGAAATATGAACCGTGGGTACTGGCTACCAAAGTGGACCAATGTTTTTTAATTACCGACCCGACAAAGCCTAGCCGTGTTGTCGTGAGGAAAGGAAAAAGAAACATCATCGAAATGGATGGAGTCGCCAACGAGCAAGACTTCGACCAGTACGACGATCCAAAGATTGAAGATGACGACGACTACGATGCAACAACATACATCACAAGAATAAAAAGGACAACCCTACCCAAAAAAGGTAGCCCGTTCGAAAGAAGAAATAATAAAGTGCCGGGGATAAATTATTCAACCGCGACAAAGAAGGGAAAAAATATTGTAAAACGCTAGCTCAAAAAATATTGTAAAACGCGTGGTCGAAAAAGATTGTAAAGTGCGGGTGGTCGAGTAGGGCCGTGCCCGATTCATATTATTATGGACAAATTATTATGAAATTTAGTTATACTTTGAATCATATTATTTGTACCACTTTTATGACATATTATCACTTTTGGGAATTTTCGGAACATTTAAAAGTATTTATAAAATAAAAACAAAACAAATATGGCATATATTACCACTTTTGGGCATTTTTGGAACATTTAAAAATATTTTTAAAATAAAAATAAAAAAAGGAGGGCACCAGGATTCGAACCTAGGTGCTCAGAAGTTTAGAATAAAGCAGTGGGCAGAACCAGTGGGATGGGATAGTGATTTTGTTAGATAGTGGGACGGCTCTTTTCTTATACAATTGCTAGAGGAGATAGGCGTAGCGCACTCTGGCATAGTGCGCTACGGATATCTGTAGCGCACTATGCCAGAGTGCGCTACGCATATATGTGCCTTATCCACGTGCACGCAGGCACACATCCCTCTCCCTCATCCCCATTCTCATGCGCCCACCCGAGCCTGAGCCCCCATCGCTGTCGATTCGCCGCTGCCAATCTGTCGCCACCACCGCATCCTAGGAGGCCCGCACCGCTGCCAATCTGCCGCCACCACTGCATCCCAGGAGGTCGCAGTCGCCACGCCAGGAGGAGGAGGTCGCGCTCGTTCCGTGGAGGAGGAGGCCGCCCATGTCCGAGAGGAGGAGAAGGCCGTCGTTCACTCGTCGTCGTTCGCCCGCCAACGTCATCCTCGTCTTAGAGGTTAGCCCCTCCCCTCTCTCCCTCTCTCCCTATCTCCACATCGTCGTCCAGGAAGTCGCGCCCCTAAGGACCACCGTCGATGCCTTGCCGCTTGCCGTTGTCCAGGAGATTTTTTTCTGAGCTGTTGGTCAGCCTTAGGCTTCCATTTACAGTCCTCCTTCAATTTGGATGCACAACTCTGCCTAGCATGCCTTTTTGAATCAGGAAGATGCATGAATGTTCGAAAAAAAAGGAAGATGCATGATTGCCTTAGGCTTTTTTCATGGAATTAGATGTACATGGGGAAATGCATGTTTTGTGACAACATAGAACACATACTAGGAATTTAACCGTCATCTGTACTATGCTTTCTTATACCATAGTACACCTACTAGGAAGTAAGCTAGTACATCTGATTATGCGATTCTATATGACTAGGCATGTCAGCAAATATACTGTTATGTCATTATGAACTTATGTTGTCGTGTGTCGTTCAAAGAAACCGTATAGTTAACTATGTTGGTTACTGCCAATGTGAAGCTGGTCGGTTTCAATCTTGTTACTGTCAAAATGAACCTTGTTGGTTATACGCTGAATCTGTAGAAATTACGGTAGTGTATGTTTGCAAACTGTTCATGTTGAGTGATATGTAGTGATAAAATGCTTCGATTTATCAATTTTTCATGCAGCTAGTATTATTCAGTCCCATGAAAAGATTGTTGGCTACAAGTACAACCAAAAGATTGGTATGTAGACCTCTGTTCTGTAAACATAATGCTGATCAGTTGAGATCAGTGGTGGCCTGTTTACCTATAGTGATGCACCTTATTCCTGGGAATTTGCCCTTTTTCTGATGCTTTGTATAAATGCCATGATAGGACAGTGTCATCATGACTAAGGATCTCCATATGACTTGGTGCGCTGGAACTTCACATCGCCACACATACACCTTGGTCTTATTTTTTCATAACAATATTACATGACAATAAAGATAAGTAGCTACTACATGACCATAAAGATAAGGCCCTACCTGATGTATTGCATCCCAATGAACACGGCACTCCAAATCTGCTCCTGTGAATACCAACTAATTTGCTAGGCAGGTGATTCTTGAATGTCAAGGTACTGTTTGTGAATTGTTCATAGTTTTGCTAGAACACAATTTGGATTATTGGTAGAACACAAGTTGAATGTCAAGGTATTGTTTTGCTAGAACACAAGTTTTTACTGTGATGGTTGTAGGTTTTTATCTCATCCGGTAAGCATTTCATTTTAATGGATGTAGTTGCTGGATTAATATAGGCATAACCTGATGCTAGACTTGATGGAAAACCTGATGCTAGGCATAACCTGATGTAATTAATCAGTGAGAATTCCTAGACTTGATGGAAAACCTGATGCTAGGTACTGTTGTTCATCTAGGCACTGCTGTTCAATATTGATTTGATCATCAACATGTTGTTCAAAATCTGGAGCTACTGTTTTTGCACTATTTTGATCCAGCTTTAAATCTGGCTGCAAAAAACTACTATGCTGCTACTACTATATGTGTTGCTGGATCTGGCCATTTATTTTTATATACCTAGTAATGATCTTGATGTGCTTGTTGTGCTGGTAATGTACTGGCTGTGCTGGCTGTTCCTGTGCTTGTATGAAGCACTTTATTATGTCGTGTATGCAGGTTATTGTATGAAATGAGTCCCGATTTTTGCCGCAATGTTGATTAACTTCCGTTTCGGCAGAAATCAGGCACTCCTAGTTTAAGAAAATTAGCAAAGGTCATGCCGGATTTTCCGTGCATTTAACCAATTATTTGTTTTTTATTAGTGCAAAGATATGTGACAACGACGAGGCTGGATGTTCTAAGCGCATTAGCGCTGAAGGAGAACTCAGACCTCCGAATAAACAATTGACATTCTGGGAGGCGGCCCAGCGGCTAGAAGACGATGAAAAATACCATCCTTCGGAGAGCGAGGATGATGAGATGGAAGACGCGGAGGAAGAAGCCGAAGGAACGGCGGATGATGAAACCACTGATGGCGGCGAGGGCACAGGGAGTGGTAGCAATTCGCCTAAGAAGAAGAAGAAGAAGCCGAAGGACCGGCGCCCGAACACGGTTGGCACCGTCAGGGAGGAAATTACCGAAGTGAGCCCATCATGGGTTCCTTTGGAGCCCGCCCTTGTCGTCAAAGGGTATGGTGGGCAAGTGGCGGCGATCACCCGAACAACCATCTCGATCAACACCGAGAATCTACGACATAAAGATAATGGCCACTTGCACACACTCCTCTTTGATAAGCTGCACGCAAGATACAAGTTCCCCGCTAAGTATCAGAACACAAATTATCATGGGAACGAAGTAAACAAATCCGCCCTCACAAAGATGAGCACCGCCCTGGCCAGCTAGAGAACCCGGATAAAGAAGAAGATCTATAAAGAAGGCAAAAGTCTCGAGGAGATCCAGAAGATTGACCCGCATATCACCGAAGATCAGTTCCGGGAGTTCAAGGAGAGGTGTGAATCCGAAAGAGCCCTGGCCAATCGTAATCGGGGAAAGGTGCTGCAGGCGATGAATATAGGTCATCACCATCTCGGATCTGGTGGATACAGAACCGCGGAGGCCAAATGGAATAAGGAGGACGAAGAGTATAGATCCAAGGGGATAGAAAACCCCTTTGCGAAATTCGAACCCGGGCAGGTTCGAAACTTCATCAGGGCCCGTTACCATGTGGACCCCAAAACCAAACAACTCACCGCGGATCCTGCGGTGAAGGAATTCGAGGAAATTGTGGTAAGTATAATCTAATTACCACGGATCAACTCGATTGCAATCTAATCGATGATCTAAATGATTCACTGTTACTTCTTCTGCAGGAGGAGGAAATTGTTGCTAGTCATGGATCCCAGGGTTCCTCATCCCAGGGGTCGACGGCGGCCACCCGGTGGGATAACCCTTTTAACAGGGCGATGAACCGGGCCAAGAAAATAGAGCCGGTTACGAAGAAGCCGTCGTTGGCTGGCCGTCTGGCTGGCCTCGGGGGTAAGAATTGGGTGGATCATTTTGGTCCACCGCCGAGGACGCATGTGGCACCGTCAGGAAGGAGCGAGGAGGAAAACCGCGAGGTTCAAGAACTTAAGGAACAAGTGGCGCGGATCCCGCAGATCGTCCAAGACAACCTGGCAATCACCCTCACGTCCTTCTTGCCTACCTTGGTGGAGTCAATAGCAAACTGGAGTGCGGGTGGTCGAGTAGGGCCGTGCCCGATTCCAAGCATGGTCAGCAGCCACTCGAACAACGCGGCACCGAAGAATCAGGCGAACTATGTGTTCGTGACTCCGCCCGCTCGCACCGCGGCGCCGCAAGTGTTGGTGACTCCCCCTGCCATCACCGCGGTGCCGGAGTACATGTTGGTGCCCCTTGCCATCGTCGCGGCGGCACCAGAGCTCCAAGCACCCGTCGGTAGGGAGAATACACCGGCGGCCAGCACCACGCCATCAAGCAGCCCTTCCGTCTCTTGCACGCCCGTCGCCGTATGCGGTACGTCGACATTAGCCGATCTCAACGCCATCACGGTAAACAAATTGCTTTACCGCCTTTCACGCCATCTATTACTCTTATGGCATCTCTGACGACGCCGTACATGTTTTCTGTAGACGGATGTTCCTTGCACTCTCTTATGCTACATGAACAACGAGCTGAGGGATGTTGCCAAGGGTACCATCGTTCAACCCTTCCAGTGCATGTTCCTCTCAAGGCCGATGCCAGATAGCGTGCACAGGGTTAAAATTAGTCGGGTGCTAAGGGGCTGCGACGACCCGGAACCTCCCATTCAACCCCCAGGAGCGGATGAAGAAGAGTCGGCTGTCCTCAGAACTTGCTTCGGCTTATTCTTGCTATGGACAAAGAGCATGATCCGTCTGGGGACGGCGGGGGCCATCACGCCACAGACAACAGCACCGCATGTCGTGCCAGCGACAAGCGGTGGCAAGGCCCCCTTACCGCCCTCGCCGTCACCTCCACGCGGTGGGTCAGATGATCATGTTGATGATATGCACATGGCGTAGGATCCGACCGAGGACGAAGAAGACTGGAATAATCACTTCTTCAACACTCAGTTTAGCAATGAAGACCTAGCTGGTGGCCCCACAGAGAAAGCCACTATCACCAAGCGTCTGTTTGGTTCTCAGGAGACGCCTCCAGCTTGCGCCTTTACAGAGCCACCAGCTGATACAACCAACCGACCCTTTATTCTAAGCCCTGACACACTACATAGGGTGGCCGGTGCTCAGATTGCGGTGCCTGCCCGCTCTCCAAAAGGAAAAAGGGCAGGAAAAGAAAATCTAGCAGCTCGAGCCAGCCGGTGGCGTCAACAACTGCGAATCCGATCAGGTTTCGGGACGGGCCACCAAGACCCGAGGGTATTATGTGGAGGATTCAAGTGGCGGGTGATCCATGCTACCTAAGAATTTGCGGAAGCTCGCTAGTTTGGAACTGCAGAGTGTGCATGACGGCGTGCTGACGATAGAGAGACGCCTTCTATCGAAGAAAGATCCCTCGCACCGGTATTCGTGGTTAAGGTGCCACCAGGCCTGGGATTCGTCGACAATGCCCCTGCGGATCTGTTCTTCCTGCGGTTCGACGACATCTTCAATATGTTCCACCTATACCCGCTGCACTATACCATGGTCCGTCTATTTTCTCTCAGCCTGGCCATGCAGATCATTAGAGAGAACACACCGGACATCGCTATAGTGGACCCCTACTACATGCGTGACGGCTGCTTGGGTTCCCCCGCCGAACGATGTATCGTGGCCTCGTACCTAAAATGAATCCTCGTGGCGAACAAGACAAAGGAATACATTCTCGTGCCTTACTTTCCCGAGTAAGTCGTTATTCACTCGCCACCATCGATTGGCTTTATTAGATTATCATCATTCTTTTTTCCAACACATTCCATTTGAATTTTTTGTGCAAAGATGAACACTGCACGCTCATCTCCTTATCGCCGAAGCATTCCCACGCCACGTATTTCGACTTAGGGAGTCTAGAAAAGAAGAAAAACTACGACAAGATCAAGGAAGTTCTGGATGATGCTCTCACTAGCTTTGCCTCGACGGAAGGCACCACCTTCGTGCGTACGAAGGTCAAGTTCGGCAGGCACGTCTTCAACCACGTAACGGAGTTCCCCTGCGTGAAGCAGCCGGAAAACAGTAAGAAGGAAGCCTACTACGCACTCCATCACATGAGGGCGTTCCTACTTGACCAGCAGAATTCTACGCTGCCAGATCATCTCAAACAGTGGGCCGAAGCAAAGGCCAAGATCACTGATTCAGATATTAGACAAGAGATGTATCGCATCCAGCGGCAGTTTGGGGCAATCATCTTTCGTGATGTCATGACTTCGGGGGGGATCTTCTACTGAGGAAATATCCCGAATAACCGTGACATAGAAGATCACCTAGAGATGCAGGGTGACTATAGGAAGTTCATGACGAGACAAGGCGTCCTCCCGTTCCCTAAGTCGATCCAGAAGGCTTGATGTTGGCCTAGTTGTAGTTACAAACTATAGATGACCTTTGTGTGTGTGTGGACAAGTGTACATGCTACTATACTTATCTTATTAGGTTTATGAATCATCGCTTACTTCTTTTGCTTATTATTATTATATATCAATCAATGCTTGGTTTTTTTGCTTACTCTTTGGTCCTTTGCTCACTTTGGTCCTTCTTTTTTTCCTTACTCTTTTTTCGAGAATAATGCCGATGATTGAAATGTCGTGGCACACTATATATGTGAATGTGCTACGATGGGATTGTGATCCTTGTGATATGCACAAGTCCAGGTCTTGTGCATCCTACTTGTCTCACGGTTCCATCGTAGCATATTCCTGTGTCCAACGACCTATGTATATATATGAGGCATTCTTTTCGAGTTATTTTTGTCTTTTTTGAGAATAATGCCGATGATTGAAATGTCGTGGCACAATATATATGTGAATGTGCTACGACGGGATAGTTAGCCTTGTGATATGCACAAGTCCAGGAATTGTGCATCCTACTTGGCTAACCGTTCTGTCGTAGCATATTACTGTGTCCAACGACCTAGCTAGTTATATATGAGGCATTCTTTTCGAGTTACTTTGGTCTTTTTCGAGAATAATGCCGATGATTGAAATATCGTGGCACAATATATATGTGAATGTGCTACGACGGGACTGTAAGCCTTGTGTTATGCACAAGTCTAGATGTTGTGCATCCTACTTGGCTTACGGTTCCATCGTAGCATATTCCTGTGTCCAACGACCTATGTATATATATGAGGCATTCTTTTCGAGTTACTTTGGTCTTTTTCGAGAATAAGGCCGATGATTGAAATGTCTTGGCACAATATATATGTGAATGTGCTGCGATGGGATTGTCCGCCTTGTGCTATGCACAGGTCCAGGTGTTGTGCATCCTACTTGGCGAACAGTTCCATCGTAGCATATTCCTGTGTCGAATAACCTAGTTATATATGAGGCATGCTTTTTGAGTTTGGTCTTTTTGATTTAGGAGTACTTTCTATAAGTGTATCTTCATATGCGACTTTAATTATATATGTTTTTTTCAATCATCGGTTAATTATTATTGTCAACTTATAGATGACGTGGTACGTCGTGTACATGGGACGGGTTCCCGGAGTCTACGATGATTGGGAAGACTGCCGGAGACAGGTGCACCGTTTCAGCGGCAATAGCTACAAAGGATACAACACTATGGCGGAGGCGGAAGCTAGATACACGCGCTATCTAGCGGGAGTTAGGACAAGGAACTGGATGAAGACCTACACCTTCGTCGCGGCGGTGATCATGCTTATCTTCTTTGGTTGTTTACCCCGCGTTTGTGTCTAGCTAGTTTAGATGTCTAGGCGAGCTTCCGAGCTCTAACTTGTTCGATCGACACATGTATTCGCATGTCACCAACTACTTTGTAACTTGATCGAAACAATGTAACTTATACTATGTTGTTGGAGATATGCCCTAGAGGCAATAATAAATGTAGTTATTATTATATCTTTGTGTTTATGATAAATGTTTACATTCATGCTATAATAGTATTAACAAGGAAACATTGATACTTGTGTGATTTGTAAACTTAATTTGAAGTCCCTAGTAAAGCCTCTATATAATACTAGCTTGTTGGTTAATAGATGATTGTGGCTTCCCTATCATGAACATTGAGATGTTATTAACAACAAGATCATATCGTTAGGAGAATGATATGATGGACATACTCCTATAGATAAGCGTAGCATAAAGATCAAGTCATTTTAATAGTTCAATTGCTATATGCTTTCTGATACATAGTAATCTAATTCCTTCGACCATGAGATCATGCATATCACCTTTACCGGATGGATGCTTTGATGACATCAAACACCACACTGTAACTGGGTGGCTATAAAGGTGGCATTGAGTGTTCGGAAAGTATTGGTTGAAACACATGGATCAAGAGTGGGATTTGTCCATCCATATGACGGATAGATATACTCTGGGCCCTCTCGGTGAAATGTCATCCAATTAGCTTGCAAGCATGTGACTGGCTCACAAGGGATCACATATCACGGGAACGAGAAAAGAGTACTTATCGGTAACGAGGTTGAACTAGGTATGCAGAGATACCGACGATCATAACCTCGGATAAGTAAACTATCGTGAGACAAAGGGAAATTGATATCGTATGTGTTGTTCATTCGATCGCAAAGTAATCGTAGAAATATGTGGGAGCCATATGAATTTCTAGATTCCTCTATTGGTTATTGTTCGGAGAAGTGTCTCGATCATGTCCGCATAATTCACGAACCGTAGGGAGACACACTTAAGGATTCGACGTTGTTTTGAGTAGTTATGGAATGATGAGAAAGAGACCGAATGTTGTTCAGAGTCCCGGATGGGATCCGGGATATCACGAGGAGATCCGGAATGGTCCGGAGAATAAGATTCATATAAGGAAAGTCCCGTTTCGGAGTTGGGGAATGGTTCCGGTGTTTTCATCAGGAATGTTCTAGAATGTTCCGGAATGTCCGGCACTCCGGAGGGGAAGGGTACATGAATGTGTTTTATCAAGTTGGTATGATTGCATCATGTACTAAGTGTCATCGCTGAACCAAATAAAGGATTAATTCAAATCCTAGTTTGAAAAGTCAAACAGCTAGTTTGAAAAGTCAAACGGCTAAATTTGGAAAGAGGAAAAGAGGAGGAGTGGGAAACCGAGTTGGGGAGGAGTTCCCTCCTCCAACCGGCGGCGCCCACCCAAGCCGAGTTGGGGAGGGACTCCTCTCCCTCCCCTTGGCTGGCCGGCCCCTCCACCTATATAAGGAGGGGCAGGGCTCCCTCCTAGGACACACAAGATCCTCTCCTCCAAACCCTAGCCACCGGCGCCGCCACCTCCACTGCCGCCGCCGCCGACCTAGGCCAAGCCGCTGCCTAGCAACCCTAGCCGCCGGCCAAGCTTCCTCCTCAGGGTGTCTAAACCCTAGATCGTCGAGGGACTCTCTCATACTCCACCATACTCGCTCCGGCTTAAGGCGAAGCCCTGCGAGATCTCCCCTCTACTTCCGGTACCACGCCGTTGTGCTGCCGGAATCGCGAGGAGAGTGCTACAACCTCCGCTGCCTGCTGGAACAAGGGAGAGGAAGGTCTTCGTCGAGTACCGAACGTGTGACCGACTACGGGAGCGCTGCCAGAACGCAGCGCCGGAAGGATTGTCTACGCGATCTTGAGATCGGGAAGAGTACGACTACATCACCCACGAGAATCCGCTCTCGTTAAACACTTTGGAATCTTCGAGGGTGAGTTATTCTATTGACTCGTTGCTACAATCTAGTAGATAGATCTTGGCTTGTTTGTTTGTATGCGGTAGAAATTTTTTGTTTTCCATGCTACGAAACCCTACATATGTATTCATGTATGAGACTTATCTATATGTATTTGTTTCAATCTTGTTTTTCAATTTGTGTATTTATATATATAATTGTATATCTTGTATCTATGTGTGTATATCTTCCTGTAATATTGTATATAATCTGTATTATATATAATCCGGCTCAGAAATTAAAAAAAACAAAAAAAACACCTGTGGCGCACATGACCTAGCTTTTGTGGCGCACTACGTCTAAAGCGAACCTCAGAAGCTTAGTGGCGCACTGGGAAGTGCGCCACAGAAGATCCTACGCGTAGCGCACCTGTCCACATAGCCATGGCGCACTAGCAGGTGCGCTACGCCTATCTCGACATAACCGTGGCGCACCAGGAAGTGCGCCACGGCTAGGAGATAGCCGTAGCGCAAGGCCCATGGCGCACCCCTAGTGCGCCACAGATTATGTTTACAGGTGCGCCACGAACAGCCTTTTTCCTAGTAGTGCATTGACCGTGACTTAGACTTTAGCATGACATGCTAGGTGTTATTTTGACCTTATGCTTAGTGATTATTGCTATAGCATGTTTTGTTCCAAACAATTGGGATTGCTTAGTGTGCCTTGAAGAAATTATGCGTTGTTTTGGCATACAAAAGCATAGTATTGTGGTATTCTCCTTTGATGCTTTGTTTGGGTTGACTTGGCACATGCTCACACCATGTTATGACTATGAAACAATCATCCTAGCCTCTATGATCATTTATTTTTTGACTTGTGATACCAATTTATGCTTTGATTAGTAATGTTTTGTCGCTCTGCATGATTATGGCCATTATTGCTCTCTTAGTTGGTTGCTCCCAGTCTTTTGCTAGCCTCCACTTGTAATGAGTAAGCTCTACTCATGCATCCAACTCCCAAGAAACCAAGTTATTCCAAAGTGTCCACTATAAACTCCTATGCATGGTGTGTTACACCATTCCAAGTATATTCTTGTTTTATCTATCTTCCAGATTAAAAAGTATTTTTTTATGTGAAAACTTAGTTATTAAAGCCCTCACAAACTTGATGGCACACTTCATATTTCTTTGCCCCTAATAAACTTGAACCATTGTGTCATCTATGTTGTATATGCTTGCACTTATACATTAGAATTAGCAGAACCGTGCTGTCACGGGGAACGTTTTCAACATTGCACTTGTACTTTGTACTCAGTTGATATCATGCTCTTTTGTCTATGGATGTCAACGGTGTGAAATAAAGAGGGAACTTGTAAGTCCATGGAGTATGTATTTTGTGTTAGAGAAATGCCTGGGCCGCTAGCCTAAGCCATGACTAATCATGGTGGAAACTTGCATCATCATCATAGTGAGCTATCTATGAAGCATCCTCAATAAAAAAGCTATGCATATAGTAAATAAAAAGATCACTGAGATGCTCATTGTCTGCTTGCCTTGTCATTTTGGTTATGGGATAGCTCTTGTACCATGTGCAAGGGGTACCCCGTTGGCGGTTCTCTATGATATGCATGTACTTACAATGACAAGAACTTACATGTGACTGAAGTTGAGTAGCATGAGGTGTGGCCCTCGTATTCAAGGGACTTGAGATTGCCAACTTATACTTTGTCAAGCATATACTCCATAGTTTGTTCACTTTAACATTAATCACTTCAAGATGCTTATGATAGGGGCAATGAGGGCTGAAAGCTAACAAGTACCATAATTTTTGGAAGCTCTTTTTGAAACTTGAAATCTTTGCTTCCCTTTGTGAAGGGCCTTTCTTCCACCATTATTTGAGTCTCCACCTTCTACTTTTAGGCACCATTAAGAGAGCATAGTTGTCATTTTGTGTGTAGTGTCCCAAAACTTATTGATTGATGCATATTGTGATATTACTTGTTCTTGTGATACTTGTTTCTAGTCACCCTTGTGAACTTTGAAGGTTTCCTATGCATCTATTTTCTACTCTATGAGGGACAAGCTGTATGCCACTATGCCATGTTTTCTGTATGTGAAACAAACAAACGTTTTTCAATTCATGTTATTCATGATCTTTGTTTGTAGCCTTTCATGTTGCATGCTTAGTTACTATGTCCTATTGTTAGAACTCCATATTTCATGCACATGTTTAGAGTTCTTTGTTCCTAGCTTTCAGTGCTTGCAAATGGTTTGATCTTGGTTTTGATGGTGCATGTCACCTAAAAAATTATTCTTTTTATCACTTACCTACTCGAGGACGAGTAGGAGTTAAGCTTGGGGATGCTTGATACGTCAGAAACGTATCTATAATTTTTTGATGCTCCATGCTTGTTTAGTATCTACTTTGCTTTGCTTTATCTACACTTTGAGGTGTTTTTACATCTTTTCTGGTACTAACCTATTAAAAAGTTGCCACAGTGCCAGTTGCCTATTTTCTTCCATTTTTTCGTTCTAGAAAGGCAGAAAATCAATATTCTCGGAATTGGACGGGACAAAAGACAAAGTCAATATTTTACCGTGGGTGACATGAAGTCCAGAGGGGAGACGGAGAGGTGAACCAGGGCCGCCACACCCCCTAGGCACGGGTTGTCCCACCCCACGCCTGGGTAGGGTGTGGGCCTCCTGGCCGCCTCCCAGCCTCGCCTCTTCGCCTATAAGAAGCCCCCGATGCAAAAACCCTAGGAACCGATCAAAACTCCACGAAACTTTCTGTAGCTGTCGCCACCATCATCCCTAGATCGGGGGGATCTGAAGTTCTTCCCGGCACCCTGCCGAAGGGGAAATCATCCCGGAGGCCTTCTCTCCGGTATGAAGCGTGAGTAGTTCCACCTTGGACTATGGGTCCATGTAGTAGCTATATGGTTGTATCTCCTCCTTGTGCTTTCATGTATAGATCTCGTGATCTCCGTTCATGATCAAGATCTAATCTATTTGTAATCATGCATGTTGTGTTTGCGGGGATCCGATGGATATTGAGATTACTATATCAAATTGATTAATGGTTTTGTCTTTATGATTCTATCATGTTTGTGTTGTTTGTGATCTTGCATGCTCTCTGTTGTTAGTAGCTATCTTGGCCAAGTAGTTGTTAGTGACTCCAAGAGGGGTATTTATGCTCGATAGTGGGTTCATGCCTCTATTTAATCAAGGGAAGTAACAGAAATATCTTCGGATGTAGATGTGTTGTTGCCACTAGGGAGAAAACAACGGTCTCTTGTTCATAGAACAAGTGGATTGTTTACCTTACACACTTTTCTTAAAGCAGTTGTCTGTTGCTTGCAACTTAATACTGGAGGGGTTTTGGATGATAACCTGAAGGTGGACTTATAGTCATAGATGAAGTTGGATGGCGGTCTATGTATATTGTTGTATTGCCCAATCAAATCCCATAGGATCTTTTTGTCTAGTATTGCATTGTTATGCCTCACTCAGTTCCTGTCAATTGCCCCGCTGTAATTTGTTTACCCTTCATGCCATGTTGTTTATCTAAGGAGAGCACCTCTAGTGAACTATGGACCCCGGTCCAATCTTTACCATTGATACATCTTCCACTGTTACTTGTTTACTTGCTGCAAACCATTACCTTCCACACCATACATTTAATCCTTTGTTACAGTAACCGGTGAGATTGACAACCTCACTATAGTTGGGGCAAAGTCTTGAGTTTGTGTTGTGCAGGTCTCCATGTTGCTTGCAGCACCTTTGGGGCGTTTCCTTCCTCCTACTGGTTCGATAACCTTGGTTTCTTACTAAGGGAAACTTGCCTACTGAACTGCATCATACCTTCCGCTTGGGGTCTCCCAACGAAGTGTTGCTGCACTCATCACTTGACTCTCTAACAAATATCACACTTGGCTATGTAGCTTCCGATTTCTCTCTTCATCTTATGCCACCAAAATTTCTCCTTCAAATCCTGATACATCTTCGTTCCTCCGGGGTGGATAGAATAAAGAGTATCATGGGCTTCTTTCAAAAGAGCTTGCTTCAATTCTGAATCTGCTGGCACACAGATACGTCCTTTGTACCAAAAAACTCCTTCTTCATCTTCAGTGAATCCAGGTACTTTGCCTGTACCGATGCGATGTTTGATCCCGTCGGTACTAGCATTTCCTTTCTGCGCCTCCTTGATCTGACTGATCAAAGTGGGTTGAAGTTCTATGCTAGCCAAAAATCCTTCACTAACTAATTCCATTCTAAAATCTTCCAACTCCTTGTGCAAACTTGGTTGCTCCTTCAGAATCATAGAGTTCAAGCGGCACGGCAATCTGCTAAGGGCATCTGCTACCACATTGGCTTTACCGGGGTGATTGTGGATGTCCAGATCATAGTCCTTGATTAGCTCTATCCATCTCATTTGCCTCATATTCAGCTCATTCTGAGTGAAAATGTACTTCAGGCTCTTGTGATCCGAATAAATCTCAGAACGGTTTCCCATAAGGTAATGCCTCCATGTCTTCAGCGCTAGAACTACGGTTGCTAGTTCAAGGTCATGGGTAGGATAATTCTGATCATGTTGCTTGAGTTGTCGGGATATATAAGATATGACTTTTCCTTCTTGCATTAGCACACATCCGAGACTGATCTTGGATGTGTCACAGTATACATCAAAAGGCTTCATGATATCCGGCATGATCAAGATTGGGGCTGAAATCAATCTCTTCTTAAGTTCTTGAAAACTTGCTTCACATTTGTTCGTACATTCAAACTTCTTATCCTTCTTCAGCAATTGGGTCATGGGTCTTGCGATGCTCGAGAATCCTTCTACGAACTTGTGGTAATATCCCGCTAATCCGAGAAATGCACGAACTTGGGTTTGAGTGGTTGGGGCTTACCATTCTTCAACATCCTTAACCTTTGCAGGGTCAACGGCAATTCCTCCGGCTGACACAATATGTCCGAGGAATCCTACTTCCTGTAACCAGAATTCACATTTGCTAAACTTGACATACATGATGCTCCCTAAGGGTTCCAAGGATGGTTCTTAGGTGTAGCTCATGTTCTTCTTCTGATTTGGAATAGATCAGAATGTCATCGATGAAAACAACGACAAACTTATCCAGGAAGTCCATAAAAATCTTATTCATGAGGTTCATGAAATAAGCGAGGGCATTGGTTAATCCAAAAGACATGATAGTATACTCATACAATCCATATCTGGTGGTAAAGGTCGTCTTCAGAATATCCTCTGCTCGAATCTTGAGTTGGTGATAACCAGTTCTAAGATCAATCTTAGAAAACACTTTGGGACCAGTCAACTGGTCAAACAAGTCTTCTATCTTCGGTAGTGGGTACTTGTTCTTGATGGTGACATCATTCAGCTTCCGATAATCTGTATACAAACGGTTACCTCCATCTTTCTTATCCACAAACAAGACAGATGATCTCCATGGTGACACACTTAGTTGGATCAATCCTATCTCCAGCATAGCATCCAGTTGCTTCTTCAGCTCCACTAATTCCGATGGTTTCATACTATACGGTCTCTGGGTTATGGGTCTGGTTCCAGGGATTAGTTCAATGATAAACTCGATATCCCGATCAGGGGGCATACTGGGAAAAACGTCTGGAAATACATCGGGGTATTCACAGACTACTCTGACTTAATCAATGGTTGGTTGGGCTAGACTCTTGTTCCACTTGAATTGAAGGGGCAAGGTTTCAGATACATGCTCTACTGATATTCCAGCTGTACTGGTCATGGTTATGGCTTTCTTGGCACATTCGATTAATCCTTTATGTTTCGACATCCAATCCAATCCATTCCTAGTACTACTTCCTGACATGGTTATACCCCGTGGATACATGATCTTAGCATACCTGGTCCAGCCCAAGGAAGGCCCACGGAAAATATACGCCGGCCCATGAAGACTTTCGGGTGGCCAAGGCCCATGACGCCTTCGGAACCTTGGAGAGCAAGACTAGAGTAGATAGGAAATTCAAAGGGGTAAAACCCTAGAACCTGTAACCGACTAGGTCTATGCCCGGGACCTGCCTAAGTCTATATAAAGGCCAGGAGGGCACGACCTAGATCTCTCTCTCATACTCTCGCATACACACCTCCACGCCAGATTGCATCTGCGCACCCCTATAATCACCGGTTCCGCCGTAATCAAGAGCAGACAAGCAGGAGTAGGGTTTTCCCTCCAGGGGCCTGAACCTGGGTAAACCTCGTGTCTCGTGTTGCTTGTGTGCTAACCGTTTCGTGATCTCCAGCATCCCCATCTTCTCCAAAACCCAAGTCCATAACAATGGGAATTGACGAGATTAAACCTCATCAATTGGCGCCGTCTGTGGGAACTGGGGACGCTGAGTGTGCGATCGTGACGGTCCCAACCCGACCGATCTACAACTCTGCAGCGACGAAGAGTCACCTCCTCTTCGGCGCTTTCGACTTCACCGCCCACTCGCCGGCCACCATGAAGGACTTCGAGCCCGTAGGCGACGGACTCGAGATCCTGTTCGGGAGCTTCTGCTTTTAGGTGGGGCAAACTGGCACCCTCCGCCTCCCCGAGCGGGTGCCCCTACCATCAATCAGGCCCGCTTCATGGGCTCCACACCCCGTGCTACGCACATCGTCATCAACACATCAATCCTACGACAGCAGTAGCTGCAACTCCGATCTGTGCGACCCATCGTCGGATGAAGGGACCTACGGTTCCGGATCCGAAAGCTGCGGCAGCAGCGGACCAATCTACGAGCGCTACCAATGCGCCGTAGTCATCCAGAGCGACGTGGATCAACAGGCGCCCAACCCGCCGCCCAACCCGACACCTAACCCGCCAGATCGAAACGACGGAAACAGAAGAAGCCAGTCCCCCCCACCCGAAGGGGACAACAACGGCCATGTCATCAGCCTTAGCAAAGAAGGATGGGCCCAGGCACGCGCCGCCGTGGCGGGCGACATAGTCCTGCCTGCAGACTCCTCACGGGATCTGCTGATGGCCTACCATCTGCTCCTGATCGAGGAGCACAAGAAGCAGGTCAAGATGCAGGAGGTGCTTGACAAACGTAAGCAAGCAGCCTCAGAGTCCAGCGCGCGACGAGCTGCGCTCTCCGCCATGGGCATCGGCTCCATCACGAATGGCAACCAAGGCAACAAACACCGCTCTCGGATGGAGAACATGGATCCTAAGGAGCGCCGTGAGGTGACCCGAACCCTCCACGCATCCTTCATGGAGATGGACGCCGACAGCAACGTCATCCCGAAAATGCCACAGGCTGCGATCATGGCAGCCACCGCGTACCTAGCGTCGCACCCTCCTCCGGAGGGGGACCCGAAAAGAGCCATGCACAAGTCCGCACTTACCGGACTCGGACTCGTTAGAGCCGCGCTCCACCAGGATGCTCCTATGGAGCCGAAGAAGAAAGCTCCGGTCAGGTTCGACCGCATCCTCACCCCGTCATCTGAAGAAGAGGACCATGACCTTCGTCGAAGGAACAAGAGTTCGCGCCATCGCAACCGCGATTACGACGCCAGGGACGCGCTCACACAGCGCAAAATCGACAAAGCGCGAGCCAAGCGTGCATGCTCGTCTGAATCCGAGATGGACGAAGACGAACGAGAACTCTGCGGAGCCCGATGCTTCAGCAGATCTGTTCGACGAACAAAGATGCCGCGAAATTTCAAGCTTCTTTCGGATACTCCGAAGTTTGACGGCACACAAGACCCAAAGGCATGGCTCAGCGACCACTTGTCATCCGTCAAATTGCACGGCGGAAACAAGGAAACCGCCATGCAATGCCTTCAGCTGCAACTGACAGGTGCGGCCCGGATCTGGCTCAACAGCCTATCTTCAGGGTCCATCCGAAGCTGGGAGGAGCTAGCTTACAGCTTCATCCGAAACTTCAAAGGCACCAGCAAGAGGCCCGCCTCAATCGAGGAGTTGCGGGCCTGCACTCAACGAATGGGCGAATCCATTTGCTCGTACATACTACGCTGGTCCAACACCAAGAACTCCGCAGTGCACATCTCCGAAGAGAGGGCCATCGACGCCTTCAAGGACGGCGTCAAGCGCCAAGACTTCAAGGAGGATCTTGGGCGCGTTAAGCCCAAGACACTCGACCACCTCATGGACATCGCCAACAGGTGGGCTGACGGCGAAGATTCCGTCCACCGGGCGCACTCAGAGGAAGAGGACGACTACGGCTGACGACGAGAGCGCCGTAGGAAGAGAAGATCGCGCGTCTACGACGATCGCGATGGACCCGACATGGTCGCGGCCGGCTACACCGACCGCCGCAACGACTCCAACCGCAATAGCGAAGGATACTGCGGAGGAAACTTCCGCGATGGAGGGCGCCCATCAAAGTCGTGGCAGCGCCGCGATCGCGACAACGGACCCTCAGCATACGAAAAAATTTCGGGTCCATGCACCATCCACTTCTACATCGACAAGCAGGATGGCAAGAAAAAGGCAAGCCACATGCTCAAGGACTGCCGTGAGTTCCAAAAGCTCAGCGAAAGCATGGTCCAGATGAGGCAGCAAGCTCCACTTCCTGGATTCAGCAACGCACCCGCACCAGGTGAGATAGCGCATGGAGCTCCTCCACCGCCACCTGTAGGAGGCCCGAACCAACCAGTCGCACCAGCACAAAACAATGCTGGGAACGAGTATCCCCCGCCGAAAGGAGCATTGATGATCCAGAAGGAGCGCCCCACGAATAGGGTGCAGAAGAAAATCACCCGTCAAATCAACCTGGCCGTGTCAACTCCACCCGCCATCCCTGAGTACCTCAGCGGATCGGAGTCCTGCATCACGTTCAGTCGTTCGGATCACCCTTGCCAGATCCCTCGCCCAGGTCATGCTTCCCTGGTGCTGGAGGCGCAGATCGGAGGTTTCGAGATGAGCCGCGTCTTCATGGACGGCGGCAGTGGCATCAACCTGATGTTCGCAAGTACTCTAGCAGCAATGCGGATCCCGCAGTGCAGCCTGGAACAGTCAGACACAACGTTCCACGGCATCGTCCCAGGAAAGGGCATATTCCCCTTGGGCAAAATATGGATCGACGTCATCTTCGGCAAGCCGGACAACTTCCGACTCGAACGGCTTGAATTCGAAGTGGTGGACTGGCCATCACAATACCACGCCATCCTCGGGCGTGTAGCATTCATAAGGTTCTTGGCTGTCCCACATTACGCATACCTGCTACTCAAGATGCCAGGACCAAAGGGTGTCATCACAGTCCACGGGAGCTTCACCCGACCGGACAATGCGACAGGGACTTCAACAGAATCTCCCAATCATTCGGCATGCAGGAGGAGCTCGTAAGGCTCCGCGAGGTGACGGACAATGGGGCACCCCCAGTCGCACAACAAAACGCATCTGACATGTCCTTTGACTCCACCGTCAACACAAAGAAGGTGCAGGTCCATCCGACAGATGACTCCAAGACGGCGCTGATCGCCAACGACCTCAGCACCGCATAGGAAAGCGCGCTCGTCGAATTCCTCCGTGAGCGCTGGGAAATCTTCGCCTGGTGTCCTGCGGACATGCCAGGAGTTCCCAGGGAATTCGCCGAGCACGCAGTCAACGTCTTTCCAGACACCAAGCCCGTCAAGCAGTCCATCCGGAGACTGTCCGAGCCACGGGCCGAAGCCATCAGGATGGAAATAAACAGGCTACTCGCTACAGACTTCATCAGGGAGATCAAAGAGAGCGAGTGACTCGCAAATACAGTGATGGTTCCCAAGAAGGACACGGATATCCTGCGGATGTGCGTGGACTTCACATCGCTGAACAAGCACTGCCCAAAGGATCACTTCCCTCTTCCTCGGATCGACCAGATCATCGATTCGACTGCAGGATGCGAGAAACTCTCCTTCCTCGACCCCTACTCAGGCTACAACCAGATTCGACTCAAGGTCGAAGATCAAGAGAAAACGGCGTTTATCACACCGTTCAGAGTGTTCTGCTACAACACAATGCCCTTCGGGCTAAAGAATGCAGGTGCCACGTACCAGCGATGCATGCAGGCATGCCTGAAGGACCAGATCGGTCACAACGTCCAATTCTATGTCGACGACATAGTCATCAAAACCAGGGAGGCGAAAACGCTCATCGACGATCTCCACGAGACGTTCGATAATCTCGACCGCTACAGGATCAAGCTCAATCCCGAAAAGTGCGCCTTCGGCGTCCCATCAGGACAGATCCTTGGCTACTTCATCTCCTAGCGAGGGATCGAGGCAAACCCGAAGAAAATCCGGGCCATCATGGCGATGGAGAAGCCGAAGAATATTAAGGGCGTCCAGTAGCTCGCAGGACGAATAGCGGCATTGAGCAGATTCATCAGCCGCATGGGCGAGAAGGCCCTGCATTCTACCAGCTGCTACGCAAGGCAGATAAATTCGAGTGGACGCCCGAAGCCGACGACACATTCGAAAGTCTCAAACGACTACTCTCCACCTCGCCCGTTTTGGTCACGCCAAAGGAGCACGAGCCTCTGCTGCTGTACATAGCAGCCACACACCAGGTGGTCAGCACCATGCTAGTGGTTGAACGACCCGAAGAAGGCAAGACCCATGGGGTCCAACGCCCAATTTACTACCTCAGCGAGGTATTGACGCCAACAAAACAAAGGTACCCTCACTACCAAAAACTCGCCTACGGCGTGTTCATGACGGCTCGTCGGTTGAGCCATTACTTCCAGGAGCAGCAGGTGATGGTCGTCAATGAGGCACCCCTAAACAGCATCCTGAACAACCCAGAGGCCACAGGACGCATATCCCTGTGGGGCATCGAGCTGTCACCCCTAAACATTTCTACGAGAAGCGACTCGCAATCAAGTCTCAGGTCCTCCCGGACTTCCTTGTACACTGGATGGAGCTGCAGCTGCCAGACACCCTAGACATGTCGCAGTCATGGACGATGCACTTAGACGGCTCCAAGCGTGAAGATGGAGCAGGAGCCGGGGTCATACTGACCTCCCCACAGGGCGACAAGATGAAGTACGTCCTTCGGATGAAATTCCGACCTTCTAACAACAAGGCTGAATACGAAGCCCTCATTCACGGCATGAGGATGGCGAAGATCTGTGGTGCAACGCGCCTGGTCATCTACGGTGACTCCAACCTCGTCGTCCAGCAGACGATGAACGAGTGTGACGCACACGCCGAAAACATGATCACGTACCGCGCACTCTACAATGCACTCGAAGGAGAATTCGACGGCTGCGAGCTTCGGCACGTTGGAAGAGAAAGCAACGAGGAGACCGACAGACTCGCCAACATCGGCTCCACCTGTGCAAAGGTACCACCAGGTGTGTTCCTCGAACAGATATGCGTGCCATCTATCAAGCGGAAATTCCCCAAGGGATCACCCGAAGAAGCAGAACACTCGGGGGCTACGCTACATGAAGGTCATGAAGGACCCGAGAAACCAGACACAGAGGTCGCCATGGTCAACCTGATGCAGGTCATGGCAGTCGAAGAAACCTGGACGCGGTCGTACCTCCAGTTCTTGATAGATGGAGAACTGCCTGACAGCCCGACGGATGCTCGACGCATATCTCGCTGGTCAAAAGCCTTCACCATCATCAATAACGAGCTGTACAAGCGAAGCATCACGGGTGTACTAAAAAGGTGTGTCAGCATCAGTGACGGGAAAACCATCCTCCAAGATATCCACGAGGGCATCTGCGGCCATCACGCAGGCAGCCGCTCCCTTGTCGCCAAAGCTCTACGAGCTGGATTCTACTGGCCAACGGCCATGAGCGACGCAAAGGACATCGTCCGAAGATGCAAGGGGTGCCAAAGGTTCGCCGACAAAGCACACACACCCGGGTCAGAGCTCAGGCCCATACCTATAGCCTGGCCCTTCGCTCAATGGGGCCTTGACATGATTGGCAAACTGCCAAGGTCCTCGAAAGGAGGGCACGTCTACCTCCTGGTCGCAGTCGACAAATTCACCAAGTGGATCGAGGCCATGCCGGTCACTAACCAAAAGGGCAAGACTGCCGTCAAGTTCTTTGAATCCATTGTCTACAGGTTCGGCGTACCGCATAGCATCATCACCGACAATGGATCGAACTTCATCTCCAAAGAATTCCAAGACTTCTGCGAAGGCCTCGGAATCAACATCACATACACCTCGGTGGCACACCCGCAAATGAACGGGCAGGTGGAAAAGGCCAATGGTCTAATCGGCGCTGGCATCAAGAAGCGCCTCATGAGCCCACTCGAGCGAAAAGCTGGAGCCTGGACGAAAGAGCTACCATTCGTCCTATGGAGCTTGCGTACCACGCCAAACAGCTCCACAGGCTACACGTCATTCTTCATGGTGCACGGAGCCGAAGCCGTGCTACCAGCTGAAGTACGCCACCAGGCCCCCCGGGTCATCGCTTACAGCGCAGCCGAATCCACGGCTGCACTCGCAGACGCCATCGACACACTCGACGAGGCACGAGACATAGCAGCAGCTTGATCAGCGGTGTACCAGCAGAGTCTCCGCAACTACCACATCCGACGGCTGCACCCAAGGTCCTTCGTCGAAGGAGACCTCGTCTTGAGACTCAAGCAAGAGCAACCGAAGAAATTCGAGTCACCATGGGAAGGACCCTACGTCATCACCGAAGTCATCCCAGGTGGCGCCTATCGCCTCAAGCACGTGGAGTCTGGAGTCGCATACTCCAACCCATGGAACATCGCACACCTGCGACGATTCTATCCCTAGCTACCTACCCCTTTACTTTCAATAAGGCTATTCAGCCAAGGCTACTCAGCCGAACAATGTACCTCCTCCATTACGATATAAATAAAGCTAAGTGTCTCGCCCCAAGAATTTTGTTTTCCTATTCGCACTTTTACTTCATGCTACAAACGCAGGGGCTCCCCCACCTCACGATTTCGTCGATTGAGGATAACACGTGTACGCCTGAGTAGCTGACAACGTCAGGCTAACGAAAAGGACACGTATACAAACAAAGCACTACGTGCTCAAACAACAACCAAACCTTTATAACAAAGGGCAAAACACGCCTAGTCAAATATATACAAATTTTACATTTATCTCTTTTACAGGCACTACCTATTCTGAAGAATAACCTGAGCACGCTGCTCAAATAGATCTACGATCTCTTCGGCATACTGCCCTACAGCCGCGTAATGCGGACGCATATACCACGCACCACAATCTGGTCGAGGGGGTGGTCTAGCCGCTACAACGGACAGATCTACATCAGGGCGATGCAGCCTCACAAGAGACAATGCAGCCTTCACTCCCGCGACAAGCTGATGCCGCACCAACTCCTTGACATGATTCACGTTCCAAAACTTCGACAGAAGACTAGAAAGGGTCGTCGGTGTAGCATCCAACGAAAACATCACATGCAGAACCGACGCGAACGACGTCTGCACCTGACGAAGCACCCGCAATACTTCATGAACGCGATCCTGCACCGTGGCCAGAACCATGGCACGATCACGATCCATCCAAAAGAACCCGCCGGCTTCCATGTCCTGTTGAGTCAAGCAATTGACCCGAATAGCAACACGCTCCTTCTCCTCCCTTGGAGCAAGGTTCACACCTGCGATACTCGCACAAAAGTAAGATGCAAGGCCGGCAGGCGCATCCGAAGAAATGAGCAACAGCTCGAAAAACTTACACTGAAGCTGCTCGGACAATCGAATCAATTCCGCCATCAAGTACTCCTCTCTGGCAGCACCGTGATCTGCCTTGGACTTCCAAACGTAGGCATGGCCACGGATCCCAAGCAACTCTTTTCCGAGACTACGAACATGGTCTCGAAGAAAAGCAAGCTGCGATGAATCATCCAAGGATGGCCGCAGCCGCGCGGCAGGCGAGGTGTCAACAGGATCAGCACCCGAAGGACCCTATAGCAGCAGAAAGGCAAAAGACATGAACACTCAGACGGAGAAGAACACAACTCAACAAATTCATTAAGTGCATAAAAACCCACTATGTGGCACATAGATTTGTTCATCAACATAATTACAACAAAAGAGACTACAACTACCCTACAGCTACAACGCCTACGATACGGCACCCTGAGTAGCCTCGGAGCAGGATTGCCTCGCATTGGCTTCCCCCTGCTGTCGTAGCGCGTACTCGGCCAGCAGATCAATTAGCTTTGGCCCATATCGCTTACAGCGAGCAGAATAGGTAGCGAAGGCTACCTCGGATCCATCCGCAGTCGTCGGCATCCGGGAAGTGATCTGGGGCAGGTCCAGCTCTGCTCCAGCCGCCAAAGCCATCGCCAGCCCGACGGATGCACCGATGCCCTTCTGCTTGCGCTTGTACGCCGCAGGTGCTTCGGCTGACAATGCCTCCGCCAGAGCGTCAACATCATCAAGGGCTGCGCCCTTGGGGATAAGCTCCTTGTAGAAGCGTCCAAGGACCTCCTTGGCCTTGGGTGAGCGAGTTGACGACGGTGCTGCAGCGATCTTCGACCGCTGCAGTAGCATCATCCAGAGCACTCCCGTGCTCCAGAGCACCGCGGTCAAACTCGATGCCCGCGGCATCTGATAAATAAAGAGAAGAAATGAACGAAAGCACCGCAGAAGAAAGACAAGAAAACCAAAAAAGATGCAAGTGAAGATACTCACCCGAAACAGCTTTGGCAGCCGCCATGAGCTTGCCAGCCACCTCCCTTTCACGCGCAGTCGCAGCAGTGGCAAGCTGCTCCTCGCGGTCCCTGGCCTCCCGCTGCAGGCGCTCCTTAGCCTCGGCCACAGTAGCCAGCTCCAGCTCGAGGCGCTCCTTCGCACCAATGGCGACCTCGGCCTTCTTCTCCGCTTGACCGAGGTTCTTTTTGAGAGCATCAATCTCACGAAGGGAGGTGTTGTGATCCTCTGCATTCAAAAAATACAAGCGTTAGATAACAGGACACGAATACACGAAGAAGCAAACATCGATTACCTTGAACCTGTTTGAGGCTGGCCTCCAGCAACAGGTGCTCCTGCACCAGTCGCTTGGCATCCTGCACAAAAGGCTGCAGGAAGACGACCTACTAGTCAGGAAAAGGACTCGGGGGCTACGCCCAACAAAAAAGAACAAAAGCAAAATACACACACGAAAATGCTCGGGGGCTTCCCCTGAGACTCGAAGTAAGAACAAAACAAGAAAACTCTTTCACAGATGCTCGGGGGCTCCCCAGTGGCAGGAGACAGAACTACTTACATGATCTGATGGCGACGCCGAAGGTCCGCTAGCAAAATTCTGAGGCGCAACCACCTGAACCTCCTGCGGAGGAGGGTTCGGAGCAACGCCCTCAGAGGTAGCCACCGTCCGAGGAGGAGGAGACGCGACTTTCGACTCCCCCATCATCTCCCGAGCACCATCGCTAGAGGAGTCATTGGAAGAGTGCCTGCACACGGACAAATTAGTACAAGTACAAAGTAAATAGTAAAGAAAACACAGTGCAGAGGAAACTTACGAGTCAAGCTCGCTCAGGTTGAAGACAGGAGGGGTCCTCCAGACCTTCTTCTCCTCTTTCTTCTCTTCCTTCTTTTCTTCCTTCTTTCGCTTCGCTGGCGGGTGCGGCTCTACAGCCCGCACGGGAAGGGCAGGAATCAAAGAGGAAGAGCCTCCATGCCCACCACTGTGACGTTCAAGACACAGTGGGTTCCTAGGAGTCGGAGGAGTCGGAGCATCTGAAGACTCGCTGGAGCTCCATGATCGTTTGCGAGTGTGGTCCTCGCTTGACTCGTTGGCCTCTTCAGCCGGAGACCGCGCCGATGGTAGCTCGGACATGGAATCCACCACATCATTATCTGGAGCATCCGGATATACTTCGGGTAGTGGAGGCGACATACCCGGCACTTTGAAGCTTTGCATAAGATAAGAACAAGTTGTTAGTAAACAAACACAAATACAACGCGGTCAAAAAATAGCGCTACGTGCACGGATCTACACCTGTGGAACAGGAAGCGAATAAGAAAACGGAGGAGTCAGCGACTTCCCCGGGATATCCTCTCCAGCCTTGAACTTCAGCAGCGAACGAAGGGCCCTGTCGAGATCTCCCTGGGAGAATTTCTCAGTCGAAACCCTCGTCGGATCACGCCGGCCAGCATAAAGGAACATCGGGTGTGCCCTAGCCTGGAGTGGCTGCACCCGACGCTCGAGAAAAGTGCGGATGATATCCACACTGTTCACTTCCTTCTCCGGAATCAACTGGAGATCCTCCACTCGACGATAAAGAGCCTCTATCTCCGCCACCTCGCCATCCAAGATCTTTTTTTTCCAGGACCTTTTCGGCTCAAACTTTTGGGAGGGGTCGAAAGGAACAAGATCAAAATCCTGCCCAGGCACTACGGAGTCGCGGATATAAAACCATCGCCTACGCCAGTACTGGACAGATTCAGACATGGAAAAAGAAAAGAAAAGCAGATTGGGCTTGAGGGAGATGATGCAACCCCCAATGGGATAAACACCATCCGAACCGGATTGCCTCTTCACGGAATAGAGTTTCCGGAAGAGGCCAAAGTGCGGCTCAATACCGAGCCAGCACTCGCAGAAAGTGATAAAATAAGCAACGTGAAGAAGAGAATTGGGGGAAAGATGGTGCAATTGGACACCGTACAGAAAAAGCAGTCCACGAAGGAAGTCGTGGACTGGGAAGGAAAATCCGTGAATGACAAAAGCAAGGAACATAACCCGATACCCAGCGGGAGGACGGGGGATTACCTCATTGCCTGGGAGCTTGACAACCTCCCTATCCTGCGGGATCAGGCCCCGCTCGTGAAGCTTGCGAGATCACTCTCCTGCGTCTCCGATCGCCTCCAGCCACCGTCGGTGACACGGGTAGCAGCGGCATTCTTCTTCCGTCCAATAGCGTTGGTACCAACCGCAGATGAAGCCTTCTTCGACTTCCCCATCGCGGTACGGCGGCGCCGGTGACGAGAGCGCAGGATGGAAGATGGAAATGTGAAGGGATATTCCAGCGCGTAGCAAGAACTCTCAGAGAACAAGGAAGCAGTGAAAACGAGAATAGATGCGATGAAAACAAACTGAAGTTTTCCCCAATGATTATAAAGACGAAGACAATGCACGACAGCCGTCCATCGAGAAGACCTAACGCCAACAGCAGGATCTGGCCATACACGTGTCTGCATCGCAACGAACCGTCGCCAACACGCCGTCCACTACGTGCGGAAATCGAGGCGACGCTGTAATTATCTCCACGCCGCGCGTGACTGGTCAATTCAAGGTCAGAAAGTGGGACCCACATTCGTCCAGTCAAGTCATCTCTGGCGCAACAGGCGCTTGAGGTCATCGATCGTCAGCACTGACGTCATCAAAAGCTACACTAGCACCAGCTACAATTTCTTCGGCTTCAAAGCTAAAAGTACTCACTCGAATCTACGATTCGACTAATTACTCGGGGGGCTACTCCTATCAGGAGCGCTGGCCGTGCACCCGAAAGAGGAACAACAGCATTGAACTATTTCTTTGAGTCCTACGTCGAGTCTACGACTCCACTACGAACTTGGGGGCTACTCCCATAGGGAGGATGGATTTAAGCATCCGAAATTTTTTGTGTCCCACGGACCTGATACTGAACAACGGCTGAATTAAAGCCTCCGCTCGAGTCTACGACTCGAGCAAACACTCGGGGACTACTCCCATAGGGAGCGCTGGTCACGCACCCTATGAATTCTTCGACTGCGATCCTTCGGATTAGTATGCAAAAAACTTTTTCGGCAACTCTGACCTAATTGACGCTAAGTGAGCAATGTCCTGCTTGGCCACCCGAAACACCTCCGCGGTGATAAACATTTGGATGTTGTGTCTGCGACACAAAGATAAGACCTACAGATATCATATGATGGTCTGGCAACGCACACGACTGCGCTCTGCTAGTAAAAACCCGTGCCAGCAGGCGCGATGAAAAATCCCGACGGACGCGTTGGGTACATCAAATAAATTCTCTAGAATTCCACTCCTGTAAGTCCTCCGCGGCCTGAGTCGAATTACGCCAGCATATGTTCCAGGTTCGAGTTGAGGGACTCGATCCTGAAGAAGATCGTGTTGTTTCGTCCTAAGACAGTTAACTGACCCTGATCCGTCGGGTGAGTCAGGCACACGCATCAACAATCCTTACACATAAAAGTATTGAAATACATAGTCGCACCCGAAGGATTGAAGAGTCCTCAGCCGAATCTATGATTCGACTGATCACTCGGGGGCTACTGACATGGTTATACCCCGCGGGTACATGATCTCAGCATACCTGGTCCAGCCCAAGGAAGGCCCACGGCAAATATACGCTGGCCCATGAAGACTTTCGGGTGGCCAAGGCCCATGACGCCTTCGGATCCTTGGAGAGCAAGACTAGAGTAGATAGGAAATTCAAAGGGGTAAAACCCTAGAACCTGTAACCGACTAGGTCTATGCCCGGGACCTGCCTAAGTCTATATAAAGGCCAGGAGGGAACGACCTAGATCTCTCTCTCATACTCTCGCATACACACCTCCACGCCAGATTGCATCTGCGCACCCCTGTAATCACCGGTTCTGCCATAATCAAGAGCAGACAAGCAGGAGTAGGGTTTTCCCTCTGGGGGCCTGAACCTGGGTAAACCTCGTGTCCCGTCTTGCTTGTTTGCTAACCGTTCCGCGATCTCAAGCATCCCCATCTTCTCCAAAACCCAAGTCCATAATAATGGGCATTGACGAGATTAAACCTCGTCACTTCCAAACCTTTAGTTCCAAGTACTATTAGATTAGCATAAAAATCTATGCCATGGATTCGGATAGGTACGGCTTTGCAAAATTTTCTAGCCTTGGTGGTTGAACCAGGTATTTGAACTATCATAACATGCTTCAATTTGGTGGGTTGAATCTTACTAGTGCATGCAAATTCTTCTGTAACAAACGAGTGCGATGCTCCAGAATCAAACAACACTCTTGCAAGTACCGAGTTAACAAAAAACATACCCAGCACAACATCTGGCGCTTCTTGGGCTTCTTTAGCATTCATGAGAAACTGACGGCCGTTGCGGTTGAGCGAATTCCCTAGGGCAAATCTTCTTCCAGGCTAAACATGACGCTGCTGCTGAGCTAGGGCATTCACATTGGGGGCTGCTGCAATCTTCTTGGGGCACTCGTTGGAGTAGTGTCCCTTGGTTCCACATTCATAACAAGTCACCTGAGACTTGTCCTTTCCTGCAATAGGCACAACATTGCTTCCAGTTCTTGGGGCAGTATTGGTGTTGGTGGCGACATTGTTGTTGTTGAAATTGGGCGGTGCATGGTTGAAATTGTTGGAGTTGCTGGGGTTGTTGTTGTGGTTTCCTCCGGGCCTTGGGTTTCCTCCTCCACGGTTGGGATAGGTTGGACGATTCATCAGGGGTCTATTGGTTCTTGGGGAAAATCCTGGAGACGGGTTGGGGCGATACTTCAGAGTATGGTGGGTTCCTGGTTGATGCATCATTCTACGCTTGCGGTTCTCATTGGCTTGGTTGATCTTGCCTTCCATGTGAATGGCAGAATCCACTAGAGCTTCAATGTCAGCAAACGAAATATTGACTAAGATTGTCTACATATCAACATGCAGACCATTCAAGAATCTCTCCTTATTCTTGGCTTTAGTGTCAATCTCATCCGGTGCATACCTAGCTAGTGACAAAAATTTGTCACGGTACTCAACTACTGTCATCCTCCCTTGCTTAAGTTCTCTGAATTCATATCTCATCCTCTTGATCAAACCCGGTGGAACATGGGTTCTGCTAAACTTGAGTTTGAATTCATCCCAAGTCATCATCTGTCCTCCATTCATGGCGCGAACGCTGTTCCACCAAGCTCTTGCATCGCCGGCCAGATAGTGGGTGGCAAACAATACCTTCTCGTTGGCTTCCACTCCTGCAACTTCTAAGTTATTCTCCATGGTTTGCATCCAATCATCGGCATCTAGGGGCTCTTCAGACTTAGTGAAGATGGGTGGATTGGTGTTCTGAAAGTTCTTGAGCTTTGATCCATGGTTGTCCTGGTTTCCATGGCCTTGGTTGTTGTTGGCCAGCTGAGCTATGTGTTGAAGGGTGGCTAAGTTGGCTTGATGTTCGTCTCTTTCAGTTTCGCGGTCTGAAACCAACATTTGCAAGATTTGCAACATCGGGTCCGGGGATGAAGTGCTTCCTCCGCGAGGCATCTGAAGATTGAGATAGATCATGAGACAAGGGGGAAATTTCTAAGGTTTAGGGGTTTGTTTTTGAAAAGTTTTTGAAGTTTGACTCAGATTTTTATAGCAACTTGCTTTTCTTTCATTCATAGCACACAGTACAAACACACACCACAACAAGGAAAACAGATGGTTTTAAGAACCATTCTGTGAAACTACGATACAGTGGGACCGGATACAACTCACTAACGCTAGTGCTCAAGTGGTACTACTCCTCGAAATCGGTGTCTTCATCGTCCGCATCATCATCATCAATGAAGGCGAAGTCATCCTCATCGGTGAAGAAGTCCATGGCTTGATCCTACAGAAAGTCATCATCGTCACTGAGGTAAGAGCAGGGGTCTCCACGGATATCCTCCCCTACATTCTCCCTTTCCTCAAGCTGCATGTCCCTCTCGTGGACGGTATCCTCCAACTCCGTGATCCTATGACAAAGGCGGGCAATGATGCGCCCCTTCTTGTCAAGCTGACGGGGACAAGACCTGCGATCCTTCACCAGCATGGAGATGGTCTAGTCCTTCTTGACGGCGAGGGCATAGTTGTGGTTGGCGTAGGAGCGGACATTGTCTAACTTCTTTTGTCGGTCATACATCATGAAGCTGAGGTGGTCCACTTGATGCTTCAGATCTGGGTGACGTGGTACCTCCAGTGGCTGTCCCATCACATCACGCCTTGGATAGAACTCAAAGTGGGCGCCCTTGATCTGATTGTGTCGGGGGTGTACCCCCGGGTACCCCAGAGTTGATGGAAAGAATAGTGGAGATCTATATAAAAGAATATGAGGATATAAAGAGTGAATACAATAAGAAATAAGACACAAAATGATCAACCTTGAAAGAAAAGTCAAAAAGGTTCTCTGGGCCGAATTAGACTAAATTCGGCCCCAGATTATATTCCAGCAGACCAAATTCGGCCTGCCAAAGCCAGATTACCTCTACTAACCCGGACAGGCCATCAGATCTCGGCCAGATGGGCCGACATACACCAAACTCGGCCCGTGTACCTATCGCCGGCCTTCCTCTCTACCGACTCCCGCCGAATGACCAAACCCACGTTGAATCACCCAGTGCACTGCCCGCTCCCGCCAGTCCCGCGCACCTCGGCAAATCTGCCTCGTCGCCAGGAAACCCGCCACCAGCCGGCATGCAGCTTCACCCGGGTGGGCCGGCACCCACTCCACGTCCATCGGCCCACCACGGGCCTCCTCCAAGGAAGATCCACGAGAGGCTCCCTGCCCCGGATGGGCCGACAAAGGATATGTCGGCCCACCACGGGCTACAGCCATTGCAGGACGATGCTCTTTGGCTGGGCTCTCATCAGCTTGGGCCGAATGACGCTAAACCCGGCCAGGCCACGTCCCGACCTCGGCTGGGCTATAGTTCAACTCGATGGGCCCCTTCTCTCCTGCAGAATGACCCAGGCCGAGTCATGGGAGGTTGATTCGGCCTGTCCATCCCCCTAGGCCGAATCAGATCATCTCGGGAAGTCTCCTATCACCCTAGCAACTCAGGAAATCACCTTCAACCTCAACTAGAACACGCCATCGAGCCAGGAGGAGCTCCGCGAGTATCGTGTCAGTCTTGGGACGCCCATGGCTCAGACTGACACATGCAGTAAGGAATATGCCTAAGGCATCCAAGAATATGCTAAGGAATATGCCTTGGCATCTTTGGAGATGCCAATGCATATGCTAAGCATCTAAGAAGATGCCAGGAATATGCTACACGGATGCCAAGCGTGGGGAACAAGTCATGTCCCCTGGGCTCCCCTTTATAAGGAGCACCAGGGGGATCGTTCTAGAAGAGGCCCCGAAGGGCTCTTCCCCTCTCTGCTCAATAGGAGCCCTTCTTCTTCTTCCTCCTCCAATCTCACAGAGAGATCTAGATAGAGGTATAGGAGATACAGCTCAAGGAGCATGATTGTAGCCACAAGTATGGCAAGATTATAAGAGATTAGATGTATAGAATGAGGTGTTATCTCCACTTGAGAGTCTCAATCCTATATTCATTGTATTTCTCTATGTTCATACGAGTGCGGTCTTCACTGCATCATCCCTCCCCGGATTCCTCCACGTCCATCGGCCCCAACTTTAGCCTACCCATGGCATATGTCGTGATACCACCATGACATTTGGCGCCCACCGTGGGGCCTTTTAGTGGCGTTGGTTGGGTTTCCATCCGGACGGGAGCATCTTCATCAACTTCTTCCTCATAGGGCTCATTCAGCTCCACCAAGCGAACAGAGAACAAAGAGGTAAGCGTAGAGGCTCTCCAAGTCTGACTCATCAAAGCAGGTAAGACTTAGCAAGAAGGACTCAAGCACTACTCCAAGCTTACTGTAAGTACCAGGTAACTCAGCAGGGCAGGTATGACTTAGCAAGAATCACTCAAACACTTCTCCAAGTATACTGTAAGTGCCAGATAACTCAGCCACCTACACTCAATCCTTCACCCAGGGGAGAAAATAACTTAACCCGGGGACTAGTCAACTTATCCGTAGAGTCACCTTTGGATTAAGAGAACATTATGTTGATTCAGATCTATATTTGAGTCAGCTTATTTATAACTCGAATAGAAGTTGAGTCAGCTTATTTATGATTCCGATAGATTTTGAGTCAGTTAATTTATGCTTTGGATTGACCTGTAACTCAGCTCACCAACCAGCTTATTGATGATTCAGATAGAATTTGAGTCAGTTTATTTATGCTTTGGATTAACCTTTAACTCAGCTCACCAGCCAGCTTATTGATGATTCGGATAGAATTTGAGTTAGCTTATTTATGATTCGGATAAGATTTGAGTCAGCTTATTTATAATTCGGATAGAATTTGAGTCAGCTTATTTATGATTCAGACAGAATTTGAGTCAGTTTATTTATGCTTTGGATTATTCTTTAACTCAGCTCACTAGCCAGCTTATTGATGATTCGGATATAATTTGAGTCAGTTTATTCATGCTTCGGATCAACCTTTAACTCATCTTAGTAGCTTGCTTCTGATTCGAACTAACATTTGATTCAGCTTGCCAGGGTATATTATAATTCGGATTGGTCTTCGGAATCGGCGTTCTAAGCATATCTCTGATTCGGACTGAAGCTTGACTCAGCTCGCCAGATTGCCAGGTTATGTTATGACTCGGATTGATATTTCACTATCCAGCCAGGTTATCTCATATCTCAGATGTCTATTTGCCAGCTTATCATATCTCGAATCTATATCTCATACCAACATCTCGAATCAGATCCCTCAGCGATTAGCCCTATTCTCATATCCCAGAACTTAATCTCGGATCTATATCTCGGATCCATATCAAAGGCAAATTGACATCACCTCATCGGATCAAGTTATATCGTGGCAAACAGATGACTCGGTTTTGAGTCATATAACTCGGATTTGAGTCAGATGACTCAGATTTGAGATGTAAGTCAAAATTGAGTAAAGTAACTCGGATTTGAGTCATATACCTCGGATTTGAGTCAGATGACTCAGATTTGAGATGTAAGTCAAAATTGAGTAAAGTAACTCGGATTTGGAGAAAGATAACTCGAATTTGAGTCATATACCTCGGATTTGAGTCAGATGACTCAGATTTGAGATGTAAGTCAAAATTGAGTAAAGTAACTCAGATTTGGAATCAGATGACTCGGATTTGAGTCAGATGACTCAGATTTGAGATGTAAGTCAAAATTGAGTAAAGAAACTCGGATTTGGAAACAGATGACTCAGATTTGAGTCATATACCTCGGATTTGAGTCATATGACTCAGACTTAAAACATAAGTCAATTTCGTGTAAAGTAACTTGGATTTGGAGACAGATAACTCGGATTTGAGTCATATACCTCGAATTTGAGTCAGATGACTCAGATTTGAGATGTAAGTCAAAATTGAGTAAAGTAACTCAGATTTGGAATCAGATGACTCAGATTTGAGTCATATACCTCGGATTTGAGTCAGATGACTCAGATTTGAGATGTAAGTCAAAATTGAGTAAAGTAACTAGGATTTGGAGACAGATAACTCGGATTTGAGTCATATACCTCGGATTTGAGTCAGATGACTCAGATTTGAGATGTAAGTCAAAATTGAGTAAAGTAACTTGGATTTGGAATCAGATGACTCGGATTTGAGTCATATACCTCGGATTTGAGTCAGATGACTCAGATTTGAGATGTAAGTCAAAATTGAGTAAAGTAACTCGGATTTGGAGATAGATAACTCGGATTTGAGTCATATACCTCGGATTTGAGTTAGATGACTCAGATTTGAGATGTAAGTCAAAATTGAGTAAATTAACTCGAATTTGGAATCAGATGACTCGGATTTGAGTCATATACCTCGGATTTGAGTCAAATGACTCAGATTTGAGATGTAAGTCAAAATTGAGTAAAGTAACTCGGATTTGGAATCAGATGACTCGGATTTGAGTCATATACCTCGGATTGAGTCAGATGACTCATATTTGAGATGTAAGTCAAAATTGAGTAAAGAAACTCGGATTTGGAAACAGATGACTCGGATTTGAGTCAGATGACTCAGACTTAAAACATAAGTCAATTTCGTGTAAAGTAACTCGGATTTGGAGATAGATGACTCGGATTTGAGTCATATACCTCGGATTTGAGTCAGATGACTTAGATTTGAGACATAAGTCAACTTTGAGTAAAGTAACTCGGATTTGGAATAAGATAACTCCAATAAAAATTTACCCAAAGGGGTTATGACCAGTGCCCAAGAAGGCCAGAAGTCTAGAAACTTGCCCAAAGGGGTCATGACCAGTGCCCAAGAAGGCCAGAAGTCTAGAAACTTGCCCAAAGGGGATCATGACCAGTGCCCAAGAAGGCCAGAAGTCCAGAAACTTGCCCAAAGGGGTCATGACCAATGCCCAAGAAGGCCAGAAGTCCAAAAACTTGACCAAAGGGGTTATGACCAGTGCCAAAGAAGGCCAGAAGTCCAAAAACTTGCCCAAAGGGGTTATAACCAGTGCCCAAGAAGTCCAGAGGTCCAGAAACTTGCCCAAAGGGGTTATGACCAGTGCCCAAGAAGGCCAGAGGTCCAGAAACTTGCCCAAAGGGGTTATGACCAGTGCCCAAGAAGGCCGGAAGTCCGAAAAATTGCCCAAAGGGGTTAAGACCAGTGCCCAAGAAGGCCAGAAGTCCAAAATCTTGCCCAAGGGGATTATAACCAGTTCCCAAGAAGAACAGAAGTCAAAAACTTGCCCAAAAGGGTTATGAGCAGTGCCCAAGAAGGCTAGGAGTCAAAAAATACCCAAAAGGGTTATCAGACATAGAAGTATACGACCCAGGTACAATAAGTCGAAAAACAACTCTGGGAATATTTAAAATTAAAGCCTATGAGCGACTCTATGAGTCCCACATAGCCTCGGAGACTAATGTCGGGGGTGTACCCCCGGGTACCCTAGAGTTGATGGAAAGAATAGTGGAGATCTATATAAAAGAATATGAGGATATAAAGAGTGAATACAATAAGAAATAAGACACAAAATGAGCAACCTTAAAAGAAAAGGCAAAAAGGTTCTCTGGGCCGAATTAGACTAAATTCGGCCCCAGATTATATTCCAGCAGACCAAATTCGGCCTACCAAAGCCAGATTACCTCTACTAACCCGGACAGGCCATCAGATCTCGGCCAGATGGGCCGACATACACCAAACTCGGCCCGTGTATCTATCGCCGGCCTTCCTCTCTACCGACTCACCGACTCCCGCAGAATGACCAAACCCACGTTGAATCACCCAGTGCACCGCTCGCTCCCGCCAGTCCCGCGCACCTCGGCAAACCCGCCTCGTCGCCAGGAAACCCGCCACCAGCCGGCATGCAGCTTCACCCGGGTGGGCCGGCACCCACTCCACGTCCATCGTCCCACCGCGGGCCTCCTCCAAGGCAGATCCACGAGAGGCTCCCTGCCCCGGATGGGCCGACGAGGGATATGTTGGCCCACCACGGGCTACAGCCATTGCAGGACGATGCTCTTTGGCTGGGCTCTCATCAGCTTGGGCTGAATGACGCTAAACCCGGCCAGGCCACGTCACGACCTCGGTTGGGCTATAGTTCAACTCGATGGGCCCCTTCTCTCCTGCAGAACGACCCATGCCGAGTCATGGGAGGTTGATTCGGCCCGTCCATCCCCCTAGGCCGAATGAGATCATCTCGGGAAGTCTCCTATCACCCTAGCAACTCAGGAAATCACCTTCAACCTCAACTAGAACACGCCATCGAGCCAGGAGGAGCTCCACGAGTATCGTGTCAGTATTGGGACGCCCATGGCTCAGACTGGCACATGCAGTAAGGAATATGCCTAAGGCATCCAAGAATATGCTAAGGAATATGCCTTGGCATCTTTGGAGATGCCAAGGCATATGCTAAGCATCTAATAAGATGCCAGGAATATGCTACACGGATGCCAAGCGTGGGGAACAAGGCATGTCCCCTGGGCTCCCCTTTATAAGGAGCACCAGGGGGGTCGTTCTAGCAGAGGCCCCGAAGGGCTCTTCCCCTCTCTGCTCAATAGGAGCCCTTCTTCTTCTTCCTCATCCAATCTCACAGAGAGATCTAGATAGAGGTATAGGAGATACAGCTCAAGGAGCATGATTGTAGCCACAAGTATGGCAAGATTATAAGAGATTAGATGTATAGAATGAGGTGTTATCTCCACTTGAGAGTCTCAATCCTATATTCATTGTATTTCTCTGTGTTCATACGAGTGCGGTCTTCACTGCATCATCCCTCCCCGGATTCCTCCACGTCCATCGGCCCCAACTTTAGCCTACCCATGGCATATGCCATGATACCACCACGACAGATTGATACTCTGCCCACACAGACGGGCAAGCGCTTCCTACATGGCCCTGGCAAGTCCATCTAGCCAGTTGTTCTTACTTAAGGTGAACTGAATTCCCTCTGAGGTGGGGGCTTCAATCTTCCCTCGGAGACTTGCAACAATCAGCCATTGCAATTCTCCTCCTTCCTGATCATTGAGCTGAGCTCCGAAGAACTCGGGGTGAGGGCGCTCCAGAAGTTCTGAAAGCTGGTCCAAGTCACGCTCAAAGATGAGATCTCCTCCATTCCCCAACTGATAGAACTTGCTATACTTCACGTCCATCTATAAGAAGGTACGATGAGTAAGTTAGTAGAGTGATCAAGTGTGTCAAATTTTATGTAGGTTTGCAAGAATTTTTGAGGAACATGAATTTTCATGAAAGAATCTAAGTGATAAGAATGAGAATAGGTTTTCATAAATACTCACTTCCTTTGTTTTTGAAACTAAGTTTTTGATTCAATCGTCCATTCTAACTAGGGTCTCCTATGGTCAGGATGGCTCTGATACCAACTTGACAACACCCGGATTTTTAATCCCAGATGCCTGTTATGCCATACATCACAATCCCAGGATTTCCATTTTTGCGAGACATAACAGATTGGATATCACAGTACATCATCCATTACAAACCATACATAAGTTCTTACAACAAAATAAAGGATCTCATGATCCAGTCTTAATACAATCAAGCAGCAGAATAACATGATAGTAAATGGTAGCATGGGCGAGACTCCATCTTCATGGTCACAGGCAATGCTGACGATGGGAGATGATCCTAGTGCGGTCCATCCTCCTGATAGTCCTCTTCATAGTCTGGCCATGGGAATAGTCAGGGACAAAGCCATGAGTACTCTTTAAGTACTCGCAAACTAAGACTAACAAGTGAAGTGGTTTTGAGTAGGAAATACTAGGCTCTAGGTTGTTTTGCAAAAATCCAGATTTGCCTTAACTAAGTTCAGAAGCAAAGAAAGCTAGTTGAAAGTTTTATAACACCTAAGAGGGAACTTGATTTTTCATGTTCACAACCCTGTTGTGATCAAGTCAAAGTCATGATTCATTTCTCAAGTTATTTTGAAAACATCTGATGACGGAACAGTACGGCCACTCCAACTGTCCATAACTGCGGACGCGGCTATTCGAATAGTTTGAAACTCTGCAGAGGTGGTACACTTTCACCACAATATTCGATACATCTGTCAGGAACAATCCTGAATTCATCATACTCAGTATGCGGATAATCAATCCTAACCTTTCAATTACACGCCCTAGTATAGGCACCTCTCCTATGAGTTTGGCCTCCCAACCATGACCAACTGTCATCTTGGGAACTGCACAGGTGGACAATCTTCACAAGGTAGCCTCAGCTTAAAGCTTGGCCGCAAGGGAACCCATACTAAGGTATATAAACTTCCAGTCAAGCCCTACCCAAATTTTGGGTATTGTGGTTGTACGGTAAAATTGGAATGGTATCGCATTCAGACAACCATCAGTTTTATAAAGGGCTAAGGCTCATGCCTCAACATTTTCATCATCAAAATCATCTAGTGTTCAAAAACACATGCCAAAACATTTTATTAGAATTACTCATCATTCTAAGGTTTTCATAATCATTTTCACCAAGTATTCCCATCTAAAGTGATCAAGTTTTATGCTTAACACTAGCATCTACAAGTGGAGGTAAAACTAATGAGGGGTGGTAGTCAAGGGTGACTTATCTAAGTTCAATCTCATGCTTCAGGATGACATCAAGATTTATCTAACTTAGGCCAAATTTTATGCTCTTTAAGCTACGTTTAATGTCTTTCCAAAATCTACAAATCACTAAGTAAACACAAATAAAATCTTTGATAAAGAAATAAAATAATTAAGCTTGCAAGTAAAACTGGGATTTGGTATTCTCAAGTGGTATAATCAGGACATGCCTAATGCATTGCATAGATTATCTTGTAGGTTTAAGCTTGCAAGTAAAACTTGCATCGTTTAGCTTAGCTTGCTAAGTTCACTTGTATAGTGAGGCTTGCCTTGTGCAGTGAAGTGGTTGAAGTTCTCCTCTGCTTCTTCCTCGTAGTAGTCTCCTTCCTCTTCGTATCCTTGGTCGGTACTAGCATCTACAAATAAATACAAAGTACACAATCACCAAACAATACTTACTAAGTCTATCTAGCACACAAAGTTTCACACTAGATGATTTAACATCATCACTATTATCAAAAATATTTAAGGCAATAGTTTTGTTTATTTTATTTTAGAAAAGTAATTTCTACTCATTGAAAAACTACTTAAGATTTAATATTCTCCTACTAAAACATGAGATCATGTTGACACATATCATCACCACATATTTCAGTACTTGGGAATGTGATTTAAAGTGGTGTCATAATTTAATAAGGTTTAACCTTTTTATTTTAATTAATTAAAGTGACTAGAAATGCCTATGGGACATTCTTTTATTACTTCTTCATTATTACTGCAAGTAAACCTAGATATTTTTATATATTCAGAAAGGTATTATCAAATGTGATTTTTGAGAGTTGAAATCAACTCAATAGCTTTTATGGTTGAATTTTGAAAAATGTTTAAATGCAGAAAAGTCTCTGCCTTGTTATTTTTACTATAGGTGATCTACAATTTCAAATGATTTAAATCTAACGGGCATGGATTAAGAATTTCAGTACCTTTCTAGAAAAATTGGTTTCATGCTATTTGTTTCAGTGAAACTCTCTGGATTGAATTTTGAATTAACACGCAGTACTAGTGTTTGGAACTAAATTGAAAAACCTAAGTTTGAATTACTAGGTCACGCGGGAGTGCTAACTGGGCCGGCCCACTGCGCACAGCACGCGCGCAGGCAGTTTAAGTGGTTGTCCCCACTCGTCAGTGAGACAGAGAGTGGCGAAGGGGTACGGGGCGATTAGGGACGTATGATTAGAAGTGTGATCGACGGCCGTGGTTCATTGTCCACGTCTGAATAGAACGCGGCGAGGTCGAACCCTAGCGCGTCTAGTGGGGGTCAGTGGGGGCTCACCGGGGCTCCGGCGATTGTCGGCGATGGGGGCGAATGACGAAGTCGACGACGGCGATCCTCCTAGTACCTGTGGCTCCTCCTGGGGCGGCTCCAATCAACGACGCCCTTGTCCTCCAGCAGCGGCAAGCTCCGGTAAAATTCCGGTGACCTGGTGCTCGCCTTGCTCCAGGGATGAGTGGGTACGATCAGTGAGAGGTGGGGATTGAGATGGTGTGGAGAATTCATGCTAGGAAGGCCTCCTTTTATAGGCGAGCGAGGGAACCGAAGGGTGCGGGTGGAGCTCGTCGTGGTCGTCTGCATAGCGAGCTAACGATATGGCTGGGGGTAGGGGACAGTGCGCTACCTGCTGGCGAAGCTTAACATCATAGTGGCGAGGCATGGGGCGGTGCGAATTGGTTGGAACACTTCGACGCTTTGGGCGGCTCCGACGGGAATTTTAATGGCGCATAGGCGCTCTTGGTCGCACGACTGCGGACTTGCATGTCTGGGCGGTTCCTGGGGCGGTGGCGATCACGTATGCGAGCGGCAAAGGTGGGGCGTGGTATGTTCGAGCGTGTCGAGTGTGGCGCGCTCTCCACATGGTCGCAGAGAGACTGGGCGTGCTCTTTCCATGTGGTCCAGTGGCTGGCAGGGCTTGGGCGCTGGACAGGGGGTGGCGGTGGATGGTAGAGTGCCTGCTAGAAAAGGTTGGCGAGGCTAGTGAGGCTCCTAGCTTGCTGTCAACATTGGGGTGGCAAATTGGGCTCAGGCATGGTCACCATTGATGGCATGGTCAAGTTTACAGTGAGCTAAGGCTGGTTAAATTAGTTAGATGATCTACCGAGAGTGTTTTGTGAGCTAGAGAGGAAACAAGTTAGGCACAAACACCGCTCACTATAGTGTTTGATGTTTTATTTGATTTGTGCTCAGAAGATGTTTGATGAAATGGCCGCAAGAGATTTGAATTTTTGGATGAAACTTGGTGGGTTTTGCTAGTCACATACTAGGTAGTCTATGGTTGTTGCTTGGATTTACCAAGGTGCACTGGTTTGGTTGAGTTTTGAGAAATGGTGATCTTCACATATGATATAGATTCAATTTCGAATTGTCATTTGAATCAATTTGCCAAATGTTTCTGTTGTTGCAAGGTAGGCTTGGGTTCACTTTTAGTTGGTCTAGCAAGGGGTGAAAATAAAAGGAATTGTTTCTATTTGAAATCTTGGACTAGAAACACTCAAAGTGGCCTAGTGAGCAAGATTGACAAAAATGACCATTTGCTTGTTTTTTTTTTGAATTTCTCTTGGTTTGTTTCTGCTTGGAATTGATTTAGATGATGTTGTTTTCATCTTTAAACCATTTCTTGTCATTCATAACAATCACACAAGTCCATTCATGCACTCATACAATCATCACATACACACATGCATTCATAATGATTTTAATTAATAAAAGTTTTTGTTAACCCTAATTTTGGGTGATTGGAATTGATAACCTTTATTAATATTTTTGAGATGTTACAGAATAACAGACTCAAAGAATAAAGGCTTATGCCACAAGCTCTTTGCATAATGAATTCTAGAACTCAAATCCAATTCGTGTCCCAGGCAATGCCCCATACCTCCCAACATGCCCGACTAAAGCAGCAAGTGAAGAAAAGATGCTCACTGGTTTCCCTGTGTTGCTGACATACCATGCAGCTAACATCTGCAATTGAGCACTATCGTCTTTGAAGCATATACCTAGTATTTAGTTTATCCAAAACCCATAACCAAGCAAGGACCTTATGTTTCATCATGCATTTGGTCTTCAAAATGTTCGGAAGAGCATCCAATGGGAGAAAGAGACCGAAAGAAGTACTTATAAAACTGCTGAGAACTAAACTCCTTCGAACCCCATGCATAAGTCCATTCATCCGGTAATGCAGGATCTCTACTCAATCCATTAATATATCCATCAAGAATATCCAGTTCATCGGAAGCTGCATCCGAGGCATAGAGTAGTGCCCAACCAGATCCTTATTATCAATGTAATCTGCAAGTGAAACGTCTTCCAATACTTGTTCTGTAAGACATAATTGCCAACCCATAAATTCTTCCAAAGAAAAAACAACCTGGAAAGAGTGTTCTGTTAGACATAATTGCCAACCCATAAATTCTTCCATAAGAGCACTGAATCCCCTGCATTAACTGTGCATTTAGAAATACCTCTGTATATATCATATATATCAGAGAATTTACAAACATCTCTCCACCAAAATGACTCACATGGGGCAATTGCATGTGGAACTGAGTCCATATAATACTTGTTTCCTCCTTGTTAAATAACCTCCATCAAGACAGACTACTACATGCTTATATATTCTTCACTTCATAGGAATTATAAGCTTGTTCAACCGATTCTATCAGTTCTCTGATAATGTTAGGTGCACTCTCAAATGCTAGAGACTGTATTGAGCCGAAGAAGCAAATATCTAGTACGTTCATATTAGGTGAATTTGGAGGTTGGTGAGTCAACTTGATATTCATTCATGTAGCTTTGACGGTGGCTATAAAAGTGGAATCATCCCACAGAACATGCGATCTAGCATTGTATTGTTGTATGAAGATTGTTCCTCATGCCCATCGTCAAGCCACAATTCTATGATAGCTGGAACTACTTTTTCACAAATAAATTCCCTCATGACACCTCTAATGACAATTATTGTCTTTAGTTTCATAGTGCCTTTGTTCCTATACTTGGAGTTATATTTAGCTGCACTTTCTTTGAAAAATGCACGTATTCCTACCTTTCCATCGAAGATTACATTTATTTGCTCATCATGTCTCGGTTTTGCAACCATGGTTAAGAACATGACCTTATCGATACCGTTCTTGTTATGCACAGTGCGCATGGGATCTTGTTCTTTTGGAAGGAGGTAATACGTTATGTTTCTCTTAGTCATAGCAAACCATTTTTCATCAAAATAATTTATGTCTCTCCATATTTTTTAACGAAGACATTACTTTTGTTGTTGTTGTTGTTGGTGGTGGTGGTGGTGGTTGATCAACCATTGAAATGAAGAACTTGAGCTGTTTTCTCTTGTTTTCTATAGACTGAAATGGCTTGAGACTATTTGTGGCACCTTAGGTAGCCCCATGTTAACCTTCTTTGTAGTGTACTATAAGAAACATCAAGTGGTCTTGGAAGTGCCCTCAGTATACACCTTTTGTTGAGGGAAACCTGAGGCACCCTTTCAAAGAGATGAAGCGCTTTCCTCTTTCGACCACATTTACCCTTCCTTTTATTTGAAAAATCATCTTCTTTTCCCTTTTTATCTTTTCCTATATTATTCTAGATCTTTTCGACGGTTCTAAGACTTGTTTTCAAAAGTTAAGCAACAAGTCTTTATCCGCCTTCTCGATTGGTCTATCTTTCCCGAGTGCTTTCAATGTAATATATGCTGTGAATTTATGTCTCTCTAACATATCTTTAGGGTGCCTCTGGGAATCATGTTCTTCTTCGAGTATATGGTGTCGTTGTGTAACATGTTCTTCTATGGGTATATGGTCTGCCTACACAACATGCTCTTCTCCTTCTAATCTGACATTGAGATCCAGATCCATCCCTCTATCCTCCTCCTCTTCTAGTCTCACACTGACATCTAGGTCAATCCCTCTATCCTCCTCATCCTCCTCTAGTGTGACGTTAAGATCCAAGTCCATCCCTCTATCATCTTCCTCCTCTAGTATGACTCAAGGATCTTCCCTCCTCATTAACATGCATCAATGAGTAACATTTTTAGAAGATATATCTAGAGCAACATTTTTTGCCAAGTATGAACTCTCACTAATGATATTTGATGTATGTGTTCTTTTATATTGGTTGATGCATCAACATGCTTTCTTCTGCCATGTTCATGGCCTAAAGGTTAGGTTTGTACATGATACAAGATACATCACTTCAGTAAATAGTATCCTCAAATGTTAAAGATACATTACGTATTTCTAAATTTCCAAAGCCAGCTGTTATGAATTTTTTTAGGTATGGTGAGAATATTTTAGAAGCTAAGAGGAATCATAATTGGACACAAAGTAAATATGCCATATAAAGACAACTGTTTCCATGACTCAAGACATAAAGTAAAAAAGCCTATCAATTCCCAAATCGCTACTATCTATATTTCCTTGCTTACTTCTATATTACTTGCTTACTCTATATTAGTCATGCCAAACTGCTATTGTCTATATTACCCATGCCATATAAAGGTCGTTCAGTTCCCAAATTATGAAATGACTCCAAAATAGAATGCCTTCTTCAGAACTTTAGCCAACTTTTTGTCCGCGATCTGTAAATGGATGAGATACATGCATGGCTGAGATCTATAAATGTATGTGCCAGTACTGTGCTGTACACAACCAAGTGTAGAGATAATTCAGACTTTAGAAGACACACGATGGTTCATTTGATTGATCATGCATTTCCTAGTGCATAGGGGGTCATTTAATGGGCCATCGATCAATTATTGCAAATTTGATTGCCGGGGTATGAAATAATCAAGTTTCAGCACTATTTTGAATTCCAATACTAACCAACTATGTTTTAGTGATTACATGTTCTATCTTAGTTTACTGATTACATGTTCATTTATATCTTTGTTCTATACAGATACTATCCACCTATGCAAAATGAATCAACAAATGAATTTAACCCTGATTGCAAGGTTACTTATGGACTGCTGCAGCAGCATCTTAATTTGCTTTTCGGTCCCTTTATTTTTTGCCCAGGATCGGTCAGCGTACTGATCCGGTCCTGCAGCATGGAGACAAAAGACCTTTGCATCTCGTCAGCTTTGGCCGTCAGAGTAGAAGGCGCGACCTGCCCCTGCATTCCAATACTACTGCATGATTGATCGAATCATGCTGCTATTTTACAGCATTACGGGCTCACAGATTCAAATCTAGTGAGCGCGACATGTTTTATCTACTGCGGTATGCTTACTACAGTAGACAGTAGTAGTCCCTAATTTACAAAACTTCTTCCTTCTGTTGGCGGTTTGAGATCTGCAGATTTATCATAACAAATTGTACGCAAAAGCTGAACTATATAAACAGAGTAAATTGCTAAAACACACCACAATTGGGAAAAAAAAGGTTTGTAGACCCTTCACAAAAAACCGCCGAAAAACATGCATTTTCGTGGGTGCTTGATGACTTTATCCCAATTGTGGTGTTTTTTTGCAATTCCATTGCACACGATCCAGAGCTAAGCTAGGCTGCAAGGTCGTATTGCCCAAATTCACCAAGTACTAGCTTGGAATTGTTTCTACGCGTACAGAGGCAAGCTCCTTGACCGTTACACCACCATGCCGATTAACTATAGTGGAGAGCACCCAGAGCAATGTATCATAGTCACAAATGCGCTCACAAGTTAGTAGTCGCATGCCTCAAGTCTCGCTGCAGTATTGCGTTGAGAATATCATCTAGTCCAGACGATTATTATTAGATAACAAACCGACGACATTGCTTCGACAGTCTAAAACTAAAACCATAATAAGTTGATCCACTTGATATTTCTTGTCGTGATTGTATTTTAAATTTAAACTAAAACCATAACAAACATAATAAGTTGATCACTCTTGTGCTGACTGCTGAGTGAAGGGTGGATGACAGAACGATCTCAGCGAACCCAGAGGTGAAACAGCGTGAGAGTCATCCACCCAGTCAGAAATACTCGCTGATACACCTCTCCGTGGGAGTCGCCGGCCCAATCTACGGAAATGCTAGTAGTACCAGCCACCAAATTCCGCGAGGATCAAATCAAATGCTTACAAATTTGTGAACAAACAGGAAGGGCATTATGAGACGGCCAAAACCCAACTGATCTGCAACATGCAGAACTCTAACCTAGCCAGGTGCTACATGGTACAGTCCAAATTCAAAACAGACTCGAGTGGCCACACTTCCGATCAAATATTTTGTTCAACTGAAGGAACTTTCTGATTTCTGAGAGCGTGGATACTTTCAGATGAAGTGAAGAAATGCTTAGCATTATGAGAAGACTACTATCAATGGGCTGTTCGTTAAACTGTGAAAGCCCATGTAGAACAAATTCATCTGAGATAAAGTACTAGTTTAAGTAGCAGTTTCAAACATTACTGTGACATTTCACTAGTTTTAACTGCACGGAGGATGCATGGTTGAAAGTTGTCCATCACTGTTTATTTATGAGCTGTTTTCAAATGATCAAGCGGACGCCGCTGGTTTTGTATTCATAAACAGAAGCAAAGTATATATGGCATGATGCATATCATCCTTAAGAGTGCCACACAGAAAAAAAAATGAGGCAAGGAAAAATATTAGAGAGACTGGGTGGAGAAAGGTTAGACAAAAAAATCAAGTATCTACTAAAGCAAGTCTCAAATTTAAACAGGTCATCTGAATTCCTAGGGCAGTGGTTTGCAATTTGAATACTATTGCTTATCTAACTGTTTGCAGAAGACATGTTAAACAAAGAATCAAGCTATGTGTCACAGATATTTTAGTTGAACAATACTTGTACTAGCCAAATTCAATATGCTGGAATGTGGCTTCATATAAAAGTTCTAGATATTGACCTGACCATCACACAAATCGCCAAAATAGCAAATTACCACGCCACGGCAGAACAATACAAAATTCAATATCAGATAAATATTTGACCGTACGCCTCTCGCCAAATATCACCATGTCCAAATGATGTTTGGATAACATAGCATCAACAAATTGGATAAATAGTCTACACACCACACATCACACACTGCTCATCAGAGCATCTAGGCTTGCAGATTGAAGAGGAGATGGCAGCACGTAAGTAGTGACCAGAAATAATAGGATGCATGTGAGTTTGCTTCAAACAAACATGCGCCTATGCGTTACAAGTCACCGCCCTGAGTCATAGGAATGGCAGAATTATCAGCTACTGAGTTTGCAGCGAATAAGACCAATAGAAGTATAGAACTTCATGGGCAAACAAGAAGAGAGACTAGTCAAAAATTAAACTGATCACGCGTATGTTGTGTGCAGCTGAAAACCGGGCAAATACTCAACCTCCAACTGGAAGAATTTTTTGAAAGAGCTTTATGAAAGATTGCAACAATTCAGACATGTTCAGACCTACCAAGTATTATGACCAGAAAACTGAATTAGATCAGCTATCTGCTAAACTGAAAGTCTACGAAATAAAGTTAACAAAAAAGAGTCCATCAATTGGCTTGCACAGTGAAGATTGCATGATAATTAACCAGTAATGAAGATGCACGACACAAGTTTAATCATAGGCATGTTTGGCATCAGTAATGTTCTTTTTGCTATGTGCTTAAAAGGAAACATATAATTGATATCTGCTTTTCCTAGTTTGTCCCGCATCAAACTATCAAAGTCTATACTACCCCTGGCCCTGGGAAGGTCATTAACATCTATTACCTCCTAAGAGGCAATAGTTATATTCAGCTGTTAGATCATGAAAATTTAACGGTCGATATTAGTTTAGAGTACCTTAAAATGTCTGTCATTATAATTACGGAAGGTTCAAAACATGAAATACAATTGACATATCAAAACAGGGTCATGAACATGTGTAGAGTGGCTGGAGACTATAAACCATGTAGTAGAATCAATAGAGGAAGTACAGGTATGTGATCAGATCTTTCTACAACTAGCATAAAAAAAATCTCTAATCATCTCAACTAACAGGAATTGAGAAATACAGTGTTTACTAGAACGTCCAAAGAAGACATGTATAATTGATTTGCATTCCTTAAATACCACTTTCAGCACTATCACTTCAGTACACTATCTTGCAAAAAGAAATGCCAGTAAATTTACAAGTTGGGAACTACTTGTGCTTCCAATGCTACTGGCCTGCTCCGAAGACAATGCTCTTATCCACGGTATTATTCACAAGCAACAAACTAATCTAGGCAACAACATGGTGGAAAAAAGTGATCTGAGTAAGCAACATCACTCAAGAAAAATGACATTGTAAAGAGGGGGAGGATGGTTGCCAATCACCTGAAAGTCAGTATGCAGAGAGAAACGATGGCGGCCAGGCGATGAAGTAGGCAAAGACAGGGTGCCCATACTCCTTGACACCCTTCATCGGAAGGCGCTCCAGCTTGCTGGTCTTGAGATCGAAGGAGTAGCGCCCGTATCCCAAACATCTGGATGAACAGCCTCCATTTCTGCCCCGCGTCGATGATGTCGGTGACATAGATGCTCTTCACCCTGCTGATCATGTCCCTGGGCAGGCCCGGCACCGTGTCGTACACCTTGTGAAGATTCATCTCCCTGTCCAGAACCCACCCGTTGTCGCTGCACCTTGTCTCCCCGCGCACCCAGAGCTGCATCACCTGGACCTCCACTGTCACGATGCACAGCCGCCCGTCATCCGGCGTCTCCCCGATGCGGTACTTGAACTTGAAGCAGTCATCCCCCATCACGGCTGGCGCCAGCAGGTAGGAGAAGTGCAGCGTGGCAGGGTCCAGTACCAGCACGCGGCCGGAGCTGCAGATGTGCCAGTACATCTTCCCGTCAGCGTGTACGCAGCGGCTCTCGAACCACCAGGGATCGAAATCGACCGTGACCTCCTCGTCCCGCGGGAGCGCGCGCCAGCGGCACTCGCCGTTGTCGACGGACGCGACCCAGGCGCGCGGGTGCCCGCCGTCGATGGCGAAGCAGACGGCCTCGAAGCAGAGCTTGCTCGGGTGGGCGCGGGAGAGCAGCGCGGAGCCGACGTAGTACCTGGAGCTGCGCCAGCGGTGGTCGTCTGGCACCGTGTCGCGCGGTGGCGGCGGGAGGAGCACGCGGCGGCGGGTGGCCGGGTCGAGGACGAGGAGGCGGGGGAGGATCATTCTGGGGAGCGACGCGGTCGGTTGTAGGAGCAGGAGGCCTTGGTGGCAGTCGTAGAGCTTGTAGCGGGCGGCGTCCGGGGCAAAATCGAGGGAGAGGCGCGGCGAGGAGGCGTCGAGTGGAGCGAACACCGCGTCGTAGTGGGTTTGCTGGGTTTCCCTGATGGTCGGCGGGGGAGAGGCTTTGACGGGGTGGAAGAAGTAGCCGAGGAGGGGAGGGGCGCGGGGGAGGCAGCGGGCGGCGACGCGGCGCCAGCGGTGGCAGGCTAGGGCAGCGCGGAGGAGATCTACGAGGGAGAGACGGCGGAAGATGTTGGAGAGGACATCCACGGTGAGGAAGGCGATCGCTGCCTCCTCCGGCTCCACCGACGGCGGCGGCGGCGGCGGCGGAACTGAGGTGGGCATGCTCGATGAAGGTGGAGTTTTGGTTTGGGGCTTCGGCTTGCTTCCGCCTCTCTTCTTCCCAGTCTTCCGCGCCATTGACGGCGACGGGGCCGGTGGTGGTGGAGGAGGGTTCCAGAGAGGGAGCAGCCGAGCAGGTACTGACTACTGGCAAGCCTCGGCGCCTCGCCTCGCCTCGCCTCCACTGGGTTATGAAAAAAAAAGGATTAAACGGTAGGACGGTCTACGGGAGGAAAGGATAGGGGACCCCGCTCCACGGTGATTTCACCGAGCTGTAGATTTGAAAAATGTTCTACTAGTACTGTACATAAACTCTGCTAGAGAAAACTCTCGAATGAACTTAGACACCACACGGGCAGTGTGTGTGAACCTGTAAATTTTGGTGTTCAGGTTCACTTAGTTTTATTTAGACACTCATAATTTCTAGTTATTTTTTTCCTCCGTGCATCACACAACAGTTTTCATCCAAAAATGTCATTTTTACTTTTTCCAAAATGCTTTTTATCTTATTTTGTGATGAAACGAAAACAAATGTCGATGTTTTCTGAAAAGTTTTTATAAATCTTCTTTGGCTCGCGCTAATGTTTGTAGTCGTCGTTAGGTAGTCTATTAAACTATTTATAATTTTTATTACTTTTAAACTTCTTTATACTACCGTTGGTGATTATTACTAGATTGATGGAATTTCGCAAAAAAACCTCTTTTCGATAAAAAGAAATACCATGCATAATTTTGCCTACAAACCTGTCTTAACAATACTGCCCCACTTCGTGTATGTAGTTATGCCCGGTCGGCTGATGTTATCCTGCTATTTGAGCTAATTTTCAGTTGCAACCTGGTTTTAAATTATAAAATTTGTGCTAATTCTTACTAGTTGCAATTTATTAAGTTCTTGGTTACAACCTAGTTCTAAGTCATGTGTAACTCTTATATTGCACGAATCACGACGTAATCCAATGATGAAAGAGGCGATAGAGATATAAAGAGTTCTCGGACACATCAGAACTAGCAAATCTGATATTTGTTCTACTCTTTTTTTACTAATAAGCAACATCAAAGTAGCAAAGTACCTACAACATAGATATTTTTTTAATGATTATCTCCAATTCTAACTACTCTTTTCACCATAGCTAAGAGCATCTCGAGCCGCGATCCCCTAAACGGCGTCCCGAAGACCTATTGGACGCGCGAGAGGAAAAACTGTGTCTATCTGCGTACCCCAAAGACAATTTTCGTTCGGCTCTACCCAATAGCGTGTTTAGCACCCCAAGGCCATCCCTGCTCCAGACAACGTGGCGCATGGCGGCCAGCCCTATCATTGGCATAGGTGACATGCATATTTCTCACATTTCACTATTTTTTCCGTTTCTTCCTCTGGCCTCCACCATTTCCTTTCCTCCCCAGTGATACGTCATAAATGTATCTATAATTTTTATGTTCTATGTTTTTTAGTATCAACTTTGCTTTGCTTTGTATGCACTTTGAGGTATTTTTATACATTTTTTGAGACTAACCTATTAACAAGATGCCACAGTGTCAGTTGCCTGTTTTCTGTTGTTTTTTGTTTCAGAAAAGCTAGTAAGGAAATATTTTCGGAATTGGACGGGACAAAAGCCAAAGTCAATATTTCACCGAGGAGAACACGGAGTCTAGAGGAGAGACGGATGGGCGCCACAGGGCGGCCACACCCCCCAGGCACGGGCCCACCCTAGGCCGCGCCAGGGCAGGGTGTGGGCCCCCTGGCCGCCCTCCTGCCTTGCCCCTTCGCCTATAAAAGCCCCCAGATGCCAAAACCCTAAGTACCCGATCACATCTCCATGAAACAGTCTGTAGTCGCCGCCACCATCGTCCCTAGATCGGGGGGATCTAAAGCTCTTCCCGGCACCCTGCCGGAGGGGAGAAATCATCCCAGAGGCCTTCTTCATCACCATGCCAGCCTCCGGTATGATGCGTGAGTAGTTCATTCTTGGACTATGGGTCCATACAGTAGCTAGATGGTTGTTTCTCCTCCTTTGTGCTATCATGTTTAGATCTTGTGAGCTTCGTGCATGATCAAGATCATCTATTTGTAATCATACATGTTGTATTTGCAGGGATCCGATGAATATTGAGATTGCTATGTTAGATTGATTATTGATTCTATCATGTCTTATTGATTATTGATTCTATCATGTCTGTGTTGTTTGAGATCTTGTATGCTCTTCGTTTCTAGTAGCTATCTTGGCCAAGTAGATGCTAGTGACTCCAAGAGGGAGTATTTATGCTTGATAGTGGGTTCATGTCTCTATTAAATCTGTGGAAGTGACATGAATCTCTAAGGTTATAGATGTGTTGTTGCTACTAGGGAGAAAATAACAATCTTGTGTTCATGGAACAATTGTATTGTTTACTTTACACACATTGCTTAATGCAGTTATCCGTTGCTTGCAATTTAATACTAGAGGGGGTTCGGATGATAACCTGAAGGTGCATTACTAGTCATAGATGCAGTTGGATGGCGGTCTATGTATATTGTTGTAATGCCCAATCAAATCTCATAGGAATCATGAATGTCTAGTATTTGCATTGTTATGCCTTGCTCTGTCCTGTCAATTGTCCTGCTATAATTTGTTCACCCAGCATGTTATGTTATCTATCTTAAGGAGAACACCTCTAGTGAACTGTGGATCCCGGTCCAATCTTTATCATTGATACATCATCTACTGTTACTGTTTACTTTCTGCAAACCACTATTACCTTCCACACTATACGCTTAATCCTTTGTTTTCAGCAAACCAGTGAGATTGACAACCTCACTGTAAGTTGGGGCAAAGTCTTGAGTTTGTGTTGTGTAGGTTTCCAAGTTGCTAGCAACACCTTGGAGTTGTTTCCTTGCTCCTACTGGTTCAATAACCTTGGTTTCATAAATGAGGGAAAATTTTCCGCTGTGCTCATCATACCTTCCTCTTGGGGTCTCCCAACGAAGCTCTACAGTTGAGTCGCGTCAAGATGTTTTCTGGCGCCGTTGCCGGGTAGTTAAGGATAGCTTCACAAGGGGGGTCCTTCACAACCACTCTCTTTACTTTGTTTTTGTTTTGCTTAGTTTTTTTGTTTGGTTTTGTTTGCTTCTTTTTACCAAAAATTACAAAAAAAGTTAATTTCGTTTGGTTTGCCTTTTCTTATCAAAAACATAGAAAAAATTAGTTCTTCTTATAGTTTTCAACCTACTCCAACTCACCATGTTAATCCCTAAGTTCACCCTGAAAGACCTTTCAATAGGTAGTGGCTCTATAATTGGGAAAGAAAATATTGAAGAATTCTTTAATCATATTAGCAAACATGAGGATACTGAGGATAAATCCTTAGCAGAACTTGCTCCTAATTCTTTAATCCCTAAGTTCACATGTTGGAGGCTAGGTTTGTTAACCTTAACCCCATGATGCAAATAATGTTTTTTAAACTTAAAGAAATTGAGGATGTTGAGAAGAGAGATTTTATTTTGGAAACTTTGCTAAAGGAGTTCAATGATGTTGCTAAGGAAGCTAAAAAGCTCTTTAATCGTTTTAATATGCTAGGCTCATGTGTAGATGTTATGGGTACATTAGAAAAGTTGGATAAAACCAAACCCAATGGAGAGGAAATTAAAATACCCATACCTTTTAAACTGCTAGGAATGCATGAAGCCTTAGAAAAGAATTTTGATTGGATTGTTCCTGAAAATCCGTTTGATGAAAATAGTAAACCCAAGAGTATTGAGAGAGAATCCTCTACAACTCATTTGGATGAGATACCTTTCCTAGAAGAAATTTCGAGTATTGATTTTAATGCTTCTTCGTTTGAAAATACTTGATTCTTGCTTCTTATGCCTAACTTATAGGCGTTAAAGAAAAGTACTTCTTAGGAGATAATCCAATAGTTTTCTTGAGTCTTGGAAGTTATTACTTCTGTAATAACCTCTCCTTATCCTTTTTATTTGATTTTTGTGCCAAGATTAACCTCTAATGAGAGAGAACTAAGATTTGGGGAAGTTGCTGTCCCGAAACAGATTTATATGCTTCACTGTAAAAATTCGTGAAAAATCTTTGTACGTCGGATTGAGCTGTAATTGTTTGTCTGATGACCCAGATTGCTATATAACTTTTGTTAGTTCAACACTTTTTTATTTGAGCAACAGAAGGTTTTCAAAAAAATCGGTTTTTACCTGCTGGTCTGTTTTGACAGTTTTCTGCCATTATTTCCATTTGCTTCTTATCGATTTCTTTTTGAGTCCTTTTTGGGTGAATTGAGATTTTTATGGGAATTGCTTCAGTAGCTTGTGTTCTTAATGGAAGATTTTATATGTTGAAACTAAATCCAAAAGGTTTATTACTTTTGAATGCACTAATGTTGCTAATGAAGATTGTGTGAAGTTTTGTACGAAGAAAATTTTCAAGTGTAGGGGAAGAATGATGTAATGAGATGAAGAATGGACAAAATCTCAAGCTTGGGGATGCCACCCCGTGTCACCCCAAGAAATATTCAAGAGTTACAAGTGTCAAAGCTTGGGGATGCCCAAGGCATCCCCTTCTTCATCAATAAAAATCTCAGATCTCTTTCTAGACACTTCGTTTTTATTGTTTCATGCACAGTTGTGTTGTTCTTGGGGCGTCTTAGTTTTCATTTGCCTAATTTGCTTGAATAAACTAGTTGGACCCCCGTTTTCGCTGTGATGTTTCAAATAAGTTGATTGGTGTTGGAAAAGAGTAGAAAGTTTCATGCTTATAGTTGTACAAAAGAGAGCTTGCTTTGACTGTGGCTTAAACTTTATCATGTCATGCTAGATGTTGTTTTGACATTATGCTTAGTGATTATTCTTGTAGCATGACTTGTTCCAAACAATTGATATTACTTATTGTGCCTTGAAAGAATCATGTGTTGTTTAGCATACAAGAGCATAATATTATGGTATTCTCCTTTGATGCTTTGTTTGGGTTGACTTGGCACATGCTCACACCATGTTATGACTATGAACTAGTTGCCTTAGCCTCTATGATCATTTAGATTTTGACTTGTGATACTAATTTATGCTTTAGTTGATAATGTTTTGTCGCTCTGCATGATTATGACCATTATTGCTCTCTTAGTTGGTCGCTCCCAGTCTTTTGATAGCCTCCACTTGTATTGAGTAAGCTCTACTCATGCATCCAACTCCCAAGAAACCAAGTTATTCCAAAGTATCCACTATAAATTCCTATGCATGGTGTGTTACACCATTTTAAGTAAATTCTTGTTTTATCTATCTTCCAAATTAAAAAGTATTTTTTATGTGAAAATTAGTGATTAAAGCTCTCACAAACTTGTTGGAACACTTTATTTTTCTTGCCCCTAATAAAGTTGAACCATTGTGTCATCTATGTTGTATATGCTTGCACTTATAAGTTGGGAATTAGCAGAACCATGCTGTCATGGGGAACGATTTCAACATCTGTACATATTACCCAGTTGATATCATGCTCTTTTGTTTATGGATGTCGGCGGTGTGAAATAAAAGGGGAGCTTGTAAGTCCATGGAGTTATGTATATGTGTAAGAGAAATGCCTAGGCTGCTAGCCTAAGCCATGCCTAATCATGGTAGAAACTTGCAGCATCACCATAGTGAGCAATCTATGAAGCATTCTTCTTACAGAAAAAAGAGAGATAGAAAAAAGAGAAGAGAAAAAGAAAAAAAAAAGAGAAAAGAAGAGAAAAAAGCACCATTTTCCCATGGTAAATAATAAGATTGATAAGATGCTCATTGTCTGTTGCCTTGTCATTTTGATATGGGATAGCTCCCGTGTCATGGGGAAAGGGGTACCCCGTTGGTGGTTCTCTATGATACACATATACTTACTATGACAAGAGCTTACCGGTAACTAAAGTTGAGTAGCATGACGAACGACCCTCGTACTCAAGGGACATGAGAATGCCAACTTATACTTTGTCAATCATATACTCCATACTTTGTTCACTTTAACCTTAATCACTTGAAGATGCTTATGATATGGGCAATGAGAGCTGAAAGCTAACAAGTACCATAATTTTTGGAAGCTCTTTATGAAATTTGAAATCCCTTCCCTTTGAAGGGTCTTTCTTCCACTTTTATATTGAGTCTGCACCTTCTATCTTTATGCACCAATTAAGAGAGCATAGTTGTCATTCTTAGTTCTATGTGCATTTTCCCAAAACTTATTGATTGATTCATAATGTTGATATTGTTTGTTCTTGAACTATTTGTATCTAGTCACCCTTATGAACTTTGAAGGTGCCATATGCATTTATGTTTTAGTACTCCATGAGGGACAAGCTGAATACCACTATGCTATGTTTTCTATATGTGAAACAAAGAAACGTCTTTCAATGTGTTGTTATTCATGATCTTTATTTGTATCCTTTCATGTTGCAACATAGTTGCTTTGTCTTATTGTTAGAACTTCATCTTTCATTTTCATGTTTAGAGTACTTTGATCCTAGCTTTCAATGCTTTACAAATGGTTTGATCAAGATTGTGATGGTGCATGTCACCTCAAAAATTATTCTTGTTATCACATACCTACTCGAGGACGAGCAGGAGTTAAGCTTGGGTATGCTTGATACGTTGTAAACGTATCTATAATTTTTGATGTTCCATGCTTGTTTAGTATCAACGTTGCTTTGCGTTCTCTATACTTTGAGGTATTTTTATACATTTTCTAGGACTAACCTATTAACAAGATGCCACACTACCAGTTGCCTGTTTTCTGCTATTTTGGTTTCAGAAAAGCTAGTAAGGAAATATTCTCGGAATTGGACGGGACAAAAGCCAAAGTCAATATTTCACCGAGGAGAACACGGAGTCCCGAGGAGAGACGGAGGGGCGCCACAGGGCAGCCAAACCCCTAGGCGTGGGCCCACCCTAGGCCGTGCCAAGGCAGGGTGTGGGCCCCCTGGACGCCCTCCTGCCTCGCCTCTTCGCCTATAAAACCCCCCGATGCCAAAACCCTAAGTACCTGATCACATCTCCAAAATAGTCTGTAGCCGCCGCCACCATCGTCCCTAGATCGGGGGGATCTGAAGCTCTTCCCGGCACCCTGCCGGAGGAGAGAGATCATCCCGGAGGCCTTCTTCATCACCATGCCAGCCTCCAGTATGATGCGTGAGTAGTTTACTCTTGGACTATGGGTCCATACAGTAGCTAGATGGTTGTTTCTCCTCCTTTGTGCTATCATGTTTAGATCTTGTGAGCTTCGTGCATGATCAAGATCATCTATTTGTAATCATACATGTTGTATTTGCAGGGATCCGATGAATATTGAGATTGCTATGTTAGATTGATTATTGATTCTATCATGTCTTATTGATTATTGATTCTATCATGTCTGTGTTGTTTGAGATCTTGTATGCTCTTCGTTTCTAGTAGCTATCTTGGCCAAGTAGATGCTAGTGACTCCAAGAGGGAGTATTTATGCTTGATAGTGGGTTCATGTCTCTATATAAAGAGTTCTCGGACACATCAGAACTAGCAAATCTGATATTTGTTCTACTCTTTTTTTACTAATAAGCAACATCAAAGTAGCAAAGTACCTACAACATAGATATTTTTTTAATGATTATCTCCAATTCTAACTACTCTTTTCACCATAGCTAAGAGCATCTCGAGCCGCGATCCCCTAAACGGCGTCCCGAAGACCTATTGGACGCGCGAGAGGAAAAACTGTGTCTATCTGCGTACCCCAAAGACAATTTTCGTTCGGCTCTACCCAATAGCGTGTTTAGCACCCCAAGGCCATCCCTGCTCCAGACAACGTGGCGCATGGCGACCAGCCCTATCATTGGCATAGGTGACATGCATATTTCTCACATTTCACTATTTTTTCCGTTTCTCCCTCTGGCCTCCACCATTTCCTTTCCTCCCCAGTGATACGTCATAAATGTATCTATAATTTTTATGTTCTATGTTTTTTAGTATCAACTTTGCTTTGCTTTGTATGCACTTTGAGGTATTTTTATACATTTTTTGAGACTAACCTATTAACAAGATGCCACAGTGTCAGTTGCCTGTTTTCTGCTGTTTTTTGTTTCAGAAAAGCTAGTAAGGAAATATTTTCGGAATTGGACGGGACAAAAGCCAAAGTCAATATTTCACCGAGGAGAACACGGAGTCTAGAGGAGAGACGGATGGGCGCCACAGGGCGGCCACACCCCCCAGGCACGGGCCCACCCTAGGCCGCGCCAGGGCAGGGTGTGGGCCCCCTGGCCACCCTCCTGCCTCGCCCCTTCGCCTATAAAAGCCCCCAGATGCCAAAACCCTAAGTACCCGATCACATCTCCATGAAACGGTCTGTAGTCGCCGCCACCATCGTCCCTAGATCGGGGGGATCTAAAGCTCTTCCCGGCACCCTGCCGGAGGGGAGAAATCATCCCAGAGGCCTTCTTCATCACCATGCCAGCCTCCGGTATGATGCGTGAGTAGTTCATTCTTGGACTATGGGTCCATACAGTAGCTAGATGGTAGTTTCTCCTCCTTTGTGCTATCATGTTTAGATCTTGTGAGCTCCGTTCATGATCATATCATCTATTTGTAATCATACATGTTGTGTTTGCGGGGATTCAATGGATATTGAGATTGCTATGTCAGATTGATTATTGATTCTATCATGTCTTATTGATTATTGATTCTATCATGTCTGTGTTTTTTGAGATCTTGCATGCTCTCCGTTTCTAATAGCTATCTTGGCCAAGTAGATGCTGAAGGGAATATGCCCGAGAGGCAATAATAAAGTGGTTATTATCGTATTCCTTGTTTATGATAAATGTTTATTTTACATGCTATAATTGTATTAATACGGAAATGTTAATACATGTGTGTTTAATAAACAAAAAGGAAATTCCTAGTTATGCCTCTCTTATAAACTAGCTCGTTGATTAACATGATGATCAAAGTTTCCTGATCATGGACATTGGATGTTGTTAATAACGAGGTCACAACATTAGTGTAATGATGTGATGAAAATTCATCCAAAGTATAGCATTATGATCAAAGTCATTGAGTTTATATTGCTATAACAACTTACGAAGTGATCCTAATCCTTAGACCATGAGATCATGTCAATCACTAACACCGGAAGAGTTTCTTGTTGACATCAAACGTCACACCGTAACTGGGTGATTATAAAGATGGCTTCAAAACTACTAAAGTGTTATGTTGAGACTCATGGATCGATAGTGGAATTTGTTCATACCGATGACGGATAGATATGCTCTGGGCCCTCTCGGTGATATCACATTGATTAGCTTGCAAGCAAGTGATTTGATCACTAGAATGTTATATCACGGGAACGAGAAAAGAGTGCATGTCGGTAACGAGATCAAACTAGGTATGGAGATACCGATGATCGAATCTCGGACATGTAATATATCGTGAAACAAAGGGATTAATATACTAGCGTAAAAGGTTCACACGATCACAGAAGTTATCGTTGAATGTGTGGGAGTCAGTACGGATCTCCAAGTCCCGCTGCTGATTATTGATCGGAGAGGGGTCTCGATCATGTCTGCATTATTCGTGAACCGTAGGGTGACACACTTAAGGGACACCGACACCATTTAGAGCAAATGATATGTCAGAAAAAGAAAAGAAAAGCGCAGGAATTTATTTCACTAGGCACCGGAACTGTTTCGGTTGAAATTTCTGAAACTGGTTCTGCATGTGAAATAGAATACTAGCAAGGGGTTTTATGTGAATGTTTGTTAATTAAAGTAATTAACAAAATTCTGAATAAATAAATAAAAGAGTTTTATTTAAATGAGAGCTTGCATTAAATTTGCTAGAAATTTAATGCATGTGAGTGGATTTTTGAGTGGAGGCTCTTTTATGGGAGTGGAGGCTTTTCATTTTGAGTGGGAGCTCCACCCACATGAATGTGGGAGAGGTGGGGGCAGCCCCCATGGCTGGGCGCCATGCCCCTTGGGTGCCCCCCCTCTCCCCTATAAAAGGCCCCCCTCTCATCCTCTCAAAGTACACCTCCTCGCGAAGGATCTCTCTCCCCCCTTTAGAATTTCCCCATGGTCTCGGATAAGCGAGATACATGTTCCCGGTGGCTTTTTCTGGAAGTATTTGTTGCTTCCGCTGCTTCGCTGGAGCGAGGGCGCGGAGGTTGTCGGGGTACCCGTACGTGTGTGCGATCACGGATGCACCACTACTTTGAGGTGCTGGACTTGATCGTGCTGGACCGGCTGGACCAGATGGACTTCATCACGATCTTGAGATCGGCAAGCGTTCGTCTACATCATCCACGAGTACAACCTCGTTAACGCTATTCGGTTTTCGAGGGTATGTATTCTATGGATGTATATCCACCCGTTGCTTGTATCTAGTAGATAGATCTTGGTACTTAGATGTTCCCATCGTAGGAAAATTTTTGTTTTCTATGCTGCGAACCCTACAGTGGTATCAGAGCCAGATCTATGCGTAGATGCTTTGCACGGGTAGTACACATATGAGTATGTGGGCGATGATGATCATTTTATTGCTTCTTTGTTGTACTTTGGATATTGGTGGCATAGTGGGATGAAGCGGCCCGGATAAACTTTACATGTCCTCGCACATGAGACCTGTTCCACGCTTGACATGCAACTATTTTGCATAAGTGGCTAGCGGGTGTCTGTCTCTCCTACTATAGTCAATATCTAATTTGCAACGAGTTGTCAACAATTTGGTTATCCTCGTTGTGGTTCATGTTCGTAGGTAAGAACGGTTCTATCTTCGAAAGCCCTAAACCACGTAAAACTTGCAATGGATAAATTAGAGACGTCTAGTTTAGATTGTTGCTGGGCTAGTGTTATGATATGGTGATATTGTAAGTAGAAGTATGAGATGATACTCTTACAACACACATAGCGTGTAAGTTCCATAGACCTTGGCCTTACACATAAAGGTATGATAGAGATCATACCACAGTGCACATGATGGAGATCATATGCGGGAACCATATCATTTCACTTACAAACATGTGATGTTTGATTGCATCTTATATTGCTTGTTTGGCGTTTTATTAGCATAATAAGATGATCCCTCATTTAGATATCAAGATAAGAATGTGTTCTTCCTTAAGTATGCACCGAAAATGTTTCGTCGCTTCAAGACATCACGTGATGATCGGGTGTACTTGAATCCACGAGCATATCTCGGGTGTAAGACAGTTACACACGCGAATACTAAGGTTCTTACTTGGTGAGCCTAGCATGTACAGACATGGCCTCGGAACACGGACCGAAAGGTTAAGCATGAGTCATATGTTTTGATATGATGACCATATGGATGCTCGCCTTTGAAGCTACGCCGACTCACGTGATAATCGGACTTGGTGTAGTGGATTTGGTTCATGTAATCACCAAAAAGGCACGAGGGATGTCGTTTTTGAGTGGGAGTTCATTTCTAATATGGATTAGTAGAACTCAATTTATCATAAATTAAATCAAAGTGAATTTGCATAATTTGTTGTAGTCATTGGCATTCGTTCACCACTTTATGCTTAGTTGTAATTGAGATAATAGAACTATAGAATTCTGGATATTTACTTTACAAACTGGTATCGTATTATGTTGAGTGTCAATCTAAAGTTTAAAGTCCTATTGCAAACTTTCAGCAAACTCTGTTTACTCCGTGAAATTTGATAATTAGTATTAAATCGAGAGTAACAATTCCAGTGTTAGTATCTTAAGTATCATGTTTGCCTCCATGATTCTTGATTGTTTTAATATCAAGTTTATCTAGGAGCTGAAAGAATTGTTTCAGAAACCATCATGTGTGGCAGATATAACGATATCTGAAATAATATTTTGGTTGCAATATGATAGAGTATAATATATGTTCTCATATTGGATGAGAATTTACAAAGGTTGGAGATGCTAGACATCCTAATCATCCAAAAAGGGTTTTGGAAAGTAATGTTATACTCACGATTCGCCTTTATAAGCTACAGTAGCTTGATCATGAAAGTCGTCATGATAAGGATGAATAGAAGATGTATGTAAAGTGTTTACTACACTAAAAGATTACTAAAGAATGGATTTTGAAAGAATACCGATCATTTTAATGATGGTGATCTACTTCAAAGTGCAGGTCCAAAGGTATTATTATTTGAATATACATGCTTTGGACTATGTGTCATGTATAGGGCACCACTGTTGATGTTGATAGATTCTTTTAAAAGTAAAAGGAAATGCTGAAAGAGAATCTATAAAATATATTTGGCAGAAAAGAAAAGATTGGAAATATCCAATTTAGGTATATGGATGATATACATGTTATGGTTGTATTCTTTGCTTGTTAAACAATGTGTTTCTTGGGTATTGGATACCGAATTGGTTGGTATGAAATTTCATACGGAATGACGCAATTCATAAACCACAATGGCCTAAGCAACTAGCAAGAGAATATGTGATGATGTTCATCGAAAACAAACAAACCGTTGTTTATATTTATCGTTGACATCAAAGTTGACTTCAAGATTTGTTTTAATAATTGTTATTTAAATCAGGTATTATGAGAACAAAGGTTGTTCAAATAATTACCGTATTCCATATAAGATGGATGATTTGCAAATCTAGTTGGAGAAATCACATCCATAAAACCTAATGCTAAAATGTTGCAAGAAAAATGATTGAAAGATCACTTACGAAGTGACATCACCGTTTAAATTATATTGGAAATAAAACATGAAGAAACTCCATTTTTATGGATTTTTGGAGTCTTTGATTTGATCAAGTGACGCTTGTGATACTTTCCTCGGGATAATTAAAACTTCGTTCAAAGGCCAAAGAAGAACGATCGACTAAATTATTGGAATTAATACATATCGATATATGTAGTCCATTAAGTATAGTCGTAAGCGATGGATTTCAACTTCATATGCTCTCTTTGGAAATTTGAGTGAATATTCACTTAATGAGAAAGAAGTATGAAATATTTGAAAAACGTTTCAAAGACTTTCAAGATGAAGTGGAAAATCATTGTAACAAGAAAATAAATGGTTTATGATTTTATCATAAGGGATTTATTTGAGTTACAAGACAAGAAAAATAAATGAAATATGACTTATCATAAAGGGATTTATTTGAGTTACAAGTTTAGCAAAACACCTAGATTTACATCTCCTGAAACACCATAGGAGTATGGAGTGTTTGAGATTTGTAATGAAACCTTGTTTGACATGGTTGGATCAAAGGTGTTATTTATAAAACTGCCATTATGTTTTAAAAAGATTAAATCTTTAGAGACTACCGCTTTTACACTGAAAAGAGCTCCATCTTGATCCATTGAAATGACACCATATGAGTTATGGTTTGGGGTAAAACCCAAGTTGTCATTTCTTAAATTTTGGTATGCTAAACATAAGTAAGATGTTTACAACCGAAGTCGGATGAGCATGTCTTTGTAGGTTATTTCGAATAACAATTGGGTATTCCTCCATAACACCAAGGACAAAAGGGTTTGTCGCTTAAAATGTGAAGTTTCTTGAAAAAGGAGTTTTTCGCAAAAGTTAAGTGGCAGGACAATAGAACTTTGATAAGGTTAACGAACCTTAGCTATATGTGCTGAGTTGCGCAGCGCCGGAAATCGTTCCGGAGGCAGCCATAATGCTCATGGTTTATATGCCTCAAAGGTTGTGGTCACGGAGATCTAAGTTCCTATTGAACCAAGTAGGTCGGATAAACAATCAAATGCTGAGATTTGAGAGTAAATCATTATTGTTTGACAATGATGAACCGACTACATGCAAAGAAGCGATGATGGGCCCTAACTCTGTCAAATAGATTGAATCCATAAAATCCGTGATAGTTCCATACACGAGAAATCAAGTTTTGAACTTGGAAGACCCTCCGGAAAGGTGTAAAAACCTATCGGTCGTATTTGGATCTATAAAGAAACAGACATGGATGTTTCACATCTATGAAATAGTGGACATGTTGGTAAAGTATTTTACGGCAAATGTTCAAGGAGTTGACTATGACAAGATTTGATCTTTCATAGCGATATTTAGTCTGGACGGATTAAAGTAGCAACCACTACATATAATTTGGTATATGGTAGATGAATAAACAAAACAAAGTTCTTCTAATAGAATGGTTACCTAGGACATGTACATGACACGGTCCAAAGGGTTTTGTTAATTCAAAGGATGCTAAAAGGGCATGCAAACTTCAATGGTTGAAGTAAGCATCGCGGAGTTGGAATCTTCACCGTGATGAAAAGGAGTTTTCATCAGGAGACGATGAAGATGCTTGCATTTGCAAGAAATTAAGTGGGAGCGCTAAGACATATTTCTAATACATTATGTGGAAGACATCTTGTTGATTAGAAATGATGTATATTTTATTGACAATGGTTAAGAATTTCATTTCGATGAAAGACTTAGGCAAAACCCGAATATTTAGCATGAATGTCTATAGTGGATAGACTGTGATGCTAATATGGTTGTGCCAAACGTACATATATGAGATATTGAAGGAGTTTAATATAAAAACAACAAGAAACAGTTCTTGTCGCATGGAAAAGAATTGAATCAAGATTCAAGTGTATCGACACTTGATAAGTGAAACAAGATTCAAGTGCTTTGACACTTGATGAGTGAAATCATGAGAATGTTTTGATCAATCATACCATGATATGTACACATCCAGATATGTCCTATGCTCTAAATGTTATGAGCATATACCAGAATGAATCATAAAATGATCATTGGATGATAGTAATGATATTCTTATGATCTTTTAGAGGAACTAAGAATATATTTGTGTAGAGGTGACAAACAATTAAAAATAGTTCATTGTAAAGCGTTACATTGATACTAGTTTTGTCACAATATACAAATTAAGTTTATCTCAATTTAAACTATGGGTGGCACAATGTAATGGAAAGGAGATTCCATGATGGATTTGGATGAAATCCATAGTTAAGACATTGTGACGAATACTACAACAAAAAGGCTAAGTATATGACTGCTATAGTAGCAGCAAAGGAGGGAATTTGTGTCAAGTAGTTTGTTATCAAAATAAGGTGTTGTTCGCAATGGGCTAACACTAAAGATATATTGTATGACAAATAGTATCGACATGGTTTAACCCCAAGGAACTAAAGGTCTCACCAAAAGACCAAATTTATACAATGCCATCTCATTAGAGAATGAGTGATGCGTGAAGACGCAAAGACATGCAAATACACACGGACCTGAAAGTGCCAGATCCGTAGATTATGTTAACCACTTGCAATTGTGTATTTGGAACACCAGAAAGCCATAGGTGTTCAATACACAAAGTTTCAAACTAGATTATTGTCTCTAGTTCAAGTGGGAGACTGAAGGGAATATGCCGGAGAGGCAATAATAAAGTGGTTATTATCGTATTCCTTGTTTATGATAAATGTTTATTTTACATGCTATAATTGTATTAATATGGAAACGTTAATACATGTGTGTTTAATAAACAAAAAGGAAGTTCCTAGTTATGCCTCTCTTATAAACTAGCTCGTTGATTAACATGATGATCAAAGTTTCCTGATCATGGACATTGGATGTTGTTAATAACAAGGTCACAACATTAGTGTAATGATGTGATAAACATTCATCCAAAGTATAGCATTACGATCAAAGTCATTGAGTTTATATTGCTATAACAACTTATGAAGTGATCCTAATCCTTAGACCATGAGATCATGTCAATCACTAACACCGGAAGAGTTTCTTGTTGACATCAAATGTCACACCGTAACTGGGTGATTATAAAGATGGCTTCAAAACTACTAAAGTGTTATGTTGAGACTCATGGATCGAGAGTGGAATTTGTTCATCCCGATGACGGATAGATATGCTCTAGGCCCTCTCGGTGATATCACATTGATTAGCTTGCAAGAAAGTGATTTGATCACTAGAATGTTATATCACGGGAACGAGAAAAGAGTGCATGTCGGTAACAAGATCAAACTAGGTATGGAGATACCGATGATCGAATCTCGGACATGTAATATATCGTGAAACAAAGGGTTTAAGATACTAGCGTAAAAGGTTCACACGATCACAGAAGTCATCGTTGAATGTGTGGGAGTCAGTACGGATCTCCAGGTCCCGCTGCTGATTATTGATCGGAGAGGGGTCTCGATCATGTCTGCATTATTGGCGAACCGTAGGGTGACACACTTAAGGGACACCGACACCATTCGAAGCAAATGATATGTCAGAAAAAGAAAAGGAAAGTGCGGGAATTTATTTCACTAGACACCAGAACTGTTTCAGTTGAAATTGCTGAAACTGGTTCTGCATGTGAAATGGAATACTAGCAAGGGGTTTTATGTGAATGTTTGTTAATTAAAGTAATTAACAAAATTCTGAATAAATAAATAAAAGAGTTTTATTTAAATAAGAGCTTGCATTAAATTTGGTGGAAATTTAATGCATGTGAGTGGATTTTTGAGTGGAGGCTCTTTTATGAGAGTGGAGGCTTTTCATTTTGAGTGGGAGCTCCACCCACATGAATGTGGGAGAGGTGGGGGCAACCCCCATGGCTGGGCGCCATGCCCCTTGGGTGCCCCCTCTCCCCTATAAAAGGCCCCCCTCTCATCCTCTCAAAGTACACCTCATCGCGAAGGATCTCTCTCCCCCCTTTAGAATATCCCCATGGTCTCGGATCAGAGAGATACATGTTCCCGGTGGCTTTTTCTGGAAGGATTTGTTGCTTCCGCTACTTCGCTGGAGCGAGGGCGTGGAGGTTGTTGGGGTACCCGTACGTGTGTGCGATCATGGATGCACCACTGCTTTGAGGTGCTGGACTTGATCGTGCTGGACCGGCTGGACCAGATGGACTTCATCACGATCTTGAGATCGGCAAGCGTTCGTCTACATCATCCACGAGTACAACCTCGTTAACGCTATTCGGTCTTTGAGGGTATGTATTCTATGGATGTATATCCACCCGTTGCTTGTATCTAGTAGATAGATATTGGTACTTAGATGTTCCCATTGTAGGAATTTTTTTGTTTTCTATGCTGCGAACCCTACAGATGCTAGTGACTCCAAGGGGGAGTATTTATGCTCGATAGTGGGTTCATGCCTCTATTAAATCTAGGGAAGTGATAGGAATCTCTAAGGTTATAGATGTGATGTTGCTACTAGGGAGAAAACAACAATTTTTTGTTCATGGAACAATTGTATTGTTTACTTTACACACATAGCTTAATGCAGTTATCCGTTGCTTGCAACTTAATACTGGAGGGGGTTCGGATGATAACTTGAAGGTAAATTACTAGTCATAGATGCAGTTGGGTGGCGGTCTATGTATATTGTTGTAATACCTAATCAAATCTCATAGTGAAAGGGCAAATAGCCCTTATCTAGTGTTTTGGTTAACTATGACATCGAAGCTAGAGAGCAGACTAATGTTTCTATTAGCTTCTCTACAGGTGAGAGTTCACAGGTTGTTGGTGAAAGGCGATGGGTGACCCCCCCCATTCGTTCCTATATGAAGAGCTGGTGGTGTTATTTATTATTCTCTCTTATTTTCTCTTGAGTCAAATAGGAAACACCGCACTATTAAGAGGGGTGATCTCGATGCGCTCTTTGGGGTTGTTCTACACCAAATATACTTCTCATCATCCACTGCCACACACCTGTTCGAAGAGAGAGAGAAAAAATAGCCTTGAAAAATGAGTCAAAGGGGGTTACTATGAAATTGGCAGAAGTGCCGGCATCGCCGGTCCTGTCACCGGAATTTCCGGTCGCCGCCGGAAATTCTCGGTAAGCACCAAAATGGCTTACTGGAAGCACTTTCGGCTGCTCTCCGAGAATTCCGGTCGCCGCCGAAACTTTCGGCGTGTGGTCCGGTCCGCCGGAGCTATCGCCGGAATTTCCGGCGAGCAACTCGGTCCGACCGGACTTATTGCCGGTTTTGTCGCAGGAACCCCCAAACGAATCTTTTTCTCCCTATACTATATATACCCCTTTCTTATCTATTGAGAGATTAGGCATTTCAATAAAACATCCATTTCTTGAAGCTCTCTCTCTCCCCATTGTTGAAACACAAAAGCTTGAGGATCTCCCATTCTACCCAACCAACTCCAAATCCCTTTGGTAGAAAGGAAGAGGAGGTCCCGATCTATGTTTCCACCAAGCCAAAGTTCATTCCCCCTTGAGTTCATCGAGTTAACTTGTTACTCTTGGGTTTGTGGGAAACCCTAGGTCGCTAGGGTCGCCCGGAGGCATTCGGCTTGTGATTTGCTCCGTGGAAAGTTTGTGAGGGTTTGGAGACTACCTTAAAGTCTACCACGAGTAAGTGAGCTATTCCTTCGTGGGATAGGCTCGGAGAAGAAGGTGAGCCTTTGTGGCGCGTGAGTAATCCTTCGTGGAACCTCACACCTCTCTAACATGACGTAGCCCCCTTCCCAAAGGTGGTGAACACGGGAATACATCTTCGTCTCCGCGTGCTTCGGTTATTCTTTAACTGATCTCTTACTTGTGTTGTTTACCTTGTGATAGCCTTCGAGCTTGAAGTATCTTGTTCATCATCTAGGTTGCCTCACCTAGTTTGCATTTAGGCTCACTTATATTCCGCAAAGCCTAAAACTTGCAAAAGATTATAAAGAATTTTGTAGAAACCTATTCACCCCCCCTCTAGGTTAACCATCTTACACTTTCAATTGGTATCAGAGCCAAGGGCTCTTTTAAGGGCTTTACCGCCTAAGAGAAAAGATGGTTTTCTCCGATGATGAGGAGGATAAGACTTATTCGGTCAAGGAGCTTCGCGAAATCTTAGCCAAGGGTGCCCTTGAAAATGCCAAGGCGGATTACGATCTCCTTGTTCAAATGAGTTACCTAGAAGGACAACTTAAGGCCATTGGCGATGGGGCTTTTCTTGGTAACCCATTGGTAGTACCTCAAGGGAGACCAATGGACACCGGAAAGGATAAGGATGCTGAGTCTGCTCATGAGAGCGGCTCGTCAAAAACTTCCACGCCCCCTAATCAATTTCCTTATGTTTATCCTAAGCAAAAGAAAATCATGCCTCATATTAATGGTTCGGGTCCTGCACCTCATTATGATGGAACTCATTTCTCTCATTGGAAAGCTTCTATGGAATCTCATCTTCGCAGCTGCAGCGTTGAGCTTTGGGAGATTCTGTGCACCGGTTTCCACCCTCATGATCCCAACAATCTCACTCTGGGAGAGTACTATGACTGTCAACTAAATGCAACGGCTTGTGACAATATAAGGAGTGCCATTCGCTGCACTCTCCATGATCAAGTCAGTGACATCCCCACCACAAAGGATCTTTGGGATAGGATTGTCATTCTCCAAGAGGGAACGTCTCTTATCCAAAAATCCAAGTATGAAGCTGCCAAGTCAGAGATGAACATGTTCATGAACCATGATGGTGAGACTATCGCTGAAGCATACAAGAGACTTGTTGCCCTCCGCATGAAGATTGGTGGCCTAGGGTGTGAGAAGTATGATGATGGATTCAATTTGAATGATGAGCTTATCAAGTCCAACATTGTCTCCATGATCGCGGTCACCGATAAGAAGCTTGCCTTGAACTTGCAACTCCTTGATAGAGCTAATCAATTCACTCCCGATGATCTAGTCTCTTATCTTGTTGCCACGGATAACTTGGCGGATGAAGGGCAAAAGATAAAGGAGATCAATCTTGCTATTGGGTCCTCCCACTCTCTAGCACTAAAGGCCAAGCATGTGCAAGATGATGTTGCTAGTGATGAAGAAAGCGATGTTGATGGAGTTGATGATATGCTCTCTCAACTTGCTCTCTTCACCAAGAACATGAAGTTTCGAAGAAGGAGAAGTTCAATGGGATCAAGTGAGAATAAGAGGACATGCTACAATTGTGATGATTCGAGCCATTTTGCTGATAAATTTCCATATGAGAAGATTCTTGACAAGCCCAAGTATGAAGAAGGTGCCAAACCAAGATTGAAGCCCAACCCCATCAACAAAAGATACAAGAGGAACAATAGGCGTGATGGAAAGGGCTTCCTAGGTCAAGACATATCCAACAAGGAGGAAGAGGATGAAGAGAAGGTTATTGGAGTGGCCGATTTGGCCTTCGCCGAACCCGGGTCTCTCTTCACCTATGACTACACCAAGGACTACACCTACGATTCTTCTACTCCCAAGGTCAAAGCCACTTGCCTTATGGCAAGTAGCTCCAAGGACGAGTCCAATGTGGATGTGGGGATACGGAGAAAGTGGTAGGTGTGATCGGTTTGGCATATGTCGAACCCGGTTCAGCTCTCACCTACGACTACGCCAAGGACTACATCAAGAGTTCTCCTATTCCCAAGATCACCGACTCTTGTCTTATGGCAAGAAGCTCCAAGGTAACTGTCTCTCCTCCATCCCTATCTAGCGTCTTGGATGATCTTGAGAGTAACCATGATAGTGATAGTGATGAATTTGGTAAATAATATATCAAATAAATGTATGCTATCATGAAGTCTCTTCCTCCCATTGCTCGTGCTAGAGTCAAGCAATTAATGGAACTTGTTAGCTCACGTGATGAGGCCATTGATAGCTTGGAATCTCATATTGATGATGAGAAACGAAGATTCAATCTTCTTGAGCAAGAGCTTTCTGAGGAAAAGAATACCAATTTTTTTCTTAAATTACAAATTGAAATTTTCGAAATTGATAAAGCGAAAGACATGGACACTATTGATAGGGCTAACTCTTTGTCCCAAGAGCTTGATGCCTCAAAGAAAGAGATTGAAGTTGCTCATGCTTCTCTTACCAAGGACCTCGAGCACCTTGAAAAGGCTAGTTTGCTTGTCAAGCGCGAGCTCATAAAACTTGGAGAGAACCATGACCAACTTCGGTTGTCCTATGAGAAGGCTCTTGGTACATTGAAGGATCCAATTATTGTTGAAAATGATTCTTGTACCTCTAACTCCACCTTTGATCAAACTCATCTCATTGAGGAAAATAAGAAGTTGAAAGAGAAACTTGAGAAAGAGCGCCGTGCACCTACCTCCAAGGGAAAGATCCTAGATGAGATTTATCCCGTCAAAAGACGAGAATTTTGAAGGAAGGTGTCGGTTTTGATCCAAAGAACAACACGAGCAATGCCATTCCACCAAAGAAGATAACCTTTGTAAAAGAAGGTGACAAGGTGGTTGACCAAGTCAAAAGGAATGTTGTGAATGGGGGAGCCATAAGGGGCAATCCCAATCATAAGTATGCGAGAAAGTCTAATCCTTCCTATGTGCTATGTAAGGGCACTCAAGGAGATGTATATGCCAAATATGTTGGCCCTCGAAATGGTTATGCTTATAACTGGTACTCAATTTGGGTACCTAAGGATATTGTTGCTAATGCTAGGGGACACATTACTCAATGGGTTCCTAAATCAAAGAATTGATTTTGTAGGGTTATGCCTCCGGTGGATCAAAATGGGTGTTTGATAGTGGATGCACCAATCACATGACCAGAGGTAGAAGTGGGCTTGACCAATTCATTCACGATGTCAACTCAACGTCAAGCATCACTTTTGGAGACAACTCTAAAGGAAAGGTACTAGGTTATGGTATGTTGGTAATCTCCAAGGTTCCAACTCTAGAGACCGTCTTACATGTTGAAAACCTTGGTTACAACTTGCTCTCAATTGAACATCTTGCGGATGCCGGCTATGACTCCTATTTTTCTAGAACTTTTGTGAAGGTCTTTAGGGGTGATGATCTTAGCTTGGTTCTCATTGGACACGTGGAAGACGACCTTTATGTGGTCGACCTCTCGAAAGAGAGCCAATCTCTTCCTACATGTCTAATGGCCAAGGCGGACAGGGGATGGATTTGGCATCGTCGCCTAGGTCATGTCAACATGAGAAATCTCAATCAACTCCTAAAGGGTGAGCATATTATTGGACTAACCGGTGTCTCCTTTGAGAAATATCATGTGTGTAGTGCTTGCATTTCAGGAAAGCAAATTGGGAAGCATCATCTTTCCATTACCAAGGTGGCCACGTCAAGACCCTTGGAGCTTCTACATTTGGATCTCTTCGGGCCATCAACATATGACTCCCTTGGTGGAAGAAGATATGGTCTTGTCATTGTTGATGATTACTCAAGGTATACTTAGGTCTTTCTTCTCAAGACAAAGGATGAGACCTACAAGGAATTCATGATCTTCACCAAGAAAGCTCAACGCACTCATGGAGTGGAGTTCAAGACCATTAGAACCGACAATGGCACCGAGTTCAAGAACTACACCATGCAAGAATTTGTTGAAGATGAGGGGATCAAGCATGAATTCTCAGCTCCTTATACCCCTCAACAAAATGGTGTTGTTGAAAGGAAGAACCGGACAATCATTGAGATGGCAAGAACAATGTTGAGTGAATTCAAGTCCCCCCACAATTTTGGGGAGAAGCTATTGCTACCGTGGTCCACTACACGAACCGGCTCTTCCTCCGAGCTCCCTTTGACATGACTCCATACGAGATTCTCACAAGTAAGAAGCCCAATGTCAACTACTTTCGTGTCTTTGGATGCAAGTGCCTCGTCAAGAACAAAAAGGAAAAGCTTGGTAAATTCGAATCTATAACTATAGAGGGTATATTTGTTGGTTATGCGGAAAACTCTCATGCCTATAGATACTACAACAAGACCAATGGTTGTGTTGAAGTATCTTGTGACGTGGAGTTTTTGGAGAATAATGGCCCCCATGAGGGGCAAGTTTCTTCTCGTGATGTAGGTGATGGCGATTCTTCTCAAGTCATCAAGTTGATGGGTATTGGGCATATCTTGCCCACCGAGTCTCACATTCATGTTTAACAAGATGATGGGGAGAATCAAGCTCAACTCAAGAAGAGCCAAGCTCTAACCAAGTTGAGCCATCAAATGCACCACAAGATCAACATCTCACTCAAGATGCCATGCAAACCAAAGAACAAGAATCAAGCCATCAACCCCTTGAGCAAGACTAAGTAGAAGATCAACCTCCTCCATCTCAAGGCCAAGCTCAAGATGGTGTCAATGATAAAGGCCCCTCAAAAGATGAATTCGTTGATCATGAAGGCACAATTCGGAAGATTAAGTCCTCCTCCATTGCAAGTGGACTTCAAGTCAACAATATCCTTGGAATCATATCAAGAGGGATCGAGACCCGTGCCAAGAAGAAGAACCTCACAAACTTTTGTGGGCATCATGCTTTTGTGTCCAAATTTGAGCACCTCAAGGTTCACGAGGCTTTGGAGGATCCGGATTGGGTCATTGCCATGCAAGAAGAACTCAAGTGTTTCACCTGCAATGAAGTTTGGTCTCTAGTGGAGAGGCCTAAAGATCATTGCATCAATGTCATTGGGACCAAGTGGGTGTTCAAGAACAAGCAAGATGAGAACGGGGTCGTCACAAGAAACAAAGCAAGGTTAGTGGCGCAAAGGTATGCCCAAATAGAAGGTATTGACTATGAGGACACCTTTGCGCCCGTTGCTCATGTTGAAGCTATTCGTCTCTTGCTTGCTTATGCTTTTTGCCATGACTTCAAGCTTTATCAAATGGATGTGAAAAGTGCTTTTCTTAATGGTCCCTTGAAATAGGTTGCATATGTAGCTCAACCCCCGGGTTTCGAAAACACGCGCTATCCCAACCATGTGTATTTACTCCATAAGGCTCTCTACGGACTAAAGCAAGCTCCTCGTGCTTGGTATGAGCACCTTAGGGATTTTATACTCATGGATGGGTTTAGCGTGGGTAAGGTCGATTCGACCCTTTTCACCAAACGGGTTAAAGGGGGTGGCTTATTTATTGTTCAAAATTATGTTGATGATATTATATTTGGTGGAACTAACGAATCTCATAACAAAGCTTTTGCCGAGTTAATGACTATGAAATTTAGGATGTCCATGATGGGGGAGTTGAAGTTCTTTCTAGGCTTCATCATAAAGCAACTTCCTCACGACACTTTCATCTCTCAAGAGAAGTACATTAAGTACATGCTCAATACGTTCGAGATGGCCAAGGCTAATCCCATGAAGACACCCATGCCACTAAATGGACAACTTGGCCTTGGAGTTGGTGAGAAGGACGTGGATCAAAAGGTATATCGTTCTATGATTGGTTCCTTGCTGTACCTTTGTGCTTCTAGGCCGGATATCATGCTAAGTGTTGGAATGTGTGCTCATTTTCAATCCTCTCTCAAGGAGTGCCACTTGATGGCGGTCAAACAGATTTTTACGTACCTTGTTCTCACTCCTACTCTCGGGCTTTGGTATCCAAAGGGGTCAACCTTTGAGCTTGTTGGCTATTCGGATGCCGATTGGGCAGGTGATAAGGTTGACCGGAAATCAACCTTCAGGGGTTGCCAATTCATTGTCCGGTCGTTTGTAAGTTGGTCTTCCAAGAAACAAAACTCCACAACCCTATCCACCGCCGAAGCCGAATACATATCTGCGACATCTTGTTGTGCTCAATTGTTATGGATGAGGCAAACCTTGAAAGACTATGGTGTGTCTCTTAGTACGGGCCTCTTCTATGTTACAATGAAAGAGTAATAAAGATCGCCAATAACCCTGTCCAACATTGCCGCACCAAACATATTGACATTCGCCACCACTTCCTACGTGACCATGCCGCAAATGGTGATATCAATCTCACTCATGTGGGTACGATGTTCCAATTGGCCGATATCTTCACGAAGCCTTTGGATGAAGCACGTTTGTCATGTTGAGGCGAGAACTCGGTATCCTAGATCCCCAAAACTTGGATTGATTTGCTTCTTGCACTATATTCTTTCTCTTAACGTGCTATGTAGCCTAGTTGTGCAGCACATGTAGGGATGGTCATCTCACCATGTCTTGGTTTGATGCTTACCTATGTGTGCAACATAAATTTATCTCGTGTCATGATATGGGTCCAAGCATCTATCTTTGAGGCACCATGACATGTGTGCTTAAACATAGGGGGGGGGGAATCCTCCGCCAAATGGTTAGTTTTATGTATTGGGTGCCTTGATGTTCAAAGCTAAATCCTATGTCCATGGTTGCTCTTCTTTTTTCTTCCTAACCTTGTCAAATGGACAGTGCTTTATCTGGTTTTCATTGGGACTTTGTGTATATGCTCATATGATTTCTCACATTTCATCATCTCCAGAAATTTTTCCTCATTTGCTGTCTCCAGAAAATTTCTGGCAAAACTTCCGGTCTGCCGGCCTGGAGACCGAAAATTCCGGCGACCGCCGAAAATTCCGACAGAAGACCGTAAACCCTTATAGTATACGATTTCGGTTCTCTTCTGAAAATTTTGGTCGCCACCGAAAATTTTGGTCACGGGGCCGGTTCGCCGATGCTCCCGCCAGAAATTCCGGCGTGGGTGCCGGTTCGACCGGACTTATTGCCGAAAATTTTCTGGAGAGGGTATTTATAGCCCGCGCATGGGGCAGTTCCACCTTCTTCCTTCCTTCTTCCCCACGCCCTCCCCTCCTCCATGGCTGTCGCCCCAAGCTTCCCCACCCCCCATATGCCCTTCCCTCCACCCAAGTCCCTCCCAACTACACCAAGTTGTAGATCGGGCCTCTACAAGTCTTCCCACTAAAGGTTTTGCTCTCTCCTTTCCCGCATTGGGAGATCGAGGAGTGCTCTCCCTCCTTCTCATGTGGTGCTTTCTTCTTTCCCATCTTTGGCAAGGGGGGGGCATGGCTTCTTCTTCAGCATCCGAGGGTATTTTGCTCTTTCCTCTCCTCTTTACCTTTCTTATTGGTGGTAAAACCCTAGCCTTCATGGTCACACTTGTGCTCCCTTAGTTCTCTCTACCCCCTAGTAGAGTAACTAGGCTAGTACCACCCTAGCTTCACCCCTGTTTTCCCACATGTCATTTTTTGCGCAAGTACTAAGTCATGGATAGTACCACAATCGATTTCCCTGACCTTTTTGGTCCCAGGCTCGGTCGAGCCGATACCTCCGCCGGAATTTCCGGTCACCGTTCCAGTTGACTGAAATGCTCGCCAGAAATTCCGATCGAGATTGTCCGCCGGAACCGTCGCCGATCATTCCGGTGACAGGTTCGGTTCCACCGAACCTGGAGCCTAAATTGTTCTTTTGCTTGTTTATCTATACATGCGCTTGTCCAACTTTCTTTCTGTGTTCTTGTGAGCTATTTTATGGCATATACACTCATTTGCTTTCTTTGTCTTGCGTTCTTGTGTGCTTCTTGTGCAACGTCTGACCACAGCGATTTTGAGCCCGACACTAGCAAAAAGAGAAATCTTACTATTCAGCGGCCTCCTCCTCCTGCTCCTCGCCTCACTTAGCGCCAACAAGCAGCTTCTATCATAGGCGGTTCGGGATCTGCAAGTGGACAGAAGAAGAAAGCCTCTGCTGGAAGATCCGCTCTCAAGGGCAAGTCCAGTCTTGGTCCTACTGAAGAAGAAGTTCATGCCAACTACAATACTGCCTCGGATATTAATGTGAATTAGTGGCAGGACTTGAGGAGGCAGAATCCATACCGCTTTCCCAACCGCACCTATCTTGGTGATGACAGAATGTTCTGGACTGACACTCAGAAGTGCTTTTGGGATGACTTCTACAATGAGACAACTCGTATGCGGCAGGGTTTCTTTGTTCCTCCCAAGTATCTCAATGAGGACCACTATGCTCACTACCTCTCTACAGATTTCGAGCATGTGGATGTGGCCCTGAAGCAGATGGATGTCTTTGCTCTTGCTACTATCAAGGTTAAGCTAATGCCAGATCTCATTCGCCAGTTCTTCTGCACTGCTTACTTTCACACTGATGATGCTCGCACTTGGATGACCGGCGCCAAGCCGTACTCGGCTTCCTTTGACGCTTTCTGCCATGCCCTGGGTTACCCTCCCAACCGTGTCTCTGGCTTCTGTATTCACTCTGAGAAGGCCTTCAGTGACAACCAGCTCCTTTCTTGCTACCCCAGTGAGCCCAGCCATGAACCTCCCAGCTTGTCAGGCATGTACTACTACTATATGGTGCTTGCTCGGTTCTTCCGCTACAATATTGTGAGCAAGGTTGGTGATGCAGTTGATGTCCGTGGTCACCACAAGAACCTGATGTACTACTGTGATCCTCGTCGCCTTTGGAAGATCAATGGGTGCGATTTCATCTACTGTGAGATTCAGCGGTCCATCGAGAAGCGCATGACTCCCAATTTTTGTCAGTATGTTCAGCGTCTGATTGATGCCACCGTCCCTGCATCTGCTATCCCCAAAGGTCCGCGTGAAGATATGGAGGAGTTCAACTTACCTCGTCGGGGATCTCATGTGGATCTCCCTCAGATGATGCCGTCTGAGCGCCAGACCAAGCTTGCTCATGATCCTCTTTCCGTTGGCTCGCGCTCCCGTCGGGACCTTCCCCGTGCTCTTCCTCGCAAGAAAGGTCTTGCCCATTTCTTCAACAGCTTGTGGGATATGTGTCGCTCTTCCTATGACGTTGCACATCGTAGCTTAGAGCTCAGTCAGGAGAATAGGAGGCAGCACAATGCTTTCTTGAGAGAACGTGGTCGTCCAGTGCCAGACTTGGGCAATGCTTTAGCTCATGTTCCGTATGTCAACTTCGACAAGCCGCCGCTGGATGAGGACATGTTTAGGGGCTCTGATCCATCCATGTTACTCGGGTTTGCCACTTCCAGTTCCTCTCAGCGTCGCGCTTCACCTACAAGGAATGATGATGAGGATGAGGACGAGGACGAGGAGGAGGGTGACGACGATGAAGAAGAGGAGGAAGGAGCCTATGATGATGATGACGATGAGGACAACTTTGCTGGCTAGATCGTTTTCTCCACTTCTTTCTTCCTTTTTGGTCTCGATGCCAAAGGGGGAGAGAGAGTAGAGTCGCCTCTTTCATGACTTGCCTCTTGCACAAGCCCTACTATGTTCGTTTGTCTTTCATGGGCTTGTGGTTTCATTTTCTTTATCGAAATATTTGTGTGTGTGTCTGGACAATTCTGCACTCCTCTTATTGTACTTGGATTTCCTATCACTATGTGCTTGCTATTATGTGCTAGATCTAATCGTATCATAATATCTTTTTGACTCTAGCTCGGTTTGTCATCGTTAACCAAAAAGGGGGAGATTGAAAGGGGAAATAGCCCTTAGCTAGTGTTTTGGTTAACTATGACATCGAAGCTAGAGAGTGGACTAATGTTTCTATTAGCTTATCTACAGGTGAGAGTCCGTAGGTTGTTGGTGAAAGGCAATGGGTGACCCCCCATTCGTTCCTATATGAAGAGCTGGTGGTGTTATTTATTATTCTCTCTTATTTTATCTTGAGTCAAATAGGAAACACCGCACTATTAAGAGGGGTGATCTCGATGCGCTCTTTGGGGTTGTTCTACACCAAATATACTTCTCATCATCCACCACCACACACCTGTTTGAAGAGAGAGAGAGAAAAATAGCCTTGAAAAATGAGTCAAAAGGGGTTACTGTGAAATCGGCAGAAGTGCCAGCACCGCTAGTGCTATCGCCGGAATTTCCGGTCGCCGCCGGAAATTCTCGGTAAGCACCGAAATGGCTTACTGGAAGCACTTTTGGCTGCTCACCGAGAATTCCGATCGCCGCCGAAACTTCCGGCATGTGGTCCGGTCCGCCGAAGCTGTCGCCAGAATTTCCAGCGTGCAACTTGGTCCGACCGGACTTATTGCCGGTTCTGTCGCAGGAACCCCCAAACGGCTCTTTTCTCCCCATACTATATATACCCCTTTCTTCTCTATTGAGAGGTTAGGCATTTCAGTAAAACATCCATTTCTTGAAGCTCTCTCCCTCTCCCCATTGTTGAAACACAAAAGCTTGAGGATCTCCCATTCTACCCAACCAAATCCAAATCCCTTTGGTAGAAAGGAAGAGGAGGTCCCAATCTACGTTTCCACCAAGCCAAAGTTCATTCCCCTTGAGTTCATCGAGTTAACTTGTTACTCTTGGGTTTGTGGGAAACCCTAGGTGGCTAGGGTCGTCCGGAGGCATTCGGCTTGTGATTTGCTCCGTGGAAAGTTTGTGAGGGTTTGGAGACTTCCTTAAATTCTACCACGAGTAAGTGAGCTATTCCTTTGTGGGATAGGCTCAGAGAAGAAGGTGAGCCTTTGTGGCGCGTGAGGAATCCTTCGTGGAACCTCACACCTCTCCAATGTGACATAGCCCCCTTCCCAAAGGTGGTGAACACGGGAATACATCTCTTACTTGTGTTGTTTACCTTGTGATACCCTTCGAGCTTGAAGTATCTTGTTCATCATCTAGGTTGCCTCACCTAGTTTGCATTTAGGCTCACTTATATTCCACAAAGCCTAAAACTTGCAAAAGATTATAAAGAATTTTGTAGAAACCTATTCACCCCCCCTCTAGGTTAACCATCTTACACTTTCACATAGGAATCATGAATGTCTAGTATTTGCATTGTTATGCTTTGCTCTGTCCTGTCAATTGCCATGCTGTAATTTGTTCACCCAGCATGTTATGTTATCTATCTTAAGGAGAACACCTCTAGTGAACTGTGGACCCCGGTCCAATCTTTACCATTGATACATCATCTACTGTTACTGTTTACTTTCTGCAAGCCACCATTACCTTCCACACTAAACGTTTAGTCCTTTGTTTTCAACAAACCAGTGATATTGATAACCTCACTGTAAGTTTTGGCAAAGTCTTGAGTTTGTGTTGTGCAGGTTTCCAAGTTACTAGCAATACCTTGGAGTTGTTTCCTTGCTCCTAATGGTTTGATAACCTTGGTTACATAAATTAGGGAAATTTGTCGCTGTGCTCATCATACCTTCCTCTTGGGGTCTCCCAATGAAGCTCTATAGTTGAGCCGCGTCACCCCGCCACCTTCTCTCACCCGAGTCGCAACCATGGTGGTGAAATCTTTGAAGGGGATAGAGGCAGATAGCCCAAGGTACCCTTCCATAAGCCACACAAGGTTCCAACACCAAAGACAAAGCCAGATTGGACGAGTGACGAGGAATGGGATAGAGACAAGGTGCAATAGTAGTATGTGACAGCAGAACGCAAAGGGCGGCGCATGAAGGCTGACATCAACAATACGACAAGCATTGGGGCGGCACACTTAGTCCCACTCATCTCGGGCACCATATCTCATGGCGTCGACGGGAGTCTAGGGAGCTTCGCGGCTGTACACCAGTCAAGGAGCACGTCAAGGTTCTCGCCGCCACTATTAAGGTTCTCTCCCAAGTACACCGACAACAATAAGCATGGCGGTTCGAACCCAACGCCATGTATTCCCCAACATTCAGCGACCAAGCCCCAGATGTCAACATCAACCATCCCTACATAGGCTCTCCATCTATGTCGGTTCACGGGGGTACTCGAGTTCTGCCCCTCTCCTAGCAGAGGCGGTCTTGGCAGTTTCAGCGCTCTTGGTGGCCACGTAGGCAACCTATTCAACAGAATGTCTCCTAGTCCGCTCAGTGCCTATAGGGTATGGGACAATAAGATATTGCTTTTTGTGTTGTATTTGCAAGCGTAAATGGTCTCCTTGCTTTAATGCATAGATGGATGTGAATTAGGCCATGGACTTTATGATAAATAATGGTATCGCTGGTGCCACACAAGAAGGAGACAACGAGGAGGAGTAAGAGGAAGAGGAAGATTTCGAGGTGGTGGTCGGAACTGCCAAGCCGAAGAGTGGGTCATGAGGTCTCAAGTGGATGACTTGGATAATATGTGCTTGTGTGATTGTTGGAAGACGATGCGTATATATCTGATCATCGGTGCCAATAAAAAAGTGGCTCTTAGTGGAGTAGGATCAAAGTGGAGTTTGATGAGCACAAATTCATTGACAAGGACTAATGTAAATTGCAAATGAAGATGATCCAAAAGGCTCTGTCTACCTACCCGGTGGGGTATCATACAACAATATGTCAAAAAATTCCATGGCAACCATTCAAACATTGAAACAAGATCGGAGAGTGGCATGAACATGTCCGATTTGGTGAGTGCTCAACTTGTTTGTGTGCATGTCATCGCTATGAATTGTTATGTTTGTGTTTTCTTGCTTAGTTGGACCATGCACTACAAATGTATCAAGCAAACAATTAATAATGGGAAAGGGTTCACGTTGATGCATTGATATGCCAAGCTCAAAAGGTATGAGAAATGGAGGCAAGTGCGCATTGCTTTGAGGAAGGCAGTCAACAATGTCGTTGATCTGGATACGCCATTGGCAACATCTGCGGGGCGCCCAATTGGCAACAAGATGGCCAAGGCAACCGTTGTTGAAGTGGCGTCATTCGAGGGGGGGGCAAGTGTTGATTGAAGAGTGCTTGTCCAAGATCTCATCGTACTTGGTAATTCGATATCAAAAGAGTGATAAAAGATGAGCGTCCTTGTTGTCGAAGCAAGACGAGAAGATCGGGCTCGAGAAGGAGATAAAGTAGCCGTGAATGAAAGGGAGAAGGACTTCGTTTTCTTGATAGTCGACACATCAAATGGACGAACAGGTGAAGGTGGCACACATGTTCTACCGCACCATCTTGGAATAAATCCCCGTTCATAGGGCAGCGACAATGGTGGCATTGACATGAGCAGTAGCAACAACATCAACATCGTCATCAACAACAACGTTAACATCGACAATAACCACTGCGGCGATGGGCGAGCCAGAGACGCCTGCACCTGAGGAAAACATCATTGATTTGGACTAGTCACCATCGATGGCGGACACCTCTATGTCTCAAGGCTGATATGCGCGACAGTCGTGTGATATTCTAGCCGATGAGCACGCCGCTCTGGTGGCGTGAACTCTGTAGGGTTCGCAGCATAGAAAACAAAATTTTCCTACAATTGGAACAACTATGTACCAAGATCTATCTACTAGATACAAGCAACGAGTGGATATACATACATAGAATACATACCCTCGAAGACCGAATAGCGTTAACGAGGTTGTACTCGTGGATGATGTAGATGCGCTTGCCGATCTCAAGATCGTGATGAAGTCCATCTGGTCCAGCCGGTCCAGCACCATCAAGTCCAGCACCGCAAAGCAGTGGTGCATACGTGATCACACACACATCCGGGTACCCCGACAACCTCCGCGCCCTCGCTCCAGCGAAGCAGCGGAAGCAACAAATCCTTCTAGAAAAGCCACTGGGAACATGTATCTCACTGATCCGAGACCATGGGGAACTTCTAAAGGGGGGAGAGAGATCCTTCACGAGGAGGTGTGCTTTGAGAGGATGAGAGGGGGGGCTTTTATAGGGAGAGGGGGGACCCAAGGGTCCATGTGCCCAGCCATGGTGGGCTGCCCCCACCTCTTCCACATTCATGTGGGTGGAGCTCCCACTCAAAAATGAAAAGCCTCCACTCCCATAAAAGAGCCTCCACTCAAAAATCCACTCACATGCATTAAATTTCCACCAAATTTAATGCAAGCTCTCATTTAAATAAAACTCTTTTATTTATTTATTCAGAATTTTATTAATTACTTTAATTAACAAACATTCACATAAAACCCCTTGCTAGTATTCAATTTCACATGCAGAACCAGTTTTAGCAATTTCAACCGAAACAGTTTTAGTGTCTAGTGAAATAAATTCCTACGCTTTCCTTTTTCTTTCTCTGGCATATTATTTGCTCCAAATGGTGTCGGTATCCCTTAAGTGTGTCACCCTACGGTTCGCGAATAATGCAGACATGATCGAGACCCCTCTCCGATCAATAATCAGCAGCGGGACCTGGAGATCCGTACTGACTCCCACATATTCAACGATGACTTCTGTGATCGTGTGAACCTTATACGATGTAACTCAATCCCTTTGTCTCACGATATATTACATGTCCGAGATTCGATCATTGGTATCTCCATACCTAGTTTGATCTTGTTACCGACATGTACTCTTTTCTCGTTCCCATGATATAATATTCTAGTGATCAAATCACTTGCTTGCAAGCTAACCAATGCAATATCACCGAGAGGGCCCAGAGTATATCTCTCCGACATCGGGATGGACAAATTCCACTCTTGATCCATGAGCCTCAACATAACACCTTCGTAGCACTAAACCCATCTTTATAGTCACTCTGTTACGGTGTGACGTTTGATGTTATCAAGATACTCTTCCGGTGTTAGTGATTGACATGATCTCATGGTCTAAGGACTAAGATTACTTCGTATGATGTTATTGCAATATAAACACAATGACTTTGATCGTAATGCTATACTTCGGATGAATGTTCATCACATCATTCCAACAATGTTGTGACCTCGTTATTAACAACATCCAATGTCCATGATCAGGAAACCTTTCATCATCTTGTTAATCAACAAGCTAGTTTATAAGAGAGGATAACTAAGAACTTCCTTTTTGTTTATTAAACACACATGTATTAACATTTCCATATTAATACAATAATAGCATGCAAAATAAACTTTTATCATAAATAAGGAATACGATAATAACCACTTTATTATTGCCTCTCGGGCATATTCCCTTCAGTCTCCCACTTGCACTAGAGACAATAATCTAGTTTGAAAACTTTTCGTATTGAACACCTATGGATTTCCGGTGTTCCATATACGCGATTGCAAGTGGTTAACATAATCTACAGATCTGACGCTTGCAGGTCCGTGTGTATTTGCATGTCTTTGCGTCTTCACGCATCACTCATTCTCCAATGAGATGGCATTGTATAAATTTGGTCTTTTGGTGAGACCTTTAGTTCCTTGGGGTTAAATCATGTCGATAATATTGTCGTATAATATACCTTTAGTGTTAGCCCGTTGGAAACGACACCTTAGTTTGATAACAAACTACTTGACACAAATGCCCTTTTTTGCTGCTACTATAGCAGCCATACACTTAGACTTTTTGTTGTAGTATCCGTCATAATGTCTTAACTTTGGAATTCATCCAAATCCGTCATGGAAACTTCTTTCCATTTTATTGTGCCACCCATAGTTTAAATTGAGATAAACTTAATTTTGTATCTTCTGACAAAACTAGTATCAATGTAACACTTTACAATGAACTATTTGTAATTGTTTGTCACCTCTACACAAATATATTCTTAGTTCTTCAAAAAGATCATAAGAATATCCTTACTATCATCCAATGATCATTTTATGATTCATTCTGGTATATGCTCATAACACTTAGAGCATAGGACATATCTGGATGTGTACATATCATGGTATGATTGATCAAATCATTCTTGTGATTTTACTCATCAAGTTTCAAAGGACTTGAATCTTGTGTCACTTATCAAGTGTCAATACACTTGAATCTTGATTCAATTCTTTTCCATGCGACAAGAATCATTTCTCATCGTTTCTATATTGAACTCCTTCAATATCTCATATTTGTATGTTTGGCACGACCATATTAGCATCACCGTCTATCCATATAGACATTCATGCTAAATATTCGGGTTTTGCCTAAGTCTTTCATCGAAATGAAATTCTTAACCTTTGTCAATAAAAGATACATCATTTCCAATCAACAAGATGTCCTACACATAATGTATTAGAAATATGTCTCATCTCTCCCACTTAATTTCTTGCAAATGCAAGCATCTTCATCTTCTCCTGATGAAAACTCCCTTTTCATCAGATTCCAACTCCACGATGCTTACTTCAACCATTGAAGTTTGCATGCCATTTTAGCATCCTTTGAATTTAACAAAACCCTTTGGACAGTGTCATGTACACGTCCTAGGTACCCATTCTATTAGAAGAACTTTGTTTTGTTTATTCATCTACCATATACCAAATTATATGTAGTGGTTGCTACTTTAATCCGTCCAGACTAAATATCGCTATGAAATATCAAATCTTGTCATAGTCAACTCCTTGAACATTGTCGTAAAAACTTTACCGACATGTCGACTATTTCATAGATGTGAAACATCCATGTCTGTTTCTTTATAGATCCAAATACGACCGATAGGTTTTTACACCTTTCCGGAGGGTCTTCCAAGTTCAAAAAAACTTGATTTCTGGTATATGGAACTATCATGGATTTCGTGGCTTCAAGCCATTTGACGGAGTCAGGGCCCATCATCGCTTCTTTGCATATAGTCGGTTCATCATTGTCAAACAATAATGATTTACTCTCAAATCTTAGCATTTGATTGTTTATCCGACTTACTTGGTTCAATAGGAACTTAGATCTCCGTGACCACAACCTTTGAGGCACATAAGCTATGAGCATTATGGTTACCTCCGGAACAATTTCCGGCGCTGCGCAACTCAACACATTTAGCTAAGGTTCGTTAACCTTATCAAAGTTCTATTGTCCTCCCACATAACTTTTATGAAAAAAATTCTTTTTCAAGGAACTTCACGTTTCATGCGACAAACCCTTTTGCCCTCGGTGTTATGGAGGAATAGCCAATAGTTATTCGAAATAACCTGCAAAGACATGGTCATGCGACTTTAGTTGTAAACATCTTACTTATGCTTAGCATACCAAAATTTAAGAAAGGACAATTTGGGTTTTACCCCAAACCATAACTCATATAGTGTCATTTCAACGGATCAAGATGAAGCTCTTTTTAGTGTAAAAGCGGTAGTCTCTAAAGCTTTAATATTTTAAAACATAATGGTAGTTTTATAAATAACACCTTTGATCTAACCATGTCAAACAAGGTTTCATTACAAATCTCAAACACTCCATATTCCTATGGTGTTTCGGGAGATGCAAATCTAGGTGTTTTGCTAAACTTGCAACTCAAATAAATCCCTTTATCATAAAATCATAAATTATTTATTTTCTTATTACAATGGTTTTCCACTTCATCTTGAAAGTCTTTGAACGTTTTCAAATATTTCATACTTCTTTCTCATTAAGTGAATATTCACTCAAATTTCCGGAGAAAGCATATGAAGTTGAAATCCATCGCTTACGACTACACATAATGGACTACATACATCGATATGTATAAATTCCAATATTTTAGTCATTCGTTCTTTTTGGCCTTCGAACGAAGTCTTAATTATCCCGAGAAAAGTCTCACAAGTGTCACTTGATCAAATCAAAGACTCCAAAAATCCATAAATATGGAGATTCTTTATGTTTTCTTTCCAATATAATTTAGACGGCGATGTCACTTTGTAAGTGATCTTCCAATCATTTGTCTTGCGACATTTTAGCATTAGCTTTATGGATGTGATTTCTCCAACTAGATTTGTAAATCATCCATCTTATATGGAATACGGTAATTATTTGAACAACCTTTGTTCTCGTAATACCTGATTTAAATAACAATTATTAAAACAAATCTTGAAGTCAAGCTTTGATGTCAATGAGAAATACAAACAACAGTTTGTTTGTTTTCGATGAACATCATCACATATTCTCTTGCTAGTTACTTAGGCCATTATGGTTTATAAATTGCATCATTCCGAATAAAATTTCATACCAACCAATTCGGTATCCAATACCCAAGAACCACATTATTTAACAAGCAAAGAATACAACCATAAAATGTATATCATCCTTATACCTAAATTAGATATTTTCAATCTTTTCTTTTCTGCCAAATATATTTTATAGATCTCTTTCAGCATTTCCTTTTCCTTTTAAAAGAATCTATCAACATCAATAGTGGCGCCATATAAATGACACATATTCCAAAGCGTGTATATTCAAATAATAATACCTTTGGACTCGCACTTTGAAGTAGATCACCCTCATCAAATGATCGACGTTCTTTCAAAATCCATTCTTTAGTAATATTTTTGTGTGGTAAACACTTTACATACATCTTCTATTTATCCTTATCATGACGACTTTCATGATCAAGCTAATGTAGCTTATAAAGACGAATCGTGAGTATAATGTTACTTTCGAAAACCCTTTTGGATGATTAGGATGTCTAGAATCTCCAACCTTTGCAAATTCTCATCCAATATGAGAACATATATTATACTCTATCATATTGCAACCAAAACATTGTTTCAGATATCGTTATATCTGCCACACATGATGGTTTCTAAAATAATTCTTTCAGCTCCTAGATAAACTTGATATTAAAACAATCAAGAATCATGGAGGCAAAACATGATACTTTAGATACTAACACTGGAATTGTCACTCTCGATTTAATACTAATTATTAAACTTCACGGAGTAAACAGAGTTTGCTGAAATTTTGCAATAGGACTTTAAACTTTAGATAGACACTCAACACAATATGATACCAGTTTGTAAAATAAATATCCAGAATTCTATAGTTCTATTATCTCAATTACAACTAAGCATAAGGTGGTGAACGAATGGCAATGACTACAACAAATTATGCAAATTCACTTAGATTTAATTTATGATAAATCGAGTTCTACTAATCCAAATTAGAAATGAACTCCCACTCAAAAATGACATCCCTTTTGCCCTTTTGGTGATTACATGAACTAAATCCACTACACCAAGTCTGATCATCACGTGAGTCGGTGTACCTTCAAAGGCGAGCATCAAATGGGCATCATATCTTCCATATGACTCATGCTTAACCTTTCGGTCCGTGTTCCGAGGCCATGCTTGTACATGCTAGGCTCGTCAAGTAAGAACCTTAGTATTCACGTGTGTAACTATCTTACACTCGAAATATGATCATGGATCCAAGAACACCCGATCATCACATGATGTCTTGGAGCGACGAAACATAATCGGTGCATACTTAAGGAAGAACACATTTTTATCTTGATATGTAAATGAGGGATCATCTTATTATGCTAATAAAACGCCAAACAAGCAATATAAGATGCAATCAAACATCACATGTTAATAAGTGAAATGATATGGTTCTTGCACTTCATCTCCATCATGTGCATCGTGGTATGATCACTATTATACCTCTATGTGTAAGGCCAAGGTCTATAGAACTTACACGTTATGTGTGTTGTAAGAGTATCATCTCATACTTCTACTTACAACATTACCATATTATAACACTAGCCCAGCAACAATCTAAACTAGACGCCTCTAATTTATCCATTGCGAGTTTTACGTGGCTTAGGGCTTTCGAAGATAGAACCGTTCTTACCTACGAACATGAATCACAACGAGGATAACCAAATTGTTGACAACTCGTTGCAAATTATATATTGACTATAGTAGGAGAGACAGACACCCGCTAGCCACTTATGCAAAACTAGTTGCACGTCAAGCGTGGAACAGGTCTCATGTGCAAGGACATGTAAAATTTTTCCGGGCCGCTTCATCCCACTATGCCACCAATATCCAAAGTGCAACTAAGAAGCAATAAAATGATCATCATCGCCCACATAATCATATGGGTACTACCCGTGCAAATCATCCACGCATAGATCCGGCTCTGATACCACTGTAGGGTTCGTAGCATAGAAAACAAAAAAAATCCTACGATGGGAACAACTATGTACCAAGATCTATCTACTAGATACAAGCAATGGGTGGATATACATACATAGAATACATACCCTCGAAGACCGAATAGCGTTAACGAGGTTGTACTCGTGGATGATGTAGACGAACGCTTGCCGATCTCAAGATCATGATGAAGTCCATCTGGTCCAACCGGTCCAGCACCATCAAGTTCACCACCGCAAAGCAGCGGTGCATCCGTGATTGCACACACATCCGGGTACCCTGACAACCTCCACGCCCTTGGTCCAGCGAAGCAGCGAAAGCAACAAATCCTTCCAGAAAAAGCCACCGGGAACATGTATCTCGCTGATTCGAGACCATGGGAAAATTCTAAAGGGGCAGAGAGATCCTTCGCGAGAAGGTGTGCTTTGAGAGGATGAGAGGGGGGCCTTTTATAGGGAGAGGGGGCACCCAAGGGGCCATGCGCCCAGCCATGGTGGGCTGCCCCCACCTCTTCCACATTCATGTGGGTGGAGCTCCCACTCAAAAATGAAAAGCCTCCACTCCCATAAAAGAGGCTCCACTCAAAAATCCACTCACATGCATTAAATTTACACCAAATTTAATGCAAGCTCTCATTTAAATAAAACTCTTTTATTTATTTATTCAGAATTTTGTTAATTACTTTAATTAACAAACAATCACATAAAACCCCTTGCTAGTATTCAATTTCACATGCAGAACCAGTTTCAGTAATTTCAACCAAAACAATTTTGGTGTCTAGTGAAATAAATTTCTGCGCTTTCCTTTTTCTTTCTCTAGCATATTATTTGCTCCAAATGGTGTCAGTATCCCTTAAGTGTGTCACGCTACGGCTCGCGAATAATGCAGACATGATCGAGACCCCTCTCCGATCAATAATCAGCAGCGGGACCTGGAGATCCGTACTGACTCCCACATATTCAACGATGACTTCTGTGATCGTGTGAACCTTATACACATGTAACTCAATCCCTTTGTCTCACGATATATTACATGTCCGAGATTCGATCATCGGTATCTCCATACCTAGTTTGATCTCGTTACCGACATGTACTCTTTTCTTGTTCCCGTGATATAACATTCTAGTGATCAAATCACTTGCATGCAAGCTAACCAATGTGATATCACCGAGAGGGCCCAGATTATATCTCTCCGTCATCGGGATGGACAAATTCCACTCTTGATCCATGTGCCTCAACATAACACCTTCGTAGCACTGAACCCATCTTTATAGTCACCCTGTTACAGTGTGACGTTTGATGTTATTAAGATACTCTTCCGGTGTTAGTGATTGACATGATCTCATGGTCTAAGGACTAAGATTACTTCGTATGATGTTATAGAAATATAAAAACAATGACTTTGATCGTAATGCTATACTTCGGATGAATGTTCATCACATCATTCCAAGAATGTTGTGACCTCGTTATTAACAACATCCAATGTCCATGATCAGGAAACCTTTGATCATCTTGTTAATCAACGAGCTAGTTTATAAGAGAGGCATAAATAGAAACTTTCTTTTTGTTTATTAAACACACATGTATTAACGTTTCCGTATTAATACAATTACAGCATGCAAAATAAACTTTTATCATAAATAAGGAATACGATAATAACCACTTCATTATTGCCTCTCGGGCATATTCCAAAATATGGCTTGTCCAAAATGGGTTTGCAGTTTGAAGTTCTATATATCTAATTTTATGTATATTACTAAATAGTAGCAATAAAATGGCTTGTCCAAAATGGGTATAATTTGATGGCACATATAGTTAAATATCATCTAGTACAAGCTATGATTCAATAACATAACCTCAACAAATTGATAATCTAGTACATTAATTGAAGTTTTGATGCATATTTGGGTTGAAGGATTTTCGTAAGAATATTGGAGTATTCCATTCTAGAGAAATGTTTTCTAGAAAACCTTTGAATCAATGGAATGATATAATCAAGAATATTGTATTCCTCTATCTTTTGCATCCACTTTAACCTCTGTTTTACGGTCATTCTTTCAAGAAACTTTCTCTTTATTTTTGTTTTTGTATTTCATCCAGATGGAAATTTTGTAGTTTGTTGATGTGTTTGAGATCTCATATTTTACACATGCATTTATGTGACATCCGTGGGTTATGTTCCACAATTTCTTAACCATATGATCGAAGGAGGCAAAGAGGCCCTCGTTGTGTGCTCGGCAAAGGGAAAGTGGTATCCCGAAGCAAGAGCACTCCACCGGCGGCCCCCAACCCGACCCCCAATGGCCTTTGGGGGTGCCAGGATAAAAATGTCCTGCACCAACATCCTCTAACCATTGTTGACAGATTATACGGCCAAGGACTATCCGACACTTGTTATCTTCCCCGGTACATAGGGGACAGGCTAGGGCTGCCAACAATGTGTGCCACATCAGAGCACCCACGCGGGGCCCCTTTGGCATCCATTCAATGAACCATATACCCAACTCATTTTCCATTTCCCCCAATTTCCACCGCCAATTTCTCCCACCTAGTTCACGTTGTCGCCATAGCTCTAGAAGCTGCGCAAGAAGCACATCATGACGAAGCCAGACGACATGACGACGGAGGAATGGGAGCAACTGATGGCGAAGCGAAAATCTCCTCATAGCTGACCGCAATGGCGGTAGAGGCCGCACCAATGGGAAGAAGAAGGCAGTTGAGGATGAGGCTTTGTTGTCGGCGTACATGGAAAACTAAGCCAAAGGTGGGACGCTCAGGAGCAGCAACATAGCCTTGTCCCGTCGGAGCACCTCATTGTAGTTGCCATGTTTCTTAAAGGAGAGGCAAATCTTTAGGAAGTAGGCACGTCCCCTATCTCGTTTGTCCTCTCCTGAGATCAGAGAGCCAGAGATACATGCCACTGATTGCAATGCTATGTTCTTGCCAATTCTCCCCGACGACGGCCCTCGGCAGCGGCCACCTTTACCTCAACCACGCCTATTCCGGGTAGTTGGCCTTGCTCATGGGGTCACTTTTGTTTGAGGCCGCTTGCACAAGCACTCCCCAGGTGTGACATAGCCTGTTCAGCAGTAAGGTTTCTAACGCTCGCCAGGTGCTCAACGAAAATGGTCGAGAGAGAGAGAGAGAGAGAGAGAGAGAGAGAGAGAGAGAGAGAGAGAGAGAGAGAGAGAGAGAGTTAGCGTCTTATTTTGGATGATATGTGGTTAGGGCGGTACTACGCTGGTGATAGGGGAGGTGTATATGGATGATGATGATTTAGAGTACGAGGATGATGAGGGAAAGGAAGAGTAAGTGGTAGAGCTTGATGACAAGGACAAGCCAAAGAGGAAATGAGCCGGCAGAAAGGGCATTCATCAGAATATGGCCGAATACAAATGTTTGACTGATGCTTGGAAGGCCGTGAGCCTTGACCCTATCACCGGCGTTCAACAAACCAACGGTGCATATTGCAGGGGGATCTATGAACAATTCGAAGAACGCAAGCTCTATGAAGATTGCGCGAAGATGCACATGATCTTAACTAAAATGCATTATCTCATAGAGGGAGCATCATTCGAAAGGCTTGCAACAATTTTCATGGATGTGTGGAGACCATCCGCCAAAGGAAAACAAGTGGCTCCAACTTGGCTGATCAAGTAATATCCAAACCCGTATTTGTTCTTTTATTGTCAACTAGAATGGTGGCCCTCGCAAATGCGAGGGGATCAACTGTAGGATGTAAAAATTGTTAGTTTTCCATATTTATTTTATTACACACGGGTATTCTATTTACCACCTTTATTACAAAATACACAATGGTCCAATACATGGTTACTTATCTATACCTATTTTTAATATTTGTAGGGTAATATGTTGTGTTTTTTATGGAACTTGCTATAATTTATTTAATCCAAAAATACAGATCAAATTGAAGGGTATATATAAACCATTTGAGAGAGAATTTATTCTTGTGAACCGAGACTTACGTTATTTAGCGATGATAATTTGTTATACAGATTGTTGATATCTTCATGCAAAATGAGTATTAATTACTGGATCTTTCTTTCAAAAAAATGGCATATATTACCTAACAATCTAAAAATTATGGACTATGAAACTCATAATTTCCCAAGGTACATCCTCAAAAGTTAAGTGTTTGAAAATTTGAAGATTGCACATCATGAACAAAAGGGCACGCATGTCCATGTCTATATAGGGAGGCAATTAATAATGTAGAGAATAAACTTAATTGAATGTTTTAGTTCCATCATGCCAACTACAACCAATAGACCCAATAGTTAATAATGCTACAACCAAAAATCATATGATGTTAATATATGTGAAGATGATCCAGATAAAAACCGGTGATTATATAGAAGTGGTACAATTACAAGCTTAATTATATTGGAATCTCTTAGCATTGGACGCCTCAAGTAAATAAAATACCATCCACTAATTAATATGTCCTACTAATCAATGCATAAAATGAAAAATAGGTATACATGGATGCTCTGATATGGTCTAGTGAGGACTTTTTGTTTCTAGCGAGTAGTTGTCATGAACATGGTTTTTGGCAGACAAAATTATAGCGTTGCAAGGAATGGGAGGGGAGCTGCAAAGTCAGAAATGCAGGACATGAACACTCTCATCACGATTCTTTCCTTTATTATGTAAAATAAAATAAAATAGTTTAATCCTTCTAAAGTGATATATGGACGAATACATATGGAACTAAATACAACTAATAAAACTGGACGGAATTTTAACCAATTAGGTTTCTACTAATCTAAAAAAAAGGAAGTCATAGTTTTTCCATCCAAAAAAGCTTTTCTAGTTTAAGCTCTATATTTCTAGACATTATGGTAGTTCGACCGCGGAATTGTTTGTTTCGGTATCTCTGGAATATGACATACTCCCTTTGTTCCTTTTATAAATTGTGGCAATTTTTCAAACTTCACAAGTTTATATCTTTAACCAAGTTTATATAAAAATATAGCAAATTTTATAAAACTACATAACTTACCAAAACAGACTTCATGATAAATCCAGTGATGGTGATCCAGATGTACATGCATTGACGGGTTTTCATGAAAGTTGGTCAAAGATAGAAATTTTTTGAATTTTCAAAAATCTATTACACCTTATATGGAACAAATGGAGTATGGTTGTACAAAGAGACAATATAATGGGACTAAGGAAGATATCGAAGCAAGCTATGGTATTTTAGACATTCAATCTCTACATTGACTACACTCAAAGCCTACGACCACATAGGAATGCTGAATATAACTTCTTTGTGTAAAGCACGAAAATTTTCATAAACCAATATGAATCGATGAGTTTTTCAACACCTGAAGGTAGCCTCACAAGATTGTGCGGATAGATTCTTAACTATTTTAGAATGTCGATAAGGTTTTAGACTCCCTCTGTTTCAGTTTACAAGTCCTACACGTATGCCTAGATCGTCAATTCATTCAATAAATTATAAATTATATAGCACAAAAATTATATCATTAGAAACTTTAGATGTAACGGTTTATGAAATCCTAAAAATTAGGGAAACGATAGTACATATGAATTTTTTAAGGCCCATTCTACTGGAGAGAGCAACATTGAGCCTTGTATAGGGAAAAGATAATTTTAATCTAACCCATAATTATAATCATTACCCGCAAAGCTGAATTTGTATTGCTATTTTATCTAGCACACCAACTAAGATCATGTATAGAAAGGTATATCTTCCTGTGAAATGAGTGCTAGAGCACAAAAAGAAATAGAAATTCAGTCAGTTGTTATTCTACAACCTAAACTTGACAACATACTAAGATCATTTTGTTAGTGCCGATAGATACATCTATAATTTTTTGTGTGTGTGAAGAAATAGCTAGCAAACCATTTTAAGAGGGCAAGAAATCCTAAAAATTAGGAAACACACGACCATTGATACTAAGGTGAGACTAACCGGCAACCGACACACCATTGTGAACTGATAAACTGGTAATCCTAGAAAACGAACTAATGCAAGTGGATAGCTAACTGGAAATCCACTTTGGCTCATTTTTTTGCTTGGGAGTGAAATGTGATCTTGGAAGGTGCTCTTAGGATGTACCTTGTTCTCAATAAATCAGATTTTCGTCTCTTTCATCCAAACAAAGATCCTTCAGTTCTTCCAGGAAGTAGTACTGACTAAATAAGAATGAACTTTGATGTTATTTTTGTGAGGATAAAATCAGGACAAGATTTCTATAAACAAAGATTGGAAACCAGTATTACCGAGACATCACCTGCAAGGCTAACTTTTAACCCAGCCTTATATGTGGTCTTTTGAATAGAGCCGGCTAGGTCGAGCCAATTTGTCCAGGACGCTCCAAATTCACTTGCGCACTCGCCATGCTTGTTCAGTCTCATGCAGATATTTTGTTCTTTGTTTTCAAATATTGCTACTTTTGGCCTTGGAAAGACCCACAAAATGTTCGAGTATAGTGACCCCATCAAAGAGCAGCGCTTATGAGATGAATCGGCTCACCACAATACTAAGCGAGATATTGTCGTCTTTTGTTTTCCATCTCAGACCACCGATCTAGAGGAAGCTAGGTATAGAACACAATTACCTCAAAAAGCAAACTTGCAAGTTTCTCCATCCGATTAGGTGTAGTTACACAATAATTAGTCTCGTGAACCAGAAGCAATTTTTTTGATTGGAAAAGGAAGACCAGAGGCATGTGTATGCGTTCGGCTTATGAATGCACATTCTCGTTGGGCTCCCATAAAGTCTTTGTATCCTCTCCATTGTCGCGTACTCTTCCTAGCAGCACGATATTGCTTGATCCCCGCCTTGTGAAATTGCAGGTATCATCCTTCCATCTATACCGTGTAGATTTGCGTGATGCCGGAAGGGCGAGAGCTCGAGTAAGAGACCAATTGCCAGTGATGGAAACGTATGGCGGTGGAATTGGACATGGGTCTGCCATGAAACTCCGGGGAAGTACGATGGCGGCACAGCTAAGCCCATGCGATATACGAAATTTCGTTAAATATGCTTGTGGAATTTGCACTTCATGTTCTCATCATGTAGCTGGATCAATTTGCAATTGACGTGCATATGTAGCTAGCTTTCTGCTTAATTAGTCCAGCTCTTGACAGCGTGGACATGCTCCAGTAGTATGTGTTAATTAATCAATCAATTTATATACTACACTACGTCTAAGCGTAGTGCTCTTGGACATGCATTTACATAGAGTTCATAGAATTTGAACCCTCTAGGCTGGGCACGCACGTGCACAGCAATCAGTATTTCTTTTCTTTTTGGAGGTTTTTTTTTTCCTAATCGGAGGTTCTTTTCCACGTGAGACAACCTGGTGGATGCGGTCACGTAACATGATGCCGTTTTCACATGAGACGACCTGGTAGAGGCGGTCACGTGACATGAAGCAGTCAGGTACCTGTATTTTCTAATTAAATCATAGCCATAGATTTTAAATCTAACTGTTAAAATAATTTTGATGATGTGGATCGACGTCGTGCCTCGAAAAACACCCTTATATTGCTTTTAGTATATAATAGATAGATAGATGTACTATACATAGGATATGTACACTTGCTTGATTTTGCTAGTTGAAGGACATGTTGGCTTTTTATAAGGCCAACAATGGACACACTGAGTTTTCTTTCATCCATGTCTTCACCAAAGCTGAGACAGGCAAGAAAAGAGAAAACATACGGTACAAGCGCCACAACGACAAACCCTTTGATGTGGACGCACCGGCGGCTTCCTCGGACGACTGCCCCGTCGGCAACAAGAAGACCAAGGACGAAAGGATAATGCGGTGTCGACAACCTCGGTGGATGCCTCCTTCGAGAAGATGTTTGTCGAAGTGACATCGAACAACCAAGGCCACAATGTCAAGAACGATGCAAGGTGGAAGGAGATGTTGACCAAAGCTAATGATAAGATCAAGATTGAGGAGGCGAAGGTCGAGGTCGTTGCCCAAGCCGTCATGCTCCATGCGATGAATGTCCAAATGGTCGAGGATGCTCGTGCACGTATCCTGGCGACGATGAGGGCAAGGGCACCACCGGCTACTGCACCACCATATACACCAGCGTGGGCACCGACATGGGATCCAACATTGGCCTCGGCATCAGCGATGGTGATCGACGGCGGGCAGGCGTTTGTTTGAGTTCTTGGTTTGTGATATTGCCGGACTTTTATGGCGTTCTGGGCAGGGGCCACTGTGGTCATGCATTTGAACTAAAATTGGTCGCCATGGACGATGTTGAACTATTCAGAAGACTATGGTTTATTTAATTTTCCATAAATAATTTTGGGGTTGATCATTGGGGGCCGCCGGCTACCCTTTGGGTGGTGTGCCGATGGAGATGCTCTAAGGATGCATTATTGATAGGATGTGAGCTGACTTGAAAAGAATTGCGAACATAACTTAGTTACATGTCACTACCATGAATCATACTTACCTCGTAGGAGTGCAAAAAAATTAGTGTTTCCATATTCCCAGTACTCCAAAATGTAGGACTGTATAGTAGAATTTGAATCCTGAGGATTTTCTCCTACCATGGCTCTTGGGATTATACTATTGGGATTACTAAATGATTTACTTTTAAATACTCACTTCGGTTCATATTGATATTCTCAACTTTGTCTAGATTTATATGTATCTAATTAAACATTTAGATTAGATGCATTCGTATCTAGATAAAGTTAGGAACAATAATATGGACCGGAGTTAGTACAATTATCTTTACATGCGAGCTTCATGCGTGGGCTTGCATTTCTAGGGCCGTGAGTGATCGTCCGATTAAATTGACCAACTACGATACGACAAGGCACCATCCTTGCAAAAACACACAGCTTTTACGTGCAGTCGAGCTCTGGAGCATGGAGACAGCAGATGCTTTGCTCTTTCGCTCAGCTTTGGCTTGCTCTGTTGCTCAGCTTTGGCTACCAGAGCAGCAGGTGACAGTCTCTCTTTCAAAAACAAAAATATGGTGACAGTACGCAAGTAGACTTGCACCAAACAGGGGACTGCATTCCTGGCTGCCAGAAAGTGTTTGTGCAGAAAGTATTCACAGCTTCACATGCCCTCCGCTTTCCCAATGTTAGTTGTTGAAAAGGAGAGGGAATGTAATCTTACTCTGGAGCAAGGAACGCGGGCGGCCATGCCAGAAAGTAGGCGAAGATGGGGTGTCCATAATCCTTGCCACTTTTAGTTGACACGCGCTCGATCTTGCCGGTGTCCAGATGGAACGAGTAGCACCCCTTGGTCTCGATGTAAATCTTGCCTGAGCGACCGGCGTCCATGTCGCTGGGCCAGACGCTCAGGATCCGTAACATCGGGTCGCTGGGCAGGCCAGGAATCTTGTCGCAGATCGCGCGCAAGTCCACGATTTTCCTCTCCAGAAGCCAACCTTTGTCGCTCCACTTGCCCTCCCCGCGCACCCAGAGCTGCAGCTGGCGGTGGCCGTCGGTGACCATGCAAAGCCGCCCATCTTCCGGCGTCTCCCCGATACGGTACTTGGCGAAGTTGTGGCCCACATCGACCGGCACTGGAAGGTAGGATAGCTTGAGCGTGACAGGGTCCAGCGAGAGAATGCGGTCGGTGGAGTTGCAGATGTGGCAGTAGACCTTCCCGGCGGCGTGCACGCAGCGGCCCTCGAACCACCAGGGATCGAAGTCGACCACGATCTGCTCGTCCCGCGGGAGCGCGCGCCAGCTGCACTGTCCGTCCTCGACGGACGCGACCCAGGCGCGCGGGTGGCCGCCGTCGATGGCGAAGCAGACGGCCTCGAAGCAGAGCTTGCTGGGGTGAGCGCGGAGCCGACGTAGTACCTGGAGCTGCGCCAGCGGTGGTCGTCGGGCACGGTGTCGCGCGGCGGCGGCGGGAGAAGAGCGCGGCGCTTGGGGAGGTCCACCTTCGGTTGGAGGAGCAGGAGACCTTGGTGGCAGTCGAAGAGCATGAAGCGGTCGGCGTCCACGGCGAAGTCGAGGGAGAGGCTCGGGATGGAGGCGTCGAGGGGAGCGAACACGGCGCCGTAGCTGGTTCGTGTGGATTCGGGGTGGAAGAAGTAGCCGAGGAGAGGTGGGGCGCGGGTGCATCAACGGGAGGCCAGGCGGCGCCAGCGGTGGCAGGCGAGGGCGGCACGGACGAGGTCGGCCGCGGAGAGACGGCGGAGGATGTCGCGGAGGTCGTTCTCGGTGAGGACATCGATAGCCGCCGCCGGCTTTGGCTCCGACGGCGTTGGGGGAGGAACCGAGATGGAGGAAGGTGTGCTTTTGGTTTTGGGTTTGGGTTTACCTCTGTTCTTCCGCGCCATTGTGGGAGGAGGCCGGACGCCGGACGCCGGAGGCTTCTGGATGGAGACGAGAGGAAATGGTGGTGATTTTTGTACAGTACTGTAAGAAAAGGCACACTCGCGTTCCCGGCACTATTTTCGAATTTTGAAATAGAGGTGTCGTTTGCTGTGAACTGTTGCCTGATTCCACTATGTATTGACGACTTTTAAATCCTCGAGAAATTACATCTACGAAATGTAAAAGAGAATTTTAAAAAGGGAAAGCACCCGGTGGCTTGCATCAATTGATGCATACGACATCCTATTAACTATTACTTGTTCAAGAATTCACAACTCATGGATCACATTAGTATGTAATCCTACTAAGAGCATCTCTAGCGGTGTTCGTAAATAGCAAACCGTAAACGTCTGAGTTTGAGGCGCTGAATCCGTGATTTCCCGCTTCGCCGGCGGCGGCGCCGAGCATCTCCGTAAACCGGAACCGCGGAACTGCTCGGCGGGGTGCACTGCAAATCAGCCCGCAAATATTGTTTTCACAATTTTGACAGTTTAGACAGCAAATACGACAATTGTTCATGTAACACAATAATTATTACAATATTCAATGAATCAAATTACAACAATTGTTCAAATCAAATAATGTAACAAATAAATAAATGATTCAAATTACACACGTTTTACAAGTACAATGAATTTTTTTGGGACATCATCTCTTGTCGGCTCGCATCCAATGGTGCTCGATGAGATCATTGTTGAGTTGGAGATGAGTGCTTGCATCTTCAATTTTTCTATGGGTCTCAAGAAAAGTTTGGATACACTCGGGGTTTCTTTGTGGTTGCATACGGTCCCAACATTATTATAAAAGAACTCTAAATTTAAATTTTTTTCATCTTCGATGATCATGTTGTGAAGAATCACACAACATGTCATGATGTTGCGCATGTTTTTTTGTCCCAAAAATGAGAAGGGCCCCGAACAATGGCAAACCTTGCTTGCAAAACACAGAAAGCTCTTTCGATGTCCTTTTGCCATGCTTCTTGAGTTTGTGCAAAATTGGCCTCCTTCTTGTTCCTTGTAGTTTGGATAGTTTTACAAATATTGACCAAGCCGGATAGATGTCATCGGCAAGGTAGTAGCACATGGTATAATCATGTCCATTGACCTTGAATTTGCAAGCCGTGCTTTTCCATTAGCTAATTTTCCAAACAATAGGATCTATGCAATACGTTTATATCATTGAGTGATCCCAGCAAACCAAAGAAGCAATGTCAAATTCACAAGTTCTGCTATGCCACCGCCTCAAGCACAATGGTTGGATCATGACTTTTACCACAATATTGCACATGCCATGCCTTCGGGCAATTCTTCCACCGCTAATGCATACAATCTACACTTCTCAGCATCCCCGGCCAACCTCTTCTATCATTTATCGCTAGCAACCTTTGCACATCTTTTTCGTTTGGGGATCGAAGATATTTGGGCCCAAAATCTCGGATGGCCGTTTTGGCAAACATCCGGACACTAGCAATAGTGGTATCTTCTCCAATGCGAAGATACCTATCCGTATAATCGGCCGGGATGCCATACGCCATGACACGCATGGCTGCTGAGATTTTTTGGTAAGCACTAAAGCCCATGGTGTCGACAACACTTCTCCGGCGAGTAAAATAGGGGCAATTGGCCTCGCAAGCTTGTATTATGTTCACGAGCAAATTACGGCGCATCCGAAACCTTCTACGAAAGAGATGCGGCGGGTATGTGGGTACCTCAACGAAGTAATCTTGCATGAGCATGGCGTGGTCGAGAGCTCGGTTCCGCGGGATGCAAGCGCGGCCAAAATGCGAACCGCGGCACCGGCGCATGAAGCCAATCTTGTCTTGGATCTGCTTGGCGGCGAGGATCATGACCATCATCTCTGTGTCGTCGTCATTGAGAAGGTCCGAGTCACATCAAGAACTCCATGGTCAGCGAGGTCGACATCCCGTCGCCTAGCTCGCCGAATCCGGTCGCCTAGCTCGCGAATCCGGTACCTGCGCAAGATCCAAGCTTCCGCGGACGCGGCGAGGTGCGGGGTACTCGGGCTTGGTGGGCATGTGGCGGCTGCGGCCTGAATCTATGGCGGCTGTCGAAGGCAGCGGCGGCGCGTGAGAAATGGATTTGGGGAGAGTTGGGGAGGAAGAAGATAGGGCCGGCTGAAACTTCAGCGCGCCAACGCTCCCATGCGGATAGAGGCTGCCGCTCGGTTCGCCCTCTCTCCCCGCGCATCACAGGTTCCGCGGGCGATATTTGGCGTGCCCCGTAAAACTTTTTTCGAGTCAGGGGTGTTTACGGGCACTGATCAGCGCACGATTTTTCTGGGACACCGATAAACGGCGGTTATTTTATGGTTTTGTACAATTTACGGGGCACTGCTAGAGATGCTCTAATAGGCCTCCAAATACACGAGCTGAACAAAACGCATGCCATCTTCAATCGGCTACACTTAATAAAGTCTCTTCGGTTATATTTCTTAAAGTTGGATTATCATTGAGATTATCAAAGGTTGATGCTTGTTTGAGTTGAAGAATTTTCCTAAGAATATTGGACGATTCCAATCCATAAAAATACTTGTGAGAAAACACTTACGAATCAATGAAATGGCATCACCAAGATTACTGTATATTACGTTCATACCACCCCCACATGCCTTTTTCTATATTGGCGTCTAGTGTAACTTGAAGGCAAGTCGCTAGAGTAAGTAAGACCGTCTTTATCTAATAGTACCAGGATAGCTACCCCTCCATGTCTACCATTGAGATCACACTCATCAAGATGTGTGCCAAACTTGTTTAGCTTTGAAGAACACTATGCCACACAATTAACTTGCATGTAATAAAGCTAGTAGCTAACACACTATGCATTGCATCGATAATAGTGTAAGAGTGTGGACAAACTATTTCCTGCTCACGTTTAGCATTGGTCTATGGGTTTGCATGTGAATATTAATTTGTTTAGTGGTGTGTGCATAAACAATGCATCCCTTTGCCTTAGAAAATTAATTTTACAAGCACATGAGTGCGTACATGGTCATACATGCACATAGGGCTGCGTTCTCTTAGTTTCTCGTGGTCACTTCTGCTTCACGAGGACCATCTTACTAGATACCAACATGGTGTAGCATTGTCCAGTGAAAAGAGTGTTGTGAGCTATAGTGTCAGCTGCTAGCTGCTGCTGCTAGCGAGGCTAATCATGACGCCCTATGATTAAGAAATTGACATAGGTGGTACTAAACAATGACATGAAATATCAGTCAATGACATGCCAAATTGTCTTACTAATTGTTGATTACTGTTGAAGTTTTTGTTTCATCCCACATGTTGGTTAGATACATGCTCGAATCTCTAGGCATATCGTACACAAGTTGGATGGGGGGCAGCTATCTCCGTTGGCAGCAAATCCACACTCCATGATCAAAAGTTGGGTTTTCACCCTAGAGAAGATCCAGTCACAAAACAATGCATTCAACAAGGAAACGACTAGAAAACCGACATTGCCATATCCAACCACAAGGTTAGACTAAGGTCTTTCACCATGAGAACTAAGATCGCCGTAAATGAGGTGTACCGGTGTCATTGACCCCACTCGCCTCTGCTACAAAACGCTGATCGTTTGACATAGTTGCTTCTCATGGTCCTCTATGGGAACACCCTGGAATCTTCAAAACACGAAAGGCATGATCTCCCTACCATCATCGTGGATAACACGGCGCCAAAAGAGCCCAGGCGAATCCAAGGTGAATGGGAGGCGCAATTAGATTTGGATATCGCCATCAACAACGTAGGCACATCGGATCTCACCCCATGGTGAACTCAGAGCAGGAAAATTAGCCCATGGCTTTGTGTACCACAGTCTCGACCCGGCGCATGCAGATCTGTGCCTAGCCAACCTTGTCTCTGGCGGCCAACCCGTGATGGCGCTGGTGGATTGCCGCATCGTCCATGTGCAACAAAGCCTTGCAATAACTTGCACCTATATCCTAGCGTTGGTGGAGTACCGCATCATATCTCGGATCAATCGAGATACAATCATTGGCATGGTGGTCCTGTTTGAGTCTCGCTCCTGAGCCTACCTAGATTGGGCCTTCAACAGGCGATCCCGACAAATTGAATGGAGGAAGCCCCTCGGCATGGCAAATCGCTAATCCTCAAGAACAAAAATGTGGTGGGGATGAGTACGCTGGGGACATCGAAGAAAGACTAGAAAAGGGGGGTACCCCACCGCCATTGTTTGCTAAGGCCTGCTCTGGCAGTAGCACGTGAACGAGGTAGGAAGATTGAGATCTTGGGTGGCGCTTGGGGGACTTCGGAGTTGCCCTTGGACGCGACCCTGGAGGTTAGGTCTAGGAAATTTTTTGTCGACATGGGACTATGGTGTTAGAAGTCCCTTCACAATGCAAAGTATCTTAACACGTAATCATAGGAGAAATAAATGCTTAAGAGGCAAGCTCTTCACTGCATAATCTTTTAAGTGTTGTCTTTATATTTAATTAATTAAGAGGCATGTATGCATTGGATTGGACTAGCAACTCCTTTTGGCTATAGTTTCTATGCAAGAGTTGTATCTTAGTTAAGATATAACACTAACCTATCTACTCATTAGCTATATGTCACATAAGCATTTACCTATGGTATCAAGATACAACCATTGTGAAAGACTGAAAAAGCAATCCAAAGAGGTGAAGCGGCCCTGATTGAGTACTAGGCAAAGGAAAAGCGTACATGGAAGTAAGGATGTAGAAATGCTAGGATGTGAGCTTACTTGGAAGGAATTGCGTCCATAACTTAGTTACATGTTAGTACCATGAATCATACTTACTTTCTAGGAGTGGAAAAATAAATTTAATGTTCCCATATTTTCAGGACTCCTTCAAATTGTAGGACTGTATTTAGTTTGAATCTTAAGGATTTTCTCCCATTTATCCCGGACTCCTTCAATCCCCCGATCCCTCGGGTCCTCGCGGTGACATGTGTCCCTTTTCTCCCTCAAATTCTGGCTTTGTTGCTATGTAGCTAAAAAACCCGCTTAAAAGGTTCCTCCATGAAACACAAATAAAAAGAAAGACATACCTCATCTGAGACTTCGTAGCAAAGTTATGCTAATATAGCAAGCCGAATTTGCCAGAGACATCGTTTGAGACATTGTCGGAGACATCTTAGCAAACACTTTGTACTATTGTAGCAAAATCAGAAAACTATTGTAGCAAAATATTAATGTCATTGTAGCATCGTAGCAAAAATCATCTGGCATGGTCCTTCGATGAGACTCTCATGATGCAAAACCGCAAAATGATTGTAGCCTAAAAAACATGCAAAACAACGGAACGATTGTAGCATGAATTTTCTTTCTATGATGCAAGACCGCAAAACTACTATAGCAAAAAATTATGAGTAACTAGCAAATCCCCATTGTTCACAGCAAAATCCCAAACGTGAACCCACTGGCAGCACCGCCGTCCTAGGCTAGCAGCATCGCCGTCCATGAGCCATGTGAGGCGGAAGAGAAGGCTTGCAATGTGGGAAGACATGCGTGGTTGTCAAAGGCGGCGAACGTGATGACGAGTGCGAGCATCTTGGCAGCGGTCCACTCGGCAGTAGAGACGGAACGCTGCAGCATGGGCTCATGCCCTTGTACCGGAGGAGTTTGGGGGTGGGCACCATGGACGGTTGTAGAGTGGGACGGGTGCCATGGGAGGCAGTGGTGCATGCGGCACCATGGGGAGATGGCCATCATCGTCGACGGCGGCAGCCGTGGTGACAAGCGCGCGCGAGTCTCTCAGCAGCGGTCCACTCAGGTCACCAAGAATGCGTGGCAGGCGGCATCGGATAGTCTCTGGTGACAGCTACGGGCAAGAGAAAATATTGGGCTTGCTATTGGGCTTGCTAAATGATTTATTTGTAAATATATTTCACGCAGGCTTCATGCATGGGCTTGCATTGCTAGGGACTCCCGAAACGCAAGCCTATTCTACATTTTGGATGCCCCGGAAACATGGTCTAATATGTGGGGATATACCTATACTAACATCACTAGTAGAAAACAGGTCTTTCGTCCGGGCCATTAGTTCCGGCTGTGGCTGAGGCTGGGACTAATGGCCCGCACTGGACGGCCCGAGCCACCCCAAACCATAGGTCCCGGCCCGTTAGACACCATTAGTCCCGGTTTGAGATATAAACCGGGACTAAAAGATCTGGGGCCTGCCGTATATGGCACGGTTCCTCCTCCTCTCAACTATTTTTTTCCTGGTGGGAGAGGTGGTGGGTTTGTGCTATTTTTTTTCTTATTCATATGCACTAGAGGTGGTCGGTGAAATGCCAATTAGAGTGATGCGACTTTAGGTCACATAAGACAAACATGATATGAGGTGCCCGAGCTACACTTAAGTTTTCTCACCTTTGTTTCGAAGTATGGTAAAGGTTAGCAACTATTTTCTCGTTTAGACCACGTGGTACTAATTTTAGCATCGTGATTACATTTGATATATATTTGTATGATACAGATGATCCATCCATGGATGTATGGTGACCGACGCTCTGCCGCTTTCAGAGAAAGCGTCCGTTTTTTGTCTTGTGGCCGAGGAGAACAAGCGGCGAGATGGTTTTATGTGTTGTCCAGGTGTTGACTGTAGGAATGAGAAGGCTCACACTTCCGCAAGAGTCATTCAGAGCCACCTGCTTCAGCCTGGTTTTATGTCCGGCTATAATGTTTGGACCAAGCACGGAGAAAGAGGGGTTGCGATGGAAGACGGCAATGAAGAAGAGAACAATGATGACAACTACCGATCTATGTTCCTTGAATACGCTGATACCGCAATGGAAGACAATGGAGAAGAAGGAGAAGAACGGGAACCAGATGAGCCTGCTGATGATCTTGGTCGGGTCATTTCTGATGCAAAGCGAGACTGCGACACAGAAAAGGAGAGGTTGTAGTTCGAGCAGATGTTACAGGACCACAACAAATTGTTGTACCCAACTTGTGAAGATGGTCAGAAGAAGCTGGGTAGCACACTGGAATTGCTGAAGTGGAAGGCAGAGACCGGTATGACTGACTCGGGATTTGAGAAGTTGTTGGTACTCATGAAGAAGTTGCTTCCAAGAAATAACGAATTGCCCTCCAGTACGTACGAAGCAAAGAAGCTCGTCTGCCCTCTAGGATTAGATGTGCAGAAGATACATGCGTGCCCTAATGACGGCATTCTCTACCGCGGTGAGAAGTACGAGAATATGGTAAATGCCCGGTGTGCACTGCATTGCGATATAAGATCAGAAAAGATGACCCTGGTGATGTTGATGGCGAGCCACCCAGGAAGAGGGTTCCTGCCAAGGTGATGTGGTATGCTCCTATAATACCATGGTTGAAACATTTGTTCAGAAACAAAGAGCATGCCAAGTTGTTGCGATGGCACATGGAAGAACGTAAGAAAGATGGGATGTTGATGCACCCTGCTGATGGTCGGCAGTGGAGAAAAATTAAGAGAGACTTCCTAGACTTTGCTGGTGACGCAAGGAACTTATGGTTTGGTCTAAGTACAGATGGCATGAATCCTTTTGGGGAGCAGAGCTGCAGTCACAGCACCTGGCCCGTGACTCTATGTATCTACAACCTTCCTCCTTGGTTGTGCATGAAGCATAAGTTCATTATGATACCAGTGCTCATCCAAGGCCCGAAGCAACCCGGCAACAACATTGATGTGTACCTAAGGCCATTAGTTGATGAACATTTACAGTTGATGAACGTGTGTGGGATGAGCACAAACATAAGCCATTCGACCTACGAGCGTTGTTGTTCGTAACCATCAATGACTGGCTTGCTCTTAGTAACATCTTAGGACAAACGAATAAGGGATACAATGCATGCACACATTGTTTAGATGAGACTGAAAGTATATATCTGGATAAATCTAGGAAGAATGTGTACCCGTATAATCGTCTTTTTCTTCCGCCCAGACATCCTTTAAGGAAAAAGGCAAGCATTTCGATGGCGAGGCATATCACCGGAAGAAGCCTGACCCCCATACTGGTGCTGATGTATTTGGTATGGTCAAGGATTTAAATATAATATTTGGATAGTACAACCTATTCCAAAAGACGCCGACGGACACACACCCATGTGGAAGAAAAAATCTATATTTTGGGATCTACTCTATTGGGAAGTTCATGAGGTCCGCTCTGCAATTGACGTGATGCACCTGAGGAAGAATCTTTGCATGAATATTCTAGGCTTCCTGGACTTGTATGGGAAGTCAAAAGATACACCGGAAGTATGGGAGGACCAGCAATGACATAAAGGACGAGACGACAAGCATCCAGGGCAGTTTCAAGGGCCTGCCAGCTACGCTCTTACCAAGGAAGAGAAGGAAATCTTTTTTGAAGTCCTTTTCAGTATCAAGGTCCCGTCTGGCTTCTCTTCTAACATAAAGGGAATAGTAAATATGAAAGAGAAAAAAATCAAAACCTAAAGTCCCATGACTACCACGTGCTTATGACGCAATTGCTTCCAGTTGCATTGAGGGGGATTCTACCGGAAAATGTTCGATTGGCCATTGTGAAGGTATGTGCATTCCTCAATGCAATTTCTTAGAAAGTAATCAATCTAGAAAGTCTATCAGGGTTATAGATTGATGTGGTCCAGTGTCTGGTCAGCTTCAAGTTGTTGTACCCTCCATCTTTCTTCAATATTATGACGCACCTCCTAGTTCACCTAGTCGAAGAGATTAGAATTCTCGGTCATGTGTTTCTACACAATATATTCCCCTTCGAGAGGTTCATGGGAGTCTTAAAGAAATATATTCATAACCGTGCTAGGCCATAAGGAAGCATCTCCAAGGGCTATGGAACAGAGGAGGTCATTGAGTTTTGTGTTGACTTTCTTCCTGACCTTAAGCCGATTAGTGTTCCTGAATCTCGGTATGAGGGGAGGCTGATTGGAAAAGGCAAACTAGGAAAGAAAGCAATGGTATGTGTGGACGGGGATTCTTTCAGTAAAGCATACTACACAGTTCTACACAATTCCACCTTGGTGGCTCCATATATCGAGAAACACAAGATTATTCTACGCTCAGAAAACCCGCGGAAGCCTGACTCCTGGATTAAAGTGGAACACGAGGCCACTTTCGGCAGTTGGTTGCAGACACATCTCATGAATAACAGCACTATTGGAGATTATCTGTACTTGTTGGCACGGTTACCATCCTTGACTATATGTACTTTCCAATGGTATGAGATAAATGGTAATACATTTTACACGATCACCCAAGATAAAAAGAGCACCAACCAAAACAGTGGTGTCCGCTTTGATGCAACAGATAACAATGGGAAGAAGGACACATATTATGTATACATAGAGGAGATATGGGAACTTGAGTATGGACCTACTTTTAAGGTCCCTTTGTTTCGGTGCAAATGGGTCAAGATGACAGGAGGCAGGGTACATGTAGATGAAAAGTATGGCATGACAACAGCGGATCTCAACAATCTTGCGTACATGGACAAACCATTCGTACTAGCCAACGATTTGTCTTAGGTTTTCTATGTGAAGGACATGTCTACGAAACCGAGAAAAATAAATTAGCAAAAGAATACATCGTTCGATGAGCCAAAACGCCACATAGTTCTTTCTGGAAAAAGAAACATTGTGGGAGTGGATGACAAGACAGATATGTCGGAAGATTATAATAAGTTTCATGAAATCTCGCCCTTCAAAGTGAAAACTGACCCAAGCCTCCTGTTAAATGATGAAGATTCTCCATGGCTACGGCACAAAAGAAAACCACAACATTAGATAGGGATGTTGGTGATCTATGTAATATATTAAACCTTTTATGTAATCATATTGTGAATCATATTGTGAGTCAGACATTTTACCCAGAAGAAAACTACAACAGTATATAGGGCGGGCAGGCTAGATCGAGCAGCCTATAAATAGAGTAAAGTCCTATAAATAGAGGTAAAGGGTTCATCTTTAGTCCCGGTTGGAGAAACCAACCGCGTCTAAAAGGATATTGGCAGGCTGGCCAGGTAGCACTAATGATATGGGTGAGTGTCGATATTATGTCATGCGGCTTGTACCTTGTCCTGGATGGTGTCGCCAACCGGGACTAAAGTTGAACCTTTAGTCCCGGTTGGAGACACCAACCGGGATAAAACATGAGTCAGCACTAATAATAGGGGTGAGTGTCGATATTATGTCGTGAGTGTCGACACTATGACGAGCTGCTTGTACTATAAATAGGAATCCTTGTGAGTCCAGTCCTCCAGCCAGTTTGAGGCATCTCCAAGATGGTGTGCGAGAGCAGGGACACCACTACGACCAGTTTTAGGGAGATGCCACTGGAGCCCAGTCCTCCGGCATATCCAAGAAACTGGTCATAGAGGCACTCCCTAATATGTGAAATTAGTTAGCTCCCAGGCGTATTGATGACCCACAAGTGTAGGGAATCGCAATAGTCTTCACGGGTAGTATTACCCAATTTATTGATTCGACACAAGGGGAGCCAAAGAATACTTGCAAGCCTTAACAACTGAGTTGTCAGTTTAGATGCACCTGGAAACAGTTCTTGCTCACATAAGTTTATCAGTACCAACAGTTTGAAGTAGTAACAACAAAGCAACAACAACAGTGAACCAGTAGCAATAGTAACAGTAATGGTAACAGTGGGATTCGAGTGCGGTAGGCATAGGGATGGATGGACGGACGTTGCATGGACGAGTCTAAACATGCAACTTCAAGATCTAGGGCATTTAAGATAAATAATAACAAGCATCCAGGTACTAAACAATCCTAGGCATGTGCTCCAAATATAGTCATACGTGCTCGCAATGAGAACTTGCACAACATCTTCTATCCAGCCAACTCGTGGCAGCAGGGCCTCTAGGGAACTACTGGCAATTAAGATGCTCCTTTTAATAGAGCACCAGAGCAAAGCATTAACACACCATGAACACATGTGATCCTCACACCACAGCCATCCCCTCCGGTTGTCCCAATTATTATCACTTTGGGGCCTTTGGATCCGGACAATGATATGTGTACACAACTTGCAGATAAGACCACAAACTATACTATCATAATGATTCAATAATAAGTTCAGATCTGAGATAATGGCACTCGGGCCCTAGTGACAAGCATTAAGCACAACAAGTTACAACAAATTCAAATATCACTAATAGAGATACTAGGCACTATGCCCTAACAGATCTTATTCGATTACATGATAGAACTCATCCAATCCCTACCATCCCCAAGCCTACAGCGGGGGATTACTCACTCATGGATTAGGGAAAGATCGGTGGTTGATGGAGATGTGTTGGTGATGACGATGGTGATGATCCTCTCCAAATTCCCCGTCCCGACATGGTGCTAGAATGGAGTTTCTGGATCCGAATCTTGGTTTCTGGCGGCGGCGGCGGAGCGGAACTCTTTCTGGAAAACTATCGAACCCCCCCTCGGTTTTTAGGTCGAAAGGCAACTTATAGGCGTAGAGGGAGCCCGAGGAGCTACCTGGGGTGGCAGCACCCCCTCCAGGCGCGGGGTTAGGTGGGCCCGCGCCTGGGGTGGGTCTGGGCCCCCTAGGCCTCCTCTCTGTCTCCCCTTCTGGCTCCGTGGATCTTCTGGTGAAAAATAGTTTTTGGCATATTTTCCGGTATTTTTTCTGATAGTTGATTTTCTTCACAAAAACAAGACACCAAGGTAATTCTGCTGAAAACAGCGTTAGCCGTGTTAGTTGTATCCAAATCACACAAGTTTAGAGAAGAAATAATAGCAAAGTGTTCGAGAAAGTAGATACGTTTTGGACGTATCACGTATTGATCTAGTTAGAGAATTTACAAGCTGCAAGATGGTGTGCGAGAGCAGGGACACCACTACGGCCAGTTTCAGGGAGATGCCGCCGGAGCCCAGTCCTCCGGCATCTCCAAGAAACTGGTCATAGAGGCACTCCCTAATATGTGACCACGCGCATTTAGAGATCAGATCTTAATGAAAAGTACGAATCTGGACATCATCTTCATAGTTCGGGAAAGTCGTTCTATGAATCGGGACTAAAGGCCCCCCTTTAGTCCCAGTCCAGCCACAAAACGGGACTAACACACTTAAGATGGTTTGTGGACAATACTATGTAGTCCAGGTCCAGCCACAAACCGGGACTAAAACTCAATACATTTATTAATATTAAAAAACCGAGACTACGGAATCGGGACTAAGGACCCCCTTTAGTCATGCTCATATCTAGCCCTATAGTACTCAGCTTCACGGTCGTCTTCGTCTTCGTCATCATCGTCATCATCGTGGTCGTTGCTAGGCGCACGCGGCTGGATCCTCAGCCCAGCCATGGCATATTGTGGGGGCACCAGCCACTCCGGCCTCGGATTCATGACGCGTGGGGGAGGGGGGCCCCGGATGACAACGCTGCTACACCCGCGACCTTCACCACCGCCACCCTTCTTATGGCTCCATGGTGGCTGCGGGTACCGCAGGTGAGGATGGTCTCCCCCGGTGATGTAGCGCATCACGCTGATGATAGTCCGGTTCGCCCACCACAGGCGGCGACCGGCTTTATTGTGGTTCACCGGTGGAGGGACGTCACCCTCGTACCTGGCGAGCTCCCTTTCCTATCGGTTAGCAAAAAGGCATTCCAGGTGTCATAGTTGTCGGGATCCCACTGAGGATCCATCCGTTGTTCCGGCGTGAGCTCGTGGTAGAAGTGGTTCGTGATGGCCGCCTGACGTGCGGAACCTTGAGGGACAGGAGGGACAGGAACCCCTCCAGTGCACAGTATCCATCCGGCGAGCGGCCGGTAGCCCGGCGGGCAAGGGTAGCTAGAGGCGCACAGCGCCTCAGACTCCTCGAGGGTCAGAATGGCCCAGTAGGCGTTGTCCATTGTTCTGAGAGAGGAAGGTGTGGATGTGTGCATAACCATGGCACGGTCGGCCTATATATAGATGGAAAGGGCGGGAAAATATGGCGGGAAGCGGTGGGAAATGGCGGGAAATATCTTCAGTCCCGGTTAGTGGCTACAACCGGGACTCAAAGCTCGGTTTAGAGGGAAAGGGCGGGAAAACTTGGCGGGAAGCGGTGGGAAATGACGGAAAATATCTTTAGTCCCGGTTAGTGGCTACAACCAGGATTAAAGCTTATTCAGAAAATGCATTTTGATTACTTATTCAAATTTAAGCACTTTTCATTTTGAAAGTTTAGTGAGATTCAAAAATATGCAAAATATAATTAATGCATTTTTAAATTGATAATGGAAAAATGGTTAATATTGGACTAGTTAAAATAATTATTTTTGTAAAACAGAACATGGATTTGGATTACTTATTCAAATTTAAGCACTTTTCAATTTGAAAGTTTAGTGTGATTCAAAAATATGCTAAAAATAATAGTTAATGCATTTTTAAATTGATAATGGCAAAATGGTCAATATTTTGACTATTTTAAATAATTATTTTATAAAACAGAAAATGGATTTGGAATACTTATTCAAATTCAAGCACTTTTCATGTTGAAATTTTCTCAAATTCATAAGTATGCAAAAATGTATAATTTAAATGTTTTAAATGATATATTCAAAAATTTGAAAAAAAAGCCCAGCGCATGCAAATTTGGGCCTTTAGTCCCGGCCCATCTAACCAGCCGGGACTAAAGGGTTTGGCCAACCGCGCGCAGGAGAAAAGCCCCTACCCTCCTCTAGTCCTGGTGCGTGGCACCAGCCAGGACTAGAGGCCTCCCTTTAGTCCTGGCTGGTGCCCCGCACCGGGACTAGAGGGAGGGTATAAAAGGGGCCCTCCTCCCCCGGTGCGTTCCACACACCGTGAGATTTGGAGGCCAGACGACGAATTAGTGCCACCAGGCTGCCTCTCCGACAAAAAGAGCACCTTCGCGCCCGCGCCTCCCTCCGTGCCGGCCTGCTGCCACCGCCGAGCCCACGCCTGCCGCCGCTCCCCGTCCCCGCGCCTGCCGCCGCACCCCCGCCGACGCACCTCCACGCTCCCGCGAATCTCCACCGGCGCACCTCCGCACCCTTCATCGGCGCACCTCCGCGCCCCCGCGAATCTCCACCGGCGCACCTCTGGCGCCACCGCCTGCCGCCGGTATAATTTTATTAGTGTATAGTTAGGATTTTGTTATTAGCTAGTGTGATTAGTGTATATAGGATGATATTATTGTTAGTGTTTTTGTTAGTGTATAGGATGATATTGTTAGTGTATAGGGTGATTTTGTTAGTGTATAGGATGATATTGTTAGTGTTTTTGCTAGTGTGATTAGTGTATAGGATGATATTATTTAGGATTATGTAGATTTTGTTAGTGTATAGGATGATATTGTTAGTGTTTTTGCTATTGTGATTAGTGTATAGGATGATATTATTTAGGATTATGTAGGATTTTATTTATATAGTGTAGGATTATTATATAGTGTAGGATTATTATATAGTGTAGGATTATTATTTTTAGGGTATGAGATATATTATAATATTGTAAGTTTGATATTGTAATATAATAGTGTAATATAGTATTTTTGTTGTAATATTGTTAGACCCTCTTTGTAACCGGAGTTAGGGTTAGGGTTAGGGTGTTGGTGCTCGGTGGTGACGGAGTTAGGGTTAGGGTGGTGGTTCTCGCGGGAAGTCGTAGTCGCCCGCCTCTCCCGCGGCCACCATCACCGCACCTCCGGGTTTAGGGTTTATTTCTATTATTTTGTATAGAAAATATCTATGTATAGTAATATTTTGTATGAGAATATTTTTTGTTATGTTCAAATAAATATTGTGTGCATTTTGCAGAAACTATGGATCCACCTAGTCCAATCCGCAGAGACCTAGATTCAAAACACTTTCTCGAGGATATGATTCACGATATCGATCCATCCGGTGAGGGATCTCTCTCGAGGTATCTGAACTCATCTGGTGAGGGAGAGGAGATCAACCAACGAGAGGAAGAAGCCGACAACTCCAATGATGGAGAAGCCCATGGACGTGTAACGAAGATCAACGAGGTATATATATATATGATGTTCGTTGATCAGTAGATGTCCGGGAGTAGCTGTATGTATCGAGTTGTATACATATTATATTGACGAATATTTCTTCTCTTAGGCGTCCACATCGAGCAAAAAAACCAAGCGCGGCCCAACCAAAAATTTGGATGCCCGTACTGTTTTTAAAATTACATGGGTCTCAGCATAGGGCGAACCATTGAAACCAAAAAAAGTAAAACAAGCATTTATACAACAATGCGGAGTTGTTGCTAGAGATCATGTCCCGATCACTGTTCGAGAGTGGAATAAGACCAAAGAGGCGGAATGGAGGAGTGATCTGTATATCGACGATAGGTATAAAGAGGAACTTTTTAATGACCTCATGGCATATTACAAGCTGCCAGAATGTGAGACTGGTGACGAGACGGCTGAAATGAGAAAGAAAGTCAAGCAGTTTGCCCTTAAGGAGATGGTCAAACTATTCAAGAACTGGAAGAAATCATTATGGCTACAGTATCAGAAGGACAAGAAAACTCCAAAATTCGAAGCCTATCTAGCGAACAAGTAGCATTACTGGGATGCATTTGTGGATTATAGGAAGTCAGGAGTTGCTACAAAAAAGTTAGAAAAAACAAGATAAATGCTGCAAAGAAGAAATATCATCATAACATGGGGTCAGGGGGTACGCGGCTGCCATGCCTAAGTGGGATGCAAAAGAGAAAGAGCTTAATGCTAAATAGATCATTTCGGAACCAATTCATGAAGAATGGGATTTGAGGACAAGAAAATGGTTCCTTGGGCATGGGAGTACGTATGACAAACTTACATGGGACCTTGTTTGCAGTGACGGGATAAAGGTACCCAAGAGTGCATGGATAAAAGTGGTGCAAGATATTAAAGATGGGATAAAAAAGTTTCATCCCGATAGAGAGAAAGACTTGCTGACCTTGGTCCTCGGGAATCCCGAACACGAAGGACGAGTCCGAGGCCTTGACTCTAGTTTCACGTGCGAGACTGGGTTTCCTAAGGACCAAGGTACTTATAGAAGCCGAGCAAGATCAAAGCATCGATGGGAGGAGGAGGGAGGCAAGTTCAACCAGCTTCTAGCAAGACTTGACAAGCAGTAGCAGCAGATCGATGAACTTAGAGGAGTAGCACGCTTGCAAGATCTTTCACTCGATATTACCGCCAACCCATCTCAGCGGAGAAACAGCGTGGCTGAATCGGAGGTCTCATCTAACAATGCACTCTATAAAGATGGCGGTCCCTGCTACCCCGTGGATGGAATTAAGGAGCAGATATCTAGTGAGCTCTATCATAAGTTGAAGAACATATCTATGAAGGTGGCGGTCGGATATTCTTTACCTTGTCCGCCTGACGCATGTTGGCATGGCCGTGAGATTCCACCTGGCTATGCTAAAGTCGGGGTGGATCAAATCGTAAAGGAGTGGGAGTCAATGGAGCTTGATATCCCTGGACCTGAAGGTGAGAGCACACTCGAAGAAGTACTGGGTGGTATCATTCTATGGGACAAGAACAACATCAAGTTTACAGGCTCGGCCCCAAGGCCAACACCGCCTCCGAGTCGTCGCAGGTATCCTTCATCTCCATCACCTCTAACAAGCCTACCCCATGATGACTACGATCACATCGCGAGTCCATCTTGATCTAAGCCGCAAGTTCAGCAGTCTTTGCCGCCCGCTAAGGACATTAAGCGGAAGCGTGCTCTGTCAGTGAGTACTAAAAGATGCGGCAGCCCAAAACAGAAAATGTCGCCCCTCCCAATAGTGCCTCATAAGAATCTTCCCATTAGACCTTACGATCGTACTGATGCGGAAACTGCAGCGATAGCAAAGGCCAAAAGTGACGACGTATTTTGAGAATAAGAAACCCGAGCCCGATCCTGTATACACCGAGAAGCAAAAGGCATATGCAATTGATTTTCTGAACACAAAATCGCAATATGAGTTGCACCATAAGCCAGATGACTATCTACGCATAATTCAGAAAGAAGTGACGAAGAGCAAATCAAGCAAATCAAGTGCAAGCGGTAAAAAATCATCAAGTACAGGTGCAAGAGCAAAACAAAAATTAGTAAAAAATCATACGTTCCCCTTCTCGGACAACAGGCCAAACAAACGATCGCACCCCTCAAGGTGTTTTCAGAAAACGTTCCCCTTCTCTCACAACAGCCACTAGATATGGAAGCGGCTGCGGAGTTGGCGGCCAGTATGGAAATTAGTATTGCTGAACTGTTAGGCCCCCAACTCGACCTTCTACCCAAGGCTGGTGTAGTCCATAGATATGTCGAAGGTGAGGATTTGGTCAGCAAAGAGAGGCTGAAAGAACTGCCAACACAAATGCGGAAGTCCCACGTGAGTACTACTTCAGACCCGAAGAGGTCCATATTGAGTTTCCAAAACTGTTCCAGTTATACCATCTCGACGCCCTGGACAAATCCATCCTCAGATGCTATTGTTTGTAAGTTGTTGAATTCATTGTCTATATGTTCAGTTTGCCAATTGTTCAGTTCAGTACATGTAATTATCCTTATTATGCAGAATGAAGATCCTGGAATGTAAAAGAAGAAGAATCTATAATGTTGGGTTCATTGACCCAGATAAAGTACATATAAACATGCTAACTTGAAACCCTGAGGAGACGGAGGAAAACATTCTAAGGTTTCTAATGGAGCAAAATTTCTCTAACCACATACCGTTTCCTTATAATTTCAAGTAAGGGTCTTACTCTGTTATGCACATTCACTTTTGATTAGTCGATGCTAAGTGTAATTGATGAGTTACTGATGTATATATAAATGTTTGCATCTTCCACTGGGTTCTGCTAGACATTCAACTTGATAAGGGAAGAGTTGATGTCATGGACCCATCAAAGAGAAACCTGGAAGATTTCCACAACATGCAGGACATGCTCCCAAAGTAAGTTTTGCGCTATATCGGTATCTTTCGTTAATTTCCTGAGATATCAGGTAATGAATAACTCATTTATTTATTTTCTTCGCCAGACAGGGTTTGGATCCAGTTCAAGCGCGAGGTTACGGGTGTATTTAGTGAGAAGCTGGCGTTTAAGATAGTCTCGGTAAGTAGCACGTGATATGTCCACGCATCTCTTTACTTCTAGTTTCAATGCATAATGATGCTAGATTATTATTTTGATTGAATTCTATTCTCGTAAAGTGCGCGAGACAGCCATAGGGGTCGAATCTATGTCGATTCTATGTTTGCGAGTTTATTCGCATGTTTACCACCGAGCACAATGATTATAGAGTCGACGTAAGCAATGCATTCACACCATCATTTTATTGCCGTCACTTTTTGTTATCATAATTGATATTCATATTAATATCCTTTTTCTTATATATAGTTCGAGAGAATGCGGGATCAACTACTACCAGAGCAACGCGTACTAGCAATTGCGGAGGAGCTGGCAGGGTTTATTTTTAAAGAGATCATAGACGATGCTGGAGAATTTAGTGTGAATAGGCGCTTCTGATCTCCATGTAATCGAACAGACGGGTTCTAGTGTGAGATCCAAGCATGACTTAATAGGATTGATAGGATACTTATACCAACAAGTTGCAACTTCTTTTTCAGAAGCTCATTCGAAAAGAACCCTAAGGTTAAGCGTGTTTGGCCTAGAGCAATTCTAGGATGGGTGACCGACCAGAAAGTGGGTATCGGGTGTGCATGAGTGAGGACAAAGTGCGTAGAAAAGACTAGTATTGGACTGTGGGGCTAGTCTAGAGATACTATTGAGCTGCCAGGAGTGACACCCCCGAGGCCTAGTGGACGGGTTGTTACATCTAGTCCCGGTAATTATGATCTCCATGTAACTATCAAAATTGTATATATATGTATGCTCGATATCGTAATACAAGTTATCTTATATATGCATGAACGTGTACGATATGTGGTGGCGTAGAAATATTTAAAAACTACGTTGAAATGAAAAAAACAATACAAAATGAATATGCTCTTCCGTGGCAGAGAAATGTCACAAAATGCTGCCGCGACAGAGAATGTCACAAAATGATGCCGCGACAGAGAATGATTAGTGCGAGGTAATGCTCTGCCGCGACAGAGAAATGGCGCAAAATGCTGCCGCGGCAGAGACCCACTAGTCCCGATCCTTAACACCAACCGGTAGCGGGGGTGCACCACGAGCGCGCCGTGGAGGCCTCGTGGACAGTCATTAGTCCTAGCTGATTACTGGTCCGGGACTAGTGGGTGGGCCTCTAGTCCCGCTTGGCTAGTTCCGATTCTGAAACCGGGACTAGAGGCTCTGTCTCCACTAGTGCATGGTCCTTATTGCCTAAAGTACTCTTTATTTTTTTGTTTGATGTACTAATAATCTTCAAGGTGATTGCTGCTGTGAAAACTGGCTAAACTAATAAATGCATGGTCCTGGTAAGATTATTGTGCTATTTTTTAGTTGATATAAAACCTTCTAAAATATTCAATATTAATCAACATGTTATATTGGTGGCAAATGATTGACCACACCTACAAATTTCTAACGGATGCAGTTATATTGTCAGTGCTTTCAGTATCATGAGATACCAAGCTATGACGGTCCAACTTTAAGACTGGATATGAATTGAAGAATTCAGGTACAAGCGATAGCGAGAGAGAAAATTCTATGCCAAGTCATCTTCTTTTTGTCGTATATAGATTGATTTAAATGAAACCCGAGAGAAATCATGGTTGTTCCGATTAGAACAGACTAGTCCTTGGCCATTGACAATTCTTATTAGCTAATGCATACAAACTCACATGAGGTCTGAGCTTCGAGGTCTAGTCCTTATATGGTATATCCAAATTTTCGTTCTCTGATGTTTGTTCTCAATGATTCGTGTGTAGGTGCTATTTTACTGTAGCTCTAGAAGGAAAAAAAGCAACACCTGAACTTATTAAGGGCGAGTTAGAATTAAGAAGTAACTAGCACCGTGGCCCTCACAATTGTGAGGGCAACATTTTCAAAATGCTTTAAAAATTCAATAGAGACGCATATAGTCATAGTCACCTAGAATTTGGTGTTAATTAAAATATTAAATATTGTTATATATGGAGTGAATTGTGTAGAAAATATATTTGGAGCCCATCTACCGTGGAATTTTTTGAATTATTTAAAAGCATCAAAAAATATATCTTCAGGTAGCCAACAATACAAAATACAAATGTGCACTGTTTATGTCCAGATATGCAAAAAATACAAATATAATAATTTTTGGAAAAATAGAGGCCCATTCAAAATTGCACTGTTTACATCCACATCCAGATCTGCACTTTTGTGTTTTTTGCAGAGACCAGAATACAAAGGTTTTTCACATGCTATTTTCCAGCGTGTATTATAAATAATTATCTACACCCTGGCATTTTCTTAGATTTTTTTCAATCATTAGTTTTTTTTCAAAAATAAAATAAAGTCCACCATGGTGGACGGGCACCAAAATGATGCTCTCGAGAATTGTGATACCTCTTTTTCCAAAGAAAAGGTAAAATCTCAAGCAATAGCAGTAAATAAGCACGACTTTAGGTCTCCTCTTTCTCACCTACTGTAAAATCTAAACAAATAGTTTTACATATGGGAAACCATATTAATATTAGATGTAAATTTATTGTATCCTTTAATAAATACTAACTTGAAGTTTACTACCCTCTATGCTCAAAAGAACATAAAATCTTAAATAACAATCGTAAATCATATATAGATCATTATTCATAAGATTTCTCAAGATTATGCCATAAATCTATTGCAACAACATTTCATGATTGTATCAAACTTGTTCCCTGTATAATTAATAGACACAAGCCGCCGTGAATTTTATGGCATACAACCTAACTATCACCTAAAATTCCTATAGGTATAATTCCAAGTGGTATATCATAATTTTTAAATGGTAATTATATATTTTTATCGAGGTAGATACATCCTTGTTGCTTTATCTATTTCCATGTCGGATATTATTGCAGGTATTGTAAGCCTATAGAGAGCAACTAACGAAATATGGTCCCCGGAAAAATAATGGTGTTACCGACAATTTATAAATATCCATGTTAATGTGCAAATTTATAATTTCATAGACAGGGGATAAGTGTTCTGGCAGACTATGTGGAGAACAAATTTGGTGCTAAAAGTGTTGAATTAGAGCGTGGGGTTTTGTTTTCATTTTATAGGACACGACATACTCTTTAATTTATGGAACTTCCTACGAACATGCAACCGGAGCCAAAATTCCAACTTTTTCAGAATATTTACCGTTGTGATAAAAATTTATATTTCTTATTTTTCAATGATTTTGTTGTTCATCTTGAGAGCACATGCAAACGGGACCAAATCACCACCAATTATGGATTAGCACAATTTCATAATTTATATCATGCATATACTTTGCATCCAATGCCCGCCATTTTCTTTTGATAACTCTTAGCCATGTGCGCATTCAGTTTGAACATACTCCCTCCGTCCAGAAATAACTGATTTGGTTTTGTCTAGACTTGAATGTATCTAAACGCATTTTAATATATAGATACATTCGAATCTAGACAAATCCAAGTCACTTATTTCTATATGGAGGGAGTATTATATTTCATTCACTTGAAACATTACCGGTCGATCAATAAAACATATCTTATTACATGGTACAAGTCGAGAGGAAGTATTTACGATCAACTTGCCATCATACCTCTCCGTGGGTGGACATTATCCTGTGTTCTTTTATGCCGGTAGACTTGAAGGATTAGGAGTAACACTTCTGTGATATGGACTCTCATAAATTCCTTAGTGGGCGTATTACGTGATAGAAGAAATAGAAAATATAGGATTTTTTGTTAGTATAACAAAACTAATGTACAGATAAAGACGGTTGCACCCATCTATACATGCACCCACGTCCCACATCCTAACACGTTATTTTTTTTATAGGATCCTAACACGTTATTGTGCCAACATCTTGACATCTATGCCTAGAAAAAAGGACATCTACTATAACGTGACCACCAATGGCACGTAAACATAAGTCCAATTTTTATTGGTGTAACACAAAAGTTACGCAATAACTCGCTAAATCCTAGCCATGTATTTTAGATCTAACTATCAAAATTAATTCAGATGATGTGGATCAACCTAATGCCTCGAAAAACACCCTTATATTGCTTTTAGTATATAATAGATAGATATTTGAATGATGTTTCTCAATCCTACTGTACTATCCATTACCTTAACATTTTGGTATATTATGCATGTAAAGAAGTCCTAAAGTAGCATCACATGTTCTGTCTAGCCTATAATGTGTTCCACTTTTAGCTAGAGTGATTCAAAACATTGGATGGTTTCATATTCGTTTGAGGTAATATCAAGATTAAGTTGTAAATGTACGGAATACTACTATATATATCCACGTATATATTGTGAAGTTGTCATCATTATGTAGAGATATCAATTATAATATATCTTCTATCAGTTGAATGTTTGTACTTATCTTTTAGTAACATCCCGTGTTTAGTTATGAACATCCTTGCTCTCTCTCTGTATTCAATAATAATTTCTTTATTCGTTTGAACAGGTGCTCATTTATATCGAGATCGTGCATGATTATCAAAGAGGAAGTCTTTGTGTATGGAGCTATATCCAGTATAAGTATTGTGTTGCCTTTTCAGTTTAGCCAAAACAAACCATTCCAGTGTATTGGTTGGTCAAATTCTTTGTGCATTATTAGTAGTATACTTCCATGTAATATATGAGTAGTACATATCATAGCACTCACAATTTATAACAGAGAGGAACATTGCAAACACTGCCTAACTATCCAACTGCAAAACACCAGCTATAATGTTCTCTTTGTGTACTTGCTGTCTCACTTAAATTTACCTACGTCAATTTCTTTCTTTTCATGTGACTGATATACCATATTGATCTTATCAGCTAGCTATGGTAACCAAATTTGCATTTCTATAGATGCTGGATATATCGTTGCTTTGCATGATAGGTACGTACTACTTGGTGCTGTTTAACTTCTATTACATGTCATATATCTCATGTCTATCAAATTGACAGTGATGTGTTGTGCAGGTACAAAGTATTGTGCTCTTATCGAGTTGGTAGGCTAGAAAGGCCAGTGATTTGAATCGAAAGCGAGTCATGACGAAGCGCGCATGTTCAAATTAGACCGGGATTTGTAAGTTAAGAGTGTTAGCGATCATTATCATGTGTTGTACACGGTTGTTAACAGATAGAGAGATAGAGATAGAATTAGTTTGAATGGTTGTAACTAGCTAGATACGATCTGATAAGATCAGATCGATCTCCCGTTTTCTCTCTCTCTCGGTTGTAATCCTCTCCTGTAATCCTGGGCTCTCTCGCCATATATAACACGTAACCGAGCCGAGGCCAAGGCATCGTTCACAGAAACCTCTTTACGATCATATGGTATCAGAGCCAACCAAATCTTCCTAAACACATCTATGTGCCTCGCATCTTCTTCCTCCCCAGCGATGGCCAACTCCAACCCTCTTGCCGGACAGGGTGTGAGCGAGAAACTCACCCGCGACAACTATTTGTTGTGGCTGTCGCAAGTCCTTCCCCCACTTCGTGGCGCCAAGCTGATGGACTACCTCGACGACAAGAAGAAGCCGGTGGAGGAGATCCTCGTCGACCAAGGCGGCGACAAGGGAAAAGCCAAGGAGCCAAACCCCGCCTTTGATGCATGGCTGTGCACGGATCAGCACGTGCTCTCCTACCTCCTCAACACCCTCTCCAAGGAGATCTTGGTGTCCATGATCGGCCTCAACTCGGCCGCGGAGGTGTGGATGGCGATCAAGACAATGTTCGCCGCCCAGAACAAGACGCGGATCGCCAATCTTCGTGTCGCCCTCGCCAAAACCAGGAAGGAGGGCATGACCATGCCAGCCTACTTCGCCAAGATGAAGGGGCTCACGGATGAGCTGGCCGCAGCAGGACGGCCCATCGAGGACGGAGAGCTCCTCGAGTATCTTCTCGCCGGCCTCGACGATCAGTACAATCCCCTCTACGCCGCCATCGGGGTCAACGGCGGCAAGGACTTCTCCACCCATGACCTCTATGCCCATGTCCTGGCATATGATCATCGCATGGAGCTCCTCATGGACGTGGGAGGCGGCAGCTCCTCCATCAACGCCGCCTCTCGTGGTCGTGGTGGCCCACGCGGGCGCGGCTATCGTGGTGGAGGACGACGTGGAGGAGGTCGCGGCAACGGTCGCGGCAACGGACGGCATCAGCAGCGCGGCGGAGGCAACGCACGTCACGGAGGAGGACGCGGCAAGGGCAGCGGCAAGGACCACGACTACACCACTTGCCAGATCTGCGGCAAGCCCGGACATGAAGCCTGGCAATGCTGGCATCGCTACTCCAACAATGAAGAAGAGGAGGAGGAAAAGGGCGCCCATGCGGTGTCCTATGGAGTGGACACCAATTGGTATGGAGACACTGGTGCCACCGATCACATCATGGATGAGCTCAACAAGCTCACCATGAAGGAGAAATACCATGGCCGCGAGCAGATCCACACGGCAAATGGACAAGGTATGAGCATTAGACATGTTGGTCATGCAATTGTAGATACCCCCTCTCAACAACTTCATCTTAAAAATGTCCTACATGTTCCAAATGCCACTAAAAATCTTGTTTCCATTCATCGTTTTACTCTTGACAACAATGTCTTTCTTGAATTTCACCCATGGTGTTTTTATGTCAAGGATCAGGCAACGAAGAAAGTTCTCCTTAAGGGTAGATGCGTGCAAGGTCTCTACCCCTTGATCTCCTCGTCATCAATCAAGAATAAACAAGTTTTTAGCGTCACCAAGCCTTCAGCTTCACGGTGGCATAGTCGATTAGGTCACCCTTCATTTCGAGTTGTTCAACAAATTCTTAGCAAACATGATTTACCATGTTCAAATAAATCTAGTGTTGAGTCTGTTTGTGATTCCTGCCAACGTGCCAAAAGTCATCAATTACCCTATATGAGATCCACTAGTGTATCCACTGCTCCCCTTCAACTTGTATTCTCAGATGTTTGGGGTCCTGCGCCTAGCTCAGTAGGTAGATACACATATTATGTAAGCCTCATTGATGATTTTAGCAAGTTTGTTTGGATCTATCTTCTCAAAAAGAAATCCGATGTGTTTCAAGTCTTTCATAATTTTCAGAAATTTGTTGAACACCAATTCGATAGAAAAATCCTTGCTTTACAGTCTGATTGGGGTGGTGAATATGAGAAATTAAACTCTTTCTTTCAAAAAAATTGGCATTGAGCATCATGTATCTTGTCCACATGCTCATCAACAAAATGGATCAGCTGAACGCAAGCATCGTCATATTGTTGAAGTAGGACTTTCCCTTCTTGCTAATGCATCCATGCCATTAAAATTCTGGGATGAAGCTTTCTTAATAGCCACCCATCTCATTAACATGTTGCCCTCCAAAATTACCAATCATGAAACTCCCATGGAAAGACTTCTTCATAAAACACCAGACTATGCATCTCTCCGCACTTTTGGTTGTGCCTGTTGGCCCAATCTTAGACCATACAACAAGAGAAAACTTGCTTTTCGCTCAAAGCAATGTGTGTTCATTGGCTACAGCAACATGCATAAGGGCGTTAAGTGCCTTGATATCACGTCTGGTAGGGTCTATATCTCACGTGATGTAGTGTTTGATGAAACTCTGTTTCCCTTTGCCCATTTACATCCAAATGCTGGGTCTCTACTTCGTCGAGAAATTCTTCTCCTTCCCGAGTCTCTCCAAAATCCACCACTGTTATCTCATGAGGGGGAAAAACATTGCACTGAGCTAACATCTAATGACTCTGTAATTCCTAGTATCTCAATACAGCAGCATGCAGGAGAAAATTCGGAGCCAAACAGTGCAGAAATTAGCGAAAACGGAGCAACGCACGGAAATCTGTCAGGCGACACGACTGACGAGGACTCCGAGGAAAATCCGCCTCGGATCGGCCAAACCTCGTACGACAGAGGATCTCCCTTGGGATCCGCAGAAGACCCGCCTCGAGCACGCGGCGACCAATCATCCAGGCGCACGTCATCTAGGCCCGCGGGGTCCGCGACAGCGACCTCTCCTGATCCGCGGTCGCGCGGCACTCCAGGCGTCACGTCTCCACCGACCGGGCCCGCCACAACTCCCTCTGGGCCTAGCGCCAGCAGCGCGCGAGGCGAAACGTCGCTCTCCAGCTCCTCGGGCCACGACACACGCGACTCCAGCGACACGTGGACAACACCGCCACCGCAGGAGCGCGCGGGAACCTCTGCACGGCATCTACTTCGGGATCGGAGAGCGCGGGAGCAGGAACCTCTGCGCCGATATCCACCTCGGGATTGGCGCCCGCTTCGACGCGCCAGACAAGAATCCCAGGATCTTCTGCATCCTCGCAGCCTAAGGCTCAACCTGCACCAACCACCCGTGTGACACGATTCAAAACCGGTAATTTGAAACCAAAAACTTATACTGATGATACAATTCGATACGGTTTGTCTTGTGAAAGTAGTGAGCCTGCAAACTTACAAATAGCTTTGCAAGATAAAAAATGGAAGAATGCTATGGATGATGAGTATAAGGCATTAATGCAAAATAAAACATGGCATTTAGTACCACATCAGCATGGCAGAAATCTTATAGATTGCAAATGGGTTTATAGAATTAAAAAAAAAGCTGATGGAACTATTGACAGATACAAAGCTAGACTAGTAGCAAAAGGTTTCAAACAAAGGTATGGCATAGACTATGAGGATACTTTTAGTCCTATTGTTAAAGCTGCTACTATCAGACTTGTTCTAGCCATTTCAGTCTCACAAGGTTGGAGCTTGAGGCAACTAGATGTGAAGAATGCGTTTCTTCATGGTGTTCTGGAAGAAGAGGTATACATGAAACAACCACCTGGTTATGAGGATCCACATGCACCTTCTCATGTGTGCAAACTAGACAAATCACTGTATGGACTCAAGCAAGCACCAAGAGCATGGTTTGCCAAGTTGAGCTCAAAACTACAAGGACTTGGTTTTCTGGCATCCAAGGCAGATACATCCCTGTTCATATACAACAAGTCAGGTATCACTATTTATGTGCTAGTATATGTTGATGACATTATTGTTACTAGTTCTTCCAACAAGGCTATAACTTCACTCCTGCAAGATCTTAGTTCATCGTTTGCTCTAAAGGATCTTGGTAATCTACACTTCTTCCTAGGAATTGAGGTAAAACAACCTAACAAAGACATGTTGTTATTAACTCAAGAGAAATATGCTCTAGATTTACTTAACAAAGTTGGAATGAACAAGTGCAAAGAATTGCCAACACCACTATCAGCATCAGAAAAATTGTCAATCACTGAAGGAGAATCTCTAGGACCAGAAGATAGTACAAGATATAGAAGCATTGTTGGAGCACTGCAGTACTTAACACCCACACGACCAGATATTGCTTTCTCTGTCAACAAGGTATGCCAGTTCCTTCATGCTCCTACAACTGTGCATTGGACTGCTGTAAAAAGAATTTTGAGATATGTCAGTGGTACAGTAAAACTTGGCTTAACCTTCAAGAGATCACCCTCCACTCTAGTAAGTGCCTTCTCAGATGCTGATTGGGCAGGGTGTGTAGATGACAGAAGGTCAACAAGAGGTTTTGCAGTATTTTTTGGTCCTAATCTAATTTCTTGGAGTGCTAGAAAACAGGCAACAGTGTCCAGGTCAAGCACAGAGGCAGAATACAAATCTCTAGCCAATGCTACCGCTGAAGTCATTTGGATAGAGTCTCTTCTAGGAGAACTTGGAATCCAAAGAAAGGAAATCTCTTGTCTATGGTGTGATAATATGGGAGCAACTTATCTTTCTGCAAATCCTGTTTTTCATGCTAGAACCAAACACATAGAAATTGATTTTCATTTTGTAAGAGAAAGAGTAGCAAACAAACAACTAGAGATCAGATTTATTCCCTCTAGTGATCAGGTGGCAGATGGCTTCACAAAGGCATTACCAGCTCGGCAATTTGAAGAATTCAAGCACAATCTCAACCTCAAGAAAGCTGTGATTGAGGAGGGGTGTTAGCGATCATTATCATGTGTTGTACACAGTTGTTAACAGATAGAGAGATAGAGATAGAATTAGTTTAAATGGTTGTAACTAGCTAGATACGATCTGATAAGATCAGATCGATCTCCCGTTTTCTCTCTCTCTCGGTTGTAATCCTCTCCTGTAATTCTGGGCTCTCTCGCCATATATAACACGGAACCGAGCCGAGGCCAAGGCATCGTTCACAGAAACCTCTTTACGATCATAAAGAGTGCCAACTTCAGGGATTTGTAGTTTGGGGTTCCATTTAGTCAACCGGATCGTTATACACTTTACTCTAGAATGAATGCCGTGTTTGAAGTAGTGGATCGATGGAGCGAACTAAATTTTTGGAAGTATTCCTAGAAGCAGGTGGCGTGCCTCACCCTTGAAAGCCGTCGAGCTTGCTGCCGGAGCTCGGGGAATCTCTGGCCCAAATTCATTTATCTAACAGAGCGAAATACAAGTGTGCATGTAAACAAATAAAAATTCGTGCATGTCGAAAACTAAATTAACTTGAAAGGAACCACACTGGCTCCCTGTATCAAAGGGAAAGGTGTAGCATGCATGTGAAATCCATCACTAGATTCTGAAAGGAAAACGATAGTACTCCCCCGAGGATCCTGTGACTTTTATCCCCTGGATCGGGGGTCGCCGGAGACACAACAACGTGAGCCAATCTTATCTTCTCTCCCAATTTCCTCTTTTTCCTCTCAGCAACGCGTTCTGCAAAACCGCCGCCATGCGCACAGCCGTCATGCGCAGCGCAGCCGCCGTCCGTCCAGCCGCCCACCCAGCCTTTCTCCGCGCAGCCGCCGTGGTCCTAGCCATCGTGCGCAGCATGGCCGTCCACCACGATGCCATGGCCACCGCCTAATTTCTCGCCGTTGACTCGGTGTGCCCCTTTCCCTCCGTCGCTGGCTCCACCGTCCCTCTCCTCTACAGCGTCGCGCGGCCGCTGGCACCTCGCCGTAGCCTCCATACACAACTGACGTTGCTACCTAGGATATGGAGGTTTGCTACATGGGGTTAACGACACTGCTACCTACTGGCGCCGACGGTGCTACCAACAGCATCGAGGTTTGCTACATGGGGTTAGCGGCGCTGCTACCTACTACCGTTGCCGTTGCTACCTACGGCGTCGAGGTTTGCTACGTGCGGTCGGCGGCGGTGCTAAAGTGTGTCTTAGATTTTGCTACAATGTCTCCGGCGAGGTGTCCGACGAGGTCGAATTTGCTACAATATGATATTTTTTTTGCTACATACGTTTTGTGCTTTTGCTACACGATCTCCGGTGAGGTATACCGGCGAAAGTTTCCGACGAGTCTCCGTCGAGGTCAGATCTGCTACATTAACATGTTTTTTTTGCTACGCGGTCGCCGGCGAGATCTAATCTATTTTTCTATTTCCTGGGTCGAACCGTTTTTTGCTACATGTAGCAAAAGCGGGAATGTTGTAGCAAATTTGGTCTGTTTGTAGCAAACGCGGGATTAGATCTCGTTTTAAGGACACGTGGCGGCCTAGGGACCCGAGGGATCGGAGGAAATTATTCCCCGGAAACGCCTAGCGCTATCCATTCTGAAAGCAACGCCTTAGTTTCTGCACTTGGCGTCTCTTTGGGCGAGCACTCACATCGATCGTGCCAATCAAGGACAGAGAACAGAAAGAAGAAATTTAACTCTGCACAACTGGTTCGGATTTATCGGACAGAATAGCAAAACCGATGAAATGATGATAAATCAAACTGCAAAAGCTACATATACCCAAAGCCAATACCAACGAGTAATTAACTAGGACAAGAAATGAACTAGCGAGACTCAGGCAGGCAGGGGCGGCGGTACGGGGCGTGGCGGCGGCGGCGGCGGTGCTATGAGGCCGGCGATGTTGGACGCTAAACGGGACACCAAATGGTTATCATGGTTCTCGTCGATCAGGGGATCCTTGTTGATCTGGATCAGGTCGAGGTCGCAGTAATCCGGTTGCCACGACGCGACCTTGAGATTGTCCGACGCTGGGCGGAAGCGGCCGGCGCGGAGGTCGTCGAGGGCGCCGGCGACGAACCCCTGCATTTCCTGGTACGTGAGGACGCAGACCTGGAGCGTGCGGATCAGATTGTTGATGACGTCGATCGTCTTGGTCACGTTCACGACGGTGAGCTCGGCTGCGACGGTGGCGAGGCCGCGGGCGTCCATGGCGAACGCGGCCGGGTTGGCGGAGACGAGTGTTTGAACGCAGTAGGCGTACGTAGTGGACACTGGTGACGTTGCCACGGCGGCGCACGTCGACCTTATCACGGACGAAGGGCGGCCACGCCCGGACACAACCCTGGCCGCGGCGAGGAAGAGGAAAATGTGGAGGAGGAGATGGGACTGCTGCATCGCCGCCATGGTTTTTTTGCGGGGAAGAAGAGGAAAGCCCAGGCTAACTTTTATGCATCACAGTGCATGCAATACGCCTGATGGGACTTGGGACCCAGTCCAATGCAAGATACATGGATCACCATGGCTTTATATCACTTGGCCGCCCGACCAGAACACAGCATGCCGTACTCTTTGTTTTAAAATATAAGATATTTTATTAGGTTTGTGAAAAAAATTATCTAGATTTGTTTTAATGTGTATAATATTTACTTTAAACTTAAGTGAACTTACATATTAAAAAAATCTATATGCATTTCCTTCTCAAAGCTAAAACATCTTATATTTTGAAAGCGGGAGTACACGCCATCTCAGAGTTATTAAAATTTAAAAGTACCTATTAGGGTTTAGCTCTTACCGCTCCGGCGATTGCGGATTAATACTCTCTTCCAATCCTGACGACGGCTTGAATCCCTTATCCGCGCTCGATGTTAGGGCTGGTCCCCCGTCCCGATAGCTGACTGCGCCAAGAGCCTTGAGATCGGAACCAGGGATGGCAGCGACAAAGGAGAAACGTGAGGCTAGCAAGGAGGCGAGTCAGGCGCAAGAGGAGCCGTCCCTGGAAGATATAGTGTGCAGTCTGGACCTCAAGGGGGGGACATCGAAGGTGTGTTCATAGCGAAGAGGGAGGTGGAAGCTCTGAAGGAAGGATCAAAGTGGATGGTTGTGTTCCGCGTCCTTACGCCATAGCCGCTTATTGCGATGTCGATGAAGAAAACAATAAGGTTTGCATGGGCACCGGCTCACGAGTTGGTTTTCCATGACATTGATGCAAATAAGTTTTTGGTACAAGCCAACTATCTTCGCCATTGGAAAAAAGATTACGGAGCAGGGGCCTTGGATCTTTCGATATCATGGGCTACTCATTGCGAAGCATAATGGGAGTTGCAGTGTGTCTGTGGTCAAGCTCTATCGCATCCATGCGTGGGTGCAGATTCACGGAGTCCCAGAGCTACTCCCTCCGTTTCAAAATATAAGATGTTTTAGATTTCTGAAGAAAATAAATTTAGACTTCTTTTAGTGTGTAGATTTATTTTAAAGTTGAGTGAACCTAAATACTAAAACAAGTCTAGATTCATCTTCTTCACAAACCTAAAACATCTTATATTTTAAAACGGAGGGAGTATATCGCAAGAGGGCGATGGTTACAGAAGTGGCAGCAAGTATTGGGGAGGTACCGATGATTGATATGAATAATGATGGAATAGAGGAGGGTGATTTTGTTCGACTAAGGATGTGGCTCGATGTTCACAAGAGCCTCACATGGTTTGTCTCGTTCAAACATGAGGGAAGTGATCCGGTTATTATGAAGGTCAAATACCAAAATATTCATATGTACGGTGATGTGTGCGGCATGCTTGGTCATGAGCAAGAGGTGTGGTGGTACAAGTGAGCACGCACAGGGGGCTGTTGGATATGGAAAATGGTCGTTGCCTGATACCGTGTGGAATCGATCCAAGGGGGGAACTTAAATAGTCCAACAAGACGTGAGGGATAGGCTGGGAGGTGATGACCTACAAGTATAGGGGATGTATCGTAGTATTTTTAATAAATAGGAGTGTCGATTCCAACAAGGAGCAGAAGGTGCTGAACAGTGGTATGGAGCAGAAAATCCCTGTTAATACTTAGCAAACATATTTTTAGTGGTTTTCTGACAAAGCAATAAAACAAGGAGCAAGTAACAAAGGTAGCGAACAAACGGAGAAAGTGGCCCAATCCTTTCTTAGGAAAGGACAATCCGGTGGAAATACTTATAAGGACCAAACGTTCTCGAGAACACATCAGAATTCTGTCAAGTGCTTTCGTTTCAAATAGCTGAGTACTCTTCTCTGGTGTTGTAAGTGTTGTGTGGGTGAACCTGTGCTAACATACCGCCCTTCCTAGGACTAATACATACTTATGATTAAACCCCCTGCAAACATCCGTAACTACAGGAAAGTAATTAAGATATAAATCTAACCACAACCTTAAACTCCGAGATCCTACGCTCCCTTGTGCAAAGGTGTCCTAACGGGGGTTCAGATTTCTGTCACTCCGGCAACCCCACAATTAGTAGCCAAATACACAATGCATCCCCCTAGGCCCATAAATGGTGAAGTGTCATATAGTCGACGTTCGCATGACACCACTAGAAGAATAGCACCACAACTTAAAAACTAAACCATTGAATAATAACTCATCACAGATTCACTACTAACAACATGACTTATCCCATGTCCTCAAGAACTAAACAAACTACTCACACGACATCATATGGATCAAGATAAAAGACGATATGGTAATGGATAACAATCTGAACATAAACAATAATCCAATGGTTCCACTCACAAGCATCAACTACAATAGTAATCAACACCGGAAAAGTTTCCCCTAATGAACTAAGCAATATCCAACACAATTGTTACAGCGGGACGGAGTGGTGATGATGGTGCTGGTGGAGATGATGGTGTGGATGATGATGATCCCGATGAAGCCTAGCTTGATGACGGTGTTGATGGCGACGGTCTCCCCTCTCCGGGAAGGAATTCCCCCGGCAGAAATCTGTCTGCTAGAGAGATCTTTCTCTCTCGGTGTTTTCTGCCCCCACAGAGGCGGCGGAAATCTATCTATGGTTGCTCCCCGAGGCTTAGGTTTCTGTAGGGAAGATATAGGCAAAGGGGCGGACTCGGAGGCCGGGCAGGTGGGCCACACCTGCCCTAGGCGCGGGGTCAGATAGGCCCACGCCTAGGGGGTGTGGGACCCCTGAGGCCCTTCTTCGTCCTTCCTTCTGGCTTCCTTCGTCCTCTGGTAAAATAATATGTTTCCATATTTTTCTGATCTTTGTGAAATTGCACCGAAACGCCTTCTTTTCCATCAGAATCCAGACTCCGGCAGTCCATCCTCCAAGAATCATCCAACATGCATAAACAGATGAAAAGCCATAAGTAATACCTCATAATAAGACAAATATCAATGAATAGAGGTAAAGTATGATATAGAATGGTGATGCAAATAGCTTGAGAATTTGCTTGGAATAACAATAGCTACTAGGTAGATATGGTCGACACAAGTGGCAAAAGGTTTTGGGTTCAAAGGGTTTTGGAAACATGAGAAGTATGCCTTCTTAAAACAGGTTTTTGGCTAGCAAGCTGGGTAGCAAGCAAGAGAGTTGAAAGAAACAAGCAAACATACAAGTAATAAAGCGAAACATGCAATCTTCCTTGAAAACACAAAAGGATATTAAATAAAGAATACTAAGCTTATGAGCCAACAAGAAAGAAAACAAATGATACCAAATACCAGTAAGCTTTTTCTTTCTTTATTTTCTTTCAAACTAAAGCCACTGACCAGAACTCGGTTTGCCAAAACCAATTTAGATCCACTTGATGATCCCAAAGTGGTGACAATACTGGACAACAAGATCCATCATATAATAGAGATTGCAAACTAAAATAAGAAGTGTAAAAAGTAAAAGATGAGACTTCTCATTAATATTCCAATAAAGGCACTCACACCAAGGGATACATAGATAATCAACTAAAGGAGGGATACTTCCACATGCAAACCAAACTATAAGATAACCTCTCTACCACACATATGAATCCACTAAAAAGGTAAAAGATAAAAGATAATGGTGGTGATACCGCGACACTCCCCCAAGCTTGGAACAAGCCAAGGGCATGCCAAACCTGATGACGAATCACTCCTTCGGTATTGGTGTCCTATTGATAAGTTCCTCAATAAGTTTCTTCAACTCCTCAAACTCAAAAGTAAGAGTACGGATTAGCTCCGAATTTTTCTCTATACGGTTCATGATCATGTCAGTCCGAGAATCCCAGTTCTTGTTATTCTTTCCCCACTCTTCATCCTTAGCATGATCCTTCTCTGCATTGTTAGAACAAGGCATATCCCAAACCGAGGGCAAATTCCCTCTAGCCACATGTTGATATTGATATTCATGTATAAGTGTATGGAAGGGTCTCTTGTTACGTGGAGGAGATGATCGTGAAGAGAGAGTATGACGTCGAGATTTCCCTCATGTAGACATCCGTGCTGTCCTCTTAAGCTTGGTAGGTTGTGCCACCAAACCAATGCTTGCGACGGTAGCGTGGGTGTCCGGTTGCTTGTCCTCCTCCATGCCACCTTCATAACCTACCGAAATCTCCTCCTCCTTGGGAACTTGAGGTTCTTCTTTCTCGGGCTCCTTGCCTTTGTCGTTGGCGGAGGCCATGGTGCTCTAAACTTGAGAAGATTTCCTGACAGAAACAAATCGAAACAAAAACACGATGAGAACACGATGCACAAACCTCGGGGAACCCAGGGGGTTATATATTACGAAGATTCAATGCATAAGGAAGATTTTGACATGAAAACGAGGCGGAGACGGAGTTCGAATCAGGCGCGGCCAGGCTGGGCCCGCGCCTGGGGTGGGTTTGTCCACCCCAGGCTCCGTTTCCTCTTCAGTTTCATCTTGTAACTTCCCTTATGTATTAAAATCATCAAAAATATAAAATGATTGGGGTTTCACGAACCTTCTCTTTTCACCACTTTTACTTATTTAAAGACGAACTCTGCAGATTCCTTTTCTCTTTCTCCTGAGAATTTCCTTCTTACAAAACCCTTGCACAAACTCAATGACAACATTAGTGTAAGCAAAACCAACAAACCTTTGGTAGACACTTCAACTGAAAACCCATATAAACAAAAGCTTCTATAAGAGGCAAATGCAAATGATGACAGAAATCTGTCAAAACAGACCAACAGGTAAAGATTGATTTTTCTGAAGACCTTATGTTGCTCAAATCAAAAAGTGTAGAACTGATGAAAGTTGGGTAACAACTTGGAGAACAATCTCAGAAAAATGCAGCTCCATCCGAAGTACTGAGCTTCCTCACGAAGTTTTACAATGCAGCACAAAAATCTGTCCCAGGAGAGCACCTTTTCACAACTCCTCTTCTTCACAAAAGTAGTTGAACTTGACACAAAAATCAAAACAAAAAAGGATAAGGAGCGGTTATTACTGATGTAATAACTTCCAAGACTCGACAAAACTCTTGGGTTATCTCCCAACAAGTACTTTTTATTTAATGCCTTTAAGTTAGGCTTGAAACTTCCAAAGTTGCTCACATAGGATATATATATATATATATCTAGAGTAAAAAAGAGCATCAAGAAGCAAATAACAAACACACTTGAGTCTAACCCACTTACTATGCATTGGGGTATCATGAGAAAACGAGTTGTTGAAACAAAAATCCACAAGTATAGGAAGACAAACAGATGCAACTTCAAAGCTTTCAACATAAAACGGGGAAACTTAACATTATTGAGATGCATAAAACCATGTTTCCCTCTCTCAAAATAACTTTCAGTAGCACTTTGAATAAAGTTGACAATATAACTGTCATTGGAAACAACTTTATCATTAGAATCAGCATACTTACAGTCACCAAAAAGAGGTCCAAGGTCATAGACTGGATCAATAGAAGCAAGTTGTCCCATCCTGAAATCTTTATTAGGCAAGCTATTTTCACAAGGAGCTTTAAATTTTTTGGAAAAGTTAAACTCATACGAATCTCCATCAAACTTAGTTAAAACCTTTTCCTTCTTACAATCAATAATAGCTCCACAAGTGTTTAAGAAAGGTCTACCAAAAATGATAGGATAAGTTTTGCTAGCTGCTGAATTAAGCACTAGAAAATCAGCAGGATACTTAATCTTACCACAGAGAACCTCCACATCTCTTACAATGCCAATGGGGCAAATGGTTTCCTTATTAGCAAGGTGAATAACCACATCAATGTCCTCAAGCTCACAAGGACCAATCTCATGCATAATTTCCCTATAAAGCTCATAAGGAATAACACTAGAACTAGCACCAATATCACATAAACCATAGTAGCAATGATCACCGATTTTAACAGAAAGCACAAGAACACTAGCTTTTCTAGCCTTACTAGGATGACAGATAATATTAGACGCGTCATCACAGAAGACAATATGCTCATCCTCTATATTTCTAGTGACAGTATCTTTCACAATAGCTACCACAGGTTCATCACTCAAATGCTTACCAGGATCCACAGTTTTCATTGTACCTTTGCTATTTGCAATAATAATCATAGAATACTCCTTTACCTTAGTTGGGAAAGGCATTTTCTCAACATGGGGTTCAGGCACAATATGATTAGTAGTACAAACTTGGGTACTTCTAACAGGAGCATGACTAACAACATCTTTATAAGGATCATGGTACTTATTCCACTTCTTCTTGGGAATTTCAATGTAGGAGGCAAAGGCCTTAAAATAGCTGGCAATACTTTGAGAATCAAGACCAAACTCATTGCTAATATCACGGAAGCTATCAGTTTCCATAAAAGATTTAATGCATTCATAATCATAGTTTATACCTGACTTTCTTCCTTTGTCATTTTTCCCAAGCTTCAGTGTTATCTTCAATACGGTCTAAGAGATCCCATTTAGCTTGTTCCTTCATACTTGTGAATGATCCAGCACAAGAAGCATCTAGTAAATCTTTATCATGAAGAGACAAACCTAGCATAAAAGTTATTGAGAATAATATTGTTAGGTAGTTCATCAATAGGACATTTAAGCATTAGTAACTTCAGTCTCCCCCAAGCTTGAGCTGTACTCTCTCCGTCAAGAGGCCAAAAGTTATATATAAGACTTCTATCCGTATGGATTTCACTGAGAGGATAAAATTTAGAGTAAAAGAGAGATGCCATCTCTTCCCATTCCATGGATTGTCCATTTTCTTTAGTAGCCTATACCATGGATCAGCTCTCCGTTTCAAGGATATGGAGCATAACTTCTTATTCACCTGTTCAGTTGTGATACCTTCACACTTAAACAACCCGCATAATTCATGGATAAAAAGCAAGTGATCACCAGGATGGACAGTTCCATCCCCAAAATAATAATTATCCATAACAAGATTAACAATACTTGTAGGTATCTTAAAAGGATCTATCTCAACAGGGGGTGGTTCATCTACTACCCTTTCAGTGGTAGTAGTTCTTCCAAACATAAAACCAAGTGTGTTATCCATATTGGAAACAAAGCAACAAACAGTAACAAAAGGAAATACTCACAATCAAAGTTTCCCTTACCAGTTCCACTCTTCAATAGCGCTTCACTCCCCGGCAACGGCGCCAACAAATAGTCTTGATGACCCACAAGTATAGGGGGTGTATCGTAGTACTTTCGATAAATAGGAGTGTTGATCCCAACGAGGAGCAGAAGGTGCTGGATAGTGGTATGGAGCAGGAAATCCCTATGAATACTTAGCAAACGGATTTTTAGTGGTTTTCTAACGAGGCAACAAAACAAAGAGCAAGTAACAGAAGTAACGAACAAACGAAGCAAGTGGCCAAATCCTTTCTTAGCAAAGGACAAGCCGGTGGAAATACTTATAAGGATCAAACGTTCTCGAGGACACATGGGAATTTTGTCAAGTGCTTTCGCTTCAAATAGCTGACTAGTCTTCCCTTGTGTTTGTGAGTGTTGTGTGGGTGAACCTGTGCTAACATACCGCCCTTCCTAGGACTAATACATACTTGTGATTAAACCCCCTGCAAAAATCTATAACTACAGGAAAGTAATTAAGATATAAATCTAACCACAACCTTAAACTCTGAGATCCTACACTCCCTTGTGCAGAGGTGTCCTAACGGGGGTTCAGGTTTCTGTCACTCCGGCAACCCCACGATTAGTAGCCAAATATACAATGCATTCCCCTAGGCCCATAAATGGTGAAGTGTCATGTAGTCGATGTTCACATGACACCACTAGAAGAATAGCACCACAACTTAAATACTAAACCATTGAATAATAACTCATCACAGATTCACTACTAACAACATGACTTCTCCCATGTCCTCAAGAACTAAACGAACTACTCACAAGACATCATATGGATCAAGATCAGAGATGATATGGTAATGGATAACAATATGGACATAAACAATAATCCAATGGTTCCACTCACAAGCATCAACTACAATAGTAATTAACACCGAGAAAGTTTCCCCTAAGAACTAAAGCAATATCCAACACAATTGTTACAGCGAGACGGAGTGGTGGTGATGGTGCTGGTAGAGATGATGGTGTGGATGATGATGATCCCGATGAAGCCTAGCTTGATGATGATGTTGATGGTGACGGTCTCCCCTCTCCGGGAAGGAATTCCCCCTGCAGAAATCTATCTGCCGGAGAGATCTCTCTCTCTCGGTGTTTTCTGCCCCCAGAGGCGGTGGAAATCTATCTGTGGTCGCTCCCTGAGGCTTCGGGTTTCGAAGGGAAGTTATAGGCAAAGGGGGAGAGTCAGAGGTCGGGCAGGTGGGCCAAACCCACCCCAGGTGCGGCCTCAGGTGGGCCCGTGCCTAGGTGGGTGTGGGCCCCCTGCACCCCCCCTTTGCTCCTCCTTCTGGATTCCTTCGTCTTCTGGTGAAATAATATGTTTCCATATTTTTCTGGTATTTTTTGATCTTCATGAAATTGCACCGAAACGCCTTCTTTTCCATCAGAATCCAGACTCCTGCAGTCCATCCTCCAGGAATCATCCAACATGCATAAACAGATGAAAAGCCATAAGTAATACCTCATAATAAGACAAATATCAATGAATAGAGGTAAATTATGATATAGAATGGTGATGCAAATTGGGTGTATCATGAGGATATGACGTGGAGTTCTCCCTCCTGTAGACATCCGTGCTATCCTCTTAAGCTTGGTAGGTCGTGCCACCAAACCACTGTTTGCAACGGTAGCGCGAGTGTCCGATTTCTTGTCCTCCTCCATGTCACCTTCGTACCCTACTGAAATCTCCTCCTCTTTGGGTACTTGAGGTTCTTATTCCTTGGGCTTATTGCCTTTATCATTGGAGGAGGACATGGTGCTATAAACTTGAGAAGATTTCCTAACAGAAATAGATTGAAACAAAAACACGATGCATGAACCTCGGGGGATCCGGGCGGTTATATATTACGAAGTTTCAATGCATAATGAAGGTTTTGACACGGAAACGAGGCGGAGACAGAGTTCGAGGGGGGAACACCCCCCTCAGGCGCGGCCAGGCTGGGCCCGTGCCTGGGGTGGGTTTGTCCACCCCGGGCTCCATTTCCTCCTCAGTTTCATCTAGCAAGTTCCCTTATGTATTAAAAACATCAAAAATATAAAAAGATTGAGGTTTCACGAACCTTCTGTTTTCACCACTTTTACCTATTTAAAGACGAACTCTGCAGATTCCTTTTCTCTTTCTCCTGAGAATTTCCTTCATACAAAACCCTTGCACAAACTCAATGAAAACATTAGTGTAAGCAAAACAAATAACCCTTTGGGTACACACTTGAACTGAAAACCCATCAAAACAAAAGCTTCTGTAAGAGGCAAATGCAAATGATGATAGAAATCTGTCAAAACAGACCAATAGGTAAAGATTGATTTTTCCGAAGAACTTCTATTGCTCAAATCAAAAAGTGTAGAACTGATAGAAGTTGGGTAACAACTTGGAGAACAAGATCAGAAAAAATCAGCTCCATCCGAAGTAGTGAGCTTCCTCACGAATTTTTACAATACAACACAAAAATCTGTCCCAGGACAACCACTTTTCACAACTCCTCTACTTTACAAAAGTAGTTAAACTTGACACAAAAACCAAAACAAAAAGGATAAGGAGCGGTTATTACAGAGGTAATAACTTCCAAGACTCGACAAAACTCTTGGGTTATCTCCCAACAAGTAATTTTCTTTAATGCCTTTAAGTTAGGCTTGAAACTTCCAAAAATGCTCACATGGGATATATATATCTGAAGTGGAAAAGAGCATCAAGAAGCAAATAACCAACACACTTGAGTCTAACCCACTTCCTATGCATGGGGTTATCATGAGAAAATGAATTGTTGAAACAAAAAGCCACTAGCATAGGAAGACAAAACATATGCAACTTCAAAGCTTTCAACATAAAACGGGGAAACTTAACATTATTGAGATGCATAAAACCGTGTTTCCCTCTCTCATAATAACTTTCAGTAGCACTTTGAATAAAGTTGACAATATAACTGTCACTGGAAACAACTTTATCATCAGAATAAGCATACTTACAGTCATCAAAAAGAGGTCCAAGGTCATAAACCGGATCAATAGAAGCAAGTTGTTCCATCCTGAAATCTTTATTAGGCAAGATATTTTCACAAGGAGCTTTAGCAAATTTGGAAAAGTTAAACGCATAAGAATATCCATCAAACTTAGTTAAAACTTTTTCCTTCTTACAATCAATAATAGGTACACAAGTGTTCAATAAAGGTCTACCAAAAATGATAGGACAAGTTTTGCTAGTTGCTGAATTAAGCACTAGAAAATCAGCAGGATACTTAATCTTACCACAAAGAACCTCCACATCTCTTACAATGCCAATGGGGCAAATGGTTTCCTTATTAGCAAGGTGGATAACCACATCGATGTCCTCAAGATCACCAGGACCAATCTCATGCATAATTTCCCTGCAAAGCTCATAAGGAATAACACTAGAACTAGCACCAATATAGCATAAACCATAGTAGCAATGATCACCAATTTTAACAGTAAGCACACGAACACTAGCTTTTATAGTCTTACCAGGATGAGAAATAATATTAGAAGCGTCTTCACAGAAGACAATATGCTCATCCTCTATATTTCTAGTGACAATGTCTTTCACAATAGCTACCACAGGTTCATCACTCAAATGCTTACCAGGCTCCACAGTTTTCATTGTACCTTTGCTATTTGCACTAATAATCATAGAATACTCCTTTATCTTAGCTGGGAAAGGCATTTTCTCAACATGGGGTTCATGCACAATATGATTAGTAGTACAAACTTGAGTACTTATAACTGGAACATGACTAACAACATCTTTATAAGGATCATGGTACTTATTCCACTTCTTCTTGGGAATTTCAATGTAGGAGGCAAAGGCCTTAAAATAGATGGAAATACTTTGAGAATCAAGACCAAACTCATTGCTAATATCACGGAAGCTATCAGTTCCCATAAAAGATTTAATGCATTCATAATCATAGTTTATACCTGACTTTCTTCCTTTGCATTTTTCCCAAGCTTCAGTGTTATCTTCAATACGGTCTAAGAGATCCCATTTAGCTTGTTCCTTCATACTTGTGAATGATCCAGCACAAGAAGCATCTAGTAAATCTTTATCATGACGAGAAAACCTAGCATAAAAGTTATTGAGAATAATATTGTTAGGGAGTTCATGAATAGGACATTTAAGCATTAGTAACTTCAATCTCCCCCAAGCTTGAGTTGTACTCTCTCCATCAAGAAGCCAAAAGTTATATATAAGATTTCTATCCTTATGAATTTCACTAGGAGAATAAAATTTAGAGTAAAAGTGAGATGTCATCTCCTCCCATTCCATGGAGTGTCCATTCTTCCGCAGCTTATACCATTCTTTAGCTCTCCCTTTCAAGGATATGGAGAGTAACTTTTTCTTCACCTGTTCAGTTGTGATACCTACACACTTAAACAACCCGCATAATTCATGGATAAAAAGCAAGTGATCACCAGGATGGACAGTTCCATCCCCAAAATAATAATTATACATAACACGATTAACGATACTTGTAGGTATCTTAAAAGGATCTATCTCAATAGGAGGTGGTTCATCTACTACCCTAGCAGTGGTAGTAGTTTTCCCAAACAGAAAACCAAGTGGGCTATCCATATTGGAAACAATGTAACAAGCAGTAACAAGAGCAATACTCACAGTAAAAGTTTCCCTTACCAGTTCCACTCTTCAATAGCGCTTCACTCCCTGGCAACGGTGCCATAAAATAGTCTTGATGACCCACAAGTATAGGGGGTGTATCGTAGAACTTTTGATAAATAGGAGTGTCGATCCCAACGAGGAGCAGAAGGTGCTGAACAGTGGTATGGAGCAGGAAATCCCTATGAATACTTAGCAAACAGATTTTTAGTGGTCTTCTGACAAAGCAACAAAACAAGGAGCAAGTAACAAAGGTAACGAACAAACGGAGCAAGTGGCCCAATCCTTTCTTAGCAAAGGACAAGCCGGTGGAAATACTTATAAGGACCAAACGTTCTCGAGGACACATGGGAATTCTGTCAAGTGCTTTCGCTTCAAATAGCTAAGTACTCTTCTCTGGTGTTGTAAGTGTTGTGTGGGTGAACTTGTGCTAACATACCGCCCTCCCTAGGACTAATACATACTTGTGATTAAACTCCCTGCAAACATCCGTAACTATAGGAAAGTAATTAAAATATAAATCTAACCACGGCCTTAAACTCTGAGATCCTACACTCCCTTGTGCAAAGGTGTCCTAATGGGGGTTCAGGTTTCTGTTACTCTGGCAACCCCACAATTAGTAGCCAAATACACAATGCATCCCCTAGGCTCATAAATGGTGAAGTGTCATATAGTCGACGTTCACATGACACCACTATAAGAATAGCACCACAACTTAAATACTAAACCATTGAATAATAACTCATGACAGATTCACTACTAACAACTTGACTTCTCCCATGTCCTCAAGAACTAAACGAACATCATATGGATCGAGATAAAAGATGATATGGTAATGGATAACAATCTGAACATAAATAATAATCCAATGGTTCCACTCACAAGCATCAACTACAATAGTAATCAACACCGGGAAAGTTTCCCCTAATGAACTAAGCAATATCCAACACAATTGTTATAGCAGGACGGAGTGGTGATGATGGTGCTGGTGGAGATGATGGTGTGGATGATGATGATCCCGATGAAGCCTAGCTTGATGACGGTGTTGATGGCGATGGTCTCCCCTCTCCGGGAAGGAATTCCCTCAGTAGAAATCTGTCTGCCGGAGAGATCTTTCTCTCTCGGTGTTTTCCGCCCCAAAGGCGGTCGAAATCTATCTGTGGTCGCTCCCCGAGGCTTAGGGTTCCATAGGGAAGATATAGGCGAAGGGGTGGAGTCGGAGGCCAGGCAGGTGGGCCACACCTGCCCTAGGCACGGGGTCTGGTGGGCCCGTGCCTAGGGGTGTTGGCCCCCTGAGGCCCTTCTTCGTCCCTCCTTCTAGCTTCCTTCGTCCTCTGGTAAAATAATATGTTTCCATATTTTTCTGGTATTTTTCTGATCTTTGTGAAATTGCACCAAAACGCCTTCTTTTCCATCAGAATCCAGTCTCCGGCAGTCCATCCTCCATGAATCATCCAACATGCATAAATAGATGAAAATCCTTAAGTAATACCTCATAATAAGACAATTATCAATGAATAAAGGTAAATTATGATATAGAATGGTGATGCAAATTGGGCGTATCAGGAGGCAGGATACACCATGTCGTGGTACTGGCTGTGTGGGTAAAGGTAGGCCTAGCCGTGGATGTCGAGATGGTGGCACTGTTTCAGTGAGAGATTCTTGCAAGAGAACTTTAGCAGATGCATACATTATAGAGGGAAGTCCGACCAAAGGAGCTTCTACTGTGGCGAAGGCATTACACTAAAATAGAAGGTGAAAGGAGTGACCGAGGGAGTCAAGGAGGGAGGGATAATGATGAATCTGTTAAAGGCTATCTATCGATGTCGGGCACCCCTCCACCTCCCTCATCTGCTAGGTAATAGAAAAGACTTACTAAGAAGAATGGTTCTCCGAAGAAAGTGAAGACCGTGATGGTTTCGGTAAAAATGAGTGTTTTGAGTTTGAACTATCATGGCATGGACCGTGCCGTGATAGTTCGCTTCATGATCTCATGAGCGGCTATTCTCCTATGATCTTGCGTGTGGTGGAGTTTTTTTTTGAAATGGGGATGAAGCCCCGGCCTCTGCATCGTACTGATGCATATGGCCTTTATTACTTTTATTGGGTTTATTACAACACTTTTTCTTCGGTCCCTTCCTCTTCTTTCAAACTTTGATAAACAAAAATTCGATACCGATTGTTTATAGGACCGTATGAACCCACCCCAAGTTCATATGGTCCTCTTAGACGTATACTCACCATATACATATACTCATGTGCCTGCGGAAGGAGAAAATCGGAAGTTATATAACAGCAAAAAAATTAAAATATGACAATCAAAGACGTAGATCGTGATAATGGGAGGTGGGATCAGCCGACTGGAACGTGGATTATACCTAGTTCGACCGAGTACACATATACAGAGATATATATGGCCTCGATATGGGTTTCGACGGGTCAAAAAAATAAAATGTCCCATGCAGCTTAAGTTTAGGGGGGACCGAAGCACACCTCTTATCACAAAAGTATCTTACATGCCCAATTTATGGGTCACAAAGAGTCGAAACATGCACTAGCCATCTAAAGAAAGCAAGTATCAGAAACAATTGGCGCATCAATATGATATCCTATTATCAAAACGCTAGCCGCACTGGGTGAATAAGTCCCGTGCTACCGTGTCCAAACCGTTGCACCCAATATACATGGCCGGCATGTGCCCCTTCGGATGAAGGAAAGACCACATAAGGATTCAATATGTGGTTAAAGGAATAACCTGCATAAAAGAAGTATTTGGTGACCTGTTAAAAATCAAATCATTTCGAATATTCCAAAATGCCCAGAGTAAAGCACAAACACCCACTCGTATTTGAACTTTCTCAATTTTATCCATCCCATTTAGCCAATTCCCAAATAGATTCTCAATATTTGGGGGGGAGGGGGTTAGATTTGTCACATCCCAAATTTTAGATTTGGTACTGCATAGCATACATGTCATTGCATCATGAACATCATTACAAAAATTCAGTTTGAAAAGCTTTTGGCAAAACCCCTCACTTGCATTTGCATTTTGTCACCTACACTAGAGTGCTCGAATTCTATCTTTCCCCTGCTAAAAACCTTGAGGTATTTTGGTTGGAACAGATGCGTAGAGAGTTCCGTCACGAACCCATAGCACTTTGAATCGCCTCAATCGGAGCTTCGGAGCAAAATCTACAGCAATCTGAATTTTTGTTTACTTATAGACAGTTTCAGACAAACAAAATTCAGTTAAGAAAATGTCCAGAAAAAAAAGAGAAAAAATAAGCAGCGCGCTCCAGCGCGGCCAGCCAGCCTGCGGCCCAGCCGGAGCCTACGAAGTGTGTAGCCAGCAGCAGCCCGCCAGCCGACCGAGCGGCACGCACTAAGTGCCGCACGCGCGCGCGCTGCACCGCCAGCCCATCTAGCCGCGGCCACTGCCAGGCAGGGCCCACCTGCCAGCATGGCGCCGCCGCTGCCGCGTCTAGCATGGACGCCGAGGCGCACTCGGCGCATAATCGGACGCCCCTCCGCGCACCGCAAGCACCATCTTATAGCCCTCGCTTCCCTCTTCGAAACCCCCCGAACACCCTCGCCTAAGGCGCCGCCATCTCCGCGCAATCCCTCGCCGAAGTACACCGCCACCGCCGCACCATTGCTCTTGGTAGAGCTTGTTTTCGAGCGCCCCTTGCCCCGATTTCTCCCTAGGGAGCTTCCCTATTGTCTATTTACTCGCGTCGTGCTTTTCCCCGTGCAGACCGTGCGTCGGAGCACCCACGCGAGCTCGCCGGAGCCGCGCGCCGCCGACGCCGCTCCAGCCCGCCGCCACCGTCGCCCGCGGACGCGGGAGCCAACGCCGTCGCCCCCACGAGCTTCGCCGCCACCAGCCGCACGCCGTACGCCGCCCAGCCGCCACTGTACCTCGCCGGAGACGCCGCCCCCTCGCCGACCGACGCCGCCCCCTCGCCGACCGACGCCGTCGGTGAGCTCCTTTCCCCCACGCGCCCCCTGCCCTCAGATCGTGGACGAACGGTCCAGATGGACCGTGGACAGGTGCTTTGACCGCTGACTGGTCAGCGCGTGCCACGTCAGCATGGTCAAAGTCAGTCGACTTTGACTGATATTTTAATTCGATTTAAATTGGCAGAAAATAGATAAAAATTGTAAAATCAATAGAAATTAATCTGCTGGGCCAAAAATTGCAAATAAGATATGGTTGGATTAAGTTTTTCACGTAGAATATTGCTGTATAATTGTTTCATACTTTTGCAGCAAGGTTTTGCCGTGATTAATTAAATAGTTTAATGTCCTTTTTAGAGTAATAAATTCATAGTAAAAGTTCTACAACTCCAAAAATTGCAAATGAGATGTCCCTGAAATCAGTAGAACAAGAGGAATCTGTTAGTGAATTAAAAGGGTAGACTTACAGTACTGGAAATTGCAGAATCTATAAAAGGCTTACTGGAGTATTTAAATTACTCAGGAAATTCTATAAATCCTTTTTAAGTGATTCTAGTTGGTACTGGTTCTATTTTAGGTTGCCTACACATTAGCTATTTTTCCGACATTTTATAATCTGTCCAATAGCAGTGGCTTAATAATTGGGTTATAGCTCAATTGTTTGGCCAATTAAAATTGCATGACTTGTTTTCAACACTTTTAAAATAGTTTCCATGCATGCATACAGTAGGTATACTGAACAAGATTGTAGAATGCTACTGGAGCTTTGTCTAACTTGTCATGCATGCATCTTGCATTGTTATGTTTGTATATGGTTGTGTTTGGTTTGTGATTGAATTGTATCGTGCAGATTGTGAAGAGTGCAACGCTTGCTCGTGTGAGGATTGTTCGTTCGACCGCTACAGCCAAAGGAAAGTAGATACTACTTTGTTCATGATGTTGTCCTACTATTTTCAATGCATTGTCGTGTATTTCGTAGATGCATGTGTAGGAAATTACTATCGCTATGCTATGTTCTATTATGTGGTAGGGCTTTCCCTGTAGATGAGCCACCGTTGGTAGATGTGCTTAGCCATTCTATGATGAACGAGGGCTGGGTTACATCATTGAAGGTTGTTTCTAAATGTGTTGGTTTGCAAAAACTAAAAACAACTTAATCAATGAATCTCCTGGGTGTGATGGGATTGAAAATTTTGGTGGTATCATTGCGGAAAGGCACCCAGGTATCAAGAGAAAATGATTGGCCTCTTTATTTTGTAGTTTACGTGTACAACCATGTGCCAATAATGGAATGGGCGGTTGGTTGGACTCAGTAGGTTGTGGTAACTCGAACCCACGTATCCAGAGATGTAGAATTTTGGTAGGTTGGACCGGTGCGTGTCGGGTTTGGGGAGCTACTTCCCGAACGGTTCCTTCTTGGACTGCTCCCTATCATCAGCCAATATGAGAGTGGTAGTATGAGCTGGGCTGGCCAAGTCACATGGGTAAAGTGTACTAACCCCTGCAGGGTGTATAAACTAATTGATTAGCCGTGTCCCCGGTTATGGACATCTGAGTTGCTTGATATTGAGTTCATGACATGTTTCTCGCTCATTCCAATTTCATAATTGCTTTAATGTTGATGGGTTAACTTAATTGGGATCTTTTCAAAGAAAATCAAAAGTTGTATATGAAAGTAGGACAAAGGTATTTGCAAATGCAAGCTAGCCACAGCTCCACTTGCCAAATATGCATGTAGATGTTAGTTCTATTGTCTCCTTTAATAGCTCTACTTGACATACATTCCATGTATTGACCCTTCGGGGCTGCTATGTTTCATGTTGCAGGATATTCAGATTCTAAGTGATCGATTTAGGCCAAGGTACTCCACTCGGCACTTGTTCACTTGTGGGCAATTTGAAGAATGGAGGAGTTACTTTATTTATGTTGCTACTTGAATAAGCTAAGCTAGCCAAGAGCTAAGCCCTTATTGTAATAATGTTACTCTGGATCTTCGTTATTTATGATACACGGATATTTGCTATGTTATTCATCTTTATTCTATTGTGGGACAATGAACCGATCCAGGGATTGGCATGTCACATAGAAGCTACGGTCTTTTCAAAACCGTAGTGTTACAAGATGGTATCAGAGCTCGTGTGTCGACTGTAGGATCGTGACCTAGGTTTGGATTAGGAAGCCATAGAATTACTAAAGCTTATATTAACTCTGTCTTTCATCTTATGCCTTTCACTCTCGTAAATCTTTACCATATGCTATTCTCACACTTTCCTCTTTTAATTGATAGATGGGAGAAGCCAGGACTGAGTATGCTACGATGGAGTCACCAAGGCCCTTTGCAAGACAGTTGGCACAGCTCTCACAGTCATTGGGATTGCCACTACCCATGTTCAAGGGAAGGAGGCTATACACCTATGGATATGGCGAGGACTCCTCGGAGATCACCACTTTCATCTTCAGGGATATCGCCTTGCCAAACCCTGTGCATCTGGTCTACACCAAGACATATTGTAACTGGGGGCTTGGAATAAACTTGGCTCTGCATGAAGCCCTGTCACGTCAGTTCCATCTTGTTCGACACCTGCTGCCAGAAGACTCACCTTACCATGACTACGGAAGGCGGGATGAGAATGGGAACGTTGTGGTTACCCCGGGCGATAGGAACAACACGCCACCCCGTCGGAGGCACATAGAGTATAAGGAGAGGGAGAATGGAGCCCTAGCTGAGAAAGTGATGATGGTAAAAGAGATAGCAGATTTTGCCAGCAACGGTCTGGTGGTCGAGGGACAAGAGATTGATACTTTACATGAGGCTGTGGATGTTCTGAACCATGCACTTATTGGCAGGGACGCAACCATAGCACAGCTGAATGGGACCGTCTAGGAAAACAATCAAGCCATAGAGGAGCTGCAAGGGACTGTCCAGGAAAGGGACCAGACTATTGTTGATATGGCAGCCCAGATTGCCGCTCTCCAAGCACAATTGAATCCACCCCCTGATGACAACAATGGAGATGATGGAAACGATGATGATGATGACAGTGGGAACGATGATGATGATGAGGACGAAGATGATGATGATGATGATGATGATGGAGACGACGATGGTGGAGGAGATGAAGCTGTTGCTGCTGCAGCAGAGGATGAAGAAGAAGAGAAGGATCCAGAAGAGGTGGAATTTGAGGTTTCAAGTGATGATTCAGGAAAAGTGTATACACCACCGCCATGGATGGTCCGTGGACAGAAGCGCCAACGCATGAACGCAAGGACCTACTGCAACCTGTTCATGAAGTAGTTAGATGTCCACCAATTAGTCTTCGTTAGGATACATCATTAGCTTAAGGTCTCGATCAATGTAAAACTTAGTTTCTATTAGTTTAAAGCATTTAGTTGCTCCTATGTTTACTCTAAAGTTTCAGGATTATTTTTGTGAATTTTATAAATGAGTTATGGCAAGGTTTTGGTTGATATTCAAGTTTTTCCTGATGCAGTTTTCTGCTGACCCTGCTATACTGTACGATTTTTCATATTTTTTGGGTAACTGGGACAAATCTGAAAAAATAGGGTCTGGTTCTAAACTCTCTGTACTCTATACAAAAAAATCAGAACAAATTCCTGACGATCTTAAGTCAGGTAGAAAAATTCGTGAACACTGCTGGACTGTTCTGGCAGATTCCTGTTTTAATGCTTTGTTGGCCTATTTATGTTGATAACTGTTGCCAACACTTCTAAAACTATTTCAGTAGATATATACTGCTATGATAACCCCTGGAACATCACTTTATCTCTTGTTTGCTGATGTGTTGCTTGCTCATGATTGTCTATGATTGTTTTGTTGTTGTTTGAGCATAATGCATGGGTAGAATCCTAATTTTCGCAATTGATTCTTTCTAAGCTTACCTGTGCTGAACCGCAGATGTTTCCCCGCCGTCAACCCACTAAGATGGAGCAGCTTATGGCAGCTCAGGCATAGCTAACCCAAGTGATGACCCAGTTCATGGAAGCTCAGAACAACAATAACAACAACAATGGGAACAACCAGCCCCAGGGAGATGCACTTACAAGGTTCCTGAGGCTAAGGCTAGCGAAGTTCTCTACTGCAGCTGAGCCGATGGTTGCTTTCGACTGGTTGCGTTCAGTGAATAAGGATCTGGTAACTGTTGGATGCACAGATGCTGAAAAGGTGAGGTTTGCTGCTCACCTACTGGAGGGACCAGCCGCTTCGTGGTGGGACACTTTTCAGATCACCCACCCGCTGGACACTGTAACTTGGGCCATGTTTGAGGAAGGTTTCAGGACCAACCACGTTTCTTCAGGAGTTCTAAGCCTGAAGAGGAAGGAGTTTTGCAACGTGCGCCAAACCAACCGCACCGTGGCTGAATATATAGAGGAGTTCAACAACCTGTCGCGTTATGCCCCTGAGGATGTTGACACTGATGCCAAAAGGAGAGAGAGGTTCCTGGATGGCCTCAGTGATGAGCTTTCGGTACAGCTGCTAGTGGTTTATTGTCCCACTTTCCAGGAGCTTCTGGACAAGGCCAGAATCTTGGAGGGGAAGCACAAGCAGGTGGAAAACCGCAAGAGAAAGAGCAACAATCACCACTCTGGCTCTCACCACAAGTCTCGCACTTCTTATGATGGATACTCCAAGCATGGGGGAAGTGACTATGGGCGCCATGGAAGCCATGACCGCCATAGCCATGGAAGCGATGGACATCGCCATGAGAGACACAAGAGCAACCGCCATAGTCACAAGGGAGGACACACCCACCATTCCGGAGGACACAATGGTCATGACCGGAACCGTGATCACAAATTTGTGAAGAAGGACCTGAGTGAGGTGACATGCTTCAAGTGCGGCCAGAAAGGGCATTATGCAGATAACTTTCCGGAGAAGAAGGGACTGAAGCCAGGCAACAACTAGAAGGCCACAGTGAACCACATGAATGTGGAGGAGATCCCAGATGAGCCTGAGCTTGTGGTTGGTAAGTTTCCAATCAACACTCACCCTGCACTTATTCTTTTCGATACTGGTGCATCGCATTCATTCATATCAAGGGCATTTGTGGATAAGTATAAGATACCTATGGAGTCTCTAAAGGGGTCTATTAGAGTAAGCTCACCTGGAGGGGAAATTATAGCTAGCACGGGATGCCGCGACTTAACTGTGAGAATTGGAGCACACAATTTTATTGCACATCTGGTAATATTGGAGTCACAAGGTTTAGATGTAATTCTAGGCATGGATTGGATGTCTATGCATGAGGGACACATAGATTGTGCACAGCGAGCGGTTTTTTGCTCAAAACCCCGGATGGTAAGAGAATTATGTTCAAGTCGTCGGTGCGACTGGGAAGGTGTAAGCTGAATTCTCTTAAGGGGGTTAGCATGGATACAGTGCCTGTAATAAAAGAGTACCCCGACGTGTTTCCGGAGGAGCTGCCAGGGATGCCACCTGACAGGGACGTGGAGTTTCTCATCGATCTGATGCCGGGAACAGGACCTATAGCAAAGAGGCCATACAAGATGGGTGTGGATGATCTGAAGGAATTAAAGAAACAACTAAGGGAGCAGTTGGACAAGGGATTTATTCAGCCCAGTTCATCGTCATGGGGTGCACCTGTTCTGTTTGTGGAAAAGAAGGACAGTAGCAAGAGGTTAGTGGTGGACTATCACTCGCTGAATGAAGTGACCATCAAGAACAAATACCCCCTGCTGAACATAAATGATTTGTTCGATCAACTGGAAGGAGCAAAGGTGTTTAGCAAAATTGATCTGCGATCAGGCTATTTCCAATTGAAGATTCGGGAGGAGGACGTACCAAAAACTGCTTTCACCACAAGGTATGGTTTATATGAGTATATGGTTATGTCTTTTGGACTAATGAAGGCTCCGGCATATTTCATGACCATGATGAACAAGGTGTTTATGGAATACTTGGACAAGTTCGTGGTTGTGTTCATCGATGACATACTGATATATTCCAAGGATGATGCTGAACACGAGAAACATCTGCGACTGATTATGGAGAAGCTGAGGGGACATAAGTTGTATGCGAAATTCAGCAAGTGTGAATTCTGGCTTGACACTATTGGATTTCTTGGACATGTGGTGTCAGGAGAAGGAGTCGCTGTTGATCCAAGCAAAGTTACGGTAGTTACTTAATGGGAAGCGCCCAAGAATGTGGGTGATATTCGAAGCTTTTTGGTACTTGCTGGATACTATAGAAGATTCATAGAGAATTTCTCCAAGATCGCAAAGCCAATGACGGAACTGTTGAAGAAGGAGAAGAAGTTTGAGTGGACAGATGTGTGTGAAGCTAGCTTTCAGGAACTAAAGCATCATCTAGTGACCGCACCTATTCTGTGTTTACCCGATCTTTAGAAGGATTTCCATGTGTACTGTGATGCATCTCGACAGGGACTTGGAAGTGTGCTGATGCAAGATGGGAGAGTGGTGTCATATGCCTCACGGCAAGTTAAACACCATGAGATGAATTACCCCACGCACGACTTGGAATTAGCATCGGTTGTGCATGCGCTCAAGGTATGGAGGCAATACCTAATGGGAAAACACTGCGATGTGTACACCGACCACAAGAGCCTGAAGTACATATTTACACAGAAGGAGCTGAACATGAGGCAAAGAAGATGGTTGGAGCTTATCAGGGATTATGATATGAATTTGCAATACCACCCAGGAAAAGCCAATGTGGTAGTGGATGCTCTAAGCTGAAAGGTCTATGCCAATGGATTGACTGTTGGGGAATTGCCCGAGGATTTGTGCAAGCAATTCAAGGAGCTTAGACTGGAGGTAGTGTCAGAAGGATATTTGGCAGCAATGGAAGTCCAACCAACGCTACAGGACATGATCAGGAAGGCTCAAGTAGGAGACAAGGAGATAGAGGAGATAAAGGAAAAGATGAAGGAGAATCAAGAAAAATAAATCCGCGAGGATGAGCAAGGAACCTTGTGGTATGGAGATCATTTGTGTCCCAACGACCCGGAGATAAGGAAGCTAATTCTGTAGGAAGCTCATGACTTGCCATACTCCATCCGGGCAATACAAAGATGTATATGGATCTAAAGGAAAGATTTTGGTGGAACAACATGAAGGGAGACGTCACCAAGCATATTTCCTTATGTGATGTTTGCAGCCGAGTGAAGGCGGAACACCAGAAACCAGCAGGATTACTACAGCCATTACCCGTGCTAGATTGGAAGTGGGATAGAGTGGGAATGTATTTTATCACAGGGTTGCCTAGGAACAGGTCGGGATACGACTCTATTTGGGTAGTGGTCGACCATTTGACCAAGGTAGCCCACTTTATACCGGTGAAGACAACCTACACCAGTGCAAGGTTGGCCAAGATTTATATGGACAGGATTGTGTGCCTACATGGAGTTCCCAAGAGCATTGTATCAGATAGAGGCACCCAATTTACATCGCACTTTTGGCGCCAGCTGCACGAGTCATTGGGAACTAGGTTGGAGTTTAGCACAGCATTCCACCCTCAGACAGATGGACAGACAGAGAGGGTGAATCAGATTTTGGAGGATATGTTGAGAGATTGCGCTTTGGCTCATGGCTCTAGTTGGGATGAGAATTTGCTGTATGCCGAGTTTTCCTACAACAACAGCTACCAAACCAGCATCAAGACGTCACCGTTTGATGTGCTATATGGGAAAAGATGCTGGACACCATTGCTATGGGATGGATTAGTAGAGCGTCAGCTATTTGGACCTGATTGGATCAAGGATGCCGAGGAGAAGGTCGCCTTGATTAGGGACAGGCTGAAGGTAGCACAGTCGAGACAGAAGAGCTACGCTGATGCCAAGTGCAAGGAAGTGGTGTATGCGATAGGTGATAGAGCATACCTCAGAGTGTCGCCACTGCATGGAATTAAGAGATTTGGAATCAAGGTAAGCTGGCACCTCGGTTTATAGGACCATACTGGGTCTTAGCACGCAAGGGAGAGGTTGTATCAGTTGGAGTTGCCAGAGGCTCTGTCCGCCGTCCACAATGTGTTCCACGTGTCCCAGCTGAAGAAGTGCCATCCGGAGATGGTGGATACACCATTGAGAGACACTGTGCCACTAGAGGAGGTTCAGCTGGAGAGTGACTTGATATATGAGGAGAAGCCGGTCAAGATACTGGAGACAGCGAAGAGGATTACCGGTACCAAGACGATCAGGTTTTGCAAGGTGCAATGGAGCCATCACACCAAAGAGGAAGCCACTTGGGAGCATGAGGATGACATCCGAGAGGACCACCCACACCTATTTGCTAGCCACGCCGAATCTCGGGGACGAGATTCATATTAAGGGAGTTAGTCTTGTCACATCCCAAATTTTAGATTTGGTACTGCATAGCATACATGTCATTGCATCATGAACATCATTGCAAAAATTCAGTTTGAAAAGCTTTTGGCAAAACCCCTCACTTGCATTTGCATTTTGTTACCCACACTAGAGTGCTCGGATTCTATCTTGCCCCTGCTAAAAACCTTTAGTTTAGTATTTTGGTTGTCACAGATGCGTAGAGGGTTCCATCACGAACCCGTAGCACTTTGAATCGCCTCAATCGGAGCTTCGGAGCAAAATCTACAGCAATCTGAATTTTTGTTTACTTATAGACAGTTTCAGACAAACAAAATTCAGTTAAGAAAATGTCCAGAAAAAAAAAGCAGTGCGCTCCAGCGTGGCCAGCCAGCCCATGGCCCAGCCGGGGCCTGCGAAGCGTGCAGCCCGCCAGCCGACCGAGCGACACGCACTAAGTGTCGCACGCGCGCGTGCTACACCGCCAGCCCATCTAGCCGCGGCCACTGCCAGGAAGGGCCCACCTGCCAGCGTGGCACCACCGCTGCCGCGTCTGGCACAAACGCCGAGGCACACTCGGCGCAGAATCGGACGCCCCTCCACGCATCGCAGGCACCATCTTATAGCCCCCGCTCCCCTCTTTGAAACCCCCCGAACATCCTCGCCTAAGGCGCCGCCATCTCCGCGCAATCTCTCGCCGGAGTACACCGCCGCCGCCGCGCCATTGCTCTCGGTAGAGCTCGTTTTCGAGAGCCCCTTGCCTCGATTTCTCCCTAGGGACCTTCCCCATCGTCTACTTACTCGCTGCCGTGCTTTTCCGCGTGCAAACCGTGCCCCGCAGCACCCACGCGAGCTCGCCGAAGCCGCGCGCTGCCGACGCCGCTCCAGCTCGCCGCCACCGTGGCATGCGGACGCGGGAGCCAACGCCGTCGCCCCACGAGATTCGCCGCCACCAGCCGCATGCCGTACGCCGCCCAGCCGCCGCCGTACCTCGCCGGAGACGCCGCCCCCTCGCTGACCGACGCCGCCGGTGAGCTCCTTTCCCCCACGTGCCCCCTACCCTCCGATCATGGACGAATGGTCCAGATGGACCGTGGATTGGTGCTTTGACCGTTGACTGGTCAGCGCGTGCCACGTCAGCGTGGTCAAAGTCAGTCGACTTTGACTGATATTTTAATTCGATTTAATTTGGCAGAAAATAGATAAAACTTGTAAAATCAATAGAAATTAATCTGCTAGGCAAAAAATTGCAAATAAGATATGGATGGATTTAGTTTTACGTAGAATATTGCTGAACAATTGTTTCATACTTTTGCAGCAAGGTTTTGCCATGATTAATTAAATACTTTAATGTCCTTTTTAGAGTAATAAATTCATAGTAAAAGTTCTACAACTCCAAAAATTGTAAATGATATGTCCCTGGAATTAGAAGAACAAGAGGAATCGGCTAGTGAATTAAAAGGGTAGACTTATGGTACTGGAAATTGTAGAATCTATAAAAAGGCTTACTGGAGTATTTTAATTACTCAGGAAATTCTATAAATCCTTTTTAAGTGATTCCAGTTGGTACTGGTTCTATTTTAGGTTGCCTACACAGTAGCTATTTTTCCATGATTTTACAATCTGCCCAATAGCAGTGGCTTAATAATTGGGTTATAGCTCAATTGTTTGGCCAATTAAAATTGCATGACTTGTTTTCAACACTTTTAAAATGGTTTCCATGGATGCATACAGTAGGTATACTGAACAAGATTGTAGAATGCTACTGGAGCTTTATCCAACTTGTCATGCATGCATCTTGCATTATGTTTGTATATGGTTGTGTTTGGTTTGTTTATGTGATTGAATTGCATCGTGCAGATTGTGACGAGTGCAACGCTTGCTCGTGTGAGGATTGTTTGTTCGGCCGCTACAACCAAGGAAAGTAGATGCTACTTTGTTCATGATGTTGTCCTACTATTTTCAATGCATTGTCGTGTATTTTGTAGATGCATGTGTAGGAAATTACTATCACTATGCTATGTCCTATTATGTGGTAGGGCTTTCCTATAGATGAGCCACCGTTGGTAGATGTGCTTAGCCATGCTATGATGAACGAGGGCTGTGTTATATCACTGAAGGTTGTTTCTAAATGTGTTGGTTTGCGAAAACTAAAAACAACTTAATCAATGAATCTCCTGGGTATGATGGGATTGAAAATTTTGGTGGTATCATTGCGGAAAGGCACCCAGGTATCAAGGGAAAATGATTGGCCTATTTATTTTGTAGTTTACGTGTACAACCATGTGCCAATAATGGAATGGGAGGTTGGTTGGACTCAGTAGGTTGTGGTAACTCGAACCCACGTATCCAGAGATGTAGAATTTTGGTAGGTTGGACCGGTGCGTGTCGGGTTTGGGGAGCTACTTCCCGAATGGTTCCTTCTTGGACTTCTATCATCACCCAATATGAGAGTGGTGGTACGAGCTGGGCTGGCCAAGTCACATGGGTAAAGTGTACTAACCTATGCAGGGTGTATAAACTAATCGATTAGCCGTGGCCCCGGTTATGGACACCTGAGTTGCTTGATATTGAGTTCATGACATGTTTCTCGCTCATTCCAATTTCATAATTGCTTTAATGTTGATGGGTTAATTTAATTGGGATGTTTTCAAAGAAAATCAAAAGCTGTTTATGGAAGTAGGACAAAGGTATTTGCAAATGCGAGCTAGCCACAGCTCCACTTGCCAAATACGCATGTATATGTTAGTTCTATTGTCTCCTTTAATAACTCTACTTGCCATACATTCTATGTATTGACCCTTCGGGGCTGCTACGTTTCATGTTGCAGGATATTCAGATTCTGAGTGATCGATTTAGGCCACGGTACTCCACTTGGCACATGTTCACTGGTGGGCAATTTGAAGAATGGAGGAGTTACTTTATTTATGTTGCTACTTGAATAAGCTGAGCTAGCCTAGAGCTAAGCACTTATTGTAATAATGTTACTCTGGATCTTCGTTATTTATGATACACGGATATTTGCTATGTTATTGATCTTTATTCTATTGTGGGCCAATCAACCGATCCAGGGATTGGTATGTCACATAGAAGCTACGGTCTTTACAGAACCATAGTGTTACAAGATTGAAAGCTATATGAACAATACGCCATACTATGCGTGCAAAGCGGCAATCTATAAAAAGATGTTGAATGGTCTCATTGTTATCACAAAAAAAACACTTCTGAACTACCCTGCCACCTCCTTTTTGCTAAATTATTTTTTGTTAGCAACTCTTTATGATGTAAGAACCACATGAAAATCTTTATTTTCAGTGGTACCTTCATTTTTCATAGATACTTACGTAGTTACCTTGTATTCCCATTTAGTAAGTCTAGGTACATAGATTTTACCGTAAAGACTCTAGATGTTGTTAGATCCCAACTAAATTGATCGAATCCATCATCTAAATGAACATCCATCAACCTAGTAACTAAATGCAGCCATCTTGACCACCTAGGTCCAAGAAGAGTTCTACGAAAACTAATATTCACGGGGTTACTAGACATTGCAATGGAAACTTCTTTATGTTGCACAATTCTATATATAGAGGGATATTGCATTGCTAAAGGACTCCCCCTAACCATGTATCCTCCCAAAAGTGGATGTGCGTACCATTTATAATATTAAAAGACCCTCTTGTAAAAAAATCATCTTTCACACGCATTAGCCCTTTCCAAAAAGATGAATCGGTTGGCTTTGCTTTAACTTGAGATAAAGTTTTGGAGTGTAGGTATTTATTTTTGATAAGCTCTTGCCAAACTCCCTCTTCATTTAGGATTTTAACAACCATTTAATTAACAAACTTTTGTTCTTCAGTTCAAGTACCTCCACTCCGAGGCCGCCCTGGTTCATCGGTCTACAAATTATGTTCCGGACACCTTTAGGGATCTCCATTGGCAAGATTGTTAATACCTAATTAATTAGTACCAGACGATCTCTGTATGAGAGTAACCAACAAGCTATTTTTTGTCAAACCGGTCCTCCACCGGCTTCCACTCCCCCATTCTTTAGATTTATAAAATGGATTGGAATTCCCAAGTACCTGAATGGGAAAGAACCCATCTCGCAGCCAAAGAGCTCCATATATTGATCTTGTACTTCTTTAGCTTTCCCGAAGCAGAAGATCTCGCTCTTATGAAAGTTTATTTTGAGGCCAGATAGTTGTTCAAAGATACACAAAATTAGTTTCATGTTTAGAGCTTTCTTCAAGTCATGTTTCATGAAAATAATCGTGTCATCTACATATTGGAGAATTGGGACTCCTCCCTCAACTAGATGAGGTGTTCATGAGACCGAACACTTGGCCGTCTTCCTTGGCTCTAGCGATTATAATGGCCAACATATCTGCCACTAAATTAAAGAGGGTGGGTGAAAGACGATCTCCTTGTCTTAGGTGACGAGGTTTCGACTCGTCAATGCCCATTGTTATGGACTTGGGTTTTGGAGAAGATGGGGATGCTGGAGATCATGGAACAGTTAGCAAACAAGCAACACGGGACACGAGGTTTACCCAGGTTCAGGCCCCCGGAGGGAAAACCCTACTCCTGCTTGTCTGCTCTTGATTACGGCGGAACCGAAGATTACAGGGGTGCTTAGATGCAATCTGGCGTGGAGGTGTCTATGCGAAAGTATGAGGTCAGTGATCTAGGTCGTGCCCTCCTAGCCTTTATATAGAGTTAGGCAGGTCCCAGGCACAGACCGAGTTGATTACAGGTTTTAGGGTTTACCCCTTTGAATTTTCTATCTACTCTAGTCTTGCTCTCCAAGGATCCGAAGGCATTATGGGCCTTGGCCACCCGAAAGTCTTCATGGGCCAACGTATATTTGTCGTGGGCCTTCCTTGGACTGGACTAGGTACGCTGAAGTCGTGTACCCGCGGGGTATAACCATGTCAGTAGCCCCCGAGTGTTCAGTCGAATCACAGATTCGGCTGAGGACTCTTCAATCCTTCGGGTGCAACTCTGTCTTTCAAGAGAATGTGTAGGGATTGTTGATGCGTGTGCCTGACTCTCCCGACGGATCAAGGTCAGTTAACTGTCTTAGGACAAAACAACACGATCTTCTTCAGGTTCGAGTCCCTCGACTCGAACCCGGAACATATGCTGGCGTAATTCGACTCAGGCCGCGGAGGACTTACAGGACTGGAATTCCAGTGAATTTGAATGATGTACCCAATGCGTCCGTCAGGATTTTTCATCGCACCTGTTGGCACGAATCTTACTAGCAGAGCGTAGTCATGTGTGTTACCAGGCTATCTGATGATATCTGTAGGTCTTATCTTTGTGTCGCAGACACAGCATCCGAATGTTTATCACCGCGGAGGTGTTTCGGGTGGCCAAGGAGGACGTTGCTCACTTAGTGTTTAATGGGGCAGAGTTGCTGAAATTTTTTGCGTGCTGATCCGAAGGATCGCAGTCGAAGAATTCATAGGGTGCGTGACCAGCGCTCCCTATGGGAGTAGCCCCCGAGTGTCTGTTCGAGTCGTAGACTCGAGCAGAGACTTTGATTCAGCCGCTGTTCAGCTTCAGGTCCGTAGGACACAATTTTTTCGGATGCTTGAATCCATGCTCCCTATGGGAGTAGCCCCCGAGTCCGCAGTGGAGTCGCAGACTCGACGTAGGACTCGAAGAAATAGTTTATTGTCGTAGTGTTTTGTTCAGTTTCGGGTGCGCGGACAGTGCTCCTGATAGGAGTAGCCCCCGAGTAGTTAGTCGAATCGTAGATTCGAGTGAGTACTCTTAGCTTTGGTTGTGACTTTTGCAAGTATAACTTTTGCTGACGTCAGTGCTGACGATCGGTGACCTCAAGCGTCTGCTGCGCCAGAGATGACTTGACTGGACGAACATGGGTCCCACCTTCTGACTTTGAATTGACCGGTCACACGCAGCGTGGAGATAATTACGGCGTCTCCTCGATTTCCGCGCATAGTGGACGGCGTGTGAGCGACGGTTCGCTACGATGATGACACGTGTATGGTCAGATCTTATCTTTGGCGTTAGGTCTTCTCGATGAACGGTCATCGTGCATCGTCTTTGTCCTTATAATCATTGGGGAAAAATTAGTCTGTTTTCACCGCAGCCATTCTTGTCTTCACTGCTCCATTGTTCTCTGCGATTTCTTGCTGCGCACTGGAATATCCTCGGACATTTCCTTCTTCGCTCCTACGCTCTCGCCACCGGTGCCGCCACACCGCAATGGGGAAACCTAAGAAGTCTTCTTCTGCGGTTGGTACTAGTGCTGCTGGAGGCAAGAAGAGCGCTGCCGCTATCCGTGTCACTGACGGTGGCTGGCGGCGATCAGAGACGCGGGAGAGCGATCTCCACAAGCTTCGTGAGTGGGGCTTAATCCCGCAAGATAGGGAGGCCATCAAACTCCCTGGCAACGAGGTAATTCCCCGTCCCCCCGCTGGGTTTCGGGTTATGTTCCTCACTTTTGTCCTTCGAGGCTTTTCCTTCCCAGTCCACAACTTCCTTCGTGGACTGCTTTTTTGTTTACGGCATCCAGCTGCATCATCTTTCCCCCAACTCTCTTCTTCACATTGCTTGTTTCATTACTTTCTGCGAGTGCTGTCTTGGTATCGAGCCGCACTTCGGCCCCTTCCGGAAACTCTATTCCGTGAAGAGGCAGTCTGGTTCTGATGGTGTTTATCCCATTGGGGGTTGCATCATCTCTCTTTGATCCAATCTTCTTGTCTTCTCCTTTTCCATGTGCAAATCTGTCCAGTACTGGTGGGGGCGATGGTTTTACATATGCGACTCCACGGTGGCTGGACAGGATTTTGGTCTTGCTCCTTTCGACCCTTCCTAGAAAATCGAGACGAAAAGGTCTTGGAAAAACCAGATCTTGGATGGTGAAGTAGCTGAGATAGAGGGGCTCTATCGTCGGGTGGAGGATCACCAGTTGACTCCGGAGAAGGAGGTGAATGGTGTGGATATCATCCGCACCTTTCTCAAACGTCGGGTGCAACCGCTCCAGGCTCGGCGCACCCGATGTTCCTTTACACTGGTCGTCGTGATCCGACTAGGGTTTCATCCAAAGAATTCTCCAAGGGATATCTCGATGGGGTCCTTCGTCCGCTGCTGAAGTTCAAGGCTGGAGAGGATATGCCGGGGAAGTCGCTGACTTCTCCGTTCTCTGCTTCACTTCCTGTTCCACAGGTGTAGATCCGAGACGTGCGCGTAGCGCTATTTTCGACTGCATTGTACTTGCATTTGTTTGCTAACAATTTTTCTTCTTTTGTGCAGGAGTTCAAGGTGTCGGGCATGTCGCCACCGCTTCCCGAATTGTTTCTGGCTGCACCAGACAATGAAGTGGTGGATTCCATGTTCGAGCTGCCATCGGCGCGGTCTCCGGCTGAAGAAGCCAACGAGTCGAGCGAGGACCACACTCGCAAGCGGACATGGAGCTCCAGCGAGTCTTCGGATGCCTCGACTCCGCCGACTCCTAGGAACCCGCTGTGGCTTGAACGTCATAGTGATGGGCATGGAGGCTCTTCCTCTCCGATTCCTGCCGTTCCCATGCGGGCTGTGGCACCGTACCTGCCGGCGAAGCGGAAGAAGGAAGAAAAGAAGGAAGAGAAGAAGGAAGAGAAGAAAGAGGAGAAGAAGGTCCGGAGGACCCCTCCCGTCTTCGACTTGAGCGACCTTGACTCGTAAGTTTTCTTAGTCCTATATTGCCTTTTCTTGCCTGTTTACTTTGTTTGTGTGCTAACTTGTCCTTGTGCAGTCACTCCTCCAACGACTCCTCTAGTGATGGTGCTCGGGAGATGATGGGGGAGTCGAAAGTCGTGCTTCCTCCTCCTCAGACGATGGCCACCTCTGAAGGCGCTGCTCCAGACCCTTCTCCGCAGGAGGTTCGGGTGGTTGCGCCTCAGAAGGCTACAAGCAGACCTTCAGAGTCACCGTCGAATCATGTAATTCATGTAATTAATTCTGCTTCCTGCTACGGGGGGGAGCCCTCGAGCCTTTTTGGATGATCTATTGATTATCTCCTTTCTTCCTACCTCAGGGGGAGCCCCCGGGCATCTGTAGGGCAGTTTGTTTGTTCGTTCTTTCTTCGAGTCTCGGGGGGAGCCCCCGAGCACTTTCATGTGTGTAACTTGCTTCTGCTCGTTCTTTTGGGCGTAGCCCCCGAGCCCTTCTTTTGACTGGTGGTTCTTGTTTGCATCCTTTTGTGCAAGGTGCCAACCAACTGGTGCAGTAGCACCTGGCGTTGGAGGCCAGCCTCAAACAACTTCAAGGTAGTGTTATGCCTTGGTCTTTGTTTCTTCTTGCATTTTATCCTTCGACCCGACATTTGTATTGCTTGCTGCAGAGGATCACAGCGCCTCTCTTCGTGAGATTGATGCTCTCAAAAAGAGCCTTGGTCAAGCGGAGAAGAAGGCCGAGGTCGCCGTTGGTGCAAGGGAGCGCCTCGAGCTGGAGTTGGCCCACGCGGCCGAGGCTAAGGAGAACCTGCAGCGGGAGGCTACGGACCGCGAGGAGCAGCTCGCCACCACCACGGCTTCGCGCGAGAAAGAGGTGGTCGGCAAGCTTATGGCGGCTGCCAAAGCTGTTTCGGGTGAGTGTCTCTACCTTCTTCTTCTTGATTTCTTGGTCTGTCTGTTCTTTTTCTTTTATTCATTCTGCTTCCTTTGTTGTCTTAGATGCCGCGGGCATCGAATTTGACCGCGGTGCTCTAGAGCATGGGAGCGCTCTGGATGATGCTACTGCGGTCAACTCGCTTGCCAAGGCCAAAGAGGTCCTTGGGCGCTTCTACAAGGAGCTTATCCCCAAGGGCGTGGCCCTCGAGGATGTTGATGCCCTGGCGGAGGCGCTGTCAGCCGACGCAACTGCGGCGTACAAGCGCAAGCAGAAGGGTATCGGCGCATCCATCGGTCTGGCAATGGCCTTGGTGGCTGGAGCGGAGGTGGACCTTCCACAGGTCACTTCCCGGATGCCGACGACTGCTGATGGATCCGAGGTAGCCTTCGCCACCTATGATGCTCGCTGTAAGCGTTACGGGCCGAAGCTGATTGATCTGCTGGCCGAGTACGTGCTGAGGCAGCAGGGGGAAGCCAAGGCGAGGCAATCCGGCTCCGAGGCTACTCAGGGTGCAGCTTTGTAGGCGCTGTAGTTATAGGATAGTTGTAGCTTCTTTTGTTGTAATTATTTTGATGAACAATCCTGGTGCCACGTAATGACTTTTGCTCCACTTAATGAATTTGTTGAGTTCTGTGATCCTTCATCTGCGTGTTCATGTCTTTGTCTTTCTGTTAATCTAGGGTCCTTCGAGTGCTGATCTCATTGATACTTCGCCTACAGCGCGGCTGCGTCCATCCTTGGATGATGCGTCGCAGCTTGCGTTTCTTCGAGACCGTGTTCGTAGCCTTGAGAAAGAGTTGCTTGGGGTGCGTGGCCATGCTGACGTTTGGAAATCCAAGGCGGATCGGGGTGCTGCCAGAGAGGAGTACTTGATGGCAGAGTTGCTTCGCTTGTCCGGGCAGCTTTAGTGTGAGTTTTTCGAGCTGTTGCCCAGTAATTAGGATGCGCCTGCTAGCCTTGCATCTTACTTTTTTTGCAAGTATTGCAGGTGCCAACCTTGCTCCAAGGGAGGAGAAGGAGCATGTTGATGTTCGGGTCAACAGCTTGACTCAGCAGGACATGGAAGCCGGCGGGTTCTTCTGGATGGACCATGACCGTGCCATGGTCCTTGCGACAGTGCAAGATCGTGTTCACCAAGTATCGCGGGTGCTTCATCAGGTGAAGACTTCACTCGCCTCGATCCTGCATGTCATGTTTCCGTTGGATGATGCACCGTCAACTCTCTCTGGTCTGCTGTCGAAGTTTCGAAACGTGCATCATGTCAAGGAATTGGTGCAGCATCAGCTCATCGCAGGGGTGAAGGCTGCGCTCTCCCTTGTGCGGTTGCATCGTCCTGATGTAGATCTGTCCGCTGTAGCGGCTGGGCCACCTCTTCGTCCAGATGGTGGTGAGTGGAATATGCGTCCGCATTACGCGGCTGTAAGGCAGTATGCCGAAGAGATTGTAGATATGCTTCAGCAGCGTGCTCAGGTTATTCTTCAGAGTAGGTAGTACCTGTAAAAAAGATAGATGTAAAATTTGTATATATTTGGCTGGGCGTGTTTTGCTCTTTGTTATAAAGGTTTGGTTGTTGTGCTAACACGTAGTGCTTTGTTCGTATGTGTGCCCTTTTCGTTAGCCTGACGTGGTCAGCTACTCAGGTGTACACGCATTATCCTCAGTCGATGAAGTTGTGAGGTGGGGGGTGCCCCCGAGTGCGTTTGTAGCATGGAGTAAAAAATGTGAGTAGTAAACAAAATTTTGGGGCGAGACACTTAGCTTTATTTATATCGTAATGGAGGAGGTACATTGTTCGGATGAGTAGCCTTGGCTGAATAGCGTTATTGAAAGTAAAGAGGGAGATAGCTAGGGGTAGAACTGTCGGAGTTGTGCGACGTTCCATGGGTGGGAGTATGTGACTCCAGACTCCATGTGCTTGAGGCGATAGGCGCCACCTGGGATGACTTCGGTGACGATGTAGGGTCCTTCCCATGGCGACTCGAATTTCTTCGGTCGCTCTTGCTTGAGTCGCAAGACTAGGTCTCCTTCGACGAAGGACCTTGGGCGCAGCCGTCGGCTGTGGTAGTTGTGGAGATTCTGCTGATACACCGCTGATCGAGCTGCTTCTATGTCTCGCGCTTCGTCGAGTGTGTCGATGGCGTCTTCGAGTGCAGCCGTGGATTCGGCTTCGCTATAAGCGACGACCCGAGGGGCCTGGTGGCGTAATTCGGCTGGTAGCACGGCTTCGGCTCCATGCACCATGAAGAATGGCGTGTAGCCGGTTGAGCTGTTTGGCGTGGTACGCAGGCTCCATAGGACGGAGGGTAGCTCTTTCGTCCAGGCTCCGGCGAGTCGATCGAGTGGGCTCATGAGGCACTTCTTGATGCCAGCGCCGATTAGGCCGTTGGCCTTCTCCACCTGCCCATTTGTTTGCGGGTGCACCATGGAGGCATATGTGATATTGATTCCGAGGCCTTCGCAGAAGTCCTGGAATTCCTTGGAGATGAAGTTCGATCCTTTGTCGGTGATGATGCTATGCGGCACGCCGAACCTGTAGATAATGGATTCAAAGAACTTGACGGCAGTTTTTCCCTTTTGGTTAGTGACCGGCATGGCCTCAATCCACTTGGTGAATTTGTCGACTGCGACCAGGAGGTAGACGTGTCCTCCTTTCGAGGATCTTGGCAGCTTGCCGATCATGTCGAGGCCCCATTGGGCGAAAGGCCAGGCTAAAGGTATGGGCCTGAGCTCCGACCCGGGTGCGTGTGGTTTGTCGGCGAACCTTTGGCACCCGTTGCATCTTCGGATGATGTCCTTGGCATCGTTCATGGCGGTTGGCCAGTAGAATCCAGCTTGTAGAGCTTTGGCGACAAGGAAGCGGCTGCCTGCATGATGGCCGTAGATGCCCTCGTGGATGTCTTGGAGGATGGTTTTCCCGTCACCGATGGTGACACACCTTTGTAGTACACCCGAAATTTTGCGCTTGTATAGCTCGCCATTGATGATGGTGAAGGCTTTGGACCGGCGAGATATGCGCCGGGCATGCGTCGGGCTGTCAGGAAGTTCTCCGTCTATCAGGTACCGGAGGTATGGCCGTGTCCAAGTTTCTTCGACTGCCATGACCTGCATCAGGTTGACCACGACGACTTCTGTGTCGAGATTTTCGGGTCCTTCCTGTCCTTCGGGTAGCGCAGCTCCCGAGTGTTCTGCTTCTTTGGGTGATCCCTTGGGGAATTTCCGCAAGATGGGTGACTCGCAGATCTGTTCGAGGAACACACCTGGCGGCACCCGTGCGCAGGTGGAGCCGATGTTGGTGAGTCTGTCGGCCTCCTCGTTGCTTTCTCTTCCAACGTGCCGAAGCTCGCAGCCGTCGAATTCTCCCTCGAGTGCGTTGTAGAGTGCGCGGTACGCGATCATGTTTTCGGCGTGTGCGTCGCACTCATTCATTGTCTGTTGGACGACGAGGTTGGAGTCACCATAGATGACCAGGCGCGTTTCCCCGCAAATCTTTTCCATCCTCATGCCGTGGATGAGAGCTTCGTATTCGGCCTCATTGTTGGAAGCTCGGAATTTCATCCGAAGGACGTACTTCATCTTGTCGCCCTGCGGGGAGGTCAGTATGACCCCGGCTCCTGCTCCGGCCTCGCGCTTGGAGCCGTCGAAGTGCATCGTCCATGACTGTGTCATGTCAGGTGTGTCTGGCAGTTGTAACTCCATCCAGTGTACAAGGAAATCTGGGAGGACTTGAGACTTGATTGCGAGTCGCTTCTCATAGATGATGTCTAGGGGTGACAGCTCGATGCCCCACAGGGCCACACGTCCCGTGGACTCCGGATTGTTCAGGATGTTGTTCAGAGGTGCCTCGTTGACGACCATCACCTGGTGCTCCTGGAAGTAATGGCTTAGCCGACGAGCCGTCATGAACATGCCGTAGGCGAGTTTCTGGTAGTGAGGGTACCTCTGCTTTGTTGGCGTCAATACCTCGCTGAGGTATTAGATTGGGCGTTGGACCCCATGGGTCTTGCCCTCTTCGGGCCGCTCGACCACCAGTACGGTGCTCACCACCTGGTGTGTAGCTGCTATGTACAGCAATAAGGGCTCGCGTTCCTTTGGCGTGACCAAGACGGGCGAGGTAGAGAGCAGCCGCTTTATATCTTCGAATGCGTCATCCGCCTCAGGCGTCCACTCGAATTTGTCGGCTTTGCGCAACAACTGGTAGAATGGCAGTGCTTTCTCGCCCATGCAGCTGATGAACCTGCTTAATGCCGCTATTCATCCTGCGAGTTGCTGGACACCTTTGAGGTTTTTCGGCTTCTCCATGGCCATGATGGTCCGTATTTTCTTCGGGTTTGCCTCAATCCCTCGCTGGGAGATGAAGTAACCAAGCAGCTGACCCGATGGGACGCCGAAGGCGCACTTTTCGGGGTTAAGCTTGATCCTGTAGCGGTCGAGATTATCGAACGTCTCGTGGAGATCGTCGATGAGTGTTCTCGCCTCCCTGGTTTTGATAACTATGTCGTCGACATAGACTTGGACATTGCGACCGATCTGGTCCTTTAGGCATGCCTGCATGCACCGTTGGTACGTGGCACCTGCGTTCTTTAGCCCAAAGGGCATTGTGTTGTAGCAGAACACCCCGGACGGCATGATGAACGCCGTTTTCTCTTGATCTTCGACCTTGAGTCGAATCTCGTTGTAGCCTGAGTAGGCGTCGAGGAAGGAGAGTTTCTCGCATCCTGCAGTCGAATCGATGATCTGATCGATCCGAGGGAGAAGGAAGTGGTCCTTTGGGCAGTGCTTGTTCAACGATGTGAAGTCCACGCACATCCACATGATGTCCGTGTCCTTTTTGGGGACCATCACAGTGTTGGCGAGCCACTCCCTTTCCTTGATCTCCCTGATGAAGTTTGCAGTGAGTAGTCTGTTGACTTCAATACCTATGGCTTTGGCCCGGGGCTCGGACAGTCTCCGGATGGACTGCTTGACGGGCTTGGTGTCTGCAAAGACATTGAGTGCATGCTCGGCGAATTCCCTGGGAACTCCTGGCATGTCCGTAGGACACCAGGGGAAGATTTCCCAGCGCTCACGGAGGAATTCGATGGGCGCGCTTTCCTATCCAGGGTTGAGATCGTTGGCGATCAGCGCCGTCTTGGAGGCATCCGTCGGGTGGACCTGCACCTTCTTTGTGTTGATGGTGGAGTCAAAGGACATATCAGTGCGTTTTTCTGTGCGACTGGGGGTGCCCCATTGTCTGTCACCTCACGGAGCCTTACGAGCTCCTCCTGCATGCCGAATGACTGGGAGATTCTGTTGAAGTCCCTGTCGCAGTGGTCCGATCGGGTGAAGCTCCCGTGGACCGTGATGACGCCTCTAGGTCCTGGCATCTTTAGTAGCAGGTACGCGTAGTGTGGTACTGCCAGGAATCTTGCGAATGCCACACGCCCGAGGATGGCGTGGTATTGTGATGGCTAGTCCACCACTTCGAAATCGAGCCGTTCGCATCGGAAGTTATCCGGCTTGCCGAAGATGACGTCGAGCCATATCTTTCCCAGGGGAATATGCCTTTTCCTGGGACGATGCCATGGAACATTGTGTCTGACTATTCCAGGCTGCACAGCGGGATCCGCATTGCCGCTAGGGTGCTTGCGAACATCAGGTTGATGCCGCTGCCGCCGTCCATGAAGACGCGACTCATCTCGAAACCTCCGATCTGTGCCTCAAGCACCAGGGCAGCATGACCTGGGCGAGGGACCTGGCAAGGGTGATCCGAACGGCTGAACGTGATGCAGGACTCCGATCCGCTGAGGTACTCAGGGATGGCAGGTGGAGCTGTCACGGCTAGGTTGATCTGACGGGTGATTTTCTTCTGCACCCTATTCGTTGGGCGCCCCTTCTGGATCATCAGTGCTCCTTTCGGCGGGGGGTACCCGTGCCCATCGTTATTCTGTGCGGGTGCGATTGGGTGATTCGGGCCTCCTACAGGTGGCGGTGGAGGAGCTCCATGCGCGATCTCACCTGGTGCGATTGTGTTCCTGAATCTAGGGTTTGGGGCTTGCTGCCTCATCTGAGCCATGCTCTCGCTGAGTTTCTGGAACTCGTGACAGTCCTTGAGCATGTGGCTTGCTTTCTTCTTGCCATCCTGTTTGTCGATGTAGAAGTGGATGTGCATGGACCCGAAAGTTTTTTGTATGCTGAGGGTCCGTCATCGCGATCGCGGCGCTGCCATGATTGTGCAGGGCGTCCTCCGTCGCGGAAATTGTTTCCGCGGTATCCGCCGCTGTTGCGGTTGTCGTCGTTACGGCGATCAGCGTAGACAGCCGCCACCATGTCGGGTCCATCGCGATCGTCGTAGACGCGCGATCTTCTCTTGCTACGGCGTTCACGTCGCCGGTCGTAGTCATCTTCCTCCTCCGAGTGCGCTCGGTGAACGGAGTCCTCGCCGTCGGTCCACCTGTTGGTGATGTCCATGAGGTGGTCGAGTGTCTTGGGCTTGACGCGCCCAAGTTCTTCCTTGAAGTCCTGGCGCTTGACACCGTCCTTGAAGGCGTCGATGGCCCTTTATTCAGAGATGTGCGCCATGGAGTTCTTGGTGTTGGACCAGCGCAGTATGTACGAGCGAATGGATTCGCCCGTTCGTTGGGTGCAGGCTCGCAACTCTTCGATCGAGGCAGGCCTCTTGCTGGTGCCTTTGAAGTTTCGGACGAAACTGTACGCCGGCTCCTCCCAACATCGAATGGACCCTGAGGATAAGCTGCTTAGCCAGATCCGAGCTGCGCCTGTCAGCTGCAGCTGAAGGTATTGCATGGAAGTTTCCCTGCTTCCGCCGTGCAGCTTGACGGACGACATGTGGTCACTGAGCCACGCCTTGGGGTCCTGTGTGCCGTCGAATTTTGGAGTGTCCTAAGGGAGCTTGAAGTTGCGCGGCATCCGTGTCCGTCGAACGGATATGATGAAGCATCGAGCTCCGCAGAGTTCTCCTTCGTCTTCGTCCATCTTGGATTCAGACGAGCATACGCGCTTGGCGCGTGCCTTGTCGATCTTGCGCTGGTTAGCTCGTTTCGAGCGTCATAGTCACGTCTACGATGGCGTGAGATCTTATGCCTTCGAGGAAGGTCATGGTCTTCGTCCTCGGATGATGGCGTGGGGCTGCGGTTGAATCTGACCACGGCCTTCTTTTTCGGCTCCGCAGGAGCTTCTCCGTGGAGCGTAGCTCCAACGAGTCCGAGCCCGGTAAGCGTAGACTTGTGCATGGCCCTCTTCGGGTCCCCCTCCGGAGGTGGGTGGGACGCGAGGTACGCGGTGGCTGCCATGATCGCAGCTTGCAGCATTTTTGGGATGACGTTGCCGTCGGCGTCCATCTCCATGAAGGACGCGTTGAGGGCTCGGGTCACCTCGCGGCGCTCTTTGGGGTCCATGTTCTCCATCCGAGAATGGTGCTTGTTCCCGTTGTTGCCGTGTGAGCTGGAGCCGATGCCCATGGCGGAGAGCGCAGCTCGCCGCGCACTGGACTCCGAAGCTGCCTGCTTGCGCTTGTCCAGCACTTCCTGCATCTTGATCTGCTTCTTGTGCTCCTCGATGAGGAGCATGTGGTATGCCATCAATAGATCTCGTGATGCATCAGCGGGCAGGATCTTGTTGCCTGCTACGGCCTCGCGTGCTTGAGTCCATCCCTCCTCGTCGAGGTGGATGACCCGATATTTGTTTTCCCTGTTGGGTGGGGGACTGGCTTCTTCTGTTTCCACTGTTTCTACCCTATGGGTTGGGTGGCGGATTGTGTTCTTGATCCTGGATGACCGCGACGCACTGGTAGCGCTTGTAGATTGGATCGCTGCTGCCGCAGCTTTCGGATCCGGAACCATAGGTCCCTTCATCCGACGGTAGATAACACAAATCTGAGTTGCAGCTGCTGCTGTCATAAGACTCATCTGTTGATGATGATGTGCGTAGCACAGGGTGTGGAGCCCATGAAGCAGGCCTGATCGACAGCAGGGGAACCCACTCTGGGAGGCGGAGAGTGTCGATCTGCCCCACCTGGAAGCAGAAACTCCCGAACAGGATCTCGAGCCCGTCGCCAACGGGCTCGAAGTCCTTCATGGTGGTCGGTGAGTGGGCGGTGACGTCGAAGGCGCCGAAGAGGAGATGACTCTCCGAAGCCGCGGAGTTGTAGATCGCTCGGGTTGGGACCGTCATGATCGCACAATCAGCGTCCCCAGTTCCCACAGACGGCGCCAATTGACGAGGTTTCGACTCGTCAATGCCCATTGTTATGGACTTGCGTTTTGGAGAAGATGGGGATGCTGGAGATCACGGACCGGTTAGCAAACAAGCAACACGGGACACGAGGTTTACCCTGGTTCAGGCCCCCGGAGGGAAAACCCTACTCCTGCTTGTCTGCTCTTGATTACGGCGGAACCGAAGATTACAGGGGTGCGCAGATGCAATCTGGCATGGAGGTGTCTATGCGAAAGTATGAGGTCAGAGATCTAGGTCGTGCCCTCCTAGCCTTTATATAGAGTTAGGCAGGTCCCAGGCACAGATCGAGTCGGTTACAGGTTTTAGGGTTTACCCCTTTGAATTTTCTATCTACTCTAGTCTTGCTCTCTAAGGATCCGAAGGCATCATGGGCCTTGGCCACCCGAAAGTCTTCATGGGCCGACGTATATTTGTCGTGGGCCTTTCTTGGAATGGACTAGGTATGCTGAAGTCGTGTACCCGCGGGGTATAACCATGTCATTAGGACTTTTTTGTTTGAAAGTTGTGACCTATTTCGTCATTTATCCGAATACCTACACTCCCTTTTTTAACAAAGTCATATATCCATTTAAACCATAAAGGATCAAAACCTTTCATACGGAGTGTTTGTTGTAAAAAATACCATTTAACCTTATCATACGCCTTCTCGAAGTCTATTTCAAGAAGTACGCCATCAAGTTTCTTTCTATGCAACTCATGAATGGTTTCATGTAAAATCACCACTCCCTCTAGAATATGTCTCCCTGGCATGAACGCCGTTTGAGTAGGCCTAATTACTTTATGTGCAATTTCTGTTATTCGATTTGTTCCAACCTTCATGAAGATCTTAAATATCACATTTAATAAGAAAATGGGGCGGTACTGCTGGATTTGGATAGCATTTTCTTTCTTAGGAAGTAGTATGATAGTGGCAAAGTTCAGTTGGAAAATTGGTAAATCACCTTGATGAAATTGGGCAAACATAGCCATTAAATGTTCCTTAATTACTACCCAAAATGTTTGATAGAATTCGGCTATTAGCCCATCTTGCCTTGGAGCCTTGTTCTTATCCATTTGCATTATTGCATTATACACCTCCTTCTCTACGAATTCAGATGTGAGAATTGCGTGTGGTGGAGATACAATTGCATAAGTTAGAGTGTGGAATGATTATCTAGCTCGTTAGGCTTTGATAAAGGTTTTGTAGTTAGTAGTTCAAGCTATAGTGGCGGAATCGTTCCGTTTTAGAATAATTCAATAAATATAGAAGTATTGCATTACTCACAGTACCATCTTAATACTATTGTCATTGAGCACGGGCAAGATCCATGGCACTTGACATTGGTGTATGGCAAGGCGTGAGTTAGGGAGAGACACAAGACTTGCGATATTCTCAAGTTCATACGCTCGGCTAATGACCTTCCTTGGGTGTGTGTTGGGGACTTCAATGAAGTGTTGTAGTGCTCTGTGCATGAGGGTGCGAACGAACGAAGTTACAACCAAATGACTAGGTTTTGAGAAACACTAGATGTGTTGTTGATATACCAAATAGGTATACCTATGGCATAGTCTCATACCAGCAAGCCCGGGTGGCCCACATATGGTGGTTAGGCCTATGGCCTAACCGATAAGCTTAGTTGCTGATAGATAAGATGTAGGTCTAGCATAGATAAAGGTAGGCGATGTGACACCGCGTAATATGGAAGCCGGCACCTTGGAGGACAAGACAATAGTTTATGTATTAGTCTAGGATTCTGTAACCGTATCCGGCTAGGAATCTCCTTGTAACCCTAGGTCTTTGCGCCTTTATAAGCTGGCCTACAGGAGCCTTTCACTACTAGGAAAAGGCCTATCAGTGGCGCCTCATTTTGAGACTTTTGTGGCACATATGGGATACGACACTGTTATCTCGCCACTAAAGTGTAGTTCTGTGGCGCATATTGAAATGCCAATATACGCCATAGAAGTCCCCAACCAGATCTTAAACTTATGTGGCGCATATTGCCAATATGCGCCACTGATGTTTTTTTCAAAATTCAAAAAAAAACCCGGCCAGATCTGGCCGGAGGTGGGGGTCACCGGAGGAGGAAAAGGAGGTCGATGGTGGCTGTAGGAGGAGGAGGAGGTCGTCAGTGGAGGAGAGGAGGAGGCCTCCGGTGGAGGAGGGGCTTGACGGAGGAGGAGGTGGAGGTCGCTAGTGGAGGAGAGGAGGAGGCCGCCGGAGGAGGAGCTCACCGGGGTGGTGGAGGAGGGAGGAGGAGAAGGTGAGGAAGAAATGCGCCACAAAAGTTTCTCCCCCTTTTTATTTTTTTGCAGGAAAAAATCTACTTTATGCCATAACTTTTTACTCTTTTAAAATTTGGGGAAGCTGTAAAACTTCAATGGCCTTCGGCGGTTGAAATCGAGTAGGAAATTTTGAGACGATCATTTTGATATATTAAACTTTTTTCCCGACATGGTATGCAAAAGTTATGGCCGTTTTACTGTCCCATTACGTTTTTTTGCAAAATACATCGAAAATCATTTTTTTTCAATTTTTCCTACAACTATACCCCAAAATACAACTACATCTCAAAGGAATTATTTTTTGAATTTTTTATCATTTTCGTTAATTTTTTACAAAAGTTAAAAGGCGTTCCAAGGGGGATCTGGTTTTCCATATTCTGTTGCGCATATCTATATATGCGTCACATAAGTTACAACTTCTGTGGCGCATATATAGGTATGCTCCATAGAACATTGATCAGCTGAATTTTGTGGTGGGGCCTACCCTCACTTTCTGTGGCGTATTTGGACATATGCGTCACAGAATGTGAGGGAGCCCAACCCCGGTGGTGGGTCCACCAAACTTATGTGGTGCATTGTTTCCCTATATGCGCCACAAAAGTTTGAAGACTTCTGTGACGCATTGTCTATCTATAGCTGGTTTCCTAGTAGTGTTTAGGGCAAGATTACACAGCACCAGTGCATAGCACAACTTCCATACAACGAACCCCACAATCTTTGTAACTCGGCGTATTTCCATTATAGTGATTTATATCAGGAGTGGGATCTTGCCACCGTCGTAAGATTTGAACTTGGATAAGCTATGTTACACCGTCCCGGACACTCTCCGTCTTACGCCCCCGTACTCGTCAGCAATACCACGACAAGATGTGTGTGGCCAATGCAATTTGGGATACAAGGATGTTGATTGTATGTTTGAAAAAAAAGATTGTATGTGGTTCTTTTTGCCGTGCCAGGATGGGTAGGGATTTAGCATCTACGTCTTGGTGTGCAAGGTTCCCCACAGTTGAGGTATCTCATCTAGCCATGATGGTTACTTCTAACCACCTGCGCATACTACTTCAACGTGATCCCAAAAAACATTGATGTGGATAGTCCAAGAGACCATTCGGATACGAGGTAGCATGGGAGGGGCACAAAGATTTTGATGACATGCCGAGGGAGAGATGGAATGCAATGGGCCAGTGCAGTAGCATGGGGTCTTTACGGTCAAAGTTGAATTCTCTTTCCGTGGATTTGGCACACTAAGGAAATCATACTTTTGGCAACATACTAAAGGTTCGTATGTTGTAGGAGGAGTTGAGGGACATGTGGAGCGTTCCAGATCGTGGACCGTTGGTTAGGGAGGCTGAAATTTTGGTGCAGGTCATGGAGTTGCTGGAATGTGAGGAAGTTATGCGGCACTGGCGGCGGTCGAGAATCCAATGGCTAGCTGCAGGTGACAAAAAACCCATTTTCTACTTGCGGGCTAGCCAACGAAATAAGAAGAATCATGCTTCAGAATTGCTGAAAGTGGATGGTACAGTGGAAACAAGAGAGAAAGAGCTAGGTCAAACGGCTAGTGGCTTCTACAAGGACATGTACTCATCAGAAGGGGTTCAGGGAATGAGCGAGGTGCTGCAGAATAGTACTTGTTCGTGTGCATGCTGTGATGAACGAGATGCTGGATGCTCCTTTTGACATGGCAGAGGTGAAGAAGACTTTGTTCTAGATGCAACCCACAAAAGCACTAGGATCGGATGGGTTCCGGATCCATTTCTTTCAGAGAAACTAGGATTTATGTGGGGAGGAGGTAACTAAGGAGGTTTTACAGGTTTTATAGGTTTTATCAGGAGAGGACATCCCATGAGTGGTTAATATAACCTTCATTATGATGATATCGATGGTTGCAAGCCCAAAGGAGTTGGTCAATGATGACTGCAAGTGCACAGATCAATTGTAGCTAGTTTCAAAATAAGAGTATCGAACCCACATAGAGCTAGTTGGTTTTGGTCTTTATGTCCCTCATCACTATCTACCAAAGGATACTTGTAAGCTGCCTTTAATTTCAAGTAAAGGGGTGTTTGAAAGGTTTTTAGGTTGAATGCAAGAAAGTAAATAAAACAAGTAAAAAAAGAAAAGAAATAAAAAGAGTGTATGGAATGGTGGTTGAACTCAATAGGGCTAAGACTTTCACAGATATACACCACTAGCATGTTGTAATTAATCATAATTAGGAACCTATTTCTTATTTCATGATACGTGTGGAGAAAGTTCCATAATAAGATGTTCACTACAAGGCTCGTAGACAGTCACTTTGTTGATCCAAGAATGAGATCATCTCTAAATAACCACTATGATGCCTAGAAGCAATCATCATGCAGACCACCGCAATTAAGGGTTTCCCTATGGATATCGTAATTAGATTAGTGAATCTCTCTTTGTTCCCCCTTCGACCTTGTTGGATGCTAGCAACGCTTCTAATCACAATAGCTTCCGGCATAGCCTCCAAACACATCCAAAGGGTTTCACCCTCTTACTTTAGACCCGAAGGCAAATGATATGTGGCCAACTACACATACCATCTAAAAGGAGAGATTAAACACACATCATAGATCAATGGATCCTGTACACAAGTAATATATCATATTTATTTCATTTCATAATAGTTCTAGGGTTTCTCCATCTCCCCAAGAACAAAGAGAACTACTCACACATGGAAGCAATAAATCATCATAATCAAATAGATGGATAAAGGTAATGAAATGAATCTAGTGCAAACCAAAATTGAATCTGGAATTACAACAAGATCTAATGGATGGAAGATGGGGGTAGAGATGGTGATGGAGATGCAGTTGTTGATGATGTAGGGGATGATGCGTTGTCCTCCAATAATCCGTGCAGCAGCAAGGATTTCCCTTCTCCAAGTTCCTCCTTTAAATCCCTTTCTTGTATGGTTTTTCGTGGCTAGAGGTTTTGTGAATGTTGGATATGTGATTTGTTTTCACGAGGTGCAAATATTTGACGAGGCGGTCCCATTGTTGGGTCGTATGGTCGGGCCCGCTCATACCACTGGTCGTTACGCGCGCTAGAACCTCTTGGGCGCAAGCAATTCCTCCAGGTACGAAGATAAATCAATAAAATGACTTTTATCACTTAAAAATATCATATTACTGTGTAATATGATAGTCTCAATTGATATGTTCACCTTTGACTTAGTAAATTGGAATCCTATTGAAACAAGGATAAAAAGTGCGCGCAAACACGGTAAAATACTAAAAACCCTACTCTACTTATGCAAAAACAATAAGTAAAAATGCTCTAATTTTGGACTCATCAGTCAATTTGACCCCATTAATTTGTGCAATGTTATTTATAAGATTGCTTCAAAAGTGGCGGCAAATAGACTGAAAAAGGTCTTATCTGAGATTATTTCGGAGGAACAATCGGCCTTTGTACCAGGGAGACTTTTTATTGATAACATCATTAGAACTTATGAGTGCCTGCACTTTATGAAGTGCAATAAAGCGAAGAAACATCACTCATGTGCTTTGAAGCTAGACATGAGGAAAGCTTATGGTCGATTTGAATGGAGTTACTTGGAGGCGATAATGTTGAAGCTAGGCTTAGTATCTTATGGGTGATGTTAATTATGCGCCTTGTCTCAACAGTATCCTTCTCAGTGCTCTTTAATGGAACACCATGGGAGGAGTTCATCCCCTATAGGTATATCTGTCAGGGAGATCCAATCTCTCCTTACTTGTTTTTATTGGTAGCAGAGGGCCTTTCAAGCCTCCTTAAAGTTTGTAATCAATCATCAAGGCTCAATGGTTTAAAAGTGGCATCGACTGCACCATCAGTTAACCACTTACTATTTGCAAGTGATAGCATGTTGTTTTTCCATCAAGTCGGGAAGGAGCTATGGAGATAAAGAATGTTTTGGCCAAGTACTGCAATGCATCTGGTCAAAGAATAAATATGGACAAATCCTCTATCTTTTTTTATAAAGGATGTCCTAACAAATATCCTTGATGTTCATAAGGAGACTCTTAATGAAAAATATCTTGGGATGCCATGGTATGTGGGCAACTCAAAGGGAAGTGCATTCGAACACATGCGAGACAGGGTGTGGAAAAAAGTTCTAGGTTGGATGGAACAATTTCTATCAGTGGGAGGGGCTTGTGCGAGCACACCAACTCTGTTCCGCAAGTTCCGGTGGGGTAGTAAGGAGGGCAAGAGGAGGACAAGCTAGGTTTCTTAGAAATCTATGGAATAACCGAAGTTTCCAGGAGGTTTGGGTTTTAGGGACATCGAGCTTTTTAATCTCTCTATTCTAGCCAAACAAGCTTGGAGGTTGTTGAAGGCACCGGAATCGTTGAGCACTAGGGTGCTTAGGGAAGTATACTATCCTAATGAAGAAATTTATCGGCGACTCTAAGCTCTTAGCCATCCCAAGTCTGGCGATCCATTGTGGAAGGTCGTGGCACGCTGAATGTTGGCCTAATTAGGAGGATTGGTGACGGGTGTTCTACTAATGCTTGGCGACACAATTGGATACCTAGGGATGCTAGGGTTCGGCCTATTGCTCCATGACAGGATGATGCACCAACCAGAGTTAGTGATTATATTGTTCATGAGGAGGTAGCTTAGAACATGGCAAAGTTCGGGGAGTTCATCCTCCCAATGGACTCTGAGCTAATCCGCGGTATCCCTCTAGTGCAGAACGACTTTTGGGCATGGCACTTTGAGAATTTTGGGATATTCTAATGTGTTCTAGTTACTATGCTCTTGCGGCGACGAAGAGGACACAAGAATACCGGTTAGATGAGTGACCTGGCTCATCACGATCATCGGCGGTACCCACGAAGATTAAGATCTTTTTGTCGAGGCTTGCTAAACACCTGCTACCAAATTGGGATGTACGCTACAAGAGAAACATGGCAGTGTCACCGGCTTGCTCAATATGTGGCCAGGAAGATTCATGGTGCCACTCTCTCATTGAGTGCAACATGGCATGCTACGTGTGGGCAATAGCTAATGAAGTTATCAGCAAGCATATCTCATTAATTAACGTTAGAGCCATCTGCATACCAATGGTTTTTTTCTAGACGAGGGGTTTGGTAGGTATGCAGCAGGTCAGGTGGATTGCTCTTCCAGGTGAACATGTGAATATTAATGTAGACGCTACTCTTGCAAAGTCGTAAATCAAGTGTGTTGTTGGAATGGACAAAATTGACCCAAATTAGAAAGTATTTCACAAAATAAACTCTGGGAGAAATCATTTCACGCCACTAACCGTTTTGGGTAGCACCTAATAGTAAGGCGCTATGCTCTATAGTGTAGCGCATTTCTGCAAGGTGTTATGCCCCTGCCAGCATGGCACCTTCCTGGCCCGCCCTGGCTCCACCCCGGGCCTATAACGCCTAGGCGCTATGCCTCCCCGTGTAATGCCTAGGCGCTATGACCCAAAGTGTAGCGCCTTTCTATTTGGCACTACACTTCGAGACATAGCGCCCATCACGCGGCCCCCTCCCCACCCCGACCCATTCGACCCAGCACGCGAGGAAGAACAGAGGAGACCGCCCTGCTGGTCCTCTCTCCCCTCCCTCTCAAATCCCCCCTAAAAACCAATAGATATGGAGTATTTCGCAGTGGATTTGCTCCCCAACCCCTCCCTCAAGGTATTCTCCTCATTTCCCCTCTCTTTCATCCAATTAGTCTTGCACATTATAGCCTCATTTGTTTGGAAACCCTAGGTCTAGATGGATTCATATTTTGGCCGATTTGTGCATGTTTTTTGGTTACTTGGTAGTTGTATATTAGTTGTATTTGTTGGGGAATGGAAGTGTTTTGTTGATTTGCATTGTATATGATGGTTGCATATGGATTTGTATGAATGTATGAATAATATGCTCCCATATGCTTTTTAGTTTATTGTATAAATTGAAACAATGGCCACATAGGATGAACCACTCACATGTTTATTAATGTTTGGAATATGTATGTAGGATGGTGTGGCTACTTGAGGATTATTATGATACTCAACACCGGTGATACTTGATGGCGGAGAAGCATATGGTAATAAAACCATAGTTGGACTAGTTTGTTTTAATTTTTCAATTGATTCAATTATGTTGGACTCATAAAGAAGCATAATGTTTTGACTTGTCTGTATGCAGAAGCTTTCACCCCTTAAGATTCGGTCTCATGGCGCGTCTTCGAATGACATGTCGTACGATGACCGGTACACCGAGTACATCAAGCGGCTAGGCCTCCTATCTTTCATCACGCTTGTGACCCGGTCGACGCCAAACCTCAACACGACTGCTATCACCACACTTGTCGATCGGTGGAGGCCGGAGACTCACACTTTTGACCTCCGGACCAGCGAGATCACTACTACTCTTCAGGATGTTTCCATGATCTTTGGACTTCCTATCGCGGGGAACCCTTTGTGTATGAACACAGATTCTGATGGCTGGTGCCATGAGATGCATCTGCTTATTGGCATGGCTCATGAAGAACTCGAAGACAAGAGTAAAGATAGAGTCCTAGCAGGCACGACATACGCATGGATTATGGAGAACTTTGCGCATTGCCTGGATCCAGCCGAGGTTGAGTTGATCGAGACACATGATCATGTGTACATTTTGTATGTCCTCTCTAGGACTCTATTTGCTGACAGTGGAGGTAGGACCGCTCAGTGGATGTGGCTGAAGCCACTGGCAAACTTTGACAACAATATTAGCTAGGGTTTGGTGGCTCTTGCCTACTTGTACTGTCGTGGTATGAAACACTGCAGTTCCATCGGGGATGGTGAAGAAGGGACACACGGATGCATTCGGTGGCTCACGCAACGGGTTGGGCACGGTGCACTGCAAACACAGGGACGTACCCAGGTTCGGGGCCCTCTCGGCGAGGTAACACCCCTACTCCTGCAAGATGAACTATGTGTGGGAGCTGATGCTCAGTATAAGTGCTCCTTGAGCTGTTTACTTAGCTACTAATGAAAGCTAGAGGAAGATGGGAACTAGATGCTAACACTTCTCTCATTCTATTGTTGCCTACCTAGAACCCTAGCTCTGCCCTCCCTTATATACTGGTCTGGGGGCAGATTATAGATCGGGTCCTAGGGTTTACTGTTTGGATATGGGTTTACAGGACAGGGCCGGCTGCGGGGCCCAGCCGGTGGGCCAGGACCCAGTACGCCCTTCTTTTAGCGTCACCCTTCTCTTTAGTGGTCACCTGGGCTTCCTTTGGGGCGTCATCCTTGCTTTAACGGTCACCCGGACTGCTTTCGCCAGTCTAGCCGACCATCTTGCTATATCTTCGTCGGGTAGCGTTGGTCATGATGGCATGCCAGCTTCCTTCATGACAAGGGAGAGCCAGAAGCGTACCCCGTACGAAGTGTCAGCCCTTTCGTGCTCTCCATCGAATCCAAGGTGATCCAGGTGGAAAGGGCCACCCGGCTGGCTCTTCTGGCCACCGGCTAGACGGGCCAGCCGGGAAGGTTATAAGCCTAGCCGGACGTGTTCTCCAGTCGACTAGAGTTGTCTTTCCTGGAGGCCAGGAGGCCTGCACCTTCTGGAGCCGGCCTACTTGTGCCTGGCTTTCCCCACCCGGGGGTTATCCCCCCGACACTAGTCCCCGAGCACGTATGGGCTTGGCCGGTGGGTAAGATCTTTCGTGCTCCTTCTTCTCCTGAGAGAGTTGTTTTATTGCCTCCGGCTACGGCTTTTGCTTTTGCTTTCCGGCTGGAATTAACCGGCTGCGGAATCGATGGCCGTCCACTAGGTGTAAACAGCGGAGACAGGTACCGGCTGGCGCAGCTGAAGATGAAACGTTTAGCTTGATGACGTCGCTGACGTTGTCACCCACAACTGTGGCTCTGGCGCACGTCACGTCAGTTTGACTTCCGCGTCGCTGCGCTAATTTTTGGCGACTGCACACGCAACTTGCCGCAGCGGTTTCTCGGGGCCGGCTGTAACACCCCAGTTTTAGTAAATCCTTATTTAGGATTTGATTGTAAATTCATTAGCATCATCTCTTAAAATTGCATGCAAAGCATTAAAGGTAAAACCCTAAAACCCTAATCTTCCTCTCTATTTGAAAAGTATTCAAAATGGTTTGAATTTGAAAAAAATACCAAAATAATCGGAGCCCAACTGGATTAAAAGGGCCCCATGCTATTTTATATATATTTACAAAGTTTCTGGTATTTTTGGAATATCCTAAAATAGATTTCAAATCAATTTGTAAAAGAAAGAAATAAGAAAGCTAAATAGAAAAGATTTCTGAGAAAAATATAACCAGAATATCTCCCAGGCCGCGCAGCCCACTCCCTCTTCCCTCTCTGCAACCTTTGATGCAGCCCACACCGGCCCAGCAGCGGCCCATCCTTGGCCCGGTACCGCTTCGCCTCTGCTTCGTCGTCTTCCACCTCTCAGGCAGGCTCCTCTCTGTCGCCGGTGTCGCCGTCGATGGCCGCCGCCTGCTCCCCGCCGTCCATCGCTCGCTTGGGATGGATTAAGGTCACCATCTCGACGCCCCGCTCGTCCTTATCCCCTGCCCCTCTCTTCCCCGACCTTCCTCTCTCCTCTCTCGCACAGACCCAAACCCTAGCCGGCCAGACGTCGTTCGCCACTTTCGGTTGATGCCTCCCTGAGCCTCGTCGAGAACGCCACGAGCTTCGCCTCTTCGTCCTCTACCTCCCCACCAACGAAATCGAGTCGAGGAGCTTCCAATCGCCCGCATCGCCTCCGTCTTCTCCGAGTCCGATGCTCGCTGTCATCGACATAGCTGACACTACCGTCCTCCTCCGGCCCCGCCGTCGCCTCTGTTAGATTCATGGTGAGATTCCGAGTCTCCCTGTACCTTCCGTGCTTCCTGGCTTCGCCTGTAGCACTCCCACGCCGCGCGCAGCTGCTCGCCGCCGTCGGGCAACGTCGAAGCTACGTCTCCGGCGACCTTCCGCTAGCGTCGCCGCCCCTATTCGGTCCAGCGCGAAGCGCTGGTTCGAACGCAGGCACTCGCGCTTCCTCGCTCGCCCCCTAACGCCGTCCCCGCCGCCGCCAGTGCGTGCTTCCCCGGCGATCCGACGTGGCGCCCGTGTGGCTACCACGTGGTGCTGAGGTGGTTTCGTCCCACCCGTCAGTGGCAGTGGGTAGCCCCTGCCGTGGTGAGAATTAACCAAACCCCCCTGTCCCACTTGCCTGCGTGGCTTGCCTATGTGGCCTCTGTCCCACATGTTAGCTACAGTGGCTAGCCAGCCCTCGGTGTAAAAAGTAATTCCAGACTTATTCAAATTAAGAAAAAGTTAAATAATTTCAGAAATTGTTTGAATATTGTAAATTCAATAACTTTTAATTTATAAGTCAAAAAACATAAATAATATACCAAAATGTTCAGAAAAATGAGAAAAATCTATTTAAGCTATAATCATGCATTGTTAAGCAACTTAAATGACAAGTTTATTTAGAAGAACATAGTAAACCCTCACAGGTGATTCCGGAGTTTTTCCCGAGTTAGGGTTTGCGCCCCTCAGAACCCTGATTAAGTTGTCGATCATGCTTTAGGGTTTCATTTCAATGCAATTTAACTTGTCATATCATCATACTTGCTTGAGCATTGCATCGATGCCATGTGTTGATTGTTTCCTCTTTGTTTCCGGTGTTTGGTTCTTCTCGGTAGAATACGAGATCGAGATCGAGATTGAAGCCAGAGATCAACACCGTCGAAGATCGAAGATCGAAGAACAATACTTGATCATCTATGACCAAGTCAAGCACAAGGCCCCCGAAGATCTCCTTATCGGTTATCAACTGGCAAAGGCAAGCATAGCCCCACCATGATATAATCCTATGATTTCGAAAGCATTTCAATTCTTGCCATGATGCATATGATTCCACTGTGGTCTTTTATCGATAGATAGAGTATCCTATCTATTGCATTACTCCCTTTGAGCTTATATTACCTGATCTAATGCTCCTAGCATAACTAGGTTTGGCTTGTGTGCACTGCTAGAGCTTATATCGGTGTCTGCTTAGCCATGCATAGCTTTTGTGTCTGGTCCATCCAGATGATGTATCAGATGCAGAGAATCTAGTATGACAGGAGAACGTGATGATATGAGAGCAGTGATATGAGATTAAACTTGCTAAGGCTTGTATGGGAGGCCACAGTGGGATGTGGTTTTTCTAGTCCCATGCTCGCCACCACTAGGACCCGAGTTCTTGCCTTTGGAACCAAGACGAGCGTGCAACCACACGGGACCTGGACAACCTCATGACTGACTAACTTGCCTAGTAGATTCCATGATTCACATAGTTCGGGCATTCCATTCGACATATGCATGGAAAATCTTTTGAAACATTTGCCGGGTGAAGTTGGTGCATTCATAATAGGTAGGTAAGCGTGGTCGAGGTTGCTTGGGGTAGATAGCACCCCTGGTAAACCAACCTCGCCTCACATCTTTAAGTACCGGGTTCGGGATTTGACCCGTTACGGCGGAACCATACTTATTGCGTGACTCATGGTCTCGGCGAAAGCAAGGTAAATGTCATGTCTAACCACCCTCTGTCGGCCTTCCAAGAAAGAGGGCTATTACTAGTGGCATTAAGAGAAGGTTAGTATGTGTGGGTAAAGTTGTACACCCCTGTAGGGTATTTATCTTTTCGAAAATCCGTGTTCACGGTTATGAACGCTTGGTGACCAGATTCTAAGATCATAGAGAACTTGAACCTAATCTTAAAACTTGGTAGATCAACGTGTGCTTAAGGATGCTTCCTCATGGGTACGAGGGGGTGATCCTAGTTCAGATGATGATGATTTGGTGGATATCAAAAGATGATGATCAATATTTCGGAGATGTCGCTCTCTTATCCCCTTTTAAAATATTCTGAATAGACGAGCTTCTTCTCTCTCTTGTTTTATAAACAAAAGATGGCTTTATGCAAAATAACTCCACCAGCCAGAAGTCTTGCGGAGTACACCCTGTACTCACCCTTGCTTTGTTGATACTTTTGGCAAAGTAAGTGTTCCCTGAAGATCAGTTTGGTACTACATCGACATTGACGAGTAGCTTGGGGTTCCCGGCCGGCAGCCTGGAATCTATGGGCTGGGACGTCATCGTTATGCTTCAGGCCTCTTAGGCCATTTTTTAAGTTTGCTATACTTAGTAGCATAATTTGCCTTCCGTTGTTTGATGTTTGTGGTCAGTGACCTCTGTTTGTAATATTTTGGTTCTCTGCTCAGTTATGAGCTTGCTGTAATAAATTTTGTGTCGTAGGGTCACTGTTGTGTTACTGATTCCTCACTGGATATTCTCGAGCTCAAGGTTAAGCTTATTTCATATGGAGGTCTGGGATTTTTTTAGCCCTGATCTCGGGGGTGTCACAGTTCTTGGTATCAGAGCAGTACCGACCATAGGAAAACCTTGCTATTGGTCGATGTTGAGTCTAGTACTTGTGAAAACTATTTCAAAGATGAAAAGTATTTGCGAAAACTCTAGTATGCTTCTTTTCTCCTTATTCAGTTTTGCTCTAACTCTGGGTTATCTTACCTCGTGTTGATTTGGAAAAGTTTTGCTATCTCGTCTCATCTTTCAAAAACTTAGGTGCCTCTTCTTGGCATGCCGTTTCTCAACCAGTTGACCTAGTGTTGAGTTCTCTAGAGTTGTGTGTGTTGTGAATTCCTTGTTTCCCTTTGCTCTTGTTCATCTGAGAGATTCCTTTCTATCATGATCTATTTATGTTTTGGACCCACAATATTATATTGTCGGATCTACATTGTTCTGTTCCAGGCTTCGAGGTTTCCTTTCGCCTCGAGTGCCTCCTTTTTGTTTGTTGGGTACTTCAGAAGTCGTTTCTTCTCTTGGAAGCTACCTCGTGAATATTATCTTGCAGTGTACACTATGTCACTCAAGTAGTAGTTACTCCTTTCTTTGGGTTTTAACCCTTGGACTTGAACCTAAGATCCCTGATGGTGCTAGATTTTCATATTGAGAATCTTGTACATGAAGCTGATCTTTAACCCAAGAACCATCCTTTTGACCCCTGTTGTTAATGTTCACACATTACTTCAGGATGGCTGGTACCACAATTCTAGCCTTCAAGCTTGTGGTTTTGTCACGATTAAAATTGTGACAACTAAGGACTCCCCCTACCACCTGCTATGGTAGATGTTCTTTGATGGAACCAAATAGATCACGACAAGAGTAATCCTCGAGAGTCTCGCATCTATACTCGTGACTCTGCCACACTTTACCCCTTCTCTGCAATGGTTTTCGGGAGATTGTTGACTTATGCATTCACATCTCGGGATTCTATCCTGAGCATGTTCTTCCCCCTTGTTGTTTTCTGACCTTTGTCTACCAATTGGTAGCCAAGTAGTAACTTTCATTGGTGTCTTCCGATGTAAGATACTCTTGTGGTACGTCAAGACAAACCATTTCGGAATGTCTAGGAGAAACAAACTCCAGTACCTCGTCATATCTAGGACCAGGTCAAAGTGTTGTAATCCGCAGATCAAGAGACATTGATTGTCTCCCGTCTGTTCTATCTTGAAGTATCACACTCTTTTGTACTACGAGGTTGTGCTAAGTTTCATGACCCCTTAATGAAGTGATGCTCTTACACATATTTACCCACCCTTTCTCGAGCTTTCGCGCTCGTGAGTGATGTGTGTGTAATAATGTGGCCATCTAAGATTCTTAACAATTTTTATTGTTTTGAACTCTAAAGACATTTGAGTCATTCTTAGCGTGATTGGTTAACCCTATCATTAAGCGAAGAATGATTATGCTACCACGTCCATTATTCTGGTGCACTCTCTTCGGTCAAAGAGATAGGCTTGTGCCGAAGCTCCGAGACTATGTCTTCTTGCCTTACAAAGCAAGTTTCCTCCCGAACAAAGTGACATATCGGTGGTTCGTGATATTCTAGATGTCTTCCTAGAAGTATCGCCATGTTGCCACATGACCGCGTTGTTAGGTTCTTGAGCAAGCAAGTTCTTTGAACTGCTCTTTTCTCCAAGGATCTGTATTGGATACCCCTGAACTAGTTGATCGAGATTAAACAACAACTTGGAGAGTTGTAAGACAAAAGTTCTATCCGACTTGTTCCTCCATAAAGGGATGTCTAGTTTTGTTTGTGTTGAAGAAAGATAGTATCTCCTTCGTGGATATGTTATCGATCCCCAATTTTGATTTAATTTGGGTTATCGTCAAATCAAACTCAGTTCCAAGGACTATCTTGAGGGTGTTTCTTCTCGTGATGTTTCACTTGAGTACATCTTCATGTTCTTTGGTCTGACCAATATTGTTGTCTCGTTCAAGCAACATATGAGTCCATCTTCTTGGAGTGTCTTGATAAGTTTGTTGTTGAACCCATCAATGACATTATTATCTTCTCCATGTTAGATTGTATTCATATGGAACAATTGGCATTAATGTTGGAAACTTTTGAGAACCATCTTCGGGTCATTTCGAAGTATGTGTTCTAGATGTTAGAAGTGACCTTCTCTGGTTCACGTGCAAATGATGAAAGTTGTCTCCGTGGATTTGAGAAGATTTATCTTCCTTTCCTTAAGGACACATGTGTGTTTTATTGTTAGTACTTATATGTGTGTGCAGTTGTCCTTCGACAAGATGCTGGTATATGAGTCTAACAATCTAGCTCGGTCTTTTGGAACTTTACACTGTAGTTCCTACCTTGAGAGTCTAGTAAAGTTACCTTTGCATTAAATGTTGCAAACTATCTATTCAGACATGCTGAGCCTGAAATATCATTCCACCTAACCAAAGCTGAATCTCAAGCAGCAATGATGGTTGGTGATCACCAAGGTTTTGACATAGATCTTTTAGTAAATCTGGCAATATTGATGTAATGGTTGACACACTTAGCCGGAAAGACCTTTTGTTATATTCTCTTGTTTCAGCAATGACAACCACTCTTCATGAGGCTTCTTCTATGATCCACTATAGGAGTTGTGCTTATGGTTTCCTTTGTCTCCGAAGTCTGACCTTTACTTGGTGTCTGATTTCTCGAACATCAAGGAGAACATTTAAAGTAGTGCTGCTAAATGTCTCTCGGTCGATCCTTCAGACCCTTTTATGATGGCAACCATATTTTTATGCCAAGTAATTGAAGTCTGAGAATGAAGTTTCTTTCTTCTCGTGTCATCGGAATCTTCTAAACTATTCATCTTGGTGGTGTAAAGTGACACCCTAATCTTTGGCAAAGATTTTGGTATACCTGGATGAATAAAGAGTTTCCTTCATTTTCTCAACCATATTTTTGAGAGTAACTATAATTTTGGTAATCAATAGTTTCTTTTGATACATGTTTCCTGAGACTCTTACGAGTCCTCTCCACCAAAATATCTTTCTGTCTTGGCCTTCTGTTAAATGAAAGAGTGACTCTTCTGTGTCAAAAGTAGTTCAACAGCTTGGTTTTGTTGATATCTATTTCTTCCACCTATAAATCTCTATTAAGTTATTTATTAGAGGTTTACTTCCCGAAGTCTGTGTTCCTTTTCCATATGTTGGAAGCCTTCTTTCTTAGAAGCTTCGAAACTCTTCTGTAAGTTCCATGGTCTCAATCTTTATGAAGACCAGTTGTCTAACAACTTGAAACCATTTCCTCGTGTTTCCTCCGTTACCTCGACGTGTTTCATGTTTGTCATCTCAGAGTTGTTTATGAACACTTCATCCATGAGTTGACCATGAGATACTCTGTGTGTTGTTAGGTGTGTTTCCCTCTTATCCTTAGACTGACCCTGTTTCTTCCTCTATCCGTCTCTTTTCCTACCTTTGGAATCTCGGGTCGAGATTCTCGTAAGGGGGATAGAGCTGTAACACCCTAGTTTTAGTAAATCCTTATTTAGGGTTTGATTGTGCATTCATTAGCATCATCTCTTAAAATTGCATGCAAAGCATTAAAGGTAAAACCCTAATCTTTCTCTCTATTTGAAAAGCATTCAAAATGGTTTGAATTTGAAAAAAAATACCAAAATAATCGGAGCCCAACTGGATTAAAAGGGCCCCATGCTATTTTATATATATTTACAAAGTTTCTGGTATTTTTGGAATATCCTAAAACAGATTTCAAATCAATTTGTAAAATAAAGAAATAAGAAAGCTAAATAGAAAAGATTTCTGAGAAAAAAATAACCAGAATATCTCCCAGGCCGCGCAGCCCACTCCCTCTTCCCTCTCTGCAACCTTTGATGCAGCCCACCCCGGCCCAGCAGCGGCCCATCCTTGGCCCGGTACCGCTTCGCCTCTGCTTCGTCGTCTTCCACCTCTCAGGCAGGTTCCTCTTTGTCGCCGGCGTCGCCGTCGTTGGCCGCCGCCTGCTCCCCGCCGTCCATCGCTCGCTCGGGAAGGATCAGGTCACCATGTCAACGCCCAGCTCGTCCTTATCCCATCCCCCTCTCTTCCCCGACCTCCCTCTCTCCTCTCTCGCGCGGACCCGGACCCTAGCCGGCCAGACGCCGTTCGCCGCCGTCGGTTGACGCGTCCCCGAGCCTCGTCGAGCACGCCATGAGATTCGCCTCTTCGTCCTCTACCTCCCCACCAACGAAATCGAGTCGAGGAGCTTCCGATCGCCTCCGTCTTCCCCGAGTCCGATGCTTGCTGTCATCGACATAGCTGATGCTACCGTCCTCCTCCGGCCCCGCCGTCACCTCCGTAAGATTGATGGTGAGATTCCGAGTCTCCCTGTACCTTCCGTGCTTCCTGGCTTGGCCTGTAGCGCTCCCACGCCGCGCGCTGCCGCTCGCCGCCGCCGAGCACCGTCGAAGCTACGTCTCCGGTGACCTTCCGCTAGCGGCGCCGCCCCTATTCGGTCCAGCGCGAAGCGCTGGTTCGAACGCAGGCACTCGCGCTTCCCCATTCGCCCCCTAACGCCATCCCCACCGCCTCCAGTGCATGCTTCCCCGACGAGCCAACGTGGCGCCCCGTGTGGCGTCCACGTGGTACTGAGGTGGTTTTGTCCCACCCGTCAGTGGCAGTGGGTAGCCCCTGCCGTGGTGAGAATTAAGAAAACCGCCCCCCCTATCCCACTTGCCTGCGTGGCTTGCCTATGTGGCCTATGGCCCACATGTCATCCACAGTGGCTAGCCAGCCCTCGGTGTAAAAAGTAATTCCAGACTTATTCAAATTAAGAAAAAGTTAAATAATTTCAGAAATTGTTTGAATATTGTAAATTCAATAACTTTTAATTTATAAGTCAAAAAATTACAAATAATATACCAAAATGTTCAGAAAAATGAGAACAATCTATTTAAGCTATAATCATGCATTGTTAAGCAACTTAAATGAAAATTTTATTTAGAAGAACATAGTAACCCCTCACAGGTTATTCCGGAGTTTTCCCGAGTTAGGGTTTGCGCCCCTCGAAACCCCGATTAAGTTGTCGAGCATTCTTTAGGGTTAATTTCAATGCAATTTAACTTGTCATATCATCATACTTGCTTGAGCATTGCATCGATGCCATGTGTTGATTGTTTCCCCTTTCTTTCTGGTGTTTGGTTCTCCTCGGTAGAATACGAGATTGAGATCGAGATTGAAGCCAGAGATCAACACCGTCGAAGATCGAAGATGGAAGAACCATACTTGATCAGCTATGACCAAGTCAAGCACAAGGCCCCGAAGATCTGCTTATCGGTTATCAACTGGCAAAGGCAAGCATAGCCCCACCATGATATAATCCTATGATTTCGAAAGCATTTAAATTCTTGCCATGATGCATACAATTCCACTGTGGTATTTTATTGATAGATAGAGTATCCTATCTATTGCATTACTCCCTTTGATCTTATATTACCTGATCCAATGCTCCTAGCATAACTAGGTTTGGCTTGTGTGCACTACTGGAGCTTATATATGTGTCTGCTTAGCCATGCATAGCTTTTGTGTCTAATCCATCCAGATGATGTATCAGATGAAGAGAATCTAGTATGACAGGAGAACGTGATGATATGAGAGCGGTGATATGCGATTAAACTTGCTAAGGCTTGTATGGGAGGCCACGGTGGGATGTGGTTTTTCTAGTCCCATGCTCGCCACCACTACCACCCGAGTTCTTGCCTTTGGAACCAAGACGAGCGTGCAACCACACGGGGCCTGGACAACCTCATGACTGACTAACTTGCCTAGTAGATTCCATGAGTCACATAGTTCGGGCGTTCCATTCGACATATGCATAGAAAATCTTTTGAAACATTTGCCGGGTGAAGTTGGTGCATTCATAATAGGTAGGTAAGCGTGGCCGAGGTTGCTTGGGGTAGATAGCGCCCCTGGTAAACCAACCTCGCCTCACATCTTTAAGTACCGGATTCGGGATTTGACCCGTTACGGCGGAACCATACTTATTGCGTGACTCATGGTCTCGGCGAAAGCAAGGTAAAGGTCGTGTCTAACCACCCTTTGTCGGCCTTCCAAGGAAGAGGGCTATTACTAGTGGTATTAAGAGAAGGTTAGTACGTGTGGGTAAAGTTGTACACCCCTGTAGGGTACTAATCTTTTCGAAAATCCGTGTTCACGGTTATGAACGCTTGGCAACCAGATTCTAAGATCATAGAGAACTTGAACCTAATCTTAAAACTTGGTAGATCAACGTGTGCTTAAGGATGCTTCCTCACGGGTACGAGGGGGTGATCCTAGTTCAGATGATGATGATTTGGTGGATATCAAAATATGATGATCAATATTTCGGAGATGTCACTCTCTTATCCCCTTTTAAAATATTTTGAATAGACGAGCTTCTTCTCTCTCTTGTTTTATAAACAAAAGATGGCTTTATGCAAAACAACTCCACCAGCCAGAAGTCTTGCGGAGTACACCTTGTACTCACCCTTGCTTTGTTGATACTTTTGGCAGAGTAAGTGTTCCCTAAAGATCAGTTTGGTACTACATTGACATCGACGAGTAGCTTGGGGTTCCTGGCCGGCAGCCTGGAATCTATGAGCTGGGATGTCATCATTATGCTTCAGGCCTCTTAGGCCATTTTTTAAGTTTGCTATACTTAGTAGCATAATTTTTCTTTCGTTGTTTGATGTTTGTGGTCAGTGACCTCTGTTTGTAATATTTTGGTTCTCTGCTTAGTTATGAGCTTGCTGTAATAAATTTTGTGTCGTAGGGTCACTGTTGTGTTACCAATTCCTCACTGGATATTCTCGAGCTCAAGGTTAAGATTATTTTAGATGGAGGTCTTGGATTTGTTTAGCCTTGATCCCGAGGGTGTCACACGGGCGCGCACGCCTCGTCTCCTAGTAACACCCGCGGATCTTCTATGGTGATTACGACGGTGCAGAGGATCTGGAGCCGAAGCGTCGTGTGGTTGTGGTTCCGCAACGCAACGCGTCGCGCAGAAGCCGAAGAGGCGACGGAGCCATCAGCGAGGATAAATAGAGCTCTGAGGGGGATCAGTTCCCACACTTGTCCATCCTCCGGCTCATCTTCTCCTTGGACTCTAGCGCCCCTTGCCCTCGTGCACCCTCTCCTTGCCGTCGCCGGCCACTTCTTGCCCATCCACCACGGCCACCTCCTCTGTCGAGATGCTGCCGGAGCAACGCGGCGGCTGGTGCGGGTCCTTTGTGGCCGACGAGCTTGTCAACAAGTATCGGTGGGAGAGGTTTCTTCCCTTGTCGATGCTTGTGAAGCACCAGCTCGCGCCGGAGGGGGAGCGGGTGTCGAACCCTCGGTCGGGGGAACGCGTCGTCTTCCTCGCGCATTTTGCCCACGGCTTCGGCCTTCCCATCAGTCCCTTCCTCCTCCAGCTCTTTCTCTTCTTCGACCTCCAGCTTCATCACTTGGGCGCCAACACCATTGTGCAGCTGTCGCCTGTCGCATCATGCGGCCTGCTGCGAATCCTATCTTGGGGTGTGGACTGAGGTGGCGAACTTTCTCAAGTTCTTCCACTTCAAGGCCCAGAACATCTCCAAGGGTGGTTCGCTGACGCAGACGGGTTGCTACGCCATCTACCCGCAGTACTCCTCGCCGATGCCACGGTTCGAGCTTCCCGACACCGTGAAGCTGTGGCAGTGCTCATATTTTTATGTGAGCAATGCCACAGAAATTGACTGGATCTGCCTTCCGCCCTTCGCCGATGTGCCCTCGATGCAGAAAGGCTGGGTGACGAAGAGCATGGCTGCGACGGTGGACCTCGACCGGATGGCCACCCGGCTGGAGATGATGGTGGAGACGGAGAGGCTCACCGCCCAGAACATCACCTTCTCGTGAATGGTACGTCGTGTGCTTCCGCTGCAGAAGCGGTCGCACAAGATGTGCCACCTATCGACCGCCAATGACCCGATGAGGACATCGCGGAAGGATGTGCTCCAGCAGGACCTGCGGAACTGGGTCTCTATGATCTCCAAGTTCCGCATGGAGGCTACCTGGGCGTACTACTTCCCTCCGTACCATCGCGGCCGCCTGCCGCCTCGGGTATGTTTTTCTGGTTATCTTGCGTCTCGCTTCTTGTCATTGATAGCTTTCCTTGGGTGCCTTATGCTCCCTTTTTTGATTAGTTGTTCACGGCGCAGCTAGCTAAGGACGACATGGGTGACTTCCCGCTTCTGTCCTTCTTGGAGGACAGGAAGCCAAAGAAGTACCCCCAGATGGAGCCCGAAGGGTTTCCCGTCTGGGCGGACGACGGCCCCTCGGATCCTCATGTTAAGTTGCTGACCGTAGCTCTTTCCTTCCCCTTTGCTCTTGAGGTTATGGTTTTGATTCCTTGCTTGTGTCGTAGTCGATGTCACCGACGAGGAGGGTGGTCGAGAGAAACCCACGACGAGAGCCCAGGGAAAGAGGGCGGCGCCTGTTGCCGCTCCCGCTCCAGTTGAAGCGAAAAAGACGCGCCGAGGGCGTCATGTCATTGCTCCACCGGCCGTCGCTGGGTTAGTATCTCCCTTGCCCTTGCTTGCCGCTCTATGGTTCTGCTGGTTCCTCCTTTGACGCTTCACTCTGCGCAGCGAGGCCATGCTGCTTGGCGATGGTGGTGCCGCCGTTATTCCTCCTCCCCCTCATCCGCCGGATGAAGAGGTGGCGAGGTCGCCGGCTACGCCCGTGCCGGCTGTGGCTGGCCCGGCTGCGACGGGCCCGGCTGTAGCAGCCGCGCCGTCTCCGCCCAGGGTCCCTGAGGGATCCCCGACCATGGGGCTGCTGCACCAGGCACCTGCGTCCTTGCGGTTGGGGCAGTTGTTTGCGGCTGCACGGGACCCGGAGACCCCCCTCCTTCATCCTAGGGCTGGCGTGAACCCGGCCTAGAGCGATGCTCCAAGAAGTTCCACCAGGCCCGTGATCACGGAGGTGACGGAGGAGGCTGGGGCTGCGCAGGCGGCTGCGGTGGATGGCAGCCAGCCGGATGGTGGTTAGCCGGCTGGGAGGGAGTTGGTGGTGGCTACGCCTTCGGGTGCGGCTGCCGATGATGACGAGTTTATCGTCACTGGCTCGAGGCCAGCTCCGGCTATGCTGACGCCGGGTGCGATCCTTGCCCAGCTCTCGGGCTCGGTGCCCGTCGCGCTCAGCCAGGTTCGCCACTTGGTTGAGGGAATGGAAAAGGGCCTTGGCGAGGCCAAAAATTTGTCTATTTTGATGGAGGTAAGTCGTTGCCCTTCACATGGTTTCCGTTCTTCCATCCGGTTTGCTTCTCTCTTGCTCATTTGTTTTCTTGTTGCAGAGAGCTTTTTCGGAGTCTGTGAAGAACACCCGGGATCTTGGCCGTAAGATTGCTTCTTGAGATCTGTCTTGGCGATTGGCTCCCTTTTCCCGTTTTTTGTTGACCATCGGGTATCCTCCTACAACCATGATCCAGGACAAGGAGAAGGAGGTGGAGCACCTCAAAAATGAGGTCGCCCGGCTGGAAGAATCAAACAAGGCGCGACGGGCGCAGTTCGATCAACTTGCCGCGGCCAAGCATCAACTTGAGGTTAGGGTGGAGCGGGGCAAGAAGACAGCTGACATCCGGGCGGAGGCGCTAAAGAATTTTGAGACGATCACCGCCCAACAGGAGGAGACGATCAAGATTCTTCGCCACAGGGAGGAGGATCTTACTCAGAATCTCCAGAACATCTCGGAGATGGTCATCAGTAAGTTCTTTAGTTTCCTTCTCCCGTTGTGTCGTGACTCGCTCGATCTTGTCCGTTTATTCTGCTTTGTGCTGGGCTACAGCTCATTATCCTGAAGCGACCGAGATGGCCATGGAGAAGCTGCCTGTGGAAGAGGTTGGACGTGACCTGACTGCCCTCGACTTGGTTAAGGTGGTGGCGGAGGAGAGCAATGGCCTGTGCGCCATTGGCAACGATCTCTTCCACTACATCTGGCTGGACGCGGGCGATGTGCATGACATGGCCAGCCTGGCTGTGGCTCAGTCCAAAGGCATCGACGTGCTGGACATGCACAAAGAGTGGGCTGCTCGAGGCGGAGTGGAGATGGCGCTTGCTCTGGTGAAGTCGTGGTTTCCGGGTGCCGACCTGAGCGTGCTCACCCGCGGCTTCCGTCTTGGGACAAGCTACGAGAGCCTTCACGCCAGCACTCCTGCGCTCCAGGCCTGTGGGGTGAAGATCGGCACCTACGTGGACTTGGAGCGTGACTTTAGTGCCCCCGGAGAGCCACGGCCATTCCATTGGGTCCCGGCGCCTTGGAATCCCCTTGACGTCGCCTCCAGTAGCCAGCCTCCTTCCACTGATGCCGGTGCCGCCCCTACTGATCCAGCTCCTGCTCCTGCTCCTTCCACTTCTTTAGCTCCAGACTCTTGATCCCCAGGATGCCGGGTGTACTTGTGAAACTTGTTACTTTGCTGGTGCTACATTTCAGCGGACTTTTGTCGCCGACTTCTGAATCTGTGCGAAGCCTTCATGCTCCGCTTTATGGCTTGGTGCCTTTTGCTTATCTTTGTTTATATTTCTGCCATTTGCGGTCTTTTGTGCTCGGGCCGGCTGGGATAGCCAACCGGGTTGGAGCTCTTTTGCCGTCCTGACTTGAGTTTGTGAGTGCGCGAGAGCGCGTCCGCTAGGTGTAGTCCCCGAGGTTCGGGCCGGCTGGGGTAGCCAGCCGGGGCGAAGCTCTTTTGGATTCCTTGACTTGAGTTTGTGGGTGCGCGGTAGCGCGTCCACTGGGTATAGTCCCCGAGGTTCAGGCCGGCTGGGGAATCCAGCCGGGGCGAAGCTCTTTTGGCTACCTTGACTTGAGTTTGTGGGTGCGCGGGAGCGCGTCCACTGGGTGTAGTCCCTGATGTTCGGACCGGCTGGGGTAGCCAGCCGGGGCGAAGCTCTTTTGGCTACCTTGACTTGAGTTTGTGGGTGCGCGAGAGCACGTCCACTGGGTGTAGTCCCCGAGGTTCGGGACGGCTAGGGTAACCAGCCGGGGCGAAGCTCTTTTGGCTACCTTGACTTGAGTTTGTGGGTGCGTGGGGGTGCGTCCATTGGGTGTAGTCCCCGAGGTTTAGGCCGGCTGGGGTAGCCAGCCGGGGCGAAGCTCTTTTGGATACCTTGACTTGAGTTTGTGGGTGCGCGGGAGTGCGTCCACTGGGTGTAGTCCCCGAGGTTCGGGCCGGCTGGGGTAGCCAGCTGTGGCGATGCTCTTTTGCCACCTTGTTTCCTGCCAATTTGTGGCTCGGGTTGTGCGAGACAAAGTGTTGCTTTGGGTTAGTTTTCTTGTGCATATGCTCATTCGTTAGTTGGTACTTATCGTAGAAGGAAAATAGATACGCGCCCCTTCGAGTTAGGACATTAGCAACTCCCCTTTTCTCAGCGATTATTGGCCCTTCGAGCATTTTTTCCTTGCCGGCTGACAGCCGGGTTGTGGTCTGCAGCCGGAACCGATGGATTGGATATGTTGGCGTGCCTCGCGATACTTCGGTTCGCTGTTGTTGGCTTAACTCATGTAGGGCGCGACCGGTTCGCCTGGACAACCTTGCTTTCTACGTTGGCATCTTCTTGCCGTGTGCACTTTGAGTTTTTGCTTTTGTCGGGTCGTCAGCCGACATGCATACTAAAGCCGAAACCGAAGAGGTTACTCTAGACGCCGCGTGCAATATTATGCTCGTCTATAGAAATCGTGGGGCCTAGGCCAGCCGGTACGAAAATGTAGATGGTGTGCGGAATTGGGGCAAGTCCTTAGAGTTGCGCCAAGGCTTTCAATCTTGTTCACTTGTTACATAAAAAGGGAAGATACATACACTTTTCTAAGTGTAAAATGGCCGGAGTAGGCTTGCATTCCATGGGCGCTCCGTCTCCTTGTCTAAGCGATATGCCTTGTTCTTCATCGGCTGCTACGCGTCGATCAGATAGTATGAATTGTTGTGGAGCGCTCGGCTGACGATGAATGGTCCTTCCCATGGCGGGGACAGCTTGTGCATTCCTTTGGTGCTCTGGACCAGGCGTAGCACCAGGTCTCCCTCGCGGAAAGAGGTGGGACGGATCTGGACAGAGCCAACTCGCGCGCCTCCTCGAGCAAGTCCACGCTGTCCTCCCTTGCCTCCTTGGCTTCCTACTCCGTGTAGAGCTGCTTGCGGGGTGCGTCGAACTGGATGTCTGTGGGGAGAATGGCCTCTGCCCCATAGACGAGGAAGAACGGTGTGAAGCCGGTTGAGCGATTGGGTGTGGTGCGTAGGATCCAAAGCACTGCTGGCAGCTCCTCTATCCAGCATCCGGGGGATCTAACGAGCGGTTCGATAAGCCTTGGCTTGATTCCGGCTAGAACCAGACCGTTAGCACGCTCGCACTGTCCGTTGGACTGTGGGTGTGCGACTGATGCCAGATCCAGGCGGATCCCTTTTTCCCTGCAGAAACGAGCGAAGACTCCTTTCGTAAAGTTGGTTCCGTTGTTAGTAATGATGTTGTGCGGGTAGCCGAATCGGATGATGACGTCTGTGAAGAACTTTATCACCGTCGCTCCTTCCAGCTTCTTGATTGGCTTCGCCTCGATCCACTTGGTGAACTTGTCCACGGCTACGAGTAGGTGTGTCATACCGGATCGAGCTGTCTTGAATGGCCCAACAATGTCCAGGCCCCAAACCGCGAACGGCCAGGTGATTGGTATTGTCTTGAGTGCCACAGACGGTGTGTGCTTCAGCTGGCTGAATTGCTGACAGCCGTTGCATGTCTTGACTATTTCTTCGGCGTCCTTTAGCATCGTCGGCCAGTAGAAACCATGCCGAAGGGCCTTGGCTTCTATTGCCCTTGACGATGCATGGTGGCCACACTCGCCCTGGTGTATGTCTGTTAGAAGCTTGGTTCCTTCCTCCTGATTGACGCATCGTTGATAGATGCCTCCGACACTACGCTTGTACAACTCATTGTTGATGATGGTGTAGGCGCTTTCCCTTCGTCGCACTTGTCGTGCTGCCACCTCTTCTGTCGGGAGTTCGCCCTTGGCCAGGAAATCCATGTACGGATTTGCCTAGTCGGGTGCCTCCCGTATGGTGTGCACCGTATGTATGATGATCTTGATCTCCTCACGGATGGCCGGCTCCGGAACGTCGGGAGGCCTGCCGGGTGGAAATGTGCTGATGTCGACTGTGGGACGCATCGCGGTAGCTCCTGGATGCAGCGAAGCCGTCCCCGGGTGGGGCGCAACAATCCCCGGGTAAGGCGCGGCAGTCCTCGGGTGCGATGCGGCAGTCCCCGGGTGCGATGCGGCAGTCCCTGGGTGTGCTGTGGCACCGGCCGTTCCTGGGTCCGCGCTGAGCACGATGGAGTCGGACTCTGGTGAGGGGGTGATGGAGGGCTTGCGCAAGTTCCCGAGGGAGACCCCAGGTGGTATGGCTTGTCTTGTTGACCCGACCCTGACCAAGGCGTCAGCAGCTTCGTTGTTGGCTCTAGGCACATGGTGAAACTCACATCCTTCGAAGCAGGCACACCACTGCTGGACGAAGAAGCGGTAAAGGGCCATGTTCGCGTCCCTAGCATCCCACTCACCAGATACTTGTTGCACCACCAAGTCCGAATCTCCAAAGCATAGTATTCTCTGGATGCCTATCTGCTTGGCCATCTTGAGCCCATGGATGAGTGCTTCGTACTCGGCGACGTTGTTAGAAGCTTTGAAGTGGATCTGGAGAATGTATTCCAGCCGGTCACCTTTGGGTGAGGTTATCACGATTCCGGCTCCAAGTCCTCCCCTCATTTTCGATCCGTCGAAATGTAGCTTCCAGTACGTTGAATCCGGCACTGGAGGCATGTATTGTGTCTCCGCCCAATCAACGATGAAATCAGTCAATGCTTGCGACTTGATTGCGGTTCGCGGCTCATACTGGATGTTATGCGCGGCGAGCTCGATGGCCCATTTTGCCACGTGGCCAGTGGCATCTTTGTTGCCAATGATTTCCGCGAGTGGGGCCAATGCTACCACCCAGATGGAATGCTCCTGGAAGTAGTGCTTGTGCTTCTTGGCGGCCATGTACACGTCGTAGACCAGCTTCTGATAGTGGGGGTAGTTCTGCTTGGATAGCGAGAGCACCTCACTCAGGTAATATATGGGGCGCTGGACCACCTGAGCCTTTCCTTCCTCTGGTCGTTCCACTACCAATACCATGCTAACCACTCTGTTTGTGGCAGCGATGTACATCAGCATGGGCTCCTTTGCTACTGGCGTCGCTAGGACAGGTGGCGAGGTGAGCATGCGCTTGAGGTCTCGGAAAGCTTCGTCCGCCTGGGCTGTCCAGGCGAATTTGTCCGTTTTCTTCATTAGCTGGTATAGGGGAGGGCCTTCTCTTCCAGCCGACTGACAAACTGGCCGAGGGAAGCGAGGCATCCGGTGAATTTCTGCACGTCATGCAGGTTCTGCGGCAGCTCCATGCGTTCGATGGCTCCGATCTTCTCCGGGTTCGCCTCAATTCCTCGCTCGGAGATGAGAAAGCCCAGGAGCTTGCCGGCTGGGATGCCGAACACGCACTTCTCTGGGTTCAGCTTGATCTAGAAACAGCGGAGGTTGTCGAATGTTTCCTTTGGGTCCTCAAGGAGTGTGTGGCCCTTGGTCTTGATGACGACGTCGTCGACGTAGGCATGCACGTTCTTTCCAATCTGCGTCTACAGGCATTTCTGCATGCAGCGCTGATAGGTTGCGCATGCGTTCTTCAACCCGAAGGGCATGGTGGTGTAGCAGTATGCTCCATACGGGGTTATGAATGATGTATTTATTTGATCGGTTACATTGAGCTTGATCTGATGGTAGCCCGAGTAAGCATCCAAAAAAGACAACAAATCCGTGACAAAGCGAAAGGATCTTTGGGGCAAGCTTTGTTGAGACTGGTATAGTCGACGCACATGCGCCATGTCTTGTTATTCTTCAGCACCAACACCGGATTGGCGAGCCATTCCGGGTGGAAAACTTCCATGATGAAGCCGGCTGCGAGCAGCCGAGTGATCTCCTCACCAATGGTTCTTCTTTTTTCTTCTGCGAAGTGGCGTAAAGATTGTTTGACCGGCTTCGCGTCTGGTCGAACATGAAGGGAGTGCTCGGCGAGTTCCCTCGGGACACCTGGCATGTCTTTGGGGCACCTTGCAAAAATGTCCCGATTCTCACGGAGGAAATCGACGAGTGCGCTTTCCTATTTGCTATCTAGGCCATCTCCGACCAGGACAAACTTGCTTGGATCTTCCTCGTTTAGCAGGATCTTCCTTGTCCCTAGCGAGGGCTTGAACTGTGATTCTCCAGCCGGTTTGGACTCTCCAGCCGGCATATCCTTCTGCAGAGCCGCTACGTTCTGCATTATGACGCGCTTCTCTTTAGCGATGATCATCGCTTCGGCCAGCTTGGAGCCGTCTGAAGCGCACTCGATCGAACGCTTGTAGCATCCATCGACAGTGATCACTCCCTTTGGGCCTGGAAGCTTCATTTTGAGGTATGCGTAGTGCGATACTCCCATGAACTTGGTCAGGGTTGGGCGCCCTAGTATGTCGTGGTAGGCACTGGAGAGGATCACGAGATCAAACCAAATTGGCTCGCAGCGGAAGTTGCTCTCGCTGCCGAAGATGACGTCCAGTCGGATCTTGCCGATTGGGGAGTGCGATGGTCCTGGTACGGCTCCGTGGAACGAAGTGCTTGAGGGTTCCAGCTGGGACTCGCTGATGCCTAGCCTCTTGAGGCTGCTCCGGTAAAGGAGGTTGATGCTGCTTCCTCCATCGATCAGTACCCGAGAGAAGCGGCATGAATGCTTCTTGGAGATGATGATGGGGTCCAAGACCAACGCGTAGCTGCCAGGGCTTGGCAACACGGCCGGCTGATCCTCCTTGCTCCAGGTGATCGCCTGGTCGGACCAGTGCAGGTACTGGGGACGGGTGGGACGATTGCGTTCACCTCTGCCTCGCATCTCCGCTTGGAGTGCTTTGTTTCCGGCTCCGCCAGGAATATGTGGTAATTACCCACCTGCCGCGGGTAACCATCCTCATCATCCTCACGGCGGTTGCATCGTTCCCTGTTATCCGGTGGGCCTCCGGCTGGTGGTGGAGGTGGTGGTGGGAGTCCACGGGCTTCGGCCATTTTCTTTTTCCAGCTGCATTGGCGCGTCGTGTGATTCGCAGGCTTGTTGCCGCCACTGTGAAACTTGCACGGTCCGTCGAGCATGGACTCCATGGTGTACTTAGGCCGAGGCGGCCTATCGTCCGGCCTCTGCCTCCGGCTGCCTCCTGCAGCCGGATCTTCATGCACCGCGGCTACTTGTTTTGTGCCATACCGGCTATCCAGCTGGTCGTCTTTCCTCTTGTCGTGGCGGTTGTCGTGACCGTGCCACATGGGATGATGGTCACACGGCTGGTGTCGCTCTGCCTGCTCGTCCGTGATGATTTGTCCTTGGTCGTCCACCTTGATGGGCTTCTTCATTGTTGTGTCCGCGGTGGCGTACTTGTCCGCGATGGCCATGACCTGGGCCATGGTTTGCGGGTCTGCCCGACTGAGCTTGTGTTTTAGCATGGTGCCGTCTCGGCAGCCGTTGGTGAAGAAGTCTATCGCTTGGTGCTCACGCACCCTTTCGCACGAATTGTGCATGCTGGTCCACCGGGTGAGGTAGGCGTGATCCGACTCGTCCTTGACTTGTACACAGAGGGCAAGCTCGCGAGGCCGACCCGACCGCTTGTATGTTCCGGTGAAGTTGCGGATGAACGCGTCTTCAAAGTCCAGCCATGCATTGATGCTGTTGTCGGGAAGGCTATTCAGCCATGTCCTTGCCGAGTCGACGAGCATGAGGGGGACGTAGAGGACGGCTAGGCGAAGGTTTCCTTTGGCGATTCCCACTGCGGTGGTGTAATCGACCAACCAATCCTCCGGCTGGACGGTTCCGTTGTACTTTGGCGTGTCTCTTGGGAGCAAAAATCCCTTTGGAAACGGCTCGTTCCGGATGCGCGGGCCGAAACATTTCGGGCCAGCCGGGCTTTCCTCCTCCAAGGTGCGCGACTGCACCAGGAGGTCGATGCTCTCCCGCGTGTCAGCCGGTTCTAGGGGACCGAGCCATCGCTTCAAGCGCGATGCAGGCGGGTCCTTGTTCGCGTCTGCTTCCTCCTCCGGCGCTCGTGTCTTTTTCCCCTGGGAAGCTCCGCCTGCACGGCTTACGCTGGAGGCGGCGGCATCCCGGTTGTGGTGACTGTGGTCGCCAGATTCGCCACGCGGGTGGCTGTTTTCCCCAACCCCTCCTGGAGAAGAGGCTTGTTGATGCTTGCTTCCTTCGTGCGCCGTATGGTCCGCGCCTTTGCGGACGACGATGTCACGGGAGTTGCCCACCTGGCTGGGGACTCCCTCGGCTTGCTGCTTGTTCGCAGTGGCCACGAGGAGCTGCACGCGCTCCTGCTGGCAATGAAGTTCCTCGCCCTCAAGGTGTTTTAGCTCTGTGGCTGCTGCCTTGGCTGCCCTCATGTTCTTGGCGGGGGTGCTGTAGACGGGCCGCGCCACACCTGCATGTGAGTCGGTGGCGCGGTCCAGTTCCGATGCCAGGTCACGCCCCCGGTGCTGGATCGTCCTGTTGAAGTCGTGAGCCACGTTGTACTGGTGCACGGTGGCGTTCAGACGACGCTGGTTAGCTGCGACCTTGGTGGCTTCCTCTAGGAGTTTTTGGCGCGTAGCTTCGAGCGTTGCCGTTGCAGCCACTGGATCTGTCTCGACGACGACCGGAGCGTTCAAGTGCTAGATGGAGGCGGTGAGCGGGTCTTGCTCTTGCTCGAGCGCGGAGTTTTCTCCTCCAACCCGACGATCTTGAGGCAGTCGATGGTTTTCGCGAGTGTTCACCATCATGTCTTCGACGCGACCACTCCCTACGGCTGGGACGCGGGTGAGGGGCATGTCGATGATGGGGGTGACCATGCTGGGGAATCCCTCAGTGATAGTGGCGACGTAGATGCGGACGTCTCCAAAATGCATGATGGAGCCGTCAGCGGGGAAGGTGTTTCCTGCGAAGCTCGCTGCGTTGTCGATGACGCAGTTGAAAGCACCCAGCATGAGAACGAGGCCAGAGGCCACGCGTTCGCCGGAAACGAGCGGAAGATGATCCCAGACGAAGCGATGTGCCCCACGGTGGGCGCCAACTGTCATGGTGTGGAACACGACAGTGCCATCGGGGATGGCGAAGAAGGGACACACAGATGCATTCGGTGGCTCACGCAACAGGTTGGGCACGGTGCACTGCAAACACAGGGATGTACCCAGGTTCGGGGCCCTCTCGGCGAGGTAACACCACTACTCCTGCAAGATGAATTATGTGTGGGAGGTCATGCTCATTACAAGTGCTCCTTGAGTTGTTTCCTTAGCTACTATCGAAAGCTAGAGGAAGATGGGAACTAGATGCTAACACTTCTCTCCTTCTATTGTTGCCTACCTAGAACCCTAGCTCTGCCCTCCCTTATATACTGGTCTGGGGGGCAGATTAAAGATCGGGTCCTAGGGTTTACTGTTTGGACATGGGTTTACATGACAGGGCCGGCTGCGAGGCCTAGCCGGTGGGCCAGGACCCAGTCCGCCCTTATTTTAGCGTCACCCTTCTCTTTAGTGGTCAACTGGGCTTCCTTTGGGGCGTCATCCTTGCTTTAACGGTCACCCGGACTGCTTTCGCCAGTCCAGCCGACCATCTTGCTTTATCTTCGTCGGGTAGCGCTGTTCATGACGGCATGCCAGCTTCCTTGATGACGAGGGAGATCCAGAAGCATACCCCGCATGAAGCGTCAGCCCTTTCGTTCTCTCCATCGAATCCAAGGTGAGCCAGGTGGAAACGGCCACCCAGCCGGCTCTTCTGGCCACCTGCTAGACGGGCCAGCTGGGAAGGTTATAAGCCCAGCCGGACGTGTTCTCCAGTCGGCTAGAGTTGTCTTTCCTAGAGGCCAGGCGGCCTGCACCTTCTGGAGCCGGCCTACTTGAGCCTGGCTTTCCCCACCCGGGGGTTATCCCCCTGACATGTATCGGTAGGTAATAACTTGTGCACACTACGTTCATTTGTACATTTCCACTCCACACATATGCTATCCTAACCTCTCTTTTGTTTACTTACACTTGGACGATGCTTGTCGTAGGGCAAGCGACACGGTCGTAATAGGTGGTTCTATGGTTCTTTTCTCAATATGGAGCTGGGAACGCTTACCAGTTGGGCGTCCGAAACAAGTGGGCTACTCAGCTTGGCCGTGGTTTGGAAACCACCCTCTATGCCTCCCCACTTGAGCTTACAGGTGGTACGTGGTGTCAGATATGACAAGCGATGTCGATGCGATGTACATGAAGTACACAAACGAGTTAGATGCTCTTACGCCCGAGCAGGTAGATGTTTGTCTCTACATCACTCCCCATAATGTTTACGCCCACGAGTCGAAATCGATAGCAAACATGTTCTTGTGATATGTTGTAGGTGGATTGGGAGCCTTATGGTTGTAGGGTCGATCTTGGTGTTTCTCCCGGGTTTGATCTTAACCCGAAGTGCTTGGAGGAACAACTTCTCTGTCTCATGTGTTGCCCATTAATTTGCAATTGGGCGGTTGAGTACCATATGCCACAGCGTGTGAGGAGGAAGTTCGGGTTGTTTTAGTGGAACCCTCCTATGTGGAAGGACACCGACAACGAGCTTCATAGGTTAGTTATCATGAGAACTTATGCACGATTGCTGCGTTGTATTCTATTTGGTTATACTAACATAGTTCTTTGTTGTTATGCATGTTGGACAGGAAGAGGCAGAGGAAGATCAGTAAGTGGGATCACCATCATAGGAAGTACATCATGGAGTTAGGCATTTGTGTTACCTTTGGTGGTTTCTTGCTAGTACTCGTGTCTCCATTTGCCCTCCTTCTTATGAGGGGGAAATATTGGAAGAGCCATGTGTGTTCGATGAGCTTGCCTACAACAAATAAAACAGGCTTGTCAGGGAGGGGACCGAAATCCCGATTTCTTTCTCGCTCAACTTTGCGGTAAAGTTTTCCATGACCTTCCATTACTTTACTTGACCTCTCATCTCTTTCTTGTCTAACATGTTCGTGTTCTTTACTCTTTAGCGAAAGGAGGTAAAGAAATATGCCGACGAAGCCGAGGCGATTCTCGATGATGCCCCTATGGGAAAAGAGGGAGAAGGCATGCTTCGAACCTTCCTCAAGGTACAGATGAAAATGAAACGAGTACTCTTATAGGGGTCATGTTGTGTTACCTACTTTGACTTCTCTTGTAATTTCTTGCAGTGCTCGGCACAAAATATGCGTCGGTTATCTAACCTATTAGGCTGTCGTGATCCCGAGTACACAACACCGTTAAATTCTAGGTCTAAGTCGACTACTGATCCGGTGGCTCATCTTTTGCTAGTGCTTGCTTCATTTCCTTTTGCTCTTTTCCTTTGGGAACACTTTCTTGCATTGTGCCCTTCACCATTGCACGTTCCACACCGGGTTCTCTCACGAGGCTCTTGGAATTGGTCGTTGCATGTTTCTCGACCACCACCACGGCCCCATCTGTCCATGTCGTTCCTAAAGTGCTTTCTCATGCGTCTTCCATGTACAATAACCTTCCATTTTAGATCGGGCCATAGTTGAATTCCATGGTACTCCGGCCATAGAGATTGTTCTAGGTATGGGTGAAATCTAGGAGACCATGTCTTCATAGTAGTCTCGATAGAGAACTTGAACTCTCTCACTATGAGCAGATGATTATAGGCCAAATGTCGCCTGCGAGACGCCGTTAGCAAGTGCGAGCACGCAAGATGAAGCAACGATGGACTTCCGCATGTGCACTCACAAGTCTTGAGCGAGACCTTGGAAGATCGGCCTCTTTGTTGGACACCATTAGCCATGGTTCCTCCGGGCTCCATAACTTGGTAAATTAGCTCTCCATTATCAAATTCCATGACAACATGGGAATCCGCTTTCCTTGATTGAAATTGCATCCAATCTTTAACCTTAGGTGGGTACTTGTATTTATACTTGTTCTTGTAGTCCCTCGCAATATGTCGGTCCGTTTCATGTGAGTATTTGAGAAAATACTCATTCATCTTGTCGAATATATATCAGACTATTACCGTGATGGGCAATGAACGGACACCTTTGAGCAACTTGTTGAAGCATTCTTCCATGCTGCTTGTCATTTGGCTGTACCTCCAGCCACCGCCATCGAAAGCTCGTGCCCACTTTGTCCTATCTCCAATGTTCCTATCGAGAAACTCTCGACCACCCGCATTGAGTTCTTTGTTGAAGATCAATTTGTTGTACAAGTTTGAGAAACGACTGTCCATGAAAGTGATGCAACAATCTTGTAGATCATCGGACAAGTCCCTTCTCTTGCATTCCCTATAGAAGTTTGCATAAAAGTGCCTCCTACACCATCGATGGTGCAATGGAGCATGACCGGGAATGTCAATCATCACCGCATTGAGAATTCCTTGGTGACGGTCAGAGATGACACATATTTCCATTTGAGTGGGTAATACCTTGGTTCTCAAAATAAGAAAGAACCACTCCCAGTTATCATTGTTTTCCACCCTCACCAAATCAAACGCCAACGGAACCAACCGGTTGTTGGCATCGTTAGCTAGTGCAATCAACATAGTGCCCTTGAATTGCCCGGTCAAGAAGGTTCCATCAACGGAGATGATAGGCCTACAATGTTCAAATGCCCGAACACATTGCTCGAAACCCCAACATGCATGTCCAAAAATTCGAATGGTTCTTCCGTTTACTATCCTTGTCTTGTTCTCATAAGGTTCAACCACATGAACCATGCCCGGGTTAGCATTAGCCATCGCTCCCACCAACCTAGGGATTCGGTTATAAGATTCCTCCCAATCACTATACAACATATTGAATGTGGCTTGCTTCGCCTTCCAAGCCTTCATGTACTTCACCTCATAGTGAAAAAGGCTTTCACATGCTCCATGACCATGTTGATGCTCATTATTGGAAATGATATGATGTCATTGGAAAGCCTATAAGAGAGGAACTCGGAGGTGAGTTCCCGGTGCTCGTGCTTCACATCCTTGCCATCCACCATCGTGCCTCGGCACATGTGAGTTGATAGACAACTAGATATGTGACAATCGGGACCTTCCTTGAATGGTCTTGCACGCACAATCCAAGGACATCATTTCTCCTCGCACTTAACCATGTAATGCTTCTTGACATCCGAGTGCATGACCTTTTAAGGAAGATGATGCTCAGCCGAGAAGTCCTTTATCCATTGCTTAAATTCCAACAAGGTCTTGAACCTTGATCCTTTGGAAAGCCATTATTCTCGTGATTGTCATCCCGATAAGAACTTGTCCTTGGTCCAAGCACTACGCCCTTGCCACCATCAACCGTGGCTTCATCCAGGATACTAAGATCATGAAACAAAGGAACCCGATGGTCTCGCCCTAATACGATATCATGGATTTCAGCCTCTCTAGACATGAACCCCTCCTCGTCAACTTCTTCTTCGGGACAATCGTCATCCGAGTCTGATGAATAGCCTCAAGAATACGGGAGGTCACGGTCCATGTTCTCTTGCATGATATATTTGTCCAAATCTCCAACATTGTTGTCGTGGAGTTCAACATCATCATCATTGTCCTCTTCCAACACTTTGTCTTGGTCCTTTGAAATCGGGCTCAATGTTTGGGTCAAAGGAGGTTCACTCCATAACTCTTGGTCTAAGGTGAAGGAAATATGCCCTAGAGGCAATCATTGAGATGATTATATTTCTTATGTATCCATGAGTTATTGTAATGTTCCTTGAATATCCATATTAGGCAACTTGTATTGATTGGCAATTATGTGAATTGTTTGTGAAACTCTATACTTGTATGGTTATCTAATAGTTGTCTCTAGTCGGAGTTCATGTGAGGATACACGTGAATATTAGACTAGCACATCGATTGGTTGATGACTATGTTTCGCAAATCATAGACATGGATATGTCAAACTAATGATGTGGACACATGTTATAAACATGGGGTTGGACTGAGCCAACTTGAGACTGGCAATTAGACTTGCAGCTCTCTCTACACATAGTGTACATTTTGTCCTTAGACCTGAGATTGTCGCATGTAGTTGAGATATGGATCGACCTACTTTGGGGCTATCAGACGCTGCTCCGTAACTGGGTAGTTATAAAGGTAGCTTTCGGGTTTGTCCTGAAGCATGCTGCAAGGCATGGTCAATCAACATGGGATTTGCCCCTCTCGACTTGAGAGAGATATCTATGGGCCCCTCGAGTGATCGGATCCAGAAATGCATGGTCGTGCTACATATGGTTAAGAGTTAACCTAGTAAAGGGATTCCAAATCACAGTATTGAGAAAGGGAGGTCAGCTTGGAGCTAGACCAAATATCGTGAGGCAAAGGGAAAGACATGTACTAAACCTTGTGATGGTTCGTCCGATATGATCTTTGTATGCGTTTAGGAGTTGGCACGTCTTGCTAGAGGCCTCTACCAACTATTGACAGAATAAGTGTATTCGTTTCATGTCTATACATATATGAACCTATAGGGTCACACACTTAATGGGCTGGAAGCCTAATGAGGATTATATCCGAATTAGACCAGGCTTAGGCTACTAATGGGCTGCTAATGTAGAAGCCCACTAGGGACGCCTATATAAGAGACGGTGGGGAGAGCTGACCAGGGTTAGACCATTCCACCTAGCCGCCACTCCTCATGCCTGTATTGCACGTGCGGACCTTGCAGTCCGGCGTCTGACACTTCCACCCCGCACGTGTGGATACCTTGGAGGTGCTGCATCTGTGGCACCTGGACAAGCCGCGCAAGGGGAGCTGCTCGTGGGACGAGGACAAGGAGGAGACGTAGAACGTCTACACTGCCTCTACGCGCTTCATCAAGTTCCACAACTGCGCATCTAGTGGTAATCTCGTGATCTATGAAAACAGTAATCTTGGTTTACGCGGTAGAATTTTTTTGATTTGCGCTAGCGTAGCCTACCTGTATCCCTTCATAAGGGTTGAGGACTCCTAGTATCCAATGGACATGCAAGACGATTCAAGTCCAAAGGCAACGAACTATCAACCTTCTTGGTGGCAAATAGCTCAAGAGCCTTGTCTAGTGATTCGGCCATCACCTCCTTATATGCAACCCAACGGGCCTCGGAGTAGATACGCATGGTCTTCCAATGGATATGCATTCCCAAACCCATATCATGTCTTCCCTCCAGCTCAACAACATCATTTAGGTCCATCCATTTCAATTCAATCCTCACTTGCTCCAAGACCTCCGCGTAGGTGGGACTACGCTCAAACACCATGTCTAGCTCATTCGGGTCCGATTCTATGTTGCCTTTCAAAAAGGCATCCTTGTCCACATGATGAACATGAACAATTCTTGCCATCCCTACCACATAGGAGAATATGTTCATCAACTACCCATGCCATGATGAACAAAACTATACTAGTCACATTACCAAACCATATATCAAACAAGAACACTCTCCCTTACATAAGCAAACCCTAATCCTAGCCATAACATTCCAATAAACCAAATACTAACATTCCAACAACTGTAAACCTAACTAAATGCTTCATAGACATCATTGTACCCAATATTAGCCAATGAACCCAACAAATTTCCAAACATTTCTCCCCAAATCGATTTTCTAGGGTTTCAACCCAAATACCACCAAAATGAAAGATTTCAATCGGTCAAAATAGAGGGAAATGAGGGAGGGTACCTATAGCAGCCAGGGAGGGGTCGAAATCCACCAAATGAAGCTTCCAGTCTAAGAGATTTGAGGGAGGGAGGAGAGAGGGGAACCAGGGTTGCCGCCTTGTTGTTCTTGGGAAGAGCTGGGTCAAATGGGTCGGGGTGGGGAGGAGGCCGCGGGCTGCGCGCTATGTCTCGAAGTGTAGCGCCTAACAGAAATGCGCTACACTTTGGGGCATAGCGCCTAGGCATTACACTAGGAGACATAGCGCTTAGGTGTTACAGGCCCGGGGTGGGGCCAGTACGGGCCAGGCAGGTGCCATGCTGGCAGGGGCATATCGCCTTGCAGAAAGGCACTACACGGTAGAGCATAGAGCCTTACTGTAAGGTGCTACCCAAAAGGGTTAGTGGCGTGAAATAGTTTCGCCCAAAGTTCATTTTGTGAAATACTTTTGAATTTGGGTCAATTTTGTCAATTTTTCGGTCACTTCCTAGGGGCTTCTGCCCATTTTTTATGAGATCATCCACCCAGGTATTTTTGGAAGCTTTGGCATGCAGGGAGTCTTTGGACTTTTTTGAAGAAGAGTATATATTCATATCACGGGGATACCAATTACACCCAGCCTCTGCAACAACGCATGCCCCAGCGGGCTTACGGATGCACACAACCCACAAAAAAATTACAAAAAAGAAAAATCCCGCTATAGAGAACTATTCCTCAAAGCAACGACACTGACACCACCAGAACAACACCAGTAGTCCTCCACTCCAATAACAACGCCTTTAAGAAGAAAACAGTGCACAAGCGTCGTCGTTGCCCGATCAAAGATCATAGGTTTTCACCCTGGAGAAAGTCCTCGCTCGCAAAACAATTCCTTCAACAAGGTCATTGCCAGACACAACCAGTTAAGGCCAGACCTTGGATTTTCACGCTGCAAGGTAAGACTAGGAACTCCTCTTGTATTGTCTCCCCTCACAAACAGTCGCTACTGCGAGTCACAGATCACGCAAGCAGTTCCTCGTCGCCACAAAGACTCAAATTACCATCACTGTCCTTATGTTTCCGCTTTCCTGACATTCTCCACATCTGACTTTACCATGGCTTGTTGAATGGAATTTGGTGGGAACAAACAGCAGAGCTTCGCAACGCTCCCGCTGAAACTAAACGGCCAAAAAAACAAGGGTACGCATGACCGAATACCTTTCGATCCAGCAATCTCCAGGCCTGATATGTTTATGGAAGTTCACCGGCGGAGCCTTCCGAAACTCGATACTTCAGCCATATCAACAAGAGTAAGCATCAAACATATCTTCTTCTTCGCGCGGGAGAAACCCTAGGACCGGGAGTCTTTGGACTTGGCTGACGGTCTGCTTCTAGATCGGATTTATGTGGCCTCTGACTGTCTCGAAGTGATCATAGGGCTGCAAGGCTAGAACATGGGCGTGGCTGGAAGTATACTGGTGGAGATCAAAGATAGAGCCCGCCAAAGAGAAAGAACCTCCTTTGTTCATGAACGGATGAAAAACAATGGAGATGCACATAGACTAGCTAGGTTGGCTTCTTCTATGCCAGTTGGTAGACATTTGTGTCTGCTAGAGTCACCAGGCTTAAACATACATGTAATTCATGAAATCTCTTTGAATAAAGGTGTGTGATTTCAAAAAAAAATCTGATCAGAAGACCAACGACAACCATGCACCACCCTTGCAAAGACACACGGCTCATGTGTTATGTCGAGCTCTGGAGCATGGAGACAGGAAATCCTTGCTTTTGTGCAGCTTTGGCTTTACCATTGTAGATGATCACAGTACGCAAATAGACTTGGACCAAACAGGAGACCCCATTCCCGGCTGCCAGAAAGTGGTTGTGTGCAGAAAGCAAACAAATTCGAATAGGACTATATCTGTATCGAATAGGAGTATATCTGCAACTTTAGGTGCCCTCCGCCTTCCACCGTGTTAAGGTAAGAGTATCTCTAGGAGATCTCAACCTGTAAAAACGGTAGTATGTGGTACAAAAATTTTAGATTCAGTCTTGTTTTTGTTTCGAGCTCGCGCAGATCAGATCCCGTAAATTTTGCGGTAGAATTAAGAGTAAATTCCATTTTCTACTTCCTAGTTTGAGATTTTTGATAAAAAATACCCCATTTAACAGAAATTCTTCCTGTTTACCCTATTTAGCGAAATCTGTGCCAATTTTTATCCCATTTAAGTTTTTACCTGATTATCGTATATGCTCCCTCTTTACCATGGCGGTGTCATCATTTCCTCTCCGTTGGAATCTTGATGGTTCTCTTATCGATATCCTTCTCATGTTCAGTATCCTAACCACCACACTAATATGCTGCTCCGAGCTCCTGTCCATCGACTAAATATAAAAGCTCGTTCTAGTGTGTGCGACGAGCTCGTAGCCATCATCAATCATGTTGACAGATGACAGCCGCTAGAATGCCGGCGTGTCATGATTGGTTAGCTAGCTAAAATCATGCTACATTGTTGTACTCCACGTCAAGACAAATGTCGTTCTTCTTCTAATATTAGCACGTACGACCACTACATACACAAGCTTCTTCGCATGTTTCGGCCAATCAATCCAAGTGACGAGCTATTATAGAATGCTCAAATACAAACGCCCGAGAGCCACGTACAATGCCAGGCTATAACCGGCGCTGGAGAAGTAGCACTGCACTTGAAAGGTGACGCAACAGCCATCAAACAATAGGAAGGGGTTGTAGGATGATCCCCTCGGAAAACATTTCATAACAATGAGTGAAATGTAGAAGGTACATAGACATGACGACCAAATCCCACTTAGTAGAGCAAGTATAAAGTTTAAGTAGGGTAAAAAGTGGCACAAGTTTCACTAAATATGGTAAATGGATAGATCATTTGTTAAATGGGGTAATTCTTGTCAAAAATATCAAACTAGAGGGTAAAAAGTGAAATTTACTCTAGAATTAAACCATCGAGTTCATCGCAAGCTTGAGTTTGTTGATACATTTCAACTGTACATTGCAAAATCAACACGATTAAACCTAAATCTACGCAGCCGCTAACCCTAATTTACCAAAAAAATAGTCTTGGGATAAAATTGCAAATTCGGTTAAATGTAGCGATGATTTGCATGAGGTTCCAACCTCGTTTGTGTACATGTTGAATGGGATGTCGGTTGACATTGACAATGCGGCACTAGAGTCATTTGATCTTGGCATGTCTGGTGATGAAGAGGAAGCCAGAGAAGATGGGGCCAAGGGTGAGGAGTATGAGGGTGTCAAGGGTGATGGAGAGGAGGTGTACGATGGGTCGCAACCAACAAAAAGAAGGAGAAGATATAATTATAACGAACTCGGAGATCAGAGCTTGTGTAGGGCATGTGATGCAGTGTCACTTGATGTGGTGACGGGAAATGACAAAACCGCGAATATGTATTGGCAAAGGATCGAGGACAAGTTTTGCCATTACCTAGCCATAGTCTCCACCGAACCATCCACACGCACGACAAGGTCAGTTCAAGGTTGTTGGGATGTGATCAAAGCATGCCGTTGGAGTGGTTTCTTGGATCAAGTAAGAAATGCACCTCCAAGTGGAGTGGCCATTGATGATTATGTGAGTGTTGTGTGCTTTTAAATTTCTCTTACTTTGTGATGTGTAGTTTGTAGGATAAAATTGCTCACAAATGCATTGTTTTGCTTGTAGGATAAAATTGCAATGGCAGGGTACAAGAACATGGCGGTTTGGAAGAACAAGGCATTTGTGCTTAAATGTTGCTACACTTTTCTTGAGCATAGTGCAAAGTGGAGGTTGAGGGATGAAGAAGCTCCACCGAAGAAGGGAGATTTTACCCCAAATGGATGATGCCGTTGATGATGAAAGTGACAAAGATGGAGGGAGAAACAAGGGAAAGACCGAGGGCGGCAAGAGGGTGAAGGAGTCCAAGAAAAGGAGGGATGAGTACGTGAGCTTGAGGGCCAAGATTGATGACGTGGTGAAATGAAAGGAGGTATTCATGAGGAAGACCACGCAAGCAAAGATGGTAATTATCGAGAAGAAGCTTGAAAAAAAGAAAACAAGGTGGCAAGCACTTGAAATGGGCAAGAAGCCGCAAGGCTGACTTGGAGGAGAGGAGGAGAAGACAATGAAGGAGCTCATTGCCAAAGAGAACAAGACCATCATGATGGATCCAAAAAAAAATTGGATTGCCACCAATTGGAGTGGTGGAAGCTTCCAAGAATGGATATCTTGGAAAGAAGAAATCAATCTATTCTAGATGGTGGATAGACTAGTAGTGGAGGTGCCTTCGATGACCATGGTCTTGTTCGATCATCTTGGGTAAGCTTGGCTTGATGCGAAGACGGTATAACTTTTTGTGTCACTCGATGCGTTAAACTATGTCGGTATGTTTGTGTCTCATTGATTGGAACAATTGGATGTAAAACTATTGCTATTGCATCTATTTGTCTATATATTGTTGTATCCATGTTAAAATTGCTGAAAAATGATCAATTTATGCTTCCGGGCTGTGGGCTCATGTCGGGCAGACCTCGCAAATGGGAACTGCAAAATCAAAATTTCAAGATTTGTTTTTGCAGTTCCGTTTGCGGGGTCTGTTCAGCGCGAGCCTGCGTGGCACCATAAATGTTTTACAACGCCTCTTATACGTGTTCTTAAGGGGCCTATTTTACAGGATTTATTAATGTTGCTCTAAAGCAAGTCTCAAATTTGAACAGGTCTTCTGAATTCCTACCTCGGTGGTTTGCAATTTGAATAGTGTTGCTTACCTAACTGTCCGCAGAAGACTTGCTAAATGCCACAAGCCCACAAAGAATGAAGCTGTGTCATAGGGTCTGTAGTTCAACACCAACTGTACTACCCAAATTCAAGATAATGAAACATGACTTAAGATACAAATCCAAATGATTAATTCGACCATCACAAGTCATCCAACACTCAGATTACGAAGGCACCGCAGAACACAACTAGATTCAAAATGAGATAAATATTATGCAACACGAGCGAAACCATGGCTCGTCTAAATATCATCTTGTCCAAGAGATGTCTGGATAGCATAGCATCGAATAAATAGTCTCATGCAACAGAGCACACAACACACGCTGCTCGGAGCTTCTCTGCCTGCAGATTGAAGGATGCATGTGAGCTTACTTCAAACAAAGTGGCGCCAACGCCTCACAAGTCACCACCCTGCATCATAGGAATGGCAGAATTATCAGTAGCCAATTTTGCGGTGAATCAAACCAATAGACTTTCATGAGCAAACAAGAAGAGTGACTAGTCAAAAATTAAACGGATTTGTAACCAGAACATTAAGCTCATGCGATACATTGTGTGGAACTGAAAACCAGACAAATGCTCAATTTCCAAATGGAAGAAAAAAATTGAAGAGCTGAGACCAAGAATATTATGCTGAGAAGAAAGCTGAACTAGATCGACTATCTGCTAAGCTGAAAGTCCACGAAATAAAGTTTAAAAAAGTGACACCATCATTTGGATTCACTTAGTGAAGACTACAAGGTAATCAACCAATACTGCCATAATGAACAAAAAATACATAAGCATATGCATGTTTGGCACCAGTAATATCCTTTCTAGGATTTATTCGATCTTCTAAATGACCAAATTCTACAGTAACAGAGACACAGATGTATGTTTTGCTAGCTGTGCAACTCTGTGGCAATGTAGAACCCAAGTCACTACCACAAAGAGAACTATCTAAGAGAACAAGCTCATCAGGGTACACACTAAATAGGATGGCTCCCGAAGTTGATTTCTTAGGCATAAGTTTCAGAAACACTAGCCAATGGTCAAGTGTCAAACTTGCAACAAGCCTAAGCCCACTGAATATTCCCAGCATAACAATGACCCAGCAATTTAGAATTCCAAATCAAAATGAAATAAGGACAGATCAGAGTAAACGAACTGAAGCCCATTTGACAGAACTGTAATATCAAAATAATGTTACGATCCATAAGAAAGATAGTAATTGGGATAAATATCAGATTGGCCCTAGTGGCAAAATTATTTATCACCTACTCCGTAGTAAATAAAACCGGTCACTTGAACTTGAAGTGACTATAATGCATGGCATCAAACTATATTCAAAACGTTTATCATCAATTCAGATGTTAAAAAGGGGAAGAGCTGGGATACAAGGAAAATAAAAGGATAAGATCATGAACATGTGCAGAAACTAGACTATGAGCCATGTGAAGTAGTAACAAATACCATGTCACTATCTCTAGGGCCTCCAGCATATATAATTGCAAAACAACAGGAATTGTGACAAGAAGTTCAGAACTTCAAAAATAGAATCACCAGAGTATCATGCAAGAAGAATTCCCTATAACCATACAAATCCTAGAGACAAATGGAATAGTTGTGCTTCTGAGTTCAACATGTCTATTCCAAAAGGTAATGCCCCTACTTTTTCTCATTATGCACATGCAACAAATTTGTCCACGCAAGAACAACACATGAAAAGAAATGATACGAGTGGTTGCTGAAAAGAATGAGAGAGATGAGTACTCTGGAGAAAGGAACGCGGGCGGCCATGCCAGAGAGTAGGCGAAGATGGGGTGTCCATAATCCATGCCACCTTCCGTCAACAGGCGCTCCATCTTGCCCGTATCCAGATGGAAGGAGAAGCGCCCGTGCCCCATCGTGCTGATGAAAACCTTCCCTGAGCGACCGGCGTCCATGTCGCTGGGCCAGACGCTCAGGGTCCTGAACATCGGGTGTCTGGGAAGGCCAGGAATCATGTCGCAGAGCACGCACAAGTCCACGATTTTCCTCTCCAGAAGCCAACCCTTCTCGCTCCACTTGGCCTCCCCGCGCACCCAGAGCTGCAGCTGTCTCCCGGCGTCGGTCACAAAGCAGAGCCGCCCGTCTTCCGGTGTCTCCCCGACGCGGTACTTGGCGGTACGCAGCACGTCCGGCACCGGCAGGTAGGAGAACTTTAGCGTGGAAGGGTCCAGCACGAGCAGGCGCCGGGAGTTGCAGATGTGCCAGTAGATCTTCCCGGCGGCGTGCACGCAGCGTGCCTCGAACAGCCAGGGGTCGAAATCGACCACGACGTCGTCGTCCCGCGGGAGCGCGCGCCAGCGGCACTCGCCGTCGTCGACGGACGCGACCCAGGCGCGCGGGTGCCCGCCATCGATGGCGAAGCAGATCACCTCGAAGCGCAGCTTGCTTGGGTGCGCGCGGGAAAGAAGCGCCGACCCCACATAGTACCTGGAGCTGCGCCAGGGGCGGTTTTAGGGCACCGGGTCGCGTGGAGGCGGCGGGAGGAGCTCGCGGCGGCGGGTGGCCGGGTCGAGGACGAGGAAGCGGGGGAGGACGCCCTTGGGGAGTTTCACGGCCGGTTCGAGGAGAAGGAGGCCTTGGTGGGAGTCGTACACCTGGAAGTCGGAGGCGTCCGGGGCGAAGTCGAGGGAGAGGCGCGGGACGGAGCCGTCGAGGGGAGCGAACACGGCGTCCGAGTAGGTTCGGTCGGTATGCCTGGTGGGGTGGAAGAAGTAGCCGAGGAGAGGGGGCGCGCGGGTGCAGCAACGGGAGGCCACGCGGCGCCAGCGGTGACATGCGAGGGCGGCACGGAGGAGGTCGGCCGCGGAGAGACGGCGGAGAATGTCGCGGAGGTCTCCGTCGGTGAGGACATCGATGGTCGCCGCCGCCTTTGGCTCCACCGGCGGTGTGGGAGGAACCGAGGTAGACGAAGGTGGGGTTTTGGTTTTGGTTTTGCCTCTGTTCTTCCTCGCCATTGTGGGTGGAGCGAGGCTGCTTCTGGAATCTGGCGGAACCGGAGAGGCTTCCGGAGAATTGTGTTTATAGGACGGAATTGTTCAAGCTTTGTGGTACGATAAGCATGGACTCGCGTCCGGTGAACTATTTTCGAATTTTGAAATGGTGGTGGCGTTTGATGTGAAGTATTGCTTGATTCCGGTACGTCTTGAGAACTGCAAAATCATTCAGACATATGTTCTTGTCCTTACATTAGAGCACCTCTACTCGTTTGGAGGTTTTCTTGACTAGATGTATCGCCGGATGAAGCAAAATAGCTCCGGAGAGATTATTTTTTGGCCTAGAAATGACAATTTCCCAGCCGTGTTCCCGACGCATATCGTGGTCGCGTGCAGATCGTGGTCGCCTTCGGCCACGCGCCCCGCATCTAGCTCCAGAGCAAGGCAAGCAATCTATGGAGGGTAGAGAGAGGACCCGTCGCGGCCGATGACTTCGAGGCGGCGTTCAGGGAGTCCGTGTCTGGCTCGACACCTATCCGTCTGTCGAGGACGCCGCGCTCGCCTACGACGACGCCACGCGCGGCATCCCTAGCTCCAGGGCCAAGCTCAACTTCCCCTCCGAGTCCTCCGACGCCCCAGATCTTGGCACCCGCAAGCATGGCCTCGCCGACGCCGGCAAGGCTCCTGCTGCCAAGGAAACGTCGGTCATCGTCCTTGTCGACGAGGAGGAAGAGCATGCCATGCGTGTGTCGTCCTTCGTCAAGCACAAAGCCAAGGCGAGCGAGAGCTCTAGGTTCGACGGCGCCCTGCCTCCGAAGCGAAGCACAAAGCCGAGGCGAGCGAGAGCTCCGGGTCCTTCGTCAAGCACGAAGCCAAGGAGAGCAGAGACGAGGATGGAGGACACCGACTAGGGCATGTTGGCCCGGGCCTCGGACTCCGACTCCGGCGCGTGGCCAGGTGGGAAGAGAGGCATGGCGGCGTGGCAGGCGGTGGCACTGGGAACTGAGGGAGGGGAGCACGGTAAATGCGGGCGATGACGGCACGTGCATAAGGGGGAGAGATGGGAAGAGAGATAGGGGAGAGAGAGAGGGGAAACGTGTTGGAGAGGGAGTGGGCAATCGTTACATCCGGCGTTCCCAGGTCGTTCCCAGCGCCCCGGGATCGGCATGGGAACGCCGGATGAAAACGACCCTAATTTCGGCCTGGGAACGCTTTTTGGGAACGCTACTGGGCCATTTTGTGTAAATTTGAATAAAACAATATTCTGAAATGGCCTCCTAGAAACGCTAGTGGAGGTGCTCTTTGTATTGAGATTTCCAAAAGCATAGCAGCATATACAATTTTGTTGGAGGGAGAATACACAACCCCGCCACTTGCGGTGAACCCCTAGAATAGTTTCAATCAACATATATACAGCGAAAATAAAACAATGAGCACATGCACAGGTGACACAAGGATTTACGTGGAAAAACCTTTTCAAGGTGAGAAGGAAAAAATCACGGATGCGGACCAACCTATCCACCGAGGTTTACTATGAGAAACCTAGGTACAGAGTCTTCTCTAGAATATCTAGAGATATACAACACACTCAGCATGTTGCCAACCGGCAACAACAACAATAACCACTTGAGAGAAAGATTACAGCAAAGCGGAGTATCTCAATTTTTATCCCCTTCGGTAATCAGCAAAATGCTCTTAAACTGCATATCCAATCAGAACCAAACTTGGTAGACAAGCTGACATACGAGTACCGAACATACATGTCAAATTTCAGGCCATTTAAATATCGTTTACCTGTCCAAACTGTTCGTCTATCAAAACTGCTCTGTGCTAAAATTGCAGCAGTCTAAACTGACTAAACCGCTTCCAAATCTGATGCTACACTGACCCAAATCTCAAACCAGCTAGCCAGATCGAAGTACTCAAAGTAAGGAACAATGTTACCAAGTTTGTAGCCAATCCAAGCACGTTTGTGCCTCTAAACACCAGCTTGAAGACAGACCGATCAGATCTTAGAAATCTGGACAGAAATCACCTCTCATTCATCCTCTCTTCTCACTAGTTTGTGGCGTTCTTGTGTGTTCTCTCATCCTATCTCTTGCTCAGCTCACACACACTCTCACAGCGTGTCTCACACTCACAACCACCAAGGGTGGCTAGTATTTTTTTCTACTCCTCTTCCAAGGAGCACCTCAGCCATTGGATACGAACGTCGATCAACGGTTGAAACGTGTTGGACTTTTACGTGCTGATGTTGGGCTACCAACACACCTCTATGTGGAGGAACATGTCCCAATAAACTCCCCCTCCCGACATCATGGAGGGTCTCACTGCCAATCGGCAGTCATGCCGGCGAGCCAACGGCATACCTCGAGCTTTCCTCTTGTCACCACCTTGGTCAACATATCACCCCATTATCATCTGTGTGCACCTTCTCAATTTGCATTTGCTTGGAATTCAGCACATCTCGAATCCAATGATAGCGTACATCAATATGCTTCGACCCTGAATGAAAACTTGCATTCTTACTCAGGTGAATGGCACTTTGGTTATCACAAAATAGCATATACTTGTCTTGCTCAAAACCAAGCTCACAAGCCAATCGTTTCAGCCACAATAGCTCCTTGCTCGCCTCAGTTACTGCGATGAACTCGGTCTCAGTTGTGTTCAGCGTTACACACTTTGGCAACCTGCTTTGCCATGCCACTCGGTCTCAGTTGAACTGCTAGGCCTCACCAGCTTCAGGGACTAATGTCGGGGGGATAACCCCCGGTAGGTTCACGATAGGGGAAACATAGCGCAGCTGGGTTGGCTCCGAGTAAAAAATGAACCAGGCCGGGTAAGAACGGCCGAGAAAGATAAGCATGAGAACTGAGATACAAACTATCTCGGCCCGAATAGGACAAAGTTGTAACCCTTGCAGGTACCAACGAGCCGAGTCAACCGAGGAAGGGCCGAGTCAAGAAGGAGACGTGGCACCTTTCCAAGTAAGGTTCGGGAAGAACCATGGTAAAGCGTAGTCAAAAGAGAAGGGCGACGCCGGGTGACACAAAAGGATCCGGGTGACGCCCAAAGCAAGCGCTGACGTACAAAGTAACAGCGTGACGCCAAAAAGAACCAGAAGCAGCGTACCAGAAGACTGTTAGTTGTCAAGCTTTATGGACCAGGCCTATGGGCTTAAGGCAAGCACATAACCCGGCCCATATTGTAGGGACCAAGATCCAAACAGTAAACCCTAGAACCCAAAGGGGTATTAGCTAGCTAGCACTACCTATATAAGGGAGGGCATAGCAGTAGAAGAAGGAGGTTGGACCAAGTAGAGAACATGTGTTGCGTACTCAAGCCAATACAGCTCAAGGAGCACTTGTAATCTTTGGGGTATCAATCAAATTGTCAAGTGTGGAGAGTTCTTCTTATTCTTCGTGCATGGCTCGACCGTGCACTCCCTCCCCGGTGACCACAAGCACCCATTCGGCCCCCAACTTAAGCCTACCCATGGCATCTGCCGTGCCACCACCACGACAGTTGGCGCCCACCGTGGGGCAGAAGCAGGTGCTTGATGGAGTCTTCATCCGGACGGGCAACATCATCGCCAAGACCGGCGAGCGCGTCTACTCCGGCCTCATCCAGAGGTTTGGAGCGCTCAACTTCGTCAGCGACAACGCGGGCTGCTTCGGGACCAAGCCATTCCCTAGGGGCAGTCGCTTCATCAAGTTCGGCGAGCACCAGGTCTACGTCGCGGTGCGCGTGGAGCGCGCATATCCTGAGCACGTCGTCCTTGCGCCGGATCCCCCAACGGCACCAGTCGCTGGGAAACCTCTCCAACTCGTCTACATAGAGGTAATGATGACTGCCCCAAATCCCGTAGCTCCCCCAGTAGTTACAGTGGTAAATGAAAACACAGAAGGAGGAAATCATGAGGAAACGCCAAGGGCTGCAAGAACAGCAAAGGCGCCGCTGGAGAAACCAGAGAACATAGCTAGGAGCAAAAGAGCTAAGGATCTACAGGAAGCGATAGACAAGTTGGCAGAGCCAGTGACACAAGAAACTGACCCGGCGCGTGTGCAAGCCGAGTTGGAAGAAACCAGGATAAAAGTCCTGGAGAAAGCAAAGGAGCTAGCACAGTTACAGCAGGATGTGGATATCACTATCCGAGAGCTTAACTCGGCAAATCGAGTCAAGGGCGCAAAGACCTGGCTTGATGCAACGATATTGAGAGGAAGGAACCTCAACGAAGAGCTGGCAGATGCAACATCAAAGATAACACCAGAGAACAGCAATAAGACGGCCATGCGCCCAACGTACAACACATCAGCAGCTAATATGCGAGCAGCAGAAGCAACAATGGCAGAATTACCCCACTTGGAGGGGGAAGCAAAGAAAAGGCAGCAAGAACGAGTCAATGAGTTAGTAAAAGAAGCCAGCATGCTGAATGAGGCATATTACAGAGCAAATCCGGGTATAGCAGGGAGATCACAGCTGGTTCACTCGGCAACTCCTGTTCCGGCAAGATCGGCTGGGCACACGGCATCCTCACCCGGGGCGGCACCCAGGCCGAGAAAATAAAAAAGTGTGGATTCTGGAAGAAACAAGCAGATGGTTGCCTATGATCCAGTAGTAGTTCAAGGAAACCCAGCGCATGCGCAAGGGGAAAAAAGAAATAATCCTCGAGGAAATGAAAACCAAGAAAAAATTGGACAGAGAAATGACAACGGAGGGCAAAATTTTGCGCCTCATACTCGGCGCGCAACTCACTGGGTAGGAGGAGGAAATCCAGCTCCGAATAACGCACCAGCTCAGCCGGAAAGAAGACAGCAGAGCGCGGGAAAAGGAGTTCAACAGCCAGCTGACCTGAACGCGAATAAGTATAATGATGGTTACTCGACTATGGTAAATGACGGGTATGAGCTGCCAGATCATGCATATCAAGCAATGGGAGCGAGATACGGAGGTAGGAACCTTCAGCCGGATGATGCCAGGCTGAAGCTTGACCGCATAAAAATGGCAGAGATAATTGAGTCACAAGGTCCGCAGGGTCCACCATGTTTTGGCCCAAGGATCATGAAGGATCCACCGGTGCCAAATTTCCAGCTGGACAGAGGGACAAAAACATATGATGGAAGCACAAAGCCAGAGGATTGGCTCATAGACTATGGAACCGATGTGAAGATAGCGCAGGGAAACTTGAGATGGGCAGTACGTTACGTACCGCAGATGCTGGAAGGACCAGCTCGGGTATGGTTGAACAATTTTCCACCCGGAAGCATCAACAGTTGGATTGATCTTCACGACGCCTTCATGAGCAATTTCACGAGCACTTACAAGAGGCCGAATCGCCCACAGCAACTAGCAATGAGCAAGCAAAGACCGAATGAGACAGACAGGGAGTTCCTCACAAGGTGGTGTACGATGCGTAACTCTTGTGAAGTGGTAATCGAGTCACAAGCAATCGCATGGTTTGCACAAGGATGTAGACATGGGAGTGTGCTGTGGCAAAGGTTACAAAGAGATATGCCGGCAAGCCTAGGAGAGACGATAAGAATCGCCGACTCGTACGCGTTAGGAGATCCGACTCAGCCGCTGCTCATGTTGGAACACGGGATGACTGAGACTCGGATCTATGACGCTGTCGGGTCGCAAAGGCACCAGGAGAGATCCGAATACAGAAGCAAGAGAAGAGACGAGAGGCCGGATTACAGGTATGGTTCGGCTCAGGTTGCAGCAGTGAGTCAGGATCATCCAGATGCTGGAAGCAGTCAGCGTCAAATGACAAATGGTCAACAACAATGGGTGCCAAAGAATGACGGCAAAAGGCCATATGATTAGAGGAAACAGTATCAAGACCGAAAAAAATACACCTAGGTGATCTATCCCCCAAGGTGTGGAGCCGGAAAACTCGCAAGATCAAAAACCGCAATAAGATATGCAAGTGAAATCCTTAGATGATGAGCTAGAGCTTGTTATGATGGTGACCACAAGCTCTAGATCCTCTCATGGACAAGAACCAAATAATAACCAAGAAAGATGATGATATGAATGCAAAGGTTTGAGCTCTCTCCGAACGATGCAAACGAGACACCCGCTTGAGAGCCCCTCTTGATAGTACGGCTATCTATCCTAAACCCGGTCTCCCAACTAACAACACGAGACCGGCAAAAGAGAAGCCCTATCAACATACCTTTGCCTTGAGCGTCCCACTTGAACTTGATGTAGACCGTCTTGTTCTTCTATAGTGGGAACACCTTTCTTGTTTGCTCTTGCTCGCTCTTGCTTGATGAAGACTTGCAAAATGCTCCCCATACTCCCTGGGGAAACCTCTTCTTTGAACTTGTCTTCATCATTCCATGAGCACGAGGATGGCAAGCTTCAAGCATGAGATCTTCTAGAGATGGCGCATCTTGAGCTCGTCCTTCTTCATCCTTACTTGAGGTTGATCCATCTTGATGCAACTCTTTGCACATGCCTTGATCGACCTTCAAGCTCCTTCTTTCTTCATGATTCCAATGGGCACAAAGCCCTTGGACATTTCTTCATCTTCCAACCTTGAGACCAACACATGGCCCAAGCGATGCCAATGGACAAACCTACAAGTGAAACTCAATTTACACATTAGTCCATAGAGATTGTCATTAATTACCAAAACCACACATGGGGGCATACATGCCCTTTCACCTGCCGACATAGAATATGACTCGCCAAGGATAAGGCAATACTCGGAAGCCGAGGTAAAAGAGGCCCGAGAAGATGGAGTAGATTTACTCGAAGAAGCAAGGGAACTGGCATTCTCCAGATCTGCTATATATCAACAAAATCTCCGACGCTACCATAGCCGGAAAGTGCAACCTCGTGTTTTTCGAGAAGGAGATATGGTGCTACGCCTGGTGCAGCGCACAGCTGGAATGCATAAATTATCACCTCCATGGGAAGGTCCATTCATTGTAAGCAAAGCATTGCACAATGATTCCTACTATCTCATAGACGCTCGTGAAGCACAAAAGAACAAGGCGGACAGGTCAGGAGATGAAACTAAAAGGCCATGGAATGTGGCACTGCTTCGTCCCTTCTATATTTAGGAGAAGCAGTGTATGTATCACTCAAACTCTCATATGTCAGACGTGTTTGCCGGCTATGTGCTAATAATAAAATGGTATGATTCGAAAAACTGACTCGGGGACTACCCCTTAGGCTTTCCATTTCAATTATTTTACGTCGGCTGGCGTGATACCCGAATCTATCTCAGAACAAGTAGTGTTTACTCGGAAGAAATCAAATCTTCAACTATGTTGTTGTCCTAAAACACGGCTTCATGGCAAGCAAGAGAAAAGGATCTAAGACGAGTAAACACGAACGCCGGATAAATACAAGGGAGAAACGCGAGTCGGATTTAGTTTTTGCCTAACTCTCTGCAGGTCTTGTTATACTATGTGTCGAGTAGTCTCGGCCAAGCTATCCAAGTTTCATACCTGCTAACTATATCCTTTGTACTTTGAGATCCTAATGTCGAACACCGAAAAAGGTAGACAAGGGCCAGAGGCAAGGAAAGGTGACACGGCAAAATGAAACTCGGGGACTTGTCCTTGAGTGATTCACACTCAAAGCATAACGCAAATATATAAAGCCTATCACAAGGCACATAGTCAAACTTCAAGTGCAATGTACGTTACATCTGTACCCGGCATACCGGGGATCTAATAAAAGTTCGAGTATTTGTTGGCCTAAGGAGCAGGAGAACTCGGAGGAGCATTCTCGGAACCAGGAGTGCTTGGAGCATCGGCCGGGGGAGGGGCATCTGCGGCCGGGTCATCTGGATCATCTGATCCGGTCGCCACCTTCTTCAGCAGGAACTTCGACGAGCGGATCGCCAAGGTTGTGGAAGCTGGGCCCTTCACACCAAGCGTGCACCATGGTGTACTCGATCATGGCATAAGCTCGCTCCTGGCGCTTCTTGATCATCTTCGGGTAGTTCAACCATTTGCCATCTCCCCTTATGCGAGCAAGAACATCAAGGTTGATGTCCTCGTACCATGAAAGCACGAAGGAGAGAGCCTTGTCCGCTGCAGCCCGGCCGGCCGACTCACGCCATTGATCCAGCCGGTCTTTAGTAAGGAGCAGTCTCTCGGCTAGCGGCTTGATTAGTTCGGGTGGGTCTTCATCCGGCCAGAGATGCGAAATGCATGGATAGCCGCTTTGAGCAAGTCCACACCGCAGGATCTGAGGGTCTTGACCCGTTTAGACACCGCTGCGAGTAGCTCCTCCATGGACACCTCGCCGTCAGTAGGAGCACCAGCCTCAGATCTCACTTTCTTCATGGCTCGGATGGCAAACATGTTGGTCTCAGGAAAGTTCTCTGCAAGCAAAAAGAGAAAGTTAGCAAATAGCAAGGGCAGATGGAAGAAATCCAGCAGGACTTGGACAATGCGTAAAGAGTAAGAACTCACTACCGAGAAAGAAGTTGATGGCAGCGAGCTTGCTATGCCAAGTCTTGGTCTTGGCTTGAAGGGCGTCGAGGTTCATATTGGTCGACTCGACCAATAACTCGGCCTCGTCGAGCAACTTCTTAGTCTTCTCGGCGCTAGCAGCCTGCTGCTCGTTCTTCTCGGCAAGCTCCTCCTTCAGCCCTTTCACCTCGGCCAAGTGCTTCTACTCCGTCTCGGCCATTAATTCCTTCAGCCGAGTCACCTCATCTCGCTCCTTCTGGAGTTCGGCTTGGTGCTTCTCTGCTTATTCAGAACAAATATTTGTCAGTACCAACAGAAAGATTTCAGCAATTGGCTTTGGGAGGTAAGAAATTTACTCTCGGCCTCGCTGATTTGCGAGTGAAGTTCATTGATGGTGGACTGAGCAGTGGTTGTGAGACAAGAGTGAGAGGAAAAATGAAAATATGAACCAAGGAGAATTACACCAAAAATAGAAAAGGGAAAAGCAAAGATATTACCTTGGCCGTAGGTGTCAGTCTGCAGCTTCTCATACGCAAGTTCGAGCTTGCGATGCGCCAGGACGAGAGCTTGGTGCACCTTGGTGTGCTCGTTGTGCGTAAGCTAATCAAAGAAGTTAGACAATAAGGAAGAGTCAAGATAGGCGACCGTCCGAATAAAGAAGAGCTTAAGAGCTTATAGCCGAGTAAGTTCCTTACTCGGCAGTAACCTCGAGGGCTAGGGATTGAAGCTCTAACATGAGTTTATCATAAAGAAATCAAAAGAGCTTAAGAGCTTACAGCCGAGTAAGTTCCTTACTCGGCAGTAACCTCGAGGGCTAGGGATTGAAGCTCTAACATGAGTTTGTCATAAAGAAATCAAATAGTTGAAGAGCTTACAGCCGAGTAAGTCTCTTACTCAACTGTAACCTCGGGGACTAGGTGATATGTATAAAGGAAATACTCAACAGTACAAAAGAGTAAGTTATGTCACCTCGTTTATTTCGTCGGCGCGGGTCATCAGAGTAATGGCCTGCTAGGTTATGGAGGAGACGACCTTGGGGCCCAGCTTCAGCTTCTTCCCGGCACGAGTGCTGACCTCTTGCTCACCCGCTGCATTCCATGCCACGGCGTAAGGCTCAGCCGAACCAAGGCTTTGCCCACTGAGCGTCCGAGTGAGAACTCGACCCGTTTTCAGGGCAATTCCCACAGTGGCACGGGTTGCAGCGGCAGAGGTATGGAGGGTAACATCCTTGGAGCCATCACCTGACCCGACAGCCGCGGATTCGTCCCCCTTACCCGTTGAAGCGAACACGGTCGCCGACGTAGGAGGCCGAATCTGAGGAGCAGAACCCGGAGCGCAAACTAGAGTTGCTTGCTTGGAAGAGGTGGATTTGCCAGAAGAGGGGCGAGTAGAACCAGAAGCCTTGGGCTGGGTCTGGCATTTTGATAGAACTGGAGAGCGAGCAGAAGGATTTGAAGAAGGACGTGGAGCCCCCTGACTGGGCTCAGCAGTTTTGCTAGCTCCAAGATCAGGAAGTTGTTCATTCACATCAGCTTGAGGGCTGATGCCAGAGGAACTGGGGGCAGAGGGTTTCTCGGCGCCAGACTTGTGAGCACCAAGATCAGGAAGTTTTTCCTGACCAGCGACAGGGGCGCTAGCCGAGTGATCCACTGGGTCTAACTGACACTGAGAAGCGTAAGCCTCAACAGTGCGAGCCTCAACCCAGACGGGACTCGACGCCGCCGAGTCAGGTGGAGGAGGTGCAGGCCTAAGCGGCGAGGCAATGCTAGAAGCAGCCTAATTCACCGTCAAATATGCAACACTGAAAACAACAAGATATATATGAGAGAACAACAGTAATGAGAAAGAAAAGAGCAAAGAAAGCAAGGTGCAAAAACTTACCCGGTGACAACCGGGTCGCGGATGACTCGGCGCGTGACTCAGCGCCCAGCAGCTTGGCGAGTCTCACTCAGGCTGGCAGCAGCAGAGGCAGCAGAAGCTGCCAGACTGGGCTTGTTCTTCTTAGCTGGCTGAGTGCTGGAGGAGGTTCCGCGTCGCTTCGGCTTAGCGACGGGAATCTTGCCGACTCCACCCACAGCGAGAGGAGGGATGTCATGTACCTGGCCAGCTGCAAAAGTAAATAACGGGCTTACTCGGATAAGCAAAAAGGTTAAGCTCACAAGGCATATACCTTCAAAATTGTACAATCATCATCCTCATCATCGTCAGACCAGTCTTGTAAGGGATTGCGAGATTGACTCTTACCCGAAGCAGAAGCAGCTGCAGTGTGCGGGATCAGCATGAAGCACTCCAGGTCATACTCGACCTCATCCGAGTCAGAGCGGTCCCCATGATAACCAGCAGGAGGGATAGTACTGTCATCAACCTGGTGAAGGAGATTCTGCGAAAGACAAACAGAATGAGAGACTAAAAACTAAGCTAAGAGTGGCAAAAGAGCTAAATCCTACTCGGCGAGAAAGTAATCCGGAAACTTACCCAGGGGACAGGCCTGACCCGGCTAAACGGAGGGCAACTCCAGGCCCAGTCATCCGCCAAGTTGAGTTTAAATATTGAGCTTACTCGGCGGTCTATGGAGTCATGGGTGAGCTCCTTAGTGGAATGCCGAGTGGGATCATGATACCCACTCATGAAGCACATCTTGTGGCCCCTGGCTTGGATGGGGCTTACCCGGCGTGAGATGAAGGTGCACATGAGGTCAAAGTCGGCGAGATGAAAGTTCTCATCCGACGACAGCAACCTTTCCAGGATAGCATTTGCCTCGTTAACCGCAGCGTCTTGGTCACGCGGGTCAAGTTGCCAGAACTTCTTGTTGGGGACCTCGTCCGAGAAAGAGGGAAGCCGGATGTTGTGAAAGGGCATGTATTCCCCCATGTGTGGTTTTGGTAATTAATGACAATCTCTATGGACTAATGTGTAAATTGAGTTTCACTTGTAGGTTTGTCCATTGGCATTGCTTCGGCCATGTGTTGGTCTCAAGGTTGGTAGATGAAGAAATGTCCAAGGGCTTTGTGCCCATTGGAATCATGAAGAAAGAAGGGGCTTGAAGGTCGATCAAGGCTTGTGCAAAGAGTTGCATCAAGATGGATCAACCTCAAGTAGGGATGAAGAAGGGCGAGCTTAAGATGCGCCATCTCTAGAAGATCTCATGCTTGAAGCTTGCCATCCTCGTGCTCATGGAATGATGAAGACAAGTTCAAAGAAGAAGTTTCCCCATGGAGTATGGGGGAGCAATTTGCAAGTCTTCATCTTCATCAAGCAAGAGCATCCAAGAAAGGTGTTCCCACTATAGAAGAACAAGACGGTCTACATCAAGTTCAAGTGGGATGCTCAAGGCAAAGGTATGTTCTTGATAGGGCTTTTCTTTTGCCGGTCTCGTATTGTTAGTTGGGAGACTGGGTTTAGGATAGATAGCCGTGCTATCAAGAGGGGCTCTCAAGCGGGTGTCTCGTCTGCATCGTTCGGAGAGAGCTCAAACCTTTGCATTCATAGCACCATCTTTCTTGGTTGTTATTTGGTTCTTGTCCATGAGAGGATCTAGAGCTTGTGGTCACCATCATAACAAGCTCTAGCTCATCATCTAAGGATTTCACTTGCATATCTTATTGCGGCTTTTTGATCTTGCGAGTTTTTTGGCTCCACACCTTGGGGGATAGTTCACATATATATTCATGATATTTTCTCCCAAGGTGATACCCAATATTTCGAATTTTTGTTGGATTCTATTCATCGTTATCTTTCCAACAAAATTGGTTTCATCCTGTTTGGAGTTCGGATGCAAAATTTATTGCGTTTCTGGTTTCTGGAATTTCCCTGACCGGAAGTTCCGCTAGGGAATCTTTGCCGCCGAAAGTTCCGGTGGAAGTTCTGGGTCTTCTTCCGCTCACGCTCAGTAACCTTCTGTTTTGAAGCGTTCTATTTGCCGGAACTTTGTCGGAACTTGCATCGGAAGTTCACCGGAACTTCCGGTCTCTTTTGACCGGAACTTCCGGTTGCGCTTCTGGAGCGGGCGTCAACGGTCTGATGACCGTTGGAGCCAGGCTGGACGGAACTTCCGCCCAGAGCCGGAAGTTCCGGCCATGATTTGTTTTTTCAGTTTCTCGCTCTGTAGTTTTCGACCGTTGGCTGGGTGCCACCGAAACTTCCGGCCTCCCACCGGAAGTTCCGGCCAGGTGTCGCGAATGCCCATAACGGGCAGATCTGGGAGCCCTTTAAAAGGGGCTCCTCTTCCCCTTCGTGGGTACTAGCTTTTCTTCTTGGTTCTTGGCTTTCTCTCTCTCCTCCATTGTCAACCTTGAAGAATCTTTCCCTCTCCCTTTCCCCTCCTATGATTCTTGCATCTTTTTGAGGGATTTGAGATAGGAGATCTAGATCTACAATCCCCCCAAGTCAAATCCCTTCTTTGTGAAGGAATCATTGGGATCTAGATCTTGGAGAGTTTTGTGTTCTCCTCTTGTGTTCTTCCTTCCTTATTCCCCCAATAGCTTTTGTAGCTTTGTTGGAATTTGGGAGAGAAGGACTTGCCCTTGCATTTGGTGCATAGGTTTGAGTTCTACTCTTGCATTCTTCCTCCCTTATTCCCCCAATAGCTTTTGTAGCTTTGTTGGAATTTGGGGGAGAAGGACTTGCCCTTGCATTTGGTGCATAGGTTTGAGTTCTCCTCGGATATTCGGCGAGTTCAAGATTGTGAGCTTGTGAGCTTGTTTCTCTTGGGTTCCTTGGAACCCTAGACGGTTGTGTGGTTGGATTGTTGACCTTTTGTGGTCTTGTTGACCTTTTGTGGTCTTGTGGCCTTTTGTGGCGTTGTTGGCCTTTTGTGGCATTGTTGGCCTTTTGTGGCTTTGTTGTTGGGAGCCTCCAATTGAGTTGTGGAGTTAGCCCCAATCTTGTACGGGTTCGGTGACCGCCCTCAAGCGTCCCATAGTGGAGCAAGTGCCCGCCTTTTGTGGTGCGCACTTGGGAGAATAGGGTGAGCCTTTTGTGGCGTCGGTGAGTTGCGTGCTTCCGCATCCGGGGTGAGGCCTTGTGTGGTGTTGGGTGAGCATCGAGCCACCACACCTCGAGGTGAGCCATTTGTGGCGTTCAGAGAGCATTGCGCCATCGCACCTCTCCAACGGAGACGTAGCTTCTTTGGAAGTGAACTTCGGGAAACAAATCTTCGTCTCCATGTCCATCGGTTATCTCTCAACCGAACCCTTTACTTATGCACTTTACATTGTGATAGCCATCGTGCTTGAAGTATTTATACCTTGCTATCACCTTGTTGCTTGTATTGCTTAGCATAGGTTGTTGGTGCACCTAGGTGAACTTAGTGGCTAGGTTTTGTGCTAAATAATTTAAACGTTAGTTTTATTTCGCATTTTCTTGAGCTTAAACCATAATAATTTTAAAAGCCTATTCACCCCCCCCCCCTCTAGGCGACTTCCTTTGTACTTTCATGTTGTCAGTGGACCCGCTGTTTTTGACATAGAAAAAGGTTCTATGCCACTTCTTGCAGGAGTCAATGCCGGTAACATGAGGAAAGATAGAATCTATCCTGGGGGTGATGCTAGCAGCACCACACCGGGTCGGCCTCTTCTCGGATCGAGGAGCACCAGGCTGGGGAACAACCTGAACTTTAAAGCCAAAATACTTGGCCCACAAAGGAACTGTGGGCCAAATTCCAAGATAGGCCTCGCAAGCAGATATGAAACAAGAAAGAGAGCCAATTGCATTGGCAGGAAGATGGTGGGTCTGCAGATGGAAGGTAGAAAGAAACAAGGAAAAGAAAGTGCTCACAGGAAGAGCAAAACCACGTTCAAAGTGGGAAATAAAAACCACCCGCTCGCCAGCTTGAGGTTTGGGGGAGATCTCACCGGTGGGGAGGCGGCAATCCACTTGCAGTGGAATGCGTCTGGTGGACCGGAGCCACTCCACTTCTTCGGTGGAGACCTCTGAGCCTTCCCAGCCACCGCGCTCGCCAGCGGGGACCTCCTGCTCCTCGGCACCATCAACACCGTCGCGAGCGTCCATAAGGTCGTCGGAGTCTGTCTCCTCCTAGGTAAGGATAGGCTTGGAACAGCGAGGACCCGTGCTGGAATCGAAAGAGGATAGGGGCAATCGCAGCACAGGAGCAAGAGGGAGAAGGAACCGCAAAGGGGGCAGTTCGATCTTGCAGGCGCGAGGAGGAATAAAGGATAAGGAAACTAAACGGGCGTGGGGGAAGTGGAAACCCCCAACCCCTACTTAAGGGCGGTAAAAAGCCCCGTAGTGGCATCTAACTGTGTCGTGCTGCCAGCGTGTGGCCGTGTACCACGCCGGGTGAGCCAGTCACCGAGCGCCACGTAGCCAAAGATACACGAAAAATCCAGTGCCACGTCACGGCTGGAAGGACAAGAGGCGCAGACCGATGGGACTGCCACAGTGACGGGGAATAACTGCGCAGCCGTCACTGTGTCGCCAGAGCTTAGAACAATAATTGAGGCAAGTAATCATGATTACTGGTTGTCAGTGACTGAAGCGCGCCGAAAATGACCCGCAATTGGACAAGATAACTTGGCTCGAGGCACGAATGATCCAAGAAGTCAAAGAATTGACCCGAAATTGTCAGACTAACCCAGCAAGGTGCGAAACTGAGATAGATAAAATACAAAAAAACTAAGTTCCATTCACACAAAAGGAACCTGGAGACGCCTAACAGCTTGAACTGCTAGGCCTCACCAGCTTGAGGGACTAATGTCGGGGGGATAACCCCCGGTAGGTTCACGAGAGGGGAAACATAGTGCAGCTAGGTTGGCTCCGAGTGAAAAATGAACCAGGACGGGCAAGAACGGTCGGGAAAGATAAGCATGAGAACCGAGATACAAACTATCTCGGCCCAAATAGGATAAAGTTGTAACCTTTGCAGGTACCAACGAGCCGAGTCAACCGAGGAAGGGCCGGGTCAAGAAGGACACGTGGCACCTTTCCGAGTAAGGTTCGGGAAGGACCATGGTAAAGCGTGGTCAAAAGAGAAGGGCGACGCCGGATGACACAAAAGGAGTCAGGTGACGCCCAAAGCAAGCGCTGACGTACAAAGTAACAACGTGACGCCAAAAAGAACCAGAAGCAGCGTACCAGAAGACCGTTAGCTATCAAGCTTTATGGACCGGGCCTATGGGCTTAAGGCAAGCCCATAACCCATCCCATATTGTAGGGACCAAGATCCAAACAGTAAACCCTAGAACCCAAAGGGGTATTAGCTAGCTAGCACTGCCTATATAAGGGAGGGCATAGCAGTAGAAGAAGGAGGTTGGACCAAGTAGAGAACAGGTGTTGCGTACTCAAGCCAATACAGCTCAAGGAGCACTTATAATCTTTGGGGTATCAATCAAATTGTCAAGTGTGGAGAGTTATTCTTGTTCTTCGTACATGGCTCGACCGTGCACTCCCTTCCCGGTGACCACAAGCACCCATTCGGCCCCCAACTTAAGCCTACCCATGGCATCTGCCGTGCCACCACCACGACATCAGTGGAGGGACATTGCTTTTTTACTCAACTTGAAATGAGTTGCGAGTGGATAGCTCAATTCCCTCGCCTTGTCCATCTTGAACTTGCGAAGTACCTTCTCAATATATTTCTCTTGAGACAAGTACAACTTGTTGGATTTTTCGTCTCTCTCAATTCTCATGCCGACAATACACTTTACTGGACCCAAATCTTTCATGGATTTTTTTACTCAACTCTTTCTTTAGCCTAGCAATCCTAGAGACATTCTTGCCAACAATCAAGATATCATCAACATAGAGCAACAACATGATAAAATCATCACCTGAGAACCTTCGAATAAACACACAATGGTCTGAGCTACACCTCTTGTTGCCTTGCTCCCCCATGACAGATTCAAACTTCATGTACCATTGTCTCGGTGCTTGTTTTAGGCCATAGAGACTTTTCTTCAATTTGCACACATAGTCTCCTTTGCCTTTAACAAGCAACCCCTCAGGCTGCTCCATGTAGATTTCTTCCTCCAACTCTCCATGAAGGAAAGTTGTCTTCACATCCATTTGCTCAACCTCCAAGTTGAGACTTGCTGCCATGCCAAGGATCATTCGGATTGATGTCATCTTCACCACCGAAGAAAATATTTCATCAAAGTCAATACCTTTTCTCTGGCTAGATCCTTTTATAACTAGCCTGGCCTTGTACCTTGGATGTGACGTGTGCTCTTCTTGCTTTGATTCTGTAGACCCACTTGTTCTTTAGAACTTTCTTGCCCTTGGGCAACTTCACCAGCTCTATGATTCTTATGAAAGGAATCCATCTCTTCTTGCATAGCATTATTCCACTCCTTGTTCCCATCTTTCATTGCCTCTTGAAAGCACTTAGGTTCTGAACCATCAGACAATAACACCACATATTGGTCTGATTCATACCTAGTGGAAGGAACGCGGGCTCTGCTGGACCGTCTGAGTGGAGCAAATGGTGGACTATCTGGTTCAGGTGCTTGCTTATCATGACCATCTTCTTCAGCATCATACTCTTGCTGCTGGGGAGAATCCTAACCTGTACCACTATGTGCATCATCTTGCACATCTTCTACATCATCATTTTCATCCTCTTGTTGAGCTGAATCTGCAAGAACTGGGTCAGAATCAGATATATCTTACTGCTGATTTCGAGGAGAAACATGTACCGAAACTTGCTCTGGAACCTGCACCTTTGTCTTCACAATATCCTCAATTGTTTGGTCTTCAACAAACACAACATCACGGCTTCTCACAACCTTTCTTGTTATTAGATCATACAACTTATAGCCGAACTGATCACCTCCATAGCCAAAAAATATACACTGTCGTTTCTTTGAATCAAGCTTTGACCTTTCATCTTGAGGGATATGAACAAAGGCCCTGCACCCAAAAACCTTCAGGTGATCATACGAGATGTCCTTGTCATAAAAGACCCTGTTTGGAACATCTCCCTGCAATGGATAACTTGGTGAGAGATTAATAAGATAAACTGCAGTCGACAAAGCCTCACCCCAATAATGTTTAGGCAGCTTTGCACTCGATAGCAAGCATCTAACTCTCTCAATAGTTGTCGTGTTCATCCTCTCAGCAAGACCATTCGGTTGTGGTGTCTTCGGAGGAGTAAATTGGTGCCTAATTCCCTGCTCCTTGCAATAGGCATCAAATGGGCCAATATACTCTCCCCCATTATTAGTGTGAATGCACTTGATCATCTTCTCAGTTTCTCTCTCAACTGAGACTTGGAATTGCTTGAATACACTTAGTACTTGATGTTTGTTCTTCAAAACATAGACCCAAACCTTCCTAGAAAAGTCATCAATAAATGTGACAAAGTACTCTGCTCCACCCATAGACCTCACTAACATTTTGCAAACATCGGAATGTATCAAGTCCAACACCTCGGGCTTCTTGTGAGGAGGTTGACTCTTGAACGCAACTCTGTGTTGCTTCCCAGCTAGACAATCTAAACATTTCTTGATGTGAACACCTTTCACACCTTTCAACAAATTTTTCTTCACTATCACCGTCATTCCCTTCTCACTCATGTGCCCAAGTCTCTTGTGCCATAAGGCACACGCATCCTCTTTCTGCAATGCATTGACACAAGCAGCAGAAAGCTTAGCATGAACATGATACAAAACTGAAACCATGTTACCTTTTGCAACAATCAGATTCCCTTTGGTGAGCTTGTACTCTGCATTTCCAAATCTGCTCAAGTACCCATCTCCATCAAGCAATCCAACCGAGATAATGTTGAGACGAAGGGCCTCAACATGTCTCACCGACTTGAGGACTAGTGTCGTACCATTTTCAGTCTCCAAGTGCACAACTCCTCTTCCAATGATTTTTTCTCTATCATTATTCTCCATCTTCACAACACCAAAATCACCTGCTGTGTAGTTGGTGAAGAGCTCTCTACGAGATGTAGCATGTATAGTAGCACCACTGTTCGGAATCCAAGTTATCTCATCACCATCTACAAGGCTGATGGTATGATCAGAAACTATAGTGATCCTCTCCTCAATGGTGGTAACACTTTTGCCATCATGTTCTTCATGCATGAGAAACATGATCTCCTCAACCGCAGCAATCCGGCCTCCATCACTGTCACTATCAATATCGGTATGTTTCTGAACTTTCTTCTTTTTCTTTTTATCTTTCTTCCATTGTTCAAATGCCACTTGATGTGGCCCTTCTCATGGCAGTGATGGCATATAATACTAGCATACTTGTCTTTGCCTCTTGATTTGCTTCTACTTCTTTCTCCTCCCTTACTCGGACCTTTTCTCTTGCTTCTCCCCCGTGACTCGGTCACTGACATTTCAGAATGTGAGAAAGAACCATCCTTATCAGCAATTTTTCTGGACTCTTCATTTAGTACCTTGGTCTTCGCAAGGTTCGAAGTGACTACTCCATTAGATGCTGAATTTCACACAGTGACCTTAAAGGTCTCCCAAGTGTCCGGTAGTGAGCCAAGTAGCAGCAAGGCTCTAACTTCATCTTCAAATGCGATTTCCATTGAAGATTGTTGATTTATAATGCCCTGAAATTCATTCACATGATCTACAATTGGAGTGCCCTCCTTGTACCTCAAACAGATCAATTTCTTGATCAAGAACATCTTGGTAGTACCTTCTTTGTGGGCATATAACTCCTCCAATTTCTGCCACAAGGTACGTTCATGTGACTCATCAATGATATGGTTCAAAACATTATCATCCACCCATTTTAGGATGAACCCACAAGCTTGGAGATGAAGTACCTCCCAATGATCTTCTTGCATATCACTAGGCATCTCAGTGGAGAACACCGGCTTCCAGTAATCCTTCACATATAACAAGTCCTTCATCTTGCTCTTCCATGCTTGATAATTTGTACCATTCAAAGAAATCATTCGGTTGGTATTGACTTTCATCCTTCACCACAAGCAAATGCACTCAACCCAAAACAAACCTTGCTCTGAACTGACCATGAACTAAAAACCTCGGCTCTGATACCACTTTATTGGGGGATAATACACAACCCCGCCACTTGCGGTGAACCCCGAGGATAGTTTCAATCAACAGATATGCAACGGAAATAAAACAATGAGCACATGCACAGGTGACACAAGGATTTATGTGGAAAAACCTTTTCAGGGTGGGAAGGAAAAAAACGGGTACGGACCAACCGGTCCACCAAGCTTCACTATGAGCATCCTGGGTACAGAGTCTTCTCTAGAACATCTAGAGATATACAACACACTCAGCACGTTGCAACAACAACAACAACAACAACAACAACAACTTGAGAGAAAGATTACATCAAAGCAAAGTATCTCAGTTTTTGTCTAATTCGGTAATCAGCAAACTGCTCTTAAACCTCAGATCGTTTGCCTGCCTAAACTGTTCGTCTACCAAAACTGCTCTGTGCTGAAACTGCAGCAGTCCGAACTGACTAAACTGCTTCTAAATCTGATGCTACACTGACTCAAATCTCAAACCAGCTAACCAAATCGAAGTACTCAAAGCAAGGAACAAGCTCACCAAGTTTGGAGCCAATACAAGCATGTTTGAGCCTCCAAACACCAGCTTGAAGACAAACCGGTCAGATCTCAGAAATCTAGACAAAAATCACCTCTTCTTCTTCCTCCTCTCTTCTCACTAGGTTGTGGTGTTCTTGTGTGTTATCTCACCCTATCTCTTGCTCAGATCACACACACATACACACACACACACTCTCACAGCGTGTCTCACACACACAACCACCAAGGATGGCTAGGGTTTTCTTTTCTACTCCTCTCCTAAGGAGCACCTCAGCTGTTGGATACGAATGTCGGTCAACGGTTGAAACGTGTTAGACTTTCACGGGTTGATGTTGGGCTGCCAACACACCTCCATGTGGAGGGACATGGCCCAACAGATTTGACGTGAAATGTCTTTCTAGTGTGCACGGGATATACCACACAGTTTCTGCTCTCTATTTCACTTAGTTTCATGTTGTACCATTTCAATAAGTTTCTTCAAGTTTCATAATTCTGAATCAATTTGGCATGTAAAAAATACAATGAAAATGTACGCACTATTTCCCATGCACGCTAGGTGGAGGGCTTTCTGCAAAATGCATGTTCATTAAAGTTATTAAGTCGACGTTTTCATTAAAACAAGGAGAACATGACAATCATGGTTCCATCTATGCACAAGAACTGAACTTTTAGGGGCTAGCTCGTAGGGTGGTCCGATATTTTACGATCTCCAAGAAATAGCGGTGAATGCGCGGGAGGGGGAGGAGATGAACATGCAACTAACACACACTTGAAGAACACGGTGAAAACTCACTCGCGTGTAAACACAAATACAAGCCTATGGTTCACGTCGGTGGCTACCAATCCAACTCAATCCATAGAATCGGGGTTGGGCAAGATTCTCTCTCAAACTGACATGGTGATTGACAAGAATCTTGGTGATATCTTGATAGCTTTACAAGATCAAACTCCAAGTAAAAAATCTTGTAAAACTTGGATGCATTAGGCAATATCCAAAGAGGTTGAGGATATTATGGCTTCCTTACAAAGGAAGATTAGACCAAACTAGATAGATTCCTCTTGGGGGGTTCTTCTAGTTCTAATATCAAGTCTAGGGTTCACAATGGAGGGGTGGGGATATATATAGGCCAACCACATAAACATTGGTAGTTTAGGGATAAAACGGGAAGTTTGGGAGAGCTAGGTGTTACATGGGCTGAGGCCCAACAGGCTTCATGTGATCTGGTGTCACCTAGGACAGACATTCTGGCGTGGACAGGGAGGAGACTCCAGCTAGGCCGGACACTCCAGGGTGGATGCGGCGGAGAGTCCGGCCTGGAGTGGAAGCTTCAGAGTTTCTAGGCGGAGTTCGGGAAGTGTCCGATCTGGCCTTCTGCAAGGTGTGACACCTGGTCGGTCGGGGCAGACCGGGCACTCCGGGGCGACGCGGCCTCACATTTCAGTGGCGCCGGAGATTCTAGTGTTGTATGCCGAAAACTTCTACTCCTACTAGAGGGATTAGATAGGGGGGCCATTGTTGCTGTACCTATTTTTAATATGTGATGAAGGCTTGTCAAGTTTGTTAGCGCATGAGGAGATGAATGGTGGTATTCAAAGGATCAAAGTGTGCCACGGGGCACTATCAGTGTCACACCTTTTCTTTGCTGGCGATTATTTGATCTTGATGTCCGCTAATATGACCAACGCCTCACTCTGCAATGCTCTGGACATGTATTGTGCAAGCTCGGGACAAATCGTTAGTGCTGCTAAATCTAGTATTTTTTCAGCCCGAATATGGATGTTGCTATCCGTGAGGAGATATGTGTTCATCGAAATATATTGGTTGAATCTCTGACAGACAGATATCTAGGGTTACCATCGTTTGCGGGAATTGACCAGAGTGCCTCCTTTCAACATTTGATTGAGCGGATCTATTAGTTGATAAATGGATGGAATGAAAAGTTTTTAACCATTTGATGGAAAGAAATTTTCTTGAAAGCCATTGCGCTGGCTATCCCATCCTATGCAATGTCAGTTTTCAGTATACCAAAACAAGTGTGCAAGGCTATTTATAATGTGATTGCAAAGTTTTGGTGGGGAGGCACGACCACACACACGAAGATGCATTGAATGGCGTGGTGGAAAATGAGCATCCCAAAACAGGAGGGAGGAATGGGATTTACAGATTTGCATTGCTTCAATCAGGCTATGCTTGCAAAGCAATGTTGGAGATTGTTAAGTGACCTGATTTTTTTTGCATAGGTTCTTTGGGCAAAGTATTACACGGATGGAGATTTAATCAATGTAGTCTTGAAGAAAGGCGCATCGTTTACTTGGCGGAGCATAATTTATGGTTTCAAAACTTTTAAGAGGGGATGTATATTGAGGCATGGGAATGGTTCAACAATAGATATATGGTCCAATCATTGGATACCATATAGTCCTACACGGATGGTGGCTACTCTGAGGGGTCAGTGCATTCTATCAAAAGTGAATGAGTTAATTAACCCTATTACATGTGTGTGGGACAAAGAATTAATTAGAGAAAAAAATTGGGAGGTGGAGGTGGAGGTGGATGTGGATCGAATCCTCCAAATTCCTTTACCAGATTATGATCAGAATGACTTTATCGCGTGGCGTATAAATAGATCAGGATGCTTTCCAGTGAAGTCTGCATATCATACTGAATGGAGAGTTGAATACTGAAGGAGAGCTCAAAGATCTGATGGAACGAATAGGTCATCTCCGTATGTGGTGTGGAATAAAATATGGCAAACTCAAGTAGCTTGGAAAGTGTAGATATTTAATTGGAGAGCGCTACATGGAATCATCCCATGTTACTGCGAGCTAACAAATAGGCATATTGGATCATCGGTGAATTGTCCAGTCTGCTCAATCAATGCTGAGGACCTAAAACATATGTTGTTTTGTTGTTCGAGGGCCCAAGAGATCTGGAGAGGCCTAGGTCTCAGCGATTGTGTGAATGCTGCAATACAAATGGATCAATCAGGATCTATGGTACTTGAAGAATTAATATGCTCAAGTAAACCGGGAGGCATTACATGCGATATAGAGAACAAAACAGAGATGCTTATGATAGGTTGTTGGTACATATGGTGGTCTAGGACACAAATTAAAAAAAAAGGAGGATGTGCCGACCATAGAAAGATCAGTGGTTAATATCAAGGGAATTGTGGCAAACTGTTCTAAGATGAAGGTATAGTTCTTGAAACTCGATTCGTAGGGGAGGTTGGGTGAAACCATCGACATGAGTTTATAAAGTAAACGTAGATGCGGCGTTTGACCCAGAATCTGGAAGTGGAGCTATAGGAGCAACAATAAGAGATTCGGGAGGGGGGGGGGGGGGGGGGGGGGGATTTTGTAGATGCTACATGTGATCATAGGGGCCATGCAATGGACGTATCAACAGTGGAAGCTTATGACTTATTGGCTGGACTAAGAATAGCAGAACAATTTGGGGCTCAATCACTAATAGTGGAGTCTGATTCAATGAAAGTTGTGGATGTTGTTATCAACACATCTGATTATAGAGGCTCGGATGCTGCGTACATTGTTGACTGCTGGATTCTGCTTATTTAGCTAGGCATGGCGACATTACAACATTGTCCGCGAGAAGCTAATTAGGCTGCACACTTGTTTGCCACGGTACTACAGAGCGTGTGAGGGATGTTGGGTTTGATGACCCCCCCCCCCCCCCCCCCTTTCTTATTCCTATTAGTGATTATCCAGTAATAAAGGTCACCTAAAGTACAAAAAAGGTTATTTGATTCGAGAAAGAAAGAAAGAAGAAGAAAAAAGAGAATGCCACAAAACAAAAACAAAATCATGGTTAGAGCTCATTCTTGGTTTCCTCTAAGTTCCATACTAGAGAAATTTCCTTCCTATGAAATAACAAGCTTGTTGTATGTAATTATTTCGATGCAATCCTATATAATATAAAGGGACAGGGTAGAAACTATCATTTGTTTTCCTTCTATTGCAATTCTGTATGTTTTCTACTCCTTCTGTTTTAAAATATAAGATATTTTAGGTTTGTGAATAAAATGAATCTAGACTTTTTTTAATGTATAGATTCACTCTAAAGTTGAGTAAACCTATGTACGAAAACAAGTCTAGATACATTTCTTTTACAAAGTTAATAAAACATCTTATATTTTAAAACAGAGGGAGTAGTACTCAAACTCGATGCCATCGGTTCTCGGAGGATGAGCACGCTAGGTAGAACACGGCAGATGTGCCTGGACTCAACGATGGTGAACCAAGTTTGTGCTTTGTCCGTTCAAACATCTCGTGCTTGTGCTGCCGTGCACTGCTGGTTTCCCTGTAATTTGGAGGAACGGTCAAACGGTTTGTCATATCAGCCAGCTGCACCCTTTCAGGCCAGCCTTTTCCGATTCCATGGCAGTCTGATCCTGATCCTTCTATCGGCCAGCTGCACCCTTTCTTTCAGGCCGAGACAGACAGAGCAGTACGCAGCACAGGAGAAACTTTTGACCCGGCAGACGGAGAGAGTAGGAACATGGACTGGGCAAGATGAAACTAATCAGACACACCTGTCGACACGGAACTGGTTGCTTGCAGCGGACAGACAAAGGGTGGAGCTTCTCTCGCTGATCTCTGTTGCGGCGCCACCCATCTTTGCTTTTGGGTCAGACTGCTGATCCTGTCCTGCAGCATGGAGACAAGAGACCTTTGCTTCTCCTCAGCTTTGGCCGTCAGAGTAGAAGGCGCGACCTGCCCCTGTTTTGCCTGGCAAGATACTGCAGGATCCTTCTGGGAAGTGTGACAAACTACGTGCTGTCGAACGCGTCGTCTCCCTGTGACAGTCATCAAGGAGAACTGCTAGGTTCGCCAGCACAATGAACCAGGATGCATACTCCTTGTAGCCTTGTAGGTGAAAAACGTCGTCATGTGCGTCGTTACAGCATATCTGAATAAAGTTTTTTTTAAAATCAAAAGGACTTTGTCCCTTGTTCCATTAACGAGAACGAAACCAACCAGTTCTAAGGTCATCTCCACTCGGCTACCCAGGACGCCAAAATTTCGTTCGGACATCGAAAATCGGTCCAGTCACGTACCCAGGAACCTGTTTTCGGCTGGATTTTGGCCAACTTTGGTCCGGACTACCCAGGCCGAATCCAGGTTTCCGGGTACGCCCTAGGAACGCCAGACGCAGCGAATTGGCCGAGTGGATCAGCCTGTCAGCGACAAAAGCCGAGTCGTCGTCATCCTTCTCGCAGTTTTCCTTTTCTCGTCCTCGCCGCTACATCCCTCCCGCCCTCGCCGCCGAACTCGTCCTATAAAAGGTGTACATCTCGCCGTCTCCCTTCACAGTCTCTCACACCGCTCCCAACTCCGGCGAACTCCGGACGCCCGCCGAAAAGCCATGGACGGCCGGCGCACGATGCAGCCGTGGGAAGCCCGTCTACTCCACGAGACGGGCTATACGGCGCCGTCGGACACTCGTCTCTCCTTCGCCTGGCAACTCAGCGCCGGTGGGATCCCTGTTCCGCCGGTGCCGGCCGACGAGGACCTCGCCGGAGAGATCCAGGCGGCGATAGCCGCCATGCAAGATCCGAATCTCGCCGAGGGTCCTGGCAACCTGGTCTTCTGGAGGCAATTCTTCGCCGACAGACGCCTCGAAGAACTCGCCTGACACGACGGACCGCCGGGTTCGCCGCCGCCGCGTCACAACATGGCTTTCCGCCGCCGCTGGTGGAGCGTTCCAGGGCGAACTCTCACTGGCGTCATGGAGCATATCCAGGCCGGCAACCACCCCCGCCTCGGCCTGTAGATGCGGCGTCCGGCGTTGACCACGGCGGTGGCGGCCTTTTCCTAGTTATTAAATTCGATGTAATATGTGTGTCCTTGCACTGGTTAATGAAATCCGCCTATATTCGCTCATATTTCGCCGAGTTTAACTGAATTTCGCCGAACCTGGAAACTCGGCCTAGGTACGCGAGTGGGAATCTCGACGTACCCAGGCCGAAAACGCGTTTCGTCCGGCCAAAAAAAGGTTCGTATTTTGGCCTGGGTTCGCCCAACGAGTGGGGATGCTCTAAGTATCAACAAAAGCAGGACAGCAGAAAAGAAGCCTAGCGCTCAGAAACCTGACTAGAAAGTCTAAAGGCAGCTTAAACTGCAGTTAATAGCTACAAACCCATGGGATCAAAACAGACTTAACAAATTTGGAAAGATCAGACACACTTGGCTAGTACACCACATGGATGTTGTCCTCCTCATCAGGATGAGCATTGAGGTATTCCAGCAATGCACGCCCCCCATATCTTGACGATGCAGTAGTCTTCCAAGTAGAGATCAACTCGAAGCCAGTGCAAATCAACTCGCCGGGAGTGCTAGAGGATTTTTCGGTCTGTTGATCATCTTTTCCATGAAAAGGACGATTTTCCCTCCCTCTAGGCCCTTGAACGGCCTCTGCCATAGCTTGAGGAAGGAGAGAACCAGGCGCCAAACCTGCTTCATATTAATCGAAGATGTCTTATTAAAGACAATGTTATTTCTGTTGTTTCAAATGCTCCAAAGAATAGCAGAATAAACAACATTTAAATGTAGATGTTTCTTATTTGCAAGCCACTTTGAAGAAAGAGATTCAAAACTACTATAAGAACACCAAAGATATCCTAAACATCCTTCCATAATAAACTAGAAACTACACTTTCAAAAAATAAATGATGAACTGATTCTATCTCCCTACAGAGATTACATTTCAGGGGTTTTGGAATCCCTCTGGCTCTAAGATTATCTCTAGTCAGAATTTTATTTTGAGAAAGCAACCAAAGGAAGATCTGGACTCTAGGTGGAATAAATAACTTCCACACAGCAGGAAAATAAATCTAAGTGATGCCTCTAAAGTTGACCAAGGAATACACAGAGCTAGAGGAGTAACTACCTTTAGTTTCATATTGCCAAATTAATTGGTCATCTTCATTAGAAAACTCTATAGATTGAACAATACCTAAGAGCTCATGCCATTGCATCATCAAATTTCCATTGAAGGTTCTTCTAAAATCACATTTAAGTTGTGTTACATCCCATAACTCAGCTATTGTTTTAGTCTGTTGATTAGAAATCAAATAGATTTCCCAGAATTGAGTAGCTAAAGTAGAATTGCCAAACCAAATATCTTACCAGAATCTAATTGATTTGCCATTTCCTACATGCCACTTGTATCCTATCTCAACTGCCCTAGAGGCCCACATGATCCCTTTCCAAAAGGTTGAGGGATGAACATCATGACAACAAAAAATGTTTGGAGATTCAGTTTTATATTTAGCATCTATCACTTTTTTCCATAAAGTCCCCTCTCCCTGAATGTATCTTTTCACCTAGGAACCAAGGAGACATAAATTTAGATCATGCGGGTTTGGAATACCTAAACCCCCAAAAAAATTCTTCATGCAAACTGAAGGCCAATTAGCTAAATACAACTTATGGTTACCTTCTTCATCATTCTAGAAGAAGTTAGCTAGATGGGAATCTAAAAGCTTCAAAGCCCACTTGGGGAATTTAAAAAAGGATAAAAGGTATATAGGGATACTAGATAAACATGCCTGAATTAAAACCTTTTTGCAGCATAAGAAAGGAGTTTACCCCTCCAACCTGTAATCCTACGCAACAGGTTTTCTATCAGAGGTTGCAAATCCTCTCTCTTAAGTTTCTCAAAATGTAAAGGGATTCCCAAATATTTGATAGGAAAACTGCCCATGATACATTCAAAAATGTCTAAAAAGGGCTTAGTGTTTCTCTCTGTCATATTAATGGGAATAAGCTCACTTTTGTGATAGTTAATGTGCATTCCAGAAATCTGTTCAAAACAAGTAAGAATCCACTTAAAATTAATAGCTACTGACTCATTAGGTTCTAAGAAAAGGAGTGTGTCATATGCATACTGCAGACAAGAAATCCCTCCTGGTATGAAATTAGTACACAACCCTCTAACGGCCCCACAAACAGAGCCCTTAATTAACATTCTAGAAAACACATCAATCATAAGGTTAAAAAGAAGGGGGCAATAGTATCTCCCTGTCTGAGACCTTTACCAGACAAGAAAAAATCACTCTCAAAATCATTGATTTTAACTCCTATGGAGCCTCTCAAAGTAATCTGCTTAATAAATCTAATAAAGATTGGACAAAAATCTCTAATTTCTAGGACCTCAAACAGGAAATCTAAATTGACTCTATCATATGCTTTTTCATAATCTATTTTAAGGACTAAACCTTTATCTTTGTTTCTATGCACTTCATGAGCAGTAACTACACTTTCAAGAATGAATCTACCTCTAATGAAGGCAGATTAGTTAGGGGAAATTAGCCTCCCAATTATAACAGCAAGTCTGTTAGTCAAAACTTTAGTAAAAATCTTAAAAGAACAGTTCAAAAGACTAATTGGTCTAAACTTCTTCATGACTCTAGCATCATTTTCCTTAGGGATCAAAGTTTATCATGGAAAAGTTAAGTCTAAAAATGCTCGGATGATCTCCATGCCAAGCTTGAAACATATCAATAAGATCCTCTTTAATGATATCCCAAAAGGACTGATAAAACATAAAAGAAAGGCCATCACGACCAAGGGCACCATCATCATAAGAAGTAAAAACAGCTATTCTAATTTCTTCCTCAGTAAAAACCGCTCCCAAACCCAAATTCTCAGCATCACTCACTTTTTCCTCCTTAGAGAAAAATCTTGTTTCAACTGAATATTAGTCCTAGGTTCCCAAGCAAAAAGGTCTTTATAATAATCAGTTGCCGCTTTAAGCATATCTTTAGTATCTGTGACAGGTCCATCAGGGCCATCTAGTACATTGATTAATTTTTCCCTCCTACACTGGTTGGCAACTGCATGAAAGTAAGCAGTGTTTCTATCCCCTTCCAGCACATTCTTATCTCTAGACCTTTGTCTAGCCTTAGTTTCCTCTAAAACCCAGTACTTATGAAGCTCAGCATAGACAAAATCTAGTCTACCTTTCTCCTCATCAGACAAAGGTTGAGTTTCAGATTTAATGTCCAAAACGTCATATTCCTCCATCAGTTCTCTCCTATTTTTCCTAACAGCAGCCTCTATATTAGTATTCCAACCCTTAGCCAATTTCCTAAAAAAATCTAACTTTACACTGCCAAACCTCTACTGGATCAAATCTATTTACTTTTAGGGCCCAAGCTTTATTAACAACGTCTCTAAAATTAGGCCTGCTAAGCCACCATTTCTCAAATTTAAACCTAGCAGGTTTTAGCAGAATTTTTCTCCTGAGTCCCAGACAATTGGAGTGTGGTCACTCCCAATTCTAGTTAAAGCTCTAGCACTAGCTAAAGGAAATTGAGTATCAAAACCAGTAGTACAGAAAATCCTATCTAGCTTACACATAACAAGATCAACCTAGTTATTCCCCCATGTGTATGATCTACCAGATAAACCAATCTCCATAAGGGCCCAGAGATCAACCCAAACATTAAACTTATCAACCCACTTATAATCTACATTCCTAGAAGATTTGTCATCAGGGGATCTAACAATATTAATCCTATCATAGCAGGACCATCCCAACCCACAAAAAGGTCATGTAGCTCAGAGATAAAGTCCTGCTTTCTCTCTTCATAAGCTAACCCATACACAGTAGTGATTCTATAGGTAAAAGTAGTAACTCTATTCTTAATAATGACACTAATAGAGAAGGATCTAATATCCCAGGATATAACATCAAAAAGATCTAAATTAACACCAACTAAAATACCACCTGCAGTTCCCTGAGAAGAGAGAAAATTCCAGGCAAAATTTCTATTTCTAAGGAGATTCTTCAAGAAATAATTTCTAAAACAATCTTTCTTAGTTTCCTGGAAACCAATATAATCTACCTTAAGAGGAGAGATATTCTCAGTAATATATTTTTGTCTACCAGGAGCACTAATACTCCTACTATTTCAGAAAAGACTAATCATATTTTCTTCTTCCTGGGGTGCTTGCCCTGCGACTTATTTAGAACTTCTATCCACCCTTCTGCCACATCCTCTTCAGAAGAAAGACAAGGCGCAAGGGAGAGCTATGTAAAACAGAACTAGAACTAGATGACATGTCAAAAGGAATATCTACTCCTATATTATCAGATAAATTTTCTAGAGCAGTAACAGAGAGCATAGAGAAAGGATATGTAGACATTATACCTTTCATGCTCTTTCGAACCTCCAAATTGTTAACTTTTTTCAGATTCATGGCTTTCTCTAAGATAGTCCTGGACATGTCCACTCTGGCACTCTGCCTAGTTGGTTGTACATGCCCCCATTGCTTTTGTTTTTTTGCAGCTTTCTAGAAGGTAGTTGAATCCTCTCTTTCTCTCACCACTAATTCCTTAAAGCTTGGCATTATGTCATCAGGGAGAGCACCAATCTGATCAGTCACCAACTGTGAAGTTTTAGCAACTTTTTCCTGAGAGAACTCCAATTCTTCAGACTGTCCATCTAACCAGAAGCTCTGAGCTTCTGCCTCATCCCCAGGAGATTTATCCCAGATAAAGTTTCCTTCAACATCCACTAATCCTCTTTGCACTAGCAACTGAAAAACAGCACTGGGGCCACTTGGAGAATCTGTAGCCATTCTGACTCTGTTAGAAGATTGTCCACCATTTCTAGCAGGAAACCCACCACTTGCTTGTGAAGAGGCACCATTCCCAGATAAACCCACTTGTCCATCACTTCCATTCTGTCCAGCTGAGTCTTCCTCATTACCTTTATCATGTCTACCCTGATCTTCAACTATGAAGTTTCTAGCCTCCTCAACTAGTGGAATAGAAGTGTCTAGGGTAAATCCAAAATGGAAGAGCCGATCTTGAAAGTTGAAAAGCCTACTAGCAGGGAGTTTGGTAGGGTCTTTACACTTGATGAGCACCCTCACTTCCTTAGCATTATTCTTGAAGATACTCAGTCAGTCTACATCTAAGATACCATAGGTGGAAACAGCCTGATCCAAGGTGTTCCATTCCACCATTTAGTATGCAAACCTGTGATTATCACCCAAATCTTCTTCAATGCCTCAACTGGATCTGGATCATCACTCCAAGCTTCTACTTTAACCCACACCCCTAGTTTAGAAACACCAAACTTTGGGTAACCAATCACCTGTTCCGCCACAATATGTGTGGGTAACTTGACCAGGAAGGTATTCTCAGAGCCTAATTCTCTAATCTGCCAGGGCCATGATGACCCACAAGTATAGGGGGTGTATCGTAGTACTTTTGATAAATAGGAGTGTCGATCCCAACGAGGAGCAGAAGGTGCTGAACAGTGGTATGGAGTAGGATATCCCTGTGAATACTTAGCAAACGGATTTTAGTGGTTTTCTGACAAGGCAACAAAACAAAGAGAAAGTAACAGAAGTAACGAACAAACATAGCAAGTGGCCCAATCCTTTCTTAGCAAAGGACAAGCCGGTGGAAATACTTGTAAGGACTAAACGTTCTCGAGGACACATGGGAATTCTGTCAAGTGCTTTCGCTTCAAATAGCTGAATACTCTTCTCTGGTGTTCGTAAGTGTTGTGTCAGTGAACCTGTGCTACATACCGCCCTTACTAGGACTAATACATACTTGTGATTAAACCCCCTATAAACATCCGTAACTACAGGAAAGTAATTAAGATATAAATCTAACCACAACCTTAAACTCTGAGATCCTACACTCCCTTGTGCAAAGGTGTCCTAACGGGGGTTCAAGTTTCTGTCACTCCGGCAACCCCACAATTAGTAGCCAAATACACAATGCATCCCCCTAGGCCCATAAATGGTGAAGTGTCATGTATTCGACGTTCACATGACACCACTAGAAGAATAGCACCACAACTTAAATACTAAACCATTGAATAATAACTCATCACAGATTCACTACTAACAACATGACTTCTCCCATGTCCTCAAGAACACAAGGAACTACTCACAAGACATTATATGGATCAAGATCAAAGATGATATGGTAATGGATAACAATCTGAACATAAATAATAATCCAATGGTTCCACTCACAAGCATCAACTACAATAGTAATTAACACCGGGAAAGTTTCCCCTAAGAACTAAAGCAATATCCAACACAATTGTTACAGCGAGACGGAGTGGTGATGATGGTGCTGGTGGAGATGATGGTGTGGATGATGATGATGATCCCGATGAAGCCTATCTTGATGATGGTGTTGATGGTGACGGTCTCCCCTCTCCGGGAAGGAATTCCCCCGGCAGAAATCTGTCTGCCGGAGAGATATTTATCTCTTGGTGTTTTTCGCCCCTAGAGGCGGCGGAAATCTATCTGTGGTCCCCCCTGGGGCTTAGGGTTCCATAGGGAAGATATAGGCAAAGGGGGAGAGTCGGGGGTCGGGTAGGTGGGCCACACCTGCCCTAGGCGCGGCCTCAGGTGTGCCCGCGCCTAGGGGTGTGGGCCCCCTGCGCCCCCTTCGCTGCTCCTTCTGGCTTCCTCCATCCTCTGGTAAAATGATATGTTTCCATATTTTTCTGGTATTTTTCTGATCTTCGCGAAATTGCACCTAAATGCCTTCTTTTCCATCAGAATCCAGACTCCGGTAGTCCATCCTCCAAGAATCATCCAACATGCATAAACAGATGAAAAACCATAAGTAATACCTCATAATAAAACAAATATCAATGAATAGAGGTAAATTATGATATAGAATGGTGATGCAAATTGGGCGTATCAACTCCCCCAAGATTAGACTTTGCTTGTCCCCAAGCAAATACTAAGCTCAGTAAACATGTCCATAGGTGTATGGAGTGAAGTGTCGATAAAATAATACGAACAAGAATCATCACACTTACCATTGCACAACTCATAGAAGAAAGCAACTCACCATTATATAACTTAGCTTGCAACCAAGTACAACAGTCACAATAGAGATGCATAAAGATAAATCATAATTGTAATTGGCAAACTTGTTCTTGGTCAAAGAACACCTCACAAACAGTTTCACAACAAGATTTTTGTAGAAGTTTCAAAACAGGAGCACTCTTTGCGCAAAAAGTTTTTTCACAAGTGAAGGCTTTCAAAGTAATACTCAATAGATAAGAGTTTTGTGCAAACAAGGAAGATAAAGAACATGATTGAATAAATCACCATATGAATGCTTGAAACACAACAACTCAAATGCTTGCTAGAGATAGAGATGAAGTAGGTTTACTAACTCAAACTTGGAAGTGGAAGAAAGGTCCCTTCATAGAGAGAAGCAGGGATTACAAGTCATAAAGAGCTTCCAAAAGATTATGGTACTTACTAGCTTTGAGCCCTCATTGCCCCTATCATAAGCATCTTGAGATGATTAAGGTAAAAGTGAACAAATATGGAGTATATGCTTGACAATATATAAGTTGGCAATCTCATGTCCCTTGAATATGAGGGCCACTCCTCATGCTACATCAACTTTGGGCCCAGGCAAGTTCTTGTCATTGTAAGTACTTGCATATCATTGAGAACCGCCAACGGGGTACCCCTTGCACATTGTACAGGAGCTTTCCCATAACCAAAATGACAAGGCAAGCAGACAATGAGCATCTCAGCAATATTTTTTATTTACTATGTGTATAGTTTTTTATTGAGGATGCTTCACAGAATGCTCACTATGGTGGTGCTGCAAGTTTCCACCATGATTAGGCATGGCTTAGGCAGCGGCCCAGGCGTTTCTCTAACACAAAGTACAAACTCCATGGACTCACAAGTTCCCCTTTTATTTCATACCGTTGACATTCATAGACAAAAGGGCACGATATCAACGATGTACAGAGTACAAGTGCTATATTGAAAACATTCCCCGTGACAGCACGGTTCTGCTAATTCCAACGTATAGATGCAAGAATATAAAACTTCGATGTCCACAATGGTTCAAGTTTATTAGGGGCAAGAAAATAAGGTGTGACATCAAGTTCGTAGAGCTTTACTAACTAGTTTTCACATAACAAAATACTTTTCAATTCGGAAGGTAGATGAAGCTTGAGAATTTTCTTGGAATAGCAATAGATACTAGGTAGATATGGTGGACACAAGTGGCCAAAGTTTTTGGTTCAAAGGGTTTGGAAACATGAGAAGTATGCCTTCTCAAAATAGGTTTGTGGCTAGCAAGGCTAGGTAGCAAGCAAGAGAGTTGAAAGAAACAAGCAAACATACAAGTAATAAAGCCAAACATGCAATCTTCCTTGAAGACACAAAAGATCTTAAATAAAGAATACTAAGCTTATGATCCAACAAGAAAGAAAACAAATGATACCAAATACCTGTAAGCTTTTTCTTTCTCTTTTTCTTTCAAACCTCAAAAATTGTTGCTACTGACCAGAACTCGGTTTGCCAAAACCAATTTAGATCCACTTGATGCTCCCAAAGTGGTGCCAATACTGATCAATAAGATCCATCATATAATAGATATTGCAAACTAAAATAAGAAGTGCAAAAAGTAAAAGTTGAGATTTCTCATTAATATTCAATAAAGGAACTCACACCAAGGGATACATAGATAATCAACTAAAGGAGAGATACTTCCACATGCAAACCAAACTATAAGATTACTTCTCTACCACAGATATGAATCCACTAAAAAGGTAAAATATGAAATATAATGGTGGTGATACCGCGGCACTCCCCCAAGCTTGGAACAAGCCAAGGGGATGCCAAACCTGATGACGAATTACTCCTTTGATGGTGGTGTTCTCTGCTCTTCAATAAGTTTCTTCAAGTCCTCCATATCGAAGGTCAGAGTACGAATTAACTCCGAATTATGCTCAATGCAGCCATGATCAACTCGGACCGAGGATCCCAGTCCTTGTTATTCTTTCTCCATTCTTCCAAATTAGAGTGTTTCTTCCCTGCACGGTTAGAACAAGGGGTACTAGGAGGAAGTGTACGTGGAGCAAGGATATGGCGCGGAGTTCTCCCTCCTGTATACATCCGTGCTGTCCTCCTAAGCTTGGTAGGTCGTGCCACCAAACCAATGCTTGTGACGGTAGCGCGAGTGTCCGGTTGCTTGTCCTCCTCCATGTCACCTTCATACCCTACTGAAGTCTCCTCCTCCTTAGGTACTTTAGGTTCTTCTTCCTCGGGCTTCTTGCCTTTGTCATTGGCGGAGGCAATGGCGCTCTAAACTTGAGAAGATTTCCTGACAGAAACAGATCGAAACAAAAACACGACGAGAACACGATGCACGAACATCAGGGGATCCGGGGGATTATATATTATGAAGTTTCAATGCATAAGGAAGGTTATGACACGGAAACGAGGCGGAGACAGAGTTCGGGGGGGGGGGGGGGGACACACCCCTCAGGCGCGGCCAGGCTGGGCCCACGCCTGGTGTGGGTTTGTCCACCTCGGGCTCCGTTTCCTCTTCAATTTCGTCTCGTAACTTCCCTTATGTATTAAAAACATAAAAAATATAAAAAGATTGGAGTTTCACGAACCTTCTATTTTCACCACTTTTACCTATTCAAAGATGAACTCTGCAGATTCCTTTTCTCCTTCTCCTGAAAATTTCCTTCATACAAAACTTTTGCACAAACTCAATGACAACATTAGTGTAAGCAAAAACAATAAACCTTTGGTACACACTTCAACCGAAAACCCATCCACACAAAAGCTTCTATAAGAGGCAAATGCAAAGGATGGCAGAAATCTGTCAAAATAGACCAGAAGGTAAAGATTGAATTTTTCAAAGACCTTATGTTGCGCAAATCAAAAAGTGCAGAACTAATGAAAGTTGGGTAACAACCTTGAGAACAAGCTCAGAAAAATGAAGCTCAATCCGAAGTACTTAGCTCCCTCACGAATTTTTACAATACAACACAAAAATCTGTCCCAGGACAGCCACTTTTCACAACTCCTCCACTTCACAAAAGTAGTTGAACTTGACACAAAAACCAAAACAAAAATGATAAGGAGCGGTTATTATTGAGGTAATAACTTCCAAGACTCTAAAAAACTCTTGGGTTATCTCCCAACAAGTACTTTTCTTTAATGCCTTTAAGTTAGGCTTGAAACTTTCAAGGATACTCACATAGGATATATATATATATATATTTGAAATGAAAGAGAGCATCAAGAAGCAAATAACCAACACACTTGAGTCTAACCCACTTCCTAAGCAAGGGGGTATCATGAGAAAAAAATTGTTGAAACAAAAAGCCACTAGCATAGGAAGACAAAACAGATGCAACTTCAAAGCTTTTAACGTAAAACGGGGAAAATTAACATTATTGAGATGCATAAAACCATGTTTCCCTCTCATAATAACTTTCAGTAGCACTTTGAATATAGTTGACAATATAGCTATCACTTGAAACAACTTTATCATTAGAATGAGCATACTTACAGTCATCAAAACGAGGTTCAAGGTCATAGACTGGATCAATAGGAGCAAGTTGTTCCATCTTGAAATCTTTATTAGGCAAGTTGTTTTCACAAGGAGCTTTAACAAATTTGGAAAAGTTAAACTCATAAGAATCTCCATCAAACTTAGTTAAAACTTTTTCCTTCTTACAATCAATAATGACTCCACAAGTGTTCAAGAAAGGTCTACCAAAAATGATAGGAAAAGTTTTGCTAGCTGCTGAATTAAGCACTAGAAAATCAGCAGGATATTTAATCTTAGCGCAGAGAACCTCCACATCTCTTACAATGCCAATGGGGCAAATGGTTTCCTTATTAGCAAGGTGAATAACCACATCAATGTCCTCAAGCTCACAAGGACCAATCTCATGCATAATTTCCTTGTAAATCTCATAAGGAATAACACTAGAACTAGCACCAATATCACATAAACCATAGTAGCAATGATCACCAATTTTAACAGAAAGCACAGGAACACTAACTTTTCTAGTCTTACTAGGACGAGAGATAATATTAGAAGCGTCTTCACAGAAGACAATGTGCTCATCCTCTATATTTCTAGTGACAGTGTCTTTCACAATAGCTACCATAGGTTCAACATTCAATTGCTTACCAGGCTCCATAGTTTTCATTGTACCTTTTTTATTTGCATTAATAATCATAGAATACTCCTTTACCTTAGCTGGGAAAGGCATTTTCTCAACATGAGGCTCAGGCACAATATGATTAATAGTACAAACTTGAGTACTTCTAACAGGAACATGATTAACAACATCTTTATAAGGGGCATGGTACTTATTCCACTTCTTCTTGGGAATTTCTATGTAAGAGGCAAAGGCTTTAAAACAGTTGGCAATACTTTGGGAATCAAGACCAAACTCATTGCTAATATCACGGAAGTCGTCAGTTCCCATAAAATATTTAATGCATTCATAATCATAGTTGATACCTGAATTTCTTCCTTTATCATTCTCCCAAGCTTCAGTGTTATCTTGAATATAGTCTAAGAGATCCCATTTAGCTTCTTCCTTCATACGTATGAATGATCCAGCACAAGAAGCATCTAGTAAATCTTATCATGAAGAGAAAGCCTAGCATAAAGGTTATTGAGAATAATATTGTTAGGGAGTTCATGAATAGGACATTTAAGCATTAGTAACTTCAATCTCCCCCAAGATTGAGTTGTACTTTCTCCATCAAGAGTCCAAAATTTGTATATAAGATTTCTATCTTTATAAATTTCACTAGGATGATAAAATTTAGAGTAAAAGAGAGATGCCATCTCCTCCCATTCCATGGATTGTCCATTCTTCAGCAGCTTATACCATTCTTCAGCTCTCCCTTTCAAGTATATGGAGAGTAACTTCTTCTTCACATGTTCAGTTGTGATACCTGCACACTTAAACAACCCGCATAATTCATGGATAAAAAGCAAGTGATCACCGGGATGGACAGTTCCATACCCAAAATAATAATTATCCATAACATGATCAACAATACTTGTAGATATCTTAAAATGATCTATCTCAACAGGTGGTGGTTCATCTACTACCCTAACAGCGGTAGTAGCTTTCCCAAACAGAAAATCAAGTGGGTTATCCATATTGGAAACAAAGTAGCAAGCAGTAACAAAAAGAAATACTCATAGTAGAAGTTTCCCTTACCAGTTCCACTCTTCAATAGCGCTTCACTCCCCGGCAACGGCGCCAGAAAATAGTCTTGATGACCCACAAGTATAGGGGTGTATCGTAGTACTTTCGATAAATAGGAGTGTCGATCCCAACGAGGAGCAGAAGGTGTTGAACAGTGGTATGGAGCAGGAAATCCCTGTCAATACTTAGCAAACGGATTTTTAGTGGTTTTCTGACAAGGCAACAAAACAAAGAGCAATCAACAGAAGTAACGAACAAACAGATCAATTGGCCCAATCCTTTCTTAGCAAAGGACAAGCCGGTGGAAATACTTATAAGGACCAAACATTCTCGAGGACACATGGGAATTCTGTCAAGTGCTTTCTCTTCAAATAGTTGAGTACTCTTCTCTGGTGTTCGTAAGTGTTGTGTGGGTGAACCTGTGCTAACATACCGCCCTTCCTAGGACTAATACATACTTGTGATTAAACCCCTTGCAAACATCCGTAACTATAGGAAAGTAATTAAGATATAAATCTAACCACAGCCTTAAACTCTGAGATCCTACACTCCCTTGTGCAACGGTGTCCTAACGGGGGTTCGGGTTTCTGTCACTCCGGCAACCCCACAATTAGTAGCCAAATACACAATGCATCCCCCTAGGCCCATAAATGGTGAAGTGTCATGTAGTCGATGTTCACATGACACCACTAGAAGAATAGAACCACAACTTAAATACTAAACCATTGAATAATAACTCATCACAGATTCACTACTAAAAACATGACTTCTCCCATGTCCTCAAGAACACAACGAACTACTCACAAGACATCATATGGATCAAGATCAAAGATGATATGGTAATGGATAACAATCTGAACATAAACAATAATCCAATGGTTCCACTCACAAGCATCAACTACAATAGAAATTAACACCGGGAAAGTTTCCCTTAAGAACTAAAGCAATATCCAACACAATTATTACAGCGAGACGGAGTGGTGATGATGGTGCTGGTGGAGATGATGGTGTGGATGATGATGATTCCGATGAAGCCTAGCTTGATGATGGTGTTGATGGCGGTGGTCTCCCCTCTCCGGGAAGGAATTCCCTCGGCAGAAATCTGTCTGCTGGAGAGATCTTTCTCTCTTGGTGTTTTCCGCCCCCCAGAGGTGGCAGAAATCTATCTGTGGTCCCCCTGGGGCTTAGGGTTCCGTAGGGAAGATATAGACAAAGGGGGAGAGTCGGAGGCCGGGCAGGTGGGCCACACATGCCCTAGGCACGACTTATGGTAGGCCCGTGCCTAGGGGGTGTTGGCCCCCTGCGGCCCCCCTTCGCTCCTCCTTCTGGCTTCCTTCGTCCTCAGGTAAAATAATATGTTTCCATATTTTTCTGGTATTTTTCTAATCTTCGCGAAATTGCCATGAAATGCCTTCTTTTCCATCAGAATCTAGACTCCGACAGTCCATCCTCCAAGAATCATCCAACATGCATAAACAGATGAAAAGCCATAAGTAATACCTCATAATAAAACAAATATCAATGAATAGAGGTAAATTATGATATAGAATGGTGATGCAAATTGGGCGTATCAGGCCAATTGGTCTTGTAAATCTTGGAGAATTCAGCAACTATCTCTTTTTCAGACAGTGAACCTTCCTCCACCAGAACAATCCCATAGTTCTTAGTAGATGCAATAGGATTTATCACATTCTCAGGCATTTCAATGTGATAAAAACCCAAGCCTGGAGCACCACTGCCTATGTACTTTGTTGATTGATGTGGCCTCTTCCTAACATGACACTTATCAACAGTATGTGCAGAGCTTTTGCAGATGAAGCAGACCAGAGTCTTCTACAAACTAGCTTGCACATGACCAGGCCCTCCACAGCACAAACATATAACAACAACATAGTTCCACTAAGCACTAACATTCTGGGACAAAGCAATTTCCTTCTGACCAGCAGCCTGCTTCTTCTTGTGTTTTTGCTGACCCTGAGATTTTGTTTTCTCACTCTACTTAGCACTCTATAGATTTTGTTGCTGAGGAGGAGCAATCCATTGGTTGGACTGCAAACCAAAATGCTGCTGGGGTGGAAAAGGGGGGAAAGGGGTTGCCGAATCCCCAAGGAGGGGGCATGTGATACGTCGGAAACATATCTATAATTTTTGATGTTCCATGCTTGTTTAGTATCTACTTTGCTTTGCTTTGTCTATACTTTAGGGTGTTTTTATATGTTTTCTGGAACTAACCTATTAACAAGTTGCCATAGTGCCAGTTGCCTGTTTTCTTCTGTTTTTGGTTCCAGAAAGGCAGAAAATCAATATTCTCTGAATTGGACGGGACAAAAGCCAAAGTCAATGCTTTACCATGGGAAACACAAAGGCAGAATACAAGATGGAGGAGGCTCACCAGGGGGCCACTGTAGGGGTTCGTAGCATGGAAAACAAAAAATTTCTACCGCATGAACACACAATCAAGATCTAATCTATGATCAAGCCAAGATCTATCTACTAGATTGTAGAAACGAGTCGATAGAATACTAACCCTCAAAGATCCAAAGCAGTTAACGAGAGCAGATTCTCGTGGGTGATGTAGTCGTACACTTGCCAATCTCAAGATCGCGTAGACGATCCTTCCGGCGCTGCGTTCCGGCAGCGCTTCCGCAGTCGGTCACACGTTCGGTACTCGATGAAGACCTTCCTCTCCCTTGTTCCAGCAGGCAGCAGAGGTTGTAGCACTCTCCTCGTGATTCCGGCAGCATGACGGCGTGGTGACGGAAGTAGAGGGGAGATCCCGCAGGGCTTCGCCTTAAGTCGGTGCGAGTATGGTGGAGTATGAGAGAGGCCTTGGTGATCTAGGGTTTAGAGGGCACCAAGGGGAGGCCGGCGGCTAGGGTTTGGGGAAACCCTAACTCGCCGAGCTTGAGGAGGCCCTAGGTGGCGGCGGCGCTGGAGGTGGCCGGCGACTTGGGGCTAGGGTTTTTGGTGTGTCGGAGAGGGGCAGCCCTACCCCTCCTTATATAGGTGGGAGGGTGCGGCTTGGGAGGAGGGAGTCCTCCTCCAACTCCTCCTCCTTGGCCGGCGGGTGGAGGGAGGAGACTTCCTCCCCAAGTAGGTTTCCTACTCTCCCTCCACCAAGCAAACTTGTTGTTTGACTTTTTCAAATTGGCGTTTGACTTTCAAACTAGGATTTGATTTCTCCCTTTATTTTGCCCAGCCAAGTGACCTAGTACATGATGCAACCATTCCATATTGTCATGACACATTCATGTACCCTTCCCCTCCGGAGTGCCGGACCTTCCGGACCCTTCTAGAACATTCCCGGTGAAAACACCGGAATCATTCCCGAACTCCGAAACAGGACTTTCCTTATATGAATCTTATTCTCCGGACCATTCCGGATCTCCTCGTGATATCCCGGATCCCATCTGAGACTCCGAACAACATTCGGTCTCTTACTCATCATTCCATAACTACTCAACAACATCGAATCCTTAAGTGTGTCTCCCTACGGTTCGTGAATTATGCGGACATGACCGAGACACTTCTCCAATCAATAACCAATAGAGGAATCTGGAAATTCATATGGCTCCCACATATTTCTATGATTACTTTGCAATCGAATGAACCACTTACATACGATACCAATTTCCCTTTGTCTCACGATAGTTTACTTATCCGAGGTTTTGATCGTCGGTATCTCTGCATACCTAGTTCAACCTCGTTACCGATAAGTACTCTTTTCTCGTTCCCGTGATATGTGATCCCTTGTGAGCCAGTCACATGCTTGCAAGCTAATTGGATGACATTCCACCGAGAGGGCAAAGAGTATATCTATCCGTCATATGGATGAACAAATCCCACTCTTGATCCATGTGCCTCAACCCATACTTTCTGAACACTCAATGCCGCCTTTATAGCCACCTAGTTACGGTGTGGTGTTTGATGTCATCAAAGCATCCTTCTGGTGATGGTGATTAACATGATCTCATGGTCGAAGGAATTATGTTACTATGTATCAGAAAGCATATAGCAAATGAACTATATTAAATGGCTTGATCTTTATGCTACGCTTAACTATAGGAGTATGTCCATCACATCATTCTCCTAATGATATGACCCTGTTGTTAATAACATCTTCTATGTTCATGATCAGGAAACCATGATCATATATTAACCAATAAGCTAGTTTAACAAGAGGCTTTACTAGGGACTCTTTTATGTTTACAAATCACACAAGTATTAAGGTTTCCGATTAATACAATTATAGCATGGTATGTAAACATTTATCATAAGCATGAAGATATGATAATAACCACTTTAGTATTGCCTCTTGGGCATATCTCCAACATCCACATCCTCTGGTGGCGCGGCCTAGGGCTAGGCGCCTAGGGGGTGCATCTTCCGTGGTGGCCCCCCTGCCTCGCCTCTTCGCCTATAAAGTCCCCCCGATGCCAAAACCCTAAAGACCCGATAAATATTCCACGAAACCATCTGTATCCGCCGCCACCATCATCCCTAGATCGAGGGGGATCTAAAGCTCTTCCGGGTACCCTGCCAGTGGGGAGATCATCCTGGAGGCCTTCTTCTTCATCATGCCAGCCTCCGATATGAAGCGTGAGTAGTTCTACCTTGGACTACGGGTCCATGTAGTAGCTAGATGGTTGTATCTCCTCCTTGTGCTTTCATGTCTAGATCTTGTGAGCTCCGTTCATGATCAAGATCTAATCTATTTGTAATCATGCATGTTGTGTTTGCGGGGACCCGATGGATATTGAGATTACTATGTCAGATTGATTAATGGTTTTGTCTTATTGATTCTATCATGTCTGTGTTGTTTGTGATCTTGCATGATCTCCGTTGTTAGTAGCTATCTTGGCCAAGTAGTTGCTAGTGACTCCAAGAGGGGGTATTTATGCTCGATAGTGGGTTCATGCCTCTACTTATCAAGGGAAGTGACAGAAATCTCTACGGTAGTAGATGTGTTGTTTCCACTAGGGAGAAAACAACGGTCTCTTGTTCATGGAACAAGTGGATTGTTTACCTTAAACACTTTGCTTAAAGCAGTTGTCTGTTGCTTGCAACTTAATACTAGAGGGGGTTCGGATGATAACCTAAAGGTGGAATTCTAGTCATAGATGCAGTTGGATGGCAGTCTATGTATATTGTTTGTATTGCCCAATCGAATCTCATAGGATATTTTTGTCTAGTATTGCAATATGTTTCCTTGCTCAGTCCTGTCAATTGCCTTGCTGAGATTTGTTTACCCAGCATGCCATGTTTGTTTATCTAAGGAGAACACCTATAGTGAACTATGGACCCTGGTTCAATCTTTACCATTGATACATCTTCCACTGTTACTGTTTACTTGTTGTAAACCATCATCACCTTCCACACTATACAGTTAATCCTTTGTTACAACAACCGGTGATATTGACAACCTCACTGTTAGTTGGGGCAAAGTCTTGAGTTTGTGTTGTGCAGGTTTCCACGTTGCTTGCAACACCTTTGAGATGTTTCCTTCCTCCTACTGGTTCGATAACCTCGGTTTCTTACTGAGGGAAGACTTGCTGCTGTGCTGCTTCACACCTTGCTCTTGGGGTTTCCCGATGAAGCGCTTCTAGGCGCCATCAACAAATTTTCTGGCGCCATTGCCGGTGAGGCTAAGGACGTATTCACAAGGGGAGTCCTCCTCAACCTTTCTCTTTACTTTGTTTTAAGTTTGCTTAGTTTCTTTTGCTTTTTTTTGCCTTTATTATCAAAAATTCCAAAAAAAAATAGTTTGGTTTGGTTTGCTTTCTCTTATAAAAAACTCAAAAAAATTAGCACCTACTTTAGTTGTCACCTTGCTCTAGCTCACCATGTTGTTCCCCAAGTTCACCCTGAAAGACCTTTCAATAGGTAGTGGCTCCATAATTGGGAAAGATAATATTGAAGAAGTCTTTAATCATATTAGCAAGCATGAGGATATTAAGGATAGATATATAGCAGAACTTGCTCCCAATTATGAAATTGCTATAGCTTCTTTAGTTCGTATGTTGGATGCTAGGTTTGTTAGCCTTAACCCCATGATGCAAATCTTGTTCCTAAAACTAAAAGAAGAAAATAATGCTAAAAAGAAACTCATGGGAAGTATTAATGATGTTATCATTATGGTTAACAATGCTTATGTCCCTGTCGATTTCTATGTTTTGGATGTTGAATACAATGCTTCTTGTCCTACTACTTTGGGAAGACATTTTCTTAGAACTGTTGGTGCCATCATTGATATGAAAGAAGGCACCATTAAATATCAATTTTCATTCAAGAAAGGTATTGAACACTTCCCTATGAGGAGATAGAAGTTGCTTTTTTTCTCCTCCCTTGAAAGCAAGGTTTGATGTTAATGCTTCCTCATTTGAAATTACTTGATTTTTTGCTTCTTGTGCCTAACTTAAAGGCATTAGAGAAAATTACTCGTTGGAAGATAACCCAAGAGTTTCTTTGAGTCTTGGAAGTTATTACTTTAGTAATGACCTCTTCTTATCCTTTTTTGTTTGATTTTTGTGCCAAAAATGACCTCTAATGAGAGGGAAGTAAGATTTAGGGAGTTGCTGTCCCAAAACAGATTTCTGTCCTCCACCATAAAAATTTGTGAGGAGTCTATGTAAGTCAGATTGAGCTGAAAATTTACAAATAAATCCCGCAGTATGTTAGCTAACTTTCGTTAGTTCAACAGTTTTTGATTTGAGCAACAAAAGATCTTAAAAAAAATCGGCCTCTAACTGCTAGTCTGTTTTGACAGATTTCTGCCATTATTTGCATTGGCTTCTTAGTAATTCCTTTTTGGGTTCTTTTTGGGAAATTGAGCTTTTTGAAGGAGTTGCTATAGTAGCTTGTGTTTTTAGTGAAAAGTTTTTCTATTATAAAGCTAAACCTAAGGGTATATTATCTTTTGAATACACTAATGTTGCTAATGAAGATTGTGTGAAGTTTTGTATGAAGGAAAATTTCAGGTGTAGAGAGAGAATGATGTAATGAGATGAAGAATAGACAAAAGCTCAAGCTTGGGGATGCCACCCTGGTGTCACCCCAAGAAATATCCAATAGGTACAAGCGTCAAAGCTTGGGGATGCCCAAGGCATCCCCTTATTCATCAATAAAAAGCTCAGGTCTGTCTAGACACTTCGTTTTTATTTCTTCATGCACTATTGTGTTGTTCTTGGAGCGTCTTAGTTTTAGTTTGATTTGCTTAGTTTGTTTAAGTAGTTTGGACCCCCGTTCTCGATGTGTTGTTTCAAATAAGTCGATTGGTGTTGGAAAGGAGTAGAAAGTTCTTGCTTGAAAGTGTAAGAGGAGCTTGCTTTGACTGTGACTTAGACTTCATCATGTCATGCTAGGTGTTGTTTTGACCTTATGCTTAGTGATTATTGTTGTAGCATGACTTGTTCCAAACAACTGAGATTGCTTAGTGTGCCTTGAAAGAATCACGCGTTGTTTTAGCATACAAAAGCATAGTATTATGGTATTCTCCTTTGATGCTTTGTTTGGGTTGACTTGGAACATGCTCACACATGTTATGACTATGAACAAGTCACCATAGCCTCTATGATCATTTAGTCATTGACTTATAGTACCACTCTATGCTTTTATTAGTAATGTTTTGTCGCTCTGCATGATTGTGGCCATTATTGCTCTCTTAGTTGGTTGCTCCCGGTCTTTTGCTAGCCTCCACTTGTATGAGTAAGCTCTACTCATGCTTACAACTCCCAAGAAACCAAGTTATTCCAAAATGTCCACTATAAATTCCCGTGCATGGTGTGTTACACCATTCCAAGTATATTCTTGGTTTCAGCTATCTTCCTATTAAAAAGTATTTTGTTATGTGAAAAATTAGTGATTAAAGCCCTCACGAACTTGATGGCACACTTTATATTCCTTGCCCATAATAAACTTGAACCATTGTGTCATCTATGTTGTATATGCTTGCACTTATACATTGGAATTACCAGAACCATGCTGTCATGGGGAACGTTTTCAACGTTGCACTTGTACTTTGTACATAGTTGATATCATGCTCTTTTGTCTATGGATGTCGCCGGTGTGAAATAAAGAGGGATCTTGTAAGTCCATGGAGTTATGTATTTTGTGTTAAAGAAACGCCTGGGCCTCTAGCCTAAGCCATGCCTAATCATGGTGGAAACTTGCAGCATCACCATAATGGGCAATATGTGAAGCATCCTCAATAAAAATCTATGCAAATAGTAAATAAAAAGATTGCTGAGATGCTCATTGTCTTCTTGCCTTGTCATTTTGGTTATGGGATAGATCATGTACCATGTGCAAGGGGTACCCCGTTGGCGGTTCTCTATGACACACTTGTACTTACTATGACAAGAATTTACAGGTGACTAAAGTTGAGTAGCATGCGGTGCGGCCCTCATATTCAAGGGACATGAGATTGCCAACTTATACTTTGTCAAGCATATACTCCATAGTTTGTTCACTTTAAACTTAATCACTTCAAGATGCTTATGATAGGGGCAATGAGGGATGAAAGCTAACAAGTACCATAATTTTTGGAAGCTCTTTTTGAAACTTGAAATCCCTTCTTCCCTTTATGAAGGGCCTTTCGTCGACCATTATATTGAGTCTCCACCTTCTACCTTTAGGCACCATTAAGAGAGCATAGTTGACATTCTTAGTTCTATGTGCAGTGTCCCAAAACTTATTGATTGATGCATATTGTGATATTACTTGTTCTTGTGCTATTTGTATCTAGTCACTCTTATGAACTTTGAAGGTGTCCTATGCATCTATTTGCTACTCTATGAGGGACAAGCTGAATGCCACTATGCCATGTTTTCTGTATGTGAAACAAGCAAACGTTTTTCAATGCATGTTATTCATGATCTTTGTTTGTAACCTTTCATGTTGCATGCATAGTTACATTGTCTTATTGTTAGAACTCCATCTTTCATGCACATGTTTAGAGTTCTTTGATCCCAGCTTTCAATGCTTGCAAATGTTTTGATATTGGTTTTGATGGTGCATGTCATCTCAAAAATTATTCTTTTATCACTTACCTACTCGAGGATGAGCAGGAGTTAAGCTTGGGGATGCTTGATACGTCAGAAACGTATCTATAATTTTTGATGTTCCATACTTGTTTAGTATCTACTTTGCTTTGCTTTGTCTACACTTTGAGGTGTTTTTATATGTTTTCTGGAACTAACCTATTAACAAGTTGCCACAGTGCTAGTCGCATGTTTTCTTATGTTTTTGGTTCCAGAAAGGCAGAAAATCAATATTCTCGGAATTGGACGGGACAAAAGCCAAAGTCAATATTTACCATGGGCAACACGAAACCAGAATACAAGACGGAGGAGGATCACCAGGGGGCCACACCCCTGGTGGCGCGGCCTAGGGCTAGGCGCGCCTGGGGGTGCAGCCGCCCTGGTGCCCCCCCTGCCTCGCCTCTTCGCCTATAAAGTCCCCCCGATGCCAAAACCCTAAATACCCGATCAATATTCCATGAAACCATGTGTAGCCGCTGCCACAATCATCCCTAGATCGAGGGGATCTAAAGCTCTTCCCAGCACCCTACCACAGGGGAGATCATCCCGGAGGCCTTCTTCTTCATCATGCCAGCCTCCGGTATGAAGCGTGAGTAGTTCCACCTTGGACTACAGGTCCATGTAGTAGCTAGATGGTTGTATATCCTCCTTGTGCTTTCATGTCTAGATCTTGTGAGCTCCGTTCATGATCAAGATCTAATATATTTGTAATCATGCATGTTGTGTTTGCGGGATCCGATGAATATTGAGATAACTATATCATATTTATTAATGGTTTTGTCTTATTGATTCTATCATGTCTGTGTTGTTTGTGATCTTGCATGCTCTCCGTTGTTAGTAGCTATCTTGGCCAAGTAGTTGCTAGTGACTCCAAGTGGGGGTATATATGCTCGATAGTGGGTTCATGCCTCTACTTATCAAGGGAAGTGACAGAAATCTCTACGGTAGTAGATGTGCTGTTGCCATAAGGGAGAAAACAACGGTCTCTTGTTCATGGAACAAGTGGATTGTTTACCTTACACATTTTTCTTAAAGCAGTTGTTTGTTGCTTGCAACTTAATACTAGAGGGGGTTCGGATGATAACCTGAAGGTGGACTTCTAGTCATAGATGTAGCTAGATGCCGGTCTATGTATATTGTTGTATTGCCCAATCGAATCTCATAGGATCTTTTTGTCTAGCATTGAAATATTTTTGCCTTGCTCAGTCCTGTCAATTGCCCTGCTGTAATTTGTTTACCCAACATGTCATGTTTGTTTATCTAAGGAGAACACCTCTAGTGCACTATGGACCCCGGTCCAATCTTTACCATTGATACATCTTCCACTGTTACTGTTTATTTGCTGCAATCCATCATCACCTTCCACACCATACAGTTAATCCTTTGTTACAGCAACCGGTGAGATTGACAACCTCACTGTTAGTTGGGGCAAAGTCTTGAGTTTGTGTTGTGCAGGTTTCCACGTTTCTTGCAACACCTTTGAGACGTTTCCTTCCTCCTACTGGTTCGATAACCTCGGTTTATTACTGAGGGAAGACTTGCTGCTGTGCTGCTTCACACCTTGCTCTTGGGGTTTCCCGACGAAGCGCTTCTAGGCACCATCAACATGTTACCTGGGGGAAGCACAAAAGGTGACTTGTTGGGGAAGAACTGTGGGTTGAATTGCCCAAACTCATAAGGGTGCTGAGTAGGCTGCTGCTGCATCTGAGGTTGCCCACCTTTTTGCATCTGCCAATTCTGCTGGCCACTATTACCTCCCCTTTCTCTCCCTTTGCCTCCTTTACCTCGATCCCCCATATCTAAACCACTTGAAGCTTTGGCACCTAAAGAATATTCCAGGCCTAGACACTGCAGCCCCGAAGTGAGCTCAACCACCACCGCCAGCAGGAGGGAGGAGGAATAAGCTCTAGGGTTTGCAGCCCCCTAGTTTTTATATGTGGGGGCAGGTGTCTTCCTGTGGGTTGGGAGAGGTGGTTGCAGCTGTTGGCACATGGGCTGCAAAGGACAAACCCAGAGTTGGGAAAGGAAGCCCTCCATGCCTCCATCTGTAAAGCATTCCTCCAGCACATCCACTTTGACCCCAGGACTTCTCCATAACCTGAACTCCTATGATGTCCCCATCTGCACTTGGCAGTTTCAGACTCTCGCCAACCTTTAGACTACATTCCCCCTCACTGAGATTGTTGCAGCGAGATCAGGACCTTGCTGAAAAGGGTTAGCTGCAAATTGAGATCCAGCGGACCTACTGCTTGTCGTGGTGGTGGCACGGCAGATGCCATGGGTAGGCTAAAGTATGGGGCCAATGGATGCTAGAGGGATCTGGGGAGGGAAGATGTAGTTGATTCCACACACAGAAGACTAAGGCAAAGATCTTTATTTCTTCTTCCTTGGGTTACAAGTGCTCCTTGAGCTGTATTCAGGGAGAAGAGAGGAACTTTACCAGCCTAACGGCTCTAACCTTAGTCGATCCTCGCTTCAGAGTCCAAGCCTCTCCTTATAAAGGAGAGCCTTGGGTTCCTCTGGGGCTGACGTGGCAAGCATATTCGAGGAATATGCTTGTCCCAATATAGTAGTTCGGTGCCCCCCTTTCCCTGTCGCTCCCCTAATGACGGCAAGGTTCCAGAGGGCCCCTCCTGTGCGCCTCGGGCTTCTGGACTGTCACCTCCGTGACCTCCTTCTGCCTCTCTGTCCCTCTGCGTCTTTGTCTGTAGTGTTTGGCTTCGCTCAGATTCTCCCTAGCCTGCAACTAGGGTTTGACTTCAGCTTCTCCTTCTCCTGCAAGCTTCATATTATTCGGCCCTGCCTCCCGTAGTTCGGCCTGTCCTTCATCTGTATTAAGATTACTCGGTTTAACCCAGCCGAGTTACGAAGTATCTCGGCCGGGTAATGTCTTGTCATTACTATGAGGGTCTTGCCCTTTCCTATTTCGGCCGACCTCTACATGATTCGGCCGGCTCAGATAGTAACTCGGAAACCAAACGGGGAATGTCCTTTCGTCTATCCCCATCTTTACCCTATCCGGGGTTATCTCCCCAACATTAGTCCCCGAAGCTGGTAGGGCCCTGCCGATAATCTTGGCCGGGTCGTAGCAGTTTCATGACACATGTCCCGTATCGTTTCTGAGTTGCTCCTTGCTTGTTCGAGGTTTCGTTGTATCTTCTCGTATACGCCTCGTCCTACGTGTCATCCCCATCATTACTTCTCTAGTTTTTTGTTCCTCTACAGTAATTTCTGACAGGCTACAGTTACTACTGTGCCTGTCACGCCGGCGCTGCGTCGCCTCGTGCTCCGTTTCCGCTTGGGATCGTGATCTTCTCTGCTTTCGTGTGGCCCTAGGTGTGGTTCCACTCAACGACGTGCGGTCGTGCCGCACACACGATCCACGCGATCAACCGCCGCACCCACGATCCCACTACCTCGCTTGTGGCTCGATTATAAAGAGGGGCGCGGCGCCTGGGAACTCACTTTTCCCCTTTTCATTCGCCTGCGCCCTTCTTCTTCCTCTCGCATCCGTGCCCTCTCACAGCTCCGCCGCCGCGCGCTCATCAGAACTTCCGACGGCGAGGACTCCGCCGTGTTGTTCCGTCCGCCTCGTCCGTGTTCGCCAGCTCCGGCGCCGTCGCCGGTGAGTTCTTTCCGGCCGCGTTGCCTAGGTTTTACCCTAGATTTCTCTGTTTCGATCTTGTATTCGTGCGGCGGTTCTTCTGCTCCTCCGCCGCCGTTCCTGTGCGAAATCACGATGGGGCCTCGTAGCTCTAAACTTTCCTCCGTCGCCAGCTCTTCCTCCGTCGATCTTTCCGGCGAACCTATGTCTAGCTCCTTTAGTGGCGCCCTGGTAGAGGATGACGATGCTGGCTCTGGGCCCGAGCGAGGCTCGTGGCAAGGCTCCTCCGTTACACGCCGCGAGATCGAGTGGCTTATCCGAACTCGGAGGATTCCCGCCGAGGTCTCCTGTCATTTACCCGGCAGCGAGTCCTCTCCGGATATTAGGGAGGGCGAGTATGTAGTTTTTATGTCACATTTCTCGCACGGCTTTGGTCTCCCTCTTAGCGATTTTGCTAGAGAGTTTCTCGACTACTTCGGCCTTCAACCGCATCATCTTCCTGCAAATGCCATCGCTTCTCTTTCTGCTTTTATCTCCGCCTCGGAGGGATACTTCGGCCTATGGCCGTCCGTGCACGTCTGGTCAAAGTTCTTCCAGATTCGTTCTAACGTAGTCCCTGACAAGTCTCTGCACCCTTCCGAGAAACTGCTTACTCAATGTGGGGCAGCGTCTATTACACCTCGGAGGAAGTCCGTATTTCCTCGTGTCACCGGGTTAGAGTCATGCAAGAAGTGGCACAAATCCTTCTTTTACGTCAAGAACAGAGGGACGGAGGACAAGATTCGGCTCCCTGCCTTCTCCATTGGTCCGCCTTCTAAGGTGAATTGGACTTACAATCTGAGGAAAAGTCATGCCTTGGCCGAGGCCTTTGAGATTCGGCTCAAAGAGTTGATCCGTGCCGGGTTATGCGGCGAAGATCTGATGGCTACCTTTATCAGTAGCCGAATCTGCCCATTCCAGAAGCGGACTCACAAGCTGTGCTACATGAGTGGTCCTCTTGACCCTAACCGAGTCTCGACCGTGGAGCTGGACAACTATCTTATCTATAAGCGTGTCCGAGCTATCTTCAAGACGGAGATGCCTGAGGATTGGGCTTGGGGATTGAAACCGTTCACCCGCGATCGTCCGCCTCCCGAAGTAAGTTTTAACCAATAACGCTCTGCTATCCAATTGCTTTTGTAACGGTTTTCGCTAATTTTCTTTTTTCTTGTCTTGCAGAGGTTCGCAGAGCAGAAGAATGAGGATGCCGAAGTTTTGTTGCTTCCGTGGCCTGCGGACCGGAGCACCCCGGATACTGGTGAGCCGGACTCGGAAGAGTTCGTCCCTAAGTCGGATCCTGCCCCGGCTCGAGCTCGTGGCAAGACCTCGGCCCACGAGGAGGAAGGTGATTCGGACGAGGTCCAAGTTCTTGAGGTAGTTGCCGCAATGCCTATTTCTTATGCATTTCCGGCTTCTACTTTCCCAGCTAATCCGGCCGGTCAGGTTCACGACGCCGAGCCTATTGCTTCTCGACCCCCTGTTACCTCGGGGAAACGCGGGGCTCCTGCTAGTGCCTCAGAGGCGGCCCCCAAGAAACGAATGAAGAAGTCTGCTCCGAATCCTCCCAGGCGCAAGACCATGCCTGGGGTCGCAGGGTAAGTTCCTTTTGCTCGTATTTCTTGTTTCCCTCTTTCTGTTTTTCATCCTGACACCCTTTTTTCTTTCTTATTTTCGCAGTGCTCTGCTTTCCGTTAAGCCTGGTGGTCCTAGCATGACTAGCCGCCTGATTCGGCAGCCGTCTCCTCCGCCCGTTGAAGATACTAGGATTCCCAGTCCTGCTCGTGTTGCCTCTCCTTCAGCTCCGAATCAGTCGCCCCCTCGTCGCGACGTGCCTGAAACTCCTTCTGTTGACATCGATTCCACTCGGCCCTCCGAGATTTCCGTCGAACCCGTTGCCCCCTCTGTGGATCCGAGCGCCTCTACTGAGCCTCTATCTGCCCCAGCAGTCTCTACTGCAACTCCAGCTCCGGCCGAAGAGCTCGTTATCTCGGCGCCTTCTACGGCCGTGACTCCTGCTGCTCCTAAAGATACCGTTCCCATTACCGAGGTATCGGCTCCTGCTGATGCCTCTTCTAAGGCAAGAAAAACTGTTGCCATCAAGGCCTCCTCTTCCTAGAAAGGTCTTGTCGGCTCTTCTCAGCCGAGTATTGCCGACGCGCTGTGCAAAGGAACTGCGCCTACCAAAGCCTCCGTTACCTCGGCTGCCAGCACCCAGCTTGCTCTTCATAAAAGCCCTGCGGCCGCAGTGGTTACACAACATGTCCGAGGTAAAGTCTTAACTCGGACGGCTAGTGGGAATAGCCTCGGCTCGCTGGTGGAGTATGCCAATAATTGGAATGCTGCTGATCAGTTTGAGGGTAATCCAATTAGTCAGCCCTTTCAGGTTTCCGACATCAGCGGCCGTTTTGATCAAGCTGCCAAGTTCATCCTTGACACCAACAAGATGAATGAGGTAATTGCTATTTTGTGGAGTTTAAATTAGTTCTCCAAATGTTAGTATACGCTCTAGTCCCCGAAACTTGCAAGGAAATAACTTGTTATATGCTTGGAAGTTTAATAATGCTTCACTTAATCTAATTTTATCTCTAGGGTTCGAATTTATATCCGACTAGATTTGTCTTGAAGTTTGCTTGATTTTCGTTTAAGTTGATCTTGAAATATTCAGCCACCTATATTTGGTTTTAGTCGCACTTGACTCAGATCTGTTTTAGCTTCTAATATCCAGCCACCTAGATCTGAGTTAAGTTCTGCTTGGCTCGGATCTGGTTTAGCTTCGAATATCCAGCCACCTAGAGCCGGGTTAAGTTTTGCTTGACTCGGATCTGGTTTAGCTTCGAATATCCAGCCACCCAGATCCGAGTTAAGTTTTGCCTGACTCGGATCTGGTTTAGCTTCGAATATCCAGCCACCTAGATCCGAGTTAAGTTTTGCTTGACTCGGATCTAGTTTAGCTTCGAATATTTATTCATCGTTTTGCTCCATTGTTCAGGTTGCACATGACAGGCGGACTGCCAAATTTCAAAGGTTGCTTTTTTCGCACCGCAAACTGGAAGAGAAATACGAGAAAGTCCTTCCTGTGGTAAAAAAGGCTGGTAAGTTGATAGTTCCTTTTCATCATTTTCGACATTCTTATTCTTTTGTCCGCGAGGTGTCGGCTCACTTTTTTGGTAAACTGGTAATATCAATAATCTCAACATTCGTCTTGAGAAGAAAGTCAAGAGCTTGGAAGGTTAGTTTCCCTCTTACCCTACACCTTTTTGCCCTTTAGAATACGCGCTAAACTTTTTTATTTCGTTTGGCTGTCGTAAAGCCGAGTTGCAAACCTTCGCAGCATTTCACCAAGATTGCACGCCTATGCCTGACGTGATGCTGCATTTTTTAGAACAAAGCGCTACTCATTCGGCGCAGCTAAAAGAAAAAGATGATGAAATAGCTCGCCTGCGGGCCAAGGTGGAGACCCTTAAGCTCTCTCAGAAATCCGAACTAGAAAAGGTCGATCAGGAATTCTCCGAGGAGAAGAATCGGCTGGCTTTGGAGCTGCAGAAGAATAAAGAACTCCTCGAGGCTGCCGAACTGAAAACTCAGGGAATGAGCGAGGAAATCGCTCGCTTTGAAAAGAGCAAGATTGATTGGGCCAAAGACCTTCAGATAATGATGAGTTATATTCATCGTAAGCTTCTTAGCATGGCCGAATTATATTTTTCTCTTTGTCCCTGCTGCCACCTGACACGTTCGTGTTTTGCGCAGATCATTATCTGAAGGTCCAATGAAGATTATTGCGGCTCGTGTGCGCCGAGGTGTCCCTGTTGCCGCTGACTCGGAGTATTCGATGGAGGATTTCCTGGTTGCTGTTGGTGCTGCAGTTGGTCCAATGAAGATTATGGGCCGGGATTTGGTGAAGGCAGCTATTCGAGCTTACCATGTTCTCTGGCCGAACACTTCTAGGACCCCTGATATCAATGAGGTCGAATTACTGGTGAAAAGACTTATGGCATCTGAGAGGCAACTAAGTCTCTGGAGGGAATCAGCCGGACGAGCTGGCGCTGATATGGCTCTAACTGTTATTATGTCATGGTACGAAGACATCTCTCTTGATATCTTGAGAAATCTGTGCACTGGTTCTCGTTGGGTTGAGGACCCCACTTTCGTCGCTCTTCGGCAAGCTCGCGCCTTCCAACTCGTCGAGTATGCTGACGTGCACACCTGGAATGAAGGGCCGAGTTTTCTTCCAAACCCGGACGAGGAGGTCGTAGTCGAGGATGCATCAGATGACGATTCAGCTGAGCAAGGCGGAGATGAAGATGACTCGGCCACTTCTGGTGACTCCAGTTCGAGCTCGGATGACAACGGCGACGCGCGATCCTCCTCCAAGGGTACCGGGTATTCCACTGCGCAAACTGATGCTCCTCAGCAGCCTCAGGCTTCGGCCGAGGTTGCACCTAGGTCTGCGGAGGGCGAGGTAACATCGGCCGAAGTTCCTCCTACCTCGGAGTCCCCAGCCCCTGACCAAGTTGCCGCCTCTCCAGCTAAAAACGTTTAAGTCATTTCCTATCCCTGGTATGCCGGGCGTACGATGTAGGTGAAACATTCATCTGTCCTCTGTATGGAATGAATTTCTTTTTCCGTGTGCTGCTGAGACACATGTTTGTAATTGTTATCACTTTGTCTAAGTGGTCTTGTTTGTCCGAATCTTTTGCTGTGTTGGGCAGCGATTTCTTAATTTGGGGATGTATCTTTATCTTTGTATTCGTGGTTTACCCACTTAATCCAGGTGTGAGCTTCGTATATCATATTAGTTTGGACTGTTGTTACTTTCAAAGTCGAAGTTCGATACTTTCTTTGTATCAAAGGCTAACCAGGACTTCAGAACAAAATATAGCAGTCCCCGAGTTAGTGCCTATGGCGCCGAAGTCTAGCGTATAAACCGAACTACGGAAATAACATAAGACGGTTGGCGAGTCGCTGCTCAAGGTGCCGAGGTTTAGTGCATAGAAATTGTAATATCATATGGCAGTCCCCGAGTGACTGCTCTGGATGCCGAGGTTTAATACACAAGATGAAATTGAAATGACCTATGGCAGTCCCCGAGTTAGTGTTCTGGACGCCGAGGTTTGATTCATAAGATGAAATTGAAATAACATATGGCAGTCCCCGAGTCACTGCTCTGGACGCCGAGGTTTAATACATAAGATGAAATTGAAATAACATATGGCAGTCCCCGAGTCACTGCTCTGGATGCCGAGGTTTTAATACATAACATGAAATTGAAATAACATATGGCAGTCCCCGAGTCACTGCTCTGGATGCCGAGGTTTAATACATCATTGGTCCTTGACCTTGAAATACTATGCTATGAGTAAAATGGACGAAGCAAGGCTACATTCCATGGCCGCTTCGTTTCTTCGCCAGCTTTGTCTGCCTTGTTCCTTCCGGGGGATTGAGCGTCGATTAGATAATAGGCATCGTTATGTAATGCTTTGTGACGAGGTTTCATCTCGTCAATGCCCATTGTTATGGACTTGGGTTTTGGAGAAGATGGGGATGCTGGAGATCGTGGCACGGTTAACAGACAAGCAACCAGGGGACACGAGATTTACCCAGGTTCAGCCCCCTGGAGGGAAAACCCTACTCCTGCTTGTCTGCTCTTTGATTACGGCGGAACCGAAGGTTACAAGGTGCGCAGATTCGATCTGGCGTGGATGCGTGTGCGAAAGTATGAGTCGAGTCCTCCTAGGACGTGCCCTCCTGGCCTTTATATAGACTTAGGCAGGTCCCGGGCGTAGTCCTAGTCGGTTACAAGTTCTAGGCTTTTACCCCTTTGAATTTCCTATCTCCTCTAGTCTTGCTCTCCAAGGATCCGAAGACGTCATGGGTCTTGGCCACCCGAAAATCTTCATGGGCCAGCGTATGTCTGCCGTGGGCCTTCCTTGGGCTGGACTAGGTATGCTGAAGTTACGTACCCGTAGGGTATAACCATGTCAGTAGCCCTCGAGTGATCAGTCGAATCGCAGATTCGGCTGAGGACTCTTCCATCCTTCGGGAGCAGTTATATGTTAATAGTATATGTGTGTAGGGATTGTTGATGCGTGTGCCTGACTCACCCGACGGATCAGGGTCAGTTAACTGTCTTAGGACGAAACAACACGATCTTCTTCAGGTTCGGGTCCCTTAACCCGGGCCTGGAACATATGCTGGCGTAATTCAACTCAGGCCACGGAGGACTTATAGGAGTGGAATTCCAGTGATTTTAATTGGTGTACCCAACGCGTCCGTCGGGATTTTTCATCGTACCTGCTGGTACGGATTCATACTAGCAGAGCGCAGTCAGGTGCGTTGCCAGGCCATCAGATGATTCTGTAGGTCTTATCTTTGCGTCGCAGACGCAGCATCCGAACATTTATCACCTCGGAGGTGCTTCGGGTGGCCAAGGAGATTGTCGCTCACTCAGCGTTTTGTTGGGGCAGAGTTGCCAAAAAAGTTTTTGCATGCAGATCCGGAAGATCGCAGTCGAAGATTTCATAGGGTGCGCGACCAGCGCTCCCTATGGGAGTAGCCCCCAAGTGTCTATTCGAGTCGTAGACTTGAACGGAGACTTTCAGTTCAAGAATTGCTTCAATCATTAGGTCCGCAGGACTCGAAAATTTTCGGATGCTTAAATCCATCCTCCCTATGGGAGTAGCCCCCGAGTCCGTAGTGGAGTCGTAAACTCGACGTAGGACTCAGAGAAATAATTTTGTCCTCATTTGTCTGTCGGGTGCGCGGCCAGCGCTCCTGATAGGAGTAGCCCCCAAGTATTTAGTCGAATCGTAGATTAGAGTGACTACTTTTAGCTGTGGAGCCGAAATGGTGCTGGTATAGCTTTTGATGACGTCAGTGCTTACGATTGATGACCTCAAGCGTCTGCTACGCCAGAGATGACTTGACTGGACGAAGCGTGGGTCCCACTTGCTGACTTTGAATTGACCGGTCATGCACGGCGTGGATATGATTACGGCGTCTCCTCGATTTCCGCACATAGTGGATGGCGTGATATCGACGGTTCATTTTGGTGCTGACACGTGTACGGCCAGATCTACCATTGGCGTTAGGTCTTCTCGATGGACGGCCAGCGTGCGTCGTCTTCGCTGTTATAATCCCTGGTGAAATCGTGGTTTGTTTTTCACCGCAGCAGTTCATCTATTCACTGCCCCCTCGTTCTTGAGCTATTCTTGCTGCGCGCTGAGAGTTTCCTCCACATTTTCTTTGTCTTTATTCGTTGGCAACGCCACCACCGCCGTAGCGCCATGGTGAAAACAAAGAAGTCCTCATCTGCAGTTGGGACCAGCGCCGCCGGAGGCAAGAAAGGCACCGCCACTGCTCGCGTCACCGACGGTGGCTGGCGGCGATCAGAAACGCGGGAGAGCGATCTCCGCAAACTGCGCGAGCGGAGCCTGATCCCGCAAGACACGACGGCCGTGCGACTCCCCGACAATGAGGTAATCCCCCGTCCCCCATCTGGGTATCGGGTTATGTTTGTTGCCTTCATGATTCGCGGGTTTTCTTTTCCGGTCCATGACTTCCTTCGTGGACTGCTCTTTTTCTATGGGGTTCAACTCCATCATCTGTCTCCCAACTCCCTTCTCCACATTGCGTGTTTTATCACGCTTTGCGAGTGTTGGCTTGGCATTGAGCCGCACTTTGGCCTCTTCCGAAAGCTTTATTCCGTGAAGAGGCAGTCTGGTTCGGATGGTGTGTATCCCATTGGGGGTTTCATCATCTCCCTCAGTCCCAATGTGCAATTCTTTTCCTTTTCCATGTCCGAATCTGTCCAGTACTGGCGGAGGAAATGGTTTTACATCTGTGATTCCGTACTGCCTGGGCAAGATTTTGGTCTCGTTCCTTTTGATCCCTCCCAATTGATTGAGAAGAAAAGATCCTGGAAAAACCAAATCTTAGATGGTGAAGTGGCGGAGATAGAGGCCCTGTACCGTCGGGTGGAGGATCTCCAATTGATTCCTGAGAAGGAGGTGAACGGTGTCGACATCATCCGGACGTTTCTTGAGCGTCGGGTGCAGCCTCTCCAAGCGAGGGCGCACCCGATGTTCCTTTACTCTGGGCGCCGTGATCCGACGAGGGTTTCGAGTGAGAAAATCTCCAAGGTGGAACTTGACAAGGCTCTTCGCGTGCTGTTGAAGTTCAAGGCCGACGAAGGAATCCCAGGGAAGTCGCTGACTCCTCCCTTTTCTTCGACGTTGGTCGTACTGAAGGTGTAGATTTGCGCACGTAGTGCTTCCCTTTTGTTTTTGTCAGCTGTGTACTTTTTCCTTTGTTTGCTAACAAAGTTCCTTTTCCTTTTGCAGAGCTTCAAAGTGCCGGGCATGGCACCACCGTTGCCCGAGAGGTATCCGAATGCCCCGGATAATGAAGTGGTGGATTCCGTGTCCGAGCTACCGTCAGCGCGATCCCCAGCGGAGGATGCCGACGAATCGAGTGAGGACCATTCGCGCAAGCGATCACGGAGCTCTAGCGAGTCGTCAGATGCCTCGACTCCTCCGACTCCTAGAAATCCTCTGGGCCTTGAGCGTCATGATGATGTTCAGGGGGGTTCTTCCTCTCCCCTTCCTGCCATTCCTGTGCGGGCTGTTGCTCCGCACCCGCCAGCAAAGCGGAAGAAGGAAGAAAAGAAGGAGGAGAAGAGGGAAGAAAAGAAGGAGGAGAAGAGGGCCCGAAGGTCTTCTCCTATCTTCGACCTGAGCGCGTTGGGCTCGTAAGTTTTCTTGTTGCCACTGTTTTCCTTTGTTCCCTTGTTATTTTTGCACCTGTGTTGATTGGTTCGTATGCAGGCAATCCTCCGACAGCTCTAGTGATGGTGAGCGCGAGATGATGGGGGAGTCGAACATTGCGTCGCCTCCTCCTCAGACGGTGGCGACTTCTGGTGATGCTGTGCCAGTTCCTCCTGTGCAGGAGAGGCTGGTGGTTGCGCCTCAGAATTTCGCAGGCGGGCCTGCGGGTTCGCCTTCGGAGCACGTAAGTTTTTCTGCTTGATGTTACGGGGGGAGCCCCCGAGTGTCTTCGTATGCTGATGTTGTTTAATGCTTCTTTGTGTTGGGCGTAGCCCCCAAGTCCTGCTCTTACTAATATTGCCTGTTGCTGCAGCCTTTTGTCCAAGAGGCCAAGCGGCTGGTGGAGGAACGCCTGACGCTGGAGGCGAAACTGCGGCAGCTTCAAGGTATTCGTCTGCCTTGTAGTACTTCTCTTGCTTATCCTGGTCCTGTTCGTTGACACTTGCTTGTTGTAAATGCAGAGGAGCATAAAGACTCTCTCCGTGAGGTCGATGCTCTGAAGAAGAGCCTTGGCCAATCGGAGCAGAAGGCCGAAGCTGCCGCTGATGGGAGAGAGCGCCTTGAGCTGGAGCTGACGAAGGCAGCCGAAGCGAAAAAGCGTCTGCAGCAGGAGGCCGCAGATCGTGAGGAGCAGCTGGCCACCGTTGCGGCTGCTCGTGAAAAAGGGGTGGCGGAGAAGCTCATGGCTGCTGCCAAGGCTATTTCGGGTGAGCGTTAGCTTTTGTACTTGCTCCTTTTTCTGCGGATCTTCTTCTATGTTGCCTTTCTTCATGTTTTCTTCTTTTTTGTCTCAAATGCCGCAGGCATCGAGTTTGACCACGGTGCTCTGGAGCACGGGAGTGCTCTAGATGATGCCACTGTAGCGGTCGAAGACCGCTGCAGCACCGTCGTCAAGTCCCTCACCAAGGCGAAAGAGGTCCTTGGTCGCTTCTACCAGGAGCTCTTCCCGAAGGGCGCATCCCTTGAAGATGTGGATGCCCTGGCAGAGGCTCTGTCAGCTGACGCGCCTGCAGCGTATAAGCGCAAGCAGAAGGGCATCGGCGCGTCCGTCGGGCTGGCGATGGCCATGGCGGCTGGGGCAGAGCTGGACCTGCCCCAGATTACTTCTCGGATGCCGACGGCTGCAGATGGATCCGAGGTAGCCTTCGCCGCCTACTCCGCTCGCTGCAGACGATATGGGCCCAAGCTCATTGACTTGCTGTCTGAGTACGCATTGCGGCAGCAGGGCGAGGCCAAAGCTAGGCAGTCTGGTTCTGAGGCGACTCAGTGCCCTCCGCCTTAGGCGTAGTAGACGTAGGGTAGCTTGTAGTCTATTTTTGTTGTAAATATCTTTTGTAGTACCATCCTTGTGCCACGTAGTGGCCTTATATACTTTAATGAATTTCTCCGAGTTGTGCTCTATCCTTGGCTGAATGTCTGTGTGCCTTCTTTTTTCTTCTGCTATAGGTTCCTTCGGGTGCTGACCCAGTTGACACTTCATCCGAGAGGCCCTTGCAAGCATCATTGGATGATTCCTCGCAGCTCGCTTTGCTTCGAGATTGCGTGCGCAGCTTGGAGAGAGATTTGCTTAGGTTACGCGGTCGCGCTGACGTTTGGAAGTCCAAAGCAGACCGTGGTGCAGCTAGAGAGGAGTATTTGATGGCGGAGCTGGGTCGGCTGTCCGAGCAGCTGCAATGTAAGTTGATCCGTCTTTTGGGCTGTAGCTCAGTTCTTCGGGTGAGCCTGCTGGCCTTACTCTTGTTTTGTGCGGTTGTCGCAGGTGCCAATCTTGCTCCGAGGGAAGAAAAGGAGCGTATTGCTGTTCGAGTCAATTGCTTGAATCAATAGGATATGGAGGCCGGCGGCTTTTTCTGGATGGATCGTGATCGCGCCATAGTTCTGGCGACGGTGCAGGATCGTGTCTACCAGGTTTCGCGGGTGCTCCGCCAGGTGCAGACATCGCTTTCCTCGGTGCTGCACGTCATGTTTCCGTTGGATGCCGTGCCAACGACCCTTGCAGGTCTTCTGACAAAGTTTCGGAGTGCCAGCAATGTCAAGGAGCTGGTGCGGCAGCAGCTCGTCGCAGGGGTGAAGGTTGCCTTGTCTCTTGTGAGGGTGCACCGCCCTGATGTAGATTTGGCTGCTGTGGCGACTGGGCCACCTCCTCGACCAGATGGTGGCGAGTGGAATATGCGTCCGCATTACGCAGTTGTAAGGCAGTATGCCGAACAGATTGTAGATTTGTTTGAGCAGCGTGCTCAGGTTATTCTTCAGAATAGGTAGGACCTGAAAATAAACAGATAGATGTAAAATTTGTATATTGCGGCTGGGCGTGTATGTGCCCTTTGTTGTAAAGGTTTGCTTGTTTGCTAGCACGCAGTGCTTTGATTTAGTACGTGCCCTTTTCGTTTGCCTGACGTGGTCAGCTACTCAGGTGTACACGTTTTGTCCTCAGTCGATGAAATCGTGAGGTGGGGGGAGCCCCCGAGTGCATATGTAGCATGTAGTAAAGTTGCAGAAAATAGTCAACCGAGGGTTGGGGGCGAGGTACTTAGCTTTATTTATATCGTAATGGAGGAGGTACATGATTCGGCTGAGTAGCCTTGGCTGAAAGCCTTATTGAAAGTAAAAGGGGGTGGGTCGCTACGGGTAGAATCGTCGCAGGTGCGAGACGTTCCACGGGTTGGAGTATGCGACTCCAGACTCCACGTGCTTGAGGCGATAGGCGCCACCTGGGATGACTTCGGTGATGACATAGGGTCCTTCCCATGGTGAATCGAGTTTGTTCGGTTGCTTTTGCTTGAGTCGCAAGACGAGGTCTCCTTCGACGAAGGACCTTGGGCGCAGCCGGCGGCTGTGATAGTTGCGGAGACTCTACTGGTACACCGCTAATCGAGCGACTGCTATATCCCGCGCTTCATCGAGTGTGTCGACGGCGTCTTCGAGTGCAGCCGCGGATTCGGCTTCGCTGTAAGCGACGACTCGTGGAGCCTGGTGGCGTACTTCGGCTGGTAGCACGGCCTCATCTCCGTGCACCATGAAGAACGGTGTGTAGCCGGTGGAGCTGTTTGGCGTAGTACGTAAGCTCCACAGGACAGACGGTAGCTCTTTCGTCCAGTTTCCAGCTTTGTGCTCGAGTGAGCTCATGAGGCGCTTCTTGATGCCGGCGCCGATTAGGCCGTTGGCCTTTTCCACTTGCCCGTTTGTTTGCGGGTGTGCCACTGAGGCATATGTGATATTGATCCCGAGGCCTTCGCAGAAGTCCTGGAATTCTTCGGAGATGAAGTTTGATCCGTTGTCGGTGATGATGCTGTGCGGTACGCCAAACCTGTAGACAATGGATTCGAAGAACTTGACGGCGGTTTTGCCCTTCTGGTTGGTGACTGGCATGGCTTCGATCCACTTGGTGAATTTGTCGACTACGACCAGGGGGAAGACGTGTCCTCCCTTCGAGGATTTTGGCAGTTTGCCGATCATGTCAAGGCCCCATTGGGCAAAAGGCCAGGCTATGGGTATGGGTCGAAGTTCGGACCCAGGTGCGTGCGGTTTGTCAGCGAACCGTTGGCATCCGTTGCATCTTCGGACGATGTCTTTCCCGTCGTTCATGGCCGTTGGCCAATAGAATCCTGCTCGCAGAGCTTTGGCGACGAGGGAGCGGTGTAACTACCTCGGTGAATTACGCTCTTAGTTACAAGCCTGGATGAGCGGAAATGGTTAAAATAGTACGGTGGGGCCCAAATGCCACTCACAGGTAGACCTTTCGGCCGTCCTAACCATTTCCAAACATCGGGACAAGAACGAGCGGCGTAATCGGCAGGCAAAGGGATCAACTACATACACAAATGAGTATGTATGCAAGCCACCATACAACAGTCCTCAGAGCCATTCCATCTAAAAGAAATAGAAATATTGCAACGCCATACGGCAAGATCCAAATATCCTAGATAGATATAATAGTTTAGGATATCTCCTCATACATCAAACATCAGAGTATCAGGCGGAAGCGGAAAACAAGATCCGAGTACGGATAAGAAGCAAATCGGCATAAGATGCCCCATAAATAAACACATCCCGCCCACAGATCTCACGGATCCCCGTTCCCGGAATCTCTACACCGAGTGATCGTTGCCCACATCGTCCGTCTCCTCCTCCCAGTATCCATCTTGCGAGCATACCTGTTCGTCTGAATCAAACAATTTATCGTGTGAGACCCTAGGGGTACTCAGCAAGTCTTTATGCCTCTAAAGGGGACACAACCTGGGGTGACGCAATTGCAGCAAAAGATAATACCTAACAATTCTATAGATACTCGCTAACCATCCGCCTAACCAAAGATAGACGGATGTCCGTGAATTAATAACAACAGTTATAACAGTAATATTAACAGATCCATCCTCCTCCTCGCTTACCAACGAGGAAGCGGACGAACAACCCCCCATCCGTTGGCAGTTTTATTATCCATTCCATGAGTGTTGCACTATTTACTAGTCAGGTACTTAGTCAAATTAAAAGCGGTACTTTAGTTATACTTGTCTATGATCGAGAAACTGTGCTCCAAGTCGTCCAACCGCGGACACGGCTTTCAGAAAGTTTTACCCTGCAGGGGTGCACAAATAGCAACACACACTCTATCAACCTCGGAAAAACCAACTCAAAACCCAACGAGGCATTCACGACAAAGCGATCACAGGATTCAGAAATATTTCAGGGGGCCACCCCATTAAGCTACCCGCAACGAAGTTGGCCGGCTCCGAGACGGACTCAAGGTTTGCGTCAATGGCTGTAAACGACTGGGAACCCGAAAGTGTGACTGGGCTTGTCGATACCGCGAAAACACTCCGCTTACCTAAACAGTACAGGTGCTCCTCGCACAATCTTAAATAAAGCAGTAAAGCATGGCATAAGTACAGGATAGTAATAAAGCCCCAAACTACTTTGTGGCCCCAAGAAATAAGAATGAATCAAGCTCTGGCTCAGGGGGGGTTCATAAGCCTCCCGGATGTGGATAGCGCGAATATTCAAGGAACAGGAATCAAGTACTCGGGGTCCTACGGGACACAAGTGAGCATGAAAAACCAAATAGCAGATATTGCTCACCGGTGCCACTTTCATTAGTTATCCCATTACTACTCAGGTTAAGTTGTTTAGGTACCTCGTTATCCATCAGACACTCACATACCCTACACATGATGTTCTACGACCCGCATGGCTCAAACAACTCCTGTAGTAATGGCTCATGGGATGGAGGAACAAGCTTCGGTGGGGTTTAAAAGTAAAGGCTATGCAGTACTTGGGATTCAGTTTAATGCAATCGCGACTCAATGATGCAAGAATAAGATAGAGGCAATAGGTACTATATGTATGCAAGCATGTGGTAGTGCTTGCCTGGCAGCTCAGTTGAAGCGAGAGAAGGATCTGGGTAGTACTCCTGGGTTTCTTGATATATCCCCTGCTCAGCGTCTATTCGAAGAAGAACCAAACAAACAAGGGCCAACATAAATAAAGTGCACAAGCATATGATTAAAATGCGACAAGCAAACAATCATGCCATGATGAATGATGCACAATTTGCATGGCAATAATGTAGCATGGCATGGGTGAGGTGTGGAATACAAGAATAAGGCATTTTATGGAGTTTTAGTCACATTTTAACCTCAAATAAGTTGCTGAATACTTTATATTTATATGATGCATGCTGCAATTCAGAACATGGAATGCATAAACAGAAAGGTCTCGTCGAGCTGATCATTTTAGACATATTATTTGTCAAATTTGGAGTTATAAAACAAAAGTTATTAATAAATTGAGGCAAAGGGGCATTTTATTGTAATTTTAAACAACTCGAAAATTAAAGTGTTCAAAATATATTTTGAAGGGCATATTTGAATTCCTCACATTTTTCTGATTTCAAAACATATATTACATGTTTAATTTGGATTTATATTTTAAAAGATATTTGAAAACAGATTTAAATTTGAATTTAAAACAAATTTGAAAAGTTTAAATTAAAATAGAAAAACAGAAAAACCTTTTGTTACTCAGCCAGTTACAGACCCAGTCGCTGACGGGTGGGCCAGTTGCTGACTGGGACAACATGCGCACAGAAAAGTTTTTCCCACCGCGGCTTTACCTAGCCTCTGCGAATGACAGGTGGGGCCAGCAGCCACGGGCCCACGTGACAGAGGGTGATTAAGACGTGGCTGACAGGAGGGGTGTACCGGACCGCGGGTTAAGGCTAAGGTTCGACGGGGTGCTCTTTGTAAAAAGGACAGGGAGGCTGACTGGTGGGGCTCTGCGTACCGCGGGTTTAGGAAATAAAAAGGTTGGGGGGTTTTCTGAAAGACGGCCACGGCCCCACTGTTCATCTGTTTCCTCTGAACTACCTGACGGAAAAACGGAGCGCGGCGACAGAGCGGCGCGGCGGGGGCTCGATCCCGCGACGCGGAGCGCGCGCGCAGAGAGGCGGATCCAGCGCGGTAGGCTAGGGGAGCTGACAGGAGGGGGATGGGGCCTAGGTAAGGTTCTAGGTGGCGAGGGAAACTGGCGGACACCGACGAGCTCGACGCACAGACGGCGTTCGACGAAAAGAACGGCGGCGCTAGACGGTGGTGATGAAGCGGAGGATGTCAGGGAGAAGGAGATGCTCACCGCGGAGAGATCGATGCGGTCGAATCGTGCAGGGAGGCGACGGAGGGGCGAGGACGCAGACGGCCGGCGCAGCTAGGGTGTGCGTCGGGCGTCGCTGGTGCTGGCGGCTGTGGCGCTCCTCCTCCGCGTCGGCGTGTCCAGGGCGAAGCAGAGAGGTTCCCTTGGTCTTCCAGGCCACCTCCTCGACGCGCTCGCCGGCCGGAGCGACGAGGAGCAGAGGTAGACGACGGTGCTGGCGATTCCGGCGAGGAGAAGGGGTCGTCGGTGGGGAGGGAGGAGAGGAGCGGCAGGGTTCTGGGCCGATCTGGTGAGGTAGAGGTGTCGTGTGGAGGGAGGAAAAGAGGGAGAGAGGGAGGAGGCAGCTGGGACACGGGGTAGATAAAGTAGCCTCGGCTCTTCCCTTATCTCCTCGATCACGTGCTTGCTCGGGCTGGGGGAAGGTAGGCATGGAGAGGCTGCAGGTGGGGTCGGTGAGGAGTAGCATCTGGGCCAGCCTGGCAGGCGGTAGAGAGAAGAGAGAGGGGAGGGGTTAACTCGGGTGAACTCGGGTTAGACTAGGCATGGGATAGGGTTAGGGTTAGAAGAGGGTAGATGGGGCGTGGGCCAGGGAGAGAGAGTGGCCCGGTGGGGCCAGGTGGATGGGTTAGGGTGGCTCGGTTTTGGCTCGAGGGGGTGGTATGGTAGATGGTGATAGTGGTGTAGGTGATTAGGGTTTGGGTTTTGGATAGAGAGGAGGGATTAGAGAGAGAGGGTGATGGGACCAGCATGGTAAAGAGAGGAGAGATGAGAGAGGGGGGCTTGGTTAGGGTTTTGGTTTATAGCAAGACCAACACAAAAGAAACAACAAAGAGGAATGGTTGGGGAGGAGGAGAGAAGGGGTAGGGGTTTTAGGGCAGGATTAAGATGGTCACACATGGTGTTGGTGGAGAGATAGAGAGATGAAGATGCCTAGGGTTTTGGTGCCCATGACAAAGAGAGGAGGTCAAGATGTGAGGGTTTAGGGTTTGAACATGTTCCACTCAAAAACCAAGGAAAAACCAAAGGAGATCAAAAGATGGTGAAGGTTGCATGGCCCATGCAAAAACATTAAATGCCATGTTTTAATCTTGTGAAAACAGAATAGATAATCATGGCATTTGTGCATATGCATTCCAAAATCTGGAATAAAGCCAAGCTATGGGAAAAGATAATTGGATCCATCCCAACCCACATGAGCTAGATTAAATAACAAAAGAAATAAAAGCCCATGGGTAATAAGGATGGTGGAAATATAAGGTGGTGACAAAGAAAGGTGGTGGAGTGGAATAAAAGATATGCCCCCAACTCAACTTGGGCATTTAAACAATATATCAATAACCAAAAACAATATCAAGAGGCAAATACAATTTACAATGCATATGAGAGAAGAACCAAAACAAAAAGGGTTTTATATGATGCTCAAATGCAAGGTGGCATGATGACATGAGCATGATATAATTATGATGCAACAATTATGTATAGGAAGTAGCATTTATATAGACTAGGCTAGTAGCATTGCAATTGTTAGACAATTGGGATGCTACAAGCGGCTACCTGCGTGGTGGCCGCAGATGCCCTCGTGGATATCTTGGAGTATGGCTTTGCCGTCGTTGATGGTGACGCACCGTTGTAGTACGCCCGTAATGCTGCGTTTGTACAGCTCGCCGTTGATGATGGTGAAGGCTTTTGACCGACGAGATACGCGTCGGGCATTTGTCGGGCTGTCTGGCAATTCTCCGTTTATCAGGAACTGGAGGTATGGACGTGTCCAAGTTTCTTCGACTGCCATGACCTGCATCAGGTGGACCATGGCAACTTCGGTATCCAAATTTTCGGGTCCTTCATGACCTTCGGGTAGCGTAGCCCCCGAGTGTGCTGCTTCTTCGGGTGATCCCTTGGGGAATTTCCGCTTGATGGATGGCACGCAGATCTGTTCGAGGAACACACCTGGTGGTACCTTTGCACAAGTGGAGCCGATGTTGGCGAGTCTATCGGCCTCCTTGTTGCTCTCTCTTCCAACATGCCGAAGTTCACAGCCGTCGAATTCTCCTTCGAGTGCGTTGTATAGCGCGCGGTACGCGATCATGTTTTCGGCGTGTGCGTCGCACTCATTCATCGTCTGCTGTACGACAAGGTTGGAGTCACCGTAGATGACCAGGCGCGTTGCGCCGCATATTTTTGCCATCTTCATGCCATGGATGAGGGCTTCGTATTCGGCCTCGTTGTTGGAGGCTCTGAATTTCATCCGAAGGACGTACTTCATCTTGTCACCTTGCGGGGAGGTCAGTATGACTCCTGCCCCTGCTCCGGCTTCGCGTTTGGAGCCGTCAAAATGCATTGTCCAGGACTGCGACATGTCTGGGGTGTCAGGCAGCTGCAGCTCCATCCAGTGCACCAGGAAGTCCGGAAGGACTTGAGATTTGATTGCGTGTCGCTTCTCGTAGATGATGTCCAGGGGTGATTGTTCAATGCCCCACATGGCCACGCGTCTTGTGGCCTCTGGGTTATTCAGGATGCTATTTAGGGGTGCCTCGTTGACGACCATCACCTGATGCTCCTGGAAGTAGTGGCTCAGTCGTCGAGCCGTCATGAACACGCCATAGGCTAGCTTCTGGTAGTGCGGGTACCGCTGTTTTGTTGGAGTGAGAACCTCGCTGAGGTAGTAAATTGGGCGTTGTACCCCGTGGGTCTTGCCTTCTTTGGGTCGTTCGACCACGAGTACTGTTCTGACCACCTGGTGTGTGGCTGCTATGTACAGCAACAGGGGCTCGCGCTCTTTTGGCGTGACCAAAACGGGCGAGGTGGAGAGGAGCCGTTTGAGGCTTTCGAATGCGTCGTTGGCTTCTGGTGTCCACTCGAACTTGTCTGCCTTGCGCAGCAGCTGGTAAAATGGTAGGGCCTTCTCGCCCATGCGGCTGATGAACCTGCTTAGTGCCGCTACTCGCCCTGCGAGCTGCTGAACGCCCTTGAGGTTTTTCGGCTTCTCCATCGTCATGATAGCTTTGATTTTCTTCGGGTTCGATTTGATCCCTCGTTGAGAGTTGAAGTACCCGAGCAGCTGACCCGAGGGGACGCCGAAGGCGCACTTTTCTGGATTGAGCTTGATCCTGTAGCGATCAAGGTTGTAGAACGTCTCGCGGAGATCGTCGATAAGTGTTCTTGCCTCCTTGGTTTTTATGACTATGTCGTCGACATAGACTTGGACATTGCGACCGATCTGGTCCTTGAGGCAGGCCTGCATGCATCGCTGGTACGTGGCACCCGCGTTCTTTAGCCCGAAGGGCATTGTGTTGTAGCAGTATACTCCGAACGGTGTGATGAACGCCGTTTTCTCTTGATCTTCGATCTTGAGTCGAATCTGGTTATAGCCTGAGTAGGCGTCGAGGAAGGAGAGTTTCTCACAACGTGTAGTCGAATCGATGATCTGGTCGATCCGAGGAAGAGGGAAGTGGTCCTTAGGGCAGTGTTTATTTAGTGACGTGAAGTCCACGCACATCCGGAGGATGTCCGTATCCTTCTTCGGGACCATCACCGTGTTTGCCAGCCACTCGCTTTCCTTGATTTCCCGGATGAAGTCTGCTACGAGTAATCTGTTGATCTCCTTGCCGATAGCTTTGGCACGTGGCTCTGACAGTCTTCGGATGGACTGCTTGACTAGCTTGGTGTCTGGGAAGACATTGAGTGCGTGCTCGGCGAATTCCCTGGGAACTCCTGGCATGTCCGCAGGACACCAGGCGAATATTTCTCAGCGCTCATGGAGGAATTCGACGAGCGCGCCTTCCTATGCGGTGCTGAGGTCGTTGATGATCAGCGTCGTCTTGGAGGCATCTGTTGGATGGACCTGCACTTTCTTGGTGTTGATGGTGGAGTCGAAAGACATGTCAGGTGCGTTATGCTTTGTGACTGGGGGTAGCCCATTGTCCGTCACCTCGCGGAGCCTTACAAGCTCGTCTTGCATGCCGAAAGACTGGGAGATTTTGTTGAAATCCCTGTCGCATTGGTCCGATCGGGTGAAGCTCCCGTGGACTGTGATGACGCCCCTTGGTCCTGGCATCTTGAGTAGTAGGTATGTGTAGTGTGGGACGGCCAGGAACCTTGCGAATGCTACACGTCCCAGGATGGCATGGTATTGCGACGGCCAGTCCACCACTTCGAATTCTAGGCGCTCCTGCCGAAAGTTGTCCGGCTTCCCGAAGATGACGTCGAGCCCTATTTTGCCTAGGGGGAAGATGCCCTTCCCTAGGACAATGTCGTGGAACGTTGTGTCTGATTGTTCCAGTTTGCATTGCGGGATCCGCATAGCTGCTAGAGTGCTTGCGAACATTAGGTTGATGCCGCTGCCGCCGTCCATGAAGACGCGACTCATCTCGAAGCCTCCGATCTGCGCCTCCAGCACCAGGGCAGCATGACCTGGGCGAGGTATCTGGCAAGGGTGATCCGCGCGAGTGAATGTGATGCAGGACTCCGATCCGCTGAGGTACTCAGGGATTGCAGGCGGAGTTGCCACGGCCAAGTTGATTTGTCGGGTGATTTTCTTCTGCACCCTATTTGTGGGGCGTCCCTTCTGTATCATATTGAGTGCTCCTTTTGGTGGGGGGTATGCGACCCTGGTGTTGTTTTGCGCTGGTGCGACTGGTTGATTTGGGCATCCAATAGGCGGCGGTGGAGGAGCTCCGTGTGCTATTTCACCTGGCGCAGGTGCGTTTCCGAACGCAGGGATTGGAGCTTGTTGCCTCATCTGCATCATGCCTTCGCTGAGTTTCTGGAACTCGCGGCAGTCCTTGAGCATGTGGCTAGCTTTCTTTTTGCCATCTTGTTTGTCGATGTAGAAGTGGATGGTGCATGGACCCGAAAGTTTGTCGAATGCTGAGGGTCTGTTCTCACGGTCGCGGCGTTGCCACGACTGCGTTGGTCGTCCGTTGTCGCGGAAGTTTCCGCTGCGGTATCCTCCGCTGTTGCGGCTGTTGTCGTTACGGCGGTCGGCGTAGCCGGCTGCGACCATGTCGGGTCCGTCGTGGTCCTCGTAGACGCGCGATCTCCTCTTGCTGCGGCGTTCGCCTCTTCGGCCGTAGTCGTCCTCTTCATCTGATTGCGCCCGCTGGATGCAATCTTCGCCGTCTGCCCAACTGTTGGCGATTTCCATGAGCTGGTCGAGTGTCTTGGGCTTTACACGTCCAAGTTTCTCCTTGAAGTCTGGGCGCTTGACGCCGTCCCTGAAGGCGTCGATGGCCCTTTCTTCGGAGATGTGTGCTGTGGAGTTCTTGGTTGTAGACCAGCGTAGTATGTACGAGCGAATAGATTCACCCGTTCTCTGAGTGCAGGCTCGCAATTCTTCAATTGAGGCAGGCCTCTTGCTGGTGCCTTTGAAATTTCGGATGAAGCTATAAGCGAGCTCCTCCCAGCTTCAGATGGATCCTGATGATAGGCTGCTAAGCCAGACCCGCGCCGCGCCTGTTAGCTGCAGCTGAAGGCATTGCATGGCGGTTTCTTTGTGGCCTCCGTGAAGCTTGACGGATGACAGATGGTCACTAAGCCAGCACTTTGGATCTTGCGTGTCGTTGAACTTCGGAGTATCCGAAGGAAGCTTGAAGTTGTGTGGCATCTGTGTTCGCCGGACGGATCTGCTGAAGCATCGAGCCCCGCAGAGTTCTCCTTCGTCTTCATCCATCTCAGATTCAGACGATCATGCACGTTTGGCACGTGCTTTGTCGATCTTGCGATGTGTAAGCTTGTCTCTGGCGTCGTAGTCGCGTTTATGGTGGTGCGAGCTCTTCTTCCTTCAAGGAAGATCGTGTTCCTCTTCATCTTCGGATGAGGGAGTGGGGCTCCGGTCGCGCCTGGCCGGAGCTTTCTTCTTCGGCTCCGTAGGAGCCTCTTCGTGGAGCGCAGCTCCGATTAGTCCTAGTCCGGTGAGTGTGGACCTATGCATGGCCCTTTTCGGGTCCCCCTCCGGAGGTGGGTGAGCCGCGAGATACGCAGTGGCTGCCATGATCGCAGCTTGTGGCGTCTTCGGGGTGATGTTGCCGTCGGCGTCCATATCCATGAACGATGTGTGGAGAGTTCGGGTCACGTCACGCCACTCCTTCGGGTCCATGTTTTCCACCCGAGAGCGGTGCTTGTTTCCCTGGTTTCCGTCTGTGCTAGAGTCGGGTCCCATGGCGTAGAGCGCAGCTCGTTGCGCACTGGACTCAGAGGCTGCTTGCTTGCGTTTGTCGAGCGTCTCCTGCATCTTGACTTGCATCTTGTGCTCCTCGATGAGGAGGTAGTGGTATGCCCTCAGTAGATCACGTGGGGAGTCCAGAGGTAGGACTATTTCGCCTGCGACGGCGCGGCGTGCTTCGACCCATCCTTCTTTGCTAAGTTGGATGAGGTGGCCCCTGTTTTCCCCATTTTCACCGTTTCCACCGTTTTCGCCGTTTCTGTCCTGCGGGTTGGGGTTGGGCGGTGGGTTAGGCGTTTCCTCGTCGGTTTGGATGACTGTGGCACACAGATAGCGCCTGCAGATTGGTTGGCTGCTACCGCAGCTTTCGGATCCGGAACCGTAGGTCCCTTCATCCGAAGGTGGATCGCACAGATCGGAGTTGCAGCTGCTGCTGCTGTGGAACTCATCTGTTGATGGTGACGTGCGTAGCACGGGGTGTGGAGCCCATGAAGCGGGCCTGATTGAGGCACGGGCACCCGCTCAGGGAGGCGGAGGGTGCCAGTTTGTCCCACCTGGAAGCAGAAGCTCCCGAACAAGATTTCGAGTCCGTCGCCTACGGGCTCGAAATCCTTCATGGTATCCGGCGAGTGGGCGGTGAAGTCGAAAGCGCCGAAGAGGAGGTGATTCTCCGTCGCCGCGGAGTTGTAGATCGATCGGGTCGGAACCGTCACGACCGCACAATCAGCAGCCCCAGTTCCCACAGACGGCGCCAATTGACGAGGTTTCATCTCGTTAATGCCCATTGTTATGGACTTGGGTTTTGGAGAAGATGGGGATGCTGGAGATCGTGGCACGGTTAACAGACAAGCAACCAGGGGACACGAGATTTACCCTGGTTCAGGCCCCCGGAGGGAAAACCCTACTCCTGCTTGTCTGCTCTTTGATTATGGCAGAACCGAAGGTTACAAGGTGCGCAGATTCGATCTGGCGTGGATGCGTGTGCGAAAGTATGAGTCGAGTCCTCCTAGGACGTGCCCTCCTGGCCTTTATATAGACTTAGGCAGGTCCCGGGCGTAGTCCTAGTCGGTTACAAGTTCTAGGGTTTACCCCTTTGAATTTCCTATCTCCTCTAGTCTTGCTCTCCAAGGATCCGAAGACGTCATGGGCCTTGGCCACCCGAAAATCTTCATGGGCCAGCGTATGTCTGCCGTGGGCCTTCCTTGGGCTGGACTAGGTATGCTGAAGTTACGTACCCGTAGGGTATAACCATGTCACTTTTCTCGCGATGAATGGTCCCTCCCATGGAGGTGACAGCTTGTGCATGCCGGCCGTGCGTTGCACCAGTCGGAGGACTAAATCTCCTTCTTTGAATACCCTTGGATTCACCTTCTTGCTGTGATATCGTCGCAAGTTCTGCTGATAAATAGCTGATCGTGATAGTGCCAGTTCTCTGGCTTCTTCTAGCAGGTCTACAGTATCTTGCCGAGCTATTTCGTTTACCTCTGAGGTTGTATACTGAGTAACTCTTGGCGAGTCATGTATTATGTCGGCTGGAAGCACGGCCTCTGCCCCGTATACCAGAAAGAATGGTGTATAGCCTGTTGATCTATTCGGAGTAGTCCTGAGGCTCCATAATACGGCTGGGAGTTCCTCAATCCAACATCCTGCGGACCTTTGCAGTGGTTCAACAAGTCGTGGTTTTATTCCTGACAATACTAGTCCATTAGACCTTTCCACTTGCCCATTAGATGCTGGGTGAGCCACAAAGGCAACATCTAGTCTTATGTGTTTCTCTCTGCAAAATCTGGCGAAGGCTCCTTCTGCAAAATTTGTGCCATTATCTGTAATAATACTGTGCGGATACCCATATCTTAAAATAATATCTTTGAGAAATTTCACTGCTGTGGGCCCATCGCATTTTTTTATTGGTTTCACTTCAATCCATTTTGTGAACTTGTCCACCATAACCAATATGTGGGTCATTCCCCCTCGGGCCGGCTTAAATGGTCCCACCATATCTAAGCCCCACACAGAAAATGGCCAAGTGATGGGTATTGTTTTTAACTCGGCCGATGGCATATGTATCTTGGTTGCATATCTCTGACAACCATTGCATTTTCAACCAACTCTTTGGCTTCTTTCAACGCCGTCAGCCAATAAAATCCATGCCTGAATGCTTTGGCTACCAAGGCACGAGATGAGGCATGGTGTCCACACTCTCCTTGATGTATATCTAGGAGGATCTCTTGGCCTTCTGCCGAACTCACACATTTTTGCAATACGCTTGTGATGCTTCTTTTATATAGCTCATTGTTTATGATCGTATAAGCTTTCGCTCTCCTTACAGTTTGTCTTGCTAATACTTCATTGCTCGGTAACATCGCGTCTTTAAGGTAAGAGAATATGGGTTGCGCCCATAGCGGTGTGATTTTTTCTGGTGTGGTCTCACTGTCTATTTCCATGTTTTCTGCCGACATATCTACCTCGGCCTTCTCCATAATTGTGCTTACTTCTGCTGTCCTCCTCTTGGGGGGTTCTGAGTCATATTGTTGGTCTACTTCCATCGGTGCATTATCTTCTGCTGAATTTGCCGGAATAAAGATAGATTCGGATTCTGGTGACGGGATTATTGATGGTTTTGTGAGGTGTTCCAGGGCAATACCCGGGGGAATTGACTGTCGGGTTGATCCGAGTTTTGACAACGTGTCTGCGGCATCATTTTCTGCCCGAGGTACGTGGTGAAATTCACATCCTTCAAAGTACCCACTGATCTTTTGCACATGAAATCTGTATAAAGCCATATTAGCATCTAACGCATCCCAATTGCCTGAGACTTGCTGTACTACTAGATCCGAGTCCCCATAGCATAAGCTTCGGCGTATGCCAATCTCTTTTGCTACTTTCAATCCATGGACCAGTGCTTCATATTCGGCTACGTTGTTGGATGCGGCAAAATGTATTTGTAGCACATATTTCAGCTGATCTCTTTTAGGCGAGGTTAACACTATTCCTGCCCCAAACCATTTCTTAGTTTGGAACCATCGAAATGCATCGTCCAATAATTTGGATCTGGTAATGGTGGCTCATATTGCACTTCGGCCCAATCTACGAAGAAGTCGGCGACTGCTTGAGATTTGATTGCATCTCTCCTATCAAATTGTGGAGCGTATGGTGACAACTCGATTGCCCATTTTGCTATTCGGCCACTTGCATCTTTGTTGCTCAATATGTCGGCTATGGGCGCTTCACAGATCACTTTGATGGGATGCTCTTCGAAGTAATGTTTAAGCTTTTTTGCCGACATATACACTCCATAAGCCATCTTCTGATAATGTGGGTAATTCTGTTTTGAAGTGGATAACACCTCACTCAAATAATACACCAGCCTCTGTATGGACTTATCATCTTCAAGTCGTTCTACTACGACTACAACACTCACTACTCTGTTGGTAGCCGCTATATAGAGTAACATAGGCTCTTTTGATAATGGAGAAGCCAAAATAGGTGTTGTGACCAACATTTTTTTCAACTCATGAAACGCGCTGTCCGCTTGTGGAGTCCAAACGAATTTATCTGATTTCTTCATCAGCTGATATAGTGGTAGCGCCTTCTCTCCCAGCCGGTATACAAACCGGCTGAGCGAGGCTAGACAACCCGTGAATTTTTGTACATCATTTAAGCATCTTGGCAATTCCATTCTTTCTACTGCCTTTATCTTTGTTGGGTTGGCCTATATACCTCGGCTAGATACAAGAAAACCGAGTAATTTTCCTGCCGGCACGCCAAACGTGCATTTTTCCGGATTAAGCTTCATTCGAAACCTTCTCAGGTTCGCAAAAGTCTGCCGTATATCTTCCAGCAACGTTTTGCTTTCCTTGGTTTTGATGACCACGTCATCTACATATACTTGTATATTTTTTCCTATCTGATCGTGTAGACATTTTTGCATACATCTCTGATATGTTGCTCCTGCGTTTCGCAGGCCGAATGGCATTGTGCGATAGCAATAAGCCCCGTACGGGGTAATAAACGCAGTCTTTATTTGATCGGCCGAATTTAACGGTATCTGGTGAAAACCAGAATACGCGTCTACAAATGACAATAACTCACAACCAGCGGTCGAATCAATGACTTGGTCTATTCTAGGTAATGGAAAAGGATCTTTTGGACACGCCTTGTTCAGCTTCGTGTAATCGATACACATTCGCCATACAATGGCTACATTGGGACCATCCTTCTTCTTTTCTACTAGCACCGGATTCGACAACCAATCCGGATACAGCACCTCCATGATGAACCCGGCTGCGAGGAGCCAAGCTATTTCATCCCCTATTATTTTTCTCCTGTCTTCGGCGAAGCGGCGGAGAGGTTGCTTCACCGGCCTTGCTCCTGGCCTTACATTCAAAGAGTGCTCAGCCAACTCCCTCGGAACACCTTGCAGATCCTGAGTTGACCATGCAAATATGTCCCGATTCGCACGGAGGAAGTTGGTGAGCTCGCTTTCCTATTTAGCGTCCAGGCCTGCACCAATAGTAACAGTACGCTCCGGGAATTGCTCATCTATCTGAAACTTCTTCGTTTCTTTAGTCAGCTGAAAAGAGACACTGCCATGCGGGTTGGCTAGTGCCGGCATGTTCAGCTGCGCCGACTGAGCGAGGGCTGCTACCTCCTGAATCCTTCTTTTTTCTCTTGCTATAACCAATGATTCGGCCAAATTTGACCCGGCTGAAGCACACTCCATTGACTTCTTGTAATCCCCTGCAACCGTTATCACTCCTTGTGGTCCGGGTAGCTTCATTTTCAGATAACTTACATGACAACTGCCCATGAATTTGGCCAACGCTGGCCGTCCGAGTAAAGCATGATAACAACTCTCTAGATCCACCACCTCAAACTCTAAGTTTTCTGCTCTGCAGTTGTCTCTTGTGCCGAATAACACATCCACTCGGACCTTACCAATGGGTTCACATGAAAGCCCTGGCACTATCCCATGGAAAGTGGTCCTCGTGGATTGCAACATGTTCTGCGATATTCCAAGTTTATGCATGGTATCTTTGTACATGATGTTGATACTGCTTCCATTGTCAATGAGTACTTTTGAGAATTTCACATTGATGCTCGGTCCAACAAATGTCGGATCCAACACGAGTGCATATGATCCGGGATTCGGCATTATCTTGGGATGATCCTTTATGCTCCAAGTTACTTCCTGATCCGACCAAGGCATATATCTTGGTACCGCCGGCATAACTGCATTTACTTCCATATGCCGGCGTTGCACACTCTGTTTGTCTTGTTGTTCCGTTGTGAACACGCAATAAGACTGATGATGTTCTCTGTAATCATTGCGTCCAGTATTCGCCGGATTTGTCCTTCCATCCTGGACTTGGTTCATCACTTGATGTACCGCGTCTCTCCGATCCGAGTTATCGTACCTCGGGGGAGGGGGCGGCAACATCAGTTGCTGTGCATTTGCTCCAGTCAACTGTGGTTGATGCTGCTGATGTACTTGATGGGGTGCCTGAATACCTCCGGGGTTCCCCATTGCATTTTTCATCCATGCACATTGGCGGGTCGTATGGTTGGCTGGCCTGGACGGGTTTGACGTGTGAAATTTACATGGCTGATCTAACATAGATTCGAACGTGTACTTCGGCCTCTCTTGCCACTGTTTCTTTTGTTCTGGGGTCCACTGCCTTTTTCCTTCATTCCTTGGTGTCCACTGCTGAGGACCATTCTTCTGCCGTTGAGTTGCTCCGTGACTCGGTGGATCTTGCGCTACTGCCGCCACTTGGGCCGAATTATATCTATAATCCGGCCTTTCCTCTCTTCTTCTTCCTCTGAAATCACTGCGCCTGGATGACGCGGCCAAATCTCTTGCATAATGGTCCTGTTGCTCGCGATGATCTGCCGACATTAATTCTGGTTGCGTTGGGTCTCCTAATGCGTAGGAGTCCGCTATTCTGATAGTTTCTGCCAGTGTGGTCGGCATATCTCTTTGCAGACGTTGCCACAATACGCTGCCATAACGGAATCCTTGCGCGAACCAAGCTATTGCTTGCGATTCTATGACTCCTTCACATGAGTTTCTCAGGTTGCACCACCGAGTTAAAAACTCTCTATTTGTTTCATTCGGCCTCTGCTTGCACATGGCTAACTGTTGTGGCCTGTTTGGCCTCTTGTATGTACTGGTAAAGTTGCTGACAAACATTTCCTCAAAATCCAGCCAACAGTTGATACTGCCTGCTGGTAGATTATTCAGCCACACCCTAGCTGGTCCCTCCAGCATTTGTGGGACGTACCGTACTGCCCATCGTAAGTTTCCACCTGCTATTTTCACTGCAGTGGCATAGTCAATTAACCAGTCTTGTGGTTTGGTACTCTCATTATATGTTTTCGTGCCCCTTGCCAGCTGAAAGTTCAGCACAGGTGGTTCGCTCATGATCCGTGGTCCAAAGCATGTCAGCCCTGGTGGACCCTGTTCTTCCAACAACTCGGACCTATATAGCCGGTCCAGCTTCACTCTTGCATCATTTGATGGCAAATCTCTGTACAGAACTCTGTCCTGTATTCCATAGTGATTGTTTCCACCATGGATCGCATATTCCATCTCAGAATAACCATCATTGTATCTTTCATTAATTTGATTGTGGCGAGCTGGCCTCGTTTGTCTTTCCTGCCAGGGTTCATGCCTTGGTTGCGGGTTGAGTGGCAGTTCTCTCCTTACTTCGACCGGGGTATTGTTCTCCTGATTCCCTCTCGCGGGTTCTCTTCTGCCGAGATCTCCATTGCCTCGGCTTCCGCCGTCTTTCTCAACACGGCCGTGGTTCCTCTCCCCACTGTTACCTCGGCTTGCATTGCCTCTGTTCCCATTCGCCTTTCCGGCCATTGCCGAATCATAAGGAACAATTTGCTTGTTCCTCTTTCCTGAGGTTACTGCTTTGTCCCTTCGTGCATTATTTCCGGGTGAAGATGCCGCCGCCACGGACAAGGCAGGTGCTGCTCCTGCCGAGTGAACCATTCGCGAGGCCCCCGGCCTCGCCGGGTTTGCCCTGAGCATTTCTTCGTTCTGCTGGTTCGTGATGCGCACCAGCTCGTTCACTCTTTCTTGCTGTTTCTGCCGGGCTTCGCCGGTCAACCCCTCTAACTCTAATGCTGCGGCATTTGCCGCTCTTAGGTTTTTTGCCGGGGTACTGTACCTCGGCAAGCCCAAATCCACTGATTCTGCTTTATGAGCATCATGCTCTTTGTTGATGTCATCCATGAGGTTTTTCCCTCTCAATCTTAATTCGTCCACCCGTTCGGGCGCGACGTCAAGCTTATTAGCTTTGGCATATTCTCGCAGGGTCCTGTTTAAGGACTCCCGCAAGACCGACACCTTTTTGGCCTCTACCAGCACCTTTTGCCTGGTTTCCTCTAACTCTGCCTGAGCATTTGCCGGATCAAGTATCGGCGCTACAGGTGTAGTCAAGTTTTCTATGGTCGCCTGAAGAATGTTCTCTGGCCTTTCCAGAGGTGGCCCTCTTACTCTTGGTGCCTTTGGGGTGGTGTCCTGCACCTCGGTCGGGTTGGTCGCTGGCGGGATTACCTCGGTGGGTAGTGGTGCTGTCTGCCTGTGTGCGCCCCGTACACCAGTGGCGGGTTCTCTGCTTGACCCGGCAGCTGCTACTCCAGTTTGCACCCCGGCCGCGACCATCACCTCGACGCTGCCTGCAGGATGCGCTCCGGGCGGACGGCTTGCAGCGTTAAGAGGTGGATCTCCTGCAACAACAACTTGGTGAGGATAAACGCCGGAGATGTCGACGCCGACGTAAACCTTGTGCCCGCCCAAGCTGATGAAGACACCATTGCGCGGGGGAGTTTTTCCCCTGAAGCTGCCCACATTGTCGCTGACGTAGTCACAGAGACCAAATCTCTGGACCAAGCCAGAAACAACGCGCTCGCCCGTGTTGATGAAGTTTCCCGTCCGGATCGTAACTCCAGCTAGCACCGCTGCTGGCCCCACGGTGGGCGCCAACTGTCGTGGTGGTGGCACGGCAGATGCCATGGGTAGGCTAAAGTATGGGGCCAATGGATGCTAGAGGGATCTGGGGAGGGAAGATGTAGTTGATTCCACACACAGAAGACTAAGGCAAAGATCTTTATTTCTTCTTCCTTGGGTTACAAGTGCTCCTTGAGCTGTATTCAGGGAGAAGAGAGGAAATTTACCAGCCTAACGGCTCTAACCTTAGTCGATCCTCGCTTCAGAGTCCAAGCCTCTCCTTATAAAGGAGAGCCTTGGGTTCCTCTAGGGCTGACGTGGCAAGCATATTCGAGGAATATGCTTGTCCCAATATAGTAGTTCGGTGCCCCCCTTTCCCTGTCGCTCCCCTAATGACGGCAAGGTTCCAGAGGGCCCCTCCTGTGCGCCTCGGGCTTCTAGACTGTCACCTCCGTGACCTCCTTCTGCCTCTCTGTCCCTCTGCGTCTTTGTCTGTAGTGTTTGGCTTCGCTCATATTCTCCCTAGCCTGCAACTAGGGTTTGACTTCAGCTTCTCCTTCTCCTGCAAGCTTCATATTATTCGGCCCTGCCTCCCGTAGTTCGACCTGTCCTTCATCTGTATTAAGATTACTCGGTTTAACCCAGCCGAGTTACGAAGTATCTCGGCCGGGTAATGTCTTGTCATTACTATGAGGGTCTTGCCCTTTCCTATCTCGGCCGACCTCTACATGATTCGGCCGGCTCAGATAGTAACTCGGAAACCAAACGGGGAATGTCCTTTCGTCTATCCCCATCTTTACCCTATCCGGGGTTATCTCCCCAACACTGCTGATCCCAGTTCATTCCTCGGGAACTCCGAGACCATCTGAACCAAATTGCAAAGCTTCAGGAGAGGGATGCGCATTTTCTACTCCAACCTCGAGAAAGGAGAAGTCGCCCTCCGAGGTCTCCCTCGTTTTGGTCTCTTCACCTCTACTCTCCTCACCTGCTCCACCAGAGGTGCTTGGAGCTCGCGGCGTAAACTGAGACTGTTCAGCGATTTGGTTTTCCGCTTCGATCTGGTTCGCCGAAACACTGAGGGTTTCTCCTCCGCTCGCTTCAATGGTGATAGGAGCGAAGGAGCCAATACAGAGCTCGAAGCTTCCAGATCCTGAGGCCCAGAGAGAGTCCTTACCGAGCGGAGTTTCTGAAACCCCCAATCGGGACCGACGACTCTGTCATCCGCACTTCTCTTCCAATCCCCTTCCAAGCTCGTCCTTCTCCTCTTCCGCACTCTGATCCATTCCACCGCACCTCTCATCCGAGCCTCCATCCGCGAAGATCGCCAGGGTCAAATGCCGAGCAACACCAGATCGGTTTTCGATGTGTCGGGTTATCGGCGGGACACTCAAGGGCTCACCGGAGGAGAGAATGGGTGAGGTGGAGGAAGTGGAGGAGGCAGTGCGAACGGCTAACATGTGTTTCCTGGGTGGGGGCCCTCGGGGCCTACCATGGGGGGAGGGGAGGCCCCCGCCATGAACAGGACCTCGACACGCCACGGGAGAGAACGTGTCCTCCATCCGTCGTGGTGTATGAATTTAATCCATCTATCTGTCGTGGTGTATCTGAATAAAGTGTGGAGCCTCTTGTGTTGCTTTGACACATTCTTGTAGGCAATGTCCGTTTCTGAAACATTATTGTAAGGCGAGAGAGGGAGAAAAAGGATCCCAGCCGCCACCGGATTCAGTGTTGGGAAAGGGATAAAAAGGACCACCACCGCCGAATTTAGTGTGGAAGGTTAGGAAAGTACATAAATAGATTTGCCCCTATGACACATGGAGAGTGCCTTACAAAGGGCACGCCATGTACTAGTGTAATGAAATATCTTGACATAACGATGAAGATTTAAAAATATTTGGTTTGACCACCGTTCACTCGAACTATCCCTCTCGGCAATTGCCCCTCCAACTTTCTAAATCGTTGTGACCCCGCTATGCCTTGGCTTTTTAACTTTCGGACCACAAATTAAAAACTTTGGAGGGGACACACCATCAAGGGCATCCTCACCAGCGTTGCATCACAGAACACTGCGCAACCGGCCACCGCAGAGTACGTCTGCTGCTAGGCGTCGGATTGTGGCCTCAGCACCATCGATGACGATGTCAAGTCTGGTGGCCATGACCTCTCTACCTTTGACGACAATGATGGTGGCGCGAACAATGCTAAATCTTGGTTTAGAGTAGCCTCCTCCAATAAACGGGCAACATGTGACAATGCTTCCAACAACGGCCATCCGGCACTATTGCCGGACCGACAATTGAGATGTCCACTAAAGTTGCTCTAAGTATATCTTACTCCTGTCAACCGGTCTGTGATGTGCAGATTGGCCCTAACAAACCGAACACAGAAGATGAGCCATGCTCGTATTAAATGCACTCCCTTCCATTTTAAAATAAGTGATTTGGATTTCTCTAAATTTATATGTATCTAGACGTATTTTAGTATTTATCTAGACGAGTATTCATCCGGGAACTGTTGCTACGTGCGCGTACCAATGCAAAAGCTTTTTGACAATCACAACCACCATGCAGATTAACTGAGCACGAGAGCAGCATATGATAGTACGTACAAAAAAATTGCGATCATGAGTATTAACCCGTATGGATGGCCAAAGCACTGCCAGTCTCAGGCAGTCTTGAGGATATATATTTAGTATTTGCCCCAAATTAAGGATATAAACCGGCAATATTTCTTAGAGCCAGACAGTCTTATGGAATCACACTCTTTTGTGTGCTGATGGAGTGAAGGGCGGATGACACTCAGCACCCGGCCGGAGCGGAAAAGATGCGAGCTGAGTTCAAATGAAGAACGTGCCAATCAATGCAGCTGCTGGCCTCGGGAGTCACCGACCGACCTGATTCACAGGAAATGGAAGCATTATCAGACACCAAATTGGGCGGACGGTCAAAACCCAACTGATCTGTAACCTCAACTCTGCTCATGATGTATCTATAGTTAATTGCAATAAACTACGACAATTGAGCAAGAAGTTTAAAAATCCACCAGTTTTCAGCAGACTTGCGTTCGTGGCTCACAATGTGCTGATCCTCGATTTTTTTTGCAAATCTACTGAGAACTGATGGATTTTTGAACTTCGAGCGCAATTGTCACAGTTTTTTGCAATTAAGTCCATGTAGGTACGTAATACTGTGCACGTTACTGAAAAGTCAAAACAGACATGAGTGGCCACTTCTCCAGTCAAATATTTTCGTTAACTGAAAACGCTTGCTGAGATGAACTGAAAAAAATGCTAATCTAAAACGAGACTGGTACTCAAACCATCAACCCCATGTACATGTGATCTACAGATATCACGCAGTACAAGATAACCTGCCTCTACAAAAAAAAACATGACAAATGCTAGTACATAGACACTGATGAGATGATGAACAGCATCTAAATAGTTACTTGACAGTTCCAGACTAATAATATCCCTTCTAGATTTTCTTCTTTCTTGTAACTATTGAAACTCTAGGAAATGCAGAGCTCCCTATATCATTGTTTACTACTACAAAGCTAAATCCGTTAATGGATGACAAGTGGCACTTGATTTCTAGTTGTTCAGTTCCATAATAAATAGAAATATCTGATCCTTCAACAAATCAGGGTGCATGCATCACATAGATTTTTCATACCTAATCTATTAGCCTGCCATTTCTTAGGAAGCTATTTATTATGGATCGGAGGGAGTGCTGAATTGTACAAATATTGTTAACATTCGGCAGATTCCATGCATATGAATCTTACATGCTAGTATGCAACTACAAAAGTTGCAATCATGCAAGAGTCACCACTGAAGCATAAGCATTACTTTCTAGGTATAATGTACAGAAATCGTAAGCCCACCCCTGCATTTTACAGGTCTGAGGTTAGGCCCAAAACCTCATTATAGCCTTTAAATTGTGAGAAATGGTGTTCCCGGAATTAAATAAAAAGCATTAATGCAAGTTTCTCAAAGGTATATTATAATGCATGGGATGACATAAGAAATTGTTGCAATTGTGAAAGCTTTCGAATGCAAAACACAACAAATCTGGATATCTTTATTATCGAAAAAACAACATATCAGGCTATGATCACAAACAGTTCTTTTGATTTTAAAAAGCAGGATCAGATCATGAACATGTAGAGCACAAATGGAGAAGCTAGGTACAAGTATGTGATCTTCTAGCATCAACATATACTATCTCAAACCAAGAGGAATTGGCAATTACTGATCGGGGGTTCTGAAACAGACATTATCTCAAACCACTTTGGGCACAATCACTTGAGTACCCACTTATATCTGTTCTTCAACCGATATTAGAACAAAATGGATACACTTGTGCTTCCAACCCTACTAGCTTTCCCTACTCCAAATCTAATGAACTTCATACTCGAGGCAACCACGTGGAAAAATGATGCGAGAAAGAGTTACATGGATGAACAAAAATGGCATCTTTTGAAGAGGGGAATGTGATATTACCAGAAAGTCAGTGCTCTGGAGCGAGGAATGCAGGCGGCCACGCGGGGAAGTAGGCGAACATGGGGTGCCCGTAGTTCTTGCCACGTTTCGTCGCCAGGCGCTCCATCTTGCCGGTGTCGAGATGTAAGGAGTAGCGGCCGTATCCCCAGGTCCTGATGAAGGCCTTCCCTGTGCGACCGGCGTCCATGTCGCTGGGCCAAACACTCCAGAACCTGTGCTTCTTGTCGTGCTTGGGCAGGCCTGGCACCCCGTCGTACACCACATCCATGTCCATGACTTCCCTCTCCAGAACCCAGCCGTTGTCGCTCCGCCGGGAATTGCTGCGCACCCAGAGCTGCAGCTGCGTCCCCTCATTCACCACGGCCAGGATGCAAAGCCGTCCGTCCTCCGGCGTTTCCCCAAGGCGGAGCGTGGAGAAGTCTCTCGCCAGCGCGTCCGGCGCCAGCAGGTAGGAGAAGTGCAGCGTGGCAGGATCCAGCGCGAGCAGGCGAGAGGAGTTGCAGATGTGCCAGTAGATCTTCCCGGCGGCGTGCACGCTGCTGCCCTCGAACCAGTAGGGGTCGAAATTGACGACGATGTCCATGGCCCGCGGGAGCGCGCGCCAGACGCACTTGCCGTCCTTGAAGGAAGCGACCCAGGCGCGGAGATGCCCGCCGTCGACGGCGTAGCAGACGGCCTCGAAGCAGAGCGTGCCCGGGTGCGTGCGGGAGAGAATCGCACAGCCCACGTAGTGCTTGGAGCTGCGCCAGCCGCGGTCGGCGGGCAACATGTCGCGAGGCGGCGCTGGGAGGAGCGCGCGCAGACGGGCGGCCGGGTCGAGGACGAGGAGGCGAGGGAGGGTCCCGTCCGGTATCTTGATGGCCGGTTTGAGGAGCAGGAGGCCTTGGTGGCAGTCGTAGATCACGTAGCGGTCGGCGTCCGGAGCGAAGTCGAGGGAGAGGCGCGGGGAGGAGGCGTCGAAGGGAGCGAACACGGCGTGGATATCGATATCATGGCAAAACGGCTCCGGCGGCGGCAAACCGGGGTCGTTGGGGTGGAAGAGGTAGCCGAGGAGAGGAGCGGAGCGGGGTAGGCAGCGTGAGGCGACGCGGCGCCAGCGGTGGCAGGCGAGAGCGGCCCGGAGAAGGTCGGCGACGGAGAGGCGGCCATAAATGTTGCGGAGGGCATCCTCAGGGAGGACATCGTTCGTCGCCGTCGATTTTGGCTCCACCGGGGTTGTGGGAGGAATCGAGGTGGGGAAAGGTGGGGTTTTGGCTTTGGATTTGGATTTGGTTTTACCTTTGTTCTTCTTCGCCATGGTTGGAGTCGTAGGAGGGTTCTGGAGACCGGCGTCTGCGCCATTATATATGACGGGCACATTATTCTTGCAACGTTGGGATCAGTCACAAAATCATACAAAATCACATATTTTTCCGAAAAATAGTTCATCCAGACTATTCTCCGTGGCAAGCTCTGAGCTGTCCATCATCTCCTCTGTCCTTGATGGCGTTGCGTTCGGCCACGCCGGTGTAGACCTTCGCCTGAATCGCCACACCAGCAAAGCGATGTGTAATCGTGACACTTCATCTCCACTCGTTCGGGCGATTCTCGAACCGAAATCCGGTGCTATTTAGCGCCGGACAGATGTAGCGCCAAATGGTTATTTTTTTTGAATATTTTTTAATTTTCTTTTTAATATTCGTCAAATGGTTGTGACTTTTATATTTAGCGCCGAATGGAGGTGACTTTTATATTGGAAACAGTTATTTTCTCACTCGTGTTCTCAACCAAACCCAGAATATGGTGACATATTAAAAAAAATCCGCCTGCGAAATCTCACCCAAAGATGTTCGACACAAATTGTCTAAAACAGTTCAACAGAAATTAGTCCAAAAGAGGTTCGGCAATAAGATTATTATAAAACACTACAGCACACAGGTTCTTTGTCGTGTGGGCATTCGTACACGGCAAAGTCCATTCTAAATAAGACACGACAAAGTCTTTACCGTGTGTCTTAAGCGTAGACATGGAAAAATAAAGTGACATGACGGTTCTCGTGGAGATGACGATGTCTATTCTTTGCTGTGTGTTTAGTGGAAAAGTACACAGCAAAGATGCTGCATTTTCAAAAAAAAATGAAAAAATTCAATTGTTTTTCAAACTTTTTTAATATTTTTACTCATTAATCTCATATAGGATATTTTAACCCTAAGTATGTCTAATATTAGGTCAAATTGCACTCATAATTAAACTTTCCCTTCTCTCACCAATCCTAACACTACTCTAGCACTAGCACGTTTAACTTCTTCATTCCTTTTTAATGAGCTTCCGAGAAAGAAATCATACCTTCTCGATAATACTTTCATATAAATCCTATTGACTCTTGGATCATGATGTCACACATCTCAGTTTTAGATTCCAAACAATTATTTAAGTAGACAACAATGAATAAGTAATAATAATATTGAATCCAAATAAAAATAAAATGATTTTTTTGCCTTTTCTATTTAATATAGAATAATTCATATATTTAAATCCGTAAATCGGATTTCGATAAATAAAATGTCTAAATCGATCAGAAAAATATGACGAATCCAAATATGACATCCATAGAATTTTTTGAAAAAATTGGTGGTAGCATTTTGAATTAGCCATTTGGTTGCTTCACAAACCCCCTTTTTTACGTTCGGAAAATGGAAAATGGCTTTTTCGTGCGATAAAAAAGATAACTTCCTTCTGCAACATTATTCTCCATCTCATGATGCACATGATGGGCATATTATCACAAACTATCCCTTGATTCTAGCCATAATATTGGTCATTTGACCCGAAAGCAAGGAAACCTTGAATGAGATAGGTCATTTTGTGAAGATTTTTTGAGACATAATCAATATACCAAGTTTGGTATTTTTACTTCCAACTATGTCACATAATATGACACCACGCGAAGGTTTCGCATTGTTCGATCATTTTTTGAATTTTTTATGACCGTTTTAAACTATCGTCAAACTTTGTCAAACGGTGGGCAAGAAGATTCTTAGCTCGGGGCTGAGCCTCACTAAACTTGCATTGGATCTATGATGGAATGGCATATTATGAACCTAAAAATGATTTTAAAAAAAAATCATGAGCATCAGATCATGTATCTGTAGTTCATAACTGACCCACTTCCTACCGATTCGGCAGAATTTGTCTTTTTCACCTGGGATGGACGGAAAGGTTTGAGATCCCCCTGTTGAGACATTTTCCATGTAAGGTGGTCTAGTATTTTTGAAAAATGGGGTGGTATAATTTTGAATTAGCCATTTGGTGGTTGCTTCACAAAACCCCCTTTTTGCGCTCGAAAATGGAAAATAGCTTTTTGGTGCGACAAAAAGAATAACTTCCTCCTGCAATATTGTTCGTCATTCCATGATGCACGTGCATGCACAATATTTGCATATTATAACAAACTATGCCTGAATTCTAGCCATAACATTGGTCATTTAACCCGAAAGCCAGAAAACCTCGAATGAGATAGGTCATTTTGTGAAGGTATTTTTCAGACATAATCAATATACTAAGTTTGATATTTTTCCTTCCAACTATGTCATATAATATTACATCACGCGAAGGTTTCACATTGTTTTGATCATTTTTGAATTTTTTTATGCCCGTTTTAAACTATCGTCAAACTTTGTTGAACGGCGGGCAAGAAAATTCTTAGCTTGGGGCTGAGCCTCACTAAACTTGCATTGGATCTATGATGAAATGGCATATTATGAACCTAAAATGATTTTTGTAAAAAAATCATGAACATCAGATAATGTACCTGTAGTTCATATCTGACCCACTTCCTACCGATTCAGCAGGAATTTGTCTTTTTCACCTATGGTGGACGGAAAGGTTTGAGATCCCCCTGTTGAGACATTGTCCATGTAAGGTGGTCTAGTATTTTTAAATAATAGGGTGGTAGCATTTTGAATTAGCCATTTGGTGGTTGCTTCACAAAACCCCCCTTTTTTGCGCTCGAAAAATGGAAAATAGCTTTTTGGTGCGACGAAAAGAAACATTTCCTCAACATTGTTCGCCATCCCATGATGCACATGCATGCATAATATTTGCACATTATCACAAACTATGCCTTGATTCTAGCCATAACATGATCAATTGACCCAAAAGCCAGGAAACCTCGAATGAGATAGGTGATACGTCCAATTTGCATCACCATTCTATTATCATAATTTTCCTCTATTCATTGATATATTTTATATTAAGAGGTGTTACTTATGTCTTTTCATCTGTTTTGGCATGTTGGATGATTCTTGGAGGATGAACTGCCGGAGTCAGGATTCTGATGGAAAAAATGGTGTTTTAATGCAATTTCGCGAAGATCAGAAAAATACCAGAAAAACTACGGAAAATCCTATTTTCCTAGAAGACGAAGAATGCCAGAACGGGAGGCGGAGATGGGCCACAGGGGGCCCACACACCCTCCCCCCAGGCGCAAGCCACCCCTAGGCCGCGCCTATAGGGGGTGTGGCCCACCTCTGGCTCCGCCCTCTCACCTATATCTTATCTTCGAAACCCTAATACACGGGGAGCGACCATAGAAATAATCTGCCGCCTCTGCGGGGCGGAAAACACCGAGAGAGAAAGAACTCTCCGGCAGACAGATTTCTGCTAGGGAAATTCCTTCCCAGAGAGGGGAGATCGTCGCCATCAACACCATCATCAAGCTAGACTTCATCGAGATCATCATCATCATCCACACCATCATCTCCACCAGCACCATCATCATCATGTTGGGAATATGCCCTAGAGGAAATCATGTATGATGATATTTCCAATTGTATTCATAAAGATATTAAGTTTTCCTTGTATAAACATCTGATGTGTATCATTGAATATGTGATTCGGTTGTGGAACTATACATTCATGTTGTTTGTACTAAATATCCTTGGTCATTGAGGTTGTGCTAGACACACAACTTACACCAATGTGAAAGTTGGCTTAATGACTCGGTTCCACTTGTCATGGGCATGGAGATGCTATTCCAACTTACACAGATTCGTCTAAAGAGTTTAGCGATTTGAATTGACCCATATTGAGGTACAAAGAACAAGTTGTCATTTGTAAATCTCAATCAATGTAATCCTTATACGTGAGGTTATTGCATAGTCCGAGTTGAGGATCACTGACTTAGGTTCTGTTAAACGCTGATCCGTAACTGGGCAGTTATAAAGGCAGGGTTCGGGTTGACTGAGAATCAAGCTACGTGATGTGAATAACCAAGATGGGATTTTGCCCCTCCACTTGGAGAGATATTCTCTAGGCCCTCTCGGATGATATGATTCGGAAAGCATTGCCATGCACGACTCGGTTAAGTGTTAACCAAGGCGATCGACTAAGAGTTAGTCGGGTGAATCACTTATCTTGGATCGAGAAGAGAGTCGGACTATTTAAGGGATGACAATTATTCGCCTATAGTCTGACAAGGTATATCATGAGGCAAAAGGGACTCAGACGTAAGTCGCATTGGAAAGGCAAGTCGTCATGACTCATTGGTACTTGGGAGTCGGCACGTTCTGCTAGGAGCCACTACCGACTGATCGATTAAGAGTCGGACTCTAATCGTGTCCAAGTATCCATGAGCTTGCGGGGTCATACACTTAAGAGCGGGAGCAAGTTCGGATTGGATCTGAACCGGTAATCTGGTTGGGTTGGACCCAAGCCGGATTAGGACTGAGTTAGTGAGTTGGACTCACGGTGACTAGTGTTATATGGGCTTTAGTGAATGGGCCACGAGAGTGGAGCCCATGTTCACTCCCTATATATAGTGGAGCACCACAACCCAGAAGGGTTAATCGTTGTTTGGTTAGGTCATTCCATGTGTTGGAAACCCTAGCTCCACAGCAGTCCTGCCGTCGTATCGAACCTAGCAGTTCGCCGCCGGTGCTCCTCCTTGTACGTGTGGATACCAGCAGAGGTGATGTACGATCAGCATCAGGACGATCGGATCGCAAAGGACTGCACTGCATCAACTGACGCGCTTCATCAGTAATCCGCAACTGCGCATCTAGTGGTAAACCTCGTGGCCTTCTACCTCGGCTAGATCTTGGGATCACCACGTTAGAGGGAAATTTTTGTTTTATCTCTATGTGTCGTGGTATTGCCGACGAGTACGCCATGGAGGGGTCCTCACAGTGCGTGTTTAGAGACGTGGGGGAAGGCGGATGGTTGATGGGTACGAGGTAACACAGTTTACCCAGGTTCAGATCCCACGACGGTGGCGGAATCCTACTCCTGCTATAAATCACTATAAGGGCAATACGCCGAGTTACAGGGATTGGTTCGCTGTGCGAGGTTGTGTGAAGTTGTCTATGATCGTGCCCTAAAGGCTCCCATAGGCCCGACTTATATAGTCGCCAGGTCCTAGGGTTACAGGGAAAAGTCCTAGCCGGACAGGTTGCAGAGTCCTACACTGTCTATTACTAGTCTTGTGTATCTTGCACTCCAAGGCTCCGAGTACGCTGGTGACTCCACCGTAGCCTTCCTTTATCCGGCATGGGCCTCCCTTCTGGATCCATCTAACTGGGCCGCCTAGCAGGCTATATGCCATGCTACCAACTGTGGGCCACCCGGGTTAGCCGGATAAGAGACATGCTATAGGGATACCCATATAGCATATCCCCAACAGTAGCCCCTAGAGAACTCCGAGATCTTGTGCCGTCTTTCCTTTTCACGTGCAATGCTCCGTCTAGATGGATGTCGGCAAATCGTCAAGCAATATCTTGTAGTCCTCCCAAAGAACCCTGCAAAGCTTCCGTCGTACTCTTCCGTAGTCGGATTGGATCCGTCTATGTCGGAATCTTCGACGTGACGACTCATCTACCCATGTCAGCTAGGGCGACGTAGGCTTAGGTCAGCGATGCCTCGTAACTCACACATGCAGAGAACGCAATCATGTCCAATTTTCTCGCGCGAGCAATATGAATCGTTGGCGGCGACGGTTGGAGACGTGGCGAAATTTCCGCGCACGCTCGCGAACACGTCGTCTACGCGGCAACCGTCCGATCAAGATGCATGAATCTTGACACTGGAGATGATAAATAGTAACCATGGGGAAAATTCACCTTTTTACCTCATTCTCCTCACATCATCTTCTTCCTCCAATCGCGTGCCTACTCGAGCTTTCCGCGAGAACTCTCGAAAAAACCCTAGCGCCAATCTGCACCGGCCACCTCCATTCTCACTCCATGGCTAGCAACAGCACCTCTCCTTCCATGGCAGCGTCGAGCGAAGCTGCTTCGAAGCCGGCAAGTTCCATCATTGTGCCTCTAGAGGGTATAGTCATCCCCGTTTCCACGGTGGTTGAGTCCACCGGCGGCGACCATAATCCAGCGGCGCTGGAGCCGTTGGAAGAGGAATCAGACTCGCACAAGGGCGATTGGCGCGTCTCAGACATCACTGACCGCGACATCCAACAGCTGATCGTCGAGGGATACCTCCTTGCGACGGAGGGGCTCGCCTGGCGGGCGGCGCCGTTCAGCGAGGTGACACCTTCTCCCCAAGCTGGAGAAAAGGTGTACCTCAAATCCCAACTGGTACGCGACGTTTCCCTGCCCATCTCCAACTTCTTCCTCTCCGTCTTGAACCATTATAGGGTCCAGCCTCAGAACCTTTCCCCCAATAGTATCTTAGTGCTTAGCAACTACGCGGTGCTCTGCATGGGATACTTAGGGATTAGGCCTAGGCTACATCTCTTTGTATACTTTTTTACCGTCAAGCGCGAAGCCGGAGCCGTCAAAGATGAGCTTAGAAACTGCGGCACTATAAGCTTCAAGATTCATCCTGGCCGGCGATTCCCCGACATCGTCGGCCATGAGTCCTGCAAGAATTGGCAGCGTACTTACTTCTACGGCCCAGATATCCCTCTGGCCAACCGAGAAGTAACGTACCCGCATGGATGGAGCCACCGCTGAAGTTTCCACATGGAGATCCCAAGCCTCCCTTCCTTCCGACCTCGACGCTTCTCGTGCCATAAGGCGGATCGAGTGGCTCATAGATACGGGTTTGACCGGCTTGGACCTGGCCATCTGCTGGTTCATCAGGCGAATCCAACCTCTGCAGCACCGCGCGAAGCTCATGCACGAGTATACCGGCGACAGGAAGGATAGCCTCCGCATCTTCGTGGACAATTTCTCGAGTGACTCCGTCAAGCTCCGTCTTAAGGACATCGTCAAGGTGAAGGACAAGCAACGTGGCTTCGCCAACACCTACGATATGTTCGTAGACGGCAAGTGCCCAAAGGTAACTGTTTATTTTCCGTGTATGACTTTTACTCCAGTTTTTTCCGTCTAATAACTGCCATCTCATCTAACACGGTGGTCCTTCACTTAACAGCTTTGTGACATAGATGAGGACAGCATGGCTCCCAAAATCTATGGACCAAAGAGGAAGGAGGTCACCGTCGTGTCCGACGACGATGCTCCGGTGGCGCGAAAGCGGGAGAGCTCCACCTCTGACGCTGCCGACGGAGGCAAGAAGAAGACGAAGGGTGGAGCCTCCAAAAAGACTACCGCCGCCCTGGAGGCGGAGAAAAGAAAAGCCATTGGGATCCCTTTTGCTAAAGCACCCCCACTTGTGTAAGCTTCTTTTCTTCCGACATTGTCTATTTATCTGTCTTGATCCTGTACTTATGCATTTTGCACGTTTCAGAAAGAAATCCACGACCAGCCTCAAGAAGACCTCCAAAACATCGGGGGCTTCTCGGAATATCAAGGACATGCTGCATCGCGACTCCTCTCCCGCCATTGCCCCTGCCACTCCTGCTGTCAAGCCCTCGTCTGCCCGACAAGCTCTTAGGCTAAGCGGGCATCAGGCCCTTCCGCCATGGAAGTGGATTCCGGCGCCTCTACTGAGCTTGCTATTGTCGGTGAGCAGGCGACGCAGGAGAGTACTGCCCATCAAATGGTTGAAGCTCTGTCTAAGGATGCCATCGGTGGCGGCAAGGAGGTGGTGGAAGCTGGTACTTCTGCCGAAGGCGGCGCCCTTGCTCCCCAGAAACCCTTTGAGTTCCCAAAGATAGTTTACCCGACGCTTACGCCGAGTAGCACATCTGTGGTTCCTGGAGCAGCACCGACATCTCCGACGTGCGGTCTTGAGGAGCTCCTCCAACAAGCAGACATCTTGCAAGGAAATAGTATCTCCTTTGGCAAGCTGCTAGCCGAGAGCGCTACCAATCTCAAGATCATTGCACTTGTAAGTTTTATTTGCCTTTTATATTTCATATGAGTATCCCACTGTAGCCCCCGAGGATGTAGACGGAAAACCATAGGTTTTTGCGTCTAGATGCTCTAAGAGTGACTAAGCTAGAAAACTTCTCACTGTATCCCCCAAGCATGTAGATGGAATGAATTATTCCGACTAGATGCTTTAAGAGTAGCATTCGTAGTGTTTATAAATTTCAGTACTGTAGCCCCCAAGCTTCTAGTTGTAACTGAATTAGTTCCGACTAGATGCTTAAAGAAAGCTAAGCATATAGCTGAGTTAAAAACTTTATACTGTAGTCCCCAAGCCTCTAATCGAAAACTGAATTAGTTCCGACTAGATGCTCAAAGAAAAGCTAAGCATGTTGCTAGGTTAAAAACTCTCGCTGTAGCCCCCGAGTGTCTAGGTGGAGGATTTCCGGCTAGACGCTCCAAGCAGACTAAACAACGCTTTTAACTTTGTCCTTTGTTCCACAGAACGAGAATGCTCAGAGGGGCATGGCCAATGACAAGTACCAGAAGATGCGTGCAGATCTTGAAGCCAAAAAGGGTAAAACTGCCATCTTGAAGGAACAGATCATCAAAAACAAGTCTGTTTTCCTTTTGCGCATTCCGTCTTGGTTTTGTGCCTACATTCTCCGAGTACTCACTGTGTAATTTGCTTTCTCCGACTTTGCAGAACATGTTGCCAAGGCCAAGGACATTGTCGAGTAGTCCAAGCACATCCAGCAGCTGGACAGCGAGAACAAGATCCTTAAGGAGGAGAGGAAAGACATGCTGAAAATGCATGAGGATTCAATGAAAGCCCTGCAGGACTCCGCCACCGCGGAAATCAATCGCTTGAAGGAGGAGCTTGTGATCTTAAAAGATTAGAAGCAAGCTGCCGATGAGCAGAATCAACGCCATAGCGAGGCGTATAAGCTCCTCCAACAAGAGAAAGAAGAAAATGGCGGACATCCTCTGGCAAGCTGAAGCCAGCATCTTCAGTATGTTTTCTCCGTCTTGGATTTCTGTAGTCCGGATACTTTGAATTGTTGAACTCATGCGCTCCTTGTCAGAATTTTCAGCTCCTATGGGTTTGACCCGTTCAGCTCCTCCGGCCAAGGAATGAATGGTTCTTGCCGACAACTTTATCAACACCGCCATCGCGCAAGCAAAAGAGATTGCCAAGCCCCTCCAAATCAACATTAAGGCATCAGACTCTATGGTGAAGTACTCGGAGATCCTGCGCTGAGCCCCCGAGCATATCACAAGCTGGAAAGCTTCATGTGCACGGGCTGGTGCAAGGATGGCGCTGTCAATGGTGAAGGCACACTATGAAGATGCCGACATGACACGGTGACCTCTGGCATTCTCGACGTGGATGACGATGGCAAGGCGATTAATCATGAATCCATCTTGTCGTCACTCGTGGGCTATGACACCAGAGTTGCCAAGTTAGTCGACGTCAACGTCTTCGTGCCAAGTAATGTCATCGATGACGGTGACCAAAGCTCCTCCGAGTCTTTTCACACTGCCGACTTCGAGGGTGGTTCTCCTGCTGCTGATGAAGCTGCTTCCAAGTCGCCTGCGCCAAAGGAATGAATAACAACTTGTAATATTTGTTTCACCTTTGGTGCGTATGCGGAAAAAACTATGTATTTAACTTAAGGCGGAAAACAATGTTGTATGTCCTACTACTTAAGAATCAGTTTCCAGCATGTATATATTTTTAAGCAAGTGCTGGTTTATCCATTACTTTGGTTCTTATGTTTGACTTTTCGTGAGTCGGAAGACTCGTTGTCGGAACCATGTGTTCAGGTGATGATGCCCAATGGCACCGTCAATAACCTAAGCACAAAATCACCGACAATAAGTGTCAAAAGTCACTACTCCAGAATCCACATAAAAACGACAAAGAACGTGTAGACCAAAAAACTTAAGCTAAGGCCCGTAGGCGGAATTTTCACAAGTGAAATGCAAAGCTTGTGCATAAATGTTTTACATGATCCAAAAATGAACACTAAAGGAGGTAAAAGACTCAGAAATATGAGTGAACCAGAGAGCTTTATTTCATTGATCATATAAGAGGTACACAATTAGATAAAAAATGCTAAGTGTAAAAAGGACATAGCTGTGCTATGTTCCGTGGCCGATCAAGCTACGGGTAGTCATCATCCGGGTCACGTCGCTTACGCTTATGATCCTCGTTGGGTCTATCCTTCAGTTCACGGTTGTCAACGAGGTAGTAAGACCCATTGAGTAGCACCTTGCTTATGATGAACGGTCCTTCCCATGGCGGGGATAGTTTGTGTGACTTCTTCTGCTTAAGTCGGAGCACCAAATCCCCCTCTTTAAACGAGCGATGCCGGACGCGGCGACTATGGTAGCTGCGTAGCTTCTGCTGGTAGATGGCGGATCTTTGGCATGCCAAAACACGCTCCTCCTCGAGAAGGTCCACATCTAGGCGTTTGGATTCTTCAGCGTCATCTTCGTCGTAGGCGACAACTCTTGGTGCATCGTGAAGTATGTCGGAAGGTAGGATGGCTTCTGCTCCATATACCATGAAGTAAGGGGTGTAGCCGGTGGATCTGTTGGGTGTAGTTCGTAAACTCCACAGCACAGATGGCAATTCTTCCGCCTAGGCTCCAGCTGCTCTATGTAGCGGTGCCTCAAGACGTGGCTTGATTCCCTGTAGAATTAATCCATTGGCTCGCTCAACCTGATCATTGGATTGTGGGTGTGCCACAGATGCAAGGTCAAGTCGGATGCCTTTCTCCCAACAATAAGCCTCCACTTCTCCGAGTCATAAATTTTTGCCGTTGTCGGTGATAATGCTGTGTGGGAGACCAAATCTCACCACTAGATCCCGGACAAACCTGAGGGCAGTTGCCCCATCAAGCTTTCTAATGGGTTTAGCTTCTATCCATTTAGTGAATTTATCAACTGCTACAAGAAGATGTGTAAACCCACAAGGTGCCGTCTGTAACGGTCCCACCATGTCTAGCCCCCAGACTACAAACAGCCAAGTTATTGGTATTGTTCGCAGTTCTTCAGCAGGAACATGTGGTTGTCGGGCATAGTACTGGCATCCCATGCATGTTTCAACTAGCTTGTCGGCATACGCCTTTGCGGTCAGCCAGTAGAATCCTTGCCGAAAGGCTTTCGCGACCAACGATCGAGGAGCGGCGTGATGCCCGCAATCTCCGAGATGGATTTCGCGTAGGATTTCCATACCTTCTAGCTGGGAAACACACTTTAGGTATACACCAGTAGTGCTCCTTTTTTAGAGTTTCCCATTGATTATGGTATAACCCTTTGCTCGTCGTACTATTTGCCGTCTTTCGACTTTGTCGTCGGGCAATGTTCCGTGTTCGAGATATTCCATGAACGGTTTTGTCCAAGTCGGAGGGACCTTAGTCACCATGTTGACGAAAGAGTCAGCTCTATCCGGGTTGTCGATGTCGGCTCCCTTCACAGATGGTGTGCGTAGATGCTCTAGGAAAACTCCTGGTGGAATTTGCTTGCGTCCTGATCCAAGTTTAGACAGCAGATCAGCCGCCTCGTTTTGCTCCCTAGGTACACTTGACTTCGTAGCCCAAGAAGCTCTTAGCTATCTCATCCACTTCGTCTCGATATGCCGCCATCACAGGGTTCCGCGCATTCCAGGTGCCAGCTACCTGCTGGGCAACCAAGTCGGAATCTCCACAGCAAACTATGCGCTTGATTCCAATATCCTTGGCTACACGTATTCCGTGAATGAGTGCTTCATACTCCGCCATGTTGTTTGTAGCCTCGAAGTAGATCTGCAGAACGTAGTGTAGCTTATCTCCTGTTGGTGACTGTAGCAAGACACCAGCCCCCGAGCCGTTGAGCAGCTTTGATTCCTCAAAGTGCATCACCCAGTACTCTGGTTCCGGCAATGGAGTAGCATCTGGCATTTCCGTCCAATCCGCAACAAAATCCGCCAAGGCTTGTGATTTGATAGCGTCGCGTCTCTTGTAGGTGATCTCGGAGGCGGCAAGTTCAATGCCCCACTTCGCGACCCTTCCCGTAGCATCGTTGTTGTTGATAATGTCGGAAAGTGGAGTCTTGCTCACCACTGTGATTGGGTGCTCTTGAAAGTAATGCCTCAGCTTCCGAGAAGCAAGGAATACTCCATAAGCTATCTTCTGGTAGTGCGGATAACACTGCTTGGACTCCGTCAAGACCTCGCTTACATAGTAAACTGGTCATTGAACTCCGTGCTCATAGCCTGGTTCCTTCTGCTCTACCACGACGACGATGTTGATTACCCGGTTGGTTGCTGCCATGTAGATTAATAGGGCTCTCCAGGCTCGGGTGCTGCAAGGATGGGAGCTGAGGAAAGAATCTCCTTGAGCTGCTTCAATGCTGCATCTGCTTCGTCTGTCCATGTGAATTTGTCCGCCTTCTTCAGCAACTTGTACAGCGGCAGAGCCTTCTCTCCAAGTCGGCTGACGAACCGACTAACTGCTGTAACACAACCTGTTAGTCGTTGAATGTCCTTTAGGCATGTCGGACGGTTTATGTTTAACATGGCCTTGATTTTCTCCGGGTTGACCTCGATTCCGTGTTGGGAAACGATGAAACCCAACATTTTGCCGGCTGGAACCCCGAAGACGCACTTCTTAGGGTTAAGCATCATGTTGTATTTTCGGAGATTATCAAAGGTTTCTTTTAAGTCGGAGATTAAGTCGTTTGATTTTTTGGACATCACCGCGATATCGTCCACATAGGCGTGAACGTTCTGACCAATTTGGTCGTGAAGGAAATGTTGCATTCTCCGCTGGTACGTAGCACCTGCGTTTTTCAGCCCGAAGGGCATCGTAACATAGCAAAACGTGTCGTATGGTGTAGTGAACGAAGTGGCCAATTGGTCCGACTTCCTCATCTTGATCTGGTGGTATCCTGAGTATGCATCGAGAAAACACAAAATCTCCGAGCCATCCATCGAGTCAATGACTTGGTCAATGCGAGGCAAAGCAAACGGATCTTTGGGACATGCTAAGCCTGTGTAATCAACGCACATTCTTAATTCATTGGTTCCCTTTTTGGGGACAAGTACAGGATTGGCCACCCATCGGGTGTGAAGGACTTCTCGGATAAATCCAGCTTTAAGTAACCTAGCTATCTCTTTGCCAATGGCGCGTCTCTTCTCATCTCCGAAGCGTCATAGAGGTTGTCTCACTGGTTTGCATTTTGGATCGATGTTTAAGTTGTGCTCGGCAAGTTCCCTAGGTACACCATTCATGTCGGCAGGTTGCCAGGCAAAGATGTCCCTATTCTCACGGAGGAACTCGACGAGCGCGCTTTCCTATTTGGGATCCGGGTTCGTCCCAATGGCGAATGTCTTGGAGGCATCGCCTACCACAAGTTCCACCGGCTTGGTCTCGATGGCGGCCTAGAACGCAGGAGCGGAGTCGGAGATCTGCTTCTTCGACGCGGGCATCTCTGAGTCATCGACCTTTCTCTGGATCTCCTTGAATTCTTCGCTGTAGAGGGTAGCTTCTGCAATGGCTGCTTCATTAATCTCGCAGTCCCTTGCCTTGGTAAAGCTTCCGGATACGATGATGACACCGTTTGGTTCGGGTATCTTGAGTTTGTTGTAGATGAAGCATGGCTTGGCCATGAACGTGTGGAATATGTCGCGATCGAATATGACGTGGTACATGCTCTTGAAGGGAACCACCTCGAAGGTCATGCGCTCTTGGCGGTAATTGTTGACATCGCCAAAGGCAACCTGAAGTGTAATGCACCCAAGGGACCGAGCCTCCCGACCATGGACTACGCCATGGAAGATGGTGTTGGTCCGCCTTAGGTTTGCCTCCGTCAAGTTCAACTTCTGTAGTGTATCCAGGTACATGATGTTGATACTGCTTCCACTATCCACCATACACTTAGTGAACTCCACGCCGTCAATCAAGGGGTTGATGACCATGGTGTACTGGTTCTTCGTAGGTATAAGGTCTGGGTGGTCCGTCCTGTCCCAAGTTATTGGAACCTCCGACCAGCACAGGTACTGGGGAACTAGGGGGGAGAGTGGCCATCAGGATCCTCAGAGAGGTCTTCTGTTGTCGGACGGTGGGGGTGCCAAGGAAAGTGTGGTAGACTAGAGCCTTTTTCGCGAAGGGGTTCTTTCCCTTGTCGTCACTCTTGGCGGCGTGCTTGGGGTCAACGTCTTCGTCCATGTCACTTGAATCCTTGGACTCCTCCTCCTTCTTCCCCTTGCCCTTGCCTCGCGGTCTATTCTTTCGACTTTGCTTGTAGCCGGACTCCGGGTCTTCCTTCAGGTCGTTGACGAACTTGTAGTGTCGATTGGTATGGGTGGCTTTACCGTTGGCATCGAGGTGTACGAGGCACGGCATATCGCGGTACCCCTTGTAGGTTTGGGGAACGCGGAGCGGCGCCGAGGTGGTTTCATTTCCTCGTTGCTGCCCACGACCAGCTCCTCTTCCTCGGCCACGTTGTCCGCCTTCGCCTCATCCTGCAAAAGTCAGAGCGACCATGTCGGTAGATTGCTTTTCTTCTGGAGCGGTTTTCCGCTTTGTACTACTGTTCCTCCAAGCTTGAGTTGGAATGGATGTTTCCGGCAAGGAGCCGCGAGCATCGTCGTCGGTAGCTGCGAACTCACTAGCCAACTGAATCATCTGGTTCAAGTCAAGTTGGTGATTGTCCTGCAAGCGCTTCAACTTATGCCGGAGCAACGTGCCTCTTTCCAATCCGTCGATGAAGGCGGCCATGGCGGTCTGAGCATGTACTCCTGCGCAGGAATTCTTCATGTCCAGCCAGCGAGAGAGGTAGGCGCGAGATGTCTCGTCTTTCTCTTGCACGCACCGCTATAGATCACCCACAGTGCAGGGACGCTTGTACGTACCCTGAAAGTTCTTGGTGAACGCTTCTTGCATGTCCAACCAGTTGTAGATAGATTTCTCTGGCAAGTCGTCGATCCATTGACGGGCCGTGCCCGCCAACATTAATGGGAGGTACTTGACGGTGACGTTGGGGTTGCCTCCGGCAATCTCCGCCGCGTTACCGTAGTTCTGCAACCATGTGGCGGGCTTGGCGGTGCCGTCATAGGGTTTGATGGTCTTGTCGATCCGTAAACCTTTGGGGTAAGTTACGGACCGTATTGCAGGTCCAAAGCAACGTGGTCCCAGGTATGGTCCTTCCCGGGCCTCGTGGATCTTATCGATCCGCGAACGTGCATCGTACGGCTCCGGGTTCTTATTCTTCTTGTCAACAGGGGACGGGCTGTGTGAACAACGCGGGCCCCCTCCGCCATGGTAACTGCTTGGTGGTGACGGAGGCGGAGGTGGCGGTGGGTTAGCCTTCTTGTTGTTACCCTCATGCGACTCCTCACGCCTGTCGCGGTTGCTTGTCGGACGCGGAGGGTCATGGTGCGACATGCTCCTGTGCCCTTGGTTGCGCTCTCCGGCGTGACGGGTCTGCTCCGCGTTGTCGCGGATGACGATGCCACACTGCTTTGGTGGGGGCATATCCGTACGATGGTGGGCCTTGTAATCGTCGCGATGTTGGGGAGATCGGGGCGGTGGCGACGGGCGACGAGGTCGGGCCTTTTCTCCGTGGTCAGAGGATATGGGGATGGCATCCTTCCTGTTGCGTGCGTCCCTCTGTATTCGTTCTGATGAACCCGTCTGGGACTCGACATCAAGAGGAGATCTGTCCCTTGGCGGTTTGTACTGACGAGACTGGCAAAGTGCTGGATTGGGCTCGAGCCTCTGAGAGGTGTCCTTTTCCTGCTGCTTCACTGCCTTGGCCACTAGGTCATAGACCTGTTCCACTGCCTCGGGCGATCTATCCTGCTCCAGAAGGGTCTTGGCGACGGAGAGGTTAAGGAGTGGGGTGGGCATCACCTGCTTGCCTTCACTGTCAATGTATGGCTTGGCTTGTGCCGGCATCGAGGGAGCCCATCCTAGGTTGCGCCGTAAAACAGGATCGTTGATGACGCGAGCCAGAGCTTTCTTAGCTGTATGCTGCTGCAGCAAAGTCTTGTACTCGACCTCCATTGCTCTAGCCTTCTCTATAGATTTCTGCGTGTTGACCAGATCTCGATCTAACTTGGCGCCTTGCTCCGCGATGGCCTGCGCTTCTTCCAGCAGCTGATGGCGCTTCTCGTCAAGCTGGGTCACGTTCCAGATATGAGCAACGGTCAGTGGCTCGATGAGGAGGTTGCCGTACATCACTCTATCAGCTGGAGTAACTTGGGCTGTTGCATACATTGATGCTGGAGGCGGCAAGTTTGCGGTGTTGTTGTTGCTCGGGCCGGTACCGAGTTCCTGCGACTGTTGCACTGGTTTAGGCGGAGGAGGCATGACCTTTGCGTGATCATCATCGGCAGCAATAAGTGGGCCCTTCCCCTTTTCCAGTGCTGTAGGCGGATCTTGTCCGGGTTGATCTTCATCCATCGCCATCCCAATGGTGAGGAACACCCCTCGAGACGTGACGGCGTTGTTGGCTTGCTCATCGCGCGAGTACTCCTCTTCCATCTCCTGCATAGCGGAGTCTAGCTCTTCTGGACTGAAGTCTATCTCCTCAGAATCTGCACTGAAGTCAGCATAAAGCGCGTCAATGACAGAGTCGGAGGGTGCCAGGACTTCCTCGATGACAGGCGGTGGAGGTGCAACGGCCGCGATGATGACTGGAGGTGGTGGTGGTTCTGCGGCGATGACGGCCGGAGGCGGTGGTGGCAGTGACTGAATTGGAGGTTCTCCGTCGATGAGTGCGAGTGCTTTCTGGGCCTCCGCGTCAGCCTCCGCATAGTTGTTGACGGTGCTCACCATCTATTCGAGGGTGAGGCGTCATGTTGCCTGCTGCCGCCTTAAAGAGTGTTGGAGAAGCGTGCCACGGTCCAGTCCTTCCACGAAGTGATACAGAGCGTTATCATCGGGGTAGTGGGCCAGATCGGCTCGTATACGGAGCCACCTGGCCAGGTAATCGCGGGGGTTTTCGCCTTCTCTCTGAACACAGCGTGCCAGATCTAAGATGGTGACCACATCGACGAACTTGGATCTCTGCTTTCCAGACGCACGGGCGAAGCCGGCGGATTTGCACTGATCTTCCACCTTTATATCCTGCACAGGGGAGGTTTGGGTGGGCCTTTGGATTTTTCCGATCTTTGCCGGCAAACTCCGAAGAGAGATCCGACATCGATCCTTCGGCGAACGTATCCCGCCCGTAGGCGGTCCATGCGGGCCTTGATGCTCCTCTGACTCCCAGGGAACTAGTGCCCGAGTCGGTTTCGTCGATGAGGAGGTGAATGTCTCCGATAGGAACGATCGAACACCACGTAGGGTTCGTCTTCGCCGGGATCCAGAACTCGTCGGGAGGGACGATCGGAATGTTGCCGAAGAAGAGAACGCGACCGATGGCTACGGTTTCGCCGGTTCCCGCGAAGATCTTGGCCCTCGCCCGCTGAAGAGCCTGAAGCGCGTCTTGCCCCACGGTGGGTGCCAACTGTCGTGGTATTGCCGACGAGTACGCCATGGAGGGGTCCTCACAGTGCGTGTTTAGAGACGTGGGGGAAGGCGGACGATTGACGGGTACGAGGTAACACAGCTTACCCAGGTTTAGATCCCACGACGGTGGCGGAATCCTACTCCTTCTATAAATCACTATAAGGGAAATACGCCAAGTTACAGGGATTGGTTCGCTGTGCGAGGTTGTGTGAAGTTGTCTATGATCGTGCCCTAAAGGCTCCCATAGGCCCGACTGATATAGTCGCCAGGTCCTAGGGTTACAGGGAAAAGTCCTAGCCGGACAGGTTACAGAGTCCTACACTGTCTATTACTAGTCTTGTGTATCTTGCACTCCAAGGCTCCGGGTACGCTGGTGACTCCACCGTAGCCTTCCTTTATCCGGCATGGGCCTCCCTTCTGGATCCATCTAACTGGGCCGCTCAGCAGGCTATATGCCATGCTACCAACTGTGGGCCACCCGGGTTAGCCGGATAAGAGACATGCTATAGGGATACCCATATAGCATATACCTAACACTACGTGGCCCAACACATCACTCCATCCCGCTGTAACAATTGTGTTGAATCTTGCATAGTTCTTAGGGGAAACTTTCCCGGTATTGATTACTATTGTAGTTGATGCTTGTGAGTGGAACCATTTAATTATTGTTTATGTTCAGATTGTTATTCATCACCATATCATATTTGATCTTGGTCCATATGATGTCTCGTGAGTAGTTCGTTTAGTTCTTGAGGACATGGGAGAAGTCATGTTGTTAGTAGTGGATTTGTGTTGAGATATTATTCAATGGTTTAGTATTTAAGTTGTGGTGCTATTCTTCTAGTGGTGTCATGTGAACGTCGACTACACGATACTTCACCATTTATGGGACTAGGGGAATGCATTGTGTATTTGGCTACTAATTGTGGGGTTGCCGGAGTGACAGAAACCTGAACCCCCGTTAGGACACCATTGCACAAGGGAGTGTAGGATCTCAGAGTTTAATGTTGTGGTTAGGTTTATACCTTAATTGCTTTCTTGTAGTTGCAGATGCTTGCAAGGGGTTTAATCACAAGTATGTATTAGTCCAAGTAAGGTAGGTACATTATCACAGGTTCACCCACACAACACTTACAAAACCAAAGAAGACTACTCAGCTATATGAAGCGAAAGAACTTGACAGAATTCCCATGTGTCCTCGATAATGTTTGGTCGTCATAAGTATTTCCACTGGCTTGAACATTTCTAAGAAAGGATTGGGCCACTTGCTGCAATTGTTTGTTGTCTTTATTACTTGCATTTTATTTCTTTGCTTTATCAGAAAACCCCTAAAAATCTGTTTGCTAAGTATTTACAGAGATTTCCTGCTCCATACCACTAGTCAACACCTTCTGCTCCTCGTTGGGATCGACACTCCTATTTATCGAAAGTACTATGATACACCCCTATACTTTTGGGTCATCAAGACTATTTTCTGGCGTTGTTGCCAGGGAGTGAAGCGCTATTGAAGAGTGGAACTGGTAAAGGAAACTTCTACTGTAAGTATTGTTTTTTATTTCTGTTTGTTACTTTGTTTCCAATATGGATAACCCACTTGGTTTTTTGTTTGGGAAAACTACTACCACCGTTAGGGTAGTAGATGAACCACCACCTATTGAGATAGATCCTTTTAAGATACCTACAAGTATTGTTGATCGTGTTATGGATAATTATTATTTAGGGGATGGAACTTTCCACCCTGGTGATCACTTGCTTTTTATCCATGAATTATGTGGGTTGTTTAAGTGTGCAGGTATCACAACTGAACAGGTTAAGAAGAAGTTACTCTCTATATCATTGAAAGGAAGAGCTGAATAATTGTATAAGCTGCTAAAGAATGGACAATCTATGGAATGGGAGGAAATAGTGCCTCTCTTTTATTCTAAATTCTATCATCCCAGTGAGATTCATAAGGATAGGAATCTAATATATAAATTTTGGCCTCGTGATGGAGAGAGTACAGCTCAATCTTGGGGGATATTGAAGTTACTAATGCTTAAATGTCTTATTCATGAACTCCCTAACAGTATTATTATCAATAACTTTTATGCTAGGCTTTCTCTTCATGATAAAGTTTAACTAGATGCTTCTTGTGCTGGATCATTCACACGTATGAAGGAAGAAGCTAAATGGGATCTCCTAGACCGTATTAAAGAGAACACTGAAGCATGGGAAAATGACAAAGGAAGGAAGTCAGGTATAAACTATGATTATGAATGCATTAAATCCTTTATGGGAACTGATGACTTCCATGATATTAGTACTAAGTATGGTCTTGATTCTCAAAGTATTGCCAATTGTTTTAAGGCCTTTGCCTCTTACATAGAAATTCCCAAAAAGAAGTGGAGTAAGTACCATGCACCTTATAAAGATGTTGTTAATCATGTTCATGTTAGAAATACTGAAGTTTGTACTACTAATCATATTTTTCATGAACCTTATGTTGAGAAAACACCTTTCCCAGCTAAGGTAAAGGAGTATTCTATGATAATTAGTGTGAATAACAAAGGTACAAAGGAAGCTGTGGAACCTGATGAGCAAATAAACAATGAACCTTTCGTAGCTATTGTGAAAGATCTTGTCACTAGAAATATAGAGGATGAGCACATTGTCTTTTGTGAAGACGCTTCTAATATTATCTCTCATCCTAGTAAAGATAGAAAAGCTAGTGTCCCTGTGCTTTGTGTTAGAATTGGTGATCATTGCTATTATGGTTTATGTGATATTGGTGCTAGTTCCTTATGAGCTTTGCAGGGAAATTATGCATGAAATTGGTCCTTGTGAGCTTGAGGACATTGATGTAGTTATTCACCTTGCTAATAAGGAAACCATTTGCCCTATTGGTATTGTAAGAGATGTGGAGGTTCTCTACGGTAAGATTAAGTATCCTGCTGATTTTCTAGTGCTTAATTCAGCAGCTAGTAAAACTTGTCCTATCATTTTTGGTAGACCTTTCTTGAACACTTGTGGAGATATTATAGATTGTAAAAAGGAGAAAAATTTAAATAAGTTTATTGGAGATTCTTATGAGTTTAAATTTTCTAAATTTGCTAAAGCTCCTTATGAAAATAGCTTGCCTAATGAAGATTTCAGGGTTGAACAACTTGCTTCTATTAATCCAGTTTATGACCATTGACCTCTTTTTGATGAATGTAAGTATGCTCATTCTGATGATAAAGTTGTTTCCTGTGATAGTTATATTGTCAACTTTATTCAAAGTGCTACTAAAAGTTATTATGAGAGAGCGAAACATGATTTTATGCATCTCAATAATATTAAGTTTCCCCGTTTTATGTTGAAAGCTTTGAAGTTGCATTTGTTTTGTCTTCCTATGCTAGTGGCCTTTTGTTTCAATAATTTGTTTTCTCATGAGACTCCTTTGCATAGAAAGTGGGTTAGACTCAAATGTGTTGGATATTTTCTTCTTGATGCTCTCTTTCACTTCAAATATATATCTCCTATGTGAGCATCTTTGAAATTATCAAGCCTAACTTAAAGGCATTAAAGAAAAGTACTTCTTGGGGAGATAACCCAATAGTTTTGTTCAGTCTTGGAAGTTATTACCTAAGTAATAACCGCTCCTTATCCTTTTTGTTTTGGTTTTTGTGTCAAGATCAACTACTTTTGAGAAATAGAGGAGTTGTGAAAAGTGGCTATCATGGGATAGATTTTTGTGTTGCATTGTAAAAATTCGTGAAGGAGCTCAGTACTTTGGATGGAGATATAATTTTTTGTGCTTGTTCTCCAAGTTGTTACCCAACTTTTGTTAGTTTTGCACTTTTTGATTTGAGCAATAGAAGTTTTTAGAAAAAATCAATCTTTACCTGTTGGTCTGTTTTGACAGATTTCTGCCATCATTTGCATTTTCTTCTTATATTGATTCTCTTTCAGATTCTTTTTGGGCCTTCTGGAATGCAGTTGCTACAGCAGCTTTTGTTTTGATGGATTTTAGTTGAAGTTTGAGCCTAAAGGTTTATAGTTTTCACATACACTAATGTTGCCATTGAAGTTTGTGTAAGGCCTTGGATGAAGGGAATTTGTAGGAGAAGGAGAAAAGGAATCTGCAGAGTTCGTCTTTGAGTAGGTAAAAAGTGGTGAAAACATAAGGTTCGTGAAAGCCTAATCTTTTTTATATTTTTGATGTTTTTATTACATACGAAAGGTTACGAGACGAAACAGAGGAGGAAACGGAGGCCAGGGTGGCCACACCCACCCTAGGCGTGGGCCCCAGCTGGCCGCGCCTGGAGGGGGTGTGAGCCCCCTGAACTCTGTCTCCGCCTTGTTTTTGCACAATACCTTCCTTATGCATTGAAACTTCGTAACATATAACCCCCGGATCCCCCGAGGTTCGTATATCGTGTTCTGTTCGTGTTTTCGTTTTGATCTGTTTCTGTCAAGAAATCTTCTCAAATTTAGAGCACCATGGTCTCTGCCAACGACAAAGGAAAGATGCTCATGGAAGATGATCCTCAAAAACCCAAGGAGGAGGATATCTTGGTTGAGGATGAAGAAGATGTTGAGGAGGACGAGCATCCGGACACCCGCGCAACCGTTGCAAGCATTGGAGTGGTGGCAAACCCTACCAAGCTTAGGAGGACAGCACGGATGTCTACAGGAGGGAAAACCCCACGTCATGTCCTCGCTCCACGGTCACCTCCTTCACGCACCAAGAACCCCTTCCATACTCTCTTAATTGAGATACATTACCAAAAGGTGCCCAAAGAGAATTTGCCCTCTGTTTGGGATCTGCCTCGTTCTAACCATGTAGGGAAGGAACACTCTAAGAAGGAAGAGTGGGGAAAGAATAACAAGGACCGGGATTCTCGGTCCGACATGATCGTGAACCGCATTGAGCATAATTTGGAGTTGATTCGTACTCTAACATTCGAGATTGAGGAATTGAGGGAACTGATTGAAGAGCTTATCAAGAGAACACCACCACCGAAGGAGTAATTCATCATCAGGTTTGGCATCCCCTTGGCTTGTTCCAAGCTTGGGGGGTGCCGCGGTATCACATCATTATCTTTTATCTTTTACCTTTTTATTAGATTCATATCTTTGGTAGAGAAGTTATCTTATAGGTTGGTTTGCATTGTGAAAGTATCTCTCCTTTAGATGGTTATCTATGTATCCCTTGGTGTGAGTGCCTTTATGGAATATTAATGAGAAGTCTCATCTTTTAGGTTTTGCACTTCTTATTTTAGTTTGCAATATCTATTATATGATTGATCTTGTTGATCGGTGTTGGTATCACTTTGGGAGCATCAAGTAGATCCAAATTGGTTTTGGCAAACCGAGCTCTGGTCAGTAGCAACACTTTTTGAGGTTTGAAAGGAAAAGAGAAAAATCTTACAGGTATTTTGTATCATTTATTTCTTTCTTGATTGGATCATAAGTTTAGTATTCTTTATTTAAGATCTTTTGTGTCTTCAAGGAATATTGCATGTTTGGATTTATCACTTGTAGGTTTGCTTGTTTACTTCAACTCTTTTGCTTGCTACCCAGCCTTGCTAGCCAAAAACCTGTTTTGAGAGGGCATACTTCTCATGCATCCAACCCCTTTGAACCAAAACCTGTGCCATTTGTGTCCACCATATCTACCTATTAGCATTATTGCTATTCCAATTAAATTCTCAGGCTTCATCTATCTTTCGAATTTAAAAATTTATTTTGTTATGTGAAAACTAGTTAGTAAATCTCTCACGAACTTGATGGCACACCTTATTTTCTTGCCCCTAATAAACTTGAACCATTGTGTCATCGAAGTTGTATATGCTTGCATCTATATGTTGGAATTAGCAGAACTTTGCTGTCACGAGGAACGCTTTCAACACTTATGGATACTTATCCAGTTGATATCATGCTCTTTTGTTTGCGGATGTCGTCGGTGTGAAATAAAAGGGGAGCTTGTAAGTCCATGGAGTTATGTATGTGTGTTAGAGAAACACCTAGGCCTCTAGCCTAAGCCATGCCTAATCATGGTGGAAACTTGCAGCATAACCATAGTGAGCAATCTGTGAAGCATCCTCAATAAAAACCTATGCAAATAGCAAATAAAAAGATCACTGAGATGCTTACTGTCTGCTTGCCTTGTCATTTTGATTATGGGATAGCTCATGTATCATGTGCAAGGGGTACCCCATTGGCGGTTCTTTATGATACACATGTACTTACAATTACAAGAACTTACCGGTAACTAAAGTTGAGTAGCATGAGGAGCGGACCTCGTACTCAAGGGACATGACATTTCCAACTTATATTTCGTCAAGCATATACTCCATCTTTGTTCACTTTAACCTTAATCACCTCAAGATGCTTATGATAGGGGCAATGAGAGCTCAAAGCTAGTAAGTACCATAATCTTTTGGAAGCTCTTTATGAAATTAGAATCCATGCTTCCCTCTATGAAGGGCCTTTATTCTACTTCTAAGTTGAGTCAGTAAACCTACTTCCTCTCTATCACCAGCAAGCATTTAAGTTGTTGTGTTTCAAGCATTCATATGAAGAATTATTCAATCATGTTCTTTATCTTCCTTGTTTGCACAAGACTCTTATCTAATGAGTACTACTTTGAAAGCCTTCATTGTGAAAAACCTTTTATGTTTGAGCAAAGAGTACTCTTTTTCTAGAACTTCTTTACAAAAGCTTTACTTGAAAACTGTTTGCCAGCTGTTCTCTGACCAAGAAAAAAGTTTGCTAATCCCAATTATGATTTATCTTTATGCATCTCTATTGTGAGTTGTGACTCCTATACTTGTTGCAAGCTAAGTTATATAATGGTGAGTTGCTTTCTTCTATGAGTTGTGTAATGGTAAGTGTGATGCTTCTTGTCCGTATTCTTTTATCGACACTTCACTCCATAAACATGTGGACATGTTTACTGAGCTCAGTTTTCGCTTGGGGACAAGCGAAAGTCTAAGCTTGGGAGAGTTGATACGTCCAATTTGCATCACTATTCTATATCATAATTTGCCTCTTTTCATTGATATATTTCATATTAAGAGGTGTTACTTATGTCTTTTCATGTGTTTTTGCATGTTGGATGATTCTTGGAGGATGAACTGCCGGAGTCAGGATTCTGATGGAAAAAGCGGTGTTTTGAAGCAATTTTTCGCGAAAATCATAAAAATACCAGAAAAACTACGGAAAATCCTATTTTCCCAGAAGACGAAGAATGCTAGAAGGGGAGGCAGAGATGCGCCATAGGGGGCCCACACACCCCAGGTGCGGGCCACCCATAGGTCACGCCTACATGGGGTGTGGCCCACCTCTGGCTCCGCCCTGTTGCCTATATCTTCTCGTCGAAACCCGAATACACGGGGAGCGAATACAGAAAGATTTTGTCGCCTCTGCGAGGCGGAAAACACCGAGAGAGAAAGAGCTCTCCAGCAAACAGATTTCTGCCGAGGAAATTCCTTCTCGGAGAGGGGAGATCGTCGCCATCAACACCATCATCAATCTAGACTTCATCGGGATCATCACCATCATCCATACCATCATCTCCACCAGCGCCATCATCATCACTCCATCCCGTTGTAACAATTGTGTTGAATCTTGCATAGTTCTTAGGGGAAACTTTCCCGGTATTGTTTACTATTGTAGTTGATGCTTGTGAGTGGAACCATTGAATTATTGTTTATTTTTAGATTTTTATTCATCACCATATCATCTTTTATATTGATCCATATGATGTCTCGTGAGTAGTTCATTTAGTTCTTGAGGACATGGGAGAAGTCATGTTGTTAGTAGTGGATTTGTGTTGAGATATTATTCAATGGTTTAGTATTTAAGTTGTGGTGCTATTATTCTAGTGGTGTCATGTGAACGTCGACTACATGATACTTCACCATTTATGGGCCTAGGGGAATGCATTGTGTATTTGGCTACTAATTGTGGGGTTGCCGGAGTGATAGAAACCTGAACCCCCGTTAGGACACCATTGCACAAGGGAGTGTAGGATCTCAGAGTTTAAGGCTGTGTTAGGTATATACCTTAATTGCTTTCTTGTAGTTGCAGATGCTTGCAAGGGGTTTAATAACAAGTATGTATTAGTCCAAGTAAGGTCGGTGATGGCGCTTTGTTAACGTGGGACCTTCTTATTCTTTGTTCCCCGGCAACGGCGCCAGAAAGCTTGATTGCCTATCAGAGAGGCCTTTGTTGGGAACCCCAAGAGCAAGGTATGATGAGCACATCATCAAGCTTTCCCTCAGTAGAGACCAAGGTTATCGAAACAGAAGGAGGAAGGAAACGTCACACAGGTGTTGCAAGTAACGCAGAGATCTGCACAACACAAACTCAAGACTTTGCCCCAACAAATCAGTGAGGTTGTCAAGCTCACCGGTTTGCTGTAGCAAAGGATTAAACGTATAGTTTGTAAGGTAATGGTTTGCAGCAAGTAAACAAGTAACAATGGAAGATGTGTCAATGGTAAAGATTGAACTGGGGTCCATAGTTCACTAGAGGTGCTCTCCTTAGATAAACAACAGGCATGAAGGGTAAACAAATTACAGCAGGGCAATTGACAGGAACTGAGCAAGGCATAACAATGCAATTACTAGTCAGAAAGATCCTATGAGATTCGTTTGGGCAATACAACAAGATACATAGACCGCCATCCAACTGCATCTATTACTAGAAGTCCACCTTCAGGTTATCATCCGAACCCCCTCCAGTATTAAGTTGCAAGCAACAGACAACTGCTTTAAGCAAAGTGTGTAAGGTAAACAATCCACATGTTCCATGAATAAGAGACCGTTGGTTTCTCCCTAGTAGCAACAACACATCTATAACCGAAGAGATTATTGTCACTTCCCTTGGAAACTAGAGGCATGAACCCACTATCGAGCATAAATACTCCCTCTTGGAGTCACTAGCAACTACTTGGCCAAGATAGCTACTAACAACGGAGAGCATGCAAGATCACAAACAACACAGACATGATAGAATCATAAAGACAAAACCATTAATCAAACCAACATAATAATCTCAATATCCATCGGATCCCCACAAACACAACATGCATGATTACAAATAGATTAGGTCTTGATCATGAACGGAGCTCACAAGATCTATACATGAAAGCACAAAAGAGGAGATGCAACCATCTAGCTACTACATGAACCCATAGTCCAAGGTGGAACTATTCACGCATCATACCGGAGAAAAGGCCTCCGGGATGATCTCCCCTCCGACAGGGTGCCGGGAAGAACTTCAGATCCCCCTAATCTAGGGACGACGATGCCGGCGGCTATAGAAGGTTTCGTGGAGATTTGATCGGGTACTTAGTGTTTCTACATCGGGGGCTTCTTATAGGCGAAGGGGGAGGCCGAGGCGGCGGCCAGGGGCCCCACACCCCTCCCAGGTGCGGGGCAGGGCCCACCCGTGCCTAGGGGGGTCTGGGCGCCCTAGCCCGCCCCTCCGGCTCCCCTCTGGACTTCTTGTTCCCCATGGAAAGTAATTGACTTTGGCGTTTGTCCCGTCCAATTCCATTAATATTTCTTTACTAGCTTTTCTGAAACCAAAAATAGCAGAAAACAGGCAATTGGCATTGTGGCAACTTGTTAATAGGTTAGTACCAGAAAACATGTAAAAAGTACCTCAAAGTGTATACAAAGCAAAACAAAGTAGATACTAAACAAACATGGAGCATTAAAAATTATAGATACGTTTTCGACGTATCAGTCGGTACATTAGCATAGGTTCACACACAAAACACTTACAAAACCAAAGAAGACTACTCAGCTATATGAAGTGAAAGCACTTGAGATAATTCCCATGTGTCCTCTAGAACGTTTTGTCCTCATAAGTATTTACACCGGCTTCTCCTTTGCTAAGAAAGGATTGGGCCACTTGCTGCAATTGTTTGCTATCTTTATTACTTGCATTTTATTTCTTTGCTTTATCAGAAAACCCCTAAAAATCTGTTTGCTAAGTATTTACAGAGATTTCCTGCTCCATGCCACTAGTCAACACCTTCTTCTCCTCATTGGTATCGACACTCCTATTTATCGAAAGTACTACGATACACCCCCTATACTTGTGGGTCATCAATAGGTCACTTTGTGAAGGTATTTTTGAGACATAATCAATATACTAAGTTTGATATTTGTCCTTCCAACTATGTCATATAATATTACATCATGCGAAGGTTTCACATTGTTTTGATCATTTTTGAATTTTTATACCTATTTTAAACTATCGTTAAAACAGCGAGCATGAAGATTCTTATTCAATATAAATATCTAATATTTGAGTGTAGATAGATAGATCTTATTTTTCTACAAAATTTGATATATTATTTGTATTTTTCTAAATTAGAATGATTTTTTATGATTTTCCTAAGAGTAATGTGATAAAAGGGAAAAAAGAAAAAAAAGACTTTGACGTGTGTACTGCGGAATACACACGGCAAAGGCTTTTTGCCGTGTATACTGCAGAATACACATGGAAAAAGGCCGGCGAGGACACACGACAAAGAGACCATCGTCTGCAGCCGTTAGCTCCTCATCGTCAAGTGGACATGTGGGGTCACGGGTCCCACCTTATTGCTGTGACGACACCTATGTCGTGTACCATTGTCGACTTTGTCAAGTGTGTTTTCTTTGTCGTGTTCCTTTATGGGTCTTTGTTGTGTATATTTCTTTGTCGTGTTCTTTTTCAGAAATTTTTCGTGTTCATGTACTTTACCGTGTGCTTTCTGGGTTACACATGGCAAAGAAAAACTTTGCCATGTTCCGGTCTATTTGGAACACGGCAAAGACGTGTCTACACGATAACGACATTTTTCCCATAGTGAAATATGATGAAATCCGGTGATCATTCGTCGACGGGGTTGGGCTCCGCCGTCGGGTCTGCTGTGACGGGGATGGGCTCCTCCGCCGGGTCTGCTTTGACAGGGCCAGTCGACTGATTCAAGGAGGTGGAGGTAGAGATCGGTGACAACATGGTGACCTAGATGGTCGGCGTAGAGCTTGGCGTGTTGGTGGGGATGTCCTCTTCTAGGATGGCGCTACGTCGCGCCATGTACCAGGCCTTGACCTAGGGGCTCATCGCCGAGGTGTGTGTTCCTCTTCTTGATAGCAAGGTTCGCCTTGAGAAGGTCGAGCTTCCTATCTTGGTTCTGCAACAGCTGCGCCCACCTCTCGTAGACCTTCTCCTCCCTCTTCTCGGCATGGGCCTTCGAGTCCACGATACACTTCTCGATGGACACATGGAGCTGTTCGGCAGGCGGTCCCGTAGCCATCAGCATCTTGGCCTTCTTCTAGCTAATCTTTGGCCTTCCTTCGCCGACAGCTCGGGGTGGAGCCTCGGGGTTGTACACACCATCCTTTTTCTTGGCGAGGATCATGCGAGTGTCCACCCATTTATGGAAGTTCTCGATCTTGTCGAACACATGGTGGAACTTGAACTCCATCTTGGTGTCATCGCGGTACATGCCGAGTGCATGAACCAGCTGTGAAGACAAGGCGAAGTGTGAGTCAGGAAAGGAATGAACTCGGCATAGGTTCGGCTTGGGGTCAGTGAACTACCTTGTTGTCCATGCTTGCGCCGCTGACTGGATGGCTCTCAATTTCTTCGAGAATGCCTTGCCACTTTCTACACGCTTGCTGCACGATTCCCCAGTGATTGGTCGTGGCCTTCTTGCCATGCTCCATGTGGACTTTGTTGTACACCGGGTCCAATAGGTTGTGCTCGTCGAATGCTAGCTTGACACACCTCCAGTAATTTTATAAGTTTTCGTTTGCGCCATTGATGGGGTCCATGCTCATCGACTTCCATGCTTCGGCGAGGCACATGTCCTCAAGGGGCGCCCATTTGACGCGGAGCTCCGGTGGTGCCGACGTCCTCGTCTTCCTCTTCTTCTTACCCTTTCCCTTGGCCGTTGCCGCAACGTCCTCTTTGGTCTCCTCCCCATCCTCGGCTCGCGTCTGGTCATCGACCAGGCCTTCAGTGAAATCCTGATATTGTAGGCAATGTTCAGCGTCGGCGCGGGACTACTCTTGCATGAAGAACGAGTTCCCGGACACCGCAGAGCCGGACGCAATCATATCCACCATGTACGAGTCACCCGCCATTCTGCCGAAAACGTTGCGGGTGTTTGGGCCACCGAGCAGGGCAGGTGAGGAACTGATGCAGCCCGTCCTACGGACATCCCTACATCTACACCCCCCAAGTCCCCCAAGTGTACCAATGACTCGTGCCCGAGCCAAACTCCTACAAGCTAATGTTAACTCGATCCTCTCCTCGTGTGACTTTGATACACCCTTGGATGGCTTTCTACTTCAGGCAAATACGCTATGCATTCTCAGCTATGAAGCCCCAAAGCATCACCAAGCACCCTTGAATGATGTACAAGGAGAAGCCGCTGCTAAAGCTAACACACCGGAGTCTCCGGTCTGGCAAACCGAAATCTCCAGACTGGCACCAAGGAATCTCCGGCTAGCCTCCGTACCAGCCCCCGGGCCGAGGCCTGGGACAATATGACACCCCCTCTGGAGACGGACCAGAGATAGACCGGAATCTCCGTCCTGCACCAGAATCTTCAGTGTCCTCGTCACCAGGCATGTAAAGTCCTTTGGGCCTTTGGCCCATGTAACCCCAAGTCCACCTAGACTTTTCTCTTGTATTCCTAAAGTACCCTTGAACTAGTGGTTGGCCTATAAATAGCCCCCCACCTCTATTGTAAACCATAGACATGGATAATTATAATAGAAGAAACCCTACAGGACCTATCTATTACTAGTCTCATGCTCCTTGACAAGGAGCACCAATTATCCCCCAACCTCTTGGATTTTGCCTAGTGCGTTCAAGTTGTACAAGTCCTTGGAGTAGGCGTCTCGTCTACAAGTAGTCAAGATCTCATCAAGCCTCTCACCCCATTGTTGGTAGTGGGAGAGTGTCTTTGTATCGTGTCTTTGTGTGTTTGTGTGTTCATTGAGTTCTTCGCGTGTGAGTTCGTGGATTTCATCCTCCCCCTCCTCCCACTCGCCTACATCTTGATTTCCACGAGGATTTGTGAAATATCGGGCAACCCTAAGGGGTCACCCCTAACATATTGGTATCAAGAGCAAGGTTGATCACAAATTTCCCCACATTTTTTCTCTTATCCACCATAAATTCGAAAATTCCCCAAAAAGAACCCCAAATTTGCCTTTGGACCAATCTCTCATTTTGGAGTGTTATTTGTGGTTTTGATCTGACCTAATATTGTCTTAGGTGTTGGTCCAGCTTTACCCTGCATTTTTTCAGCCCAATTTGGCCATTTTTTCGTGGATTTGAGGACCCAAGGCGTGGATTTCTGTTCAAGAACACGAGCAGTTCGAGCTGTTTCCTTCACACTAGACTTTCCGGTCTATAGACACCGGAGTTTTGGCCCACACTGAAGTTTTCGGCCTTCCACACCGGAATATCTGGCCCTGATGGTTGTTTTGACTTTTGCCTCTTATTTTACATTGGCTAATCTTCCTCTTGTTGTTTGTGTTCCATGCGTGTTTCTTCAATTAACAACAGGATTCTGCATCAACCAATCCGTGCTCCTTGACACCACGGCACCCGAACATCATCCTGCACCACCGACCGCAAGTTCATTATCACCAACGAAGGTATAACTTGTGTCACCTCATCAACCCTTATCCTAATTTGTGTGTACCTATCCCACGAGAGTGAATCATCTTGTGTTTGCTTGAGCATTGTGCATTTGTGATGGGGTTCGTTGCATAGAAAACAAAAAAAATTCTATGTTTTGCAACTGCCAAGATTGAGTCTAGGAAATACTTGTAACGGTTACAGATGGACTCACCCTCATAGACGGTAAGTGGGATAATGTTCCCGCAAACAAACATGGTTGATGTAAATGGTGCATGACCATACTCAAGGAAGTGTAGATGATCAGCGCCATAGACAGGCAGCACCTCTGTAATCAGTCACACGTTCGGTGTGCCGACGACTCCTGATCCCTTTCTCCAGCCGGACAACAGAAGTAGCGTATCCCTGGGAACTCCAATAGTGTTATGCCATGGTAGTGGAGGTGGAGGGGAAGGTTTAGAGCAGGACTTCGCCGAGCACCTTTTCTAGTGGCAATGGAGAAGGCAAGCAAGGGGGATAAGATGTCAATCTTGGAGCATATGAGAGAGCTTGTGAGAGAGTGTGTGGAGAGGAGGAGGAGGCCACCTCCTTTTATAGGCTACATGGGGATGCCCCTTCCCCTCCTCTCATTCAATCTCCATTAAAGCACTTTAATTCCTTTAAACGTCTATTAAAACACTTTAATTCCCTTAAAGGTCTTTCCATTAAAGCACTTTAATTCCATTAAAGGTCTATCCATTAGGGATCTGTAGGGATTTCTATTTTCGTGCCCTTGGTTCCTTAGTTGTACTCACTTTTCCCCAGCCGCTTAACTTTTCCTCACTTTTGCCCATCTCCTACTACGAACCTCTCACACGGTATGAAACTTGCTGTCCGTCAGCCTTGCCGTTATGTGCTGACAAGTGGGGCCGCGTTCAGTCACGTCCTGTAGTGGACCCTCGAAGTTACGTGCTTACAAGTGGGGCCACCGTCTGTCGGGTCCCTAGTGGACCCTTACCATTACATGCTGACAAGTGGTTGATTTACTAGCTTCGCATCTGGCCTCACATGTAAAGAGTGATCATCCAACTCCCTCGGAACACCTTGCAAATCTTGTGTAGACCATGCAAAGATATCCCGATTCTCATGGAGGAAGTTGGTGAGCTCGCTTTCATATTTCTCAGATAACCTGGCACCGACAGTAACAGTGCACTCTGGGAAAGCATCATCAATATGTACCTTCTTTGTTTCCTTCATTGCTTGGAAGGAAACACTCCAATGTGGATTAGTCAGTGATGGCATAGCCAGTTGAGCCACATTAGCCAGTGCTGCAACTTCCATCATTTGATGCTTCTCCTATGCTATTACCAGAGACTCGGCCAGCGATGAGCCAGCTGAAGCGCATTCTATGGAGCGTTTGTAGTCTCCCTCAACTGTGATAACTCCACATGGACCTGGCAACTTCATCTTTAGATATGCAATGTGAGGGGTGGCCATGAATTTTTCCATAGCTGGTCTGCCGAGTAATGCATGGTAAGAACTGACAAGGTCCACCACTTTGAAATCTATGTATTTAGTGCGATAATTCTCTCTATTGCCGAATAGCACATCCACCCAGACTTTCCCAATTGGCTCGCCTGAAAATCCTGACACAATCCCATGGAATGTAGTCTTAGTCGGCTCCAGTATATTCATGGTGATCCCTAGCTTGAGAATCGTGTCCTTGTACATGATGTTGATGCTGCTGCCATTGTCGATCAGCACTTTGGAAAATTTGACATTTACTTTAGGCCCCATGAACGTTGGGTCCAACACTAAGGCATATCCCCTTGGAGTCGGCATAATTTTCAGGTGATCCTTTATGCTCCAAGTGATCTCTTGCTTGGACCAATGCATATACTTTGGTATTGTCGGCATTGTGGCATTTACTTCCATCATCCGTCGCCGCCGACTTTTCTTGTCATTCGGCTCAGTGACAAACACAACGTAAATCTGGTGAGGCTCCCTGTACTCATTCCTACCTCCGTGGCCGACATTCGCGCCACCGTTCCTTGGATCATGCACTTGATGCACTACCTCTCTTTTGTCTAAGTTATGTTATCTCGGCTGCTAATTCTCGTACCTTGGCCGTGCGACCACAAGTTGAGCATTTGCCCGTGTGAGTGGTAGTGGGGGAGGTGGAGGGAGCTGATTCGCCGAATCTCCTCTGTCACCCTTTTGGAACTAGTTGCACTGCCGAATCGTATGGTTTGCCGGCTTACTCAGACTGGGAGTATGAAACTTGCACGACTGATCCAACATCATCTCATAAGTGTACTTTTGCCTTTTTTTCCAAGGCTTATTTTGTTCATACACCTTTTTGCTGTCATTCTTTGGCACCCATTGTTGTTGTTGTACATTTGTCCTTTGACAATGAATGATGCTGGCATCTGGGTGATCCTGTCTTACTACGTGTACCTGATTTGAACCATATCTATAGTTCGAACATATCTATGCAACCTGACAGAATCATATGTTGGAGTCTTTGTGTTTCCATCTGCCGAGATAAGTAGAGGCTGAGTCGGATCCCCCAATGCATATGAGTCGGCAATTTTTATCGTCTCGGCCAAACTTGCCGCATATCCTATTGCAGTCTTTGCCATAGCACACTTCCATGCCGGCATCCTTGTGCAAACCAAGATATGGCTTGCGACTCAATCACTCCGCAAATTTTTTGCATCATGCACCATCTAGTAAGGAACTCTCTATCCGTTTTGTTTGGTCTTTGCTTACACATTGCTAGTTGTTGCGGGCGATTTGGCCTCTTAGACGTGCTTGTGAAGTTGCTGACTGATGACCCACAAGTATAGGGGATCACAACAGTCTTCGAGGGTAGTATAACCCAATTTATTGATTCGACACAAGGGGAGCCAAAGAATACTTGCAAGACTTAACAACTGAGTTGTCAATTCAGCTGCACCTGAAAATAGTTCTTGCTTACAGAAGTTTATCAGTAGCAACAGTTTGGTAGTAGCAACAGCAAAGCAGCAGCAAAACAAGAGCAATATTAATAGTAGTAGCAAATAGTAGGATATGAGCGCGGTAGGCATAGGGATGGATGGACGGGCGTTGCATGGATGAGTCTAAACATGTAACTTCAAGATCTAGGGAAATTGCAGATAAATAAGAATAAGCATCCAAGTACTAAACAATCATAGGCATGTGCTCCATATATAGTCATGCATGCTCGCAATGAGAATTTGCACAACATCTTTTGTCCTGCCAGCCCGTTGCAGCGGGGCCTCAAGGGAACTACTGGCAATTAAGGTGCTCATTTTAATAGAGCACCGGAGCAAAGCATTAACACTCCGTGAACACATGTGATCCTCACATCATACCCATCCCCTCCGGTTGTGCCAATTTCTGTCCCTTTGGGGCCTTTGGATCCGGACAATGATATGTGTACACAACTTGTAGATAAGATCATAAACAATACTATCATAATGATTCAATAATAAGTACAAATCTTAGATCATGGCACTAATAGAGATACTAGGCACCATGCCCTAACAATCTTATTCGATTACATGATAGAACTCATCCAATCCCTACCATCCCCATATCCTACAATGGGGGATTACTCACTCATGGATGGGGGAAACATGGATGGTTGATGGAGAGGCATTGGTGATGATGATGGCGATGATCCTCTCCAAATTCCCCGTCCTGGAAGGGTGCCAGAACGGAGTTTCTGGTTCCGAATCGCGGTTTTTGGTGGTGGCGGCGCAGAGGAACTCTTTCTGGAAAAATGTCGAACCCCCCTCCCCTCGGTTTTTAGGTCAAGAGGCATCTTATAGGCGAGAGGGAGGCCGAGGGGGTGCCTGGGGCAGCCACACCCCCACCAGGCGTGGGCTGGGCCCACCCGCGTGGCAGGGTGTGTGGGCCCCTCAGGCCTCCCCTCCGTCTCGTACTCTGGCTCTGTGAGTCTTCTGGTGAAATAGGATTTTTGACATATTTTTCGGGATTTTTCCTGATAGTTGATTTTCTGCACAAAAACTAGACACCAAGGTAATTCTACTAAAAACAGCGCTAGTCCGTGTTAGTTGTATCCAAATCACACAAGTTTAGAGTCGAAACAATAGCAAAAGTGTTCAGGAAAGTAGATACGTTTTGGATGTATCACTAATGAAGGCTTCCTCAAAATCAACCCAGCTGGCAATGCTTCCTAGTGGCAAATTATTCAGCCGCACTCTCGCTGGTCTTTCCAGCGTCTACGAAACATACCTCACTGCCCATCTCAGGTTTCCCTAAGAAATGTTCACTGCAGTTCCATAATTAATGAGCCAATCTTCCGTATTTGTACTACCGTCATATGTTTTTGTGCCTCTCGCCAATTGAAAGTTTGGCATTGGGACTCTCTCATGATCCTTGCTTCGAAACATGCTGCACCAGGTGGGCCTTGTGCTTCAACAAGTTCTAACATTTTGATTCTGCCGAGTTTCAATCTTTCATCATCCGGATGGAGGTTTCTGCCTCCCAGCCGAGATCACAATGTGTTGTACAGGTGATCCGGGATCTAATATCCGGTATTTATCATCGCTGAATAACCATCATTGTACCTGTTGGCATTTGGGTCTATGGTTGCTGCACCGCTCGTCCCGCATTTTGTTGCGGTTTTTCTGGCTGAGTCAGTGGCGGGTTTGGAGGTGGATTTCCTCCTCCTGTCGAGTGACTCCCGCGCCGAGGTTGTGGCGGGTAATTCTGATTGCCATTTTCATTCCTTCGGCCAACACGCCTCTTGTTCTCATTTCGCTTCCCGAAATTTCTCTCGGTGCCATGTCCTCGACCGGGATTGCCTTGAGCAACTGTCGGGCCATATGTAACGAGTTGCTTATTTCTGCCGTAGTCTGTGTTTTTTTCTTGCCTTCATCTCGGCGCATTGTGCGGCGATGAAGTTTCGTGACCGATGGACTTGGTCGGGTTCGTTGCTGCTGAGTGAACGACTTGAGACCCACCTGTGCACCCGGATTTTCCCTATAGTAGGCTTCATTTAATTCTCGAGCAGCTCGTACCAACTTGTTTACTCTTTCAAGTTGTTTTATTTTTGCCTCACCCATTAAGCGAGGTAACTCGTCCATTGTGGCTTCCGCAACTTTGAGATTCGTTGCCGCCGTATTTTATGTCAGCCTTATCGCCGTCGCGTGGCTGCCTCATGGCGTGGACCTTGATGTTGCGTCCGCTGCCATCTCATTGTTGAGGTTCCTTCCTCTTATCTTTGCCGCATCGAGCCGGGTTTTGTTTCCCTTGACTCGATTTGCCAAGTTATACTCTCGGATAGTGATTTCCAAATCCTGTTGAAGACGTGCGACCTCCTTCAATCTTTCTAGCACCTTCTTTCTTGTTTTCTCTAACTCAGCCTACGCACGCGCTAGGTCAGCTATTGGTGCTACTGGCTCTGCCAGCTTGTTTATTGCATCCTACAACTCTTTTTCCCTGCTACTCGAGGCTATATTCTTAGGTCTCTCCAGGGGCAACTTTGCAGTTCTTGCTTCCTTGGGAGTAGCATTCGGGTCATCCTCTTCTTCCGGCTCATTTACCACAGGAACTACTAGCGGTGCTGCTGGAGGACGCGAGGGAGCGGGTGTAGTCATCATTACCTCGATGGAAGCAGCGTTACACTAGCTCCCCGCAACACGAACAGTAGGTGGATCTGTCGCCAGGATGACTCACTCAGGGTACGCGTGTTCAACATGCACCGCAACGTAGAATTGATGGTCGCCGAACTTGATGAAGTGACCTTCCCTAGAGAGCGGCCTCATGCTGAAGCACCCAGCATTGTCGATGATGAAGTTGAACGCGCCAAACCACTGGACAAGGCCAGAGAGGATGCACTCACACGATGAAGTGGTGATGTTGCCTGTTCGAATGAACACTCCAGCAAGTGCCGCTACTGGCCCCACGGTGGGCGCCAACTATCGTGGTGGTGTCATGGCAGATGTCATGGGTAGGCTTGAGTTGGGGACAAATTGCGGTGACCCAGCATACCACTGCATGATGTAGTACACTATAGTCGTTGACATAACACCAATGAAACACCGTTCACTAGTATTACATCCCTCGGAGTAGTACAACAGAAATATAGCAGGTCCAAGACATGACTATAGGTTACAACTCAACTCTTTACACAAGATCCAGAGAACACTCGAGGTTAAAGAGAGAGAAAGAAACTTCTTACAAAAAAGGATCGGAAATAAATAACTCATAGCTACCATAGTTATAAAACTAGTAGCTGAACTACTAGGCTTGCATTGCTGCTATTGCAATACTCTACAGAAGTAGGTTCTATGGTTAGAAATTCTATTCTTATCTAATCAGCAACTTCGTCTTCACTTGAGTTGATGTATATGTTGACTTTCTTGACTTCATTGAAGAGCATTAGCTTTTGATGATGATTCCCGGAGAATAACTTGATGTAGACATCATCTGTACTGGCTTTAGAACCTAGCAAGGGTTAAGAAGATACTTTGAGTACAAGCGTACTCAACAAGTCCACTAGAAAAGGAGTGTTTGATGCACTATAACTACAGCCACAGACCATAGGTCGTAGGCAATGCAAGTTTTCATAAACATTTCTTCAAAGGTTGCTTTTATTCTGAAAAGCTATGTCCGTCAGCCTTCACGGGTTTACTAGAACCTTCATGGGGTTCCTTTCCCACCGCGTTCGCAGCTCCTTCCCGGAACAGGGAGTAACAAGTTACAATTCTTACACTCTGCAGAGGTGTGTCACTTTACCCATGAGAGATCTTAGCTTTGTTGCATATCCAAATTGCAGGTTCTTTCACACTTCCTTGGTGTGAGGCCCAGACTAAGATCCAAGACAATCACTGCCTTCTCCGCGACCCCGCATGTCTCCTTGGTGTACGCCAGCCCACCTATTGAATTACGACAATGGCAGTACAGACCGTTCAGATGCCGGAACTATCATGGGACGTTGAGGGCTCCCACCCATATGCTCCATATCCTCTACGAATTACCATAAATAATATGCACGCTACGAGTGATAACAGCCACGACCCGCACATCCAGCTCCATGCGAGAGGGAAAAGATACAGCTGACTTCTCCGTCCCATTCCAAATCTCATGGTCAACGCGTAATATACGATGCAAGAATCACTAGCGACATTGGTTGTTAAGTCCTAGATAATATGTTCCTTTACCACCGGAACTCTTATAGTAGGTTATTACCTCATGGTAAATAATCTATAATCACATTATTATGAAAATAATGTTTTCTGACCTTTTTCAAATGCAGGTGATGACAACACTAGATTTGTAAAATACTTTACAGAAAATAATCAAAGGACATGAGCAAGTGTGAACTTGCCTTTTGTGATTGCAAGACTATGCACTCACGGTCTTCAAGACAATATAAGATCCAATGCTGAAATTAGCATCATTGGTCCGGTAAGGACTAATTTTTAAAGAGGCAAGATGCTTTTATGCATAAGTAATGTAATGTAATGCAAGTTGATAAACGCGAATCCCGAGAATAACGTTGGTCTAGGGTTTGGGATTCTGGAATTGGTCTCCTTGGAATGTGTTGCCCTTTTAGATTAAGTTTCACATATATGCTTCTTATTAAGGTTTGTGAGTGTGTGGAAAATAACATGTATTTATACAACAACAAAATTGTAGCATCCCAATTGTCTAACAATTGTAATGCTACTTGGTCTAGTAATATAATGGCTACTTCATATATATAATTGTTGCATCATAATTATATCATGCTCATGTCATCATGCCACCTTGCATTTGAGCATCATATAAAACCCTTTTTGTTTTGGTTCTTATCTCATATGCATTATTAATTGTATTTGCCTCTTGATATTGTATTTGGTTCTTGATATATTGTTTAAATGCCCAAGTTGAGTTGGGGCATATCTCTTATTAACTCCACCACCCTTTCTTTCACCACCTTATAATTCCACCATCCAACTAAATATGAGCTTGGCACTTATTGGTTTTACCTCTAGCTCATGTGGGTTGGGATGGATCCAATTCTTTTCCACATGCTCTCATCTTAGCATCATGTTGTTTTCACAATATTGAAATATGAGAGCCACATGGCCACCTTTGCATGCCTTGTGAGTGGAACCCTTTTTCCTAGCTTCCATATGGATTATTATGGATTTATGCTCATGTGGGAATATTTTTGGGACTATTAAACATCTAGTGGAATATACACACTAGCAAGTCCCAATTATAATCAAATGTGATCATCCCCATCTACTCCACTTGGAACTTATTCTACAATTCTTTTGTTTGGCTCTATTCCAACTTTGGGAATGCATAAGAATGATGCCATGATTAATATTATTGTTTTTACAGGATTTAATCATGGCAATTGTCATTTTTGCATGGCCCATGCAAGGACCATCTTTTCTAGCTTCGGTTTTATTTGCTTTTTGAGTAGAGCTTTTAAAAACCACATCCCTCTCCCTCTCTTTTCTTGTCTTGTTTTTGTCTGATCATTGGTTGATCTTGGCTTGACCTTGTCCATAGTAAACCCTAATCTACCATACCCCCCATCTATACCTAAACCCTAAGTCTACCCCCTCTCTCTCGGCCTCCTCTCTCTAGCCTAGCTACCAAACCCTAGTTTGACCATCTCCTACCACATGTTTGCTCATATCCAAGTGGTTCCACCCCTCTCTCTCTAAACATAGCTAGACCAAGCCCATGATCTACCCCACCCCATCTACCCCTCTATCTCTAAACCCTAACCCTATCTATCTACCCGAGCCCCATCTACCCTAGCACGAGCTCACCTCCCCTCTCTCCTTCCCTCTACCTGCCAGGCCGGCCCCACCTTGCAGCCTCTCTGCCCTCCCCCACCTCTTTCTCTGGCTACAAGACAAGGAGAAAAGTAAAGGAGGGAGATACCTAGCCCGAGACCCTCCTCACCTTTTTCAAGCAACCACCCCATGTGCTCCTTCCATCCCACTCTACCCCAACCACCCCAGCTCACCTTGACCACCAGATCGAGATCCAGGAAGCCCCAGACCCTCTCCTTCCTCTCCCTAACCTCCTAGCCATGGCCATGGCTACCTCCATGCCCCAAAACCCTAGCCTCGGCCACCTCTCCCTCTAGCCGTTCTGGAGCGCGCCAAGCCGAACCAGGAGCACCAGGACCTCCCTCTGATTCCTCTGCTTCGCCCTGAACCGCTGGGAGCCGCTGTACCTCACCGGAGAAGCCCCGCCGCCGCCGTGCCCGTGAGCACCAGGACGCCTCCGGCCTGCTGCCTCCTCACCGATCCACGCCACCCCGAGCCTGCTCGCTGCACCTGAGGGTCGCAGGTGATCCCACAGCCTCCCTGGACATCCTCTCCCTTCCCCTCTCGCCGTGCATCGCAGCCGCCTCACGTCGAGCACTCTGCGCGCGCGCCGCGCGTCGCGCTCCGGCAGCAGCAGCATCTGACCGCCCTGTTCCTCGCCCTGCCCCGCGCGCTGCAGCCCACCCCCGTAGTTGCTCTCTGTACGAAAGTTGTAGCCCTTGCTGTCCTCGTCGTCTTTCGTTTTTGCCGCGGTGCGATTCGCTCAGCGGATGCGTCGCCATCGTCGCCGGGAGTCGGACCGATCCACCGCCGTCAGCGCCGGACCTGTCAGCCGAGCAGCAGCAGCCGGTGTCGTTTTCTGTTTAGGCCCCTGACGTTTTTCCGCCTAAACCCGCAACCCCTGCGTCCCCACCTGCCAGCCTCGGCGTGCTCTTTGCAAGCAGACCCCCGGGAAAACCGGACCACCACGGACCGATCCCTCCCCGCGGCCCAGGATCGCCCACGTGGCGTGCGCCTGCTGGCCGCGCGTGCGCTGTGGCCCCGTTGTCCCCCGGTCCCGCCTGTCATACCCTGTGGCTAGGTTCGCTCGCGGTGGAATAAGCTTTTTGCGTGCAGTCTGTCCCAGTCAGCAGCGGGACCCGCTGGTCATTGTCTGCGGCTAGCTAAGCTTGTGTATAAAAAGTATTTTCGGTATCTGTTTAAATTCAAACCTTTTTCAAATTAAATCAAATTCAGAATTAAATCTATTTTTAATATAACTTTTAAAATATTAATCCAAATAATACAAATAATATATGTTTTCAAATCAGAAAAATGTGAGGAATTCAAATCTTCCATCCAAAATATATTTTGAACACTTTATTTTCCAAGTATAATAAAATTACAATAAATTGCCCTTTGACTTAATTAATTAATAACTTTTGTTTTACAACTCCAAATTTAACAAATAATATGTCTAAAATGATTAGCTCGATGAGACCTTTCTGTTTATGCATTCCATGTTTGGATTTGAAGCATGCATCATATAAATATAATGGGTACAGCAACTAATATGAGGCTAAAATGTGATCCAAACTCAATAAAAATGCTTTATTATTGTGTCCACACCTCACCCATGCCATGCTACTTTAATGCCATGCAAATTGTGCATCATTCATCATGGCATGATTGTTTGCTTGTCGCATTTAACTCATATGCTTGTGCACTTTATTTATGTTGGCCCTTGTTTGTTTGGTTCTTCTTCGAATAGACGCTGAGCAGGGGATATACCAAGAGAACCAGGAGTACCACCCAGATCCTTCTCCTGCTTCAACTGAGCTGCCAGGCAAGCACTACCACATGCTTGCATACATATAGTACCTATTGCCTCTTTCTTATTCTTGCATCATTGAGTCGCGATTGCATTAAATTGAATACCAAGTATTGCATAGCCTTTACTTTTAAACCCCACCGAAGCTTGTTCCTCCATCCCATGAGCCATTACTACAGGAGTTGTTTGAGCCAGGCGAGTCGTAGAACAGCATGTGTAGGGTATGTGAGTGTCTGATGGATAACAAGGTACCTAAACAACTTAACCTGAGTAGTAATGGGATAACTAAAGAAAGTGGCATCGGTGAGCTATATTCGCTATTTGGTTTTTCAGGCTCACTTGTGTCCCGTAAGACCCCGAGTACTTGATTCCTGTTCCAAGAATATTCGCGCTATCCACATCCGGGAGGCTTATGGACCCCCCTGAGCCAGAGCTTGATTCATTCTTATTTCTTGGGGCCACAAACTAGTTTGAGGTTTTATTTACTATCCTGTACTTATGCCATGCTTTACTGCTTTATTTAAGATTGTGCGAGGAGCACACTGTACTGTTTAGGAAAGCGGAGTGTTTTCGCGGTGTCGACAAGCCCAGTCACATTTTCGGGTTCCCAGTCGTTCACAGCCACTGGCGCAAACCTTGAGGCCGTCTCGAAGTCAGCTAACTTCGTTGCGGGTAGCTCAATGTGGTGGCCCCCTGAAATATTTATGAATCCTGTGATCGCTTTGTCGTGATTGCCTCGTTGGGTTTTGATTTGGTTTTTCCGAGGCATATCGAGTGTGTGTTGCTATTTGTGCACCCCTGCAGGGTAAAACTTTCTGAAAGCCGTGTCCGCGGTTATGGACGACTTGGAGCACAGTTTCTCGATCATAGACAAGCATAACTAAAGTACCGCTTTTAATTTGACTAGACTAGGTACCTGACTAGTAAATAGTGCAACACTCACGGAATGGATAATAAAACTGCCAACGGTTGGCGGTTGTTCGTCCGCTTCCTCGTCGGTAAGCGAGGAGGAGGATGGATCTGTTAAGATTACCGTTATAACTGTTATAACTGTTGTTATTAATTCACGGACATCCGTCTATCTCTGGTTAAGCGGATGGTTAGCGAGTATCTATAGAACTGCTAGGGTTTACCTTTTGCTGCAATTGCGTCACCCCAGGCTGTGTCCCCTTTAGCGGCATAAAGACTTGCTGAGTACCCCTAGGGTCTCACACGATAAATTATTGGTTCAGATGAACAGGTACACTCGCAAGATGGATACTGGGTGGAAGAGACGGACGATGTGGGCAACGATCATTCGGTGTAGAGATTCCGGGAACGGGGATCCGTGAGATCTGTGGGCGGGATGTGTTTATTTATGGGGCATCTTATGCCAATTTGCTTCTTATCCGTACTCGGATTTTGTCTTCCGCTTCCGCTTGATACTCTGATGTTTGATGTATGAGAGGATATCCTAAACTATTATATCTATCTAGGATATTTGGATCTTGCCGTATGGCGTTGCTATATTTCCTTTCTTTTTAGATGGAATGGCTCTGATGTACTGTTGTATGGTGGCTTGCATACATACTCATTTGTGTATGTAGTTGATCCCTTCGCCTGCCGATTACGCCGCCCGTTCTTGTCCCGATGTTTGGAAATGGTTGGGACGGCCGAAAGGTCTACCTGTGAGTGGCATTTGGGCCCCACCATACTATTTCAACCATTTCTGAACATCCAGGCTTGTACTAGGAGCGTAATTCACCGAGGTAGTTACAAAAATATACAGTATGGAATGTTATATAAGGTTGCTTTACATCTTAATTGTTTATATTCAAATTTTACTTTACAAATAATGTCACTTGTAAAGAATTTAAGTATTAACACTCTTATTATATAAGTAAAGTATAAAGTAAGATGTTAACTATTAACTGTCATATGTTGATGGAAGTGGCAAAATGAATAGGTTTTGAAGAAAATATTACTCAACTAAGCAAACGCATTTAAGCTTTTAGGTTAACCTTATGAGGTGTTCTTTCTAGTTATAGTTTGTAAGTAAGAAAGAATTACTCTATTTGAATAATGACAGCATTAGTATTTGAGACTTGTCTATCTTGGTTTTTTAATTGGGTTGGTTTGGTATTACAATTCTTTATAACTTAATTGTAACAGACCAAAGTTAACTATAAAACATATAATAAAGTTTTCTTTTTAGTATTATAATTAAAGCTTTGCAAACTAAAGGTAGCTTTAAGAGTGTAGATAGACTTAGGGTGTATTTTACTTGTGATACTTGTATCTTGTTCACTTTGTATTGTTCTCTTAGAGTTACTTAAGATTGGCATTACTTTTATTTGAGTAGTGGTTTCTTTACATTGTATTTGTATAAAGGAATTTATCTTCCTATAAGGGTGTGGTTAAGGTTTATGAATAAGTACAATATTATTTGCTATTTATGAACTCAATATAGTGTTTTGATTTGTGTATACACTTGTGATTAATATAAAGAATGGGTTTATCTTATTATAATTATTCTTAGATATTTTATATTAAATAAGAATCCTTTTATAAAAGAATGTGTATTTATGGTTGAAGGATAACTTAATAAAATTATATTAAAATATGTTAAACCATTTTGACTTCATAAAATTAGTAATTAAGGCTAATACTATTTATTACATTTAATTGGTTAATTTAGGAAATATTAACAAATTTTATTTGCCATTTTATGAATTATTAACTAAAGAAATAGATTTAAATTTAAGTTATGAAAGTATTTAACTTTTTATTTAACTCAAAAGTGGAATATCACATTTTTAACATGTAGGTATTATTTTTGTGATTATTTTGGTATATTATATTTATTTTTGTGATTTATAAATAATAAGATATGATTTTAATAAGATTTATTACTATATAAATACTTAATAAATAATAAATATTTAATTAAGAGGATTAATAATGTATAATTATAGTTTTAAACTCTAATTCTTATTTTTCTAAGATTTTTGGTATTTTATTTATATTTTTAACATTTACCATTATTAAAATATTAATTATCAAAGTATGAAAACTTTATAAAGTATTTATTAAATAATATTTATTTAAATAATTATCATAATAATATTTAATAATAGTTTTATGTTGTAGATTTTATTTTTCTAAACATTTTCATATATTATATGTATTTTTCTGAATTATAAAACAAAAGATATTAAATTTACAAGATTTAATCATTTTATTTAATTTCTGGAATATTTGAAATTTGAATTCATATTGTTTTAATTATTTTCTAAACAGGTACACACTTTTTATACCCTAAACCTATCTAGCCCTAGACATTGACCCCTGGGCCCTAGGCCACGTCATCTGCCACATAGGCAAAGACCAGTCAACAGGGTGAACTTTGGTTAAGGGTGACGCCAGCAAGACGTCATCATGACGTCACACAGACTCTCACTCAGAGATCGAAGCTCGATCGATCGATTGGGTGGATGCGGGCACGCGAGAAGGGCGTTGCTGGACGCAGACGAGCACGCTGAGTCGAATGGTGGCGGTGCCGCTCAAGTTTGGTCACCGGAGCTACTCCGGCGACCCTCAACGGTGGTGGTCGGCGGCAGTTCACGGTGGAAGAACAAACGAGGAAGCAAAAAGTAGATTGGGGAGATGCGTGAGCATCGGCAACTTACTGGGAAGCTGAAGAGCGTGACAAGGAGTCCGGGGGAACCCTGTGGCAGTGGCAATCGTCGATTGAAGAAGATGACCGGAGAGGGAACGACACGTATTAGGTTGACTAGGAGCTCTCCGGCTGCCATGATCTAGCCAGGGAGAACGAGGGTGATGAGGCGACCCTCCTGGACACCTCAGATCAATGCGGGGAGGTCTATATCGACGAACTCCGGCGAGGTTCGGGGTGAGTGTGTCGGTCATTGGAGAGAACAGAGAGGAAGAAGAGGAGCGAGTGGATGAGGATGGGACGGAGCGTTGCGGTGGCATTCTTATCCCCCAGGGTTACGTCGGCGGCTGCACGAATCGTAATGCATCGACGGCGAGCGGCGGAGCTTAAGCCAGCGAGGTGCTTCCCCGACGCTGTCCTTCTAGCGAGAGGAGGAAGAAAGGAGAAAGAAGGGGCGAAGCGGTATGGGCCGAGGAGTTGGGCCAGTTGGGCTGGGATTGGCTGTGTGCGGCGACGAATAAGCCAGAGAGGAGATGGGCCATGGGCCATATGCTGGTTCCTTTTTTTCTGTATTGATTTTCTATTTTCTGTTTCATTTTTAGATTTAAATTTTTGCACATTTGGTTAAAGGTTTGTTTATAGAAATTACTTGCTAAGTGTTTGCAGCAGTAATGTGGTGTATTTAGAATCATATAATGATCTTTTATTACATAATGTTATAATTTTTCTTTTCTTTTAATAGATCCTTTTTCTCTTATTATTTGTGAGAGCCTTTAATATGAATTTAATTGGGCATAAATTCATACACTTATTATAGAATGTATTACTACTAACTAATGAGTCAAAGTTTGAAGTAAAAATGCTTTACCACAAGTTCTTAGAAGATTTAATATTCACAAGTTTATTTTATTGATGTGTATAAAGATTAAGGGTTAATCACTTTGTCTTTATGTTTGTTATCTTTAACGTTATCACCCTTTGAAGTAAAATAGTGGGATTGTTTTCTAGGCTATCTTATAAGAAAGAATTGATGAAGATGGTTTCTAAGCACCTATGATAATGATGGTTGAAAATGACAAAGATGTGCTCCGTTGATTTGTTATAGGAAAATATTCCTATAAAGCATTGTGCAAACAAGATGATAGATCAACCATAGAAATTGGATATTAGGTTTGGTCTTAGATTTAGGATTTGGGTGTTTAACAAAGATTCCTATATTCCATACGTCATAATTCTGGACTTCTAATTAAGGAATTCCTTTCCTAGATATATTACTTCTCTATATCCATCATCATGTGTTAACATGATGAGCTTTGCTTTATAGAAATTTCTTATCCACCCTTTATTATTCTAAATCCATTTATAAAATAAATATGCTTAACACTAAAGCTTTCATAACATTCTAATATTTATACTTGGCTCTAACAACTATTCTACTATTAATAATCTCTAACCCAACAAGTGGTTACCTCTAACTCCATTCATACCCTTCCTAAATCATCCATCACAAATACTACTCTAGTAGAGGTTTATATCAAGTTCTACTCTCCTCTAGTGTTTAGTATTTCCCAAGAGGAAAATACTATTTCTATAATCCAATGTTGCTCTAATCATCATTGTAATCCTACTTTCTTATCTCTCCTTGACTCCAATATCTAACATTCCAACCTCAAATTATATTAATGTGACTTGTAATGACTAATCTAGGATAATAAATCTGTACTATGGTTCAATCATGTTTTATCCACTAATGTCACTTATACATGGTATAAGCATTCAATATTGAGGAATAAGGCATGATCATTATAATGCTTTGATCTTTTATGATTCAGGTTTCCAGTTAGCTAATCAAAGCTTCATTAATACAACATTACAGTTGTATTATAATTATCTTCTGTTTATCTCTATTGGATTAAGAGATATAATTCATTGACTGTACCTACTTGATCCAATAGGACTACTTCTAGTAACTTATCTTCAGACTTCATCCTTGTAATCTTCATTGTTACCATATTGATTTGATTTCCTCTAATTACTCCCATCCTATAGATGACATCTAAAACTAGCATCACTATTTACCCCTTCTGACTTCTTTCTTTATAAGCCTTAAGTGAATGCTATAGTCAGGACAAGAGTTGATAGGTCAAGAATTGATAGGTTAAGAATTGGTGAATCAATAGCTGATTACTCAATATTGATGAACAACAAATATAAGGATATGATTCAATAGATATGATAAGGATTGATATGGAAATAAAGATATATGGTGAATGATCTTAACTTTGGTTTCTTTCCTACTCAATCTCACTAGAGAGTTAAGGTTAGGTATTTCCATGATACTCATGGTATAAGTAGATGAGATTAAGATATAGTTGTTACATTCTTATTATTTGTGTTATATTTATAAGTTGGTATTCATGTGTGATTATAATGATTACTATAATATGATCACCTAAGGATCAAATATTAATCATTAATTAATATATTAGGGTTTAGCTTTACTCCGTTTGATCTACCCTTAGATCAAATCATGTTTACCCAAAATAAGGTTTTAGCAAAGGTCATATTGAAACTTATCGCACTAAACTTGATTATCTACTTCAATTCCATCAAGTTAAGAGAAGCTTCAATCACTTTGACAAGTTTTTATTTAAAAGCACGAAAATTATTCATATTTTCTATGCATGAATGCAATGCACACATCTGTGTCCATCTTATTTCTAAGCTCTAATGCTAGGATGTTACACAAATGGATGCAGGAGGAATCTGGGGAGGGTGTACGTGGTGTAGCCGCACACGAAGAACTATGAAGAACTATGTTGAACTTGCAATCTTATTCCTCCTTGTTTACAAGTGCTCCTTGAGCTGTTTGTCAAGTAGCTACAAGCTTGAAGAATAAGTGGCCAGCCTTAAGGCCCTAGTAGCGCATGTCCCTAACCCTAGCTCTACCCCTCCTTATATAAAAGAGATGGGAACAACTATTTGGGCTTTGTCTTTACCCTGCGGGCCGGTTTATTGGGCTAGCCCTTGGCCCTGGACCTAGTCAACAAAGCTACCTTGCCAACGGTCTTCTAGTACGTAGACGCCAGTTCCTTTAACATCACCTCTTGCTTTATGCATCACCCGGTACTTTAAGCGTCATCTGATGCCTTTAGTTGTCACTCAGTGGCGCCCTATTCTTTTGACCTAGCTTTACCATGGTTCTTCCCGAATCGTACTCGGAAAGGAGCTCCTTGCCCTCCTTTACTCGGCCTCGCTTCCTGAGACTCGGCATGTCGTTACCTGCATACAAAGATACTTTATACTGTCGTGTTGACATATGTCTTATGTTGGCTAAGCATAGGCATTATGACTCAGCCGTTATTGACTCGGCCTACGTCGCATAAACTCGGCTAAGGTCAAGCCGGATTAGTGCTAACTTTCACCCCTTATGACCCTATCAGGGGTTATCCCCTCGACAGCTACGCCGAGGCAAACACAACCTTAAAATCCTCTGGTGCAAACTCATGCACTACATCGCTGACGCCGGCACTCCATCCGCCTCAAGCGCCTCAAAGACCTGGTCACACAAAACTGACGGTCTATTTCTACCGACGTATGCCACCATCACAAATCTGAGCCTCTGCTCAAGATTATTCATGGCAGTTGTGCGCCTGAGCACACACAACGATGACGACACCTCTGCCCAATCTACCTCCTGTAGGGTTCATTGCATGGAAAACAAAAAAATCTATCGCAAGAACGCATAAAACCAAGATCCAATCTATGGAAAATCCAAGATCTAATCTACGAGATCAGCGTAATGAGATTGTAGAGAACTAACCCTCGTAGATCCAAAGCGTTTAACAAGATCGGATTCTCGTGGTTGATATAGTCGATCACTTGCCGATCTCAAGATCATGTAGACAATCCTTCCGGCGCCGCGTTCCGGCAGTGCTTGCGTAGTCGGTCACACGTACAGTAGTCGATGAAGACCTTCCTCTCTCTTGTTTCAGCAGGGCAGCGGAGGTAGTATATCTCCTCGGAATCCCAATAGCACGACGGTGTGGTGGTGGTGGAGGAGGAGAGATTTTTGCAGGGCTTCGCCTAAGCTGGAGCAGGACGGTGGACGAGAGAGAAGAGAGGGGCAGCTTGGGTTAGGCGCCAATGGACAAGGGTGTGTGTGGGATGCGCCCCACCCCTCATTATATGGGTGGGGGAGGCCGGCCAAGGGTTCCCTGCCCAGGCCGTGCCCCCCCAACTCGGCCACCAAGGGAAGAGCTTGAAACCTTTTCCACCAAGTCTTCCTTTTTACCAAAAACTAGAGTTTGACTTTTCAAACTAGAATTTGACTATTCAAATTAGGGTTTGGCCCTTTTACTAGTCTTGGCCGAATTGTACCTTTAGGGTTTGGTGCGACTGGCACCTAGGGCATGCCACTGTCCAAGTGACCCCCTCCCGGGGTGGTTGAACCACTGGTGGTTCCTCTATAACATTCTAGAAGTATACGGTCAAAACACCGAAACTTTTTCTGAACCCCGAAAACCAGTTTCCTTATATGAATCTTATTCTCCGGGCCATCTCGGATCTCCTCATGATGTCCTGGATCCAATCCGAGACTCCGAACAACATTCGGTTTCCAACTCATATACCATATCTACTTAAACAATATCGAATACTTAAGTGTGTCTCCCTATGGTTCGTGAACTATGCAGACATGATCGAGACACCTCTCTGATCAGTAACCAATAGAGGGATCTGGAAATCCATATGGCTCCCACATATTTCTACGATGACTTCTTTATCGAATGAACCATTTATATACGATACTGATTCCCTTTGTCGTGCGATACTTTACTTATCCGAGGTTTGATCGTCGGTATCTCCATACCTAGTTCAACCTCGTTACCGATAAGTACTCTTTACTCATTCCGTGATATGACATCCCTTGTGACCTAGTCACATGCTTGCAAGCCAATTGGATGGCATTCCACCGAGAGGTCCCAGAGTATATCTATCCGTCATATGGATGGACAAATCCCACTCTTGATCCATGTGCTTCAACACCTACTGTCAGAATACCCAATGCCGCATTTATAATCACCCAATTACGGAAGTGGTGTTTGATGTCATCAAAGTACTTGTCCGGTGACGGTGATTAACATGATCTCATGGTCGAAGGATTAGATTACTATGTATTTGAAAGCTTATAGCAAACAAACTCTAAATGACTTGACCTTATGCTATGCTAACTATAGGAGTGTGTCCATCATATCATTCTCCTAATGACATGATTTTGTTATTAATAACATCTAATGTCCACGATCATGAAACCATGATCATCTATTAATCAACAAGCTAGTTTAACAAGAGGCTTACTAGGGATTCTTTTATGTTTACAAAACACACAAGTATTAATGTTTCTGGTTAATACAATTATAGCAATGGGATGTAAACAATAATAACCATTTTTATTATTGCCTCTTGGGCATATCTCCAACACCTCCACCGGCGGCTCTCTTGGCTCACGCGCTGCTCTCAGCGGTGGCCAGATCTCCGGCGGCGTAGACGTAGGTGGTAGGGGCGCGGGTGGCGCATGCGTAGCCAATCGGGTCGAGACTGGGAGCCAAACCTAGGCGGGTGGTGATGCGCGGCGAGACCTCTTGTGCAGCGCTAGACGCCTGAGCTCCTCCTCCTCCAGCGACGGGCTCCGCTGCCTCTCGCACACCTTGGCCGCATGCTTATCCTTGTCGCAATGCATGCACATCATCTCAAACTTACACTCCCACTTCATGTGGCCCTCCGTGAAGCAGTTAAAGCAGACTCCTTCCATCTCCATTGCCACCACCTTGCGCTTCAATGGACCGGCACACCACAGAGCTTCCTTGCGGAGCCGCCACCGCTCCTTGCGCGACATCCTAGGCTGTTGCTAGACCAGCCTCTCCTGGAAAGGCCCTCTAGGCGGCTCTACGCCAGGAGTGGCCGCAGCCGGCTGGTCCACTCCTCTGCTGCTCGCCGACGTCGACAAGACGCCCATACCCGAGACGTGGTCATGAGCTCGTTGCTGCACCGAGGCAACGGACTCCACGCTCCCTGCCGGCTGCCACCGGCCTAAGAACCCTGGCGGGTGGGAGGCGGAGGAGGCCATGGTACACTAATTACGAATCAAGTTTTAGTGCTAGATATATCCGTATCTAAACAAATTTAAGACAACTAATATGAGTCGAAGAGAGTAGTAAATGGTTACTCGTGCAAAATTACCTAATCGGTAATAATTTTAAGCAAACAGTGCAAAAATCACAAGATCACACATCTTTGTGTTAAGTTGGAAAATTCGGAAATTAGTAAGCGGCCCGAATATTTTGTGGTACTTGTACGGATCACAAGTGGTTAAATTTTAACATTCGCACTATAGATTATCTACGTGCCTGAATTTCTTTCTAAATTTATAAACTTGAAAACAAGTATTTTTGGGTTCCGGGATATCCATTTCCAAAAAAATTCATAGTAATTAGAGCATCTCCACTCGCCTACCCAGGACGCCGATCCGGACGCCGAATTTTGGTCCGAACGTCAAAAATCGGCCAGTCGCGTACCTAGGAACCTGTTTTTGTCCGGATTTGGGCCAACTTTGGTCCGGACTATCCAGACCGTTCCCAGGATCCCGGGTACGCCCTGGGAACGCCGGATGCAGCAAACTCGACGAAAAAAACGAAGCGGCGCATGGACCCGCCGAGTCAGCGACGGAAGTCGAGTCGTCGTCATCCTCGGAACCACGCGACGATCGCCGGACAATAACTGCCCGTCCCTTCGGTCACGCGTCGCCGAATTGCCGCGCCACCGCCTCGGCTCCTACGACGGACCGGCGGGCATTAACTTCCCGTTGTTTCCCCTTTTCCCGCCCTCGCCGCTACACTCCTCCCGCCCTCGCCGCCCATCTCGTCCTATAAAAGCCGTACCCCTCGCTGGAGTTCCTCACACTCTCTCACAGCTCCCCAGTCCACCAACCCAAAACTCCGGCGAACACACAACTCTCCTTCCCCACTTAGTCATGGCCGAGCGCTTTCCCGACGACGGTGCGGCGGTGAACGGCTTCGGCCGGTGCACGTTCCAGGATTGGAAGGCGTGCATGCTCTACAAAGTCGGCTACATGGCACCGCCGGACACGCGGAATCCTCCGGGGTGGAAGCTTAGCGTCGGCGGCATCCCTATCCCGCCGGTGCCGACGCCGGACGAACTGCCCTACGAGATGCAGGCCTTCATCATGGCCATGGATGATCCCTCCGACGCCGAGAGCCTTGACAACCTCCTCTACTGGGAGACGTTCTTCGCCGACCGCCGCGCCCAGGAGCTCGCCCGCCACGAGAGGCCGCCCGACGAGCCGCCGAATCGCAACAACGCGGCCGGTCGCCGGCGTTTTTGGAGGGCGCCAGGCCGGACGCTCGCGGCGGTGCTGGAGCACATCAACGCCGGGAACACGCTCCGTCTCAGCATCCCGCGCACACCCACGCCCGCGGCCAAACTCGGGGCGGCGTCCTCCGGCGAACTGGATGCCGAGGAGGATGTCCAGCCTAAGCTCCTCCTCCTCCGCCTCGGCCTCCCACTCATCGGGCTCCACGCCCCTCCGTACACCGACGGGTCCTTCGTCGGCGCTGCGTCCAGTCAAATGCGAGGTGGTCTCGCATGTGCGCTCGCCGCTGCGGACACGCTCGCGCGACATCGTCATCGGCGAGCCACGCATGCCGGCGTTGTCGGATCCAACTGGCCGCCTTCGCCGCGCGAAGACTGAGCCGGCTGACGGCTCGGCGCGCGCCCGAGGATAGCGTCTTAAGGATGGCGATGGAGCAGTCGCTCCGGGACTCGGCGCCGCAGCCGCCATTGGTGGAGCCGTCCTCGCCGGACATCTTGGAATGGTCCAGGGCGGACTGGGAGGAGACGGAGGGGCAACGCGTCCATCGCCTGCAGCAGCAGGCTGAGGAGAAGGCAGCCCGGAGGCAGGCATGGTCCGGGCGCACACTCGCCTACCAGGGCACCCCGCTTTCCTTCCTCGACGACGAGGAGGAGGACAACCCTTCTTACCAGCCCCTGAGGTGCGGCGACGCCAGTCAGGGGAGCTCGCGATCGCCACAGCCGCCGAGCGATGACGACGACGGCGGCGGCGAGGATGATGGCAGGGCCGATCCCGGCTACACGGTGTTCTGCAGCAATTTCAGCATGTAGAACGACGACGACGACATCGGGGAAGGCGACGACGGCGGCCCTTTAAGGTTTTTTAGTTTATTATCTACTACTTTAGTTTAAATTCGATGTAATCCGCATATATTCTCCCATCTTTAATGAAATCCGCCTGAATTTGCCAAACTCGACTGAAATTTAGCCGAACGATGGGAACTCGGACTGGGAACGCGAGTGGAAAACTCGGCGTTCGCAGGCCGAAATCAAGTTCCGTCCGGCCAAAATTTGGTCTGCATTTCGGACTTGGACGAGTGGAGATGATGATCTTACAATTTACAATCACTGGGCATTCTAAAAGGTTCGGGTTCAAGTTGAAAGATAGAAATTAGCCAGCAATCGTTTCACAATTCGAAAAGAGTTCACCCACCCATGGTTCGTTGCGAGGTATAAATGATAAGTGCCTTCCCAAAGCCTGAACCGAGCGTCAAAAAGGCCGAGTCTTTCTCTCTCTCTCCAGAACCCTCCCGCACACCAATGGCGCGGAAAAGCCGAACCAAGACCCCACCGTCCTCTGCGCCGTCCCCGTCGGTCCAGCCGCCGCCGCCGCCGGTGAAGCCGGAGCCACAGTCGGGGACGACGATCGATGGCCTTACTGTGGACGACCTCCGCGACATCTTCCGCCGCCTCTCCCTCGCCGACCTCCTCCGCGCCGCCCTCGCCTGTCGCCGCTGGCGCCGCGTGGCCGCGCGTTGCCTGCCCCGCTCCCCTCCCCTCCTCGGCTACTTCTTCCACCCCGTCAACCCCCATCCTCCGCCACCCATGAAGCCCAAGCCAGCGCACTACGATGCCATGTTCGCGCCCCTCGACGCCTCCTCGCCGCGCCTTTCCCTCGACTTCGCCCCGGAAGCATCCCGCTTCGGGCTCTACGACTGCCACCAAGGCCTCCTGCTTCTCGAGCCGGACGTAGCGGTCCCCAAGTCCATCATCCCCCGCATCCTCGTCCTCGACCCTGCCACCCGCCGCAGCGTGCTCCTCCCGCCGCCACCGCGGGACACGGTCCCCGACGACCGCCGCTGGCGCAGCTCCAGGTACTACATCGGCTCCGCGCTGCTCTCCCGCGCGCACCCCAGCAAGCTCTGCTTCGAGGCCATCTGCTTCGCCATCGACGACGGGCACCCGCGCGCTTGGGTCGCGTCCGTCGACGACGGCGACTGCAGCTGGCGCGCCCTCCCTCGGGACGAGAAGGTCGCGGTCGATTTCGACCCCCACTGGTTCAAGCGCCGCTGCGTGCACGCCGCCGGGAAGATGTACTGGCACATCTGCCACTCCGGCCGCGTGCTCACTCTGGATCCTGCCACGCTGCGCTTCTCCTACCTGCTGGCGCCGGGAGGGGTGTCCTCGTTCCGCGTTGGGGAGACGCCGGTGGACGGGCGGCTCTGCATGCTTATCGAGGACAGCGAGTCAAGTCAGCTGGAGCTCTGGGTGCGCGGGGAGGGCAGGTGGAGCGACAACGGGTGGCTTCTCGAGAGGGAACTGATGAGCATGCGCGTGGTGTGGGAGGCGGTGCCAGGCCTGCCCAACGGACATGACACAGAGGATCTTGAACGTTTGGGCCAGCGACATGGACGCGGGGCGCACCGGCAAGGTCTTCATCCGGACCTTTGGATACGGCCGCTACTCGCTTGATATGGACACCCGCAAGATGGAGCGCCTGGAGACGAAGGATGGCAAGGAGTACGGGCACCCCATCTTCGCCTACTTCCTCGCGTGGCCGCCTGCGTTCCTCGCTGGAGAGTACTGATTTCCCGTTAATTGGTAAAAACCTCACTTCACTTCTCTGTTCCCTCTTCATGTTTTCCTGATGCCATTGCTGTTCATCCACGCATGTTGCTTGGTCATGTGCTTAATTTCTCAGATCATTTGCCTTTAGTAGTTTTCTTGCACGTCTGTCAGACTATGTAAATGCATTAGATTTGGAGCAGGCTACGAGCATATGTGTTTCCATTTGTTCTAGGATATGCAAAGTTACCCGGATTTCATCTTGCAAGATATATAGGGTACTGAAGTGATTGGGCTCATTGTGGTAAGGAATGTGAAGCAATCATTCCAAAATGTACATGTCTGTAGGCTTGAGATAATCTATGCTGGTGGTAGAAGATCAAACAGCACACCTGTACTTCCTCTACTTGTTTCAGCTCCTCCATACACATATTCATAATCCTATATATATACTGACCTGCTTCCATAATTACAACAATGAAGTTTGATTTCATCTTCGTCCAATTAAGTGACTCTCATTGGATAGGAAACACCACTTGTTCTTGTTTCATGTTAGCTTATAGGCTACCTCCAGAACTTTACTATGCAAGGGTGATTGCTATATTATTTTGAAAAAAGAGGGGTGATTACTTGTTTGCTTATCTGAAGGTAAAATTTGTTGCATGAAGTTAAAATTTGTTACAATTCCGTGCAGATAGACAGGGGCGGACCCATGTAGAGCCGAGTGGGGGTAGTGGCCCCCACTCAATTTTTTGAATTCTAGTGTAATTCATTCATATTTGAAAGAAAATGGTTCTAAAAAAATAAAATTGTACTAGGAATGCCCCCATTCATCTAAACTGCCCCCACTGAATTTTTTGGCTGGGTCCGCCCCTGCAGATAGATGTAAGCTATGTAAATTCTTTGTGATGCACTCACCTTGAATTTTCAAAGGAATCAATACTGTTTTGTACTAGTCATTAACAACTAGAACAAAGAAGAAAATATTTCTTCTAACTTTTTGTTGAGAGTAAACATTTCTTCTAACTGTGCCAAGTGATCACAGCCTTATTAACGATTAGTTAAACTCTCTAAGAAGACAGAGCAAACAACCATGATTGTGCTTCCAAAAATTGAATCACTTTGAAGATCACAGAAATCTAGATAGGATATTATCGATGTGGAACTTTCATATGACCTTACATTTTGAAGAATTAATTGGTTAAAATCATTAAATGCTGTCAACAGTCATTTTGTTTACTTTTATGTATGTTCTTAGCAAATTATTTACTTATATATGTTGGGAATAGCAGTTTACTTGTAGATAATTTTCAGTATAACCATTTGATGCAACAACCTTCTTTTAGCTCTCAGCATTTTCCAATTCATCTGAATTTTTATAATTTCTCAGGAAGCTCTTTCTAAGAATCTTTTATTGGAAGAGTCTCTACTCATGTCTGTCTCAAATTGGTTTATACATGATCTTATTTTATTACTACTACAAATCAGTTTAGTTATTTTATCGATGGATTTCAAGTTTGTTCACAGTATTCTAGTTGTTTGATCCACAACAAATTTGCTGGCAAGCTTATGATTCTGTCATTTCTGTTATTTTCAGGTTGATGAGTCCTCCACTTTTGTTTGAAGTCAGGTCACATCCTTTCATCCTGGGTCAATGTTCCATCTGCACCGCCACTCAGCGCAAGAGGAAGAAGATCACCTTGTTATGTATCAAGTCTATCTAAGAGGTCACCGCTATGACTAGATGATATTCACAAAGACTATTTATGGCCCTTTCTTTTGATTGATACCCTAATCCCCTGGCTCGTTAATTGGCATGGTGTTGTGTGGTGGATGACAAATTTGTATGTGTGGGATGTCCAAAGTCTTGTCGTACGGCATTGCAGCTTAGTTTCAGTACTGCTCTTGATCGCATTTGCATAGCTTATCTTCTGCATCTTTAACAGAAAGTTTGCTGCCATTTTAATCATCATGTGCTCGGACACGGTTCCACTTCAAAGTTGAAACAATAGATCTGAGCCAAGTCGTGCAATGCTTATTGTTGCAGTAAACTTGTGCTAAAATATGTGTAAACTCGTACTCCCTCCGTCTCAAAATAGATGTCTTAGGTGTGGTGTGTGCGATGTATTGACCAGCATCAAGGACGTAAGAACTACTCCACCTGCTTGGCGGTGGATCAAGAGTTCCCTTGTAGGTGCATTCGGAGGCAGTAAAGGGAATTGCGGCAAAGTGCGTGCACCACTGAATCCAACTGAGTACACACGACTAGCTACTAGCTAGCATCCATACCATCCTCCATACACACGGCAGCCACGATCCGCGCACCACTGATTCGATCAGGCTTCTGGTAGCATGTCCAGATTCGTGAGGTCCAGGAGGGAAATCCGTCATCTTGACTCAAGTCATATTATACCTGGCGATTGGCTCACACCTAACATAATTGGTGAAAAACTAAAAGGGAGTAAAAATTGGCACAACTTTCGCTAAATGGAGTAAGCTAGATGAATTTCTGCTAAATCGGGTAATTAGTGTCATAAATATCAAACTAGAGGGTAAAAAGTAAAATTTACTCGTTTTAAAATATAAGATGTTTTAGCTTTATGAAGCAAATGTATCTAGACTTTTTTTATTATGTACATTTACTTATTTTTGGAATAAATCTATACACTAAAAGAAGTATAGATTTTTTTTATAAACCTAAAATATTTTATATTTTAAAATGGAGGGAGTACGTACATTTGGCTGCGTGTGCACACTGCATACAAGTTTAGAACCTGTATCAGAAGCTACATTTTCTCTCTGGATTTGAACTTTTAAAACTGCAACCTTAAGTTCAAGCTCGCAGAACTATAGCAATATCTATACATCACTGGATTCGAACTTGCGAGACTCAAAACAAATGCAGTGAGGCAAGCTGTCAACGGCAACGTTGGAAAAAAATGGTTCAGAAACAGTAAACATTAGAGGAGATCATGTGAAGCTGTACTCATCACTGTGCTCCCCCGGTTGGGCAGGCAGCAACTTGGGAAGCCATGCAGACAGTTTCCTTTTTGGTGTTAGTTTCTATTTTTCCATGGGCACTGGCATGGCGTGCACCTGGCTGGCTGCCCAGAGGGTTGTTGTCTTCATGCTGCAGGACTGGACGGTAGACTGACCGAAAGGCAAAACATGTAACCGCACAAAGCAGTTGTCATGCATCGATCGATCAGTTTGTTTTATCATGTCTGCTGCAGGTTTTTTTTTCTTTTGCGAAACCACTATAGACCCTCACAGATACGCTACTCCTAAAGGCGTGTGCAGCGTATAGAAGGATAAGAAAATTGGAAACATAAGTTTAAGATTTTTAACTCCGTCCAGTGTTTAGAACCGACGAGACTCCAACCAGCCATCCTAAAAAGAAAAAAAGAAAAGTAGACCACTACCCACTGACTAGTGGGCCCGCTTACTAATTGATTCTCTTAGATATGAGTTTAGTACTAGGCTCATCTTCGAGAATCTTTTTGTTAGCACCACCTACTTCAGCGTTTAGACCTATGTTTTAAGACTTTTTAGACTCAGTATTTTGCTCACACTGCACATGCTCTAAGAGGTTCTCTGAAAGACCGAATCTAAGAGATTGAACCGGCAAGTCTTGAGGATGCCTCACTGTCGGCAGAAACATCATTTTCCACTAAAGAATATTCTATTTTTAATAAGACACCAAAGCGTTAAAATTTGGGTTTGATCACCGGTGGCCTTGGGAGTACCACCACCGTATTAACCATCCAACGACATGCAGGTTCGCTAGAGTGCTTAACCACCTTAACCAAAGTGGCATGTGTCGTGGCTTCAAAGCGTACCAGACCATACTGCCACACCCAACCAACCTCCGGCAAACCGGCGATAGGCGGTTGGACCACCTGCTTGACCATCCATACGCAACGATGCCAGCCAAGTGAAAATGGACAAAAAATAACCCAAAGGCCAAAAGAAATTAAATAATAAACTCTGGTCAAAGATATTTCATAATTCTAACCCTTTCGAGTAGTGCCTAACATAGAGGTGCTATGCTCCATACCATAGCTCTCTCTAATAGGCGCTAGCCCATGACAACATGGCGTGGTGGGGCTAGGACAGGCCCCACCCAAGGTCATCTAGTGTCTTTGTGCTAGGTGCTATACTATGGAGCATAGTGTGGTTCACATAGACATTATGCTCCTTGACACGTAACGTCGCAGCTAGCCCACCCATACGACCGCGACATAGAACTGGAAGCGTCTCTCTCTATACCCGACGGCGATTCCTCTTTCTCCCCTAACTTGGTATATTATGACCCAAATTCAAAAGGCTAATTTCTGACAAGCAGAGCGAGCCCCATCATCGGAGGATGGCCCAAGTGGATTGATGATGAGCTAGGTTTTCACTGTTATATATACTTCTTGTAAGCCGTTGGTTGGGATAAGTTGCATCTAATAATCCCGGCATCCCCTTCTCCATCAATAAAAAACTTAGGTCTTTCTAGACACTTTGTTTTTATTGTTTCATGCAATATTGTGTTGTTCTTGGAGCGTCTTAGTTTCGTTTGCTTTGCTTAGTTTGTTTAGTTTGCTTGAATAAAGTAGTTTGCACCCCCATTCTCGTTGTGTTGTTTCAAATAAGTTGATTGGTGTTGGAAAGGAGTAGAAAGTTCTTACTTGAAAGTGCAAGAGGAGCTTGCATTGACTGTGACTTATGTAGGGGTTCGTAGCATGGAAAACAAAAAAATTCTACCGCATGCAAACAAACAAGCCAAGATCTATCTACTAGATTGTAGCAACGAGTCGATTAGAGGAACTCACCCTCGAAGATTCCAAAGCGTTTAACGAGAGCAGATTCTCGTGGGTGATGTAGTCGTACTCTTGCCGATCTCAAGATCGTGTAGACGATCCTTCCGGCGCTGCGTTCCGGCAGCGCTTCCGCAGTCGGTCACACGTTCGGTACTCAATGAATACCTTCCTCTCCCTTGTTCCAGCAGGCAACGGAGGTTATAGCACTCTCCTCGTGATTCCGGCAGCACGACAGCGTGGTGTCGGAAGTAGAGGGGAGATCCCGCAGGGCTTCGCCTTAAGCCGGTGCGAGTATGGTGGAGTATGAGAGAGGCCTTGGTGATCTAGGGTTTAGAGGGCACCAAGGGGAGGGCTTGACCAGCGGCTAGGGTTTGGGGAAACCCCAAGTCGCCGACTTGGAGGTGCCCTAGGCGGCGGCACAAGGAGGTGGTGGCGCCGGCGGCTTGGAGGCTAGGGTTTTTGGTGTCTGAGGGGTAGGGGCGCCCTACCCCTCCTTATATAGGCGGAGGGTGGCCGGTTGGGAGGAGGGAGTCCTCCCCCAACTCGGCCTCCTTGGCCGGCGGGTGGAGGGAGGGGACTTCCTCCCCAAGTAGGTTTCCTACTCTCCCTCCACCAAGCAAACTTGTCGTTTGACTTTTTCAAATTGGCGTTTGACTTTCAAACTTGGATTTGATTTCTCTCTTTATTTTGCCCAGCCAAGTGACCTAGTACATGATGCAACCATTCCATATTGTCATGACACATTCATGTACCCTTCCCCTCCGGAGTGCCGGACCTTCCGGACCCTTCTAGAACATTCCTGCTAAAAACACCGGAATCATTCCCCAACTCCGAAACAGGACTTTCCTTATATGAATCTTATTCTCCGGACCATTCCGAATCTCCTCGTGATATCCCGGATCCTATCCGAGACTCCGAACAACATTCAGTCTCTCACTCATCATTCCATAACTACTCAACCACATCGAATCCTTAAGTGTGTCTCCCTATGGTTCGTGAATTATGCGGACATGATCGAGACACTTCTCCGATCAATAACCAATAGAGGAATCTGGAAATTCATATGGCTCCCAGATATTTCTACGATTACTTTGCGATCGAATGAACCACTTACATACGATACCAATTTCCCTTTGTCTCATGATAGTTTACTTATCCGAGGTTTTGATCGTCGGTATCTCTGCATACCTAGTTCAACCTCGTTACTGATAAGTACTCTTTTCTCGTTCCCGTGGTATGTGATCCCTTGTGAGCCAGTCACATGCTTGCAAGCCAATTGGATGACATTCCACCGAGAGGGCCCAGAGTATATCTATCTGTCATATGGATGGACAAATCCCACTCTTGATCCATGTGCCTCAACCCATACTTTCCAAACACTCAATGCCACCTTTATAGCCACCCAGTTACGGTGTGGTGTTTGATGTCATCAAAGCATCCTTCCGATGATGGTGATTAGCATGATCTCATGGTCGAAGGAATTAGGTTACTATGTATCAGAAAGCTTATAGCAATTGAACTATTAAAATGACTTGATCTTTATGCTACGCTTATCTATAGGAGTATGTCCATCATACCATTCTCCTAATGATATGATCTTGTTGTTAACAACATCTCAATGTTCATGATAGGGAAACCACAATCATCTATTAACCAACAAGCTAGTATTATGAAGAGGCTTTACTAGGGACTCTAATTTAGTTTACAAATCACACAAGTATTAATGTTTCCTTTTAATACCGTTATAGCATGAATGCAAACATTTATCATAAACACAAAGATATAATAATTATATTTATTATTGCCTCTAGGGCATATCTCCAACAGTCTCCCACTTGCACTAGAGTCAACTAATCTAGATTACATGGTAATATACCGAACACCCATGACAGTTTGGTGTTGGTCATGTTTTACCCTCGGGAGAGGTTTAGTCAACGGATCTGCCACATTCAGTTATGTGTGTACTTTGCTAATCTTTATGTCACCATCTTGGACATGTTCTCGAATAGCGTGAAAACGTAGCTTGATGTGCTTCAGCTTCTTGTGTGACCTTGGTTCTTGCGCATTGGCTATGGCTCCCATGTTATCACAGTAGATAGACATTGGGTCTAGCGCACTTGGAACCACACCGAGCTCTGTAATGAACTCCTTCATCCATATCGCTTCTTGTGAAGCCTCCGAAGAAGCTATGTATTCCGATTCAGTTGAAGATCTCGCCACAACGCTTTGCTTTGCACTCCTCCAGCTAACTGCTGCACCATTCAAAGTAAATACGTATCCAGATTGAGATTTAGAATCATCCGGATCGGTGTTCCAACTAGCATCGGTGTAACCATTAACAACGAGTTGTTCATCACCTCCATAAGAAAGAACCATATCCTTAGTTCTTCTCAAGTACTTAAGGATGTTTTTGACCGTTGTCCAATGATCCACTCCTGGATCACTTTGATATCCGCTAGTCAAACTAACAGCATATGCAATGTCGGGTCTCGTACATAGCATGGCATACATTAGAGATCTTATGGCTGAGGCATAGGGAGTCTTACTCATCCTTTCTCTATCTTCTGTCGTTGCTGGACTTTGAGTTTTACTCAAGGTCGTATTGGGAAACATGGGCAAGAAACCTTTCTTGCTATCTTCCATTCCAAACCTCTTTAGAACTTTTTCCAAATATGAACTTTGTGACAATGATATTAGGCGTCTCGATCTATCTCTATAAATCTTTATGCCTAATATGTAAGCTGCTTCGCCAAGATCTTTCATTGAAAAACTATTATTCAAATAATCCTTGACACTATTAAGAATGTCTACATTATTCCCAATCAACAATATGTCATCTACATATAGTATTAAGAATGCTACAGAGCTCCCACTCACTTTCTTGTAAATACAAGCTTCTCCATAAGTTTGTATAAAACCAAAGCTTTTGATTACCTTATCAAAACATTGATTCCAACTTCAGGATGCTTGCTTCAATCCATATATGGACCGTTGAAGTTTGCATACCTTGTTAGCATCTTTAGGATCGACAAAACCTTTGGGTTGCATCATATATAACTCTTCATCAATGTCTCCATTGAGGAACGCCGTTTTGACATCCATCTGCCATATCTCATAATCATAATATGCAGCGATTGCTAACAAAATCCTCACAGACTTCAGCTTCGCTACCGGTGAGAAAGTCTCATCGTAGTTAACTTCTTGAATTTGTTGAAACCCTTTTGCGATAAGTCGAGCTTTATAGACAGTAACATTACCATCAGCATCTGTTTTCTTCTTGAAAATCCATTTGTTCTCGACAGCCTTCCGGCCATCTGGTAAGTCCACCAATGTCCATACTTGGTTTTCGTACATGGATCCAATCTCGGATTTCATGGCATCTTGCCATTTATTGGAATCTAGGCTCATCATCGCTTCCTCATATGTCGCAGGGTCATCGGTGTTGTCCACCAACATGACACTCATAACGAGATCATACCAATCAGGTGTGGTACGAGTTCTCGTTGACCTGCGAGGTTCTATAGCAACTTCAACCGAAGTTTCATGATCATCATCATTAGCTTCCTCTCTTATTGGTGTAGGCGCCACAGGAACTACTTCCGGTGCAGCGCTACTCGCAAGTTCGAGAGAAGGTTCAACAACCTCGTCGAGTTCTACTTTCCTTCCAATCACTTCTTTCGAGAGAAATTCCTTCTCTAGAAAGGATCCATTCTTAGCAACGAAAATTTTGCCCTCGGATCTATGATAGAAGGTATACCCAATAGTTTCCTTCGGGTATCCTATGAAGATGCATTTTTCCGCTTTGGGTTCAAGCTTGTCTGGCTGTAACTTCTTTACATAAGCTTCACAACCCCAAACTTTAAGAAACGACAATTTAGGTTTCTTCCCAAACCATAATTCATACGGTGTCGTTTCAACGGATTTTGATGGTGCCCTATTTAAAGTGAATGCGGCTGTTTCTAATGCATAACCCCAAAACGATAGCGGTAAATCTGTAAGTGACATCATAGAACGAACCATATCTAAGAGAGTTCGATTACGACGTTCGGACACACCATTACGCTATGGTGTTCCCGGCGGTGTCAATTGTGGAAGTATTCGCATTTCTTCAAATGCTCGCCAAACTCGTAACTTAGATATTCACCTCCATGATCAGACCGTATAAATTTAATCTTCTTGTTGCGTTGATTCTCTACCTCACTTTGAAATTCCTTAAACTTCTCGAAAGTTTCGGACTTATGTTTCATGAAATAGATATACCCATATCTACTCAAGTCATCCGTGAAGGTGAGAGCATAACGATAACCACCGCGCGATGCTACACTCATTGGGCCACACACATCAGTATGTATGATTTCCAATAAGTCCGTAGCTCGCTCCATCATACCAGAGAATGGAGTCTTAGTCATTTTACCCATCATACATGCTTCGCATCTTTCAAGTGATTCGAAATCAAGTTATTCAAGAAGTCCATCGGAATGGAGTTTCTTCATACGCTTCACTCCAATATGACCAAGACGAAAGTGCCACATATAGGTCGAGTTATCACGCAATTTCAAACATTTAGCTTCAATGTTATTAATGTGTGTATTACCACAATCGAGATTCAATAAGAATAGACCATCTATCAAAGGTGCATGTGCATAAAACATATTACTCATATAAATCGAACAACCATTATTCTCGGACTTAAACAAGTAACCGTCTCGCAATAAACATGATCCATATATAATGTTCATGCTCAAAGCAGGAACCAAATAACAATTATTTAAGTATATAAAACTAATCCCGATGGTAGATGAAGAGGTCGCGTGCCGAGCGCGATCACATCAACCTTTGATCCATTTCCAACGCGCATCGTCACCTCGTTCTTCGCTAGCTTCCGTTTATTCTGCAGTACCTGTTTCGAGTTACAAATATGAGCAACCGAACCAGTATCAGATACCCAGGCACTACTACGAGTACTAGTGAGATACACATCAATAACATGTATATCGGATATACCTTTCTTCTTGATGTTGCCGTTCTTCAAATACGCGAAGTACTTTGGGCAATTCCGCTTCCAGTGACCTTCTCCCTTGCAGTAAAAGCACTCAATATCAGGCTTAGGCCCAGCCTTGGTCTTCTTCACCGGTGCGGCAACTTTCTTACCACCCTTCTTGAAGTTTCCCTTTTGCTTAGGCTTGCCTTTCTTGAATTTGGTGGTCTTATTGACTAACAACACTTGGTGCTCTTTCTTGATCTCCACTTCTGTAGATTTCAACATGGAGAAGAGTTCTGGCAATGTCTTGTTCATGCTTTGCATATTGTAGTTCATCACAAAGTTCTTGTAACTTGGTGGTAGTGATTGGAGGACATGGTAAATCCCCAAAGAATTAGGAATCACTATACCCAAACTTTGGAGTTTGTTTGCGTGTCTAGACATCTTAAGCACATGCTCACTGACGGAGCTGCCCTCTTCCATCTTGCAGTTAAAGAACTTTTCAGAAGCCTCATAACTCTCAATTGCCGCGTGAGCCTCAAATATCATTTTGAGTTCACGGACAATATCATGTGGGTCATGGTTCTCAAACCTTTTCTGAAGCTCCGATTCCAAACCATACAAGATAGCACACTAAACTATGGAGTACCGATTCTTCCGAGTGAGGTAAACATTCTTTACTTCATCGGTAGCAGTAGCTGCAGGCGGGTCACCCAGCAGTGCATCCAGCACATAGGTCAAATTACCATCATTGAGGACAATCCACAAATTGCGGAACCAATCCGCGAAGTTTCTTCCATTGTTTTTAAACTTTTCTTTCTCTAGGAACGCATTAAAATTGATGGTAGGGGCCGCCATTGATCTACAACATATTTGCAATAGTTTAGACTAAGTTTATGACAAATTGAGTTCTAATTAATAGTTAAATTAATCTAGGTGAACTCCCACTCAAAACAATATCCCTCACATTGTTTTAGTGATCATACGAACCAAATCCACCACATCAAAACTGATCATCACGAGATTTGATGTAGCTTCAATGGCGAACAATCAACATGTTCATCATATCTACTATATGACTCATGCTTTACCTTTCGGTGATCCGTGTTCCGAGACCATGTCTGTACATGCTAGGCTCGTCAAGATCAAACCTTAGCTTCCGCATGAGCAAATCTGGCTTGCTCACGTTGTATACACCCGCAGAATCTAACACACCCGATCATCATGTGGTGCTTCGAAACAACGAGCTTTAGCAACGGTGCTTACTAAGGATGAACACTTTAAAACTTGAAATTTGTGTGCTTGTGGGATCATCTTATAATGCTACCGTCGTTAACTAAGCAATACAAGATGCATAAAGGATTAACATCACATGCAATTCATAATATGTGATATGATATGGCCTTTCTTCTTGTGCTTCCGATCTCCATCTTCAAGCACGAACATGATCTCCATCATCACCGGTATGGCGTCAAGGTCAATGGCGCCGTTTCATGGTTGTCGTCCACCAGCTTCAACTATTACAACTACTTTGAATAGACATGCGGGTCTTAACAGAATTTAAAGACGACCATATGGCTCCTGCTGGTTGCCAACTTACAATAAGGAACATTGCATACATCAAATATAATCACAATCATGGCCATATCACATCACAGCACACCCCTGCAAAACAAAGTTAGACGCCTCTAATTTTCTTTGCATATTTTACGTGGTTTGGGGCTTTCAATAAGTGTCGGTCTAACTTACGAACAAGAACCACAACATTGATGCTTGAACTATCAAGTGCCCGTTGTAAATTGGATCTATACTATGATGGGAGAGACAGGCACCCGCAAAGCCACTTATGCAATACAAGTTGCATGTTAAGCGTGGAGCAAGTCTCATGAACGATGTCATGTAAGGTTAGCCCGGGCCGCTTCATCCCATCATACCGCAAGATTCAAAGTAAACAAAAAGCAATTGATAATAAAAGCACCACCGCCCACAATGACCATTATGTTCTACTCGTGCAACAGATCTACATATAGACACGGCTCTGATACCACTGTAGGGGTTCGTAGCATGGAAAACAAAAAAATTCTACCGCATGCAAACAAACAAGCCAAGATCTATCTACTAGATTGTAGCAACGAGTCGATTAGAGGAACTCACCCTCGAAGATTCCAAAGCGTTTAACGAGAGCAGATTCTCGTGGGTGATGTAGTCGTACTCTTGCTGATCTCAAGATCGTGTAGACGATCCTTCCGGCGTTGCGTTCCGGCAGTGCTTCCGCAGTCGGTCACACGTTTGGTACTCGATGAAGACCTTCCTCTCCCTTGTTCCAGCAGGCAGCAGAGGTTGTAGCACTCTCCTCGCGATTCCGGCAGCACGACGGCGTGATGTCGGAAGTAGAGGGGAGATCCCGCAGGGCTTCGCCTTAAGCCGGTGCGAGTATGGTGGAGTATGAGAGAGGCCTTGGTGATCTAGGATTTAGAGGGCACCAAGGGGAGGGCTTGGCCGGCGGCTAGGGTTTGGGGAAACCCTAAGTCACCGACTTGGAGGTGCCCTAGGCGGCGGCAGAAGGAGGTGGTGGCGCCGACGGCTTGGAGGCTAGGGTTTTTGGTGTGTTAGGGGTAGGGGCGCCCTACCCCTCCTTATATAGGTGGAGGGTGGCCGGTTGGGAGGAGGGAGTCCTCCCCCAACTCGGCCTCCTTGTCCGGCGGGTGGAGGGAGGGGACTTCCTCCCCAAGTAGGTTTCCTACTCTCCCTCCACCAAGCAAACTTGCCGTTTGAGTTTTTCAAATTGGCGTTTGACTTTCAAACTTGGATTTGATTTCTCTCTTTATTTTGCCCAGCCAAGTGACCTAGTACATGATGCAACCATTCCATATTGTCATGACACATTCATGTACCCTTCCCCTCCGGAGTGCCGGACCTTCCGGACCCTTCTAGAACATTCCTGCTAAAAACACCGGAATCATTCCCCAACTCCGAAACAGGACTTTCCTTATATGAATCTTATTCTCCGGACCATTCCGAATCTCCTCGTGATATCCCGGATCCTATCCGAGACTCCGAACAACATTCAGTCTCTCACTCATCATTCCATAACTACTCAACCACATCGGATCCTTAAGTGTGTCTCCCTATGGTTCGTGAATTATGCGGACATGATCGAGACACTTCTCCGATCAATAACCAATAGAGGAATCTGGAAATTCATATGGCTCCCACATATTTCTACGATTACTTTGCGATCGAATGAACCACTTACATACGATACCAATTTCCCTTTGTCTCATGATAGTTTACTTATCCGAGGTTTTGATCGTCGGTATCTCTGCATACCTAGTTCAACCTCGTTACTGATAAGTACTCTTTTCTCGTTCCCGTGGTATGTGATCCCTTGTGAGCCAGTCACATGCTTGCAAGCCAATTGGATGACATTCCACCGAGAGGGCCCAGAGTATATCTATCTGTCATATGGATGGACAAATCCCACTCTTGATCCATGTGCCTCAACCCATACTTTCCAAACACTCAATGCCACCTTTATAGCCACCCAGTTACGGTGTGGTGTTTGATGTCATCAAAGCATCCTTCCGGTGATGGTGATTAGCATGATCTCATGGTCGAAGGAATTAGGTTACTATGTATCAGAAAGCTTATAGCAATTGAACTATTAAAATGACTTGATCTTTATGCTACGCTTATCTATAGGAGTATGTCCATCATACCATTCTCCTAATGATATGATCTTGTTGTTAACAACATCTCAATGTTCATGATAGGGAAACCACAATCATCTATTAACCAACAAGCTAGTATTATGAAGAGGCTTTACTAGGGACTCTAATTTAGTTTACAAATCACACAAGTATTAATGTTTCCTTTTAATACCGTTATAGCATGAATGCAAACATTTATCATAAACACAAAGATATAATAATTATATTTATTATTGCCTCTAGGGCATATCTCCAACAACTTAGACTTTAGCATGTCATGCTAGGTGTTGTTTTGACCTTATGCTTAGTGATTATTGTTGTAGCATGACTTGTTCCAAACGATTGGGATTGCTTAGTGTGCCTTGAAAGAATCATGTGTTGTTTTAGCATGCAAAATCATGGTATTGTGGTGTTCTCCTTTGATGTTTTATTTGGGTTGACTTGGCACATGCTCACACCATTTTATTACTATGAACAAGTCACCATAGCCTCTATGATTATTTAGTCCTTGACTTGTAGTACCACTCTATGCTTTGATTAGTAATGTTTTGTCGCTTTGCATGATTATGGCCATTATTGCTCTCTTAGTTGGTTGCTCCCGGTCTTTTGCTATCCTCCACTTGTATGAGTAAGCTCTACTCATGCTTCCAACTCCCAAGAAACCAAGTTATTCCAAAGTGTCCACTATAAATTCCTATGAATGGTGTGTTACACCATTCCAAGTATATTCTTGTTTTCAGCTATCTTCCAATTAAAAATGTATTTTGTTATGTGAAAACTTAGTGATTAAAGCTCTCACGAATTTGATGGCACACTTTATATTCCTTGCCCCTAATAAACTTGAACCATTGTGTCATCTATGTTGTATATGCTTGCACTTATACGTTGTAATTAGCAGAACCATATTGCACTTGTACTTTGTACACAATTGATATCATGCTCTTTTGTCTATGGATGTCGCCGGTGTGAAATAAAAAGGGAACTTGTATCCATGGAGTTATGTATTTTGTGTTAGAGAAACGCCTGGGCCGCTAGCCTAAACCATGCCTAATCATGGTGGAAACTTGCAGCATGACCATAACGAGAAATCTGTGAAGCATCCTCAATAAAAACCTATGCAAATAGCAAATAAAAAGATTGCTGAGATGCTCATTGTCTGCTTGCCTTGTCATTTTGGTTGTGAGATAGTGATGACCCACAATATAGGGGTCGTATCATAGTACTTTCGATAAATAGGAGTGTCGATCCCAACGAGGAGCAGAAGGTGCTGAACAGTGGTATGGAGCAGGAAATCCCTGTGAATACTTAGCAAACGGATTTTTAGTGGTTTTCTGACAAGGCAGCAAAACAAAGAGCAGGTAACAGAAGTAACAGACAAACGGAGCAAGTGGCCCAATCCTTTCTTAGCAAAGGACAAGCCGGTGGAAATACTTATAAGGAACAAACATTCTCGAGGACACATGGGAATTCTGTTAAGTGCTTTCGCTTCAAATAGCTGAGTACTCTTCTCTGGTGTTGTAAGTGTTGTGTGGGTGAACCTGTGCTAACATACCGCCCTTCCTAGGACTAATACATACTTGTGATTAAACCCCCTGCAAACATCCGTAACTACAGGAAAGTAATTAAGATATAAATCTAACCACAACCTTAAACTCTGAGATCATGCGCTCCCTTGTGCAAAGGTGTCCTAACTGGGGTTTAGGTTTCTCTCACTCCAGCAACCCCACAATTAGTAGCCAAATACACAATGCATTCCCCTAGGCCCATAAATGGTGAAGTATCATGTAGTCGACGTTCACATGACACCACTAGAAGAATAGCACCAAAACTTAAATACTAAACCATTGAATAATAACTCATCACAAATTCACTACTAACAACATGACTTCTCCCATGTCCTCAAGAACTAAACGAAATACTCACAAGACATCATGTGTATCAAGATCAAAGATGATATGATAATGGATAACAATCTGAACATAAACAAAATCCAATGGTTCCACTCACAAGCATCAACTACAATAGTAATTAACATCGGGAAAGTTTCCCCTAAGAACTAAAGCAATATCCAACACAATTGTTACAGCGGGACGGAGTGGTGATGATGGTGCTGGTGGATATGATGGTGTGGATGATGATGATGATCCCGATGAAGCCTAGCTTGATGACAGTGTTGATGGCGATGTTCTCCCCTCTCCGGGAAGGAATTCCCCCGGCAGAAATCTGTTTGCCGGAGAGATATTTCTCTCTCGGTGTTTTCCTCCCCCTAGAGGCGGCGTAAATCTATATGTGGTCGCCTCCCCGAGACTTAGGGTTTCGAAGGGAAGATATAGGCGAAGGGGCGGAGTCGAAGGCCAGGAAGGTGTGCCACACCTGCCCTAGGCGCGGGGTCAAGTGGGCCCGTGCCTAGGGGGTGTGGGCCCCCTGAGGCCCCTCTTCGTCCCTCCTTCTGGCTTGCTTCATCTTCTAGTAAAATAATATGTTTCCATATTTTTTGGTATTTTTCTGATCTTTGTGAAATTGCACCGAAATGCCTTCTTTTCCATCAGAATCCAGACTCCTGCAGTTCATCCTCCAAGAATCATCCAACATGCATAAACAGATGAAAAGCCATAAGTAATACCTCATAATAAGACAAATATCAATGAATAGAGGTAAATTATGATATAGAATGGTGATGCAAATTGGGCGTATCAACTCCCCCAAGCTTAGACTTCGCTTATCCCCAAGCGAAAACTGAGCTCAGTAAACATGTCCACAGGTTTATGGAGTGAAGTGTCGATAAAAGAATACGAATAGTCACAATAGAGATGCATAAAGATAAATCATAATTGGAATTGGCAAACTTGTTCTTGGTCAGATAACACCTGGTAAACAGTTTCACAAAAGCTTTTTGTAGAAGTTTCAAAACAGGAACACTCTTTGCTCAAAAATGTTTTTCACAAGTGAAGGCTTTCAAAGTAATACTCAATAGATAAGATTTTTGTGAAAACAAGGAAGATAGAGAACATGGAAGTAATACTCAAAGTAATACTCAATAGATTGAATAAATCACCATATGAATGCTTGAAACACAATAACGCAAAAGCTTGTTGGAGATAGAGAGGAAGTAGGTTTACCGACTCAACTTGGAAGTGGGAGAAAGGTCCCTTCGTAGAGGGTAGCAGGGATTACAAGTTATAAAGAGCTTCCAAAAGATTATGGTACTTACTAGCTTTGAGCCCTCATTTCCCCTATCATAGGCATCTTGAGATGATTAAGGTTAAAGTGAACAAATATGGAGCATATGCTTGACGAAATATAAGTTGGCAATCTCATGTCCCTTGAATATGAGGGCCACTCCCCATGCTACTGAACTTTGGTCACAGCTAAGTTCTTGTCTTTGTAAGTATTTGCATATCATTGAGAACCGCCAACGGGGTACCCCTTGCACATGATACAGGAGATTTCCCATAACCAAAATGACAAGGCAAGCAGACAATGAGCATCTCAGCGATCTTTTTATTTACTATGCGCATAGATTTTTATTGAGGATGCTTCATAGATGACTCACTATGGTGATGTTGCAAGTTTCCACCATGATTAAGCATGGCTTAGGCTAGTGGCCTAGACGTTTCTCTAACACAGGATACAAACTCCATGGACTTACAAGTTCCCTCTTTATTTCACACCGTTGACATCCATAGACAAAAGAGCACGATCTCAACTGTGTACAGAGTACAAGTGCAATGTTGAAAAAGTTCCCCGTGACAACACGGTTCTGCTAATTCCGACGTATATATGAAAGCATATACAACTTCAATGTTCACAATGGTTCAAGTCTATTAGGGGCAAGAAATAAAGTGTGTCATCAAGTTCGTGAGAGCTTTACTAACTAGTTTTCACATAAAAAATACTTTTTAATTCGAAAGGTAGATGAAGCTTGATAATTTTCTTGGAATAGAAAAAGCTACTAGGTAGATATTTTGGACACAAGTGGCAAAAGTTTTGGGTTCAAAGGATTTTGGAAACAATGAGAAGTATGCCTTCTCAAAACAGGTTTTTGGCTAGCAAGGCTGGGTAGCAAGCAAGAGAGTTGAAAGAAACAAGCAAACATACAAGTAATAAAGCCAAACATGCAATCTTCCTTGAAGACATGAAAGAATCTTAAATAAAGAATACTAAGATTATGAGCCAACAAGAAAGAAAACAATTGATACCAAATACCTGTAAGCTTTTTCTTTCTTTCTTTCTTTTTTCTTTCAAACTAATGCCACTGCCCAGAACTCGGTTTGCCAAAAACAATTTAGATCCAATTGATGATCCCAAAGTGGTGCCAATAATGATCAACAAGATCCATCATATAATAGATATTGCAAACTAAAATAAGAAGTGCAAAAAGTAAAAGATGAGACTTCTCAATAATATTCCAATAAAGGCACTCACACCAAGGATACATAGATAATCAAGTAAAGGAGAGATACTTCCACATGCAAACCAAACTATAAGTTAACCTCTCTACCACATATATGAATCCACTAAAAAGGTAAAAGATAAAAGATAATGGTGGTGATACCGCGCCACTCCCCCAAGCTTGGAACAAGCCAAGGGGATGCCAAACCTGATGAAGAATTACTCCTTCGGTGGTGGTGGTGTTCTCTTGTCATCATAAAACTTCCAAGGTAATGGTTCCCCATCCAAAAAGGATGTCCTTGTATCTGCAATCCTGAAACTAGCAGCAGAGCTTATGCGATCAAATCTAGCCTCATACTCACAGTTTTGATTCTGTATGTCATAGAGTTGTGCTTGCAATTGATTGGTGGTCTGATGGAGTGAGAAGATCTCTTCCCGGAGCTCAGCAACTTATCCCTCGTGCTTGGTGATGAGTTCCGAACTTATCTTATGAATAACATCCACTTCGCGTTCTGCCATCTTCTTGTACCTGAAAACTTCTTGTTCCAACGCTTCCATCCGGTCTTCCAGACTGCCCTCTCCTTTAGGGCCTTGAACTTCTTTCATCTGTACCTTACCCTCTTTGAGGATCAACTCTTTGAGATGAATCCTCATCTCATACATGTACGGGTTGAGGACGTCCGCATAGGAATCCTCCGTGGGTGATCCAGAGGAAGACATTGAGGATCCAAATCTGAGAATTTTCCTGACAGAAACAGATCGAAACGAAAACACGATGCAATAACCTCGGGGAACCCGAGGGGGTTATATATTATGAAGTTTCAATGCATAAGGAAGGTTTTGACATGGAAACAAGGCAGAGATGGAGTTCGAGGGGAGACACCCCCCTCAGGCGCGGCCAGGCTGGGCCCGCGCCTGGGGTGGGTTTGTCCACCCCGGGCTTCGTTTCCTCTTCAGTTTCGTCTCGTAACTCCCCTTATGTATTAAAAACATCAAAAATATAAAAAGATTGGGGTTTCACGAACCTTCTGTTTTCACCACTTTACCTATTCAAGGATGAACTCTGCAGTTTCTGGTGTTTGGCTTCTGATAAATTCTTCTGGATTCACCATTTGAATAACATCCACATCTTCATTATAAGAATCTCCAGAAATATAATGGTTTAGTCTTTGACCATTAACCACTTGTGTTGTGTCATCCTTCAGATAAGAAATTTTGATGGCACCTAAACGATACACTTCCTTGATAACAAAAGGTCCTTCCCATTTGGAGAGTAGTTTCCTTGCAAAAAATATGAGACGAGACCTATACAAAAGAACTTTCTCACCAACATGGAACTCCCTTTTGAGAATTATTCTATCATGCCATATTTTCACTTTTTCCTTAAAGATCCTAGCATTTTCATAGGCTTCACCTATCCACTCATCTAGATTACTTAAGTCGAGCAGTCTTTTCTCACCAGCAAGTCTAAAGTCTCTATTCAAGTCTTTCACTGCCCAATAAGCTTTGTGCTCTAATTTTAAAGGCAAGTGACAAGTTTTCCCATAGACCATTTTGTAAGGAGATGTCACATCCCAAAATTTTCCAAATTTTGTAATGTGAAAAATAAATAAACAAAATAAATAATTGTTGGAATTTAGGGTGAAAAGAAACTTTTGATTTCCAAATGGAAACTTAAAATCCCATTTGAACAAACTTTGATTAATGTTTGAATCCAACTAAAATTCAAATCAAGTGAAATGCATTCTTCATAAATTTAAACACTTGAGAAATAAACCAAAACCCTAAAACCCTAATGGAATAAAATCATTTCCAAGATATCTCTAAGACCATGGTTTTGATCCATATAAAATTTTGTCAACAAACATTTATAAATGATCAAGAATGAAAATATTATAAAACCATAGAAATTGATTTCATTCAATTTGGAACCATAGATAAAATCTTATGAAATTAATAAGATAAGGGAATTGAATTTCCAAAGCTAACAAAGCACCTATCTAGAAATCCATACCAAATGGTGAGCAAATAATCCTAAAGATATTTAAAAGGATAAACAAATATTAAATAAGATTTTACAAATTGGAATCACCAAGTTTGGACCTATAAATAAAAGGATATGGATTTTATAAGATAAAGAAAGAAATATTAAGTGAGGAATATTTAAAGACCAAATTAAATCTTGGCCTAATCCATAAGCAAATGGAATAAATATAATCCAAATCCAAATAAAATAATGGATAAAGAATTTTCAAATTAAATAAAATGGCATTAACCAAATTCCATTTCCATTTGAATAAACATAAAATCCCTATTAGAAATGATTAATTAAATCATGGGAAAAAAATATTTGGAATTTACCCAAGTGGAATAAAAGTTGTTTAATTAACTTAAATAAGATCAAAGAAATCTTCCAAATAAAATTTATGGAATTAAAACTATATTTAATTTCATTGGAATAAAGACAAATACCCAATTTTAAATGATTAATAAATCATATTAAAAACATTCCAAATAATTCAAGGTGAATTATTTGACACCCAAATAAACAAATAAAACCTACTGAAAAGATTTGGAAAGATTTAGATTTCAAATGGAGTTTGAAAAACATTATTAAATCTTATTTGAATTAATACAAGGGCCTATTTTAATTAATTAATATTCCCTAGAAAGAATAAATATATTATTCTAAATTTGACTTTAGAATGTATTATTAATCAGTATGAAAATCTACTCAAAGTTTGGTTGAAGTTTGAATTCAAATAGATGTTTGAAAAGATTAAACAAAATCAAAACAGAATAATAGAAATGGAAAAAGAAAAATAACAGAAGAAGAAAAAATATAAAACAAAGCAGCCCAGCCAAGGCCATCTGGCCCAACAGCCCACCTCTCTCCCCCCTCGAATCATTTTCTTTTCCACCTAGAACCGCACCCGCAGAGTCAATGACTACTTGACCCCACCTCCCCTCTCTCTCGCTGCCGCCAGACCCCACCTGCCCCGTCAGCGTCTTCAACCCCGCGACGACCTCGCCCCTCACCTTGCCGGCCGTTTCAGCCAATTAAAGCCCGATTAAATTCGCGGAATTGATGCAGCCTTTACCCCTTGCGACCACGCCCTCTTAAGCGCCTCTCCCTCCTCTCCGTTTCCCCTCAACCTTCACTCCTAGAGCGCCCCCAGGCTGCCTAATTTTGCGTTGCACCGCCAGTGTCTCCGACGAGCTCTCCGAGCGATTCCGGCCAGCACCCTCACCCCCGCAAGCCCTGCTTCACGCGAGCGTGATCCCCAGCCTCTAGCGCATCTCCCTGTGCCTTTCGTTCATCCGCGCGAGCACCGTATCCTCAGCAATGACGACAATCGAACATCGCCGTCCACTGCCTCGACTCCGGCGAGTTCCCCAGGTAGCATCTGACCCCCCTTGCCCTCCTCTTGATGCTCACATGTCCATGACTCACGTACGAAGCTAACAGCAACCTCTGTTTGCTCTCTCGTGCTCCGTAGCGTCGCCCTCGACGACGACTGACCGCACCCGACGCCAGGCACCTCTCCGGCGAGCAATTACGGTCAACCCCGTGCGCCCCTCGAAAAACAGCAAGCACGTTGAGCATCAGCAGCAAGCTGCGAACATGGTGAGCCCCCTCCCTCTCTTTCTCGCATCCTGCATCGTCGGCAACGACCAGGCCAGAGCGCCGCCGCCAGCCAGCGCCGCCAGCGCCGCTCGATTTAGGTCAAACTGTTTCGCACCGTTAGATCTCCATCTGGCGGCTTAGATAGATTCATTTAAGCGAAGGGGTATGGCTGTATCTGTACTGAACTATTTGCATTAGATCCTACGGCCTGCATCGCTTGATCCATGCGAAACGTTTTCAACCAATCAGAATAGGACGCGTGGCCAGACTGTTTTACAAAAACCAGAAAATGATCTATTAGTTACTCAAACTTGCAAAATTCATAACTTTCAAACCACACGTCCAAATTTTGCAAATTTTATATCAATGGAATCAGCAAGACAAACCCTACCTAACCATGCACTTTGTTTAATGAATTGCTTCTGGAAAAATGGTTGTTTTTGCATAAACTTGTGTAGGAATGTTTTGAATATAAAATTCATTCTAAATTTTTTTGTGATAAAACCTTTGGCAAATGGATTTTTTAAACCTACTGACCATATAAACCAAACTGTGGTTTCAAAAACATATTTTGTAAAGCAAAAGAATAAATCTTTGATTTAGAACATTTCTAGTCAAATAAAAATAATGTCTATTTATTAAAAATGCTTTTGAGGAAACCCTTTGGGAAATGTTTTGATTTAAAATCTCTGACCCTAAACACAAGGTGTTATGATTTAAAAATATATTTTGTGAGCCCTATAAAAATTATTGCTTTGCTAAAGGCATTTTCAACCACATAAAATAATGCTTTGGTTTAAAAAGGGGTTTATAAGTGAAATCTTCTGCAAATGATTTTGCCATTTATATAAAATGACCAATAGGTGTTTTAGAATGTTTATAACATGTTAGCAACCACTTTTACAAATAAAACAATCTTTAGCATGCTTGCATGCATTGCTTTGTTTCTATTATTTTATGTGATGTTTGCTTGAATGGTAGATTGAAATGTTGCTTGCTTGATTGTATTGTAGTGGAATTTGAAGAGTGTGAATATTGCAAGATCAAGTAGTGAAATTATATTCTGTACCAAAAAGGCAAGTGATGCTTCATACTTTTGTCCCATTATTTTCACAATGCATTAGTGATATTTGTAAGTAGGACTTGCATGAAATTTTTGCTAAGTATAAACTATGCCATGGGAAATCCTAGTAGATGAAACCTTAGTAGAAATTTCCTAATTTAAGATTCCTACTGCTATCATGCTTAGCTTAGATAGTAGAAAACAAGGGTGGATTATATTCATGCTATGGAATATTTCTAAGTCAAGGACTTGTGTTTTGTTTAATAAAACAACTAAGTGAATGAATCACCTGGGTGGAATGGAAGGAATGGTTTGTGTTGAGTGGTTATACAAGGCCCATTTCTATGGTTTACCTTGTGTATCTCACTTGTGGATGGCCACCCAGGAACAAAGAGATTTGAGATGTCAAATGTTGAGAAGCTTCAAGTGCAGCCACTTGGCATTATGGGCTCTGCCTGGATCATATAGGTTGCAATAACTTGGCCAAATGGACAGTTGGTGGTAGGGGTTTGATAGGTTGGAGCGCGTCCATTCTGGTCTAAGGGAAGGCTTCTGAAAGATCTTGTCTTGGTGAAACCAAGTCTTGTGGGGAAAGTGCACCACCTCTGTAGAGTGTAAAATCTAAGTACTTAGCCATGTCCCTGGTAAAGGACAATTTGAGCATCAAGACATGGAAGCTATCAAGAATCTCCTCATCCCAATTTCTAAGTTAAAAACTTGTGGATGAACAAGGGTTGAAGGATCACCAATTTCTATTGGGAGATGCCTTGGGTGATTTTTTCAAGCAAAAAGTTAGTGTTTTCAAATGATAAGGAAAATCTATTTTGAGCAAAGCAAGCCTAAGCTCCACCTAGCCAAATGCATATAGATGATAGACTCCACTATACTACCATAGTATCACTTGCCAATACAATTCAAATGTATTGACCCTTGTGGTTGTAACTTATTATGTTGCAGGTTTGTTTGATGTTAGTAAATTGTGATGATTAGGATTACAAGTCTACAACCAACATGTTTGCCTGTGGCACTTTGAAGATGAAGGACTCCATGCTAAAGTTATTTCTGCTGCATTGTAATGAGATAGCCAAATGAGCTATGTAAGATGCAATGAATTATTTTATTCCTGGTTATAAATTGTATTATGACCTTTGTTTCTTGATATTACATCTTAACTATGGATGCTAGCTATTGATCCAGGGACTAGCATTGTAAACACAGGGATCTCTACCTTATTAAAGGTTGGGACCTCTATAAATGGTATCAGAGCACTTCGTTGCCTGTAGGATTGTAACCCTAGGATTGGACAAAACCCCTTAGAAAAATAGGAGTTGTATTTGTTCCAAAACTTATTTACAAACAATCTTGTAAACTCTTTCCTCAACCATTTTGGTTTTGATTCTACATCTCTTATATTTCAAACTTGATGGACAAAGCCTTCCCCATGACCAAAGACTTCAACTTTATTATCACCAAGGACTTCAACTTTGGATATCACTAAGGACTACAAGTGAGACAAGAAATGTTACTCAAGAATTGAAGACTATGGAAACACAACTAGGAAGGAACCATCATCACCTTTGAAGTTTTGTGACCAAGATGCAAAGAATTCTCCAAGGATACAAGGATCTTGTTCATGAAGAAGCAACCAAGAAGGATGGAAGGATCTCGAGTGAACCATATAGTTGGACCACCATATTAATATTAAATCAAACACACCAACTTATGTGGTGTAACAAAAATATTTTGTTGCCTATAATTGTGCTTGAAACTTGTTGTTTGGAGTGGAATGATTGTTTGTGATTGCTTGCACATTGCTTGTGTAAATTGTGATGTGTGTGATTAGAATTATTTCCTTAGAAATATTTTGCCTATTCTAATCCCAATCCAACCCAAACATATGACTACTCCAAGAAACTCCAACACCAAGAATGGTGACAACAACAACAACAACCAAGAGGTCAACATGAGAGAACTCATAGTAACCCAAACCCAGTTGAACCAAGTGACAACTCAATTTTGGGCCAACAACAATGATTTAGACCCAACCATGCAAAGGTTTTTGGAAACCCAAACCCAATTGTTGCATAGGATAAGAAACCAAATGATCAACATGGGAGACAACCCTTCCCAAAGAATTTGTGACAACAAGGATGTCAAGGATGATATTCTAGAAGGAACTCAAGCTTGCAATGTTTGTGGAGACAAGGATCACACTTCCAAAGAGCATGAAGATCAATGCCCTAATTTTGAGGAGAAACATCCAACTAATCAATGCCCCACATCTCAAGCTACTTGTTTCCTATGTGAAGGAAATAATCATGTCCCTATCCAATGCCCCATCTACTCCATAGTTCAACAAAGGAAACAAGATGGAGTGCATCAACAGTTTGTAAACCCTCATGAAGGAACAACTTCTACCAAGAAAGGTGAAGGCAAAGTCAAAACCATGCAACATAAGGCCAAATCCAAGGTCACCACAAAGTGTTGCTACTCTTGTGAAGAAGAAGGTCATATCTCTAGTAATTGCCCCAAGAAGAGAGAAAGATTTCCCACCTTTGTGGTGAAGTATGAAGAGCATGAACTAGAAGAACTCCTAGCTTTGGAGAAACCCAAGAAGAAGAAGGACAAAAGCCAAGTGCAATGTTGCCATTGCAAAGAAATGGGACACTATGCCAATGAATGTCCTGAGAAGAAACAAAAATATAAGGAGGTTAACCAAGTGTGGTGCAACAACTGTAAAGATCTAGGCCATTATGTGTCAACTTGTCCACAGAAGATACGTGAAGAACTCAATCTTGTCACATGTTACAATTGTGGTAACCAAGGACATTATGCAAGCAATTGTCCAGAAAAGATGAAGCACAAGATAAACAAACCTATGAAGGATCTCAGCCTTGTCACATGTTTCAAGTGTGGAAACAAAGGACACTATGCAGATGTTTGCCCAGAGAGATTTCAACAAGATCCCAAGCAAGCCAAGAAGTAATCTAGTGGGAAAACTATTTTAAGGGTGGTAGTACCCTAGTTGCTTTGAGCCAACTTGTAACCCTATCTTTCCCAAATCTCGGGACGAGATTTATTTTAAGGGTGGTAGCCTGTCACATCCCAAAAATTTCCAAATTTTGTAATGTGAAAAATAAATAAACAAAATAAATAATTGTTGGAATTTAGGGTGAAAAGAAACTTTTGATTTCCAAATGGAAACTTGAAATCCCATTTGAACAAACTTTGATTAATGTTTGAATCCAACTAAAATTCAAATCAAGTGAAATGCATTCTTCATAATTGCATCTGGAAATTTAAACACTTGAGACATAAACCAAAACACTAAAACCCTAATGGAATAAAATCATTTCCAAGATATCTCTAAGACCATGGTTTTGATCCATATAAAATTTTGTCAACAAACATTTATAAATGATCAAGAATGACAAGTAAAAATATTATAAAACCATAGAAATTGATTTCATTCAATTTGGAACCATAGATAAAATCTTCCGAAATTAATAAGATAAGGGAATTGAATTTCCAAAGCTAATAAAGCACCTATATAGAAATACATACCAAATGGTGAGCAAATAATCCTAAAGATATTTAAAAGGATAAACAAATATTAAATAAGATTTTACAAATTGGAATCACCAAGTTTGGACCTATAAATAAAAGGATATGGATTTTATAAGATAAAGAAAGAAATATTAAGTGAGGAATATTTAAAGACCAAATTAAATCTTGGCCTAATCCATAAGAAAATGGAATAAATATAATCCAAATCCAAATAAAAATAATGGATAAAGAATTTTCAAATTAAATAAAATGGCATTAACCAAATTCCATTTCCATTTGAATAAAGACAAAATCCCTATTAGAAATGATTAATTAAATCATGGGAAAATAATATTTGGAATTTACCCAAGTGGAATAAAAGTTGTTTAATTAACTTAAATAAGATCAAAGAAATCTTCCAAATAAAATTTATGGAATTAAAACTATATTTAATTTCATTGGAATAAAGACAAATACCCAATTTTAAATGATTAATAAATCATATTAAAAACATTCCAAATAATTCAAGTGAATTATTTGACACCCAAATAAACAAATAAAACCTACTGAAAAGATTTGGAAAGATTTAGATTTCAAATGGAGTTTGAAAAACATTATTAAATCTTATTTGAATTAATACAAGGGCCTATTTTAATTAATTAATATTCCCAAAAAAGAATAAATATATTATTCTAAATTTGACTTTAGAATGTATTATTAATCAGTATTAAAATCTACTCAAAGTTTGGTTGAAGTTTGAATTCAAATAGATGTTTGAAAAGATTAAACAAAATCAAAACAGAATAATAGAAATGGAAAAAGAAAAATAACAGAAGAAGAAAAAAAATAAAACAAAGCAGCCCAGCCAGCCCAGCCAAGCCCATGTGGCCCAGCAGCCCACCTCTCTCCCCCCTCGAATCGTTTTCTTTTCCACCCAGAACCGCACCCACATAGTCTATGACTACTTGACCCCACCTCCCCTCTCTCTCTCTCGCTGCCGCCAGACCCCACCTGCCCCGTCAACGTCTTCAACCCCGCGACGACCTCGCCCCTCACCTCGCCGACCGTTTCAGCCGATTAAAGCCCGATTAAATTCGCGGAATTAATGCATCCTTTACCCCCTGCGACCATGCCCTCTTAAGCGCCTCTCCCTCCTCTACGTTTCCCCCTCAACCTTCCATCCTAGAGCGCCCCCAGGCTACCTAATTTTGCGCTGCATTGCCACTGTCTCCGACGAGCTCTCCGAGCGATTCCGGCCAGGACCCTCACCCCCGCAAGCCCTGCTTCACGCGAGCGTGATACCCAGCCTCTGGCGCATCTCCCTATTCCTTCCGTTCATCTGCGCGAGCACCGTATCCTTGGCAACGACGACAGCCGAACGTCGCCGTCCACTACCTCGACTCCGGCGAGTTCCCCAGGTAGCATCTGACCCCCCTTGCCCTCCTTTTGATGCTCACATGTCCGTGACTCATGCACGAAGCTAACAGCAACCTCTGTTTTCTCTCTCGTGCTCTGTAGCATCGCCCTCGACGATGACTGACCGCACCCGACGCCAGGCACCTCTCCGGCGAGCAATTACGGTCAACCCCGTGCGCCCCTCGACAAACAGCAAGCACGTTGAGCATCAGAAGCAAGCTGCAAACCTGGTGAGCCCCCTCCCTCTCTTTCTCACATCCTGCATCGTCGGCAACGACCATGCCAGAGCGCCGCCGCCAGCCAGCGCCGCCAGCGCCGCTCGATTTAGGTCAAACTGTTTCGCACCGTTAGATCTCCATCTGGCGGCTTAGATAGATTCATTTAAGCGAAGGGGTATGGCTGTCTCTGTACCGCACGATTCGCATTAGATCCTATGGCCTGCATCACTTGATCCGCGCGAAACATTTTCAACCAATCAGAATAGGACGCGTGGCCAGACTGTTTTACAAAAACCAGAAAATGATCTATTAGTTACTCAAACTTGCAAAATTCATAACTTTCAAACCACACGTCCAAATTTTGCAAATTTTATATCAATGGAATCAGCAATACAAACCCTACCTAACCATGCACTTTGTTTAATGAATTGCTTCTGGAAAAATGGTTGTTTTGCAGAAACTTGTGTAGGCATGTTTTGAATATAAAATTCATTCTAAAATTATTTTTGTGATAAAACCTTTGGCAAATGGATTGTTTTGAACCTACTGACCATATAAACCAAACTGTGGTTTCAAAAACATATTTTGTAAAGCAAAAGAATAAATCTTTGATTTAGAACATTTCTAGTCAAATAAAAATATTGTTTATTTATTGAAAATGCTTTTTGAGGAAACCCTTTGGGAAATGTTTTGATTTAAAATCTCTGACCCTAAACAAAAGGTTTTATGATTTAAAAATATATGTGTGAGCCTTATAAAAATTATTGCTTTGCTAAAGGCATTTTCAACCACATAAAATAATGCTTTGGTTTAAAACGGGGTTTATAAGTGAAATCTTTTGCAAATGATTTTGCCATTTATATAAAATTACCAATAGGTGTTTTAGAATGTTTATAACATGTTAGCAACCACTTTTCCAAATAAAACAATCTTTAGCATGCTTGCATGCATTGCTTTGTTTCTATTATTTTATGTGATGTTTGCTTGAATGGTAGATTGAAATGTTGCTTGCTTGATTGTATTGTAGTGGAATTTGAAGAGTGTGAATATTGCAAGATCAAGGTGTGAACTTATATTCTCTACCAAAAAGGCAAGTGATGCTTCATACTTTTGTCCCATTATTTTCACTATGCATTAGTGATATTTCTAAGTAGGACTTGCATGAAATTTTTGCTAAGTATAAACTATGCCATGGGAAATCCTAGTAGATGAAACCTTAGTAGAAATTTCCTAAGTTAAGATTCCTACTACTATCATGCTTAGATTAGCTAGTAGAAAACAAGGGTGGATTATATTCATGATATGGAATATTTCTAAGTCAAGGACTTGTGTTTTGTTTAATAAAACAACTAAGTGAATGAATCACCTGGGTGGAATGGAAGGAATGGTTTGTGTTGAGTGGTTATACAAGGCCCATTTCTATGGTTTACCTTGTGTATCTCACTTGTGGATGGCCACCCAGGAACAAAGAGATTTGAGATGTCAAATGTTGAGAAGCTTCAAGTGTAGCCACTTGGCATTATGGGCTCTGCCTGGATCATATAGGTTGCAATAACTTAGCCAAATGGACAGTTGGTGGTAGGGGTTTGATAGGTTGGAGAGCGTCCATTCTGGTCTAAGGGAAGGCTTCTGAAAGGTCTTGTCTTGGTGAAACCAAGTCTTCTGGGGAAAGTGCACCACCTCTGTAGAGTGTAAAATCTAAGTACTTAGCCATGTCCCTGGTAAAGGACAATTTGAGCATCAAGACATGGAAGCTATCAAGAATCTCCTCATCCCAATTTCTAAGTTAAAAACTTGTGGATTAACAAGGGTTGAATGATCACCAATTTCTATTGGGAGATGCCTTGGGTGATTTTGTCAAGCAAAAACTTAGTGTTTTCAAATGATAAGGAAAATCTATTTTGATCAAAGCAAGCCTAAGCTCCACCTAGCCAAATGCATATAGATGATAGACTCCACTATACTACCATAGTTTCACTTGCCAATACAATTCAAATGTATTGACCCTTGTGGCTGTAACTTATTATGTTGCAGGTTTGTTTGAGGTTAGTAAAGTGTGATGATTAGGATTACAAGTCTACAACCAACATGTTTGCCTGTGGCACTTTGAAGATGAAGGACTCCATGCTATAGTTATTTCTGCTGCATTGTAATGAGATAGCCAAATGAGCCATGTAAGATGTAATGAATTATTTTATTCCTGGTTATAAATTGTATTATGACCTTTGTTTCTTGATATTACATCTTAACTGTGGATGCTAGCTATTGATCCAGGGACTAGCATTGTAAACACAGGGATCTCTACCTTATTAAAGGTTGGGACCTCTACAGAAGACATCCCCATAGGATTTTTATAAGCAGTTCTATAAGCCCACAAAGTGTCATTCAACTTTTCAGCCCAATTTTTTCTAGACCTATTGATAGTCTTCTGTAAGATAGATTTAATTTCCCTATTGTAAAGTTCTACTTGCCTACTAGTTTGGGGGTGATAAGGTGAAGATATTCTGTGGTTTACATCATAGTTAGCGAGAGTTTTTATAAAACCCCCATGAATAAAATGAGAGCCTCCATCAGTCATGAGATATCTAGGCACACCAAACCTAGGGAAAATGACATCTTTAAGCATTTTCAAAGAGGTCTTACCATCAGCACTGTTTGTAGGTATGGCTTCTACCCACTTTGTAACATAGTCAACAACAAAAAGAATATGAGTATACCCTTTTGAAGGAGGAAAAGGCCCTATAAAGTCAAATCCCCAACAATCAAAAGGTTCAATAACAAGGGAATAATTCATAGGCATTTCATTGCATCTAGAGATGTTACCTACTCATTGGCATTCATCACATGATAAGACAAACTTCCTTGCATATTTAAAAAGGGTAGGCCAATAAAATCCATATTGTAAAACCTTTTGTGCAGTTCTATCCCCAGCATGATGTCCTCCATAAGCACTTTCATGACATTTTCTCAATATCTCTTGCTGTTCAAATTCTGGAACACATCTCCGCATAATACCATCTACTCCCTCTTTATATAAATGTGGGTCATCCCAAAAGTAATGCCTTAGATCATAAAAGAACTTCCTTCTTTGCTGAGTTGTAAAGGTTGGAGGCAAGTACTTGGAAACAATAAAGTTAGCATAATCAGCATATCAAGGACTCTCATGCGGACTTACCCTTATTGCAGCTAACTGCTCATTTGGAAAACTGTCATTAACAGGCAAAGGGTCAAAAGAAATGTTTTCCAAATGAGATAAATTATCAGCAACAGGATTATCAACACCTTTGCTATCCACAATATGCAGATCAAACTCTTGCAAAAGCAACACCCACCTTATAAGCCTAGGCTTAGCATCCTTCTTTGTCATAAGGTACTTAATAGCTGCACGATCAATATGAATAGTAATCTTAGAATCAATAATATAAGGTCTAAACTTAACACAAGCAAAGATTACAGCTAAGAACTCTTTTTCAGTAGTAGCATAATTATTTTGAGTGGCATCCAGAGTCTTGCTAGCATAATGAATAACATTCAACTTCTTGTCAACATGTTGTCCAAGGACAGCACCCACAACAAAGTCACTAGCATCACACATGATTTCAAAAGGTAAACTCCAATCAGGTGATTGGACTATAGGGGCAGTTGTCAAAGCTTTCTTCAAAGTTTCAAAAGCTTCCTTACAATCATCATCAAAAACAAAAGGGACATCTTTTTGAAGAAGATTAGTAAGGGGCTTTGAAATTTTGGAGAAATATTTAATAAACCTCCTATAGAAACCAGCATGACCAAGAATACTACGAATACCTTTGATATCTCTAGGACAAGGCATCTTCTCAATTGCTTCAATTTTGGCTCTGTCAACTTCAATGCCTCTTTCAGAGATCTTGTGTCCAAGAACAATCCCTTCATTAACCATGAAATGTCATTTCTCCCAGTTAAGAACAAGGTTGGTTTCTTCACATCTCTGCAAAACTTTATCAAGGTTGTGCAAACAGTTATCAAAAGAAGTTCCATAGACGGAAAAATCGTCCATGAAAACCTCCACAATTTATTCACAAAAACCATGAAAGATAGCAGACATACATCTCTGAAAGGTAGCAGGAGCATTACATAAACCAAAAGGCATACGCCTATAAGCATAAGTACCATAAGGACAAGTGAAAGTGGTTTTCTCTTGGTCCTGTGCTTTCACAGCAATTTAAGAAAACCCAGAATAACCATCAAGAACGCAAAAATGAGTTTTTTTGGACAACCTCTCAAGCATTTGATCAATAAAGGGCAAAGGATAATGATCTTTCTTAGTAACTTTATTGATCTTTCTAAAATCAATGCACATTCTATACCCAACCACTACTCTTTGGGGTATAAGCTCATTATCCTCATTAGGCACAACAGTTATTCCCCCTTTCTTGGGAACACAATGAACATGGCTAACCCATTTACTACCAGCAATAGGATAAATAATACCAGCATCAAGGAGTTTTAATACCTCATTTCTTACCACATCATTTAGACGACGTTGGTGCTCAACAACTGGTTTTGCATCGGGCTCTATATTAATAGCATGCTGGCATATAGTAGGAGAAATTCCCTTTAAATCATCAAGAGTATAGCCCATAGCTCCGTAGTGTTTCTTCAATATCTCCAATAACCTCCCTTCTTCATTTCCTGAAAGTTTAGAACTAATAATAACAGGATATACTTTCTTATCATTAAGATAAGCATATTTAAGATCATCAGGTAAAGGTTTTAATTCGAAAAAAGGGTCCCCTTTAGGTGGTAGTGTGGTACCCAAATCTTCCACAAGTATGTTATGCTTAAGTAACTCATGCTGACGAAGGAAAACCTCATCAATCTCATTTCTTTCCTTTATGAAGGCATCACTTTCATGATCTTCCATGAACTGCTGCAAGACATTGTTAGGAGCAAGAGAAATAGCAGAAAGTTGTTCAACCCTGAAATCCTCACCAGGCAGTTCATTTTCATATGGAGTTTTGGCAAATTTGGAAAAATTAAACTGATAAGACTCTCCAGCAAACTTAATCAAAACTTTTTCCTTCCTACAATCTATGATAGCCCCACAAGTATTCAGAAAGGGTCTACCAAAGATAATAGGATAGGTTTTACTAGCTTCTTTACCAAGTACTAGAAACTCAGCAGGATATTTGATCTTACCACAAAGGACCTCCACATCTCTTACAATGCCAATGGGGCAAACTTGCTCTCTATTAGCAAGGTGAATAACCACATCAATGTCCTCAAGCTCACAAGGACCAATCTCATGCATAATTTCCCTGTAAAGCTCATAAGAAATAGCACTAGAACTAGCACCAATATCACATAAACCATAATAGCTATGACTACCAATTTTAACAGAAAGCACAGGTACACTAGCTTTTCTAACTTTCTTAGGATGAGAAACAATATTAGTAGCGTCTTCATAGAAGACAATATGTTCATCCTCTATATTTCTAGTGACAAGATCTTTCACAATGGCTACCATAGGCTCAATATCAATAAGCTCATCGAACCCTATAGTTTTCTTTGCGCTTTTGCTAACCACATTAGCCATAATAGAATGCTCCCTTACCTTGGAAGGAAAAGGAGTTTTCTCAATATAAGGTTCAGGCAAAATAGGATCAACAGTACAAACCTCTGTACTAGCAGGAACATGGGTGACAGTGTCTTTATAAGGAGCGTGGTACTTGTCCCACTCTTTCTTGGGAAGTTCAATATAAGAGGCAAAGGCATTAAAACATTTTGCAAGAACTTGGGGATCAAGTCCAAACTCATTGCTAATATCACGGAAGTCACCAGTTCGCATAAAAGATTTAATGCATTCATAATCATAATTTATACCTGACTTTCTTCCTTTGTCATTCTCCCAAGCTTCAGTGTTATCTTGAATACGGTCTAAGAGATCTCATTTAGCTTCTTCCTTCACACGTGTGAATGATCCAGCACAAGAAGCATCTAGTAAATCTTTATCATGAAGAGAAAGCCTAGCATAAAAGTTATTGAGAATAATATTCTTGGGGAGTTCATGAATAGGACATTTAAGCATTAGTAACTTCAATCTCCCCCAAGATTGAGCTGTACTCTCTCCATCAAGAGGCCAAAAGTTATATATAAGATTTCTATCCTTATGAATCTCACCGGGATGATAAAATTTAGAGTAAAAGAGAGACGCCATCTCCTCCCATTCCATGGATTATTCATTCTTCAGCAGCTTATACCATTCTTCAGCTCTCCCTTTCAAGGATATGGAGAGTATCTTATTCTTCACCTATTCAGTTGTGATACATGCACACATAAACAACCCGCATAATTCATGGATAAAAAGCAAGTGATCTCCGGAATGGACAGTTCCATCCCCAAAATAATAACTATCCATACCACGATTAACAATACTTATAGGTATCTTAAAAGGATCTCTCTCAACAGGTGGTGGTTCATCTACTACCCTAGCAGTGGTAGTAGTTTTCCCAAACAAAAGCTAAGTGGGTTATCCATATTGGAAACAAAGTAACAAACAGTAACAAGAGCAATACTCACAATGAAAGTTTCCCTTACCAGTTCCACTCTTCAATAGCGCTTCACTCCCCGGAAACGGCGCCAGAAAATAGTATTGATGACCCACAAGTATAGGGGGTGTATCGTAGTACTTTTTATAAATAGGAGTGTCGATCCAAACGAGGAGCAGAAGGTGCTGAATAGTGGTATGGAGCAGGAAATCCCTGTGAATACTTAGCAAACGGATTTTTAGTGGTTTTCTAACAAGGCAAGAAAACAAAGAGCAAGTAACAAAAGTAACAAACAAATTGAGCAAGTGACCCAATCCTTTCTTAGAAAAGGACAGGCCGGTGGAAATACTTATAAGGACCAAACGTTCTCGACGACACATGGGAATTTTGTCAAGTGCTTTCGGTTCAAATAGCTGAGTACTCTTCTCTGGTGTTGTAAGTGTTGTGTGGGTGAACCTTTTCTAACATACCGCCCTTCCTAGGAGTAATACATACTTATGATTAAACCTCCTGCAAACATCTGTAACTACAGGAAAATAATTAAGATATACATCTAACCATAGCCTTAAACTCTGAGATCCTGCGCTCCCTTGTGCAAAGGTGTCCTAACGAGGGTTCAGGTTTCTGTCACTCCGGCAACCCCACAATTAGTAGCCAAATACACAATGCATTCCCCTAGGACCATAAATGGTGAAGTATCATGTAGTCGACGTTCATATGACACCACTATAAGAATAGCACCACAACTTAAATACTAAACCATTGAATAATAACTCATCACAGATTCACTACTAACAACATGACTTATCCCATGTCCTCAAGAACTAAATGAACTACTCACAAGACATCATATGGATCAAGATCAAAGATGATATGATAATGGATAACAATCTAAACATAAACAATAACCTAATGGTTCCACACACAAGCATCAACTACAATAGTAATTAACACCGGGAAAGTTTCCCCTAAGAACTAAAGCAATATCCAACACAATTGTTATAGCGGGACGGAGTGGTGATGATGGTGCTGGTGGAGATGATGGTGTGGACGATGATGATGATGATCCTGATGAAGCCTAGCTTGATGACGGTGTTGATGGCGACGGTCTCCCCTCTCCAAGAAGGAATTCCCTGGGCAGAAATCTATTTGCCGGAGAGATCTTTCTCTCTCGGTGTTTTCTGCCCCCAGAGGCGGCGTAAATCTATCTGTGGTCATCCCCGAGCCTTAGGGTTTCGAAGGAAAGATATAGGCGAAGGGGCGGAGTCGGGGGCCAGGCAGGTGGGCCACACCTACCCTAGGCGTGGGTCAGGTGGGCCCGCGCCTAGGAGGGTGTGGGCCCCCTGAGGCCCCTCTTCGTCCCTCCTAGCTTCCTTCATCTTCTGGTAAAATAATATGTTTCAATATTTTTCTAGTATTTTTCTGATCTTTGTAAAATTGCACCGAAACGCCTTCTTTTTCATCAGAATCCAGACTCCGGCAGTCCATCCTCCAAGAATCATCCAACATGCATAAACAGATGAAAAGCCATAAGTAATACCTCATAATAAGACAAATATCAATGAATAGAGGTAAATTATGATATAGAATGGTGATGCAAATTGGGCGTATCAGATAGCTCCTGTACCATGTGCAAGGGGTACCCCGTTGGCGGTTCTCTATGATACACATGTACTTACTATAAAAAGAACTTACAGGTGACTAAAGTTGAGTAGCATGGGGTGCGGCCCTCGTATTCAAGGGACATGAGATTGCCAACTTGTAAGTTTTCAAGCATATACTCCATAGTTTGTTCACTTTAACCTTAATCACTTCAAGATGCTTATGATAGGAGCAATGAGGGCTGAAAGCTAACAAGTACCATAATTTTTGGAAGCTCTTTTTGAAACTTGAAATCCCTGCTTCCCTTTATGAAGGGCCTTTATTCCACTATTATATTGAGTCTCCACCTTCTACCATTAGGCACCAGTTAAGAGAGCATAGTTGCCATTCTTAGTTCTATGTGCATTATACCAAAACTTATTGATTGATGCATATTGTTGATATTGCTTGTTCTTGTGCTATTTGTATCTAGCCACTCTTATGAACTTTGAAGGTGTCCAATGCATCTATTTGCTACTCCATGAGGGACAAGCTGAATGCCACTATGCCATGTTTTCTGTATGTGAAACAAACAAACGTTTTTCAATGCATGTTATTCATGATCTTTGTTTGTAGCCTTTCATGTTGCATGCATAGTTACTTTGTCTTATTGTTAGAACTCCATCTTGCATGCACATGTTTAGAGTTCTTTGATCCCAGCTTTCAATTCTTGCAAATGGTTTGATCTTGGTTTTGATGGTGCATGTCACCTCAAAAATTATTCTTTTATCACTTACCTACTCGAGGATGAGCAGGAGTTAAGCTTGGGGATGCTTGATACGTCGAAAACGTATCTATAATTTTTGATGTTCCATGCTTGTTTAGTATCTACTTTTCTTTGCTTTGTCCATACTTTGAGGTACTTTTCATATGTTTTCTAGTACTAACCTATTAACAAGTTGCCACAGTGCCAGTTGCCTGTTTTCTCCTATTTTTAGTTCCAGAAAAGCTAGTAAGGTAATATTCTCGGAATTGGACAGGACAAAAGCCAAAGTCAATATTTCTCCGAGGAGAACACAGAGTCCAGAGGAGAGACAGAGGGGCGCCACAGGGTGGCCGCACCCCCCAGGCGCGGGCCTACCCTAGGCCGCGCCTAGGCAGGGTGTGGGCCCCCTGGCCGCCTCCCAGCCTCGCCTCTTCGCTATAAGAAGCCCCCGATGCCTAAACCCTAAGCACCCGATCAATATTCCACGAAACCGTCTGTAGACGCCGCCACCATCGCCCCTAGATCGGGGGGATCTGAAGCTCTTCCCGACACCCTTCCGGAGGGGAGATCATCCCAGAGGCCTTCTTCTTCATCATGCCAGCCTCCGGTATGAAGCGTGAGTAGTTCCACCTAGGACTACGGGTCCATGTAGTAGCTAGATGGTTGTATCTCTTCCTTTGTGCTTTCATGTCTAGATCTTGTGAGCTCCATCCATGATCAAGATCTCATCTATTTGTAATCATGCATGTTGTGTTTGCGGGGATCCGATGGATATTGAGATTACTATGTCAGATTGATTAATGGTTTTGCCTTTATGATTCTATCATGTCTCTGTTGTTTGTGATCTTGCATGCTCTCCGTTGTTAGTAGCTATCTTGGCCAAGTAGTTGCTAGTGACTCTAAGAGGGGGTATTTATGCTCGATAGTGGGTTCATGCCTCTATTTAATCAAGAGAAGTGACAGGAATCTCTAAGGTTGTAGATGTGATGTTGCCACTAGGGAGAAAACAACGGTCTCTTGTTCATGGAGCAAGTGGATTATTTACCTTACACACTTTGCTTAAAGCAGTTGTCTGTTGCTTGCAACTTAATACTGGAGGGGGTTCGGATGATAACCCAAAGGTGAACTTCTAGTCATAGATGCAGTTGGATGGCTGTCTATGTATCTTGTTGTATTGCCCAATTGAATCTCATAGGATCTTTATGTCTAGTATTGCATTGTTATGCCTTGCTCAGTCCTGTCAATTGCCCTGCTGTAATTTGTTTATCTAGCATGCCATGTTTGTTTAACTAACGAGAACACCTCTAGTGAACTATGGATCCCGGTCCAATCTTTACCATTGATACATCTTCCACTGTTATTGTTTACTTGCTGCAAACCATCATCACCTTCCACACCATCCAGTTAATCCTTTGTTACAGCAACCGGTGAGATTGACAACCTCACTGTTAGTTGGGGCAAAGTCTTGAGTTTGTGTTGTGCAGGTTTCGACGTTGCTTGCAACACCTTTGAGACGTTTCCTTCCTCCTACTGGTTCGATAACCTCGGTTTCTTACTGAGGGAAGACTTGCTGCTGTGCTGCATCATATTTTGCTCTTGGGGTTTCTCGACGAAGCGCTCCACGTTGACGCAGCGCCATCGGTGGTGTGTTGATATATTGTGCTACTTATGATGCTAAAATGGTCTATATAACTAAGTTTGTATGATCATACATTGATGAGTGTGAGCATTGTGGTTACCAAGAATGCAAGAACAAGAAGGTTTTCATAGTGCTCACTTATAACTGCGAAGTTAGTATGGTATGCCCATTAACTATATATACCCTGCAACTGAATTATGTGCTAATTGTTGTTTCCTTATGATTCTATATGCAGAACATACACTGAAAGTTTAGAGTTGAGTTCATGAACCATTTCGATCGGCTGTTATGACAGCAGTTTCAAGTCGATCTACTGCCTCTTAAGCAACCTGCACAGACCTACACGGTCCAAGTCACGAACGAAGTGAACCGCACCTTTTTCGGTGGTCCCATGTGGACTGAGATGACGAGATTCCTACTGCTGTCATTAGGTATGGCACGGACGTTGCCGATAATCCTTTTGAGGACTAGTAGTTAGTGCTATGTAGTTAGCTAACTCAACTATATGTAGTTGACGGTAATGATATGCTACTATATGTTGTTGACTATATGAATATATCTTGCAGTGCTATAAATATTTAATTGGATGCACCAGTTTTTTTAAAAATTTCGTAAACTCACTTGTATCATTCAAAATAACAGAAACACCACAAACATGTATGTAATGGTGATGCTTACAAGAAACGCCACTATTATGATATGTAATGGTGGTGTTTAACAGAAACGCTACCACTAGATAAACTACTGGTGACATTAACTGAAGACGTCACCACTACAACCTACTAGTGACGTGGGATTAGTGACGTGCGGGTACAACATCACGAACCTTCTTTTTCGAACGCCACCATTAGGCTTTTTTCTACTAGTGTAAGTAACATGCCGGCACACATGTGTGGTATATTATCTCTAGGACTCATTTGCCATGGCATGACCGCTCAATGGCATTGGCTCAAGGCGTTAGCTGTATTTGACAAGAAATGGTGCCGGGTTAAGTGACATTGGCCTATTTATACCGGCATGTAATCAATTGCTCGTTTATTTTTTTATTGCCACTCTAATGTAAATCTTGTTTACCTTTATGTGGAGTTGGACTACGCTTTTCTTCGAGAGAGATTCTGATGACTATCAGCTAAGCTAGTCGATCTAATCGTCCTAACTCGGCTATCGGTCCTTCGAAAACGTAAGTCGCCAAAGAAACGGAAACAAGAACAACAATTTGAGAATAAAAAATAGATTGCAATGATGTATGTCGATTGCATGTTTAATTTTAATTGATCGTTACCCCTCGCATATATATATGAGACGGATGCTCTTTCTATGCAAGTCTAGGAGAGCTATTACACTCTACAAAGAAAATACAAAGTAGGAAATAAACTCTAGGAGAGCTACTACACTGTACAAAGAAAATACAAAGTAAAAAAATAACTCTAAACTAGGCAAAAAAAAACTACTACCTGCTTCGTACTGGAGCAGTACTGCAAGCGTCCAACTAAACTCCTGGTGGAGTCGTTTTCTTTCTTTGTTGGAGTGGTTTCCACCTTGTCTCCGCGCTATTTTCGGGTAAATCCTGATCTTCTGGGCATGAAGCTAACTTGAACCTGGCTTCTATCTTGACGTGGCTTCTAGAATGTTCCAGCTTAGTCTTCCGCGTCGTTAGTCATCTACCTTTTGGCCTTCTCCCCTCCGAGAACCTTCTAGAGTCTCCATCGACTGATCCATGCTCTGGGAGCCTACTTTGCTGCCGGCTCACGCTAATTTTCCAGCTTTCATCGTTTAATCCAGATTTTGGCTAAATTTGGGTGCAACAATACTCAGCGTGCATAGACCATGAGAATATTGAGTACCTTCCCTTCTCCACCATAAGTCGTCCACGGTGCCATTTATCGTAATGGTCATGGAGTAGGTTCCTGTTCCATCCTGTATATGTGAACAAATAGAAACTATTATCATTGTATACATTTAAACCTACACAAATTATTACAGGGTCTGGCGTTTGTCCTTATGGGGGGGCGGCCTGGTGCCTCCTATCGGGGTCACCGCCTCCCAGCCGACGCCCCCAAACAGCCCCCCTCCCCCTCCAAATCGCAATTACAAATTTAAATATTCAAAAGGTCGCTGAAAATAAAACATAGTTTTGCCGCCATCGGACACAACATAGTTTAGGCGATGCAACCGCCGCGGTTAATCGGAATGCAAGTCCATCGGTCAAATAAACATGCGTGGAACACGAAAATTAAATAGGGAGATCATCGTGAAGGGTTTCGCAGCATAGTAAATCAAAATTTTCTACGGAAGCGAATAAAAGGAAAGCCAAGATCTAATCTAGGAGATGCAAACAACGAGAGAGATTGGATTAGATCTTCATACCCTTGAAGATTCGCACAGCGGAACGTTCGTCGGAACGTGGGTGATGTAGTCGTACTCGCTTCTCCTCCTCGCGATCCGATCCGATCCAGCACCACAAGTGGCGGTGCCTCCGTGAGATGCACACGTGCAGCACCTCGACGTCTCCTCCTTCCTCGGACCAGCAAGTATGGTGGAGAGATAGATTGGATCTACAGCACGACGGCGTGGTGTATATGGTGGAGAATTTCTGCCGCAGGGCTTCGCCTACAAACAGTCGGGAGGGGGAGAGGAAGGACAGCGGGGCAACTGGGTTTGGAGGAAGGTGTAAGGGGGTGTGAGAGGGGGCGCACCAGCCCTCTATATATAGAGGGGGGGTGCGGCCAGCCCTAGCCTCTCCTCCAAGCCTATCTCTAGTTTAAACAATTTAAACTCTCCCTTATCTAGAAATCCTATCTTATCTTATCTCTAGTTTAAACGATTTAAACTTATCTAGGATCGGCTGGGCCCTATGGGGCCTTGTGCCCCTGGCCCAATGCGGCCAGGACACTCCCTCATAGGCCCATGCCCCCTCCCGGAAGGTGGGACCATGTTGGCCCCCTTCCGAAAGGTTCTAGAAGCTTCCGGTACAATATCGATTAATCCGAAACAATTCCGAACTCCAAAAACTGCACTGCCTTATATGAATATTATTCTCCGGACCACTCCGGAACCTCTCGTGATGTCCCGGATCCCATCCGAGACTCCGAACAAAAATTCATAAACCAAGTATCCAATCTATCCTAGCGTCGAGACACGTTAAGTGTGTGACCCTGCGGGTTCGAGAATATGCAGACATGATCTTCTATCAATAATCAACAGCGGGGTCTGGGCACCCATATTGACTCCCACACATTCATCGATGATCATATCGGATGAACCACGATGCCAGGATTCAATCAATCCCATATATATATTCCCTTCGTCTCGCGATATTTTACTTGCCCGAGATTCGATCGTCGGTATCGTCATACCTAGTTCAATCTTGTTCACAGCAAGCACTTTACTCGTTCCGTAATCCGATATCACTTTGTGATTAACTCCTTAACCACATGCTTGCAAGCGGTGTTGATATCGATTACCGAGTGGGCCCGAAGTATATCTCTCCGACTTGGGAGGGACAAATCCCATCTCGATACATACAACCCAACAGATACTTTCCGATTACCTGAGAGACACCTTTATGATCACCCTCTCATAGGATGACGTTTGATGACCTCAAAGCTTTCTTCCGATACCAGGGAGTTGTATTATCTCATGGTTTAAGGAATACAATATTTGACATAAGAAAAACTTCGCAAAGACGAACACGATGACACGATCTAATTGCTTCGCTTAGTTTGGGTCTATCCACCATATCATTCTCCCAATGATATGATCTCATTATCAATTGACAACTCATGTCTATGGTTAGGAAACCTTAAACATCATTGATCAATGAGCTAGTCCATAGAGGCGTACTAGGGACACGGTGTTGTTCACAAACCACACAAGTATTAATGTTTCCGCTTAATACAATTCTAGCATGGAATATAAACTTTATCATGAACAAGAATTATAATAATAACATCTTTATTATTGCCTCTAGGGCATAATTCCAACAGTCTCCCACTTGCACTAGAGTCAATAATCTAGTTTACATTTGGCAACAATCTCACACCCATGGCACTGAGGTGCTGATCATGTTTTATACGTGGAAGAGGTTTAGTCAATGGATCTGCGACATTCAGATCTGTATGTACTTTGCTGATCTTCAGATCTCCATCTGCTATATAATCTCGGATTATATGAAACTTGCGGTTGATATGCTTGGTCTTTGGATGATATCTTGGTTCCTTAGCGAGTGCTATGGCGCCAGTGTTGTCACACAATATCTCCAGTGGGTGCAATGCACTTGGAACCACGCCAAGCTCAGTGATGAAGTTTCTGATCCAAACTCCTTCACTTGACGCTTCTGCAGCAGCCATGTATTCCGCTTCTACTGTAGATCCCGCGACCACGCTTTGCTTGCAGCTTCTCCAGCTCACAGCTCCTCCATTCAAAATATACACGTATCCTGTCTGAGATTTAGCATCATCCTTGTCGGTGTCGAAACTAGCATCGACATAACCTTTTACGACGAGCTGTTCATCACCCCCATAGACTAAGAACATTTCTTTAGTCCTATTTAGGTACCTTAGGATGTTATTCACGGCTGTCCAGTGTTCCACTCCTCGATCACGTTGATATCTGCTCGTCAAACTAAGAGCATTGGACACATCCGGTCTAGTACACAGCATGGCATACATGATGGAACCTATGGCCGAGGCATAAGGCACTTTGCTCATAGCTTCCCTATCATTTACCGTAGCTGGACACTGAGCCTTTCTCAATATCTTACCTGACAACATAGGCACTGAACCTTTCAATGCCTTATCCATTCTGAACCTTTTCAGAACTTTGTCTAGGTATGTACTCTGGCTTAAAGCTATCAAGCGTCTTTGTCTATCTCTATAGATTTTGATGCCCAATATATAAGCAGCTTCACCTAGGTCTTTCATTGAAAAACACTTGTTCAAATAACTCTTCACATCGTTAAGCATGTTGATGTCATTTCCAATAATCAATATGTCATCCACATATAGTACCAGAAACGTCACCGAGCTCGCACTCACTTTCTTGTAGATGCAAGCTTCGTAGCAATTTGGAACAAATCCAAAGCTCTTGATCACTTGATCAAAACGAGGTTCCAACTCCGAGACGCTTGCTTTAGTCCATAAATGGAACGCTGAAGTTTGCATACTTTATCAGCATCCTTAGGATCGACAAAACCTTCGGGTTGCATCATATACAACTCTTCATCAATGTTGCCATTGAGGAAAGCAGTCTTGACATCCATTTGCCATATTTCATAATCATGAAACGCAGCAATTGCTAATAAAATCCGAATGGACTTAAACATTGCTACGGGAGAGAAAGTCTCATCGTAGTCAACACCTTGAACTTGTCAAAAACCTTTCGCAACAAGCCGTGCTTTATAGACGGTAACATTACCATCCGCGTCCGTTTTCTTCTTGAAGATCCATTTGCACTCAACGGCCTTTCGGTCGCTAGGAGGGTCCACCAAAGTCCATACTTGGTTTTCGCTCATGGATCCCAATTCGGATTTCATGGCTTCTAGCCATTTCTCAGAGTCTGGGCTCATCATCGCTTCCTCATAGTTCGTAGGTTCGCTGTCTTCTACTAACAAGACAGTCAAGACAGGGTTGCCGTACCACTCAGGAGGGGCACGCGACCTTGTCGACCTGCGACGTTCAGTAGCAGCATCGTCCGAAGCTTCATGATCCTTGTCATTAGCTTCGTCTATTGTTGGTGCAGGCGGCACTGGAACAATTTCAGGTGCTGCGCTACTCTCCAATTCAAGAGAAGGTTCAATAACCTCGTCTAGCTCTACTTTCCTCCCACTCACTTCTTTCGAGAGAAACTCCTTCTCAAGAAAGGAACCGTTCTTTGTGACAAACACTTTGCCTTCGGTTCTGTGATAGAAGGTATACCCAATAGTTTCCTTAGGGTATCCTATGAAGACGCATTTCTCCGCTTTGGGTTCGAGCTTGTCCGGCATCAACTTCTTGACGTAAGCTTCGCATCCCCAAACTTTAAGAAACGACAACTTAGGTTTAGCACCAAACCATAGTTCATACGGTGTCGTCTCAACGGATTTAGATGGAGCCCTATTTAAAGTGAATGCAGCGGTTTCTAATGCATAACCCCAAAATGATAACGGCAAATCAGTAAGAGACATCATCGATCGGACCATATCTAATAGGGTTCGATTCCGGCGTTCAGACACACCATTGCGCTGTGGTGTTCCGGGTGGTGTGAGTTGTGAAACGATTCCACTTGCTTTGAGATGCGTGAGAAAATCATAACTCAAATATTCGCCCCCACGATCGGATTGTAAAAACTTAATCTTTCTGTTACGATGGTTCTCCACTTCATTCTGAAATTCTTTAAACTTTTCAAACGTTTCAGATTTATGTTTCATTAAATAGATATACCCATATCTACTTAAGTCATCGGTAAAAGTGAGAAAATAGCGATATCCACCGCGCGTCGAAACACTCATCGGTCCGCATATATCGGTATGTATGATTTTCAACAAGTCCGTTGCTCGCTCCATCATACCAGAGAACGGGGTTTTGATCATCTTGCCCATGAGGCATGGTTCGCATGTGTCAAATGATTCAAAATCAAGAGACTCCAAAAGTCCATCAGAATGGAGTTTCTTCATACGCTTTACACCAATATGACCTAGATGACAGTGCCACAAATAAGTAGTATTATCACTATCTACTTTGCATCTCTTAGCCTCAATGTTATGGATGTGTGTTTCATCCCTTTCGAGATTCAGAAGAAATAAACCACTCACAAGAGGTGCATGACCATAAAAGATGTTACTCATATAAATAGAACAACCATTATTCTCCGATTTAAATGAATAACCGTCTTGCAATAAACACGATCCAGAAATAATGTTCATGCTCAACGCAGGCACATAATAACATTTATTAAGGTTTAAAACTAATCCCGAAGGTAAAACTAAGGAGAGCGTGCCGACGGCCATCACATCAACTCTTGATCCGTTGCCAACGCGCATCGTCACCTCATCCCTCGCAAGCCGCCGTCTATTCCGCAGCTCCTGTTTCGAGTTACAAATATTAGCAACTGAACCAGTATCAAATACCCAGGCACTACAACGAGGGCTAGTAAGGAAAACATCAATGACATGTATATCAAATATACCTTTGATGGTGCCAGCCTTCTTGTCCGCTAAGTACTTCGGACAGTTGCGCTTCCAGTGACCCTTGTCCTTGCAATAGAAGCACTCAGTGTTCGGCTTGGGACCAGACCTGAGCTTCTTCTTAGCAGGGGCATTGCGCTTGCCGCCACCCTTCTTGAAGGGCTTCTTTGCACCTTTACCTTTCTTAAAGGAGGGCTTGTTGACCATCAACACATGATTATCCTTCTTGATGTCCACCTCCGTAGCCTTCAGCTTTGCGAAGAGCTCGGTGATCGTATTAGTGGAACCAATCTGATTATGAGTCACTACAAAACTTTTGTAGCTGGGAGGGAGTGATTGCAGAACCCTGTCAATCTTGAGCTCCTCTGGAATCTTGCAGTCCAGTTGCTCAAGGCGTTGAGTGTAGCCCGACATCTTAATGGCGTGCTCACTAACGGAACTCCCTTCCTCCATCTTGCAGTTAAAGAACTTCTCGGAGATCTCATATCTCTCAGAACGGGCCTGAGTCTGAAACATGGTTTTCAGCTCTTCGAGAATCTCAAAGGGCCCGGGATAGTGTTCAAAACGATTTTGAAGTTCCGGTTCCATAGCAAACAACATGGTGCTCTTAATCACACCATAATCATCTTTGCACGACTGATAGACAGCTTTCTCATCAGCCGGCGCAGTTGCAGCAGGGGGGTTACCTAACGCTTTCTCAAGGACATAGTCCTTTTGCCCGCTAGACAGAATGATTCTTAGATTGCGGAACCAGTTGGTGAAGTTAGACCCATTGTTTCTAAGCTTTTCTTTCTTAGCAAAAACGTTGAAGTTGAAGTTGGACTTGGCCATGTGATCTACAGTATTTGCAAGTACAATTTAGACTATGTTCATGATAAATAGTTCAACTTAATCAAATTACTAGATGAACTCCCACTAAATTCAACATCCCTCAAGTTGTTTAGTGAACACGATCCAAATTCACCACACCTAATCCGATCTTCACGAGAAGAGATGTGGCTTCAATGGTGGACAACGAAGTGTCGATCATATCATTCATATGACTCATGCTTAACCTTTCGGTTCATGTGTTTCGAGGCCATGTCTGTACATGCTAGGCTCGTCAAGTCAAACCCAAGCATTTCCGCGTGTGCAAAACTGGCTTGCACCCGTTGTATGTGAGCGTAGAGTCTATAGCACCCGATCATCACGTGATGCTTGGACACGACGAACTTTCGCAACGGTGCATACATGGGGAGAACACAGTTTTATCTTGATCTTTAAGTGAGGAATCATCTTATAATGCTACCGTCGCGATCTAAGCATAATAAGATACATAAAAGGATAAACATCACATGCATATAACTTTATGTGACATGGTATAGCCAATCTTCGCGCAATGATCTCCATCTTGTGCGTTCCGGCATGATCTCCATCACTTCACCATGATTGCCTCCACCACGAATAGCAACTACAACTATTGCTAACTACTTAGCGATAAAGTAAAGCTATTACATGGCGTATAAGAAGTTGACTCGCAGGTCATACACAATTATAAAGACAACCATATGGCTCCTGCCGGTTGTGTACTCATCGACATGCAAGTCGTGAAACATTACAAAACATGATCATCGCATACATTATACACATCACATCTTGGGCCATACCATATCACAGAAAACACTCCCTGCAAAAACAAGTTAGACGCCTCTACTTTGTTGTTGCATGTTTTACGTGGCTTATGGGAGTAGATGCTAAGAACGATTCTTACCTACGGAAAGCCACAACGGTGATATTATTGTTGCCAAACTCTGGTGTCAATCCCATGAAAACTATAGTGAGAGAAACTGACATCCACCAGCCGCATGTATGGTACAAGCCACACGTCAAGTGCGGAGCCGGTCTCGCGAACGACGTCGCATAAGGTTGGCCTGGACCGCTTCAATCTCACTATCCCGCGTCATAAGAAGAACACAAACAAGAGGCTTGCAACAAAAAACATCAACGCCCGCAACAACCATGTTGCGTTCTACTCGTGAAACACATCTACGCATAGATCTAGCTCTGATACCACTGAAGGGTTTCGCAGCATAGTAAATCAAAATTTTCTACTGAAGCGAACAGAGGGAAAGCCAAGATCTAATCTAGGAGATGCAAACAACGAGAGAGATTGGATTAGATCTTCATACCCTTGAAGATTCGCACAGCGGAACGTTCGTCGGAACGTGGGTGATGTAGTCGTACTCGCTTCTCCTCCTCGCGATCCGATCCGATCCAGCACCACAAGTGGCGGTGCCTCCGTGAGATGCACACGTGCAGCACCTCGACGTCTCCTCCTTCCTTGGACCAGCAAGTATGGTGGAGAGATAGATTGGATCTACAGCACGACGGCGTGGTGTATATGGTGGAGAATTTCTGCCGCAGGGCTTCACCTACAAACAGTCGAGAGGGGGAGAGGAAGGGCAGCGGGGCAACTGGGTTTGGAGGAAGGTGTAGGTTGGGGGGGAGGGGGCGCACCAGCCCTCTATATATAGAGGGGGGGTACGGCCAGCCCTGGCCCATCCTCCAAGCCTATCTCTAGTTTAAACAATTTAAACTCTCCCTTATCTAGAAATCCTATCTTATCTCTAGTTTAAACGATTTAAACTTATCTAGGATTGGCTGGGCCCTATGGGGCCTTGTGCCCCTGGCCCAATGCAGCCAGGACACTCCCTCATAGGCCCATGCCCCCTCCCGGAAGGTGGGGCCACGTTGGTCCCCTTCCGGAAGGTTCTAGAAGCTTCCGGTACAATACCGATTAACCCGGAACAATTCCGAACTCCAAAAACTGCACTGCCTTATATGAATCTTATTCTCCGGACCATTCCGGAACCTCTCGTGATATCCCGGATCCCATCCGAGACTCCGAACAAAAATTCATAAACCAATTATCCAATCTATCCTAGCGTCGAGACACGTTAAGTGTGTGACCCTGCGGGTTCGAGAATATGCAGACATGATCTTCTATCAATAATCAACAGCGGGGTCTGGGCACCCATATTGACTCCCACACATTCATCGATGATCATATCGGATGAACCACGATGCCAGGATTCAATCAATCCCATATATATATTCCCTTCGTCTCGCGATATTTTACTTGCCCGAGATTCGATCGTCGGTATCGTCATACCTAGTTCAATCTCGTTCACAACAAGTACTTTACTCGTTCCGTAATCCAATATCACTTTGTGATCAACTCCTTCACCACATGCTTGCAAGCGGTGTTGATATCGATTACCGAGTGGGCCCGAAGTATATCTCTCCGACTTGGGAGGGACAAATCCCATCTCGATACATACAACCCAACAGATACTTTCCGATCACCTGAGAGACACCTTTATGATCACCCTCTCATAGGATGACGTTTGATGACCTCAAAGCTTTCTTCCGATACCAGGGAGTTGTATTATCTCATGGTCTAAGGAATACAATATTTGACATGAGAAAAGCTTCGCAAAGACGAACACGATGAAACGATCTAATAGCTTTGCTTAGTTTGGGTCTGTCCATCATATCATTCTCCCAATGATATGATCTCATTATCAATTGACAACTCATGTCTATGGTTATGAAACCTTAACCATCATTGATCAATGAGCTAGTCCATAGAGGCGTACTAGGGACACGGTGTTGTTCACAAACCACACAAGTATTAATGTTTCCGCTTAATACAATTCTAGCATGGAATATAAACTTTATCATGAACAAGAATTATAATAATAACATCTTTATTATTGCCTCTAGGGCATAATTCCAACAGTCTCCCACTTGCACTAGAGTCAATAATCTAGTTTACATTTGGCAACAATCTCACACCCATGGCACTGAGGTGCTGATCATGTTTTACACGTGGAAGAGGTTTAGTCAATGGATCTGCAATATTCAGATCTGTATGTACTTTGCTGATCTTCAGATCTCCATCTGCTATATAATCTCGGATTATATGAAACTTGCGGTTGATATGCTTGGTCTTTGGATGATATCTTGGTTCCTTAGCGAGTGCTATGGCGCCAGTGTTGTCACACAATATCTCTAGTGGGTCCAATGCACTTGGAACCACGCCAAGCTCAGTGATGAAGTTTCTGATCCAAACTCCTTCACTTGACGCTTCTGCAGCAGCCATGTATTCCGCTTCTACTATAGATCCCGCGACCACGCTTTGCTTGCAGCTTCTCCAGCTCACAGCTCCTCCATTCAAAATATACACGTATCCTGTCTGAGATTTAGCATCATCCTTGTCGGTGTCGAAACTAGCATCGACGTAACCTTTTACGATGAGCTGTTCATCACCCCCATAGACTAAGAACATTTCTTTAGTCCTATTTAGGTACCTTAGGATGTTCTTCACGGCTGTCCAGTGTTCCACTCCTAGATCACTTTGATATCTGCTCGTCAAACTAAGAGCATTGGACACATCCGGTCTAGTACACAGCATGGCATACATGATGGAACCTATGGCCGAGGCATAAGGCACTTTGCTCATAGCTTCCCTATCATTTACCGTAGCTGGACACTGAGCCTTGCTCAATATCTTACCTGACAACATAGGCACTGAACCTTTCAATGCCTTATCCATTCTGAACCTTTTCAGAACTTTGTCTAGGTATGTACTTTGGCTTAAAGCTATCAGGCGTCTTTGTCTATCTCTATAGATTTTGATGCCCAATATATAAGCAGCTTCACCTAGGTCTTTCATTGAAAAACACTTGTTCAAATAACTCTTCACATCGTTAAGCATGTCGATGTCATTTCCAATAATCAATATGTCATCCACATATAGTACCAAAAACGTCACCGAGCTCCCACTCACTTTCTTGTAGATGCAAGCTTCGTAGCAATTTGGAACAAATCCAAAGCTCTTGATCACTTGATCAAAACGAAGGTTCCAACTCCGAGACGCTTGCTTCAGTCCATAAATGGAACGCTGAAGTTTGCATACTTTATCAGCATCCTTAGGATCGACAAAACCTTCGGGTTGCATCATATACAACTCTTCATCAATGTTGCCATTGAGGAAAGCAGTCTTGACATCCATTTGCCATATTTCATAATCATGAAACGCAGCAATTGCTAATAAAATCCGAATGGACTTAAACATCGCTACGGGAGAGAAAGTCTCATCGTAGTCAACACCTTGAACTTGTCGAAAACCTTTCGCAACAAGCCGTGCTTTATAGACGGTAACATTACCATCCGCGTCTGTTTTCTTCTTGAAGATCCATTTGCACTCAACGGCCTTTTGGTCGCTAGGAGGGTCCACCAAAGTCCATACTTGGTTTTCGCTCATGGATCCCAATTCGGATTTCATGGCTTCTAGCCATTTCTCAGAGTCTGGGCTCATCATCGCTTCCTCATAGTTCGTAGGTTCGCTGTCTTCTACTAACAAGACAGTCAAGATAGGGTTGCCGTACCACTCAGGAGGGGCACGCGACCTTGTCGACCTGCGACGTTCAGTAGCAGCATCGTCCGAAGCTTCATGATCCTTGTCATTAGCTTCCTCTATTGTTGGTGCAGGCGGCACTGGAACAATTTCAGGTGCTGCGCTACTCTCCAATTCAAGAGAAGGTTCAATAACCTCGTCTAGCTCTACTTTCCTCCCACTCACTTCTTTCGAGAGAAACTCCTTCTCAAGAAAGGAACCATTCTTTGCGACAAACACTTTGCCTTCGGTTCTGTGATAGAAGGTATACCCAATAGTTTCCTTAGGGTATCCTATGAAGACGCATTTCTCCGCTTTGGGTTCGAGCTTGTCCGGCATCAACTTCTTGACGTAAGCTTCGCATCCCCAAACTTTAAGAAACGACAACTTAGGTTTAGCACCAAACCACAGTTCATACGGTGTCGTCTCAACGGATTTAGATGGAGCCCTATTTAAAGTGAATGCAGCGGTTTCTAATGCATAACCCCAAAATGATAACGGCAAATCAGTAAGAGACATCATCGATCGGACCATATCTAATAGGGTTCTATTCCGGCATTCAGACACACCATTGCGCTGTGGTGTTCCGGGTGGCGTGAGTTGTGAAACGATTCCACTTGCTTTGAGATGCGTGAGAAAATCATAACTCAAATATTCGCCCCCATGATCGGATCGTAGAAACTTAATCTTTCTGTTACGATGGTTCTCCACTTCATTCTGAAATTCTTTGAACTTTTCAAACGTTTCAGATTTATGTTTCATTAAATAGATATACCCATATCTACTTAAGTCATCGGTAAAAGTGAGAAAGTAGCGATATCCACCGCGCGTCGAAACACTCATCGGTCCGCATACATCGGTATGTATGATTTCCAACAAGTCCATTGCTCGCTCCATCATACCGGAGAACGGGGTTTTGATCATCTTGCCCATGAGGCATGGTTCGCATGTGTCAAATGATTCAAAATCAAGAGACTCCAAAAGTCCATCAGAATGGAGTTTCTTCATGCGCTTTACACCAATATGACCTAGACGACAGTGCCACAAATAAGTAGTATTATCACTATCTACTTTGCATCTTTTAGTCTCAATGTTATGGATGTGTGTTTCATCCCTTTCGAGATTTAGAAGAAATAAACCATTCACAAGAGGTGCATGACCATAAAAGATGTTACTCATATAAATAGAACAACCATTATTCTCCGATTTAAATGAATAACCGTCTTGCAATAAACACGATCCAGAAATAATGTTCATGCTCAACGCAGGCACATAATAACATTTATTAAGGTTTAAAACTAATCCCGAAGGTAAAACTAAGGAGAGCGTGCCGACGGCCATCACATCAACTCTTGATCCGTTGCCAACGTGCATCGTCACCTCATCCCTCGCAAGCCGCCGTCTATTCCGTAGCTCCTGTTTCGAGTTACAAATATTAGCAACTGAACCAGTATCAAATACCCAGGCACTACAACGAGGGCTAGTAAGGAAAACATCAATAACATGTATATCAAATATACCTTTGATGGTGCCAGCCTTCTTGTCCGCTAAGTACTTCGGACAGTTGCGCTTCCAGTGACCCTTGTCCTTGCAATAGAAGCACTCAGTGTCCGGCTTAGGACCAGACTTGAGCTTCTTCTCAGCAGGGGCAACGCGCTTGACGCCGCTTTTCTTGAAGGGCTTCTTTGCACCTTTACCTTTCTTAAAGGAGGGCTTGTTGACCATCAACACATGATTATCCTTCTTGATGTCCACCTCCGCAGCCTTCAGCTTTGCGAAGAGCTCGGTGATCGTATCAGTGGAACCAATCTGATTATGAGTCACTACAAAACTTTTGTAGCTGGGAGGGAGTGATTGCAGAACCCTGTCAATCTTGAGCTCCTCTGGAATCTTGCAGTCCAGTTGCTCAAGGCGTTGAGTGTAGCCCGACATCTTAATGGCGTGCTCACTAACGGAACTCCCTTCCTCCATCTTGCAGTTAAAGAACTTCTCGGAGATCTCATATCTCTCAGAACGGGCCTGAGTCTGAAACATGGTTTTCAGCTCTTCGAGAATCTCAAAGGGCCCGGGATAGTTTTCAAAACGATTTTGAAGTTCCGGTTCCATAGCAAACAACATGGTGCTCTTAATCACACCATAATCATCTTTGCGCGACTGATAGACAACTTTCTCATCAGCCGGCGCAGTTGCAGCAGGGGGGTCACCTAACGCTTTCCCAAGGACATAGTCCTTTTGTCCGCCAGACAGAATGATTCTTAGATTGCGGAACCAGTTGGTGAAGTTAGACCCATTGTTTCTAAGCTTTTCTTTCTCAGCAAAAACGTTGAAGTTGAAGTTGGACTTGGCCATGTGATCTACAGTATTTGCAAGTACAATTTAGACTATGTTCATGATAACTAGTTCAACTTTTAATCAAATTACTAGATGAACTCCCACTAAATTCAACATCCCTCAAGTTGTTTAGTGAACATGATCCAAATTCACCACACCTAATCCGATCTTCACGAGAAGAGATGTGGTTTCAATGGTGGACAACAAAGTGTCGATCATATCATTTATATGACTCATGCTTAACCTTTCGGTTCATGTGTTCCGAGGCCATGTCTGTACATGCTAGGCTCGTCAAGCTAGACCCAAGTATTTCCGCGTGTGCAAAACTGGCTTGCACCCGTTGTATGTGAGCGTAGAGTCTATAGCATCCGATCATCACGTGATGCTTGGACACGACGAACTTTCGCAACGGTGCATACTTGGAGAGAACACAGTTTTTATCTTGATCTTTAAGTGAGGAATCATCTTATAATGCTACCGTCGCGATCTAAGCATGATAAGATACATAAAAGGATAAACATCACATGCATATAACTTTATGTGACATGGTATAGCCAATCTTCGCACAATGATCTCCATCTTGTACGTTCCGGCATGATCTCCATCACTCCACCATGATTGCCTCCACCATGAATAGCAACTACAACTATTGCTAACTACTTAGCGATAAAGTAAAGCTAGTACATGGCGTATAAGAAGTTGACTCGCAGGTCATACACAATTATAAATACAACCATATGGCTCCTGCCGGTTGTGTACTCATCGACATGCAAGTCGTGAAACATTACAAAACATGATCATCGCATACATTATACACATCACATCTTAGGCCATACCATATCACAGAAAACACTCCCTGCAAAAACAAGTTAGACGCCTCTACTTTGTTGTTGCATGTTTTACGTGGTTTATGGGAGTAGATGCTAAGAACGATTCTTACCTATGGAAAGCCACAACGGTGATATTATGGTTGCCAAACTCCGGTGTTAATCCCATGACAACTATAGTGAGAGAAACTGACATCCACCAGCCGCATGTGTGGTACAAGCCACACGTCAAGTGCGGAGCCGGTCTCGCGAACGACGTCGCGTAAGGTTGGCCTGGACCGCTTCAATCTCACTATCCCGCGTCATAAGAAGAACACAAACAAGAGGCTTGCAACAGAAAACATCAACGCCCGCAACAACCATGTTGCGTTCTACTCGTGAATCACATCTACGCATAGATCTAGCTCTGATACCACTGAAGGGTAATGGGCCTATGAGGGAGTGTCCTGGCCGCATTGGGCCAGGGGCACAAGGCCCCATAGGGCCCAGCCGATCCTAGATAAGTTTAAATCGTTTAAACTAGAGATAAGATAAGATAGGATTTCTAGATAAGGGAGAGTTTAAATTGTTTAAACTAGAGATAGGCTTGGAGGAGAGGCTAGGGCTGGCCGCACCCCCCCTCTATATATAGAGGGCTGGTGCGCCCCCTCTCACACCCCCTTACACCTTCCTCCAAACCCAGTTGCCCCGCTGCCCTTCCTCTCTCCCTCCCGACTGTTTGTAGGCGAAGCCCTGCGGCAGAAATTCTCCACCATATACACCACGCCGTCGTGCTGTAGATCCAATCTATCTCTCCACCATACTTGCTGGTCCGAGGAAGGAGGAGACGTCGAGGTGCTGCACGTGTGCATCTCACGGGGGCACCGCCACTTGTGGTGCTGGATCGGATCGGATCGTGAGGAGGAGAAGCGAGTACGACTACATCACCCACGTTCCGACGAACGTTCCGCTGTGCGAATCTTCAAGGGTATGAAGATCTAATCCAATCTCTCTCGTTGTTTGCATCTCCTAGATTAGATCTTGGCTTTCCTTCTGTTCGCTTCCGTAGAAAATTTTGATTTACTATGCTGCGAAACCCTTTTCAAAATAACTGAAACACCACAAACATGTATGTAATGGTGATGCTTACAAGAAACGCCACTATTATGATATGTAATGGTGGTGTTTAACAGAAACGCTACCACTAGATAAACTACTGGTGACATTAACTGAAGACGTCACCACTACAACCTACTAGTGACGTGAGATTAGTGACGTGCGGGTACAACGTCACGAACCTTCTTTTTCGAACGCCACCATTAGGCTTTTTTCTACTAGTGTAAGTAACATGCCGGCACACATGTGTGGTATATTATCTCTAGGACTCATTTGCCATGGCATGACCGCTCAATGGCATTGGCTCAAGGCGTTAGATGTATTGGACAAGAAATGGTGCCGGGGTTAAGTGACATTGGCCTATTTATACCGGCATGTAATCAATTACTCGTTTATTTTTTATTGCCACTCTAATGTAAATCGTGTTTACCTTTATGTGGAGTTGGACTACGCTTTTCTTCGAGAGAGATTCTGATGAATATCAGCTAAGCTAGTCGATCTAATCGTCCTAACTCGGCTATCGGTCCTTCGAAAACGTAAGTCGCCAAAGAAACGGAAACAAGAACAACAATTTGAGAATAAAAAATAGATTGCAATGATGTATGTCGATTGTATGTTTAATTTTAATTGATCGTTACCCCTCGCATATATATGAGACGGATGCTCTTTCTATGCAAGTCTAGGAGAGCTATTACACTCTACAAAGAAAATAAAAAGTAGGAAATAAACTCTAGGAGAGCTACTACACTGTACAAAGAAAATACAAAGTAAAAAAATAACTCTAAACTAGGCAAAAAAAAACTACTATCTGCTTCGTACTGGAGCAGTACTGCAAGCGTCCAACTAAACTCCTGGTGGAGTCGTTTTCTTTCTTTGTTGGAGTGGTTTTCACCTTGTCTCCGCGCTATTTTCAGGTAAATCCTGATCTTCTGGGCATGAAGCTAACTTGAACCTGGCTTCTATCTTGACGTGGCTTCTAGAATGTTCCAGCTTAGTCTTCCGCGTCGTTAGTCATCTACCTTTTGGCCTTCTCCCCTCCGAGAACCTTCTAGAGTCTCCATCGACTGATCCATGCTCTGGGAGCCTACTTTGCTGCCGGCTCACGCTAATTTTCCAGCTTTCATCGTTTAATCCAGATTTTGGCTAAATTTGGGTGCAACAATACTCAGCGTGCATAGACCATGAGAATATTGAGTACCTTCCCTTCTCCACCATAAGTCGTCCACGGTGCCATTTATCGTAATGGTCATGGAGTAGGTTCCTGTTCCATCCTGTATATGTGAACAAATAGAAACTATTATCATTGTATACATTTAAACCTACATAAATTATTACAGGGTCTGGCGTTTGTCCTTATGGGGGGGGGGGGGCGGCCTGGTGCCTCCTATCGGGGTCACCGCCTCCCAGCCGACGCCCCCAAACAGCCCCCCTCCCCCTCCAAATCGCAATTACAAATTCAAATATTCAAAAGGTCGCTGAAAATTAAACATAGTTTTGCCGCCATCGGACACAACGTAGTTTAGGCGATGCAACCGCCGCGGTTAATCGGAATGCAAGTCCATCGGTCAAATAAACATGCGTGGAACACGAAAATTAAATAGGGAGATCATCGGTCGCGGTAGGAGGCACCTCGAGGTTGCCAGCGGCGACACAATGCTGCTGGTCTGGGTGCCGATCGGGGCAGTCTCATCCGCCTGTGTCGGGGTGCTGGCCTGGTTGGCGGCCGCTCGGCTCTCAGAGAGGATTAAGGCACACTGGTCAACACACCGCACATTCACCTCAGCCTACATGTCCTTTGTGTCGACCATCAAGATCGCCAAGTCCTCCCTCCTCTTCTTTGCCACCATGATGGCCTTGATGAGGCCGAGCTTGATGTCCTGCCACTGGATGACCGACGCCCACCTTGCCGCGCAGATCTCCTCCATCCTGGTAGCCTGCTCTGCCCTCACGGAGGCTTGCGCAGCGGCGATGGCCATGCATGCCAGGATGGACGAGTGCAGTTTCTCGATGGCAGGCGTCGCGTCCCTCAGGGGCTTGGCCTTCTTGTGGCCAACTGATCGACCCTCCGAGACTGCCGATGGCGCCACTCATGGGTCGTAGGCGGTGGCCTTGGCCTTGGTGAGAGTGTTCCTTGTCTCCTCCCACTTGTCCCAGCCCTCGATCTGTGCGAAGATGTGGATGAACTTGAACTCGTTGTCGACCTTGTCCTCGCGGTAGGCAGAGATCATGGCGCACATCTACGAAAAATACCAACAGTCGGACACAAATTTTGAATAGGCAAGAGCGAGCGATGATGGGGCTTACCTGATCGTTTTAGTTGGTGCCGATGACATGGATGCGACGCACCTCCTTGACAACCCCATACCACTTGTTGCAGGCGTACTGGATCATGGCCCAGCGGTGAGACATGTCGGAGTTGTTGCGGTCGTGGCACAAGGACTTGAAGTAGGGATTCAAGAGTCACCGCTTATCGTATGCCGCCTTCACCCTCTTCCAGTAGCAGTCCGAGTTCTGGTTGGCACCGATGAACGGGTCCAAGCTGACGGTCTTCCAAGCCTCCGCGAAGCGCTCATCCTCCCTCGAGCTCCACTTGGGACCGCGGTCGCCACCTCCTTTCTTCTTTTTCTACCCCTCCACTTCCACCTCCACCATCTTCTTCTTCCCTTTCAAGTCGTCCGCGATGGTCACCTGCACTTCCACCACCTTATCCTCTCCCTCCGCGTACGCATACACATCATCCTCCCAAGGCTCGCAGCCGTCGTCTTCCTCCTCACCCTCATATGCAGCGGCTTATTGCGTGAAGGCGTGTGTCAGGCCATCGTTGATGATGTTGACCATGATGGACTCGCCGTGGTGTGCGCTAAACAGATTGTGGGCGTTAGGGTTTTTTCCTGCGCCGAACAGGTTGGGGGTGCTCTGGCTGCTGCCCGCGACGAACTGGTTGAAGCGATCCCTCTGTGGCGCGCCGTCGTTGAAAGCAGGGAGGCGACGATGTGCCGGTGAGGTGTCGTTCGCGAGGGAGTTGGGGTCGAAACCGCTGAGCAGGTCAAAGTCATTGTAGTCTGGCGAGAAACGGGTGAGGTGCGGCACCGTGTTAGGCTAGCAAGAGGGCGATGAGCTGGACGACGACGAAGAGGAAGATACACTGTTTTGGCTCCCAATAATGTGGATCGGGGCCGCCATCGCCGCAGATGGCGCTGGCCAGACGGTGTTATGACCAACACCATAGATTGGCGCCGCTATCCCCTCCATTGCGACCGCCCACTGCGCAGCCACCCACTGCTCTGCCTGCACCTCTGTCGCCCCGTGCATGTTTGAGTTCTTCACCTGCCTATGCTGGATGTCGAACGCCCACTTCGCATTGGTCATCCCCTCTAGCCATTGCTTGTCGGCCTTCCCTTTCTTCGTTGGCGTCGACACGAGGGGAGCTTGGTACCTCTTCGGCGGCATGGTGGCGGCGGCGATGGAGCAAGGGAGAGGGGAGGTAGGGTGGGGAAATGGCAGGACTGGGGGCGATGAGGGGAGAAATGGCGACACTGGGGAAAGAAAAGGGAGGGAAAAGGAGGAAAGATTTTGGTGTCCCGCCGATAGGGCAGGCCCGCCAACTTTTTCAAGTGGCGTCGGCGGCCCCTATTTCCCCCCTCGTGTTGGGTTCGGACTGGGGCACCGGATGTTTAGTTGGGCCGCGCCGATGCCATTTCGGTTTTGGGTGGAAGGCTCGGCGGGTTTTTGGGCATCGGCACCCCCATTTCTCCCTTAGGGGGGCTTTAGGGGGGGGGAGTGGATATGCTCTAAGTGATTCACACACGACGATCAAGTGGGGAACCAGATCAAACAAATAGAAATCAATATGTCAGAAAAGTACTTCCTTAATTTGACTATGCAACAATTCCACGGAACAGCTTTGTATGTTGTATGCACCGGTAGATGATGTATTTGCAAGATTCAAGGTTGAAACTTCCTTAGTACATGTATGTATTTACAAGATTCAATGCATCCAAAAGATCCAGCAAAAACTGCGATACGGAGTGAGGTAGCATTTAAATTGCAAATGGAACTAAACTTAACAAAGACGATGTCGAACTGGCAAAATAGATTGGCTAAAATGTTGCCAGTCCTTGGAATGACACCGCGAACATGGGCTTGATGCTATAGAGCACATGGCTTCGTTCGTTCGAACATGCAAACACGTTTGTTCGTTCTTTTCAAAACATACTTATTTTGTGCTTACTTTTTTTTTAAAGAATATGTCGATTTTGTGTTTTTTTTTGTGCCGCCGGTGCGTGAGAATCAAAGAACGAACACGAAAGCATGGTGTAAAAGTAAAACAAGCAGGAAGAGTCGATCTAACCCTAACCTAACGCGGCCGTGAACGACGTTGGCTAGCGTTTGAGACGAGAAGGAAATTAGGTGTGTGTGTGTGCTATAAAGCCTATGGCCGTGTGTTTGAAGATGAAGATCGCCACATGCTTAAATTCATGCCGTGCATTCGTCGCTCAAGATGAAGCTGCGTTTTGACGGTCAAACATGTGGTCCGTCCGTCCGTCCGCCTGGTCGCCCGGCCGGCCCTTAATTGTGTGTCCCATTTTGAAGCCGCGGCACAGGCATAGAGCCAGCAACAGAAACAGCGGCACACAAGATAAAAAAAGAAAGAAACTGCTGGATCGACGCCTGCACCTGCACGAGAGAGAGAGAGAGCTCCTGCCTTGCCTTCCATCCAACTGCTGCTGCTCTGTGCGACTCCATCCATGCTTAGCCTTTCGCTCGCCCGACTGTCCTGTCCGCTCCTGCAGCTGCAGCTGCAGCGTGGAGACAAACAAACAAACCAGCCGCTTTTCCGCAGCTTTGGCGCTGCACCACAGTACTACCCAGCAGCAGCAGCAGCAGCAGCAGCAGCAGCAGCAGCAGCAGGCAGCCGGGTGCACGCTACCGGGCAGCGGAAAAGCGGAAACTTACACCAAAAAGGAAACTGTCTCCCTGGCTCCCCGAGAGTGGCTGTACAATTTCGACTGCCCCAATCCGGGCTGGGACCAAACTCATTACAGCAGCTTCTGCGTGATCTTCCAACGTTACTGTTTCCCAACCATTTTTTCCCCCGACGTACTGTTCATAACTTGGCTCGGTGACAGTCATGATGGACTCGTACTGATACAGACTCGCAAGATCATACCCAGCGAGCGACACAACATAATCTCATGATTAACAAGATTGTTCTACTCCGTGTGTAGGTTGTGATAATCATCCACAGGCCTCTGATCGATCCAGTACTACAATCTCACCTAAACTCCTATAATGTCAAACACAAGGACGGCTAGGATCGATTTGATACCCCATATAGTGATTAATATACACACGTACTTCCTCCGTCCCAAAATAGATGTCTCAGATTTGTCAAAATTTGAATGAATCTAGACACTATTTAGTATATAGTTTCATCTAAATTTTGATAAATCTAAGACATCTATTTTAAGACGGAGGGAGTATATGTAATCCTATACAAAACCTCCGTATAACTCAACCAAATAATAGATAGCCGTACATGTACTAGTACAAGCTCTATGCAGAGAAAAAAAAAGTATGGCTATACGCCGGATCATCGTCGGCGAAGCCCGTATCCGCGCACGGTGGTAATGGTGGCGGCCGGGTCTGGCAAAACGGTGACTCAGCCTGGCTGGTGTACGCCTCGACTTGGCCTCGTAGGTATGTGGCGCGGCGGCAATGGGGTGCGCGGAGGCAGCATCGCGGCAGAGCTTGGCGGCAGCGGCAGCTCGCCGGACTGTCCGACGACTCGTCCAGCGCGGACTGAGCGGCGACTTGTGCAGCAGGAGATCTCACAAGTTCAAATCAGTGAGAATAAAGCCTCTAACAAGTTCAAATCCAGTGAGCATACACTTCACATTCTAGGTCTTTCATTATATACTACGTATCAATTCCTTGTTTTTCTTACTGCTACATGTGTTAGCTGATTATTATGACATGATGATTGCTCGTAGCTAGAAATTCTCTCCATTCCAAAAAAAAATATTTTCTATGTTTGTCATATGTCAAAGTTGGACCAAATTTAAGTAAAAACGTGTCAATATCTACAATATCAAAATTATATGATATGAATATATATTGCATAATGAATGCAATAGAACTAGGCATTCATGTATTTTTTTTTTATTTTTTTCTGTGAACTCAGTCAAACTTGAAATAGTTTGACTTAGGACAAACCTAGAACTTCAGTTATTTTGGAATAGAGGGAGTATATGCAAAGCTTCAATTTCTCTGGCAAGACAAGAACACTAGGGCTGATGGGTTGCACATGATTTAGCAAAAGTTGATTGCAACAATAAGCAATGTATATTTGTCTCAGATATCCTTCCAATCGTATTGTTGAAACATTGAAGCCAAACTGTGTTTGAGCATGGGCGGATTAAAATCGAAGCTGCACAAATGAGATCTAGTGCAGAACTCAAACTAATCTGCAATGTTCATCACAGAACAAATCTAAGACTTCGGACGTACTGTCCCAGTCCCACGGGTACAAATGAGAACCGTTTGCTCGTCCATCACACAACCATGCAAATTAACGAGGCAGGGGAGTAGGATATCAGTCAAAAGAAAGATCCATTAATAGTCTTTGAGAGTATCATCTAGTCATGCCGTAGAAATCGCTTTCCTTTGGATGCAGAGGCCGGGGCACACCCCCATTTCGAAAAGAAAAAAATGCCGTAAAATCGCTTAGATAGTCTTAACACAAGACAAGGTAATCTTCTTCCTCTTGCGCTGAATGTGAGCTGACTTCAAACACAAGTTGCGGAGTCAGCACCCTGAATCACAAAAATGAAAGAATCATGAGCCACCAAACTTGCTGTACTGATCAAAGCATAAGAGTACAATGAACAAATTGGACAAAAACTAAGCTGATTTGTAGCAAAAAAAATTAAGTTCATGTACAAAACAAATTGGAGACAAGCACGAGTAGTAACTCTTCCAGTAAAAGATTTTTAGGAAGAGCTTTCCGAGAGAGTATACAAACTCGGAGAAAAATGCTGGGAACTATGAGAAGAGTATTGTATCAAATGGTTAAACTGAGAATCCATATACAAGTAGACTGCTATTCTCAATACATATAAGTAAATGAAATGACTATTGACAGCATTTAATGATTTCAACAGATCAAAATATAAGGCACTTCTAGGGAACAAAAGTAGTACTTCACTGCTAATGAGATGATAAACAGGATACAAATAAAGTCATGAAGTTCCACACCAATGATATTCCTTCTAAATTTCTTTGATCTTCAGAATGATCTAAGTTTGGCAAACACACAGTCATGGTTATTTCTAGATCTGTTTTTTTTTTACACAGTTTAGCTATCCGTTAGTGGCTGACGTCACTTGGCACAGTAAGTAGAATTTTTTTCCTTCGTTTTAGTTGTTAAGCATCATAACAAATAACAAATTTTGACTCCTTTGAAAATTCAAGGTGCATGTATCACAAAGATTTACTGCGTATTTTATATCTATGTGCCTGGAATTCTCATGGGAAGTTAAGAAGCATAGACATTGTGCACAAAAGTAGCCACAGCTAATATTCCTGTTCCAACCATAAAACATGTTGAGATCTAACATATTTTTCCTTTATTTGACAAATTTTACCTTCAATTAACAATTATTCTCATGGGAAGATAAGAAGCACAGGTATTGTACAAAAGTAGCCACGGCTGATATTCCTGCTGAAACCATAAAACATGCTGTGTTCTAACACATTTTACCTTCATGTAGCACATTTTACATTTAAGTTAACAATTAATCAACCCTGCATTTTAAAATTCTGGAGGTAGGATATAAGCTAACATGAAAAAAGAACAAGTGGCCATCTCCAGCCAATGACAGACAATTAAAGAAACCAATATGTCATCAAACTTCATCATTGTAATTGTGGAAGCTTCGGATTGCGCAATATGTCAGATAAGTATATATATGATCACGAGTACGGAGCAGCTAGATACTATGGACCAAGTAGAGGAAGTACAGGTCATCAGCATATATTATCTCTAGTTATCTCAAATATACAGGAATGGAGAAACAAAGTGTGACCAAAATTCTAAAGCAGACATGTATTTTGGAATGCTTGCGTTACATTCCTTACCATTTTCAGACCAATCACTTCAGCACCCTAGCTATTGTCTTGCAAGATGAAATGCTGATAACTTTGCATATCCTAGAACAAATGGAAACACATGTTCTAAGAACGCACTTACATATGGTCTGATGAACGTGTCACAAACTACTCAAGGCAAATGATCTGATAATTAAATTAAGCATATGACCAAGCAACATGCGTGGCTGAACAACAATGTCATCAGGAAGAGGGGAACAGAGAAGTGGAGTGAGGTTTTACCAATGAACGGGGAAGTCAGTCCTCTGGAGCGAGGAACGCAGGCGGCCACGCGAGGAAGTAGGCGAAGATGGGGTGGCCGTACTCCTTGCCATCCTGCGTCTCCAGGCGTTCCATCTTGCCGGTGTCGGGATGTAAGGAGTAGCGGCCGTATCCAAACGTCTGGATGAAGACCTTGCCGGTGCGCCCGGCGTCCATGTCGCTGGGCCAGACGTTGAAGACCCTTTGTGCCCAGTCCCTGGGCAGGCCTGGCACCGCCTCCCACACCACGCGCATGCTCGCCAGCTCCCTCTCGAGAAGCCACCCGTTGTCGCTGCACCTGGCCTCGCCGCGCACCCAGAGCTGCAGCTGCCTCGAACGGCTCGCCATGGCCATGATGCAGAGCCGCCCGTCCTCGGGCGTCTCCGCGATGCGGTACGTGCAGAAGTGGTCCGATAGCACGGCCGGCGCCCGCAGGTAGGAGAAGCGCAGCGTGGCAGGGTCCAGCACGAGCACGCGGCCGGAGTTGCAGATGTGCCAGTACATCTTCCCGGCAGCGTGCACACAGCTGCTCTTGAACCAATGTGGGTCGAAATTGACCAGGACGTCCGTGTCCTGAGAGAGCGCGCGCCAGCTGCAGTCGCCGTTGTCGACGGACGCTACCCAGGCGCGCGGGTGGCCCCCGTCGATGGCGAAGCAGACGGCCTCGAAGCAGAGCTTGCTGGGGTGCGCGCGGGAGAGCAGCCCGGACCCGACGTAGTACCTGGAGCTGCGCCAGAGGTGGTCGTCGGGGACCGTGTCGCGCGGCGGCCGCGGGAGGAGCACGCTGCGGCGGGTGGCGGGGTCGAGGACGAGGATGCGCGGGATGACGGACTTGGGGAGCGGTATGGCCGGCTCGAGAAGCAGGAGGCCTTGGTGGGAGTCATAGAGCTCGAAGCGGGAGGCGTCCGGTGCGAAGTCGAGGGAGAGGCGCGGGGAGGAGGCGTCGTCGAGGGGGGCGAACGCGGCGCCGTAGTGGGTTGGCTCGGATCGGAGGGGCGGCGGGGGAGGGGTGTCGACGGGGTGGAAGAAGTAGCCGAGGAGGGGAGGGGCGCGGGGCAGGCAACGCGCGGCGACGCGGCGCCAGCGGTGGCAGGCGAGGGCGGCGCGGAGGAGGTCGGCGAGGGAGAGGCGGCGTAGGATCTCGCGGAGGTCCTCCCCACTGAGAGCATCGATCGCGGACGCCGGCTGTGGCTCTGGATTCACTGGCGGCGGTTGCGGGAGGTCGGCGAGGGAGAGGCGGCGTAGGATGTCGAGATCGTCCCCGGTGAGGACATCGACCGCCGCCCCCGACTGTGGCTCCGGGTTCGCCGGCGGCGGTGACAGGGCCGAGGTGGACGACGCAGAGGACGGTCTGGTCTTGGTTTTGCGTCTCCTCTCACGGTCCTTCCGTGCCATTGCTCGCTGTTGCTGGAGGGTTCTGGTCTTAGAGAGAGAGAGAGAGAGACTCCGGCGTTGGCTTATAGTAGTGCGAAGAAGGAACAGTAGGAGTGACCTCAGGACGGAGGCCAACCCATTTATTTGGACGAGAGTAATATTTTACACCTAACAACTCAGCTTTATTTTAAGACCAACCCACTTTCTATCTAGAATTTTATTTACTAGTCATTTATATTCTAATATATCAATTGTCAAATGCTTTGGTAATTTTCCTGGGTCAGATGAAGCAATAGAATTTTGAACCAGACTTTTTGATCCCCCTTTCTTCTCCCATAAGAGGGCCCCCGGCACCATACGTGTCTTCTATATATTAAAGATTTGTGCTAATATTTTTACAGAACACCCCTTTCAACTTGAGGCTATCACTCAGGGTGCAGGTGGGAGTGGGCTGCCCGTGGAGCCCACTATCCAAGCTCACATAAAAGGCTATGTGGAACACCCGCGGGTAAACAAGAAAAAATAGTGGGTTTTCGTGGGAACCCACGATCGAGCGCGAACATTAAAAAAACTACTTTGATCCAAATTAATATTTTTATATTTGTCTAGATTTAAATATATCTAGTCATATTTAGTGTTAGATACATCCGAATCTAGCCAAATATGAGTACATTAACTTGGATCGGAAAGAGTAGGAATTTTTCAATCAAGCAAATATTATGTCTAGTAGAAAGAATGACGAGTCACTCAAAAAGTGGAAAAATAATTAGTGTTGATCGTATTATATACTAAAATATTTTTATAAATATTATACAAGCAACAATTACAGTAATATATTTGCGGGTATATGTAGGTATACGCGGGATAATGGACACCCGCATAAGTTTCGCGGCCTCCCGTGGGACACCCACTTAAATTGTGTGAGACTATACGGGCGTATGCGGGCCTCCCGCGGTCAGTCCCACCTGCACCCTTAGCTATCACGGTATTGTTTCTTAGTCTTTACTATTTTCATGTTTTATACATATTTTATCGTTATATAAAACCGTAAACATGTTATATTGAGAACATGTTTTTTTAAACAATCTGCATAATGTCTATTTTTTTACCTCATTTTTTCTTGTAAAATTTCAGAAATATTCAATATTTTTTATGTATATTTTTTATTCTAAAAATGAAATATCCATAATTTGTTTTTTCAACAATCTCATTTGATAATATTAATTTTTGTATTTTTATTTAACAATATTTAGACACTCTTACTTTGTTTTATTTAGATTCAGAAGTTTTATACAAGATTCACACGTTTTACAAACTTGTTTCTGCCAAGAGATATTCATATAATTTAATCAACAATTTCTTACATGATTATTTTTTCAATAATATTCAACAATATTTTATAAAATATTTTTTTAAGATTTTTTCTAGAAATATCTGTAGAAGTTTCATACTTTTTCCAAGATAATTTTTTAAGATACGAGCAACACCGAAACTCAAATGAATCTTTAATAGATCTTTTTTAAAACTACATCAGATCCAATTTACATAATTTTTGCACGAATCTTTCTGCAAAGAATCATACATGATTCATATATTTTTGATAGCAAATCCATAAAAAATTTAAGCTAATACATCAAATCCAATCTATATATGTTTCTCTCAAGTTTGATAGCAAATCCATAAAAACTTCAACGATCCATACAAGATTCAGAGTGGTTTCATATAATTTTTTTCAAAGGTTTTTTTATCTGCAAGGATTCATACAAAATGACAACAAATCCAATAAATCGCATATATGTTTCACACAAAAGTGCATTTAGCTTAGATCTTGATACAAATTCATACTAGAATAATAAATATTCATAAAGGAATCACTGTTGATTCAGAACATGTTCTTTACAACAGTAGATCTCATAGGTAACATTCACCAAATATATTTATCAACTTCTCACAGTAGATTTCTCTCACAAATCTCAAATTTATTTCAAGATAGTAACAAGCAATGAATCTTCCAAAAAATACAACTAATCTTGTTTGCACTAAACATGAAAGATCTAGCAGAATCCACATCATGCACTAGGTAAAAAATAGAAAAAATGAAGAACAAAGAGGGGGAGACAAATCGGGGTGGGGCAGAGGTGGGGGCGACGAGGTGTGGGGGCAGGGGGCGACGAGGTGCGGGAGGGGCGACATGGCATAGATCTTCGATGGGTAGAAGAACACAGTTGCTGTCAATGATGGAGCTCGGGGAGGAGGCTGCTGTCACAGATCGTCGGAGCACAGGGGGCGGAGGAGAGGTGGTGACGCGCCTGGTCGTGGTGCCGCATGGTGCTCAGGAGCTCGACGGCCAGAGCACAGGGGAAGGTGTAGAAGAGGTGGTGCTGCACGGGGGAGGTGGGGAGCACGGGTGAGGAGGCAGCGCATGGGAGAGTGTTGCTCGGTGTAGGAGGCGGCTAGGGGGAGCTCTGGGAAGGAGGCGACGCAGGGGGAGGAGGCGACACATGGGGAGGAGTGCTCGGGGAAGGAGGCGGCTCTGGGAGGAGATGAACTGGGGAGGTGGGGCGCTGCGAAGGTAGGGTGCTGGGATTAGGTTTAGGGTAGGAGTGGGCTGTGTTGTTTTTGCCAAGAATTGAAGGGTTAAGATGCAAAAAAGTTGGACCCTTTGACTAGTAGACTTTTGCACGAATCTTGAAACAATCGACGGTTATGATGGTGTCGGCGGCCCAACCTAGGAGGGATAACGTCAACACCTGGTTTTTTAATCCCAGATGGCTGTTATGCCATACATCGCAATCCCAGGATTACCATTTTTGCGAGACATAACAGATTGGATATCACATTACATCATCCATTACAAACCATACATAAGGTATTACAACAATAAAGGATCTCATGATCCAGTCTTAGTACAAATCAAGCAGCAGAATAACGTAATAATAACGGTAGCATGGGCGAAGCTCCATCTTCGTGGTCACAGGCAATGCTGACGATGGGAGATGATCCTAGTTGTCGTAACCTTCCAGCGGTCTATCCTCCTGATAGTCCTCTTCATAGTCTGGCCACGGAAATAGCCAGGGACAAATAAGTACTCGCAAACTAATACTAACAAGTGAAGTGGTTTTGAGTAGAAAGTACTAGGCTCTAGGTTGTTTTGCAAAAAGCCAGATTTATCTCTACTGAGTTTAGAAACAAAGAAATCTAGTTGAAAGTTTTATAACACCTAAGTGGGAACTTGAATTTCATATCACAACCCTGTTGTGGTCAAGTAAAAGTCACGATTCATTTCACAAGTCATTTTGAAAACATCTGACGATAGAACAGTATGGACACTCCAACTGTCCATAACCGTGGACGCGGCTATTTGAATAGTTTGACACTCTGCAGAGGTGGTACACTTTCACCACAATATTCAGTACATCCGCCAGGAACAATCCTGAATTCACCATACTTAGTATGCGGATAACCAATCCTAACCTTTCAATTACACGCCCTAATATAGGCACCTCTCCTGTGAGTTTGGCCTCCCAACCATAACCAACTGTCATCTTGGGAACTGCACAGGTGGACAATCTTCATAAGGTAGCCTCAGCTCAAACCTTGGCCGCAAGGAAACCCATACTAAGGTATATAAACTTCCAGTCAAGCCCTACCCAAATTTCGGATATTGTGATTGTACGGTAAAATTGGAATGGTATCGCATCGGAGACAACCATCAGTTTTATAAAAGGGCTAAGGCTCATGCCTCAACATTTTCATCATCAAAATCATCTGGTGTTCAAGAACACATGTCAAAACATTTCATTAGAATGACTCATCATTCTAAGGTTTTCATAATCATTTTCACCAAGTATTCCCATCTAAAGTGATCAAGTTTTATGCTTAGCACTAGCATATACAAGTGAAGGTAAACACTAATGAAGGGTGGTAAACAAGTGTAACCTATCTAAGTTCAATCTCATGCCTCAGGATGACATCAAGATTTATCTAACTTAGGTCAAGTTTTATGCTCTTTATGCTACCTTTAAACATCCTTCTAAATTCTACAAATCCTAAGTAGACACCAAGGAAAGCTTTGATAAAGAAATAAAATAACTAAGCTTGCAATTAAAACTAGGATTGGGTATCAAGTGGTGTAAGGTTGCAAGTAAAACTTGCATGGTTTAGCTTATCTTGCTAAGATAGATTGCATAGGTAAGGTAACTTGCAAGTGTTAGCTTGACAAGTCAACTGGTATTATCAATCTTGCCTTGTGTAGAGCAGTGGTTGAAGTTTTTCTTGGCTTCTTCCTCGTAGTATTCTCCTTCCTCCTCGTATCCTTGTTCGGTACTAGCGTCTATAAATAAATACGAGGTGCACAATCACCAAACAATACTTAACTAATTCTATTTATCACACAAAGTCTCACACTAGATGATCTAGTATCATCTCTATTATCACAAAGATTAAAGCACTTGTCTTATTTATTTTATTTTAGAAAAGTAATTTCTACTCATTGAAAAACTACTTAAGGTTTAATATTCTCCAACTAAACATGGGATCATGTTTACACATGTCATCACCACATATTTCAGTACTTGGGAATGTGATTTAAAGTGGTGTCACAATTTAATAAGGTTTAACCTTTTTATTTTAATTAATTAAAGTGACTAGAAATGCCTATGGGGCATTCTTTTATTGCTTGATCATTATTACTACAAGTAAACCTAGATATTTTTATATATTCAAAAAGGTCTTGTCAAATGTGATTTTTGAGATTTGTAATCAACTCAAAAGCTTTTATGTTTGAATTTTGAAAAATGTTTGAATGCAGAAAAGTTGCTGCCTTGTTATTTATACTATAAGTGATCTACAATTCCATTTGATTTGAATTCAACGGCCTTGGATTAAGAATTCTAGTACCTTTCTAACAAAATTAGTTTCATGCAATTTGGTTTAGTGAATCGACGTGGGTTGATTTTTGAATCTAGGTACAGAACTAAGTTTGAAACTAAATGGAAAAACCTAAATTCAAACTACTGGGTTGCGCGTGAGTGTAACTGGGCCGGCCCACGGTGCACAGTGGACGCGCGGGTGGGTTTAAGTGGATGTCCCCACCAGTCAGTGAGACAGGGGGTGTGAAGCGGTACGGGGCAATCTAAACCACACAATCAACATCTAATCGAACGGTTGTGACTTATCGTCTCCGTCGGGCAACGCCGGCGAGACATAACCCTAGCGTAGCCAGTGGGGGTCGTGTGAGGCTCACTGGGGCTCAGGCGAGGGTCGGTGATGAGGGCGAACGATGAAGTCGACGATGGCGAACCTCCTGGTACCGGTGGCTTCTCCTGGGGCGGCTCCAATTGACGGCGCCTCTTCTCCTCTGCAGTGGCGGACTCCAGTGAAATTCCGGCGACCTGCTGTGCGCCTTGCTCTAGGGATGAAGTGGGGTGGTTCTGAGAGAGAGGGGAGTGTGTTGGTGTGAAGAAATCGAACGGGGGTGGCCTCTATTTATAGTGCCAAGAGGGGACCGAAGGGCGCGGGTGGAGATCGTCGTGGTCGTCGGCACAGCGAGCTAACGGCATGGGCGCCGGTAGGGGCGGTACTGTGCTCCCTGGCGAAGCTCAACGGCATGGTTGCGAGGCGTGGGGCAGTGCGAGACGGTCGGAACGCTGCGGTGCTCTGGGCGGGTCCGACGGGCATTTTAATGGCGCACGGACTCTCCTGGTCGTGCAGCGGCGAACGGACATGTCTGCGGGGTTGCTAGGATGGTGGTGATCACGCACGCAAGCGGCGGGGGCGGCGCGTGGCCTGTGCTCACATGTCGCGTGCGGCGCTCTGGCGCACTCTCGGCACGCTCGCAGAGAGGCTAGGCACGCTCGGGCTGAGTGGTCCAGGGGCTGGCAGTGCGTTGGTGTTGGATAGGAGGTGGCGGTGGACGGTTGTCAATGTCCCGGACAAGGTTGGCGAGCTAGAGCTTCTCCTAGCTTGGTGTCGACAATGGGGTGGCAAGTTGAGCTCGAGCATGCTCACCATTGATGACCTTGCCCAGCTTACAGTGGGTTAAAGCTTGTTGAATGAGCTAGATGATCTACTAAGAGGGTGCTATGAGCTAGAGAGGGAACAAGGTTGGTTAAATCACTGCTCACTATAGTGTTTTGTGTTTTGTTTGATTTCTGTTTGCAAGGTGTTTGATGAAATGGACGAAAGAGATTTGAATTTGAATTTTTGGTTCAAACTTGGTGGGTGTACTAGTCACATACTAGGTAGTCTCTGGTTAGTTGGTTTTTTCAAGGTGCATTAGTTTGGTTAGATTTTGAGAATTGGTGATCTTCACATATGAACTAGATTCAATTTTGAATTGTCATTTGAATAAGGTTGCCAAATGTTTCTGTGGGTTTGCAAGGTGGGCTTGGGTTCACTTTCACCTGGTCTAGCAAGGGGTGAAAATAAATGGAATTATTTCTGTTTGAAATCTTGGACTAGAAACACTCAAAGTGGTCTAGTGAGATAGATTGGCAAAAATGACCATTTGCTTATTTGGTTTGTTTTTGAATTTCTCTTGACTTGTTTCTACTTGGAAATGTTTTAGATGATGTTGTTTTCATCTTTTAACCGTTCCTTGCTATTCACAACAATCACACAAGTCCATTCATGCATTCATACAATCATCACATACACACATGCATTCATAGGATTTTAATTAACAATTTTTTTTGTTAACCCTACCAAAATTGGAACCTTATAACCTTGTTCAATATTTTTGGGATGTTACAAACCTTCTCTCCTTAAACAAAATCTCATCCCGAGATTTGAGAAAAAATAAAACTAGGATTTAAAGAGATCGGGAAACTCCGTCTTGATGTAATCTTCCCTCTCCTAGGTAGCTTCTTCTTCAGTGTGCTTACTCCACTCGATCTTGAGAAACTTGATACTCCGGGTCCTGGTGGTCCTGAAAGCTTCCTCCAAAATACGGATGGGTACTTCAGGATATGTCAGGTCATCTTTGATCTCGATGGTTCTGTGATCAATGTTCTTGAAAACTTCGGTCTTCTCCAGGACTTCTAGGCATTTGCGAAGTAACAATATATGGAACACATTATGCACTACTAACATCTCCTCGGGCATTTCTAGTTCATACGATACCTCTCCTCGATGATTCAAAATCTTGAAAGGTCTAATATATCTGGGGGCTAACTTTCCTTTGAGCTGGAAATGTTGCATTCCCTTCAAAGGCACACTTTGAGATACACAAAATCTCCGATATTGAAAGCGAGGTCTCGACGTCTCTTGTCAGCATAACTCTTCTGTCTGGATTGGGCAGTCTTGAGGTGCTCACGGATCTTGTGAACTTTCTCTTCTCCCTTCTTGTAGGATGTCGGGTCCGAAAGATCTGACCCTCTCCTACTTCCGACCAATTCAAAGGGGTACGACACTTTCTTCCATACATGAATTCAAATGGGGCCATTTGCAAACTAGCTTGATAACTATTGTTGTAAGAAAATTCTGCGAAAGGCAGACAGTCTTCCCATTTTGATCCATACTCTAACACACATGCTCTAAACATATCTTCGAGTATTTGATTTACTCGCTCCGTTTGTCCATCGGTCTGAGGGTGATACGCTGTGCTAAAGTCTATTCGGGTTCCTGATCCTTCTTGGACTTTCTTCCAAAATCTCGAGGTAAACTGAGTTCCTCGATCCGACACAATGTTCTTTGGGACTCCGTGCAAACTGACGATTCTAGCGATGTACACCTCTACTAGTTTCGAACTCTAGTAGGTGGTCTTGACTGGTAAGAAATGGGCTACCTTGGACAGTCTATCTACGATGACCCAGATAGACTCATTTCCCCTACTAGATGTAGGCAGACCGGTGATAAAATCCATTCCTACGGAATCCCACTTCCATTCTGAGATCTACAATGGTTGCAATAGTCATGCGGGTCTCTGATGTCCCGGCCTTGACTCTCTGACAAATATCACACTTGGCTATGTAGCTTCTGATTTCTCTCTTCATCTTATGCCACCATAATTGCTCCTTCAGATCCTGATACATCTTCGTTCCTCCGGGGTGGATAGAATAAAGAGTATCATGAGCTTCTTTCAAAATAGCTTCCTTCAATTCCGAATCTGTTGGCACACAGATACGTCCTTTGTACCACAAAACTCCTTCTTCATCTTCGGTGAATCTGGGTACCTTGCATGTACCGATACGACATTTGATTATGTCGATACTAGCATTTCCTTTATGCGCCTCCTTGATCTGGCTGATCAAAGTGGGTTGAAGTTCTATGCTAGCCAAAAATCCTTCACTTACTAATTCCATTATAAAATCTTCCATCTCCTTGTGCAAACTTGTTTGCTCCTTTAGAATCATGGAATTCAAGCGGCACGGCAATCTACTAAGGGCATCTGCTACCACATTGGCTTTACCGGAGTGATAGTGGATGTCCAGGTCATAGTCCTTGATTAGATCTATCCATCTTCTCTGCCTCATATTCATCTCCTTCTGAGTGAATATATACTTCAGGCTCTTGTGATCCGAATAAATCTCACAACAGTTTCCCATAAGGTAATGCCACCATGTCTTCAAGGCTAGAACTACGGCTGCTAGTTCAAGGTCATGAGTTGGATAATTCTGCTCGTGTTGCTTTAGTTGTCGGGATAGATAAGATATAACTTTGCCTTCTTGCATTAGCACACATCCGAGACTGATTTTGGATGCATCACAATACACATCAAAGGGCTTCGTGATATCCGGCATGATCAAGATTGGGGCTGAAATCAATCTCTTCTTGAGTTCTTGAAAACTCGCTTCACATTTTCCGTCCATTCAAACTTCTTATCCTTCTTCAAAATTGGGTTATGGGTCTTGCGATGCTCGAGAATCCTTCTACGAACTTGTGGTAATATCCCGCTAATCCGAGAAATGCACGAACTTGGGTTTGAGTGGTTGGGGCTTGGCAATCTTCAACATCCTTAACCTTTGCGGGGTCAACGGCAATTCCTCCGGCTGACACGATATGTCCGAGGAATCCTACTTCCTGTAACCAGAATTCACATTTGCTAAACTTGGCATACAACTGATGCTCCCTAAGGGTTCCAAGGATGGTCCTTAGGTGTAGCTCATGTTCTTGTTTTGATTTGGAATAGATCAAAATGTCATCTATGAAAACAACGACAAACTTATCCAAGAAGTCCATAAAAATCTTATTCATGAGATTCATGAAATAAGCGGGAGCATTGGTTAATCCAAAAGAAATAAGCGGGGACTCGTCTTTAATTCAAAAGCCGACCGGTCTGCTCTTTAATTCAAAAGCCGACCAGCTTGACAGCAGGCCTCGCCTGGTCGTGCTGTCGGCCGACAGGGGAGGCCAGCCCCACTGTCGACTTTCCAAAAGACGATCGGTGTGCTCGTTATTTGAATCGAAGACGCGCCCCTTTATAACAGCCAGCGCCGGCTTGTTGTCCTCCTTCCTAGTTTCTTCTTCCTCCTTCCCTCTTGCTAGCTATTCTTGCTCTCATTTCCACTAGGTGTTGCATCGATTTTCAGCCCATATTTCCATCCAAACTCGATGCTGAAACATATTAGCAAGCTAGTAGAGTCCCGATCTACTAATGGGATAGCCTAGTGTAGTGATTTGAGTCGTTTTGGTGGAGGTATTTGGTGGTGTTCTTGGGGAGCAATGGCCATGGTGGAGGCTGGTGTTGGGGCTTGATGCAGCTGCATGTTGGAGGTGTCGATCCGGTGACCGGAGGCTGCTGCACGGCAGGACTTCGCACGCTTCAAGGGTACACCCTAATATCTTGCTAATTGCAGCCATCTGTTTATGTCTATAAGTAGCATTTGATGGGGTCTGTTAGATGCAAGATATTTCTGTCATAGGATTATAAGTTTATTTGTCGAGTATTATGTGCAATTGTACGTGTATTTGACTATTTTCGGTATTTTTTAAGGTCGAAAGTCATGTCAAATAATGTAGTGTTTAGGTTTTACTATGGTGTCGGTATCGTCAGAACAAACCAGCACGGAGTTGATTTGAGTGAGTTTCATTTTATGGATGACGTTCTTAAGAATCCTAAAACATTGCCCGTTACTCAGTTGAAGGATTGGTTATCTGCTCGTTTAGGACTCCCTCTGACCCATACTGTCGGTGTGCATGTTTTATGGACTAAGTCAAGGCAAACCCCTAATTTTTATTTAAGGCCGATAGAAGCGCAAGATAAATGGGTCAAATATGTGCAACCTTGCCAGAAAAGAGTTGTTAACCCTAGTGTCTTAGTGCTACCTATGGCGGAAAAGGTTGCGTATGATCATGGTCAGAGTAGTCAGACCGGTCATGCTGGAGGTGGTTATGATCATGGCCTGAGCAGTGAAGCCCAGGATGGTAGCTATTATCAAGGCTAGAGTAGTTAGGGCCAAGAGGGTGGCGGAGGTTATGAATCAGGTCTCAGTATCTATGCACACACCGGGGGTGATGGTTATGAATCAGCCGATGGTGGTCAAGGTTTAGGGGAAGACATTTTTAGTGGTGAAGCTGATGAGGACGAGATATATGAAGGTTTGTTATAACATCAGATGGAAGCCGAAGACTCAGAAGGCAACAGTGATAGGGCTGATGAGTCTGATGAGTCTGATCAAGAAGAGATCGCCCAACCTATTCCGACATCATGTAATAATGACAACACAGCAGCAATGAATGTGAACAATGGACATGATTCAGCGTGGCACTATCACACGAACAACATCTCTCTAGGTGCATTATATCCTAGCAAGAGACATCTGCAGGAAGCAATCGTTGAGTGGGCAATGTCTATGCAACGGGTCTTCAAAACGAAGGTGTCATCCCAACAATATTTGACATTGGTTTGCACGGAAGTCGAATGCCCTACAAGGGTGCATGCCCATGTCCCTAGGTATGACACCAACTAGAAGGTCACCGATGTTGTGATGAACACATGTCAACTTGACAGTGTCCTTCAAGACCATCGTAACCTCACGTCAACCCTCCTGGCCAGACTGTTATACACGGAGATAGTGGAGAGCAAAGCCATGGGGGTGAAAGATATCATCAACAAAGTTGATGTCAGATTCTACTACAATATTTCTTACGGAAAGGCTTGGGGGACTAAGCGGAGGGCATTGGAGGCAAGATTTGGTTCGTGTCGAGACGGATATGACTGTGTTGTTAGGATGCTCCAGACACTACAGGCTAGGAATCTAGGCACCTACATGGACATCCAACACTTTATGTTGCCATAGGAACCTAATTTGAGGGTGTTGCATAGAGTGTTCTTCTCATTTGCTATATGCATAGAAGCTTTCACTCACTGTTGATCAGTCATATGTGTGGATGGTAAATTGGCAAGTACATGGGTCAAATATTGACTGCCATAAGTCAAGACGGGAACAATCAAGTTGTTCCACTTGCATTTGCTTTCATGGAGAGCGAGAACCCCGAGAGTTAGGTATGGTTTTTCAGGGAGCTGAAGATAGCAATTGTGATAGATATCCCAAATGTATGCATCCTTCATGATAGGCATCCAAGTATACTAAGCGCGATAAAGAAGCTCACACAGCCTGCTCCTAATGAAGTAACTCCATGGAAGGACATGCAGAGTCGTTGGTGAATGCGGCATCTAGGGGCCAACTTTTCTCATAGTTCAGAAACAAGGACCTTATGAACCTATTCAAGAAGATTTGCAAGCAGAACCAAGAGTGGAAGAACATCAAGTGTCATGGCTATCTGGATGACTTCACTAAAAACATGTGACTCAGAGGAGAGCAGCTAGAGCAGCAGCAGTCGCGGCTCATGCAGCAACGTTAGCTGCACAGGCAACAACAGGAGCAGCACCACCGGAGGAAGAACCCATTGCCATTTATGACTTGCCAGGATTTGACCAACCCGGTACTAGGAGAAGGCATGGTAGAAGGATTAAAAGATTTCAGGAATGGATACAACACGAGCCTATAGAGAGGTGGTCTCTGCTGCATGACACTCATGGTGTTAGGCTTGGTATCATGACTACAAATCTGGCTAAAACTTACAACTTCGTCTTGAGAGGAAGCAGGGCTCTGCCATTAATAGCCATTGTGGAGTGTATTTTCACCAGAACTTTGTAGTACTTCAGAGACAGACTCCAGATGGCTCAGATGCATATCATGAACAACCCAAACATGAGCTACTATTCAAATATCATGCATTACATGGATGCCAAGATGGAGAAGGCTCGGTCCATGCATGTCGTCGTCGGTAATCAGGAAAGAAGGTTCGAGGTACGCCTCCCTTCCAACCGGATCGGAACTGGAGAAGAGGTAAAGACACAGGAGGTGATGATAGGCAATGAAGCCTGGCCAACGTGTGAGTGCACGTGCAATAAACCCAAGATGTTGCATCTGCCTTGCTCGCATGTACTAGTTGTATGTGGGCTGATGGGTATGGATGCGATCTCGTTTGTGTCTCCTTATTTCCTTAAGGAGTCAATGGTCAATACATGGACAAGCGAGATGATGGGATATAGGGCATACGGAAATTTCAACAGAGTAAATTCAGGTGAAAGGGTTTACATCCCAGATCCTGAACTAATGCGGACAGGAAGAGGAAGGCGACAATGTGTCTGCATCCGTAATGATATGGATGAATCTGAAACTGGAGGCCCTACTAGGCAATGTTTTCTATGCAATCAATTTGGTCATATAGACACCAATTGCCACATCTTCGGACTAAAGGAGCGGCTCCTCGTGGACGTGGCAACCGAGGAAGAAGAGGCAGAGGAAGAAACTAGATGTGTGGAACTATGTCTTAAATTTGTGATATGTGTGGAACTATGTCTTAAATTTGTAATATGTGTGGAACTATGTCTTAGATTTGTAATATGTGAGGAACTATGTCTTAAACTTTTAATATGTGTGGAACTATGTCTTAAATTTATAATATGTGAGTAAACTATATCTTAAACTTGTAATATGTGTGGAAGTATGTCTTAAATTAGTAATATGTGTGAAACTATGTTCTAAATTTGTTATGTGTAGATGGCAGGATCTTTGCTAAATGCTGACATAGATACAAAGTATCGGTCGATGTTACTGGATGCTAACCCGGGGTCCTTGAAGCACCTAGTGACTCGCACTCCCATGTCGAACTGGTGCATACACCCTGATTGGCTTCAGAGGTATGTGACATTTATTTCTCTTGTTGTTGGGATATTTATGGGCCAGAGTAACTAAACTGTTGGGTTATCTCCATATACAGATTGAAGTGGGATGGGCTCTTACCATTCGTTCGTTTGGTTGAGGCCACTCGTATGGAGGAGATAGAAGGGCGGCAGCATGGCTTCCAGACTTCTCGCCTACACTACGACACGTCTTTGCTCACGTGCCTGGTGGATCGATGGAGGCCCGAGACTCGGACTTTCCACTTTCGCTGGGGAGAGATGGCTCCTACCCTTCAGGATGTCTCATAGTTGCTGGGACTTCCATTGGCTGGCGTGCCCATAGTCCCAGTGGATCCGCCGGCAAATCAGGCCCAAGCCATGGCCCAACGGTTCTTTGGCATCCGTGATGGAGCTCAGGCCTTTTCTAGTGAAAATCATGGGCCAAAATTTGGATGGTTGGAGCAGTATCAGGTGCGTTTTGTTCTTCGTATTTGTTCTATCTGTCACATCTCACGGTACTGATAATTGATCTATTTGCCAAAGTAGATCCAGAGGTTTGGGTTCCCTGCCATTTCGATGACTGGGCCACAGATTACACGCAGCCTGGAGGCATATATTATGTGGCTGCTCAGGAAGGCGATGTTCACTGAGAACCACGTATCGACCATTAGTGCGCGATACATCCACTTTGCTAGAGGGATCACGGAGGCGACGTGCCAGGAAGACAACACATAGTGGTGTTGGGGTTCAGCTGTCCAGCAGCTACGTACCGAGGTATGTGCAATGCTTGTCAATTAACCAAAGACATGTCTGTCTTGCTAGGATGCCCATTGTTGTTGCAGTTATGGTCATGGGAGACGTTTCCTATCCGTCGTCCAGAAGTAAGTGTCAACCAAATGGTCGGCAACGAGGAACAGAAAACAGTTGTCTACCACTCTGACATGTTGTTATACCATGAGCGAATTGACTTGCCTGCATTTGGTACTCATTGGACCCGTCGCAAGGTCAGTGTAACATCTTAATAAATTGCACTTCTGGTAATACAATATGAAGGATACTAACAAGTATTTTGTCTTGTGGTATCATTTCGCGGGAGAGCAATTCGTTAGATGTTATCCATCGTTCAGCGAGCAGTTAGACACGCTGAAAGAGGATGTGGTGATTTCGGAGTCATACACAATGCAGGCACGACGTGCACGATATCCTGGCGGGTTATCTATTATGTGCACTAACGATCAAGAGTACTGGCTGACTAAATCGAAGATCATCTTCGATTGCCTAGTTGAGGAGATGTCTCAACAGAGGGTCATGCAGCAGTTCGGTCTTCGCCAGATGGTAAATCGCCCACGTCCGGATGTTTCCCTTTCAGATGTCGTGCACATGTAATTAAATATATGTACATCAGGAATGTGTCTTACTTCATCTCTGTTATTTAATGATGGTCTAACAAATTGTAATGACGGGTACTCTCGGAAAGGTAATAGCAAAACCTCAACTCAATGGCTCCTACGGGTTGCGAGTTACGTCAACGAGTGGTAGAATGCAACGACACAAGTGTGGCATGCTGGCTCGTTTGATATGGAGCTATTCCACGGATACTTACAGAGGTACATGTCAATGAGATATACCCTAACCAGTCGACACTGGAGTCCGGATAGTCAACGGTAAGTACTTTTTTAGAGCATAATGAACATGAGTGCCTATATAGTACATACTTAACTATGAGACAAATGCAGGCCGACATGATATGGGAGCTACAGACTGAGGTGGCTCAGTACGGACGATCGATTTCATCCGTTCCTCTTGTGCCTCGTCCGCAGGCTCAGTCCTTTCTTCGACGTGTCGAGGATAGGCTACGGAGTATCTACGCGACCATCATGTGTACCAGCGTGTCGGACGTCGTTCAACACTGAGCAGCACAATGCCCACCGCTTCACTCGATGGAGGAGCGCGCCCCACGTTGCTCCACACAGCAGCGCCTACCGCGCCGATCCATGGAGGAGCGCGCCCAGCGTCCACCCATGCAGCAGCCACCTTCTCCAGACCAGGCTAGAGGGTCGGGGTGGCACGAGGAGCAGATTCCTCCTCCACTCCTCCACGGGCCTCGTCCATGACTCTCACAGCAGGCGCCGCCGAGAGAACCACCTCCAGACTAGGCTGGAGGCTCGGGGTGGCAGCAGTCACAGTTTACTTCCGACCTGTGGCAGTAGTAGCAATTTACTTTGACCAGTGGCAGCAGCGGATCCCCTTCACGGACTTCGATTATCGACCACAATCTCATCCTCAGGGTAAGCTTGTCCCTTCCTACTATTGTTAGATGCAGCATGAAATCATTCAGTACTTAATTTCTTGTACACGGGCAGGAGGATACGGTTCATGGGACACTAATGACGATGAGGATTAGCAGACACAGGATGAGCAAGTAGACTGGTTTGGCCAGTATCATCCAGGTACTACACCACCTTTCCTCACACAGGATACGCAGAATCAAGGTGAAGGGTCAACTGCACCTCCCCGTGATGTGATGCCACCCCGTAGATACGGATTGAGTACACCTAGGCCTCTGCCACCTCGTCGTCGACACCAGTGATATCTATCTATGTATAAGACATTTATCTACCTACGTATAAGACATATATCTATCTATGTATGAGACACCTTTCTATTGATTTTATTCGACAAATACTTCAACATAGCTTGCAACACAGTTCAACATAACATGCGGTACATAAATAAGAGCCCTCTCTATCCCTAGCATGATGTCTTTCCCTTTCCCTTCGACGATGCCTCGTCCTTTCCCTTCGACGATGCATCGCCCTTGCTCTTCTTGTCATTGCTCTTCTTGGCCTGCGCTTTCTTCTTCTCCTGCCTCTTGTTCCACTCAGCTCTCGCCTTGGTTCCAACGGATGGCAGCATGAAGATATCATCCTCATCTTCGCTCTCTTCTTTCTACATATAAGGTTCCTCGGCCTCCTGTAGAATGTCAGCTTCACTCCTGAAATTTAGCGTGTCCCACCTTGCCTGGATCTTGATAAGCTCCTCTCGTACCTGATTTGGGGTCCTTAGTTTCCACCCTCTCCGATGAACTGCCTTACCAAGCTCAGCGAGAGCAAAATCACAAGCGAGGAGTTCCTCCCATGTGGCTGGTTTATTGTCTATCGTAACATTTCTGGCTAAATGGTATATGTCAATGGACATATGTGGCCAGGGAAACGTGTTTGTCATAGTGGAAAGCTTGCTAGCCCTACACTTTGTGTTCGAACGGGGCATACTCATGATGGAGAGGAGAAGGAAATGCGAGAGTAAGAGGATGAACAGATGAACTAGGTGACGAGATAACATTTCGTTGCCCAGATTTATAGAGGCACCGAGAAGAATAGGCGGGAAAAATAGCGGGAAACGATGGCGGGAAATAACAGCACGAAGCAGTGGCGGGAAAAACGGTAGGAAACGGTGGAGAAAAATAACAACGGGAAGAGGTGGCGGGATAATACGGCGCGAAACAATGGCGCCAACCCTAAAATGATTTTAGATGTGCTAAACATGTAAGATGCATGATCAATGCAAGGGTCGGCAGGGATCTCCGAGCGTCTTTAATTCGAAAACCGACCGGCGAGGGTCGGCAATTCGAAAGCCGACCATGGGCTGGCCTGCCCTGTCGGCCGACAGTGCGGCCAAGCGGGGCCCACGGTTAAGCCAGTCGGCTTTTCAATTAAAGACGAGCATGGTCGGCTTTTGAATTAAAGACGAGTTCTGGTCGGTTTTTGAAAAGAAGACGACACGCTAGATTTGCAAAATATCCATTTCGTGTATTATTTATAGAATTGATTTAAAAATGTATTATTTAAAAAATAGCTTTACTCAATCTATATATAAATTTTCTGTGTTTTTCCTGTGATGCAATCAAACGACTTCTGCAGCTAATTTCTGTGTTTTTTATTTCTATAGAATTTCACATATCATGTTTTCCTATTCCTGTGCTTTTAAAATACTTTGAATCAAGCATGTCCTTATTCCACACTACTCATCATGGGTGAGCTATTTTGAATTTTGAAATGATTGCCGGCTAATTTCAGTATTTCCTTGGACCAAAAAACATTTAGAATGTCCGGTGAGTGTAGGGGAGAACAATTCTGATCGAGTAAATCCAACTTGTTGGTGGGATCACTTTGGTCGAAAATTATATGTATCTACAGTGTGTCTAGATACTAAATTTCGAGAACGGGGCAGTAGCCTAGTGGTTGGGTCGCAGTTGGCGCATCCCAGCGACCGGAGTTCAATCCCTGTTAGGGACGAATTTTCGGAATTCTCACGCCAACCCGCTTCTACTATATCAAAAAAGTGTCTAGTTCCTCCTAGCACTCCACACAGCTCGCACATGGTGAGGTCACGCATCGTGTGGCACGACAGCAACATGAGGTCGGTCGCCTCTTCATGTAGGAGGTTGGGGAGGGGCGAGGTATCATGTAGCCCGCCGCTAAAGGATAGAAGCTCGGATAAAGGGCAGGGCGGCTTCCACTGTGGCGCATCTCGAGGACCTCCTTGGCCTCGAGCAGGCGGCTAGCATGGTCCAAATCCCGGATGAGGTGGGCATATGCAGCAGCGCTGGGCATATCCCGGCCACCTGTGTGGCTGGTTCACTCCTCGTTGAGCAAGCCGTCAGGAGTCCACAGGGTCGCCGAGAATGGGGCGGCGGTAGGTCTTGAACTAAGAAAGAGAGAGGGGGATATAGGGGGTTGGTGAGACTGGCGAGTGGGGCCCACCTATCAGTTTGCGAGAGAGCCCAGCTTCAGGTCTTTTAGCCTTGGATAAGTAACCACGATTGAGAGAGGCTTTTTTAAGAAAGAGTTTTTGGAGACTAGTCAACCTAGTGCCATGTTAGCAAATACGACATTATGTCTAGTTAACATGTACCAACCTAGCAGTATTATTCTCTTATAATAAAATGGTATTCCTAAAGTAATGTGACCGAGGTGATATCGTTGATAGATTGTACTCATTTTAATTTTCCTTTCTGATCAATGTTGTAGAGCTTTCTTCTATACAGTCAGGGATGGGGTACATGGGGTCAGTGCAAAGTTGAAGTTGCGTCGAAAGACTAATCTTGGGTTCAACAACTCATACTCTCACCACCTTCCTCTCCTTATGAAACTGATCGCTAGAGTGTGTCAACCTTGAAATTCTACATTGAAAATTCTCTTATCGAATTAATATGGTTGGCATGCCAATCATGATCTGGGACATGCCCACTACGCCTTTTTCCCCGGTCCTTCCATCTTGCCACTCTAGGGCATGTTTTTTCCTAGAGGCGTTTTACCCTCCCCCCACCCCTTACACTATGGCCGCACGTAGCCTACGCAGGCGTGTGCACAGGTACTGAGTCAAGATAAGCCTCCCTTTTGGTTGTCTAGAAATCCATTTACGTCTTGGCAAAAACTAAAGCCTATTGTTTGGTTAGTTGTTTTAGGCTTGGTATAAACATAAATTATTGTTTGGTTATGTGCAAGAGAGTTGTGGTAAAATCTTCTTTGAGAGGTGAGGTTACCATCCCATTTGTGCAGAACTGAGAAGTAATAACTGGTATAAGTAGAAGTTGTTGTACTAAAACATGCATAACATGCATAATAGTACGTATAATAGTCGTTCAACCCATAATAAGAGTGAAATTCACACCCGTAGTTCATCCCACATATATCTTGACTAACCACAATTCAACACGATTACAAATCACTAGACTATATCGCTCCTCGATCATGGCAAGGGTTGGATCGTGTTCGGGACACTTCTTGACTAGCTCGGTCATGCGGTAGTCGTAGATGGTTAACTTGTAGACATCAGCCCTGAGCACCTTGAAGATCAATAAGAAGTCGATATTGATCTAGTAAGCGATGGCAAAGCCATCCGACCCTTGGTCCACGGCAACCCTCTCGTTGACATCTATGAGCCTCACCATCCAATTGCATCATGTGCTCATCTTCAGAGTGATGGTCGTTGGGATGGTGCCAAGATAAGGACGAAAACTGTTAAGGATTAGAAGCAATCCAATCGAGGTGCTAAGATGACCTTAGTAAAGTAGGTTGGAGAAACCTCATCATGTAAAATGTCAAACCTCATGGTCCCTACTCTCCTCCTCTTCGAGGCGCTTCCTTCTACAGCATCGTTGGAGCATCCTTCACTAGACAAGCAGAATGCATCATCATTCGAGCAATGCAAAAAAGAACCAAATATGAACGTGTGTAATCATTTACAAGGGAGCATGCACAAACAATGTAGTGCCTCATATAATCCAAAGAAGCTCACACAAGGCAAAGGGATTACTCCATAGTATCTAGACAAATGCACAAGCAATATAGTTGCGCATAGGACAACACACTATAGAATAATCCCTTGCACTAGATTGCGCTAGATATTATTCATAGGCTCATGCAAATTCATTTTTGGGGGTTTCATACAACAATCACGCAACACTCAAGTGGTCATCCCTTAGTACCAGGGATCACGCACAAGTAATGTGTTTGTGCAGGAAACTAGGTACTAAAAGAGCATACCTAGATTAGATGGTGTTATAGAGTTTAATCATTAGCCGATGCAAGCAAAGAATAATGCAAATATAGCTTATTTAGGAGCCTCATACTTAGTGCACACACAACCGAAAAGATTATCCATCAAAACCAAGGAACATGCACTATCAATGTGTTTGTGCACATCTCTAGGTATGACAAGATCATCCCGCGAACACATGGTGCTACAGTTTAATCATTGGAAGTCGCAAGCAAAAAAGATGAAAAAAAATAGTTACTCCTTCCATTTCAAAATATAAGATGTTTTAGGTTTGTGAAAAAAAATGAATTTAGACTTGTTTAGTGTGTAGATTCACTCTAAATCCGAATGGATCTATACACTAAAATAAGTCCAAATTCATTTTCTTAAAAAATCTAAAACATCTTATATTTTGAAACGGATGGAGTACATACTAAAGAGAGGGTGCTAGGGAATCTAAGAACGTACACAAAATAGTTTGTACATACCACTAGGTTTGACAACACCATCTCTTAAACTGAAAGTGGCATAATTTAATCATAGCCAATTGCAACAAAGTGGAGATTTGCCTCATATTTGGCACAGTGTGGCCGCCAAGATCAATCATAATTGACATGCACTTGATGTATTGTAAGAATGGGTATTTCCCTCCTAATGTGACCCCCCCCCCCCTAATCCTGCTAGGCACTTACATGGAAAAAATTCAAGCAAAGTCAGGCCAAGGACTTGTCAACAAGGACCCCCAATCATGTCATGGTTAATAAGTCAAAGATCAAGACAAGAGATAAACGATAAAGTCAAATATAAAGGCATAAAACAAGAAGGCCATCAAGTGGAGTCCTAGTTAGACTAGTCAACCTTGGACAAAGGCACATCTCCCCTCTCATCCACATCCTTTATGAGCTAGTGGACTGATACGTCAGAAACGTATCTATAATTTTTGATGTTCCATGTTTATTTAGTATCTACTTTGCTTTGTTTTGTCTACACTTTGAGGTACTTTTTATATCTTTTCTGGTACTAACCTATTAACAAGTTGCCACACTGCCAGTTGCCTGTTTTCTGCTGTTTTTTGGTTTCAGAAAAGCTAGTAAAGAAATATTCTCGGAATTGGACGGGACAAACGTCAAAGTCAATAACTTTTCGTGGGGAACAACAAGTCCAGAGGGGATACGGAGAGGCGTACCAGGGCGGCCACACACACCCCTAGGCGCGGCCAGGGGTGGGCTCGCGCCTAGTCAGGGTGTGGGCCCCCTGGCCACCTCCTCGGCCTCCCCCTTCGCCTATAAGAAGCCCCTGATGCCTAAACCCTAAGCACTGGATCAAATCTCCACGAAACCGTCTGTAGCCGTCGCCACCATCATTCCTAGATCGAGGGGATCTGAAGTTCTTCCCGGCAACCTGCCGGAGGGGAGATCATCCCGGAGGCCTTCTTCTTCAGTATGATGCGTGAGTAGTTCCACCTTGGACTATGGGTCCATGTAGTAGCTAGATGGTTGTATCTCCTCCTTTGTGCTTTCATGTATAGATCTTGTGAGCTCCGTTCATAATCAAGATCTAATCTATTTGTAATCATGCATGTTGTGTTTGCAGGGATCCAATGGATATTGAGATTATTATGTTGGATTGATTAATGGTTTTGTCTTTATGATTCTATCATGTCTGTGTTATTTGTGATCTTGCATGCTCTCTGTTGTTAGTGGCTATCTTGGCCAAGTAGTTGCTAGTGACTCCAAGAGGGAGTATTTATGCTCGATAGTGGGTTCATGCCTCTAGTTTCCAAGGAAAGTGACAGAAATCTCTTCGGTTATAGATGTGTTGTTGCCACTAGGGAGAAAACAACGGTTTATTGTTCATAGAACATGTGAACCGTTTACCTTACACACTTTGCTTAAAGAAGTTGTTTGTTGCTTGCAACTTAATACTAGAGGGGGTTTGGATGATAACCTGAAGGTGGACTTCTAGTCATAGATGCAGTTGGATGGCGGTCTATGTATCTTGTTGTATTGCCCAATCGAATCTCATAGGATCTTTCTGACTAGTATTGCATTGTTATGCCTTGCTCCGTTCCTGTCAATTGCCCTGCTGTAATTTGTTTACCCTTCATGCCATGCTGTTTATCTAAGGAGAGCACTTCTAGTGAACTATGGATCCCGGTCCAATATTTACCATTAATACATCTTCCACTGTTACATGTTTACTTGCTGCAAACCATTACCTTCCACATCATACGTTTAATCCTTTGTTACAGCAACCGGTGAGATTGACAACCTCACGGTTAGTTGGGGCAAAGTCTTGAGTTTGTGTTCTGCAGGTCTCCGTGTTGCTTGTAACACCTGTGTGACGTTTCCTTCCTCCTACTGGTTCGATAACCTCGGTTTCTTACTGAGGGAAGACTTGATGTTGTGCTGCTTCACACCTTGCTCTTGGGGTTCCCAACAGGCTCCAGATCAACTGAGCCATCAACAAGTTTTCTGGCGCCGTTGCTGGGGAGGCTAAGGACGTCTTCACAAGGGGAGTCCTCCACTTCCTTTCTCTTTACTTTGTTTTTAGTTTGATTTGTTTCTTTTGTTTGGTTTTGTTTTCCTCTTTCCAAAAAACACAAAAAAATTAGTTACAGCTCTAGCTGCTACTGCTGTTTTTGGCTTGCTCCACCTTTGCCAAAATGAACTCTGCTGAGAACACCAAGTTGTGTGACTTCGCTAGCGCCAACAACAATGATTTCCTAAGCACTCCTATTGATCCACCTGCTCCTGATGCTACATTTTATGAAATTAAGCCTGCTTTGTTGAATCTTGTGATGAGAGAGCAATTTTCTGGTGCTAGTTCTGATGATCCTGCTGCCCATCTCAATAGCTTTATTGAACTTTGTGAGATGCAAAAGTATAAGGATGGATATGGAGATATTATTAAGCTCAAAATTTTTCCTTTCTCCTTGAGAGGAAAAACTAAAGAATGGTTGCTTTCTTTGCCTAAAAATAGTATTGATTCTTGGACTAAGTGCAAAGATGCTTTTATTGTAAAGTATTATCCTCCTGCTAAGATTATATCTATGAGAAGTGATATTATGAAATTTAAACAACTTGATAATGAACATGTTGCTCAAGCTTGGGAAAGAATGAAAACCATTGTTAAGAATTGTCCCACTCATGGACTCGCTGCTTAGATGATTATCCAGACTTTTTATGCAGGTTTGAACTTCTTCTCAAGAAACATGTTGGATTCAGCTGCTGGAGGTACCTTTATGTGCCTCACTTTGGGTGTTGCAACGAAGCTCCTTGATAATATGATGATTAACTACTCTGAATGGCACATTGAGAGAGCTCCACATGGTAAGAAGGTAAATTCTATTGAAGAAACCTCCTCTTTGAGTGATAAGATTGATGTTATTATGGCTATGCTTGTTAATGGGAAAGCTCCTCTAGATCCTAATCATGTTCCCTTAGCCTCTTTGGTTGCTCAAGAAGAGTAAGTTGATGTGAAATTCATTAGAAACAATAATTTCAACAACAATGCTTATAGGAGTAATTTTGGTGGTAACAACTATAGGCCTTATCCTCCTAATAATGGCAATTCCTATGAAAACTCTTACAACAATGCTAGAAGTGCCCCCTCTGAATTTGAAGTCATGCTCAAATACTTTATTAGTAAACAAACCACTTTCAACAATACTATAGAGGAAAAGCTTTTAAATGTTGAGAAAAATATATTCTCTTTGTCTGAAGCTCAGTCCTCCTTGATTAATAAAATGGCTGCTAAACCTAAAACCATGGAAAATACCTTTGCTACTGCTCATGCCATACAAGTTACTATTGATGAAAATGTTAGGCTGTTAGCTCAACTTTATGCTAGATGGGAAAGGGAAGCTGAAATTGATAGAAACAATAGTGTGTGCACCATCACCACTAAACCACAAGTGGTCTCTATTCCTCCTGCTACTATGCCTAAGCCCATTGAGCCTACTACTAGTGATGCTAAGCTTGACTTTGATATTGATGGTTGTAATATTTCTGAAGTAATTATGTTCCTACAAAAGCTTGCTAGAAGTCCTGATGCTAGTGATATGCATGTTGCCTTTACCAAACACATTACAGATGCTCTTGTTAAGATTAAGGAAGAGAAGCTAAAACACAAAGCTTCTATTCCTAGGAAAGTAGAATATAGTTGGGAACCCATTATTAATATGCAAGTGAATGACTTTGATCTCAAAGCTTCATGTGATGTTGGTTATAGTGTCTCTATTATGCCTAGGAAGATTTATGAAATGCTTGATTTGCCACCTTTGGAAGATTATATTTGGATGTCTCACTCAATGATAATGCTAAAAAGAAACTCATGGGGAGTATTAATGATGTTCTCATTATGGTTAACAATGCTTATGTCCCTGTTGATTTCTATGTTTTGGATATTGAATACAATGCTTCTTGTCCTATTACTTTGGGAAGACCTTTTATTAGAACCGTTGGTGCCATCATTGATATGAAAGAAGGCACCATTAAATATAATTTTCTATTCAAGAAAGATATTGAACACTTCCCTATTAGGAGAGAGAAATTGTGTTTTGCTCCTCCTTTAAAAGCAAGGTTTGATATTAATGCTTCTTCATTTGAAAATACTTGATTCTTCTTGCTTCTTGTGTCTAACTTAAAGGCGTTAAAAAAAGTACTTGTTGGGAGATAACCCAAGAGTTTCCTTAAGTCTTGAAAGTTATTACTTCAGTAATTACCTCTCCTTATCCTTTTGGTTTGCTTTTTGTGCCAAGAATGACCTCTAATTAAAGGGAAGTAAGATTTGGGGAGTTGTTGTCCCGAAACAGATCTCTGTCCTCAACCATAAAAATTCGTGAGGAGTCTCTATAACTCGGATTGAGATGATAATTTACGAATAAATCCCCCAGTATGTTAGCTAACTTTAGTTAGTTTAACACTTTTTGATTTGAGCAACAGAAGATTTTCGAAAAAAATGGTTTTTGTCTGCTGGTCTGTTTTGACGGATTTCTTCCATTATTTGCATTTGCTTCTTATTGATTACTTTTTGAGTTCTCTTTTGGGGAATTAAGCTTTTTGAAGGATCTACTACATTAGCTTGTCTTTTTAGTGAAAAATCTTGTTGTTCCAAAGCTTTTCCAGAGGTCTAATATCTTTTGAATAAACTAATATTGCTAATGAAGATTGTGTGAAGTTTTGTATGAAGGAAAAATTTCAGGTGTAGAGAGAGAATGATGCAATGAGATGAAGAATGGACAAAAGATCAAGCTTGGGGATGCCACCATGGTGTCACCCCAAGAAATATCCAACAGGTACAAGCGTCAAAGCTTGGGGATGCCCAAGGCATCCCCTTCTTCATCAATAAAAAGCTCAGGTCTGTCTAGACACTTCCTTTTTATTGTTTCATGCACAATTGTGTTGTGCTTGGAGCATCTTAGTTTTCGTTTGTTTTGCTTAGTTGTTTAGTTTGCTTGAGTAGTTTGGACCCCCGTTTTCGCTGTGTTGTTACAAATAAGTTGCTTGGTGTTGGAAAGGAGTAGTAAGTTCTTGCTTGTAAGTGCAAGAGGAGCTTGCATTGACTATGACTTAGACTTTATCATGCCATGTTAGGTGTTGTTTTGACCTTATGCTTAGTAGTTATTGTTGTAACATGGCTTGCTCCAAGTCATTTGGATTGCTTAGTGTGCCTTGAAGAAATTATGCGTTATTTTAGCATGCAAAAGCATAGTATTGTGGTATTCTCCTTTAATGCTTTGTTTGGGTTGACTTGGCACATGCTCACACCATGTTATGACTCTCACAAGTTACCATTAGACTCTATGATCATTTAGTCCTGAACTTGTAGTACCACTCTATGCTTTGATTTGTAATGTTTTGTCGCTCTACATGATTATGGCCACTATTGCTCTCTTATTTGGTTGCTCCTAGTCTTTTGCTAGGCTCCACTTGTATGAGTAAGCTCTACTCATGCTTCCAACTCCCAAGAAATCAAGTTTTCCAAAGTGTCCACTATAAACTCCTATGCATGGTGTGTTACACCATTTCAAGTATATTCTTGTTTTCAACTATCTTTCAATTAAAAACTATTTTGTTATGTGAAAACTTAATGATTAAAGCCCTCACGAACTTGATGGCACACTTTATATTCTTTGTCCCTAATAAAATTGAACCATTGTGTCGTCTATGTTGTATATGCTTGCACTTATACGTTGGAATTAGCAGAACCATGCTGTCATGGGGAACGTTTTCAACATTGCACTTGTACTTTATACTCAGTTGATATCATGCTCTTTTGTCTATGGATGTTACCGGTGTGAAATAAAGAGGGAACTTGTAAGTCCATGGGGTTTGTATTCTGTGTTAGAGAAACGCATGGGCCGCTAGCCTAAGCCATGCCTAATCATGGTGGAAACTTTCCATCACCATAGTGAGCTATCTATGAAGCATGCTCAATAAAAAGTTATGCATATAGTAAATAAAAAGATCGTTGAGATGCTCATTGTCTGCTTGCCTTGTCATTTTGGTTATGGGAAAGCTCCTTTACCATGTACAAGGGGTACCCCGTTGGCGGTTCTCTATGATATGCAAATATTTACAATTACAAGAACTTACCTAGGCCTGAAGTTGAGTAGCATGAGGAGTGGCCCTCATATTCAAGGGACTTGAGATTGTCAACTTATACTTTGTCAAGCATATACTCCATAGTTTGTTCACTTTAACCTTAATCACTTCAAGATGCTTATGATAGGGCAATAAGGGCTGAAAGCTAACAAGTACCATAATTTTTGTAAGCTCTTTTTGAAACTTGAAATCGCTGCTTCGTTTACAAAAAAGGCCTTTCTTTCACCATTATTGAGTCTCCATCTTCTACCTTTAGGCAACATTAAGAGAGCATAGTTGCCATTCTTAGTTCTATGTGCAGTGTTCCAAAGCTTACTGATTGATGCATATTGTGATATTACTTGTTCTTGTGCTACTTGTTTCTAGTCATCCTTGTGAACTTTGAAGGTGTTCTATGTATCTATTTGCTACTCTATGAGGGACAAGCTGTTTACCACTATGCTATGTTTTCTGTATGTGAAACAAAAAAACGTTTTTTAATGTATGTTATTCATGATCTTTGTTTGTATCTTGTCATATTGCAACATTAGTTGCTTTGTCTTACTGTTAGAACTCCATCTTTCATGTTCATGTTTAGAGTTCTTTTGATCCCAGCTTCCAATGCTTGCGAATGGTTAGATCTTTATTGTGAGGGTGCATGTCACCTCAAAAATTATTCTTTTATCACTTACCTACTCGAGGACGAGCAGGAGTTAAGCTTGGGGATGCTTGATACGTCGGAAACGTATCTATAATTTTTTATGTTCCATGCTTGTTTAGTATCTACTTTGCTTTGCTTTGTCTATATTTTGAGGTGTTTTTTATATCTTTTCTAGTACTAACCTATTAACAAGTTGCCACAATGCCAGTTGCCTGTTTTCTGCTGTTTTTGGTTTCAAAAAAGCTAGTAAAGAAATATTCTCGGAATTGGACGGGACAAACGTCAAAGTCAATAACTTTCCATGGGGAACAAGAAGTCCAGAGGGGAGACGGAGAGGCGTGCCAGGGCGGCCACACCCCTCCTAGGCACGGCCAGGGTGGGCCCGCGCCTAGGCAGGGTGTGGGCCCCCTGGACACCTCCTCGGTCTCCCTCTTCGCCTATAAGAATCCCCCGATGCCTAAACCCTAAGCACCGGATCAAATCTCCACGAAACCGTCTGTAGCCGCCGCCACCTGTAGGGGTTCATAGCATGGAAAACAAAAAAATTCTACCGCCTACAAACAAACAAGCCAAGATCTATCTACTAGATTGTAGCAACGAGTCGATAGAATAACTCACCCTCGAAGATTCAAAGTGTTTAACGAGAGCAGATTCTCGTGGGTGATGTAGTCGTACTCTTCCCGATCTCAAGATCGCGTGGATGATCCTTCCGGCGCTGCGTTCCGGCAGCGCTTCCGCAGTCGGTCACACGTTCGGTACTCGATGAAGACCTTCCTCTCCCTTGTTCCAGCAGGCAGCGGAGGTTGTAGCACTCTCCTAGCGATTCCGACAGCACAACGGCGTGGTACCGGAAGTAGAGGGGAGATCTCGCAGGGCTTCGCCTTAAGCCGGAGCGAGTATGGTGGACTATGAGAGAGCCTCGATGATCTAGGGTTTAGACACACCAAGTAGAAGGGGCTAGGCCGGCGGCTAGGGCAACTAAAAGCCCCAACTCGGCGGCTTGGGAGAAACCCTAGGGCGGCGGCTATGGTGGGCGGCGGCGGCTAGGGTTAGGGTTTAGAGAGGGCAAGGTGTAGGTCTTGGAGGGGCAGCCCTGCCCCTCCTTATATAGGTGGAGGGGGCGCGCCAAGGGGAGGGGAGTCCCTCCCCAACTCGGTCTCCAAGGGCCGGCGGTGGAGGGATAGGAACTCCTCCCCAAGTAGGTTTCCTACTCTCCCTCCACCAAGCAAAATAGTCGTTTGACTTTTCAAATTGGCGTTTGACTTTTCAAACTAGGATTTGATTTATCCCTTTATTTCGCTCAGCGATGACACCTAGTACATGATGCAACCATTCCAACTTGTTATGACACATTCATGTACCCTTCCCCTCCAGAGTGCCGGACATTCCGGAACCTTCTAGAACATTCCCGATGAAAACACCGGAACCATTCTCCAACCCCGAAACAGGACTTTCCTTATATGAATCTTATTCTCCGGACCATTCCAGATCTCCTCGTGATATCATAGATCCCATCCGAGACTCCGAACAACATTTGGTCTCTTACTCATCATTCCATAACTACTCAACAACGTCGAATCCTTAAGTGTGTCTCCCTACGGTTCGTGAATTATGCGGACATGATCGAGACACTTCTCCGAACAATAACCAATAGAGGAATCTGGAAATTTATATGGCTCCCACATATTTCTACGATTACTTTGCGATCGAATGAACCACTTACATACGATACCAATTTCCCTTTGTCTCATGATAGTTTACTTATCCGAGGTTTTGATCGTCGGTATCTCTGCATACCTAGTTCAACCTTGTTATTAATTAGTACTCTTTTCTCGTTCCCGTGATATGTGATCCTTTGTGAGCCAGTCACATGCTTGCAAGCCAATTGGATGACATTCCACCGAGAGGGCCCAGAGTATATCTATCCGTCATATGGATGGACAAATCCCACTCTTGATCCATGTGTCTCAACCAATACTTTCTGAACACTCAATGCCACCTTTATAGCCACCCAGTTATGGTGTGGTGTTTGATGTCATCAAAGCATCCTTCCGGTGATGGTGATATGCATGATCTCATGGTCGAAGGAATTAGGTTACTATGTATCAGAAAGCATATAGCAATTGAACTATTAAAATGACTTGATCTTTATGCTACGCTTATCTATAGGAGTATGTCCATCATACCATTCTCCTAACGATATGATCTTGTTGTTAATAACATCTCAATGTTCATGACAGGGAAACCACAATCATTTATTAACCAACAAGCTAGTATTATAAAGAGGCTTTACTAGGGACTCTTATTTAGTTTACAAATCACACAAGTATTAATGTTTCCTTGTTAATACTATTATAGCATGAATGTAAACATTTATAATAAACACAAAGATATAATAATAACTATATTTATTATTGCCTCTAGGGCATATCTCCAACATCACCATCGTTCCTAGATCGGGGGATCTGAAGTTCTTCCTGGCACCCTGTCGGAGGGGAGATCATCCCAGAGGCCTTCTTCTCCGGTATGATGCGTGAGTAGTTCCACCTTGGACTATGAGTCCATGTAGTAGATAGATGGTTGTATCTCTTCCTTTGTGCTTTCATGTATAGATCTTGTGAGCTCCGTTCATGATCAAGATCTAATCTATTTGTAGTCATGCATGTTGTGTTTGCGGGGATCCGATAGGTATTGAGATTATTATGTTGGATTGATTAATGGTTTTGTCTTTATGATTCTATCATGTCTGTGTTGTTTGTGATCTTGCATGCTCTCTGTTGTTAGTGGCTATCTTGGCCAAGTAGTTGCTAGTGACTCCAAGAGGGAGTATTTATGCTCGATAGTGGGTTCATGCCTCTAGTTTCCAAGGGAAGTGACAGAAATCTCTTCGGTTGTAGATGTGTTGTTGCCACTAGGGAGAAAACAACGGTTTATTGTTCATGGAACATGTGAACTGTTTACCTTACACACTTTGCTTAAAGAAGTTGTTTGTTGCTTGCAACTTAATACTAGAGGGGGTTTGGATGATAACCTGAAGGTGGACTTCTAGTCATAGATGCAGTTGGATGGCGGTCTATGTATCTTGTTGTATTGCCCAATCGAATCCCATAGGATCTTTCTGACTAACATTGCATTGTTGTGCCTTGCTTAGTTCCTGTTAATTGCCCTGCTGTAATTTGTTTACCCTTCATGCCATGTTGTTTATCTAAGGAGAGCACCTCTAGTGAACTATGGATCCCGGTCCAATCTTTACCTTTGATACATCTTCCACTGTTACCTATTTACTTGCTGCAAACCATTACCTTCCACACCATACGTTTAATCCTTTGTTACAGCAACCGGTGAGATTGACAACCTCACTGTTAGTTGGCGCAAAGTCTTGAGTTTGTGTTGTGCAGGTCTCCGCGTTGTTTGCAACACCTGTGTGATGTTTCCTTCCTCCTACTGGTTCGATAACCTCGGTTTATTACTGAGGGGAGACTTGCTGCTGTGCTGCTTCACACCTTGCTCTTGGGGTTCCCAACAGGCTCCACATTAACTGAGCCATCATGGACCAAACTTTACTATTATACCCCCTTCACCTACCACCGTGAAGTATAGACTTGGTCATTTGCCAAGGATCCGTTCCCTATAAAATGTAGGGGTTTTGGTACAGAAAATAAAAAAATTCCCATGTCGGAGCGCCCCACTGCCCAAGATCTATCTACTAGTAATGCAGTAATGACCGAGAGATTTCGCATGCATACCCTTGTAGTCCGAAAGCGGTTAACGTTCCGAGGGGAATATGGTTGAAGTAGTCATGCTCATAGCCGACCTCAAGTTCGTGAAGCTCCTCGCAGGTCACCCCTTGTTCCATCACCATGCAGCAGTCCGGCTCACGACATCCAAAGTGCCCCAAGTGTTGCACCTCGTGGCTTCAAACACATATGGTGTACGACGAGACCTCTGTCTCCCTGATCCCTGCCGGGAGTGCGAAAGTAGATCTCCGGCTTGGAATCCCCGCAGCATAACGGCGTGCTGCATGTGTGTCGTCTCTTGTGCGAACAGTCCTTGACTGTGCCAACGTGTGGAGACAACTAGAGAGAGATATTGGAGAGACATATAGAGGAGGAGGAGGAGAGCTCCCAACTCGTGGTATTATGTTGTGTGTTCTCTCCTCCAGGAGGGCTTTATATAGGGGTGGAGGGGGCAGGCTTGCCCCTCCCCCAAGCCTTCCAGGCGGCGTCCAAGGGGGAGGCAGCCATAGGGTGCCCCCAAACCCTAACCTAGTTGCCGGCCAAGGGAGGGGATCCCTAGGCACCCCAAAACCCCAGGCGCCAAGGCCCTCCCCACTTCTGGTTTCTCTCATGGGCCCTTTTCCCTAGGAAGTTTGGCCCATTAGTGGAATACCCTTTCAAATTATATTTTAATATTATATTCAATATTAATTACATTAATTAATATGTAAATACATATTATAAAATCCGATTTGACCCGAAACATCTTTCGATTCCTCTTCGATATCCCCTGAACAACTTCGGAACTTCCTGGAACAATTCTGGTCCCCTCACGGAACTTTTTCGATTTCCTTTCTTTATCCGAACAACTTTGGATCTCTCTTCATAGAACAATTCAGTCTTTCTCTTTCTCTACTATGATTCCAACTTATGGATGATCTCCAGCTCATCGTACCCTTAAGTGAATCCCCTCATGGCTCGGGAATGGCACAAACATGATCTTTATCAATGATCAACAGTGGGACCGGGATGCCCATGATGATCCCTGTACATTCCAAGATGACAATGTCATTTGAACCGTAAATGTCGAGTCCAATTCCCTTTGTTTTTATACGACTTGTCTGAGATCCGATCGTTTGGTATCACATACCATGTTCAATCTTGTTACCGACAAGTACTGTTTTATTTGTTACCGCGATATTACATCCCCGTGACCTAGTCACATGTTGCAACATTATGGATGAATCTCACCAACTTTGCCTAATGTATCTTGCCCATCACTGGGTGAACAAATCCCGATCTTGATTCATAGGTCTCGACTTGTTCCTCTAGATACCCAACATACACCTTTATAATCACTGTTTCACAGAGTGACGTTTGATGCAGTCGAAGCAGCCTCGAGAGACAGTGATTATTATGATTTCACGGTCTAAGGAGAAGGAGACTATGTTTCTGACTATTGCAACGATGAACCTTGTGACTTGATCGTGTCGCCATCTTTGAGTAATGCCCATCACATCATTCACCAATGATATGACCTTATTGTCAGCTACACTATCACCCATGATCAGGAAACCTTGATCATCTACTTCCCAATGAACTAGTATGAATAGAGGCTACTAGGGACTTATGTTTCATATCACAATGTATCAATGTTTTCACTTGATACAGTTATAACACAATATGAAACTATTACAAATTTATTGGATATGGCAATAGTAAACCTTTTATTATTTGGCTCTAGAGCATATTCCCTTCATATACCCCCCCCCCCCCGTCCCACCACCACCCACCACCCCCAAGGGGGAGGGGAGCTCAATCCATTGATTCACCCCTCAATTAATACAAGAGGGGAGAGGGCTAGAGCACCACTTGGATTCTAGTTTCGGACCCAAGGAGTTGTCGACGACTTGAGCCGACGACATGTCGTAGTTTGACTTCGCCTTGAGAAAGTCGCCAACAGACCTGGGGTCCATGCTCAACACCCTCGATGCTCTCCTAATGTAGGATAAAGTTGTGCTCCATGAGGTGTCCCAACCTACTCAAAAAACATCGTTGTGTCAACTCCCGCATAGTAACGAGATCTTCTCTATAAGGCCAATGTACACACTCCCTGCTAGCTACTTTACATATGCTATTTAACCACCCCCGTAAAGGAATCCCCTAATCATTTGTTGTCTGATTTCTACAACATGATGCAACCAATTGGAATCTTGGACACGACAAATGCAAACTAATCATCGGCCTTATATAAACAAACCAAGCAAATGGACTAACCGAGTTTAGATCACACCCTATGTATTGCATCAACGGTGTATATCCCCAAATTGAACACGGTTCGAGCCCTAAGTCGAGATTGTACCCAAATCAGACTACATCCAACAATTAATCAAAAAAATAGAGGTAGATCTACACATTTGGATGGGCATGCAATCATTCGGAAGAACAATTACCACCTAAATCTAAGAAATCAACGGTTTATTAACCCTATCCCTACCATGCATGTAAACCCTAGGCAAGAACTAACATATCTACACACATATCTACGGCGGTACAATAATCTAAGACAAGATTGAGGGTACCGCCATTGACAGAGGTCGGGGGAGAGGAGCCGGCGGTGGGGACGAAGTGTGTTGGTTGTCGTCCTGCTTGGGAAGGGAGGGTCCGTATGTGGTCGGCCTTCCACCTTCGTTGGTCTTCGCGGTGCTCTTCGATTTGTTGGTGGCCGTCGAATAGCCGACGGTAAGAGGAGGGTGCTATGAACAACAGCGAGTGAGTGGGAGAGTGAGTAGTGAGGGAATTAATGAAACACGTTCATGAAACATCGTGTTGTCTCCAGGCTTCCCCGCGCGTGCAGCCGTGTTGGCCTTTGTGCTCGCCCCGGGCCTATCCCGTTAATTGTGCTCACCCCAGGCCTATCCCGGGAAAACGGACAATTCTCCTCCGGGGGCAGGTTTTTGGTTGCTTTAAGAATTGTGGGATGAACAACCAACATGACTTGCAGGCAAATAAAGGATCGATTTTTTTTTTTTAGAAACACAATACAATCACAGACGCTCACAACACGTATATGCATCCACCCCTATAAATACACACACGCGCACCCTACCCCTATGAGCACCTCCGAGAGACTGAACCGGCGAATCAGGTCTTGAGATTGACGAATTCATCACACGCGCCTCGCTGTCGACGGGAACGTCGCCTCTCACTGAAAGAATATTCTGCCTTTTATGCAACACACATTGTCAAACCTAGGGTTTGCACAAAAAGTTTGATCCTCGCAAACCAACCTGTGGTTGGGTCGCCGCATCCGCGACCTCCTGCCAGCCCTCCGGTGGGAGCGCGGCTACCAAAGCCAGGACTTCTAAAAAGAATTCCTGGACTGGGAGCACACGGCGCGGCGCACGAGCGCCTTGTGCACTGACTTCTAGTCGTGGTAGGTCTACGACGTCCCCGTCTTCAACCCCGACGAAGATGGCACCGTCAACCACTCCGACAACGAGCTCAACAAGGATGACGGCGATGAGGCCGAGGATGACGACATCGTTGTTACAGAGGAGGAGGTGCACCCAGTCGCAGCCGCTGCCACGCACCTGCCCACGAAGTATCAGGAGTACTTGGCGCGAAGCTACGACAAGGACACCTTCACCGAGCAGTCCATTACGGCTAGCACGCGGGACGAGGACGCCTTGTGGGATGACTACCAAGAGGTCGTCCATCTCACCGGCCTGGTGGCGCAGGCAAACGCGCAACTGCCTCCAGCATCACCGTTGCCAGTGTGGGTGCCACCGATTGCTCTGGAGGAGGGGATGGAGTTGGTGCACCTCCACCTTCGCATGGCACCAACGGAAGCATGGCCTAGGCAGGTGAACAACTCGCCCGCGCCCGCTCCGACCTTGCCACCGGCCAACCTCTAGACCCCGCCGAAGTACATCGACCCCTAGATGGACGCGACAGCGCCTGCGCGCAAAGATAGATAGCTAGGGCTACGTCTAGTTTAAATTTCGTCTTTTACATTTTGAATATAAATTATATATGAAAATGTACGAACTTTGTCAGTTTTAGCGCGAATTATCTTTGTTTGAATTTTAGAAAAAAATGTTCATATTGGCCAAGCACACGCAAATGGGTTACGGCATGACTGGTTGGACTACGATCCAAAAGTGATCGCAGTCAGACTCAAATGGACAAAAACGATTATTTTGGGTCGCTCATTTGGATCGGTCAGTGAAGATGGCCTAACTAACATTGTCCTCGGGAGTGGAGAGGCAACCGCACATGGCTAAATGCATCCATTGTGAAAAATGTATTTAAATGTAATTTAAAATGTCAAAAATATTTGCAAATATTCCGAGTCTACACAAAGTTTTGCGGTGAAAGAAGATTTTTTGCCGCCTGTGCAAAAAAATAAAAGGTGAAAGCTATTTTGTAGTAGTACCAAAATTTGTTTTTTTACACAAAATCAAAAAAAAACGCAAAACTTAAGTGTGCAAATATAGAATGCCTGCATATACATCTGGTTTTTTTTTTGGAATTTTCAAACATTTACATCTGGTTTATTTTGGAATTTTCAAACATTTTGAAGTATATTCTTTGGGTAATTCGTGCATCACCTACTGCTATGGAACATCTAGAAACGCAGTAATGCCAAGATTTTCAAAAGCATAATCACAGATGCTCCACATAACCGAACGAAATTTTACTTCACAACTAAGGCCCCGTTGGTTTCAAAGTATTTTTAAAGTATTGAGAAAATACTTTGATTTCTGAAAAAACTGAAGTATTAAATGTTTTGTAGTGTTTGGATCCAACAAATAGTATGATTTTAAAACTGAGCGTATTCTTCAAAACCATAGTTTTTTGAAGTATTTGAGAAAGAAGTCAGACCCTCTTTTTTCTAAAAATGAGAAAAGAGAAAAACTAAAGTATTTTTTGCTAGGCAGTAGGCACTACAATACTATGGTATTGATATACTTCAGTTTAAGCCCTCCTCCCTCCCCTCCCCCACCCCCCCCATCCCCCTTTCTTTGAGAGTCTGCCGTCTTCTCCTGGGCCGATCCCGAGCCCTCTCCACCGGCGCCGTCGGGTGGAGAGGGCGGAGGAGAGGCGTCGGCGTAGGATTTAGGTTTAGTTGTAGGTTGTTTGGCGTTCTACCAGTAGTTTGGAGTAGGGTGCTGGTGCTCTTGGCCTGGTAGGCGCATCCAGTGGATGGGGGACGGCGGCGTGTTGCTCCAGCGGTTGGAGCAGACGGCGAGCTTCCCTTTTGCCGAGATCTCCGCAATAAAGGCCCTGGTGTGCAACTTTGCTCTGAACTGCGGTCTTCTCCTCCTTGTCTCGCTCGATCTGGCCGGCCATGGTGGCGAGAGGATGATGAGGGGAGGAGGTGGTGATGTGGATTTCAGAGAGGAGCTGAGGTTTCCTGGTTCGTCGATTTGACGCGGTGTGACCAGTTGCCGCTAGGAGGATTTGCAAGGGCGTCTGTGGTGGAGGACGGCGAATTCCTCCCGGTTGGTGAGCCTCCTACTTAATAAGCGCTGGCATCTTCTTCCTTGCGGTTGTCTCGTCCTGCATCTGCTCTTGGCCGGCCTCGGTGGCGGGGGAGTGGTGGATGCCGGTGCGACGACGGTGCTGGGACGGGAATGCGGTTGGTCGTTTTTGCTGCTAGATGATGTTCACCCGCAGTTGTCCGATGGTGGCGTGAGGCTGTCGGGCTGCTGCCTTTGCTGGCCGAATGGCGGCCCTGAGTTCTCTCCACGTTGGTGGAGCTTCTCGAAGCTCGCTGGCAGAGCTCGACATCTTGTTGAAGGCAAGTGGTTCGTCCTCGTCGTCGACAAGATGGCTGGCAGCTTGCTTCCTCTCCGGCTTGGTAGGCGTGCCATGAGCAAGAGTCCTCGACCTCGCTCAGCTAGAGGTCACCAGAGTTTGGTGGTGGAGGTGCTCAGCTGGAGGTCACCAGAGTTTGGTGGTGGAGGCGCCGAGGAGCTTGATTGCTTTTTACATTTTAGTTCTGAGGTGCTTTTTGTAAAGTGAAGGCCCCTTTCCATCTTTTCTAGTTCTGCTAGGGTGTTAACTGCTAGGGGCCTCCCTAAACTTTGTACCTGCCAGGTCGAAACGCGCAGCTTCTTCAACCCTTTTATTGTTCAGAAAAAAAAAGATATATTTCAGTTTTAGAAAAACTTTGTTGCCAAACTAGACCTAAGTGGTTTTTTTTTTGACAAACAACTAAGTATATTCTCTCATTTATCCACCTCTTCATAATTCGAGTGCTAACTTTTTCTTCATCGTCTCCCCCCTCTAAAGATTATTGTCAAAACTCAAAAGTTGGATGAATCTATATACTAAACAGTGTCTAGATTTATCCGAACTTTGAAAAAGCTAAGACATCTATTTTGAGACAGAGGGAGTACTTCATTCAAGTTTTATGCAATTCCCTCTATTCAAGTCAGCACACCTACAATTACAGAGTTCTCAAAATTGAAAAACATCATTTTATTTTAAAGTTCCAAAAAGAAAACCTAGATGTAGATAACGATGTGTTATATGAACAACAAAATATCAACTCAAATACCATATAAATTTAGCTGTGCAAAATGACAAAATCTCTCAGATTTTAGGATTTTGAATTTTTTTATAGTTCTAATTTTGCACGTTTGTAGAACAATTGATTATCCACATCTCTTTGTTCTAAACCTAGCTATGTGTAGCTCAAAGCCACACTTGTGGTTTCCGGCAATTACTATAGTACTTTCTCCGTCAAAAATAGATGTCTCGGATTTATCAAAATTTGGATGAATCTACATGTTAAATAATATTAAAGTGTCTAGATTCATCTAAATTTTAACAATTTCAAAACATCTATTTTGGAACGGAGGGAGTAAGTAATTTAAGGCAGAAAAAAGTCCATTTTTATGCCTAACTATGGATAAAGCATCTCCCACTACGAACATTACAATTGAACCCATACTGAAAAGTACGTATCACTGTAATTTTGTATACTTTTGAACCCATACTCAAAAGTAGCAGTAACAGAACATTAAGGAGTTATTAAGCATTATCTTAACAGATAAATATTCGCTAGATATTGTGGTGGAGTGAGTACCTATATGAATTATACAATCTCCCTATTTTATTCACAAGCAAATCACATGTTCAGGTTCTGGATGATTATAGGACTTCCAGACGATCAAACTAAGGTCCTTCTGTTGGTACAGCAGAATATTGAACGGTGATGCATAATACACGAGAAACAAGGCTTTGCTGCAACTTAGGATTTGGGTTATACCGCTGTTCATATTACACCCAAGTACAAACAGTACAGACATGTCCTCGTAGGGCCAAAATTTACTACTTTACATGTAAAGCAGCAGAAAGAATGAAAGTCCCACTAGCTCACTTCCATGACTCCGAAGTCCAAAGCATCTATATTACCTCAAGAGAGACGAAATTTCTCGCAGCAAAACTTAAAACGTAGTGGGGGCAAGGCAAAAGAACAGGTACCTGGTACACCCTCGTCGTCTAACATAATGGTCAGTTCCTGCTACAAATCAAACCAGTGATGGACACTAGACCATCTGGGAATCTGCAACCCTTCCCTGCAGATCACCCATGCTTGATGATATATACACTCTTGATCAGGCCCCCTATGCTGAAAACTCTTGAAAACTTCCTTTACCAACACGTTGAGGTGTCCAACAAATGACTGCTCTTTTTTCATCCTATGGTGGCTACTCGCAAGAATATACTGCCTGTCGTCAATAGTTCGCCCAGTTCATCTGAGCATGTTGCTGCTGCTGATAACCATTGGCAGGTGGGCCAACCATTTCAACAGCTCCAGGGATAGTCTGCGGTGGCTGGAGCAGTGGATGAACAGCACCTCCAGCAAGAGTCTGTGCTGGATGGTACACCCCTCCATATGAGCTATGACCAGCTTGGGTAGGGGCAAATGCAATATGCTGCCCCTGTGGATGCAGACCATAAAAGGTGCTAGATTGGAGGGCAGGTAGTTCCCGTCCGGCTGCAGGAACCCAGACAGAGGAGCCTTCACTCTGGAAAAACATATATCAACCAGTAAGAAACAAATATAACAGAGATTCCATGCAAGTCACCGGACCAGCAGTTCATTTGCATGATTTATTAGTTAAAAATATGGTGCACAACCAGTACAGGTAGAATGAAATTGGCGGATACCATACAACTTTCAAGTGGCTGAATTTAGTTGAATTGGAACACAACAGAACAAAATGAAATCGGCTACACATTAAGAAAACTGTAGCAAGCCTAAACATGTTTGAAACAAAAGAAATCCTCTAAATATCTAAATGCAAGGGAAATTTGCTGAGTGACAATTCAAAATGCCAACTTCAATATGTTTATGAGATTCCAATATTAATTATTATGGTTTAGTGGTACTAGCTAGTATACAAAGCTCAATCATTGTCTTGGAAGTACTGAACTTAACATTTGGCAATCCTACCACACTCTGAGCTAAATTTGGGTTAGTACTGGTGCCAACTCATGAATTTAGGATCTAAATTAGTATGGACTTTAGAACGATAAACTATAGCAGTGAAATGGCACTAGCTACCTTATATACAAATGACCTCACATGAAGCATTTATATGAATACATCACCAGACAGGTATTTCTACTAAAACAATGCCAAAAACATATCTTATATCTTTTACTCATCAATTACAAGGAACTTTCAACAAAACAATATATAATACAGTTGACTTCTGCATGAACATGTACCTGCTGTCCGGCAATATAGATGTTATTTTCTTTGAATTGTGATCCACTAACATCACCATTCTCTGCGGAAGTTCCACTTGGCAACACATTATTATTTGTATAGACAGGCGGACTAGAACCATATGTTCCGTAGGCACCAGGTGCTACAGCATATGTCTGGTTTCCATTGTTAGCACCAGGTTTGTATGCACCGGCCGAGTATTTGACTGGTGAAGCGACAGCTGAACTTACTGGTGGATACATGCTTCCAGGTGGAGGAGCTTGAGGAAACGCAGCATTGCCCATGAAATGGTGAAGGGCATGTTGTGGAACATAGAACGGGGCGATATACTGGTTATATGGGAAAAAGCTTGGTTGATAATGAGGTACATGTACACCAATAGGCTGGCGGAACACAGGAAGAGGTTGTTGTGGAATAGAGATAGAACTTGGTACAACTCCAGGAGCTGGGGTGGCAAGTGAAGTGGGTCCGGATGAAGACAGCACCACTGAGTTGAGTTCCTGTGGTAATTAACATAGAACTGTCAAAAGGATAGACAAAAAAAAGTGCAGCTGGCCCATAAGCAAGATGTGATACCCATGCACGCTTATCTAAATTCTACAGAAGAAAGATAATATGCAGCAAATATCAGCAGATTATCCACTGCCCTGTCCCAAACTAATGCTCAACTGACAGAAGTGAAAGGGGTAACAAAGTTACATGGTTTAGTGTTAAAATAATAATTATCTTCTCCAGGTTGTGATTCCTGTTTGAAATTTTGGCGCAAGAGACACGACATCCATATTTGACCTATTTGTCTTCAAAAAGACACTTCACCTATTTTACTGTTAATATGAAGAGCAGTCAAGGAAATCGATTCAAAGCAATAAAACATGCTACACATTATGAACACATAAATTATTAGTATTAACTGGCTAAGGTTCCACGTTAACAACCTCAGCAACTGAGATGCAAAAAATAATGTGAAGTAGAAGAGTCTAGATGCAAACCTCTTGAGTCTGGCCAGTTTGAGTAGGTGGAACTGACATGTTCCCAGACTTGGCAGCAGCTCCAGGAGCAGTAAATGGGAGATGACCATTGGCATCAGCAATTGGCCGGTAAGTATAATAATTCGCAACAAAATCATTTGGCTGTTGCACCTGTATGCACGATTCAGCAGTTCTTATTAGACCTCTTGTTGGGTAGCACAACACCAAGATAAAAGATTGGCCAAAGCCAACAATCATATCAGACAGTTGGATAAAAAGATTAACCCATAAAAAGGTTAAGAAAGTGAACCAGCTAGGAAGTATACTTTGTGCTACAGTGAACAATATTTCCAGCAAAAGGTTATGCAATGTAAAATAATGTAACGGTGTACAGAGAAAGTTAAATTATCTTGTGTGATAAAAGTGACTTTGCAGCTTAACACGTTGGGTGACACAGGGGGGTCTAAGTAACCACTTTGATATGAATGGTAAATACATAATAAAAAGCATAGTTCAAAAAAGTGTCACGTACCTGGTATTCAGATGTCTCTAGTAACGGGATCTGATTCCCTTGTGGTTGTGGTGCCAATGCATATGCTGAGTAAGTATTCTGTGCCAAATCTTGGGGCATTTGTGGCGCTGCTGTGTCCTTTGATTGATCAGATTCTGCAATTTCAGGAGTACTGGACAAATTATCCACCGCTTGGCGTGAAGTATTATCCGTCATTTCAGCAGTCAGCTGCTGCTGACTTGGCTCGGCTGCCGCCTCAACAGTAGAGGATGCACCATGATAACTGCAGTTCAGTTGCCGAATAAATATTAAGGTCGATGAAACTGAAAGTTACAAACTGCCTGACTGCACACAGGAACTCTAGACAAAAACACTAGTCATGACACAGGAATTAACTTCAATCACCAGAACACAAACAGTGAAAAACTAATGTTGGTTGAGGACTTCAATAGCTATTGTGATGCATAGAGCAAGCTAGCTACAAGAAAAAATCTGGGAACACGTCCAAGCCCAATGTGTGCACACAGATGAAATACATTTCCCCCCGTTACCCCTCAGAAAGAAAATCTATACTAAGGTCCCACTTGATTCGGAGGACTTTTGGGGGAATGCTACTCAGCAGTAATTCCCCCAATGTTTCCGTCGTTTCGGTTGGAGGAGATTAAGACACAAAAATATCAAGGCATGGTTTGGCAATAATAGGGTGTACATAACTTACTTAAGAGTGGATAAAATATGCTAATGGAGTTCCGATGCTATTAACATGGATTAACAAAATTTGGGACAACATCAACTAATTGAACCTAATGAGAAGTCTTTTGAGAATAAGTAAGCATTTCTCTGTGTATGCCACTGGATCCATATATTCACTATCAACTAGGATTCTATGTTCCCCAAAAGAGAAAATAAGCAAACATTTCTAGGCACAAAAAAACAACGTCCACGTCCACAATCAAGTATGAAGAGCATGGGGCTGATTCCCTAACAGAATTCAAAAAGATGACCACCATATTCAAAACCAACTAATTTGGGCGAACTTTGTTCACGAGTCAAATATACAGCATGAACAGTTCAATAACATTGAATAAGGCCAGACAGAAACTAAGATACAAACCTAGAGGCGGCAGGTTCTTCCACAGCTTCCTCCGCCGCCTCTGAAGATACATATTCAGGCGGCATAGAGATCTTCTCATTCTCATGATCATTTGGAATGCCCGTAGTATGTTCAACACTGGTGCCAAAACTGCCAAAACTGATCCCGTATTTTTCTGACTCTGTGACCTGAAGGTGATCCGGGATAATGACATTCTGCTTGTCAAATAAATGCATATCACTGAGTTTTTTGTCTGTTTCCGAAGAGATATCTTCCTTGTGAAAGGAAGTCGATACCAGAACTGACTGTGGAGCATCCTTCACAGTAACAGGTACATCATCATGGATAACATATTCAGCTTGGGTGGGTTTATTCGTTGGTTTTGGCTTCCACTCCTTATTCGGAACTGCTAGATAACAAAAAAAAATACACTATATTTAGTAAAGGGAAGGCAACATTTTTCAAACACAAAGGACTGTTCCATTCAAGTATAAAACCATGACCTACAAATCTGTTTGCAAGTCAAGTATCTGTCATTTATAAAGTGGATGTTATAAAGCAAACATAACACAATCTATAAAGTGGAGGGTATAAAACAAATATAGAAGACATGAGTGAGCATGAAATGAAGAACTGAGCTAGGTCCTAAATATTAATTGCTTAATTATTGCGACTCTATTTGTGGAAAGAAGTTGTCACTCCCACAGTAGAAAGGAATATGCGCATCAACTAAAAGAATCTACAAAGTGGATGGCCTACAAATCTGTTTACAAGTCAAGAATCCGTCGTTTATAAAGTGGGTGGTACATAGCAAAACATAACACAAACTATAAACAAGGGTATAAAGCAAAGATACAAGAAATGAGAGTCAGTGTGACATGAAGGATTGAGCTAGGTCATATGTATTAATTGCTTAATTGTTGTGACTTCATTTGTGGAAAAAAATTGTCACTTCCACGGTAGAAAAGAGTTCAGGGTTTGACAAGTAATGAGAGTCAGTGTGACATGAAGGATTGAGCTAGGTCATATGTATTAATTGCTTAATTGTTGTGACTTCATTTGTGGAAAAAAAATTGTCACTTTCACAGTAGAAAAGAGTTCAGAGTTTGACAAGTACCTTTTTGCGAGCCGCCTTGCTGTTGTGAACGATTACTGTAGCTAGACGATGGCCTACTACCAGATGGTAGTACAATGGATGACGGAACAGGAGGTTGAGATGTTTCTATACATAGGAATATGTGTTAATAACATAGCAAGGACAGAATAAATGGGTTTACTGGTTCCAACTGAAAAAAGTGTGCATTCAAATATGAAAATGTACCTTTCGGAACTGCTGATACATCATCAGTAACAACCCCTGCTGCCCGCTGACTTCTGGAGGCATGTTTGTTGGCAATGACCTCACATTGGCTGTGAACTTCAGGTGATGGAGTAAGCACCAAGTCTGAATTGGAAGTACACACCCCTGGGTTGGATGGTGGTGGCAGTGTAGACATTTGGTTTACATGTGAACCTATGCCCACAACAACCTCTTCTGGGGTACTTTTAAGATCTGCCTGTCCTTTTGAATCTGGAGATGGCAAATGGCTAATAGAAAAGGAATTTTTCGCCTTGGGAGCAGGAGTTTGCGATGGACCATTGGATAACCCACCTGACAAACTGGCAAAAAGTCAGTTCCGTGTAAACAGTTGCAGCATGACATGACTTTCTGCGTTGCACAATAATTCTTAATGGCACTCAGATGCACCTGCTCGCATTAATGAAGACTATTTGCAAATTTTAGAAAAATGTGGAGAAATTTACACGTCTGCATTGTATGATTATATGTGCACAAACAAAAGGTTGTGCCAAAATATGTCCCTTTGTGACCTGGATAAAACAAAAGTACATGCATGATTGTTATAGTCATTCATTTCCTGTTTCTTTTAAAGTAATAGATGGTCATACTTATGCACATATTTTTGCCACAGTTTTACAAATGCCAGGTGCTTTTGCAACCTAAATCTGAGGGTATACACTCCCAGGTGTAAAACTCAATGTCAGTTCCAACATGGTTACATATATAGTTTACTGTGCAATGTCATATGTTTTTCATCTCCACATACCAAGGAAAATTAGAATATCAAGATACTAGGTTGCAACAACAGAACTGTACAAAAAATGAGCCTGTTGTACTACCCCCGCCCACCCACACCACTCTCTCAAATGCAAAGCGCATGCAGTAGCACTGCACGAAGGGTATTACAGCAAGACCAAAAACTCATCTGAGTAATAGTCTTTATAACATTGTTGCAGAGTGGAGTCCTGAAAAACATGCCGATAAAAGCTAGAGAACGAGAGTCATGGTGCAAATAAAATTATTAACCCAAAGGTGACATCATAGTGTGATGGGCCAGCAGCAAACTATGAGAAACGAGGGTCACTGCAGAAGGAAGATTTGCACGGTAAGACAAAGACAGCTACGGAGACTAGTTTGGGTGTCAATGCCACCTCTGGGAACGGAGATCAGAGACAGGGCAGCGGAAAATGACGAGCAGTGATGGCTAAAAACAAAACCCTAGGTTTTGCCAACACACAGCCCAGAAGGGCAAATATTCAAAGGACACTTGACAGAACCATGTACTCATCAGGCAGCTTCGCAAAAGTTCCAACAAAAAGGATGAAAATCAATTGATTTAGATCAAACACTATATCATGATTTGATATCAGATCAGCAAAAAAACAGATCCAGATACTCTTCAACTTAGATGGGCCGTACGTATTAATATTTCATGGATTCCTAGAACGATCTTATTAATCCCTCCAATCCAAATTAATGGACTCGGATTTGTCTATATTCGGATGTATCTAGCACTAAAACATGACTAGATACATCCGAATCTAGACAAATCTGAGTCCATTAATTTGGACCGGACGGAGTATTTAAGTCCCTACTTATTTTCCCCCTCCTAAGGAAGAAAAATGTAGGATACATCTTTTAATCTGAATGCCACCAAAAGATGTCATTTTCAAGAAAACACATCCAAAGAAACAGTTCTGCAAAACACACACACACACACAACAAACCACAACAGGAATTTTTTATCATGATTTTCAGAAGATAACTAGGCACAAGAAGGAAAGAGTGCACAAAGGAAAAAAATCTTGACTATATAACATTCAGGCGAAATAAGAAAGAGAACTTAATGAACAGTAACTGTTTAATGGCATTCTTTTTCCAATATAAATACCTTACAGAAGTTGCTGTCTTCGTGGCTGTGACTGGGTTGACAGCTGAAGAGCTACTGCTTTTATCCATACTCGGATTCAAGTCATTCTCCTTTCCAGCAAGAGCATTTCTCCCAGTGCTGTCTGCAGAACCAGGAATTTTGAGTATATGTATGTAAATGCAAGAATTATTTAATATAAATTAGTCCTCACTGGGCTACTTCTAAGTGGATACAGCATGATACGTGAATTTATCATGTCAGAAGAATATGTAATCCTACTCATTGTACAAATGCACATTTACACATTAATAAGTTGCACTAACAGAATAAAATGGCAGTCTTATATACAACTTCCATCAACAGAACAATATCATCAGATTATCCACATGTTCCAGGATAAAGTATAAAAGGAGATATTCAAAGAAAAATATATAACGGTAGCACTGTAAATAAAGCAAAAAATCGAATGTCACATCTATCACTTGCTACAGCCCTTTATGTTCCGCAGAGTAATGCAAGCATACCAATTGAATTGCTTGACTGGCGTGCTGAATAGTTCCCACGGCCACCCTTCCCACCTCGCCCCTGCGTCCCAGGTCTCCATCGGGGATCAGCAGATTCTTTGTTGCCCTGTAAGGCAAAGAAAAAGGTTATATAAGCACCTGTCAGCAGAATTGGAAACTCAGATAGCAAGTAATATATATTATATTTGATCTTATGTCCATGCAAGTTATGAAGTAGCTATAAATTGGGACAAAGTAATATAGTTGGCCAGTGGTGCATTTTAGAAAATAATAGCATAGAACTCCTCATTTGTAAACAAAACAAAAGATGCAAAGAACACGTTACAAGAACATTTTTGGCGGACTTGTAGCTGTCTCCCTATTGTAGTATGATATTTTGCACAGCACACTTTTACCAAATCATACGCACGATGCTGGATCAAAGTTATGAATAAAAGTAACTACTGATATGCTAGCCAGTCACCTCTACTACATTGATTCGTGTCATCTTTTTATTGGTGTAACCCTTAAGAATCAACACAGTTCAAACATAAGATGAATGGATCGGCTTAAATTAAATAAGTCGTTTACAATTAACAGCCTACCACATTTCAAGTTGCTTATTGAATATGTATTATAAAGTGTTACTTATTGGGGCTAGGGCATGAGCCAACATGACATGATTGGCATTGCTTATTGAACATGGTCATAAAAGACGACTAGATAGGATAAGTGGTAAAATATGGCACAATAGCATTATAGGGATCAAAGCAGGGAGAGTTCCCTTACCTCCTTTTTCTTGTCACGCTTTCTTTTCACCTCATGGAAGGTATCTGGAATAACCGAATATTTTATTAAGGTGCACTAATACTTAAATATCTAACATCAAAAGTGCCAAATAAATAAAGTAAACATTGGTGGTATGACATGCAGTCAAACAAATCCAATATTTCTGTGTAACTCAACATATTGCCAGATATGTTTGATTTAAAACTCTCCACATAAGAACATGAGCTTTTCTTACAGAGAAAAGGCTAAAATATGATCTTTGGCAGTGCTCACGTGAAAAGCTAAAGAAAAAGGTGAAGTTAAAACTAACTCCACTAACTAGGCTTAGGACGAAATTGTGTTACAAGAAATCCATCCTATCTCTCAATTGCACGTGCGGTGACTACAGCAATCTGTTACTTCTGTTTGGTTTGTCTCAACATAATCTTCACTCTCAGTCTTCAGGGAATAAGATATATGAATTATCCGTTCTCCACATTAAAAACACATGTTCTTTCCTTGAGACAAAATAGCTACATTTAAGTTTTTGCAGTTTACCAGAAAGTGAAGTTGAAGCTAACTCCACAAACTATGCCGCACACAGTGTCATGTTGCCATGAGACCAACATATCTGTCTTGACCATGAAAATACAAAAACTATCTCGCTGGGTAAACTCCAGTATTATAAAGAACCCCCGACACATTGTAATCTCAAAGACCCAAACCATCATAATCAAGAAACACAAGCTAACACCTGCTTCACATGATAATAAACGAAATGAAGCAGGAGAGCTGGGCCCTGTTTCTTTGGTTCCTACTCAACTTAGCCGCAAATAGCACGAGAAATGCACAAAAGGATGACAACACCTAACTACAGTAACCACCGCCCAGCAGAAGTAAACAGCAATGTTCACCAGTCAATTCAAGGATAACACCATGACCAGTATTATTATCGGCTCAGATCCAGGGAGCACCTGTACAAACATAATTGTGCTATTATCCTTCAGGACAGGATACCATACTTCCACTAAAGATCAGATACATATATCAATCGTAAGCCGTTTTTCCCAACAAACATTTCTAGCACCAACAACAACACTACGGAAGAAACTAGCCGAATCCAACAGATGACACAAACCTTACAACATGGTTTACCCGTTATGTTCTACTACTCCACAACAGGAACTTGCGCAGAAACAATGACTACACGTCAGACAAAGAGAGAAGGACAACACAAACCCTAGAACAACTAGAACCCGAATCAAGCAGGCACGCATCAAATCATGGGCGGGCGCCGCCAGTCCCCCTGAGGCATACTAGGCATCGCGCACCCTGTCCTCGCTGACCCAAGAGATGCTAAAACCGAGCACGCCAACGCCCCCTGCCCCGCCGCATGCAGAATCGAATCGAACGGAATCGGGATGGGCGGGGATACCTTGGTGGAGGAGCTTCTGCGTGGTCTCGTTGGGATCCATGTCGCATTCGCGGAGCGCGGCGTAGACCTCCTCGTCGGTGTGGTTCCCCGCGATCTCCTTGATGTTCTGGATTGTCCGCCGCACCGCCGGCGGGATCGAAACCCTAGCCGCCGCCATCGCCTCCTCCTGCCTGCCTCTGCTGCCGCTGCTCCTCGCCGCCGCCTCCGCCGCCGGTACCCTTTCCCTGGCCCGGCCTGCTGCTGCTCGCTCGCTCCCGCACGGACGAACGCGAGAAAGGGGCGGACGCGAATCCCGAGGCGGGGAGAGGTGAGCAGAGCGGAGGGAGAGAAGAGGGAAAGGGGGGAAAGGAGGAGAGAGAGAGAGAGAGAGAGAAGCGAAGGTGGGGAGGGGGGAGAGAGATTTGTGGGAGGGTTTTGTGGGGGGAGGAAAGGAAAGAATGTGTGCGTGACTCGACTCCGTTGGGGGTGTGGGGGCGGGGCGGCGGCACCAGCACCGGACCAGCAGCTCGCAAAAACAGTCGGAAATTTTGCTTTTCTTCTCTCTCTTCCCGAAAATTTGCTTCGTTTCTTTCTCTTTCTGGCCCTCCGTTTTCAGCACTTCAGCCTGTGCTAGCTATCCATGATCTATTGTGATTTTTTTTAATGAGACAGGTAATACAATGTTCAACCATTTCTTGGCAGCGTGGTCGACCGCATCGAGGAGCCAAGGGTTATGTGTCAGCATCTTTACTCGTTGAGCGAATCCAGCCCGAAATCCGGACATTTTTCTGGCCGAACGGCGCAAGTTTTCGGCCGGGCGTACCCAGGCCGAGTACCCAGGCGAACACAAAACGGCGGTATATTTGAATCTTTATTGTTTTCGCCGGCGATTGCTCGGCCACAAGGTGTTCGACAGGTACGCCCACGAATTCGGTTTTTATTACAAAACAGGGGAAATGACACTCAGTCGTCGATGGGGATGGGCTCCTGCGGCGTGGCCGACGCGGCGTTGTCGTCTGTCTCGTCGTTGATGTCCGCCGCGTTGGAGGAAGTAGAGGCAGAGCTCGGCGTGGGAGCGTTCGGCGCAGAGGAAGGGGAAGCCGTGATCACGCCCTGCAGGATGGCCTGACGTTGCGCCATGTATCAGGCCTTGACCGGCGAGCTCATTTTCGACGTTTCCTCGCCGCCCATCAGAAACTTGAGGTCTATGTTGTGCTTCTTGGCGGCGTAGTTGGCCTTCTTCTCGGCGAGGTTGGCCTTGATGAGGGTCACCTTTTCCCATTGTGTCTCAATCAGTTTCTTCTCAGCCCTCTTCTCGGCCTGCGCCCTCGTGTCGGCGATGCATTTCTCGATCGAAGCCTGCAGACGCTCGGCGGGAGGTCCGGCGGCCTTGAGCATCTTCGCCTTCTTATGGCCGAGCTCAGGTCTTCCTTCGCTGGCAGCAGCTGTCGGGGCCTCGGGGTTGTAGACGTCGTCCTTGCTCTTGGAGAGACTCAAGCGAGTTTCCGGCCACTTCTCGCAATGCTTGATTTGCTCGAAGACATGATGGAACTTGAACTTCATCTTCATGTCCTCTCCAAACAGAGCAAGTGCACGACGCTGCTGCAAAATAAAAGTGTGTCAAGTTTGTCAAAATGGAAGAGAGTGCACGACAAATATAGTGTTCGCGAGTACCTTGTTGTCCATGTTTTCCCCACTGGCTTATGTGCGGTCGACCTCTTCCACGCAGCTATGCCACTTGCTGCACGCAGTCTGGATGATCGCCCAATGGTTGGTTATTGCCTTCTCCCCTCGCTCCATGTGGATTTTGCGATACTTTGGGTCGCAGATGCTACGCTCGTCGAATGCTGCCTTCACGCGCCGCCAATAATTGTTAAAATTTTGGTTCACACCGGTGATCGGATCCATGTTCATCGTCTTCCAAGCTTCGGCGAGGCAGGTGTCCTCGGCAATGGTCCATTTGAGCCGAGCGTCCGCCAAAGTGCCCGGCTTCTTCTTCCCCTTCTTGCCTTTCGCCTCAGTCTCGGCATCCTCTGGCTGCGACTCCTCGGCATCGATGTCGGCGAGGTCCTGGGACTCGATGTCGCGCTCGGTGTTGGCCCGGGTCTGCTCTTCCGTGAAGAAGGAGGGGTGGTTGTAGGCCGAGCCTGTTGTGATCAAGTCCTCCATGTATGCCTCGGGCGCCATGCCGGCCGGAAGTGCGCCCGGCATTCAGCCAAATAGGTTGCGCGCGTCGGCCTCGCCGAAGGGCGCCGAGCTTCCGTCGAAAGGCAGCGGTCCGCGATGCATAGCGGAGCTTGCGTACGCCGGAGAGGTGGAGTAGGGGAGGTTGATGTCCATGCCGAAGGCCGAAGGAGGGCGCGGCACCGGGCAGGGGAAGATCATGTTGGGGTTGAACCCGCCGTCGAACTTGGGAGACGAGGAGTACCTCTGCCGAGCGGTCGCCTGGCTCTCCTGGAAGCTGGCCGGAGAGATCGGCGAGAATCCAACGGGTGAGCCGACGCTCGCCTGGCTTCCCCAGTGTGGTGGGTACGGCGCTGCCAGCAAGGCCGAACGCGTGCTGCCGCTTGCTTCGCCTCCGCCATCGCCTGCTCTTCTGTCGTCGCCTTCACCATCGCCTTCTCCTCCTCCGCTTGTTGTTGCCGAAGCTTCACCCTATCCTTCCTGTCCTTCCGCTCGGCCGACGAGATCTACCTGGCCTGCTCCTTCTTCTCCCACTCGGCCGAGGACATGCCCTCTGGCTTGGTCGGCGGTGCTCTCGGCTTCCTCGCCTTCTTTTCCGCCGGACCCTCGCCGAGGGTCGATCTGTGTTGGACGAAGATATTTGGCGGCATGTCAAGCGGGAAGCTCGGCGGAGTGGCGGGGTGGAGGAATAGGGAAGAAAGGCGGGAGGGGGAAGAAAAGGGCGGGAGCTCCGCGAAGTGGCGGGAGTAGCACCTTCTCTCGTCGACAGAGCTGGCCCACGCCCGTTTTCGCTGAGTCCAGCGTTCCCAGGGCGTACCCGGGATCCTGGGTACGGCCTGGGTAGGCCGGACCAAAACACGCCGAAATCCGGACGAAAACAAGTCTCTGGGTACGCGACTGGACCGAATTTCGGCGTCCGAACCGAATTTCGGCGTCCGGATCGGCATCCTGGGTAGGCGAGTGGAGATGCTCTTAAGCTTCGTGTTGTAAAGACTCCTCGATCTATTGCGGATACCAAATGTGTTTGTTTTGGTTTGTTTGATCGTTTCGTAGATAGGTATTGATGCCGTCTCATTTTGGTCGGGTTGAACCCAGTGGCATGATGCAATTTTGTTTTCATGGATATTTCATTCATAAAAACTTATTTTACATATGTCAAAGAAAAAGAAAAATATATATAAATAATAACAATTTGTCCTCCTCCTCGTCCTTTGTCATTGGTGTGATAGTGTGTGGCACGTGGTTCCGTCGAACATCTTGACGATGAACATGGCGTTATCGTTGTAATTGAAAACCACGAAGTGCCTCGGCTGGCAGGTTAGGCGGGCGGAAGATCGACCAACGCCTCCACGGGCCAGAGGCGACGCATGTCGATGGCCTCCCGCAACTTGACTTCACGGGGCACCTGGATATCAAGTATCCGTCCAAACTTGTTAGGGGACCTGCTTGTACCAAGAGTTTGGTATATGGGCACATCAAAATTGATATCAAATATGTGGTTCCCTCCATGGCGAGCGGCGGCGGTGACGGAGACGGTGATGTGCGATGGCCTCGGCAGCTAGATTCTCACCCCTGGATGACACTATTTCGGCCATGGAATACTTACTCTGCTACAAAAAGTATCAATGAAGCAAGAGTGAGTATAGGGTGTACTCCACAAGACTTATGGTTGGTGGACTATCTACATAAACCAATCTGTGTTTGTAAAATAAGAGAGATTAGAAGCTCGACTAATAGATCATTTTAAAAGGGGATAAGAGAGCGACATCTCCAACTATAATAATCATCATCTTTCGATATCCACCAAAACATCATTATCGGAACCTCTCAACTAGGATCACCCCCTCGTACCATGAGGAAGCATCCTTAACATACTTTAGTTGCCAAGTTTTACGATTAGGTTAATGTTCTATATGATCTTCACATTCATTCCCAAGTCATTCATATCTATGGACATGGCTTTTCAAAAATATTAAACCCTGCAGGAGTGTACAACTTTATCCACACGTACCAACCGACTCTTACCGCCATATGATTAGCCCTCTTTCTTGGAAGGCTGACGGAGGGTGGTTAGACATGATCTTTACCTTTCTTTCACCGAGACCATGAGTCACGCCCTAAGTAGGGTTCCGCCGTAACGGGTCAAATCCCGAAGCCGGTCCCTATAGTTGTGAGGCAAGGCTGGTTTACCAGAGGAACCGCCTCAAGCAACCTCGTTTGCGTCCCTGTATGATGCACTTTCACCCACCAAATCTTTCAAAAGGTTTTCTATGTGTATGCCAAATGGAACGATCGAACTATGCGACTCATGGAATCTACTAGGGATTTAGGGTTTAGGGTTTAGGGTTTAGGGTTTGTGAGTCGAGGGGTTTTCCAGGCCCCATGTGGTTGTATGATCGTCTTGATTCCGAAGGCAAGAACTCAAGTCCTAGTGGTGACGAGCATGGGATTACAAAAACCACATTCCACTCAGGCCTCCCATACAAGTCTTAGCATGATTAACCTATCCAATGATCTCATGTCATTAACATATATAGATCTCGTGCCATACTAGATTTACGTGCATATGATACATCATTAGGATGAACCATCACCAATAGCTAAGCATGGCTAAGCAAGACACAAATAGAATCTCTAGCAGTGCACACAAGCTAAACATAGTTATGCTCAGAGGAATAGATCAGATAATATAGGCTTCAAAGGGAGTAGTGCAACAGATAGGATACTTCATCTATCGATAGAAGACCACAGTGGAATCGTATGCACCATGGAAAGAATTGAAATGCTTTGAAAGCATGGGATTGTATAATGGTGGGGCTATGCTTGCCTTTGCACATTGATCACTAATACATAGATCTTCGAACACCTTGTACTTGACTTGATTAATGTTGGTCAAGTATTCGATCATCGACATTGTTGATCTCTTGCTTTGATCTCGGACTCGATCTTATATTCTACCGAGAAGAAGAAAAACACCGGAAAGAACGGGAAACAATCAACACATGGCATCGATACAATGCTCAAGCAAGAATGATGATATGAAAAGTTAAATATTATTAAAATTGAAACTGATAGTCTGTAAGAGCACGGTTTTGTGAGAGCACGTTTTCGTGGAAGTATTAATTATAATTTTTATATCGATCCCAATAAGGAGCCTAGGAAAGTGTTTATCTGAGGCGTTTCGATTGCACTCAAGGTGTCACTTTGTCTTGAGTGAATTGACTACAAGTGTTGCGGGGAAGAACGCTGAAAGGGCATGTATGCCCCCCATGTGTGGTTTTGGTATTTGATGACAATCTATATGGACTAATATGTAAATTAAGTTTCACTTGTAGGTTTGTCCATTGGAATCGCTTGGGCCATGTGTTGATCTCAAGGTTGTAAGTTGAAGAAATGAAGAAAGAGAAGAAGAAATGTCTAAGGGCTTTGTGTCGATTGGAATCATGAAGAAAGAAGGAGATTGTCTCAATGACACTCAAGAAGGAATGAAGAAGTGTAAGCTCAAGATGCACCGTCTCTAAAAGATATCATACTTGGAGCTTGCCATTCTTGGTGATCATAGAGTGATGAAGATAAGTCCAAAGAAGATGTTTACCCATGAAGTATGGGGAGCAATTTGCAATTCTTCATCAAGAAAGAGCGAGCAATAGCAAACAAGAAAGGTGTTCTATCTCGAGAAGGTCAATATGGTGTACATCAAGCTCAAGTGGAATGCTAAAGGCAAAGGTATGTTCTTGATAGGATTTCTCTTTTGTCGGTCTCGTGTTGTTAGTTGAAAGACTAGGTTTAGGACAAATAGGTGTACTATCAAGAGGGGTTCTCAAGCGGGTGACTCGGTTGCATCTTTTGGAGAGAGCTCAAACCTTTGCATACATAGCATCATCTTTCTTGGTTGTTATTTGGATCTTGACCATGAGAGTATATAGGGATTGTGGTTTTCATCATAACAAGCTCTAGTTCATCAAATAAGGATTTCCCTTGCATATCTTATTGCGTTCTTGATCGTGTGGGTTTTTCCGGCTCCACGCCTTAGGAGATATCTCACATATAGATACTTGATATTGTATCCCTTGGTGATATCTAATATTTCACCTTTTGTTGGATTCTCTCGGTTTTATCTTTCCAATGAAATTGGTTTCATCTCAATCGGAGTTTCCAAGCTCAACTTCTTGTGTTTTGAGTTTTAGAGATTTTACCGGTTCATCGCTTCTAGAGAGGTCATACATTTCTCAATTTGGTTTCATCCTTACATAATGTACTATGATGTTTCTTTGCATAATATTGTATAGCTTGTCGTTCTCTTCAAAACAAGCTCAAGATCATAAAAAACGGAGTCCGGAATCAAAAGTTATTAAAATTTCCATGCAATATTGTCTAGCGTTTTTGCTTGAGCAGAAATTCCGGCCCAAATTCCGACCCATGTTTCGGTGAAGTATTGTTTTCTTGTGTACCTTGTGTTTATATTTACCGGTAGTTCCGGTGAAGCACTGGAAATTTCGGTGGTGCGCGAATCTGACCCAAACAGGCAGATTTCTCTTGCCATTTTTAAGGGCCTACTCTTCTTTATTGTTTCCCCAACTTTTGAGGTCATTTTTGCTAGCTATTCCACATTATCTCCTCCATTGTTGACCTTCAAAATCTTGTCCTCTCCCCTTCTCCCTCCAATGATTCTTGCATCTCTTTGAGAGATTTGAGAGAGGAGATCTAGATCTACAATCCCCAAACCAAATACCTTCTTTGTGAAGGAATCCTTGGGATATAGATCTTGGAGAGTTTTGTGTTATCCTCTTGTGTTCTTCCTCCCTTCTTCCCCCAATAGATTTTGTAGCTTTGTTGGAATTTGAGAGTGAAGGACTTGCCCTTGCATTTTTTGCATAGGTTTGAGTTCTTGATTACTGCAAGTGCACAAATCGTTTGTAACTAGTTTCGAAATAATAATATCGATCCCACAGGGAGCAGGAGTCTAAAGTCTAAGAATTCTTGAATTATATACTAAAATAGAAATGTTGAAATAAAGTTCTAAGTAACAAGATAAAATGCAAGTATTGTGTAAAAAGGTGTTTTGGGTTTTGGTATAAGAGAACAATGAGTAAAGTAAACAAAAATGAATACAGAAGGTAAGTATCGCGTATGTAAAAGAGATTTGAAATTTCAGTGGGGAAAAGTGTTCTTAGGTATTAGCAGATACACCACTATCATTATAAAGGGCCAAGGTAAATATTATTATCATGAACATTCTCAACTATGTATGTGTGTGAGGAACTCCATATTTGGACAAATAGGCATCAACCACTGCTCACATCATCCTCATAACCACAACAGACATCAATCAACATCAATTGAATTACTGCGCTATTAAGGGACATAATCCCGCAGGACGCATCCCATGGCATGGATAGTGTTCCATGAGTTTCTTTGACTCCCAAGTTGATACGTAAGGAGTGCCAACAGCTTTATAGTCACTATAAGTGCTAACACACCCCCGTCTACCAACCAGTAGTTCCCTCCGTCAAGTCCCCACAAGAGGCAAATATTGGGAGGTCGACTTCTCCCAACATCAAGATGAAGATAATAACACATGGTCACGGTGATGAATATCATAATAAACTTTATATTATTTCAATCTCATGCTAGGGTTTCTCCATCTCCCCAAGAACTATATGATCTACTTAGACATGGAGGCAATCAACATGGAGGCAAAAGTAATGGAATCTATCATATATGAATAGTACTTGTATAAATCCACAACGAGTATGGAAATTACAATAAGATCTAGACAAGATATAGATGGGATGGATGAAGATGGTGGTGATGCAACGGTTGATGATGAAGAACGATGCCTTAGCCTCCTAGATCTATGTAGGGCGAAGATGGATCCCCGATGGATGAGTTCCCCCTCCAGATGCCTTCTGGAGGTGAGGTTTCGGCGATTTCTGGGTGTTCTGTATGTCGTCTCCCCGATCACAGGATGAAACTATTTGAGGAGGCGGTGTCAGGTCCAAGTATACGGCAGGAACTATACGGCCGGAATATTTATTCTTGCCGTATAGTTGGTCGTTAAACCTTCTGTATCCTCCAATTGCTTTGGGTTTTCTTCTGGTGTTATTAATATTTCTCAAATAAGCAATTTATGTTGTTTTTGGCTCCTTTTCACTCCAATATAACTGGTCCAAGAATTGTGTCCATCGTATCCATCATCTGATCTGATCCTGGTGAAAATAAACATAAATGGTGTGCGCGAACACTGTAAAATACCAAAATCCTACCACTACAATGCAAAATAATAATATAAAACATGATGCAAATATGCACTCATCAATTTTCCCAAGCTTAGACTCTTGCTCGTCTCGAGCAAGTTTAGCTTAATGGATGTGATCCTCATATTCATGAAGCTGAGTCGATAAAATAAATGAGGCAGTTGCACCAAGTGTTTATCATTTAGGATACATAGAAATAAGTTCATAAATAGTACCTTACTCGAACCATCCGAATAATATTAGCAGGCTTCTACACCTTAGCAATTAACAGTTCATAAAATATTACTCTCAACATGATATAAAAGTGTTCGATTCGACCGAATGAGTTAGTGAGGTAGTCCCAAGTGTTTTAGGATTAACACATTCACCTGGGATTCAAAATCTCAAACGTCTTTTTGTCTTACTACAATATAGTGGTATATGTCTATTTACTCTTTGCACATTCGCTCTTTTTCTTTCTCTTTCTTTTCTTCTTAAGTGATGTGTAAAGGAGCTAGCCATACATTTCACTTTATGTAGGAGTCCAAAGTTTAACGATCTCAATCATCAAATTCCAAATATATATGAAGAATATTTATAACTTTAATATTTCTACATTAACTTATTCTCACTATATTTGATAGCACTTTTTGATTTCTCCTTTGTTCAAGGTTTTTCTTTTTTAACTTAATTAATTAGATAATTTCTCCTTTTTGTAAATCAAACCATTGACCTACAACATATTGACCAAATTACCTTTGTATGTTCCGTTAATACCAATGGTGTGGAAGACTTCTATTGCTATCATCAAGTGCAAGGAAAATTATACCCAAGCCTTTCATATATCCAATAAGACAAAACAACTCAATAATGCTCCATATATTATAATAAACTCAGAATTTCATAAAAGGGATCCACTATTCCTGAAGGGAATTCTAATAATGCAAACTTTATTTATGAGATCGAACTATTGCAAAACTAGAATAGTAATAAAAACTTATAAGATAGATTACAAGATCTTAAAGATCTCCCCAAGCTTGGAATCAAGCCAGGTGGGATCAAATAATCCCTCACGATTATTTAATACCGTGATTTATTCGCAGATCACTGTGGCGCCATGGCGTGTAGCACCACGGTGTATAGCTTCTTGTTGGTGTCCTCTAGAGCAGTGATGCGGCTGTAACACCTACGCAAATCAAATTGCAAGGTATCCATCCTATATGCAAGTTTAGTCACCAATGGGAGAAGATCATCCTTCTTCTCTATCTCCTCGAGGAGGTGACGGACTTCAATGCGATGGAGTAGCTCCTGCTTCTAATATATATCTAGTGCCCGCACGTGATCCTTTGTCCTAGGGACAACTTCTTCTTACTCATCCATTATTGATGGATCGGGGAAGTAGAAATTGTTCCTCCACTCTTGTTGGGGCTTCACCCTTATACGAGCGTCAGTTCTAGGCCTCGAGCGGGGTAACGCCGGTTCCTTGCTAGCACCTGCACCAATGTTAGGTATTTCCTTACGCTTGTGCGGCCTGGGGTACGTGGTGATGAACTTGACCGTCTCCACACGCCCTTTTCCATGCGGCTTGTGGCCTTCCCTTTCTTCTTGTGTTCTCTTCATCGCCGCCCAGTCGATCTCCAGGGGATCATAGACGTCGCGGTAGATGTAAACGTCGCTCCAGCCTTCATCGGGATCGCTGTTGTAGAAGCTTGGCTCGACGTACTATTTGTACCTCGGGCTAAACCTCTCCGCATCATCATCGCCATCCTCCATAGATGGGTTGCTAGAAAGGTCCCTAGGAGCAATGAGCCCCATGGCTTTTCCACTGCCTGGGACGAAATAACACATCGCTAGATTTGTTCCTATTGATTATGATTAGAGAGGGGCACAATGGTAGTATATAAGAGGGGTTAGAGGTCAGTAAAACTCACGAGAAACACCAAATTCATGCCTAAGAAAAGAATCCTAACAGAATAGGAAAAAAAATCACGATTTAGAGGAATCATGTCGTGTAACAACCAACTATACGGTCGCAACCCGTATAGCTCCGGCCGTGTAGTTGGTTCTGGGCAGATACTTCCAAAAAAACTCGAGTCCAGGTCGGTTAGATTACCGACTAGGAACCGACAAAACGCTTTTTTAGATGAATATAACTAAAAATGAAAAAGGGTCGATGGTACAGAAGCTTTAACGACCAACTATACAGCAGGAGATTTTTCTCCGGCCGTATAGTTGCGCCCGTATAGATACTGACATCAACAAAATATTTCACAAGGGGGGTACAGTACCTTTAACTACCAACTATATGGTGGAAGATTTTTCTCCGGCCGTATAGTTACAGAAACCCCTCAAAAACTTCAAAAAAACAAGAGGAACTCAAAGGCAAAAAAATTAGAAGTAGAAACTGTGAAGAAAATCACTTATTACTGTAATAAAACTTACCTTGCACTTACCATCTATTCATTCGAGGATGAAAAGCTCCTCCAACAACAAGGATTTCTTCTCTTTTGGAGGGATTGGCCTTAGTTCATCTAACAATTCTCATAAGCGAAAATCACTAGGACTAAAGTCCCTCTCAATAAGATTAGTGTCTTGCTGGGAAAATATAGATGCTGCATCCACTATCTTTGCTTCTTGTCTTTGCATAATCTGCAACTCAAATTCTTGAAGTAAGAGGATCCAACGGATTAGTCTTGGCTTATGAATTTTCCTCTCGAGGAGTTCTTTTAAACCATCACGATTCGTATGAACTCTTACTTTTGCATCAACTATATAAGAACGAAATTTACCGCAAGAGAAAAATATAGAAAAGAGTTCTCTTTCTTCCTTAGGATAATTCTTTTGAGCACTATTGAGAGTTCTACTAGCATGATGTATAATATTAAATCTACGACCTATGTGTTGTCCCAGAGTTACTCCTACAACATCATCACTAGCATCACGTATTAAATCAAAAGTCATATCCCAAATAGTTGGTTTAATGATAGGGGCATGAGATAAAGCATATTTTAGTTTATCAAAGGCAATAAGGCATTTATCATCAAAATTAAATCTTACTCCCTTTTGCAACAAATTAGTTAAAGGTTTAGAAATTTCAGAGAAATTCTGAATGAACCTTCTATAAAAACCCACATGACCAAGAAAACTTCTTATGCCTTTTATGTCCCTTTGTTGTGGCATTCTCTCTATTGCTTCAACTTTAGCCCTATCTACTTCAATACCCTTACCTGATACCTTATGTCCAAGGACTATGCCTTTTTTGAGCATAAAATTGCACTTGTGTCAGTTTACAACAAGATTGGTTGCTTCGTAGCGCTGCAAAATTCTTTTGAGATTATCCAAGCAACTAATAAACGAAGTTCCATAGATAGAAAAATCATCCATAAATACTTCCATTATCAGTTCTATAAAATCTACAAAAATAGCAGCCATGCATCTTTGAAAAGTAGCTGGAGTATTACATAAATCAAAAGGCATGCATCGGTAAGCATATAAACCATAAGGACTAATGAAAGTTGTTTTAAGTTGGTCATTAGGATGAATAGCTATTTGGTAAAAACCAGAGTATTCGTCCAAGTAGCAAAAATGAGTGTGGTTTGCTAACCTCTCTAAAGTTTGATCTATGAACGGTAAAGGATAGTGATCTTTCCTAGTTTCCTTATTCAATTTCCTGAAATCTAGGCACATCCTATGTCCAACAATATTTATAGTAGGTATAAATTCATTGTTTTCATTAGGACCAACAGTAAAGCCGCCTTTCTTAGGAACACAATGAACAAGACTTACCCATTCACTTTCTTTTACAAGATAGATTATACTTGCATCCAGTAGGCATATTATTTCTTGTCTTACCACTTCCTTCATTTTAGGCTTTAACCTTCTATTAAATTCTGCAACTAGTTTAGTACCTTCCTCCATGAATATTCGATGGATGGTTATCATGGGACTAATGCCCTTAAAATTGTCCATTGAGTACCCAAAGGCCTTACGATGCTCCCTAAGTACCTTAATGAGTTCTTCTTCTTCATCCCCTGAAAGTTTAGCACTTATAATAATAGGTAATTTATTAGTATTATCCAAAAATCTATATTTCAGATTATCTGGTAAAGTTTTTAATTCTGGGGTGGTAATTCTTCATCCCCCTCTTTTCTAGCTCTTCAAAAGCTTCATCAGTTGGAGGTTTTAAGATGGGAAGTGAATCAAATTCACTTTCTAATTCTTTTAGAGACCTTCCTCCATAATTATTTCTTCACAATTTAAGTCTTCATTTATTTCTTCTTCTTCTTCTTCTTCTTCTTCTTCTTGATAACTTAAGAAAAGAGTTGCCGTCTCCTCAATAGTTTTCTTTTTCTCTTCTTCTTGTAATAGTAGAGGTTTGTTTTTAAATTTGGAAAAGTGGAATTCTTTTTCCGCTTTCCCAAGCTTAAGGGATACAACCTCCTTTTTGAAGTCAACTATGGCACCTACATCGCTCAAAAAGTTTCTTCCAAATATAATTGGGCAAAGAGTGCCAGCTGGCATATCAACAACTACAAAATCGATAGGAAATTTTTTATTGCAAATTGTGATAGTTGCATCTTTAACTACTCACATTGGAATTCTAATTGGCTAACATGATTGTCATATCAGTATTTTTTATTGTAGCCAGTGATATCTCCTCTTTTATTTCTAAATAAAAATCATAAGATATAACATTAACTTCGGTGCCAAGATCACATAAACCATAATGAGAGGTTTCTTTAAATATGCGGGAAAGGATAGGCTTACCCACATCTTTTACCTTAGTTTTACCTTCAACCAATACGGAAGTCTCTTCATCAAGTTCAACTATGTTACAATGTGCATACATAGCTATAATTGCTTCCTTAGTTACCTCTTCATCGTTGGTTTCATCTAGATGTACTTCAACTTTTGGCACACTTTCTTCTTCTTTATTCTGTCATCGGATTGTCGACAAGTACGCCATAGGGGGTCCTAGTGGCATTGGAAAGGTGGGGTGTGAGACGTCGGATGTTCCAGGACCGGTGAACACAAGTTTACCCAGGTTTATATACGACTGTGGTGATCGGATCCTACTCCTGCTAGCAACCCAGTAATATATCGGCGTAAGCTGGATGTTACAGCGGATTACAAGAGAGGTTTGCCTGTGCGAGTTGTGATTGTGGTATTAAGATTGGTTGTACCCTAAAGGATCCCATAGGGCCGATTTATATAGTCACCGGGACCTAGGGTTACAGGAGAGACCTATCCGACTACGTTATAGAGTTGGTAACTAAATACAGCTTGGACTACAAGTAATACTACAGGCCTAAGTCGGTAACTCTTTTGGGCCTTATCATAGCCAGAACTGGCTCCTCCACTTTCTCTGACTAGGCCGCCCATGAAGCAAAACTCTAACCCGTTGGTGGGCCAACCTGGTCAGCGAGTCCTGTGGGTATACCTAAAAAGTATATCCCCAACAGTAGTGTTGTGGTGGTGGCACGACAGATGCCATGGGTAGGCTTAAGTTGGGGGCCGAATGGGTGCTTGTGGTCACCGGGTAGGGAGTGCACGGTCGAGCCATGCACGAAGAACAAGAAGAAGTCTCCAAACTTAGCAATTTGATTGATACTCAAAGATTACAAGTGCTCCTTGAGCTGTATAAGCTAGGGTTCAGTGCACTAGTTCACTACTTGGTCCAACCCCCTTCTACTACAGCTATGCCCTCCCTTATATAGGCAGTGCTAGCTAGCCAATACCCTTTTGGGTTCTAGGGTTTACTGTTTGGATCTTGGTCCCTACGATGTGGGTCGGGTCATGGGCTTGCCCTAAGCCCAATGGCCCAGTCCATAAAGCTTGACACCTAACGGTCTTCTAGCATACTGCTTCCTGTTCCTTTTGGCATCATGCTATTACTTTGTATGTCAGCATATGCTTTGGGCGTCACCCGGCTCCTTTTGGGTCACCCGGCGTTGCCCTTCTCTTTTGACCATGCTTTACCATGGTCCCTCCTGAACCTTACTCGAAAAGGTGCCACACGTCCTACTTGACTCGGCTCTTCCTCACTAGACTCGGCTCGTCGGTTCCTGCAAGAATTGCAACTTTGTCTTATGTGGGCCGATATAGTTTATATGTAGGCCGCTTATGCTTCTCTTACCCGGCCTGGTTCTTTCTTTACTCGGAGCTAGCCAAGCTGTGCTATGTTTTACCTCTCATGACCCTACCGGGGGTTACCCCCCCCCCCCGACATTAGTCCCCGAAGCTGGTGAGGTCTAGCAATTCAAGCTGTTAGGCGTCTCCAGGTTCCTTTTGTGTGAGTGGAACTCAGTTTTTGTCTCTATCTGTTGCAATTTTGCACCTTGTCGGGTCTGTTTGACAGTTTCCGGGTCGACTCTTTGACTTCTTGGCTCATTTTTGCCTCGAGCCGAGTCATTTTGGCCAATTCCGAGTCATTTTCGGCGCGCTTCAGTCACTGACAGCTGGTAATCATGATTACTTGCCTCAATTTTTGTTCCAAGCTCTGGCGGCACAGTGAGGGCTGCGCAGTTATTCCTTATCACTGTGGCAGTCCCATCGGCCTACGCCTCTTGTCCTTCCTTCCATGACGTGGTATGGGATTTTTCGTGTATCCCTGGCTACGTGGCGCTTGCTGATCGGCCTACCCGACCAGGTACACGGCCACATGCTGGCCGCATGACACAGATGGATCCCACTACCAGGGTTTTTACTGTCCTTAAGTAGGGGTTGGGGGTTTCCACTTCCCCCACGCCCGTTCAGTTTCCCTTGCCTCTTCTTCTTCCTTGCGCCTGCAAGATCGAACCGCCCCCTTTGCGGTTTCCACTTCCTCCTGTTCTTGCCCTGCAATTGCTCCTCTTTTCTTTCCATTCCACCACGGGTCCGTGTTGTTCCAAACCTCTTCCAACTGCGGAGGAGATTGAATCTGCGAAACTCATGGCCGCTCGCGACAGCGCTGATGATGCTGAGGAGCAGGAGGTTCCCGTCGGCGAGCGCGGTGGCTGGGAAGGCTCAGAGGTCTCCACCGAGGAGTTGGAATGGCTCCGCTCCACCAGGCGCATTCCGCTGCAAGTGGATTGCCGTCTCCCTGCTGGTGAGATCTCCCCTAAGCCCGATGCCAACGAGCGGGTGGTTTTCCTCTCTCACTTTGAGCGCGGTTTTGCTCTTCCAGTGAGCACCTTCTTTTCCTCGTTTCTCTCCACCTTCCATCTGCAAACCCATCATTTCCCTGCCAATGCCATTGGCTCTCTTTCCTGCTTTATTTCTGCCTGCGAGGCTTACCTCGGGATTTGGCCTACAGTTCTTCTGTGGGCCAAATATTTTAGCTTTAAGGTTCAAGTTGTTCCCCAGCCTGGTGATCCTCGATCCGAGAAGAGGCCGACCCGGTGCGGTGCTGCTAGTATCACGCCCAGGAGAGATTCCATCTTCCCTTGGGTTACTGGTATTGATTCCTGCAAGAAATGGCACAGGATTTTCTTCTATGTCAAAAACAACGGGTACACCGATAACATCCGGCTCCCCCTTTCTCGGACAAGGTTCCGAACAAGAAGCTCTGGCAGCTTGACCCGCGTGACCAAGACGCTGCGGTAAACGAGGCTAACGCAATCCTGGAAAGGTCGCTGTCGCTGGATGAGCATTTTCATCTTGCCGAGAGGGACCTCATGTGCACCTTCATCTCACGCTGGGTAAGCCCCATCCAAGTGAGGAGCCATAAGATGTGCTTCATGAGTGGCTCCCATGATCCCACTGGGCACTCCACTAAGGAGCTCACCCATGACTCCATTGCCCACCGAGTAAGCTCAATCTTTAAATTGAACTTGGCAGATGATTGGGCTTGGAGTTTCCCTTCGTTTAGCCGGGTCAGGCATGTCCCCTGGGTAAGTTTTCCGAGTCGTTTTTCTTGCCGAGTAGGCTTTAGCTCTTTTGCCACTCCCTGCCTAGTTTTTCTTTTTTGTTTCTCATTCTGTTTGTCTTTCACAGAATCTTCTTCACCAGGTTGATGACAGTACTGTCCCTCCCTGCGGTTATAACGGGGATCGCTCCGACTCTGATGAAGTCGAGTATGACCTGGAGTGCTTCATGTCTATCCCGCACGCTGTGGCTGCTTCAGCTTCGGGTAAGAGTCAATCTCGCAATCCCTTACAAGATTGGTCTGACGATGATGAGGATGATGATTGTACGGTTTTGGAGGTACATGCCTTGCGACCTCAGTTTCCCAACTTATCCGAGTAAGCCTGTTATTTACTTATGCTGCTGGCCAGGTACATGACACCCTTCCTCTCGCCGTGGGCGGAGTCGGCAAGATTCCCGTCGCCAAGCCAAAATGATGCGGAGCCTCCTCTAGCACTCAGCCGACCAAGAAGAGCAAGCCCACTCTGGCAGCTCCAGCTGCCTCTGCTGCTTCCATCCTGGCTGAGACTCACCAAGCCGCTTGGTGCCGAGTCACACACCGAGTCGTCCATGACCCAGTTGTCACCGGGTAAGTTTTTGTACTCTGCTTTCTCTATTATTTTCTTTTGCATCACTGATGTTTTCTTATATATGTCTCATTGTTTTCAGTGTCGCACCTTTGTCGGCGAACCAGGCTATTTCTAGCATTGCCTCGCCGCTATAAGGCATGCGCCTCCTCCAGCTGACTCGTCAGCACCGAGTACCATCCGAGTCGAGGCTCCCACTGTTGAGGCTCACGCCTCTCAGTGTCAGTCAGACCCGGTGGGTCATTCGGCTGGCGCTCCTGGCGCTGGCCAGGAACAATTTTCTGATCTTGGTGCCAATGATTCTGGCCCCGAGAAACCTTCCGCCACTAGTTCCTCTGGCATCGGCCCTCAGGCTGGTGTGAATGAACAACTTCCTGATCTTGAAGCCAGCAAAACTGCTGAGCCTAGTCAGCTGGCTCCATGTTCTTCTCCAAACCCCCCTGCTCGCTCTCCAATTCTGTCAAAGAGCCAGATCCAGCCCAAGGCTTCTGGCTCTACTCGCCCTTTACCCGGCAAATCTACCTCCTCCAAGCAGACAACGCCGGTCTGCGCTCCGGGTTCTGCTCCCCAGATCTGGCCTCCGACGTTGGGGACAATGGTCGCTTCAACGGGTAAGGGGGGCGAGTCCGCGGATGCTGGGTCAGGTGATGGCTCTAAGGTTGTTACCCTCCATACTTCCGCTGCTGCGACTCGTGCCAATGTGGGAACCACCCTGAAAACAGGTCAAGTTCTCACTCGGACACTCAGCGAGAAAAGCCTTGGTTCGGCTGAGCCTTGTGCTGAGGCATGGAATGCAGCTAGCGAGCAGGAGGTCAGCACCCGTGCCGGCAAGAAGCTGAAGCTGGGCCCTAAGGCCGTCTCTGACATGACCCAGCAGGCCATTACTTTGATGGCCCGCGCCGACGAAGTGAACGAGGTAAAGTAACTTCTTACTCTTTTGTATTGTTGAGTATTTACTTTATACATATCACCTAGTCCCCAAGGTTACGACCGAGTAAGGAACTTACTCGGCCGTAAGCTCTCACTAATCACTTTAGTCTTCAAATCCTTCACCCCAAGCTTGCGTGTTAGAGCTTCGATCCCTAGCCCTCAAGGTTATTGTTGAGTAAGGAACTTACTCGGATGTAAGCTCTTAAGCTTTTTGATTTCCTTATGCTAAACTCATATGTTAGAGCTTCAATCCCTAGCCCTCGAGGTTACTGCCGAGTAAGGAACTTACTCGGCTGTAAGCTCTTAAGCTTTTTGATTCAGCATGCTGCTTGACTTGACCCTTCCTTACTGTCTGTCTTCTTTGATCAGCTCACGCATAACGAGCACACCAAGGTGCACCAAGCTCTCGTTCTGGCGCATCGCAAGCTAGAACTTGCGTATGAAAAGCTGTAGACTGATACCCGAGGCCAAGGTACCAACCTTAGGCATTCTTTCCCTATTCGGTGTATTTTTCTTTGGTACATTTCCTAAATCTTCTCTTGCTCTTTTTTCACAGCCTCCACTCAATCCACCATCGAGGTTCTTCACTCGCAGATCAGCAAGGCCGAGAGTAAGTTCCTTGCCTCATTGATGTGATAGCTGAAAGTTTCTGTTGGTGTTGACAAGTAATTTGTTCCGAATAAGTAGAGAAGCACCAAACCGAGCTCCAGAAGGAGCGATATGAGGTGACTCGGCTGAAGAAGCTGATGGTCGAGACGGAGCAGAAGCTCTTGGTCGAGGTGAAGGGGCTGAGGGAGGAGCTTGCCGAGAAGAACGAGCAACAGGCTGCCAGAGCCGAGAAGACCAAGAGACTGCTCGACGAGGCTGAGTCATCGGTCGAGTCGGCAAATCTGAACTTCGATGCCCTCCAAGCCAAGGCCAAAACTTGGCATAGCAAGCTCGCCACCATCAACTTCTTTCTCGATAGTGAGTTCTTACTCTTTGCGCACTGTATAAGTCATTCTGGACATCTTCCATCTACTTTTGTTATTTTGCTAACTTTCTCCTTTTGCTTGCAGAAAATTTTCCTGAGGCCAACATGTTTGCCATCCGAGCCATGAAGAAAATGAGGGCCGAAGCTGGTGCTCCTGCTAATGGCGAGGTGTCCATGGAGGAGCTTCTCGAAGCGGTGTCCGAACGGGTCAGGACCCTCAAGTCTCGTGGTGTGGACTTGCTCAAGTCGGCTATCCATGCGTTTCACATGCTCTGGCCGGATGAAGACCCACCTGAACTCATCGAGCCACTTGCCGAGAGATTGCTCCTTACTGAAGACCGGCTGGATCAATGGCGTGAGTCGGCCGGCCGAGCTGCAGCGGACAAGGCTCTCTCCTTCGTGCTTTCATGGTACGAGGACATCAACCTTGATGTTCTTGCTCACATAAGGGGGGATGGAAAATGGTTGAATGATCCGGAGCTGATCAAGAAGCGCCAGGAGCGAGCTTATGCCATGATTGAGTACACCATGGTGCACGCTTGGTGCGACGGGTCCAACTTCCTCAACCTTGGCGACCCGCTCGTCGAAGTTGCTGATGAAGAGGGTGGCGACAACGAAGCAACCGAGTCAGATGGTCCGGATGACCCGGCCACAGATGCCCCTCACTCGGCCGATGCTCCAAGCAATGCTCCTGGCTCCAAGAGTGCTCCTCCGAGTTCTTATGCTTCTTAGGCTAACAAATACTTGAACTTTGATCAGATCCCCGGTATGACGGGTACATATGTAACATACATTGCACTTTAAGTTTGATTATGCGCCTTTTGATAAGCTTTATATATTTGCGTTATGTTCTAAGTGTGAATCATTCCAGGGCAAGTCCCCTAGCTTCATTTTGCCGTGTCACCTTTCCTTGACTTTGGCCCCTGTCTACCATTTTCGGTGTTCGACATTAGGGTCTCAAAGTACTAAGGATATAGTTAGAGGGTATGAAACTTGGATCACTTGGCCGAGATTAATCGACACGTAGTATAACGTGACCTGTAGAGAGTTAGGCAAAAATCTAAAGCCAGCCCGCGTTTCTCCTTCTTATCCGGCGTTCGTGTTTACCCGTCATACATCCTTTTCTCTTGCTTGCCATGAAGCCGTGTTTTCGGACAACAGCATAGTCGAAGAGTTGATTTCTTTCGAGTAAACACTACTTGTTCCGAGATAAGTTTCGGTTGTCACGCCAGCCGACATAAAATAATTGAAATGGAAAACTTAAGGGGTAGTCCTCGAGTCAGTTTTTCGAATCATACCATTTTATTATCAGCACATAGCCGGCACACACGACATATGAGAGTTCGAGTGATACATGCATTGCTTCTCCTAAGTATAGAAGGGACGAAGTAGTGCCACATTCCATGGCCTTTTGGTCTCATCTCCTGACCTGTCCGCCTTGTTATTTTGCGCTTCACGGGCGTCTATGAGATAATAGGAATCATTGTGCAATGCTTTGCTTACAATGAATGGTCCTTCCCATGGGGGTGATAATTTATGCATTCCTGCTGTGCGCTGCACCAGCCTTAGCACCATATCTCCTTCTCGAAAAACACGAGGTTGCACTTTCCGACTATGGTAGCGTTGGAGATTTTGTTGATAAATTGTGGATCTGTATAATGCCAGTTCCATTGCTTCTTCGAGTAAGTCTACTCCATCTTCTCGAGCCTCTTTTACCTCGGCTTCCGAGTATTGCCTTATTCTTGGCGAGTCATATTCTATGTCGGCAGGCAAAACTGCTTCTGCCCCATACACGAGGAAAAATGGCGTATAACCCGTTGATCGATTCAGAGTTGTTCTTAGACTCCATAACACTGATGGTAGTTCATGTATCCAACAACCGGGTGACCTTTGGAGTGGTTCCATTAAGCGGGGTTTTATCCCTGACAGAACTAAGCCATTAGCCCGTTCAACTTGTCTATTTGATTCTGGATGGGCGACTGATGCTACATCGAGTCTTATTCGGTGTTTCCCATAGAAGCGAGCAAAAGCTCCTTCGGCAAAGTCCGTGCCATTATCAGTGATCACACTGTGTGGGTAACCATATCTGAGAATTATATCCCTTAAGAATGTGACAGCTATTTTACCGTTCAACTTTTTGATTGGTTTCACTTCTATCCACTTGGTGAACTTATCAATCATGACCAAAATATGAGTCATGCCTCCCCTTGCTGGTTTGAATGGTCCTACCATATCTAGGCACCACACTGCAAAAGGACAAGTGATTGGTATAGTCTTTAATTCAGACGCTGGTAAATGTGACTTGGATGCATAGTGTTGACAACCACTGCATCTTCCGACTAACTCTTGCGCTTGTGCCAATGCGCTTGTCCAGTAGAATCCATGTCGGAATGCCTTGGCTACCAACGCTCTTGATGACACATGGTGCTCGCATTCTCCTTGATGAATATCCAATAAGATCTCCTAGCCTTTCTCCGGGCTGATACAACACTGCAGTACACTCGTCACACTTCGCTTGTATAGTTCCTTGTTGATTATGGTGTACGCTTTTGCTCTTCGTGTTGTTTGCCTTGCCAACGTTTCATCACTCGGCAATGTCCCATCTTTTAAATAGTCAAATATCGGCTGCGCCCATATTGGTATTAGTGGTTCCGGGTCTGCTTCAACATCGATGTCCATATGCTCTGCCGACATGACCTGAGGAGTCCCCGAGTGTGTCTCGGCGACCCCTGTATTGAGCAGATCAGTCCCCGAGTGACTCAAACCTACCCCTGAGTCGATATCCATTGGTATCACATCTGACTCCTGACTCGCCGGGGTGACCCTGATTGAGTCAGACTCTGGTGACGGCTTGATCGATGGTTTCCTGAGGTGCTCCAGCGCTACCCCTGGTGGTATTGCTTGCCGAGATGATCCTAGTTTGGATAGTACATCTGCTGCCTCATTTTCTAATCTAGGAACATGATGGAATTCACAGCCGTCGAAATATCCCGAAATTTGTTGCACATGGAAACGATATAATGCCATGTTTGCGTCCAGCACATTCCAATGTCCAGACACTTGCTGAATCACCAAATCCGAATCGCCAAAGCACATGATCCTTTTGATACCAATTTCCTTGGCTACTTTGATGCCATGGACAAGTGCTTCATACTCGGCAACGTTGTTGGAAGCAGCAAAGTGAATCTGTAACACGTACCTCAGTTGATCCCTCTTTGGAGATGTGAGCACTATCCCGGCGCCCAGACCCATTTTCGTCTTGGACCCGTCAAAATGCATTTTCCAGTAGTTCGGATCTGGCAGTGGTGGTTCATACTGCATTTCCATCCAGTCTATAAAGAAATCTGCAACAGCCTGAGACTTTATTGCATCTTGCCTATCATATTGTCGAGTATATGGTGCCAGTTTTATGGCCCATTTTGCGACTCGGCCGCTGGCATCTTTGCTTGCCAATATATCCGAGATAGGTGCCTCGCATATTACCGGATTGGGTGTTCTTGAAAATAATGTTTCAGCTTCTTTGCTGTCATATATACCCCATATGTCATCTTCTGATAGTGCGGGTAATTCTGTTTCGAGACAGAGAGCACTTCGCTAAAGTAATACACCGGTATTTGGACTGATTTGCCCCTTCTTCACGTTTAACCACTATTACTGCACTTACAACTCTGTTGGTTGCAGCGACATAGAGCAACATTGGCTCTTTGGATAGTGGTGATGCTAATATTGGTGCTGTTGCCAACATTTTCTTTAATACATGGAAAGCGCTATCAGCTTGCTGTGTCCACGTGAATTTGTCTGATTTCTTCATCATTTGATACAACGGTAGGGCTTTTTCTCCTAGCCGGCTAACAAACCTGCTCAACGAGGCCAGGCATCCAGTAAACTTCTGGACATCGTTGAGGGTTTTTGGCAATTCCATTCTTTCGATGGCCCTGATCTTTGTCGGGTTGGCTTCAATTCCTCGGCTGGATACAAGGAATCCGAGTAACTTGCCAGCCGGGACACCAAATGTATATTTTTCCGGGTTAAGCTTCATCTGGAATCCTCTCAAGTTTGCGAATGTTTGACGCAAGTCCTCAATTAGAGTATGACTTTGTTTGGTTTTTATTACCACACCATCGACGTATACTCGAACGTTTTTGTCCAATTGATCTTGCAGGCATTTTTGCATGCATCTTTGATATGTTGCGCCTGCATTTCTCAATCCGAATGGCATGGTAGGATAACAATAAGCCCCGTACGGGGTGATAAAAGCTATCTTTATTTGATCATCCGGATTCAGTGGTATCTGATGGAATCCTGAATACGCATCCACAAACGACAACAACTCACACCCAACAGTAGAATCTATGACTTGATCGATCCGTGGCAGGGGAAATGGATCTTTTGGACACGCCTGATTGAGGTTCATGTAATCAATACACATGCGCCATACAACTGCCATGTTTGGGTCATCTTTTTTCTTCTCGACCAAGACTAGATTTGACAACCAGTCCGGGTGTAGTACTTCCATGATGAATCCAGTATTTAAAAGTCTGGCAATCTCGGCAGCTATCACTTTCCTACTATCTTCGGCGAAGCGGCGGAGGGGTTGCTTCACCGGCTTGGCATCTGATCTTACATGAAGAGAGTGCTCAGCCAGCTCCCTCGGAACTCCTTGCAGATCTTGAGTGGACCATGCAAAGATATCCCGATTCTCACGGAGGAAGCTGGTGAGCTCGCTTTCCTATTTGTCTGTGAGGCCAGCCCCAATGGTAACTGCGCGCTCTGGGAAAGTCTCATCTACCTGTACCTTCTTGGTTTCTTTGGTAGCTTGAAGTGACACATTGCCATGCGGGTTGGTGAGTGTCGACATGGACATTTGTGCTGCTTTGGCCAATGCTGCCACTTCCAACATTTGACTTTTTTCTTGTGCTATGACGAGTGACTCGGCCAATGAAGATCCGACTGAGGCACAAGCAATAGATATTTTGTAGTCCCCTTCAACTGTAATCACCCCACATGGGCCTGGCAGCTTCATCTTTAAGTAAGCAATGTGGGTAGTCACCATGAATCTTGCCATAGCTGGCCTGCCGAGTAAGGCGTGATATGAGCTGACCAAATCCACTACCTCAAACTCTATGGCCTCAGTACGACAGTTCTCTCTGTTGTCGAATAAGACGTCGACCCAGATCTTACCAATTGGCTCACAGGACAATCCCGGCACAATACCGTGGAAAGTGGTCTTAGTCGGCTCCAGCATGTTCATAGTAATGCCTAACTTGAGCATTGTATCCTTGTACATGATGTTGATGCTACTGCCACCATCAATCAGCACTTTTGAAAACTTGACGTTGATATCTGGGCCCATGAATGTTGGATCCAAAACTAGAGCATATCCTCCTGGGGTTGGCATGATCTTGGGGTGATCTTTTATACTCCAAGTTATCTCTTGCTCAGACCAATGCATGTACTTGGGGATTGCAGGCATCGTGGCATTCACCTCCATCATTCGTCGTTGCTGGCTCTTTTGTCATTTGGCTCTGTGACAAAGACAACATAGCTCTGGTGATGCTCTCTGTACTCATTTCTAGTTCCATGACCGACATGAGCGTCGTCACCTCTTGGATTGTGCACCTGGTGCACAGCTTCTCTTCTTTCTTGATTCTGATACCCCGGCTGCCTGTTTTCGTATCTGTTATCTGCTCCCACTGTCTGAGCATTTCCTCCGGTAAGTGGTGGAGGGGGAGGTGGTGGAAGATGCTTATTCGGCGAATCCACTCTATCTCCTTTCTGAAACCAAGTGCATTGCCTTGTTGTGTGATTGGCTGGTTTACTCGGACTAGGCGTGTGAAACTTACATGGCTGGTCCAGCATCATCTCATAGGTATATTTCTGTCGGTCCTGATATTGCTTCCTTTGATCATATGGCCTTTTGCCGTCATTCTTTGGCACCCATTGTTGTTGTCCACTTGTCCTTTGACGCTGACTGCTTCCAGCATCTGGATGATCCAGACTCACGGCCGCAAACTCAGTCGAACCATACCTGTAATCTGGCCTTTCGTCTCTTCTCTTGCTTCTGTATTCGGATCTTTCCTGTCGCCTTTGCGACCCGGCAGCGTTATAGATCTGAGTCTCAGTCATCTCGTCTGCCGACATGAGCAGCGGTTGAGTCAGATCTCCTAACGCATACGAATCGGCGATTCTTATCGTCTCTGCCAGGCTTGCTGGCATATCTCTTTGTAACCTTTGCCACAGCACACTTCCATGTCTACATTCTTGTGAAAACCATGCGATTGCCTGTGACTCGATTACCCCTTCACAAGAGTTGCGCATCGTACACCACCTTGTGAGGAATTCCCTGTCTGTTTCATTCGGTCTTTGCTTACACATCGCTAGTTGTTGTGGGTGATTTGGCCTCTTGTAAGTGCTCGTGAAATTGCTCATAAAAGCGTCGTGAAAATCGATCCAACTGTTAATGCTTCCTGGTGGCAAATTATTCAACCAAACCCGAGCTGGTCCTTCCAGCATCTGCGGCACATAACGTACTGCCCATCTCAATTTCCCTGCGCGATCTTCACAGCAGTTCCATAATCTATGAGCCAGTCCTCTGGCTTAGTGCTTCCATCGTACGTTTTTTTCCCTCTGGCCAGCTGGAAATTTGGCACCGGTGTCTCCTTCATGATCCTCGGGCCAAAGCACGGTGGACCCTGCGGACCTTGCGATTCAATTATCTCTGCCATCTTATTCGGTCAAGATTCAGCCTTGCATCATCCGGCTGAAGGTTCCTGCCTCCGAGTCTTGCTCCCACTACTTGATATGCGTGATCCGACAGTTCATATCCGTCATTCACCATGGCCGAGTAACCATCATTATACTTATTTGCGTTCGGGTCAGTAGGCTATTGAGTTGCCTTTCCCGCGCTTTGCTATCTTCTTTCAGGCTGAGCTGGTGCATTATTCGGCGCTGGATTTCCTCCTCCTGTCGAGTGAGTTCCACGCCTAGCATGAGTCGCAAATTATGCCCTCCGTTGTCATTTATTTGCCTTGCTTGCCTTTCTCGGCCTGCATTCTCCTGGTTTTCATTTCCTTGGGCATTATTCCTTCTCGCCCCCTGCGCATGTGTCGGGTTTCCTTGATCCACTGCCGGATCATAGGCGACCATCTGCTTGTTTCTTCCAAAATCCACACTTTTTTCTTTTCTCGGCCTAGGCGCCGCTCCGGGTGAGGATGCCATGTGCCCAGCCGATCTTGCCGGGACAGGATTCGCCGAGTGAACCATCTATTACCTTCCTGCTATACCTGGATTTGCTCTGTAATACACCTCATTCAGCATGCTAGCTGCTTTTACTAGTTCATTGACTCGTTTTTGTTGCCTTTTCTTTGCTTCTCCCTCCAAGTGGGGTAATTCTGCCATTGCTGCTTCTGCTGCTCGCAGATTAGCTGCTGCTGTGTTATATGTAGGCCGCATGGCTGTTTCGTTGCTATTCTCTGGCGTTATTTTTGACGTCGCATCTGCCAGCTCCTCATTGAGGTTCCTTCCCCTCAATATCATTGCATCAAGCCGGGTCTTTGCGCCCTTGACTCGATTTGTCGAGTTAAGCTCTCGGATGGTGATATCCACGTCCTGCTGTAACTGTGCTAATTCCTTGTCTTTCTCCAGGACTTTTATCCTGGCCTCCTCCAACTTGGCTTGCACACGCGTCGGGTCATTCGCCTGTGCCACTGGCTCTGCCAACTTGTCTATCGCTTCCTGCAGCTCCTTAGCCCTCTTACTCCTAGCTATGTTCTCTGGTTTTCCCAATGGTGCCTTTGCTATTCTTGCAGCCCTCGGCATTTCCTCATGATTTCCTCCCTCTGTGTTCTCATTCACTACTGGAACTATTGGGGGAGCTGCGGGGTTTGGGGCTGTCATCATTACCTCCATGGAGACGAGTTGGTGAAGCTTCCCACTGACAGGAATCGCTGGCAGATCCGGTGCCAGGACGACACGCTCGGGATACGCGCGTTCCACGCGCAGACCTGGTGCTCGCCGAACTTGATGAAGCGACCGCCTTTAGGGAATGGCTTGGTCCCGAAATAGCTCGTGTTATCGCTGACGAAGTTGAGCGCTCCAAACCTCTAGATGAGGTCGGAGTAGACGCGCTCGCTGGTCTTGGTGATGATGTTGCCTGTCCGGATGAAGACTCCATCAAGCACCTACTTCTGCCCCACGGTGGGTGCCAACTGTCTTGGTGGTGGCACGGCAGATGCCATGGGTAGGCTTAAGTTGGGGGCTGAATGGGTGCTTGTGGTCACCGGGGAGGGAGTGCACGGTCGAGCCATGCACGAAGAACAAGAAGAAGTCTCCAGACTTAGCAATTTGATTGATACCCAAAGATTACAAGTGCTCCTTGAGCTGTATAAGCTAGGGTTCAGTGCACTAGTTCACTACTTGGTCCACCCCCCTTCTACTGCAGCTATGCCCTCCCTTATATAGGCAGTGCTAGCTAGCCAATACCCTTTTGGGTTCTAGGATTTACTGTTTGGATCTTGGTCCCTACGATGTGGGCCGGGTCATGGGCTTGCCCTAAGCCCAATGGTCCAGTCCATAAAGCTTGACAGCTAACGGTCTTCTGGCACGCTGCTTCCTGTTCCTTTTGGCATCATGTTGTTACTTTGTACGTCAGCGTATGCTTTGGGTGTCACCCGGTCCTTTTGTGTCACCCGACGTCGCCCTTTTCTTTTGACCATGCTTTACCATGGTCCCTCCTGAACCTTACTTGGAAAGGTGCCACGCGTCCTACTTGACTCGGCCCTTCCTCGGTAGACTCGGCTCATCGGTTCCTGCAAGAATTGCAACTTTGTCTTATGCGGGCCGACATAGTTTATATGTCGGCCGCTTATGCTTCTCTTACTCGGCCGTTCTTACCCGACCTGGTTCTTTCTTTACTCGGAGCTAGCCAAGCTGTGCTATGTTTCACCTCTCATGACCCCACCGGGGGTTATCCCCCGACAAGTAGCCCCCGGAAGTCTCTAAGATACAAAGTCGGATAAATCATCTAGCTTGATGGTTTCTTCGTCTTGAGAATCTTGAAGGGTTCCCAAAAACTTGATTCAGTAGTGTAGGATTCCGAGTCAGTTGAGTCGGATATGTTGTAGTCTGACTTTAGTCTTTTCCTTGCTCAGTTTGAAACATGAGCCAAATTTTACAGCGGTGTGTAGGCTGACAACTTTTTAGACCATGTCCTATCACTGACAGGAGTCCCATTGACACAACCGTTGGTGGGTCCTTTCCTTACGGAACAGAGCACCATTTCAATGCCTATGCGAAAATCGAGGGGGCAAAAGAGTCGCGAGGAAGCTAGCTTCCTCTCTCCTATACGCATGGCGCTAATCGCGTGAATCAATGCACGAATCTTGACATAGAGGCAAATAAAAGAGAGGAGAAAACCCTTCTCTCAGATTTATCTCTCCACCACTTCAGTCATTGTCTCCTCGTACACCTCGACACTCCGCAGCCATTCCCATCTACACGCCGCGAGAAAATCTCTTTCCCCCACCAATCTCTAATCCTTCCCGAAGTGATGGCATCTGCATCTGGTTCAGGAGCGGCGGTGGGTTCCTTGGTGGCGGACGAGAAGAAGATGCGGGGCCTCTGGGTTCCCAGCGTCATGGACGACGTCGAACTCCAGGTCATGGAGGACGAGGGCTTCATCATCGCTGGAGCATGGCGGAGCGCCTCTAGACACGTCGTTCCCGCCCCACGCGAGGGTGAGCGGGTGCTGTTCGGCACGCATATCGACCGTGGCCTCAGCCCGCCACCATCGTACTTCATCATCGAGGTCCTCAATTACTATGGTGTGCAACTCCATAACCTCCCTCCCAACTCTCTGCTCGAGCTCAGCACTTCCGCAGCTCTGTGCTAGGGGTTTCTTGGCATTAGGCCAAGTCTCACCCTTTTTCGATACTACTATGGTAGCCGGAAGAATTCTATTAGTGTCGGTGTGCCTTACACCACCGACACCCTTAGATTAGTCCTTAGGAGAAACCGAGTTTATCCTAGGATTAATGCTAGCGAATCCATCAAACGCTGGGCTGGAACCTTCTTTTATCATAAGGATATTCCGGATCCTCAAATGGCGGAAAGTCTTCCGGCCTTCATCGACAGTGCCGCTCCCCATCAAAAGTCATGGGACGTGGAAGCGCCGGAACTGTCGGATATCTTGATCCTCGCCAAGAGGCGGATTGAGTTTCTGATGAAGCACCACGGCCTCCGCGGATCTGACTTGATCCACTGCTGGCTGGATCGCCGGATCCAGCCTCTGCAGCATCATGAAGATCGCCTCATGCACACCTTCACCAACGACAAGAAGGACAATCCGCGAGTGAACCCACACCGGATTCCGGCTAAGGATTACAGGACCCTCATGTAGTATTTGATCCGACTCTATTTTCATCGATGACTTTGTCAGCTCAAGAAACTCCCCGAGTCTGAGCTAGCTCCACTAGAGGGCTATATTTCAGACGATTCGGAGGCAGCGGAGGATGATGAGGTGCAAGCAGTTTCCGCCTCCGTCTCCAAGAAGCGTAAGGAGAAGGAAGTCGGTATCACTGCTGGTAGCCAAGTGAAGCCAGTAGTTAAAAAATAAGCACCCTGTCTTTTGTTTTCAGTATCTTGTACCTTTCTTTCTCTCCATAACACACCTAAAATTCGGATTTTCGTGTTCTAGAGCTAAAGTAGTTTTGAAGAGTAAGACAAAGCCAGACATCAAGCTGGGCAAGCAACTGCGTCAGCAGAAGTTTGTCATATCCCCTTCCATGCCGCCACCAACTCCATCCAGTACTCCATCAACACCAGAGGTTTCAGCCTCTCCTGATGCTGGCAACATCTCGAAAGCCCTGGTCACCGTTGGTGATCAGGCAACTAACAAGGGTGAACCTGTTAAGGATAGTGATCCCATGGTAATATCTACAGGAACATTGGACAAAATGGCTGGCTCTGCTATCTCTGGCCTAAAGAGGAAGAAGAAGGAAGAGATCCTCGGGTTAGCTCAGTCCAGCCTTGAGAAGCAAACCCTTACCGTAGAGGAAGCAAGCCAGGAGCAGGGGGACGTCAAGCTGGTCAGCCTCCTGGACCAAATTTTGGTCCGGGATGCTAAGATAGAGTCAGGCGAACTCCCAGCGACGGATGTTCCCTCCCTCTCCCTTGCCGAGAAAGTGTTTCACAACACTAAACTTGGACTTGAGAAGTTGCACTTGGAACACATTGTAAGTTTCTGATTCTTATTTGCATTTATTTTATTATCATATCTTCTAGCCCCAATCATAAAGCCGGATAAACATCGCCGAATCCAGGTTGATGCTTATAGGATGCAAAAGAACGATGTAGTGTAGCCCCAAGGCTCGTGTGGTATTTTTACTTAGTTAAATTTGCAGCCCGAGTCTTAGTAGCCGTCTGACGGTATTCCGTCTTCTAAACTTACAGAAAATTGCATTTTCCAACCAGGAATTGCTCAAGAACATATGTAATAAGCGCAAGGAAATCAAAGCCCCGCGTCTTGAGAATTCCAAGTTGCAAGTTGAAAAGGATGAGGAAGAAGGTAAACTTTTACGGCTTCCTCTTTGTCAGTTAGCTATGATCTTAGTCAAACTTGCTTTGTTTGACTGATATTTTTTCTTTGCAGAACTGTTGTGCGAGTCTAGCAATATGGTGGAGCAATCCGAGAACTTCAAGGTCTTGGAATTGGAGAATGCTGAGCTCTGGGACAATCTTGAAAAACTTACTATTGAATTAGAAAAATCCGTAGCTGTTGTCCTGGAGTCAAGCAACCATGAGACTGTGAGGCTCGAGAACCTGATGGTCCTCGAAGACAAACAATTGGACGATCTTCGGAAGGACTTTGATAATAAGAGGGATCTGGCCCAGGCCATAGAGAGCGAGCTGAACAGCCTCCGCGAGGAGCATGCCCAGTGGAATCATTCTTTGCTAGGTAAGATTTTCGACCTACTTTATTCGATTGATTTTTCGATTTTTCTTTTCAGTCAAATTTTAGCTCTAGTTCTTTCCCAGCCCCCCTGAATCTTTCCTACTCTCCTACCTCCGAACCTCGCCTCGAGCGCATCAAGCTCGTTGGAGATATTTTGTTCGACTTCCTCCAGACTCTTGAAGAGGCTGGAGAGTCGGTCAAACTTTCCGACTTGCACACGATATCAGTGCAAGAGGTGAGGGACAAGTCCAAGGAGATTCTGAAGCTTATCAAGGACTGAAGATCTCCTATGCTCAAACTGTTGCCCAGACTGCTCTCACCATGGTGATGAGCCGCCACAACGAGATGGAAATCTGGCATGTCACCAAAGGTATTGCCGAGGAGGACGATGAGGGTAACCCGCAGGACATCAATGCTATCCAAGATTCCTGTGCAGGTTATGCCTGTCGTGTGGCAGAGATGACCAACTACACAACGCCATTCTTTGGATCCGTCGTTGTGCCTCCCTCGCCTCAAGAGCTAGAAGACAGCCTCGCTGAAGCAGCTTCCGAGTCTGAGGTTCACGGCGACAATGTTGTCGACTCCAGCGCTCCACGCTCTTCACCACTACCACCACCACCACCACCACCACCTGAGTCTGCAACATAAACAGTTTATATGCATTATTCTGAACTTTGGGAAATGTAATGATGGAAACAATATTTTTATTTGTGCTGGTCTGTAAAAATTGTTGCTTTTACTATCATAGCACTTTTGTTTGTATATATTTTATGTGTGTGCTTGAAAAAATTTCTGAAGCACTAGTTTTTATGCTTATACTTTTCGTTTTATCTGGCACTCTGCCTTGTCCCTTTCATGAGCCGACCAACCTTTAACACAGAAACGTTGCCGAGCAACAGAGCTCAATTGCTAAACCAGTTTAAAATCAGAAACAAAGCCGACTTCCAGTACCAACAATTCATTACTCGGAAGATACCTGCGTCTAAGCAATCAGATAAAAAACCAAAGTATAAACAATAAATTGAATTTTGTATCCTAAGGTAACATTTTTTAGATATTCAAAAATTGTAGAAAATGAGCATAAAGTACTTTCAAGCATTCTGGGACTTTTAAAAATGACATGCTCTTTTGGAAATAAGATGGCAAAAACTTCTCAAAAAACAATTTATGAGGAAACCAATACTTTATTTCATTCTGAACATGTACATATATGATTGCAAGGAAATATAACTAAGAATAGAAGGGACGTAGCTGTGCTATATTCCATGGACGGTCTATTTCATCCGGATCTGTGCTATCACCAACTCTCTTTCTCTTCTGAGTATCTGTTCTTTCCTTGTCTGGTCTCATATCAGTTAAATAATACGACCTATTATGCAGAACTCTGCTAATCATAAAAGGTCCTTCCCAAAACGGAGAAAGTTTGTACTTTCTTTTTTGCACAAGTCGGAGAACCAAATTGCCTTTTGTGAAAGAACGGTTTTGAACTCTCTGACTATGGTACTTGTGTAACTTCTGCTGATAGGCTGTAGATCTCTGCTCAGCAACGACGCATACTTTTTTGATTATATCGAGATCATCTTGTCGATAAACTTCTGCATCTTCTTCGATATACGCTTTGACTTGTGGAGACTGATGAATTAAATTACTTTGAAGAACTGCTTCTGCACCATAGACCAAGAAGAAAGGAGTGTATCTGGTTGATCTATTAGGAGTTATACGTAAACTCCATATCATAGACGGTAATTCTTCTGCCCTAGCCCCCGCGGCCCAACAAAGCGATGCCTCGAGACGAGGTCGGAGTCCTTGTAAAATAAGACTGTTAGTTCTTTCGACTTGTCCATTAGCTTGTGGATGCGCGACTGATGGAATATCAAGTCGGATCTCTTGTTCTTCGCAGAATTCGGCAAGTTCTTCCATGGAAAAATTGCTCCCATTGTTAGTAATTATACTGTGCGAATATCCGAATCAGATGATCATGTCCTCAACGAACTTTCTGGCTATGGCTCCATCATAACTTGTTACGGGTTTAGCCTCCATCCACTTTGTAAATTTATCCACCATTACTAGTAGGTGAGTAAATCCACATTTTGCCATGCGAAACGGCCCTACCATATTAAGCCCCCAGACCGCAAATGGCCATGTAATAGGGATTGTTCGCAACTGTTCAACCAAAACATGTGCCTGATGGGCGTACTTTTGGCAGCCTTTACACGTTTTGACCAGTTTGTCGGCATCCGCCTTAGTTGTAAGCCAAAAGAATCCGTGTCTAAAATATTTTGCCACTAAGGATCTGGCTGCAGCATGGTGACCACACTCGCTTTCGTGGATTTCTAGTAAGATTTCCACTCCTTCTTCCGGAGAAATACATCGCTGAAAAACCCTAGAAACACTCCGCTTATAGAGCTCACCATTTATTATTGTGTAGGCTTTTGCTCGTCGGACGATCTGTCGGCCCAGGACTTCCTCTTCGGGCAATTTTCCGTCTATCAGGTAATCCAGATAGGGTTTTGTATAGATAGGAATTACAACCAGAACTGCTATTAAAGGTGAGTCGAATTTCTTCGGATAGTTCTCATCAACTTCGGTTATGGAGGGGACTCACAAATGCTCTAAAAAAGCGCCATCCGGGACTTGTTTCCGCGCAAAGCCTATCCTTGATAAGGTATCTGCTTCCTCATTTTTTGCTCGAGGGATGTGTTGAACCTCAAAACCCTCGAACTATTTAGATAGTTCATCCACAACAGCTTTGTAGGCTGCCATGTTCTTGTTTGCATTGCATATATTGGATACTTGTTGAGCAACTAAATCTGAGTCTCCGTAACACATGAGTATTGTTATGCCAATGTTTTTGGCCATGCGTATTCCATGTAACAATGCTTCATACTCGACAATATTATCGGTTGCCGTAAAGTGTATTTGTAACACATAGAACAACTTATCTCCTTGGGGTGATTTGAGCACCACGCCAGCCCCCGAGCCTTCTCGTGCTTTTGATCCGTCAAATTGAAGGGTCCAAAATTCTTAGTCTGGAGGACTTGTGTTTTCCGCCGTCTCTGTCCAATCAACAACAAAGTCGGCAAGTATTTGGGATTTAATTGTTGTGCGTGGCTTGTACTCAATGTTGAAAGCTGCAAGCTCTATTCCCCACTTTGCGACACGTCATGTAGCGTCGTGATTATTGATTATGTCTCGCAGGGGAGCGGTGCTCACTGAGATCTTGTGCTCTTGAAAATAGTAGCGTAGCTTTTTGGATGCAAATAACACTCCATAGGCTAGCTTTTGATGGTGTGGATACCGTTGTTTCGACTCTGTCAGGACCTCACTTAGATAATAAGTTGTACGCTGCACCTTATGCTCGTGGCCCTCTTCCTCATGCTCCACTACTGTTACCACACTTATTACTTTGTTGGTCGCTGCAATGTAGAGTAACATAGGCTCCTGAGGTTCTGGCGCTGCGAGAACTGGTGGGTTTGAAAGTAAGTCTTTCAAACTTTGTAGAGCATTTTTGGCTTCCTGGGTCCAGACAAACTTGTCGGTTTTCTTTAAGAGTTTGTATAAAGGTGCGGCTCTTCCACCGAGACGGCTGACGAACCGACTCACTCCTGGAATGAAACCAGTGAGACGTTGCACGTCCTTCAGGCGAGTCGGCCTGGTGATGTTTAGTATAGCCTTGGTTTTGTCCGGTTCACCTCTATGCCTTGCTTTGAGACGATAAAACCTAACAATTTTCTGGCTGAAATTCCAAAGAAACTCTTCGGATTTAGCATCATACTAAATTTTTGTAGACTAGCAAATGTTTCCTCCAAGTCGGAAATTAAAGTTCCCTTCTTTTTGGACATAACTGCTATATCATCTACGTATACGTGTATGCTGCGTCCGATTTGATCATTGAGACAATGTTGCATAGTACGTTGATATGTTGCTCGTGCGTTTTTTAAGCCAAAAGGCATAGTTTTGTAGTAGATGGTTCCGAAAGGAGTGACGAAGGACGTCTTAATTTGATCTGACTCTTTCATTGGAATTTGGTGATATCCGGAATATGCGTCAAGAAAACAGAGCAATTCCGACCATATCATTGAGTCGATAACTTGATCGATTTTTGGCAAAGGGAACGGGTCTTTGGGGCATGTCTTGTTCAAAGCGGTATAATCAACACACATCCTTAAATCAATGGTGTCCTTTTTAGGGAAGAGTATAGGATTTGCCACCTAATCTGTGTGGATGACCTCTGTTATGAATCCGGCTAACTCTAGTCGGGCTAATTCCTTAGCTATTGCTTTGCGCTTTTCATCACCAAACTATCGTAAGGACTGTTTGACGGGTTTAGCGTCAGGGTACACATTAAGAGAGTTCTCGGCAAGTTCCCTAGGTACTCCAGTCATGTTAGAAGGCTGCCATGCAAAGATATCACTATTAGCTTTGAGGAACTCGATGAGCACGCTTTCCTATGCGCGGTCTAAGCCTACCCCTATGTTCGTCGTCTTGGATGGATCATCTTCCTCCAACGATGTTTTCTTCGTCTCTTCCGACGCCTTGAATTGCAAACTTGGCTTTAGCACCTCGTTCTTTGTAGCGGGCATCTCGGACGGGTTGATGGTCTTCTTGATCTCCTGGTACTCCTGGGCATGCAACACGGCTTCGGCAAAGGCATCAGATCCTTCATCGCACTCTCGCGCCTTCCTCGGATTTCCCCGGATGGTGATGACGCCCTTTGGACCTAGAAGTTTAATCATGTTGTAGATGTAACAAGGACGAGCCATGAACATCCAGTAGGCCGGACACCCGAAGATGGCGTGGTAAGCACTTTTGAATGGTACCACCTCAAAAGAGAGTGGCTCGGTCCGGTAATTGTCTCAAGTTCCGAATATCACGTCTAGAGTAATCTCACCCAGAGAATCCGCCTGTCTCCCTGGTACAATGTAATGGAAAGTTACATAGTTGTATCTCAACTGGCTATCGTGTAGCTTCATGCGGTGGAGCGTCTCGATGTAGAGGATGTTAATGCTGCTTCCACCGTCCATGAGAGTTTTAGAGAACTCATAGCCATCAATAAGGGGATTGACGACCAGATGGTATTTTCCCTGACGATGTGTTTTCCACGGGTGATCTGAGCGATCAAAGGTGATGGTTACGTCCGACCAGTCCAGAAATTATGGAACAGCCGGAACCGTGGCATTGAGCTTACGGAGAACCGCCTTCTTGTCTTTAGCAGGTTGGGATCCAAGGAAGCAGACATATGCATCTTTTTTGGTCGGAAAATCCGTCTTTCCATCTGACTTGGGCTATGCGACATCCGCTTCTTCCATGTCGGAATCTTCCTTGGGCTCTTTTCCTTTTTCGCAATTTTTCTTTCCTTTTCGTCGCTTGGATTTGTAGCCAGCAGATTCGTCTTTCTTGATGTTGTCATTGAAATGACACTCGGCATTTGTGTGGGTAGATCCTCCGTTACTATCCAAGTGATGGACACAGGGATTATTGGCAGTGTCGGCCCAGGTATAGGTTCTTCCGGGTTGCTGATCTCCTCTGCCCTGGATTCGGGAAGTTCCACGACCTCTACCCCGGCCGCCTCCACGCCCTCTGGATCCGAACACTGCGTTGACAGCTGCGTTGTCCGGAGCCGGTTTATCTTCCGAGGTGTTCTTGCGCTTCTGAGATTGTTGTTTTGGCTGTTTAGCCACGTTGGGATTGGCCAGAATATTTAGCATCCCTTCTGAATCATCATCGGTATCAGCATATTTACTTGTCGTCTCTATCACCTCTCCCAAATCTGTGACATGGTCACGCTTCAGTCTGTGACGTAAAAGTCCGACTGGAGTCCTGCAATGAAAGCTTCTATCGTAGTTTGCTCGTTCACTCCTTCGCAGGGCCACCATCGCCTCCAAGAATTGTATCCATCATATCCATCATCTGATCTGATCCTGGTGAAAATAAACATAAAAGGTGCGCGTGAATGCTATAAAATACCAAAATCCTACCACTAAAATTCAAAATAATAATATAAAACATGATGGAAATATGCACTCATTAGTTCTCCACGGAGATTCAGCGAGTGCAAGCTTGTAGGCTTGTTACTCTTGGGTTTCTTGAAACCCTAGACGGTTGTGTGGTTTGTGTGTTGATTTCTTGAGGCCTCCATTGTGGAGTGGCCTCAAGCTTGTGGCCTTTTGTGGCTTTGTTGTTGGGAGCCTCCAATTGAGTTGTGGAGATAGCCCCGTCCTTGTACGTGTTTGGTGACCGCCCTCAAGTGTCCCTTAGTGGATCATGAGTAGGCCTTTGTAGAGAGATCACGGGAGAATAGGGTGAGCCTTTTGTGGCATTGGTGAGTTGTGTGCGTTACCATCTTGTGGTGAGGCCTTGTGTGGCGTTGGGTGAGCATCAAGCCACCACACCTCAAGGTGAGATATTTGTGGCGTTCAAGGAGCATTGCGCCATCACACCTCTCCAATGGAGACATAGCTTCTTTGGAAGTGAACTTCGGGATAAAAATCATTGGCTCCACATCCATCGGATATGTCTCAACTGAGCATTTTACTTATTCATTTTACATTGTGATAGCCTTCATGCTTGAAGTATTGTATCTTGCTATTGCCTTGTTTCTTGTCTTGATTAGCATAGGTTGTTGGTGCACTTAGGTGAAATTAGTGGTTTTAGGTTTTGTGATCTATATAAAATAAACATTACTTTTATTCCGCATTTATTAGAGCCTAAACCGTAATAATTTTTAAAAGCCTATTCACCCCTCCTCCTCTAGGCGACATTTGTTGCACTTTCAATTGGTACCAGAGCGAGGTCTCTCGCTTCTTAGGCTTCACCGCCTCGAGAGTAAAGATGTATCCCATGGGTTTAGTGCACTCTCACGCATTTACATTTGATGGCACAAATTATGATGTTTGGCGTATTCGCATGCTTAGTCATTTCCGGGTCATTGACCCAAATATTGAGCGTATTTTAGATATAGGCTTGTCTCCTCCTAAGTATCCCCAAAATCTATCTTTGGAGGAGGATACAAACTCTTATCTCAAAGCTCAAGCATCTAATGTGCTTGTTAATGTTGTGAGCTTTGTAGTTCTTTCCTGAATCATGCCTTTCTGGAATGCTCATGATATTTGGACTGATATTCAAGCAAAATATGACGTGTCCAAGCTTAATGAGTATGATTGTGTTACCTCCACCTCTGGCCATGATGAGTTATCATCTTCTTCCACTTCACCAACATATGAGTTGTCTCAAGGTAATGATATGGTGAGTGGTGATAGAACTTGCAATGTAGATAGTGAGATTACCATTGATGATCCTTCTTGTCTATCTCATTGCAATGGTGTATCGTTAGTCATGAACACTTGTACCACTATATGTGATTTACATCCTAGTGTTGATTTCCCTTGCATATCATGTAGAAATGGATTGAATATATCTCATGATGATATGCTTGCTTTGCCTTGTTGCCATGATAAATGTGCTTCTATTTCCTCTAGTACTTTTGTTGCTAACCATGTAGAGGAATCGAAGAATGTGTGTGCCAAGGCAAGGTTGTTATTGGAGCTTCATGTGTTCCCCCATCATCACCTTCTCCCAATGTTCACTTATGCCTCATGGATAAGGGTTTAAAGATAACCTCTCCTTTGGATCACAATATATCTCATGATGATGTGAATGTTGATCATGATGAAGTAGATGATGATGTTGCTTCTTTAAAAGAGAAGGGGGGCTAGTCCTTCATGCTATTAATCCAGATAAAAATGCTTGCTCTACTTTCATTGAAATCTTGACCTTTGATATTGAAAGTAAGCAACTAATTTATGAGAATGAAGACACAATTGACAAAATAAGTAGTCTTGAGCGTGAGTATGCTAATGACATTGCAAATCTAAATGAATCTCTTGAAGAGGAATAAACCACTAAGGAATCTCTTGAGGAGACCTTTGCTTTAGCGCTATCTAGAGTGAAGAAATCTCATGATAGAGATGTTGAGGTGGCAAGTGCCCTTAAAATTAAAAATGACGAACTTGAAGTTGCTTATGCTAAACTCCTTGAGGATTTTGAGCACCTCAACAATGGCTCTAGGTTCATCAAGGGTGATCTCATCAAACTTATCGAGTCACGTGAGCAACTTAAAGCTTGATACACCAAACAGCTTTAAAAGTTACCCTCACCTCTTGCTAATAATAATGATGCTTGTGCTACTAACTCTATTTGTTGTGAAGCATCTATCTTGAAGGAAAATGTTGAGCTTAAGTATCCACTTTCTTTGCTATCTAGCAACTACGGGAAATTAGAAGAAAGTCATGTTAAGCTCTCAAGCTTGCATGAGGATCTTCTAGTCTCCCATGGTAGGCTAAAGTTAGCTCATGAGGCCATTGTGTCAAAGGTAACATCTAGTGGGCCTCATGTGGACATTAGCACTACATCTACGCCAAATGTTATATTGCCATGTGCTAGTCCTTGTAATTCATCCTCTCACAACCATGCTATATATTGTGATGAATTGAATTCCTTGCCTTGTTGCTCTAACAATGAAGCATCTACTTCCTCTAGTATTTTTGTTGATACTAACCATGTAGAGAAAATCATAGAGCTCAAGTCTCAAGTCACTTCTTTGAAGAATGAATTGAAAAGGTGTCATGAAGGGAAGACCACACTCAAGAACATGTTGAGTGTGTGAAGACCCCCAAGTGACAAGAGTGGGCTTGGATTCAAATTCAACATCAAGAACAAGCCCACTAACCTGTTGAAGCACAAGGGCAATAAAAAGAAGGGCCAAGGACAAGTGAAGAATCCGGCCAACATTGTGTGCTTCAAGTGCAAGGAAGAAGGGCATCACGTGAAAGATTGCTGATTGAAGAAGAAGCCTCTTAGTGAGAAGCAACAAAGGAAGCGGCCTCAAGCTCAAGATGGGCCACTTCCCAAGAAGCCTCAAGATCTTCCTCATGGTGCGGCACCTCCCAAGAAGAAATATGGCAAGAGAAGAACTTGCTACATATATCGTGAGAAGGGGCACATTTATTCCTCATGCATGATACGTCTAATTTGCATCACCATTCTATATCATAATTTGCCTCTATTCATTGATATATGTCTTATTATGAGGTATTACTTATGTCTTTTCCACTATTTTTGAATGTTGGATGATTCTTGGAGGATGGATTGCCGGAGTCAGGATTCTGATGGAAAAAGAGGAGTTTTGATGCAATTTCCGGAATATAAAAAAATACCAGAAAAATATTGGAAAATTATATTTTCCCAGAATACGGAGGAAGCCAGAAGGGGATGCGTAGAAGGGCCATAGGGGTCCCACACCCCCTAGGCGCGGTCCCCCCTTGGCTGTGCCTAGGGCAGGTGTGGCCCACCTGCTCGGCTCCCGACTCCGCCTTCTCGACTATATCTTCCTTACGGAACCCTAACACCAGGGGAGCGACCACAGAAATATTTCCGCCGCCTCTGCGGGGCGGAAAACACTGAGAGAGAAAGATCTCTCCGGCAGACAGATTTCTGCCGGGGAAATTCCTTCCCGGATAGGGGAGATCGTCTCCATCAACACCGTCATCAAGCTAGGCTTCATCAGGATCATCATCAACATCCACACCATCACATCCACCAGCACCATCATCACCACTCCGTACCGCTGTAACAATCGTGTTGGATCTTGCTTTAGTTCTTAGGGGAAACTTTCCCGGTGTTAATTACTATTGTAGTTGATGCTTGTGAGTGGAACCATTGGATTATTGTTTATGTTCAGATTGTTATTCATCACCATATCGTCTTTGATCTTGATCCATATGATGTCTTATGAGTAGTTCGTCTAGTTCTTGAGGACATGGGATAAGTCTTGTTGTTAGTAGTGGATTTGTGGTGAGTTATTATTCAAAGGTTTAGTATTTAAGTTGTGGTGCTATTCATCTAGTGGTGTCATGTGAACGTCGACTACATGATACTTCACCATTTATGGGCCTAGGGGAATGCATTGTGTATTTGGCTACTAATTGTGGGGTTGCCGGAGTGACGGAAACTTGAACCCCTGTTAGGACACCATTGCACAAGGGAGCGTAGGATCTCAGAGTTTAAGGCTATGGTTAGGTTTATATCTTAATTACTTTCCTATAGTCGCGGATGCTTGCAGGGGGTTTAATCACAAGTATGTATTAGTCCAAGTAAGGTCGGTACATTAGCACAGGTTCACCCACACAACACTTACAACACCAAAGAAGAGTACTAAGCTATTTGAAGCGAAAGCACTTGACAGAATTCCCATGTGTCATCGAGAACGTTTGGTCCTTATAAGTATTTCCACCGTCTTGTCCTTTGCTAATAAAGGATTGAGTCACTTGCTACGTTTGTTCTATGTCTTTATTACTTGCACTTTGTTTTGTTGCTTTATCAGAAAACCCCTAAAAATCCGTTTGCTAAGTATTTACAGAGATTTCCTGCTCCATACCACTAGTCAACACCTTCTGCTCCTCGTTGGGATCGACACTCCTATTTATCAAAAGTACTACGATACACCCCCTATACTTGTGGGTCATCAAGACTATTTTTTGGCGTCGTTGCTGGGGAGTGAAGCGTTATTGAAGAGTGGAACTGGTAAAGGAAACTTCTACTGTGAGTATTGCTTTTGTTACTGCTTGTTACTTTGTTTCCAATATGGATAACCCACTTGGTTTTCTGTTTGGGAAAACTACTACCACCGTTAGGGTAGTATATGAACCACCACATGTTGAGATAGATCCTTTTAAGATACCTACACGTATTGTTGATCGTGTTATGGATAATTATTATTTTGGGGATGGAACTGTCCATCCTGGTGATCATTTTCTTCTTATCCATGAATTATGCGGGTTTTTTAAGTGTGCAGGTATCACAACTGAATAGGTGAAGAAGAAGTTACTCTCTATATCCTTGAAAGGGAGAGCTGAAGAATGGTATAAGCTGCTGAAGAATGGACAATCCATGGAATGGGAGGAAATGACATCTCTCTTTTATTCTAAATTCTATCCTCCCAGTGAAATTCATAAGGATAGAAATCTGATATATAACTTTTGGTCTCGTGATGGAGAGAGTACAACTCAAACTTGGGGGAGATTGAAGTTACTAATGCTTAAATGTCCTATTCATGAACTCCCTAACAATATTATTATTAATAACTTTTATGCTAGGATTTCTCTTCATGATAAAGATTTACTAGATGCTTCTTGTGCTAGATCATTCACACGTATGAAGGAAGAAGCTAAATGGGATCTACTAGACCGTATTCAAGAGAACACTGAAGATTGGGAGAATGACAAAGGAAGAAAGTCAGGTATAAACCATGATTATGAATGCATTAAACCTTTTATGGGAACTGATGACTTCCGTGGTATTAGTACTGAGTATGGTCTTGATCCTCAAGTTCTTGCAAAATGTTTTAAGCCCTTTGCCTCTTACATAGAAATTCCCCAAAAGAAGTGGAATAAGTACCAGGATCCTTATAAAGATGTTGTTAGTCATGTTCCTGTTAGAAGTACTGAAGGTTGTACTACTAATCATATTGTGCCTGAACCTTATGTTGAGAAAATACCTTTCCTAGCTATGGTAAAGGAGTATTCTATGATGATTAGTGCAGATGATAAACTTACTAAGAAAACTGTGGAGCCCGATGAGAAATTGAATATTGAACCTGTGGTAGCTATTGTGAAAGACCCTGCCACTAGAAATATAGAGGATGAGCACATTGTATTCTGTGAAGATGCTTCTAATATTATCTCTCATCCTAGTAAGGCTAGGAAAGCTAGTGTTCCTATGATTTCTCTTAAAATTGGTGATCATTGCTACTATGGTTTATGTGATATTGGTGCTAATTCTAGTGCTATTCCTTATGAGCTTTACAGGGAAATTATGCATGAGATTGTTCCTTGTGAGCTTGAGGACATTGATGTGGTTATTCATCTTGCTAATAAGGAAACCATTTGCCCCATTGTCATTGTAAGAGATGTGGAGGTTCTTTGTGGTAAGATTAAATATCCTGCTGATTTTCTAGTACTTAATTCAACAGCTAGCAAAACTTGTCCTATCATTTTTGGTAGACCTTTCTTGAACACTTGTGGACCTATTATAGATTGTAAGAAGGAGAAAGTTTTAACTAAGTTTGATGGAGATTCTTATGAGTTTAACTTTTCCAAATTTGCTAAAGCTCCTTGTGAAGATAGCTTGCCTAATGAAGATTTTAGGATGGAACAACTTGCTTTCATTGATCCGGTTTATGTGTTGGAGATATGCCCTAGAGGCAATAATAAATGTAGTTATTATTATATCTTTGTGTTTATGATAAATGTTTATATTCATGCTATAATGGTATTAACAAGGAAACATTAATACTTGTGTGATTAGTAAACTTAAATTGAAGTCCCTAGTAAAGCCTCTATACATCACTAGCTTGTTGGTTAATAAATGATTGTGGTTTCCCTATCATGAACATTGAGATGTTATTAACAACAAGATCATATCATTAGGAGAATGATATGGTGGACATACTCCTATAGATAAGCATAGCATAAAGATCAAGTCATTTTAATAGTTCAATTGCTATATGCTTTCTGATACATAGTAACCTAATTCCTTCGACCATGAGATCATGCATATCACCTTTACCGGATGGATGCTTTGATGACATCAAACACCACACCGTAACTGGGTGGCTATAAAGGTGGCATTGAGTGTTCGGAAAGTATTGGTTGAGACACATGGATCAAGAGTGGGATTTGTCCATCCATATGATGGATAGATATACTCTGGGCCCTCTCGGTGAAATGTCATCCAATTAGCTTGCAAGCATGTGACTAGCTCACAAAGGATCGCATATCACGGGAACGAGAAAAGAGTACTTATCGGTAACGAGGTTGAACTAGGTATGCAGAGATACCGACGATCATAACCTTGGATAAGTAAACTATCATGAGACAAAGGGAAATTGATATCGTATGTAAGTGGTTCATTCGATCGCAAAGTAATCGTAGAAATATGTGGGAGCCATATGAATTTCCATATTCCTCTATTGGTTATTGTTCGGAGAAGTGTCTCGATCATGTCCGCATAATTCACGAACCGTAGGGAGACACACTTAAGGATTCGACGTTGTTTGAGTAGTTATGGAATGATGAGAAAGAGACCAAATGTTGTTCGGAGTCTCGGATGGGATCCGGGATATCACGAGGAGATCCGGAATGGCCCGGAGAATAAGATTCATATAAGGAAAGTCCCGTTTCGGAGTTGGGGAATGGTTCCGGTGTTTTCATCGGGAATGTTCTAGAAGGTTCCGGAATGTCCGGCACTCCAGAGGGGAAGGGTACATGGATGTGTTATATCAAGTTGGTATGATTGCATTATGTACTCGGTGTCATCGCTGAACAAAATAGAGGGTTTATTCAAATCCTAGTTTGAAAGTCAAACGACTATTTTTGGGAAGTGGAGAGGGAGGTGGAAACCGACTTGGGGGAGGAGTTCCTCCTCCCACCGCCGGTGCACCACCAAGCCGAGTTAGGGAGGGACTCCCCTCCCCTTGGCCGGCCCCCTCCACCTATATAAGGAGGGGCAGGGCTCCCCTCCTAGACACAAGATCCCCGCCTCCAAACCCTAAGCCGCCGGCGCTGCCACCTGCTGCCTCCGCCGCCCTAGGTCAAGCCGCCGCCGCCTAGCAACCCTAGCCCCCGACCAAGCTTCCTCCTCGGTGTGTCTAAACCCTAGATCGTCGAGGGCTCTCTCATCGTCCACCATACTCGCTCCGGCTTAAGGCGAAGCCCTGCGAGATCTCCCCTCTACTTCCGGTACCACGCCGTTGTGCTGCCGGAATCGCGAGGAGAGTGCTACAACCTCCGCTGCCTGCTGGAACAAGGGAGAGGAAGGTCTTCGTCGAGTACCGAACGTGTGACCGACTGCGGGAGCGCTGCCGAAACGCAGCGCCGGAAGGATCGTCTACGCGATCTTGAGATCGGGAAGAGTACGACTACATCACCCACGAGAATCCGCTCTCGTTAAACACTTTGGAATCTTGGAGGGTGAGTTATTCTATCGACTCGTTGCTACAATCTAGTAGATAGATCTTGGCTTGTTTGTTTGTATGCGGTAGAATTTTTTTGTTTTCCATGCTACGAAATCCTACAGTGGTATCAGAGCCGTGTCTATATGTAGATCTGTTGCACGAGTAGAACACAATGGTCATTATGGGCGTTGATGCTTTTATTGTCGATTGCTTCTTGTGTACTTTGCATCTTGCGGGATGTTGGGATGAAGCGGCCCGGGCTAACCTTACATGACATCATTCATGAGACTTGCTCCACGCTTGACATGCAACTTGTATTGCATAAGTGGCTTTGCGGGTGCCTGTTTCTCCTAGCATAGTTAAGATCCAATTTACAATGGGTGATTAACAATACTAGTATCAATGTTGTGGTTCATGTTCGTAAGTTAGATCGACACTTATTGAAAGCCCCAAACCACATAAAACATGCAAAGAAAGTAGAGGCGTCTAACTTTATTTTGCAGGGGTGTGCTGTGATGTGATATGGCCATGATTGTGATTATATTTGATGTATGCAATGTTCCTAATTGTAAGTTGGCAACCGGTAAGAGCCATATGGTTGTCTTTAATCTATGTTAAGACCCGCGTGTCTATTCAAAGTAGTTGTAATAGTTGAAGCCGGTGGACGACAACCATGGAGAAGCGTCATTGACCTTGATGCAATGCCGGTGATGATGGAGATCATGTTCGTGCTTGAAGATGGAGATCGGAAGCACAAAGAAGAAAGGCCATATCATATCACATATTATGAATTGCATGTGATGTTAATCCTTTATGCATCTTGTATTGCTTAGTAGACGACGGTAGCATTATAAGATGATCCCTCATGCACATGAATTTCAAGTCATAAAGTGTTCACCCTTAGTTAGCACCGTTGCTAAAGCTTGTTGTTTCGAAGCACCACGTGATGATCGGGTGTGTTAGATTCTGCAAGTGCATACAACGTGAGCAAGCCAGATTTGCTCATGCGGAAACTAAGGTTTGATCTTGACGAGCCTAGCATGTACAGACATGGTCTCGGAACACGGATCACCGAAAGGTAAAGCATGAATCATATAGTAGATATGATGAACATGTCGATTGTTCGCCATTGAAACTATATCAACTCTCGTGATGATCGGTGATGATGTGGTGGATTTGGTTTGTGTGATCACTAAAACAATGTGAGGGATATTGTTTTGAGTGGGAGTTCACCTAGATTAATTTTATTATTAATTTGAACTCAATTTGTCATAAATTTAGTCTAAACTATTGCAAATATGTTGTAGATCAATGGCAGCCCCTACCATCAATTTTAATGCGTTCCTAGAGAAAGAAAAGTTGAAAAACAATGGAAGCAACTTTGCGGATTGGTTCCGCAATTTGAGGATTGTCCTCACAGCCGGTAATTTGACCTATGTGCTGGATGCACCGCTGGGTGACCCACCTGCAGCTGATGCTGCCGATGAAGTAAAGAATGTTTACCTCACTCGGAAGACTCAGTACTCCACAGTTCAGTGTGCTATCTTGTATGGTTTAGAATCGGAGCTTCAGAAAAGGTTTGAGAATTCAGACCCATATGATATTGTCGAGGATCTCAAATTGATCTTTGAGACTCATGCGGCAATTGAAAGCTATGAGGCTTCTGAAAAGTTCTTTAACTGCAAGATGGAAGAGGGCAGCTCCGTCAGTGAGCATGTGCTTAAGATGTCTGGGCACGCAAACAAACTTCAAAGCTTGGGTATAGTGATTCCTAATGCTTTGGGGATTTACCGCGTCCTCCAATCACTACCACCAAGTTACAAGAACTTTGTGATGAACTACAATATGCAAAACATGAACTATACGTTGCCAGAACTCTTTGCCATGTTGAAATCTACAGAAGTGGAGATCAAGAAAGAGCACCAAGTGTTGTTGGTCAATAAGACCACCAAATTCAAGAAAGGCAAGTCTAAGCAGAAGGGACACTTCAAGAAGGGTGGTAAGAAAGTTACCACGCCGACGAAGAAGACCAAGGCTGGACCTAAGCCTGATACTGAGTGCTTTTACTGCAAGGGAGAAGGTCACTGGAAGCGGAATTGCCCAAAGTACTTGGCGGATTTGAAGAACGGCAACATCAAGAAGAAAGGTATATCCGATATACATGTTATTGATGTGTATCTCACTAGTACTCGTAGTAGTGCCTGGGTATTTGATACTGGTTCGGTTGCTCATATTTGTAACTCGAAACGGTTGCTGTAGAATAAACGGAAGCTAGCGAAGAACGAGGTGACGATGCGCGTTGGAAACGGATCAAAGGTTGATGTGATCGCGGTCGGCACGCTACCCCTTCATCTACCATCGGGATTAGTTTTATACTTAAATAATTGTTATTTGGTGCCTGTGTTAAGCATGAACATTATATCAGGATCTTGTTTATTGCGAGACGGTTACTTGTTTAAGTCCGAGAATAATGGTTATTCGATTTATATGAGTAATATGTTTTACGCACATGCACCTTTGATAGATGGTCTATTCTTGTTGAATCTCGATAGTGGAAATACACATATTAATAACATTGAGGCTAAACGTTTGAAATCGAGCGATAACTCGACCTATATGTGGCACTGTCGTCTTGGTCACATTGGAGTGAAGCGCATGAAGAAACTCCATTCCGATGGACTTCTTGAATCACTTGATTTCGAATCACTTGAAAGATGCGAAGCATGTCTGATGGGTAAAATGACTAAGACTCCATTTTCTGGTATGATGGAGCGAGCTACGGACTTATTAGAAATCATACATACCGATGTGTGTGGTCCAATGAGTGTAGCATCGCGCAGTGGTTATCGTTATGTTCTTACCTTCACGGATGACTTGAGTAGATATGGGTATATCTATTTCATGAAACATAAGTCTGAAACTTTTGAGAATTTTAAGGAATTTCAAAGTGAGGTAGAGAATCAACGTAACAAGAAGATTAAATTTCTGCGTTCTGATCGTGGAGGTGAATATCTAAGTTACGAGTTTGGCGAGCATTTGAAGAAATGCGAAATACTTTCACAATTGACACCGCCGAGAACACCACAGCGTAATGGTGTGTCCGAACGTCGTAATCGAACTCTCTTAAATATGGTTCGTTCTATGATATCACTTACAGATATACCGCTATCATTTTGGGGTTATGCATTAGAAACAGCCGCATTCACTTTAAATAGGGCACCATCTAAATCCGTTGAAACGACACCGTATGAATTATGGTTTGGGAAGAAACCTAGATTGTCGTTCCTTAAAGTTTGGGGATGCGAAGCCTATGTAAAGAAGTTACAGCCGGACAAGCTTGAACCCAAAGCGGAAAAATGCGTCTTCATAGGATACCGAAGGAAACTATTGGGTATACCTTCTATCATAGATCCGAAGGCAAAATCTTCGTTGCCAAGAATGGATCCTTTCTAGAGAAGGAATTTCTCTCGAAAGAAGTGACTAGAAGGAAAGTAGAACTCGACGAGGTTGTCGAACCTTCTCTCGAAATTGCGAGTAGCGCAGCACTGGAAGAAGTTCCTGTGGTGCCTGCACCAATAAGAGAGGAAGCTAATGATGATGATCATGAAAGTTCGGTTGAAGTTGCTACAGAGCCTCGCAGGTCAACGAGAACTCGTACCACTCCAGATTGGTATGATCCCGTTATGAGTGTCATGTTGGTGGACAACACCGATGACCCTGCGACATATGAGGAAGCAATGATGAGCCCAGATTCCAATAAATGGCAAGAAGCCATGAAATCCGAGATAGGATCCATGTACGAAAACCAAGTATGGACTTTGGTGGACTTACCGGATGGCCGGAAGGCTGTCGAGAACAAATGGATTTTCAAGAAGAAAACAGATGCTGATGGTAATGTTACTGTCTATAAAGCTCGACTTGTCGCAAAAGGGTTTCGACAAATTCAAGGAGTTGACTATGATGAGACTTTCTCACCAGTAGCGAAGCTAAAGTCTGTGAGGATTATGTTAGCAATCGCTGCATATTATGATTATGAGATATGGCATATGGATGTCAAAACAGCATTCCTCAATGGAGACATTGATGAAGAGTTGTATATGATGCAACCCAAAGGTTTTGTCGATCCTAAAGATGCTAACAAGGTATGCAAACTTCAACAGTCCATCTATGCATTGAAGCAAGCATCCCGAAGTTGGAATCAACATTTTGATAAGGTGATCAAAAGTTTTGGTTTTATACAAACTTATGGAGAAGCTTGTATTTACAAGAAAGTGAGTGGGAGCTCTGTAGCATTCTTAATACTATATGTAGATGACATATTGTTGATTGGGAATGATGTAGACCTTCTAAATAGTGTCAAGGAATATTTGAATAATAGTTTTTCAATGAAGGATCTTGGCGAAGCAGCTTACATATTAGGCATAAAGATTTATCGAGATAGATCAAAACTCCAAATATCATTGTCACAAAGTACATATTTGGACAAAGTTCTAAAGAGGTTTGGAATGGAAGATAGCAAGAAAGGGTTCTTGCCGATGTTGCCCAATACGACCTTGAGTAAAACTCAAAGTCCAACATCGGCAGAAGATAGAGAAAGGATGAGTAAGACTCCCCATGCCTCAGCCATAGGATCTCTAATGTATGCCATGCTATGTACTAGACCCGACATTGCATATGCTGTTAGTTTAACTAGCAGATATCAAAGTGATCCAGGAGTGGATCATTGGACAGCGGTCAAAAACATCCTTAAGTACTTGAGAAGAACTAAGGATATGGTTCTTTATTATGGAGGTGATGAACAGCTCGTTGTTAATGGTTACACCGATGCTAGTTGGAACACCGATCCGGATGATTCTAAATCACAATCTGGATACGTATTTACTTTGAATGGTGCAGCAGTTAGCTGGAGGAGTGCAAAGCAAAGCGTTGTGGCGAGATATTCAACTGAATCGGAATACATGGTTGCTTCGGAGGCTTCACAAGAAGCGATATGGATGAAAGAGTTCATTACAAAGCTGGGTGTGGTTCCTAGTGCGCTGGACCCAATGTCTATCTACTGTGATAACATGGGCGCCATAGCCAATGCGCAAGAACCAATGTCACACAAGAAGCTGAAGCATATCAAGCTACGTTTTCACGCTATTCGAGAACATGTCCAAGATGGGGACATAAAGATTTGCAAAGTACACACAGATCTAAATGTGGTGGATCCGTTGACTAAACCTCTCCCAAGGGCAAAACATGACCAACACCAAACTGCCATGGGTGTTCAGTATATTACCATGTAATCTAGATTAGATGACTCTAGTGCAAGTGGGAGACTGTTGGAGATATGCCCTAGAGGCAATAGTAAATGTAGTTATTATTATATCTTTGTGTTTATGATAAATGTTTATATTCATGCTATAATGGTATTAACAAGGAAACATTAATACTTGTGTGATTAGTAAACTTAAATTGAAGTCCCTAGTAAAGCCTCTATACATCACTAGCTTGTTGGTTAATAAATGATTGTGGTTTCCCTATCATGAACATTGAGATGTTATTAACAACAAGATCATATCATTAGGAGAATGATATGGTGGACATACTCCTATAGATAAGCATAGCATAAAGATCAAGTCATTTTAATAGTTCAATTGCTATATGCTTTCTGATACATAGTAACCTAATTCCTTCGACCATGAGATCATGCATATCACCTTTACCGGATGGATGCTTTGATGACATCAAACACCACACCGTAACTGGGTGGCTATAAAGGTGGCATTGAGTGTTCGGAAAGTATTGGTTGAGACACATGGATCAAGAGTGGGATTTGTCCATCCATATGATGGATAGATATACTCTGGGCCCTCTCGGTGAAATGTCATCCAATTAGCTTGCAAGCATGTGACTAGCTCACAAAGGATCACATATCACGGGAACGAGAAAAGAGTACTTATCGGTAACGAGGTTGAACTAGGTATGCAGAGATACCGACGATCATAACCTCGGATAAGTAAACTATCATGAGACAAAGGGAAATTGATATCGTATGTAAGTGGTTCATTCGATCGCAAAGTAATCGTAGAAATATGTGGGAGCCATATGAATTTCCATATTCCTCTATTGGTTATTGTTCGGAGAAGTGTCTCGATCATGTCCGCATAATTCACGAACCGTAGGGAGACACACTTAAGGATTCGACGTTGTTTGAGTAGTTATGGAATGATGAGAAAGAGACCAAATGTTGTTCGGAGTCTCGGATGGGATCCGGGATATCACGAGGAGATCCGGAATGGCCCGGAGAATAAGATTCATATAAGGAAAGTCCCGTTTCGGAGTTGGGGAATGGTTCCGGTGTTTTCATCGGGAATGTTCTAGAAGGTTCCGGAATGTCCGGCACTCCAGAGGGGAAGGTTACATGGATGTGTTATATCAAGTTGGTATGATTGCATTATGTACTCGGTGTCATCGCTGAACAAAATAGAGGGTTTATTCAAATCCTAGTTTGAAAGTCAAACGACTATTTTTGGGAAGTGGAGAGGGAGGTGGAAACCGACTTGGGGGAGGAGTTCCTCCTCCCACCGCCGGTGCACCACCAAGCCGAGTTAGGGAGGGACTCCCCTCCCCTTGGCCGGCCCTCTCCACCTATATAAGGAGGGGCAGGGCTCCCCTCCTAGACACAAGATCCCCACCTCCAAACCCTAAGCCGCCGGCGCTGCCACCTGCTGCCGCCGCCGCCCTAGGTCAAGCCGCCGCCGCCGCCTAGCAACCCTAGCCCCCGACCAAGCTTCCTCCTCGGCGTGTCTAAACCCTAGATCGTCGAGGGCTCTCTCATCGTCCACCATACTCGCTCCGGCTTAAGGCGAAGCCCTGCGAGATCTCCCCTCTACTTCCGGTACCACGCCGTTGTGCTGCCGGAATCGCGAGGAGAGTGCTACAACCTCCGCTGCCTGCTGGAACAAGGGAGAGGAAGGTCTTCGTCGAGTACCGAACGTGTGACCGACTGCGGGAGCGCTGCCGGAACGCAGCGCCGGAAGGATCGTCTACGCGATCTTGAGATCGGGAAGAGTACGACTACATCACCCACGAGAATCCGCTCTCGTTAAACACTTTGGAATCTTGGAGGGTGAGTTATTCTATCGACTCGTTGCTACAATCTAGTAGATAGATCTTGGCTTGTTTGTTTGTATGCGGTAGAATTTTTTTGTTTTCCATGCTACAAAACCCTACATTATGACCTTGGACCTCTTTTTGGTGATAGTAAGTATGCTCATTTAGATGATAAAGTTGTTGCCAGTGATAGTTATATTGTCAAATTTATCCAAAGTGCTACTAAAAGTTATTATGAGAGAGGGAAACATGGTTTTATGCTTCTCAATTATGTTAAGTTTCCCTGTTTTATGTTGAAAGCTTTGAAGTTGAATTTGTTTTGTCTTCCTATGCTAGTGGATTTTTTTCAACAATTCGTTTTATCATGATACCCCCATGCATAGGAACTGGATTAGACTCAAATGTGTTGGTTATTTGCTTCTTAATGCTCTCTTTCACTCCAGATATATATATCCTATGTGAGCATCTTTGAAAGTTTCAAGCCTAACTTAAAGGCATTAAAGAAAAGTACTTGTTGGAAGATAACCCAAGAGTTTGGTTGAGTCTTGGAAGTTATTACCTCTGTAATAACTGCTCCTTATCCTTTTTGTTTTGGTTTTTGTGTCAAGTTCAACTACTTTTGAGAAGTGGAGGAGTTGTGAAAAGTGGCTGCCCCGAGGCAGATTTTTGTGCTGCATTGTAAAAATTCGTGAGAGAGCTCAGTATGTCAAATGAAGATTTATTTTTCTGAGCATGTTCCCCAAGTTGTTACCCAACTTTCATTAGTTCTGCACTTTTTGGTTTGAGCAACAGAAGGTTTTCGAAAAAATCAATCTTTACCTGCTGGTCTGTTTTGACAGATTTCTGCTATCATTTGCATTTGCCTCTTACAGAAGCCTTTGTTTTGATGGATTTCAGTTGAAGCGTGCACCTAAAGGTTAATTGTTTTTTCTTACACTAATGTTGGCATTGAGGTTTGTGTGAGACCTTGTAGGAAAGGAAATTCCAGGAGAAGGAGAAAAGGAGTCTGCAGAATTCATCTTTGAATAAGTAAAAGTGTGAAAACAGAAGGTTCGTGAAACCCCAATCTTTTTATATTTTTGATATTTTTAATACATAAGGAAAGTTATAAGACGGAACAGAGGAGGAACCGGAGGCCGGGGTGGCCAAACCCACCCCAGGCGCGGGCCCCAGCTAGTCGCGCCTAGAGGGGGTGAGACCACCCCGAGCTTCGTCTCCGCCTCGTTTTCGTATCAAAACCTTCCTTATGCCTTGAAACTTCGTAATATATAACCCCTCGGATCCCCCGAGGTTCGTACATCGTGTTGTCGTCGTGTTTTTGTTTCGATCTATTTCTGTCAGGAAAACTTCTCAAGTTTAGAGCACCATGATCTCCACCAATGACAAAGGCAAGAAGCCCGAGGATGATGATCTTCAAAACCCTAAGGATGAGGAGATTTTGGTAGGGGATGAAGAAGACCTGGAGGAGGACAAGCAACCGGACGCCTGCACTACCGTCGCAAGCATTGGAGTGGTGGCCAAACCTACCAAGCTTAGGATGACAACACGGATGTCTACAGGAGGGAAACCTCCGTGTATAATCTACAATCCACGGTCATCTCCTCCATGCACCAAGAGACCTTTCCATACTCTTATACATGAGCGTAAATATCAACATGTTCCCAAAGGGACCTTTCCCTCGATGTGGGATATGCCTCGTTCTAACCATGCAAGGGAGGAGCATACTAAGAAGGAAGAGTGGGGAAAGAATAGCAAGGACTGGAATTCTCGGCCCGATATGATCATGAACCGTATTGAGCAGAATCCGGAGTTGATTCATACTCTGACCTTTGAGATTGAGGATTTGAAGAAACTGATTGAGGACCTTATCAAAAGAACACCACCACTACCAAAGGAGTAATTCGTCATCAGGTTTGGCATCCCCTTGGCATGTTCCAAGCTTGGGGGGAGTGTCGCGGTATCACCATCCTTATCTTTTATCTTTTACCTTTTTTAGTGGATTCATATCTTTGGTAGAGAGGTTATCTTATAGTTTGGTTTGCATGTGGAAGTATCTCTACTTTAGTTGGTTATCTATGTATCCCTTGGTGTGAGTGCCTTTATGGAGTATTAATGAGAAGTTTCATCTTTTACTTTTTGCACTTCTTATTTTAGTTTGCAATCTCTATTATATGATGGATCTTGTTGATCAGTATTGGCATCACTTTGGGATCATCAAGCGGATCTAAATTGGTTTTGGCAAACCAAGTTCTAGTCAGTAGCAATACTTTTTGAGGTTTGAAAGAAAAAGAGAAAAGCTTACAGGTATTTTGTATCATTTATTTTCTTTCTTGTTGGCTCATAAGCTTAGTATTCTTTATTTAAGATCTTTTGTGTCTTCAGGGAAGATTGCATGTCCGGCTTTATCGCTTGTAGGTTTGCTTGTTTCTTTCAACTCTCTTGCTTGCTACTTAGCCTTGCTAGCCAAAAAACTGTTTTGAGAAGGCATACTTCTCATTCTTCCAAACCCTTGAACCAAAACCTTTGCCATTTGTGTCCACCATATCGACCTATTAGAATTTGCTATCCCAAGCAAATTCTCAAGATTCATCTATCTTTCGAATTAAAAAGTATTTTGTTATGTGAAAACTAGTTAGTAAAGCTCTCACGAACTTGATGGCACACCTTATTTTCTTGCCCCTAATATACTTGAACCATTATGTCATCGAAGTTGTATATGCTTGCATCTATAAGTTGGAATTAGCAGAACCGTGCTATCACGGGGAACGCTTTCAACATTGCACCTATACGTTGTACACAGTTGATATCATGCTCTTTTGTTTGCGAATGTCGATGGTGTGAAATAAAGAGGGAACTTGTAAGTCCATGGAGTGATGTATGTGTGCTAGAGAAACGCCTGGGCCTCTAGCCTAAGCTATGCCTAATCATGGTGGAAACTTGCAACATCACCATAGTGAGCATTCTGTGAAGCATCCTCAATAAAAAGCTATGCACATACTAAATAAAAAGATTGCCGAGATGCTCATTGTCTGCTTGCCTTGTCATTTTGGTTATGGGATAGCTCCTGTACCATGTGCAAGGGGTACCCCGTTGGCGGTCCTTTATGATACACATGTACTTACAATGGCAAGAACTTACCGGTAACCAAAGTTGAGTAGCATGAGGAGCGTCCCTCGTACTCAAGGGATATGAGATTGCCAACTTATATTTCGTCAAGCATATACTCCATCTTTGTGCACTTTAACCTTAATCATCTCAAGATGCCTATGATAGGGGCAATGAGGCTCAAAGCTAGTAAGTACCATAATCTTTTGGAAGCTCTTTATGACTTGAAATCCCTTCTTCCCTCTTTAAATGGACCTTCCTCCTATTTTCTAAGTTGAGTCAGTAAACCTACTTCCTCTCTATCTCCGGCAAGCATTTGAGTTGTTGTGTTGCAAGCATTCATATGGTGATTTATTCAATCATGTTCTTTATCTTCCTTGTTTGCACAAAACTCTTATATATTGAGTATTACTTTGAAAGCCTTCATTGAAAAACCTTTTTGAGAAAGAGTGCTCCTGTTGTAAAACTTCTACAAAAAGCTTTTTGTGAAACTGTCTGACCAGGAACAAAGTTTGCCAATTCCAATTATGATTTATCTTTATGCGTCTCTATTGTGACTCCTGTATTTGTTGCAAGCTAAGTTATATAATGGTGAATTGATTTCTTCTATGAGTTGTGTAATGGTAAGTGTGATGCTTCTTGTCCGTATTCTTTTATCGACACTTCACTCCATAAACCCGTGGACATGTTTACTGAGCTCAGTTTTCGCTTGGGGACAAGCGAAGGTCTAAGCTTGGGGGGAGTTGATACGTCCAATTTGCATCACCATTCTATATCATAATTTGCCTCTATTCATTGATATATATCTTATTATAAGGTATTACTTATGTCTTTTCCACTGTTTTTGCATGTTGTATGATTCTTGGAGGATGGACTGCCGGAGTCAGGATTCTGATGGAAAAAGAGGCCTTTTGATGCAATTTCGCGAAGACCAGAAAAATATTGGAAAATTATATTTTCCCAGAAGACGGAGGAAGCCAGAAGGGGAGTCGTAGAAGGGCCACAGGGGGCCCACACCCCCTAGGCACGGGTCCCCCTAGGCCGCGCCTAGGGCAGGTGTGTCCCACCTGCTCATCTCCCGACTCCGTCCTCTCGCCTGTATCTTCCTTACGGAACCCTAACACTAGGGGAGCTACCATAGAAATATTTCCTCCGCCTTTGAGGGGTGGAAAACACCAAGAGAGAAAGATCTCTCCAGCAGACAGATATCTGTCGTGGAAATTCCTTCCCGGAGAGGGGAGATCATCGCCATCAACACCGTTATCAAGCTAGGCTTCATCGGGATCATCATAATCATCATCCACACCATCATCTCCACCAGCACCATCATCACCACTCCGTCCTGCTGTAACAATCATGTTGGATCTTGCTTTAGTTCTTAGGGGAAACTTTCCCGGTGTTAATTACTACTGTAGTTGATGCTTGTGAATGGAACCATTGGATTATTGTTTATGTTCAGATTGTTATTCATCACCATATCGTCTTTGATCTTGATCCATATGATGTCTAGTGAGTAGTTTGTCTAGTTCTTGAGGACATGGGATAAGTCATGTTGTTAGTAGTGGATTGTGTTGAGTTATTATTCAATGGTTTAGTATTTAAGTTGTGGTGCTATTCATCTAGTGGTGTCATGTGAACATCGACTACATGATACTTCACCATTTATGGGCCTAGGGGAATGCATTGTGTATTTGGCTACTAATTGCGGGGTTGCCAGAGTGATAGAAACCTGAACCCCTGTTAGGACACCAATGCATAAGGGAGCGTAGGATCTCAAGTTTAAGGCTGTGGTTAGGTTTATATCTTAATTACTTTCCTGTAGTTGCGGATGCTTGTAGGGGGTTTAATCACAAGTATGTATTAGTCCAAGTAAGGTCGGTACATTATCACATGTTCACCCACACAACACTTACAACACCAAAGAAGAGTACTCATCTATTTGAAGCAAAAGCACTTGACAGAATTCCCATGTGTCCTCGAGAATGTTTGGTCCTTATAAGTATTTCCACCGGCTTGTCCTTTGCTAAGAAAGGATTGGGCCACTTGCTGCGTTTGTTCTTTGTCTTTATTACTTGCACTTTGTTTTGTTGCTTTATCAGAAAACCCCTAAAAATCCGTTTGCTAAGTATTTATAGAGATTTCCTGCTCCATACCACTAGTCAACACCTTATGCTCCTTGTTGGGATCGACACTCCTATTTATTGAAAGTACTACGATACACCCCCTATACTTGTGGGTCATCAATGCACCTTGGGTAACTCCACATCTCATCCTATCTTGATTGACAGTGCTTATTTTCTTTGTAAGGATGGGATGGGCAATGTGTTTGCCAAATTTGTTAGTACCCAAAATGGTGTCAAGAAAATAACCATTTGAGTGGCCAAACCTATTATGACTAAATTCTTAGGACCCAACTTGGTTGGGGACCAACAAGCTAAAACTTGATCAATAGGTGTTTTTGGAGGGCATTGGAGACTTGGATACTTCATGAAGATTTGAGGGATATTCATATATTATTTTTGTCAAGCCAAGCCATTTGGGTTATCATGATTCTATCATATATCCAATGTTCTTGTAGGGTTCGTTGCAAGGAAAACAAAAAATTCTATCGCAAGAACACATACAACCAAGATCCAATCTATGACAAAGTCAAGATCTAATCTACGAGATCGATGCAACGAGATAGAAGAGAACTAACTCTCATAGATCCAAAGCGTTTAACAAGATTAGATTCTCATGTTGATGTAGTCGATCACTTGCCGATCTCAAGATTGCATAGGCGATCCTTCCGGCATTGCGTTCTGGCAGCGCTTCCGCACTCGGTGACACGTACGAAGTCGATGACGACCTTCCTCTCCCCGTTCTAGCGGGCAACAGAGGTAGTAGATCTCCTCGAAATCCCAGCAGCACAACGATGTGGTGGTGGTGGTGGAGAAGATTTCTGTAAGGCTTATCCTAAGCCGGAGCATTATGGTGGATGGGGGAGGAAGCCGACGACTAGGGTTGAGGGTCAAGGGACAATGGAATTAGGGGGTGCGCCCCCACCCCTCATTATATAGTGGGGGGGGGGCAAGAGGGTTCTCAGCCCTAGCCAAGTTCCCCCCAACTCGGCCACTAGGGGAAGAGTTGGAACTTGCGCCCAAGTGTCCCCTCCTTCCAAAACTAGGGTTTGACTATTCAAACTGGGTTTTGACCCTTTTTCCTAGTGCTGACTGGTTGGTCCTTTGGGCTTGTGCGGCTGGCCCCTAGGGCCCCCACGACATACCATAGCCCAAGTGACCCCTCCCAGGGTGGTGGACCCACTGGTGGTCTCTCTAGAACATTCTAGAAGCTTTCGGTCAAAACACCAAAAATGTTTCCGAACCTCGGAAATTGACTTTCCTTATATGAATCTTATTCTCCAGACCATTCCGGGTCTCCTCGTGATGTCCTGGATCCAATCTGATACTCCGAACAACATTTCGTCTCTAACTCATATTCCATATCTACTTAAACAACATTGAACCTTAAGTGTGTCACCCTACGGTTCGTGAACTATGTAGGCATGGTCGAGACACCTCTCCGGTCAATAACTAATAGCGGGATTTGGAGATCCACAATGGCTCCAACATATTCAATGATGACTTTGTGATCGAATGAACCATTCACATATGATACCGATTCCCTTTGTTGCATGATACTTTACTTATCCGAGGTTTGATCGTCGGTATCTCCATACCTAGTTCAAACTTGTTACCGATAAGTACTCTTTACTCGTTCCGTGATATGACATCCCTTGTGACCTAGTCACATGCTTGCAAGCCAATTGGATGACATTCCACCGAGAGGGCCCAGAGTATATCTATCTGTCATATGGATGGACAAATCCCACTCTTGATCCATGCGATTCAAAACATACTTTCTGAATACCCAATGACACCTTTATAACCACCCAATTATGGAAGTGGCATTTTATGTCATCAAAGTACTCATTCGATGACGGTGATTAACATGATCTCATGGTCGAAGGATTAGGTTACTACGTATCTGAAATCTTGTAGCAAAATGAACTTAATGACTTGATCTTATGCTATGCTTACTGTGGATGTGTGTCCATCACATCATTCTCCTAATGATATGACTTTGTTATTAATAACATCCAATGTCCATGATGAGGAAACCATGATCATCTATTAATCAATAAGCTAGATTAACAAGAGGCTTACTAAGGACTCCTTTATGTTTACAAAATACACAAGTATTAATGTTTCCTATTAATACAATTATAGCATGGGATGTAAACATTTATAATAAACGCAAAGATATAATAATAACCACTTTATTATTGCCTCTTGGGCATATCTCCAATAGTCTCCCACTTGCACTAGAGTCAATAATCTAGTTTGAAAAACTTTGTGCATTCAACACCTATGGCTTTTTGGTGTTGTATATACACGATTTCTAGTGGTAAACATAATCTTCGGATCTGACACTTCCAGGTCGGTGTGTATTTGCATATCTTTGCATCTCTAGACATCACTCATTCTCTAATGACATGGAATTGTATAAATTTGGTCCTTTGGTGAGACCTTTAGTTCCTTAGGGTTAAATCATGTCGATACAATTGTCGTACAATATATCTTCATGGTAATAGCCCCTGTGAACCACACCTGATTTGATAACAAACTACTTGACACAAATGCCCTCTTTTACTTCTACAATAACAATCATACATTTAGGGTTTTGTTGTAGTATCTGTCACAATGTCTTAACTTTGGAACTCATCCAAATACATTACGGAACTTTCTTTCCATTACATTGTGCCACCCATAGTTTAAATTGAGATAAACTTAATTTGTATCTTGTGACAAAACTAGTATCAATGTAACACTTTACAATGAACTATCTATCTATTTGTCACCTCTACATAAATAATATATTCCTAGTTCTTCCAAAGATCATAACAATATCCTTACTATCATCCAATGATTATATTATGAATCATTATGGTATATGCTCATAACATTAAGAGCATAGGACATATCTGGATGTGTACATATCACATTATTATTAAACAAAATACTCTTGTGATTTCACTCACCAAGTGTCAAAACACTTGAATCTCGTTTCACTTACCAAGTGTCAAAAAACTTAAATCTTGATTCAATCGTTCCTATGCGACAAGTACCTTTCTTGTCGTTTCCATATTGAACTCATTCAATATCTCATATATGTACATTTGGCACAACCATATTAGCGTCTCAATCTATCCATATAGATATTGATACCTAATATTCGGGTTTTGCCTAAGTCTATCATCGAAATGAAATTCTTAACCTGTGGCAATAAAAGATACATAATTTTCAATCAACAATATGTCTTTTACATAATGTATGATACGTCGGAAACGTATCTATACTTTTTGATGCTCCATGCTTGTTTAGTATATACTTTGCTTTGCTTTGTCTACACTTTGAGGTGCTTTTTACATGTTTTCTGGTACTAACCTATTAACAAGTTGCCACAGTGCCAGTTGCCTGTTTTCTGCTGTTTTTGGTTTCAGAAAAGTTAGTAAAGAAATATTCTCGGAATTGGACGGGACAAACGTCAAAGTCAATAACTTTCCGTGGGGAAAAAGAGGTCCGGAGGGGAGACGGAGAGGCGTGCCAGGGCAGCCAGACCCCCTAGGCGCGGCCAGGGTGGGCCCGCGCCTAGGAGGGGTGTGGCCCCTCTGGCCACCGCCTCGGCCTCCCCCTTCGCCTATAAGAAGCCCCCGATGCAGAAACCCTAAGCACCTGATCAAATCTCCACGAAACCGTCAATAGCCGCCGCCACCATCGTCCCTAGATCGGGGGGATCTAAAGTTCTTCCCGGCACCCTGCCGGAGGAAAGATCATCTCGGAGGCCTTCTCTCTGGTATGATGCGTGAGTAGTTCTGTCACATCCCAAATTTTTCCAAATTTTGAAATGTGAAAAATAAATAATTATTGAAATTTAGGGTGAAAAGAAACTTTTTGCTTCTAAATGGAAACATGAAAACCCTTCTTGAATAAAATTTGAATAAAAGGGAACCCAATTTTTTTTCAATCAAGTGAAATGCATTCATTAAGCTTTTTGAGGGAATTGCTACAGTAGCTTGTGTTTTTAGTGACAGTTTTGTTGTTCTAAAACTAAAACCCAAAGGTCTATTATCTTTTGAATACAATAATGTTGCTAATTAAGATCGTGTGAAGTTTTGTATGAAGGAAAATTTTCAGGTGTAGAGAAAGAGTGATGTAATGAGATGGAGAATGGAAAAAAACTCAAGCTTGGGGATGCCACCCCATGTAACCCCAAGAAATATTCAATAGGTCCAAGCGTCAAAACTTGGGGATGCCCAAGGCATCCCCTTCTTCATCCATACAAATCTCAGGTCTTTCTAGACATTTCGTTTTTATTGTTTCATGCACTGTTGTGTTGTTCTTGGAGCGATGTAGTTTTTGTTTAGTGTGCTTAGTTTGCTTGAATAAAGTAGTTTGGACCCCCGTTCTCGCTGTGTTGTTACAAATAGGTTGATTGGTGTTGGAGAGGAGTAGAAAGTTCTTGCTTGACTAGTACAAGAGGAGCTTGCTTTGACTGTGACTTAGACTTTAGAATGTCGTGCCAGATGTTGTTTTGTCATTATGCTTAGTGATTATTGTTGTAGCATGATTTGTTCCAAACAATTGGGATTGCTTAATGTGCCTTGAAGGAATCATGCGTTGTTTTAGCATACAAAAGCATAGAATTGTGGTATTCTCTTTTGATGCTTTGTTTGGGTTGACTTGGCACATGCTTACACCATGTTATGACTATGAACAAGTCACCATAGCCTCTATGATCATTTAGTCCTTGACTTGTAGTACCACTTTATGCTTTGATTAGTAATGTTTTGTCGCTCTGCATGATTATGGCCATTATTGCTCTCTTAGTTGGTCGCTCCCAGTCTTTTGCTAGCCTCCACTTGTATGAGTTAGCTCTACTCATGCATCCAACTCCCAAGAAACCAAGTTATTCCAAAGTTTCCACTATAAATTCCTATTCATGGTGTGTTACACCATTCCAAGTTTATTCTTGTTTTCATCTATCTTCCAATTAAAAAGTCTTTTTATTATGTGAAAACTTAGTGATTAAAGCTCTCACAAACTTGATGGCACACTTTATTTTTCTTACCCCTAATAAAATTGAACCATTGTATCATCTATGTTGTATATGCTTGCACTTATACGTTGGAATTAGCAAAATTGCGCTGTCACGGGGAACACTTTCAACTTTGCACTTGTACATTGTACACAGTTGATATCATGCTCTTTTGTCTATGGATGTTGTCAGTGTGAAATAAAAGGGGAGCTTGTAAGTCCATGGAGTTATGTATGTGTGTTATAGAAACGCCTGGGCCGCTAGCCTAAGCCATGCATAATCATGGTGGAAACTTGCAGTATCACCATAGTGAGCAATCTATGAAGCTTTCTTCTTATAAAAAAAGAGACATATTGAAAAGAGGAAAGAGAGAAAAAGGCACCATTTTCCCATGGTAAATAAGAAGATTGCTGAGATGCTCATTGTATGATTGCCTTGTCATTTTGATTATGGGATAGCTCCTGTATCATGTGCAAGGGGTACCCATTGGCGGTTTTTTATGATACACATGTACTTACCATGATAAGAACTTACATGTGACTAAAGTTGAGTAGGATGAGGAGTGACCCTCGTATTCAAGGGATATGAGATTGCCAACTTATACTTTGTCAAGCATATACTCCATAGTTTGTTCACTTTAACCTTAATCACTTCAAGATGCTTATGATAGGGGCAATGAGGGCTGAAAGCTAACAACTACCATAATTTTTGGAAGCTCTTTTTGAGACTTGAAATCCCTGCTTACCTTTTGTGAAGGGCCTTTCTTCCACCATTATATTGAGTCTCCACCTTCTATCCTTAGGCACCAGTTAAGAGAGCATAGTTTCCATTCTTAGTTCTATGTGCATTGTCCCAAAACTTATTGGTTGATGCATATTATTGATATTGCTTGTTCTTGAACTATTTGTATCTAGTCACTCTTATGAAGTTTGAAGGTGTCCTATGCATCTATTTGCTACTCTATAGGGACAAGATGAATGCCAGTATGCTATGTTTTCTATATGTGAAACAAACAAACGTCTTTTAATGCATTGTTATTCATGACCTTTGTTTTTAACCTTTCATGTTGCATGCATAGTTACTTTTTCTTATTGTTAGAACTCCATCTTCCATGCTCATGTTTAGAGTTCTTTGATCCCAGATTTCAATGCTTGCAAATGGTTTGATCTTGATTTTGATGGTGCATGTCACCTAAAAAATTATTATTTTTATCACTTACCTACACGAGGACGAGCATGAGTTAAGCTTGGGGATGCTTGATATGTCAGAAATGTATCTATAATTTTTGATGTTCCATGCTTGTTTATTATCTACTTTGCTTTGCTTTGTCTACACTTTGAGGTGTTTTTATATGTTTTTTGGTACTAACCTATTAATAAGATGCCATAGTGCCATTTGCATGTTTTCTTCTGTTTTTGGTTCCAAAAAAGGTAGAAAATCAATATTCTCGGAATTGGACGGGACAAAAGCCAAAGTCAATATTTTACTGTCGGGAACACGAAGCCAGAGTACGAGAGGGAGAAGAGCCACCAGGGGGCCAGACCCCCTGTCCTCGTGGCCTAGGTGGTCCCGTGCCTGGGGGGTGCGGGCGCCCTGGGTTCCCCTGCCTCGCCTATTCGCCTATAAAGACCCCCCGATACCGAAACCCTAAGTACCCGATCAATCTTACATGAAACAGTCTGTAGCCGCTGCCACCATCATTCCTAGATCGGGTGGATCTGAAGCTCTTCCCGGCACCCTGCCAGAGGGGAGATCATCCCAAAGGCCTTCTTCTTCACCATGCCAGCCTCCGGTATGAAGCGTGAGTAGTTCCACCTTGGACTACGTGTCCATGTAGTAGCTAGATGGTTGTATCTCCTCCTTTGTGCTACCATGTTTAGATCTTGTGAGCTCCGTTCATGATCAAGATCATTTATTTGTAATCATGCATGTTGTGTTTGCGGGGATCCGATGGATATTGAGATTACTATGTCAGATTGATTAATGGTTTTGTCTTACTGATTCTATCATGTCTGTGTTGTTTATGATCTTGCATGCTCTTCGTTTCTAGTAGCTATCTTGGCCAAGTCGATGCTAGTGACTTCAAGAGGGGGTATTTATGATCGATAGTGGGTTCATGACTCTATTTAATCTAAGGGAAGTGACATAAATCTATAAGGTTGTAGATGTGCTGTTGCTACTAGGGAGAAAACAACGGTCACTTTTTCATGGAACAAGTGGATTGTTTACCTTACACACTTTGCTTAAAGTAGTTATCCGTTGCTTGCAACTTAATACTTTAGGGGGTTCGGATGATAACCTGAAGGTGGATTACTAGTCATAGATGCAGTTGGATGGCGGTCTATGTATATTGTTGTATTGCCCAATTGAATCTCATAGGATCATGAATGTCTAGTATTGCATTGTTATGCCTTGCTCAGTCCTGTCAATTGCCCTGCTGTAATTTGTTTACCTAGCATGCCATGTTTGTTTATCTTAAGGAGAACACCTCTAGTGAACTATGGACCCCGGTCCAATCTTTACCGTTGATAATATTCCACTATTACTGTTTACTTTCTGCAAACCACCATTACCTTCCACACCATACAGTTAATCCTTTGTTTTCAGCAAACCGGTGAGATTGATAACCTCACTGTTTGTTGGGTCAAAGTCTTGAGTTTGTATTGTGCAGGTTTCCAGTTTCTTGCAACACCTTTGAGTCATTTCCTTCCTCCTAATGGTTCGATAACCTTGGTTTCTTACCGAGGGAAGAACTTGCTGCTATGCTCATCATGCCTTCCTCTTGGGGTCTCCCAACGAAGTTCAACAATAAGCTGAGCCAACATCACTGGCCGGTTGGCCCTTTGGGCTTGGTACGGCTGGCCCCTAGGGCCCCCATGGCATGCCATATCCCAATTGACCCCTCACGGGGTGGTGGACCCACTGGTGGTCCCTCTAGAACATTCTAGAAGCTTCCTGTCAAAACACCAAAAACATTTCTGAACCTCGGAAATTGATTTTCCTTATATGAATATTATTCTCCGGACCATTCTGGATCTCCTCGTGATGTCCTGGATCCAATCCGAGACTCCGAACAACATTTTGTCTCCAACTCATATTCCATATCAACTTAAACAGCATCGAACCTTAAGTGTGTCACACTACGGTTCGCGAACTATGAAGACATGATAGAGACACATTTCCAGTCAATAACTGTCGTGGTGATGGCACAGCAGATGCCATGGGTAGGCTAAAGTATGGGGCCAATGGATGCTAGTGGGATCTGGGGAGGGAAGATGCAGTTGATTCTACACACAAGAGACTAAGGCCAAGATCTTTATTTCTCCTTTCTTGGGCTACAAGTGCTCCTTGAGCCGTATACAGGGAGAGAAGAAGAACTTTACCAGCCTAACGGTATCTAAATGAGCCAATCCCTTCCTCAGGGTCCAAGCCTCTCCTTATAAAGGAGAGCCTTGGGTGCCTTTAGGGCTAACAGGGTATGCTTGTCCCAAAATAGTAGTTCGGCGCCCTCCTTTCCCTGTCGCCCTTCTAACAACGGCAAGGCTCTAGAGGGCCCCTCTGCGTGCCTCGGGCTTCAGGACTGTCACCTCCGTGACCTCCTTCTGCCCCTCTAACGCTCTGCGCCTTTGTCTCTGGTGCTTGGCTCCGCTCAGATTCCTTCTAGCCTGCAGCTAGAGTTTGACCTTGGGTTTCTCCTTCTCCTGCAAGCTTCGTATCATTTGGCCTTACCTCGCGTAGCTCGGCTTGTCCTTCACCTGCATCAAGATTACTCGGACTAACCCGGCCGACTTACGTAACATCCCGGCCGGGTAATGCCTTGCCTTTGTCATAATGGTCCTGCCCTTCCTTGTCTTGGCCGACCTCTACAGGATTCGACCGACTCAAACAATAACTCGGAAACAAGACGGGCAACTTCCTTTCATCTATCCCCGTCTTTACCCTACTCGAGGTCATCTCCCCAACTTTAGTCCCCGAAGCTGGTATGGCCCTGCCAATAACTTCGGCCGGGCCGTATCAGTTTCAAGAGATTTCTTTTGCCTTGTTTCCGAGTTAATTTGCTCGTGGTATCATCCTTTCTTCTCGCGTACGCCTCGTCCTACGTGTCTTGCTCATCATTGTATTTCTAGTTTTTTGTTCCTCTATAGTATTCATTGTCAGTCTACAGCTTTGCGACGCCTCGCGTGCCGTTTCCATCGGGGATCGTGGCTTTCTTTCCCACTGTGTGGCCGCTAGTGCGGTTCCCCTCATCATCGTGCGTTGGTGCTACATACACGATCTACACGATCAACTGCCTCACGCACGATCCCACTACCTTGTAGGTAACGCGGTTATAAAGAGGGGCGCGGCGCTGGGGGATTCACTTTCCCCTTTTCGCTCGCCCGTGCCCTTCTTCTTCCTCTCGTCCTTGCGCCCGCTCGCGCTTCCGCCGCCGTGCGCTCGTCTGCGTTCTCGGTAGCACGAATCCGGCCGCACCGCTCCGTCGTCGTTATTGCCGCTCGCCCACTTTGGCGCCGTCGCCGGTGAGTTTCTCCGGTCCCATCGCCTGGCTTTTCCTCTAGAGATCTCAACTCCTCTTCTGTTATCGCGCGGCAGTTCTGTCTCCGCTCCACCGCCGTTTTTTAGATAGAATCACGACGGGGCCTTGTAGTTCTAGATTTTCCTCCGCGCTAGTTCTTCCTCCGCGGATTTCTCTGGCGATCCCATGTCTAGCTCCGTCAGCGGTGCTCTGATAGAGGACGATGATGCTGGCTCTGGGCCCGAGCGAGGCTCGTGGCAGGGCTCCTCCGTCACTCGCCGCGAGATCGAGTGGCTTATCCGGACTCGGAGGATTCCCGCCGAGGTAGCTTGTCGCTTACCCGACAGCGAGTACTCTCCCGACCTTAGGGAGGGCGAGTATGTAGTTTTCATGTCGCATTTCGCGCGCGGCTTTGGTCTCCCTCTCAGCGACTTTGCTAGGGAGTTTCTTGATTACTTCGGCCTTCAGCCGCATCATCTTCCTACCAATGCCATCGCTTCTCTCTGCCTTTATCTCTGCCTCTGAGGGATATTTCGGCCTATGGCCGTCCATGCATGTCTGGTCTAAGTTTTTCCAGATTCGTTCTAACATTGTCCCAGACAAGTCTCTGCACCCTTCCGAGAAGTTGCTTACCCAATGTGGAGCAGCGTCCATTACACCTCGGAGGAAGTCCGTATTTCCTCGTGTCACTGGGCTAGAATCGTGCAAGAAGTGGCACAAGTCCTTCTTCTATGTCAAGAACACGGGAAAGGAGGATAAGATTCAGCTCCCTGCCTTCTCCATTGGCACACCTTCCAAGGAGAACTGGACTTATAATCCGAAGAAAAGTCACGCTTTGGCCGAGGCTTTTGAGATTCGGCTTAAGGAACTGATCCGCGCCGGGTTACGCGGCGAGGATCTAATGGCTACCTTCGTCAGTAGACGAATCTGCCCATTCCAGAAACACACGCACAAACTCTGCTACATGAGCGGTCCTCTTGACCCCAACCGAGTCTCGACCGTGGAGCTGGACAACTATCTCATCTTTAAGCGTGTCCGAGCTATCTTTAAGACGGAGATGCCTGAGGACTGGGCTTGGGGATTGAAGCCGTTCACCCGCGAGCATCCCCCTCCCGAAGTAAGCTTAATCACTAATGCTTTGCTTTCCAATTGCTTTCGTAACTGTCTTTGCTAATCTTCCTCTTTCTTGTCTTACAGAGGTTTGCGGAGCAGAAGGATGAGGACGCCGAGGTTTTGTCACTCCCGTGGCCTGCGGACCGGAATACCCCGGACAGTGGGGAGCCGGACTCAGAAGAGTTCGTCCCCAAGTCGAATCTCGCTCCGGCTCGTGATCATGGCAAGACCTCGGCCCACGAGGAGGAAGGTGATTCGGACGAGGTCCAAAATCTAGAGGTAGTTGCCGCAATGCCAATTTCTTATGCATTTCCGGCTTCTACTTTCCCAGCTAATCCGGCCGGTCAGGTTCACGACGCCGAGCCTATTGCTTCCCGGCTCCCTGTTACCTCGGGGAAACGTGGGGCTCCCGCTGGTGCCTCAGAGGCGGCCCCCAAGAAACGAATGAAGAAATCCGCTCCGAATCCTCCCAAGCGCAAGACCATGCCTGGAGTCGTAGGGTAAGTTTCTTTTGCTCGTATTTCTTGTTTTTCTCTTTCTGCTTTTTAACCTGACCTTTTTTTATTTTCGCAGTGCTCCTCTTTCTTTTAAGCCCGGCGGTCCTAGCATGACGAGTCGTATGACTCGGCAGCCGTCTCCTCCACCTACTGAAGATGTCAGGACTCCCAGTCCTACTCGCGCTGCATCTCCTCCAGCTCCGAATCGGACGCCACCTCGCCACGATGCACCCGAGATTCCTCTCGTTGATGTTGATTCCCCTCGGCCCACAGATATTTCTACCGAACCTGCTGCCTTCTCTGTGAACCCTAATGTCTCTACTGAGCCTCTTTCTGCCCGCGGGGTTTCCACAGTGACTCTTTCCCTGGCCGAGGATGCCCATATCTCTACGCCTTCTGCGACCGTGACTCCTCCGGCTCCTAAAGATGCCATTCCTATTGTCGAGGTATCATCTCCTACTGATGCCTCTTCTAAAACACGGAAAGCTGCCGTCCTTAAAGCTTCCTCCTCCCAGAAAGGTTTTGCCGGCTCTTCTCAGCCGAATATTGCCGATGTGCTGCGCAAAGGAGCTGCCTCCGCCAAAGCCTCCGTTACCTCGGCTGCCAGTACCCAGCTCGCTCTTCATAAAAGCCCTGCGGTAGCGGTGTCTACTCAGCATGTCCGAGGTAAAGTCCTAACTCGCACGGCGAGTGGGAACAGTCTCGGCTCGCTGGTTGAATATGCCAATAACTGGAATGCTGCCGATCAGTTCGAGGGTAATCCAGGCAGCCAGCCGTTTCAGCTTTCCGACATCAGCAGCCGCCTGCATCAAGCCGCCAAGATCGTTCTTGAGAGTGACAAGATGAATGAGGTAATTGTCTTTTATGGAGTTTTGACTGGTTCTCCAGATGCTACTATATACATTCTAGTCCCCGAAGCTTGCAAGCGAATAACTTGTTATTCGTTTGGAAGTTTTATGATGCTCTACTTAGTTGAATTTTATCTTAGAATTCGAACCTCCATCCAGCTAGATCTGCCTTAAATTTTGCTTGATTTGTGTTTATCTAAGCTTCGTTTATCCAGCCACCTAGATCCGGGTTAAGTTTCGCTTGACTCGGATCTGTCGTAGCTTCGAATATCCAGCCACCTAGATCCGGGTTAAGTTTCGCTTGACTCGGATCTGTCGTAGCTTCGAATATCCAGCCACCTAGATCCAGGTTAAGTTTCGCTTGACTCGGATCTGTCGTAGCTTCGAATATCCAGCCACCTAGATCCGGGTTAAGTTTCGCTTGACTCGGATCTGTCGTAGCTTCGAATATCTAGCCATCTAGATCCGGGTTAAGTCTATCTTGACTCGGATCTGTCGTAGCTTCGAATATCCAACCACCTAGATCCGGGTTAAGTCTATCTTGACTCGAATCCGTTGTAGCTTCGAATATCCAGCCACCTAGATCCGGGGTAAGTTTTGCTTTACTCGGATCTATTAACCCAGATCTGTCGTAGCTTCGAATATTCATTTACCATTTGCTTTATTGCTTAGGTCGCGCATGATCGGCGGACTGCCGAGTTCCAAAGGCTGCTTTTTGCGCATAGGAAGTTGGAAGAAAAGTACGAGAAGGTTATTCCTTTGGTAAAGAAATCCGGTAAGTCGATAAACTCTTGCGTTATCTCCGAAGCTTTTATTTTTTGTATACGAGATGTTGGCTCACTTTGTTGGTAAACAGGGAACATCAATAATCTTAACATCCGTCTTGAGAAGAAGGTTAAGGCCCTGGAAGGTTAGTTACTCTTTTACTTTACATACTCCCCTTTGGAATGTGCACTAAGTTTCTTTTAACTCTTTTGGCTTTGGTAAAGCCGAGTTACAAACCTTTGCAGCATCTCACCAAGATTGCACGTCCATGCCTGATGTGATGCTGCATTTTTTAGAACAAAGCGCTGCTCATTCGGCGCAGCTAAAAGAAAAAGATGATGAGATAGCTCGCTTGCGCGCCGAGGTGGAGGCCCTTAAGCTCTCTCAGAAGTCTGCATTAGAAAAGGTCGATCAGGAGTTCTCCGAGGAGAAAAATCGGCTAGCTCTGCAGCTGCAGAAAAATAAAGAGCTCCTCGAGGCTACCAAACTGAAGACACGGGGAATGAGCGAGGAGATCACTCGCTTTGAGAAGAGCAAAATTGACTGGGCTAAAGACCTTCAGATAATGCTGAGTTATATTCATCATAAGCTTCTTACCGCGGTCGGGTTATCTTTTTTCCTTTTCCTACTGCCGACTGACGCAGTCGTGTTTTGCGTAGATCACTTTCCAGAAGCCAAGCCCATGAGATCTAAAGCGGTTCTTAGTGCTCGTGTGCGCCGAGGTGTTCCTGTTGACGCGGACTCGGAGTACTCAATGGAAGATTTCCTTGTTGCTGTCGGCGCTGCAGTTGGTCCGATGAAGATTATGGGCAGGGATTTGGTGCAGGCAGCTATCCGAGCCTACCATGTTCTCTGGCCGAATACTTCTGGGACTCCTAATATTGATGAGGTCCAATTGCTGGTGGAAAGATTAATGGCATCTGAGAGGCAGCTAAGTCTTTGGAGGGAATCAGCCGGACGAGCTGGTGCTGATATGGCTCTCACTGTTATCATGTCATGGTATGAAGATATTTCTCTTGATATCTTGAGAAATTTGCGCACTGGTTCCCGTTGGGTTGAGGATCCAACCTTTGTCGCTCTTCGGCAAGCTCGTGCCTTCCAGCTTGTTGAGTATGCCGACGTGCATACCTGGAACGAAGGTCCGAGTTTCCTTCCTAACCCAGAAGACGAGGTCGTAGTTGAGGATGCGTCGGATAACAACTCCGTTGATCAAGGAGAAGATGAAGGTGACTCGGCTACTTCTGGTGATTCCAGTTCGAGCTCAGATGGTAACGACGACGCGCGATCCTCCTCCAAAGGTACTGGGCATTCTACTGCGCAAACTGACGCCCCTCAGCAGCCTCGGGCTTCCTCCGAAGTCGCTCCTGGGTCTGTGGAGGGCGAGGCAACCTCGGCCGAGGTTCCATCTATCTCGGAGTGCCCAGCCCCTGACCAAGTTATTGCCTCTCCAGCTAAAAACCTCTAAGTCATTTCTTACCCCTGGTATGCCGGGTGTATGATGTACGTGGAATATTTGTCCGTCTTTTGTATGGTATGAATTTCTTTTGCCGTGTGCCGCTGAGACATATATGGTTGTAATTGTTATCACTTTGTTTAAGTGGTCTTGTTCGTCCGAATCCTTGCTTTGGCGGCCTGCAATTTCTTGAGTTTGGGATATATATTTGCCTTTGTGATCCCGTGGTTTAGACTATTAATCTGGGTGTGGACTTCGAATATCATACGAGATTGAGCTGTTCTTACTTTGGGTGCCGAAGTTTGATACCCCCCTTGTGTCAAAGGATAACCACTACTTTGAAACAATATAGGGCAGTCCCCGAGTCACTGCCTATGGCGCCGAAGTCTAGTATATAAACCAAATTTCAGAAGTAATATAAGACGGTCGCCGAGTCGCTACTCAAGGTGCCGAGGTTTAATAAATCACCCAAATCTAGAAAGAACATGAGACAGTCCCCGAGTCACTGCTCACGGTGTCGAGGTTTAGTATGTGAATTAAGCTTAGGAATACATCTGGGGCAGTCCCCGAGTCATTGCTCAGGGTGCCAGGTTTTAATACATAATCCAATCTTAAAAGCAATCTAGTGCAATCCCCGAGCCACTGCTCGAGGTGCCGAGGTTTAATACATAACATAAAATTGAAATAACATATGGCAGTCCCCGAGTCACTGCTCTGGATGCCGAGCTTCAAAACATAATTGGTGCTTGATCCTGAGATACTACTTTACAATGTGTCACTGATGACTGGACGAAGTAAAGCTACGTTCCACGGCCTTTTTGTTTCTTCGCCGGCTTTGTCTGCCCTATTCTTTCCTGGGGATTGAGCATTGATTAGGTAATAGGCATCATTGTGCAATGCTTTGCTCACGACGAATGGTCCTTCCCATGGAGGCGACAGCTTGTGCATGCCGGCCGTGCGTTGCACCAGTCGGAGAACTAAATCTCCTTCTTTGAACACTCTTGGATTCACCTTCTTGCTGTGATATCGTCGCAAGTTCTGCTGATAAATAGCTGATCTTGATAGCGCCAGCTCTCTGGCTTCTTCTAGCAGATCAACAGTATCTTGCCGAGCTACTTCATTTACTTCTGAAGTTGTATATTGGGTAACTCTTGGCGAGTCATGTATTATGTCGGCTGGAAGCACGGCTTCTGCCCCATATACCAGAAAGAATGGTGTATAACCTATTGATCTGTTTGGAGTAGTCCTGAGGCTCCATAGTACTGCTGGTAGTTCCTCAATCCAACATCCTGCCGACCTTTGCAGCGGTTCGACGAGTCGTGGTTTTATTCCGGACAGTACTAGTCCATTAGACCTTTCCACTTGCCCATTGGATGCTGGGTGAGCCACAGAGGCAACATCTAATCTTATGTGCTTTTCTTGGCAAAATCTAGCGAAAGCTCCTTCTGCAAAGTTTGTGCCATTGTCTGTAATAACACTGTGCGGGTATCCATATCTTAAGATAATATCTTTGAGGAATTTCACTGCTGTGGGCCCATCGCATTTTTTTATTGGTTTCACTTCAATCCATTTTGTGAACTTGTCCACCATGACCAATATGTGGGTCATCCCACCTCGGGCCGGCTTAAATGGTCCCACCATATCTAAGCACCACACAGAAAATGGCCAAGTAATGGGTATCGTTTTTAATTCGGATGATGGCATGTGTATCTTGGTTGCATATCTCTGACAACCATTGCATTTTTCAACCAGCTCTTTGGCTTATTTTAATGCCGTTGGCCAATAAAACCCATGCCTGAATGCTTTGGCCACTAAGGCTCGAGATGAGGCATGATGTCCACACTCCCCTTTATGTATATCTAGGAGGATCTCCTGGCCTTCTGCCGAACTCACACATCTTTGCAATACACTTGTGACTCTTCTTTTGTATAGCTCATTATTTATGATCGTATAAGCTTTAGCTCTTCTTGCTGTCTGTCTTGCTAACACCTCATTATTCGGCAAAGTCGCGTCTCTAAGGAAAGAGAATATGGGTTGCGCCCATACAGGTGTGATTTTCTCCTGTGTGGTCTCACTGTCTATTTCCATGTTTTCTGCCAACATAACTACCTCGGCTTTCTCCATAATCATGCTTACATCAGCTGTCTTTCTCTTTGTGAATTCCGGGTTATATTGCTGGTCAATTTCCATCGGCACATTATCTTCTCCTGACTTTGCCGGGATAAAGATGGATTCGGACTCTGGTGATGGTGTTATCGATGGTTTCCTTAGGTGCTCTAGGGCGAACCTGGGGGAATTGACTGCCTAGTTGATCCTAGCTTTGACAACGTGTCTGCGGCATCGTTTTCTGCCCGAGGTATATGATGAAATTCACATCCTTCAAAGTATCCACTGATTTTTTGCACATGAAATCTATACAAAGCCATATTATCATCCAATGCATCCCAATTGCCTGAGACTTGCTGTACTACTAGATCTGAGTCTCCATAGCATAAGATTCGGCGTATTCCAATCTCTTTTGCCACCTTCAATCCATGGACCAGTGCTTCATATTCGGCTACGTTGTTTGACGCGGCAAAATGTATTTGCAGCACATATTTCAGCTGATCTCTTTTGGGCGAGGTTAACACTATTCCTGCCCCCAAACCATTTCTTAGTTTGGAACCGTCAAAGTGCATCATCCAATAATTCGGGTCTGGTAATGGTGGCTCATATTGCACCTCGGCCCAATCTACGAAGAAGTCGGCCACAGCCTGAGATTTGATTGCATCTCTCCTATCGAATTGTGGAGCATAAGGTGACAATTCAATTGCCCATTTTGCTATCCGACCACTTTGATGGGGTGCTCTTCGAAGTAATGTTTAAGTTTCTTTGCCGACATGTACACTCCATAAGCCATCTTATGATAATGTGGGTAATTTTGCTTTGAAGCGGACAACACCTCGCTCAGGTAATACACCGGCCTCTGTACTGACTTATCATTTTCGACTCATTCTACGACGATTACAGCACTCACTACTCTGTTGGTGGCGGCTATGTAGAGTAACATAGGTTCTTTTGATAATGGAGAAGCTAAGATGGGCGCTGTGACCAACATCCTTTTCAATTCATGAAATGCATTATCTGCTTGTGGAGTCCAAATGAACTTATCTGATTTCTTCATCAGTTGATAGAGTGGTAATGCCTTTTCTCCCAGCCGACATACAAACCGGCTGAGCGAGGCTAAACAACCCGTGAACTTCTGCACGTCATTTAGACACCTTGGAAACTCCATCCTTTCTACTGCCTTTATCTTGGTTGGGTTGGCCTCTATACCTCGGCTAGATACGAGAAAACCGAGTAATTTTCCTGCTGGCACGCCAAATGTGCTTTTTTCCGGGTTAAGCTTCATTCGGAACCTCCTCAGGTTCGCGAAAGTCTGCCGTATATCATCCAGTAGTGTTTTGCTTTCTTTGGTTTTAATAACCACATCATCCACATATACTTGTACATTTTTTCCTATCTGGTCATGTAGACATTTTTGCATGCATCTTTGATACGTTGCTCCTGCGTTGCGCAGGCCGAATGGCATTATGCGATAGCAATAAGCCCCGTACGGGGTAATAAACGCAGTCTTTATTTGATCGGCCGGATTTAACGGTATCTGGTGAAAACCAGAATACGCGTCTACAAATGACAATAGTTCACAACCAGCGGTCGAATCAATGACTTGGTCTATTCTAGGTAAGGGAAAAGGATCTTTTGGACACGCCTTGTTCAGGTTCGTGTAATCGATACACATTTGCCATACAATGGCTACATTCGGATCATCCTTCTTCTTTTCTACTAGCACCGGGTTTGACAACCAATCCGGATACAGTACCTCCATGATGAACCCGGCCGCAAGGAGCCAAGCTATTTCATCCCCTATTATTTTTCTCCTGTCTTCGGCGAAGCGGCGGAGAGGTTGCTTCACCGGCCTTGCTCCTGGTCTTACATTCAGAGAGTGCTCAGCCAAATCCCTCGGAACACCTTGCAGATCCTGAGTTGACCATGCAAAGATATCCCGATTCTCACGGAGGAAGTTGGTGAGCTCGCTTTCCTATTTAGCATCTAGGCCTGCACCAATAGTAACAGTACGCTCTGGGAATTGCTCATCTATCTGAAACTTCTTTGTTTCTTTAGTCGGCTGAAAGGAGACACTTCCATGTGGATTGGCTAATGCCGGCATATTCAGCTGTGCCGACTGAGCGAGGGCTGCTACCTCCTGAATCCTTCTTTTTTCTCTTGCTATAACCAATGACTCGGCCAAATTTGACCCGGCTGAAGCACATTCCATTGACTTCCTGTAATCCCCTGCTACTGTTATCACTCCTTGTGGTCTGGGTAGCTTCATTTTAAGATAACTTACATGACAGCTGCCCATGAATTTGGCCAATGCTGGCCGTCCGTGTAAAGCATGATAACAACTCTCTAGATCCACCACTTCAAACTCTAAGTTTTCTGCTCTGCAGTTATCTCTTGTGCCGAATAACACATCCACTCGAACCTTACCAATGGGTTCACATGAAAGCCCTGGTACTATCCCATGGAAAGTGGTCCTCGTGGATTGCAGCATGTTCTACGATATTCCGAGTTTATGCATGGTATATTTGTACATGATGTTGATACTGCTCCCATTGTCAATGAGAACCTTTGAAAATTTCACATTAGTGCTTGGTCCAACAAATGTTGGATCCAACACTAGTGCATACAACCCCGAACTCGGCATTATCTTGGGGTGATCCTTTATGCTCCAAGTTACTTCTTGATCTGACCAAGCCATATATCTTGGTACTGCCGACATAACCGCATTTACTTCCATATGCCGGCGCTGCACACTCTGCTTGTCTTGCTGTTCCGTCGTGAATACGCAATACGACTAATGATGTTCTCTGTAATCATTGCGTCCATTATTTCCTGGATTTGTTCTTCCATCCTGGCCTTGGTTCATCACTTGATGTACCGCATCTCTCCGGTCCGAGTTATCATATCTCGGGGGAGGAGGAGGTAACATCAGTTGCTGTGCATTTGCTCCAGTCAACTGCGGCTGATGCTGCTGATGTGCCTGGAGAGGTGCTGCCTGAATGCCTGCAGGGTTTCCCATTGCATTTTTCATCCATGCACATTGGCGGGTCGTATGGTTGGCCGGCCTGGCTGGGTTTGACGTGTGAAATTTACACGACTGATCTAACATAGATTAGAACGTGTGCTTCGGCCTCTCCTGCCATTGCTTCTTTTGTTCTGGTGTCCACTGTCTTTTTCCTTCATTCCTTGGTGTCCACTGCTGAGGACCATTCTTTTGCCGTTGAGTCGTTCCGTGACTCGGCTGATCTTGCGCTACTGCTGCCACTTGGGCCGAATTATATCTATAATCCGGCCTTTCTTCTCTTCTTCTTCCTCTAAAGTCATTGCGCCTGGATGACCCGGCCAAATCTCTTGCATATTGCTCTTGTTGCTCCCGATGATCTGCCGACATTAATTCTAGTTGCGTCGGATCTCCCAATGCATAGGAGTCCGCTATTCTGATGGTTTCTGCCAATGTGGTTGGCATATCTCTTTGCAGTAGCTGCCATAACACACTGGCATAACGGCATCCTTGAGCGAACCAAGCTATTGCTTGTGATTCTATAACTCCTTCACACGAGTTTCTCAGGTTACACCACCGAGTTAAAAACTCTCTGTCCGTTTCATTCGGCCTTTGCTTGCACATGGCTAACTGTTGCGGCCTGTTTGGCCTCTTGTATGTACTGGTAAAGTTGCTAATGAACATTTCTTCAAAGTCCAACCAGCAGTTGATGCTGCCTGCGGGCAGATTATTCAGCCATACTCTAGCTAGTCCGTCCAACATTTGTGGGACATACCGTACTGCCCATCGTAAGTTCCCACCTGCTATTTTTACAGCAGTGGCATAATCAATCAACCAGTCTTGTGGTTTGGTGCTCCCATTATATGTCTTTGTGCCTCTTGCCAGTTGAAAGTTCGGCACAGGTGGTTCGCCCATGATCCGTGGTCCAAAGCATGTCGGACCCGGTGGACCCTGTTCTTCCAGCAACTCGGATCGGTATAGCCGGTCTAGCTTTACTCTGGCATCATTTGATGGCAAATCTCTGTACAGAACTCTGTCTTGCATTCTATAGTGGTTATTTCCACCATGGATCGCATACTCCATCTCGGAATAACCATCTTGTACCTTTCATTTACTTGATTGTGGCGAGCTGGTCTTGCTTCTCTTTCCTGCCGAGGTTCATGTCTTGGCTGTGGGTTGAGCGGCGGTTCTCTCCTTACTTCAACCGGGATATTGTTCTCGTGATTGCCTCTTCCGAGTTCTCTTCTGCCGAGATCTCCATTGCCTCAGCTTCCACCGTCTTTCTCAGCACGGCCGGGATTCCTCTCACCACTGTTACCTCGGCTTCCATTGCCTCTGTTCTCGTTTGCTTTCCCAGCTATTGCCGGATCATACGGAACGATTTGCTTGTTTCTCTTTCCTGAAGTTACTGCTTTGTCTTTTCGTGCATTGTTTCCTGGTGAGGATGCTGCTGCCACAGACAAGGCAGGTGCTGCTCCAGCCGAGTGAACCATTCGCGAGGCCCCTGGCCTCTCCGGGTCTGCTCTGAGCATTTCTTTGTTTTGCTGGTTTGCGATGTGCACCAGCTCATTCACTCTTTCTTGCTGTTTCTGCCAGGCTTCGCCGGTCAATCCCTCTAACTCTAATGCTGTGGCATTTGCCGCTCTCAGGTTCTTTGCCGGGTACTGTACCTCGGCAAGCCCAAATCAACTAATTCTGCCTTATGAGCATCATGCTCCTTGTTGATATCATCTATGAGGTTCTTCCCTCTTAATCTCAACTCGTCAACCCGTTCGGGAGCGACGTCAAGCTTGTTAGCTTTGGCATATTCTCGCAGGGTCCTGTTTAAGGACTCCCGCAAGGCCGACACCTTTTTTGCCTCTACCAACACCTTTTGCCTGGTTTCTTCTAACTCTGCCTGAGCATTAGCCGGATCAAGTATCGGCACTACAGGTGTAGTCAGGTTTTCTATGGTTGCCTGAAGAATGTTTCCTGGTCTTTCCAGAGGTGGCCCTCTTACTCTTGGTGCCTTTGGGGTAGTATCCTGTACTTCGGCCTGGTTGGTCACTGGAGGTATTACCTCGGTGGGTGGTGGTGCCGTCTGCCTGGGCGCGACCTGCACGCCTGTGGTAGGGTCTCTGGTTGATCCGGCACCTACTACTCCCGCCTCCACTCCGGCTGTGACCATCACCTCGACGCTGCTCACCGGATGCGCTCCGCGCGGACGGCTCGCAGCGCTAAGGGGTGGCTCTCCTGCAACAACAACCTGGTGAGGATAAATGCCGGAGATGTCGACGCCGACGTAGACCTGGTGCCTTCCCAAGCTGATGAAGACACCGTTGCGCGGGGGAGTTTTTCCCCTGAAGCTGCCTGCATTGTCACTGACGTAGTCATAGAGATCAAATCTCCGGACCAAGCCAGAAACAACGCGCTCGCCAGTGTTGATGAAGTTTCCCGTCCGGATCATGACTCCAGCTAGCACCGCTGCTGGCCCCATGGTGGGCTCCAACTGTCGTGGTGATGGCACGGCAGATGCCATGGGTAGGCTAAAGTATGGGGCCAATGGATGCTAGTGGGATCTGGGGAGGGAAGATGCAGTTGATTCTACACACAGGAGACTAAGGCCAAGATCTTTATTTCTCCTTTCTTGGGCTACAAGTGCTCCTTGAGCCGTATACAGGGAGAGAAGAAGAACTTTACCAGCCTAACGGTATCTAAATGAGCCGATCCCTTCCTCAGGGTCCAAGCCTCTCCTTATAAAGGAGAGCCTTGGGTGCCTTTAGGGCTAACGGGGCAAGCATATTCGAGGAATATGCTTGTCCCAAAATAGTAGTTTGGCGCCCTCCTTTCCCTGTCGCCCTTCTAACGACGGCAAGGCTCCAGAGGGCCCCTATGCGTGCCTCGGGCTTTAGGACTGTCGCCTCCGTGACCTCCTTCTGCCCCTCTGACGCTCTGCGCCTTTGTCTCTGGTGCTTGGCTCCGCTCAGATTCCTTCTAGCCTGCAGCTAGAGTTTGACCTTGGGTTTCTCCTTCTCCTGCAAGCTTCGTATCATTCAGCCTTACCTCGCGTAGCTCGGCTTGTCCTTCACCTGCATCAAGATTACTCGGACTAACCCGGCCGACTTACGTAACATCCCGGCCGGGTAATGCCTTGACTTTGTCATAATGGTCCTGCCCTTCCTTGTCTTGGCCGACCTCTATAGGATTCGGCCGACTCAAACAATAACTCGGAAACAAGACGGGCAACTTCCTTTCATCTTTCCCCGTCTTTACCCTACCCGAGGTCATCTCCCCAACAATAACCAATAGCGGGATCTGGAGATCCATAATGGCTCCCACATATTCAATGATGACTTTGTGATCGAATGAAGCATTCACATACGATACCTATTCCCTTTGTGGCGTGATTATTTACTTATCCGAGGTTTGATCGTCGGTATCTCCTTACCTAGTTCAACCTCGTTACCGATAAGTACTCTTTACTCGTTCCATGATATGACATCCTGATGAGTGCATATTTGCATCATGTTTTATATTATTATTTTGCACTGTAGTGGTAGGATCTTGGTATTCTACGGCGTTCGCGCGCATCTTTTATGTCTATTTTCACCAGGATCAGGATAGATGATGGATACGATGGACACAATTCTTGGACTAGTTGTACTGGAGCGAAAAGGAGTCAAAAATAGTGTAAATCGCTAATTTGGGAAATATCAATAACATCAGAAGAAAACCCGAGGTGATCGCAACAACCAGTGGGTTTAACGACCAACTATACAGCGGAAATAATTTTTCCGGCCATATAGTTCCCGCCGTATAGTTGTCGCCGCCACCGCCTCTTCAAATAGTTTTGCCCCGTGTAATCAGATCGAGGAGACGACATACAAAACACCCATAAATCACCAAAAACCTCACCTCCGAAAGGGATCTGGAGGGGGAACTTGCCCAAGGGATCCATCTTCGCCCAACGCAAATCTGGGAGGCCAAGGCATCGATCTTCATCTTCATCAACCGCTACATTACCATCATCTCCATCCATCCCATCTACATCCCATCTATATCTTGTTGTAATTCTCGTACTAGTCATGGAATTATACAAGAACTATTCATCTATGATTGTTTCCATTATCATTGCCATGATGCTGCTTGCCTCCATGTCTAAGTAGATCGTTAGTTCTTGATGAGATGGAGAAACCCTAGCATATGATTGAGATAAGCTAGAGATTATCATGTTATACATCATTATGTGTATGTGTTAATTATCTTCATCTTGATGTTTAGATTTGTGCACCTCTTAATATTTGCCTCTTATGGGGACTTGATGAAGGTGATTACTTGTTTGTAGATGGAGGGATGATAGCACTTATTGTGACTATAAAGCTGTTGTCATTCTTCATGTACTAACTTAGGGAAGCAAGGTGAACTCATTAAGCCATGTCCATGCCATGGGAGAAATCCCTTAATAGCGAGAAAATACGACTAATGTCGTTTACGTGTCAGCTATGGTTATGATGGATGATGTGTGTAGTGGTTGCTGCCTATTTGTCCATATATGGAGATCCTCCCACATATATATATATGTCATGAGAATATTTGCTATGATAATCTTGATTACTCTGTCTAAATTGCTAGTGGTGTATCCATCACTCCCTGAGAACACCTTTTCCCCTATTGTAGTTCCATGCTCTATTACATACGTGATTCATACTTTCTGCATTAAGTTTTACTTTAGTTTATTTAATTGCTTTGCTCAATCAAAAACCCAAAACCAATTCTATTTTTCTTGCATCTTAAAATTATTTCTTAAGTACTTCTTTTAGTTTTAGTTAAAAGCATTTTAGTCTTTTGCCTACTGCTCTCTATGAGATCGATATCTTTATTTCGAAACTAGCTACAAATGATCTGTGCACTTGCAGTCATCACATCCCCTATGACCTAGTCACATGCTTGCAAGCCAATTGGATGACATTCCACCGAGAGGGCCGAGAGTATATCTATCCGTCATATGGATGGAAAAATCCCACTCTTGATCCATGCGCTTCAACACATACTTTCAGAATACCCAATGCCACCTTTATAACCACCCAGTTACAGAAGTGGCGTTTGATGTCATCAAAGTACTGATCTGGTGACGGTGATTAACATGATCTCATGGTCAAAGGATTAGGTTACTATGTATCTGAAAGCTTGTAGAAAAACAAACTTAATGACTTGATCTTATGCTATGCTTACTATGGGTGTGTGTCCATCACATCATTCTCCTAATGACATGACCTTGTTATTAATAACATCCAATGTCCATGATCAGGAAACCATGATCATCTAATAATCAACAAGCTAGATTAACAATAGGCTTACTAGGGACTCTTTTATGTTTACAAAACACACAAGTATTAATGTTTCCTATTAATGCAATTATAGCATGGGATGTAAACATTTATCATAAACACAAAGATATAATAATAACCACTTTATTATTACCTCTTGGGAATATCTCCAACAGTTCTTCCTTGTAGTAACTTGTGCTTAACTCATTTACATTGAAAGTTACTTGCTCTCTTGTGCATGTCTTGGTTTTGTATCTTGCATGTGTTTGTATTGTTGTGCTTACCTCTTACTGAAAGGGTAATTGCCCCTATGTGTGGTTTTGGTGATTAATGACAATCCCTATGGTCTAATGTTTTCACTGAGTTTTATATGAAGGTATATTCCATAGGTCATGCTTGTAGTCCATGTGTTGGATTCAAGTATGGATGCCATGAAGATAAAGATATACCTTGAGTATTGGCATCAAAATCATTGAGATTAATAGAATAATATGATATGATCAAGATCTTGAGAGTGTGATCTCAATAGAATAATTCAAGATATGGCTCTAAGTCGGTGTCATGATAGCCTCATTAGTTGAGCTATGGTTGACTAAGATTTAGAGCATGTAATCAAATTAAGAGTTCCTTATGTACCTCAAGATATTAAGATGGAGCGCGAGAAGATACTTGGTTGACCAATACAAAGAGTGAAGAGTGATTTCAAGTTGGTCAACACATGAAGCATAAAGAATGTACCACATGGTCTTGTGGTATGGTAAGCCTTGTCAATTATGCATCATGAACTAACCCATTATATATTTGCCTTTGCGTTTTCTATATGGGACAGGTATCTTTCCATGGGCATGCTTCAAAAATGAAGATATTATATAGACCATGAGAGGATGACATCAAGTGGTGATCGTCATCAAGGTTGAGAAGGGCAAGTTCAAGATAAGCATCTCGAGAAGATCATTTGCTTGAAACTTGATGTCCATATTGGTGATAATGGACATGTGAATACATGTATTAATGAAGCTATCCCATAGTGGTGTATGAGGAGCAAATTAGGAGTCTTCACGAAGCAACAATGATCAAGTGTTGCATTCTGGCTTGGGTGGAGCTTGAAGCATTGTCATCAAGATCAAGCAGGATGCGCAAGGCAAAGTTATGTCCTTGCTAGGTTTTACTTTTACCGGTCTCAGGGTGGTTGTTGGGAGACCGGGTTATAGGATAGATAGCCGCACTATCAAGAGGGGCTTTCGGTTGTGTAACTTGATAACATCATCATAGGGAGCTCAATCCTTTGCATACTTTGCATCTTCCTATTTTGTTGCTTCTTGGTGTTTCTCCATGTGAGGTTCTTGAGCTTGTTTCTAGCTCTTCAACAAGACCAAGTTCATCGAAAACGGAATTCGTATGCATCTTCTATGGCGTTTTTGAGTTTGAAGGTTTTATCGGTTCTTATTTAGGGAGGCTTCTTACCTTTCTTCATTTGGTTCTATCCTCCTTTGTTGGGCTATGATGTTTCTCTGCACAATCTTGTAAAGCTTGTTGTCCTCGTCAAAACAAGCCCAAGATCATCGAAATCGGAGTCCGGATGCAAAAGTTATTGCGTTTTCTGTGAAGTCAGTTTCATCCCGGTTGTGGATCCGGTTCAACCGGCTCCCAGACCGGGTGGTCTGGTGCCAGCACCGGAAAACCGAGATTCAACCGGGTTTCAACCGAGATTCAACCGGGATTTTCGGTTTTCTATACCGAGTCTATCCGAGACTGTGTACCGACCCTTATCCCGGTTGAGATCCGGTTTTCCGGTCCAGGAACCGAACCATCCGGTTCTGGAGCCGGTCCAACCGAACTTTCAACCGGATTCGCACAGTTTTCTCCCAACGGCCATATTTGCTTTCCACTATAAAAGGGGGTTCTTCTCCCAATGTTTTAGAGGGTTCTTGACCACGAAATTGACCTCCATTGTTGAACCTCTTGAGCTTGCTTCCTCCCCCTTCCCTCCTATGATTCTTGCATATTTTTGAGGGCTTTGGAAGAGGAGATCTAGATCTACAATCCTCACCAATCAATTCCTTCCTCTAAGTGAGGGGAACCCATTGGATCTAGATCTTGGAGTCATTGGTTGACTTCCACCATTGTTCTTCCTCTCTAATTCCTCCCTAGCACTTGTTGCTTTGGTGGGATTTGAGAGTGAAGGATTTGAGAACCCTTGGTGGTCTTGCTTTGCATTCTTGCATAAGTGTTGAGCTTTCCATTACGATTTGTTCGAGTGAGAGACCGTGAGCTTGTTACTCTTGTAGGGTGACCTCCTAGTTGGCTTGGCGGTTGGTACCACGGTGTTCTCTTCGTGGAAGATTGTGAAGAGATCCGGGATTCTCCTTCGTGGATCTTGTGAAGTGGTTGTGGAGCTTGCCATCTCCGGAGTGGAGGAAAAGCTAGCCATAAGGAAAGGGCCTATTCCTTCGTGGGATAGACTCGGAGAAGAAGGTGAGCCTTTGTGGCGCGTGAGGAATCCTTCGTGGAATCTCACACCTCTCCAACGTGACGTAGCCCCCTTCCCAAAGGTGGTGAACACGGGAATACATCTTCGTCTCCGCGTGCCTCGGTTATCTCTATATCCGAGCTTACTTTCCTTGTGATAGCCATCGAGCTTGAAGTACTTATATCTTGCTTATCACTTGTGGTATATTTATCTTGTGCTATCTTGCTTAGCTTAATTTGTTGTTGGTGCACTTAGTTGAGCCTAGTGTATTTAGGTTTTGTGCTTGTAAAATAAATGTTAGTTTAATTCCGCATTCTATCAAGCCAAAACCGTAATAGTTTTGAAATTGCCTATTCATCCCCTCTAGGCGACATCTCTATCCTTTCAATTGGTATCAGAGCAAGGTCTCTCCTTGTTTAGGCTTCACCGCCTAGAGTGTAAAGATGTCGGCTAGTAGTATAGTGCACAATGACACAATTATCTTTGATGGCACAAATTATGCTTTGTGGAGAAATTGCTTGCTTTGTAATATTCGGACCTTGTGTCCAAATATTGAGCGATTTCTAGATGTAGGTTTTTCTCCTCCTATGGATCCTCAAAATCTATCTTTAGAGGATGAGAAAAATTTACATCTCGAAGCTCAAGTATCTAATGATCTTATTTTCTCTTTGAGCCCCACAGTTAATTTGTTCTTGACGATTGTAAAGCGCAAGTCGTCTCATGAGAAGTGGACCAAGCTTAAATAAATATTTGGTGGTTCCATTTCTAATATTGTCGGTGGTTTCTCCGAGGAGATCTCTTTTCCTTCACATCATGAAGAGCTCCAAGTTGCTTCCACCTTCGGCCGCGATGAGTTCTCATCTTCACCCACTTCACCAATGTGTGGCAAGACACAAGGTAAAGATATGGTGAGTGGTGTTGGGAATTGCAATGTTGATATTGTTCTCGCTAATGATGATCCTTCATCTCTATCCCATTGCAATGTTTCTTCTTTGGACTTAAGCACTTCTTGCAACAATAATGCTATATCCCCTTGTGTTTCTAGTCCTTGTATATCATCTAGAAATTATTTGAGTACTAGTGTAGATGATATGCTTGATTTGCCTTGTTACCATGAACAAAATGCTTCTATTTCCTCTAGTTGTTTATCTAATAATGTAGAGGAAATCAAACATTTTATGGAGCAAGACATGATCATGAATGAAGATTCAAGAATATCCTCATCTTCATTCTCCCATGCTCACATGTGCCTTATGGCAAGAGGATCAAAGGTATCTCCTACTTTGGATCCCAATATATCTTGTAAAGATAATAGCAATGATAATGATGATAGTGATGATGACATTGATGAGGATACTAGTGCTCTCTTGCTTGAGTTGACTTTTTTGTGTACCTCTCTTCATGGTAATAATAAGGCCGTTACTTGTCTCAAACACGTTATGGACACCATAACTAAACAAACGGGAACCATAGAGGAGTTGGATTTACAACTTGATGATGTGAGTCGGAGATTCAATCTCCTTAAGCAAGAGCTTGCCGAGGAGAAGCACACTAATTGTCTCCTCACACAAAAAATTGAATATTATGAGCTTAAAAAGGAAAATTCCATTAATGATGCTTGTGCTACTAACTCTACTTCTTGTGAAGCATATACCCTAAAGGAGAATGTTGAGCTAAAGGATCAACTTGAGTTGCTAACTAGCAAGTAAAGGAAATTGGAAGAAAGTCATTAAAATCTCTCGGGCTCTCATAATGATCTTCTAATCTCCCATGATGGGCTAAAGTTAGCTTGTGAGGCAAGTATTACTAAGATAACATCTTATGAGCCTCTTTTGGACATTAGCACAACTTCTACTCAAAATGCTATTTTGCCATGTGCTAGTCCTAGTAATCCATCTAGCCATACTATTGATAAACCTTGTGTTGGATTAATTGCTTTGCCTTATTGCTCTAACAATGAAGCTTTTACTTCCTCTAGCACTTGTATTTCTACTAAACATATAGAGGAAATGAAAGAGCTCAAGGCCCAAGTCACTTCCTTAAGGAATGACTTGGAAAAGAGTCATGAAGGGAAATCCACACTCGATAATATCTTGAGTGTGCAAAAATCCCCCAATGATAAAAGTGGACTTGGATTCAACTCCAATAACAAGAACAAGTCCAATACAAACAAGAAGAAGGGCCAAAACCAAGTCAAGAATTCGGCCAAGATTATTTGCTTCAAGTGCAAGGTTGAAGGACATCATGTAATATCTTGTCCATTGAAGAAAAAGCACTTGATTGAGAAGCAACAAGGGAAGCGACCACAAGTTCATATTCAAGCCCAAGTTAAAGCTTGGCCACTTCCAAAGAAAAATCAAGATAATGCTCCCCAAGCCAAGAAATCAATGAAGAAGAGAAAGGGGAGCACTTGTTGCTACATATGTCGTGTGAAGGGGCACTTTGCCTCTTCATGTTCAAACGGTACCTTATCTAACCCTATCATTGTTGATGATGATTATTCTCTTAGGAAGGATAAGGATGGCAATGTGTTTGCCAAGTTTGTTGGAACTCAAAGTGGTGTCAAGAAAAGAACCATTTGGGTTGCCAAGCCTATTGTGACTAACCTCTTAGGACCCAACTTGGTTGGGGACCAACTAGATCAAACTTGATCAATAGGTGTTTATGGAGGGCATTGGAGACTTGGCTAACTCATGAAGAATTAAGGGATCTTCATATGTTATATTTGATCAAGCCAAGTCCTTTACATTATTATTTCCCTATCTTATATCCAATGTGCCTCTTCGCGGTAACTTGTACTTAACTCATTTATATTGTAAGTTACTTGCCCCTTTACATGTTTTGGTTTTGTACCAAGTATGTGTTTGTATTTGGTGTGCCTCATGCTTGATTATTTTGTGTATTCAAGTATGTCTAGGTGTTTGGCACATCATTGACTCGTGTGTTTTATTTTGAGCCTCTAATGCATCTTGATGACATCTTATTTGGCTCTTTTAGAGTGGTTAATGGAACATACCATTTTGGGGGAGTGACATGCCTCGTGCATCTCTCAAACCTTAAAATATGTGTACATGAGTACTACCACTTAGTATTGATATTGCAAGCTTATATAGTCACTATGTGGTGTATCATACTCATGAGAAATTCAAATTCTAAATGTCCATCAATTATCTCGAGTTAATATTATTTTGCCTCTTATAAAAAAATGAATATCACATTATGGGGGAGTAATATGCTTCTTTTGCATATCACAATCCTAGGAAATGTGAACATATGAGGTAGTGCCACTTAGAGTTGATATTGTTGATTATCTTGTTTCTAGGTGGCATGTTGTCTCAAATAAGGTCCTATTTTTAGAAGCTTTTATTGCTCTTCTTTTTGGTCTTTGTCTGAGTAAGAAATTCTTGGTGCGGTCTTTCTCAAATACATATCTATATATCTTATTTGGGATACCATTTGCTTCAAGTTATTCTAATCATTGTTTTGCATGATTATGTGACTAGTTGAAGCTATCAAGAATATCTATCTTTGCATAGTGCTTAATATTTTTATTTCTATCCTATGCTTTTTATTGTGAAGATTTATCTTTAATATCCATGCAATATACCACCGAAAATCTATTCCAATACAATCATTGTCTTCGACAATTGATATACTTGTGTGTGGTAGCATTTGTGGATCATCTTCACTTTGGAGTTAACCTCTTATTGCCTTACTTTCTTTCCAAAAAAAAATTGTGTGGCTCCCATTGTCTTCCTTGGCTTTTTAACATATCTCTGATGATGTTTTTGATTATTATCAAATGTGTTTTAGTGGAAGACAAACCTTTTCTTCTCAGAACCTTGTGCCATTGTGAAAAGTGTTAAGGGTTTGGTTTATTTGTTGAAACCTTGCTCTTTTGGGAGTTTGCTATCTCATTCTTTATTCTCTATTTTATTTTCTTGAATGAGATAAATCTTTGAGCATTTGTGTTTTTAATTCATCTTTCATGCTTAATAGTTTTTGCTCGGTTCATTTGTTGAACTTTGTTGAACAAATCTTGTGTTGATTTGATTCTTTGATATAGTTTGGACAACAAATGTGTTTTGTCACACCTTGTATGCCTTCTTGAATATTTTTGGTGATTTGTCCAAAGTATATCTTCGTTGGATCTTGAAATTCTCGCGCATGCATGTTTAATAAATGTATATCTTATGTCATGTTTTGCTTTCTTTGATCCAATATATAAGGTATACTCCATCAAATCCTTAACGGCTAAGATGTGCATGAAATTAAAATTTCATCTCTAAATATGCACATATTTTTATGGAGTGTATCCTATGTGTTGTGGTTATTCTAACCACTTTGGACCCAATAAGTTTGGGGACCAAGATGTACTTGAATGTTGTTTTAGGTACACTGAAGATGCAATGGATGCTTGTCTCGTCTATAAAGAAAGTTGTCACCACATGATAATTGGATCCAAGATAGGATGATATAAAAATTCTTATCTACTACATCATACCATTGCTATCTTGGTAACAAGTATCTTATTCATGCATACTATTCTTCCATCCAATCTCTTGTAGGTTGCATCTTGGCATGAATTTATTTGGTTGTAAATGTTCGATTCTTGCAATTATCTTTGAAAGACTTATGTATCCTTATTGCTTATGTGAGTAATTTGAGATGATGCATATAATGGGGAGTATATAAAATCATGTTCATGATTCACCAATTCCAAATATGCCTTCTAGCAATTTATTGCCTATCAATTCCTCAAGGTACTCTCATGTGCAATATTGTTGAAATTGCATTGAATCATTCCTTTTGATACTTGTTGCCTTTCTCAAAGTATCCCAACTAGCATTAGTTCCCTTAGTGTTAGTTGTGATGGTTTTGAGATTTTTTGTTTATTCTTTGGTGAAGTTCATTGATATACCATAAGATAAAATAGAGCCATGGGCTATATATGCACTTAAGCAAAGTATACTTTTTGGTATATCTCATGACTTCCGCTTGGATATCATGTATTCTTTTTATTAACCTCTTATGTGTGGATGTTTCTTTGTGGATTATTCTCATGTGTTCCCCTTAGAAACTTATATACATGAGAGTGTTAATCTCTCCCCTTGATATGCTCGCTCTTTTCTGACCATCACTCTTATCCTCTTGATTTTTAATGGTTTTGGTAAGGTCTTGATTTATGAGTTCTTGGTTTACTTTTATTTCATCTTCATGCACTAATATCTCATATTTGGTTTCTTTTGGACTTAAGCTTGTCTTGACAAGTGCATTGGTTTATATCTAATCCTTGTATCTTTGCTGTGTTCTAAATAATATAGAGGGAGTGAGGATTCCATGTTTGTGCATATTGTATTCAAATGAAACAACTAATTTATGCACGAACCTTGGGGAGCTTCCTTATTCCATTTAGAGCACTATTTGTCCATTTGATTATTTGGATCTTTTGATTGCTTGCTTCATCCATTGAAGTTCCTTCACCTTGTTATCCTTTTAGCAATCCTTGATCCTCAATATAGTTTGATTTACTCCAAGTGTTCGTCATTGGATATGTGCATGTGATTTCACTCATATTACGAGTAATGCACACCTTGTGTAGGAACTCATACTATATTGTCCTTCTAAGCTTGTTATCCATTTTGGCACTTGTTGTCAATGGGGGAGAAGTTTAAAGGGTTTTAAGGGAAATGGTTTTCTACTTAAGATTGGTTTGTTCTTAAGTGTTTGCCTTTCATGCATTTCATCTTTATTATGTTTTGCATGGTTGTATATATAGTGGAAACTCTCCCAAAGGTTATGCTTGACAATGTATGCAATGAAATTCAAGATCATCATGTGTGCATATATTGTGGGGGAGTTTGCTCTATATATGTTGGTTCTACTCACATCTCCTACATTAGTTGTAGTTTATGTGAGTAGAATCGGTTTTGATATGGGATAGTATCTTTGTGTTACTTAACCATATCAAATACAACCTCTTGTATACAATTTATTCTCCGATAAGTTGCGTACTTGTTTCTAATATTCATTATATAAACCCTCTTGTTGTGATTCTCATCAATTACCAAAATGGGGGAGATTGAAAGGGTAATTGCCCCTATGTGTGGTTTTGGTGATTAATGACAATCCCTATGGTCTAATGTTTTCACTGAGTTTTATATGAAGGTATATTCCATAGGTCATGCTTGTAGTCCATGTGTTGGATTCAAGTATGGATGCCATGAAGATAAAGATATACCTTGAGTATTGGCATCAAAATCATCGAGATTAAGAGAATAATATGACATGATCAAGATCTTGAGAGTGTGATCTCAATAGAAGAATTCAAGATATGGCTCTAAGTCGGTGTCATGATAGCCTCATTAGTTGAGCTATGGTTGACTAAGATTTAGAGCATGTAATCAAATTAAGAGTTCCTTATGTACCTCAAGATATTAAGATGGAGCGCGAGAAGATACTTGGTTGACCAATACAAAGAGTGAAGAGTGATTTCAAGTTGGTCAACACATGAAGCATAAAGAATGTACCACATGGTCTTGTGGTATGGTAAGCCTTGTCAATTATGCATCATGAACTAACCCATTATATATTTGCCTTTGCGTTTTCTATATGGGACATGTATCTTTCCATGGGCATGCTTCAAAAATGAAGATATTATATAGACCATGAGAGGATGACATCAAGTGGTGATCGTCATCAAGGTTGAGAAGGGCAAGTTCAAGATAAGCATCTCGAGAAGATCATTTGCTTGAAACTTGCCGTCCATATTGGTGATAATGGACATGTGAATACATGTATTAATGAATCTATCCCATAATGGTGTATGGGGAGCAAATTAGGAGTCTTCACGGAGCAACAATGATCAAGTGTTGCATTCTGGCTTGGGTGGAGCTTGAAGCGTTGTCATCAAGATCAAGCAGGATGCGCAAGGCAAAGTTATGGCCTTGCTAGGTTTTCCTTTTACCGGTCTCAGGGTGGTTGTTGGGAGACCGGGTTATAGGATAGATAGCCGCACTATCAAGAGGGGCTTTCAGTTGTGTAACTTGATAACATCGTCATAGGGAGCTCAATCCTTTGCATACTTTGCATCTTCCTATTTTGTTGCTTCTTGGTGTTTCTCCATGTGAGGTTCTTGAGCTTGTTGCTAGCTCTTCAACAAGCCCAAGTTCATCGAAAATGGAATTCGTATGCATCTTCTATGGCGTTTCGAGTTTGAAGGTTTTATCGGTTCTTATTTAGGGAGGCTTCTTACCTTTCTTCATTTGGTTCTATCCTCCTTTGTTGGTCTATGATGTTTCTCTGCTCAATCTTGTAAAGCTTGTTGTCCTCGTCAAAACAAGCCCAAGATCATCAAAATCGGAGTCCGGATGCAAAAGTTATTGCGTTTTCCGTGAAGTCAGTCTCATCCCGGTTCAACCGGCTCCCAGACCGGGTGGTCCGGTGCCAGCACCGGAAAACCGAGATTCAACCGGGTTTCAACCGAGATTCAACCGGGATTTTCGGTTTTTCTATACCGAGTCTATCTGAGACTGTGTACTGACCCTTATCCCGGTTGAGATTCGGTTTTCCGGTCCAGGAACCGAACCATCCGGTTCTGGAGCCGGTCCAACTGAACTTTCAACCGGATTCGCACAGTTTTCTCCCAACGGCCATATTTGCTTTCCACTATAAAAGGGGGTTCTTTTCCCAACGTTTTAGAGGGTTCTTGACCACGAAATTGACCTCCATTGTTGAACCTCTTGAGCTTGCTTCCTCCCCCTTCCCGCATATGATTCTTGCATCTTTTTGAGGGCTTTGGAAGAGGAGATCTAGATCTACAATCCTCACCAATCAATTCCTCCTCTAAGTGAGGGGAACCCATTGGATCTAGATCTTGGAGTCATTGGTTGACTTCCACCATTGTTCTTCCTCTCTAATTCCTCCCTAGCACTTGTTGCTTTGGTGGGATTTGAGAGTGAAGGATTTGAGCACCCTTGGTGGTCTTGCTTTGCATTCTTGCATAAGTGTTGAGCTTTCCATTACGATTTGTTCGAGTGAGAGACCGTGAGCTTGTTACTCTTGGAGGGTGACCTCCTAGTTGGCTTGGTGGTTGGTACCACGGTGTTCTCTTCGTGGAAGATTGTTAAGAGACCCGAGATTCTCCTTCGTGGAGCTTGTGAAGTGGTTGTGGAGCTTGCCATCTCCGGAGTGGAGGAAAAGCTAGCCATAAGGAAAGGGCCTATTCCTTCGTGGGATAGACTCGGAGAAGAAGGTGAGACTTTGTGGCGCGTGAGGAATCCTTCGTGGAATCTCACACCTCTCCAACATGATGTAGCCCCCTTCCCAAAGGTGGTGAACACATGAATACATCTTCATCTCCGCGTGCCTCGGTTATCTCTATATCCGAGCTTACTTTCCTTGTGATAGCCATCGAGCTTGAAGTACTTATATCTTGCTTATCACTTGTGGTATATTTATCTTGTGCTATCTTGCTTAGCTTAATTTGTTGTTGGCGCACTTAGTTGAGCCTAGTGTATTTAGGTTTTGTGCTTGTAAAATAAACGTTAGTTTAATTCCGCATTCTATCAAGCCAAAACTATAATAGTTTTGAAATTGCCTATTCACCCCCCTCTAGGCGACATCTCTATCCTTTCACTTACATGTCACATCCCAAGATTTTCCAAATCTTGTAGTGTGAAAAATAAATGAATAAAATAAAACTTTGATTGATTTTCAGGGTGAGAAGAAACTTTTTGAATCCAATTGGAAACTTTCAAACCTATTTTGATCAAACAAATCCTAAAGGGATTTAAAAAGTTAAATAAACAATAAACTTAAAAATATTTAAAACTACTATTTCTGGATCTTTAAATAAAAGATTTGGTTTTCAAAAGAAAAGGTAGATTTATAAATAAGGATTATTTAAGCCAAATTAAACCTTGGCCAATATTTTGAAAGAAAATGTTTTGTTTTGATTAAAAGAGTAAAAGTTTATTTAAATAAAATAATAAGGATTTAATATCCAATTTTATTTAAGTAAAGGTTTTTCCCATTTTAAATAAACACTAAAACTTATTTATTTATTTTAAATAAGTTTTCCAAGTATTTTATATTCTCAAATAAAACCTATTTTCAAATCAAACCTACTGAAGTGTTTTTGGTCTTATTTTATATTTCAAAATAAAGATTTTAATAAAACAAAACCTATTTGAATTAAATGAATAATGTCTATTCATTTAATTATTAATGGATCCTAAAATAAAAATGTTATTTTATTTTAAACAAGTTTTCCAAGTATCTTTATTTTTCAAATAAAAACTACTGATTTGATTTTGGTATATTTAGAATTCAAATGGAGATTTTATTAAATAAATCAAAACCTATTTGAATTAATAATTAAGGTCTATTTTATTTAATTATTAAATAGATCCTAAAAAGGATTAAAATTATTATTTTATTTTGGGAATTGGTTTATGTTGATAAACAGAACCAAAACCCAATACAAGTGTGGTGAATGTTTGAATTGAGTTGAATATTTGTTTGGTTGTTTGAATTTCAAAACAGAAAATAGAATCAGAAAAAGGAAAATCAATCAGGAAAGAAAAAAAATAGAAGTGGACAGCAGCCTAGTCGGCCAGCCCAATAAGCCCAGTACCAGCCCAGTCTCTCTCCCCCTCTGCGAAACGTTTTTCACTTAAAGTCTCACTCGCAGAGCAACTGACCGGTGGACCCATTCCCCTCTCTCTCTCCCTCACTGCCAGATAGACCCACCCCTCCTGTTCATCGTCCTCACCTGCCGCGACCTCTTCTCCCCCAAACCTCGTCGCCGTTTCTGTCAAATAACTGCGCGCTTGATTCCTCTTAACCACGCGTTGAATCAGCCCCGTGACCATGCGCATTTAAGCGTCCCTCTCCCCTCTCTGATCTCCCTCACACGCCAGACCTCCCTTGCCCCCAGGCTGCCACGATTTGAGTTGGCACTCCCTCTGTTCCGATGACGCTCCGGTGCAAATTCCGGCGACCCCGCGCCGCCTCTTGCCTCATCAACCACGCACACATACTCCCCACCTCCTGGCACATCTCCCCGTGCCACTCATTCATCCGCGAGTTCTCTGTAACCTCGGCTTCGTCGACACCGAGCGTGCGCCGCCGTCTGCCATTGCTCCGACGAGCATTCCAGGTGAACTCCGACCGCCCTAAGCTCTCTCGATGATGCACACAACTTCCCCAGATCATTCCGCGTCTAACCATTCCCCTATCTTGCCTTAGAGTGCCTTGTAGCCCCATCCCCGACGACCTCCAGAGCATGCCCGATGCCGAGCGAACTCCGGTGAGCAATCCAGGGCAACCACGAGCGCCCCTCGACCCAAGAAGAACACGTTGAGCTTCACCAGACTTCTGCAATCACTGTGAGCATCTCCCTACCTTCCTTTGCTTCCTGTATCGCCGGCACCGCCACCATCTGGCCGCTCCGCTGCCAGCCACCGCCGCAGCGCCGCTAGTTTTAGGTCGAGCTTGCAGCAGCCGTCCGATCTCGATCTAGTGGCTAGGATAGAAGCTAGGCAAAAGGGTAAGTAGCATCTGCGCACCGCACGATCTGACTTGATCCAACGCGCCAGAGTAGCCGATCCGAGCGAAGCGGTACCGACGAATAGAAATAGGACGCGTGTCACTAGTTCTGTTTAAAAGAAATTTTGAATCTGATTTAGATGCAGATTTGAAACTCTTGTAACTTTTGATCCACACGTCCAAAAATTGCAAACTTTATATCATTGGAATCAGTGGAACAAGCCCTAGCCAACCATGCCATTTGTTTAGTAAAAACGCTTCTGTAAAAATGTTTGTTTTTGCAGAAACATTTGTATGCTTGTTTAGATTATAAAAATTGTTCAAAAATGATTTTGGGGATAAAATCTTTGGAAAATAGAGTGATTTGAACCTACTAACCATAGGAAACACTTTGTGAATTAAAAAATGTATTTGGTGAAGAAAAAGAATGATTCTTTGATTTAAAACCATTTCTAGTCAAATAAAAATATAGTTTATTTATCAAAAATGGTTTTTGAAGAAAACCTTTGGGAAATGTTTTGTTTTAAACTCTCTGACCCTAAACACCAAGTTTTATGGTTTGAAAACATATTTGGTGAACCCTATAGACTAATGCCATAGTAAAAATATTTCTACACCACATAAAATGATACCTTGTTTTGAAAATGGTTTATAAAATGAAACCGTTTTGCAAATGACTTTGCCACTTTATAAAATGACCATTAGGTGTACCCAAATGTTTATGACCCATTAGGAACCACTTTTTCAAATAAAACAAAGCTTGGCATGCTTGCATGCATTACTTTGACTTTATCATTTTATGTGTTGTTTTGCTTGATTCGTAGATTGAGTTTGTGCCTTGCTTGATTGATTTGTAGTGACTTAAAGAGTGTGATTGTTGCAAGTACAAGGAAGTGAACCTATACCCTCTACCAAAAAGGCAAGTGATGCTTCATACTTTTTGTCCCATTACTTTCACTATGCATTAGTGATTTTTCTAAGTAAAACTTGCATGGAATTTTGCTAAGTATAAACCTTGCTATAGGAAAACTTAGTAGATGAAACCTTAGTAGAAATTTTCCTAAGTTAAGATTCCTACTACTATCAAGCTTAGCCTAGCTAATAGAAAACAAGGGTGGAATATATATCCATGCTATGAAAAATTTCTAAGTCTGAGGACTTGTGTTTTTGTTTAATAAAACAACTAAGTTAATGAATCACCTGGGTGGAATGGTAATTTCTTGGTGGTTTTGGTTGAGTGGTTCACAAGGCCCATGTCTATGGTTGACCTTGTGTATCTCACTTGTGGATGGCCACCCAGGAACAAAGAGATTTGAGACGTCAAATGTTGAGAAGCTTCAAGTGCAACCACTTGGCATTATGGGCTCTGCCTGGATCATATAGGTTGCAAGAACTTAGCCATATGGACAGTTGGTGGTAGAGTTTGATAGGTTGGAACGCATCCATTTTGGTCTAGGGGAAGGCTTCTGAAAGATCTTGTCTTGGGAAACCAAGTCTTGTGGGGAAAGTGCACCACATCTGCAGAGTGTAAAATCTAAGTACTTAGCCATGTCCCTGGTAAAGGACAATTTGAGCATCAAGACATGGAAGCAATCAAGAATCTCATCATTCAAATTTCAAAGTTAAAAACTTGTGGTTGAACAAGGGTTAAAGGATCTTCAATCTTTGATTGGGAGAAATGATTTTGTCAAGCAAAAACTTAGTGTTTTCAAAATGATAAGGAAAATCTATTTTGAGCAATGCAAGCCTCAACTCCACTTAGCCAAAAGCATATAGTTGATAGACTCCACTATACTACCATAGTATCACTTGCCGATACAATTCAAATGTATTGACCCTTTGTGGCTGTAACTTGTAATGTTGCAGGTTTGATTGATTTTAGTGAAGATTGATTGATTAGGATTACAAAGTCTACACCCAACATGTTTGCCTATGGCACTTTGAAGATGAAGGACCCCACGATTATAGTTATTCCGCTGCAATGTTTAGCCAAATGAGCTATGTAAGATGTAATAAAATTATGTTATTCCTGGTTATAAAGTTATATTATGACCTTTGTTTCTTGATATTACATCTTAACTGTGGATGCTAGCTATTGATCCAGGGACTAGCATTGTAAACACAGGGGACTCTACCTTATTTAAAGGTTGGGACCCTTATAGATGGTATTAGAGCATTGTGTTGCCTGTAGGATTGTAACCCTAGGATTGGACAAAACCCCTTAGGAAAGTAGGAGTTTTATTTGTTCCAAAACTTATTTACAAACAATCTTGTAAACTCTTTCCTCAACCATTTTGGTTTTGATTCTACATCTCATCTATTTCAACTTGATGTAAAAACCTAACCCATGGCCAAAGACTTCACCATGTGCAAAGGACAACATCAACTCTAATGACTTCAACATCTTCAACTCTAATGACTTCAACTTCTTCAACTCTAATGACTTCAACATCTTCAACTCTAATGACTTCAACATCTTCAGCATATTCACCAAGGACTTCCAACTTGGATACCACTAAGGACTACAAGTGAGACAAGGAAATCTTGCTCAAGATATGGAGGCTAAGGAAATGCAAAATTAGAAGGAGTTCACTTCACTTGAAGTTTTTGTGACCAAGAGTTTTCCTCAAGGAAACCATGACTACATGCAAGAAGAATCAACCAAGAAGGATGGAAAGATCACAAGTGAACCATATAGATGGACCACCATATTTAGTTTAAGTCAAACACACCAACTTATGGGGTGTAACAAAATTATTTTGTTGCCTAAAAATGTGCTTGATCTTTGTTGTTTGAGTGAAATGTTTGTTTGTGATTGCTTGCACAATGCTTGTGTGAATTGTGATGTGTGTGATTAGAACTATTTCCTTAGAAATATTTTTGCCTATTCTAATCTCAATCCAATCCAAACAGATGACTTCTTCAAGAAACTCCAACATCAAGGTTAATGACAACAACAACAACCAAGAGGACAACATGAGAGAACTTATAGAAACCCAAAACCAGTTGAGCCAAGAGACAACTCAGCTTTTGGCCAACAACAATGGACTAGACCCATCCATACAAAGGATTTTGAAACTCCAATCCCAATTGTTGCAAGGATTGGTTACTCAAATGATCAACATGAGGGAAAACTTTTTCCAAAGAGCTAATGACAACAAGGATGACAAAGATGCTATTCTAGAAGGAACCCAAGCCAGCAATACTTGTGGAGACAAGGAGCATACATCCAAGGAACATGAAGATCAATGCCTCAAGAAGAGAGAAAGATTTCCTACCTTTGAGGAGCATGAACTAAAAGAACTCCTAGCTTTGGAGAGACCCAAAAAGAAGAAGAAGGACATAAGCCAGTTGCAATGCTACAATTGCAAAGAGAAGGGACACTATGCCAGTGATTGCCCAGAAAAGAAGAAGAACCAAGGAAATAAACAAGAAGAATTGTTACCCAAGGAAAAGTATGATATTAGCCAAGTGTGGTGCAACAACTGCAAAGAGCTAGGACATTATGCAAGCAACTGTCCAGAAAAGAAACACAAGATAAACAAGCCTATGAGGGATCTCATCCTTGTCACATGTTTCAAATGCAAGGAACTAGGCCACTATGCAAACTTCTGTCCAGGAAAGTTACACCAAGATCCCAAGCAAGACAAGATGTAAACTAGTTGGAAAATTTTTAAGGGTGGTAGTACCCTAGATGTTTTGAGCCTACTTGTAACCCTAGCTTTCCCAAATCTCGGGACGAGATTTATTTTAAGGGTGCTAGCCTGTCACATCCCAAGATTTTCCAAATCTTGTCATGTGAAAAATAAATGAATAAAATAAAACTTTGATTGATTTTCAGGGTGAGAAGAAACTTTTTGAATCCAATTGGAAACTTTCAAACCTATTTTGATCAAACAAATCCTAAAGGGATTTAAAAAGTTAAATAAACAATAAACTTAAAAATATTTAAAACTACTATTTCTGGATCTTTAAATAAAAGATTTGGTTTTCAAAAGAAAAGGTAGATTTATAAATAAGGATTATTTATAAAGCCAAATTAAACCTTGGCCAATATTTTGAAATAAAATGTTTTGTTTTGATTAAAAGAGTAAAAGTTTATTTAAATAAAATAATAAGGATTTAATATCCAATTTTATTTAAGTAAAGGCTTTTCCCATTTTAAATAAACACTAAAACTTATTTATTTATTTTAAATAAGTTTTCCAAGTATTTTATATTCTCAAATAAAACCTATTTTCAAATCAAACCTACTGAAGTGTTTTTGGTCTTATTTTAGATTTCAAAATAAAGATTTTAATAAAACAAAACCTATTTGAATTAAATGAATAAGGTCTATTCATTTAATTATTAATGGATCCTAAAATAAAAATGTTATTTTATTTTAAACAAGTTTTCCAAGTATCTTTATTTTTCAAATAAAAACTACTGATTTGATTTTGGTATATTTAGAATTCAAATGGAGATTTTATTAAATAAATCAAAACCTATTTGAATTAATAATTAAGGTCTATTTTATTTAATTATTAAATAGATCCTAAAATGGATTAAAATTATTATTTTATTTTGGGAATTGGTTTATGTTGATAAACAGAACCAAAACCCAATACAAGTGTGGTGAATGTTTGAATTGAGTTGAATATTTGTTTGGTTGTTTGAATTTCAAAACAGAAAATAGAATCAGAAAAAGGAAAATCAATCAGGAAAGAAAAAAAATAGAAGTGGACAGCAGCCTAGTCGGCCAGCCCAATAAGCCCAGTACCAGCCCAGTCTCTCTCCCCCTCTGCGAAACGTTTTTCACTTAAAGTCTCACTCGCAGAGCAACTGACCGGTGGACCCATTCCCCTCTCTCTCTCCCTCACTGCCAGATAGACCCCACCCCTCCTGTTCATCGTCCTCACCCGCCGCGACCTCTTCTCCCCCAAACCTCGTCGCCGTTTCTATCAAATAACTGCGCGCTTGATTCCTCTTAACCACGCGTTGAATCAGCCCCGTGACCACGCGCATTTAAGCGTCCCTCTCCCCTCTCTGATCTCCCTCACACGCCAGACCTCCCTTGCCCCCAGGCTGCCACGATTTGAGTTGGCACTCCCTCTGTTCCGATGACGCTCCGGTGCAAATTCCGGCGACCCCGCGCCGCCTCTTGCCTCATCAACCACGCACACATACTCCCCACCTCCTGGCACATCTCCCCGTGCCACTCATTCATCCGCGAGTGCTCTGTAACCTCGGCTTCGTCGACACCGAGCGTGCGCCGCCGTCTGCCATTGCTCCGACTAGCATTCCAGGTGAACTCCGACCGCCCTAAGCTCTCTCGATGATGCACACAACTTCCCCAGATCATTCCGCGTCTAACCATTCCCCTATCTTGCCTTAGAGTGCCTTGTAGCCCCATCCCCGACGACCTCCAGAGCATGCCCGATGCCGAGCGAACTCCGGTGAGCAATCCAGGGCAACCACGAGCGCCCCTCGACCCAAGAAGAACACGTTGAGCTTCACCAGACTTCTGCGATCACTGTGAGCATCTCCCTACCTTCCTTTGCTTCCTGTATCGCCGGCACCGCCACCATCTGGCCGCTCCGCCGCCAGCCACCGCCGCAGCGCCGCTAGTTTTAGGTCGAGCTTGCAGCAGCCGTCCGATCTCGATCTAGTGGCTAGGATAGAAGCTAGGCAAAAGGGTAAGTAGCATCTGCGCACCGCACGATCTGACTTGATCCAACGCGCCAGAGTAGCCGATCCGAGCGAAGCGGTACCGACGAATAGAAATAGGACGCGTGTCACTAGTTCTGTTTAAAAGAAATTTTGAATATGATTTAGATGCAGATTTGAAACTCTTGTAACTTTTGATCCACACGTCCAAAAATTGCAAACTTTATATCATTGGAATCAGTGGAACAAGCCCTAGCCAACCATGCCATTTGTTTAGTAAAAAAGCTTCTGTAAAAATGTTTGTTTTTGCAGAAACATTTGTATGCTTGTTTAGATTATAAAAATTGTTCAAAAATGATTTTGGGGATAAAATCTTTGGAAAATAGAGTGATTTGAACCTACTGACCATAGTAAACACTTTGTGAATTAAAAAATGTATTTGGTGAAGAAAAAGAATGATTCTTTGATTTAAAACCATTTCTAGTCAAATAAAAATATAGTTTATTTATCAAAAATGGTTTTTGAAGAAAACCTTTGGGAAATGTTTTGTTTTAAACTCTCTGACCCTAAACACCAAGTTTTATGGTTTGAAAACATATTTGGTGAACCCTATAGACTAATGCCATAGTAAAAATATTTCTACACCACATAAAATGATACCTTGTTTTGAAAATGGTTTATAAAATGAAACCTTTTTGCAAATGACTTTGCCACTTTATAAAATGACCATTAGGTGTACCCAAATGTTTATGACCCATTAGGAACCACTTTTTCAAATAAAACAAAGCTTGGCATGCTTACATGCATTACTTTGACTTTATCATTTTATGTGTTGTTTTGCTTGATTCGTAGATTGAGTTTGTGCCTTGCTTGATTGATTTGTAGTGACTTAAAGAGTGTGATTGTTGCAAGGACAAGGAAGTGAACCTATACCCTCTACCAAAAAGGCAAGTGATGCTTCATACTTTTTGTCCCATTACTTTCACTATGCATTAGTGGTTTTTCTAAGTAAAACTTGCATGGAATTTTGCTAAGTATAAACCTTGCTATAGGAAAACTTAGTAGATGAAACCTTAGTAGAAATTTTCCTAAGTTAAGATTCCTACTACTATCAAGCTTAGCCTAGCTAATAGAAAACAAGGGTGGAATATATATCCATGCTATGAAAAATTTCTAAGTCTGAGGACTTGTGTTTTTGTTTAATAAAACAACTAAGTTAATGAATCACCTGGGTGGAATGGTAATTGCTTGGTGGTTTTTGGTTGAGTGGTTCACAAGGCCCATGTCTATGGTTGACCTTGTGTATCTCACTTGTGGATGGCCACCCAGGAACAAAGAGATTTGAGACGTCAAATGTTGAGAAGCTTCAAGTGCAACCACTTGGCATTATGGGCTCTGCCTGGATCATATAGGTTGCAAGAACTTAGCCATATGGACAGTTGGTGGTAGAGTTTGATAGGTTGGAACGCGTCCATTTTGGTCTAGGGGAAGGCTTCTGAAAGATCTTGTCTTGGGAAACCAAGTCTTGTGGGGAAAGTGCACCACCTCTGTAGAGTGTAAAATCTAAGTACTTAGCCATGTCCCTGGTAAAGGACAATTTGAGCATCAAGACATGGAAGCAATCAAGAATCTCATCATTCAAATTTCAAAGTTAAAAACTTGTGGTTGAACAAGGGTTAAAGGATCTTCAATCTTTGATTGGGAGAAATGATTTTGTCAAGCAAAAACTTAGTGTTTTCAAAATGATAAGGAAAATCTATTTTGAGCAATGCAAGCCTCAACTCCACTTAGCCAAAAGCATATAGTTGATAGACTCCACTATACTACCATAGTATCACTTGCCGATACAATTCAAATGTATTGACCCTTTGTGGCTGTAACTTGTAATGTTGCAGGTTTGATTGATTTTAGTGAAGATTGATTGATTAGGATTACAAAGTCTACACCCAACATGTTTGCCTATGGCACTTTGAAGATGAAGGACCCCATGATTATAGTTATTCCGCTGCAATGTAATGTAATAGCCAAATGAGCTATGTAAGATGTAATAAAATTATGTTATTCCTGGTTATAAAGTTATATTATGACCTTTGTTTCTTGATATTACATCTTAACTGTGGATGCTAGCTATTGATCCAGGGACTAGCATTGTAAACACAGGGGACTCTATCTTATTTAAAGGTTGGGACCCTTATATTACATATCTTGAGTTTTCAAGTATATTTGTGTATGTTAGTTGACACATTATGTACCTGTATTCTAGTGTTTGAGCCTTTGTTGATTCTAGTTGGTATCTTTTTTTGGCTCTTATGAGGGATTAGTATACTATTCCATTTTGAGAGAGTGTCATGCTTGGGCGTTCCACAATCCTAAATTGTGTGTACATGAGGAAAACCACTTAGTATTTATATTTCATATTTGTCTAGTCTCTTTGTGGTATGCCTTTCTCATGAGAAACTCATATCCCATAATGTCCATTAATACCTCTAGTTTGATCCTTTTGTCTCTTGTTGAGATTTCTTGGTTTATCACATTATGGGGGAGTCATATGATTTGTGCATATCACAAACCTAGAAAATGTGGACATTTGAGGTAGTGCCACTTAGAATTGATATTGATAATTATCTAGCTCCCATGTGTCACAATTTGTCATACAAGTTCCAATTTGCACAAATGTTTTTATTGCTCATCTTTTTGATCTTGTGTGTGAGAGTGAGTCTTGGTATGTGTTTCCTCATTTTTGGATCTATATTTCCTCATGGGAACCATTTGCTTCAAGTTACTCTAATCACTAGTGATTGTGTGACTATTTGAATCTATCAAGAATCTCTTTTGAAGCATCAAGCTTAATTCTTATATTTTGTGATATGCCTCTGTGGTGACCCAACATACCACTGCATGGTGTAGTACACTATAGTCGTTGATATAATACCAATGGAACACAATTCCATCCGCATTATATCCCTCAGAGTGGTACAACAGAAACATCACGGGTCCAAGACAACACTTTATATTACATATAGCATATTACAAAAGATCTAGAGAGCTTCCTCGGACAGTGAGGAATATTATACAGAAAGAATCAGAAAGATTCACTCGGAGTTACTTTAGAAGTACTACTATTAATATATGTATAAGGCTTGAAAGTACTACTACAGTATTATTCTACAGAAGTAGGTTCTAGATTCTAGGAGTTTTATTTCTATTCCGCGCTTCAGCTTGTCTTTGATAGATTCCGGTAAGGTTTTCGACTCCGTTGATCTCCCTTAGATATCTTCAACTCTTCTAGTGACTTATTTCCTGGAAACGTCATTGGTTTCTCCGAGATCTAGCAAGGGTTAAGAAGATATGTTGAGTATGAGCGTACTCAGCAAATTCACTAAAGAGAAGTGTTTGATGCACTATCTACGGCCATAGACCATAGGTTGTAGGCAATGCAAGTTTTCGTAAACATTTCTTCAAAGGTTGCTTTTATTCTAAAAAGCTATGTCCATCAGCCTTCACGGGTTTACCAGAACTTTCATGGAGTTCCTTTCCCGCAGCGTTCGCAGCTCCTTCCCGGAACAGGGAGTAATAAGTTACAGTTCTTACACTCTGCAGAGGTGCGTTACTTTACCCATGAGAGATCTTAGCTTTGTTGCACATCCGAGTTATAGGCTCGTTCACACTTCCTTGGTATGAGGCCCAGACTAAGATCCAAGCCAATCACTGTCCTTCTCCGCGACCCCACATACACCACAACTGTTGGATGTCCAAACTCAAGGTAGACTTTTCCCCGTATAAAACGGCTATACCTTAGTTGGATGCACACAACAACCATTAACACTAGATATCTGTCTTTTGTAAGCCCAGATCCACGGTAGACTTCCCCCGTATAAAACGTCTATACCCACGATCTGCAACTTACAAATGCCTAGAACAGTGTCTAATGCATGCGAAAGGGAGCCGATCCAGCTGACTTCTCTGTCCCATTACAAATCTCATGGTTAACGTGTAATATACGATGCAAGAATCACTAGCGACATTGGTTGTCAAGTCCTAGATAATATGTTCCTTTACCACCGGAACTTTCATAGTAGATTATTACCTCATGGTAAATAACCTATAATCATATTATTATGAAAATAGTGTTTTTTGATCTTTTTCAAATGCAGGTGATAACAACACTGGATTTGCAAAATACTTTACAGAAAATAATCAAAGGACATGAGCAAGTGTGAACTTGCCTTTTGTGATTACAAGATTATGCACTCACGGTCTTCGAGATAATAGAAGATCCAATATCTGAAATCATCATCATTGGTCCGGTAAGGACTAAACTTTTAAAGAAGCAGGATGCCATTATGCATAAGTAATGCTATGCAATTTTATAATTCCCAAAGTGAAACCCTTAGTATTTTGAATAAGTTGATCTTAGGTATCTTCTTTAAGATTGGGTTTATCTTTAAGTTTATTTCGTAAGCAATGACATTGATAAGGAACTTAAGTCTTAACAATCCAAAATATACAAATACTGATAGAATAATGTGATTATGATTAATTGTTATCTAGTGATTAGGATAAAAAGTCTTTGAGTTGAGTTTTCTAAGAGCTGAAGGAACTAATATAGACTTTTTTGTGTGAAGTGGCAAAAAGAATAACATTTGAAGAAACTAGTATTAGTTAAGTTTAATTATCCTTAAGGGTTATTAGGTTTTACATTAGGGTTTGTGATGGTTAGGAATGGTGTTAAGTTATTATATTTTAAATGATGATACAAGTGACTAAAGTTAACTTTAAAACATGAATAAACTTCAAATGAGATGTTTATGATTGTTTAAACCAAAGTTAACTATAAAAATATAAGTGAATTGTAAGATATGATGAGTTTTAGAATATCATCTAGTTTTAGGGTTTTGGCAAATATGATTAAGGATGATCCCTTTTAATTTAAAGATAAATTTAATAATATGCAATTTATTAATGGGAGCATAATTAGATGATCTTACAAATTTATTTGAGTTTAGAGTCATTTTTAAGAGTGGTTGAGGGATGGATATTATTCACCCCCTTATACATGAGTGATATATATTATTTATTTAAAAGGAGTTCAATTTTGAATTTAAGATTTAAAAACATTTAAAGTCTAATAGTTATATTTAAGTTTTATTTTAATTATGGATTTAGACTTAGTAATCAAACTTTAAAGGTTTTAGTGTTTTTATAAGAAAATGTGATTATTTCTTTACTTAAGAAATGATTTTAAGAATTAACAAAGTGGGTATAAGTAATGAATTTTATTTATCTTCAATTTTTCTTAAATAATATACATAGTATTTTTCTAGTGAAATATACTTATTAAAGATCTTAAAAATGAATTTTTATTTATTTTTAAGTATTACCTTTATTTTTATAAAATTCTTTAAATAATTAAGTGTCTTTAAATATTTGATTTATATTTTATTTGCAAAACTCTAAGTTAGTATTTTTATAAAATAGCAGAGTTATTTTTATACACAAAAAATGATTTCTATTTATTTTTAGGAGTTTTTCTTATTTTATGAAATTTTACTCAGGATTTAATGATTTTAAAATTTATGTGCTATACATTTATTTTAAATAAATAAATTTATATTTTTATTAGATAAATCTTATTTTTATGAACATTTTGATATATTATATGTATTTTTAGGATTTTTCTATAATTTTCTATAGCTAAAAATGTTTAAAGGTTAATTTGGTAATTTATTTGTTTCACTTTTATTTTATTTCTTATTCTAATTAATTTGGTCCGTTTGTTTGGGGTATATGGGCTAGCCTGGCCCAGCTAGACAGAGCCTGACACTACACACCGACTCACTCCTCTCCACACCATCCACGCACGCACACAGACCCCTTCTTCTCGTTCCCCTCTTGGCGCGTACGCCACCGTCTGCCTCTACTCCGGCCAATCACCGGCTAAGTCCAGCGCCGCCACTCACCGTTCCCGCTCTGCCTCGACCTCCTACCTCTTTTATTCCCTGCCGTAGCCTGCGCCTGCATCCTCTTTGTGCACCCAAGGTGAACCCTAACTCTCTGCCTCGCCTGTATCAGATGCGCTGGTGCCCCTTCGCTCTGAATGCTGATGTACTGATGGTGTGCTGGGAATTGGCTATCTCGGTTCTAACACCGGCGGGATGGCGTTGTGGCTGTGCAACCCCGACGCCGAACCTGCTGTGCTCCTGCCACCTATTCCTCCACTCTAGTGCAGGTAATCCCTGTGTGACCGGCCTTTGAGCCGATGGACTCCTCTGATGTGGATTTGGGATCCCTATGGATTTAGGTGTAGGTTTTGATAATCTCTTTGTGGACTTGTAGTGAAGATTTCATGTTGATTCAGGTTATGAGAGTATGCACCGATTGTTTGATCTATTTGGTCTACTGGTTGTGTAGTTTTGTGTGGATGGATAAGTCTTGTTCTACCATTCTAATAATCATAGGCAGATGATTAAATGACTAAATAGATTTCTGGTATTATGCATTAGTTTTGGTATGATCAAGGAAAGGTTTAGGTGATTTTGTTCTTGATAATTAGCATGTACACATGATAATGTGCTTTGAAATATAGGAGATGCTTTTCTGGGTTGTTTAACCTGGCATAATAATTTCCAGAGCTCATGTACAAAATCTGGTATTGCTATGGTTGTGTGCCGCTGATCTTTTGCTAGTTGAGGTTCCTTTATCTGGATAATTAAGTGTCCAGTTTCTCCTGGTATCCTTGGCTCTACTGTAATCTTGATACCATGGTGATGTTGGAATTTGAACAGTGCATATATTTTATAGAATTCATATGAAAGTATGAATTCAAATGAGTTCGTTATAGTCTCAAATAAATATATATTTGTTAAGTGATTTAACTCTGATTCTTCATTCAGTATGAATTTAAGTTTATGCTGCTAGTATGGCAGAAAGGAAATATGATGGATTGATTCCTAAATATTTTGGAGGAATAATTGATTGAGTATAGTTGCTACCCTGGAATCATTTGCTTGGTGATTACTTTAATTACTTCCTAACCTACTATCAGCAAGACAGTGTTCACATGGCTTCTAGTTGTTGGTTAAGTAAAAGATGATTTTATGCTGAGGAGGATCCTGAATGGCCCTAAATGATCTCTGTTAACTAGCACCTGAACCAAGCATGCACAATTGTGCCTGGTTATCACTGCTGTGATTAGCTGTGTGGAAAATATCATTAAGTTGATAATATTCTAGCTTCCATTATGTTGAGCAGTGATTACATATCTGTCTGATTCCTAATGTTTATTTTTAGGAAAATGATTTGAATGAGACCCTTAATCTGGAGATTGTTGGTGAATGCTAAACTGTAGCTTAAGTTGGTAAACCCAGGCTCTAGTGGCACTTGTGGCTAGGTTGCTACTAGGGTGCTTCCCACATTTGGATTGTGCCCAGTATTAGCCATCTAATAAGTGTGACAGCTCTGCTGCTTGGCTATACCTTCTCCTTGCTTTAGACTAGGTCAAGGATGCAAAGACTGAGACCTAGGCTTGGGATGATTAAGGATTAATGATATTTTCTTTGGTTGTGATCCTACTACTGTGGTGCCTCACCTGGGAGTGTGCACAGTGGCATGATCATAGTGTATATGACCTGATGCCCTTGCCCCTTCCAATGATGCAAAGGCTGAGGCCCTAATGATGATTGAAACAAATGCTATAGTTTTTTTCTCTTTCTAACTCAATGATGAGACTAGCATAACACTTCTATGCTAGTCTGAGAGTTCTCCATTTTTCCCCACTTAAACTTATGCTCTAAAAGATGAAATAAGCATGTGCTATTACTATTATAAGTTGGTAACCTGATATGCAGAGTAGATTAGCTTGACTTGGTGAGATTGTGGATAAGCTGCAGCTGCTCTTGATCTACTGCTGTTCTTGTCTTGACCTTGTGATGGATCTTGATTAATTCATGTCCATTCTGCTGGATATTATTCTTGCCTTGGTACATATGGCCTTGATTTCCCCTTGTCCTAGCTCTAGGATGGCTCCTGGGAGCAACCAGAGCTATGGTGGTGTGGTTTGACACTCTCGTGGTAATGTTGTGTGAATGTGTTGTGGAGTGTGGGCAGGTACTTGTTGGCTACGGCTATTTCCTTCTTATCTGGTTTCCTGGTTAGCTGTGGTGTTGACAGCTCACAACTGCATGTGGATGTGGAAGCTGCTTGCAAGTGGGACCTGCTGGTGTGGATGAGATCAAGTGAAAACTTGATATTTGTGGAATCTTTATCTTATTATTTTTACTGCCATGGTGAAACTTGCCCCTCTCCAAGCCTATGATGTTGTACTGAGGCCCTCACTGGATAAGAACAGATGCTCAATTTGGTGAAAATTGCCCCTTACAGATTAGCTCAATGATGAATTTTAACAGTGCATTTCACTGTTCACTTCTCAGAGCAAAACTAACCACTAATCCTTCTTTTATTTTATTTTATTTTATTTTTGTTTTCCTTTTCTTTTTGTTGTGTTAGCAGGAAATGAAGATCAAGAAGAAGAAAATAAGCTTAGTTAGGTTTTATCTTTAATCTTGTTGTAATTTTTTTTATTCACAAGTGTAAAGATTTGGTACTATTATTGTGATTGTAAATAATGAACTATTTATTTATTAATTCTTCCTTGTAAATCCTGATTGTAAAGACAATGTCATGTATATATAAATATATTATTGTAATTAAGAATTCTTTTATTTATTATTTATGCAATCATTTTATTTCAAGTTATTAAAATATTTCTAATTCCTATTTGTGAATTTTATAAATTCATTTGAATTTCATATTTGAAATTCAAATACATGTTTGAACAAAATTTCCTTGAAACAAAGAATTCTGCAAAGGTCATGTTGAAATCTATCGCACTTGCTCCGAAGTTTCCTTCAGTACAAGAGAGATCCCGATCCCTCTATAGCTCTTTTAGTTTTGCACGAAAATTCCCCGGATTTTCTTATGCATGAATGCAATGCACAAACCTGTGTCCTCTCTATTTCTAGGTGCTAATCCTGGGATGTTATAGCCTCTTTGTGTGAATATGATCTTTGATATCCTTGCAAACTACCTCGAGAAGATTATCCCTAATACTTCTTGTCCATAGACAATTAGTACTTGATATATGGTAGAATTTATTGATCATATTCATTTGGGCCTTTTGTTTATTTTTTTATATCTTTGGAAAACAAATTGTTATATTTTGCTCCCTTGTCTTCCTTGCCTCTTATGGTTCATTTTAGTCTATTGGTATCCACTTGTATTTTATTTAGTGTAGGCAGCAGTGATGATCCAATTTGTGTACATTTTGCATTCAAAAGCAAAATTCTTCATAATTCACCATTCATGGGGTGGCTCTCCTATATTATTTAGAACACTCCCGTTTGTGCTTGGAAGTTTGATCTTTTCTTTTGGTACCTTGTGTCATCATGAAAAGTGTAGAGAGTTTGAGTTATGTGTTTAAATCTTTCTCTTTGGGAGTTGGTTTTATCTCATTCTATGTCACTTGTTTTAATCTTTTAGGATTATATAAATCCTTGAGCATTGGTGTTTTTGTCTATCTTTTATCTCTTTGGCTCTTGGAAGTTCATTTGTTGAACTTGTTTCCTTTAATGTGTTGATTTGTCTCTTTGATACAATTTGTACACCTTTTGTCAAGTCACACTATCGTGTGTGTCTCATTGGTTTACTTGGTGTTTTGTTCAAAATGTATCTCCTTATGGTTCTTAAAAGTCCTATGCATGCGTATTTACTACATGTATATATTATGACATGCTTGCTTTCTTTGGTCCAATATATAGGGGAAACTCCACATAATCCCAATGGGATAAGATGTGCATGAAATTAAATTTCATATCAATATGCACATATTTGTGTGGAGGCTCTCCTATGTATTGTAGTTGCACTAACTACTTTGGACCCAATTTGTTTGGGGACCATAGTGTATTTAATTGTGTTTTAGGTACATTGGAGATATATATTGGGTGATTGTATCTTGAACAAGGAAGAAGTGGAGTCTACATGTCAATTGGATGCAAGCTAGGATGGTCAACGAATTCATATCCACTTCATCCTACCTATTATATATTGGTAACAAGTATCTCTCATGCTACATATCTTATTCCCAAACTTTTTTAGGTTGCTTGTTGGCATGAATTTGTGTATTTGCAAATGTTGTGGTTCTTGCTTTGGCTTTTATGAGTTATCTCTGATGCAAATGTGTGTATGTTGAGATGAGTGCATATGATGGGGATTATACAAAATCATGCTCATGATTCACCAATCCCAAATATGTCAATCTAGCAATTTTATAGCATATCTCTTCCTCAATTTCTCTCATGTGCAATAGTGAGCATTTCTTATTGTTTCTATTTGTGATTCATGTGTATTTTCTCCATATATTCCAACTATCCCCTTTTTCCCTTAGAAATAGTTGTAATGTATGTAGTGTGTTGGTGTTTGAAGCTCATTCATGTACAATAAGATATATTTGAGCCTTTGGCCATGATATAAGGCAAACATCTTATTGGTATATTCTATGACTTCCTTTTTCTCTTATCATGCTTTCTTGAGTATCTATTTTTGTTTGTGCATATATCTTTGTGGGCATATGTCTTAGTGATATTTTCCACCTAAAAATTTATACACACAAGAGAAGATCACTCTTTGTTTGTTTTTGCATTTCTTGGAGACCACCTCTTATTTTTTTACTCCTTGTTGGCTTCCAAATTTGTTGACCTTTGAGTGCATTTTTAAATGAATTTGAGGAGTGGGGATTCCATGTTTGTGCATGTTGTTTCCAAATGCAATTACTATAATTGGTGCATAATCTTTGGGGAGCTTCTCTAATTCGTTTAAGGGTGCACATTTTCCTCCTTTATCATATTTTGTGGTTTAAATGCTTATGGGGGAGCGAAGATTCCATATTTGTGCATATTGTATTCAAATACAAGTATTATGAACATTGCAAAAAAGTTTGGGGAGCTTCTCTATTTTCATTTAAACACTCATTTTTGTTGTTTCCATTTGGTATCATTTGTTGGTTTTTTAATTGGTTCTTTTGGATCTTTTGATTGCTTGCTTCATTTGTTGAATATTATTTCTTTTATTTTATTTTTTCAATATTTGGGTCCTCAATATAGTTTTACTTCCTCCCAAGTACTCATCATTTGCCATGTGCATATGCACACCTTTGGAGGAATTCTCACTATTCTGGCCGTCAAGAACTTATCACCCATTTTGGCAATCGATGCCAATGGGGGAGAAGTTTTGGAGGTTTAAGGGAAGTTGGACTTTGCTTTGAGTGTGTTATTAAGCATTTGCCTCTCATGCTCTTGCAGCTTTGTGGTTACTTTGCATGTAGAATATATAGAGGAAACTCAACCAATGGTAATGGTTGGCAATCTATGCACTGAAATTCAAGTTCATCACACATGCATATATTGTGGGGGAGTTTGCTCTATATATTATGGTTGTACCAACATCACATACTTTTGTACTATTTGATGTTGGGGCAATCGCTTTGCTCGTTAAATTCCATATTTAAACCCTCTCAAATGGATTGTCATCAATTACCAAAATAGGGGAGATTGAAAGGGCATATATGACCCCATGTGTGGTTTTCGTAATTGATGACAATCTCTATGGATTAATGTGTAAATTAATTTTTCACTTATAGGTTTGTCCATTGGCATCACTTGGGCCATGTGTTGGTCTCAAGGTTGAAAGTTGAAGAAATGAAGAAAGAGAAGAAGAAATGTCCAAGGGCTTTGTGCCGATTGGAATCATGAAGAAAGAAGGAGATTGTCTCGATGACACTCAAGACGTAATGAACAAGTGCAAGCTCAAGATGCATCTTATCTAGAATATCTCATACTTGGAGCTTGCCATCCTCAGTGATCATGGAGTGATGAAGATAAGTCCAAATAAGATGTTTCCTCATGAAGTATGGGGGAGCAATTTGCAAGTCTTCATCAAGCAAGAGCGAGCAAGAGCAAATAATAAAGGTGTTCCATCTTGAGAAGGTCAAGATGGTGTACATCAAGCTCAAGTGGAATGCTCAAGGCAAAGGTATGTTCTTGATAGGGTTTATCTTTTGTCGGTCTCATGTTGTTAGTTGAGAGACCGGGTTTAGGATAGATAGCCGCACTATCAAGAGGGGTTCTCAACCGGGTGACTCGATCACATCTTTCGGAGAGAGATCAAACCTTTGCATACATAGCATCATATTTCTTGGTTGTTATTTGGATATTGTACATGAGAGGATCTAGGGCTTGTTGTTTTCATTATAACAAGCTCTAGTTCATCAAAAAAGGATTTCTGTTGCATATCTTATTGCGTTCTTAACCGTGTGGGTTTTTCCGGCTCCACACCTTAGGAGATATCTCACATATATATACTTGATATTGTCTTTCTTGGTGGTATCCAATATTTCACATTTTATTGGATTCTCTTGATTTTATCTTTCCAACAAAATTGGTTTCATCCCAATCGGAGTTTACAAGGTCGACTTCTTATGTTTTGGGTTTTGGAGATTTTACCGGCTCATTATTTCTAGAGAGGTCATACCTTTCTCAATTTGGTTTTATCCTTCCATACTGGACTATGATGTTTATTTGCATAATCTTGTATAGCTTGTCGTTCTCTTCAAAACGAGCCCAAGATCATCAAAAACAGAGTCCGAAATCAAAATTTATTGAAGTTTTCATGCAATGTTGTCCAACATTTTTTGCTTGAGCGGATATTCCTGACCAAATTCCGACCCAAGGTCCGGCAAAGTACTATTTTCTTCTGTATCTTTGTTTCTATTTACCAGTAGTTCCGGTGAAACACGGGAAATTCCGTTGGTGCGCTAATCTGGCCCGAACAGGCGGATTTCTCTTGCCCCTTTTAAGGGCCCCCTCTTCCCTATTGTTTCCTCAACTTTTGAGGTTATTTTTGCTAGCTCTTCCACTCTCTCTCCTCCATTGTTGACCTTTAAAAGCTCGCCCTCTTACCTTCTCCCTCCAATGATTCTTGCATCTCTTTGAGGGATTTTAGAGGAGATCTAGATCTACAATTCCCCAAACCAAATCCCTTCTTTATGAAGGAATCCTTGGGATATAGATCTTGGAGAGTTTTGTGTTCTCCTCTTGTGTTCTACCTCCCTTATTCCCCAATAGATTTTGTATCTTTGTTGGAATTTGAGAGTGAAGGACTTTCCCTTGCATTTATTGCATAGATTTGAGTTCTCCATGGAGATTCGACGAGTGCAAGCTTGTGGCCTTGTTACTCTTGGGTTCTTGGAATCCTAGACGGTTGTGTGGTTGGTGTGTTGATTTCCTGAGGCCTTCATTGTGGAGTGGCCTTAAGCTTGTGGCCTTTTGTGGCCTTTTGTGGCTTTTTTGTTGGGAGCCTCCAATTGATTTGTGGAGATTGTCTCATTCTTGTACTGGTTTGTTGACCGCCCTCAAATGTTCCCTAGTGGATCGTGAGTAGTCCTTTGTGACGAGCTCATGGGAGAATAGGGTGAGACTTTTGTGGCATCGGTGAGTTGCGTGCCTTTGCATCTTGTGGTGAGGCCTTGTGTGGCATTGGGTGACCATCGAGTCACCACACCTCAAGGTGAGCCATTTGTGGTGTTCAAGGAGCATTACGCCATTGCACCTCTCCAACGGAGACGTAACTTCTTTGGAAGTGTACTTAGGGATAAAAATCATCGTCTCCGCGTCCATCGGTTATATCTCAACCAAGCCCTTTACTTATTCATTTTACATTGTAATAGCTTTCATGCTTGAAGTATTATATATTTGTATTGCCTTGTTGCTTGTATTGCTTAGCATAGGTTGTTGGTGCACTTAGGTGAACTTAGTGGTTTTAGGTTTTGTGCTCTATAAATTAAACTTTAGTTTTATTCCGCATTTATTAGAGCCTAAACTGTAATAATTTTTAAAAACCTATTCACCCTCCTCTAGGCGACGTCCATTACACTTTCAAACGCTATCATGCGAGGGGAAGGTGGCATGAGTGCGTGAGTGCACTGCATGCGCGCGGCCAGGAAGGAGGGCGAGGGAGGCGGTGCTCGTGGCGACAGAGCATGATAGAGAATGACGCTCGTGCCAGACAGAGAGGATGGCGGGGGAGGCGGCGCTCGTGGTGGCAAAGCACGATGCTTGTGGCGGCCAAAGAGGAGGGCGAGGGAGGCGGTGCCCTAGATTTGGAGAGGGGAGGTCACGGAGGAGAGGAAGAACTCAAGCGTGAGTGCGCGTGTGATGTCTACACACTTCTATTCTTGTAGACAGTTGTTGGGCCTCCATGTGCAGAGGTTTGTAGAACAGCAGCAAGTTTCCCTTAAGTGGATTACCCAAGGTTTATCGAACTCAGGGAGGAAGTGGTCAAAGGTATCCTTCTCAAACAACCCTGCAATCAAGATACAAGAAGTCTCTTGTGTCCCCAACACACCCAATACACTTGTCAGGTGTATAGGTGCACTAGTTTGGCGAAGAGATAGTGAAATACAAGTGGTATGGATGATTATAAGTGGTAACGGTGCCAGAAAAGAGCTTCTGACGGGGTGGAAAAGACTAAAGGCAAAAAGATGGAAGCAAGCAAACATGCAACAGATCTAGTTATGAACGGTGTTTCAATGTTTAGAAACAAGGCCTAGGGATCATATATTCACTAGTGAACACTCTCTCATATAAATACATTATCTCCATGATACTACTCTGAACTACTCTCCAGTTGGACACTCTAATCCATGGTAGGGCTATAAAAGCACTCCTTAAAGTCCGCCTTCCCCATCTAGATAACCCCACACTGTCACCTTGAGCGCTAGATGGTTCCAACAAACACCATAGTTTCATAGAGACAACCAACTCAAAATATACTCATGATAAATATTTATGAACTCTAGCCTAAGCGCAACTACGGCGTGCATGCTGTCACTTCCACAGACGTAGGGAGAGCAGAGATCGATTGAAGCACTTGAGTATTTATGTAAACTCTAGCCTAAGTGCCACCACGGTATGCACGCTGTCACTTTCACACACGTGGGGAGAGCTGGAGATCTATTAAAGCACTTGAGTAGCAGAGCAAATCTACTTGACTACAAAGCTCATGACCACAATTTGATCACACATAGAGAGAGAGATGAACACATAGCTACCGGTAGATCCCTTAGCCTCAAAGAAGAACTACTCCCTCCTCATCATGGGAATCAGCAACGATGATGGAGATGGTGGTGGAGATCGATGGAGATGGCTCCGGGGGCACTTTCCCATCCCAACAGGGTGCCAGAATAGAGAATTTTTGTCCCCCGAATCTCCCCTTCGGTGGCGGCGGTGTTTTGGAGGTTTTCGTGGATGTTTTTGGGATGATTTAGGGTTTCTGAGTCGAGGGCTTCTTATAGGCGAAGGAGGCAAGGTCGATGGAGGCCTAGGGGGCCCACACCCCTATGGGCGCCACCAGGGCTGGCTCGCGCCCACCTAGGGTGTGTCCACCCTGGTGTCCTCCTCCATCTCTGCTTCGTGGTTCCGTGTCGTGCCAGGTAAAATAATGACATTGGCTTTTGTCCCATCCAATTCCGAGAATATTGATTTTCTACCTTTTATGGAACCAAAAACAGAAGAAAACAGGCAACTGGCACTGTGGCATCTTGTTAATAGGTTAGTACCAGAAAACGTATAAAACACCTCAAAGTGTAGACAAAGCAAAGCAAATTAGATACTAAACAAGCATGGAACATCAAAAATTATAGATACGTTTTCAACGTATCAACCATCCCCAAGCTTAACTCCTGCTCGTCCTCGAGTAGGTAAGTGATAAAAAGATTAATTTTTGAGGTGACATGAACCATCACAATCATGATCAAACCACTTGCAAGCATTGAAAGCTAGGATCAAAGTACTCTAAATATGAGCATGAAAGAGGAAGTTCTAATAGTAATACAAAGTAACTATGCATGCAACATAAAAGGTTACAAACAAAGATCATGAATAACAATGCATTGAAAGACGTTTGTTTGTTTCACATATAGAAAACATAGCATAGTGGCATTCAGCTTGTCCCTCATGGAGTAGCAAATAAATGCATAGGACACCTTCAAAGTTCATAAGAGTGACTAGATACAAATAGTAGGATCAGGTATAGGTTCAGGTCTTGGTGAATAAGGATATGGTATAAAAGATTTAGGATCTATAGGTATATCCTTAAAGATAGGTGTTGCACTACTACTTGCTTCCTTCTCTAACTGGAATGCTAACTGCTTCCTCCTTTCCGGATCAGTTAGATCCTCTAACATATCATTTTTGTCTTCAACAATCACTTGATGGGTCTTATAAAAAGACGCAACGAGTGTTCGATATCTATCCATAAACTTGGAAGCTAACTTAGGATGCTTCTTAACCAAAGTAAGATGATCCGGTATAGGCTCCGAGTCTATAGAATCATGAGGTATCACAGAGAATGTGCTACCTTCTAACTCCTTGGTTTTCTACTCCCGGATATTAGCTATCGCCTCCACAACAGCAACATGATATGCTGCTAAATGACTCCTACCTTCTCCTATAGGTAGATCATGATATAATCCAAGCTTCTCTGGAAGTTGGATACTCACAGGATACTTGGATAACATCCGACCATCATGGTAAGTGATAGTGTTCACTATAATTCTAGTTGGACAACTAAAGAACTTTAAAGTTGATGAAGTTGGTCTGTGAATATCCTTGATAATCATCAAGAGCCTCCTCTTTCCTTACCAAAGTCTGTTTTGGAAAATTTGGTGCCATATCTCTGTATATCAGAAAAATAATTTTGATTAGTAACCAATGACATATTGCATCATAACAAAGAATTATCGCACTAAAATATATAACAGAATATTCTCATTTGAATACCCATTATATTACTTTTAGAGAATTCTTTATCGTTGCTAAGCTTTTCTACAGGTAATACCCTTTACTAGGTTTCCAACCTAAGGTCAAAGAAATTTGCTCTGATACCAACTGCGGTGACCCAACATACCACTGCATGTGTAGTATACTATAGTCATTGACATGACATCCATAAAACACCTTTCTATAAATATCACATCTCTCAGAGTGGTACAACAGAAACATTGCAGGTCCATATTACAAATATACACACCTTATTATTATTACAATACCGGAAGTTCAAGACTTCCAAAAGATTCAACTTACAAACCAAAATATAAAGTGTTTCAGCGGAATTTAAAAGTAGCAACTCCGACTAGGAGTTGAGCTCAGCAGCTTATTCTCTAGAGTTCATGCTGCTCGTCTCCATTGGTTACTACTAACTAGGGATACTTAGTTGGACTCGTTATCATCGACACCGTAGAGGATTTTGTAATCCACTCCTTCAACACCTCCAGACAGATCAGGTTCCTCACAGAACACATCTTCTTGGCATTCGGCTGCATACATTGGCACGTCTTCAGGATCCTCAGAGTCTAAGCAAGGGATCAAAGGAAAGAATGAGTAACAGCATTACCCAACAAGTTCATTATATGCAAGGTGGGAAGTTTGATGCTCTAACTACCACCTCGGATTATAAATCCTTGGCACTATGGAAATTTTGTAAATCTTTCTTCAAAGATTTATTTTATTCTAAAAAACTATGATAATCAGCCTTCACGGGTTGACCAAAACTTTCATGGAGTTCCTTTCCTGCCGCGTTCGTAGCTCCTTCCCGGAACAGGGAGTAACAAGTTACAGTTCTTACACTCTGCAGAGGTGCGCTACTTTACCCACGAGAGATCAACTCCTTGTTGCACAACCGGGCGTACTTTCCCGTCCACAATTCCATGATGTGGGGCCCAGTAGTTGGTCCAAGCCAATCACTGCCCCCTTCGTGACCTCACATGCCTCCTTGGTGTACACCATGCCCACATAATGAATTACGGCAATGGTTTGTACAAACCGTTAGATGCTAGAACTATCGTGGGACGATGAGGGTTCCCACCCATATGCTGCATATCCTCTACGAATTACCAATTAATATGCATGCTATGAGGATAACAACCACGACCTGCACATCTGGCTTCATGCGAGAGGAAGAAGATACAACTGACTTCTCTGTCCCATTCCAAATCTCATGGCTAACGCGTAATATACGGCGCTAGAATCACTGATGTCAGGGGTTATTAAATCCCTATTTGATCATCATTGTTTGCAACTAGAACCCTAAGTTCTATTGCTCCAATATATCACCACTTAGGATGATATCTATGATTCCTTTATTTGTGAAAATAATATTTTCTTTCTTTTATAGCATATATGATAACACACAATTTGCAAATACTTTGATAAAGACTCTTCAAAGGACATGAGCAAGTGATGAACTTTCCTTGTGATGGTAAGGTAGTGAAGTCTGATGCTTGCACTGGACCTTGAGCTTCTATGTCTACAAAAACACAATTATTGCCCGGTAAGGACAATATTTAAAGAAGCAAAATGATTATGCAAGTAATGTAATGCATTATTTAATTTGATATGCATTTACCCTATTATTTTACAAGGTTCTTTTTAATAATAGTAAAGCATTTATAAATATTACTTTTTAATATTTATAACATATATTGAATTATTTTATTTTATTTCCCTTTTATTTGATTTTTTTTGATTTAATAATTCTTTTAGGAATTATCAATTATACATATGAAATATTTATTTAGTATTTTTCAAAAATACTACAATATTATTATATAATGAAAGTGATTTTTATTTATTTTTATCATCTTTCAATAATTTTGTAAAATTCCATAAGGAATATATAAATTACAAAATTCTTATAAAAATTTAAATGTCTAAAATTTTATATCTTATTTTATTTGGATAGTGTGGATTATTGTGAATCCAAAAATATTTTATTTATAATTTTTGGACTTTTATTTTATTTTCTAGAATTTAATTAAGTCTAGGGGTATTTTGGTCTTTTCCTTTTTATTCAAACAGGCCTGAAAGAATTTCTGGGCTGGCTTAATCTTATTGGGCCCTAGTGGCCCATTAGTCATAGACAAAATAACCACCTCGAAGGGTCTGGCCCAACTCGGCCCACTCCTCACTGCCTCTCTCTTTCCCTCGATCTCATCCTCTCCTCCTCTGACCCCGACCCCGTGGTTGGCGATGCCGCTGCCGACGATTCCCGCCACCGTGGGCCGTTCTGGTCGCTGCCTTGGTGCATCTGGGGGTTGTATACGATGCTTGTCCTTTCTATCCATCTGGATTCGAGCCTAGGGCTCTCCTGCGATGGATCGATGTCGTCCCGAACCCTAGGGTTTGGGGGTTGGCATGGATCCTGGTGCTGCCGCCGCCATCGCGCGTCGTGGGGATGCTTCTCGCCTCTATGTGTGTTCGTGGTCGCCGCTATGGCACCGTATGGGTTGCAGCGCCCCCTCTGGGGTGCTTCCCGTGCCGCCATGGCCGTCGGCCCCTCTGCTTCCTCTTCTAATCTCCAGCGAGGACCTATGGTGAGTTCATTTCCTCTCCCCTTGTGCTCTCTGTGCTCGCTCGTTCCATGCTGGATGTTGGCAGTGACCTCTCTGGTTACTGTCTGGTTTTGATTAGGATGATTTATCCATTTAGGGTTCTTATCATGTGGTTGATCATATACTGGATGAATTAGATTATGTATGGATGGTCTGTAAACATGCTAAATGATTATTGGCCTGAGGCTTGTTGCTTGAGATGAACTGTGATGGTTCTGGTGGACTATTAGATGCTTTTATGCTTGGATTGCATATGATTCAGATGGTATAGTTGCTTTGGAACCATGCTTGGTAAAGTTAGTGACTTGATAACCTTCCACTGTCATTTCATGGTTTAGGAGCATGGTTGTGGTGTGATGAAATCACTGTCCTAGTGCTGTTGGCAAAGAAATTAATATGTGGTTTGAGTTCATCATGATCTCAAACAGTACAGATAAACATTGGAATGTTTTATTTATGATACCTGACAGGAAAATGATTAGTAGGTTGGTTTGTTGAATCTGTGATGATGAAATGCTTATTCTGATTCATGTAGAATTGTTTTTGTGACACCATCTTGGTATGGCACACAGATTGATTCTAATCCATTGATTGGGTTGGTTTAAGCTTAAGACAAGCTTGGATTTATAAGATAAATAGAAATTATCTTTTTTGAATTCCCTAAGACCAATGATGTTGGTTTGAGGCTTAGGGGTTCAGCCCTTATCTAGTTGATTCATATAGATAGTCCTGGTAATGGTACCAGCTATTGTTTTTGGATCAAAGCTTGGTAAAATTGATAATAAGCTTGATCATTATTTGGATCCGAAAGATTAGTTTCTAAGGTGCTACCCTTTCTTTAGGGATGCGCCTAGAAATAGATCATAGCTATATTTATGCTTGAATTGTAATATATAGCCTAACAACCAGAGCAATGATGTTGCTCTGAGCTCTGGTTGGATCCTTGTACTTTGCTATTTGCTTTTAGAGTTTAAACTCTCTATGATGGATTCACCCCACTTGGGTGTTTTCTGAGAGTTTGTTGCATAAAACAACACATGCTTCTGTCTAGATGATATGATTAGATCATGTGAAGGTTTTATGATACTCACCACAGAATCCGATGTTTGTGGAGTAAAGTGGTGATGATAATCTTGTTTTGCTGAGCTTCTATGCTTGACCTAGAGCTAGCCTGCTCCTCCTAGCTCCTAGACTTGATCTTGCTGTCCACCTGATCCTCCCCCCTCCTTATGTCACCATCTGGTGATGTTTGGTTGATCTTTGATGGTTTAGTTTGGCTGTTGTGCTTGGTAAGCTGCTATCTAAGCTGGCTGTTCTTGTGTGCAAGCAGTGGAGAGATGCACTAGTGCCTCTCCACGGCTGTGCTGGTGGTTTTGTGAGTTTGGGGCTGTGTTGTGATGCTGACAGCACAACACATGCATTTAGTTGTGTGTCCTGCTTGTGTGCTTGCTGTGCACCTGTGGATATGTTCAGAATTTTGAAACTTACTGTTATCTGGTTACTTTCACCTGGCTGGTGAAACTTGCTCCTCTTGGCTGTCATTTGACTTTTGGCTTAAAATTAATGAAAGATGGATTCTTTTATATTGGTTAAACTTGCCCCATTTATAAATTTCTCAATGATGAATTTGTTCAGTGCACCTCACTGACATGTCTGAGAATAATTCTAACTCTAACTTTCTTTTTTTATTTAGTTTCTGTTTGTTTTGCAGGTACAGATATAAAGATGAAGATTTTAGTTTAGGTTTTCTTTTATAGAATAGTTATAGAATAATCCAATGCAATTTTCTTATTCTTTTGTAATTTTAATTTTATTATTTTGTAATCTTTATTTTATTCTTCTGTAATAAAGATTATATAATTTTTAATAAAGATATATTCTTATCCTTTATTCATTTATTATTGTGATGTTTGGAAATGATTTCAACAAGTTTCATTTTTGTAACTTGTTTATATATTGATAATATGAAATAAGTTTTCATATTCTTAATTATTTTCTTTAAATAAAGTTTGAGTCAAAATAATTAACTTTTAATTTAATCAAGATTCAAATCTTATTCCTAATTCATTTGAAGTATAATTCAAACACTCAAGTTTAAAATTCAAATTCACTTTCCAAACACATAATTCCTCAAAGATCATATCAAAGTTTATAACAATCATCCTTTAAGACTAAACCTAATCTCAAAGTATGAAAGAAACATTGATCACTTTAGGTTTTTATTTGGCGAAAATTTTACCCTCATTTTCACAGATAAATGCTTGCAACATTCCATATTCCTAAATCTACCCTTCGTTAGTTCCTAAATGCTGGGATGTTACATTTAATCACTAAGTTTTCACATAACAAAGAGACTTTTTAATTGGAAGATATATGAAAACAAGAATTTACTTGGAATGGTGTAACACACCATGCATAGGAATTTATAGTGGACACTTTGGAATAACTTGGTTTCTTGGGAGTTGGATGCATGAGTAGAGCTTACTCATACAAGTGGAGGCTAGCAAAAGACTGGGAGTGACCAAATAAGATTGCAATAATGGCCATAATCATGCAGAGCGACAAAACATTACTAATCAAAGCATAAAGTGGTACTACAAGTCAAGGACTAAATGATCATAGAGGCTATGGTGACTTGTTCATAGTCATAACATGGTGTAAGCATGTGCCAAGTCAACCCAAACAAAGCATCAAAGGAGAATACCACAATACTATGCTTTTGTATGCTAAAACAATACATGATTCCTTCAAGGTACATTAAGCAATCCTAATTGTTTGGAACAAGTCATGCTACAACAATAATCACTAAGCATAAGGTCAAAACAACATCTAGCATGACATGATAAAGTCTAAGTCACAATCAAAGCAAGCTCCTCTTGTACTATTCAAGCAAGAACTTTCTACTCCTCTCCAACACCAATCAACTTATTTGAAACAACACAGCGAGAACGGGGGTCCAAACTACTTTATTCAGGAAAACTAACCAAACTAAAACTAAGACGCTCCAAGAACAACACAACTGTGCATGAAACGATAAAAACGAAGTGTCTAGAAGGACCTGAGATTTTTATTGATGAAGAAGGGGATGCCTTGGGCATCCCCAAGCTTTGACGCTTGTACCTCTTGAATATTTCTTGGGGTGACACAGGGTAGCATCCCCAAGCTTGAGCTTTTGTCCATTCTTCATCTCATTACATCATTCTTTCTCTACACCTAAATTTTTTCCTTCATACAAAACTTCACACAATCTTCATTAGCAATATTAGTGCATTCAAAAGATAATAAACCTTTGGGTTTAGTTTCAAAACATCAAAACTTTCATTAAAGACACAAGCTACTATAGCAATTCCCTCAAAAATCTCAATTTACCAAAGAGAACCCAAAAAGAAACCGATAAAGAGGCAAATGCAAATAATGACAGAAATCTGTCAAAACAGACCAGCAGGTAAAAACCAATTTTGCCTAAGACCTTGTGTTGCTCAAATCAAAAAGTTCTGAACTAACGGAAGTTATATAACAACCTGGGGGATTTACTCAGAAAATTACAGCTCAATCTGACTTACAGAGATTTTTTACGAATTTTTATAGTGAAGCACAAAAATCTGTTTCGGGACAACAACTTCTCCAAATCTTACTTCCCTCTCATTAGAGGTTATTCTTGGCACAAAAAGCAAATAAAAAGGATAAGGAGAGGTTATTACAGAAGTAATAACTTCCAAGATTCATAGAAACTATTGGGTTATCTCCCAAGAAGTACTTTTCTTTACCGCCTTTAAGTTAGGCTTGATAGTTTGAGAAGATGCTCACATAAGAAATATGAATTGAACTAAAAGAGAGAATCAAGTAGCAAATTAAAAACACATTTAAGTCTAACCCACTTCCTATGCATAGTAATCTTTTAAAGAAACAAGTCATGAAAGCACAAAGCAACAAGCATAGGAAAGCAAAACAAGTGCAACTTCAAGACTTTCAACATAAAGAGGGGAAACTTAATATTGTTGAGATACATAAGACCATGTTTCCCTCTCTCATAATAACTTTCAGTAGCATCACGAATAAAATTAACAATATAACCATCACATCAAACATTCTTATCATGAGCCACATGCATATAATAATTATTACTCTCCACATAAGCATAGTCATTCTTATTAATTCTAGTGGGAGCAAATTCAACAAAATAGCTATCATTATTATTCTCATCACCATAGTCATCAAATATAGGAGGCATATTGTAATCACAATTAACTTTTTCCTCAATAGCAGGTGGACTGAAAATATCATATTTATCAATGTAATCATCATATATTGGAGGTTTGGTATCATCATAAGCAATAGAATAGCTATCTTCCAAAGCTGGGGAACTAAAAAGATCATTTTCATATAAACTAGCTTCCCCAAGCATAGACGTTTCCATAGCATTAGTGACAATGGTGTTCAAAAAATTCATACTAATAACATTGCTATTAGCATGCAAATAAATTTTCATAGGTTTTTTAATTTTATCTTCAAACGCTTCATGTCCTAACTCAAGATAAATACTATAAAGCTCTCTAATTTTGTTGTTGTTTTCCATTAAGCCTAACTAGTGAAAACAAGAAACAAAAAGACAAAATTGCATAATCTAAAGGAAATAACTTCGCGCACTCACCCCGGAGGATGTGAGTATCTTTTACCTTACCTCCCCGGCAACGGCGCCAGAAAAGACTTTGATGGCGTGTTGTTGACGTGGGAGCTTATTATTCTTTAATTATCCAGCAACGGCGCCATAAAAGAACTTGATGTCTACGCACTTATATTCTTGTAGACAGTTGTTGGACCTCCAAGTGCATAGGTTTATAGAACAACAGCAAGTTTCCCTTAAGTGGATTACCCAAGGTTTATCGAACTGAGGGGGGAAGTGGTCAAAGGTATCCCTCTCAAACAACCCTATAATCAAGATACAAGAAGTCTCTTGTGTCCCAAACACACCCAGTACACTTGTCAGGTGTATAGGTGCACTAGTTCGGCGAAGAGATAGTAAAATACAAGTGATATGCGTGATTATAAGTGGTAACGCTGCCAGAAAAGAGCTTCTGACGGGGAGGAAACGACTAAAGGAAAAAAGATGGAAGCAAGCAAACATGCAATAGATCTAGTTGTGAACGGTGTTTCAATGTTTAGAAACAAGGCCTAGGGATCATACTTTCACTAGTGAACACTCTCTCATATATATACATTCTCTGCATGATACTACTCTGACCTACTCTCCGGTTGGACACTCTAATCCATGGTATGGCTATAACAACACTCCTCAAAGTCCGCCTTCCCCATCTAGATAACCCCACACTGTCATCTTGAGCTCTAGATGGTTCCAACAAACACCACAATTTCATAGAGACAACCAACTCAAAATATACTCATGATAAATATTTATGAACTCTAGCCTAAGTGCCACTACGGCGTGCACGCTGTCACTTTCACAGACATAGGGAGAGCAGAGATTTATTGAAGCACTTGAGTATTTATGTAAACTCTAGCCTAAGTGCCACCACGGTATGCACGCTGTCACTTTCACACACGTGGGGAGAGCCGGAGATCTATTAAAGCACTTGAGTAGCAGAGCAGATCTACTTGATTACAAAGCTCATGACCACAAGATGATCACACACACACATAGAGAGAGAGAGAGATGAACATGTAGCTACCGGTAGAGCCCTTATCCTCAAAGAAGAACTACTCCCTCCTCATCATGGGAATCAGCAACGATGATGGATATGGTGATGGAGATTGATGGAGATGGCTCCAGGGGCACTTCCCTGTCCCGGCAGGGTGCCGGAACAGAGACTTTCTGTCCCCCAAATCTCCCCTTTGGTGGCGGCAGTGCTGTGGAGGTTTTCGTGGATGTTTATGGGATGATTTAAGGTTTCTGAGTCGAGGGCTTCTTATAGGCGAAGGAGGCAAGGTCGATGGAGCCCCAGGGGCCCACACCCCCTATGGGCACCACCAGGGCTGGCTCGTGCCCACCTTGGGTGTGTCCACCCTGGTGTCCTCCTCCATCTCTGCTTCGTGGTTCCATGTCGTGCCGTGTAAAATAATGACTTTGGCTTTTGTCCCGTCCAATTCCGAGAATATTGATTTTCTAACTTTTTTGGAACAAAAAACAGAAGAAAACAAGCAACTGTCACTGTGGCATCTTGCTAATAGGTTAGTACCAGAAAATATATAAAACACCTCAAAGTATAGACAAAGCAAAGCAAAGTAGATAATAAACAAGCATGAAACATCAAAAATTATAGATATGTTTTCAACGTATCAACATGCGTGCATGGTAGCATCATGTAATTGGTGTCATGAGTGCACCACATGCACACGTGTCTCGGGCCCACCTCCCTTATTCAAGACGCATATGGGCAAGACACGTCTCGAATATTTAAAATATACGAGATGCATTCAATCCGTATGCGTCTCGAATAAGGGGCCCGGCCTGATATGATCTGTACATAGACTATATGAGACTCATCAAAGTAGGAATGCATCTCAAAGTTTCAAATTTTTGAGGCGCATGCCATATTGATGTGTCGTGCATATTTAGTCGAGACACATATATTTTTGATATGCGTCTCCTATAGCCTTTTCTTTAGCAGCGAAGGTAGTACATGCAGGTCATACGGGTGGCCATCGACTGTAACGTAGGTCGTTAAAGGCACTAGAGCCCTCACATGGAATAGTCTTTAATTGGGGGTTTGCTTAATTAAGTGTAATTATCCCATAAATGTTCTTAGATCTTCCAAAAGTGTTCAATACCTGAAAACCAACACAAGAGAACAAGGTTCTGCTAACTTGCAGTATTAGCATTAGTTGAAAGATCAAAATCAACGAAACTAGGTGAAAACCAATGGAAAATCCTAGATAAAAAGTGTTAAATATTTGGAGCTATCAACTTACCCAAGCTTAGCTATTACTCTCCCTTGAGTAATAAAGTTATAAATAATAATAGCGAGAAATAAGTTCAAGCAAGGAAACTCACAAGTTCAAGGTGGTATCATATTCCATCGTCACAAATCCTGTAACCTTGAACATGAGCATAATATATCTGAACAGTTGCATTTAAGTTCTCTTCCTAATCGCATATAACTTGATAGCAAATAATTCTTAAACTTAAAAGATATTTTCAAAATTTTGGTCAGGCTTGCGAATTAATTCTTGCGGCGCCTCTGTTTTTGTGAGAGTATAATCACTTTAAGCAAGAATGCTTGACTCAAATTAAGGGTGCACTAGTAGGTGGAAAAAAGATAAGCTTAGAGCTTGTCATTAACACCCACTTTGAAATTCGTGGCTTTCCAACACTGAAAGGGCATTTATGCCCTTCATATTGTTTTGATGTTTCTTGATAACACCAGGGTGTTTTAATCAGCTGCTAAATGTTTCAGGGTATATTTATATTGTTAGCAAAATATTGTTATTGCTATCTCAAAGGGAAAAGAGGTTCCCAGGATTTTATTATGTGCAGATCAAGTTCCTGCCGGACTGTCAGACCGATATCGGCCAGAATATCCGGCCCATCCAGAATGTCCGGTCGATGCCAGCCGGAGTGTCCGACCTAGGGATTTCCTCAAGTTTTCGCCGAAGTGTGCAACCATTCTATGTCCCACATCAGACACCACCCAGACACTGGCCGAATTATTTGGAGAATCTCTGCCAGGCAGGAGTGTCCGGGGTGCTGTAGCCGGAGTGTCTGGCCCTAGCCGGAATGTTCGGAGTAATTCTGCTGGACACTCCGGGTTAAGTGATTCCAACAGCTACATTTCTAGGGGGCTATATAAAGGCCCCTTCTTCTACCTTTGAAGGCTCCTCGTTCCACAACCTCAAGAACCCTAAAGCTGAGCCACTAAATCAAACAGATCTCCCCCTCCAACCATCCAAAGCCCTAGATCTTTGGAGAATCGAAGGAGAAGGCCTTGATCTTCATCTTCACCAAAAGAGATCATCATTACCCCCTCATTTCACTTTCTCTAGTGTTTGATACGTCCAAAACGTATCTACTTTCTCGAACACTTTGCTATTGTTTTTCCTTTATACTTGTGTTATTTGGATACAACTAACATGGACTGATGCTGTTTTCAGCAGAATTACCTTGGTGTCTTGTTTTTGTGCAGAAAATGAACTATCAGGAAAAATTCTGGAAAATGTGCCAAAAATTATATTTCACCAGAAGATCCACGGAGCTAGAAGAAGAGACGGAGAGGAGGCCTGGGGCCCACACCCACCCCAGGGCGCGGGCCCACCACTCGCCGCGCCTAGAGGGGGTGCAGACACCCCAGGCACCCCCTTGGCCTCCCTCTACGCCTATAAGTTGCCTTTTGACCTAAAACCAAGGGGGGTTCGATAGTTTTCCAGAAAGAGTTCCGCTCCGCCGCTGCCACCAGAAACCAAGATTTGAATCCAGAAACTCTGTTCTGGCACCCTGCCGGGGTGAAGAATTTGGAGAGGATCATCGCCATCATCATCACCAACGCATCTCCATCAACGCATCTCCATCAACCACCGATGTTTCCCTCATCCATGAGTGAGTAATCCCTGCTGTAGGCTTGGGGATGGTAGGGATTAGATGAGTTCTATTATGTAATCGAATAAGATCTGTTAGGGCATAGTGCCTAGTATCTCTATTAGTGCTATTTGACTTTGTTGCAACTTATTGTGCTAATGATTGTCACTAGGGCCTGAGTGCCATGATCTCAGATCTGAACTTATTATTGAATCATTATGATAGTATTGTTTGTGATCTTATCTGCAAGTTGTGTACACATATCACTGTCCGGATCCAAAGGCCCCAAAGTGACAATAATTGGGACAACTGAAGGGGATGGCTGTGGTGTGAGGATCACATGTGTTCACGGAGTGTTAATTCTTTGCTCCGGTGCTCTATTAAAAAGAGCACCTTAATTGCTAGTAGTTCCCTAGAGGCCCCGCTACCACGGGCTAGCTAGACAGAAGATGTTGTGCAAGTTCTCATTGTGAGCATGTATGACTATATTTGGAGCACATGCCTAGGATTGTTTAGTACTTGGATGCTTGTTATTATTTATCTGCAATGTCCTAGATCTTGAAGTTACATGTTTAGACTCGTCCATGCAATGCCCGTACATCCATCCCTATGCCTATCGCGCGTGTATCCTACTGTTACAGTTGTTGTTACTATTGCTGTTGCTTTGCTGTTGCTACTGATAAACTTCTGTGAGCAAGAACTATTTCCAGGTGCAGCTGAACTGACAACTCAGTTGTTAAAGCTTGCAAGTATTCTTTGGCTCCCCTTGTGTTGAATCAATAAATTGGGTAATACTACCCGCAGAGACTGTTGTGATCCCCTATACTTGTGGGTCACCAGGACTATTTTCTGGCACCGTTGCCGGGGATCATAGCTTTATTTGTAAGTTCACTTGGATCTATTATTGTTCACTGTTACTCCTTTCATCATGGGAAAGTCTCGTGATGGAAAGTTCCCTATTTTACCATCCAGTACAATAAGAGGTACAGTCACCTCTGCTACTCTTGATTCACCATATGTTATAAGTAAGCTTGTCACACCACCACCACATACTCATGCTACACACACTGCTACTACTGCTGAGTCTGAAACTGCTTTTGATACTCATGATGTTACTTCTAGTGTGCTTGATGCGAGTGGTTCATTAGGTCCTTTCCTAGATGCTACTATGGCTAGTCTAGGAAATACCGAAACTCCTAGTGAAGACACTGTTACACCTGTTAGCTCACCTGAGGCCAGTGAGAGTTATGATATTAATGATGATTTTGTTGAAGAGTGCCAAAACACACATGGTACTAGTGCTATTAAGATTCTCCTTGCTAGACGTACTATTATGCCTAAGATGTCCTCTGATCCTAAGTTTGCCACTTCTCCCATAGATATTAAAGATGAAGACTATGATTTCTCTCTTGATTTATCTTATTTAGATATTGTTGAGAAAGAACCTTTTTGTGGGATTGAAAATGAGAGTGTTGTGGCTCATATGAATGAGCTTTCTACTATGAGTGCTTTGTTCTCTGATGATTTTAAGATGCGCAAGTATTTTGTTACTAAGATCTTCCCTTTTTCACTAAAAGGGGAAGTTAGGTCTTGGTTTAATAGATTACCTCCTGGTTCCATTGATAGCCCTGATTGCTTGATTGATTCTTTCTTCCAGAAATATTTTCCTCCCAGTGCTAGACATGTTGCTTTGCAGAGACTTTTTGATTTTAAACAGGGAGAAGAAGAGAAATTGCCTGAGTCATGGACAAGGTTCTGTGCCTTGATTCATGCACATCCTGGATGTCCATTGCCTAAGAATGAGCTTCTTGATATTTATTATAATGGACTAACTGATGATTCTAGGACCTACCTAGATAGCTTTGCTGATTGTGTTTTCAGGAAAAGAACTCCTATAGATGCTGAAGAATTAATGGCTAAGATAAGCAAGAATTATGATGATTGGACTTTAACTGAGCTGAATGCACATGAGCCTGTTACTCCTGAACCAGTTATGCCTGAACCAATTCCAACACCAACAACAAAGAAGAGGGGAGTTATTGCATTAAATGATGAAGTGATGAAGGAAGCTAAGAAATGTCTAAAGGAGAAAGGTATTAGAGCTGAAGATGTGAAGAATCTACCTCCTATAGAAGAATTATGTAAGCAAATTCCCCACTCATCTACTATTGAGGTACACTCTCTCCAACACTTTGATGAAGGTCATATTCCTAATGGTAGGCCTCCTGATCAATGCTTAGAGGAACTTAACACTTTTATTGTTAAACAAGGGTATTTTAATAAACAAGTTCAGAATCATTTATTGGAAAACTCTAGAGCTATCCATGAGTTGAAAGATATTGTGGAAAGAACTTCTAATGATATTAAAATGCTTTGTAAACACTTTCAAATGGTTCAAACCCAACTTGATCAACTTGCTAAGGTACAAAAGGATATACTAGTTAATGCTTCAGGAGATAAACATGCTTATGGAATTAGAACTAGGAGTGGTATTGTGGCACCCCGGATTTACGGTTCGAGAATACCCGTTATGCATACATTTCACGTTCCCATGATCAGTGAGCCATGAGCATAACCGACTAGTATCATTACATCATCCTTACAATAACGAATGCAAAACTTACAAAGGGGCCATTATGGCGATTACAACACCAGTAGTGGAAGTCTTTTGCGCAGAGCCCGTGCCTTAACCTACAGGCAACTGACTGGGAAGACGGCCTAGCTCGCATAGACGTCAACACCTCCGTTCCTTATTAACATATGCAAATTTGCCAATTAAATAGCCAGGGACAATGCCGGTGAGTACTTTGAATGTACTCGCAAACCATCGAGACAAGGGTAAGAAGAAACATGCATAATGGGCTGTGGCGAGATAGCTCTAGACTATGTTCGTTTTGAAAGCATAACCTAACAATGGCATCTCTATATCTTTGTTGAAAAAGAGTTTGTTTGTAAAGTATGCCTCCTTTTTGATAATCCGGACATCTCCACATCCTTGTTAAAAAGATTTCTAAAAACAATTTTGTTGTAAAACCCTTTGTAAAACCTTATCGACCATCTCTGGTTAAAACCAACTTATTCTTTATCTTTCCTCGTGACCAAGTCACTTTCTTTAGTTCATCTCAACTTATCCGAAGGTTCCTCCTAGCACTTTCCATTCCAACCGTCCTTGTCCGTGGACATGGCTATTCGAATAGATTACACTCTGCAGAGGTTGTGCACTTTACCCACAAGAATCAATACATCCGCTGGGATAAAACCACAGCCTGCTACTCATGGCAGACAGGGGTTCGGATAATCAAACTTGAACCTTTCATTTGTCGATCCCTAGCAACGACGACTTTTCCTTTTGGGTTTACCTCTCTGGTACGAGTATGGGGTACGACGACCCTGGTCCTTCCATCCGTACTGACCCCTATCTCCAGACCGAAGTCTGGCAGATAGCAATAGTGACAATCTTCCATCCGTACTACCTAAAAGCATACCGTTCACGAGAGACCCAATTGTTGCACTAGTGCCTTACCCTACAGGTATCCCGGATTTCAGGGGATTTCTCCCCTTTAGCGAGTAAGAGCAACCCCGGCTAAAGATCACAAACTACGAGCTAAGCCCCAGCGACTGGGGTAATGTGGTTGCACGGATATAATTGTTCCGGACATTCGCTTAGAACATCCCTTCCTTTCTCTTGCTTGACTTTCTCTTCATCCACCTCATCTTTTGTTTGGTAAAACTTCCACTCGGAAACGATGCCTCTTTCCAAGGGTTTTATTTTGAAAACTTTGTAGTAGGGTATAGCCCAAAATAGTTTTTATCGTTGAAAATCCGTGGGTTCCAAGAGGGAAGATGCTAATCATCTTAGCCTCGTTATAAGGGGTAAAAGTAGGTGTAAATAGGGTAGGTGTACAATTGACACTCATTCATAACTTGGAGGAGCCAAGTTACTCGCGTCTGTTTATTTGAATACAGAACATGCCTTTAATCATGCAATTTATAAACGAGATATAGAACAATTGATAAACGGGAGTAGGTAAATACAGGAGTTCAGGAATGGTGGCTTGCCTATGACCAGCAAGAAGTCCCTTGACGGCATTATATAACCATAATACCAATACAATAATAGTAAAGATAATCCCGATCCTTCCTTCTTCCTGACGTCACACAATCGCAACTATCGCCGTTATCGAGCATTCATGCAAGCAAACAATACACCAATCAATATAGGGCATACAAGAATCACCATATAGCAAACAAATGATAGATACATGATAAGAGGTATTAGGATGTAGGATGATTGGTTGATGAGATTAGCCAAGGATTTGGAGGCATTAGGAGAAAGGAGTTCCTTTTGTATTTAAGTCTAGGAACTAACTATGAGGGGATTTTGACCAAGGACTTGATCTGTATGATACCATTGTGTAAAAATGATACCATCAGATAGGTATTGATAAAATGAAGCCAACAAAAGTGGTTTCACTATTTATCAATTTCCCTTGATTTATAAAGGATTTCCTAGTGGTTAAAGCTCTAGTTTTAGGGAATAATTCACCAGAACTTCTCTGGAGTTCCAAAAATTATTTCCTTGGCTTAAAAGGTAGAATTTGATGTACTAAATCAATACGAGTTGGAATCTCTTCCAAAAAATTACCAGAATGCCCTTAAGAAATTCCCAAGGGTAGTACTGGCCTAGATTTGTCTTTTTCATCAGATTTATTACGCAGAAGATTTTTAGTTGATTCCAAGGACACATGTTAGGTGATGAAAATACCTTTTTGTAGAAATTTGAATCCATCTATGTGGAGTTACAGAACTCAAATGGTGAATTTATTGGTGATCAAACAATGCACAAAAATGTTTAATTCACCATAATTCAATAAAAGCTCAATAAATCTGGGGCTCCTGGGTTATGATACATATGGGTATTTAGGTTTAATGGGAGTTGCAATTAAATCAAAACCTTATTTTATTTGACCCCGAGAAATTCCTAAAGTTAGAAAAGGATTGGTTTTGATCTTTTTGCTTGGGGCAAACTAGGAAGCAAATGACCAAGGGGCCTGTGGGGTATGAAAGGTAGGGGTGATACCCTTCTGTACAAATTGGATTTACTCCATTTTGATTTGTAAAACCTTCTGAAGAACTTATTTAGTGCTAAGGATAGGTCCTAGTAGAAAATTTATCATATTTATTTTAATCCTCAAAATGGATAACCAATGCCTCTGCATGTTAGGGAAGAGGTGTAGGCTTGTATGGGATTTTAGATCTAGCCAAAATATGGGGTTTTACTATTTTTTTTAGATTTATACCAAAGTGCTAATTTCTAGATCTGACATTAAAAGAAAGGAAAAAGGAGGCTGGAGGTCAACGGGCCAGATCCTGTAGGGTTCGCAACATAGAAAACAAAAAATTTCCTATGATGGGAATTATGTACCAAGATCAATCTACTAGATACAAAGAATGGGCGAATGTATATCCGTAGAGAACATACCCTTGAAGACCGACAAAGCTTAACGAGTTTAACTTGTGGTTGATGTAGACGATCTCTTGTCGATCTCAAGATCGAGAGGAAGTCCTAGCACCGCAAAGCAGCAGCGCATCCGTGCTCTCACACACGTACAAGACACCGAGCAACCTCCGCCTCCTCGCTCCAGCGATGCAGCGGAAGCACAACCCTGTCTTGCCGAATAGACACCGGAAACATGTATCTCGCTAGTCCGAGACCATGGGGGATAAATTCTAGAGGAGGAGAGAGATCCTTCACGAGGAGATGTGTGTGTGTGAGAGAGAAGAGGGGGTGCCTTTTATAGGAGGAGGGGGGCACCCAAGGGGGTGGCCGCCGGCCATGGGGCTGCCCCCTCCCCTCCTTCATTTATGTGGGTGGACACTCCACTCACAAAAACCTCTTCATTTTCCTCCACTCAAAATCCCACTCAAAATTGCTATTAAATTTCCACCAAATTTAATGCAAACTCTTATTAAATAAAACTCTTTTATTTATTCAGAATTTTGTCAATCTTCTATATCTAAATAGGAGTCCCCCACTACCTGATTTTCCTAGATTCTCGTGAGGCCACGTCATCCTTTTTTCCACGTCCCGGCAGCCGCGCATCCTAATTCCGTTCCTAAGTTCCAGTTGATTTAGTATTCCTAATTCTCAAAAAATCCGTCCATAACTACGAAGCCCATTACTTCAGCTCACGCTAAATGCAGCCCGTTACTCCTTCATTAATGCCTACGTCAAGCGAACATCCATCTACATCTACCGTCCGCGGACATTGCCGCCTCCTCTTCTCTCCATCAATTCCCTAGACGACGCACTATTTCTTCTCCGCCACTATCCCTACTAGGAAAAAGAAACGGAGGGCATGTGGGGAGTTTGTGTAGATTTCCCTATTTAAACTCAGAGCTCCACCTCGAGTCTTCGACCATAATCGCTTCATCCTCCAATAAGAGTGGCACTATCCCCGCGAGGAAAAAGAAACGGAGAGCATGTGAGGAGTTCGTGCAGATTTCCCTATTTAAACTCGGAGCTCCACCTCGAGTCCTCGACCATAACCGCATCATCCTCCAATACGAGTGGGTACCTTCAGTTTTCTCCTATTCCTCCCTTCATTGGACAATATTTCAAGCTATGCTAAATTTCCATCTGATCTTGGTCATATATGATCTAATTTCTACTCTTATTTCATCCTCTGTGTTTTTATGGGTCTGCAGTCTGGCAACATACAAGATCGATGATGTCAGCCATGGGCCTCTAACGCCTTCGTGCTGCAGAAGCCAACATCCCCTCTCTGCCATGCTCATCTCTTTCTAAATCTAGGCTAAAGAACGATGGTCTGAATCCCACATCTGGCATCTGCCACCGCCACTTACCAGCGCAAGAACAGCAACCTGAAGTGCACCATAGGCTGGACGTGTAAGCCGCAACTCCTAGCTAGCATCCAGCTCTCATGTTAGGTCACCCCTGTTTGTAGTACTAAAATCATCTGACTATTTTTCAGTGGACCTTTTCAGATTTTATATGTGAGGCATTTTATTTGTGATTTTTAATAAAACACATGTTTCTATTGATGCAATGTGATTCCGATCATGGATGTGGTGGCAATGATTATATCTATCTGTAATTACCTTCTTTTTTATATACCCTATATGCTAACGAAAAATGGGATTTAGTTCTATAATGCCTGAAAATGCAGTGAACTGGAACACTGAATTTAATTATTATCACGGCCTATAAATTTATAATATTCAATCTATTCTAACATTCTTTCTTATACTCCATCCATTCTTTATTTTTTCTTAGTTTGTTTCATGCATTTATAGACTGGCAAATAATCAATAGGCCATTGGTCACTTGATTTATTCACAAAGAATCAAAGTGGAGAAGGTGTGAGATAGAAACTTACTTATTTGTCCCGTGAGGCATTATGGTCTAACCATATATATGTATACAAGTGCTCAATGTGATTTCTGAACAAAATATTCGATTCTGGTTGTTTCAGGTAGTGACGAAAGTTAAGCAAATGATGTGTTTCAGGTAGTGCTGAAAGTTGAGCAAATGGTAAACCAACTGAAGTTTCTGCACTGTATGTTTCCTTGCTTCGTACTGTTCTTTTGTACTATGCTATGTGTTACCGTGTTTAGATGATGTGTGCAAGCTAATCTACACTCTACAGGTTAAACAACTTGAGAAACTCCAGGGATGCTATTTAGGAAAGCCTCATGATGCATCAATATGGGGATTTAGTATATCCTGGACTCTATAGTGTGTACACTAAATTTAAACAACAACGAACACGAGTTGCCCTTTTTTATAATATATAATAATATGTTACTTTGTAAGCATCGAGCTAGCAACTTAGCCGAGTATTGTATATCTGAAACGATTGTATGATATTGACTAAGGCGTCAATTTATAAGACCGAGTCAGATTCTTCCAATCGTTTAACTTATTTATATTTTGTACATTAGATAGTGGTGTTTCAAACTCTCAAATTCGTAAATATATATAAGATTCATTACAACTTTTGACAAGGTGCCTAGAAATATAATGTATTTTTAGCTTGATAGATATCCTTCATTTCTAAATACATTTATTTTTACATTTCTAATTCACTAACACATTCCCGCAGCAACGCGCGGGGCATCATCTAGTTACTTTAATGACAAACATTCACATATAACCCCTTGCTAGAATTCTATTTCACATGCAAAGCCATTTTATGCAATTTCACCCGAAAACCTGTTTCAGTATCTAGTGAAATAAATTGATGTGCTTGTTATTCTTTCCGGCATGAAACCTTTGCTCCAACGATGTCAGTGTCCCTTAAGTGTGTCACCCTACGGTTCACGAATAATGCGAACATGATCGATACCCTTCTCCGATGAATAATCAGTAGCGGGACCTGGAGATCCATACTGACTCCCACACATTCAACGATGACTTTCCTATGATCGCCGAAACCTTTTACGCTTATATCTTAATCCCTTTGTTTCACGATATATTACATGTCCGAGATTCGATCATCGGTATCTCCATACCTATTTTGATCTCATTACTGACATGCACTCTTTTCTCGTTCCCGTGATATAACATTCTAGTGATCAAATCACTTGCTTGCAAGCTAACCAATGTGATATCACCGAGAGGGCCCAGAGTATATCTATCCGTCATCGGGATGAACAAATTCCACTCTTGATCCATGATTCTCAACATAACACTCTAGTAGCTTTGAAGCCTTCTTTATAATCACCCAGTTACGGTGTGACGTTTGATGTCAACAAGAAACTCTTCCAGTGTTAGTGATTGGCATGATCTCATGGTCTAAGGATTAGGATCACTTCGTAAGTTGTTTATAGCAATATAAACTCAATGACTTTGATCGTAATGCTATACTTCGGATGAATGTTCATCACATCATTACACTAATGTTGTGATCTCGTTATTAACAACATCCAATGTCTATGATCAGGAAACTGTGATCATATTGTTAATCAACGAACTATTTTATGAGAGAGGCATAACTAGTAACTTTCTATTTGTTTATTAAACACTCATGTATTAACGTTTCTGTATTAATACAATTATAGCATGCAAAATAAACATCTATCATATACTTGAAATACACATAATAAACACTTTATTATTTCCTCTCAGGGCATATTCCCTTCAGTCTCCCACTTGCACTAGAGACAATAATCTAGTTACATAGTGATGTATCTAACACCCATGGAGTTCTGGTGTAGATCATGTTTTGCTCTAGGGAGAGTTTTAGTCAACAGATCTGCTACATTGAGATCTGTATGTACTTTACTAATCTTTATTATCTCCATCCTTGACATGCTCGCGGATGGAGTGAAACCGGAGCTTAATATGCTTGGAATGCTTGTGAGACCTTGGTTCTTTGGCATTGGCAATGGCACCATTGTTGTCACAATAGATCACCATTGTGTCCAACACGTTTGCAACCACACCTAGTTTGGATATGAACTCCTTCATCCAAACTGCTTCCTGAGCCGCTTCCGAAGCATCAACATATTCGGCCTCCATCGTTGATCCCGCTACCACAGGTTGTTTGGAGCTCCTCCAACTAACCGCTCCGCCATTCATGAGAAATACGTATCCGGATTGAGACTTAGAGTCATCTGGACCAGTGTCAAAACTAGCGTCGACATAACACTTAGCGACGAGCTCTTCTTCACCTCTGTATACAAGAAACATATCCTTAGTTCTTCGCAAGTACTTAAGGATATTATTGACCGCTTTCCAGTGTTCCAAACCTGGATCCGATTGGTACCTACTAGTCAAACTAATAGCATGTGCCACATCCGGTCTTGTACATAGCATGGCGTACATTATAGAGCCTATGGCTGAAGCATAGGGGACTTTGTCCATTTTCTCTCTTTCTTCCGCCGTAGCCGGACTTTGAGTCTTACTCAATGTCGTGCCTTGTATCATAGGTAAGAACCCCTCCTTACTATCTTCCATTTTAAACTTCTTTAAAATCTTATAAAGGTATGTACTTTGCGATAGCCCTATTAGGCGCCTAGATCTATCTCTATAGATCTTTATGCCTAATATGTATGACGCTTCACCTAGGTCCTTCATTGAAAATTTGCTGTTTAGATAACTTTTAACACTGTTTAAAAGATCTATATAATTTCCGATCAATAATATGTCATCCACATATAGTATCAGAAATTCCAATTGCTCCCACTCACTTTCTTGTAAATACAAGCTTCTCCATAAGTTTGGACAAATTCAATCTCTTTGATCACCTCATCAAAGCGGCGATTCCAACTTCGTGATGCTTGCTTCAATCCATAGATGGATCGCTGAAGCTTGCGAACCTTATTAGCATCCTTAGGATCGACAAAACCCTTTGGTTGTATCATATACAACTCTTCTTCAATATTACCATTGAGAAACGCGGTTTTGACATCCATCTACCATATCTCATAATCAAAATATGCAATAATTGCTAACATAATCCTAACTGATTTTAGCATCGCTACGGGAGAGAATGTCTTATCGTAGTCAACTCCTTGAATTTGTCAAAACCCCTTTGCGACAAGTCAAGCTTTATAGACGGTTACATTACCATCAGCATCAGTTTTCCTTTTGAAAATCCATTTGTTCTCCACGGCCTTTTGGTCGTGAGGTAATTCCACCAAGTTCCAATCTTGATTTTCATACATGGATTCCATCTCGGATTTCATGGCTTCTAACCATTTGTTGGAATCCAGGCTCATCATCGCTTCTTCATACGTCGTAGGGTCATCATTTTCATCAACCATGAAATTCATAACAGGATTTCCGTATAGCTCGGGAGATGCACGCGTCTTGCTAGACCTGCGAGGTTCGGTAGTACTCTCTTTCGGAGTTTCATGATCATTATCATTAGTTCCTTCTTCAACTGGTGAAACCAACTCCGGAACAACTTCCGACGCTGCGCTACTCGCCATACTTTGAAGAGAAGGTTCAATAACCTCTTCGAGTTCTACCTTCCGACTACTCACACCTTTCATGAGAAACTCTTTCTCCAGAAAGGATCCATTCTTCGCAACAAAAACCTTGCCCTCGGATCTATGATAGAAGGAATACCCAATAGTTTCCTTAGGGTATCCTATGAAGACGCATTTTTCTGCTTTGGGTTCGAGTTTATCCGGTTAAAGTTTCTTCACATAAACATCGCATCCCCAAACTTTAATAAATGACAGCTTAGGTTTGTTTCCAAACCATAATTCATACGGTGTCTTTTCAACGGATTTAGATGGTGCCCGATTTAAAGTGAATGCAGCAGTTTCTAGTGCATAACCCCAAAATGACAATGGCAAGTCCGTTAGAGACATCATAGATCAAACCATATCTAATAAAGTACGATTACGACGTCCCGACACACCATTTCACTGTGGTGTTCCGGAAGGTGTGAGTTGTGAAATAATTCCACACTCTTTCATGTGTGTGCTAAACTCGTAACTTAGATACTCACCTCCACGGTCGGACCGCAGAAATTTGATCTTTCTATTAGGATGATTTTCCACTTCATTCTGAAATTCTTTGAACTTTTCAAATGTTTCAGACTTATGTTTCATCAAGTAGATATAACCGTATCTACTCAAATCATCAGTGAAATTAACAAAATAACGATATCCACCTCACGCCGACACACTCATTGGACCACATACATCAGAATGTATGATTTCCAATAAATCTGTCGCCCGTTCCATTGAACCGGAAAACGGCGTTCTAGTCATCTTGCCCATAAGGCATGGCTCACATGTATCAAATGATTCGAAATCAAGTGATTCCAAAAGTCCATCCGAATGGAGCTTCTCCATGCGTTTAACGCCAATATGACCTAGACGGTAGTGCCACATATATGCAGATATATCATCATTTAGTTTAATTCTTTTAGCATCAACATTATGAATATGTGTAACATTATTATCGAGATCCAAAAGAAATAAACCATTCATCATCGGTGCATGACCATAAAAGATTTCATTCATATAAATGGAACAACCATTGTTCTCGGATTTAAATGAATAACCACTTTGCATCAAACACGATCTAGATACAATGTTCATGCTTAGTTCTAGCACCAGATAACAATTCTTCAAGTTTATTACTAATCCCGATGGCAAATGGAGAGGCAGCATTCCGACGGCGATCACATCAACGCTTGATCCATTGCTGACACGCATCTTGACCTCACCCCTTGCTAGCGGTCGCTTATTCCGTAGCCCCTGATTCGAGTTACGAATATTAGCAACTGAACCGGTATCAAATACCCAGGTGCTACTGCGAGCACTAGTCAAGTACACATTAATAACATGTATATCATATATACCTTTGTTTGCCTTGCCGGCCTTCTTGTCTGCCAAATACTTGGGGCAGTTGCGCTTCTAGTGGCCAGTCCCCTTACAATAGTAGCACTCGGTATCAGACTTAGGTCCAACTCGGGGTTTCTTTTCAGGCACGGCAACCGGCTTGCCGCCCTTACTTCCCTTCCGTTTTCCCTTCTTGTCTTTCTTGAAACCAGTGTTCTTATTGAGCATCAACACTTGATGTTCCTTTTTGATCTCCACTTCTGTAGTTTTAAGCATTGACAGAAGCTCGGGGAGAGACTTCTTCATGCCTTGCATATTATAGTTCATCAAGAAGCTCTTATAGCTAGGTGGCAGAGACTGCTGAATATGATGGATGCCTAAGTCAATGGAATCGATATTACCAAGGACACAAGCTTATCGGCGTAACCCGACATCTTGAGTACATGCTCACTAACGGAGCTGTGCTCTTCCATCATGCAGTTAAAGAACTTTTCTAAAGTATTGTAGCTCTCTACAGTAGCATGTGTGTCGAAAATCATTTTCAACTCACCCATTGTATCAAATGCATTGCCGTTTTCGAAACGCTTTCAAAGTTCCGGCTCTAGCCCATACAATATGCCGCAATGAACTAAGTTGTGGTCCTCCTGACGAGTCTGATAGACATTCTTCTCCTCGTCAGGGGCATCCTCAAAAGGTGGGGGGCCTAGAGGCGCTTCTAGCACATATTGCTTTTGTGCAGCAGAGAGGAGAATCCTCAAATTCATGGCCCATTCAGTAAAGTTGCTACTGTTCATTGCAAGTTTCTCTTTCTCCATGAACACATTGAAATTAAAAGCAGGTGATGCCATCTACAACAAAATTTGTAAAGTTTAGACTAAGTTTATGATAGATTGAGTTCAACTAATCCACATTATGAATGAACTCCCACTCAAAATGACCACCCTCGTGCCTTTTTGGTGATTACATGAACCAAATCCACTACACCAAGTCCAATCATCACGTGAGTCGGTGTAGCTTCAAAGGCGAGCATCAAATGGGCATCATATCTACTAAATGACTCATGCTTAACCTTTCGGTCCATGTTCCGAGGCCATGTCTGTACATGCTAGGCTCGCCAAGTTAGAACCTTAGTATTCGCGTGTGTAACTGTCTTACACCCGATATATGGTCGTGGATCCAAGAACACCCGATCATCACGTGATGTCTTGGAGCGATGAAAACATAATCGGTGCATACTAAAGGAAGAACACATTCTTATCTTGATATTTAAATGAGGGATCATCTTATTATGCTAACAAAGTGCTAAACAAGCAATATAAGATGCTATCAAACATCACATGTTTATTAGTGAAATGATATGGTTCCCGCATATGATCTATATCATGTGCACCGTGGTATGATCACTATCATACCTTTATGTGTAAGTCCAAGGTCTATGGAACTTACACGCTATGTGTGTTGTAAGAGTATCATCTCATACTTATACTTACAACATCACCATATCATAACACTAGCCCAGCAACAATCTAAACTAGACGCCTCTAATTTATCCATTGCAAGTTTTACGTGGCTTAGGGCTTTTGAAGATAGAACCGTTCTTACCTACGAACATGAACCACAATGAGGATAACCAAATTGTTGAAAACTCATTGCAAAATAGATATTGACTATAGTAGGAGAGGCAGACACCCGCTAGCCACTTATGCAAACTAGTTGCCTGTCAAGCGTGGAACAGGTCTCATGTGCGAGGACATGTAAAGTTTGTCCGGGCCGCTTCATCCCACTATGCCACCAATATCCAAAATTACAACTAAGGAGCAACAACATGATCATCATCACCCACATACTCATATGTGTACTACCCGTGTAAAGCATCTACGCATAGATCCGGCTCTGATACCACTGTAGGTTCGCAGCATAAAAAACAAAAAATTTCCTACGATGGGAACTATGTACCAAGATCTATCTACTAGATACAAACAATGGGCGGATGTATATCCGTAGAGAACATACCCTTGAAGAACGACAAAGCTTAACGAGTTCAACTCGTGGTTGATGTAGACGATCTCTTGCCGATCTCAAGATCGAGAGGAAGTCCTAGCACCATAAAGCAGCAACGCATCCGTGCTCGCACACATGTACAAGACACCGAGCAACCTCTGCCTCCTCGCTCCAGCGATGCAGCGGAAGCACAACCCTTTATTGCCGAATAGCCACCGGGAACATGTATCTCGCTAGTCCGAGACCATGGGGGATAAATTCTAGAGGGGGAGAGAGATCCTTCACGAGGAGGTGTGTGTGAGAGAGAGGAGAGGGGTGCCTTTTATAGGAGGAGGGGGAACCCAAGGGGGTGGCCGCCGGCCATGGGGGCTGCCCCCTCCCCTCCTTAATTCATGTGGGTGGACACTCCACTCACAAAAACCTCTTCATTTCCCTCCACTCAAAATCCCACTCAAAATTGCTATTAAATTTCCACCAAATTTAATGCAAAATCTCATTAAATAAAACTCTTTTATTTATTCAGAATTTTGTCAATTAATTTAATGACAAACATTCACATATAACCCCTTTCTAGAATTCTATTTCACATGCAAAACCACTTTATGCAATTTCACCCAAAAACATGTTTCGGTATCTAATGAAATAAATTCCTGCGCTTGTTATTCTTTCCGGCATGAAACATTTGCTCCAACTGGATGTAAGTGTACCTTAAGTGTGTCACCCTACGGTTCACGAATAATGTGGACATGATAGAGACCCTTATCCGATCAATAATCAGTAGCGGGACCTGGAGATCCACACTGACTCCCACACATTCAACGATGACTTTCCTGTGATCGTCGAAACCTTTTACGCTTGTATATTAATCCCTTTGTTTCACGATATATTACATGTCCGAGATTCGATCATCGGTATCTCCATACCTAGTTTGATCTCGTTACTGACATGCACTCTTTTCTTGTTCCCGTGATATAACATTCTAGTGATCAAATCACTTGCTTGCAAGCTAACCAATGTGATATCACCGAGAGGGCCCAGAGTATATCTATCTGTCATCGGGATGAACAAATTCCACTCTTGATCCATGATTCTCAACATAACACTTTAGTATCTTTGAAGCCATCTTTATAATCACCCAGTTATGGTGTGACGTATGATGTCAACAAGAAACTCTTCCGGTGTTAGTGATTGGCATGATCTCATGGTCTAAGGATTAGGATCACTTCGTAAGTTGTTTATAGCAATATAAACTCAATGACTTTGATCGTAATTCTATACTTCGGATGAATGTTCATCACATCATTACACTAATGTTGTGATCTCATTATTAACAACATCCAATGTCTATGATCAGGAAACTGTGATCATCTTGTTAATCAACGAACTAGTTTATGAGAGAGGCATAACTAGGAACTTTCTATTTGTTTATTAAACACACATGTATTAACGTTTATGTATTAATACAATTATAGCATGCAAAATAAACATCTATCATATACTTGGAATATACATAATAAACACTTTATTATTGCCTCTCAGGGCATATTCCCTTCAGATCCGAGGGGCAGATGGGCCGGTGAGGCCAGACCGGCCCAGGCGCAATGCTCGCGCATGGGCGGCACGCAGCCAGCCGCGGCCCAGCTACCGGCCCGCATGACGAAGGGGTAAGGGCGACACCAGGCCGTTGGATCAGAGGGGATCCGACGACCGGGCGTCGTCTCCTTCCCAGGGACGGCGAGGAAGGGTGGGAACCCTAGGGCCGTGTCAGGGAGAGACGGGGGAGCTCACTGGGGGCTCGAGGAAGGTCGTGGAGGCGACAAGGCGACGCGGTCGACGACGACGAGTCTAGGGAGGGGCGTCACGGGGTGATTCGTCGTCGGGGAGGAGCTCGCGCGGCGGTGGCCAAAGCGGAGCTCGCGGGGTTGGTCGAGTTGGCTTCAGGAGCTGCTGCAGGTCAGAGAAGAGGGGATGGTTAGCTAGAGGAGGAGGAGGAGGGGAGTACTGTGAGGTGACATGCAGAGGGATAGGAGAGTGGTGGGAGGAGCCTTTCTCGATTTCGTGGAGGGGGCTGAAGCTTCTTTCTCTCCTTCTCTGGAGCAAGGCAGAGCAAGGGAGAGGGAGAGGAGGTGTTCTGGGAGGTGAGTGGGGGAAAATGAGCAACGACTGGAGGCTGCGGGTGGCCTCTAGCCCTTTTATTTCTAAACCTCATGGGTATAGATGAAATGTCCAAAATGGGCATGGGGTGGGGGCTTCCCATTGGTTGCTGAGGGTGGTGTTGTGGTCAAAATCTCGACCAAAGAGTGAGAGGGGAGGTGGGTAGCTATTCTCCTCTTTAATACAAATATCCTTGCAAGATATGATGCTCTCTCTCTTAAGCACTAGGGGACAAAGAGGGGCTAGGTATTGTGGTGCTACAGTGCACACGACCAGGAGGGAGTGTGTAAATTTGATCATTTTGAGGTTTATGAAGGAAGTTACAAAAGTTGTATTGGGAAAAGTCTGGAAATGGTATTGGTAGATAGATGGGGTCAAATAATCTCTTCATGATTTAAATGGGATTTTTCAGATGAGTGTAGTCCCATTTAAATGCACTTCTTCAAAAAGTGCAGAAATGGATTATGGAAGCAAAGATGATATTTTTACATTGAACAAGATTGGTTTTTGCGTGGATATGGTTCTAATTACCATATCACCTATTGGAGAATTTTATTAGGATTTATTGATATGGAAAAGTATTTTTAGGGAATTATTTCTTGTTTCTGCCTTTTAAGAAAAAGGGCAAAAAGAAATAAAAAGGAACCTCAAAAGTATTTATTTTTGAGTTTGGAAGATGGGGTATGATGAATAGGCATCAAATGTGCCTTAATTTGGCAAGGTGATTTGGATAAAAACAAACTTGCCTTTATAGACAAGGATTTTGGGAATTTGGTAAGATAAGGAAATAAAATAGTTTAATAATCCAATTAATTGGGAGAATTATTTGGAGATGCTTTTATCCAGGGTAGATGATGTACACTTGAGGTAGGCATCAATATCAACCGTGGTTTTTGAAGAAAATTGATGAAAAGTGTGGAAACTAGATTCTTGGAGGATCTAGGGTTTGGTTATTCTGATGCCTTCTAAACAGGGTTGGATTAGGGAGCTCAGAGCTCACCTTGGTACAAGGGGCATATGGATGGATAGAAAAAGTTATAAAGATGATCATGGAAGCAAAGGTTGAGCTCGGGTGCATTGAGGTGATCATGATGGTATGGCAAACCTTGTTGAAAATAAGGCTGCCATAACAATTGCATCAGGTAGCCTTCTAAACCATGGGGGTTTAGGAAGCACAAGGCTCCAATGGAAACAAGTGAAGTGGGAATTGATAGGCTATGATTAGTAGGACATAACCAAACAAGGAGTTGGTAAAGGGAAGGTGGCATATAGAGGTGAGCTTCTGCCAAACTAGGCAAGATGATAAGATTTGCAGAAAAGATTATTATCTTGCTAACCATCATGGATGAGTGGGACATAGAATGGCTTAGCCACGGGCAAGAATGGGCTTTGGTAGTACTAATTATGTACTACTAGATGGTTCAAGTTCATTCTCAAGAATGCACATAGGTTGGAAAAGGTAGAGCTCCAAAAATGGTATCCAGATAAGAAATCCAGATTTATCCATTTTGGTAGTTTTAGGGTTTTAGACTAGAGTGCAAGTGTCTATGATTTTGAGAGGATGCCAGGTTCCAAACTCATGATCGTATGGAGGAAGTTGATGTGAGGGATGATTAGATATTATTCCTGCCTAGATTGGGTCTTCACTAAGTGGGAAACCATCCAGAAGGGTTATCCTTGGCTTGATGTAAGCATGAGATGAGAGGGTCACTTGAGTGTCTTAGGATAGATCCAGACTTGGATGCTTGCTTGAGATTGTTGATCACAAGCAAGGATTGGGTCCTAAAGTATGAGTTACTAGATTATCTCAATATAGATCCTAAGCAAACAAGGAAATCAGCAGATCAAGGCAATCATCAGACAGCAGATCAAGGCAATTCATCTTAACTTATCTAACTACTACTAGGGTTATCATCAAGCCTAGCTTGAGGTGAGGATGGGTATATTGAAAGAGGGTTTTGCTTTGAAGTAAGATAAGTACTATCTTGGTATCTCTACCAAGATTGAGATGAAAAGGTTTTAATAGGGTTTTGGAAAACTAGAGTTAAGGGTAGTTGAAGGTTCTTTCTTGAAAACATAAGGAGATAATATATATGCCTCCATAGTTTTGACAATAGAAGCTAGTAAAGTATTTGGTTAGGTCAAAGTCATCTTGGCTCAGGTTTTTGAAATGCCAGAACATTTTAGAATATGAAAGATGAGCCAAGACCTCTCTTTTGAAAAAAAAAGTTTTTGTAAACTTAGTTTGAGATGAGGAGTATACAACTAATACGCAAACAGTTGTTTGAGCACAAGCTAACAAGTAAGCACACAATGCAAGAAAAAGTTTTTGTTCCCCCTGATTTTCGCCTTTTTGACATTTAATCAGGGTTGCTGAAATTGGGATGTTACAGACCTTTCCCCCTTAAAATAATATCGTCCCGAGATTAGGGAGGAGTAGGGTTGGGGTGATAACATCCGCTTTAACAATTTCAGCGGTGGAAAATAATATGCGCTAATAATTTTTGCAAGGACTCAACGTGGTTAGTCACGGGTTGGAGCTGAGGGGCTTCGGGTTTGGGGTGCTTGGGTGAAACGAGTGGAAAAAAACACAGTCTTTTCCCCTTAGGACAATTCTAGGTAAGTTTAACGTTGACGGGGTACTTCCTTCTTGAGGCAAGACGGCGAGTTGAATCTTCTTTGCTTCTTTTCCTCCGGGTCTACTTTCTTTCTTCATGGTCTTGACACACCGGAAGGTTAGCTTTACGGTCGACCTTAGAGCGAAGGATCTTCGTGAAGTCCTTCTGACTCGGGAGAAGTGTCGGTTGTCGTCCTCTTGCAAGGTCGATGATTCGAGTTTTGAGGGGTGGTCATCACTTAGTGCTACTAGGGGTCGATTTCCAGGGGTCTATAGGGTTTTTGGGCGGGAAAGACGTAGTCTTTCCCCCTTAGAGCAAAACTATGCAACGTCGTGGGTAAAACATGCAAAGAAGGATATCATGCTTGCATAACATCCATACATTAAGCAGGTTCAAACCGGTCTGTGGCGGAGGTACCTAAGGGGTTACAAAACGGGTCTATGCCATGGGGCAACAAGGCACTTAGAGTTTTACAAAACAGGTTCTAGGGCGATACATAGGTACTACGATCCATCGGTACCACGCTAGGATAATTGCCGCTTGCGGAAGATCCAGGAGAATCCTCTTTGGCTTCCACTTCGTCTTAAGGGAGGTGGGTGGAAGATCCTTGGAGGTCTTGGATTGGCTTGAACTTCTTGAGGTACTGCCATGCGGTGACACACTTCTTTCTTCCTTGGAGGATGCGGCTTCCAGAGGCTTCTTCTGGTTCCTTGATTATTGCTTGATTCCTGTGCTGGACTTCTAAAGCTTCCTTGCGATCCAGGATAGCTTGCACACGGTGAAGTTCCCTCTGGGTGCGGCGGTACTCGTCAACAACTGCGGTGAGAAGTTCATTTCCAGCATAGCTATAACGGGCTTGAAGCTGCAGTGCGGGGTAGGTCAAGCGAGGATATTGGGATTGACCGGACGAATCCACGCTTCCTTTGATAGGCAGAAAGAAGGTCGTAGGTTGCCTCATCTCGGGAAGGACATACCGGATGCGGAATAGTGCTTCTCTTGCTGCCATTTGCAGGGCCAGTACTGGGGTTAGCATACGAAATCCCGTGGCACGAATGGGTTCTCCGGGTACTCCATACTTTGGTTGAATGGTCACTTGACCCAGAAATAGTCCGATTTCCAGTCCTCGGTGGAGGTTGTAGGTGGGAGGTTGGGTGTATCCGCAAAGCTGCAGGGAGTCCCACAGGAGCACGGGGAATCCGGCGCTTAGCCATGCTTCGTCAATGGGTTCCATCTGCACAGAGGAGGGTTTGTGGTTTAGGGATGAGGTAAATCAGATAGGTGCAGATTTATCAAGGTACACAAGTATTACTAAACGACGTCTTAGCTTGGTCCTCGGACGACTCTCGAGGTAGAGAGTGGGTGGAGTGGTTTATTGGAGTTGAGTGGAAAGATGTAAGGATTTTGCTTGGGGTTGTCGAGGTTTTCCTTAGGTGGCCATCCTGCTGAGCACGGTTTCCAGTTATGGGGTTGCGAGGATTAGAGTCGGGATCTACCATCTAGGGGGTCCAGTCTACTGTTTTAGATGATTCCCGGCAGACAATCAACACATTCCAAGCATCAAACACGCATATGACAAGAAAACAAGGCATACCATGAGTACTAAGGAGGGGACTACTCGCTATAGAGGGGATCCCATTTTACGGATGATAATTCCTAAGTACGAACGTTGTGGAGGTCTTAACTTCTATCTTGACGTCTTTTGTCGTCGGTGCCGTAATTGATTGGGGGCGATGAAGGACTCCGTTGATTGGGCGATCTTGTAGTATCTGACGTTGTTGGTAGCTTCTTTGCTTTGATTATCTCAGTGTCTCTTCCTTTCGAGATCTCTGTCTTCATAGTCTCCGAGTCGGACTTTTTTTTTGAAAGCGGAACATTTGAAGTAGATGAGATATAGATTAATCCATTTTCAAATTGTTTAACTTGGAGAAGATGAGATAAGCATTCTTTTGAAAAGCTTTTGAGGAAATAGTTTGCAAAAACCGGGGTTTTCATAAATAGGGGTTGTCCTGTCTAGCGTCCATGCTAACTAAGGTCTCCTACAGTCAGGATGGCTCTGATACCATGTCTGTGGCACCCTAGATTTACGGTCCGAGAATACCCGTTATGCATACATTTCACGTTCCCATGATCAGCGAGCCGTGAGCATAACCGACTAGTATCATTACATCATCCTTACTATAACGAATGCAAAACTTATGAGTGGGACATAGAATGGCTTAGCCACTGGCAAGAATGGTCTTTGGTAGTACTAATGATGTACTACAATTTGGTTCAAGTGCATTCTCAAGAATGCACATAGGTTGGAAAAGGTAGAGCTCCAAAAATGGTATCCAGATAAGAAATCCAGACTTATCCATTTTGGCAGTTTTAGGGTTTTAGACTAGAGTGCAAGTGTCTATGATTTTGAGAGGACGCCAGGTTCCAAACTCATGATCGTATGGAGGAATTTGATGTGAGGGATGATTAGATATTATTCCTTCCTAGATTGGGTCTTCACTAAGTGGGAAACCATCCAGAAGGGTTATCCTTGGCTTGATGTAAGCATGAGATGAGAGGGTCACTTGAGTGTCTTAGGATAGATCCAGACCTGGATGCTTGCTTGAGATTGTTGATCACAAGCAAGGATTGGGTCCTAAAGGATGAGTTACTAGATTATCTCAATCTATATCCTAAGCAAAGAAGGCAATCAGCAGATCAAGGCAATCATCAGACAGCAGATCAAGGCAATTCATCTTAACTTATCTAACTACTACTAGGGTTATCATCAAGCCTAGCTTGAGGTGAGGATGGGTATGTTGAAAGAGGGTTTTGCTTTGAAGTAAGATAAGTACTATCTTGGTATGTCTGCCAAGATTGAGACGAAAAGGTTTTAATAGGGTTTTGGAAAACTAGAGATAAGGGTAGTTGAAGGTTCTTTCTTGAAAACATAAGGAGATAATATATATGCCTCCATAGTTTTGACAATAGAAGCTAGTAAAGTATTTGGTTGGGTCAAAGTCATCTTGGCTCAGGTTTTTGAAATGCCAGAACATTTGAGAATATGAAAGATGAGCCAAGACCTCTCTTTTGAAAAAAATTGTTTTTGTAAACTTAGTTTGAGATGAGGAGTATACAACTAATACGCAAACATTTGTTTGAGGACAAGCTAACAAGTAAGCACACAATGTAAGAAAAAGTTTTTGTTCCCCCTGATTTTTGCCTTTTTGACATTTAATCAAGGTTGCTGAAATTGGGATGTTACAGGTATAGCTACTCAAGATCCTTTATATCCTAAAGGACGCCCTAAAAGAATTGAGTAGGATTCCCAACAAGGTGAGAGTAGTGGTAGTCCTCGTAAGAGAAATAAAATTAAACATAAAATAGTTGAGGAACCACTTGAACCTGTTGTAGATCCTAATAGTATATCTATCTCTGATGCTGAAACTGAGAGTGGTAATGATAAAAATGAGTCTCCTGATAAGGAGGAAGGTGAGGAAGAACCTGAGAAGCACACTAAGAACACTAGGTACACAAAGGAAGATTTTATTGCTAATAAACATGGAAAATAGAGAGAACCTTGGGTGCAGAAACCTATGCCTTTTCTGGGTAAGAAACACAAGTCAAAGGAGGAGGAACACTACAACAAGTTTTGTGAGTGGATGAAACCTTTATTCTTGCAAATTCCTTTGACTGATGCTATTAAGTTGCCTCCTTATTCAAAGTATATGAAGGATATTATCTCTAATAAAAGGAAGATTCCTAATGAGGAGATTTCTACTCTACTTGCTAATTATTCCTTCAATGGTAAGGTTCCAAAGAAACTTGGTGATCTAGGTATACCAACTATTCCTTGCTCTATTAAGAATAATTATGTTAGAATTGCTTTATGTGATTTGGGAGCTGGAGTTAGTGTTATGCCTTTTTCTCTCTATAAGAGACTCCAGCTAGAAAAGTTGATACCAACTGATATTTCTTTGCCAATGGCTGATAAGTCAACTACTATTCGTGTTGGTATATGTGAGGATGTTCCTGTTCAAGTTGCTCATAATTGCATGGTTTTAACTGATTTTGTTGTGCTTGAAATGCCTAAAGATGATAATATGTCTATTATTCTTGGGAGACCTTTTCCTAATACTGCAGGTGCTGTCATCAATTGCAATCAAGGAAAAGTAACATTCAATATTAATGACAAAGAGTACACTGTCTATTTCCCCAAGAAGGTTGTTAAGAGCTATTGCCTGAATTCCATTGAAAATATTGAAGGCATTAAGGTTGGAGAAATATATTGTCCCATTCCACAAGAAAATTTTGAAACTATTATGATTGGGACCATTGCTATCAAGTATGAGGTAACATAATCACCTTGTGGATTCCAAAGTTTTGCTTCATATAAGATTGTTTTGGTAACAAGACTTGATCAACCTTGTTAACAAAAGGATTTTAATGAACAAAATAATGTTTCCACTATGGTTATATTTGCTTTCTTTTTCCTTTCTCCTTCCTAGTCTTTGCTTTAGCTTTAGTTTTGCTAGTTGTTTGCTTGTTTGAGTTTCTTAGAGATCCTGTAGTTTGGCTTTTGGTTTGGTTTTGCTTCTTCTGAAAAACTGTTTCTGCGGGAAAATCAATTTTCATACCCTGAAAATTGGCCAAAAATAAAGTTTCCCGAAAAATCCCAGAAAATTCAAAATAAATTTTTCCTCGAAAAAGGGGCAGTGTGGCACCTGAGGTGACCCAGGGGGACACCCCAGGTCACCAGACCCCTAGTAGGTGCGACCTACCAGGTGGCGGTGCCTGGGGGTCTAGCCCACCTGGACCCCTCCAGGCTGCCTCCTCAAAGCCACCTTCTTTCTCTCTCCCGAAAAACACCAGAAAACTTGCTTAATCTCGAGTTCTTGCTATTCTTGCTCGCTATTTTTAATCTCCTTGTTCAGCCCATCTCAAGTGTTGATTTTTTTGGAGGGATTGCTCCTTGGTATGTACCTCCTCCACTTGTCCAATTAGATTTGTGATTGGTAGATTGTATCTTGAGTATTTTGCTGCTATAGGTGACAGGTTGTTTGAGCTTGCATGCTTGTTCTTTGCTTAGAAACTTTGTTTTGATGCATGTGTAGTCCTCTAGCAAGTTCCTATAGTAGTTGCTCATCATTTATCAACTTAGAAATCACTTGGTTTGATGGTTGTCTAAAAATTTCAGCAAGGAAGATGAGTGTTTATCCACTGAATCAATATGACTTGATGGTGCATGAGCCAATGAAGGTTCATCGTGAGGAGGCAATTTTCCCTTCCAGATATCCATGCCATGAATTTATGAGAGCTGCAGGGATCCTCCAAGATTTCCAAACTTTGGTTACAAATGCAGGGTTGGAACACTTTGTTGAAGGTGAGCCAATCCAATATGTTAAGCTAACCATGGATTTTGTGTGGGACTTCCAGTTCACTTGGTCTACTTATAATCCCATGGTCCATTACAAAATATATAATATACCTGTCGACCTGCCTTTTGCTGATTTCTGTGCAGCAATTAGAGTACCTCAGTGGGGATCTTGTGAGAAGATCAAGGAGAGGTCTAAGTCACTTATTGATTTTTATACTGAGATTTGCCAAGGTTTCGACTTATCAAAGGAAAGTGGTAAAATTCGGAACATTCAGCTCCCAGCTATTAGATACTTTGCCTATTTCATTACCAAGTGTGTTCTTGCTAGAAAGATTGCTAGAAAGTTGTCTTCTTTTAATCTAGCTTTTATTGCAGATGCTCTAAATAGGAATAGTTCTTATAGTCTTGGTGCTTTGATAGCACACCGTCTCACCACCAATCGTGAGAAGGGTGGAATTTGTGGAGGTCTCATTGCTTCTAGGTTGTTAGCTTTCCATGGTTTAGAGCCTCATTATTCAGATTTCAGTTCCCCATAGAGAGGCTTGATATTGAATCCATGATTCATCATGGTTTTGTTTCCATGGGGGATAATTTGAGAAGTTTACCATATGAAATATCTTTTGCCCAGCAAGGTCGGAGAAAGGGTAGGACTGAAAAAATAGTTTATTTGCCTCCACCTGCTTTGTTTAACTTTGATAACAGGAAAGGATGGTCACTCACGGAGGAGGAGCTTGACACTTATGTGGGGGTACTCTCCCAGCAAGAAGAGAATGTTGAAGAGGATGCCTAGGACAATTCGGTTCAGCCCGCCAACTTGGGAGAGTCTTCATACCAGCAGCCCTCATTTGATTGGGGCGCGTCTTCTTCTTCATCGCAGGTGCCTGACTATGTTCATTCCTATGATGGCCCACCATCATGGGGGTACTATCCGCGCTATTGAGCCCCACTTAGGCCAAAATCCTAAGCTTGGGGGGAGGTATACTGATGTCACACTCATCTTTATATCATGTTCGGTCGGTTCTTTGTATATCCATTGTTTCGCTTTCTTTTTGGTTTTTTTGCTTCTTTCTAAAAACCCAAAAATACCAAAAATATTTTTGTTGTTTCTCTTGGTTTGTTTCTTTGCTTTGGTTTTCCTTAAAATAAAAATCCAAAAATATTTTGCTTTCTTTGGTTTGCTTTGTTTTTGTTTGGTTTTTCTTTGTTTGCTTGTTTCTAAAAAATCGAAATCACCAAAAATATCTGTTCTTCTTCTTTGGTTTTGTGAGTTCTTTGCAGGGTTCAGCCGTCCTCAGTGGATTTTGGTTTCATGTTAATTATTCAAGTCACACAAGTGAAGGGCAATAATGAAGATTAAGACAACTCGAGGTGTGGTAAGAGGCCGGTAACGAACTCTATTTGTTTCATTTTTATACATATACTCTTCATTGTGAGCATGCTTAGCCTGTTTGTGTAAGGTGTATGTCATTATGGATGCTTAGTAGTTCTTGCTTGTCTATGATTAGCTCCAGCTTGCTAATAGTTTGTAGCATGTCATATGAATGTTTGCTTGCATTGTTTTATTCATACTTTGGTATGATATTGTGGTATCCTCCTCTGACTGTTCATGTGAATCGACTTGGCACATGCTCACGCATGCATATGACTAATCAATAGTCAGTAAGCCTCGATGATTTATTTTGCCTCAGAGTTCTTGTATCACTTTTATGCCATAGTTAGTCTAGTTTTGTTGCAAGCATGATTATGACAGCTATTGCTCTCTCGTTTGTCGCTCCCTCTCTATTGCTAGCCTTCACTTGCATTGAGTACGTGCTCTACATGTGCTTCCAACTCGCCAAAACCAATATTGCCAGCTGTGTCCACCATACCTACCTATTAGCATCATTTGCTATTTCAGTGCATATTCCATATGCCCTGTTTTCTTCCAAAATAAAAGTTTTGTCTGTTTTGAGAAAGTTAGATAGTAAAGCTCTCACGAACTTGATGGCACACTTTATTCCCTGCGCTTAATAATTTTGAACCATCGTGACTATTCCATGAAAGTTATATGCTTGCTAATTATATACTGGGAGTCAGCAGAACCGTGTTGTCACGGGGAACGCTTTTAACACTTTTTTGGATATCCCATCCAGTTGATTCCTTGCTGTTTTGTTTACGGATGTCGACGATGTGAAATAAAAGGGGAGGTTGTGAGTTCATGGAGTTTATACATTGTGTTAGAGAAACGCCTGAGCCGCTAGCCTAATCCATGCTTAATCATGGTGGAAACTTGCAGCATCACCATAATGAACATCTATGAAGCATCCTCAATAAAAAGCTATGCATATGTTAAATAAAAAGATTGCTGAGATGCTCATTGTCTGCTTGCCTTGTCATTTTGGTTATGGGAAATCTCATGTACCATGTGCAAGGGGTACCCCGTTGGCGGTTCTCGATGATATGCACATATTTACAATGATAAGAACTTTCAGGTGACCAAAGTTGAGTACCATGCGGAGCGACCCTCGTACTCAAGGGACTTGGGATTTCCAGTCTATGGTCTGTCAAGCATATGATTCAGAGTGGACCTCACTTTCACCTTAACCACATGAAGATGCCTATGATAGGGGCAATGAGAGCTCAAAGCTATGAGTACCTTCCTTTCAGCATTTGGAAGCCTTTCAAACCTTCAAAAAACCGTTTTCACAACTTTGTTGAGTCACCACTTATTCTATGAGCACTTTCTTGAGAGCATAGTTGTCATTTTTGTGTTTGTTCCAAAACTTGGTTAATTATGTCATGACTTTAATGCTTGTATCTCTGATATATTTACTTCTAGTCTTCATGTGAACTTCAGAGGTGCCTTGGCATTTATTGTGCTCTTCAAACAAAGGCAAGCAAGATACCACTCTATCATACCTTATTATGAGCATTACAATGTTGCTTATGTTTATGTTTCATGCTACTTATTATTATTGAGTTGGTTTCTCTTCATAGCTTGCAATGACTATTGAGTGGACTTAGTTGCATACTCCTTATTATGCATTGTCTAAGCATCTACTCTTGTGCTGAGAATATTTACACCATATGAAGCAAAGTGTTCGTGGAAGTTCTTTTATCGCACTCAGTTTTCAACTGAATTGCTTGAGTACAAGCAATAAGCTAATCTTGGGGGGAGTTGATACGTCCAAAACGTATCTACTTTCTCGAACACTTTGCTATTGTTTTTCCTCTATACTTGTGTGATTTGGATACAACTAACACGGACTGGCGTTGTTTTCAGCAGAATTACCTTGGTGTCTTGTTTTTGTGTGCATAAAATGAACTATCAGGAAAAATCCCGGAAAATATGCCAAAAATTATATTTCACCAGAAGATCCACGGAGCCAGAAGAAGCGACGGAGAGGAGGCCTGGGGGGCTCACACCCACCCCAGGCGCGGGCCCACCACTGGCCACGCCTGGAGGGGGTGCAGCCATCCTAGGCACCCCCTCGGCCTCCCTCTGTGCCTCTAAGTTGACTTTCGACCTAAAAACCGAGGGGGGTTTGATAGTTTTCCAGAAAGAGTTCTGCTCCACCGCCGCCACCAGAAACCAAGATTTGGATCTAGAAACTCCATTCTGATATCCTGCCGGGACGGGGAATTTGGAGAGGATCATCGCAATCGTCATCACCAACGCATCTCCATCAACCACCGATGTTTCCCTCATCCATGAGTGAGTAATCCCCCGCTGTAGGCTTGGGTATGGTAGGGATTGGATGAGTTCTATTATGTAATCGAATAAGATCTGTTAGGGCATAGTGCCTAGTATCTCTATTAGTGCTATTTTACTTTGTTGCAACTTGTTGTGCTTAATGCTTGTCACTTAGGCCCGAGTGCCATGATCTCAGATCTAAACTTATTATTGAATCATTATGATAGTATTGTTTGTGATCTTATCTGCAATTTGTGTACACATATCACTGTCCGGATCCAAAGGCCCCAAAGTGACAATAATTGGGACAACCGGAGGGGATGGCTATGGTGTGAGGATCACATGTGTTCACAGAGTGTTAATTCTTTGCTCCGGTGCCCTATTAAAAGGAGCACCTTAATTGCCAGTAGTTCCCAGAGGCCCCACTGCCACGGGCTGGCTGGACAAAAGATGTTGTGCAAGTTCTCATTGTGAGCATGTAAGACTATATTTGGAGCACATGCCTAGGATTGTTTAGTACTTGGATTCTTGTTATTATTTATCTGCAATGCCCTAGATCTTGAAGTTACATGTTTAGACTCATCCATGCAACGCCCGTCCATCCATCCCTATGCCTACCGCGCTCGTATCCTACTGTTATCGTTACTGTTACTATTGCTCCTGTTGTTGTTGTTGCTGTTGCTACTGATAAACTTCTGTGAGCAAGAACTATTTACAGGTGCAGCTGAACTGACAACTCAGTTGTTAAGGCTTGCAAGTATTCTTTGGCTCCCCTTGTGTCGAATCAATAAATTGGGTAATACTACCCGCGAAGACTGTTCCGATCCCCTATACTTGTGGGTCATCAGTGTTTCATTGGAAACCCTAGTTCTTGATTTGGTTCTTACAAGCTTGTCTTTGATTGTTGTGACAACTTGCTTGTATTTGGGAGCCTCCAATTTAGTTGTCGATGTGTCCCTCAAACTTGTTGTAAAGGTGTCGGTTTCTAGCTCAAAGGTTGCTGATATAATGGAACAATGAATCGATCCCTTTGGGGTGAGGTTCACTGGAGAACAAGGGAGGCCTTTCGTGGCGTTGGTGGTTTGAAACCACCCCCTCTCCAAACACAGACGTACTTCCCCTCAAAAGGAAGGAACTGTATGAAATCATCCTTGTGTCTCCGCGTGCTCCACTTTGGTTACTTCTATCCTTAACCGCGCTTTACTTATATCTTTCTCTTGCTTAGTTAATTGTGTTAGTGTGACATATAGGTAAATTCTCTTAGTTGCATATCTAGAGAATTTACCTTTTGTGTCAAACCCTAAATTGAAAAGGAGTAAAATTTGAAGTAGCGCCTATTCACCCCCCCTCTAGGTGCCCATACGACTTCAATTGGTATCAGAGCCTTGGCTCTTAATTCAGGATTTACCACCTAAGAGAATATGGGTAGCCGAGAGGGTGAGGAAGGGGACACTGTCACCATGAAAGATTGAAAATATTTGGAATGTTCCATTGTTGGGGATATGCTTAATGGGTATCACCATTGCATGTCTCTAATCCAGATAACCTGGGTGGCCCATAGTCAGTAGCAAGGCCTATGGCCTGCTGGGCGGCCTAGTTAGATGGATCCAGAAGTGTAACATCCCTAAAATCATGATTTCAAAGATTGCATATCATTCATGCATGCATATAGTTTTGAGATCAATTTCAAACCAAATTCAAGAAAACAGAAGCACATAGTGCTATCATTTTATGTGAGCAAACTTAAATCAAATGTCCATCCCCATTTGAGAGCTTGAATGTTTTAAACCAAGTTTGTTTGCTTCCCTTGTTGATTGGATTAAGTGTGGAATTTGAACAAAATTTTACAAAATAGAAATGTCTTCAAAAACCATTTTCAAACATTTACAAATCAAGTGCAATGTCACTGTTATTTTTGTCTTTCCAAAAATGACAAAGCCAACTCAAAGTGACCACATGGTTTTATGCCAAGAATTGTGACTATTGCACACTACAAAAGTCCAGAAAAGATTTGAATTCAAATAGAGTTTGAATTCATTTGAAAACCAATCCAGAAAATCAAAACAAAAAAAGAAAAAGAATAAAGAAATGGAAAAAGGCCGGCGCCAAGAATTGAGCCCAGCAACAGACGCAACCCATTTAGCCCACCCGTCTCCCCTCTCTCTCTCTCTCGCACGCGCAGACGCACCCACGCAGTCACTGACGCTCGGACCCTACTCCCCCTCTGTTCTATTCACTAACAAGCGGGCCCTCTCCACGTCACGCCTTCTTCCCCAAATCTCACGCGCAGACGCCGTCGCCGCTGGCCGTTGCTGTGTTGATTTTTCGGTGTAATTGCCATTGATTCGCTGAGCGTTTCTTGTCGAGCCTCCGCCTACTTAAGCACCTCCCCACTCCGCTCCATTCCCCTCACTCAATTTCATCTCCACGCCCCCAGGCTGCTCGCAACTCGCCAAACACCGCCGCAACTCCAACGACCTCCGGCAGCAAATTCCGGTGAGTTCCGACCGCCCCTATGCCTCTGATTCAAACGAATGTGCCCAGCGTGATCTCGTGCATCTTCAGATACTCTCCGCTTGCCTGCTCGTGACCCAGGACGCCGTCCCCGTTCGTGCCCGCAACCGACCGAGCCGCCACTCAACTCCGGCGACCGATTACGGTAAGAAGAGCGCGCCCCTTGCCCCCTCTTGCGTACGAGGATGTTAGCCACTGTCTTGCGCGTCTCCTAATCCATCTGGTTCATGCTAGGGCGACACGAAACCTCGGCAACAACTTCGACAGCAACCACCCGACGCCGTGCGCAACTCCGACGAGCTCCAGCAGCCCCTGCCGTGCGCCCCTTGCCAAGCCACCTCCACGTTGAGCTTCGCCCCGACCCTGCGGTTCTGGTAAGCACCCTCTCCCTCCCCGGACGACCTAGAACGCCAGCGCCGCTAGTCTATGGTCGAGGCAACAGCAGCCGTTAGATGTAGATCTGGCGGTTTAGATTAGATCCGAGTGAATCGTTTTCTTTGAATCTGGCGCGTTGGATCTGACTTGATCCGACGATGCGGAAGGGTGATCCTGAGCGAAGCGGTATCGACCAATAGGATAGCGCCGCGTGGCTAGGGTTTAGTTTAAAAACAGAATTTGAATCAGATTTATATCCAAATTTGATTTGCTTGTAACTTTTGATTCCCACGTTAGATTTTAGCAAATTTTATACCATTGGAATCAGGAAGACAAGCCCTTTCTGTTTATGCAATGTGTTTAGTGTTTAGTTTCTGTTAAAATGACTTTATTTGCAGAAACTTTTTTAGGACTATTTTGAGCATATGAATTGTTTAGGAAATTGTTTTAGTGTCAAATAAACTTGGTTTAGCAAGTTTTTGACTTGGTTATGATTCAGTACCATGCACTTGCTTGGTTGAGTTTTAAAAATCATCACTTAGCATTATTGCATGCATGCATATATATTTTTGTGTGTTTGTATATATTGTGTGTAATTTGTTGCTACCATTCTTTGTGTAGACTTTGGTGCTAGTGATTGTGATTGTGAAGAGTGCTACTCTCCCAACTACCAAGGAAAGTGGTACTTCATGAATATTTCCATCCCTATATATATTTTTATACAAGCATTAGAAATATTTTGCTAAGTCTTGCATGTTACTATTTTGCCAAATGCCATGATGGGAAATCCTAAGTAGTTGTAGAATTGCTAGGAAATTTTCTAAGTTAAGTACTATCTATGCCATGCTTAGCCTAGCTAGTAGCAAACAAGGGTTGGTAAAATATACATGCTATGGTGAAAATATTTCTAAGTCTTTGGACTTGTGCTTTTCTTAATAAAACAACTAAGTCAATGAATCACCTGGGTGGAAAGGGACTTGATTGGTTGTTTTTGGTTGAGTGGTTACACAAGGCCCATGGCTATGGTTTACCTTGTGTATCTCACTTGTGGAAAGCCACCCAGGAACAAAGGGATTTTAGAGGCCAAGTGTTGAGAAGCTTATAGTGCAACCACTTGGCAATATGGGCTCTGCCTGGATCACATAGGTTGCTAGAACTTAGACATTTGGACAGTTGGTGGTAGTGGGAATGATAGGTTGGAACGCGTCCATTTGGTCTAAGGGAAGGCTTCTGAAAGGTCCTGTCTTGGTGAAACCAAGTATGGTGGGGAAAGTGCACAACCTCTGCAGATGGAAAAATCTAAGTACTTAGCCAAGTCCATGGCAATGGACAACTTGAGCATCAAGGCATGGAAGCTATCAAGAATCTCATCATTCCAACTTCTAAGTAAAAACTTGTGGGTGAACAAGGGTGAAGGACCCCAATGTCTATTGGTGGTTCCTTGGGAAAAGTTTTGACAAAGAAAAACTTAGTGATTTCAACTAATAGGCAAAACCTATTTTGAGCAAAGCAAGCCAAGCTACACTTAGCCAAATTTGCATATAGTATATAGTCCACCTAAAATTTACTAAGGTATCACTTGCCAATACTATTCCAAAGTATTGACCCACTGTGGCTGTAACTTGTGATGTTGCAGGTTACTCTGATGAGGATTAGGTGTCATGAGTCTACACTCAACATGTTTGCCTGTGGCACATGAAGATGAAGACTTATATTTATTTACTTATTCAAACTCTTGTATTAGGCCTGTGGCCTTGAGTTGTAAAGACTATGTTTATCTCTGGAATGGGTGTAATAAATGACCTTTGTATCTGTGTACTTCATCTTAAACTGTGGATGCTAGCAATGATCCAGGGACTAGCATTGCAATCACAGGGATCCTTTTCCTTTACAAAGGAGGGATCTTACAGATGGTATCAGAGCACTGTGTTGCCTGTAGGATTATGACCCTAGGATTTGAAACCACTAAGGAAAAAACTTTCAACTTATACACTTGTCTATTCTTCTCGTAAACTTTTCTAATCTTTCCTCTCATCTCTATTTGTAGATGAATTCCATCAACGAAGCCGTGAGGAAAGGACCACTCATGACAATGACTTTGGAGTGTGATACAGAATTCCCCAAGGCTCTCAAGGACCTCATGGTTGCATTAGAGATACAAGGTGCAGCTGTGTACAAGGGTTTTCCTGTGATGGATGAAGGAGTGGAATACTGGTGGGTGCAACTTCACTTATATAAAAACAAGGAAGACGACCATCAGGAAAAAGGATTCTGCATGTTCACCAATTCAGTGGTGCACCCTACATTCTTTGAATCAGCAAGGGATGCAGCTTGGAAGACCATCAAAGAACTTGGTGACAGAGTCAAGTGCAGAATGCTCAACCTCCAAAATGATCTAAGGAAAGAGAAGGAACATACTCAAGAGTTGGAAGCTACCAACCAAACCTTAAGAGGAGACATTATAGACTTAGTGATGGAATCATGTGAGCAAGATAGGCTGATTGCTTCTAGAAATATTGTGTTAGCCAACAGATCCAGTGAGATAGGATTGTAAACGTACTTCGTTAGTTGGACCACCACCTATCACCCTATTTTCCAAAATGTTGCTTTGAAATAAGATTGAACCTTGGTTGATGTAATGGTTTCATGTATGCATGACTTATGTGTTTTGCTTTCCAAGGTTATGTATGTGATGTTTTGACTTTTGTTTTATCTTGAATTGTGTTGTTCTAACTTTTCTATCTTATAAATAGATGCCTATTACCATCAGCACTGTTGAGGAGTTCCAGGTTACCCGCTTTGGTCCTCGTATCGTTGAGCTTACCACTTTGCTCAATCTCCCTCTTCCCACCATCATGGTGCATCCCCTCACCAAGTTTGAGAGGAAGGACCTCTGGGGCTTCAAGGTGAACCAGCCCGGACGCCAAACAGAGCCTACTACGGAGGCCATCGTCTTCAAGCTCATGCACGATGACAGGGAGAGAGGCCTGGAGGTAGTTATGCAGGATCTGATAGGACGTCTACTAGGGCGACACTCCCGACAGGTTAGAGGCACCCACTTCCATGTCTTCGGAAGACGTGATGAGGACGGAGAGTCCATCGACTTCGAGGACGATTCGAGGGACGCAGCAGAGCCGATACGCCTATACCTCCAGGACTTAGAGTCTCTCATTAGGCACGTGGACACGGACATGACCAATGTCATGCTCAGCAATGATGAGCTCCAGGTGCAGCTTCGCGAGAAGGACAAGCTCTTCGCGCAGCAAGACGAGATAGTCAAGGAAATGGAGGCGAAGTTCGAGACCCAGGACAGGAAGTTCAAGAGTCAGGAGAAGCGTATCCAGGATAGGAACAAGAAGATCCAGGACATGACTGAAGAACTGCAGTCCAAGGACTTCGAGCTAGAGCAGCAGCAGACGGTGATCGAGAGGCTTCGTTCCTAGAAGAGGGCTCTCAAGGCCAAGATAGAGTCCTTGACCACTAGCATTGAGGAGAACAAGGCCGTGATGGAGAACGCAGGTCTTACCTTTGTCGAGGAGGAGATTGATGCCGATGAGTAGACTTGACTACTCGTTTATCTTTCATGATCATACCTGTTATTTGAGAACTTGTTATTGGACCATCCGACATGTGGATGGCTTGCTACTTGTGTGTTTTACTTCGTGAACTTGTTATTTTGTTGTTGAACCTTTATCTTGTGTTGCATGCTTTGTTTTTGCTTATGTGATGTAATGTGCATGAAAGCATCTATGGGTATCTCATTCTTACCTCTATTTGAACAAACCACAGATGCCTCCCCGTCGTGCAAACCCCAACCCCAACAACAACAACAACATCACTCTAGAAATGCAACAAATGATGACTGATCAAACATAGCTGATGCAGATGATGACAACGTTCATCCAGAACCAAAACAATAACAACAACAACAATAACAACAACAACAACCCTCCGGGCTTTGATATGCTCACCAGATTCTTGAGATTGAGGCCAGCTAAGTTCTCAGGGACGACCGATCCCATGGTGGCCAATGATTGGCTACGTTCTGTGAACAAGGACTTAGTAACCGTGGGCTGTACGGATGCTGAAAAAGTCAGATTTGCAGCACATCTGCTGGAAGGGCCAGCCGCCACTTGGTGGGACAACTTCCAGATCACCACTCCCATAGATGAAGTGACATGGGCTATCTTTGAGGATGGCTTTCGCACTGCTCATATCTCATCAGGAGTGATGAGCCTGAAAAAGAAAGAGTTCCACAATCTGAAGCAGCGCCACCGCAGCGTGGCTGAATACATTGAGGAATTCAATAATCTGGCGTGTTATGCACCAGATGAAGTTGACACTGATGCCAAAAGAAAGGAAAAATTTCTTGAAGGCTTGAATGATGAGCTGAATCTGCAATTGGCTGTGGCCTATGTTCCCACTTATCAGTCGCTCTGTGACAAGGCTGCTATTTTGGAGAACAAAATAAAGCAAGTTTAGAGTAGAAAGAGGAAGCACTCCGACAAGCACAGCTCGGGATCGTCTCACAAACGATCTCATTATGATGACAGTGGAAGCTCAGGATCCCACAAGCATGGGAAATTCAACAAGCACCACAACCACAACCGTCATGACAACAAGCATCATCGCAGTCATGACAATGATAAGTACAAGAACCACAAGAGTGGACATAAGAGCCACCACAGTGGTAATGGTAGTGGAAGTGGAAGTCAGCCTGTTAAGAGAGACATCAGTCAGGTTGAATGCTTCAAATGCAAGAAGATGGGGCATTATGCAAATGAGTGCCCTGAAAAGAAAGTTGAAGGACCTATCAAGCCCAACCCTTTCCAGAAGGGACAGGTAAACCACATCAATGTGGAGGAGGTCTATGAGGAGCCTGATGCTGTTGCTGGTAAGTTCAGACTCAATTCTATTCCAGCATTTGTACTCTTTGATACTGGTGCATCTCATTCATTCATATCAAGAGCATTTGTTGAAAGAAATGAACTACCGGTAGAAACTATTGGGTGTCCTATAAAAGTAAGTTCTCCTGGTGGAGAAATGATCGTGAATTCTAGATGTCATAATCTAGTCATAGAATTTGGGAAGTATAAGTTTCCCGTTAACTTGATAATTCTAAACTCCCAAGGATTGGATGTCATTCTGGGAATGGACTGGATGACTAAGTACAAAGGAGTGATAGATTGTGCCAACCATACTGTCTCACTCACAACTCCAGAAAATAAAAGGATCAGATTCTAGACCAGCTTTGAAGCAAAAAGGAGTATGCTTAATTCTCTTAAGGGGGTTAGCATGGACAGTGTGCCAATTGTGAGTGAGTATCCGGATGTGTTTCCGGAAGAATTGCCGGGAATGCCACCAGATAGAGATGTGGAATTTCTTATAGATTTGGTACCAGGGTCGGGACCCATAGCAAAGAGACCATATAAAATGTCAGTTGATGAACTGAAAGAGCTCAAGAAGCAACTTGGAGAACAGTTGCAGAAAGGATTTATTCAACCAAGTTCTTCATCTTGGGGAGCCCCAGTTTTGTTCGTGGAGAAGAAAGATAGAAGTCAAAGGTTATGCATAGATTACCGCTCACTCAACGAGGTAACTATCAAGAACAAATATCCTTTGCCTAGAATAAATGACTTGTTTTATCAGCTAGAAGGAGCATGTGTGTTCTCAAAGATTGATCTCCGGTCAGGATATTTTCAACTCAAGATAAGAGAGCAAGACATACCTGAAACAGCGTTCACCACAAGGTATGGATTGTATGAGTATACCGTAATGCCTTTTGGTTTAACCAATGCTCCAGCGTACTTCATGAATATGATGAACAAGGTGTTCATGGAATTTCTTGACAAGTTTGTTGTTGTTTTCATCGATGACATCTTAGTCTACTCCAAGAGCAAAGAAGAACATGAAGGACACTTACGTTTGATACTTGAGAAATTAAGAGAGCATAAACTTTATGCAAATTCAGTAAGTGTGAGTTCTGGTTGGAGGAAGTTGGTTTTCTTGGTCATGTTATGACAAAGGATGGTGTAGCAGTTGATCCTTCTAAAGTTTCAGCTGTGACTGAATGGGAATCTCCCAAGTCCATGAAAGAAGTTCGTAGTTTCCTTGGCTTAGCAGGTTACTAAGAAGGTTCATTGAGAATTTCTCTAAGGTAGCTAAGCCCATGACTGAATTGTTAAAGAAAGACAAGAAGTTTGCTTGGTCTGAAGGTTGTGAACTCAGCTTTTAGGAGTTGAAGAAGAGACTTGTGACAGCACCAGTCTTGTGTCTGCCAGATTTGGAAAAGGATTTCCAAGTATATTGTGATGCATCTCATCAAGGTTTGGGTGCAGTACTTATGCAAGACGGTAAAGTTGTGGCTTATGCCTCGAGACAACTCAAAACTCATGAAGTAAACTATCCTACTCATGATTTAGAGTTAGCCTCTGTCGTCCATGCACTCAAAACATGGAGACATTATCTTTTGGGAAAACGTTGTGAAGTGTTCACAGATCACAAAAGTTTGAAGTATATCTTCACCCAGAAGGAAATTAATATGAGACAAAGAAGATGGCTAGAACTTATCAAAGACTATGACCTAAGTTTGCAATACCATCCCGGTAAAGCAAATGTTGTAGTAGATGCTCTAAGCCGTAAGGTTTTTGTGAATGGCCTTACCAAAGGAGAATTGCCAGATGATCTGTGTACCCAATTTAGAAAACTCAGATTGGAGATTGTGCCTGAAGGACATCTCATGTCTTTGGATGTTCAACCCACTTTGTTGGACAAGATCAAAGAAGCCCAGAAGATTGATAAAGAAATCGAAGAGATTAAAGAGAAGATTGGCAAAGGAAAATCCAAAGGGTTCCATGAAGACGAACAGGGTACTTTATGGCATGGGAAACGTATCTATGTTCCACAAGATCCGGAGCTACGGAAACTGATTTTGCAAGAAGCACACAACTCTCCGTATTCTATTCACCCGGGTAACACCAAAATGTACATGGACATGAAAGAAAGATTTTGGTGGAATAATCTCAAGAAGGACATCGCCGAACATATTGCTTTGTGTGATGTGTGTAGTAGAGTGAAAGCGGAGCATCAGAAACCAGCAGGTTTGCTTCAACCACTACCTATTCCTGATTGGAAGTGGGACAAGATTGGTATGGATTTCATTACCGGATTACCAAGGACCAGGTCAGGGTATGATTCCATATGGGTAGTAGTGGATCGCCTAACTAAAGTGGCTCATTTCATACCCGTGAAGACAACTTATACAAGTGCTAAGTTAGCCAAAATCTACATGAGTAGAATTGTATGTCTACACGTGCCCAAGAGTATTGTGTCTGATAGGGGAACTCAATTCACTTCCCATTTTTGGAGACAGCTACATGAATCATTGGGAACGAGGTTGGAATTCAGTACTGCTTTTCATCCTCAAACCGATGGACAAACAGAAAGGACTAATCAGATTCTTGAAGACATGTTGAGGGCGTGTGCCTTAGACTATGGAGCCAGTTGGGATGAAAGTCTGCCTTACGCAGAATTTTCTTATAACAACAGCTATCAAGCCAGCATTGAGATGGCACCGTTTGAGTTTCTCTACGGAAGAAATTGTACCACCCCATTGTTATGGAATGGTGTGGGAGAAAGAAGTTTATTCGGGCCAGATATTATCAAAGAAGCCGAAGAGAAGGTCAAGTTGGTTAAGGACAGGTTGAAGATAGCATAGTCCCGACAGAAAAGCTACGTAGATCCTAAGCGTAGATAAGTCACCTATGAAGTTGGTGATAGAGCCTATCTTAGAGTATCACCACTTCGTGGAGTAAAAAGATTCGGAGTCAAAGGAAAATTGGCACCAAGATATGTTGGGCCATTCAAGATTCTAAGTCGCAAAGGAGAAGTTGCCTATGAAATTGAACTGCCAGAATCTCTGTCAGCAGTCCATAATGTGTTTCATGTGAGTCAGCTTAAGAAATGTCACCCAGAAATGGAAGAAACTTCTTTGAAGGATACTATACCTTTGGAGGAGGTTCAATTGGAAAGTGATCTCACCTATGAAGAGAAACCTATCAAGATTCTTGAGACTGCAGAAAGAGTCACAAGGACTAAGACTATCAAGTTCTGCAAAGTGCAGTGGAATCATCATTCCGAAGAGGAAGCAACATGGGAACGAGAAGATGATCTTCGGAAAGACCACCCTCACCTATTTGCTAGCCAATCCGAATCTCGAGGGCGAGATTCACCTTAAGGGGGTTAGATTTGTAACATCCCTAAAATCATGATTTCAAAGATTTCATATCATTCATGCATACATATAGTTTTGAGATCAATTTCAAACCAAATTCAAGAAAACAGAAGCACATAGTGCTATCATTTTATGTGAGCAAACTTAAATCAAATGGCCATCCCCATTTGAGAGCTTGAATGTTTTAAACCAAGTTTGTTTGCTTCCCTTGTTGATTGGATTAAGTGTGGAATTTGAACAAAATTTTACAAAATAGAAATGGCTTCAAAAACCATTTTCAAACATTTACAAACCAAGTGCAATGTCACTGTTATTTTTGTCTTTCCAAAAATGACCAAGCCAACTCAAAGTGACCACATGGTTTTATGCCAAGAATTGTGACTATTGCACACTGCAAAAGTCCAGAAAATATTTGAATTCAAATAGAGTTTGAATTCATTTGAAAACCAATCCAGAAAATCAAAGCAGAAAAAGAAAAAGAATAAAGAAATTGAAAAAGGCCGGCGCCAGGAATTGAGCCCAGCAACAGACGCAGCCCATTTAGCCCACCCGGCTCCCCTCTCTCTCTCGCACGCGCAGACGCACCCACGCAGTCACTGACGCTCGGACCCCACTCCCCCTCTGTTCTATTCGCTGACAAGCGGGCCCTCTCCACGTCATGCCTTCTTCCCCAAATCTCGCGCGCAGACGCCGTCGCCGCTGGCCGTTGCTGCGTTGATTTCTCGGCGTAATTGCCATTGATTCGCTGAGCGTTTCTTGTTGAGCCTCCTCCTACTTAAGCACCTCCCCACTCTGCTCCATTCCCCTCACTCAATTTCATCTCCACGCCCCCAGGCTGCTCGCAACTCGCCAAACACCGCCGCAGCTCCGACGACCTCCGGCAGCAAATTCCGGTGAGTTCCGACTGCCCCTATGCCTCTGATTCAAACGAATGTGCCCAGCGTGATCTCGTGCATCTTCTGATACTCTTCGCTTGCCTGCTCGTGACCCAGGACGCCGTCCCCGTTCGTGCCCGCAACCGACCGAGCCGCCACTCAACTCCGGCGATCGATTACGGTAAGCAGAGCGCGCCCCTTGCCCCCTCTTGCATACGAGGATGTTAGCCACTATCTTGTGCGTCTCCTAATCCATCTGGTTCGTGCTAGGGCGATGCGAAACCTCGGCAACAACTTCGACAGCAACCACCCGACGTCGTGCGCAACTCCGATGAGCTCAAGCAGCCCCTGCCGTGCGCCCCTTGCCAAGCCACCTCCACGTTGAGCTTCGCCTCGACCTTGCGGTTCTGGTAAGCACCCTCTCCCCTCCCCGGATGAACTAGAACGCCAGCGCCGCCGCTGACAGACGCGCCGCCGCCAATCGCCGCCGCTAGCGCCGCTAGTCTATGGTCGAGGCAACAGCAGCCGTTAGATGTAGATCTGGCAGTTTAGATTAGATCCGAGCGAATCGTTTTCTTTGAATCTGGCGCGTTGGATCTGACTTGATCCGATGGCACGGAAGGGTGATCCTGAGCGAAGCGGTATCGACCAATAGGATAGCGCCGCGTGGCTAGGGTTTAGTTTAAAAACAGAATTTGAATCAGATTTATATCCAAATTTGATTTGCTTGTAACTTTTGATTCCCACGTTAGATTTTAGCAAATTTTATACCGTTGGAATCAGGAAGACAAGCCCTTTCTGTTTATGCAATGTGTTTAGTGTTTAGTTTCTGTTAAAATAACTTTATTTGCAGAAACTTGTTTAGGACTATTTTGAGCATATGAATTGTTTAGGAAATTGTTTTAGTGTCAAATAAACTTGGTTTAGCAATTTTTTGACTTGGTTATGATTCAGTACCATGCACTTGCTTGGTTGAGTTTTAAAAATCATCACTTAGCATTATTGCATGCATGCATATATATTTTTGTGTGTTTGTATATATTGTGTGCAATTTGTTGCTACCATTCTTTGTGTAGACTTTGGTGCTAGTGATTGTGATTGTGAAGAGTGCTACTCTCCCAACTACCAAGGCAAGTGGTACTTCATGAATATTTCCATCCCTATATATATATTTTTATACAAGCATTAGAAATATTTTGCTAAGTCTTGCATGTTACTATTTTGCCAAATGCCATGATGGGAAATCCTAAGTAGTTGTAGAATTGCTAGAAAATTTTCTAAGTTAAGTACTATCTATGCCATGCTTAGCCTAGCTAGTAGCAAATAAGGGTTGGTAAAATATACATGCTATGGTGAAAATATTTCTAAGTCTTTGGACTTATGTTTTTCTTAATAAAACAACTAAGTCAATGCATCACCTGGGTGGAAAGGGACTTGATTGGTGGTTTTTGGTTGAGTGGTTACACAAGGCCCATGGCTATGGTTTACCTTGTGTATCTCACTTGTGGAAAGCCACCCAGGAACAAAGGGATTTTAGAGGCCAAGTGTTGAGAAGCTTATAGTGCAACCACTTGGCAATATGGGCTCTGCCTGGATCACATAGGTTGCTAGAACTTAGCCATTTGGACAGTTGGTGGTAGTGGGAATGATAGGTTGGAACGCGTCCATTTGGTCTAAGGGAAGGCTTCTGAAAGGTCATGTCTTGGTAAAACCAAGTCTGGTGGGGAAAGTGCACAACCTCTGCAGATGGAAAAATCTAAGTACTTAGCCAAGTCCATGGCAATGGACAACTTGAGCATCAAGGCATGGAAGCTATCAAGAATCTCATCATTCCAACTTCTAAGTAAAAACTTGTGGGTGAACAAGGGTGAAGGACCCCAATATCTATTGGTGGTTCCTTGGGAAAAGTTTTGACAAAGAAAAACTTAGTGATTTCAACTAATAGGCAAAACCTATTTTGAGCAAAGCAAGCCAAGCTACACTTAGCCAAATTTGCATATAGTATATAGTCCACCTAAAATTTACTAAGGTATCACTTGCCAATACTATTCCAAAGTATTGACCCACTGTGGCTGTAACTTGTGATGTTGCAGGTTACTCTGATGAGGATTAGGTGTCATGAGTCTACACTCAACATGTTTGCCTGTGGCACATGAAGATGAAGACTTATATTTATTTACTTATTCAAACTCTTGTATTAGGCCTGTGGCCTTGAGTTGTAAAGACTATGTTTATCTCTGGAATGGGTGTAATAAATGACCTTTGTATCTGTGTACTTCATCTTAAACTGTGGATGCTAGCAATGATCCAGGGACTAGCATTGCAATCACAGGGATCCTTTTCCTTTACAAAGGAGGGATCTTACAAGAAGGGAGGCCCATGCCTAATAAAGGAAGGCTACGTGGAGTCACCAACGTACTCGGAGCCTTGGAGTGCAAGACACATTAGACTAGTTGTAACTGTGTAGGACTCTATAGCCTGTCCGGCTAGGACTTTCCCTGTAACCCTAGGATCTGGAGACTATATAAGTCGGACCTAGAAGAGCCTTTAGGGCAGAACAACCCATATCGCACACAACGAACTGATCCCTGTAACTTGGCGTATTGCCATTATAGTGATTTATAGCAGGAGTAGGATTCCGCCACCGTCGTGGGATCTGAACCTGGGTAAGATGTGTTACCTCGTACCCGCCAACCTTCCGCCTTAACCAACGTCTCTAAACACGCACTGTGAGGACCCCTCCATGGTGTACTAGTCGGAAATACCGGGACATCCATGTCTACTCAAATAGGTGAGTTGCGTGAAATGATGGCACAATTCATGAAAGAAAAATCGACCATGCCCTCCACCTCATCGGAGGATCTGAATTCTTCATCTAAGGATGGGATTCCACCTTGTCCCGAGGATAAGAATTCGGGGAATGAAACACTTGAATCTCTCGATAACTCCTCCACCAAAAAGGGCGATGGGAAGTGTTAATGAAATCTCATGTGCGCAGCTCTTGCATTGACTTGTGCAATAATATTGAAGAAGGACTCAGAATTGAGGATCCAACCAACTTGACAAGAAGATAAGTGTTCAATAGTCAACTCAATGCCACCGCGCCGCACATGATTCAACAAGGTTTATGGCCAAAATATTTCCCTCACATTGAACACCTCAACACAGCCAAGGAAGCTTGGGATGCTCCCATTGAGTTGTTTGTTGGAAATGAGAGAATGAGAATAAATCGATATGATGCATTGAGCAATGAAGCCGAAGGCTTCTATATGAAGGATGGTGAGGATCATGAAAACATGTATCAAAGACTCAAACTGGAGGAAGAATATAAAGGTAGCAATAAAGATACATGAGCTTGAGGAAGAATATAAGAAAATTGCTGAAAAATTACCTGTTAAGCTTGATGATATATTTGAGCCTACTATTAAGATTAAAATTGGGACTAATGAGATAGCAGCACTTTGTGATTTAGGTGCAAGTGTTTCAACAATTCCAAAAAGTCTTTTTAATAAGTTAAATCTTGTCTCTTTGGAAATCACCGAGTTAAAATTACATCTAGTAGATTCTACCTATAAACAAATAGTAGGAATTAAAGAGAATACTTTAGTATACATTAAAGGTTGTCCTGATCTTATTGATTTTGTTATTGTTGATATACCTAAAGATGCTACTGCTCCTATCATATTAGGCCGTCCATTCTTAATTACTATTAAGGCTTTGATTAATCTGGATGAAGGAAACGTGAAGCTTCAATTGCCTTCGCATGATCCTTTTGTTATTCATTTTCCTAGGAAGAAGAAAGACAAGCATGATAAAAAGGAGGCCATCACTTTAAAGGTCAAGCTTTTGGAATGGGTGTTCCGCTCATCTGGCCTAAGTGAGCAACATCAAGGTCAAGCTTTTGACCATAAAAGAGCGCTGCATGGGAGGCAACCCATGTGAAATAAAGGTTTGAGTAAAGTTTTTAAGTTTTAGTTTAAGTTTCATGTTGAATAAAGAGTGCTAGAAAACTCCAGTTGAGAAGGAGAGATTCAGCGGTACTAAAATTCCTGTTATATACATGTTAATGTTGGTCGACAATTTAGTCTATCATTTTTCTGTCAAAACATGGTGTTTCGCTAAGTTTCAGTTTAAAAAGTAATTCTTGAAGAAATTGAATTTTTTTGACGACTACAGTACCTTTAACGACCAATTATACGGCGGGAATTAAAATTCCAGCCGTATAGTTCCGACTGTATAGATATTTGAGCCATCGACAAATTTTCTTCTTCGGATATAGAAGGTTTAATGACCAACTATCCGGTGGGAACAAAATGTTCCGGCCGTATAGATATAGCCGCCAGGAAAAAACCCTAGAAACCCTAATTTTTGCCGTCAGACCAACTATACGGCGGGAACAAAATGTTTCGGTTGTATAGTTGCGACCGTAAAGTTGCATCCAACCACTTAAACGCACGGGAAGGTACCCAAAACACCAAAACTTCAATCCTTTCTCTCTCTTCTACCTCCAAACTTTCTCAAAACCTCAAGGGATCTTCGTCTCTACTCAATTTCGTTCGATTTCCTCGCACACAAGTGATTTACGGTATGTCTCTCCTTTGATCATCCAATTACTTTTTGCAAATTCATCTCTGATCTATTATCATTATCAATCTAGGGTGATACTTATTTAGAACCTATTGCCATGTTTCTCTTGCCTAGATTATTATTTTGAGGAGATTCTTTAGTGTGCTATGATGAGGAATATGTTATGCTTATTATTGTTGGATCAAAAAGTTCTATTTTTGTCTTTCTTATTTATTTTTAGAAGATGAACACAAGGATCCAAAGCATGCTCATGCTGCTGCGAGTTATTCTTGGGCTGCCGCTACCACTGCAGCTCGGGACCGCATGGGGATACGGTTCAGGAATGTTCTCCAACGTGATCGCTTCAACAAGATCAAGAACCAAGAAGTGAAGGAAACCAAGTGTGCTTGTCCCGTTATATTGAACCAACTCAGTATTTCTAATGACTTTAATTTACTTTGCAATAGGGTTGGCCTGCAAAACTTTGTATTCCATGATGTTCCCACTTATCGCCGGTTAACTCTAGAATTTTTAAGTTCTTTGACAAGCACCGTTAAAACATGCCATGGAGAGGACATGATTTCTTTCTGACTTATGAAAAACAATAATACATTAACACTTGATGAATGGTGCAATTGTCTTAGTTTACCAAACAATGATGCTAATGCTTTACGTGCATCTTTTACTAGTATTGAACCTTCCCCAGACCACTATTATAATATAATGAGTTTCACTTCTAGAGTCAACAAGGGGAAGAATATTCAGCATCCCGTTATTCGCTATTTGTTCTATCTTATTGCTAACATCTTGCAGACACGAAATGAGTTTACAATACTCAATGATGAGGACATCTTAGTCCTCACAAAATTTGCTTTCAACAACAACTTGTCACTCAACTTGGGCGCAATTCTTGTGCGCTACCTAGAGCACCAGTCCTCCCAAAGCCAAGGACCATTTACAGGTGGAGGCCTCATCACCGTGCTTGCCATTTCCCTAGGCATCGACCTAGGTGAGCGATGTGTTGATTTCTCTACTTTAAAAGCTTATGGAATGCTCACTAGGAGAGGTGGTGGTTTTTACTTGCATATTGCAGGAGCTGGGCGTCTCTACCCCGCTCCTTTGCCTAATGGTCTCTTTTCTATCGAGGAGGGACATTTTATATATGATGTGCAGGTTGAACAACATCAACCCGAGGAGGATATTCTGGATGAGGATGAGGAACAAGAAGAGGAGCAAAAAGTTCCTTATCAAGAAGAGAATCCACCGAACCGGTTCGATACATATCAAGACTTCCAAGAACTTGGAGGGACTATGGAGGGGATGCATAATATCACCTGATACGTTGGAAACGTATCTATACTTTTTGATGCTCCATGCTTATTTTGTATCTACTTTTCTTTACTTGTCCACACTTTGAGGTGCTTTTTACATGTTTTCTAGTACTAACCTATTAACAAGTTTCCACGGTGGCAGTTTCCTGTTTGCTGCTGTTTTTGGTTTCAGAAAATTTAGTAAAGAAATTCTCGGAATAGGACGGGACAAAGGACAAAGTCAATTACTTTCCGTGGGGAACAAGTCCAGAGGAGAGCCGGAGGGGCCAGCCAGGGGGGCCAGACCCACCCTAGGCGCGGGTGGGCCCTAGCCCGCGCCTCGCTAGGGTTTGTCTGCCCTGGCGGCCGCCTCGGTCTCCCCCTTCACCTATAAGAACTCCTCGATGCAGAAACCCTGAGTACCCGATCAAAAATCCATGAAACCGCCTGTAGCCATCGCCACCATCGTCCCTAGATCGAGGGGTCTGAAGTTCTTCCCGGCACCCTGCCGGAGGGGAGATCATCCCGGAGGCCTTCTCTCCGGTATGATTCGTGAGTAGTTCCACATTGGACTATGGGTCCATGTAGTAGCTATATGGTTGTATCTTCTCCTTTGTGCTTTCATGTATAGATCTTGTGAGCTCCATTCATGATCAAGATCTAATCTATTTGTAATCATGCATGTTGTGTTTGCGGGGATCCGATGGATATTGAGATTATTATGTTAGTTTGATTAATGGTTTTGTCTTTATGATTATATCATGTCTGTGTTGTTTGTGATCTTGCATGCTCTCCGTTGCTAGTGGTTATCTTGGCCAAGTAGTTGCTAGTGACTCCAAGAGGGGGTATTTATGCTCGATAGTGGGTTCATGCCTCTAGTTTCCAAGGGAATTGACAATAATCTCTTCGGTTGTAGATGTGTTGTTGCTACTAGGGAGAAAACAACGGTCTCTTATTCATGGAACATGTGGACTGTTTACCTTACACACTTTGCTTAAAGCAGTTATCTGTTGCTTGCAACTTAATACTGGAGGGGGTTCGGATGATAACCTGAAGGTGGACTTCTACTCATAGATGGAGTTGGATGACGGTCTATGTATATTGTTGTATTTCCCAATCAACTTCATAGGATCTTTCTGGCTAGTAATTGCATTGTTATGCCTTGCTCAGTTCCTGTCAATTGCCTCGCTGTAATTTGTTTACCCTTCATGCCATGTTGTTTATCTAAGGAGAGCACCTCTAGTGAACTATGGACCCCGGTCCAATCTTTAACATTGATACATCTTCCATTGTTACCTGTTTACTTGCTGCAAACCATTATCTTTCACACCATACGTTTAATCCTTTGTTACAGCAAACCAGTGAGCTTGACAACCTCACTGATTCGTTGGGGCAAAGTCTTGAGTTTGTGTTGTGCAGGTCACCGTGTTGCTTGCAACACCTGTGTGATGTTTCCTTCCTCCTTCTAGTTCGATAACCTCGGTCTCAACTGAGGGAAGACTTGCTGCTTGCTGCTTCACACCTTGCTCTTGGGGTTTCCAACGAAGTGCTCCACGTCAGGCACCAGCGCATCAACAAGTTTCCTGGCGCCGTTGCCGGCGAGGCTAAGGATGTCTTCACTAGGGGAGTCCTTCACTTCCTTTCTCTTTACTTTGTTTTTAGTTTGCTTTGTTTATTTTGCTTGGTTTTGTTTGCCTCTTTTAAAAAAAACCAAAAAAAAATTAGTCAAGTTTGATTTGCTTGTTTTTTTTCAAAAACACAAAAAAATTAGTTCTTGCTCTAGTTGCTGCCATGTCGGGGTCTGCCTTTATTTCCCCTATGGTAGAAATATCCACCTTTAAGCAAAAAGGTGAAGAAAGTTTTAAGGAAGCTTGGTCTAGAATCTCTACTTTCTAGAGGGAAACTGAACCTGAGGTAAGCCTCAACTTGGTTATTGATAGTTTCTACCGCGGTATTGCTCTTCATTATAGATATGCTTTGGATGCTGTGGCTGAGAAATACTTTTTGCTTTGTATTGAGGATGAAGCTTATGATGCCATAAGGAAATTAATCATGATCTATGGTACACCTTGCAAGTATGATTCCTCTTTCACAAGTATTTTTGCTAGGTTGAACCATCTTGAGACCAGTATTGCTGCCATGAATAGTTGCTATCACACTCTTAGGGCTTACCATTATTATGTTCCTATAAATTCTGAGCCTTCAAAATGGTTTCCCACAATCAAAGTCTCAATAAACACTACACTTTTTGATGCTCGCTGTGATATCATGTCTGAATTTTGTCTCATGCCTAAAGATATTTTTGATTCCTTGAGTCTTTGGGGGATTATTAAAGGGGGAGAGGAAATCTCTCTTACCAACAATACCACTATATCACCCATTGGAATAGCTGAAGGTGTGTTTACAGAAATCTCAGAAAAAATGGTGACTACTGATTATCTTGTTATTGAATGTGTAGGTAAGGGACATATCACACTTGAAAGGTCTCTACTTAAACACCTTGGGGCAGTGATAGATGTTAGTAAAGGTATCATGCACTTTGATCCTCCGGTAAGCAATCATATCTTCCCTAAAGAGAAAAAGAAAGGTAAGAAAGCAAGGAACAAGAGGGGAAATTCTTCATTTGAAAATACTTGATTCTTCTTGCTTCTTGTGCCTAACTTAAAGGCGTTAAAGAAAAGTACTTGTTGGGAGATAACCCAAGAGTTTCCTTAAGTATTGGAAGTTATTACTACTGTAATGACCTCTCTTTATCCTTTTTGTTTGCTTTTTGTGCCAAGAATAACCTCTAATGAGAGGGAAGTAAGATTTGGGGAGTTGCTCTCCTGAAACAGATTTCTGTCCTCCACAAAAAAATTCGTGAGGAGGCTCTGTAACTCGGATTGAGCTAAATATTTACTAATAAATCCCCCAGTATGTTAGCTAACTTTCATTAGATCAACACTTTTTGATTTGAGCAACATAAGATGTTCGAAAAAATTCGTTTCTACCTGTTGGTCTGTTTTGACAGATTTCTGCCACTATTTGCATTTTCTTTTGCTTCTTATTGATTCCTTTTTGAGTTCTCTTCAGGTAAATTGAGCTTTTTGAAGGAGTTACTACATTAGCTTGTGTTTTTTTTGAAAAGCCTTGTTGTTCCAAAGCTTTGCCAGTGGTCTAATATCTTTTGAATAAGCTAATGCTGCTAATAAAGATTGTGTGAATTTTTGTATGAAGGAAAAAATTTAGGTGTAGAGAGAGAATGATGCAATGAGATGAAGAATGGACAAAAGCTCAAGCTTAAGGATGCCACCACGGTGTAACCCCAAGAAATATCCAAGAGGTACAAGCGTCAAAGCTTGGGGATGCCCAAGGCATTCCCTTCTTCATCAATAAAAAGCTCAGGTCTGTCTAGACACTTCACTTTTATTGTTTCATGCACAGTTGTGCTGTTCTTGGAGCGTCTTAGTTTTCGTTTGCTTTGCTTAGTTTTTTTAGTTTGCTTTAGTAGTTTGGACCCCCGTTCTCGCTGTATTGTTTTGCAAATAAGGTTGCTTGGTGTTTGGAAAGGAGTAGTAAGTTCTTGCTTGAAGTGCAAGTGGAGATTGCATTGACTGTGACTTAGACTTCAGCATGACATGCTAGGTGTTGTTTTAACATTATGCTTAGTGATTATTGTTGTATCATGTTTTGTTCCAAACAATTGGGATTGCTTAGTGTGCCTTGAAGAAATTATGCGTTGTTTTAGCATGCAAAAGCATAGTATTCTGGTATTCTCCTTTGATGTTTTTCTTGGGTTGACTTGGCAAATGCTCACACCATATTATGACTATGACAAGTCACCATTAGCCTCTATGATCATTTAGTCCTTGACTTGTAGTACCACTCTTTGCTTTTATTAGTTTGCTTTGTTGCATTACATAATTATGGCCATTATTGCTGTCTTAGTTGGTTGCTCCCGGTCTTTTGCTAGCCTCCACTTGTATGAGTAAGTTCTACTCATGCTTCCAACTCCCAAGAAACCAAGTTATTCCAAAGTGTCCACTATAAACTCCTATGCATGGTGTGTTACACCATTCCAAGTATATTCTTGTTTTCATCTATCTTCCAATTAAAAACTATTTTGTTATGTGAAAACTTAGTGATTAAAGCAATCGCGAACTTGATGGAACACTTTATATTCTTTGCCCCTAATAAACTTGAACCATTGTGACAACTTTGTCGTATATGCTTGCACTTATAAGTTGTAATTAGCAGAATCGTGCTGTCACGGGGAACGTTTTCAACATTGCACTTGTACCTTGTTGTACTCAGTTGATATCATGTTCTTTTGTCTATGGATGTCACTGGTGTGAAATAAAGAGGGGACTTGTAAGTCCATGGAGTTTGTATTCTATGTTAGAGAAACGTTTGGGCCGCTAGCCTAAGCCATGCCTAATCATGGGGGAAACTTGCAGCATCACCATAGTGAGCTATCTATGAAGCATCCTCAATAAAAAGCTATACATATGGTAAATAAAAAGATTGCTTAGATGCTCATTGTCTGCTTCCCTTGTCATTTTGGTTATGGGAAAGATCCTGTACCATGTGCAAGGGGTACCCCGTTGGAGGTTCTCAATGATATGCAAATACTTACAGTGACAAGAACTTACCTGGACCCAAAGTTGAGTATGCATGAGGTGTGTCCCTCGTATTCAAGGGGCATGAGATTGCCAACTTATACTTCGTCAAGCATATGCTCCAGCTTTGCCACTTTAGCCTTAACCACTTCAAGATGCTTATGATAGGGGCAAAGAGGGCTGAAAGCTAACAAGTGCCATAATTTTTGGAAGCTCTTTTTGAAACTTGTAATCCCTTCTTCCTTTATAAAAAGGCCTTTCTTCCACCATTAATGAGTCTCCACCTTCTACCTTTAGGCACCATTAAGAGAGCATAGTTATCATTCTGTGTGTAGTGTCCCAAAGCTTATTAATTGATGCATATTGTGTTATTACTTACTCTTGTGCTAATTGTTTCTAGTCACCCTTGTGAACTTTGCAGGTGTCCTATGCATTATATTGCTACTCTATGAGGGACATGATGATTGCCACTATGCTATGTTTTCTGCATGTGAAACAAACAAACGTCTTTCAATGCATATTATTCATGATCTTTGTTTGTAGCTTGCCATGTTGCATGCATAGTTACTATGTCCTATTATTAGAACTCCATCTTTCATGCACATGTTTAGAGTTCTTTGATCCCAGCTTTCAATGCTTGTAAATGGTTGGATCTTTATTGTGAGGGTGCATGTCACCTAAAAAAATATTCTGTTTATCACTTACCTACTCGAGGACGAGCAGGATTTAAGCTTGGGGATGCTGATATGTTGGAAACGTATCTATAATTTTTGATGCTCCATGCTAGTTTTGTATCTACTTTGCTTTACTTGTCCACACTTTGAGGTGTTTTTTACATGTTTTCTGGTACTAACCTATTAACAAGTTGCCACAGTGCCAGTTGCATGTTTGCTGCTGTTTTTGGTTTCAGAAAAGTTAGTAAAGAAACATTCTCGGAATTGAACAAGACAAAGGACAAAGTCAATTAATTTACGTGGGGAACAAGAAGTCTAGAGGAGAGACGGAGGGGCCGGCCAGGGGGGCCAGACCCACCCTAGGCGCGGGTGGGTCCTAGCCCGTGCATGTCTAGGGTTTCCCTGCCCTAGCGGCCGCCTTGGTCTCCCCCTTCACCTATAAGAAGCCCCCGATGCAGAAACCCTGAGTACCCGATCAAAAATCCACGAAACCGTCTGTAGCCGCCGCCACCATCGTCCCTCGATCAGGAGGGGGATCTGAAGTTCTTCCCGGCACCCTGCCGGAGGGGAGATCATCCCGGAGGCCTTATCTTCGGTATGATTCGTGAGTAGTTCCACCTTGGACTATGGGTCCATGTAGTAGCTAGATGGTTGTATCTCCTCCTTTGTGCTTTCATGTATAGATCTTGTGATCTCCATTCATGATCAAGATCTAATCTATTTATAATCATGCATGTTGTGTTTGCGGGGATCCAGTGGATATTGAGATTATTATGTTAGTTTGATTAATGGTTTTGTCTTTATGATTCTATCATGTCTGTGTTGTTTGTGATCTTGCATGCTCTCCGTTGCTAGTGGTTATCTTGGCCAAGTAGTTGCTAGTGACTCCAAGAGGGGGTATTTATGCTCGATAGTGGGTTCATGCCTCTAGTTTCCAAGGGAAGTGACAATAATCTCTTCAGTTGTAGATGTGCTATTGCTACTAGGGAGAAAATAACGGTCTCTTGTTCATGGAACATGTGGACTGTTTACCTTACACACTTTGCTTAAAGCAGTTGTCTGTTGCTTGCAACTTAATACTGGAGGGGGTTCGGATGATAACCTAAAGGTGGACTTCTAGTCATAGATGCAGTTGGATGATTTTCTATATATATTGTTGTATTGCCCAATCAACTTCATAGGATCTTTTTGGCTAGTAATTGCATTGTTATGCCTTGCTCAGTTCCTGTCAATTGCCTCGCTGTAATTTGTTTACCCTTCATGCCATGTTGTTTATCTAAGGAGAGCACCTCTAGTGAACTATGGACCCCGGTCCAATCGTTACCATTGATACAGCTTCCACAATTACTTGTTTACTTGATGCAAACGATTATATTCCACACCATACGTTTAATCCTTTGTTACAGCAAACCGGTGAGCTTGACAACCTCACTGATTCGTTGGGGCAAAGTCTTGAGTTTGTGTTGTGCAGGTCTCCGTGTTGCTTGCAACACCTGTGTGACGTTTCCTTCCTCCTTCTTGTTCGATAACCTCGGTCTCAACCGAGGGAATACTTGCTGCTTCACACCTTTCTCTTGGGGTTTCCAATGAAGTGCTCCATGTCAGGCACCAGCGCATCATCACCCTGAACCTCCAAGAAACCACAAGTAACCTATCAACTCAATTTGCGGACTGGAGTTACAACTTTTTTCTGCCACCTCAATGATTTTAAGGGCTTGCAAAAGCCTAAGATTGGGGAAGTTTTCTATTTGTTTTTATTTGGCATTCATTTGCTTTATTTTATTTCAAGGTCATGCTTTTTATTTGAGTTTATAAGCACTTGTGTTGGTTTCCCCAACACTTTATCTTTAGTTATTTTAATTTGTTTTCGAGATTTTCAAGCCGAGCTTTGCCGCCAATTTTATATTCTTCAATTCCCTCTCTCAAAAACAACATTTTTTTTTGCATTTATCTTTCTTTTCTTTTCTTTTCTCCTCGAGGTGCTTACGTATTTGCAGGAAGAGTGATCGGCTTCGATTTTTTTCCAAGAAACAAATCAAAAGGGAAGAGAGAAGTGGAACCAAACATGAGAGGTATGCCTTATGACTCCCCACTTTTGAAGTTTGATAAACCCATGCTAGTTAGTAGTAAATGTTAAGATATTATATTGGTGGAGTGAGTCTTTATATTGGAGTAAATTTTTTGTTTACATGGGTATTTAGTTGAGTACGTTTTGTTCCAACTCTTGTAGTTAACCAAGTCTTCCCTAAAATTGCTAAACAATTGAAATAAGAAAAACTCTCACAATTGAAGTCTTGGGTGTTGTAGTGTTTAGTATTGAAAGCTTATTCCTAGAGACACTCAACAACACAGAAAATAATGATTGACTTGATAAAGGATTTGTTCAATTGAAATAATGTTTAGCGGTATTTGTGAGCATTCCAAAGTTTTACTTGTGAATCATAAGAATGATATAGCTTTATGCGTGTCAAACTTCATGGGATGCCAACAACTCTGCTAGCCTACGAACAATCTTCATGGAGGTAACTCCTAGATTTTGGCTATGAGTTGATTAAACATATGTAGCAGCAATGCTCTAATGGGTAAGATTCTTGGCACTCCTGGGTAGTTGTGTTCATGATGGAATCAATCCTCTGGATGATATGAGTAATCATTATGCAAAAGGAACAAAAACCTTAGTGATGCCACGAGTGTCCATCACAGCCCGATAAACTAATGATTTTTTTGGCATGCTCTCAATTACTTAAGAACTGAAATTCTTGAAGGACAATGAATAGAAAGGTAGTGCTTGAAAAGTCTTGATTTATTGATGTGGGAGAATTGAGATAATTTAGTGTATATGCTTTTCATGACAAACTCTCTCACTCTCAATTTTACATGATTATACTTTATTGTTCAAAGGCAAGCTTATGTGTTGATTACATGAAATGGAATAGAGTTTACTCATTTGAATCATCCATACTTACAATAATTTTGTTGCACTATAAGGATTCATGAAACCCGTATGATATGCTTGCCATTACTCTATCTATGCTAAAGTTTTTCAGATTAATAAAGTGGAGGAAACATGAGACTACCAATCATGAGTAAGATCATCATCTCGTTATTTCAGTTTAAATGTTGAGTTCCTTTTTGATTTTGGTTTTCTTGCTCGAGGATGGTCAAGTTTAATCTTGGGGAGGTTGATGGTTGTGAAATATAGCCACCCACACTCACATTTAAACTAGATATGATTCATATATTTGATGAAATGTCTCTCTAAACCCTGCCACTAAGGCCTAATGATCAAAGGGATATGCAATCCTTTCTTTCTATTTTTTCATGCGCAGATAATGACGTTTGATGATGGGAATCACTACATTAAAGTCAAAGATACGAGATTTACAACAAATCAAAGAAACCTGAAGTCGTGAAGTGGAGGCAGTAGCTTTAACGACCAACTATATGACGGGAATTTCATTCTTGCCGTATAGTTGGCACCGACATCGCCAGGTCAAACAAAACAACTTTTGTGAAGGGACCCCTATATAAAGAGGCCTCAGGCGACGAGAAAAGGGCCCTTGACTCTTTCTTCCCCATCCCTTGTGGCACCCCAAATTTACGGCCCGGGATACCCATTATGCTTAACTACCACGATCCCATGATTAGTGACTCGTGGATCATAACCGACATAATATCAAAGTACACATCCATTACATTACCGGAACACCAAGTCTTACATAGATTGTCTTACAATAGGGCCACTAGGGCACAAATAGATAGTAGCAGTGGAAACACTTAAACACAGAAGGCTCGAGTCATGCCATAGCCCATAGGGTGCCTGACTCGGAGCAACGCCCTAGTTCGCGAAGTCGCCGTCGTAACCTTCATTATTCCCTTCTTACTGCTCATAATCTGGCCAAGTAGATAGCCAGGGACAATGCCGGTGAGTACTTTGAATGTACTTGCAAACCACTTTAAAAAGAGAATAGAAAAAGGTATGCAATATGGCTGTGGTAGGATGGCTCCAAGGGAGGTTCTTTTATAACTAGCTTCTCTTACAGATAAAGCAGGTCTCTATATCTCTGTTGAAAAACTTTATAACACATTTTGGAAATCTTTTTGAAACGTTTTAAGAAAAACGCTAGGATTGGGTCACCCACTTGTTTTCCTTCCGGTCATCCCATGACCAAACTCCTTCCTCTTTTTTTGACCATCCCATGGTCAAAACATTTTCGATCCATTTCTTTTCCGAAGTCCTTTTTGAGAACAAAACCATCACCCCCGTAGGACAGCCATCACAACCGTCCATGACCGAGGACTCGGCTATTCGAATAGATTTACACTCTGCAGAGGTTGTACACTGTACCCACACCATCCGATTACCCGTCCCTGATCTACACCAATCGTGGGTCGAATAACCGGTCAAGACCTTCCAAATGCCCTCTCCGATACAAGTGTCTACCCTATGAGGTTAAACCCCTCAAAATCGGGACACCCTATATAGTTCACTAGCCAACCAGAGCGCATTTTGCACCCTTCAGGGTGTGCGCTTTCAATGAGGGGCTCATAGTATCGTCTGGCCGCCATATAGACGGTATTTACCAACCCCAGACTGATGTTTCACATGGTACTTTATAGGGGAAGGCCTAGCCTCCGGTAATTTTTTCTTCCCCGTAGTAGTTTGAGACACCTATATTGGATTAGACAGACTTCCATCCCAGCACCATCCCATTTCAGAGTAATGTGGTTGCACGGGTTAATTGCTCAAGCATTAGGAACTGGGCATGTTTTCGTAAACATTTTTCCTCCATTCGTTACCGGACCATTTTGTAAAACCAAAACTTTCTCAATTTCAAATTCACTTGGTAGGCTACGCCTCACCAAGGTTTTCACATAAACATTTTTGTAAGTCTTTTTCCCGGGGTCTTCCCATCCTACACTTTTTGTTTAGGCTAAAACGGGGTCTCAAAAGGTTTATAGTGTTAAACACCATCTACCATACTAAGGGCCGGTAGGAAACATAAGAGTGGGTTGTACCTAATGGTACTAAGGGATAATGGTTTGGAGGAGCCAAACATTTCCCATATAAAACATAGTATAGGAAAAACAATGCAATTTTCATAAATGAGTAGATAAAACATGCATAGGTAAAATTATAGGACAAGGTGTATGAGCAAGAAGGTGGCTTGCCTTTGTTGGCAACTTGTCCCTGATCTCCTTCTTCAGGATACTCCCAATCACCTTCCTCGTACCCTTCCTCGTTCGTATCTAATGTCGTAGAGAAAGATAAACAAATCAAGCAATACACCATACATCAAACAAGGAGCAAACAAATCAAATAGTACAAAACAATTACTCAACTAGGCCAGCCAAAACACATACTTGTAGCGACTGAAATGATCAAGCCAAAATCCTTGGAATCAACTAATTTGGATACTCCTAGAAATAATGGTGAATTTAAAAGTGAGCCTTAACCTAGTAAGCAAAATAGTGCCTCACAATTGTTCTGCAAGGGAACAAGGATCAAAATAATATTGATGGGTAGGTAACAGGAAAGCTAAGCTAACCCAATTGGATTCATAATTTTAGCTTATAAGGTTGATTTATAGCATTTTTAATACTGCAGCAAAGGCTAGAATCACTCAATAAATTCTCAGTTTAGAAGTAATCACCCTAAAAATATAACCTTCTGGGGTTAGGTGGTTATAGATGGTGCTCAACCACAGGAGTTGGAATTACTCAAAAAGGAGTTTCACAGAAGCTTCTAGAATTTATGCAAGAAGCTTTTGTTCCAAACTTGCAAAAATTACTTCAGGTGCTAATCTACTCTAAAAGGGTTGATTCAATTTTTAATGGGTAGGTTGTTCCCAAAGGAAGGCTTGGGAGTTGGTTTCTTATTTTTCTGACTTGCAGAAAAATTACCAAAGCTAAAATAGTGAAAACTGCCTAGTCTTATGCCAAAAATTACTGGGGAAGCTACAGCCATTAATTTGGCCAGCTACTGGTGGGAGGTGGTAGGGATTTACAGAGGCTATCCTCCAGAGTTTGAATCAGGTCAAACAGTGGTCTTAGCGATTTTTGGTGGATTTAAAACTAGAACACCACTTTCTGGGAGTTAATTAAAAAGGGAAAAAGAGAAAGTTGCTGGGCAGATCTGAGCCTGGCTAAGGCCTGCGCAGCAGCTGGGCTAGCCCAACAGCGCGGTCGCGCACGCGGGAGCTGCGGATTCAAATCCCCGGCGGGGGCCCCGTGCGTCAACGTCTGCGGCTGGTGAAGGGGTACCCAGTGTTGTGGGTCGTCAGATCTAAACAGATCCGACGGTCCCAGGCCTTTCTTCCTCGCGAGGGTGACGTCGCCGGCGGTAAACCCTAGAGGCTACGGGAGAGGCTCGGGGAGGATCACCTAGGTGCGTAGCAGCGTCGGGAAGTGCGTGGCTCGATGCGGACGACAGTGCTGGTTCCAACGAGGGGTGACAGTAGCAGCCTTGGGCTCTGGGGATGTCAGGGATGAGCTCGTGGCGTCGGCTTCCTTGGTTCTTCTTCGGCGAAGCTCCCAGGGTGCATGTGAGAGAGATACACGGGGAAGGAGAGTGCGGTTAGGCTTGTGCATGCATGCAGAGACAATGTGGAAGAAAGGGGAGAGCCGTGGCTTCCTCAACCTTCACCTTCCCACGTCGGTGCCGCGGCGGTGTGGTGGATGGAGAGGGAGCGAGGAGCCGAGCAAGCTCGGGTTCTCCTAGAGGTGGAGTGGGAGGGGTTTGGGGTGGAAATGACCAGGGAGCAAGGGCGATAGGTGGCGACTAGATTTTTAAGTCGAGAAGGATCGGCTCATCGTGCACCGCGTGTAGGGGCCATCTAGGGCGAGCTTGGGGAGTGTGGGTGGACTAGGGGAGAGGGGGAGTGTGTCACTGGGGTCAGGGTATGGACCGTGGAGGCGTGAGAGCGGGTGCACGGCCTCGGGACAACACGACTCAGTCCAACGACGCCTTGGCCCGGCAGGTGTTCGACGCCAGGTCTTGTCCTAGTTAGGCTAGGAGCGGGCTAGGGGTGGCTAGGTTTAGACGTGGGGTGGGGGAGGTTGTAGTGGGCGGTGCCCTCTGTGCGAGCGCGTCGTGTTTCTGCACCGCGTAGCCGAGGGATGCGGGGGCGCGCGACGTGGCCGGCGAGGGTTGGGGGTTGAGGGGGCATTTGGTGAGTGAGGGAGGAAGGGGTGGGCGGTGCCTGGGGAAGACGCGGGTTGCACGGGCCCAGGGACAAGATGTTGCAGTGGCTAGTGGGGCTGGGGTGATCATGGCAAGATCTTGCCGATCTGTCGCCCGACCACTCCCTCTCTCTCGTGGGTGATCAAGGTCGGGCAGGGTGAGGGAGAGAGGTGCGTTGCAGTGTTGGATACATGACAGGGCCAGCCTGTGTGACAGCCGAGTTTGGAGAGTGGGGGAGGGGGTAGGGGGATCTAGGGCGGCACACGCTCAGGGTCAACTTTTATCGATGCCCCTGTCGAGCACAAACCACCAATGGCAGGAGTAGGGGCATGGGGGTGTAGAGGGAGGTGGGGTGAGTGAAACCAGACCCTGGTTGCCTCCTGGATCCTCTCCAAGAGTTTGCAATAATCAACCAAAGTGGGTGTGAATTAAGGTGACCATTTGATGAAATGGTCACATGTGATCATAGCATCAACATGATTAAGGTGACCTCTTGGTCCGGAAAAACACAAAAGGAAATATAAAACTCCCGAAGGTCCATTGTCGTGGTATTGCCAACGAGTACGCCATGGAGGGGTCCTCACAGTGCGTGTTTAGAGACGTGGGGGAAGGCGGACGGTTGACGGGTACGAGTTAACACAGCTTACCCAGGTCCAGATCGCACAACGGTGGTGGAATCCTACTCCTGCTATAAATCACTAGAAGGGCAATACGCCGAGTTACAAGGATTGGTTCGTTGTGCGAGATTGTCTGAAGTTGTCTATGAACGTCTGAGATTGTGCCCTAAAGGCCCCCATAGGCCCGACTTATATAGTCGCCGGGTCCTAGGGTTACAGGGAAAAGTCCTAGCCGGACAGGTCACAGAGTCCTACACCGTCTATTACTAGTCTTGTGTATGTTGCACTCCAAGGCTCCGGGTACGTCGATGATTCCAACCGTAGCCTTCCTTTATCCGGCATGGGCCTCCCTTCTGGATCCATCTAACTGGGCCGCCCAGCAGGCCATGGGCCATGCTACCAACTGTGGGCCACCCGGGTTATCCGGATAGGAGACATGCTATGAGGATACCCATATAGCATATCCCCAACAGTAGCCCCCGGAGAACTCCGAGATCTTGCGCCGTCTTGCCTCTTCGTGTGGAATGCTCCGTCTAGATGGATGTCGGCAAATTGTCAAGCAATATCTTGTAGTCCTCCCAAAGAACCCTGCAAGGCTTTCTCCGTCTTCAATATGCAAGCCGGAGAAATGCTGAATCTTCCATCGTACTCTTCCATAGCCGGACTGGATCCGTCCATGCCGGAATCTTCTGATGTGATGGCTCATCTACCCATGTCAGCTAGAACGACGTAGGCTTAGGTCAGCGACGCCTCATAACTCACACATGCAGAGAACGCAATCATGTCCGATTTTACCGCGCGAGCGATACGAACCGTTGGCGGCGACGGTTGGAGACGTGGCGAAATTTCCGCGCACGTTCGCGAAAACATCGTCTACGCGGAAACCGTCCGATCAATCTGCACGAATCTTGACGCTGGAGATGATAAATAGTAATCGTGGTGGAATTTCCACTTTTTACCTCATTCTCCTCGCATCGTCTTCTTCCTCCAGCGCGTGCCTCCTCGAGCTCTCCGCGAAAACTCTCGAAAAACCCTAGCCCCAATCCGCACCAGTGACCTCCATACTCACTCCATGGCCAGCAGCAGCACTTCCCCTTCCATGGAGGCACCGAGCGAAGCCGCGACAAAGGCGGCGAGCTTCGTCGTCGTGCCCCCAGAGGGTTTGGTCATCCCCGTCTCGGCGGTGGTCGAATCCACCGGCGGCGACCTTAATCTAGCGGCGCTGGAGCCGTTGGAGGAGGAAGTGGACTCGCATAAGGGCGACTGGCGCGGCTCAGACATCACTGACCATGATATCCAAGAGTTGATCGCTGAAGGCTACCTCCCTGTGACGGAGGGGCTCGCCTGGCGGGCGGCACCGTCCGGCGAGGTGACACCTTCTCCCCAAGCCGGAGAAAAGGTGTACCTCAAAGCCCAACTGGTACGCGGCGTTTCCCTGCCCATCTCCAACTTCTTCCTCTCCGTCTTAAACCACTGTAGAATCCAGCCCCAGAATCTTTCTCCCAATAGTATCTTAGTGCTTAGCAACTACGTGGCGCTCATCGAGGGATACTTAGGGATAAATCCTAGGCTAGACTTCTTCGTGTACTTCTTCACCGTCAAACATGAAGCCGGAGCTAGTAAGGAAGAACTTAGGAACTGTGGCACCATAAGCTTCAAGATTCGACCTGGCCGGCGGTTCCCTGACATCGTCGGCCACGAGTCCTGCAAAAATTGGAAACAGACGTACTTCTACGGCCCAGACATTCCTCTGGCTTGCCAACAAGTAACGTACCTGGACTTCGTTGACGGAGCCACCGCTGAAGCCTCGTCATGGAGATCCCAGGCCTCCCTTCCCTCCGACCTTGATGCTTCCCGCGCCATAAGGCGGATAGAATGGTTCGTAGAGACGGGTTTGACCGCCTTGGACCTAGCCATGTGTTGGTTCATCAGGCGAACCCAACCTCTGCAGCACCGTGCGAAGCTCATGCACGAGTATACCAGCGATAGAAGGGATAGCCTCCACATCTCCGTGGACAACTTCTCGAGCGACTCCGTCAAGCTCCGCCTTATGTACATCGTCAAGGTGAAGGACAAGAAGCGTGGCTTCACCATCACCTATGACATGTTCGTAGGCGGCAAGTGCCCAAAGGTAGGTATTTATTTTCCGTGTAGGACATATACTCCAGTTCTTCCGTCTTGCAAATGTCATCTCATCTAACACGGTGACTTCTCACTTAACAGCTTAGCAATCTAGAGGAGGACAGCCTGGCTGCCCAAATCTACAATCCAAAGATGAAGGAAGTCACGGTCGTTTTCGACGACGATGCTCCGTTGGCGTGAAAGCGGAAGAGATCCACCTCTGACATTGCCGACGGAGGCAAGAAGAAGAAGACGGAGGGTGGAGCCTCCAAGAAGACTACCGCCGCCCTGGAGGCGGAAAAGAGAAAAGTTACTGGATCCCCTTTGCCAAAGCACCCCACTTGTGTAAGCTTCTATTCCTCCGACATTTTATATTTATCTGTCTTGCTCCTGTACTTATGCATTTTGCACGTTTCAGGAAGAAAGCCACGACCAGCCTCAAGCAGAAATCTTGCAAGGAAACATCGAATCCTTTGCCAAGCTGCTGGCCGAGAGTGCTACAAACTTCAAGATCATCGCACTTGTAAGTTTTATTTTCCTTTTGCATTTCATATGAGTATCCCACTGTAGCCCCCGAGGATGTAGACGGAAAAACCATAGGTTTTTACATCTATATGCTCTAAGAGTGACTAAGTTAGAAAACCTCTCACTGTAGCCCCAAGGCATGTAGTTGGAATGAAATGTTCCAACTAGATGCTTTAAGAGTAGCATACGCAGTGTTTATAAATTTCCATACTGTAGCCCCCAAGCCTCTAGTTGTAACTGAATTAGTTCCGACTAGATGCTTAAAGAAAAGCTAAGCATATATCCGAGTTAAAAACTTTATACTGTAGCCCCCAAGCCTCTAATCAAGAACTGAATTAGTTCTGACTAGATGCTTAAAGAAAAGCTAAGCATATTACTAAGTCAAAAACTCTCGCTGTAGCCCCCAAGCGTCTAGGTGGAAAATTTTCGGCTAGATGCTCCAAGCAGACCAAACAACGTTTTAACTTTGACCTTTTTTCCACAGAATGAGAGTGCTCGGAGGGGCATGGCCAATGACAAGTACTAGAAGATGCGGGCAGACCTGGAAGCTAAAAAGGGTAAAACTGCCTTCTTGAAGGAACAGATCACCAAGAGCAAGCGTATGTTTTCTTTTTCGCATTCCGCCTTGGTATTGTGTCCATATTCTCCGAGTACTCACTGTGTACTTTGCTTTCTCCGACTTGGAGAAACCATCGCCAAGGCCAAGAATATTGTCGAGCAATCCAAGCACATTCAAGAGTTGGATAGCGAGAACAAAATTCTTAAGCAGGAGAGGAAGGACATGCTGAAAATGCATGAGGAGTCGATGAAGGTCCCGCGGGACACCGCCACCGAGGAAATCAATCGCTTGAAGGAGGAGATTGCGATCTTAAAATATCAGAAGCAAGTTGCCGATCAGCAAAATCAACGCCATAGCGAGGCGTATAAGCTCCTCCAACAAGAGAAAGAATCCTTTGCGGACACCCTCTAGCAAGCGGAGGCCAGCATCTTCAGTAAGTTTTCTCTGTCTTGGATTTCTGTAGTCTAGGTACTTTGAATTGCTGAAGTCATGCGCTCTTTGTCAGAATTTGCAGCTCCTATGGGTTTAACCCGATCGCCTCCTCCAACCAAGGAATGCATGGTTCTTGCCGGCAACTTCATCAACACCGCCATCACGCAAGCTAAGGAGATCGCCAAACCCCTCCAAATAAATATCAAGGCATCGGACTCCGTGGTGAAGTACTCGGAGATTCTATGCCGAGCCCCCGAGCGTACTACAAGCTGGAAAGCTTCATGTGCACGGGCTGGCGCAAGGATGGCGCTGTCAATGGTGAAGGCACACTATAAAGATGCTGACATCGACACGGTGACCTCTGGCATTCCCGACGTAGACGACGATGGCAAAGAGATTAACCACGAATCCATCTTGTCGTCACTCGCGGGCTATGAAACCAGAGTTGCCGAGTTGGTAGACATCAACGTCTTTGTGCCAATGAACACCATCGACAGCGGCAACCAAGATTCTTCTGAGTCCCACCACAGCTCCGACTTCAAGGGTGGTTCTCCAGCTGGTGATGATGCTACTTCCAAGTCACCTGCGCCAAAGGAATGAAGAACAACTTTGTAATATTTGTTTCACCTTTGGTGCATATGCAGAAAAAACCTGTTTATGTAACTTAAGGCGGAAAACAATGGTTATTATTTCCTACTGCTCAAGAACTAGTTTCCAACATGTATATATTTTTAAGCAAGTGCTGGCTTATCCATCACTTTGGTTCTTATGCTTGACTTTTCGTGAGTCGGAAGACTCGTTGTCGGAACCATGCACTCAGGTGATGATGCCCAATGGCACCGTCAATAACCTAAGCACAAAATCGCCGACAATAAGTGCCAAAAGTCACTACTCCAGAATCCACATAAAAACAACAAAGAACGTGTAGACCAGAAAACTTAAGCTAACGTCCGTAGGCGGAATTTTTACAAGTGCAATCGCAAAGCTTGTGCGTAAAAGGTTTTACATGATCCAAAAATGAACATTAAAGGAGGTAAGAGACTCAGAAATATGAGTGAACCAAAGAGCTTTATTTCATTGATCATATAAGAGGTACACAATTAGATAAAAAATGATAAGTGTAAAAAGGACGTAGCTGTGCTATGTTCCATGGCCGATCAAGCTCCAGGTAGTCATCATCCGGGTCACGTCGCTTACGCTTATGATCCTCGTTGGGTCTATCCTTCAGTTCACGATTGTCAACAAGGTAGTAAGACCCATTGAGTAGCGCCTTGCTTATGATGAACGGTCCTTCCCATGGCGGGGATAATTTGTGTGACTTCTTCTGCTTAAGTCGGAGCACCAAATCCCCCTCTTTAAACGAGTGATGCCGAACGCGGCAACTATGGTAGCTGCGTAGCTTCTGCTGGTAGATGGCGGATCTTTGGCATGCCAAAACGCGCTCCTCCTCGAGAAGGTCCACATCTAGGCGTCTGGATTCTTCAGCTTCATCTTCGTCGTAGGCGGCAACTCTTGGTGCATCGTGGAGGATGTCGAAAGGTAGGATGGCTTCTGCTCCATATACCATGAAGTAAGGGGTGTAGCCGGTGGATCTGTTGGGTGTAGTTCGTAAACTCCACAGCACAGATGGCAATTCTTCCACCTAGGCTCCAGCTGCTCTATGTAGCGGTGCCTCAAGACGTGGCTTGATTGCCTGCAGAATTAATCCATTAGCTCGCTCCACCTGACCATTGGACTGTGGGTGTGCCATAGATGCAAGGTCAAGTCGGATGCCTTTCTCCCAACAATAAGCCTCCACTTCTCCGAGTGACAAGTTACTTCCATTGTCGGTGATAATGCTATGTGGGAGACCAAATCTCACCACTAGATCCCGGGCAAACCTGAGGGCAGTTGCCCCATCAAGCTTTCTAATGGGTTTAGCTTCTACCCATTTAGTGAATTTATCAACTGCTACAAGCAGATGCGTAAACCCACAAGGTGCCGTCTGTAATGGTCCCACCATGTCTAGCCCCCAGACTGCAAACGGCCAAGTTATTGGTATTGTTCGCAAATCTTCAGCAGGAACATGTGGTTGTTGGGCATAATACTGGCATCCCATGCATGTCTCAACCAGCTTGTTGGTGTCCGCCTTCGCGGTTAGCCAGTAGAATCCTTACCGAAAGGCTTTCGCGACCAACGATCGAGGAGCAGCGTGATGCCCGCAACCTCCGAGATGGATTTCGCGTAGGATTTCCATACCTTCTATCTAGGAAACACACTTTAGGTATACACTAGTAGTGCTCCTTTTGTAGAGTTGCCCATTGATTATGGTATAACCCTTTGCTCGTCGTACTATTTGCCGTCTTTCAACCTCATCGTCGGGCAAAGTTCCGTGTTCGAGATATTCCATGAACGGTTTTGTCCAAGCCGGAGGGACCTTGGTCACCATGTTGACGAAAGAGTCAGCTCTATCCGGGTTGTCGATGTCGGCTCCCTTCACAAACGGTGTGCGCAAGTGCTCTAGGAAAACTCCTGGTGGAATTCGCTTGTGCCCTGACCCAAGCTTAGACAGCAGATCAGCCGCCTCAGTTTGCTCCCTAGGCACATACTTGACTTCATAGCCCAAGAAGATCTTGGCTATCTTGTCCACTTCGTCTCGATATGCCGCCATCATAGGGTTCTGCACATTCCAGGTGCCAGCCACCTGCTGGGGAACCAAGTCGGAATCTCCACAGCAAACTATGTGCTTGATGCCAATATCCTTGGCTACACGTAGTCCGTGAATGAGTGCTTCATACTCCGCCATGTTGTTTGTAGCCTCGAAGTGGATCTGCAGAACGTAGTGTAGCTTGTCTCCTATTCGTGACTGTAGCAATACACTAGCCCCCGAGCCGTTGAGCAGCTTTGATCCGTCAAGGTGCATCACCCAGTACTCTGGTTCCGGCAACGAAGTAGCATATGGCATCTCCGTCCAATCTACAACAAAATCCACCAAGGCTTGTGATTTGATAGCGTCGCGTCTCTTGTAAGTGATCTCGAAGGCGGCAAGTTCAATGCCCCACTTCGCGACCCTTCCTGTAGCGTCGCTGTTGTTGATTATGTCGGACAGTGGAGTCTTGCTCACCACTGTGATTGGGTGCTCCTGAAAGTAATGCCTCAGCTTCCGAGAAGCAAGGAATACTCCATAAGCTATCTTATGGTAGTGCGGGTAATGTTGCTTGGACTCCGTCAAAACCTCGCTCACATAGTAAACTGGTTGTTGAACTCCGTGCTCATAGCCAGGTTCCTTCCGCTCTACTACGACGACAATGCTCATTACCCGGTTGGTTGCTGCCATGTAGATTAACAGGGGCTCTCCAGGCTCGGGTGCTGTAAGGATAGGCGTTGAGGAAAGAATTTCCTTGAGTTGCTTCAATGTTGCATCTGCTTCATCCGTCCATGCGAATTTTTCCGCCTTCTTCAACAACTTGTATAGCGGCAGAGCCTTCTCTCCAAGTCGGCTGACGAACCGACTAACTGCTGCAACACAACCTGTTAGTCGTTGAATGTCCTTTAGGCATGTCGGACGGTTTATGTTTAAGATGGCCTTGATTTTCTCCCGGTTAACCTCAATTCCGCGATGGGAAACGATGAAACCCAACAATTTGCCAGCTGGTACCCCGAAGACGCACTTCTTAGGGTTAAGCATCATGTTGTATTTCCGGAGATTATCAAAGGTTTCTTTTAAGTCGGAGATTAAGTCGTTTGACTTTTTAGACATCACCGCGATATCGTCCACATAGGAGTGAACGTTCCGACCAATTTGGTCGTGAAGGCAATGTTGCATTGTCCGCTGGTACGTAGCACCTGCGTTTTTTAACCCAAAGGGCATCGTGACATAGCAAAACATGCCGTATGGAGTAGTGAACGAAGTGGCCAATTGGTCCGACTTCCTCATCTTGATCTGGTGGTATCCTGAGTATGCATCGAGAAAACACAAAAGTTCCAAGCCAATCATCGAGTCAATGACTTGGTCAATGCGAGGCAAAGCAAACGGATCTTTGGGACATGCTTTGTTCAAGCCGGTGTAATCAACGCACATTCGTAATTCATTGGTTCCCTTTTTGGGGACAAGTACAGGATTGGCCACCCATTGGGTGTGAAGGACTTCTCAGATAAATCTAGCCTTAAGTAACCTAGCTATATCTTTGCCAATGGCGCGTCTCTTCTCATCTCCAAAGCGTCGTAGAGGTTGTTTCACTGGTTTGGATTTTGGATCAATGTTTAGGCTGTGCTTGGCAAGTTCCTTAGGTACACCTTTCATGTCGGCAGGTTGCCAGGCAAAGATGTCCCTATTCTCACGGAGGAACTCGACGAGCGCGCTTTCCTATTTGGGATCCAGGTTCGTCCCAATGGCGGTGACCTTGGAGGCATCGCCTACCACAAGTTCCACCAGCTTGGTCTCGATGGCGGCCTTGAACGCAGGAGCGGAGTCGGAGATATGCTTCTTCGATGCGGGCATCTCTGAGTCATCGACCTTGCTCTGGATCTCTTTGAATTCTTTGTTGTAGAGGACAGCTTCTGCAACGGCTGCTTCATTGATCTCGCAGTCCCTTGCCTTGGTAAAGCTTCCGGATACGGAGATGACACCGTTTGGTCCGGGTATCTTGAGTTTATTGTAGATGAAGCATGGCTTGGCCATGAACGTGTGGAATATGTCGCGGCCGAATATGACATGGTACACGCTCTTGAAGGGGACCACCTCAAAGGTCATGCGCTCTTGGCGGTAATTGTTAACATCGCCAAAGGAAACCTAAAGTGTAATGCACCCAAGGGACCGAGCCTCCCGACCAGGAACTACGCCGTGGAAGATGGTGTTGGTCCGCCTTAGGTTTGCCTCTGTCAAGTTCATCTTCTGCAGTGTATCCAGGTACATGATGTTGATGCTGCTTCCACTATCCACCATACACTTGGTGAACTCCACGCCGTCAATCAAGGGGTTGATGACCATGGCGTACTGGTTCTCCGTAGGTATAAGTTCTGGGTGGTCCGTCCTGTCCCAAGTAATTGGAACCTCCAACCAACGCAGGTACTGGGGAACTAGGGGGATAGTAGCCATAAGGATCCTCAGAGAGGTCTTCTGTTGTCGGATGGTGGGGGTGCCAAGGAAAGTGTGGTAGACTGGAGCCTTCTTCGCGAAGGCGTTCTTGCCCTTATTATCGCTCTTGGCGGCGTGCTTGGGGTCAACGTCCTCGTCCATGTCACTTGAATCCTTGGACTCCTCCTTCTTCTTCTTCCCCTTGCCCTTGGCTCGCGGTCTGTTCTTCCGACTTTGCTTGTAGCCGGACTCCGGGTCTTCCTTGAGGTCGTTGAGAAACTTGCAGTGTCGATTGGTGTGGGTGGCTTTGCCTTGATGTCGAGGTGTACGAGGCACGACATATCGCGGTACTCCTTGTAGGTTTGGGGAACGCGGAGCGGCACCGAGGTAGTTTCGCTTCCTCGCTACTGCCCACGACCGGCTCCCCTTCCTTGGCCACGTTGTCCGCCATCACCTCGTCCTGCAAAAGTCATAGCGACCATGTCGATAGATTGCTTTTCTTCTGGAGCGGTTTTCCGCTTTGTACTGTTGTTCCTCCGAGCTTGAGTTGGAATGGCCGTTGCCGGCAAGGAGCCGCGAGCATCATCGGAGGCAGCTGCGAACTAACTGGCCAACTGGATCATCTGATTCAAGTCAAGCTGGTGATTATCCTGCAAGCGCTTCAGCTTATGTCGGAGCAACGTGCCCCTTTCCAACCCATCGATGAAGGCGGCCATGGCGGTCTGAGCGTGCACTCCTGCGCAGGAATTCTTCATGTCCAGCCAACGGGAGAGGTAGGCGCGATATGTCTCGTCTTTCTCTTGCACGCACCACTGTAGATCGCCCAAAGTGCAGGGACACTTGTATGTACCCCTCAAAGTTCTTGGTGAACGCTTCTTGCATGTCCAACCAGTTGTAGATAGACTTCTCCGGCAAGTCGTCTATCCATTGACGGGCCGTGCCTGCCAACATTAATGGGAGGTACTTGACGGTGATGTTGGGGTTGCCTTCGGCAATCTCCACCGCGTTGCCATAATCCTGTAACCATGTGGCTGGCTTGGCGGTGCCGTCATAGGGCTTGATGGTCTTGTCAATCCGGAAACCTTTGGGGTAAGTTGCGGACCGTATTGCAGGTCCAAAGCAACATGGTCCCAGGTATGGTCCTTCTCGGGCCTCGTGGATCTTATCGATCCGTGAACATGCATCGTACGGCTCCGGGTTCTTCTTATTCTTGTCAACAGGGGATGGGCTGCGTGAACGACGCGGGCCCCCTCCGCCATGGTGACTGCTTGGTGGTGACGGAGGCGGAGGTGGCGGTGGGTTAGCCTTCTTGCTGTTACCCTCCTGTGACGCCTCACGCCTGTCACGATTGCTTGTCGGACGCGGAGGGTCATGGTGTGACCTGCTTCTGTGTCCTTGGTTGCGCTCTCCGTCATGACGGGTCTGCTCCGTGTTGTCGCGGATGACGATGCCGCACTGCTTTGGTGGGGGCATATCCGCATGATGGTGAGCCTTGTAATCTTCGCGATGTCGGGGGGACCGGGGCGGTGGCGATGGGCGACGAGGTCGGGCCTTTTCTCCGTGGTCGGAGGATATGGGGATGGCATCCTTCCTATTGCGTACATCCCTCCGTCTTCATTCTGATGAACCCGTCTGGGACCCGACATCAAGAGGAGATATGTCCCTTGGCGGTTTATACTGGCTAGACTGGCAAAGCGTTAGGTCAGACTCAAGCCTCTGAGAGGTGGCCTTTTACTGCTGCTTCACTGCATTGGCCACTAGGTCATAGACCTGTTCCACTGCCTCGGGCGATCTATCCTGCTCCAGAAGGGTCTTGGCGATGGCGAGGTTAAGGAGTGGGGTGGGCATCACTTGCTTGACTTCACTATCAATGTATGACTTGGCTTGTGCCGGCTTCGAAGGAGCACATCCTAGGTTGCGTCGTCCACCAGGATCGTTGATGACGCGAGCCAGAGCTTTCTTGGCCTTCTGCTACTGCAGCAAAGTCTTGTACTCAGCCTCCATTGCTCTAGCTTTCTCTATGGACTTCTGCGTGTTGACCAGATCCCGATCTAGCTTAGCGCCTTGCTCCGTGATGGCTTGCGCCTCCTCTAGCAGCTGCTGGCGCTTCTCGTCAAGCTGGGTCACGTTCCGGATATGAGCAATGGTCAGTGGCTCGATGAGGAGATTGTCGTACATTACTCTATCAGCTAGAGTAACTTGGGCTGCTGTAGACGTAGATGCTGGAGGCGGCAAGTTTGCAGTGTTGTTGTTGCTCGGGCCGGTGCCGAGTTGATCTTCATCCATCGTCGTCCCAATGGTGACAAACACCCCTCGAGACATGATGACATTGTTGGCTAGCTCGTCGCACGTGTACTCCTCCTCCATCTCCTGCATAGTGGAGTCTAGCTCTTCTGGACTAAAATCTATCTCCTCTGAATCTGCACTGAAGTCGGCATAAAGCGCGTCAATGACAGAGTCGGAGGGTGCCAGGACTTCCTCAATGACGGGCGGTGGAGGTGCAATAGCAGCGATGATGACTGGAGGTGGCAGTGCAGCTGCGACGATGGCGGCCGGAGGTGGTGGTGGCGGTGGCTGAATCTAAGGTTCTCTGTCGATGAGTGCAAGCGCTTTCTGGGCTTATGCGTCATCCTCTGCGTAGTTGTTGACGGTGCTCACCATCTGTTCAAGGGTAAGGCGTCCTGTTCCCGTCTTAAAGAATGTCGGAGAAGCGTGCCACGGTCCAGTCCTTCCACGAAGTGATAGAAAGCGTTATCATCGGGGTAGTGGGCCAGATCGGCTCGTATACGGAGCCACCTGGCCAGGTAATCGCGGGGGTTTTCGCCTTCTCTCTGAATGCAGCGCGCTAGATCGAAGATGGTAACCACTCTGACGAACTTGGATCTCTGCTGTCCAGACGCACGGGCGAAGCCGTCGGATTTGCAGCGATCTTCCACCTTTATATCCTACACAGGGGCGGTTTAGGTGGGCCTTGAATTTTTCCGATCTTTGTCGGCAAACTCCAAAGAGATATCCGACATCGATCCTTCCGCGAACGTATCCTGCCCGTAGGCGGTCCATGCGGGCCTTGATGCTCCTCCGACTCCCAGGGAACTAGTGCCCGGGTCAGTTTTGCCGATGAAGAGGTGGATGTCTCCGATAGGAACGATCGAACACCGCGTAGGGTTCGTCTTCACCGGGATCCAGAACTCGTCAGGAGGGACGATCGGAACGTTGCCGGAGAAGAGAACGCGAGCGATGGCTACGGTTTCGCCGATTCCCGCGAAGATCTTAGTCCTCGCCCGCTGAAGAGCCTGAAGCGCTTCTTGCCCCACGGTGGGCACCAACTGTCGTGGTATTGCCGACGAGTACGCCATGGAGGGGTCCTCATAGTGCGTGTTTAGAGACATGGGGGAAGGCAGACGGTTGATGGGTGCGAGGTAACGCAGCTTACCCAGGTTCAGATCCCACAACGGTGGCGGAATCCTACTCCTGCTATAAATCACTATAAGGGCAATACGCCGAGTTACAGGGATTGGTTCGCTGTGCGAGATTGTCTGAAGTTGTCTATGAACGTCTAAGATTGTGCCCTAAAGGCCCCCATAGGCCCGACTTATATAGTCGCCAGGTCCTAGGGTTACAGGGAAAAGTCCTAGCCAGACAGGTCACAGAGTCCTACACCGTCTATTACTAGTCTTGTGTATGTTGCACTCCAAGGCTCCGGGTACGTCGGTGATTCCAACCGTAGCCTTCCTTTATCCGGCATGGGCCTCCCTTCTGGATCCATCTAATTGGGCCGCCCAGCAGGCCATGGGCCATGCTACCAACTATGGGCCACCCGGGTTATCCGGATAGGAGACATGCTATGAGGATACCCATATAGCATATCCCCAACATCCATTAAAGTAACCTTACTATGATTTCTGCTTCCCGAGGATTCGATAACCTATGTCTACTAAGGAAAAAGAGCTATACTACATCCATAATCTGGATCAAAGGTATTGGTACCTAAAAACTAGTTTGATCTCTTGTAGAACTATGCTTCCGGCGGGTCAAAGTGGGTGCTTGATAGTGGATACACAAGTCATATGACCGGAAGCAAGGCGATTAAGATGGAGATAAGGCCAAATCATGATCAAATAACCGTCACATATGTCGATAAGTCAAGGTCTCAAGTAATAGGTCTTGGCAAAGTTGTGGTTGCACACGATACTACTCTCATGGACGTCATGCTTGTTGTGACCCTTTGGTATAATTTACTTTCAGTCCATTCTCTTGGAAAGATGGGCTTTGCCGTCTTCATTTATTATGATATTGTGGTTCTCTTGTGGAGCAAGACTCTAAAGGTCTCTTTTGTTGGGTACGTCGAAAATGACTTGTATGTGGTGGACTTTTTAGGGAAAACCACTACATGTGCAATGTGCCTATTCGGAAAGGTCGATGTGGGTTGGCTATGGCATCGCCGTCTAGGCCATGTCAATATGAGAACTTTGCAAAGTCTCCACAGGGGTGGCCATATTGTTGGACTAAAAGAAAATGTATGTTTTGCCAAAGATCGTGTGTGTAGGGCATGTGTTTAAGGAAAGATGCATTATTATCCCCACAAGCAAAATAACATCATCAAGTCCAAGAGGATCTTGGAGCTCCTCCACGTGGATCTCTTTGGTCCTGCATCTCATGCTAGTCTTGGTGGGAAGAAATATTGCTTGGTGATTATTGATGACTACTCAAGATATACATGGGTATACTTATTCAAGTTGAAGAGTGAGACCCAAGAAAACTTCATCGACTTTGTCAACATGGTTCAATGTCAATGTAATGTCCTTGTGTTGGTGATAAGAGGCGACAACGGCACCGAGTTCAAAACTACACCTTGAATGGATTTCTTAGTGATGAGGGAATAAAACTTCAATATTCCACTGCATATACCCTTCAAAAAAATGGTGTAGCCGAGAGGAAGATCTAGACACTAATGGATATGGCAAGGTCCATCTTGGTGGAGTTTAAGTCTCCATACAACTTCTGGGCTAAAGCAATCTCCACCGCATGCCATGCATCAAACCGTCTCTACCTTCACAAAGAATTGATCAAGACTCCATATGCAATACTTACCGGTAACAAGCCCAACGTTTCATACTTTCAGGTGTTTGGTTGTAAGTGTTTCTATCTCATTAAAGGTGTTTGTTTGTCCAAATTTGAATCCGAAGCTTTAGAGGGTATTTTTGTTGGCTATGGTCTCAAGTCCCAAACTTATAGAATCTATGATACACTCTCTGGAGTTGTCATAGAATCCTCTAGTATGGTTTTCTAAGAATATGATGGTCCCCAAGCGGGGCGTGTTGATGTTTGTGATGTAGATGATGAAATACCTCAAGATGCCATAAGAAGAATGGGTATGGGATTCATCCTCCCCATTGAGGAACCCCTTGTGGCGGATCGAGAAGAACTATGCTCTATTCGAGTGGAGCCCTCGTCTTTATAGCATCAATAAGCTCCTACTATTGAAACAAATGATGACCCATCCCAAAGACAAACTGAGAACCCTCACCAAGTTGATCAGAACGGAAGCTCTAGGGAGGATGATCCATCCTCTCCATTGACCGGATTGTCCAGCCCTGCGTAGTCAGTTGCACAAGGCAGATTTATTCAGTCATTGACAAGATCATCTCAATGCCTTTCTAGTACTATGCCCAATCAAGACCAAGGTCAGCCCATGTCTCATGATGTTGAGAATGAACCCGTTGATGATCAAGGTCAAGTTTATGGTCAAGATGAGGACCAAAATGATGAAGATATCCCCACAAGAAACAACAAGGAGATCGAAACTCGTTGCAAAGCAAGAATGTATAGAATATTGGAAATAAGAGACCACACTCCTGAGAATGTTCTTGGTGATCTAAGGAGTGGAATGCCCACTCGAGCTCAACTGAAGCATTTTGGTGAGCATCAAGCTCATATATCCATGGTGGAGCCCAAGAAAGTGTGGGAAGCTCTTGAAGTTTCAGATTGGTTGAGATCCATGCATAAAGAGCTCAACAACTTTGAGAGAAACAAAGTTTGGAAGATAGTAGAAAAGCCCAAAGATTGCCGCAATGTATTGGCACTAAATGGATATTCAATAACAAGCAAGATGAACATGGAATTTTTTTGAGGAACAAGGAAATATTGGTATCTCAAGGGTTTTCTCAAATTGAAGGCATTGATTATGGAGATACATATGCTCCCATGGCTCACCTTGAGTCCATCTATATCCTTCTTGCATATGCGGCACATCATAACTTTAAGTTGCAACAAATGGATGTGGAAAGTGCTTTCATAAATGGTCCATTACATGAGTTGTATATGTTAAGCAACCCCCAGGGTTCGAGGATCCTAACTTCCCAAACCACGTCTACAAGCTTGATAAGGCGCTCTATGGGCTTAAACAAGCTCCACGCACATGGTATGAGCACCTTAGAGAGTTGTTGTTAGACCGTGGGTTTGAGTTGGGAAAATGGATCCCACTCTTTTACTAAGAAGGTTAATGGGGAGCTTTTTGTATGCCAAATATATGTTGATGATATTATCTTTGGCTCATCTAACAAAGATTTTAATGATAAATTCTCAAAGCTTATGACTAATAGGTTTAGAATGTCTATGATGGGAGAGTTGAGGGTATTCCTTGGTTTTGAGATCAAGCAACTAAGAGGATGAACCTTCTTCATTCAAGCCAAGTATACTCAAGACATGCTCAAGAGGTTCAACATGAAAGAACTAAATGGAGCTCATACTCCCATGGTAACCAAGACTCATCTTGAACTAAATCCAAATGGTAAAGATGTGGATCAAAAGGTATACCGGTCTATGATTGGTTCTTTGATTTACCTTTGTGCATCTAGACCTGATATTGTGTTAACTGTAGGAGTGTGTGAAAGATATCAAGCAGATCCTAAAGAAAGCCACTTGATTGCGGTCAAAAGAATCTTTCAATATTTGGTTCACACCCCAAACTATGGTGTGTGGTACCCTAGGAGCTCAACATTCTCTCTTTGTGGGTACACGGATTCGTATTGGGCCGTGACAAGGATGATAGGAAATTAACCTCTGGGGCTTGCCAATTCCTTGGTAAGTCCTTGGTGTGTTGGTATTCTAAGAAGCAAAACTGTATATCTCTCTCCACTGTCGGAGCCGAATATGTGGCTGTTGCTAGTGCATGCACTCAATTGTTATGGATGAGGCAAACTTTAAAGGAATATGGTGTCCATTGTGGCAAAGTGCCTCTTTTATGTGACAATGAAAGTGTTATCAAGAGTACCTACAACTTGATGAATCATACAAGGACAAAGCATATTGAGATTAGTCATCATTTCATTAGAGATCATGATGCCCGAGGACATATAGAGCTATCTTATGTCTCAACCAAATACCAACTTGTCGATATATTCACGAAGCCACTTGATGAAGCAAGATTTTGCTATTTGAGGAATGAGATAAATATCATAGATTCAAGGAGTTTGACTTGATCATCTTGCATACACACCTATAACTTGATCATTGTTTTGGTTTAGGTGTAGGCATGGAGATAGGGGAGTGCGGTCCTAATCTATTGGGCTACCCCTCCCCCAATAATGCCAACATTAAGAAAATCAATTCTCTTAATATCATTTTGTGATATGTGAGCTTCATTGATGAGTAGTGGCTATGAACCAAAGAATAATTCTCCGCGATGTCATGCCTCACGCTCTTACGTGGTGGTCTCGGCCACCACCCTTTTCATTGTGAAGAGTTGGTTCCTAGTTTGATCTTATCAGAGTTTTATTGAACATTTATTTGGATTTTTATGATTCATAGCTCTCCCAGTGTTCCTCCTCAAATCCTAGGCCTATTCTCATCCTAAATCTTTCCACACATTTGTGCATCAATTTGTTCCTGGCATTTCTGGTCAAAGGAGTCGGACTGTCCGCCCTGTACACACTAGAGTGTCCGGCTGGCCCGAACACTCCGCTTGGTACACCCCGGACTATCCGGCTAGGCCGGACACTCTGACGTATACCGCCTGAACACTCCGGCCCGAGCATTCTCAAACTCGGGTAAAGGGGGCCGGGGAGAGTGGATGGTTAGTCCTTCTCTCCCCCGACTCCCTCTTCCTCCCAAACTTCTGCCCTCGAACAAGAATGCCACCGGGAGGGCTTCCCCATCCTGAATCTAGCCGCTGTCGTCGACCATCTCCTCCCCTCCGCCACTAGGACCCCTTCCCCTCCAGTGGAGATCACCAGGGATGCTAGTAACCTGCTCCTCTCTTTCTCTTTCTCTAGGCATGCCCTAGATGAATTTTTGAGGGAATTTTCTTGCTAGAATCCATGACACTATTCTCCATGTGTGCAATGTACACTCTAGAAGTACTCTTAGAAATGCTGATATGTCCCGATTGATCTTCCCCGCACTACCCAGGAAACACCATGACTCCGGCTGGAGTCTTTGGCGTGTATACGTCGGACATTTCGTTCCCGCCAGAATATCCAATGTGTATGCACCGGAATGTCTGGCCTAGGCAGAGTCTCCAGGGTGGTTTCCTCGGATATTTCAGCGAAAATCAACCTATGCAGATATGTGATTCTTTGATTACTGCTATCTTTTTGGTATATCCTGGACAAATGTGCTTACCCCCTATGTTATCTCCCTCATCTGATTTCATAGGTCATTCTCATCCTCACCGGTCTCGGACAAGTCGAAAGGCTCATCCACACATGTTCCGACATGATGAAGAGAGAGATATTCATGTGGATCCTGATGTGGTCAGACATTCGACACGTGAGCGTGTTGTAGCAAAGCAAGAAAAGATCATAAAACTAAAAAGGAATGATGCCAAGCAAATGAAGTTTGAAACCTTGACCACCTTGGCTGATTTAAACACTGAGGAGTTTATGGAGATGAGAATCCAACAGTTATATTCTCTGCCATGCACCTCCTCTGATGATCGATTATGGAGGAATGAACAAATCCTTCTCTATTTCGAGGTGTTCTGTGGATTCAGGACTCCTATGTGTCCCATGCAGTGGTTGTAGGTTGAGAAGCTGAATGATCATAACTACTTCCAAGATGATCTTTGGGTGACCAAGAAGATTGGGTTGCACACCATCTTTCAAGATAAAGAAGATTACAACATTGAGTTGGTCTAACAGTTCTATGTCATGGTTGTCTTTGGTGAAACTGTGGATATACCTCTTGAGTGGATGTACGACACTACAAGGTGTCGTTCCAACATGGTGCAGTTTGCAAGCATTCTTGGTTTGCCTTTCAACCCCAATGATCTTAGTGGTGCCAGGATGAACATTCATGGTCAGGCTTATGACAAGAAGAGATTGACTCCTATTTATTCACAGAATGGATGGTTGGCCAAACCACCAATATCAAGCTCATCTACAACATTCTACTTCACATGTTTCGCCACACTCTTACTCCCAAGGCTGGCAACAAGGACGATATGAGAGGTGATGAAATCAATCTCATGTCTCACACTCACTCAATTTATATTCATGGTCCAAACCATGAAGGTGGTGCTATTGATGTCATGGAATTTATCTATCAAGATTTGTACAAGTTCATTGTGGGCAAGAAGTGCCCTCTCTATGCCCCTTATGTGATGAAGCTCATTGCTTCCCACACTCCAGCAACTCCTTTTATCTACAACAACCTCTTCAAGCACAAGCCTACCAAGCTCCAGAGAAAGGAGGATCCTTCCTCCAAGGTACCTCGAGGCTATCCCCCATCCCACGATATCTTTGAGGATGAGGATGAGTATGCAGATGATGGCGATAATGATGATGAGTCTGAGGAGGTGCAGGAAGTTGTGACTCGTGGCCCTCGCATGAAGCATGCTAGCAATGCATATTATTTTGACACCACTAGAGAGGAATTGCATAAGAAGGTGAAGAAGGCTTCTTGGTGGAGGAAGCTTCTCGTATGTCAGAACATTGATATTCACCATGGCCAGTATGATGCCTACAAGGCCAACATGAATGTCATGAAGGATCTCAATAGGATCAACTAGCCCATGGATATTGACCCCTCACAATAGGCTTAAGATGGTACACTCTCTTATGGTCACTGGAGCCAGGGCTGTGTGGATTGGTCCATGTTTGAGGACGTGTCTTCCTCTTCTCACCCTCACGGCAAAGGGAATGCTCAAGATGACAATGATGTAGATGAGGGTGAGGACCACGACGAGGATGAGGATGGTGATGAGGATGAGGACTACAATGGCTAGAGTCGGTGTTGGGTCGCTTTAGTCTTTCTATTTTCCCTTTTTGCGTCTCGATGCCAAAGAGGGATAAGTAGCCTCATATTAGGTTGCTACCAGGGATTTGCATGGGTATACAAGCTTCACGTTCATTCGATTTACCTCTTTGAAGCTTGTATTGTTATTTTATCCGTATGTGAACTATGTTGTGGTTGAACTCCGTTGTGTGTGGTAAGACATGCATATCCGGTATCATTATCTCGTTAAATACTATGTTGTGCCTATATATATTTGTCTAGTCTTTACATTAATATCATTATCTTGTATTACCTCACACCAATTTATAATCACTAGAGTGGGTGTTGACCTAGTTTGTATGACCTTGTATTCAAATGCAAACTCAAAATGGTCACACATCTAGGTGTAGCCTATCTAGTGTTTATAAATTAGTTACTAATGATTATTGCGTATCATTTATGAAAATCCTTGGGTTGTCATCAAACACCAAAAAATGGATATTGAAAGGACATTTTTGCCCTTCATATTGTTTTGATGTTTGTTGACTACACTAGGATGTTTTAATCGGCTGCTAAATATTTCAGGGTATATTTATATTGTCAGTAGAATATTGTTATTGCTATCTCAAAGGGAAAAAGAGGTTCCTAGGATTTTATTATGTGTAGATCAAGTTCCTGCTAGACTGTCCGACTAATATCAGCTGGAGTATCTGGCCTAGCCGGAATGTCCATTCGATGCCAGCTGGAGTGTCTGGCTTGGGGATTTCCTCAAGTTTTCGCCAAAGTGTGCAACCATTATGTTTCCCACATCGGACACCACCCGGACACTGGTCGGATTCTTTGGAGAATCTCTGCCAGGTCGGAGTGTTCGGAGTGTAGCAGTTGGAGTGTCCGGCCCTGGCCGGAATGTCTGGAGTAATTATGCTAGACACTTCGGGTTAAGTGATTCCAACAGCTACATTTCCAGGGGGCCTATATAAAGGCCCCTTATTCTACCTTTGGAGGCTTCTCGTTCCCCAAACTCAAGAATCCTAAACTTGAGCCACCAAATCAAAGATATCTCCCCCTCCAACCATCCAAATCCCTAGATCTTTGGATAATTGAAGGAGGAGGCCTTGATCAACATCTTCACCAAAAGAGATCCTCATTTCCCCCTCATTCACTCGAGGGACCCTTGATATAGTGTTTCATTGGAAACCCTAGTTCTTGATTTGGTTCTTACAAGCTTGTCTTTGATTGTTGTGACAGCTTTCTTGTATTCAGGAGCCTCCAATTCAGTTGTGGATGTGTGCCTCAAACTTGTTGTAAAGGTTCCATCTTCCACCTCGAAGGTTGATGATATAGTGGAAGAGTGAATCGATCCCTTTGGGGTGAGGTTCACCGGAGAACAAGGAAGGCCTTTCATGGCGTTGGTGGTTTGAAACCACCCCTCTCCAAACGTAGACGTACTTCCCCGGAAAAGGTAGGAACTGCGGGAAATCATCCTTATGTCTCCACGTGCTCCACTTTGGTTACTTATATCCTTTATCGCGCTTTACTTATATCTTGCTCTTTCTTAGTTAATTGTGATAGTGTGACATATAGGTAAATTCCCTTAGTTGCATATATAGATAATTTACCTTTTGTGTCAAACCCTAAATTGAAAAGGAGTAAAATTTTAAGTAGCACCTATTCACCCCCCACTCCTCCAGGTGCCCATACAATCCTTTCAAACACCCTACCTTCTCCTTGTCTTTCATGAACTTTAATCTTTTTAAGTGGTGAGGTGATGCCAAGACTTTCATATGAATCAAATAAGTTCAACTCAAATCTTGATAGTAGTTTCTTTTGCTCTAGTACTTGGGCTCATGGAATTAAAATTTTGCACACCGCAGCAATGCTACAAATGTTTAGCCAACTCGTAACCAAAATCTGAGATGAACTCAAGATCGTTCATAGGCCATAGGAGTTGTTAGTTTCATGATGTTGTGGTACTCTTGTAATTCACTTCAATAAAATATTTCTTTTCAACCCAGCAAGACAAGTTTGGCATCTCCCTCAACCACTGCAAAATATCCATTCCTTCAAACAATTCTTTTTCAAAAGGTGTTATCAAGTCAAGTTGTTAAGATGTTGGGTTGAGTGCTGCTAAGATTAAGCCCTTAAGACAAAAATATGGTACCAAAGTTGTCAAGAAGAAACTTTCCCTTGTTCTTAAAAGATTGGAATTTAATCCAATGTGGTTGTATTTTAATTTAATAGTAATTTTCATAATTTGAAACCAAAGTAGTGACATTAGCCTTGAGAGTAAGTCTTAAAAGATAACAAGCTAAGCGTGTAGTGGAAATCAAGTGCAACTGAACAAACATAATATGTTTATGAATAAACTTACAGGAAGATGTAAAATAGGAATGTGGTACGTCCTCTCGCTTGATCATTTCACACTTGAATTGAATCCTCGCGTTCTTCTCCATGGCTAAGTCACTTGAAGTGAATAACCTGCGAGAAATTAAAAAGAAAACTAGGAGAACTTCACACAAGATAAGATAAAATCTACTCTAATTTTTTTGTGTTTTCTTTTATCAGTGCAAACTGAAATTAAACACGCAACTAGAGAAAAATAAATAAACCAAAAATAAGAAAACAAAATATGAATGCAAAAGGCGGGGATGAGTTTAACCTCCCCAAGCTTAGACTCTTGATCTATCTTGAATCAATTATCGCCTCCATCATTGGTCGGCGGCTGCTGGTGTGGCTGGTATGGATAGTAGTTGGGAACTTAGACATAAAATGGGTGAAGTCCTAGGTGAGATTAAGAACATTGGCGTTCACATCATGTAATGTGTTCTCCACATTGCTGATGCGATGCACCACCTGGTCAAACTCACCCCTTGGGACATAGTTGTATCCCGACTAAGGTGGTAGCATGTTCTGTTGTTGCTGGTACTGGGGGAAGTGTTGTTGCTGCTGGTGATGCTGGCCATAATCATACCAGCCCATAGTGTTCGAGTTCTGCTCCTCCTCATGTTGTTGTTGTTGTTGTTGTTAGCTGCCTCCCATATTCTCCCAAGCAGGATTTTCTCCCGGGGGTACAATCCACCCCAAGGTGATCATTTCTTGATAGAACTCCTCCTCATCGAGGACCCAACTTTGTTTTCCTGGCAAACCAAAAGCTTGGAAAAATGGAAGCAACAAAGTTTGGTGAACATCACCATTAGGTTCATAATAAAATTGGTAGGCACGAAGAGAGCGTTGAGGTCTATAGACCCCCGTGAATTTGATGCTTGCCATGTGAGCATCATCAAAAAGTTTACTACTAGCCATCGGTCTCTCACGAGGCATGACAAACCCACTTGCATAGGCGATCTAAGTGATCAAGCCACCGCAATAGATGTCTCGTGAATGAGCCGACCTTTGGCGACAAAAGTGTTGGATCAGGAAAGCACCCGAGTTTACCTTATGATCCATCCATGGATGGAGAGCCATGTAAATGACACTTATCTCAGGGACTGCCATTGCCTCGGTGTCTCCTTTCCCGAAGATATAGTTCTCCAAGAAGGTGGCAAAGTAACGGATGGTGGGATTATGGATGATGGCGGTCTTATTCCGCAAATAATCGACATCCCTAAAAATAGAAAGTTTCTCCCAAGCAAACATTGCCTCTATGAGGACTTCTTCAGTGGTATCGAGCTATCCCTCATAGGAGAACCCAAAGCAATCATAGAATTGATAAAAGTAAGGCTCTTTGGCTACCCATTGAGCACAAAACTTATAGTGCACTGACATTGTTGGAGTGCGAGGTCATCGTGGAAACTCGAAAGGAACTCCCACATGGCATGCTCGAAGGTGTCGGGGGAAAGGATAGCGAAGGCGAACATACAGACATTCTCAGCCATCGTGTCAAAGTCCTCCTTCATACCATGGCGAGAGAGGAAGTCATGGCATGCCCACTTAGTGGGAAGCACCTTGCGTTCACTCACTCTTCTGTGGTCCTTGTTTAGGATGGCCTTCAGAGCATCCCCCTACTAACGTCTCTTCTTCTCACCCAGTGCTGTGGAGCTTCCAGAGGGTCCTGAGCTTCCCGAGCCCTTCCCGATGCGGAAAATCTTTCCAATATTCATTGTACTAAAAGGTTTCAATGAAAAACTATAGGCATAAGGTTTATATCATACAAACAAACGATTATAGGTAGAAACTATGAATTCTAACATGAGGAATCAACAATGATCTCAAAATATCAGGAACTCATCTAGATAGCCAACGTGAGAGATTCAACCATGGATTCCAGAAAATAAAGCATGGATCAGGTGAGAAATTTACCGATGTGAATATTCCCCCACTCAAATGAATGGAATCGGTGGATAGGCAAGGATTATAGGAGGTTAGGGTTTGAGTTTGAGAGAGAAAGGGAGATAAAATGAGAGGAAGAAGATGGTTGGCTGGGTTGACAGCCGTCCACCGTGGGTTTTACGGGGCGATGCAGTCGGTACGGGCGGGTTGGACGGGTGCATCCCACCCATACCAACGACGTCACTGTTGGACACACGGTTAGGGTTTCGTGATCAAACTTGAGTCTCGGTACGGGACAAATGATATGGTGGGATCTGGTCGTACCGCTAATAGTTAATCACTACCTTGGGAGAAATATTGACTGCCTTCATCGATGCTCAGTATAGGCAAATGGTAGGGGGACTTTCGGTCGTACCACTACTCATTAAGTGTGTTGTATCGAAGGACAATTCTTTTGTTTTCTTAGTCCTTCAGTATGGGTGCACGATATGGTCCTCTGCGGTTGTACCGCAGCTTGTTAAAGGCTCATAACCCTCTCTTCTTCTTTTCTTTTTAATTCTCTCCTTCAAACTTAAACCTTAGCTTCATATTAGATTAACTAAACTAAAACACGAAAATAACTATGCTACTTTATTAGACAATGAGTTGACTCCCATTAATCATTTATTTTAAGAAGTTTGATTCTGGTTAACCAACCTTTGAGTTTTTGGCACATACCTTGGGCTTCCCTTCATCGAGGGTACTTACCACTTGATCAGGTTTAGGTGGTGGTACATATTTCCCACCTTGTTCTTGTTTCTTAGGAAAATAACGAACAATCTGATCATTGTATATGTTGAAAACAATTTTCCCGCTAGAGCATTCCATGTTTGCTCCTGTAGTGCTAAGAAAAGGTCTTCTAGGGATGATTGAAAGTTTGTCATCTTCGGGAACATCAAGTATAATAAAATCAGTGGGTATGACATGTTGATCAAATCCAAGTAAAACATCTTCGATCATACCGACATGTTGTTTAGTGGTTTTATCAGCCATTTGCAAGGTAAAATGAAGTAGGAGAGTAATATCTAAGATTTAGGTTCCTAAAAAGGGAATTAAGGTATGACACTAACACCTATACCTAAATCACAGAGAGCATTGAGGATGTTAGTTTTTGCAATAGCACGAGAGATAGTTGGTATACCAGGATCTCCAAGCTTAGCAGAAAGCTTGTTACCGAAGTTGGTCATCACTCCTACAGTCTTAGTTACCTTTTTCTTTCTATTAAGAATATCTCGCATACACTTTTTTAAGTAGGAACTTGAACTTCATCAGTCATAGGAAGTTCAAAACAAAGATTGCTTAGAGCCTCCGCAAATGAGTCATGAACAATCTTGTCAGGTTCATATTGAACACGGTTCGGATAAGGAATTTCTTTTTAGTTGGTTTTACCTTTTCTTTTACCTTGGCCGTTGTCTCAGCATCCTTTTTATTCTTCTTCTTTGTTGTAGGATTTTGCTTCTCAACTTTTTTCTCATTTGATGTGATAACCTGTTCTTGGATGGCATGATGCACCTGGGATCTTTTGGGCCTCGGGCTTCCGCTCTCGTAGTTCTTATGCTCCATATGCTTCTCTTTGCAAAAAATACTTCTCGAAAAATCTTCGTACCATTTGACTTTGTTTAGGTCCCTAAAAGATAAAAATATACAAAACAAGGTTTTTCTATCCTACAGAGTTATAAACCAAATAAAGTGGATCATTGGTAAATCCCTATAAATCAATGTAAAATATGGATATAACATCATATAAGCTGCAAATATGTTGGAATATGTATCAATAAACTACAAAGTAGGGTGCTACGGGTCACCACACTAATTGACCTGATCTGACACATGATAGAGTTGATGTAATAAATACCGGATTCTGAAAATAAAAAGATTCATTGTCATTTCCCGACCGGACTAAACAACCATTACAGTCGAGAACACCACGTGGCCACGATTGCCCATCTTCCACGAGATCCGCTAAGTTAACTAGACTTACTTCATCGCTTGACAATTCACGAAGAAAACTCAAAATAAACAACCATTGCAGGCCGATAACACCACGTGGCCGCGATCGCCCATCTTCCACGAGATCCGCTAGAGACAAGGGCCTTGCTACCATCACAATTCACGTGAGCTGCCCAATATCGCATGGGCGACGATTTGAGAGAGATGCAGAATTGGGAGTAAGTTGGCTACATACTACCCCAAAGTAAAACCTAGCGCCATCTCACCAAGGGCCCATTTAGTTGCCCATGGAGTCCTTTCTCGTATTCGCTGGGCCAAAACCACATGTTTGGTTGCCCATGAGAAAAAGCTTCCCTACACCACATGCTTCTGAAGCCAGACTAGTGATAGACTGAGTGGAAACACCTAAATCAAGCGCTTCCACCGAGATAGACCGTGCAAGGCGCAAACATGACCGCTTTGGCTCCATGCGTGTAGAGCATGCTACTTAAACTTCGTCCCACTAATCTACTGAAAGTGTAAGATGGTTAACCTAGATGGGGTGAATAGGTTTCTACAAAATTCTTTACAATCTTTTGCAATTTTTAGGCTTTGCGGAAAATAAGTGAGCCTAAATGCAAACTAGGTGAGGCAACCTAGATGATGTACAAGATACTTCAAGCTCGAAGGCTATCACAAGGTAAGCAACACAAGTAAGAGATCAATTAAGGAATAACCGAAGCACCCGGAGACGAAGATGTATTCCCGTGTTCACCACCTTTGGGAAGGGGGCTACGTCACGTTGGAGAGGTGTGAGGTTCCACGAAGGATTCCTCACACGCCACGAAGGCTCACCTTCTTCTCCGAGCCTATCCCACGAAGGAATAGCTCACTTACTCGTGGTAGACTTTAAGGTAGTCTCCAAACCCTCACAAACTTTCCACGGAGCAAATCACAAGCCGAATGCCTCTGGGCGACCCTAGCCGCCTAGGGTTTCCCACAAACCCAAGAGTAACAAGCTAACTCGATGAACTCAACGGGAATGAACTTTGGCTTGGTGGAAACATAGATCGGGGCCTCCTCTTCCTTTCTACCAAAGGGATTTGGATTTGGTTGGGTAGAATGGGAGATCCTCAAGCTTTTGTGTTTCAACAATGGGGGAGAGAGAGAGCTTCAAGAAATGATATAACTGAATGCCTAACCTGCTCAAGCTAGAAGAAGGGATATTTATACTCAAGGAGAAAAACTAGCCGTTTTGAGCCAAAAACGCAAGGTCCGGTATTAAGTTCGGTTGGACCGGTTCACACACCGGACAGTCCGGTCCTCAGCCCGGAAAACCGGACTGAAACCGAATCTGCTCTCATTACCCAAACTCAGATAGATTCAGAGTGAGTAAACCGAAAAACCCGGTTTGAGTTCGGATTTCCGATCCTGACACCGGACGGTCCGGTCTGGGAGCTGGTCCAACCGGTCTGAAAACCGGATCTGCAGAGAAGGCTTTGATGGATAGGATTTCTTCTCTTCTCTCGTTGGTGATGGATTAGGTAGGAGAAAGGGATGTGTATATGGCTTAGGTGATCATCCCCAACAAGCTCATCGAGAGAACCCCTCTTAATAGTGCGGAGCTCCTAACCGGACTCAAATTACATAAAAAGGGAAAACTCCGGTGCGAAGCTTCGTTATCAAAATGGGGGGGTCTCCGATAACCTTTCATCACAGCATCGGACTAGAACCTGTGTAAGACACTAGAAATAACATTAGTCCACTCTAACCACGGTGTCATTGTCAACCAAAAATAGTATAGGGTAAAATACCCTTTCAATCTCCCCCTTTTTGGTTGGCGATGACAAACCGAGCTAGATTTCTCAAGGATATTATAAACAACAATAGACATAGTCATAGCATAATATAAATATCCATGGTTCACACACATAGCACAAACTTGTCCAACAGACGGAAAGAAAGCAGATAGTTCATACATAAAGCGAATGGGAAAGCACAATGCCATAAGAAGCAATGAGAAAGCAAGGGGCATTGTGCTAACGGTGAACCCCGGAAAACCCAGGCAAGGAACCCGTAGATAACTAATAGAACTCTATTCTTATCCCCCATTGGCATCGAGACACCAAAAAGGAAGAGGAGGAGAGCGATGCTAACGCAGCCCAACTAGAATAACGGCAGAGGAGGAGGCCGAGGTGGGACATCTTCCTCTTCAGAGTACTCATCACTATTAGCAGCAGCATCATTGTCCTCATCATCATCATGACCCTGAGCAGAGGGACCACCGGAACCACTGGGAGCAAAATGACCAGGGAAGTACCCATAGAACATAACATCATCAAGAGGCGGCATCTCATAGTTGACATAAGGGGCAGGGGCCATCTCAGGACCATCTGGTGGAGGAGTGACATTCTGGGTCGCAAGATACTCATTGTGGCTGTGCCTAGTCTCCTGGCTCAACTCCAAAGCCTTGTGACTCACATCATAGGTAGAACGGCACATCTGGAAGAGCCTCTTGAAAAACTGGGCAGCACCACCCTTCGGCCTTGGGTGAGAGGAGGACTCACCAACAGGACGACGAGAACTAGCCCGAGTAAAAAAAGAAGGCCGAGGATCATGAGCAGCTTTGGTGTGGTGCTCAGGAGGCCGCATCCCAGGGACATCAAGAGTGTGGGCACGGAGACAAAGATTAAGCATTTCTTGTTCCTCGCGCTCGCCCACCATCACACTAGGCGGCGCCACCCGATTGAGCAGCTTCTGAACATACACGCAGAAAGTGGGAGTCATCCTATCTAAAGCAGCCCGCCGCAGCTCACAGTACACAAAGTCACATCCATCAATCTTCCTCAGTCGATACGGGTGACAGTAGTACAACAGGTTGGAAAAATACCCACAGCAGTTAGTGGAATCGCCAACACAGGGAACAAGGGACGGACGGAAGATAGTGGCCAAGGTATGATAGTAGTAATACATGCCAGTCATGCACGGAGGACTCCACTGAGAATCACTGGGATAACAGAAAGCAAGAGTCTCAGCAGGCTTGACCTTCTCACTGTGAATACAGAAGCCTCCTCCTCGACCGGTGTAGCCCATGACATCGACCAAATCAGCATAAGTAGCCTGAAAACGCCGCGTGCCAGTCATCCAAGTCATAGTGCGATCCTCATCATCATGAAAATAGACTGTGCAAAAGAACTGACGAATGAAGTCGGGGTAATAGTCCTCCTTGAGATAGACGAGGTCGAATAGATCCATTTTCCTCAAAGCTTCATCAACATAGAAGTAACCAGAGGCTGCATACATATTGAACCACTCTAGATTGAGAGATTGAATGTGGCCACAAGGAGTGACCCGGAACTGAGTGTAAATGTGATACCACATCATATCCTGAGTCTCAGTCCAAAATTTCTTGTCAGATCCTTTATAGGTGCGTTGCTTGAAGCGATAGGTATTCTTCTTGTGGAGAGCCCGGTACTGACCAATCTCCATACCCTTCAGATTTTGACAAGGCACAACCTCGGCCTAAGAAGCTTGCTGCTTACCCCTGTTAGCTTTGAGTTTGATGCGCCCAGAGCGAGCGCTACCCTCAGGCTCAAGCTGCACAGACTGAGTGCTGCGACGAGCCCGCTTAATCCTGTTAGCTACCTCGGGCACATACTCACTATCAGGCACATACTCATCACCAGCAGAATCAGCATCTTCACCTGTGAAGAGAGAGAGAGAGAGAGAGAGAGAGAGAGAGAGAGAGAGAGAGAGAGAGAGAGAGAGAGAGAGAGAGAGAGAGAGAGAGAGGTTGGGGAGCACAAAGATAAGTACACATGCCAAAGGGGAGGATGATAGAAAATAAAGCTTGGATTTGGGCAAGTGCATGGTAAAATAGGAGACATTGCAGAGAGGTCCGGTGCCAGGGCCAGAACAACTGGTTCCAGAACCGGATGGTCCGGTGCCAGGGCCGGAACAACCGGTTCTAGAACCGGATGGTCTGGTGCTAGGGCCGATTGGACCGAAAGCAAAACCGGACGGTCCGGTGTCAGAGCCGGAAAACCGGACTCAGACCGGACGGTCCGGTGCTACAGCCGGACCAACCGGGTTGCAAACCGAGATCCACAGAGGCCACTATGCAATGTAAAAAATCTTACCAATAACTCAAGGACTTGCGCAAATACAGTTCTAAGCAGAGTGGGTAGGACATGGAGGAACGAGGGTGGAAAAAAAACAAGGTGGACCCCTAACTTGTCAAATCTAACACAATGTATAGCAAAACATAGGGATTTGAGAAGGACAAGAGGAGAGGGAGCAAAAGGAGTACCCGAGGACATGGCTTCCCGTGAAGGAAGGCACCAAGGAGCCCTTGAGGAAGAAGAACACCAAAAAGCTCCCGAACCACCGCGAGATGAAGAAATTCCTTTGGTGAAAAGCCTCCAAAAGTCCTTCCTCATGAAATGGTGGCCCGATCTATGGATCCTAGGGGTGGAATCACCCTAGGAGAGGAGGGGAAGGTGGGGAGGGGCGACAATGGAGGAGGAGAGTTCGGGGGAAGCGAAGGGGAACTATGGGAGGGAGGGGGACCAGGGAGAAGAGGGAGAAAAGAAAAAAAACAGATCTGAAAACTCGGTTTTAAGTTCGGTTGAACCGAGATCCAAACTGGAGGACCCGGTCCACAGCTCGGAAAACTGGATGCCAACCGAAAAACGAATCAGACACGAGATTCGGATAGACCCGATATAGTATAACCGGACTTTCTGGTTCTGGTCCGGTTTTCCGATGATGGCACCGGGCGGTCCGGTCTGGGAGCCGGTTCAACCGGGCCAAAAACCGAACAACAGAAATGTTTTTTTCTTTTCTTTCGAGGATGGCATGTGCATGTAGAGGAAGATAGTAGACTCCAAAAGGGTAGAGGAAGCAGGTGATCTAGGCATGCCTATTGGAAAGAACCAATTTCAACCTCACAAATAGCAACAATAGGCATGATTCGAGGATATCAAGAGCTAGAGGAAGATCAAACTCAGAGAGCCTCAAGATGGAAACCATTGAAAAGCAAAGGAGGCTAGGAAGTTGTGGGGGCTTTCTCCCCCTATGTTTAAGCACATGTGTCATGGTGCCTCAAAGATAGATGCTTGGACTCATATCATGACACGAGATCAATTTGTGTTGCACACATAGGTATGCATCAAACCAATACTTGGTAAGATGGCTATCCCTACATGTGCTGCGCAACTAGTCTACATAGCATGTTAAGAGCAAGAAGCAAATCAATCCAAGTTTTGGGGATCTAGGATACCGAGTTCTCGCCTCAACATGACAAACCGGGCTTCATCCAAAGGCTTCGTGAAGATATCGGCCAATTGGAACATCGTACCCACATGAGTGAGATTGATATCACCATTTGCGACATGGTCACATAGGAAGTGGTGGAGAATGTCAATTTGTTTGGTGCGGCAATGTTGGACGGGGTTGTTGGCGATCTTTATTGCGCTTTCATTGTCACATAGAAGAGGCACCTTACCAAGAGACACACCATAGTATTTCAAGGTTTGCCTCATCCATAACAATTGAGCACAACAAGATGCCGCGGATATGTATTCTTCTTCGGTGGTGGATAAGGCTGTGGAGTTTTGTTTCTTGGAAGACCAACTCACCAACGACCGGCCAATAAATTGGCAAGCCCCGGAGGTTGATTTCCGGTCAACCTTATCACCTGCCCAATCGGCATCCGAATAGCCAAAAAGCTCAAAGGTTGACCCCTTGGGATACCAAAGCCCGAGAGTAGGAGTGAGAACAAGGTACCTAAAAATCCGTTTGACCGCCATCAAGTGGCACTCCTTGGGAGCGGATTGAAAACGAGCACACATTCCAACACTTAACATGATATCCAGCCTAGAAGCACACAGGTAAAGCAAGGAACCAATCATAGAACGATATACCTTTTGATCCACGTCCTTATCACCTACTCCAAGGCCAAGTTGTCCATTTAGTGGCATGGGTGTCTTCATGGGATTATCCTTGACCATCTTGAACTTATTGAGCATATCCTTAATGTACTTCTCTTGAGAGATGAAAGTGCCATGAGGAAGTTGCTTTATGATGAAGCCTAGAAAGAACTTCAACTCCCCCATCATGGACATCCTAAATTTCATAGTCATCAACTCGGAAAAAGCTTTGTTATGAGATTCGTTAGTTCCAACAAAGATAATATCATCAACATATATTTGAACAATAAATAAGCCACCCCCTTTAACCTGTTTGGTGAAAAGGGTGGAATCGACCTTACCCACGCTAAACCCATCCATGAGTAGAAAATCCCTAAGGTGCTCATACCAAGCACGAGGAGCTTATTTTAGTCCGTAGAGAGCCTTATGGAGTAGATACACATGGTTAGGATAGCGTGTGTTTTCGAAACCCGGGGGTTGAGCTACATATGCAACCTCTTTCAAGGGACCATTAAGAAATGCACTTTTCACATCCATTTGATAAAGCTTGAAGTTATGGAAAGATGCATAAGCAAGCAAGAGACGAATAGCTTCAAGACGAGCAACGGGCGCAAAGGTGTCCTCATAGTCAATACCTTCTATTTGGGCATACCCTTGCGCCACTAACCTTGCTTTGTTCCTCATGACGACCCTGTTCTCATCTTTCTTGTTTTTGAACACCCACTTGGTCCCAATAACATTGATGCGATGATCTTTAGGCCTCTCCACTAGATACCATACTTCATTGCGGGTGAAACAGTCGAGTTCTTCTTGCATGGCAATGACCCAATCCGGATCCTCCAAAGCCTCATGAACCTTAAGGGGATCAAAGTTGGACACAAAAGCATGATGCCCACAAAAGGTTGTGAGGTTCTTCTTCCTGGCATGGGTCTCGATCCCTCTTGATATGCTTCCAAGGATATTGTTGACTTGAAGACCACTTGCAATGGAGGCGGCCTTAATCTTCCGAATAGTGCCTTCATGATCAAAAAATTCATCTTTTGAGGGGCCTTGATCATTGACACCATCTTGAGCTTGGCCTTGAGATGGAGGTTGATCTTCTACTTGGTCTTGCTCAAAGGTTTGAGGGCTTGGTTCTTGTTCTTCGGTTTGCATGGCATCATGAGATAGATGTTGATCTTGTGATGAATTTGATGGCTCAACTTGGGTAGAGCTCGGATCTTCTTGAGTTGAGCTTGATTCTCCCCCATCATCTTGTTGAACATGAATGTGAGACTCGGTGGGCAAGATGTGCCAAATACCCATCAACTTGATGACTTGAGAAGAATCACCATCTCCTACATCATGAGAAGAAACTTGCCCCTCATGGGGGCCATAATTCTCCAAAAACTCCACGTCACAAGATACTTCAACACAACCATTGGTCTTGTTGTATTATCTATAGGCGTGAGAGTTTTCCGCATAACCAACAAAAATACCCTCTATAGTTCTAGATTCGAATTTACCGAGATTTTACTTTTTGTTCTTGACGAGGCACTTGCAACCAAAGACACGGAAGTAGTTGACGTTGGGCTTCTTACTTGTGAGAATCTCATATGGAGTCATGTCAAAGGGAGCACGGAGGAAGAGCCGGTTCGTGTAGTGGACCGCGGTAGCAATAGCTTCTCCCCAAAAATTGCGAGGTGTAACTACCTCGGTGAATTACGCTCCTAGTTACAAGCCTGGATGAGCAGAAATGGTTGAAATAGTACGGTGGGGCCCAAATGCCACTCACAGGTAGACCTTTCGGTCGTCCCAACCATTTCCAAACATCGGGACAAGAACGGGCGGCGTAATCGGCAGGCGAAGGGATCAACTACATACACAAATGAGTATGTATGCAAGCCACCATACAATGGTTCTCAGAGTCATTCCATCTAAAAGAAAGGAAATATAGCAATGCCATACGGCAAGATCCAAATATCCTAGATAGATATAATAGTTTAGGATATCTCCTCATACATCAAACATCAGAGTATCAAGCGGAAGCGGAAAACAAGATCCGAGTATGGATAAGAAGCAAATCGGCATAAGATGCCCCATAAATAAACACATCCTGCCCACAGATCTCACGGATCCCCGTTCCTGAAATCTCTACACCGAATGATCGTTGCCCGCATCGTCCGTCTCCTCCACCCAGTATCCATCTTGCGAGCTTACCTGTGCATCTGAATCAAACAATTTATCGTGTGAGACCCTAGGGGTACTCAGGAAGTCTTTATGCCTCTAAAGGGGACACAACCTGGGGTGACGCAATTGCAGCAAAAGATAAACCCTAACAATTCTATAGATACTCGCTAACTATCCGCCTAACCAGAGATAGACGGATGTCCGTGAATTAATAACAACAGTTATAATGGTAATATTAACAGATCCATCCTCCTCCTCGCTTACCGACGAGGAAGCGGACGAACAACCCCCCCCCCCCCATCCGTTGGTAGTTTTATTAACCATTCCATGAGTGTTGCGCTATTTACTAGTCAGTTACTTAGTCAAATTAAAAGCGGTACTTTAGTTATGCTTGTCTATGATCGAGAAACTGTGCTCCAAGTCATCCATAACTGCGGACACGGCTTTCAGAAAGTTTTACCCTGCAGGGGTGCACAAATAGCAACACACACTCGATCAACCTCGGAAAAACCAAATCAAAACCAACGAGGCAGTCACGACAAAGCGATCACAGGATTCAGAAATATTTCAGGAGGCCACCCCATTAAGCTACCCGCGACGAAGTTGGCCGACTCCGAGACGGACTCAAGGTTTGCGCCAATGGCTGTAAACGACTGGGAACCCGAAAATGTGACTGGGCTTGTCGATACCGCGAAAACACTCCGCTTACCTAAACAGTACAGGTGCAGTACCTCGCACAATTTTAAATAAAGCAGTAAAGCATGGCATAAGTACAGGATAGTAAATAAAACCTCAAACTAGTTTGTGGCCCCAAGAAATAAGAATGAATCAAGCTCTAGCTCAGGGGGGTTCATAAGCCTCCCGGATGTGGATAGCGTGAATATTCAAGGAACAGGAATCAAGTACTCGGGGTCCTACGGGACACAAGTGAGCCTGAAAAACCAAATAGCAAATATGGCTCACCGATGCCACTTTCATTAGTTATCCCATTACTACTCAGGTTAAGTTGTTTAGGTACCTCGTTATCCATCCGACACTCACATACCCTACACATGCTGTTCTACGACTCGCATGGCTCAAGCAACTCCTGTAGTAATGGCTCATGGGATGGAGGAACAAGCTTCGGTGGGGTTTAAAAGTAAAGGCTATGCAATACTTGGGATTCAGATTAATGCAATCGCGACTCAATGATGCAAGAATAAGATAGAGGCAATAGGTACTATATGTATGCAAGCATGTGGTAGTGCTTGCCTGGCAGCTCAGTTGAAGCGAGAGAAGGATCTGGGTAGTGCTCCTGGTTCTCTTGATATATCCCCTGCTCAGCGTCTATTCGAAGAAGAACCAAACAAACAAGGGACAACATAAATAAAGTGCACAATCATATGAATAAAATGCGACAAGCAAACAGTCATGCCATGATGAATGATGCACAATTTGCATGGTAATAATGTAGCATGGCATGGGTGAGGTCTGGAGTACAAGAAATAATCATTTTGTGGAGTTTTAATCACATTTTAGCCTCATATTAGTTGCTGTACACATTATATTTATATGATGCATGCTGTAAAACAGATAAAGGAATGCATAAACAGAAAGGTCTCGTCGAGCTAATCATTTTAGACATATTATTTGTTAAATTTGGAGTTATAAAACAAAAGTTATTAAATAATTAAGAAAAAGGGCATTTTATTGTAATTTTAATCAACTTGGAATTTTAAGTGTTCAAAATATATTTTGAAGGGCATATTTGAATTCCTCATATTTTTCTGATTTCAAAACATATATTATTTGTTTAGTTTGGATTTATATTTTAAAAGATATTTAAAAACAGATTTAAATTTGAATTTAAATTAATTTGAAAAAGTTTGAAATTAAATCAGAAAACAGATAGACTTTTGTTACCCAGCCCGGACCTAGCCAGAGTCACTGTCGGGTGGGCCATCTGCTGACTGGGACTCGCGCGCAGAAACTTTTCACACCGGGGCTATGCCTAGCTCGTGCGACTGCGAGGTGGGGCCAACCGGCTGCGGCCCACGTGACAGAGAACGCACTTACAGAGGCTGGCGGGTGGGACCGAGATGGAGTGCGGGTTAAGGGCCCAAAGATCTGGGGGCTTAACTGCAAGAAGGCCAGGCAGCTGACAGGTGGGGCTAGCGAGGCGTGCGGGTTGGGCAGATAAAAAGCTAGGGGGCTATCTGCAAAAAGGCGCCGCGGTACTGTTTCTCTTCCTCTCTTCTCTGACGAAGCTGACAGCGGCAGCGCGCGCGGCACGGGGGATTCGATCCCGCGACCTGGGGCTTGCACGCAGGGGCGGTGACCACTGGACTATGCGGGGGTTGATGCAGGGTGAGCGTGGCACGGCTAGGTGTCCTTCTGCGATGCAGCAACGAGCAGGCGCACGCGCTCGTCGGCGCACCGAGGGCGTTCGACGGAACGTCCGGCGTCTACGGGAAGCAAAGGCGGCTAAGAGGATGTCTGGGAGCTTTGTACGCTCACCGAGGGTTGGTCGGTGGAGACGGATCGGAGCGGGGAGCGGTCGATCAGCGACGACGCAGACGGACGGCGAGGTTAGGGTTTCGCGTCGGCGGCGATGGTTCTGGCGGTTCCAGCCCATCTCCTCCTCGACGGCGTGTCCAGGGTGAAGCAGAGGGCTGGCCTTGGTCTTCCAGGCCTCCTCCTCGACGCGCTTGACGGCCGGATCAACATAGACGTCGAGGTGCTGGCGGCGGCGGCGTTGGCTGTTGGTGGCCAGAGCGGTAGGAGGGGAAGGAGGGGGCGCTCTGGGGCGGATCTGGGCGAGGCAGTGGTGCCGTGAGGTGGTGGGAAAAGGAGGGAGGGAGAGGAGGTGCCGTGGGGGAGTGGGTAGGGTTAAAGGTGGCTCGGCCACCTTTTTCTCCTTCCTCTCCTCACGTGCTCGGGCTGGCTCGGCCAGGCAGGGGCAGGTGGTGATGGGGCTGCCAGGTGGGGCGGCCGGTTGGTGGGGAGGCTCGGGTTGGGGGGCCCTCATGGCAGGGAGAGAAGAGAGGGAGAGGCTCGGGCTAGGGTTGGAGCTAGAGGGGGTATGGCTCGGGTTAGGGCTTAGGGGTTGGTAGCTAGGGCAGGGGGAGGGTAGCTCGACCAGGGTAAGGGTGGCTAGGTGGGGTAGGTCATGGTGGTGGTGGCTCGGTTTAAAGAGAGGGGAGGTGAGGGCTTAGGGTTAGAGAGGGACTAGGGTTTAGGAGAGAAGAGAGATGAGGGAGGGGACTTAGGGTTTAGAGAGAGAGATTAGGTGGAGTGGTTTTTCTTTTGACAAGATCAAGCAAGAACATGCCAAGCTCAAACAAGATCTAGACAAGAAAAAGAGAGGGTAAGATAAAAGGTGGTAAGGTATGGATGGAGATGGTTATAGGGTTTTGGATGCTTGCATGCATCAAGCAAGACCAAGCATAAGAGGGGTAGAGAGATATGGGGAAGATCCACTCAAAGATTCAAATAAAAACCAGAAACTAGAATGGGGTGGTTCTTGCATGGGCCATGCATAAATAATTAATACCATGCTTATTTTTGTGAAAACAAGATTATTTACATGGCATTATTCTTATGCATTCCAAAATGTGGAGTAAGGCCTAAGCAAAAGAATTAAAAGGATGCCCCATGTGGAGTAGATGGATATGACCATATTTGAATAGAAATGGAACTTGCTAGTGTGTATGTGTCACTAGGTATTTAGTAAGCCCAAAAATATCCCAACATGATCATAACCCCAAAACAACCCATATGGAAGCTAGGAAAAGGTTCCACTCACAAGGCATGCAAAGGTGGCCATGTGGCTCTCATAAACCAATAATGTGGAAACAATATGGTGCATATATGAGAGCATGTGGAGATAGAATTGGATCCATTCCAACCCACATGAGCTAGAGGTAAACCAAATAAGTTGCAATGCTCATATAGAGTGGGATGGTGGAATGATGGGGTGATGACAAGAAAGGTGGTGGAGTTAATAAAAGATATGCCCCCAACTCAACTTGGGCATTTAAACAGTATATCAAGAACCAAATACAATATCAAGAGGCAAATACAATTTACAATGTATATGAGAGAAGAACCAACACAAAAAGGGTTTTATATGATGCTCAAATGCAAGGTGGCATGATGACATGAGCATGATATAATTATGATGCAACAATTATATATATGAAGTAGCCATTATATTACTAGACCAAGTAGCATTACAATTGTTAGACAATTGGGATGCTACACGAGGGGACTTGAATTCACTCAACATTGTTCTTGCCATCTCAATGATTGTCCGGTTCTTCCTTTCAACAACACCATTTTGTTGAGGGGTATAAGGAGTTGAGAATTCATGCTTGATCCCCTCATCTTCAACAAATTCTTGCATGGTGTAGTTCTTGAACTCGGTGCCGTTGTCGGTTCTAATAGTCTTGATCTCCACACCATGAGTACGTTGAGCTTGCTTGGCGAAGATCATGAATTACTTGAAGGTCTCATCCTTCGTCTTGAGAAGAAAGACCCAAGTATACCTTGAGTAATCATCAACAATGACAAGACCATATCTTCTTCCACCAAGAGAGTCATATGTCGAAGGCCCGAAGAGATCCAAATGGAGCAGCTCCAAGGGTCTTGACATGGCCACCTTGGTAACGGAAGGATGATGCTTCCCAATTTGCTTTCCTGAAATGCACGCACTACACACACGATATTTCTCAAAGGAGATACCGGTTAGTCCAATAATATGCTCACCCTTTAGGAGTAGATTGAGATTTCTTATGTTGACATGGCCTAGGCGACGATGCCAAAGCCATCCCTTGTCAGCCTTGGCCATTAGAAATGTAGGAAGAGATTGGCTCTCTTTCGAGAGGTCGACCACATAAAGGTCGTCTTCCACGTGTCCAATGAGAACCAAGCTGAGATCATCACCCCTAAATACCTTCACAAAAGTTCTAGAGAAATATGAGTCATAGCCGGCATCCACGAGATGTTTAATAGAAAGCAAGTTGTAACCAAGTTTTTCAACATGTAGGACAGTCTCAAGAGTCAAAACCTTGGAAATTACCAACTTACCATAACCTAGGACCTTTCCTTTAGAGTTATCTCCAAAAGTGATGCTTGACGTTGAGTTGACATCGTGAATGAATTGGTCAAGCCCACTCCTACCTCCGGTCATGTGATTGGTGCATCCACTATCAAACACCCATTTTGATCCACCGGAGGCATAACCCTACAAAATCAATTCTTTGATTTAGGAACCCATTGAGTAATGGGTCCCCTCGCATTAGCAACAAGATCCTTAGGTACCCAAATTGAGTACCACCTATAAGCATAACCATTTCGAGGGCCAACATATTTGGCATATACATCTCCTTGAGTGCCCTTACAAAACACATAAGAAGGATTAGACTTTCCCGCATACTTGTGATTGGGATTGCCCTTCATGGCTTCCCCATTCACCACATTCCTTTTGACTTGGTCAACCACCTTGTCACCTTGTTTTACAAAGATTATCTTCTTTGGTGGAATGGCATTACTCGTGTTGTTCTTGGATCAAAGCCAACACCTTCCTTGGAAATTCTCGTCTTTTGACGGGATAAGATCTCATCTAGGATCTTTCCCTTGGAGGTAGGTGCACGACGCTCTTTCTCAAGTTGCTCTTTCAACTTCTTATTTTCCTCAATGAGGTGAGCTTGATCAAAGGTAGAGTTAGAGGTACAAGGATCATTTTCAACTATAATTGGATCCTTCAATGTACCAAGAGCCTTCTCATAGGACACCCGAAGTTGATCATGGTTCTCTCCAAGTTTTATGAGCTCACACTTGACAAGCAAACTAGCCTTCTCAAGGTGCTCAAGGTCCTTGGTAAGAGAAGCATGAGCAACTTCAAGCTCTTTCTTTGAGGCATCAAGCTCCTGGGACAATGAGTTAGCCCTATCAATAGTGTCCATGTCTTTTGCTTTATCAATTTCAAAGATTTCAATTTGTAGTTTAAGAAAAGAATTGGTATTCTTTTCCTCACAAAGCTCTTGCTCAAGAAGATTGAATCTTCATTTCTCATCATCAATATGAGATTCCAAGCTATCAATGGCCTCATAGCGTGAGCTAACAAGTTCCATTAATTGCTTGACTATAGCACAAGCAATGGGAGGAAGAGACTTCATGATAGCATACATTTATTTTATATATTCTTTACCAAATTCATCATTATCACTATCACTATCATGGTCACTCTCAAGATCATCCAAGACACTAGATAGGGATGGAGGCGAGACAATTACCTTGGAGCTTCTTGCCAAAAGACAAGAACCGGTTATCTTGGGAATAGGAGAACTCTCGATGTAGTCCTTGGAGTAGTCGTAGGTGAGAGGTGAACCGGGTTCGACATATGACAAACCGGTCACACCCACCACTCTCTCCTTATCCCCACACTCCACGTCGGACTCGTCCTTGGAGCTCCTTGCCATGAGGCAAGTGGCGGTGACCTTGGGGTTAGGAGAGTCGTCGGTGTAGTCCTTGGTGTAGTCATAGGTGAAGAGAGACCCGGGTTTGGAAAAGGCCAAACCGGCCACTCCAACCACCTTCTCTTCATCCTCTTCCTCATTGTCGGATATGTATTCTTGGCCTAGGAAGCCCTTACCATCACGCCTATTGTTCCTCTTGTATCTTTCATTGATGGTGTTGGGCTTCAATCTTGGTTTGGCACCTTCTTCATACTTAGGCTTGTCAAGTCTCTTCTCATACGAACACTTGTCGGCAAATGAGTTGCCTCATCACAATTGTAGCACGTCCTCTTCTTCTCACTTGATCCCATTGAGCTTCTCCTTCTTCGGAACTTCATGTTCTTGGTGAAGAGAGAAAGTTGAGAGAGCATATCATCAACTCCATCAACATCGCTATCTTCATCACTAGCAACATCTTCTTGCACTTGCTTGGCCTTTAATGCTAGAGAGTGTGAAGACCCGATAGCACGGTTGATTTCCTTGATCTTTTGCCCTTCATCCGCCAAGTTATCCGTGGCAACTAGATAAGTGACTAGATCATCAGGAGTGAATTGATTAGCTCTATCAAGGAGTTGCAAGTTCAAGGCAAGCTTCTTGTCGGTGACCGTGATCATGGAGACAATCTTGGACTTGATAAGTTCATCATTCAAATTGAATCCATCATCATACTTCTCACACCCTAGGCCACCAATCTTCACGCAGAGGGCAACGAGTCTCTTGTACGCTTCAGCGATAGTCTCACCATCATGGTTCATGAACATGTTCATCTCAGACTTGGCAGCTTCATAGTTGGATTTTTGGATAAGAGAGGTTCCCTCTTGGAGAATGACAATCCTATCCCAAAGATCCTTTGCGGTGGGGATGTTGCTGACTTGATCATGGAGAGTGTGGTGAATGGCACTCCTTATCTTGTCACAAGCCGTTGCATTTAGTTGGCGGTCGTATTACTCTCCCGGGGTGAGGTTGTTGGGATCATGAGGGTGAAAACCGGTGCATACAATCTCCCAAAGCTCAACGCTGCAGCTGCGAAGATGAGATTCCATAGAAGCTTTCAATGAGAGAAATGAGTTCCATCATAATGAGGTGCAGGACCCGAACCATTAATATGAGGCATGATGTTCTTTTGCTTAGGATAAACATAAGGGAATTGATTAAGGGGCGTGGAAGTTTTTGACGAGCCGCCCTCATGAGCAGACTCGGCATCCTTATCCTTTTCGGCATCCATTGGTCTCCCTTGAGGTACTACCAATGGATTACCAACAAAAGCCCCATCGCCAATGGCCTTAAGTTGTCCTTCTAGGTAACTCATTCGAACAAGGAGATCGGAATCCGCCTTGGCCTTTTCAAGGGAACCCTTGGCTAAGATTTCACGAAGCTCCTTGACCAAATAAGTCTTTTCCTCCTCATCATCGGAGAAAACCATCTTTTCTCTTAGGCGGTAAAGCCCTTAAAAGAGCCCTTGGCTCTGATACCAATTGAAAGTGTAAGATGGTTAACCTAGAGGGGGGGTGAATAGGTTTCTACAAAATTCTTTATAATCTTTTGCAAGTTTTAGGCTTTGCGGAAAATAAGTGAGCCTAAATGCAAACTAGGTGAGGCAACCTAGATGATGTACAAGATACTTCAAGCTCGAAGGCTATCACAAGGTAAGCAACACAAGTAAGAGATCGGTTAAGGAATAACCGAAGCACGCGGAGACGAAGATGTATTCACGTGTTCACCACCTTTGGGAAGGAGGCTACGTCACATTGGAGAGGTGTGAGGTTCCACGAAGGATTCCTCATGTGCCACGAAGGCTCACCTTCTTCTCCGAGCCTATCCCACGAAGGAATAGCTCACTTACTCGTGGTAGACTTTAAGGTAGTCTCCAAACCCTCACAAACTTTCCACGGAGCAAATCACAAGCCGAATGCCTCCGGGCGACCCTAGCCGCCTAGGGTTTCCCACAAACCCAAGAGTAACAAGCTAACTCGATGAACTCAAGGGGGAATGAACTTTGACTTGGTGGAAATGTAGATCAGGACCTCCTCTTCCTTTCTACCAAAGGGATTTGGATTTGGTTGGGTAGAATGGAAGATCCTCAAGCTTTTGTGTTTCAACAATGGGGGAGAGAGAGAGAGCTTCAAGAAATGATATAAACTGAATGCCTAACCTGCTCAAGCTAGAAGAAGGGATATTTATACTCAAGGAGAAAAACTAGCTGTTTTGAGCCAAAAACGCAAGGTCCGGTTTTAAGTTCGGTTGGACCGGTTCACACACCGGACAGTCCGGTCCTCAGCCCAGAAAACCGGACTGAAACCGAATCTGCTCTCAGTACCCAGATTCGGAGTGAGTAAACCGGAAAACCCGGTTTGAGTTCGGATTTCCGATCCTGACACCGGACGGTCCGGTCTGGGAGCTGGTCCAACCGGTCTGAAAATCGGATCTGCAGAAAAGGCTTTGATGGATAGGATTTCTTCTCTTCTCTCTTTGGTGATGGATTAGGTAGGAGAAAGGGATGTGTATATGGCTTAGGTGATCATCCCCAACAAGCTCATCGAGAGAACCCCTCTTAATAGTGCGGAGCTCCTAACCGGACTCAAATTACATAAGAAGGGAAAACTCCGGTGCGAAGCTTCGTTATCAAAATTGGGGGGGGGGGGTCTCCGATAACCTTCCATCACAGCATCGGACTAGAACCTGTGTAAGACACTAGAAATAGCATTAGTCCACTCTAACCACGGTGTCATTGTCAACCAAAAATAGTATAGGATAAAATACCCTTTCATCTACTCCACATAATCCCTTTTGATCTATATAACGATGCTTTGAATATAACAATGCTTTGAATCGAGATAAGCTCTACATGAAAAAGACTTGCCTCGACATTGTGATTCCATTCCTGCAATGGGATCCCACTTTTGTGGACTTTTTAGAGTTCTATTTTGTGTTTATATTTGTACCTTGTTTGGACAAATTTTGTCAAATTCGCCGAACATGGTTGATTGTTTGAATTTTCCTTTGAGGAGTAGCTTCACCTTGCCGTTCCACACAACTTTTGTGTTGTAAGTTTTTCCATTTTCATATTCATAGACGAGTATATCTACATTTTTCTAATAAACCGTTCAAAGATATAGATTTACTCGATCAACGAAACTAGGAACCTATTGCAGAAATGGAATCACAACGTGGACGCAAGTCTCTTCTATGTAGAGTTTATCTCGATTTAAAGCACCATTATGTAAATTATAAGGGATCATGTAAAATATCTTAGTCAAACACAACACACTCCCGTGCCTTATATTAGATGCCAGGTGTAGTATGTTATATTAGATGCCAGGTACATTATAACTACACGTAGTACATTGTTAGCATGACCATATAATTGCACTTAGCTAAGATGCATATATGGATGGAAAAGCTGCGCGCCACCAAACATGCCCCATGGGCGTGCACATGAGTCAAGTGGACACTTCATGTGTGCATCTTTTCTATTGCACTACTCTCTGCATCCGTAAAAGAGTACTTACAATTTTTTTGGAGAGTGAAACTATTTTTAAAAATTGTCCGCGTTTGCACAAAAATGTGACCATTTTTTGAAAGAAAATAACTATATGATGAAAATATATGTCATCACGAATCTTTCATAAAAGTCTTTTATACACGGTCAACCTTAAAAAAGTTTGATTCTCTAAGAAAGTTAGAAGTACACTCTTTTTGTGAAGTGAGTGAGTATCTATTTCAATATTTCCTGCCCTTTTGAGAGAACAATAATTCTCCCCTTTCGTAGAACTTTCTAGAAATTTATCTAGCAAGGATTGGCCATGAAGAATGTGGACTTGTGCAGTTTCAGAAATGGATTCGAACTCAAGTCAAGCCTTGGGTTGTTTGAAGGCGATCTTGGGCTAGATTCCAATCTAGTATCGACTAGGGCGGGACGTGTCTCCAATTCTTCAAAGAGTTAAATACACTAGCAATCCTTTTTCTATGTGTGTGGCTTGATTTTGTATTCTGACCGGTGATTTGCAGAATTTTACGCACGGATTTGCCAATTTGACACAATTTAGTCCTAAACTATGTTTGCCATTGAAAAATGCGTTGGCCTGGATGACATCTGGTCGTGGGTCTCGCGTGTAGAGAGCAGCTGTCCTAGAATTCTCCACCTAGCCCCTCCCGTATGAGCCGGTTAGGGTGAGATAATCTTTCACCAGATTATTTTTTGTAAAAATCCCTTATCTATTAATAGTAAGATATGCTCTACTTTAGATTTCACAAATCCCTAACCCTAGTTCATCTAGTCCTCCTGTATCCTCTGCCTCGATATTTTCTGGCGAGTACATCCCATGGTTGGAGCTCGAGTATGGTGATCAGTGGCTCCGGTGGTCAGTGGCGAAGGACGGAAAAAATTTGAGGTAGGGCGAATTCTAAACATATGACAGCAATCCAGATACTACTACATATGATCCTAGCATAATCACTTAATAAAATTGAAAAATAAAAATATTTGAATATAACTAGAACCTAAAAACATACCTAATGATGAAGCTTTAATGAATTATTGAATTTCTAGTTAATGGCAAAAGCTCTACCACTTCTCAAAATCTTCCATAATTTTATCGATGAAGACATCTATGCCATGCTCTATGTAGCGCATCATCAAGTCATAAAGAAGCCCTTGTTGACATATTGTTGCATAACTCGATCTTGATGACCTTTGTCATTGAGAAATCCCTTTCAACTCTTATCGCCACTAGTAAAAGCGATATCAACTTAACGAATATGAATTATGATGTGCCATTCAAATATCAAGACAATCTCTGAAGTCTTTAATTCTCATCGTATGGACAACATATATCTATAGCAACATAGAAGGTGCCCACACTTTTAAAATAATAAGTAGTGGCTTGGTGTCTTCTCCCTTTTGGTGTCTTCTCCCTTTTGCTGATTTTCCCTAATTTTGTAACCATTTCATCCATACATAGGATTATGATGTGATTTTCTTCAAGAATTCACATCTTCCAATGGGGGCTCTAAATCATCATTTCTCCAGTTGGGAAAGCATGCCTCGCATTCTTAACAAAAAATACTGACTAAACTAATATAATTAATATTTTAGATCAATATTATATACAAAGACAAACTAAAATCATAAAGAATAATTCATCACATAATTATAATTAGTTTTGGCCACACCACATACGGTGGTCAAAACATCCTCTATGTTATCCTTAAATACCTAACCTAGGACGTTTCTTAGAGTCAGGTTTTGTTAGATTGAGAGTTAGATATCGCGAACATAAAGAGTTGGTTTCAAACTAGAAAACACATTGTCCCTGTTTTGGTTTGGAATCAGTTTTGCGCGATGTTCACTAAAACAAGCATAATTTTCACATAGGATGTCCGTTTTTAACGTATGACCACTCAAATTGTTTAGAAAAAACATATGCACGTGAAAGTATTCGCCAAAAATCAAGGTAGGGCAGCCGCACTATCTTGCCTTATTGGGAGCTCCGCCCCTGCCGGTGGTTCAAACTCTAGTACATACTGTGTGCCCACGACCAGAGAGATGCCCATTGTCAAATGCGATGAATGCAAGTACCATTTCTTGAATAAGCATACCACCTAGCAGGACATCCACCAGAATCCAGATATGTATTTCTCCAAGTATCCTAATCATAAAACTAGTGAAAATGGCTTTGAATTCACCTCCAATTTTCTCTCAATTAATATGGATTTTTAGCTTATTTTAGTTTTTTGATAATGTAGGCTAGTGGGTATCTGAAAGTGGTATAAGACTCTTTTTTTTTATAAAAAAGATGAACAAAACGAAACAAAGTAGTGTGGGGATGAAAAGATGTGGCGCTGTGCGGCGCAGGGGATCTTTAAATTAGTGGATCTGCTATTTATTGTTTAAAATGCGAAAGATGCTACGTGCATAATTCAAGGTCAGCTACTGTCCTACACGATGACTCAAGTCCACGTGTCGTCTACACCAACACAATTTTGACATTAAATTTAATTTCAGACTAAATCGAGTCAAAATAAAAGTTGCACTAAATCAAACTAAATACAAGAACTATTATTGTATTTATCTCTTCTTCAAAAGCTTCAGACCTGTCAAAGAAAAAGGAAAAAAACATTATCTCCCTCATCACAAGTGCCAGTTTCCACAAAAGGCACGTGGGGCACATTTTGTAGGGAGAAGCTCGAGGTGCAGAATAATATTTGTCACTAATTAAAGGGTGATTGGTGTAAGTGGAATGACAAGGCAGACGAGAGAATATTGGCGACCAGCGGCCGCAGGGCGAAGCATCAGCAGCAGAGAAGGAAAAAAAGCCATGGCTGAAGTGCTCCTCACCGCCGACGCCGCGCGATCCCTCGTCGATTCCGTCGACGCCTTCCTCTTCGATTGCGACGGTCTCTTGTTCACTACCCCCCTCTGTTTTCGATAATTTTGACTGCAGTTTTCCTGAATATGCTCGTCCTCCGTCCCCGTTCTGCTCCTCTCACTAGTGGATTCTTGTTCCTGTTCCTTTTGTTATTTTTCAGGGGTGATCTGGAAGGGGGACGAGCTCATCGAGGGGGTCCCCGAGACGCTGGAGTTGCTGCGGAAAATGGTATTCCCCATCGACTGTTCTGGGAACGAGAGCATCTGTCTACTTTATCCCAATACAAAACAGCCGAAGATTTAGCAGAATTAGCACCCCCTCCCCTCTCCTCCCTCCATGGTCTCGGTAGAAATGACACTTACAGCAGTGCTTCTTGTTTAACAGACCACATCAATCTTCTAATGCTCATGGTTTTGTTTTGTTTAAGTTGTTAGTGCCAAATACGGTAATGAAGTCTCCTTGCAATTTTGGATGCATCTGGTTGACCTCGATCGGTATTTTGATGAGAAATGGCCAGTTATAGGGGGTGCCCAAACAAAGTGCTAATGTCAGGTGTTTTCCTCTGTTTTTTCATGCATTTCACAAGAGCTAGGCGTGCTGACTGAAGTCTTTCTAAAGCATTTAGTTAGCTGGATTGGAAGTCTCAATTCTTAAGTATAGGAAGTAAATTTTCATTTGCTGCTCTCTTCATAGCACATACTTTGTGTGTTTGAGAGAGATGAGTCTGGTTCAGATACAGCTAATTTCCATTTCATGGCTACAGGATGAACATTTCGATTCCGTCTCTGTTTGGATTCTTCATAAGATGAAAGGCATAACAATTCTGTATGTTTGTGCCATGCACTTTACGGCTTTGGTACTTGCAGAAGTATATAAATATTGTAGAATAATAGGAATAAGAGATATGAAGTAGCGATAGAAGAATAGTAGAAGGAAGATAGACGGAGAAGGGGAATGATGTCTGTCTGTCTAAACAGATAGCAATTTTGTTTTTTCTACCTATTTAACACCTTCTCTCCACTGGTCTTCCCTGATGCCTGACCAATTGTACATTTTCTATACTTCACACAAGGAAATCCATACTTCTCACTAATCTGACAAGGCTTAGAATTTTGTTATATTAGCTAATGACCGAGCTTCCCTTTTATGCATCAAATATCAGTAACCATCTAGATCTTTAAATAATATAAGAAAAATTGTCCACACTATTCTACAGGATGGTGCTTTAACATCGTCTTGCTTCTCTCTATTTTCTTCCGACATGCTAGTTGACGAATAGCATTACACCCCTCTTAACCAAACCAAAACTTAATCTTCATGGCCATTATTTAGTGCAGGGACACACTGTGCAGGGATATGGTATTTTGAATAATTTCAAAGTTCATCACTTGTAATATTGTATCTAGGTTCCTTTGTAAATACAACATTATACATGCATTAAGTAATTATGCTTTTATTTGTGTTCACTTGGTGCAGGGGAAGAAAATAGTTTTTGTAACGAACAATTCTAGGAAGTCAAGAAAGCAATATTCAAAGAAATTCAAAGCACTTGGCCTTGATGTTACCGAGGTGATTTTTTATACAACTGTATTCCCGTGATCATGGTTTCTCATACTGTATTGATTTGTTATCTTCCCCGTAGGAAGAGATCTTTACATCATCATTTGCAGCAGCCATGTTCTTGAAGTTAAATAATTTCTCTCCAGAAAAAAAGGTATCATGAAATATTTCTCATAAAGATTTATTTTTGCTTAGGTGGTTTTCTCTCCATCGATTCTGCATTATATACTTGATTTAGGGTATCCTCTGTGATTCATACTTCTATGTCCCACGGTGGATGTTCTGGCATAGATGTAACCCTGAACTCTTAGCTTCTGCATGAATATACTAGAAAATGCAATATGTGAAAGTGTCAGGACCAATCTAGTGATGTCTTTAATCTTACCAATATAAATAGAGTAGTAGTCCAAGTTAAAGGGATGGACTGCAGACTTCCTAAAATGTCATGTTACAGTGTCAATATCGTTGTTATTATCAAGAGAATAGTATAGAACATTTCAGCAGAGATTGGAAACTGCACGACATATGTACATGGGTTTGTTAAAAGCTCAAGAACACAACAGAAGTCTGCACTCTTACAATAAAAGGAAGTTACACTAGCCTATGGGATTGGCACTGTATGCTAAGAGACACTTCAAAAGGAGCACTTAAGCCGATAGCTCTTCCTTTGTACAACAAGAATATTTTGCTTATTTTACCTATGGCTCTATGAAAAATCTGAGTTTAAATATAGATGTTTGCTATCCTCCATTTAAATAAAAGGTTGAGGTTGCCATTACCCTTTACAAACAGAAAGTCTATAGTTCTTGACTACATCTTGTTTAATTGATCAATGTATCTCGATCTTATAAGATTAAGAGTTGATATTCATTTTATGAGTTTTCCAAATAAAAACATCATTTATCATAGCACCAAATTAGAGAAGCTTCACCAAATTCATTTATTGGTTCAACCCTATCCAGTATTGACTATTGTGAACTGAGTTCTGCTTGGACTTCTAGTTAATTGCATTATTTCCTTGTGTTTTTTGTGTTCTTTGATCTGATACCTGTCTTCAGGTATGCGATATTTTACTTAAGCTGTTACCTATTCTTTGTTCTTTGCTGCAAAATGCTATTATGCACGCATTCCATGCCTTGCTTTCCATGATAAAATACTGATTACTGTTGAAACTTTGTTCTGAAGGTTTATGTTGTTGGTGAGGATGGCATTTTGGAGGAGCTCAAGTTAGCTGGTTTTGAATGTTTTGGTGGTCCGGTATGTATGATATGCTTAGTTTTCACCCAGTTACATGCTCCCTGAACATCTATTTTCCATTTTCATCCATTGGCAAGTTTGTTGGTGGGTCCTCTAGCTTCACTATGATCTCCTGTTTTTTTTTGATACATCTAATAAATGCTAGTTATTCAAAGTTTAATGCAATTTATCACTGTTGTTTTTATCTTGAGCTTCTTTACTGAACTAAAGATGCATTAACGTAACTTCCAATTTTTCTTAATGTTGGAGTGGTAACATCGTTCAAGTGGTAACGTTGATGCATACTAATTCTCTAATTTTATATGGAATAAAGATATCGAGAAAAAATAGAGTAGGAATGTAATTCCATGTTTATATGATATTTGTTAACTGATTGGTCACTTTAAGGGCCGCCATTTACTGTGGTTTCCTATATCATAAGCAACAGTCATTCTGGATGAGTCACCTATGTTATGTGAAATAAAGTAGACAAGAAGTTGCACAGATCATTTAGTTTAAGTTGGACAAACATTCCGAGCAATGGCAAGAGTAGTGTTCCAAAACATGCAGCCAATCAAAATATTTTGAATTCCTCATACCCATCATAAATTCATAATGGGTAACATAAATTCATAATGGGTGCATGCTAAAGGCTTGAGAGCAGAAGTTTCCCTTCCAGATATATTACCTCTGTTTTACCTTCCATCCAACTAATGGTGTTTTCTGCAGGAGGATGGCAAGAAAAATATAATGTTGGAAGCTAACTTCTACTTTGACCATGACAAAAGTGTAATGTCAAACATGCTTATCAAATTTGATCTCTTCACCACCTTTTCAAAATAAAACCATTGTGGTCTAAGATAAATGTAATATCTCTTCCAGGTTGGAGCTGTCATTGTTGGACTTGATCAGTACTTTAACTATTACAAAATGCAGTAAGGCCTCTTATCATGTTTAATCTTATCTTCATTGCTTTTTTAGTAGATCAATCTTGTTATGAGAGATAGTTGTAAATCTTGCTACATGGCAATTGCAAGGCCTCTAATTATATAGTAGATTTTGCTGTGATACCTCTCTTCTGACAAAATAGAAAATAAACGAACTATAGTTAGTCCTATCAGGGCCAACATTCCATTTTTTCCGGCAAGCAGATCAATCGTTTTATGAGGGACAGCTCTTAGTTTGTTATTTTTTATTCCAATTGCAAGGACTCTAATCCTTATAAAGTTTTACTGCGGCACGTCACTTCTGGTAAAATGGAAAAGAAACAAACTATATCCAACCTCATTAGGGCCACAATCCTTTATCTTCCCCTTATCTTTTCTTGTGTGTTGGATACATCAACGTTGTCCTATGATAATTCAGGTTTCTTTCCTCCCTTTTTTTGGGACACTGCATTCATATATGAACCAGCAGCCTACCTTCACAAGTTCTGTAAATTTTTGGTGCCTTTTCTCTTTGGAATTAGTAGGTTTTATCTCCCCCAATCCAGTTTTTTATTTTATTTTGCTGCCTATCTCATGCAGTTTGTTAGTACTCCCTTTTTTCCACAATATAAGCCTTTTTAGCAAGCTAAAACGTTTATATTGTGGAACAGAGGGAGTAGCTGTCTGTGACCTTATTAAGAACATACTTTGGATAGTTATATTCAGAAGTTTTAATTATATCATACTGATAGAATGTTATGTTTAGCTTTTTTTAGATTTTGATAATTTTATGCCTGCCATCTCACAGCTCCAGTTTTCCATTATTGTTGGCAAGAGGAAACCTACATATTAAATTTAAATTTCATATTCACCAAGTTGTAATATCATATTTACTCCATAATATTCCTTTGTAATTTTAATTTTTAAGCTTTTACGTAAATTTGAAACATAATGATGTTCTTGCAGGTATGCAAGCTTATGTATTCGTGAGAACCCAGGCTGCCTTTTCATTGCGACCAACCGTGATCCTACTGGACATATGACACCCGCCCAAGAATGGCCAGGTTTTGCTATTCGGAGATGTTAATTATATATTTCTTGTGCTTCTATCTGTGCTGGTTAAATTCCTGATCCTTTAAAGTTACAGGAGCTGGAACTATGGTTGCTGCAGTAAGTTGCTCAGTGCAGAAAGAGCCCATTGTTGTTGGAAAACCTTCAAGCTTTTTGATGGACTTCCTGTTGAAAAGGTTTGTGAAATGCACACATAAGAAAAACAGCATTTTTTATTTGCCAAAAAGTGCATTGATAATAGGGAAATCATGAAAGCATCAATGAGCTTATTTTTATGGACCAATAAGTAGACAAACAATTCCCTAAAAAAATTAGACTATAATAACATGAGTTATGTAACTCACGTGACACAAAATAGTATCACTGGATTTGTGTTCAAAACTCAAAAGTACTACCTCTGTTCCACAATGTAGAACGTTTTGGCAAAGTAAATTAGTATAATAGTATTTTCCAATGATGGCATTCATATTTATTAGTATAATAGTTGGTCAAACCTAAACTTGGGACCTGTTGGTTCGCTTACATTTTGGAATGGAGGGAGTAGGTAATACTGGCACATTTAGATAAATAATTCCATGTAAGCTCATGAGTTTGGCACAACAAATTGCCCAAACATCTCTGAGGTACTGTTTTGAGCTCATATAGTCCGCCGATTGAGAACTTTACATGAACGGAGAGGTTGACATGAACTCATATGTAGTCTTAGTGTGCATAAAACATTTATAAGTATTTTTTATGTTGAAACAAATAAAAAATTTATGCACATTTACGGCAGGTTTCTCGAATGTTACATATTGGTCTTCCATTAAAACTAAATTTACATATGAGTTCAGGCCAACCTCTCTGTTACGCGGAACTCCTAATTGACGGATTGCATGAGCTCCAAACAGAGCCGCAAAGATGTTAGGTCAGCTGTTGTGAGATACCCTCATTTGGACTACATGGATTTATTTCTCCTGAGGGAGGGACAAGAGGGAGGTTTAGGTCGCCGGCTCGTCGCATCTCTTCATTTTGTCAGTTCATACAAGTCCATGAGCTTCTGAACTTTCCCCTTCAGTACAGTTTCTTGCATAGTTGTATACATACAGTGAGCTTTATAATGTTCTCAAGTATGCACCTTCTTGATTTCTTAAGTGTTTTCTCCTCATTACATTTGTAGAGCACGACAAGTAGAAATAAAATAAAGAGAACATATTATCTAATTATCTGCCCAATCGGATTCTCATCTTACTAAATATTTCTTTCTGAGCAGTGATATGATGGCTTAACAGTTAAACTATTTTGTAGTTCTGTTCAGAATTTACCCTAAAGTTCCCGTTGTTTCTACTGCTGCAGCTACAATTTGGAAACGTCAAGAATGTGTATGGTTGGGGATAGACTAGACACAGATATACTATTTGGCCAGAACACTGGATGCAAAACACTCCTTGTTATGTCTGGTCAGTAACTTCTGCACTTTTTCATATGTTGTGGACAATCTCTTCCTTGTGTTCAGTCAGGTTATAAAATTTAACTTGGATTTATGTCGCAATTGCAGGCGTGACTACCTTACCAGAACTCCAGAGTGCTTCAAATACCGTCCATCCAGATCTTTACACAAACTCAGTGTATGATCTCGTTCACTTACTGGAGTCATAATCTTCCACTTCGTAATTGGCATGGCAGATGCAGCTCGGTCGAGTCCCAACTACATTACCAGCAACAATCCCCGGGGCCCTCTGAATAACACCTAACAAGATTTTACAGAAACAATCGTATGTGATCATGTCGGGTTATTTCAACCACATTCTATTCTTTGGGTAGCTGTTTGCTAGCAACCCAGGCTTGTATATGTCACATGTGTACCACTTCAAGTCAATTCAAGCCCTGCCATTTACAAGTCAATTTCATAACAAAATATTTTTATTATCATGGAAATGCTATAGCTTCTAATCGGTCAACATTGGACAACGTCTGGATTTCAATGAAATTTACATGCCATTGACAGTGTTTACAAGTCTTCGATTGACCTCGGTAGCTGCTCACGTGGTCAAACTTTGCCTTAATGTTCAGAGTGCCACATGATCGTTTGTTGGGGGCAATTAACTGCAGTTTTAGGCCTCTGATGATAAGGAATTGAATCTGCAATTCTCAAGTTAATACAAAACCAATTAACTGTTGGATAGCCTAGGCTGAGTGAGAGTTTGTGTGTGAGAAATGTCTTTCTACAGTGCACGTAATATATGCACTGTCCATCTAGTTGGAGATCTAGAAGTGCATATTACAACCTTCAACTTATGCCCAAGTTTAAGTTACAACCCCGAACTGCAAAACCGGTTAACGTACACCCCTCAACTACTAAAATAGGTTAAATTTGCCCCTTAGACAATTAGAAGGTGGTTTTGCCATGACGTGGCATCCTAGTATCAGCGTTTTGATAATATTGATAACCAAAATTGTTCTTTTCAAGATTACGTTTATTTCTATTATGTAAACTTTTTGAGAGTAAGTAATATTCGCATGTATTATGTTTGCTTAAAAGTACTAGCTCTTTATCTATTTGAAAACATACCGAACACGATCTCTTCACCGGCCGGTGAGCACTGGCACCTCAGCTACCAAGTGTGATACCCCATGAGCTATCGGAGTCGTGGGGTGTGACATACGCCGTAACCACGGGTACTAGGTGTTGCATAGATATGCCCCCTGTCGGAGACACTACATATGGTACGGCACGCCATCCACGGTGACGACGACAACGATGACAGAGGGATGTGGTCCGGGTTTAGGATGGGGCTATTGGACGCATGAAAGGATACGCGACTCGGTCGCTTAGGAAATCGTTGTGTAAGCAATCAACCGATGTGTGCCAAAATGACTATTGATCGAAACATATGCGCAGTTATGCTTGCCGATCGATTGATTTTATTGCGCCATACTAGGTGTTTTCAAACAGATAAGGAGTTTATTACTTTTTACGCAAAATACACATGTGAATAGTACTTATTCTAAAAAAGTTTACGTAACAAAGATAAACATAATCTAGAAAATAACGACTTCTGCAATTAATAGTACCAAACGGCATACTAGGATGCCACGCATTTTCCTAAAAAAATAAGGATGCCACATCATGGAAAAACCACCTTCCAATAGTCTAAGGAGCAAATTTAATCTGTTTTAATAGTTGAGGGGTGTATGTTAACCGATTTTATAGTTAAGGGTTGTAACGTATGTCCAACTATATTCACTTGCATTTCAATCGTGCGGTGACAATGGCATGCTCTGATAGTGACAACCCCTAGTAAACTTTCTCTAGGACAAGCATCCTCTCTCCTCTCACCCACCGATGCTTTTCCATATATTTTTTTGCGAATTTAAATTTACCCCTCAAGGCCAAGCCATAATGTCATGCTTATAAGCATCTAAGATAATGTCTGGTCCATGGCGGATCCAGACTTTAGTGCACTGATCTGTGCATCCTACTCTAGTTAAAATATGGCTAACAATATTCACCTCTTTACTGATATGTCTAACGAGACACTCTCTACCTCCTTGGCATAGGCGCTTCACTTCATTAACCTAGGTAGCTATTGGTGATATGTTAAGCTCTGTCTCCAAGATGATAGGCTTGTCAGTCCATTCCAGAGCCAAAGAGAGGCCTTCCACACAAGCAAGGACCTCAGCTTCTAAAGGGCTGACGCACATCCACAGATGTCTACAAGCAGCAAATATAGTGCTGCCTTCCTCATCCCTAGAACCATGCCGGTACCTTTAGATTGTCCTTCTTCCTTCCATGAGCCATCAACATTGAGCTTCGTCCATCCTGGCGGTGGTTTGGACTGTTAGCACAGCCCCTGTCGCCGAGTACTTTCCGACGACATCGACGAGGAAATTCCGACGAGACGACACGCACGTATCCAATAACTTCCGCCGAGATGCACGTGCTGCTAGCCGATCGATTCTTTTGATCTAACTAGTACACTCACGCACGCACACGCAAAACAACTTTGATTGCCAAAGGCTCTTGTCGAGCCTTGCTTTCTCTCTTGTATTGCTCAACTCCACGGTGTTGTTCGGTACAAGATTACAAGGCCAGGTGTGTGCATATATATATGCACTACTAGGACCTAATCAACTAGGAGTCGGTGTACTACTCCAAAACCTAGTCTAACACATATACGTATAGTACTTGGACACCTACACCTACTCGGACTGCAATTCCAATACGTGTAGGACACGTGATTATCTAACAATCACCCCCTAATCACGATGTGCTTCTTTACATCGACCTGGGTCCCAAATGCGCCAGCTGCTCCTCGCGAGCGTCATCCACGGCATTGCTTTCGCCGCTCCCTTCCTCAGCACCCATGTCACCGACTTTGCTTTTGTCGGCTTCTCCATGACTTCACGCCGACAGTTCTTTTTGTCCGCGCCCTTCTCCATGCCTTCACGCCGACTGTCCTTTTTATTCGGGCCTTGAGACATTATACTTGATTCAATGAAGTACTTTCTCATCGATGCCTCACATATTTGATCTATCGCTTGCCGGTGCTCTTGGATGTAATAGAACAAATAAGTAGGAGGTAGATCAAATTGGTTTTCTTCTAGCTTCTCTATACCACGTGAAAGGCCTTTTGATGGATCTGCACCCCCTATTGTTGGGTCTCCTCCATCTATCTGGCCACCAGTCCACACTCTTGGACCATCGCCTTCTGGCCTTGCTGGCCTGTTTGCTGGGCTCACTTCAGCTCCCCCTCCTCCTCTAATTTTTGGGCAAACAAGTGCAGGTATCACTACGCATGCATCTGCGCACCCTACCAGTTCCGTATCTTCTGGCCACAGACTAGCCTTTTCTTCAAACTCTTTGTCTTCTGGGAGAATCCCTAGTGCTTCTGGCCTGGTGTCCACGCTTGGAGCTGCCCCTAGGCCTTCAATGTCTTCTGGGCCCGAACTTGCTGACAAGGAAAAGCTCGATTGATCCATATTTTCTTCATACTCAAGATCCCACGTGACGTGAAAAGTTGAATATTCCGGTTCGTTGTAGCCCCAATTCCATGACTTGCCTTCCTCAAAGATTACGTCTCCCTTGAAAACCACCTTATTGGTATAAGGATTGCACAAGCGGTATGTCTTTGAGCCTTCATAGCCTGTCATGATCATTGGAATACGTTGCTCCGCCAATTCCGCCTTTACATGCGCCACACATCCAAAAGTACGAAGATGATCAACCGAGGGCTTCCATCCATACCATGCTTCGTACGGTGTTATACCAACTCCACTCTCAGTAGATTCCATGTTCAGCAAATACACAGCCGTATTGACTGCCTCACCCCAGAATTTTCCTGGCAAGCCTTTACTCTTCATCATGCTCCGTGCCATGGTCAACACAGTTTGATGCAGCTCACCCCCCTCATCAATGCGTAGGGCTCTTATCTTTGCCTCCACTTTGAACTCTTCGGCTTCCTTGATCTTCTCGAATGCTTGTTGAGCTTGATCCTTACTTTTCAGCAACACAATCCACATGTATTTACTATGATCATCCACCACAAGCATGAAGAACTTATTGCCAGACGGAGTTGCGGGTGAGATTCCAACGCATAGATCGCCATGAACAAGTTCCGAGGCTTCACTTTCCTCAAACGTGGCTTTACATGGGAACGGGGCACTTTGTTCCTCATGATGCACACACGGTAGATCGTGATCCACTTGCGCCACAATCTCCGCAGCCGGTGATGGAGGATCCTCCTCATCCTTCAACTCAGTTACTTCGAGCATCAGCATCATCGGTCCATCATCTCCTTCCTGGGCGATGAGAGCCCTCTCCTTTTCCTTTGGTGCTTTCCGGCAATCAGCCTTGAAGTGACCGAGCTCGCCGCAGTTATGACACCTTACTTTCTTTATGTCAAACTTCCTCCGCGGCGGGGTGTCATCTTCGTCCTCCTGCCCCGCGATGTACTTTTTCGCTGGGCGTTGCTTCTCCTTGCTGCTCGTGGAGCCTCCTTGCTTTTCTTTTGAAAGAGTCATCCACTGCTGCTTTGTGAGCATCAGGTGCTCAACCTGTTCTGGATCACCGAAGCTGATCCGGATTCTCTCATCGTGTGCCTTGAATCTTCCGACGAGATCCTCAACCGTCAATGTATTCAGGTCGAGACATTGTTCGATCGATGTAACGATCTGCATGTAGCGCGTCGGCGCCGCACGCAGGAACCTTCTGACGTTCTTGATCTCATCCAATTTCTCGCCATATCCCCTGATTGTGTTGACAAGGGTAACGAAACGGGCGGCAAACTGATCAACCGTCTCGCTCTCCTCCATCTTCAGATCTTCATAGCTTTTTGTCAAAGTTTGAAGATGCGCTTCCTTCACGCGGGCATGACCTTGGTGCAAGATCTTGATCGTCTCCCATGCATCCTTCGCCGATTTCTTTCCGACGAGGTGCTGCATCACGTCCTTTGGCACGACGGAGTAGAGCGCCGTTAACGCTTGGCGATCCTTCCGGTACTTCGCGCCTCCCTTGACGTACTCGTCGCCTCCTGGATCGACGGCCTCCCAAACCTCCTGAGCCTCCATGGCCACCTCCATGTTGAGAGCCCATAGCCCGTAGTCCTTGCGATCGAGGCGCGGATACAAAGCCGCCCCCACCGTCTCTGTCACCGGTGCCGATGCCGAGCTCTCGCCAAACTTCACCATCGCCATGACCTCCTAGTACTTTCAGAAGATCACAGGCGACGACCTTGGCTCTGATACCAATTGTTAGCACAGCCCCTGTCGCCGAGTACTTTCCGACGACATCGACGAGGAAATTCCGACGAGACGACACGCACGTATCCGATAACTTCCGCCGAGATGCACGTGCTGCTAGCCGATCGATTCTTTTGATCTAACTAGTACACTCACGCACGCACACGCAAAACAACTTTGATTGCCAAAGGCTCTTGTCGAGCCTTGCTTTCTCTCTTGTATTGCTCAACTCCACGGTGTTGTTCGGTACAAGATTACAAGGCCAGGTGTGTGCATATATATATGCACTACTAGGACCTAATCAACTAGGAGTCGGTGTACTACTCCAAAACCTAGTCTAACACATATACGTATAGTACTTGGACACCTACACCTATTCGGACTGCAATTCCAATACGTGTAGGACACGTGATTATCTAACATGGACCACCACTTCGGCTCGCGAGTTATCTCATTTGATTCCTCTTGGTGTTGTTCTTTCTTATGTATGCGATCATAGTGGATCACTGTGCTCCAGGGTACCTCTTGGTTCTCATCAGGGACTCGACGTAGCTGGAGAGGAACCTTCTTGAGGCTTCTATGGGTGGTGGCGCCTTGTTATGGACCACCTCATGCGGACATGTTAGGCTTGCCAAAAGGTCATCAACATCATCATCCTTGTTTGTTCGTCAGCCTGTGCGAAGGCGTGGATCAACCATTCCGTCCTAGTATTAGTGATGGACTAAATGTCCTCCAGGGCCAGACTTCCCTCATCGCCTCCCACAACTGATGCGCCATGGGACATCTGCATAATGTGTGGAAAGTATCCTCACGTTCAAGACCACAAACATCACACATATCAGATATATGAAGATTAATTTTCATCTTTTTTTTCCTGAGTTGCTAAGTAATTAGTTGCCAATTTCCACGCGAAGACTCATACCTTAGGGGGAGCAGGGCACCCCCACACCGTGTCCCAGATGACACGATTGGCGTCTGATGCCCTGCTCACCGCGCACGTCGACATGCGGTATTTTAAGTCCCAGACCGGCATGTATGCGCTCTTGACGGAGAAGAGACCATGATGATTTGGTCCCCAGGCGGCGAGCACATCCTCTCCACGGCTTGGTGATGGCTTCATCTTCAGGATCTCCTCAGCATCCACACGAGAGAAATATTTTTGGAAAAGGCTTGTATTCCACGTACTAGCCTTCGTGAGTAGGTCAGACACCCGCCGGTGCTTTTTCATATGGTTCTAATGTTTGTATTTTATTTTTTTGAATCAAATGTTTGATTTACGTTCTAATTGTACCTTTGTGTTCCAAACGACGAGGACTATGGAACAGGACCAGTTTGAATATATTTTAACAAGGTTGAAAAAATGAATTTTGAAATATGGTGAAACTCTATAAAACTTAGTGAAACTCCGTGTATACATGCAAAACAAAGTTATGCGATAAACCATAATGAATTTCTGGAATATGTATGTGACAAATTGTGTCTGTACATTTCCATGGTTTCATAAAGTTTTCTATCAAGTTTCACTAAGTTCCAAAACTCAAAATTTGAACTTTATCAAATTCAATACAACTAGATAAACTATTTTGGAACCTTTATAGTACACCATCACACAATGTAACATTATAGCACACCATGGGACATGATACTAAGAAAATTAACTCTCCGTGCATGCAAAATAAATTAGGTGACCACATTACACAATAAAACTTAAGAATATCTTGTTTCATGAAGTTTGACCAAGTGTCACATGATGAATTTAAAGTCTGTCAAAAGTTATGCAAATAGCGGTCTTGTTTCAAAGCTATCATTATTAAGAACTCAAATGTTCAAACAAAACATATATTGAATATTTTATTCAAAAGCTATGGAGGTTTGAAGTTTTCAAAACGGGTTTAAATGAATGCATTTGTGGAGATGGTTGTGCCACCCTACACTCTACACAAGGGTGGAAGGAGAGAAAAGGTGGGGCATGCACCTTATGCATGTGTGATGCGTGCACCCAGTATTGATGTGGGACACTTCGTTGAAACCCCAAGAGTAAGGTATGATAAGCACAGCAGCAAGTTTCCCTCAGTAGAGACCGAGGTTATCGAACCAGAAGGAGGAAGGAAATGTGTCAAAGGTGTTGCAAGCAACATGGAAACCTGCACAACACAAACTCAAGACTTTGTCCCAACGAATCAGTGAGGCTGTCAAGCTCACCGGTTTGCTGTAACAAAGGATTAAACGTATGGTGTGGAAGGTAATGGTTTGCAGCAAGTAAACAAGTAACAGTAGAGGATGTATCAATGGTAAAGATTGGACCGGGGTCCATAGTTCACTAGAGATGCTCTCCTTAGATAAACAACATGGCATGAAGGGTAAACAAATTACAACAGTGCAATTGACAGGAACTGAGCAAGGCATAACAATGCAATTACTAGTCAGAAAGATCCTATGAGATTCGATTGGGCAATACAACAAGATACATAGACCGACATCCAAATGCATCTATGACTAGAAGTCCACCTTCAGGTTATCATCCGAACCCCCTCCAGTATTAAGTTGCAAGCAACAGACAACTGCTTAAAGCAAAGTGTGTAAGGTAAACAGTCCACATGTTCCATGAACAAGAGACCGTTGTTTTCTCCCTAGTAGCAACAGCACATCTACAACCGAAGAGATTATTGTCACTTCCCTTGAAAACTAGAAGTATGAACCCACTATCGAGCATAAATACCTCCTCTTGGAGTCACTAGCAACTACTTGGCCAAGATAGCTACTAACAACGGAGAGCATGCAAGATCACAAACAACACAGACATGATAGAATCATAAAGACAAAACCATTAATCAAACCACCATAATAATCTCAATATCCATCAGATCCCCGCAAACACAACATGCATAATTACAAATAGATTAGATCTTGATCATGAACGGACCTCACAAGATCTATACATGAAAGCACAAAGGAGGAGATACAACCATCTAGCTACTACATGGACCCATGGTCCAAGGTGGAACTACTCACGCATCATACCAGAGAGAAAGCCTCCGGGATGATCTCCCCTCCGGCGGGGTGCCGGGAAGAACTTCATACCCCCCCCCCCCCCGATCTAGGTACGATGGTGGCGGCGACTATAGACGGTTTTGTGGATATTTGATCGGGTGCCCAGGGTTTCTGCATCGGGGTCTTCTTATAGGTGAAGGGGGAGGCCGAGGCGGCGGCTAGGGGCCTCAAATCCTAGCCAGGCGTGGGGCAGGGCCCACCCGCTCCTAGGGTGGGTATGCCCCCCTGGCTGGCCCCTCTGGCTCCCCTCTGGACTTCTTGTTCCCCACGGTAAGTAATTGACTTTGACGTTTGTCCCGTCCAATTCCGAGAATATTTATTTACTAACTTTTCTGAAACCAAAAACGACAGAAAACAGGCATCTGGCACTGTTGCAACTTGTTAGTAGGTTAGTACCAGAAAACATGTAAAAAGCACCTCAAAGTGTAGACAAGCAAAGCAAAGTAGATACTAAACAAGCATGGAGCATCAAAAATTATAGATATGTTTCCAACGTATCAGCATCCCCAAGCTTAACTCCTGCTCGTCCTCGAGTAGGTAAGTGATAAACAGAATAATTTTTGAGGTGACATGCACCCTCACAATAAAATCCAACCATTTGCAAACATTGAAAGCTGGGATCAAAGAACTCTAAACATGTGCATGGAAGATGGAGTTCTAACAATAGGACATAGTAACTATGCATGCAACATGAAAGGCTACAAACAAAGATCATGAATAACATGCATTGAAAAACGTTTGTTTGTTTCACATACAGAAAACATAGCATAGTGGCAATCAGCTTGTCCCTCATAGAGTAGCAATATAGATCCATAGGACACCTGCAAAGTTCACAATGGTGACTAGCAACAAATAGCACAAGAACAAGTAATATCACAATATGCATCAACCAATAAGCTTTGGAACACTGCACACGGAATGACAACTATGCTCTCTTAATGGTGCCTAAAGGTAGAAGGTGGAGACTCAATAATGGTGGAAGAAAGGCCTTTTTGTAAAGGAAGCAAGGATTACAAGTTTCAAAAAGAGCTTCCAAAAGATTATGGTACTTCCTAGCTTTCATCTCTCATTGCCCCTATCATAAGCATCTTGAAGTGGTTAAGGTTAAAGTGGCAAAGCTAGAGTATATGCTTGACAAAGAATAAGTTGGCAATCTCAAGTCCCTTGAATACGAGGGCCACACCTCATGCATACTCAACTTTGGGTCTAGGTAAGTTCTTGTCATTGTAAGTATTTGCATATCATTGAGAACCGCCAATGGGGTACCCCTTGCACATGGTACAGGAGCTTTCCCATAACCAAAATGACAAGGCAAGCAGACAATGAGCATCTCAACAATCTTTTTATTTACCATATGCATAGATTTTTATTGAGGATGCTTCATAGATAGCTCATTATGGTGATGCTGCAAGTTTTCAACATGATTAGGCATGGCTTAGGCTAGCGGCCCAGGCGTTGCTCTAACACAGAATACAAAACTCCATGGACTTACAAGTTCCCTCTTTATTTCACACCGGTGACATCCATAGACAAAAGATCATGATATCAACTGAGTACAAAGTACAAGTGCAATATTGAAAACGTTCCCCGTGACAGCACGGTTCTGCTAATTCCAACTTATAAGTGCAAACATATACAACAAAGTTGTCACAATGGTTCAAGTTTATTAGGGGCAAAGAATAAAATGTGCCATCAAGTTCGTGAGGGCTTTAATCACTAAGTTTTCACATAACAAAATAATTTTTAATTGGAAGATAGTTGAAAACAAGAATATACTTGGAATGGTGTAACACACCATGCATAGGAGTTTATAGTGGACACTTTGGAATAACTTGGTCTCTTGGGAGTTGGAAGCATGAGTAGAACTTACACATACACGTGGAGGCTGATACGCCCAATTTGCATCACCTTTCTATACCATAATCTACCTCTATTCATTGATATTTGTCTTATTATGAGGTATTACTTATGGCTTTTCATCTGTTTATGCATGTTGGATGATTCTTGGAGGATGGACTGCTGGAGTATGGATTCTGATGGAAAAGAAGGTGTTTCGGTGCAATTTCACGAAGATCAGAAAAATACCAGAAAAATATGGAAACATATTATTTTACCAGAAGATGAAGCAAGCCAGAAGGAGGAGAGAAGGGGGCCGTAGGGGGCCCACACCCCCCTAGGCGCGGTCCCACCTGAGGCCGCGCCTAGGGCAGGTGTGGCCCACCTGCCCGGCCTTCGACTCTCCCCCTTCGCCTATATCTTCCCTACGGAACCCTAAGCCTCGGGGAGCAACCACAAATAGATTTTCGTCGCCTCTGGGGCAGAAAACACCGAGAGAGAAAGATCTCTCCGGCAGACAGATTTCTATCGGGGGAATTCCTTCCCGGAGAGGGGAGACTGTCGCCATCAACACCGTCATCAAGCTAGGCTTCATCGGGATCATCATCATCCACACCATCATCTCCACCAGCACCATCATCACCACTCCGTCCTGCTGTAACAATTGTGTTGGATATTGCTTTAGTTCCTAGGGGAAACGTTCCCGGTGTTAATTACTATTGTATTTGATGCTTGTGAGTGGAACCATTGGATTATTGTTTATGTTCAGATTGTTATCCATTATCATATCATCTTTGATCTTGATATGTATGATGTCTTGTGAGTAGTTCGTTTAGTTCTTGAGGACATGGGAGAAGTCATGTTGTTAGTAGTGAATCCGTGATGAGTTATTATTCAATGGTTTAGTATTTAAGTTGTGGTGCTATTCTTCTAGTGGTGTCATGTGAACGTCGACTACATGACACTTCACCATTTATGGTCCTAGGGGGATGCATTGTGTATTTGGCTACTAATTATGGGGTTGCCGGAGTGATAGAAACCTGAACCCCCGTTAGGACACCTTTGCACAAGGGAGTGTAGGATCTCAGAGTTTAAGGTTATGGTTAGATTTATATCTTAATTACTTTCCTGTAGTTACGGATGTTTGCAGGGGGTTTAATCACAAGTATGTATTAGTCCTAGGAAGGGCGGTATGTTAGCACAGGTTCACCCACACAACACTTACAAACACCAGAGAAGAGTACTCGGCTATTTGAAGCGAAAGCACTTGACAGAATTCCCATGTGTCCTCGAGAACATTTGGTCCTTATAAGTATTTCCACTGGCTTGTCCTTTGCTAAGAAAGGATTGGGCCACTTTCTTCGTTTGTTCATTACTTCTGTTACTTGCTCTTTGTTTTGTTGCTTTGTCAGAAAACCACTAAAAATCCGTTTGTTAAGTATTCACTGGGATTTCCTGCTCCATACCACTGTTCAGCACCTTCTGCTCCTCGTTGGGATCGACACTCCTATTTATCGAAAGTACTATGATACACCCCTATACTTGTGGGTCATCAAGACTATTTTCTGGTGCCGTTGTCGGGGAGCGAAGCGCTATTGAAGAGTGGAACTGGTAAGGGAAACTTTCACTGTGAGTATTGCTTTTGTTACTTTGTTTTCAATATGGATAACCCACTTGGTTTTATATTTGGGAAAACTACTACCACTACTAGGTTAGTAGATGAACCACCTCCTGTTGAGATAGATCCTTTTAAGATACCTACAAGTATTGTTAATCGTGTTATGGATATTTTGGGGATGGAACTATCCATCCTGGTGACCACTTTCTTTTTATCCATGAATTATGCGGGTTGTTTAAGTGTGCAGGTATCACAACTGAACAGGTGAACAAGAAGTTACTCTCCATATCCTTGAAAGGGAGAGCTGAAGAATGGTATAAGCTGCTGAAGAATGGACAATCCATGGAATGGGAGGAGATGTCATCTCTCTTTTACTCTAAATTTTATCCTCCCAGTGAGATTCATAAGGATAGAAATCTTATATATAACTTTTGGCCTCTTGATGGAGAAAGTACAGCTCAAGCTTGGGGGATATTGAAGTTAGTAATGCTTAAATGTCCTATTCATGAACTCCCTAACAATATTATTCTCAATAACTTTTATGCTAGGCTTTCTCTTCAGGATAAAGATTTAGTAGATGCTTCTTGTGTTGGATCATTCACACGTATGGATGAAGAAGCTAAATGGGATCTCTTAGACCTTATTCAAGAGAACACTGAAGCTTGGGAGAATGACAAAGGAAGAAATTCAGGTATAAACTATGATTATGAATGCATTAAATCTTTTATGGGAACTGATAGCTTCCGTGATACTAGCAATAAGTTTGGTCTCGATCCTCAAGTTCTTGCAAAATGTTTTAATGCTTTTGCCTCTTATATTGAGATTCCCAAGAAAGAATGGGACAAGTACCATGCTCCTTATAAAGATATTGTTACCCATGTTCCTGCCAGTATAGAGGTTTGTACCGTTGATCCTATTTTGCCTGAACCTTATGTTGAGAATATCCCTTTTCCCTCCAAGGTAAGGGAACACTCTATTATGGATAATGTGATTAGTAAAAGCGCAAAGAAAACTGTAAGGTCCGACGAGCTTATTGATATTGAGCCTATGGTAGCTATTGTGAAAGATCTTGTCACTAGAAATATAGAGGATGAGCATATTGTCTTCTGTGAAGATGCTACTAATATTGTTTCTCATCCTAAGAAAGTTAGGAAAGCTAGTGTCCCTGTGCTTTCTGTTAAAATTGGTAGTCATAGCTATTATGGTTTATGTGATATTGGTGCTAGTTCTAGTGTTATTCCTTATGAGCTTTACAGGGAAATTATGCATGAGATTGGTCCTTGTGAGCTTGAGGACATTGATGTGGTTATCACCTTGATAATAGAGATCAAATTTGCCCCATTGGCATTGTAAGAGATGTGGAGGTCCTTTGTGGTAAGATTAAATATCCTGCTGATTTTCTAGTACTTGGTAAAGAAGCTAGTAAAACCTATCCTATTATCTTTGGTAGACCCTTTCTGAATACTTGTGGGGCTATCATGGATTGTAGGAAGGAAAAAGTTTTGACTAAGTTTGCTGGAGAGTCTTATGAGTTTAATTTTTCCAAATTTGCCAAAACTCTTTATGAAAATAAACTGCCTAATGAGGATTTCAGGGTTGAACAACTTTCTGCTATTTCTCTTGCTCCTAACAATGCCTTGCAGCAGTTCATCGAAGAGCATGAAAGTGATGCCTTCATGAAGGAAAGAAATGAGTTTGATGAGGTTTTCCTTCGACATCCTGAGTTACTTAAGCATGATTTACCGTAAGATACCTCCCTTATAAAGTTAAGGATCCCTGTGATTGCAATGCTAGTCCCTGGATCAATTGCTAGCATCCATAGTTTAAGATGAAGTACACAGAAACAAAGGTCATTATTACATCGACATTCCAGAGATAACATAGTCTTTTACAACTCCATGGCCATAGGCCTAATACAAGAGTTCATTCATAACAATAAAAATAAAGTCTTCATCTTCATCTGCCACAGGCAAGCATGTTGAGTGTAGACTCATAACCCCTAATCATCATCAGAGTAACCTGCAACATCACAAGTTACAGCCACAGTGGGTCGATACATTGGAATAGTATTGGCAAGTGATACCTTAGTAAAATATTAGCATCTAGTTACTACATGAATTTGGCTAAGTGTAGCTTAGGCTTGCTTTGCTCAAAATAGGTTTTACCTATTAGTTGAAACACTAAGTTTTTCTTTGGCAAAACTTTCCCAAGGAACCACCAATAGAAATTGGTGAACCTTCACCCTTGTTCAACCACAAGTTTTTAACTTAGAAAATTGGGATGAGGAGATTCTTGATAGCTTCCATGTCTTGATGCTCAAATTGTCCAATACCGGGGACATGGCTAAGTACTTAGATTCTTCCATCTACAGAGGTTGTGCACTTTCCCCACAAGACTTGATTTTCACCAAGACAGGACCTTTCAGAAGCCTTCCCTTAGACCAAATGGACGCGTTCCAACCTATCATCCCACTACCACCAACTGTCCAAATTGCTAAGTTATTGCAACCTATATGATCCAGGTAGAGCCCATAATGCCATGTGGCTGCACTAGAAGCTTCTTAACATTTGGCATCTCAAATCCCTTTGTTCCTGGGTGGCTTTCCACAAGTGAGATACACAAGGTAAACCATAGAAATGGGCCTTGTGTAACCACTCAACACAAACCATTCTTTCCATTCCACCCAGGTGTTTCATTCACTTAGTTGTTTTATTAAACAAAACATAAGTCCAAGACTTAGAAATATTTCTCATAGCATGATTATATAATCCACCCTTGGTTGTTACTAGATAGGATAAGCATGGCAATAGCATGTATCTTAACTTAGAGGAAATTTTAACATTGCTACAACTACTAGGATTTCCCAAGCATAGCATATAGACACTTAGCAAAATAATCATGCAAGTCCTATACAAAATATTTCTAATGCATAGGTAAAAAAATATAGGGATAAAAACATGAAGCACCACTTGCCTTGGTAGTTTGGGGAGTAGCAACAATCTTCACAACCACAATCACTATTAGCACCTAAATCTACACATAAAATAATGGCACCAAATTCACATATCAAAATATACAAGCAAAAATATATGAATGCATGCAAATGCCATGTGATGATTTTCTACACCAAACAAGACAAGTATACAGTACTGAATCATAAACAAGACCAAGACACACTAAATAGTCTTTATTTGATCTTTAAATCATTTTTCATATTATTTCTATAATCAAAATAAGCCTATAAATGTCTCTGCAAAAATAACCAATTTTACAGAATCAAAACATTAAACACATTGCATAATTGGGTAGAATTCTTTCTCCTGATTCCAATGATATAAAATTTACAAAATTTGAATGTGTGGATCAAAAGTTATGAATTTTACAAGTTTGAACATCTAATAGATCTAAATTCTGTTTTTAAATCTAAACACAGGCCACGCGGCGTGTTCTGATTGGCCCGTACCGGTTCGGCTGGATCGATCAACGTGGGCCGCACGATCTAAGTGGAAACGCACGGCCAGATCTAAAACATACCCCTTCGATAAGTGATCTATCGTATGCGTTGGATCTAGATCTGACGGCTATCGATCAAGCGACCACAGATGGGCGGCGCGGCGGCGCGGCTCTGCCAGTGATGTTCCGACGGCTACACAGGGGGCTGGGGTCAGCAGAGGGGCTTACCAGACTCGCAGAGGCGTGCTGGAGCTCAACGTGGCAGTGGCTTGTCAAGGGGCGCACGGACACGGTGGGGATTCCTCGTCGGAGTGGAGCCTGTCGTCGGGCACGGCTGTTCATCGACGTTGGCAAAGATACCGGTCGCGTCTAGGCAAGAGAATGGTGCCGTTAGATGCGCACTAGTCTGGCGAATACGTGAGCAACAAAAAGAGAGACGGGGGCGGTCAGAAACTACCAGAGGATGTCGCCGGAGTCGAGACAGGTGGTGGTGCTTGCTCGTTGTTGAGGTTGCCGATGATAGAGAGCACGCGCGGGTGAGTGTGGGCTACTGGCAGGTGCAGAGGGTGATGGGGAATTCACTCGCGGTGTCTGGAAGGCAAGGGGCGACGGTGGTTGGCCGGAATTTGAGCTGGAGCTCATCGGAGCAGTGGGTGGTTCTGGGCTGATTCCGAGCAGCCTAGGGGAAGAGAGAGGGTGGCGACTGGGGAAAAGGAGGGGAGGGCGCGGGCGATTAAGTACGCAAGGTCGGGGGAGAGAATTACTGACGCATTCATTCGAATTGATGCGGGGTTTAATCACCGGAAACAGCCGGCGTGATTTGGGGGAAGGAGTCGCGGGGTGGAGACGATGACTGGCGAGTGGGGCCTGGCGTTCAGTGAGAGAGAGAGAGAGATATGGGGTGGGGGCCAGTCGTTAGAGATAGCGCGGGTTAGCCCTGCGGTGCGAAACGTTTTCTGCGGGGGGGACTGTTGGGCTAGATGGGCTAATTGGGCTGGGTTGGGTTAGATTAGTTAGTTTGCTTTATTTTTTTTCTCCCTTTATCTTTTTATTTTTCTGATTGATTTTCTGGTTTGAATTCAAATGCCCAAATCAAATCTGTTTCAATTGAAATTTTCTCCAAAAATTTGTTTATTGATTCTTGTATCCTGGAGTGTATAAAGCACCTATTTAAACTCATATTCAAAATGGGTTTGGAAATAAGGTTTAAAACTATGTCCTTAGTGAAATATTTTCAATAGGAAAAGAATGGTTTTGATTTCATTTTGTTTGAGAACCTTGATCAAGTTTGAAATAACAAACAACTCTAAGTTCAAATCTTCCTGGTTTAAACCAAATAATCTCATATTGAAAAGTAGTAGTGGCTAATGCCTTGCTTACATAAAATGATAGATCACAAGTTTCTGATTTTTGAGAAAAAGATCCTAAGATGAGTATGAATGCATGAATGCATGAATGATGTGCAAGTTTTGAAAACATGATTTTAGGGATGTTACATTTACCTGCGGAAGATTTGGGTACCACACTACCACCTAAAGGGGACCCTGTTTTTGAATTAAAACCTTTACCTGATGATCTTAAATATGCTTATCTTGATGACAAGAAGATATATCATGTTATTATTAGTTCTAAACTTTCAGGAAAGGGAGAAGAAAGGTTATTGGAGATATGGAAGAAACACCGAGGAGCTATGGGTTATACTCTTGATGATTTAAAGGGGATTTCTCCTACTATATGTCAGCATCTCATTAATATAGAGTCTGATGCAAAACCAGTTGTTGAGCACCAACGTCGTCTAAATCCTAAGATGAAGGATGTGGTAAGAAATGAGGTATTAAAACTCCTTGATGCTGGTATTATTTATCCTATTGCTGATAGTAAATGGGTTAGCCCTGTTCATTGTGTTCCCAAGAAAGGGGTACTAACGGTTGTGCCTAATGAGGATAATGAGCTTATTCCCCAAAGAGTGGTAGTTGGGTAAAGAATGTGCATTGATTTGAGAAAGATTAATAAAGTTACTAAGAAAGATCATTATCCTTTGCCCTTTATTGATCAAATGCTTGAGAGGTTGTCCAAAAAGACTCACTTTTGCTTTCTTGATGGTTATTCTAGGTTTTCTCAAATTGCCGTGAAAGCACATGACCAAAAAAACGACTTTCACTTGTCCCTATGGTACTTATGCTTACAGGTGTATGCCTTTTGGTTTATGTAATGCTCCTGCTACCTTTCAGAGATGTATGTCTGCTAGCTTTCATGGTTTTTGTGAAGAAATTGTGGAGGTCTTCATGGACGATTTTTCCGTCTATGGAACTTCTTTTGATAACTGTTTTCACAACCTTGATAAAGTTTTGCAGAGATGTGAGGAAACCAACCTTGTTCTTAACTGGGATAAATGTCATTTCATGGTTAATGAAGGAATTGTTCTAGGACACAAGATCTCTAAAAGAGGTATTGAAGGTGACAGTGCCAAAATTGAAGCAATTGAGAAGATGCCTTGTCCTAGAGATATCAAAGGTATTCGTAGTATCCTTGGTCATGCTGGTTTCTATAGGAGGTTTATTAAAGATTTCTCCAAAATTTCAAAGCTCCTTACTAATCTTCTTCAAAAAGATGTACCTTTTGTTTTTGATGATGATTATAAGGAAGCTTTTGAAACTTTGAAGAAAGCTTTAACAACTGCTCCTATAGTCCAACCACCTGATTGGAGTTTACCTTTTGAAATTATGTGTGATGCTAGTAATTTTGCTGTGGGTGCTGTCTTGGGACAACGTGTTGACAAGAAGCTAAATGTCATTCATTATGCTAGCAAGACTCTGGATGCTGCTCAAAAGAATTATGCTACTACTGAAAAGGAGTTCTTAGCTGTAATCTTTGCTTGTAATAAGTTTAGACCTTATATTGTTGATTCCAAGGTTACTATTCATACTAATCATGCAGCTATTAAATACCTTATGACGAAGAAGGACGCTAAGCCTAGGCTTATAAGGTGGGTGTTGCTTTTGCAAGAGTTTGATCTGCATATTGTGGATAGGAAAGGTGTTGATAATCCTGTTGCTAATAATTTATCTCGTTTGGAAAACATTTCTTTTGAACCTTTGCCTGTTAATGATAGTTTCCCAAATGAGCAGTTAGCCGCAATAAGGGTAAGTCCACATGAGAATCCTTGGTATGCTGATTATGCTAACTTTATTGTTTCCAAATATTTGCCTGCAACCTTTACGGCCCAGCAAAGAAGAAAATTCTTTTATGATCTAAGGCATTACTTTTTGGATGACCCACACTTATATAAAGGAGTACATGGTATTATGCGAAGATGTGTTTCAGAATTTGAACAACAAGAGATATTGAGAAAATGTCATGGCAGTGCTTATGGAGGACATCATGCTGGGGATAGGACTACACAAAAGGTTTTACAATCTGGATTTTATTGGCCTACCCTTTTTAAAGATGCAAGGAAGTTTGTCTTATCATGTGATGAATGCCAACGAGTAGGTAACATCTCTAGACAAATGAAATGCCTATGAATTATTCTCTTGTTATTGAACCTTTTGATTGTTGGGGATTTGACTTTATGGGTCCTTTTCCTCCTTCAAAAGGGTATACACATATTATTGTTGTTGTTGACTATGTTACGAAGTGGGTAGAAGCCATACCTAAAAACAGTGTTGATGGTAAGACTTCTTTTAAAATGCTCAAAGATGTCATTTTTCCTAGGTTCGGTGTGCCTAGATATCTCATGACTGATGGAGGCCCTCATTTTATTCATGGGGGTTCTAGAAAAACTCTCGCTAAGTATGATGTAAAGCACAGAATAGCTTCAGCTTATCACCCCCAAACTAGTGGGCAAGTAGAACTTTCCAATAGGGAAATCAAATCTATCTTGCAGAAGACTGTCAATAGATCTAGGAAAAATTGGGCTAAAAAATTGAATGACGCTTTGTGGGCTTATAGAACTGCTTATAAAAATCCTATGGGGATGTCTCCTTACAAAATGGTCTATGGGAAAGCTTGTCACTTGCCTTTAGAATTAGAACACAAAGCTTATTGGGCAGTAAAATCGTTGAATAGAGACTTTAGACGTGCTGGTGAGAAAAGACTGCTCGACTTAAGTAATCTAGATGAGTGGAGAGGTGAAGCTTACGAAAATGCTAGACTCTTTAAGGAAAAAGTAAAAAGATGGCATGATAGGAGAATTCTCAAAAGGGAGTTCCATGTTGGTGAGAAAGTTCTTTTGTATAGGTCTCGTCTCAGATTTTTTGCAGGGAAACTACTCTCCAAATGGGAAGGACCTTTTGTTATCAAGGAAGTGTACCGTTCAGGTGCCATCAAAATTTCTTCTCTAAAAGATGACACAACACAGGTGGTGAATGGTTAAAGACTAAAACATTATATTTTTGGAGATTCTTATAATGAAGAAGTTGATGTTATTCAAATGAAAACTCCAAAAGAATTTATCAGAAGCCAAACACCAGAAACTGCAGAGTTCGTCCTTGAATAGGTAAAAGTGATGAAAACAGAAGGTTGAAACTCCAATCTTTTTATATTTTTGATGTTTTTAATACATAAGGGAAGTTACGAGATGAAACTGAGGAGGAAACAGAGCCCGGGGTGGACAAACCCACCCCAGGCGCGGGCCTAGCCTGGCCGCGCCTAAGGGGGGTGTTCCACCCTCGAACTCCGTCTCCGCTTCGTTTCCATGTCAAAACCTTCCTTATGCATTGAATCTTCGTAATATATAACCCCCCGGGTTCCCCGAGGTTCTTGCATCGTGTTCTTGTCGTGTTTTCGTTTTGATCTGTTTCTGTCAAGAAAATTCTCAGATTTAGAGCCTCAATGTCTTCCTCTGGATCACCCACGGAGGATTCCTCTGCGGATGTCCTCAACCCGTACATGTATGAATTGAGGATTCATCCTAAAGAGTTGATCCTCAAAGAGGGGAAGGTACAAATGAAAGAAGTTCAAGGCCCTAAAGGAGAAGGCAACCTGGAAGACAGGATGGAAGCGTTGGAACAAGAAGTTTGCAGGTACAAGAATGTTGGAATTATGCCCTAGAGGCAATAATAAAGATGTTATTATTATAATTCTTGTTCATGATAATGTTTATATTCCATGCTAGAATTGTATTAAGCGGAAACTTTAATACTTGTGTGGTTTGTGAACAACACCGTGTCCCTAGTACGCCTCTATGGACTAGCTCATTGATTAAGGATGGTTAAGGTTTCCTAACCATGGACATGAGTTGTCAATTAATAATGAGATCATATCATTGGGAGAATGATGTGATGGACAGACCCAAACTAAGCGAAGCAATTAGATCGTGTCATCATGTTCATCTTTGCGAAGCTTTTCTTATGTCAAATATTGTATTCCTTAGACCATGAGATAATACAACTCCCTGGTATCGGAAGAAAGCTTTGAGGTCATCAAACGTCATCCTATGAGAGGGTGATCATAAAGGTGTCTCTCAGGTGATCGGAAAGTACCTGTTGGGTTGTATGTATCGAGATGGGATTTGTCCCTCCCAAGTCGAAGAGATATACTTCGGGCCCACTCGGTAATCGATATCAACACCGCTTGCAAGCATGTGGTTAAGGAGTTAATCACGAAGTGATATCGGATTACGGAACGAGTAAAGTACTTGATGTGAACGAGATTGAACTAGGTATGACGGTACCGACGATCAAATCTCGGGCAAGTAAAATATCGCGAGACGAAGGGAATATATATATATATGGGATTGTTTGAATCCTGGCATCGTGGTTCATCTGATATGATCATCGATGAATGTGTGGGAGTCAATATGGGTTTCCAGACCCCGCTGTTGATTATTGATAGAAGATCATGTCTGCATGTTCTCGAACCCGAAGGGTCACACACTTAACGTGTCTCGACGCTAGGATAGATTGGATAATTGGTTTATGAGTTTTTGTTCGGAGTCTCGGATGGGATCCGGGATATCAGGAGAGGTTCCGGAATGGTCCGGAGAATAATATTCATATAAGGCAGTGCAGTTTTTGGAGTTCGGAATTGTTCCGGGTTAATCGGTATTGTACCGGAAGCTTCTAGAACCTTCCGGAGGGGAACCAACGTGGTCCCACCTGTCGGGAGGGGGCATGGGCCTATGAGGGAGTGCCCTGGCCGCATTGGGCCAGGGGCACAAGGCCCCATAGGGCCCAGCCGGCCAAACAAGGGGAAACCCTAGTTTGGAGCTTCTAGAAGGGGGGGTTTCCTTGCCCCCACTCCTCCCTCCTTTGGCCGCCGGCCTAGGGCTTGGGGGAGGGGTTAGGGCTGGCGCCCACCCCTCTATATATAGAGGGCTGGGGCGCACCACCCCCCCACACCTTCCCCTCAAGCCTAGTCGCCCTGCTGCCCTCCTCTCTCTCTCCCTCCCGACTGCGTGTAGGCGAAGCCCTGCTGCAGAAACTCTCCACCACATACACCGCGCCGTCGCGTTGTAGATCCAATCCGTCTCTCCACCATACTTGCTGGACCAAGGAAGGAGGATATGTCGAGGTGCTGCACGTGTGCATCTCCCGGAGGCATCGCCACTTGCGGTGCTAGATCGGATCGGATCGCGAGGAGGAGAAGCGAGTACGACTACATCACCCACGTTCCGACGAACGTTCCGCTGTGCGAATCTTCAAGGGTATGAAGATCCAATCTAATCTCTCTCGTTGTTTGCATCTCCTAGATTAGATCTTGGCTTCCCTCTGTTCGCATCCGTAGAAATTTTTGATTTACTATGCCGTGAAACCCTTCAAAGAAGATGGCAGAATGCAAAGTGGATGTTATTCACAAGATGTTCAGAACTCATCACCAAGCACGAGGGAGAAGTTGCTGAGATCCGAGAAGAGATCTTCTAACCCCGTCAGACCACCAATCAATTGCAGGCACAACTCTATGACATATAGAAACAAAACTGTGAGTATGAGGCTATATTTGATCGCATAAGCTCTGCTGCTAGTTTCAGGATTGCAGAGACAAGGACATCCTTTTTGGATGGTGAACCATTGCCTTGGACGTTTTATGATGACAAGAGAACACCACCACCACCAAAGGAGTAATTCGTCATCAGGTTTGGCATCCCCTTGGCTTGTTCCAAGCTTGGGCAAGTGTCGCGGTATCACCACCATTATCTTTTATCTTTTACCTTTTTAGTGGATTCATATCTGTGGTAGAGAGGTTATCTTATAGTTTGGTTTGCATGTGGAAGTATCTCTAATTTAGTTGATTATCTATGTATCCCTTGGTGTGAGTGCCTTTATTAGAATATTGATGAGAAGTCTCATCTTTTACTTTTTGCACTTCTTATTTCAGTTTGCAATCTATATTATATGATGGATCTTGTTGATCAGTATGGGCATCACTTTGTGATCATCAAGTGGATCTAAATTGGTTTTGGCAAACCAAGTTCTGGTCAGTGGCTTTAGTTTGAAAGAAAAAGAAAGAAATAAAAAGCTTACAGGTATTTGGTATCATCTGTTTTCTTTCTTGTTGGCTCATAAGCTTAGTATTCTTTATTTAAGATTCTTTTGTGTTTTCAAGGAAGATTGCATGTTTGGCTTTATTACTTGTATGTTTGCTTGTTTCTTTCAACTCTCTTGCTTGCTACCCATCCAAAAACCTGTTTTGAGAAGACATACTTCTCATGCTTCCAAACTCCTTTAAACCCAAAACTTTTGCTATTCCAAGCAAATTCTCAAGCTTCATCTACCTTTCGAATTAAAAATTATTTTGTTATGTGGAAACTAGTTAGTAAAGCTCTCACAAACTTGATGGCACACTTTATTTCCTTGCCCCTAATAAACTTGAACCATTGTGAACATCGAAGTTGTATATGCTTGCATCTATACGTTGGGATTAGTAGAACCGTGATGTCACGGGGAACATTTTCAACATTGCACTTGTACTCTGTACATAGTTGATATCGTGTTCTTTTGTCTATGGATGTCAACGGTGTGAAATAAAGAGGGAACTTGTAAGTCCATGGAGTCTGTATTCTGTGTTAGAGAAACGCCTGGGCCGCTAGCCTAAGCCATGCTTAATCATGGTGGAAACTTGCAGCATCACCATAGTGAGTCATCTATGAAGCATCCTCAATAAAAATCTATACACATAGTAAATAAAAAGATTGCTGAGATGCTCATTGTCTGCTTGCCTTGTCATTTTGGTTATGGGAAAGCCCTTGTACCATGTGTAAGGGGTACCCCGTTGGCGGTTCTCAATGATATGCAAATACTTACAATGACAAGGACTTACCTAGGCCCAAAGTTGAGTATGCATGAGGAGTGTCCCTCATATTCAAGGGACATGAGATTGCCAACTTATATTTCGTCAAGCATATACTCCATCCTTGTTCACTTTAACCTTAATCATCTCAAGATTCTTATGATAGGGGCAATGAGGGATCAAAGCTAGTAAGTACCATAATATTTTGGAATCTCTTTATGACTTGTTATCCCTGCTACCATCTAAGAAGGGACCTTTCTCCCACTTCCAAGTTGAGTCAGTAAACCTACTTCCTCTCTATCTCCAGCAAGCATTTGAGTTGTTGTGTTTCAAGCATTCACATGGTGATTTATTCAATCATGTTCTTTATCTTCCTTGTTTGCACGAAACTCTTATCTATTGAGTATTACTTTGAAAGCCTTCACTTGTGAAAAACCTTTTTTGAGCAAAGAGTGTTCCTATTTTGAAACTTCTACAAAAAGCTTTTTGTGAAACTGTTTGCCAGGTGTTCTCTGACCAAGAACAAGTTTGCAAATTCCAATTATGATTTATCTTTATGCATCTCTATTGGGACTGTTGTACTTGGTTGCAAGCTAAGTTATATAATGGTGAGGTGCTTTCTTCTATGAGTTGTGCAATGGTAAGTGTGATGCTTCTTGTTCATATTCTTTTATCGACACTTCACTCCATAAACCTGTGGATATGTTTACTGAGCTCACTATTCGCTTGGGTACAAGCGAAATCTAAGCTTGGGGGAGTTAATACGCCCAATTTGCATCACCTTTCTATACCATAATCTACCTCTATACATTGATATTTGTCTTATTATGAGGTATTACTTATGGCTTTTCATTTGTTTATGCATGTTGGATGATTCTTGGAGGATGGACTGCCGGAGTCTGGATTCTGATGGAAAAGAAGGCGTTCTGGTGCAATTTTGCGAAGATCTGAAAAATACCAGAAAAATATGGAAACATATTATTTTACCAGAAGACGAAGGAAGCCAGAAGGAGGAGCGAAGGGGGGCCGCAGGGGGCCCACACACCCCTAGGCGCGGGCCCACCTAAGGCCGCGCCTAGGGCAGGTGGGGCCCACCTGCCCGGCCTCTGACTCTCCCCCTCCGCCTATATCTTCCCTACGGAACCCTAAGCCTCGGGGAGCGACCACAGATAGATTTCCGCTGCCTCTGGGGGGTGGAAAACACCAAGAGAGAAAGATCTCTCCGACAGACATATTTCTGCCGGGGGAATTCCTTCCTGGAGAGGGGAGACCGTCACCATAAACACCATCATCAAGCTAGGCTTCATCGGGATCATCATCATCATCCACACCATCATCTCCACCAGCACCATCATCACCACTCTGTCCCGCTGTAACAATTGTGTTGGATATTGCTTTAGTTCTTAGGGGAAACTTTCCCGGTGTTAATTACTATTGTAGTTGATGCTTGTGAGTGGAACCATTGGATTATTGTTTATGTTAGATTGTTATCCATTATCATATCATCTTTGATCTTTATCCATATGATGTCTTGTGAGTAGTTCGTTTAGTTCTTGAGGACATGGGAGAAGTCGTGTTGTTAGTAGTGAATCTGTGATGAGTTATTATTCAATGTTTTAGTATTTAAGTTGTGGTGCTATTCTTCTAGTGGTGTCATATGAACGTCGACTACATGACACTTCATAATTTATGGGCCTAGGGGGATGCATTGTGTATTTGGCTACTAATTATGGGGTTGCCGGAGTGACAGAAACCTGAACCCGCGTTAGGACACGTTTGCACAAGAGAGTGTAGGATCTCAGAGTTTAAGGTTGTGGTTAGATTTATATCTTAACTACTTCCCTATAGTTACGGATGTTTGCAGGGGGTTTAATCACAAGTATGTATTAGTCCTAGGAAGGGCGGTATGTTAGCACAGGTTCACCCAGACAACACTTACAAACACCAGAGAAGAGTACTCATCTATTTGAAGCAAAAGCACTTGACAGAATTCCCATGTGTCCTCGAGAATGTTTGGTCCTTATAAGTATTTCCACCAGATTGTCCTTTGCTAAGAAAGGATTGGGCCACTTGCTCCGTTTGTTCGTTACTTCTGTTACTTGCTCTTTGTTTTGTTGCCTTGCCAGAAAACCACTAAAAACCGTTTGCTAAGTATTCACAGGGATTTCCTGCTCCATACCACTGTTCAGCACCTTCTGCTCCTCGTTGGGATCGACACTCCTATTTATCGAAAGTACTATGATACCCCCCCTATACTTGTGGGTCATCAGAGGCTATCAAAAGACCGGGAGCAACCAACTAAGAGAGCAATAATGGTCATAATCATGTAGTGCAACAAAGCATACTAATCAAAGCAAAGAGTGGTACTACAAGTCAAGGACTAAATGATTATAGAGGCTAATGGTGACTTGTGAGAGTCATAACATGGTGTAAGCATGTGCCAAGTCAACCCAAGCAAAGCATTAAAGGAGAATACCACAATACTATGCTTTTGCATGCTAAAACAACGCATAATTTTTTCAAGGCACACTAAGCAATCCCAATTGTTTGGAACAAGACATGCTAAAACAACACCTAGCATGTCATGCTAAAGTCTAAGTCACAGTCAATGCAAGCTCCTCTTGCACGTCAAGCAAGAACTTACTACTCCTTTCTAACACCAAGCAAACTTAGCTGCAAATCAACACAGCGAGAACGGCAGTCCAAACTACTTTATTCAAGCAAACTAAACAACCTAAGCAAAGCAAACGAAAACTAAGACGCTCCAAGAACAACAACAAATATGCATGAAACAATAAAAACAAAGTGTCTAGACAGACCTGAGTTTTTTATTGATGAAGAAGGGGATGCCTTGGGAATCCCCAAGCTTTGACGCTTGTACCTCTTGGATATTTATTGGAGTGACACCATGGTGGCATCCCCAAGCTTGATCTTTTATCCATTCTTCATCTCATTGCATCATTCTTTCTCTACACCTGAAATTTTTCCTTCATACAAAACTTCACACAATCTTCATTAGCAACATTAGTTTATTCAAAAGATATTAGACCTCTGGCAAAGCTTTGGAACAGCAAGGCATTTCACTAAAAACACAAGCTACTATATTAACTCCTTCAAAAAGCTCAATTCACCTAAAGAGAACTCAAAAGGGAATCAATAAAAAGCAAATGCAATTAATGGCAGAAATCTGTCAAAACAGACCAGTATGCAGAAATCAATTTTTTCGAACATCTTATGTTGCTCAAATCACAAATTGTTGAACTAACTAAAGTTATCTATCATACTGGGGGATTTATTTGTAAATTTTGAGCTCAATCCGAGTTACAGAGACTCCTCACGAAATTTTTTGGTGGAGGACACAAATCTGTTTCGGGACAACAACTCTCCAAATCTTTCTTCCCTCTCATTAGAGGTCATTCTTGGCACAACAAGCAAACAAAAAGGATAAGGAGAGGTCATTACTAAAGTAATAACTTCCAAGACTCAAGAAAACTCTTGGGTTATTTCCCAACAAGTACTTTTCTTTAACGCCTTTAAGTTAGGCACAAGAAGCAAGAAGAATCAAGTATTTTTAAATGAAGAAGCAACCTTCTTGTTCTTTCCTTTCTTACCTTTCTTCTTTTCCTTAGGGAAGATATGATTGCTTACCGGAGGATCAAAATGCATGATGCCTTTTCCCACATCTATCACTGCCCCAAGGTGTTTCAGTAGAGATCTTCCAAGTGTGATTTGTCCCTTGCCTACACATTCAATAACAAGATAATCAGTAGTCACCATTTTTCCTGAGATCTTTGTAAACACACCTTCAGCCATTCCAATGGGTAATATAGTGGCATTTTTGATAAGCGAGATTTCCTCTCCTCCTTCAATAAGCCCCCAAAGACTCAAGTAACCATAAATATCTTTAGGCATGAGACAAAATTCAGACATGATATCATAGCGGGCATCAAAAAGTGTAGTTGTGGGGAACCACTTTGAAGGCTCAGAATTTATGGGAACATAATCATGGTAAGCCCTAAGCGTGTGATAGCAACTATTCATAGCAACAATACCGGTCTCAAGTGTGTTCAACCTAGCAAAAATATTTGTAAAAGAGGAATCATACTTGCCAGGTGTACCATAGATCATGATTAATTTCCTTGTGGCATAAAAAGCTTCATCCTCAGTACATAGCAAAAAAATCTTTCTCAGCCACAGCATCCAAAGCATATCTATAACGAAGAGCAATGCCGCGGTAGAAACTATCAATAACCAAGTTGAGGCTTGCCTCAGACTCAGTTTCCCTCTGGAAAGCAGAGATTCTAGACCAAGCTTCCTTAAAACTTTCTTCACATTTTTGCTTAAAAGTGGAGATTTCTACCATATGGGAAATAGAGGTTGATCCAAAACCATACATGGTAGCAACTAGAGCAGGAACTATTTTTTTGTGTTTTTTAATAAAGCAAGCAAACCAAACTAGACTAAATTTTTTTGGGTTTTTTGAAAAGAGGCAAACAAAACCAGGCAAAATAAACAAAGCAAACTAAAAACAAAGTAAAGAGAAAGGAACTAAAGGACTCCCCTAGTGAAGACGTCCTTAGCCTCCCCGGTGACGACGCCATAAATCTTGATGCGTGCACCCAGTGTTGACGTGGGACACTTCGTTGGAACCCCAAGAGCAAGGTGTGATGAGCACAGCAGCAAGTTTCCCTCAGTAGAGACCGAGGTTATCGAACCATAAGGAGGAAGGAAACGTCTCAAAGGTGTTGCAAGCAATGTGGAAACCTGCACAACACAAACTCAAGACTTTGTCCCAACAAATCAGTGAGGTTGTCAAGCTCACCGATTTGCTATAACAAAGGATTAAACGTATGGTGTGGAAGGTAATGGTTTGCAGCAAGTAAACAAGTAACAGTAGAGGATGTATCAATGGTAAAGATTAAACCGGATTCCATAGTTCACTAGAGGTGCTCTCCTTAGATAAACAACATGGTATGAAGGCTAAACAAATTACAGCAGGGCAATTGACAGGAACTGAGCAAGGCATAACAATGCAATTACTAGTCAGAAAGATCCTATGATATTCGATTGGGAAATACAACAAGATACATAGACCTCCATCCAACTACATCTATGACTAGAAGTCCACCTTCAGGTTATCATTCGAACCCCCTCCAGTATTAAGTTGCAAGCAACAGACTATTGGAATTATGCCCTAGAGGCAATAATAAAGATATTATTATTATAATTCTTGTTCATGATAAAGTTTATATTCCATGCTAGAATTGTATTAAGCGGAAACTTTGATACTTGTGTGGTTTATGAACAACAACGTGTCCCTAGTACGCCTCTATGGACTAGCTCATTGATTGATGATGGTTAAGGTTTCCTAACCATAGACATGAGTTGTCGATTAATAATGAGATCATATCATTGGGAGAATGATATGATGGACATACCCAAATCAAGCAGAGCAATTAGATCGTGTCATCGTGTTCATCTTTTTGAAGCTTTTTCTTATGTCAAATATTGTATTCCTTAGACCATGAGATAATGCAACTCCCTGGTATCGGAAGAAAGCTTTGAGGTCATCAAAGGTCATCCTATGAGAGGGTGATCATAAAGGTGTCTCTCAGGTGATCGGAAAGTACCTGTTGGGTTGTATGTATCGAGATGGGATTTGTCCCTCCCAAGTCGGAGAGATATACTTTGGGCCCACTCGGTAATCGATACCAACACCGCTTGCAAGCACGTGGTTAAGGAGTTAATCACAAAGTGATATCGGATTACGGAATGAGTAAAGTACTTGCTGTGAACGAGATTGAACTAAGTATGCAGATACCGACGATCGAATCTCGGGAAAGTAAAATATCGCGCGACGAAGGGAATATATATGGAATTAATTGAATCCTGGCATCGTGTTTCATCCGATATGATCATCGATGAGTATGTGGAAGTCAATATGGGTTTCCAGACCCCGCTGTTGATTATTGATAGAAGATCATGTCTGCATATTCTCGAACCCGTAGGGTCACACACTTAACGTGTCTCGACGCTAGGATAGAATGGATAATTGGTTTATGAGTTTTTGTTCGGAGTCTCGGATGAGATCCAGGACGTCACGAGAGGTTCCGGAATGGTCCGGAGAATAAGATTCATACAAGGGAAAGCAGTTTTTTGGATTTTGGAATTCTTTCGGATTATTCGGTATTGTACCGAAAGCTTCTAGAACCTTCCGGAGTGGGACCAACGTGGCCCCACTTGTCGGGAGGGGGCGTGGGCCTACGAGGGAGTGCCCTGGCCGCATTGGGCCAGGGGCACATGGCCCCATAGGCCCAGCCGGCCAAGCCCTAGGGGAAACCTAGGGAGAGCTTCTAGAAGGGGGGAATCTTGCCCCCCACTCCTCCCATGTGGCCGCCGGCCCTAGGCTTGGAGGAGGGCAAGGCGGCAGCAGGCCAGCCCTCTATATAAAGAGGGTAGGGGCGCACCCTCCCCCCACACCTCCTCAACCCTAGCCGCCTACCTGCTGCCCTCCTCTCTCTCTCCCGACTGCGCTTAGGCGAAACCCTACCGCAGAAACTCTCCACCTTTGCACCACGTCGTCGTGTTGTAGATCCAATCTCATCTCTCCACCCCACTTGCTAGACCGAGGAAGGAGGAGACGTCGAGGTGCCGTACATGTGCATCTCTCGGAGGCATCGCCACTTGCGGTGTTGGATCGGATCGGATCGCAAGGAGGAGAAGCTAGTACGACTACATCAACCACGTTCCGTTGAATGTTCCGCTGTGCGAATCTTCAAGGGTATGAAGATCTCATCTATTCTCCCTCGTTGTTTGCATCTCCTAGATTAGATCTTGGCTTTCCCGTTCGCATCCGTAGAATTTTTTTGATTTACTATGTTGCGAAACCCTTCGGTGGTATCATTGCTAGATCTATGCGTAGATGTGTTTCACGAGTAGAACGCAACATGCTTGTTGCGGGCGTTGATGTTTTCTGTTGCAATCCTCTTGTTTGTGTACTTCTTATGACGCGGGATAGTGAGATCGAAGCAGTCCAGGCCAACTTTACGCGACCTCGTTTCGCGAGACCGGCTCCGCACTTGACGTGTGGCTTGTTCCACATATGCGGCTGGTGGATGCCAGTTTCTCTCAATATAGTTGTCATGGGATTTACACCGGATGTTGGCAACCATAATATCACCGTTGTGGCTTTCCGTAGGTAAGAATCGTTCTTAGCTTGTTACTCCATAAGCCACGTAAAACATGTAACAACAAAGTAGAGGCGTCTAACTTGTTTTTGCAGGGAGTGTTTTGTGATATGGTATGGCCCAAGATGTGATGTGTATGTTGTATGCAATGATCATGTTTTGTAATGTTTCACGACCTGCATGTCGATGAGTACACAACCGGCAGGAGCCATATGGTTGTCTTTATGATTGTGTATGACCTGTGTGTCAACTTCTTATACGCCATGTAATAGCTTTACTTTATCGCTAAGTAGTTAGCAATAGTTGTAGTTGCTATTCGCGGTGGAGGCAATCATGGTGGAGTGATGGAGATCATGCTGGCACGCACAAGATGGAGATCATTGTGCGGAGATTGGCTAAACCATGTCACATAAAATTATATGCATGTGATGTTTATCCTTTTATGTATCTTATTATGCTTAGATCACGACGGTAGCATTATAAGATGATTCCTCACTTAAAGATCAAAATAAAACTATGTTCTCCCCATATATGCACCGTTGCGAAATTTCGTCGTGTTCAAGCATCACGTGATGATCGGGTGCTATAAACTCTACGTTCGCATACAATGGGTGCAAGCCAGTTTTGCACACGCGGAAATACTTGGGTTTGACTTGACGAGCCTAGCATGTACAGACATGGCCTCGGAACACACGAACCGAAAGGTTAAGCATGAGTCATATGAATGATATGATCGACACTTTGTTGTCCACCATTGAAACCACATCTATTCTCGTGAAGATCGGATTAGGTGTGGTGAATTTGGATCATGTTCACTAAACAACTTGAGGGATGTTGAATTTAGTGGGAGTTCATCTAGTAATTTGATTAAGTTGAACTAGTTATCATGAACATAGTCTAAATTGTACTTGCAAATTTTGTAGATCAAATGGCTAAGTCCAACTTCAACGTTTTTGCCGAGAAAGAAAAGCTTAAGAACAATGGGTCTAACTTCACCAACTGGTTCCGCAATCTGAGAATCATTCTCTCTGGCGGACAAAAGTACTATGTCCTTGAGAAAGCGCTAGGTGATGCCCCTGCTGTAGATGCGTCGGCTGATGAGAAAGTTGTTTATCAGTCGCGCAAGGATGATTATGGTGTGATTAAGAGCACCATGTTGTTTGCTATGGAATCGGACCTTCAAACCCGTTTTTTGAGGAGTTCCCCGAGCCCTTTGAGATTCTTGAGGAACTAAAAACTATGTTTCAGACTCAGGCCCGTTCTGAGAGATATGAGATCTCTGAGAAATTATTTAACTGCAAGATGGAGGAAGGGAGTTCCGTTAGTGAGCACGCCATTAAGATGTCGGGCTACACTCAACGCCTTGAGCAACTGGACTGCAAGATTCCAGAGGAGCTCAAGATTGACAGAGTTCTGCAATCACTCCCTCCTAGCTACAAAGGTTTTGTAGTTACTCATAATCAGATTGGTTCCACTGATACGATCACCGAGCTCTTCGCTAAGCTGAAAGCTGCGGAGGTGGACATCAAGAAATATAATCATGTGTTGATGGTCAACAAGCCCCCCAGCTTTAAGAAAGGTAAGGGTGCAAAGAAGCCCTTCAAGAAGGGCAACGACAAGCGCGTTGCCCCTGCAGAGAAGAAGCTCAAGTCTGGACCTAAGCTGGACACTGAGTGCTTCTATTGCAAGGACAAGGATCACTGGAAGCGCAACTGTCCGAAGTACTTAGTGGACAAGAAGGCTGGCACCATTAAAGGTATATTTGATATACATGTTATTGATGTTTTCCTTACTAGCCCTCGTTGTAGTGTCTGGGTATTTGATACTGGTTCAGTTGCTAATATTTGTAACTCGAAACAGGAGCTACGGAATAGATGGCGGCTAGCAAGGGATGAGGTGACGATGCACGCTGGCAATGGATCAAGATTTGATGTGATGTCCGTCGACACGCTCTCCTTAGTTTTACCTTCGGGATTAGTTTTAAACCTTAATAAGTGTTATTATGTGCCCGCGTTGAGCATGAACATTATATCTGGATCGTGTTTATTGCAAGACGGTTATTCATTTAAATTGGAGAATAATGGTTGTTCTATTTATATGAGTAACATCTTTTATGGTCATGCACCTGCTGTGAATGGTTTATTTCTTCTGAATCTCGAAAGCAATGAAACACACATCCATAACATTGAGGCTAAGAGATGCAAAGTAGATAGTGATAATTCGACTTATTTGTGGCACTGTCGTCTAGGTCATATTGGTGTAAAACACATGAAGAAACTCCATTCTGATGGACTTTTGGAGTCTCTTGATTTTGAATCATTTTACACATGGGAACCATGCCTCATGGGCAAGATGATCAAAACCCCGTTCTCCGGAATGATGGAGCGAGCAACGGACTTGTTGGAAATCATACATACCGATGTATGCGGACCAATGAGTGTTTCGACGCGCGGTGGTTATCGCTACTTTCTCACTTTTACTGATGACTTAAGTAGATATGGGTATATCTATTTAATGAAACATAAATCTAAAACATTTGAAAAGTTCAAAGAATTTCAGAACGAAGTGGAAAACCATCGTAACAGAAAAATTAAATTTCTGCGATCTGATCGTGGAGGTGAATATTTGAGTTATGATTTTCTCACGCATCTTAAATCAAGCGGAATCGTTTCGCAACTCACGCCACCCGGAACACCACAGCGCAATGGTGTGTCTGAATGCCGGAATCGAACTCTATTAGATATGGTGCGATCAATGATGTCTCTTACAGATTTGCCGTTATCATTTTGGGGTTATGCATTAGAAACCGCTGCATTCACTTTAAATAGGGCACCATCTAAATCCGTTGAGACGACACCGTATGAACTGTGGTTTGGTGCTAAACCTAAGTTGTTGTTTCTTAAAGTTTGGGGAGGCGAAGCTTACGTCAAGAAGTTGATGCTGGACAAGCTCGAACCCAAAGCAGAGAAATGCATCTTCATAGGATACCCTAAGGAAATTATTGGGTATACCTTCTATCACAGATCTGAAGGCAAAGTGTTTGTCGCAAAGAACCGATCCTTTCTTGAGAAGGAGTTTCTCTCGAAAGAAGTGAGTGGGAGAAAAGTAGAGCTAGACGAGGTTATTGAACCTTCTCTTGAGTTGGAGAGTAGCGCAGCACCTGAAATTGTTCCAGTGCTGTCTGCACCAACAATAGAGGAAGCTAATGACAAGGATCATGAAGCTTCGGACGATGCTACTACTGAACGTCGCAGGTCGACAAGGTCGCGTGCCCCTCCTGAGTGGTACGGCAACCCTGTCTTAACTGTCTTGTTAGTAGACAACAGTGAACCTGCGAACTATGAGGAAGCAATGATGAGCCCAGACTCTGAGAAATGGCTAGAGGCCATGAAATCCGAATTGGGATCCATGAGCGAAAACCAAGTATGGACTTTGGTGGACCCTCCTAGCAACCGAAAGGTCGTTGAGTGCAAATGGATTTTCAAGAAGAAAACGGACGCGGATGGTAATGTTACTGTCTATAAAAGCACGGCTTGTCGCGAAAGGTTTTCGACAAGTTCAAGGTGTTGACTACGATGAGACTTTCTCTCCCGTTGCGATGTTTAAGTCCATTCGGACTTTATTAGCAATTGATGCGTTTCATGACTATGAAATATGGCAGATGGATGTCAAGACTGCGTTCCTCAATGGCAACATTGATGAAGAGTTGTATATGATGCAACCCGAAGGTTTTGTCGATCCTAAGGATGCTGATAAGGTGTGCAAACTTCAGCGTTCCATTTATGGACTAAAGCAAGCATCTCGGAGTTGGAACCTTCGTTTTGATCAAGTGATCAAGAGATTTGGATTTGTTCCAAATTGCTATGAAGCTTGTATCTACAAGAAAGTGAGTGGGAGCTCAGTGACATTTTTGGTACTATATGTGGATGACATATTGATTATCGGAAATTACATTGACATGCTTAACGATGTGAAGAGTTATGTGAACAAATGTTTTTCAATGAAAGACCTAGGGGAAGCTGCTTATATATTAGGCATCAAAATCTATAGAGGTAGACAAAGACGCCTGATAGCTTTAAGCCAAAGTACATACCTAGACAAAGTTCTGAAAAGGTTCTGAATGGATAAGGCAAAGAAAGGTTCACTGCCTATGTTGTCAGGTAAGATATTGAGCAGCGCTCAGTGTCCAGCTACCGTAAACGATAGAGAAGCTATGAGCAAAGTGCCTTATGCCTCGGCCATAGGATCTATCATGTATGCCATGCTATGTACTAGACCGGATGTGTCCAATGCTCTTAGTTTGACGAGCAGATACCAAAGTGATCCAGGAGTGGAACACTGGACAGCCGTGAAGAACATCCTAAAGTATTTAAATATAACTAAAGAAATGTTCTTAGTCTATGGAGGTGATGAACAGCTCGTCGTAAAAGGTTACGTCGATGCTAGTTTCGACACCGACAAGGATGATTCTAAATCTCAGACAGGATACGTTTATATTTTGAATGGACGAGCTGTGAGCTGCAGAAGCTGCAAGCAAAACATGATCGTGGGATCTACAGTAGAAGCGGAATACATGGCTGCTGCAGAAGCGTCAAGTGAAGGAGTTTGGATCAGGAACTTCATCACTGAGCTTGGTGTGGTTCCAAGTGCCTTGGACCCACTGGAGATATTGTGTGACAACACTGGCGCCATAGCACTGGCTAAGGAACCAAGATATCATCCAAAGACCAAGCACATCAACCGCAAGTTTTATATAATTCGAGATTATATAACAGATGGAGATGTGAAGATTAACAAAGTACATACAGATCTGAATGTCGCAGATCCGTTGACTAAACCTCTTCCACGAGCAAAACATGATCAGCACCTTAGTGCCATGGGTGTTAGATTGTTGCCAGATGTAAACTAGATTATTGACTCTAGTGCAAGTGGGAGACTGTTGGAATTATGCCCTAGAGGCAATAATAAAGATGTTATTATTATAATTCTTGTTCATGATAAAGTTTATATTCCATGGTAGAATTGTATTAAGCGGAAACTTTGATACTTGTGTGGTTTATGAACAACACTGTGTCCCTAGTACGCATCTATGGACTAGCTCATTGATTAATGATGGTTAAGGTTTCCTAACCATAGACATGAGTTGTCGATTAATAATGAGATCATATCATTGGGAGAATGATATGATGGACAGACCCAAATCAAGCAGAGCAATTAGATCATGTCATCGTGTTCATCTTTGCGAAGCTTTTTCTTATGTCAAATATTGTATTCCTTAGACCATGAGATAATGCAACTCCCTGGTATCGGAAGAAAGCTTTGAGGTCATCAAACGTCATCCTATGAGAGGGTGATCATAAAGGTGTCTCTCAGGTGATCGGAAAGTACCTGTTGGGTTGTATGTATCGAGATGGGATTTGTCCCTCCCAAGTCGGAGAGATATACTTTGAGCCCACTCGGTAATCGATACCAACACCGCTTGCAAGCACATGGTTAAGGATTTAATCACAAAGTGATATCGGACTACGGAATGAGTAAAGTACTTGCTGTGAACGAGATTGAACTAGGTATGCAGATACCGACGATCGAATCTCGGGCAAGTAAAATATCGCGCGACGAAGGGAATATATATATGGGATTAATTGAATCCTAGCATCGTGGTTCATCCAATATGATCATCGATGAGTATGTGGGAGTCAATATGGGTTTCCAGACCCCGCTGTTGATTATTGATAGAAGATCATGTCTGCATATTCTCGAACCCGTAGGGTCACACACTTAACGTGTCTCGACGCTAGGATAGAATGGATAATTGGTTTATGAGTTTTTGTTCGGAGTCTCGAATGAGATCCAGGACGTCATGAGAGGTTCCGGAATGGTCCAAAGAATAAGATTTATATAAGGGAAAGCAGTTTTTTGGATTTTGGAATTGTTTCGGATTGTTCGGTATTGTAACGGAAGTTTCTAGAACCTTCCGGAGTGGGACCAACGTGTCCCCACTTGTTGGGAGGGGCGTGGGCCTACGAGGGAGTGCCCTGGCCGCATTGGGCCAGGGCACAAGGCCCCATAGGCCCAGCCGGCCAAGCCCTAGGGGAAACCCTAGGGAGAGCTTCTAGAAGGGGGAAACTTGCCCCCCACTCCTCCCATGTGGCCGCCGGCCCTAGGCTTGGAGGAGGGGCAAGGGGGCAGCCGACCAGCCCTATATATAAAGAGGGCAGGGGCGCACCCTCCCCCCACACCTCCTCAACCCTAGCCGCCTACCTGCTGCCCTCCTCTCTCTCTCTCCTGACTGCGCGTAGGCGAAGCCCTGCCGCAGAAACTCTCCACCTTTGCACCACGCCGTCGTGTTGTAGATCCAATCTATCTCTCCACCCCACTTGCTGGACCGAGGAAGGAGGAGACGTCGAGGTGCCGTACGTGTGCATCTCTCGGAGGCATCGCCACTTGCGGTGTTGGATCGGATTGGATCGCGAGGAGGAGAAGCTAGTACGACTACATCAACCACGTTCCGTTGAATGTTTCGATGTGCGAATCTTTAAGGGTATGAAGATCTCATCTATTCTCCCTCGTTGTTTGCATCTCCTAGATTAGATCTTGGCTTTTCCATTCGCATCCGTAGAATTTTTTTGATTTACTATGCTGCGAAACCCTTCATAGACAACTGCTTTAAGCAAAGTGTGTAAGGTAAACAGTCCACATGTTCCATGAACAAGAGACCGTTGTTTTCTCCCTAGTAGCAACAGCACATCTACAACCGAAAAGATTATTATCACTTCCCTTGGAAACTAGAGGCATGAACCCACTATTGAGCATAAATACCCCCTCTTGGAGTCACTAGCAACTACTTGGCCAAGATAGCTACTAACAACGGAGAGCATGCAAGATCACAAACAACACAGACATGATAGAATCATAAAGATAAAACTATTAATCAAACCAACATAATAATCTCAATATCCATCAGATCCCCACAAACACAACATGCATGATTACAAATAGATTAGACCTTGATCATGAACGGAGCTCACAAGATCTATACATGAAAGCACAAAGGAGGAGATACAACCATCTAGCTACTACATGGACCCATAGTCCAAGGTGGAACTACTCACGCATCATACCGGAGAGAAAGCCTCTGGGACGATCTCCCCTTCGGCAGGGTGTCGGGAAGAACTTCAGATCCCCCCATCTAGGGACGATGGTGGCGGCGGCTAGAGACGATTTCGTGGATATTTGATCGGGTGCCCAGGGTTTTTGCATTGGGGGCTTCTTATAGGCGAAGGAGGAGGCCGAGGCGGCGGCCAGGGGCCTCAAACCCTAGCCAGGCGTGGGGCAGGGCCCACCCGCGCCTGGGGTGGGTCTGCCCCCTCCCCCCTGGCTGGCCCCTCCGGTTCCCCTTTGGACTTCTTGTTCCCCACGGAAATTAATTGACTTTGACATTTGCCCCGTCCAATTCCGAGAATATTTCTTTACTAACTTTTCTGAAACCAAAAACAGCAGAAAACAGGCATCTGACACTGTTGCAACTTGTTAGTAGGTTAGTACCAAAAAACATGTAAAAAGAAACTCAAAGTGTACACAAGCAAAGCAAAGTAGATACTAAACAAGCATGAAGCATCAAAAATTATCGATACGTTTCCAACGTATCAATGTGCACGATAGAATTTCCGGACTCAACTTTGTATATGGTATAGCTATTCCTAACTATTACTTCCCCGATTTTGAGATATGAGGCACCAATAGTCTTATACCATTGCTACATTTTATTAATCTAATTGTTGGACAAATTACATTTTTCAAATGCAGCATAAACATGTAAAGTAAATAAAGTTTACTAATTACTTCATGTGGCAAACAACCGTGTATTTCAGTTAAGGACATGAATGAAATTGAGTCAACAATTGATGCATCAAGGTAAAGTTTTCCTTTTGTTTAGCGGTATACTACATATACAGTCAAGGCAAAAATCCACATGGTACTAATAGGTTCGAAGAAATCTGGGAGGACGGTTTGTCAATACAACCTCTCTAAGGGAAGTGGCTACATCAACATTTTTTGTGGTTTTTCACCTTTCACTCAATTTCTTGCTTCGTTAAATCTAAAATGTATATCCTTGATATTATCACTTAATCCCATAGATGATCGCATCATCGCACTCATGTGCCACAATTGCCACAATGCCCACGTCAGGTATAGCATACTAGACATCTTTTCTTTCTTTTCTGCATATAGCCTCTTTTAACGTTTTCACCACAATCTTCGGTTGCTATTGTATCCTCCCCTGCCATATCCTTTCTACCATATTAGACACCCTTGACAACTAAAAAACTTAATCAAAGCAAATAAAGGGCAATTCATGAAAGCAACTTGTAGGCAAGGAGACATGGATCTCAAATCACACCCACCTATGGTCTATGGGAGATTAATTAGAACGGTGAAAGTTCCTATTTACACATTGTATAGCCTTCTTCGAGTGTCCATAGACTAGAGGCCAATATAAAACAAAAAGGTTAACAACGTTTGTCACATTTTTGAAATTTGAGAAGGGTAGACCAAGTCTCCAAAACCCAAAGGAAAGAAAACAGATAGAACCTATATCTAAATGACTATGAATATAAGTGAATTTAAGATGAATTTAGTACACTCTTGTTCTCAATCCCAAAACAAACCCCCCGCATTCACATACCAGCGTTGCGACATGTGGCATATTGCCTACAAATGATGAACTTGCTCTCCTCCCAGCTCTCGATCGCTGAGACACCACCATCCTCCTGTTGTCCCTAGGGTTCTAGGCATATAACAAAATTATTGCTTTTAGTAAGAAGATAATGACACCTAGAAAAGTAATTTGGCTCAATCTTTGTTGCATCGAGGGAGATATTGACAATGTTAGTACGTGAAGTAATAATTAGCTCACAAATCTTCAATCCATGGTAATTTCGATTAATGAAGGGGTATATCTTGATTTGATTACACGTTACATGCTTTTTTCGAAAGTTCTTTTGGTTCAATGAAGAAACACAAATTGGAGCACTACAAAACATTCAAATTCACCATAATGGTCTACAAAAGCGGGCATCAACTTTGAGAACCAAAGGTGTTTTCTCTAACCGTACATGTAAAATATAGAATTAGAAAGTTATGAAGACACATTGTATAGGACGAAGTGTGAACCTCAAAACGTGACACAAAAAAATGTGTATATTTGTATTCCTTACAAACAAATCAAGAAAAGAGGACTTTTTGAAGTAAAATGCGCAAACATAAGTGTAGCAATTTCCTTTATGTGCAACAGGTATTTATTTTTACGAAAATTCACAGGTTCACGCGTCCTCAAAATTCATTCAAAAAAAGTTAATTCAGAAAGGGCAAGCCTACGCGATCCCCCGCGGGATTTAAGCTTTTTATTCCCCGGGTCCCCAGCCAACCACGTGTCCTATTTTTGGATTAAAATCCCGCTTTTGCTACAGAAAGTCTCGTTTTTGCTACAACTAGTCCCGCTTTGCTATAATGTAGCAGAAACGGTTCGGCCTAGAAAATAGAAAATTAGACTGGACCTCACCGAAGATCTCGCCGGTGACCGTGTAGCAAAAAAAAGGACCGTCTAGCGCTCAGCTGACTGAGAATTAAGTCAGCTGACGTCATCCACGCGTTGTCAAAAATCAAGGGATATCAGCGACCGACTCTTGGATCCGCTCCTTCTCTATGCATGTGTACCGGACAGAGAGAGAGAGAGTGAGCGCTACATCCACGGTGTGTGTACCGAACAGAAAAGCTGCATGCGCACCCGGCCGACGGCCTGCTCGTACACATGCACGTGGAGTTCCTGGTTCATTTTTTTTAGATCGAGTTCCTGTTTCCTGATTGGATCCCCTATCGCTACCATGCAATTTCTGATTCCTTTCCTTGTTGCTTTGTTCACATAAATCTATGTGACTTTTTTTTTCTTGGTTGGACACAAAATCATCGCTCTACCTTCAAAAAATATTAAGAAACAGTTATGCTAATTTTAACTTTAAAATACAATTGCAACTGAAAAGTATCTATTGTAAGCAATTTAGAAAATATATTTGGTTTCAATGTCACTTAAAATTAGAAAATACACTTCTAACTAAAAATCTCAGTTGTAATTCTACTTGCAACTGAAAAAGTTTCATTTGCAACTCCACGTGCAACTGGAAAATACTCAGTAAACCACACATGCAACTGGAAAATACTCAGTTGCAACCCCACATGCAACTGAAAACAATACTAAGTTGCAACCACACATGCAACTGGAAAATACTCGGTTGCAACCCCACATGCAACTGAAAACAATACTCGGTTACAACCCCAGTTGTAATTGGCAAAAATAAGTTACAACTGGAAAAATCTCAGTTGAAAACCCGAGTGCAACTGAGAAAATCACAGTTGAAACCCTGGTAGCAACTGGAAAATTTTGAGTTGCAACCATGCTTGCAACTAAAAAATTATGTCAGTTGCAACCCCTCTTGGAACTGGAAAATTTGAGTTGCAATCCTGTTTGCAACTAAAGGAAATTCGCAGTTGCAACAACACATGCAACTAGAAAATACTCACTTGCGACCGCACATGCAACTAAAAACAATACTCAGTTGCAACCACATATACAACTGGATAATACTCAGTTACAACCCCATATGCAACTGAAAACAATACGCAGTTGCAACTCCAGTTGTAACTGGCAAAAATAAGTTGCAACTGGAAAAATCTCAGTTGAAAATCCAAGTGCAACTGAGAAAATCATAGTTGCAACCACGCTAGCAACTAGAAAAACTTGAGTTGCAACCCTGCTTGCAACAAAAAAAATTATGTCAGTTGCAACCCCGCTTGCAACTAATTTTTTTTGAGTTGCAACCCTATTTGCAACTAAAAGAAAATCTCAGTTGCAACCACACATGCAACTAAAAAATACTTAGTTACAATCACACATGCAATTGAAAACAATACTCAGGTGTAACCACGCATGCAATTGGAAAATATTCAGTTACAACCCCACATGCAACCAAAAATAATACTCAGTTGCAATCACGCATGCAACTGGAAAATTCTCGATTGCAACCCCACATGCAACTGGAAATAATACTTTGTAACCCCACTTGAAACTATTGTGACTAAGATTCTTCCATATTAAAAATTATAAAATAAAAGATGGAAAAAGTTAAGTTGCAACCTCCCTTCTTTGTCGATCCGTCAAAAAATAAAGAACTAGATAAAAAATCAAAACAACTACGCTGCTAATGAGTATTTAAAAAATACAATTTAATGATGAAACCAAACAAAAATAAGAGAACAAGCAAAATATAAAATCAAAGACAACCAAAAACAGTGTAGAAACTGCAATCTCTTCACTGAGTGTAGAAACTGTAATCTCTTTAAAAAGTTTATTTTGACAACAAAAAAAGAGAAAGCGATTAGTAGTCTACCTTACCTAGCAGCTCACATGAATAAATAATAAACAAAAAAAGGTATAGAATTTGTCTGCTGACCCGTATGTGATCAGGAGCACTGGCATGGGCTGGGCCAAGTCGTCACACACGACCGGAGCCAGAGACACGGATGGCCAGCCGTGCGTGTACGGCGTACCGCACGAACTCGGATCTTATCAGATTAATCGGACGGTTAACAAGGTGACTATGCCCTATGTTAAATCTCAGCTAGCTGAGAATTAGCAATTCCCGCAAAAAAAATATGCTAATGTAGCAAACCCGACCTCACCGGAGACTCGCCAGAGACTTTCATCGGTGACCTCGTCGGAGACCATGTAGCAAAAACTTTGTGCTAGTGTAGCAAAACCACTAAACAAGTGTAGCAAAAAAATCCTATGATAGCAAATCCAACTTTACGGATAACTCGGTGGAGATCTCGTAGAAAAAAAATTATACTATTATAGCACCACCGTCGTCGGCCGCATGTAGGAAAATATGGTGTCACTTGTAGCGCCAGCGCCGGCCGCACGTAGCAACGCCGACTACCCCATGTAGCAAACTTCAACAACGTACGTTGTAGCGCTGGTGACCTTCGGTAGCAACATCGGCGCACGGTTGAGCAACTCCACCAGAGTGAGGCCACGACGGAAAACATGCTGCAGAGGTGAAGACGAGCGGGAGGAGACGCTGTGGCAGCGCAAGAGGCGGCGGCGTCGGGAAGCAGTGGTCCAGGGGAAGGCGACGAGCTGCAGGCTGCGGCGGCGCGGGCGCGCGGCCGAAGGAGATGGAGCTGGACGCGGCGCCGGGAGGAGCTCTACGTGGAGGAGCTATGCGGGAGGAGGTGGGGCATGGAGCGGCGGCTCAACGAGCTGCAGGTGGCGCCGCCGGGGAGCGGTGGTCCAGTGGAAGGCTACCAGCTGCAGCGGCGCGGGCGTGCGGCCGGAGGAGCTGGAGCTGGACGCGGCGCCGGGAGGAGCTCTGCCGGAGGAGGTGGGGCATGGAGAGGCGGCTCGACGAGCTGCAGGCGGCGGAGGGAGAAGCTTGGAGCGGCGGCGGGAGTAGCTCTGTGTGGAGCTGGGGCGTGGAGCGGCAGGGGCACAAGCGACAGATCGCCGAAACTAGCAGCGGCGAGTTGCAGTTTTTCTTTAGAAAGAGATAAAGTATAGAAAAAGACAGAGATAAATAAGGTTTGCGGTGGACCGGGGATGAGTGTGCAGCGGGAGGACACCCGGAGGATCGATACATCATATCCCGAGGGAATCCTATCATTTGCCATTCGGAAATCATTTCGAAAAATATGTGTATATACCCTGGCGAAGTCACCCGTGGAGGCTGGCAGAGCAGAGGGGAGGGGAACCATCGGTCCATCCTACATTCCTCCCACTCGTCCTCTTCCTTTCACATCACAGCCAGATCGAGCGAGGCGTGGGTGTCAGTACCTGCTCGCTCCTCGGCTCCTCCTCCCTCCGCCACCGCCACCGCCACCACCACCACCACCACCACCGCCAATGACGCGGAAAGCTGGGAAGAAGAAAGGCGGAGGCAAACCCAAATCCAAGACCAAAACCAAAACCAAAACCCCACCTTCCTCTAGCTCGCCGACCTCGGGTCCGCCGCCACGGCCGGTGGAGCCGAAGCCGGCGGCGGAGGCGATCGACGTCCTCACGGGGGACGTCCTCCGCAACGTTTTCCGCCGCCTCCCCCTCGTCGATCTCCTCCGCGCCGCCCTCGCCTGCCACCGCTGGCGCCGCGCCGCCGCCCGATGCCTCCCCCGCGCCCCTCCCCTCCTCGGCTACTTCTTCCACCCCGTCAAAGCCCCTCCCGCGCCGCCCATCAAGGAGACCGAGCGAGACCACTACGACGCCGTGTTCGCTCCCCTCGGCGCCTCCTCCCCGCGCCAATGCCTCGGCTTCGCTCCGGACGCCTCTCGCTTCAGGCTCTGCGACTGCCACCAGGGCCTCCTGCTCCTCGAACCGACCGCGTCGCCCACCAAGGGGGCCCTCCCGCGCCTCCTCGTCGTCGACCCGGCCACAAGCCGCCGCGCGCTCCTCCCGCCGCCGCCTCGCTGCACGGTGCCGGACGATCGCCGCTGGCGCCTCTCCAGGCACTACGTCGGCTCCGCGATCCTCTCCCGCGCGCACCCGAGCAGGCTCTGCTTCGAGGCCGTCTGTTTTGCCGTCGACGACGGGCACCCTCGCGCCTGGATCGCGTCCGTCGACGACGGCCAGTGCCGCTGGCGCGCGCTCCCGCGGGACATGGACGTCGACGTCGACTTCGACCCCAGGTGGCTCAAGGGCCGCTGCGTGCACGCCGCCGGGAAACTCTACTGGCACATCTGCACCTCCGGCCGCGTGCTGGCGCTGGACCCTGCCACGCTGCAATTCTCCTACCTGCTGGCGCCGTCCGTGCTCGGGGACCGCTTCAGCAAGTACCGCGTCGGGGAGACGCCTGATGACGGCCGGCTGTGCATTGCGACCGTGGAGAACCAGGTGATGCAGCTCTGGGTGCGTGGGGAGGCCAGCCGCAGCAACAATGGGTGGCATCTGGAGAGGGAGATGAATCTTCGCAAGGTGTACGACGCGCTGCCCGGCCTGCCCAGGGACGCGAGGGCCAGGATGGCGAGCATCTGGATCACTGACATCGACGCGGGGCGCACGGGGAAGCTCTTCATCCAGATGTCGGGATACGGGCGCTACTCGTTGGATCTCAAGACTTGCAAGCTCGAGAGCCTGGCGATCAAAGGTGGCATGGAGTACGGAGACCCCATCTACGCATATTTCCTGGCATGGCCGCCTGCGTTCCTTGCTCAAGCGTAATGGCTTGGACAACTTTCGGTAGATCCTCCCTCTCCCTCTTCATGACATTTTTTTGTAGTGCCAGGCATGTTGCTTGATAAAATTCTTACTTGCTCTGACAATTTTTCAAATGTGCGTGCATCATTTTACTAGTAGGCTAATTGTGTCAGAACTCAGAAACACAAGCCTATCCATTGGTTTTAGGATTTGTAATGTTCCAAGGGTTTCTTCCAATATGCTTGTCTCATTGGAGATTTGGAATAAGAGAAATCTGCATGTTTTCCAAAATATAGCCACCCTTCCCATGATCATCATTGCCAAGATCAAAGAAGAAGCTGCGAATTGGAGATTGGCACATGCTAAGCATTTGAGTTTCTTTAACACCAATAGAGTAGACCCTTTTCAAAATTCTCTTGGCTACGGTAATTAAACAGCATCTTCTTAGTTAATGGAAATGGTAAATCTTTTGCCTTGTTTCCAAAAAAAGAGAGATTTCGTCAATACGTTTTTGCACAAAGCGGCAAGCAGTGAGAAGTTACTACTCCAAAATAGAAGTTTGTTTTAGCAGTTCGTATCTTACCATACTGTCCTTCCCACTTTTTGTTGGTTAGCGATAATGTACGCTCGTGGTAGATGAGCTAATCACATGCTTTGATCATCCAGTTCTGATTGCCTTCCGAAGCATATAGCGCCGCATTTAGCAATTCGTGTTTACATTAACTTAAAAATCACTTTATGTAGCATTAAGTTTGATGGCATCCTGGCACGATACACCTTGAATTATGATCCGTTCAAGTGACTTTCATAGCACAGGTTTTATTTAACACTTGGGAAGTAAAGTTTGCACCAATGCCAATGCAATGTTGATTTTTTTACATTCACAACTTCTTTAGGATTGTATTGAGTTTTAGTACACATTTCATTTGCTCTTGTTTTATGTTCTCATAGAGAACTTTTAGTTTACCTTTAGAATTCCAAGAGTGATTCACAAATTTAATTGAAGGTAAATGTTATGCATTAATTTTTAGGAATTCATGGGATCTTACCATACTGTCCTTCTCACATTTTGTTGGTTAGCAAAAATGTATGCTAGATGAGCTAATCACATGCTTTGATCATCCAGTTCTGATCGCTTTCTGAATCTTATCTGTTATAGCGCTGTATTTAGCAATTCATGTATACATTAACTTAAAAGCACTTTATGTATTAGTTTGATGGCATCCTGACACGATACCCCTAAATTATGATCTGTTCAAGTGACTTTCATAGCACAGGCTTTATTTAGCACTTGGGAAGTAAAGTTTGCACCAATGACAATACAACGTTCATTTGTTTACCTTCACAACTTCTTCAGAGTTGTATTGAGTTTTAGTACACATTTCGCTTGCTCTTGTTTTATGTTCTCATAGAGTCATAGAGAACTTTTAGTTTACCTTTAGAACTGCAAGGGTGATTCACAAATTTAATTGAAGGTAAATATTATGCATTATTTTTTAGGAATTCACGGGATCTGCTGTTCTGTCGAAAGTTTACAAATGGACATCTTAGCTTGTACTTCTGGATACTATATATCTTAGAAAAAAAAGAAATGCTCCAATGAGTCTCTTGCTTGGTTGCAACTTTTGCATTTGCTATCAGAGTTTGGACTTCTAAGTAACAGCATATTTGCATGTGGGGACATGAGGTTCATATGCATGAAATCTGCAGAATGGTGTGTCTGCATTGCTCTTGTTGCTAATGAGGGAAGCTCTTGTTGCAGAATGGTCTAAGACAACGACTGTGGGTGTTATTCTTGTTTTTCTTGCTTTATAAACTTCTGTTGTATGTGTGTGCATCCTCGATGCTTTGTCATGTTGTTGCGGAGACCAGGTTTATTTATTTGTATCATCTTGATACTTCAATAAAATGCCCCCTTTAAAAAAATGTATAGGATGTAAAATCTATCTGGAGTAAGCATCTTAATTTGTTTGAAGAAAACAAATCTTTTCACTTGTCATTGTCATGACCCTTAACTACTAAATGAAGGAGACAATATTACTACTCCCTCGGTTCACTAATGTAAGACATTCTAGGTTTTTAACACATGTACCTGGACGTGTTTTAGTGTGTCGATTCACAATCTAGTCCATTTAAAAATATCTAAAAGGCCTTACATTAGTGAACGGAGGGAGTACTATTTGTTCTGCAGTGTGACCAGAGAACATATTTTGTTGCTAAAATAGCTGGAAATAACCATCTTAAATTTACCTTCGTGCTCTTTTTCTTTTCTTTTCTTTCTTTGGTTGTTTGTTGGGTGAATGTCTCATTTAATTACTCTCAAATTGAACAATTTCTAATCTCTAGCTGATGATTCTGTGATTCCTATGTTCCAGGGTGGGTGGTGGACTAGCTACGTGCTGAGACGAGGCCTGATCACATCTTGTGTCCGAGGTCGTATCAAATCCTTTCATTTCTGGTCACTACTGGGTTACTGCCCCACTTCATTTAGGCTGGAAGCTCCGACTACTTAACTAGTATGGTATGAGACAGCTAAAAAGCAATGTTGCCGCTATGAATGATATGTAAAGCATCCTTTGGATCATTAGTTATCTAAAATAAAACATCCTCTGGGTTTTATTTTTGTGTGTGTGTTATTAAAGGAAGAGACGCCATGCACGCATGACCTGACTGACAGTCTCCAAGGGGGGGTCAGGAGCTAACCTTCGGTTACGTTTCTTAATTGGCATATGTGCTATACTACTGAATCTTTTCAGTTTCCAACTCCTGTACTCTTTATATCTGCCAATGCAAACTCATGTTCATGAGTTTATTCAGCCATCAACATCATGGTATCGAATGAACATCAATCAAGTCGTGCTTATCTTCCATGGTTTCCTTGTCGCGAGTGAAAAAATGTCGCCTTTTGGACACGACATTCTTCTCTCATGCTCGGGTAACCTGTGTGTGTCATGTCATGACCAGTAATAGCGTGAGTTTGTATGTGCAACGGTAGCTCTGCATCCTGATGAATGATCTGGCTAGTGCAACCCCCTGCCCAAACTCCACCGAATTTGCCTGGGCTTGCGAATCTTGGCTAGGGCAAGCAGTCGGTGCTGCTTAATCTTAACGGAAGAAAAACGTACTGCTCGATCTGAAGGAGCACGGAATGAACAGTACTAGGCAGGCTAGGGTGGTTTGGAGTCTCGCGGTAGGAATGAAACGTTTCCTTTTGTTGAGTTTTGAAAATCCACGCCACGCCCTTTTAATTTATGGAATAATATAAATAAAAAACGTCCTTTGCTTTACTTTACTGCCGAGCTGAGCTGAAGCGCGGAAGCCTCGGAGCATGGTGAGGTGAGGTGAGAGGATGGACGCCAAGTTAGTACTGTATCTCGTCTCTGTACGAGAGCGAGCGTCTGCTGTGGCCAGTTTCCTCTTTCGTGTACGGCCGTTACTTTGCTTTACCTGCTATGCTACTCTGTCGAAAGGCAGGCAGACAAACGCGAGCTCTGCGTTGCAGAGATACGGAGTTGAACGGTGGGGAATCTTTCGGCTGTGAGACTGGCTGGTACGGGGAGGGGTGGACCGGCCAAAGCCGAGCTGCCGGTGCGCTATACGAGTGTCATGTCGAAAATACTGTATCAAAGTTTATCAAGATAAGTTTAACAAGTTCCCACCGTCAATCATACAAATATGGAGTAATACTCCCTCCGTAAAAAAAGATGTCGAAGATTTAGTACGTATCTAGGCATATTTTAGTATATAGATACATTTAAATTTAGAAAACTTTATGATATTACATCTTTTTTAGGACGGAGGAAGTAGTTATTATTACAAGTTGAGCCGTCGTCCGAAGCAAATTATTAGTAGAGATCAGTAAAATTTCAAAACGGCATGTGAGTTAAGACAAGGTTTCATTAATTAGCGGGATGACTTCTTCAACGAACAGTAGCTTTGGGTGAAGCCCGATGGGATATGCTGGACGCAAGACCCAAAAATGATACCAAGAGCAACTTCAACGGCTTATCCATAAGCAAAAGTTATTTAGTTAAGAGAAGAGATAAGATATATGTAAGGATATATTGGGGTTCATTTTTCGGGCTTCCTACTCAAAACTGCACTAAGAAAAATTCTACATATAGTAGTTCTTTCTTTTCTACTCTTTTCACATTTCTTCTTCATTGTCCCCCGCTCTCCTCCTCATCCACCACTAGAGAAGCACCGCCACCAGTGAAGCCCCGACCGACACCGGAGAGATGCGGACTACCGCCACCGCTCTCTTTCCTGTCCGCCAGCGCCATATCTCACCCTGAGGCAGTGTCGCTTGTGCCGGTCCCTCTCCTCTCTATCTGTGGCCCATAGTCGTTGCCCCTCTCCTCCCCGTCATGACTGTGGCCCATGGGAGGTAGGGACGCCGAAATCGAGCTTTACCCGGCCGGAATCGAGCTAGGCCGAGCACATCGGCAGGCTGTCGGCGCTCGTCCTCGACCAAACCGGCACGGGGGGTTGGCTTCAGGGCTCGTGGGGGTGCTAGAGGGAGGCGTACATCAGCGGAGACACTCCCGACGCGGAGTATTCCCGCGATGGCGGCGAGAGGGACACTGTAGCGGGGGGCACGATTTCGGGCCAGATGGCACCGCACTACCTAGGAAAAAGGGGCAGGAGGTCTGCGGGGCGGCTCGCCGGCGAAAGCAGGGGCGCCGGAGTTGGCATGGACGATGGCGGTCACGCAATGAAACTTCCGAGCAGGCGGTTGGACCGTTCCCGCGTGCGTTTTCGCTGACGTGGCAACATATGGGTAAGAGTTGCCTCTTACCTAAAATCTCTGTCTATCTCCTATATATGGGTAGGAGGTGCCAAAATATGGGTGATCAACCAAAAATTTTATGGAGGAGACCGCTTATAGGTAAGATGTTGAAGCTAGTTTTTTTGCCCCTCTTACCCATATTGATAGTTATTTCACCTTTTATCCATTTATAGATAAACTGTTGGAGTTGCTCTAATCATGTCCAAATCTGTTCATTTTCATATGTTTTTGACAGTTGTCACTTCCTTTTGTTCGGTCAAGTGGCCGGTCAAACTGGAACTTATGTCACAAAACTGCTGGCCTGACACTGGTGGAAACAGGCCTATAGGTCCCGGTTGGTACGGGGCTTTAGTCCCGGTTGCCCAACCGGGACGGGGCAATCGGGACTAAAGCCCTAACCTTTAGTCCCGGTTGCCCCACCAACCGGGACAAAAGGGGGCACACGTGGCAGCGGCAGAGGGCGAGGGGGGTGGAGAACACGAACCGGGACTAATAACCTTCTGCCGCGGCAGCGATTTGGTCCATTTCTCTGCCGCGGCAGAGAATTCATTTTGGCACACTTTGTTGCCGCGGCAGAGAATTCATTTAGGTTGTTTTATTGTTTATTTAGTGATTTGCACTTATCAATGAAGGAACCTTATATTACATCATGAATATCATGACAATATTATATTGAATACAAGGATCGAGTTCATGCACTACATACAAAAGTTGTTATTCGATGCTACTGGCCAATTCCTTCAAAGTTGCTATTTTTACAATCCCTATTGTCTATACACAGCCGAATAGTATTCCCCTTTTGGGTCTAGGACTTCTGCATCCAAGAATCCCGCCAATTCCTCCTGAATTGCTCGTACGCGATCCTTTGGCAGAAGACCGTCCCGTAGACGTTCGATCTGATTTAAAAAAGGAGTCAGCCTATATGAATGAAACTAAACACAATTTGATTGTAATTAAAAACTATAAAAATTGTTTACGTACGTGGAGTTGCTCTAAATTTCTGCCCTTCTCATCGCACGTCTGCTGGATGAACTCGCAAACATAGTATCCACATAGATTGTTACCTGGTCCCTACGATCAGTCACTTTACGAGAACAGAGTTCAATCAAAATAATAATCAAGCATGATAATAACTGTATCAAAACTAGAATCAAAGAGATGCGCGGATATAGCTAGTGGTGCTTACATTTAGTGGTTGAAATGTAAGCTCCTCTTTCCAAACACCCCTAGCCTTGTTGGTGAACCGTTTTCAAGCGCTGCCCGGCGTAAAAAACGAATAAAATAAGTTATTAAGTACTTGATATCATAAAATTCATGAACGTTGCCGATATAGTGTCGTAATAATTAGAATTACCGCTGGAGAAGTATCTGCATGTCCTTCCACGTCTCAAGGGGTTTATGTTTCGAGTCCATGACTAGTACACGCCCTTTGTCAAGTTGAATGATTAACAGAATATAGTGGAAGCTGCAAATCCATAACTAATCAATTATATACTTAACATCGAGTAAGCGAAATAGAAAGTGTATACAAGACAATAACACTCACTCGAAGTTGTAAGGAAATATTATTTCCCTTTTGGTTTCTTGAAACCTTAACGCGTGTACTATATTATCCTCCATATCCTAGGGGCTTATTTTGATATTAGTTTCATGAACCCAATATGGATCAATGAAGCCAATGTCATAGATTTGTCCTCTGCTGCATTCGAGAATCTTCATTCTGCATATTACAGTATGATTATATACATGCAATAAACAAAATAATATAGCTGGAGACTAAATTAATTATAGAATTAGTACTTACAGACAATAGGCACTGATGATCGATTTGTCCAAGGACGTCTTGATTGAATAATTGAAATAGTTCATCAAATTCAATGGATATCATGTCATCCTTTTCTTTCCCATGATGCTTTTTTGTAACCCTCAGCACTATCCAGTTAGCCCCGGCCCTTGTGGCATGCATGTACCAGTTATGCAATCTTCGCATTTTTGTTGGAAGATTGTTTACCTCCTCAGGTTTGACGAGAGGTTTGCCGTACTGGTATTTGTATGCTACTTCACTCACGGGGAAGAACTCTAACTAGGATAAGTACTGGGCAATACTCATACCTTGAGCAGCGGCAGCTTCTCCGTATTGTGCAACTACCTCTGGATCATACTGCTCTTCGGCCCCATATTTGCTCGACCCCACATTGGTTTGAGAAATCACCTTAAGAGGGGCGCAAGTCTGTTTTGCTTGTTCTCCGAGCTGGGCAACAGATTTCTCGCTTGCATCAGTACTGCTCTTCGAGGCTTTTTGTGCCGCATGTGACTTGGAGAATAGAACGCTCATAGTCTGATGACAGCTTTGGCTCGGGTTGATGAAGAGTCTTTAGCATTTTCAACACTTTGGCTTTTTCTTCTTTGGTGCTGGGGAACTCTGGCTCTTTCGGTCGCCTCAGCTTAGCAAAAAACGCTGTCGTTTCCGCATCAACGATCGCCGCAGTCTCCTCTTCAGTACAATCATAAGCTCTCTTGGGAGGAACCTTTGGTACTTTTGGAAGAGGCTCTTGTTTACGTTTCGGCGATCGCTTACGACGCACAGTAGCGGTACGCTTACGCTTTTTATCCTGAGGCGCCGGCGATGGCTCCCGCGGCGATGGCTGCGCCGGAGATTGGTGAGGCGACGGAGCCGGGTGAGGCGACGAAGACGGCTGTCGCGGCGGCGATGACCTCGCTGGAGACGGGTGAGGCGGCGGCGAAGATGGCCTTGGCGTGTGATTTCGAAGCACGATACATTCCTTCGGCCATAGAATGGTGACGTTTTTTGCGTCTCCCAGTACAGTCACATCCCCTTCACCTGCAGGGTAGTGAAGATCCAAAACCTCAAAAGTGGGCATGATTTCATCCACCCCGACAACAGTGTAGCCCTCTGGAACCGGATGACAGTGGTAAGTTGGTGTGGGTCCAATTGGTAAGGCATAGCCGACCGCCACCTTCATTGATATGTTCACAACTTTGACATGTAGCTCGCAGTGTGTCATCTCTGTGATATCATCCACTGGGTAGCCAACAGGAGCCATCGTCGGTGCATCATCGTCATCGCCATTGTCATCACCCGGGACCTCGGTGGAAGCCACACTGCTTTTTCAATTATTCGATAGGCCGGTAGCATTGAATGCAGTGTGCTGCTGAGATGGGCCGGTAGTACTTTGCTCTTTAAGTGCGTTAATTTCATCTTGCTGTTGCTTTAATCGTTCTTCAATTAAACGCATTCGCTCTTTCTGACTATCTGCTTCAACTTCCGCCCTGTCCTTTCTCCTCTGACGGCTTCTATCAGAATATTTCTTCCTCTCTTCGGGAAACCCAGTCCTCCATGGTTGGGAGCCTCTTGTGCCTCGTGTTCGTCCATCATGTTCCTTATTTCCAAGGGCGAGTGTGAGCTCATCATTCTCTCTATCGGGAATGAAGTCCCCATCTTTAACAGCCTTTACTGCTTTTCTCATCCTCTCGATTGGCAAGGGGTCTTCTTTATGTCGTATGTTATGTATACACCTCCCTTCCGAGTCCAACGTGCCCCCATGCCCGTAAAACCAATTCCTTGCACGTTCTACCCAATCGTCTGTCTCTGGGTGATCTTTTTATCACGTAGTTCATTCTCAAGTTTCTCCCACTTAGGAATGCCAGCCCTGTAGCCACCTTGCCCCATAGTATGGTGATACTTATTGTTAGCAGCATTCAGCTTATTCGTTGCAGACATTTTCTTAGCTTTTTCTGATGTCTTGTACTCCACAAACTCAGCCCAGAATGGTTTTATCTTCTCAAACTGAATATTCTTGAAATCGGGAGTCTTCTCTTTCACGACATAGTCAAGGTGCAATATTTTCTTCCAGTTGGTGGAACACTGGTCCATCTTCTTCAAAGCCCACTCCCTGACCTTAGCCTCCATGGCTCTCCCATGTTGTAAGGCGTCCTCAACTGGATCCTCCGCATTTGGATCCAGCTCTATCTTCGGTAGTTTGAAATTAACCATGAGCCTCTTCCACAGTAAATCTTTGGCGTGGTTAGGGACAAATAAACATGTTCCCTCTTCATCCGCATTAGCAGGCCTATTCCAATTTCTAATGGTGATCGGGATTAAGTCCCTAACGATTACTCCGCATTATGCCACAAATTTGTTTGCGATAACTTCGGGAGCCGTCGGTTTGCCGTCTTCAGCGACATCTTCGATCCTGAACCTCTCATGGTCTTGCAACTTTTTGGTTGGGCCTCGTCTGCTCTTTTCAGTAGATTCCTTCAATCCGGAGGGCTAAAAGAAGAAAGATCGTCGTTACTATTTCTATATAGATAGCAGATGATTAATTAATGAATTGATTATATTACATGCACCTCGCCGGAGCGATCGTCTTCTCGATTACACAAGGCATCGCCTTCTCCCTCGCGGAAGGCAACACCTTCAACCTCAAACAAGTCGTCTATTCCGGTAAAAACAGGATCACCCTCACCGGAGTTGTTCAGAAACGTTGATACGTCTAAATTTTCTTCCCCACGGATCACACCTTGGATCAACTCTTCCTTTTCTTCGTCTTTGGCGTGTGGGTCCATATTTTCTGCATAGGTGGAAAAACGAATAAGTCAAAGCAGCTAAAGGAGAAAGTTAGGTACGGTGTTGAGAGATATAAACCCTAATTCAGAGAAACCCTAATATATACATACACAATAATAAAAATGAAGAGAAACCCTAAACCCTAAACCTAGCTACAAAAAGGAAACCGTGTAGTAGATAGGCACATCGTCGAACCCACATGCACCTAAGGGGTATTAATGATTCCTTATCTAAGATAGGGCTTTTAAGTTGCTTGACAATGTGAATCGGGTCTGGGGCTACCCACAGTGACTGACCAGTGGGGCCGAAGACCAATAATACCAAACTAATTAATAAACCTAATAATACCTAACTAATAATAAACCCTAAGACATGCTCGACGATTTAATCGGGGTTCCGAGGGGTGAAAACCCTAACTCGGGGAAACTCCGGAACATATGAGAGGGGTGCATTTGTTCTTCTAATTATACTTGTCATTTAAGTTGTTGAACAATGCATGATTATAGGTTAAATAGATAGGTTTCATTTTTTTGAACAATTTGATACATTATTTGTATTTTTCTGACTTATAAATAAAAAGATATTAAATTTACAAGTTTATATCAATTTCTGGAATTATTAAATCATTTAAAATTGAATTACTGTGTCAATATGACATCAGCAAAGGGTTGGTTTTTTTTTACCCAGACAGAACCTAGCCACTGTCACTGAGTGCTGGGCCCTAGGCCACATCAGCAAGCCACCGTGGTGGTCAAAGGTCAGCGGGCCCGTGGGCCACGTCAGCGTGACGCCGGGGTGACGTCATCTCGGCGGCCACCGTCGGGTGCTCACCGGGGACGGCGCTGTGAGGCGTGCGGGGCGACGGGGCTAGGCTTGATCGAAGCAGCGCGTCGCGGTAGGCAATAAAGTGGCGGCGCCGCTCGAAGAAGCTCACCGGAGCTAGGCGCACGGCGGTCAGCGGCGGCGGTGCTTGCAGCGACACGACGCGTGGCGGCTACAACAAGCAAGCGGGAAAACGGAGGGCACTGGGAGGTGCAGAGGCTCACCGCGCGTTAGAGAGAGGCGGCGCCGCTCCTTCTTGGTCACCGGAGCGTCGCCTCCGTCGAGCTCGAGCGGCGGCGGCGGCGGGCAGAGGGGAAGTAGCTGGTGCGTGCACGGACGGAGGCGGCGGTGCTGGCGGACGGAACGCGCGGGCTCGGGCAGCCTGACGGCGTCGGGGGCGGCGAGCTCGGGCAGCCTGCCGGCGTCGGGGGTGGTTGTGCGCGCGTCGGTGAAGCAGAGAAGTGAGATGGGGAAGGGAAGAAGAAGAGGAGGGGCGTCAGTTATAACCAAAGGACCTTTAGTCCCGGTTGGTGGCTCCAACCGGGACTAAAGGGTTATACGTCCCGGTTGGAGCCACCAGCCGGGACGTATACTCCAATATTTTCAGCAGACCAAGGGTTGGCGCGCAGGAGGTCTTTAGTCCCGGTTGGTGGCTCCAACCGGGACATATTCCCTGTTTTCAAATTGTTTCAGATATTTTCTCTCTGTTCCCGCCTTATTTTTTATTTTGGGGTTTAAATTTGTATTGTTTTTTAAATGATAATTAATTTGGAATTTAGAAAAAATTTAAACATAAAAAGTGTTTGGATTTGAATAAATAATTCAAAACCATTTTCTGTTTTAAAAATAATTAATGTAACCATTTAAAATATGAACCATTTACAATTAAAAATGAATTAACTTATATTTTTTTAATATCAATTTGGAATTTAGAAAAACTTTAAACATAAAAAGTGTATGGATTTGAATAAATAATCCAAAACCATTTTCTATTTTAAAAAAATAATTAATGTAACCATTTAAAATGAATTAACTTATATTTTTGAATACTAATTTGGAATTTAGAAAAACTTTAAACATAAAAAGTGTTTGGATTTGAATAAATAATTCAAAACCATTATCTGTTTTAAAAAATAATTAATGTAACCATTTAAAATATGAACCATTTACAATTTAAAATGAATTAACTTATATTTTTTTAATATCAATTTGGAATTTAGAAAAACTTTAAACATAAAAAATGTTTGGATTTGAATAAGTAATTCGAAACCATTTTCTGTTTTTAATGGGCGGAAAAAAGGACGGAAAATAATGGGCGGAAATAAAATTTGATTAGGATAGAACTGGAATTATAGTACATAACGCAAGTAACACAAAGTTATATAGAAGAACTGAAAATTAAGATACATGGCCAGATTAAGCCACAATCGGCCGAACTTGTTTTGCAATGTTGGAATAATTCAGTCATGCTCCTGCCTACACCTGTAATACTCGCCACTGTAGTCGTCGTACTCGCTGCGGCCGTCGTCGCTATCGTCGTCGGGGTCGCCGTAGTTGAACCTTGAAGGTTGAGTATGAGTGGGGTGGACTTGAGGGTAGCGCAGGCGGGGGCTAGAGTCGGCGGCCGTGTCGTAGGCCATGACGCTCTGGAGAGTCCGGCCGCGCCACCACAGCCGACAGCCGGCCTCGTTGAAGTTCGGAGGAGGTGGGCCCTCCTCCTCGTGCCTGGCGAGTGCCCTCTCACGCCGATCCACGAAGAAGGCTTCCCAAGTCGGGAAATAGTCGGGATGCCATCTGGGATTCCTCTGCTGCTCCGGCGTGAGCTCGAAGTAGTAGTGGTTCGTGATGGCCATCCGACGCGCCACACCTAGAGGGACAGGAGGAACCGGCACACCTCCGGCGCTCAGCATCCAGCCGACAGGGACACAGTAGCCCGGCGGGCAGGGGTAGTTCGAGGCGCAAAGCGCCTCCGCCTCCCTGGGAGTTAGTGCTACGGTGGAAGCCATGGGAAAGAGTGATGAGGTTCCAGATATGAGTCTAGAGATGTGCAATGACAATGGAGGCCAACCCTACTTATATATAGTGAAGAACTGGCAGGAAGAACTGGAGGGAAAAACTGGAGGGAAGAACTGGCGGGAAGAAAAATGGCGGGAAAAATGGCGTGTCGACATTATGTCGTGCGGCGTGTACCTTGTCCCGGATGGTGTCACCAACCGGGACTAAAGATGAACCTTTAGTCCCGGTTGGAGACACCAACCGGGACAAAACACGAGTCAGCACTAATGATAGGTGTGAGTGTCGACATTATTGCGTATGTACAAACCGGACCCACTTCCTGCCGATTCGGCAGACATTTGTCCTTTTTACCCGGGATGGACGAAAAGGTTTGAGATGTCCCTGTTGGGAGATAGTCCATGTAAGGTGGTCTAGTATTTTAGGAAAATGGGATGGTAGCATTCTAAAACGGCATTTTGGTGGTTACTTCACAAAACGACCCGTTTTTTGCGCTCGGAAAATGGAAAAGGGCTTTTCCGTGCGACAAAAAGGAAAACTTCCTCCTGCAACATTGTTCTCCATACCAATGTCCACACACATGCATAATATGGGCACAACATCACAAACTATGCCGTGATTCAGCACATAACATCGGTCATTTGGATCGAAAGCCATGAAACCTCGAACATGATAGGTCATTTTGTGAAGGTTTTTTCAAAACATGATCAATATACCAAGTCTGGTATTTTTCCTTTCAACTATGTAACATAATATGACACCACGCGAAGGATTTTCATTGTTCGGATTTTTTTTGAATTTATTATGCCCGTTTTGAATTATCTAAATTTCTAACTATGGTCGAACCGATGTGCATGAAGATAGGGGACGAGCATCGTTAGAACTTGCATTGGATATCTAAAGAAACCACATATTGCGAGTCTAAAAATTATTTTTACAAAAAATCACGGGCGATAGATCATGTACCTGTAGTACAAACCGTACCCACTTCCTACCGATTCGGCAGACATTTGTCCTTTTTATCCGGGATGGACGAAAAGGTTTGAGATGTCCCTGTTGGGAGATAGTCCATGTAAGGTGGTCTAGTATTTTAGGAAAATGGGAAGGTAGCATTCTGAAACGGCATTTTGGTGGTTACTTCACAAAATGACCCGTTTTTTCCGCTCGGAAAATGGAAAAGGGCTTTTCCGTGCGACAAAAAGGAAAACTTCCTCCTGCAACATTGTTCTCCATACCAATGTCCACACACATGCATAATATGGGCATAACATCACAAACTATGCCGTGATTCAGCACATAACATCGGTCATTTGGACCGAAAGCCATGAAACCTCGAACATGATAGGTCATTTTGTGAAGGTTTTTTCGAAACATGATCAATATACCAAGTCTGGTATTTTTTCTTTCAACTATGTAACATAATATGACACCACGCGAAGGATTTTCATTGTTCGGATTTTTTTTGAATTTATTATACCCGTTTTGAATTATCTGAATTTCTAACTATGGTCGAACCGGTGTGCATGAAGATAGGGGACGAGCATCGTTAGAACTTGCATTGGATCTCTAAAGAAACCACATATTGCGAGTCTAAAAATTATTTTTACAAAAAATCACGGGCGATAGATCATGTACCTGTAGTACAAACCGTACCCACTTCCTACCGATTCGGCAGACATTTGTCCTTTTTACCCGGGATGGACGAAAAGGTTTGAGATGTCCCTGTTAGGAGATAGTCCATGTAAGGTGGTCTAGTATTTTAGGAAAATGGGACGGTAGCATTCTGAAACGGCATTTTGGTGGTTACTTCACAAAACGACCCGTTTTTTGCGCTCGGAAAATGGAAAAGGGCTTTTCCGTGCGACAAAAAGGAAAACTACCTCCTGCAACATTGTTCTCCATACCAATATCCACACACACGCATAATATGGGCACAACATCACAAACTATGCCGTGATTCAGCACATAACATCGGTCATTTGGACCGAAAGCCACGAAACCTCGAACATGATAGGTCATTTTGTGAAGGTTTTTTCGAAACATGATCAATATACCAAGGCTGGTATTTTTCCTTTCAACTATGTAACATAATATGACACCACGCGAAGGATTTTTATTGTTCGGATTTTATTTGAATTTATTATGCCCGTTTTGAATTATCTGAATTTCTAACTATGGTCGAACCGGTGTGCATGAAGATAGGGGACGAGCATTGTTAGAACTTGCATTGGATCTCTAAAGAAACCACATATTACGAGTCTAAAAATGATTTTTACAAAAAATCACGGGCGATAGATCATGTACCTGTAGTACAAACCGGACCCACTTCCTACCGATTCGGCAGACATTTGTCCTTTTTACCTGGGATGGAAGAAAAGGTTTGAGATGTCCCTGTTGGGAGATAGTCCATGTAAGGTGGTCTAGTATTTTATGAAAATGGGACGGTAGCATTCTGAAACGGCATTTTGGTGGTTACTTCACAAAACGACCCGTTTTTTGCGCTCGGAAAATGGAAAAGGGCTTTTCCGTGCGACAAAAAGGAAAACTTTCTCCTGAAACAGTGTTCTCCATACCAATGTCCACACACATGCATAATATGGGCATAACATCACAAACTATGCCGTGATTCAGCATATAACATCGGTCATTTGGACCGAAAGCCATGAAACCTCGAGCATGATAGGTCATTTTGTGAAGGTTTTTTTGAAACATGATCAATATACCAAGTCTGGTATTTTTCCTTTCAACTATGTAACATAATATGACACCACGCGAAGGATTTTCATTGTTCGGATTTTATTTGAATTTATTATGCCCGTTTTGAATTATCTGAATTTCTAACTATGGTCGAACCGGTGTGCATGAAGATAGGGGACGAGCTTCGTTAGAACTTGCATTGGATGCCTAAAGAAACCACATATTGCAAGTCTAAAAATGATTTTTACAAAAAATCACGGGCGATATATCATGTACCTGTAGTACAAACCGGACCCACTTCCTACCGATTCGGCAGACATTTGTCCTTTTTACCCGGGATGGACGAAAAGGTTTGAGATGTCCCTGTTGGGAGATAGTCCATGTAAGGTGGTCTAGTATTTTAGGAAAATGGGACGGTAGCATTCTGAAACGGCATTTTGGTGGTTACTTCACAAAACGACCCGTTTTTTACGCTCGGAAAATGGAAAAGGGCTTTTCCATGCGACAAAAAGGTTGGTGTCACCAACCGGGACAATATGTCGTGGGACACATGCATAATATGGGCACAACATTATGTCGACATTATGTCGTGCGGCGTGTACATTGTCCCGGATGGTGTCACCAACCGGGACTAAAGATCAACCTGTAGTCCCGGTTGGAGACACCAACCGGGACAAAACACGAGTCAGCACTAATGATAGGGGTGAGTGTCGACATTATTTCGTAAGTGTCGACACTATTTCGAGATGCTTATACTATAAATAGGCATCCTTGCGAGTCCAGTCCTCCAGCCAGTTTGAGGCATCTCCAAGATGGTTTTCGAGAGCAGGGACACCACTGCGGCCAGTTTCAGGGAGATGCCGACGGAGCCCAGTCCTCCGGCATCTCCGAGAAACTGGTCATAGAGGCACTCCCTAATATGTGAAATTAGTTAGCTCCGAGGCGTATTGATCTAGTTAGAGAAGTTACAAGCTGCAAGATGGTTTTCGAGAGCAGGGACACCACTACGACCAGTTTCAGGAAGATGCCGCCGGATCCCAGTCCTCCGACATCTCCAAGAAACTGGTCATAGAGACACTCCCTAATATGTGACTGCGCGCGTTTGGAGATAAGATCTTAATGGTAAGTACGAATCGGGACAACTTCTTCATAGTCCCGGTCCAGCCACAAAACAGGACTAACACTCAAGACATTTATTAATATTAAAAACTGAGACTACAAAACCGGGACTAAAGGCCACAAACCGCGAAAGATATCCTTCGGTCAAGCCACAAACCGCGAAAGACATGAACTAGAGTTACATAATATGAGCATGAACTTCTTGGCATATGTCCTTCCTTATGATCGCTTCAGACGTAACCATGGAGCATCTTCTTTACTTAACGGAATGCTTGGGTCAGTTTTCACTGTGAAGGGCGGAATTTCATCAAACTTATTATAATCTTCTGACATGTCTGTCTTGTCCTCGATTCCCACGATGTTTCTTTTCCCTGAAAGAACTATGTGACGCTTTGGCTCATCATATGATGTATTCGTTTGTATATTTTTTCTTTTTTTCGGTCTGGAGGACATGTCCTTCACATAGAAAACCTGAGACACATCATTGGCTAGGACGAATGGTTCATCTCTATAACCAAGATTGTTGAGATCCACTGTTGTCATTCCGTACAACTGGTCTATCTTTACCCCTTTCCCATTCAGGTTGACCCATTTGCAGCGAAACAAAGGGACCTTAAAAGAGACTCCATAGTCTAGTTCCCATATCTCCTCTATGTAACCACAATATGTGTCCTTTTGTCCATTCTCGTCTATTGCATCAAAGCGGACACCACTATTTTGGTTGGTGCTCTTTTTATCTTGGGCGATCGTGTAGAATGTATTCCCATTTATTTCGTACCCTTGGAAATTTAATACAGTAGAAGATGGTGACGCGGCCAACAAGTATAGCTAATCTCCAACAGTGGTGTCATTCAAGAGATGTGTCCGCATCCAACCACCGAAAGACTTCATGTGTTCATCTGTAATCCATGATTCAGGCTTCCCCGGGTTTTTGGAGCGTAAAATATTCTTGTGTTCCTCGATATACGGAGCTGCCAAGGTGGAATTATGTAGAACTGTGTAGTGTGCTTTAGTGAAAGAATCCCCGTCCCTACATATCATTGCTTTCTTTCCCAGCGTGCCTTTTCCACTTAGTCTTCCCTCATGCCGCGAGTCAGAAACACCAATCGGCTTAAGGTCAGGAATAAAGTCAACACAAAACTCAATGACCTCCTCTGTTCCATATCCCTTGGAGATGCTTCCTTCTGGTCTAGCACGGTTATGAACATATTTCTTTAAGACTCCCATGAACCTCTCAAAGGGGAACATATTGTGCAGAAATACCGGACCGAGAATGGCAATCTCTTCCACTAGATGAACTAGGAGATGCGTCATAATATTGAAGAAGGATGGTGGGAACACCAATTCAAAACTAACAAGACATTGTACCACATACTTCTGTAACCTTGGCAGAATATCTGGATTGATTACCTTCTGAGATATTGCATTGAGGAATGAACACAACTTCACAATGGGTACTCGAACATTTTCCGGTAGAAGCCCCCTCAATGCAATCGGAAGCAACTGCGTCATAATCACGTGACAGTCATGAGACTTCAGGTTTTGGAACTTTTTCTCTGCCATATTTATTATCCCCTTTATATTAGATGAGAAGCCCGACGGCACCTTGATACTGTAAAGGACTTCAAAAAAGATTTCCTTCTCTGCTTTGGTAAGAGCATAGCTGGCACGACTTAAGTGACGCCCTTTATCCGTCTTGTTATGTGTATGCATGTTCTTTGGGTCTTTCATAATTTGTTGGTCCTCCCGTGCTTCAGGTGTATCTTTTGTCTTCCCATACACGCCTAGGAATCCTAGCAGGTTCACGCAGAGATTCTTCGTCACATGCATCACGTCGATTGAAGAGCGGACACGCAGGACTTTCCAATATGGCAGCTCCCAAAATATAGATTTCTTCTTCCACATGGGTGCGTGTCCTGTAGCGACGTCGTTCGGAACTGATTGACCGTCGAGACCCTTTCCAAAGATTACTTCTATGTCCTTGACCATACCAAATACATCATCACCAGCAGGGAGTTCAGGCTTCTTCCGGTGATCTGCCTCACCTTTGAAATTCTTGCCTTTCTTTCTTACGGGATGATTGGTCGGAAGAAATCGTCGATTCGCCAGGTACACAACCTTCTTGCATTTATGCAAATATGTACCTTCGGTCTTATCTAAACAGTGGGTGCATGCCTTATATCCCTTGTTTGTCTGTTCTGAAAGGTTACTAAGAGCAGGCCAATCATTGATGGTTACGAATAACAACCCTCGTAGCTCAAATGGCTCCTGTTTGTTCTCATCCCACGCACGTACACCTGGTTTGCCCCACAACTGTAAGAGTTCTTCAACTAATGGCCTAAGGTACACATCAATGTCGTTGCCCGGTTGCTTCGGGCCTTGGATGAGCACTAGCATCATAATGAACTTACGCTTCATGCACAACCAAGGAGGCAGGTTGTAGATACATAGAGTCACGGGCCAGGTGCTGTGACTGCAGCTCTGCTCCCCAAAAGGATTCATGCCATCCGTACTTAGACCAAACCATAAGTTCCTTGCGTCACCTGGAAAGTCTCTCTCGATTTTTCTCCACTGTGACCCATCAGCAGGGTGTCTCAACTTCCCGTCTTTCTTACGGTCTTCTTTGTGCCATCGCAACAACCTGGCATGCTCTTTGTTTCTGAACATGCGTTTCAACCTTGGTATTATAGGAGTATACCACATAACCTTAGCAGGAACCCTCTTCCGGAGGGGCTCTCCCTCAACATCACCAGGGTCATCTCGTCTGATCTTATACCGCAACGCATTGCATACAGGTCATTTATCTAAATTCTCATACTCCTTACCGTAGTAGAGGATGCAGTCATTAATGCATGCATGTATCTTTTGCACATCTAATCCCAGAGGACAGAGAGTCTTCTTTGCTTCGTAGGTACTCTCGGAAAGTTCGTTATGTTTTAGAAAATTCGGCTTCATTATTTTCAGCATCTTTTCAAATGAGGAGTCAGTTAGACCACACTCTGCCTTCCATCGCAACAATTCCAGTGTGGTACCGAGCTTTGTGCTGCCATCTTTACAATTTGGGTACAACAATTTCTTGTGATCTTCTAACATGCCCTCTAACTTCAACTTCTCATTTTCTGTTTCACAGTATCGCTTTGCATCAGAAATGACCCTACCAAGTTCATCAGCCGGCTCATTTGATGCCCGTTCTTCACCTCTTTTCTCTCCATTGTCTTCCATTACAGTATCACTGTATTCAGGAAACATATGATGATAGTTGTTATCATCATCTTCTTCTTCACCATCTTCCATCATAACCCCTCTTTCCTCGTGCTTGGTCCAGCAATTATAGTTGGGCATGAAACCTTTCATAATCAGGTGGCCGCGAATGATTTTCGAGGAAGAGTACTCCTTGTTGTTCCGACATTGAACACATGGACAACGTATAAATCCATTCTATTTGTTTGCCGTAGCCACATCGATAAATTTATCCACGCCTTTGATATACCCGGCTACGCGCCGGTCACCGTACATCCATTCCCGACCGTTCATCTGCATCATATAAGTAAGTTTATCAAAAAACAGGACATCATAAATAGTGAAATAACCAATTCACACCGACACATGAATTGTATCAATGACCTAGAAAAGATAAGATTGCTAACCTCGATCGAGGGAAATAAAGAGGAGAAAGCTCAAGTGCGTCTCGGACACCTTCTATATTTTTGTTCTATGAGAAATTCAACGGGAGTTTTCACTCAAACATTTCATCAAACACCTTTAATGCATGCATAGAGAAAAAACTAGCACACCCCTCACACCTTCCACCATTCGAAAAAACAGAGTGGAGGCAGAGGGGGTTAGGGCGTTGCATTTATAGATGGCAGGAGAATACGTCCCGGTTGAAGCCACCAACCGGGACTAAAGGTGCGTGCCACGCCACGTGGCTGTGGCCAAACCTTTAGTCCCGGTTGGATGCTCCAACCGGGACGTATTCCCCCTTATCAACCGGGACGCATGCCCCTGGCCCCGTGCCCGCTCCAACCGGGACGCGTGCCAGCATTAGTCCCGGTTGGTGGCGCAACCGGGACTAATGCTCCGAGGGGACGCGAACGGATGGCATGTTTTCTACTAGTGTGACTACCCTTGAAATAACCGTGCATGCTTCTTAAGATACCATCCATCCAGATCTATACATACACGGGCGCCATGTATGATCTCGTCAAGTTAGGAGCAACAATCTTGGAATCGGTAATTTTCATTACATTTTTTGTGTTTTGTGCAATAAATATCACAAGAACTGATGTTAGCTGTAATTTTCTTTGTTATATAAAATTTTATCAAGACTAAGTTGTTAATTTAGGCTGGATGCAAAAAATTAAACAACAAAATATGCTAGCTACAAAAAAATAGTTTGTTTCCGTGTTTTGTGCAACAAACTCCACTAAAGGTGATGGTAGCTACAATTTTATCTGGCAATATGGATCGAATACTTTGTGACCCGCCAAAGAGAAGATAGTGAACTTAACTTTTGTAGTACCATTTACATGCCAATTCTATTGCGTAAAATATGTATTCATCTTTTTTCTTTCTGTTTAACGAGGGTTTAGTAAATCGAATCATGTTTACATTTTAGGTTTGCTTCGTGTAACCATGCTTATGCATGGAAGCTTTGTTCACTCGCAAATTTAAATTGGACAAGGCTCGCTTTGATACGTGTCTCATCCCCACCGAACCTGCCAGCGCGCTGGTTCACCTCTTCTCCGCGGCGGTGCAAAAGGTCATGCAAATCAACAGTCGGCCTCCCGTGACCTTGAGTTTACTTTCTGATTTTTACTCCTTGGATTTTAAAATATAAGATGTTTTGGGTTGGTAAAGCAAACGTGTTTAAACTTTTATATATATATAGATTAACTCATGTTTAGAGTGAATTTACACACTAAAATAATTCTAGATATATTTTTTAATAAACCTAAAACATCTTATATATATATATATATACCTAATAATAAAGCACGAAGTGTTTCTCCCGGTCCAACACTCTTTTTGGACAGGTTTGCCCTCCCACTAATCTACATATAATACCAATGCCATTATACCAGTTTGTTATTTTTTTTCCGGAGACCGCGTGCGCGTGCCATGACTACTTTCCTAGGCTAGAGTCCGACCCAAACTCTTCCCCCGGCCCCCGCCGCACGTCAGCCCTCAACTACTTATACATGTGCCCACGTTAATTTGACCCTCCGATTTACTTCTTCCTCTCTTTCTTTACTTCACCGCACGAGCCGATCAAATCAGGGCGATTGGTGCCCTCACTTGCCCGGTGCTTGTGTCACCACAAGCTAGAAGATCAAATCTCGCCGGCACCGAGTTGGATCTGGGCAGTACCCCACAGCTCTAGGTAGTGCGTAACCCAAGAAGCTCTCTATTGAGGAGCAGGTCGTCTGCAAGGTCTGAGCGCTCAGCAGCAGCGGTGGCTTGATCGGAAAATCATCTTTCTACTTTGGATTGGATCCGGGACTAATTAGCTGCAGCCTCTCATGGAGTACTCATTAATTAATTTGATGGTGGTGCAAGAGAAAGACAGAGGGATGGAGATGAGTGATATGGCTGGTGCCCGTCTGCTGCCCATCTCTTTGATGGCGCCTTCGATAATGCAACTGGGATGGGTGGATGGGACAACATCATCAGGGATCACAATGGAGCTTTTGCCGTTGCTGGAGCGGGAAATCGATCAGGACTTATGTCACCTTCTGCTTTCTCCAGAAGTACTACGTTTTGTTTGTGTCCAACTTAAAAAAAGAAGCGAGCGAAGAGAGACTCCGCGTCCAAGCCAAAAAGAAAAGCAGAGCATCCATCGTTTCAATAAAACATAGTATATACGCTACATCCCTCCAGTAGAGTCCTACCCGAACTATAAAACATCTAACCTAACGTGGGTAGCCAGGACTTGGTCTGCATCATGTATCTATATGTGCTAGCATAGTTGGATGTCCCGGATGATCTCATCCCATCTAGAGAGAGAAACGACAGAGACAACCGTCGCCAGTAGCTGGTGACAATGGCTGCTTTTTTTTGACTGATTTCGGTTTTAGAATTAAGATGACTCATGTATCTATTACACATGAAACTTTGAAAAATAATGATCAACTTTTGGTGACGAGACCACATTGTCGCCAAGGTAAGTGTTCGTCGTTAGCCCCAAGCTGGCCCTCTCCAACCACTTTCGGATATGTTTTTTTAGATGAAGCCTAACTTATCCCACGATGAAACGATATAAAGAAACTAAACCCGTAGCAACACACGGGCAAATTTACTAGTATTTTAAAATGGAGGAAGTACATTGGATCCACATGAACCGCTGTGGGATCAATGTAACCTATAACACTGGAAATAGTCATAATGCTTCATTTGGTGGGAAAGATTTTTTGTCTTACTATTTCGCAAGGTTATGAAATTTTGCTCTCCAAAAAAGAAACGGAATGGGGTTGTTGTTATTTCCGGTTCAAGTAAGGAGGATGGGAAAAAAGACACGTTCTTTCTCCTCCCCTCCCTCTCCTTCTCCATGCAAAGCCGGTTCGGGTTTCGTCGCCTCCCGTCGGTGCCTCGCTTCTGTGCCTTCAGGCCATGGAGGCGGGGTGGATCTAGGACCCGGCAGCTGGAGGGGTTCGTTTTCATGTTTTTATGGTTCAAGTTTGGTGGGGCGACGCTCAGGTGGCGGTCTTTTCAGCTTCACTTTCATCTCGACGGCGATGCTGAGAAGCTTGTGGGAGTGGTGTGTTCCTCAAGGACTTCTTTTGGCTGTGGGATCTTCTGATCGTCAACGAGGTTCATCGGTAGTTCATCTTTTTTTCTTTGTCTCCGGGACGGATGTGGTCTTTGTGACCCGTCCGACGACTTTCCATCCGCAACCAACACCGTCAGGGCCGGCTCAGGGAGGAACAACAGCGGCGGCGTACCGTCAACATGGTCTGGAGATTGGAGATGAAGGGTTTATTAAGAATTAAGAATTTCGATGTAATTTTAATTTTTGTTGAGCTACTTTGTACTATTTGATATATTTTTAATGCCAGAGTTCTATTCGGCAGAAAAAAGGATGTTCATTTTCTATCCATTTTGCTACTCTGAAATACAAATGACCCTGAAATATTTTTTGTAATAAATTAAGCGTGTTATTTTAAATTGAAGGATTTACACAAAGTATTTTTAATCGTAGACAACTTTGACCTTTGTTTTCATTCCATCATAAAAATAATAACGACACATTCTAGGGACAATAATGCTAAACCTACGGACGTTTTCTTACGGACTAAACTTACGGATGGGACGTGGCCAAGTGTGATTCCTCCTTGAAAACAACTGTTCCGAAAAGCTCTTCCGTGATTGGTTCGTTCTGTTCCATGTCAGTCCGTAGAAAGGATTCCGTAAGAAAGTGCGCGTAGATGTAGCAATACTGTTCTAGGGAAAGGGTAAAAGGGAGTTTAGAAAAGGGGAAGACCTGTTCTGAGAAAAAATTATGGATATCTAAATAAAACAACCTTTTCTTTTGTGCGACATTCAAAGGTGTTCTCAAGAAGAGTGAATTCGTTTAGAACATTTTTCAAATCTTGGTGGGCGAACTTCACCGTGGAGCGGGGAACTCGGGTGGGCTTCCATTCGTACCGCTCCTCTTCCGTTTTTCATAAAGCCAGCTGAGGCGAGGCGCCGAGGCGTGTTTTGTCACCACCTGCTCCCTCTCCAGAACCCTCCTCCACCACCGCCGCCGCCGCCGTCAATGGCGCGGAAGACTGGGAAGAAGAAAGGTGGAACCAAGCCCAAAACCAAAACTTCAACTTCCTCTGCATTGCCCGACTCGGTTCCGATTCCGACGCCACCGTCGGTGGAGGTGGAGCAGGAGGCGGCAGCGATCGATGTCCTCACCGTGGACGTCATCCACAACATCCTGCGCCGTCTCTCCCTCGCCGACCTCCTCCGCGCCGCCCTCGCCTCCCACCGCTGGCGCCGCGTGGCCGCCCGTTGCCTGCCCCCCGCTCCTCCCCTCCTCGGCTACTTCTTCCACCCCGTCAAAACCCCTCCCCCGCTGCCCATGCTGGAAAGAGAACGGGTCCGCTACGACGCCGTCTTCGCTCCCCTCCACGCCTCCTCCCCGCGCCTCTCCCTCGACTTCGCCCCGGACGCCTCCCGCTTCAACCTCGACGACTGCCACCAGGGCCTCCTGCTCCTCGAGCCGTCCGTAGAGGTCCCCAAGACGATCCACCCGCGCCTCCTCGTCCTCGACCCGGCCACCCATCGCCGCGCGCTACTCCCGCCGCCGCCGCGCGACACGGTGCCCGACGACCACCGCTGGCGCCGCTCCAGGTACTACGTCGGCTCCGCGCTCCTCTCCCGCGCGCACCCGGGCAAGCTCTGCTTCGAGGCCGTCTGCTTCGCCATCGACGGAGGGCACCCGCGCGCCTGGGTCGCGTCCTTCAACGACGGCCAGTGCCGCTGGCGCGCGCTCCCGCGGGACGAGGAGGTGGTTGTCGATTTCGACCCCTGCTGGTTCGAGAGCCGCTGCGTACACGCCGCCAGGAAGATGTACTGGCACATCTGCAACTCCACTCGCCTGATCGCGCTGGACCCCGCCACGCTGCAGTTCTCCTACCTGCCGGCGCCGGAGGACCTGCCGGGTAACTACTGCTGCTACCGCATTGGGGAGACGCCTGAAGGGCGGCTATGCATTGTGACCGTGGAGGACCAGGTGTTGCGGCTCTGGGTGCGCGTCGAGACCAGCCGGAGCAACAACGGCTGGGTTCTGAAGATGGAGATGGGTCTTAGCAGGGTGTATGACACGGTGCCGGGCCTGCCCAGCGACATGAAGGCCAGGGTAACCAACATCTGGGTCACCGACATCGACGCCGGGAACAAAAGGAAGGTGTTCAGCCAGATGAAGGGATACGGGCGCTACTCCTTCGATCCGACCACCCGCAAGCTGGAGCGCCTGGTCACGACAGGTCGCAAGGAGTACGGGGACCCAATCTGGGCCTACTTCCTTGCATGGCCGCCTGCGTTCCTTGCTCAAGCGTAATGGCTTGACGACTTTCAGTAATCTGTAAGATCTCCTTCCCTCTTTATGCCATTTTTTTTTCTGTTCAGTGATGTCGCTCAGATCAATTTTTCTAGTACTATGTTCTTGAGAGAGTTAACTTTCACTAGTCTTGTCCATGTGTATTACTCCTAGTTCTTTAGCTTTACTAGGCTAATAACGTCGGAATCACAAGCGTATCCATTAGATTTCTTAATGTTCGAACGATTTCTACCGATATGATTTTGCACAAAGCGGCAAGGAATTGGAGGTTATTATTCCAAGTAAAAGTTTGTTTCTCACTTCTTGGGTTAGACATAGCAAAATCATGTAGAAGAGCTAATCAAATGCTTTGATCATCCTATCCTGATCCGTTGTATTTCACACTGTGAAGCTTGCCTATTATAGCATCATAATCACCAATTGATGTGTGCATTAACCTGGAAGCACTTAATGGATGAATCATTGAAGCTTGATGCTATCATGGCACTATATCACTTAAATGATCCTGATCTCCTATGTTTTGTTGAAAGTTTGCAACTGGACTTATCCTAACTTGTGTGCTTCTGGATACTAAATCTCAGAACAAATGCTCCAATTGACTTGCATGGTTGCAACTTTTATGTTTTCTATATCAAAGTCTTGACTTTTATTATGTAATACTAGCATATTATTAGTATATAGGGACATGGGGTTCATTGCATGAGGTCTGCATAATGGTAGCAGTTATATGTGATCAGCATGGTTTATGCATGGCTGCAACATGAATATTAGCCCTAGCTTTTGTGAACAATGTTGTTTGTGCTTTTGTTAATTTGCCATGAGAATTGTGAGAAGATTGATATGTGAGGCATGCATCTTAATTTGTTTGAAAAACAAATCTTTTCACCTGTCATGGTTTGTTGTGTGACTCAAATACCAGTGGCAGCTTCAAATTCTAACATCTTGCACATGCAGAGGATTATATGTTCTGCCTACAAAGTTCTTCTCATCTGCTTACTAAAATTTTACAAGTTTGAATCGCTAGCTGATGATTATATCATTCCTATGATTCAGGGCGAGGACTACCGACTACTACGTGCTGAGACGAAGTATCATCACATATTTTGTTCGAAGTCAGTTTCTGGTCATCTCCTCTTCATTCAGCACACATGGAAGCTCCGGCTACCTCATTCTGAATGAGACTGTGTCTGATATTTAAGTATCCTTCGGATTGTATGATGCTCTGAAGATCGCGTTGAACAAACAAATTGTGCTGATCTTTCATGTGTTTTCTCGTTGCGAGTAACATTTATCGTATTTTGACTACTCATTCGGATCTTACGCTTGGTATAGTTCGTGTCCTGTGATGGCAGCTTGAATTTGTATGTGCCGCAGCGGTAGCTCACCTGTCTGAATCTGGCCAGTGCTGCCCGTGTCTAAACTCCACCGCATTGGCCTTGGTTCTCTGCAGATAGTGACTAGTGAGTAACGTTTTATCGAAATGAAAGACAAAGTAGTAGTGCGCAAATCTGAAACTTACATACAAAAGCACGAAATCAAAACTGAAGCGTAGCGTGGAAACAAGAAATTCTTTAATAATTTTCAAAAAAAAAAGAATGTCATTAATACAGGCGCTTGGTGAAGCCAGGAAAGCCAGTTTCCTGGTTCGTGTAAATTGTAGCCTGCGCCTACTGCTGTGTTAGCCAGACCTGACAAGAAACAAAGGCTTTCTTGAGTCAGTCGGGATTGGACACAACAGGCACCGAACTGGCCAGCAAGCATGCTCTGCAATGCAGAGATATGGAGCCTCCTACTCCGATCCTCTATGGTCTATGGAGGGGACCAGGTCAAAACTACCGCGTGGAAAGTTATGCGAGTTTAACAAGTTCTCCGTTAGTCATCCATAATTGCATTTTTTCATACTTCCACATAAAAAGGTTTGTCGTAAGAGCATCCCCACTCATGTTCTTAGACCGAAATCCCGGATCAAAATATGGTCGGACAAAACTCATTTTCGGCCTCGGAACGCCGAGTTTCTCGCTCGTGTTTTCAGACCGAGTTCCTGGGATGCCCGTTACCGCCCAAATTCTGCTCAAATTCGTCCAGTTTTTTGGCATAGTTCGGCATAATATGAATACAGAGCACAGTCTGGCCTAGTTCGGCATACAGTCGGCCATAGTTCAGCGTAAATTTAAACATAGTTCGGCGTAAATTTAAACATAGTTCGGCCTACAGTAAAAATACAACATATTTCGGCTTAGCTCGGCCAGTTCATGCTCGGCATCAACATGTTGTCCCTGCGTATCCATAGGTGCTCAACCAGATCATCCTGCAGTTGTTAATGCACTGCCGGATCTCGAATCTCTTGGCGCATTGCGATGAAGGAAACCCAGGTTGGAGGCACCTGATGATCAGGCTCGACAAGAGGTCCCTGTCTGTAGTATGGCTCGTTCTGCTCGATCAAACTCACTGGATCCTTCCTCTCATCCTTAATGATCATGTTGTGCAAGACCACACAACAGTTCATCACTTTTCACGTCTGATCTTTCGACGAGGTCATAGCAGGAAACCAGACAACTGCAAACCTCTGTTGGAGCACACCAAATGCCCGCTCCACGTCCTTCCTGCAAGCTTCATGTTCCTTGGCAAACAGAAAATGCTTGGGGAGCATTGGGTTTGAGATAGTCTTCACAAATATTGGTCATCTTGGATAAATGTCATCTGCTAGATAGTATCACTTGTTGTAGTGGTGCCCGTTGATCTCAAAGTCCACAGGAAGAGCATATGACCCTCAACAAGCTTGGCAAAGACATTTGAGGAGTTGAGGACGTTGATGTCGTTGTTCAATCCTGGCATGCCAAAGAAGGAGTGCCAGCTCCAAATATCATGTGTACCAACTGCCTCGAGTATCACAGTGCAACCTCCTTTGTGGCCTTTGTACATTCCATGTCATGCAAATTGATAGTTCTTCCACTGCCAATGCATGCAGTCTATACTTCCAATCATCCTAGAAAATCCTCTACTTTCAATGACTGCAAGGATCCAAGCAGTGTCTTCAGCAGTGGGTGTTCTCAAGTACTGTTTCCCAAACACTGCAATCACTGTCCTGCAGAACCTGTACAAGCAATCGATGTCGGTGAACTGGGCCATGCGGAGATAGTCATCGGCACTGTCACCCGACGCTCCATATGCAAGCAACCTCATCACCATTGTGCACTTCTGCGGTGAGGAAAACCCAACCATGCTGGCGCCGTCCTTCTTGCACACGAAATAGGGGTCGAACTCCCGGATGACATGCACGATCTTGAGGAAGAGCTTTCGGCTCATCCTGAAACGGCGCCGAAACACGGCCTCTTCGTGGAGCGGCTCGTCGGTGAAGTAGTCGGCGTACAACATGCAGTAGCCATCTATCCTTTGCCTCGCCTTGCACTTCTGGTGACCCTTCGCCGAACCTCCGTGCTTCGGCTTCGCCTTCTGCAGGTACAGCTGGGCGAGGGAGGCGAGGATCTGCATGTGCTCTGCATCTTCGGCAACTGCGTGGGGATGTTCCCAACCTTGATGATGGTGGAGCTCATGCGCAGGAAAGGCGCCAGGACGCGGCCACTGATGATGATGGAGCACTCCGTTGAGCGCTCCCTCACTTCCGACGCTACCACGCCGATGAGAGGTCTTCCGTGAAGTAGTCGCGCGTGATTCCTCGGAAGCGGACTATGTGCGGGTGGCCGCCGCACGCCTCTAGGATCTAGGACGAGGCACGACTTGGTATTGTAGTCGTATGTGGTTCTGACGATGCTCTTGGCCGGCTGGCGGTGACATGGCGCTTGCAGATGGCCATCAGATCGATCTGCACGCTAAACTGAGCTCATATTGGAGAAAGAGAATCAGGCTCGGCATTCCAAGGCCAGAGCCTCCGCCGGCGTCTGGTCCCAAAGATCCATCAACGAGACCAGGTTAGCTCGCCCGAGCCACACCACCCGAGAATAGGAAAAGAGAGGAGGACGAAAGGGGCATGTGACACTCATAGGTGGGGATGAACGGGCATGTGACACTGACACATGGGCCTCACCTGTCAGTTTGACCATAGGACCCTACTTGTTAGTCTCTAGGCTTGGACTTGATTTAGGGACCTTTTTGCAATATAACACAACTAAAGGCTGATAGTTGGTCCCTAGCTTGCCACATCATGAAATACATCTCTACGGCGCGAGCGGTGATCGCGAGTGACGCTTCGACGCTTCTTTAGCGACCATAAACTCGTATTCCTGTTATACAATGACCGTATACTTTGCTAAGCAAGTTCAATGACAAACGATGGATTTAACTCTTTTTAAAAGTGGAGTAAGCAAGCTATTCTAATTCAAATAAATTACATAAGATATACTCCCTCTATTTTAAAATAAAATATATTTTAGCTTTGTAAAGTCGAATGTATAAAACATTTTATATTTTAAAATGGATGGAGTATTTTTTTCGTTGAAAAGAACTCTACTGATACATTCCTGGAAATATGGATCTTTTGTTTTCATTCCTCCACAAAATATATGCATTCTATAAAATGTTAAGAATTATTATTTTTGACTAAGGTAAAATCCCCGGTCTGTGATGCACAAGAAAGTGTCGAGTGTCTTTATTAAACTAGGAGTACGTGAACCAAGTCTATTGTTTTCTTTGTAGCACGTAATTTAATGGGAAATGATATGACTCCCCCGGAGGATCGCATCCCCCCGCCTCCTGCCCATGACGCGATGACGCGTCTCCTGTGTGGGCCCACGTCTTATCTCTCCACCCATCTTCTACCTTGCGCTCGTCTTTTTCCCTATTCACTCCATGGATCCTGCCGGCTTATCCCCGCTAACCACTGCCCCCTCCCCCCTCCCGCCGCCAGTCCCCCGGATCGCCCCTTTTCTGGACTTCTCCCTCACCACCACCCATGGATCCCTATCTCCGGCCCATCTCCCCATGTGCTCGTGGGCTGCTTGGGCGGCGGTGGTGCCGCCTCGAGCAAGTGCTTTCCACGCCGGTGGTGGTACCGCCGCGAGTAGGTGTTGCCCGCGTAGGTGGTGGTGACGCCTAGCTCCGCCTCCATGGCGTGCTCCGCCATGGCCAAGAGCTCCGATGGGTGACGCCATGGCTCTCCCCCAAATCAGCACGCCTCCTTTCCTGCTCATGCTGCCATGGCGCTGCTACCCTCTCTGTTGCTGCAAGGTATGCGTAGCCATGGGCCTCTCCACAGCGTCATCTGGATTTGCTACCTGCGATGAGCGGTACTGCTACTTGTGGCAAGCGGCACTGCTACACACGCCTTCTAGTGTTGCTACAAGTTTTTGCTACATGCGTCCAGCGGTGGTGCTACTTTTTGACCGTGTGATGCTGCTACAAACGGTCACGTGTTTTGCTACATGCGACGGGAGTTGGTGCTACAAACGACCACAGGTTTTGCTATAAGGTCTCCGGCGAGATCTTCGGGGAGGTGTCCGACGAGGTCGAATTTGCTAAATATGATATTTTTTTTGCTACATATGTTTTGTAATTTTGCTACAATAGCATAAATTTTTTACTACACGGTCTCGGCGAGGTCTACCGGCGGAAGTCTCCGGCGAAGTCGATTTTGCTATATTAGTTCAACTTTTTTGCTACATAGTCTCCGGTGAGATCTCCGACGAACTCTCCGGTGAAATCTAGTATGTCTGTTATTTTTCTGGATCGAACCGTTTTTGAAACGGAGCTATTTGTAGTAAAAACAAGACTTTTTATAGCAAAAGCGGATATGAAGACATAAAAGAGTGGACACGTGGTTGACTGGGGACCGGAAATAAAAACCACCGATCCTCCGGGACGCGTAGGGGTGCCCTAACTTAAATGCACTTTTACCAAAAAAAATTACAGGTCCACGCTCTTCGTATTTTTTGCCAAAACTTACCAAAGTGGACAACTTCAACCGCGTCTGCCCTCCGGGCGAAACTAATTCGGAATCTGACCCCTCATATCGGCGCCACTTCAAACGGCGCCGACCTAACACAGGTCGGCGATGGCGCCGAACTAGCCACTGGGGCGGGAGCCTGGCCGACGTGGCCAACTGGCGCCGACCCTAGGGTTATACCCAATCGAGCAGTTTCCCTTCCCCAGCCCTCCCATTTTCTCCTCCCAGCCGCCACAAGCTCTCTCTCTCTCCTGTTTTTCGCCCCTATCTTCAAATCTAGTTGAAACTCCAAGATTTCTTGGATTGGGACCATGGCAAGTCTTCTTAGAGGTAATCTCTCTCAAATCCCCTTTGATTCCACCTATTAGAATGTCTAATTTCATCTCATTTATCTCTTTTTTGTTGAAACCCTAGAAGATCATAGATATGTTATTTAGATATCTTTGTAAGTAATATTTGTTTGAATAGATTGTAGCTAGTGTATGCATGCATTTGATAGGAGCTTTGTCTTAGTGTTTGCTAATTTAGTTTACATATGACAAAACAAAAATATGCACATGTGGAAATATATTTGTAGGGATTCATTTCCATAGATTTTGCTAGGGTATGTATGCATTGGATATGAGCTTGTCTTAGTGTTTGCTATAGTGTTTACTAAGTTGGGAAGCACTTCAATGAAAAATTAGTCGGTTGTATGATAATATAGCTTAGGACATTATAAGTGATAGTGTTTGCTATAGTGTTTGCTATGTTAATTATCCCAATGTTTGTAGATTCTCCGGACATGTGGAAGGAGATTGCACGTCAGATGAAGTTTGTGGAAAGTACCAAAGGCAAGTATCCCAATATGTCATGGAAAGATGCTCCGGTGGTACCAAGATATCCGGTACCAAATTGTTGTTGTGGTAAAACTTGTCATATACAACAATCTAACTACCACACTACTGCTGGCCGCGCATTCTACCGTTGCCCCGATACACGCGTGAGTTTTGGTGTCTTCTGACATGGTATGTATCATACTTGATTGATCGTTGTTTGTTGATATGGTAAATTTTATTTGACAGGAACATTGCACATGCTATTTCTTCCAGTGGATCGATGGCCCCGAGTGTTATGATGACTATCTTCTTTCATCGGATATTAGCATTCTTTTGGGCCCAAAATCAGCTGAGAGGTGGAAACGCATTATGCGTCCTCCTCCATCTCCACCTAAGTATTGGAAATTACACGAGACCACACCCAAGGCTCCTCCACTTGTTTGGTGTGAGCACTGTCAAGATATGACACGGTGGTGTCCCCTTTACGGCCCCGACACTTTAGATGAGTCTTGGAAGGTTTTTGATGAGGAGAAAAAGAAGCATGAGGATGAAATAAACTTGGAGTTGCAAGAGATTGAAAAAACACAGAAGGAGCGCTCAAGGAAGTACTAGTTAGAAGCTAAAAGGAAGAAAGAAGAAGAGGCAAGGATTAAAGAAGAAAAAAGGGAAGAGAAGAGAAGGAAAGAGTGGGAAGATAGCAAGGCTTGGTTGAATAAGGAAAACACAAAGTGGAAGTTGTGGAACTAATTTGGCACATTCTGATATCATCATGTATCAGCCTTGGTTGCAAGTTGTGGAACTAATTTGGCACCGTTTTCATTATGTTTGTAATGAGTACTTGAGATGAAATATTTGGAACTCAAATTGTTTTCTACTTAGATGATAAGTACATTGCATAGCACGAAATGATGATAAATTGCTAGACGGTACAATTTATTTGTTGCTACTGCTGGTGCTCGGGGAATGGAAACCATTGACCCCTCTAAATCAAAGATACAAGAGCACCATTTTGAAATGGAAACTAAATTAAAAGGAAATACGAGTGTCTAGCAATTTTCGTACTCATCCTAATTGTTTCGTTTGTTGTCCATCTTTTTAGCACACCATTCCTCGAACGCTTTCTGGTTGTGCTGTCTGTGCTCTCTCTTTCTTTTCTCCTCTAGTTCCTTGGCCTCTTTTTTCTGCACATATTTTTCTCCATACCAGTAAACTTCGTACTGTCTTTGGTCTTCAAACCAGAAATCCTTGTCGCATCGCGATCCCGCCTATTGAATAATATAGATTTTTAACTTAAACATTGAGCGAGAAGAGAGTTCTACCCTAGTAAAAAAATTGAGCAAGGAGAGAGTTCTTATGAAATAGGGTGCAGGACCCCGGGCGTGCCCACACACAAATCCCCATTTTCCGCCAAGCCCACCGCTCTTCATCTTGGCTTCATCAGCTGTGTAGCAGCATCCCACCATGCAATCACACTGTATGATCCACGGAACATGGCCGTCTAGTTCATTCATCGGTGGCATGTCTGGCGGGAGGAATGTACCACTACGAGGCCCTACGAGTTCAAAGGCTATCTCCTTCCCTTTCCTTGAAGAGGATCCTGCACCGGCCATGAGTGGTGTTGGTTGAGAGAGATAGAGAGTGAGAGGAGTTGGCTGAGAGAGATAGAGAGAGGTTGATTGGAGTGAATACGAAGACAGACAGACAACCACCCGGGTGCTATTTATGGAGGAATGACGAAGACAGACACACCAGCCGAGAGTTAAAAGTAATATAGGGATATATATAGAGAAAGATTAGCCTGCTAATTTATTGATCATAGAATTCATAAATAAGTTACAAGTGTTTCGGCAAACAAAGTGAGAAACATAATTCTGCGGAACATAACGGTACGGCACATAAGTAAATATTACACACGGGCTAAATTAAAACAATACTACGGCTCCCCACCGAGTGCCCGAATACGTGCCTTCAAATTTTCTATCTCGACACGTTGGTCCATGATGAGGACCCGTGCTTCAACAGGAAACGGGTCGTCGCACCACTGGAAGAATCCACATTGGCCATTACCCTGATAAAATGTTCTACAATTAATAAATATAACACACATATGCTATATATTTGTAAATATGATGGTTTTAAGTGGATACCTGGCCGTCTGCCCCAGGACAATCCCAATACCTTCGCCCAGCATTTCGGAACCTCCAGTCATAGCATAGCCTAGCTTCAAAGTTGCAGCCACACCAAAATCGTCGAAGGTCTGCCATTGTTGTGTTGTTGTAGGTGAGACGGAAAACATTGTGTACGAGTGATATATATAGCTAGACATTTCTAAAGTATTGTATTGGGTATGTTTGCTTTTCGTTTAGTGCCACTGTAAACAGTGTGTAGTCACCATCAACTATACACTGCATTATCACTAATGTGTAGTACTAATAGCAGCAATGTGTAGTCACCATCAACAGTGCCCGAGTACTACTAGCAGCAGTGTGCTATCCAAATCACATGTGCTCAGTGTTTCAGTGCTACTAGCAGCAGTGTGTAGTCACCACCAACAGTGTGTAGTGCTACTAGTAGCAGTGTGCTATCCAAATTACATGTGCTCAGTGTTTCAGTGTTTCAGTGCTACTAGCAGCAGTGTGTAGTCACCATCAACAGTGTGTAGTACTACTAGCAGTAGTGTGCTATCCAAATCACATGTGCTTAGTGTTTCAGTGCTCAATGCTCAGTGTTTCAGTGATCAATGAATTCTATTGCTCAGTGTTTCAGTGCTCAATTATTAGAATGGTTCAGTGAATCGCTGACTCCCACCACTCAGTCATAATAATTTCAATATTCAATGATTCACTGACTCAGTGACTCAGTGCACATGTATTTCAATGGTCCAATGATTCACTCAGTGATCAATGATTCAATGATTCGTAGCCATGTGAGTGTTGCAGGAGCAATAATTCATCACAACACTGATTCATTGCTTCCCTTTAACTATAAATGGCCATGCACTCTTTCTTTCAACTAGCAATTACTAGCACCATGTCCAGAAACCGTGCTCTTCCAGGTAGCTCGGTCAATCCATATGATCCTAATCGTTACCCAAGTATTCCAGGTATACGCTGCCATTGTCCAACACGACCAATTGTTAGGGTCGAATATGATTGGTCGTTTGGGAATGCAGGAAGAAGATTCTCAATATGTGCCAAACCAGAGGTACGCGCAATGAACACAGCCAATTGTTAGGCCTCAGTATTCACTATTTATATCATGAACTTTCATTCGTAGGGACACCGATGCGGCCACTATCAGTACGAAGACGAGGAGTTCTCTCCGGAAGCTAGGGTACTAATTTACAACAATCATATGGAGATTGAAAGGCTGAAGACACAACTTCGCAATTTAGGTGGCGAACCATAGATTTATGTGTATGTTCCTGAAAGAACAAGGTTGGGAACCATGTATGTTTTGTAATTCTCAATTTGTCCAATAATTAAATATTATGTAAGAGAACTTCATGTCTTGTAGTGAAAAGTAACTAAATTAAATAAACACTTTGGCGCCGGCGCCACTTGAAATGGCGCCGACCTTGCTCTGTTCGGCGCCAGGTGAAATGGCGCCGAACACTGGGCTGGATTTGTTCCCCAGAAAAACCTTCTGTGTCTGGTGTGGCGCCGAGCATGAATAAAGGCTCCGAAGTTTGGCGCCACTTGTAACGGCGCCGACCTTGCTCTATTCGGCGCCAGGTGAAATGGCGCCGAAAACTGGGCTCTGGATTTGTTCCCCCAGAAAAACCTTCTGTGTCTGGTGTGGCGCCGAGCATGAATAAAGGCGCCAAAGTTCGGCGCCACTTGTAATGGCGCCGACCTTGCTCTGTTCGGCGCCAGGTGAAATGGCGCCGAAAACTGGGCTCTGGATTTGTTCCCCCAGAAAAACCTTCTGTGTCTGGTGTGACGCCGAGCATGAATAAAGGCGCCGAAGTTCGGCGCCACTTGCAACGGCGCCGACCTTGCTCTGTTTGGCGCCAGGTGAAATGGCGCCGAAAACTGGGCTCTGGATTTGTTCCCCCAGAAAAACCTTCTGTGTCTGGTGTGGCGCCGAGCATGAATAAAGGCGCCGAAGTCCGGCGCCACTTGTAATGGCGCCGACCTTGCTCTGTTCGGCGCCAGGTGAAATGGCGCGGAAAACTGGGCTCTGGATTTGTTCCCCTAGAAAAACCTTTCGTGTCTGGTGTGGCGCCGAGCATGAATAAAGGCGCCGAAGTTCGGCGCCACTTGCAACGGCGCCGACCTTGCTCTGTTCGGCGCCAGGTGAAATGGCGCCGAAAGCTGGGGCTGGATTTGTTCCCCAGAAAACCTTCTGTGTCTGGTGTGGCGCCGAGCATGAATAAAGGCGCCGAAGTTCGGCGCCACTTGAAATGGCGCCGACCTTGCTCTGTTCGGCGCCAGGTGAAATGGCGCCGAAAACTGGGCTCTGGATTTGTTCCCCCAGAAAAACCTTCTGTGTCTGGTGTGGCGCCGAGCATGAATAAAGGCGCCGAAGTTCGGCACCACTTGTAATGGCGCCGACCTTGCTCTGTTTGGTGCCAGGTGAAATGGCGCCAAAAACTGGGCTGTGGATTTGTTCCCCCAGAAAAACCTTCTGTGTCTGGTGTGGCGCCGAGCATGAATAAAGGCGCCGAAGTTCGGCGCCACTTGCAACGGCGCCGACCTTGCTTTGTTCGGCGCCAGGTGAAATGGCGCCAAAAACTGGGCTCTGGATTTGTTCCCCCAGAAAAACCTTCTGTGTCTGGTGTGGCGCCGAGCATGAATAAAGGCGCCGAAGTTCGGCGCCACTTGTAATGGCACCGACCTTGCTCTGTTCGGCGCCAGGTGAAATGGCGCCGAAAACTGGGCTCTGGATTTGTTCCCCTAGAAAAACCTTCTGTGTCTGGTGTGGCGTCGAGCATGAATAAAGGCGCCGAAGTTCGGCGCCACTTGCAACGGCGCCGACCTTGCTCTGTTCGGCGCCAGGTGAAATAGCGCTGAAAGCTGGGGCTGGATTTGTTCCCTAGAAAACCTTCTGTGTCTGGTGTGGCGCCGAGCATGAATAAAGGCGCCGAAGTTCGGCGCCACTTGAAATGGCGCCGACCTTGCTCTGTTCGGCGCCAGGTGAAATGGCGCCGAAAACTGGGCTCTGGATTTGTTCCCCCAGAAAAACCTTCTATGTCTGGTGTGGTGCCGAGCATGAATAAAGGCGCCGAAGTTCGGTGCCACTTGCAACGGCGCCGACCTTGCTCTGTTCGGCGCCAGGTGAAATGGCGCCGAAAACCGGGCTCTGGATTTGTTCCCCCAGAAAAACCTTCTGTGTCTGGTGTGGCACTGACATGGTTATACCCTACGGGTACGTAACTTCAGCATACCTGGTCCAGCCCAAGGAAGGCCCACGGCCAATATACGCCAGCCCATGAAGATTTTCGGGTGGCCCAGGCCCATGACGCCTTCGGATCCTTGAAGAACAAGACTAGAGTTTCAATACGACTTGTAACCTACTCGTATCGGTACCCGAGACCTAGCCTCCCCATATATAAAGGCTAGGAGGGTCCAACGAGGAGGACACCCAACAACGATTACACCCTACGATTACGACATACACACCTCCACGCCAGATCGAATCTGCGCACCCTGTAACTTTCGGTTCCGCCGCAATAAAAGAGCAGACAAGCAGGGGTAGGGTTTTCCCTCCGGGGGCCTGAACCTGGGTAAATCCCGTGTCCCCTGGTTGCTTGTCTGTTAACCGTGCCACGATCTCCAGCATCCCCATCTTCTCCAAAACCCAAGTCCATAACAATGGGCATTGACGAGTTGAAACCTCGTCAATTGGCGCCGTCTGTGGGAATTGGGGCTGCTAATTGTGCGGTCGTGACGGTTCCGACCCGATCGATCTACAACTCCTCGGCGATGGAGAATCACCTCCTCTTCGGCGCTTTCGACTTCACCGCCCACTCGCCGGCCACCATGAAGGATTTCGAGCCCGTAGGCGACGGACTCGAAATTCTGTTCGGGAGCTTCTGCTTCCAGGTGGGACAAGCTGGCACCCTCCGCCTCCCCGAGCGGATGCCCGTGCCGCCGATCAGGCCCGCTTCATGGGCTCCACACCCCGTGCTACGCACGTCACCATCAACAGATGATTTCTACAGCAGCAGCTACTGCAACTCCGATCTGTGCGATCCACCTTCGGATGAAGGGACCTACGGTTCTGAATCCGAAAGCTGCGGCAGAAGCCAACCAATCTACAGGCGCTATCTGTGCGCCGCAATCATCCAAACCGACGAAGACACACCTAACCCGCCGCCCAACCCCAACCCGCAGGGCGGAAACGGCGAAAACAGGGGCCACCTCATCCAACTTAGCAAAGAAGGATGGGCCGAAGCACGCCGCGCCGTCGCAGGCGAAATAGTCCTACCTCTGGACTCCCCACGTGACCTGCTGATGGCATACCACTACCTCCTCATCGAGGAGCACAAGAAGCAAGTCAAGATGCAGGAGACGCTCGATAAACGCAAGAAAGCAGCCTCTCAGTCCAGTGCGCGACGAGCTGCGCTCTCCGCCATGGGACCCGGCTCCAGCACAAACGGAAATCAGGGAAACAAGCACCACTCTCGGGTGGAAAACATGGACCCGAAGGAGCGGCGTGACGTGACCCGAACCCTCCACACATCGTTCATGGATATGGACGCCGACGGCAACATCACCCCGAAGACGCCACAAGCCGCGATCATGGCAGCCACTGCGTATCTTGCGGCTCACCCACCTCCGGAGGGGGACCCGAAAAGGGCCATGCATAGGTCCGCACTCACCGGACTAGGACTAATCGGAGCTGCGCTCCACGAAGATGCTCCTACGGAGCCGAAGAAGAAAGCTCCGGCCAGGCGCGACCGGAGCCCCACTCCCTCATCCGAAGATGAAGAAGAACACGACTTTGCTCGAAGGAAGAAGAGCTCGCACCGCCACAAACACGACTACGACGCCAGAGACAAGCTTACACAGCGCAAGATCGACAAAGCACGCGCCAAACGCGCATGCTCATCCGAATCTGAGATGGATGAAGACGAAGGAGAACTCTGCGGGGCCCGATGCTTCAGCAGATCCGTCCGGCGAACACAGATGCCACGCAACTTTAAGCTTCCTTCGGATACTCCGAAGTTCAACGGCACGCAAGATCCAAAGTCCTGGCTCAGCGACCATCTGTCATCCGTCAAGCTTCACGGAGGCAACAAAGAAACCGCCATGCAATGCCTTCAGCTGCAGCTGACAGGCGCGGCGCGGGTCTGGCTCAGCAGCCTATCATCAGGATCCATCCGAAGCTGGGAGGAGCTCGCTTATAGCTTCATCCGAAACTTCAAAGGCACCAGCAAAAGGCCCGCCTCAATCGAAGAGCTGCGAGCCTGCACTTAGAGAACGGGTGAATCTATTCGCTCGTACATACTACGCTGGTCTACGACCAAGAACTCCGCAGCACACATCTCCGAAGAGCGGGCCATCGACGCCTTCAGGGACGGCGTCAAACGCCCAGACTTCAAGGAGAAACTTGGACGCGTAAAGCCCAAGACACTCGACCAGCTCATGGAAATCGCCAACAGTTGGGCAGATGGCGAAGATTGCATCCAGCGGGCGCAATCAGATGAAGAAGACGACTACGGCCGAAGACGCGAACGCCACAGTAAGAGGAGACCGTGCTTCTACGAGGACCGCGACAGACCCGACATGGTCGCAGCCGGCTACGTCGACCGCCGTAACGACAACAGCCGCAGCAGCGGAGGATATCGCAGCGGAAACTTCCGCGACAACGGACGACCAACGCAGTCGTGGCAACGCCGCGACCGCGACAACGGACCTTCAGCACTCGACAAACTTTCGGGTCCATGCACCATACACTTCTACATCGACAAACAAGATGGCAAAAAGAAAGCTAGCCACATGCTCAAGGACTGCCGCGAGTTCCAGAAACTCAGCGAAAGCATGGTACAGATGAGGCAACAAGCTCCAATTCTTGCGTTCGGAAACGCACTTGCGCCAGGCGAAATAGCACACGGAGCTCCTCCACCGCCGCCTATTGGAGGCCCACATCAACCAGTCGCACCAGCGCAAAACAACGCCGGGGTCGCTTACCCCCCACCAAAAGGAGCACTCAATATGATACAGAAGGGATGTCCCACAAACAGGGTGCAGAAGAAAATCACCCGACAAATCAACATGGCCGTGACAACTCTGCCTGCAATCCCTGAGTACCTCAGCGGATCGGAGTCCTGCATCACATTCACCCGCGCGGATCACCCTTGCCAGATCCCTCGCCCATGTCATGCTTCCCTGGTGCTGGAGGCGCAGATCGGAGGCTTCGAGATGAGTCGCGTCTTCATGGACGGCGGCAGCGGCATCAACCTAATATTCGCAAGCACTCTAGCAGCTATGCGGATCCCGCAATGCAGCCTGGAACAATCAGACACAACGTTCCACGGCATTGTCCCAGGGAAGGGCATCTTCCCCCTGGGAAAAATAGGGCTCGACGTCATCTTCGGGACACTGGACAACTTTCGGCAGGAGCGCCTAGAATTCGAAGTGGTGGACTGGCTGTCGCAATACCACGCCATCCTGGGACGCGTAGCATTCGCAAGGTTCCTGGCCGTCCCACACTACGCATACCTACTATTCAAGATGCCAGGACCAAGGGGCGTCATCACAGTCCACGGGAGCTTCACCCGATCGGACCAATGCGATAGGGATTTCAACAAAATCTCCCAGTCCTTCGGCATGCAAGACGAGCTTGTAAGGCTCCGCGAAGCGGCAGACAATGGGCTACCCCCAGTCACCAAGCAGAACGCACCTGATATGTCTTTCGACTCCACCATCAACACCAAAAAAGTACAGGTCCATCCAACGGATGCCTCCAAGACGGCGCTAATCGCCAACAACCTCAACACCGCATAGGAAAGCGCGCTCGTCGAATTCCTCCGTGAGCACTGGGAAATCTTCGCCTGGTGTCCTGCGGACATGCCAGGAGTTCCCAGGGAATTCGCCGAGCACGCACTCAATGTCTTCCCAGACACCAAGCCAGTCAAACAGTCCATCCGAAGACTGTCGGAGCCACGAGCCGAAGCTATCGGCAAAGAGATCAACAGATTACTCGCAGCAGACTTCATCCGGGAAATCAAGGAAAGCGAGTGGCTGGAAAACACAGTGATGGTCCCGAAGAAGGACACGGACATCTTGCGGATGTGCATAGACTTCATGTCACTGAACAAACACTGCCCTAAGGACCACTTCCCTCTCCCTCGGATCGACCAGATCATCGATTCGACTGCAGGTTGTGAGAAACTCTCCTTCCTCGACGCCTACTCAGGCTATAACCAGATTCGACTCAAGGTCGAAGATCAAGAGAAAACGGCGTTCATCACACCGTTTGGAGTATACTGCTACAACACAATGCCCTTCGGGCTAAAGAACGCGGGTGCCACATACCAGCGATGTATGCAGGCCTGCCTCAAGGACCAGATCGGTCGCAACGTCCAAGTCTATGTCGACGACATAGTCATCAAAACCAAGGAGGCAAGAACACTTATCGACGATCTCCGCGAGACGTTCGACAACCTTGATCGCTACAGGATCAAGCTCAATCCAGAAAAGTGCGCCTTCGGCGTCCCCTCAGGTCAGCTGCTCGGATACTTCATCTCTCAACGAGGGATCGAAGCGAACCCGAAGAAAATCAAAGCTATCATGACAATGGAGAAGCCGAAAAACCTCAAGGGCGTTCAGCAGCTCGCAGGGCGAGTAGCGGCACTAAGCAGGTTCATCAGCCGCATGGGCGAGAAGGCCCTACCATTTTACCAACTGCTGCGCAAAGCAGACAAGTTCGAGTGGACACCAGAAGCCAACGACGCATTCGAAAACCTCAAGCGGCTCCTCTCCACCTCGCCCGTTTTGGTCACGCCAAAAGAGCGCGAGCCCCTGTTGCTGTACATAGCAGCCACACACCAGGTGGTCAGCACAGTACTCGTGGTCGAACGACCCGAAGAAGGCAAGACCCATGGGGTACAACGCCCAATTTACTACCTCAGCGAGGTTCTCACTCCAACAAAACAGCGGTACCCGCACTACCAGAAGCTGGCCTACGGCGTGTTCATGACGGCTCGACGACTGAGCCACTACTTCCAGGAGCATCAGGTGATGGTCGTCAACGAGGCACCCCTAAACAGCATCCTGAACAATCCAGAGGCCACAGGACGCGTGGCCCTGTGGGGCATCGAACTATCACCACTGGACATCATCTACGAGAAGCGACACGCAATCAAATCTCAAGTCCTTCCGGACTTCCTGGTGCACTGGATGGAGCTGCAGCTGCCTGACACCCCAGACATGTCGCAATCCTGGACAATGCATTTTGACGGCTCCAAACGCGAAGCCGGAGCAGGGGCAGGAGTCATACTGACCTCCCCGCAAGGTGACAAGATGAAGTACGTCCTTCGGATGAAATTCAGAGCCTCCAACAACGAGGCCGAATACGAGGCCCTCATCCATGGCATGCGGATGGCAAAAATATGCGGCACAACGCGCCTGGTCATCTACGGTGACTCCAACCTTGTCGTCCAGCAGACGATGAATGAGTGCGACGCACACGCCGAAAACATGATCGCGTACCGCGCACTATACAACGCACTCGAAGGAGAATTCGACGGCTGCGAACTTCGGCACGTCGGAAGAGAGAGCAACGAGGAGGCCGATAGACTCGCCAACATCGGCTCCACTTGTGCAAAAGTACCACCAGGTGTGTTCCTCGAACAGATCTGCGTGCCATCCATCAAGCGGAAATTCCCCAAGGGATCACCCGAAGAAGCAGAACACTCGGGGGCTACGCTACCCGAAGGTCAAGAAGGACCCGAAAAGTTGGATACCGAAGTCGCCATGGTCAACCTGATGCAGGTCATGGCAGTCGAAGAAACCTGGACACGTCCATACCTCCAGTTCCTGCTAAACGGAAACTTACCAGACAACCCGACAGATGCCCGACGCATATCTCGTCAATCAAAAGCCTTCACCATCATCAACGGCGAACTGTACAAACACAGCATTACAGGCGTCCTACAACGGTGCGTCACCATCAGCGATGGCAAGACCATACTCCAAGATATCCACGAGGGCATCTGCGGCCACCACGCAGGCAGCCGCTCCCTTGTCGCCAAAGCTCTACGAGCAGGATTCTATTGGCCAACGGCCATGAGCGACGCAAAGGACATCGTCCGAAGATGCAACGGGTGCCAACGGTTCGCCAACAAACCGCATGCACCTGGGTCCGAACTCCGACCCATACCCATAGCTTGGCCTTTTGCTCAATGGGGCCTTGACATGATCGGCAAACTTTCAAAATCCTCGAAGGGAGGACACGTCTTCCTCTTGGTCGCAGTCGACAAATTCACCAAGTGGATCGAGGCCATGCCAGTCACCAACCAGAAGGGCAAAACCGCCGTCAAGTTCTTCGAATCCATACAGGTTCGGCGTACCGCACAGCATCGTCACCGATAACGGATCAAACTTCATCTCCGAAGAATTCCAGGACTTCTGCGAAGGCCTCGGGATCAATATCACGTACGCCTCAGTGGCGCACCCGCAAACAAACGGGCAAGTGGAAAAGGCCAACGGCCTAATCGGCGCTGGCATCAAGAAACGCCTCATGAGCTCACTCGAGCACAAAGCTGGCAACTGGACGAAAGAGCTACCGTCTGTCCTGTGGAGCTTACGAACTACGCCAAACAGCTCCACCGGCTACACACCGTTCTTCATGGTACACGGAGCTGAGGCTGTGCTACCAGCCGAAGTACGTCACCAGGCTCCACGAGTCATCGCTTACAGCGAGGCCGAATCCACGGCTGCACTCGAAGACGCCGTCGACACACTCGACGAAGCACGGGATATAGCAGCAGCTAGATCCGCGGTGTACCAGCAAAGTCTCCGCAACTATCACAGCCGCCGGCTGCGCCCCAGGTCCTTCGTCGAAGGAGACCTCGTCTTGCGACTCAAGCAAAAGCGACCGAACAAACTCGATTCGCCATGGGAAGGACCCTATGTCATCACCGAAGTCATCCCAGGTGGCGCCTATCGCCTCAAGCACGTGGAGTCTGGAGTCGCATACTCCAACCCATGGAACATCTCGCACCTGCGACGATTCTACCCATAGCAATGGGCAATGTACCCCTTTTACTTTCAATAAGGCTTACGGCCAAGGCTACTCAGCCGAACCATGTACCTCCTCCATTACGCTACAAATAAAGCTAAGTGTCTCGCTCCCAACCTTCGGTTGACTATTTCTCTGCAACTTTGTTACATGCTACTAACGCACTCGGGGGCTCCCCCCACCTCACGATTTCATCGACTGAGGACAAAACACGCTCGGGGGCTCCCCCCACCTCACGATTTCATCGACTGAGGACAAAACGCGCTCGGGGGCTCCCCCCACCTCACGATTTCATCGACTGAGGACAACACATGTACACCTGAGTAGCTGACCACGTCAGGCTAACGAAAAGGGCACGTACTAAATCAAAGCACTGCGTGCTCGCTAACAAGCAAACCTTTACAACAAAGGGCACATACACGCCCAGCCGCCATATACAAATTTTACATCTATCTGTTTATTTTCAGGTTCTACCTATCCTGCAGAATAGCCTGAGCACGCTGCTCAAACAAATCTACAATCTGTTCGGCATACTGCCTTACAGCCGCGTAATGCGGACGCATATTCCACTCGCCACCATCTGGCCGAGGAGGTGGCCCAGTCGCCACAGCAGCCAAATCTACATCAGGGCGATGCACCCTCACAAGAGACAAGGCAGCCTTCACCCCTGCGACAAGCTGCTGCCGCACCAGCTCCTTGACATTGCTGGCACTCCGAAACTTCGCCAGAAGACCTGCAAGGGTCGTCGGCGCGCCATCCAACGGAAATATGACGTGCAACACCGAGGACAGCGATGTCTACACCTGGCGGAGCACCCGCGAAACCTGGAAGACGCGATCCTGCACCGTCGCCAGAACCATGGCACGATCACGATCCACCCAAAAGAAGCCACCGGCTTCCATGTCCTGTTGAGTCAAACAATTGACTCGAACAGCAATGCGCTCCTTTTCTTCCTTAGGAGCGAGATTCGCACCTGCGACAACAGCACAGAACAAGAGTAAGGCCAGCAGGCTCACCCGAAGAACTAAGCTACGGCCCGAAAGAAGGATCAACTTACACTGCAGCTGCTCGGACAGCCGACCCAGCTCCGCCATCAAGTATTCCTCTCTGGCTGCACTACGGTCTGCTTTGGACTTCCAAACGTCAGCACGACCGCGTAGCCCAAGCAAATCCCTCTCCAAGCTACGCACGCGATCCTGCAGAAAAGCGAGCTGCGAGGAATCATCCAACGATGCTCGCAAGGGCCTTTCGGATGAAGTACCAACTGGGTCAACACCCGAAGGAACCTAAAGCATAAGAAAAAGAAGGCACACAGACACTCAGCCAAAGATAAAGCCCAACTCGGAGGAATTCATTAAATAAGGCCACTGCGTGGCTCAAGAATGGTGCTACAAAAGATATTTACAGCAAAAGTAAACTACATACTACCCTACATCTCCTATGCCTAAGGCGTAGGACACCGAGTCGCCTCAGAGCCAGACTGCCTAGCTTTGGCCTCGCCCTGCTGCCGCAGCGCGTACTCAGACAACAAGTTAATGAGCTTGGGCCCATATCGTCTGCAGCAAGCGGAGTAAGCAGCGAAGGCTACCTCTGATCCATCCGCAGCCGTCGGCATCCGAGAAGTGATCTGGGGCAAGTCCAGCTCCGCCCCAGCCGCCATGGCCATCGCCAGCCCGACGGACGCGCCGATGCCCTTCTGCTTGCGCTTGTACGCTGCAGGCGCTTCGGCTGACAGAGCCTCTGCCAGAGCACCCACATCTTCAAGGGTTGCGCCCTTCGGGAAGAGCTCCTGGTAGAAGCGACCAAGGACCTCCTTTGCCTTGGCAAGGGAGTTGACGACGGTGCTGCAGCGGTCTTCGACCGCCACAGTGGCATCATCCAGAGCACTCCCGTGCTCCAGAGCACCACGGTCAAACTCGATGCCTACGGCATCTGAGACAAAACAGAAGAAAACATGAAGAATAGCAACATAGAAGAGGACCCGAAGAAAAAGAAGCAAGTACAAAAGCTAGCACTCACCCGAAATAGCCTTGGCAGCAGCCATGAGCTTCTCCGCTACTCCTACCTCACGACCTGCGGCTTCCTGCTACAGACGCTCTTTCGCTTCGGCTGCCTTTGACAGCTCCAGCTCAAGGCGCTCTTTCGCCTCAGCGGTAGCTTCGGCCTTCTGCTCCAATTGGCCAAGGCTCTTCTTCAGAGCATCAACCTCACGAAGAGAGTCATTATGCTCCTCTGCATTCACAACAAGCCAGTGTCAACAAACAGGACAAGGATAAACAAAAAAGTACTACAAGGCAGATGAATACCTTGCAGCTGCTGCAGTTTCACCTCCAGCGTCAGGTGCTCCTCCACCAGCCGCTTGGCCTCTCGGACACAAGGCTGCAGGAAAAAGCAATAGCAGTAAGAGCATGACTTGGGGGCTCCGCCCAAAACAAAGAAGCAAACACAACATCAGCACACGAAGACGCCCGGGGGCTCCCCCCGTGACATCAAGCAGAAAAACTTACGTGCTCCGAAGGCGAACCCGCAGGCCCGCCTGCGAAATTCTGAGGCGCCACCACCAGCCTCTCCTGCACAAGAGGAACTGGTGCAGCACCACCCGACGTCGCCACCGTCTGCGGAGGCGGCGACGCAATGTTCGACTCCCCCATCATCTCGCGCGCTCCATCACTAGAGCCGTCGGAGGATTGCCTACATACGAACCAATCAACACAGGCGCAAAAATAACAAGTGAGCAAAAGACAACAGTGGCAACAAGCACACTTACGAGCCCAACGCGCTCAGGTCAAAGATAGGAGAAGCCCTCCGGGCCCTCTTCTCCTCCTTCTTCTCCTCCTTCTTCTCTTCCTTCTTCCGCTTTGCTGGCGGGTGCGGAGCAACAACTCGCACAGGAACGGCAGGAATAGGAGAAGACGAACCCCCCTGAACATCATCATGACGCTCAAGACCCCGAGGATTCCTGGGAGTCGGAGGAGTCGAGGCATCCGAAGACTCGCTCGAGCTCCGTGATCGCTTACTCGAATGGTCTTCACTCGATTCGTCGGCATCCTCCGCCGGAGATCGCGCCGAAGGAAGCTCGGACACGGAATCCACCACTTCATTATCCGGGGCATTCGGATACCTTTCGGGCAATGGTGGCGCCATGCCTGGCACTTTGAAGCTCTACAAGATGAGAAGAAACTTTGTTAGCAAACAAAGGACACAAGTACACAACTGACAAAAAACATAAGGGAAGCACTACGTGCGCAAATCTACACCTTTGGCACGGCCAACGTCGACGAAAAGGGAGGAGTCAGCGACTTCCCCGGGATTTTTTCGTCGGCCTTGAACTTCAACAGCACGCGAAGATCCTTGTCAAGGTCCACCTCAGAGACCTTCTCACTTGAAACCCTCATCGGATCACGGCGCCTAGAGTACAGGAACATCGGGTGCGCTCTAGCCTGGAGCGGCTGCACCCGACGCTCAAGAAACACCCGGATAATGTCGACACCGTTCACCTCCTTCTCAGGAATCAATTGGAGCTCCTCCACCCGACGGTACAAGGCCTCTATCTCCGCCACCTCACCGTCTAAGATCTGATTTTTCCAGGACCTCTTCTTCACAATTAACTGGGAGGGGTCAAAAGGAACCAGACCAAAATCTTGCCCAGGCAGCACAGAGTCACGGATGTAAAACCATTTCCTCCGCCAGTACTGGATAGATTCGGACATGGAGAAGGAAAAGAATTGGACATCGGGACTAAGAGAGATGATGAAACCCCCAATGGGATACACACCATCCGAACCAGACTGCCTCCTCACGGAATACAGCTTCCGGAAGAGGCCAAAGTGCGGCTCAATGCCAAGCCAACACTCGCAAAGCGTGATAAAACACGCAATGTGGAGAAGGGAGTTGGGAGACAGATGATGGAGTTGAACCCCATAAAAAAAGAGCAGTCCATGAAGGAAGTCATGGACTGGATACGCAAACCCACGCAAAACGAAGGCGACAAACATAACCCGATACCCAGATGGGGGACGGGGGATTACCTCACTACCGGGGAGTCTCATGGCCGTCGTGTCCTGCGGAATCAGGCTCCGCTCGCGCAGCTTGTGGAGATCGCTCTCCCGCGTCTCTGATCGCCGCCAGCCACAATCGGTGACACGAGCAGCGGCGGCGCCCTTCTTGCCTCCGGCGGCGCTGGTTCCCACTGCAGGCGAAGACTTCTTTGGCTTCCCCATGGCGCTACGGCGGTGGTGTCGTTGCCAACGACGAAGACAAAGGAAATGCGAAAGGAACTCTCAGCACGTAGCAAGAATCGCTCGAGCACAAGGAGGCAGTAAAACGCAAGAACTGGTGCGGTGAAAACAAACCACGATTTTCACCATGGATTATAACAGCAAAGACGACGCACGCTGACCGTCCATCAAGAAGACCTAACACCAACGGCAGATCTGGCCGTACACGTGTCAGCACCAAAATGAACCGTCGTTCCCATGACGTCCACTACACGCGGAAATCGAGGAAACGCCGTAATCATCTCCACGCCGCGCGTGACCGGTCAATTCAAAGTCAGGAAGTGGGACCCACGCATCGTCCAGTCAAGTCATCTCTGGCGCAGCAGACGCTTGAGGTCATTGATCGTCAGCACTGACGTCATCAACAGCTATACTAGCAATAACTTCGGCTCCACAGCTAAAAGTACTTACTCGAATCTATGATTCGACTAAATACTTGGGGGCTACTCCTATCAGGAGCGCTGGTCGCGCACCCGATGTACTTCCGGGTCAGCGGTACGCCCACGAGATTTTCCTACTACCGTTGCATGATACAAGACTCGAGTCTCTGCCCGAGTCTACGACTCCGCCAGACACTCGGGGGCTACTCCAAACTGGAGCGATGGCCGTTCACACACAAGAGCTTCGAGTCCTACGTCGAGTCCACGACTCCACTACGGACTCGGGGGCTACTCCCATAGGGAGGAAGGATTTCAGCATCCGAAAATTTTCGAGTCCTACGGACTAAACAACTGAGCAATGCTTGCACTAAAAGTCTCCGCTCGAGTCTACGACTCGAACAGACACTCGGGGGCTACTCCCATAGGGAGCGCTGGTCGCGCACCCTATGAAATCTTCGACTGCGATCTTCCGGATCCGCATGCAAAAACTTTTCGGCAACTCCGCCCCAATTAATGCTAAGTGAGTAACATCCTTGGCCACCTGAAACACCTCCGCGGTGATAAACATTCGGATGCTGCGTCTGCGACGCAAAGATAAGACCTACAGATATCATCTGATGGCCTGGCAACGCACCTGACTGCGCTCTGCTAGTATGAATCCGTACCAGCAGGTACGATGAAAAATCCCGACGGACGCGTTGGGTACATCATTTAAAAACACTGGAATTCCACTCCTGTAAGTCCTCCGCGACCTGAGTCGAATTACGCCAGCATATGTTCCGGGTTCGAGTCGAGGGACTCGCACCTGAAGAAGATCGTGTTGTTTTGTCCTAAGACGATTAACTGACCCTGATCCATCGGGTGAGTCAGGCACACGCATCAACAATCCCTACACATTCTCTTGAAAGACAGAGTTACACCCGAAGGATTGAAGAGTCCTCAGCCGAATCTACGATTCGACTAAACACTCGGGGGCTACTGACATGGTTATACCCTACGGGTACATAACTTCAGCATACCTGGTCCAGCCCAAGGAAGGCCCACGGCCAATATACGCCAGCCCATGAAGATTTTCGGGTGGCCCAGGCCCATGACGCCTTCGGATCCTTGAAGAACAAGACTAGAGTTTCAATACGACTTGTAACCTACTCGTAACGGTACCCGAGACCTAGCCTCCCCATATATAAAGGCTAGGAGGGTCCAACGAGGAGGACACCCAACAACGATTACACCCTGCGATTACGACATACACACCTCCACGCCAGATCGAATCTGCGCACCCTGTAACTTTCGGTTCCGCCGCAATAAAAGAGCAGACAAGCAGGAGTAGGGTTTTCCCTCCGGGGGCCTGAACCTGGGTAAATCCCGTGTCCCCTGGTTGCTTGTCTATTAACCGTGCCACGATCTCCAGCATCCCCATCTTCTCCAAAACCCAAGTCCATAACAATGGGCATTGACGAGTTGAAACCTCGTCAGGCGCCGAGCATGAATAAAGGCGCCGAAGTTCGGCGCCACTTGTAATGGCGCCGACCTTGCTCTGTTCGGTGCCAGGTGAAATGGCGCCGAAAACTGGGCTGTGGATTTGTTCCCCCAGAAAAACCTTCTGTGTCTGGTGTGGCGCCGAGCATGAATAAAGGCGCCGAAGTTCGACGCCACTTGCAACGGCGCTGACCTTGCTTTGTTCGGCGCCAGGTGAAATGGCGCCAAAAACTGGGCTCTGGATTTGTTCCCCCAGAAAAACCTTCTGTGTCTGGTGTGGCGCCGAGCATGAATAAATGCGCCGAAGTTCGGTGCCACTTGTAATGGCGCCGACCTTGCTCTGTTCGGCGCCAGGTGAAATGGCGCCGAAAACTGGGCTCTGGATTTGTTCCCCTAGAAAAACCTTCTGTGTCTAGTGTGGCGTCGAGCATGAATAAAGGCGCCGAAGTTCGGCGCCACTTGCAACGGCGCCGACCTTGCTCTGTTCGGCGCCAGGTGAAATAGCGCTGAAAGCTGGGGCTGGATTTGTTCCCCAGAAAACCTTCTGTGTCTGGTGTGGCGCCGAGCATGAATAAAGGCGCCGAAGTTCGGCGCCACTTGAAATGGCGCCGACCTTGCTCTGTTCGGCGCCAGGTGAAATGGTGCCGAAAACTGGGCTCTGGATTTGTTCCCCCAGAAAAACCTTCAGTGTCTGGTGTGGCGCCGAGCATGAATAAAGGCGCCGAAGTTCGGCGCCACTTGTAATGGCGCCGACCTTGCTCTGTTCGGTGCCAGGTGAAATGGCGCCGAAAACTGGGCTCTGGGTTTGTTCCCCCAGAAAAACCTTCTGTGTCTGGTGTGGCGCCGAGCATGAATAAAGGCGCCGAAGTTCGGCACCACTTGAAACGGCGCCGACCTTGCTCTGTTCGGCGCCAGGTGAAATGGCGCCGAAAACTGGGCTCTGGATTTGTTCCCCCAGAAAAACCTTCTGTGTCTGGTGTGGCGCCGAGCATGAATAAAGGCGCCGAAGTTCGGCGCCACTTGTAATGGCGCCGACCTTGCTCTCTTCGGCGCCAGGTGAAATGGCGCCGAAAACTGGGCTCTGGATTTGTTCCCCTAGAAAAACCTTCTGTGTCTGGTGTGGCGCCGAGCATGAATAAAGGCGCCGAAGTTCGGCGCCACTTGAAATGGCGCCGACCTTGCTCTGTTCGGCGCCAGGTGAAATGGCGCCGAAAACTGGGCTCTGGATTTGTTCCCCCAGAAAAACCTTCTGTGCCTGGTGTGGCGCCGAGTATTAATAAAGGCGCCGAAGTTCGGCGCCACTTGTAATGTCGCCGACCTTGCTCTGTTCGGTGCCAGGTGAAATGGCGCCGAAAACTGGGCTATGGATTTGTTCCCCCAGAAAAACCTTCTGTGTCTGGTGTGGCGCCGAGCATGAATAAAGGCGCCGAAGTTCGGCCCCACTTGCAACGGCGCCGACCTTGCTTTGTTCGGCGCCAGGTGAAATGGTGCCAAAAACTGGGCTCTGGATTTGTTCCCCCAGAAAAACCTTCTATGTCTGGTGTGGCGCCGAGCATGAATAAAGGCGCCGAAGTTCGACGCCACTTGTAATGGCGCCGACCTTGCTCTGTTCGGCGCTAGGTGAAATGGCGCCGAAAACTAGGCTCTGGATTTGTTCCCCTAGAAAAACCTTCTGTGTCTGGTGTGGCGTCGAGCATGAATAAAGGCGCCGAAGTTCGGCGCCACTTGCAACGGCGCCGACCTTGCTCTGTTCGGCGCCAGGTGAAATAGCGCTGAAAGCTGGGGCTGGATTTGTTCCCCAGAAAACCTTCTGTGTCTGGTGTGGCGCCGAGCATGAATAAAGGCGCCGAAGTTCGGCGCCACTTGAAATGGCGCCGACCTTGCTCTGTTCGGCGCCAGGTGAAATGGCGCCGAAAACTGGGCTCTGGATTTGTTCCCCCAGAAAAACCTTCTGTGTCTGGTGTGGCGCCGAGCATGAATAAAGGCGCCGAAGTTCGGCGCCACTTGTAAGGGCGCCGACCTTGCTCTGTTCGGCGCCAGGTGAAATGGCGCCGAAAACTGGGCTCTGGATTTGTTCCCCCAGAAAAACCTTCTGTGTCTGGTGTGGCGCCGAGCATGAATAAAGGCGCCGAAGTTCGGCGCCACTTGCAACGGCGCCGACCTTGCTCTGTTCGGCGTCAGGTGAAATGGCGCCAAAAACTGGGCTCTGGATTTGTTCCCCCAGAAAAACCTTCTGTGTCTGGTGTGGCGCCGAGCATGAATAAATGCGCCGAAGTTCGGTGCCACTTGTAATGGCGCCGACCTTGCTCTGTTCGGCGCCAGGTGAAATGGCGCCGAAAACTGGGCTCTGGATTTGTTCCCCTAGAAAAACCTTCTGTGTCTAGTGTGGCGTCGAGCATGAATAAAGGCGCCGAAGTTCGGCGCCACTTGCAACGGCGCCGACCTTGCTCTGTTCGGCGCCAGGTGAAATAGCGCTGAAAGCTGGGGCTGGATTTGTTCCCCAGAAAACCTTCTGTGTCTGGTGTGGCGCCGAGCATGAATAAAGGCGCCGAAGTTCGGCGCCACTTGAAATGGCGCCGACCTTGCTCTGTTCGGCGCCAGGTGAAATGGTGCCGAAAACTGGGCTCTGGATTTGTTCCCCCAGAAAAACCTTCAGTGTCTGGTGTGGCGCCGAGCATGAATAAAGGCGCCAAAGTTCGGCGCCACTTGTAATGGCGCCGACCTTGCTCTGTTCGGCGCCAGGTTAAATGGCGCCGAAAACTGGGCTCTGGATTTGTTCCCCTAGAAAAACCTTCTGTGTCTGGTGTGGCGCCGAGCATGAATAAAGGCGCCGAAGTTCGGCGCCACTTGCAACTGCGCCGACCTTGCTCTGTTCGGCGCCAGGTGAAATGGCGTCGAAAGCTGGGGCTGGATTTGTTCCCCAGAAAACCTTCTGTGTCTGGTGTGGCGCCGAGCATGAATAAAGGCGCCGAAGTTCGGCGCCACTTGAAATGGCGCCGACCTTGCTCTGTTCGGCGCCCGGTGAAATGGCGCCGACATCTCTGCACACTTGAAATTGTACTCACAGATTTACATATAGCAAATTCACAGATGACAAACATATGACAATCACAGATGACAGTTTCATAACATTACATATAGCACATCAAGATTCACAACATTACATATAGCACATCAGGTGGTGAGACAAACATAGTTCATCCGCACATACATAGTTCAAGTCATACATAGTCAAGTTTCATAACATGTCTGCACAATCAACACAAACAAATCTCAGTTCTGCGCCTTCCTTTTCTTGACGACACCCTTCTTACGGCGTGGTTTGAGAGCATCAGTGCCGGAGGTTGTAATATCTGGTGCGCGGCGTGCACGAGAACCCCTACGAGGCATACCTTGTGATTGGCTTGGCTCCGGACCATCATGGACAGTTTGGGAGGACGAAGCTCCACGGAACATGGACAACGGAGTGTCAGAGTCGATGGAGGTCCCGTCACCTGAATTGTACATGGATCCGCTGCCACCAGAAGTTGGAGGGCTCAGCTGGAGACTCGTCATGTCAGCGGTAGGATCCCGGCATCCAAGTCTAGACACCAACGAGCGGGAACGTTTGACCAATTTCTGCATAATAGAACAATGTAAGAGTTGGCTAGATTTGTAGACATGAGCGGGAAACATATGTACATTTGCCAAACTTGTGAACTTTGCTAGTCGTTACCTCGAGACACTTCCGTAGGGTAGACTCGGCAGCTGGACTTCCTGGAGTAACCCTCAGCGCCACTTCATCTTCTTTGATACCTCGTACAAGCTCACCGGCCTACAAAGCATGACACATATGAACATCATCAACGAGAACTAGCAAATAATTCAGTGCTTGATATTACTATGTTCTTACCACACGGTTTCGCACGGGACCATGGTCGACACGCTTGTCCATCCGGACCTCTTCATCAAACTCATTTGGCTCGTCGGACCCCTCTTCTAAGCAATCGATGTTGGTCCAGCTGGGCTTGAGATGAACCCGAGTAGCTTTCTGCAGCCATGTCTCGTAGTCTCGGCTGTTGTTATAAGTCCAACTCTGCTGGAGGATATCCTTATGAGATGCCTTGTCATTCCATTCCTGGATATACTGCCGGTGATGATGTTCCCAATCAGTAATTGACTTGTTTTTCCTTCTATCAAGCCTATCAAAAAGCACATAGAGGAGACAATGAAGAATCAAGGAGAAACATATATGCGACAGGATAAATGGGTTGGCGCTGAAGGAATCTTACTTGTGCAGATCAGACGAGGTGGAGAAGTGCTCCGGGGGCAGTTCCTGAAGCTTACCAAACTGCATCCCGACTCGGTGTGGAAGGTGGTACTCGACCGCGTAGAAGCAAATGAGCGGGCACCTCTTCGTCCACATATCCATGTCTTGAGTGCACATCGGATTTAAGTTAATATCCTCGCCTAGCTCACTCACAGTGTACGGCTGCCATGTAACCTATGAGTGAAAAAAGAAAATGTTAGGCAACAATGACAACATATCGGAGGCCCCCCACTTGGTAGATACATCCTCATAAAAGTACACAAGGAGTCAAAATCGATATGATACTCACCTGCCCCCGACGCAAGGAGTCAAAATCCTCGGTGTATGATCGATACAGATTATCGGAGGGCCCCCACTTGGTAGATACATCCTCATAAAAGTACACAACGGTGGGTGCACGGTCTTCTTCCGTGTGTTCCCAATCCCTGGGTGCGTAGGTGGTGGGTCGGCCTATGGGAAATCTAAGCCAGCTCCAAACCTAAAAATAAGCAAATAGGTTATACAAAGCTAGATGGTTATGCAAAGCTAAATGGTAATGCAAATAGGCAAGGTTGGTCAAAGTAAACCAACCTGTAAAACCAGAACACAACCACCCATGTTTGATGTACCCTTGCTCCTCCTACAAGCCTCATCAAGTTGGCGATACAAGTAAGCCAACCCAGCCGAACCCCAGCTGTATCTCCCAGCATCGTCCCAGTCACGTAGTAGAGGCAAATACATCCATGAGACGTCGCTACCCCCGGAGTCTGAAAAAAGCACCTTCCCAAACACATACATCACATACGCTCGAGCATATCGTGATATGGTCTCCTCGTTGGCATCGAGGGGAAGATGCCCAAAGTGGTGTTCTATCCAGGTCAATCTCAGCCCACCTGTCTTGCTCCCCTTCGTCCCAGCAATTTTCTCCGGTGGCCTTACTCCTAGAAGCTCTTCCACCATGTCCCTGAATCTGTCTGTCTGTATCTTTCCAGTCACAGCCCATCCTGAGATAGGCAAGGCGGTCAACATCGCCATGTCTTGCAAAGTTATAGTCATCTCGCCACATGGAAGGTGGAACGTGTGTGTCTCCACGTGCCATCTATCGACTAGCGCTGTAAGGGCGACACTGTTGTAGGTCGGCAGCCCGCGCTCAATCATGGTCACAAAGCCAATCAGATTCGCCCTTCGTAAGTACGGTGTGTACCTCTCATCAAAAACCATCTGCTCTGTATTGACCTTGTGTCCACGTATGCGAAGGGGTAGTAGAGCCTGCCAATATATCGATTAGCATTAGTTAAGCAAGTAATAAACAGTAATAGAGAACAATAATTAATTTAGTGATGATCATGTTAGACAATACGTGCATACCTGGGTTTCCGAGAGTATGCGACCTCGGTGGCTCTCCTCGTACTCCGCCTCAAGAAGATGGTACCGTGCCCGAGCCGCCATCTTGCAAAGACAAGGTTTTTTTTGTGAGTTTCAGAAACATGCAGTTATAATTGAAAGATAATTTATAGCATAGGACAAAATAAAGACACCTAACAAGAATAATTTATAGCATAGGACAAAATATAACCTTTCTAGCCCGTTGTAACTCCTCGGCTAATTTCCCTATCACCTTTGGACGACGGCGATAACCTTTCATATGCCTAGTCCCTCGAGGCCTCTTAGGGCCTCTACCACGCCCGCTTGATGAAGGGTTACTAGCGGCCACGGCGGCAGCGGCTTCCGCCGCTGCTTTTTCCGCGGCTAGTTTCTTCTTCCGATCCTCACAACTTAGTTTTTTTTGTGTTCTTGTGACCTTCTTCGCCGCATACCGAACAACGGTTCTTCACGGAGTCCTCCACAAAATCATCATTCGGACGGGGTCGCTTGAAGGTTGTCCCTCCATCGGCTTGGTCCATGTCCATCTTGAACCGCTTAGTCGCTCTTCGCCCTTTTGTGTCGATCATTAGCTTGCTATCTGGTAAGTACACCGGCCCGGTATACTTAGGCCATTGGGCCATGTCTAGGTAAGGCTCGAATCTACCAGCCCATGTGCGATATAGCTCTTCAAGATTGTAGAACCGTGAGACGGAGTTGTATGGGTCCACGGCCCGAGCACGACACGCGGTTATTATATGAGAGCATGGTAGATGGATCTGTAAAGGCATCTGGCACGTGCAAGAGTACTGGGCAAGCACAACAACATATTTGCGACCACCATACTGCTCACCACCTGAGTTGGTACCTCCTACCTCCGAAACCTCATACTTCCAGACCTCCTTAGCAAAACAAGTCCATGTTTGGTCATGAGATTTCGTGGCTTGGTATCCAAGTTCTTCTTCAACAGTCTTTGGCCATCTTTTGTCGGCATTAATTAGCACCTTCACTTCGTCGCTCCTCGTGACCCAATACTCGTTGCACTTGTCAAAAGTAAAGGATGCGATGGCAGTTACCGGTAGCGTGCGGATACCCTTTAGCACCTTATTGAATATCTCGGCCATGTTACTTGTCATGTGACCATACCGAACCCCGTCCTGATCGAAAGCTTGAGCCCATAGGTGTTTCTTCGGCAAATTCTCCCTAAGAAAACCCTTCCCCTTCTCATTTGTCAAGCCATACAACTCATTGAACATCTCTTCAAATACAGCCGGCTCGAACACCAATGTAAGCCTACGGAGATACTCAGTCATTTCTCTATTACGACAAGCACGGTAGAAATTACCCGCGAAATGCCTTATGCACCAACGGTGCTTAACAAGGGGATGCTCAGGTATTTCTGCCCTCATGGCATTCAATATGGCCGGATTGCGATCAGAAATGACACAAACTTCTCTTCCGGGGCCAACAATCGTAGTCCTCACCAAGTGCATGAACCAGTTCCAGCTGACGTTGTCCTCCTTTTCCACAAGAGCAAAGGCAAGCGGGACCAATCGGTTGTCCGCGTCGCAAGAGATAGCAACAAGAAGGGTGCCCCTAAACTTCCCTGTAAGGAACGTTCCATCCACACAAAGAAATGGACGACAATGCTTGAATGCTTCAACACAAGGACGGAAGCACCAAAATGCTCGACGGAACACTTGGTACTTGACACCTTCGACCGTGCGAGTCTCGATTGGATGGGGCTGCACAATGTGCGTCATACCAGGGTTTCGATGTGCCATCGCCGCCAACAACCTAGGGAGCCTCCCATATGCTTCCTCCCAATCACCATAAACCATCTTCATAGCCATTTGCTTAGCCCTCCAAGCCTTTCCATACTTGATATGATAGTCAAATATGAGTTTCACAAATTGGACCAAAGAGGCCGCTTGAAGGGTAGGGGTAGCTTTGATGGCATTGGCACACCGGTGTGCAATAAAAGTAGATGTCAGTTGCCGGTGCTTGTTGCCCTCCAGGACGGCATTGCCACATGTGTGCGGGCGTTCATACTTACTTATCTTCCACCAACCTTCAGGTTTCTTCTTCCTTGCCCATACCTTCCATGGACAATCTTCATTCTCGCATATCAAAACATATCTTTCATTTTGGTCGGACTTGAACACTATGTAGGGTCGATGATGACTTACGGCGTACTCCTGGAACCATACTTGCATCTCCAACATAGCCTTGAATTTTAGCCCCGGGTATATCAAAGGCCGTGCCCTAGGTCGACTCTGTGCCTCGTCTTCGGTGAGGGGTCTAGGCCGCTCCGGCCCATACTCCCGTAGGTTCGAGTCTGCCACGGCTAGGTGAGCCTGCCTAACATCCTTGAACTCATGAACATTAGGATCTCTGCCCCACACCTTGACAAATGCATCGGTCTCCTTCTCCAAAAACTTGGGAACCGAACGACCTGTGTTAGGTCGGCCAGGCTCCCGCCCCGGTGGCTAGTTCGGCGCCATCGCCGACCTGTGTTAGGTCGGCGCCGTTTGAAGTGGCGCCGACGTGAGGGGTCAGATTTCGAATTAGTTTCGCCCGGAGGGCAGACGCGGTTGAAGTTGTCCACTTTGGTCAGTTTTGGCAAAAAATACACGCTCTTCACGACATCAAAGTTCATTTTAAAGAAAAAATCTAAAGACGAGTTCATTAAGAAATTATTTGGAACATTTTTTTCAAATCTAATAGTTGGGCGAAACTCACCCCGAGCGTGGAACCGCTATCATTTTCTGCCGTCGTGCCGCTTCCTCTCTTTTTCATCGCGCGCAGGTCTGAGGCGTGTCTGTCAGTACCTGCTCCCTCTCCAGAACCCACCTCCCTCCACCGCCGCCGCCGCTGCCACCAATGGCGCGGAAGACTGGGAAGAAGAGAGTCGGAAGCAAGCCGAAGTCCAAGCCCGAAACTCAACCTTCATCTAGCTTGTTGCCCACCTCGGTTCCACCCCCACCGCCGGTGGAGCCGGAGGAGGCAGCAATCGACGTCCTACCCTTGGATGTCCTCCCCGACATCTTCCGCCGTCTCTCCCTCCTCGATCTCCTCCGCGTTGCCCTTGCCTGCCACCGCTGGCGCCGCATCGCCGCCCGCTGCCTCCCCCGCGAGCCTCCCCTCCTCGGTTACTTCTTCCACCCCGTCAAAACCCCACCCCCGCCGCCCATCCAAATAAAGGAGCGAACTTTCTACGAAGCCGTGTTCGCTCCCCTCGACACTACCTCCCCATGCCTCTCCCTCGACTTCGCCCCGGACGCCTCCCGCTACGGGCTCTACGACTGCCACCAAGGCCTCCTGCTTCTCGAGCCGACCGTACCGATTCCAAAGACGATCCACCCCCGTCTTCTCGTCCTCGACCCGGCCACCCGGCGCCGCGCTCTTCTCCCGTCGCCGCCGCGTGACACGCTGCCCGACGACCACCGCTGGCGCAGATCCAGGTACTACGTCGGCTCCGCGATTCTCTCCCGCGCTCACCCGAGCAAGCTCTGCTTCGAGGCCGTCTGCTTCACCATCGACGGCGGCCACCCGCGCGCCTGGGTCGCGTCCTTCGACAACGGCCAGTGCCGCTGGCGCGCGCTTCCACTGGCCGAGCAGGTCCTGGTCGATTTCGACCCCTACTGGTTCGAGACCCGCTGCGTGCATGCCGCCGGGAAAATGTACTGGCACATCTGCAACTCCTGCCGCGTGCTGGAACTGGACCCTGCCACGCTGCAATTCTCCTACCTTCTGCCGCCGGCGGCGCTGCCGGGCCACCGCTTCAAGTACCGCATGGGGGAGACGCCTGACGGGCGGCTCTGCATCGTGACCGTGGAGCACCAGGTGATGCAGGTCTGGGTGCGCGGCGAGACCAGCTCCAGCGACAACGGGTGGGTCGTGGAGACGGAGATGAATATCAGCAAGGTGTACGACACGGTGCCTGGCCTGCCCATGGACCGGATGAGAAGGAGTCAGAGCATTTGGGTCATCGACGTCGACCTGGGGCATAAATGGAAGCTGTTCATCCAGATGTTGGGATATGGGACCTACTCGTTCGATCCCAAGACCAGCAAGCTGGAGCGCCTGGCCACCAAAGGTGGCAAGGAGTACGGGTACCCCATCTGCGCCTACTTCCTGGCATGGCCGCCTGCGTTCCTTGCTCAAGCCTAATAATGTGTAAGATCTGCTTTTCCTCTTCATGACATTTGGTGTTCAGTGATCTTGCTTGATAAAATGGTTACTTGCTACATCAATTTTTCTATGTGCTTGACTTTACTAGTCTGTTGCATGTGTATGCTTTAGCGGAATCACTGGTGTATCCATTAGTTTGAAGATATGTAATGTTTCAAGGACTTCTTCGAGTATGATTTTGCACATATTTAGAAGTTTTTTTACTAGTTCATGTCAGTCATTCTCACGTCTGGTTTGTCAGAGAGAACAAATTATGTTGCCGGTAGAAGAGTTTTTTTTTACGGGAATGCCGGTAGAAGAGTTAATCACATGCTTCAATAATTCTATCCACATCTGTTGTATTTCACAAGGTGAATCTTGCCTAATATAGCACCATAATAACCAATTGATATGTACTTTAACTTGAAAACACTTCATGGTAAACCGATGATGTCATCAAGGTGTCACTATATCTCCTTTAAATATGGTCCTTTCAAGTTACTTTGGTCTTTGGTAGCACAGTTTTTTTTAGTACATGGGAAGTAAAGTTTACAGTAATGCTAAAGTAGTGTTCAATTGTTTACCTCTTTCATTTTTGAATTGTGTTTTAGCTCACATCCCATTCTTGTTTCATGTGTAATGTAAATGTTATCCATACTGGATCTGCTATATGTTAGCTTCTGTAGCATCTAGTATGTAGGGACATGAGGTTCACTTGCATGAGATTTGCATAATGGAATGGTAGCAGTTATATGTGATCACCATGCTTTATGATTGCAGCATGAATATTGGGCCTGTCTTTTGTGAACAGTGTGCATGATTGCGTTTTTGTTACTTTGACATGAGAGTTGTGGGCACATAGCTATAATATGTAAATTCTATATGAAGCATGCACCTTAGTTTGTTTGAAGAAAACAAATCTTTACTTGTCATGGTTTAACCACTAAAATAAAAGGGTGACATCTGATTTCTATTGTTTTGATTGAGCTCTTGATCTGTTCTTTGCATTATGTATGATTTTTTATGATAACTTTGCAATAAATATGGTTGTATATATGCATCAACTGATTCAAAGGCTAGGGATATCCCCTTTTCGGAAAAAGAACTACTCCCTCCGTTTCAAAATATAAGATGTTTTAGGTTTGTGAAGAAAGTGTATCTAGACTTCTTTTAGTGTGTAGATTCACCTCAAACATGAGTAAACCTATATACTAAAAGTAGTCTAGATACATTTGCTTCACAAAACTAAAACATCTTATATTTTGAAACGGAGGAAGTACTAGAATAAGGGAACAAACCATGCTACGTGTTATGCAATGTTACTCAGAACAGAGTTGCTGTAGAAGTGACTGAAAATAACCATGAGCCACCTCATCTTAAATTTACTTGCATGATCTTTTATTTTCTTTGACTTGTTTTTTGGTGGTGAGTTGTGTGACAGTCCTTATATTCACTAAGATCTTTAGTTCAACAACCAGTGCCCCTTTTCATTCCCTTTTCTTTACAGTAGACAAGGAAATCAATGTGCTTTTGAGATTCTTTTTGTCAGTTTGGGCATTAGAAGATAAAAGAAATGACTAAAGGGACACTGTTGGTGTGCATATGATTATTTTTATGTTGTTCCATCTTTCCATTGCTTAAGTACCCTGCAATATTTCATTGCATGAAATCATTAGATGCTGGTAGCTCTCATGCTATTTACCTAATTTGTTTGGGGACTTGGAGATTACCTACTCATAGTTCTCACTATTTCTCTGAATTTCAAATAGTAACAAAATTCTTCCTTAAGAGAAAAAAGTTTAAATGCATTTTTAAATATCGCTCTTTCAAGAAAATTGTTTTATTGGAAGAGTTGATATATATCTGTGGCATTTTCGAGCTCTAAACATCCTGCACGTACAGGTTTCGGTCTTCTGCCTACAAAGTTCTGGACCAATTGCTTCTCTTTTTTGCTCACAAAATTCTACCGTACAAGTTTGAATCACTAGCTCATGATTCTGTTACTCCTATGATTCAGGGTGTGATGACTTTCGACTAGTTGCTGAGAGGATCGGAGGTATCAGCTCATCTTTCTACGATATGGAGCGGATTCAAGTACAATTTGGGCAGCCTGAAATCCTGAAAACCGCATGTTGTGTATTTCAGTAAATTTAATGATTTTGCGTTAAGGATAGTAACAGTTAACCATTCAGCCCATATAACTCTGTAATGTTCTTCTTTCCTGCCATCTTACCATGTTAGTTTGTGTGTCGTGTCATGGCACACTTTCATCTCTTTTTGTTAAGTTCTTCGTGTCATGGCGTCATTGCTAATTCTGCATGATTTGCGTGATATATACAGCCCGGCTGTTCTGTTTAGGAGCGGCTCAATTTGCTGGCATACTGGGGGCATTGTGGCTTTAGACATTTCTGCGGGCAGCACTGGAATTTATTATCCGACTTTGCAATAATAATGTACACATAATCGATTTCAACTTAGCTAAAAGAGGATCCAAATTCCAACCCACGACTTTCAAGTATGTAAATCGAGCCTAGCTACCCAATACGCTAGCTAATTAAGCTCTTGTGCAATCAAAAATTTATAAGGTACTAGCACTGAAGAAATTCCTAATTTCTGAATTTGAGTCTCTGAGATTGTCTCTAAAATCCATTCTTGTTTCCAAAAGAGGCGACTGGACAGGGAAGAAAAGGAAATCCTGGACCTAAGTCGTTCTCCCCTTTTTACTGTTTAGACAAACAATAGAATGGCGATTTGCATACAGAAGTGCATTGCTTTATCGGAAAATGGATTTGGAGGACGGGTTCTAGTGAGCCCGTTTTTGAATTTTTTAAAAAGCATTGGATATTTCTGAAGAAAATACCTACATGTAGCAACAGTATGAAATGTATGTATACAAATATATATTTTTATAGGAAAAAGGCATCTGCCCCGGTTCCATTAACATGAAACCAACAGTCTTTTACATACAACTGCTCACAGGGAATGCCAGAAGTAACGCCCCAGTTTAAACGCAAAAGCTAACAAGTTTTTCGTCGACTTATCAGCTAACGACTAGACACAAACGACAGTTTTTTTTCTCGAAATGGGGATATCACCCCAGCCTCTGCATGGACTGATGTATATGGCCTTTATTGCTTTATTAAAACTATTAAAATAATTTATTATAAAGTTTCTAGCTCATGGGTCCCGGCCATCTAAAAAAACCGAGGATCAAAAAAAGTCTTCGCATCAGCATGTGATTTTGTTGTCAAAATGCCAGCCGCACCGGGTGAATAAGTCCCGTGCAACCGTTTCCAAACGGTTGCACCCAATAGCCATGTCCGGTCTTCGCTCCTCTGGCTAGAGGAAAGACCACATACGGATTCAGTGGATAGTTATAGGAATAACCTACATAAAAGAAGAGTTTGATGTTCTGTTAGAAATCAGGTCATTCCTAATATTCTAAATAGCCCAGAGCAAAACACAAACACCCACTCGTATTTAAACTTTCTCTAACTTATCAACACCATATAGCCAATTTCCAAATAGATTATTAATATTTTTTGGAGGAGTTATATGGATTATACGCCAAACTACTTTAGCAAACGTACAATCAATGAACAAGTGTTATATCGTCTCGTTCTGATCATAGAAACAGTATTTATGGCTTCCTTGCTAATTTCTTTTTGCTAAGTTATCTTTTGTTAGCAAAACCTTACGATTTAAAAACCACATAAATTTTTTAATTTTTAGTGGCACCTTTATTTTCCATAAATACTTACGTAGGAACCTTGTGTTCCTATTTAGTAAGTCAAGATACATGGATTTGACCGAGAATACCCCCGATGAAGTTAGATTCCATTTAAATTTATCTTCTCCCTCTTCAAGGTGTATATCCATTAATCGATTCACTAAATGTAGCCAACTTGACCATCTAGAACCGGTTAAAGTTCATCGGAATGCAATGTTTAGAGGGTCATTTGACAGAACGTCTCCGTCCACCATGGATCAGGTGGGATAACACACCTGATCATGCTTGTTCAGAGTTCAGACATGAAATTAGATTCCATATGATGATAGCGTGAAATTTCGGTTGGAGCACGACTCCATCACGGATTCCGTTTTAGCTAGCGTCTCGTAAAATTAGATTTCCCGATATTTTGTCGGTGGAGAGATACGAATCCAGCACGAACTCGGCTCCGCGCCTCGCCCTGGCCATGCCCATTGTGCCCAGCCTATATAATCATAGGTAGCTCTCGCAAGAATCCTTCATCCGGACTCTCTTTCTCATCTCTCGCCGCCAAAGCAAACCCTCATCATCAACCAAAGATCGAAACAGCGCTCCACCGCAGCGTCTGCTCGCCCTGGTGTCCCGGCCGGCCGGCATGGCGCTGCTAGAGACCACCACGACACATCTGCCAGGAACCCTGGCGTGGACCAGTCCGGCGGTGGCCAAGATGCTGCGCAGGTGGAACTTCAAGGAGGGCTCAGGTCTCGGCGCGCGGGGGCAAGGGATGGTCGCCCCCATACAGCCCATCGGCAGTTACGACGGCGAGGAGGCGTACGCGAACGGCCTTTCGGTTCCCAAGGCCACGACGCCGTCACCGGTGGTCCAAGACGATTCGCGCCGTCGGCGCAACGAACGCTCACGAGCCCTGGGGCTCGAGGAGGAGTGCTGCGACAAGATCCTGGCGGTGCTGCGGGCCGTGACGACGGAACAAAGCGCGGAGACGGCGGAGGCGCTGGCGGCGATCGTCGAGTCCAGGAAGGTGTTCAAGCTGGGGATGGAGCAGCGCACGCCAGGGATGTGGAAAGCCACGCTGCCGTCTTCCACCACGCGCTACGTCGTGGAGCAGGTGATCAAGCCGGTGATGGCGGCAGACGCGCAGGAGTGGCAGCCAACATGGGACCCGGACTGCCACCACTGGCTGTGCCCGTGGATCCCCCTCATCGGACACTTGCCGGACAGCCTCTACGACGCCGTGGAGAGCAAGGTCATCGCCCGCGCCAACGACTTCGACTACTACAACGTCGTCTCCCCGTGGAAGGAGTACATGGATCCCAAGGAGTGGGAGACGTTCACCCGGCGGCACGTCCTGCCGATGGTGTCGCGCATGGTGCGGGAGCTGAGGATCACGCCACCGAAGCAGATGGACCACTCTTTCCGCACCGTGATGCAGTGGTGGGCGCCACTCGTGCCTACCAAGGACATGGTGTCGATCCTTGAAGAGGAGCTCTTCTTCGACAGATATGAAGACACGCTGCGCCACTGGCTGCACACCGCCGAGGCCGTCGCGTGGTGCATCGGCTGGAAGAACCTCTTCACGCCCGAGCTGCTCGCCCAAGAACGCGTCGCACTAGTAGAAAACATGCCATCCGTTTGCGCCCCCTCGGAGCATTAGTTCCGGTTGCGTCACCAACCGGGACTAATGCTGGCACGCGTCCCGGTTGGAGCGGGCACGGGGCCAGGGGGCATGCGTCCCGGTTGATAAGGAGGAATACGTCCCGGTTGGAGCAACCAACCGGGACTAAAGGTTTGGCCACATCCACGTGGCGTGGCACACACCTTTAGTCCCGGTTGGTGGCTCCAACCAGGACGTATTCTTCTGCCCTCTATAAATGCAACGCCCCAGCCCCCTCTGCCTCCACTCTGTTTTTTCGAATGGTGGAAGGTGTGAGGGGTGTGCTAGTTTTTTCTCTTCTATGCATGCATTGAAGGTGTTTGATGAAATGTTTGAGTGAAAAATCCCGTTGAATTTCTCATAGAACAAAAATATAGAAGGTGTCCGAGACGCACTTGAGCTTTCTCCTCTTTATTTCCCTCGATCGAGGTTAGCAATCTTATCTTTTTTAGGTCATTGATACAATTCATGTGTCGGTGTGAATTGGTTATTTCACTATTTATGATGTCCTGTTTTTTGATAAACTTACTTATATGATGCAGATGAACGGTCGGGAATGGATGTACGGTGACCGGCGCGTAGCCGGGTATATCAAAGGCGTGGATAAATTTATCGATGTGGCTACGGCAAACAAAGAGAATGGATTTATACGTTGTCTATATGTTCAATGTCGGAACAACAAGGAGTACTCTTCCTCGAAAATCATTCGCGGCCACCTGATTATGAAAGGTTTCATGCCCAACTATAATTGCTGGACCAAGCACGGGGAAAGAGGGGTTATGATGGAAGATGTTGAAGAAGAAGATGATGATAACAACTATCATCATATGTTTCCTGAATACAGTGATACTGCAATGGAAGACAATGGAGAGGAAAGAGGTGAAGAACGGGCATCAGATGAGCCGGCTGATGAACTTGGTAGGGTCATTTCTGATGCAAAGCGAGACCGTGAAACAGAAAATGAGAAGTTGAAGTTAGAGGGCATGTTAGAAGATCACAAGAAATTGTTGTACCCAAATTGTGAAGATGGCAGCACAAAGCTCGATACTACACTGGAATTGTTGCGATGGAAGGCAGAGTGTGGTCTAACTGACTCCTCATTTGAAAAGATGCTGAAAATAATGAAGCCGAAGTTTCCAAAACATGAAGAACTTCCCGAGAGTACCTACGAAGCAAAGAAGACTCTCTGTCCTCTGGGATTAGATGTGCAAAAGATACATGCATGCATTAATGACTGCATCCTCTACCGCGGTAAGGAGTATGAGAATTTAGATAAATGCCCGGTATGCAATGCGTTGCGGTATAAGATCAGACGAGATGACCCTGGTGATGTTGAGGGAGAGCCCCTTCGGAAGAGGGTTCCTGCTAAGGTTATGTGGTATGCTCATATAATACCAAGGTTGAAACGCATGTTCAGAAACAAAGAGCATGCCAGGTTGTTGCGATGGCACAAAGAAGACCGTAAGAAAGACGGAAAGTTGAGACACCCTGCTGATGGGTCACAGTGGAGAAAAATCGAGAGAGACTTCCCAGACTTTGCAGGTGACGCAAGGAACTTATGGTTTGGTCTAAGTACGGATGGCATGAATCCTTTTGGGGAGCAGAGCTGCAGTCACAGCACCTGGCCCGTGACTCTATGTATCTACAACCTGCCTCCTTGGTTGTGCATGAAGCGTAAGTTCATTATGATGCCAGTGCTCATCCAAGGCCCGAAGCAACCGGGCAACGACATTGATGTGTACCTTAGGACATTAGTTGAAGAACTCTTGCAGTTGTGGGGCAAACCAGGTGTACGTGCGTGGGATGAGAACAAACAGGAGCCATTTGATCTACGAGGGTTGTTATTCGTAACCATCAATGATTGGCCTGCTCTTAGTAACCTTTCAGGACAGACAAACAAGGGATATAAGGCATGCACCCACTGTTTAGATAAGACCGAAGGTACATATTTGCATACATGCAAGAAGGTTGTGTACCTGGCGAATCGACGATTTCTTCCGACCAATCATCCCATAAGAAAGAAAGGCAAGAATTTCAAAGGTGAGGCAGATCACCGGAAGAAGCCTGAACTCCCTGCTGGTGATGATGTATTTGGTATGGTCAAGGACATAGAAGTAATCTTTGGAAAGGGTCCCGGCGGTCAATTAGTTCCGAACGACGTCTCTACAGGACACACACCCATGTGGAAGAAGAAATCTATATTTTGGGAGCTGCCATATTGGAAAGTCCTGCGTGTCCGCTCTTCAATCGACGTGATCCACGTGACGAAGAATCTCTGCGTGAACCTGCTAGGATTCCTAGGCGTGTATGGGAAGACAAAAGATACACCTGAAGCACGGGAGGACCAACAAATTATGAAAGACCCAAAGAACATGCATACACATAACAAGACGGATAAAGGGCGTCACTTAAGTCGTGCCAGCTATGCTCTTACCAAAGCAGAGAAGGAAATCTTTTTTGAAGTCCTTTACAGTATCAAGGTGCCGTCGGGCTTCTCATCTAATATAAAGGGGATAATCAAGGTGCCCATATTATGCATGTGTCCCACGACATAATGTCCCGGTTGGTGACACCAACCTTTTTGTCGCACGGAAAAGCCCTTTTCCATTTTCCGAGCGCAAAAAACGGGTCGTTTTATGAAGTAACCACCAAAATGCCGTTTCAGAATGCTACCGTCCCATTTTCCTAAAATACTAGACCACCTTACATGGACTATCTCCCAACAGGGACATCTCAAACCTTTTCGTCTATCCCGGGTAAAAAGGACAAATATCTGCCGAATCGGCAGGAAGTGGGTACGGTTTGTACTACAGGTACATGATCTATCGCCCGTGATTTTTTGAAAAAAACCATTTTTAGACTCGCAATATGTGGTTTCTTTAGAGATCCAATGCAAGTTCTAACGATGCTCGTCCCCTATCTTCATGCACACCGGTTCGACCATAGTTAGAAATTCAGATAATTCAAAACGGGCATAATAAATTCAAAAAAAATCCGAACAATGAAAATCCTTCGTGTGCTGTCATATTATGTTACATAGTTGAAAGGAAAAATACCAAACTTGGTATATTGATCATGTTTTGAAAAAACCTTCACAAAATTACCTATCATGTTCGAGGTTTCATGGCTTTCGGTCCAAATGACCGATGTTCTGTGTTGAACCACGACATAGTTTGTGATGTTGTGCCCATATTATGCATGTGTGTGGACATTGGTATGGAGAACAATGTTGCAGGAGGAAGTTTTCCTTTTTGTCGCACGGAAAAGCCCTTTTCCATTTTCCGAGCGCAAAAAACGGGTCGTTTTGTGAAGTAACCACCAAAATGCCGTTTCAGAATGCTACCGTCCCATTTTCCTAAAATACTAGACCACCTTACATGGACTATCTCCCAACAGGGACATCTCAAACCTTTTCGTCCATCCCGGGTAAAAAGGACAAATGTCTACCGAATCGGCAGGAAGTGGGTCCGGTTTGTACATACGAAATAATGTCGACACTCACCCCTATCATTAGTGCTGACTCGTGTTTTGTCCCGGTTGGTGTCTCCAACCGGGACTAAAGGTTCATCTTTAGTCCCGGTTGGTGACACCATCCGGGACAAGGTACACGCCGCACGACATAATGTCGACACGCCATTTTTCCCGCCATTTTTCTTCCCGCCAGTTCTTCCCTCCAGTTCTTCACTATATATATGTAGGGTTGGCCTCCATTGTCATTGCACATATCTAGACTCATATCTGCAACCTCATCACTCTTTCCCATGGCTTCCACCGTAGCACTAACTCCCAGGGAGGCGGAGGCGCTTTGCGCCTCGAACTACCCCTGCCCGCCGGGCTACTGTGTCCCCGTCGGCTGGATGCTGAGCGCCGGAGGCGTGCCGGTTCCTCCTGTCCCTCTAGGTGTGGCGCGTAGGATGTCCATCATGAATCACTACTATTTCGAGCTCATGCCGGAGCAGCGGAGGAATCCCAGATGGCATCCTGACTATTTCCCGACTTGGGAAGCCTTCTTCGTGGATCGGCGTGAGAGGGCACTTGCCAGGCACGAGGAGGAGGGCCCACCTCCTCCGAACTTCAGTGAGGCCGGCCGTCGGCTATGGTGGCGCGGCCAGACTCTCCAGAGCGTCATGGCCTACGACACGGCCGCCGACTCTTGCCCCCGCCCGCGCTACCCACAAGTCCAGCCCACTCGTACTCAACCTTCAAGGTTCAACTACGGCGACCCCGACGACGATAGTGACAACGGCCGCGACGAGTACGACGACTATAGTGGCGAGTATTACAGGTGTAGGCAGGAGCATGACTGAATTATTCCAACATTGCAAAACAAGTTCGGCCGATTGTGGCTTAATCTGGCCATGTATCTTAATTTTCAGTTATTCTATGTAACTTTGTGTTAGTTGCGTTATGTACTTTAATTCCAGTTCTATCCTAATCAAATTTTCTTTCCGCCCATTATTTTCCGTCCTTTTTTCCCGCCCATTAAAAACAGAAAATGGTTTTGAATTACTTATTCAAATGCAAACATTTTTTATGTTTAAAGTTTTTCTAAATTCCAAATTGATATTAAAAAATATAAGTTAATTCATTTTAAATTGTAAATGGTTCATATTTTAAATGGTTACATTAATTATTTTTTAAAACAGAAAATGGTTTTGAATTATTTATTCAAATCCAAACACTTTTTATGTTTAAAGTTTTTCTAAATTCCAAATTAATATTCAAAAATATAAGTTAATTCATTTTAAATGGTTACATTAATTATTTTTTAAAAATAGAAAATGGTTTTGGATTATTTATTCAAATCCATACACTTTTTATGTTTAAAGTTTTTCTAAATTCCAAATTGATATTAAAAAATATAAGTTAATTCATTTTTAATTGTAAATGGTTCATATTTTAAATGGTTACATTAATTATTTTTTAAAACAGAAAATGGTTTTGAATTATTTATTCAAATCCAAACACTTTTTATGTTTAAAGTTCTTCTAAATTCCAAATTAATATTCAAAAATATAAGTTAATTCATTTTAAATGGTTACATTAATTATTTTTTAAAAAAAGAAAATGGTTTTGGATTATTTATTCAAATCCATACACTTTTTATGTTTAAAGTTTTTCTAAATTCCAAATTGATATTAAAAAAATATAAGTTAATTCATTTTTAATTGTAAATGGTTCATATTTTAAATGGTTACATTAATTATTTTTTAAAACAGAAAATGGTTTTGAATTACACTTTTTATGTTTAAAGTTTTTCTAAATTCCAAATTAATTATCATTTAAAAAACAATACAAATTTAAACCCCAAAATAAAAAATAAGGCGGGAACAGAGAGAAAATACCTGAAAAAATTTGAAAACAGGGGAATATGTCCCGGTTGGAGCCACCAACCGGGACTAAAGACCCCCTGCGCGCCAACCCTTGGTCTGCTGAAAATATTGGAGTATACGTCCCGGTTGGTGGCTCCAACCAGGACGTATGCTCCTTTAGTCCCGGTTGGAGCCACCAACCGGGACTAAAGGCCCTTCGTTTATAACTGACACGCCTCCTCTTCTTCTTCCCCATCTCACTTCTCTGCTTCTCACCAACGCGCGCACAGGAACCGCCCCCGACGCCGGCAGGCTGCCCGAGCTTGCCGCCACCCGCGCGTTCCGTCCGTCACCACCGCTGCCTCCGTCCACGCGCGCCCCGACTACTTTTCCCCCTCGCGCGTGACCTCAATCGCCTGGATTGGAAGCTCCGTCCGCCGTCTGTCTCCGTCGATTCCGGCGTCTCCCGAGCTCGCCCGGCCTCGTCACGACCTCTGTCGTGTTCCTAGTGAGCTGCTGATCCTCACGGTGTACTTCTTTCTCTCCCTCTCCTCCTGTACTACTCTCCCCGCGTGTGCCCGATGATGCCGCCGCTCGAGCTCGACGGAGGCGACGCTCCGGTGACCAACAAGGAGCGGCGCCGCCACTCTCTTTCTCCCTGCATCGCGCTCTCTCTAACGCGCCCATCCGCGCGTCCAGGCGTGCCCGCTATCGCTGTCGCTGCCGCTGCCTGGGAGCTCACCGCCAGCGTGACGTCGTGCTGACGTCACTCGTGCTCGCGTGGCAGCTGATGTGGCCTAGGGCCCATCAGTCAGCCTCAGTGGGTAGGCTCCTCTGTGGTATAAAAATGATCTGTACGCGTGGAGGCTGAGTTGGCACTGGGGCCCTTCTGTCAGTCTCACTGGCTAGGGGGCGCCCCGGTGTAAAAACTATTTGCCTTTTTTTTAATTGCAGAAAACGATTTAATATTGTAAAATCAATAACTTATTGTTTATAAGTCAGAAAAATACAAATAATATATCAAATTGTTCAGAAAAATGAAACCTATCTATTTAACCTATAATCATGCATTGTTCAACAACTTAAATGACAAGTATAATTAGAATAACAAATGCACTCCTCTCATATGTTCCGGAGTTTCCCCGAGTTAGGGTTTTCACCCCTCGGAACCCCGATTAAATTGTCGAGCATGTCTTAGGGTTACATTCCAATGCAAATTAACTTGTCATATCATCATACTTGCTTGAGCATTGCATCGATGCCATGTGTTGATTGTTTCCCTTTCTTTTCGGTGTTTCGATTATTAGGTTTATTATTAGTTAGGTATTATTAGGTTTATTAATTAGTTTGGTATTATTGTTCTTCGGCCCCACTGGTCAGTCACTGTGGGTAGCCCTAGACCCGATTCACATTGTCAAGCAACTTAAAAGCCCTATCTTAGATAAGGAATCATTAATACCCCTTAGGTGCATGTGGGTTCGACGATGTGCCTATCTACTACACGGTTTCCTTTTTGTAGCTAGGTTTAGGGTTTAGGGTTTCTCTTCATTTTTATTATTGTGTATGTATATATTAGGGTTTCTCTGAATTAGGGTTTATATCTCTCAACACCGTACCTAACTTTCTCCTTTAGCTACTTTGACTTATTCGTTTTTCCACCTATGCAGAAAATATGGACCCACACGTCAGAGACGAAGAAAAGGAAGAGTTGATCCAAGGTGTGATCCGTGGGGAAGAAAATTTAGACGTATCAACGTTTCTGAACAACTCCGGTGAGGGTGATCCTCTTTTTACCGGAATAGACGACTTGTTTGAGGTTGAAGGTGTTGCCTTCCGCGAGGGAGAAGGCGATGCCTTGTGTAATCGAGAAGACGACCGCTCGGGCAAGGTGCATGTAATATAATCAATTCATTAATTAATCATCTGCTATCTATATAGAAATAGTAACGACGATCTTTCTTCTTTTAGCCCTCCGGATCGAAGGAATCTACTGAAAAGAGCAGACGAGGCCCAACCAAAAAGTTGCAAGACCATGAGAGGTTCAGGATCGAAGATGTCGCTGAAGACGGCAAGCCGACGGCTCCCGAAGTTGTCGCAAACAAATTTGTGGCACAATGCGGAGTAATCGTTAGGGACTTAATCCCGATCACCATTAGAAATTGGAATAGGCCTGCTAATGTGGATGAAGAGGGAACATGTTTATTTGTCCCTAACCACGCCAAAGATTTACTGTGGAAGAGGCTCATGGTTAATTTCAAACTACCTAAGATAGAGCTGGATCCAAATGCGGAGGATCCAGTTGAGGACGCCTTACAACATGGGAGAGCCATGGAGGCTAAGGTCAGGGAGTGGGCTTTGAAGAAGATGGCCCAGTGTTTGACCAACTGGAAGAAAAGATTGCACCTTGACTATGTCGTGAAAGAGAAGACTCCCGATTTCAAGAATATTCAGTTTGAGAAGATAAAACCATTCTGGGCTGAGTTTGTGGAATACAAGACATCAGAAAAAGCTAAGAAAATGTCTGCAACGAATAAGCTGAATGCTGCTAACAAGAAGTATCACCATACTATGGGGCAAGGTGGCTACAGGTCTGGCATTCCTAAGTGGGAGAAACTTGAGAATGAACTGCGTGATAAAAAGATCACCCCAGAGACAGACGATTGGGTAGAACGTGCAAGGAATTGGTTTTACGGGCATGGGGGCACGTTGGACTCGGAAGGGAGGTGTATATATAACATACGACATAAAGAAGACCCCTTGCCAATCGAGAGGATCAGAAAAGCAGTAAAGGCTGTTAAAGATGGGGACTTCATTCCCGATAGAGAGAATGATGAGCTCACACTCGCCCTTGGAAATAAGGAACATGATGGACGAACACGAGGCACAAGAGGCTCCCAACCATGGAGGACTGGGTTTCCAGAAGAGAGGAAGAAATATCCTGATAGAAGCCGTCAGAGGAGAAAGGACAGGGAGGAAGTTGAAGCAGATAGTCAGAAAGAGAGAATGCGTATAATTGAAGAACGATTAAAGCAACAACAAGATGAAATTAACGCACTTAAAGAGCAAAGTACTACCGGCCCATCTCAGCAGCACACTGCATTCGATGCTACCAACCTATCGAATAATCGAAAAAGCAGTGTGGCTTCCACCGAGGTCCCGGGTGATGACAATGGCGATGACGATGATGCACCGACGATGGCTCCTGTTCGCTACCCAGTGGATGATATCACAGAGATGACACACTGCGAGCTACATGTCAAAGTTGTGAACATATCAATGAAGGTGGCGGTCGGCTATGCCTTACCAATTGGACCCACACCAACTTACCACTGTCGTCCGGTTCCAGAGGGCTACGCTGTTGTCGGCGTGGATGAAATCATACCCACCTTTGAGGTTTTGGATCTTCACTACCCTGCAGGTGAAGGGGATGTGACTGTACTGGGAGACGCAAAAAACGTCACCATTCTATGGTCGAAGGAATGTATCGTGCTTCAAAATCACACGCCAAGGCCATCTTCGCCGCCGCCTCACCCGTCTCCAGCGAGGTCGTCGCCGCCGCGGCAGCCGTCTTCGTCGCCTCACCCGGCTCCGTCGCCTCACCAATCTCCGGTGCAGCCATCGCCGGCGCCTCAGGATAAAAAGCGTAAGCGTACCGCTACTGTGCGTCGTAAGCGATCGCCGAAACGTAAACAAGAGCCTCTTCCAAAAGTACCAAAGGTTCCTCCCAAGAGAGCTTATGACTGTACTGAAGAGGAGACTGTGGCGATCGTTGATGCGGAAACGACAGCGTTTTTCGCTAAGCTGAGGCGGGCGAAAGAGCCAGAGTTCCCCAGCACCAAAGAAGAAAAAGCCAAAGTGTTGAAAATGCTAAAGACTCTTCATCAACCCGAGCCAAAGCTGTCATCAGACTATGAGCGTTCTATTCTCAAGTCACATGTGGCACAAAAAGCCTCGAAGAGCAGTACTGATGCAAGCAAGAAATCTGTTGCCCAGCTCGGAGAACAAGCAAAACAGACTTGCGCCCCTCTCAAGGTGATTTCCCAAACCAATGTGGGGTCGAGCAAATATGGGGCCGAAGAGCAGTATGATCCAGAGGTAGTTGCACAATACGGAGAAGCTGCCGCTGCTCAAGGCATGAGTATTGCCCAGTACTTATCCTAGTTAGAGTTCTTCCCCGTGAGTGAAGTAGCATACAAATACCAGTACGGCAAACCTCTCGTCAAACCTGAGGAGGTAAACAATCTTCCAACAAAAATGCGAAGATTGCATAACTGGTACATGCATGCCACAAGGGCCAGGGCTAACTGGATAGTGCTGAGGTTACAAAAAAGCATCATGGGAAAGAAAAGGATGACATGATATCCATTGAATTTGATAAACTATTTCAATTATTCAATCAAGACACCTTGGACAAATCGATCATCAGTGCCTATTGTCTGTAAGTACTAATTATGTAATTAATTTAGTCTCTAGCTATATTATTTTGTTTATTGCATGTATATAATCATACTGTAATATGCAGAATGAAGATTCTCGAATGCAGCAGAGGACAAATCTATGACATTGGCTTCATTGACCCATATTGGGTTCATGAAGCTAATCTCAAAATAAGCCCCCAGGATACGAAGGATAATATAGTACACGCGTTAAGGTTTCAAGAAACCAAAAGGGAAATACTATTTCCTTACAACTTCGAGTGAGTGTTATTGTCTTGTATACACTTTCTATTTCGCTTACTCGATGTTAAGTATATAATTGATTAGCTATGCATTTGCAGCTTCCACTATATTCTATTAATCATTCAACTTGACAAAGGGCGTGTACTAGTCATGGACTCGAAACATAAACCCCTTGAGACGTGGAAGGACATGCAGATACTTCTCTAGCGGTAATTCTAATCATTACGACACTATATCGGCAACGTTCATGAATTTTATGATATCAAGCACTTAATAACTTATTTTATTCGTTTTCTACGCCGGGCAGCGCTTGAAAACGGTTCACCAACAAGGCTAGGGATGTTTGGAAAGAGGAGCTTACATTTCAACCACTAAATGTAAGCACCACTAGCTATATCCGCGCATCTTTTTGATTCTAGTTTTGATACAGTTATTATCATGCTTGATTATTATTTTGATTGAACTCTGTTCTCGTAAAGTGCCTGACGCAGGGACCAGGTAACAATCTATGTGGATACTATATTTGCGAGTTCATCCGGCAGACGTGCGATGAGAAGGGCAGAAATTTAGAGCAACTCCACGTACGTAAACAATTTCTATAGTTTTTAATTACAATCAAATTGTGTTTAGTTTTATTCATATAGGCTGACTCTTTTTTTAAATCAGATCGAACGTCTACGGGACGGTCTTCTGCCAAAGGATCGTGTACGAGCAATTCAGGAGGAATTGGCGGGATTCTTGGATGCAGAAGTCCTAGACCCAAAAGAGAAATACTATCCGGCTGTATATAGACAATAGGGATTGTAAAAATAGCAACTTTGAAGGAATTGGCCGGTAGCATCGAATAGCAACTTTTATATGTAGTGCATGAACTCGATCCGTGTATTCAATGTATTATTGTCATGATATTTATGATGTAATATAAGGTTCCTTTATTGATAAGTGCAAATCACTAAATAAACAATAAAACAACCTAAATGAATTCTCTGCCGCGGCACAAAAAGTGGCAAAAATGCTGCCGCGGCAACAAAGTGTGCCAAAATGAATTCTCTGCCATGGCAGAAAGTTATTAGTCCCAGTTCATGTTACGAACCGGGACTAATGCTCCACCCCCCTCGCCCTCTGCCGCTGCCACGTGTGCACCCTTTTGTCCTGGTTGGTGGGGCAGCCGGAACTAAAGGTTAGGGCTTTAGTCCCGATTGCTCCGTCCCGGTTGGGCAACCGGGACTAAAGCCCCGTACCAACCGGGGCCTATAGCCCCGTTTCCACCAGTGTCGTCGCGCGTCTGGATGCCGTCGTCGCCTTGGTGGATCGTGAAGAGGACGTCGTAGGACATGATGATCAGTCTTTGTTGGAAGACTGCATGCATCGGCTGAAGTTTGTCTCGTAAATCTGTGGTTAATTAGGTGTACTAGCTACTAGTAGTATTTGTAATGTAATGGAGACCATGTATGCTGTGATACAGATACAAGATATAAATGAGATCATCTTTTACAATTTGCAAGCATGTCTGTTTCTCACGTTCAGTTTTTCAAGCAGAACTTCAACTTCTGACGTCTGCTTTAAGGGCAGAGCGTCCCCATATAATTTGCCTAATTTCTCTTCAAGTTTGGGGTTAGGTTTGTAATGTTGACACTTATCAATTGTTAGTGGTAAGTTTACACTTGCAACATTGATCCATCTGACCTTGAAAGTAGTACACGAGAGGGCAAAATTTTAGTGGTTTGCTCCAAAACAGGAGTAACAGTGTAGCACAAGGAAGAGCCTTTACCGGTCGACTACTGGCTGGATACTCCGGCTTGCCTCAGTGAAAGTGGACTGTGAGGGTTCTTGCCTCTTGACAAATAATGGGGATTAATTGCTAGTGTTAGCGTGTCTTTTTACTCCTTAGTGTAAATTTTATATTGCAATGGTTTTAGGAAGAAAAAAAACTCCTCCGGGGGATTTGAGCTTTCTATCCCTTGGTCCATAGCCAATCACGTGTCCTCTTTTTAGATCAAAATCCCGCTTTTGCTACAGAAAGTTCCGTTTTTGCTATAACTAGTTCCGCTTTTGCTACAATGTAGCAGAAAGCGGTTCACTCACAAGACAAAAATTAAAAGACTGATCTCGCCGGAGTTTCGCCTGAAACCTCGCCGGACACTTTGTAGCAAAATGTTTATTGTAATGTAGCAAAATAGACTTCGCCTGAGAGTCGTCGGAGACTTTCACCGGCAGACCTCGTCGGAGACACCATAGCAGAAGGTTTGTGCTATTGTAGCAAAACTAGAAAGCAGATGTAGCAAAAACTTTGTGCCATTGCAGCAAAACTATAAAATGATGGTAGCAAATAAAATGTTCGATTGTAGCAAATATGATTTCGCCGGAGACCTCGCCGGAGATCTCGTAGCAGAACATGTATACTATTATAGCAGAACAACAAAATTTCTGTAGCAAGAAAAACATGCTATTATTCAGGTAGCAAAATTTGATGTCGCACGTAGCGCCACCGATGGAGGATGGGCCTGGGGAGCCGAGAGGAGATATGGTGTCGTGGGCAGCAACACCACCGGCACCGACAGTAGCTGCTCTCGCCGCAACAGCTCCTCCCATCCCCGGGGGCGCCGGATCTGCGGGGGATCAAGAGATGCAAGGGAGTGCGAGGGTGCCCATGGAGGCAGTGGTGAACATAAGGAGGGTGGCCATGTGCGGAGGTGGGCGGAGGTGGCGGCGGAGATTGAGCGGTGTGCAGGAGGGGTTCGGTCTGGCGACAGTGATCGATAGAGAAGGATAGAGAAGACCCACTGTCGCACGTCCTGGACACGTGGCGAACTAAGGAGCCGGGGGACGCGTCGCGTGCGATCCCCCGGGGGAGTAGTATCATTTTCCTTTATGAAATTATGTCATCTCTGTCATTTATTGGTCACTGTAATCTCTCAAATCAGGCTTTCGCTCCACTTTATAAATAAAGCAACATTCAGGTTCATACAAGCATCCAACCACAGCAACCAGCCAAAGCCAAAAGAAAAGAGAAAATAAGTACACGTGCCTACCAAGGACATGGTGTCGATCCTTGAAGATGAGCTCTTCTTCGACAGGTATGAAGACACGCTGCGCCACTGGCTGCACACCGTCGCCAAGCCGTCCATGGCGGAGGCCGTCGCGTGGTGCATCGGCTAGAAGAATTTCTTCACGCCCGAGCTGCTCGCCCAAGAACGCGTCGTCGCGCGTCTGGATGCCGTCGTCGCCTTGGTCGACTGTGACGCCTTGGATGAGCAGGCTTCGTTGGAAGACTGCACGCATCACCTGCGGAATCTGTCTTGTAAATTTGTGGTTAGCTATTTGTAACGTAGGACATGGTGACCTTCAATTTGTGAAGCCTATGATATGCAGATACGAGATCTTTGTAGTACAATTGTTAACTTCTGGTATCATTGTTTCTCATGTTTAGTTTTCAAGCACAACTTCTCCCTGTTAATAAACTTTAATAAACTTCTGACGTTCTTTTTGTAAGCAGAGCATGCATTCTCATAATATTTGCCTAATTTCTCTTGAGGTTTAGAGTTTCATCTGTCTTTTGCTCGACTGGTAGTCGTAAATTTACCATACGGAAGATGTTAAAATATTAGTACTCTCTTCGACCTAGTTGATTCAAATTTTTCTAGATACGGACATATCTAGCATTAAAACTTAACTAGACATATTCATATCCAGATGAATCTAAGTCAACTAATATGAGTCGGAGGGAGTAATTCATATTACCCTCAAAACAGTACATGAGATGCAAAATTATCGTGGATCAAAACAATGGGTAGCACAAGCAAGATCGTGTAAATGAAGTTGGAAGTAGATTCTTCACTTTGCCTCACTAGTGGACTCCTCCATAATTCCCCTTGGCCAAGGCGCTCATGAGATTTGAAATTTGAACTCGTCACCAGCGGCTCCCCGGCCCGCTGCCGCCACCCCTCCACGCCGCGCCATGGACACCTAGCCCGCCTGCCCTGATGTCCCCCCTCTTCGCTGGACAGCATCAGTGGCCTCGCTGCTCGCGGGATGCCAGCCGGGTTGGTCGGCCGCCACCGTCCTGCTTCGGGTGCCGGAGGGGCGCCTCGTCCTCCTGAACTCCGCGGGCGTGGTGGTGGATGCTAGGTGCCGCCGGCGTTGCGAGTTTGTCCGGCAGGGCGCCTCCATGTCCTTCCCAGCGCACAGGGTGAAGCTTGGTGCCCGCATCCTGCCGCCGCAGCGTGAGGTCTCCCCATCGCCGTATGTCCGGGGGTCGGATCCTCCACCGCCTCGACCTCTGTCGCCTGAGAGGGTAGAGGAACTGGCCAACCTGCACGGACTCTCCTAGGGAGATGTCGAAGAGGAGGCAGGCGAAGATGGGTCGTCGAAGCCGGAGCCGGAGCCGTTCACTGTGTTGGATGGGCGGGAGCTTGGCGTCGATGAGCGGTGACATGGATATACCCCACGGGTATATAACATTCGTATACCTGGTCCAGTCCAAGGAAGGCCCATGTCAAGACACGCGGCCCATGAAGACTTCGGGTGGCCCAAGCCCATGGCGTTTTCGACTCCTTGGAGGACAAGTCTAGATTAGATAGAAATTCAAAGGGTACAAACCCTAATTTGTAACCGACTCGACCTAAGCCCGGGACCTGCCTATCTATAAAAAGGCCAGAAGGGTACGGCGAGAAGGATCTCTATCACTATCGCATACACACCTCCACGCCAGATTGCATCTGCGCACCCCTTTACTTTTCAGTTTCACCATAATCAAGAGCAGACAAGCAGGAGTAGGGTTTTCCCTCCGGGGGCCTGAACCTGGGGAAATCTCGTGTCCCGCGTTGCTTGTATGTTAACCATTTCACGATCTCCAGCATGCCCATATTCTCCAAAACCCAAGTCCATAACAATGAGAATTGACGAAATCAACCCTCGTCAATTGGCGCCGTCTGTGGAAACTGGGGACACTGATTATGCAGTCATGAAGGTTCCATCCGGAGTGATCTACAACTCATCGACAATGGAGATTCACCTCCTCTTTGGCGCCTTCGACTTTACCGCCCACTCGCCGGCCACCTTGAGGGATTTCGAGTCCGTCGGCGACGGACTCGAGATGCTGTTCGGGAGCTTCTGCTTCCAGGTGGGGCAGACCGGCACTCTCCGCCTCCCAGAGCGGGTGCCACCACCATCCATCAGGCCCGCTTCATGGGTCCCACCTATCGGCGCGTTACACGCGTCGACGCTAATAGACGATTCAGACGACAACGGCAGATGCAACTCAGATCTATGCGGCCCTCCCTCAGATGAAGGAACCCACGATTCCGAATTCGAAAGTTGCGGCAACAGCGATCCAATCCACGGGCTCTACCTATGCACCGTCGTCATCCAAAACAAAATGGAACTTCCACCATGTTCGAGTGCACCCAACCCTCCTATCAACCCGCAAGCTAAGAACGGAGGAAACGGGGGAATCCGCCTAACAGGCCCAACGAGGGCGACGCTCACGCCTACAGCAAGATCAACCTCAATGAGGAAGGCTGGCACCAAGCACGCGAAGCCGTGGCAGGCAACATCATCCTACCTGTGAATGCTTCACGGGATCTATTGATGGCCTACCACCTCCTCCTCATCGACGAGCATAACCGGCAGGTGAAGGTGATGGAGGAGCTTGACAAGCGCAAGTAGGCAACTACGGAATCCAGTGCACGGCGAGTTGCGCTCTCCGCCGCTGGCGGCTCCAGTTCGCATGGCAACAACGCCAACAAGTACCGCTCTCGCACAGAGCACATGGACCCTGCCACGCGACACGAGGTCACTCGGGCCCTTAACACGTCCTTCATAACGATGGACTCGCACGACAATGTCATGCCAAAAACACCACAGGCTGCGAACATGGCGGCCACTACATATCTCATGTCCCATCCACCTCCGGTGGGTGACCCGAAGAGCGCCATGCACAAGTCTGTGCTAGCTGGTCTTGGACTCATCGGAGCCGCGCTCCACGACGAGGCTCCTGCGGAGCCAAAGAAAAAAGCTGCGGTCAAGTTCACCCGCAGCCCTACGCCCTCATCCGAGGAGGACGAGCACGATCTGCCCCGACGTCGCAAGAGCCCACGGAACCGTAGCAGGGACTATGACGCTCGAAACGATCTCATCCAGCACAAGATTGACAAGGCATGTGTTAAATGCTCGTGTTCAACTGAATCCGACGAGGAAGACGACGGAGAGCTGTGCGGAGCTAGATGCTTCAGCAGATCTGTTTGGTGGACGCGGATGCCGAAAAATTTCAAGCTCCCTTCGGGCACTCCGAAGTTTGACAGTGTGTAGGACCCAAAGGCCTGGCTCAGCGACCACCTTTCATCCGTCAAGCTGCACGGCGGAAACAGGAACACCGCCTTACAATGCCTTCAGCTGCAGGTGACGGGCGCAACTAGGATCTGGCTTAGCAGCCTATCCTCCGGCTCCATCTGAAGCTGAGAGGAGCTGGCATATAGCTTCATCCGCAACTTCAAGGGCACCAGCAAGAGGACATACTTGATTGAGGAGCTGGGGGCCTACACCCAACATACCGGTGAGTCCATCCGCTCGTACATACTACGCTGGTCCCATATCAAAAATTCCGCCACGAATATCTTCAAAGAAAGGACAATCGACGCCTTCAAGGATGGTGTCAAGCGTCCAGATTTCAAGGAAGAACTTGGACGTGTCAAGCCCAAGGCGCTTGACCACCTCATGGACATCGCCAATCGATGGGAAGATGGCGAGGATTATGTCCACCGAACGCATTCAGATGACGAGGACGACTACGGCCGCAGGCGAGAACGCCATAAAAAAAGAAGGTCGCACGTCTACGACGATTGCGAAGGAGTCTACATGGTCGTGGCTGGATATGCCAACCGATGCAACGACGGTAACCACAACAGCGGATACCGCGGAGGCAACTACTGCGATAGTGGGCGACCCACACAGACGTGGCAATGTCGCAGCCGCGACGACGAGCCTTCAGCATACGACAAGTTGTCTGGTCCTTGCACCATCCACTTCTACATTGACAAACAAGATGGCAAGAAGAAGGCCAGCCACATGCTCAAGGACTGCCGCGAATTCCAGAATCTCAGCGAGGGTCTCACCCAAATGCGACGCCAGATCGTAAACCCTGAATTTGGGCCTGCACCTGTACCAGGTGACATCGCCCACGGGGCTCCTCCACCACCACCCGTTGGACCGTCGAATCCAGCGATCGCACCAACACCAAATAATGGTGCGGGCAGATACCCGTCGCCAAAAGGGTCCCTGATGATCCAGAAGGGGCGCCCAACTAATAGGGTGCAGAAGAAAATCACCCGCCAAGTCAGCCTGGCCGTAACCTCTCCACCAGCCATACCTGAGTACCTCGGCGACTCGGAGTCCTGCATCACGTTTGATCGTTCGGATCACCCACGCCAGATCCCTCGCCCAGGTCATGCTGCCCTGGTGCTCGAGGCGCAGATCGGAGGGTTCGAGATGAGACGCGTATTCATGGACGGTGGCAACGGCATCAATCTGATGTTCGCCAGCACACTCGCAGCAATGCGGATCCCGCTGTGCAGCCTGGAAAAATCAGACACAATAATCCATGGCATATTCCCAGGAAAGGGCATATACCCTCTGGGCAAGATATGGCTCGACGTCATCTTCGGCCAGCCCGAAAACTTCAGGCGCGAGCGGCTAGAGTTCAAATTGGTGGACTGGCCATCACAGTACCACGCTGAAAGGGCATGTATGCCCCCATGTGTGGTTTTGGTAATTAATGACAATCTCTATGGACTAATGTGTAAATTGTTTCACTTGTAGGTTTGTCGATTGGCATCGCTTGGGCCATGTGTTGGTCTCAAGGTTGAAAGATGAAGAAATGTCCAAGGCTTTGTGCCAATGGATTCATGAAGAAAGAATGAGCTTGAAGGTTGATCAAGACAAGTGCAAAGAGTTGCATCAATATGGATCAACCTCAAGAAGGGATGAAGAAGGGCAAGCTCAAGATGCGCCATCTCTAGAAGATCTCATGCTTGAATCTTGCCATCCTCATGATCATGGAGTGATGAGGACAAGTTCAAAGAAGAGGTTTCCCTATGGAGTATGGGGGATCAATTTGCAAGTCTTCGTCTTCATCAAGCAAGAGCAAACAAGAAAGGTGTTCCCACTATAGAATAACAAGACAGTCTACATCAAGTTCAAGTGGGATGCTCAAGGCAAAGGTATGTTCTTGACAGGGCTTCTCTTTTGCCGGTCTCGTGTTGTTAGTTGGGAGACCGGGTTTAGGATAGATAGCCTTACTATAAAGAGGGGCTCTCAAGCGAGTGTATCGATTGCATCGTTCGGAGAGAGCTCAGACCTTTGCATTCATAGCATCATCTTTCTTGGTTGTTATTTGGTTCTTGTCCATGAGAGGATCTAGAGCTTGTGGTCATCATCATAACAAGCTCTAGTTCATCAAACAAGGATTTCACTTGCATATCTTTTTGCGGTTTTTGATCTTGCGAGTTTTCCGGCTCCACACCTTGGATTTTATTCGTTGTTATCTTTCCAACAAAATTGGTTTCATCCCATTTGGAGTTCGGATGCAAAAGTTATTGCATTTCTGGTTTTCTGGTTTCTAGAATTTCCCTGACCGGAAGTTCCGGCTTCTTATCGGAAGTGCCACTAGGGCATTTTGCCGCCGGAAGTTCCGGTGGAAGTTCCGGTTCTTCTTATTCTGCTCACGTTCAGTAACTTCTATTTTGAAAGTGTTTATTTGATGGAACTTCAGTCGGATTTTCCACCGGAAGTTCCGGCCAGGGACCGGAAGTTCCGGCCAGGGACCGGAAGTTCAGCTCGGGCCTAGTTGCCGCCGAACGTTTCGATTGAATTTCCGGCTCTCGTTCCGCTCATGTTCAGTAACCTCTCTATTTTTGTTTCCTCTATTTGACGGAACTTGTGTCGGAACTTCCACCGGAAGTTCCGGTGAACCGGCGGAAGTTCCGACCAGGACTCGCGTTTTCAGTTTCTCGCTTCGCAGTTTTTGACCGTTGGCTATGTGCCACCAGAACTTCCGGCCTCCCACCGGAAGTTCCGGCCACGGTCGCGAATGCCCATAACGGGTAGATCTGGGAGCCCTTTAAAAGGGGATCCTCTTCCACTTCGTGGGCACAAGCTTTTCTTCTTGGTTCTTGGATTTCTCTCTCCTCCATTGTTGACCTTGAAGAAGCTTTCCCTCTCCCCTTTCCCTTCCTATGATTCTTGCATCTTTTTGAGGGATTTGAGAGAGGAGATCTAGATCTACAATCCCCCAAGCTAAATCCCTTCTTTGTGAAGGAATCATTGGGATCTAGATCTTAGAGAGTTTTGTGTTGTCCTCTTGTGTTCTTCCTCCCTTATTCCCCCAATAGCTTTTGTAGCTTTGTTGGAATTTGGGAGTGAAGGACTTTCCCTTGCATTTGTTGCATAGGTTTGAGTTCTCCTCGGAGATTTGGCGAGTACAAGCTTGAGGGCTGGTTACTCTTGGGTTCCTTGGAACCCTAGACGGTTGTGTGGTTGGATTGTTGACCTTTTGTGGTCTTGTTGACCTTTTGTGGTGTTGTAGCCTTTTGTGGCTTTGTTGGACTTTTGTGGCATTTGTAGCCTTTTGTGGCTTTGTTGTTGGGAGCCTGCAATTGAGTTGTGGAGTTAGCCCCAATCTTGTACGGGTTTGGTGACCGCCCTCAAGCGTGCCATAGTGGAGCGAGTGCCCGCCTTTTGTGGTGCGCACTCGGGAGAATAGGGTGAGCCTTTTGTGGCGTCGGTGAGTTGTGTGCTTCCGCATCCGGGGTGAGGCCTTGTGTGGCGTTGGGTGAGCATCGAGCCACCACACCTCGAGGTGAGCCATTTGTGGTGTTCGGAGAGCATTGCGCCATCGCACCTCTCCAACAGAGACGTAGCTTCTTTGGAAGTGAACTTCGGGAAACAAATCTTCGTCTCCGCGTCCATCGGTTACCTCTCAACCGAGCCCTTTACTTATGCACTTTACATTGTGATAGCCATCGTGCTTGAAGTATTTATATCTTGCTATCTCCTTGTTGCTTGTATTGCTTAGCATAGGTTGTTGGTGCACTTAGGTGAACCTAGTGGCTAGGTTTTGTGCTCAATAAATTAAACGTTAGTTTTATTCCGCATATACTTGAGCCTAAACCGTAATAATTTTAAAAGCCTATTGACCCCCTCTAGGCGACGTCCATTGCACTTTCACACGCCATCTTCGGGCGCGTGGCATTTATATGATTTCTGGCAGTACCGCACTACGCGTACCTGCTACTAAAGATGCCAGGACCCAGGGGCGTCATCACCGTCCAGGGAAGCTTCACCCGATCCGACCACTACGACAGAGAGTTCAACAGAATCTCTCAGTCGTTCGACATGCAGGAGGAGCTCACGAGGCTTAGAGAGGTGACAGACAACAGGGCACCCCTAGTCACCAAGAAAAACGCACCTGATGTGTCATTCGACTCCACGGTCAACACAAAGAAGGTGCAGGTCCACCCGAGGGACACCTCCAAGACTGTGTTGATCGCCAATGACCTCAGTCCCGCATAGGAAAGTGCGCTCGTAGAATTCCTCCGTGAGCGCTGGGAAATTTTCGCCTGGTGTCCTGCGGACATGACAGGAGTTCCCAGGGAATTCACCAAGCACGCACTCAATGTATTCCCTGACGCAAATCCAGTCAAGCAGTCGATTCGACGACTGTCTGAACCAAGAGCTGAAGCGGTTGGAATCGAAGTCAACAGACTTCTCGATGCCAACTTTATCCGGGAAATCAAGGAGAGCGAGTGGCTATCCAACACTGTGCTGGTCCCAAAAAGGACATGGACATGTTGCGGATGTGCCTGGACTTCACATCGCTCAACAAGTACTGTCCCAAGGACCACTTCCCTTTACCACTGACCGATCAAATAATCGATTCGACTGCAGGATGCGAGAAACTCTCCTTCCTCGACGCCTACTCAGGCTACAACCAGATTCGGCTGAAGGTTGAAGATCAGGAGAAAATGGCGTTCATTACGCCGTTCGGAGTGTTCTGCTACAACACCATGCCCTTCGGGCTGAAGAATGCAGGTGCTAAGTATCAGAGGTGCATGCAGACGTGCCTGGAAAACCAGACCGGTCGCAACATCCAAGTCTATGTCGACGACATAGTAATCAAGACCAGGGAGGCCAAGACGCTGATCGACGGTCTCCGCGAGACATTAGACAACCTTGATCACTACAAGATCAAGCTAAACCCAGAAAAGTGTGCCTTCGGTGTCCCATCTGGCCAGCTACTCGGCTACTTCATCTCCCAACAAGGGATCGAGGCGAATCTGAAGAAAATCAGGGCCATACTGGCCATGGAGAAGCCGAAAAACCTTAAAGGTGTCCAGTAGCTGGCCAGGCAAATCACGGCACTGAGCAGATTCATCAGCTGCATGGGCGAGAAGGCCTTATCCTTTTACCAGCTGCTGCGTAAGGCGGACAAGTTCGAGTGGACACCCGAAGCAGACAACGCATTCGAGGACCTCAAGCGGCTGCTTTCCACCTCGCCTGTCCTGGTCACGCCAAAGGAACGAGATCCTTTGCTGCTATACATCGCAGCTATGCATCATGTGGTAAGCACCGTACTCGTGGTCGAACAACCCGAAGATGGCAAAACCCATGGGGTCCAGTGCCCAATTTACTACTTTAGCGAGGTACTGACTCCAACAAAGAAGAGGTACCCTCACTACCAGAAGCTCGCCTATGGCGTATTCATGATGGCTCGTCGGCTGAGCCACTACTTCAGGAGCATCAAATCATGGTCGTCAACGATGCCCCACTGTCCAACATTCTAAATAACCCCGAAGCCACGGGACGCGTAGCCTTGTGGGGCATCGAGCTGTCCCCTCTGGATATAATCTACGAGCGGCACAAGGCCATCAAATCTCAGGTCCTCCCTGACTTTCTCGTCCACTGGATGGAACTCCAGCTATCGGACACTCTGGACATGTTGCAATCATGGAAGATGCACTTCGACGGCTCCAAGCGCGAGGCTAGAGCAGTGGCCGGCGTCATACTGACGTCCCCTTAAGGCGACAAGATGAAATACATCCTTCGGATGAAATTTCGCGCCTCCAACAACGAGGCCAAATACGATGCCTTCATCCACGGCATGAAGATGGACAAGATATGCGGCACAACGCGCCTCGTCATCTATGGTGACTCAAACCTTGTCGTCCAACAGACGATGAATGAGTGCGACGCTCACATAGCCAACATGATCGTGTACCGCGCGCTCTACAACTCACTCGAAGGGGACTTTTATGGCTGCAAGCTTCGGCACGTCGAAAGGGAAAGAAACAAAGAAGCCGATAGACTCGCCAATATCGGATCCACCTGCGCACAGGTGCCACCAGGTGTGTTCCTCGAACAAATCTGCGTACCCTCTATCAAGAGGAAATTCCCAAAGGGTTCAACCGAACAAGCAGAGCACTCGGGGGCTGCACCACCCGAAGGACAGGAGGGACCCGAAAAGCTCGACACCGAGGCCGAGATGGTCAGCCTGATGCAGGTCATGGCAGTTGAAGAGACATGGACACAGTCGTACCTTCAGTACCTGATAAACAATGAACTGCCCGATGATCCAACAGATGCCCGACGCATATCTCGCCGATCAAAAGCCTTCACCATAATCAACGGCGAGCTATACAAGTGCAGCATTTCGGGTGTGCTACAATGATGCGTCACCATTGGTGACAACAAAAGCATCCTCCAGGACATCCACGAGGGTATCTGCGGCCACCACGCAGGCTGCCACACCCTAGTCGCCAAAGCTTTGCGAGCTAGATTCTAAATGCCAACCGCCATGAACGACGCCAAGGACATCGTCCAAAGGTGCAATGCCTATTAGAGATACGCGGACAAGCCGCACACACCAGGATCCGAGTTGAGGCCCATACTATTGGCTTGGCCCTTCTCCCAATGGGGCCTCGACATGATCGGCAAACTGACAAAGTCCTTGCCAGGAGGCCACGTCTTCCTCCTGGTCGTAGTCGAAAAATTCACCAAGTGGATCGAGGGCATGCCCGTCACCAACCAAAGCAGCAAAACTGTTGTCAAGTTCTGCGAATCCATCGTCTATAGATTTGGTGTGCCTCACAGCATCATCACGGATAACGGCTCGAACTTCATCTCGAAGGAATTTCAAGCCTTCTACGGGAACCTTGGCATCAACATATCCTACACCTCAGTGGCGCACCCGCAGACCAACGAATAGGTCGAGAAAGCCAACGGCCTCATAGAGAACGGCATCAAAAAGCGCCTGCTGTGCCCACTTGAAAGGCTTGCGGGAGCCTGGGAAGATGAGCTACCCCCCGTTCTCTGGAGCTTGCGTACAACACCAAACATCTCAACCGGCTACACGCCCTTCTTCATGGTGCACGGAGCCGAAGCCGTGCTGCCTGCCGAGGTACGCCACAAGGCCCCACGGGTCATCACCTACAGCGAAGCCGAATCATCGGCCGCACTCAAAGACGCCGTCGACACACTCGACGAGGCACGTGACATCGCTGCGGCTCGCTCATCGGTCTATCAGCAGAGCCTCCGCAACTACCACAACCGCCGGCTGGGCCCAAGGTCCCTCGTCGAAGGATACGTCGTCTTGCGACTCAAGCAAGAATGGCCCAAAAAGCTCGAGTCACCCTGGGAAGGACCCTACATCGTCACCTAAGTCATCCCAGGTGGTGCCTATCGCCTCATGGACGTCGCATCAGGAGTCGAATACTCCAACCCCTGGAACGTCGCACAATTGCGACGCTTCTACCCCTAGTTACCCAACTTTCAATAAGGCTACTCAGCTGAACAATGTACCTCCTCGTTTGCTATGGATAAAATCTAAGTTTCTTGGCCCAAATATCTTTTTCCTTACATTACTTACCGCTAAAATACGTTGGGGGATACGCCTCACCCGACAACTACGTCAACTGAAAACAAACGCATACAACCCGAGTAGCTGACCATGTAAGACTAACGAAAGGGACATGCAAACTACAGAGCACCACGTGCCAATATACACATAACACTTTACAAAGGGCACTACGAGCCCACTCGAATTAATACAAATTTTACATTAAGTTTTTTCTTTACAGGATCTACCTATTCTGGAGCATTACATTCGCCCACTACTCGAATAGATCTATGATCGCCTCAGCATGATGCGCTATAGCCGCATAATGTGGGCGCATGTCCCATAGACTACCATCTGGTTGAAGGGGCGGCCCAATCGCCACCCTCCACAAGATTGACGTTGCGGCGATGCAACCAAACGAGCGACAAGGCAGCCTTCACCCCAACAATCAGTTGATTCCGCACCAACTCTTTGACGAGGCCCATGTTCCGAAATTTCGCAAGAAGGCCCCAAAAGGTGGAAGGTACCGCATCCAAGGGAAACATGAAGGACCAAATGGCCGCCAGAGAAGTCCTCGCCTGCCTAAGCACCCAAAGAACCTGATGCACGCGGTCTTGCACCGTCGCAATGATGATGGCCCAATCGCAGTCCATCTAGAAGAAGCTGCTGGAATTATGCCCTAGAGGCAATAATAAAGATGTTATTATTATAATTGTTGTTCATGATAATGTTTATATTCCATGCTAGAATTGTATTAAGCGGAAACTTTAATACTTGTGTGGTTTGTGAACAACACCGTGTCCCTAGCACGCCTCTATGGACTAGCTCATTGATCAATGATGGTTAAGGTTTCCTAACCATAGACATGAGTTGTCAATTGATAATGAGATCATATCATTGGGAGAATGATATGGTGAACAGACCCAAACTAAGCGAAGCAATTAGATCGTGTCATCGTGTTCGTCTTTGAGAAGCTTTTCTTATGTCAAATATTGTATTCCTTAGACCATGAGATAATACAACTCCCTGGTATTGGAAGAAAGCTTTGAGGTCATCAAACGTCATCCTATGAGAGGGTGATCATAAAGGTGTCTCTCAGGTGATCGGAAAGTATCTGTTGGGTTGTATGTATCGAGATGGGATTTGTCCCTCCCAAGTCAGAGAGATATACTTCGGGCCCACTCGGTAATCGATATCAACACCGCTTGCAAGCATGTGGTTAAGGAGTTAATCACAAAGTGATATCGGATTACGGAATGAGTAAAGTACTTGCTGTGAATGAGATTGAACTAGGTATGACGGTACCGACGATCAAATCTCGGGCAAGTAAAATATCGTGAGATGAAGGGAATATATATATGGGATTGATTGAATCCTGGCATCGTGGTTCATCCGATATGATCATCGATGAATGTGTGGGAGTCAATATGGGTTTCCAGACCCCGCTGTTGATTATTGATAGAAGATCATGTCTGCATATTCTCGAACCCGCAGGGTCACACACTTAACGTGTCTCGACGCTAGGATAGATTGGATAATTGGTTTATGAGTTTTTGTTCGGAGTCTCGGAAGGGATCCGGGACATCACGAGAGGTTCCGGAGTGGTCCGGAGAATAAGATTCATATAAGGCAGTGCAGTTTTTGGAGTTCGGAATTGTTCCGGGTTAATCGGTATTGTACCGGAAGCTTCTAGAACCTTCCGGAAGGGGACCAACGTGGCCCCACCTTCCGGGAGGGGGCATGGGCCTATGAGGGAGTGCCCTGGCCGCATTGGGCCAGGGGCACAAGGCCCCATAGGGCCCAGCCGGCCAAGAGAGGTTTAAACTCTAGATAGAGCTTCTAGAAGGGGGGGTTTCCTTGCCCCCCACTCTTCCTCCTTGGGGCCGTCGGCCTTGGTTTGGGGAGGGGCTAGGGCTGCGCCCACCCCTCTATATATAGAGGGCTGGGGGCGCACCAACCCCCTACACCTTCCCCTCCAACCCTAGCCGCCCTGCTGCCCTCCTCTCTCCCTCCCGACTGCTTGTAGGCGAAGCCCTGCTGCAGAAATTCTCCACCAATTGCACCGCGCCGTCGCGTTGTAGATCCAACCCATCTCTCCACCATACTTTCTGGACCAAGGAAGGAGGAGACGTCGAGGTGCTGCACGTGTGCATCTCACGGAGGCACCGCCACTTGTGGTGCTAGATCGGATCGGATCGCGAGGAGGAGAAGCGAGTACGACTACATCACCCACGTTCCGACGAACGTTCCGCTGTGCGAATCTTCAAGGGTATGAAGATCTAATCCAATCTCTCTCGTTGTTTGCATCTCCTAGATTAGATCTTGGCTTTCCCTCTGTTCGCATCCGTAGAAAATTTTGATTTACTATGCCGCGAAACCCTTCAGTGGTATCAGAGCTAGATCTATGCGTAGATGTGTTTCACGAGTAGAACGCAACATGGTTGTTGCGGGCGTTGATGTTTTCTGTTGCAAGCCTCTTGTTTGTGTTCTTCTTATGACGCGGGATAGTGAGATTGAAGCGGTCCAGGCCAACGTTACGCGACGTCGTTCGCGAGACCGGCTCCGCACTTGACGTGTGGCTTGTTCCACACATGCGGCTGGTGGATGTCAGTTTCTCTCACTATAGTTGTCATGGGATTAACACCGGAGTTTGGCAACCATAATATCACCGTTGTGGCTTTCCGTAGGTAAGAATCGTTCTTAGCATATACTCCCATAAGCCACGTAAAACATGCAACAACAAAGTAGAGGCGTCTAACTTGTTTTTGCAGGGAGTGTTTTCTGTGATATGGTATGGCCCAAGATGTGATGTGTATAATGTATGCGATGATCATGTTTTGTAATGTTTCATGACTTGCATGTCGATGAGTACACAACCGGCAAGAGCCATATGGTTGTCTTTATAATTGTGTATGACCTGTGTGTCAACTTCTTATGCGCCATGTAATAGTTTCACTTTATCGCTAAGTAGTTAGCAATAGTTGTAGTTGCTATTCGTGGTGGAGGCAATCATGGTGGAGTGATGGAGATCATGCCGGAACGCACAAGTGGATATCATTGCGCGAAGATTGGCTATACCATGTCACATAAAGTTATATGCATGTGATGTTTATCCTTTTATGTATCTTATTATGCTTAGATCGCGACGGTAGCATTATAAGATGATTCCTCACTTAAAGATCAAGATAAAAACTGTGTTCTCCCCAAGTATGCACCGTTGCGAAAGTTCGTCGTGTCCAAGCATCACATGATGATCGGGTGCTATAGACTCTATGCTCACATACAACGGGTGCAAGCCAGTTTTGCACACACGGAAATACTTGGGTCTAACTTGACGAGCCTAGCATGTACAGACATGGCCTCGGAACACATGAACCGAAAGGTTAAGCATGAGTCATATGAATGATATGATCGACACTTCGTTGTCCACCATTGAAACCACATCTCTTCTCGTGATGATCGAATTAGGTGTGGTGAATTTGGATCGTGTTCACTAAACAACTTGAGGGATGTTGAATTTAGTGGGAGTTCATCTAGTAATTTGATTAAAAGTTGAACTATTTATCATGAACATAGTCTAAATTGTACTTGCCAATACTGTAGATCACATGGCCAAGTCCAACTTCAACTTCAACGTTTTTGCCGAGAAGGAAAAGCTTAGAAACAATGGGTCTAACTTCACCAATTGGTTCCGCAATCTAAGAATCATTCTCTCAGGCGGTCAAAAGGACTATGTACTTGGGAAAGCGTTAGGTGACCCCCCTGCTGCAACTGCGCCGGCTGATGAGAAAGCTGTCTATCAGTCGCGCAAAGATGATTATGGTGTGATTAAGAGCACCATGTTGTTTGCTATGGAACCAGAACTTCAAAATCGTTTTGAAGACTATCCCGGGCCCTTTGAGATTCTCGAAGAACTGAAAACCATGTTTCAGACTCAGGCCCGTTCTGAGAGATATGAGATCTCTGAGAAGTTCTTTAACTGCAAGATGGAGGAAGGGAGTTCCGTTAGTGAGCACGCCATTAAGATGACGGGCTACACTCAACGCCTTGAGCAACTGGAATGCACGATTCCAGAGGAGCTCAAGATTGACAGGGTTCTGCAATCACTCCCTCCCAGCTACAAAAGTTTTGTAGTGACTCATAATCAGATTGGTTCCACTGATACGATTTACCGAGCTCTTCGCAAAGCTGAAGGCCGCGGAAGTGGACATCAAAAAGGATAATCATGTGTTGATGGTCAACAAGCCCACCTTTAAGAAAGGTAAGGGAGCAAGTAAGCCCTTCAAGAAAGGCGGCGGCAAGCGCGTTGCCCCTGCTGAGAAGAAGCTCAGGTCTGGTCCTAAGCCGGACACTGAGTGCTTCTATTGCAAGGACAAGGGTCACTTGAAGCGCAACTGTCCGAAGTACTTAGCGGACAAGAAGGATGGCACCCTCAAAGGTATATTTGATATACATGTTATTGATGTTTTCCTTACTAGCCCTCGTTGTAGTGCCTGGGTATTTGATACCGGTTCAGTTGCTAATATCTGTAACTCGAAACAGGAGCTACGGAATAGACGGCGGCTTGCGAGGGATGAGGTGACGATGCGCGTTGGCAACGGATCAAGAGTTGATGTGATGGCCATCGGCACGCTCTCCTTAGTTTTACCTTCGGGATTAGTTTTAAACCTTAATAAATGTTATTATGTGCCTGCGTTGAGCATGAACATTATTTCTGGATCGTGTTTATTGCAAGATGGTTATTCATTTAAATCGGAGAATAATGGTTGTTCTATTTATATGAGTAACATCTTTTATGGTCATGCACCTCTTGTTAATGGTTTATTTCTTCTAAATCTCGAAAGGGATGAAACACACATCCATAACATTGAGGCTAAGAGATACAAAGTAGATAGTGATAATACTACTTATTTGTGGCACTGTCGTCTAGGTCATATTGGTGTAAAGCGCATGAAGAAACTCCATTCTGATGGACTTTTGGAGTCTCTTGATTTTGAATCATTTGACACATGCGAACCATGCCTCATGGGCAAGATGATCAAAACCCCGTTCTCCGGTATGATGGAGCGAGCAACAGACTTGTTGGAAATCATACATACCGATGTATGCGGACCGATGAGTGTTTCGACGCGCGGTGGATATCGCTATTTTCTCACTTTTACCGATGACTTAAGTAGATATGGGTATATCTATTTAATGAAACATAAATCTGAAACGTTTGAAAAGTTCAAAGAATTTCAGAATGAAGTGGAGAACCATCGTAACAGAAAGATTAAGTTTCTACGATCCGATCGTGGGGGCGAATATTTGAGTTATGATTTTCTCACGCATCTTAAAGCAAGTGGAATCGTTTCACAACTCACGCCACCCGGAACACCACAGCGCAATGGTGTGTCTGAACGCCGGAATCGAACCCTATTAGATATGGTCCGATCGATGATGTCTCTTACTGATTTGCCGTTATCATTTTGGGGTTATGCATTAGAAACCGCTGCATTCACTTTAAATAGGGCTCCATCTAAATCCGTTGAGACGACACCGTATGAACTGTGGTTTGGTGCTAAACCTAAGTTGTCGTTTCTTAAAGTTTGGGGATGCGAAGCTTACGTCAAGAAGTTGATGCCGGACAAGCTCGAACCCAAAGAAGAGAAATGCATCTTCATAGGATACCCTAAGGAAACTATTGGGTATACCTTCTATCACATAACCGAAGGCAAAGTGTTTGTCGCAAAGAACGGTTCCTTTCTTGAGAAGGAGTTTCTCTCGAAAGAAGTGAGTGGGAGGAAAGTAGAGCTAGACGAGGTTATTGAACCTTCTCTTGAATTGGAGAGTAGCGCAGCACCTGAAATTGTTCCAGTGCCGCCTGCACCAACGATAGAGGAAGCTAATGACAAGGATCATGAAGCTTCGGACGATGCTGCTACTGAGCGTCGCAGGTCGACAAGGTCGCGTGCCCCTCCTGAGTGGTACGGCAACCCTGTCTTGACTGTCTTGTTGGTAGAAGACAGTGAACCTACGAACTATGAGGAAGCGATGATGAGCCCAGACTCTGAGAAATGGCTAGAAGCCATGAAATCTGAATTGGGATCCATGAGCAAAAACCAAGTATGGACTTTGGTGGACCCTCCTAGCGACCGAAAGGCCGTTGAGTGCAAATGGATCTTCAAGAAGAAAACGGACGCGGATGGTAATGTTACCGTCTATAAAGCACGGCTTGTCGCGAAAGGTTTTCGACAAGTTCAAGGTGTTGACTACGATGAGACTTTCTCTCCCGTAGCGATGTTTAAGTCCATTCGGATTTTTTTAGCAATTGCTGCCTTTCATGATTATGAAATATGGCAGATGGATGTCAAGACTGCTTTCCTCAATGGCAACATTGATGAAGAGTTGTATATGATGCAACCCGAAGGTTTTGTTGATCCTAAGGATGCTAGTAAAGTATGCCAACTTCAGCGTTCCATTTATGGACTGAAGCAAGCATCTCGGAGTTGGAACCTTCGTTTTGATCAAGTGATCAAGAGCTTTGGATTTGTTCCAAATTGCTATGAAGCTTGTATCTACAAGAAAGTGAGTGGGAGCTCGGTGACGTTTCTGGTACTATATGTGGATGACATATTGATTATCGGAAATGACATCAACATGCTTAACAATGTGAAGAGTTATTTGAAAAAGTGTTTTTCAATGAAAGACCTAGGTGAAGCTGCTTATATATTGGGCATCAAGATCTATAGAGATAGACAAAGACGCCTGATAGCTTTAAGCCAGAGTACACACCTAGACAAAGTTCTGAAAAGGTTCAGAATGGATAAGGCAAAGAAAGGTTCAGTGCCTATGTTGTCAGGTAAGATATTGAGCAAGGCTCAGTGTCCATCTACGGTAAATGATAGGGAAGCTATGAGCAAAGTGCCTTATGCCTCGGCCATAGGTTCTATCATGTATGCCATGCTGTGTACTAGACTGGATGTGTCCAATGCTCTTAGTTTGACGAGCAGATATCAAAGTGATCTAGGTGTGGAACACTGGACAGCCGTGAAGAACATCCTAAAGTACCTGAATATGACTAAAGAAATGTTCTTAGTCTATGGGGGTGATGAACAACTCGTCGTAAAAGGTTACGTCGACGCTATTTTCGACATCGACAAGGATGATTCTAAATCTCAGACAGGATACGTTTATATTTTGAATGGAGGAGCTATGAGCTGGAGAAGCTGCAAGCAAAGCGTGATCGCGGGATCTACAGTAGAAGCGGAATACATGGCTGCTGCAGAAGCGTCAAGTGAAGGAGTTTGGATCAGGAACTTCATCACTGAGCTTGGCATGGTTCCAAGTGCATTGGACCCACTGGAGATATTGTGTGACAACACTGGCGCCATAGCACTCGCTAAGGAACCAAGATATCATCCAAAGACCAAGCATATCAACCGCAAGTTTCATATAATCCGAGATTATATAGCAGATGGAGATCTGAAGATCAGCAAAGTACATACAGATCTTAATGTCGCAGATCCATTGACTAAACCTCTTCCACGTGTAAAACATGATCAGCACCTCAGTGCCATGGGTGTGAGATTGTTGCCAGATGTAAACTAGATTATTGACTCTAGTGCAAGTGGGAGACTGTTGGAATTATGCCCTAGAGGCAATAATAAAGATGTTATTATTATAATTGTTGTTCATGATAATGTTTATATTCCATGCTAGAATTGTATTAAGCGGAAACTTTAATACTTGTGTGGTTTGTGAACAACACCGTGTCCCTAGCACGCCTCTATGGACTAGCTCATTGATCAATGATGGTTAAGGTTTCCTAACCATAGACATGAGTTGTCAATTGATAATGAGATCATATCATTGGGAGAATGATATGGTGGACAGACCCAAACTAAGCGAAGCAATTAGATCGTGTCATCGTGTTTGTCTTTGCGAAGCTTTTCTTATGTCAAATATTGTATTCCTTAGACCATGAGATAACACAACTCCCTGGTATCGGAAGAAAGCTTTGAGGTCATCAAACGTCATCCTATGAGAGGGTGATCATAAAGGTGTCTCTCAGGTGATCGGAAAGTATCTGTTGGGTTGTATGTATCGAGATGGGATTTGTCCCTCCCAAGTCGGAGATATATACTTCGGGCCCACTCGGTAATCGATATCAACACCGCTTGCAAGCATGTGGTTAAGGAGTTAATCACAAAGTGATATCGGATTACGGAACGAGTAAAGTACTTGCTGTGAACGAGATTGAACTAGGTATGACGGTACCGACAATCAAATCTCGGGCAAGTAAAATATCGCGAGACGAAGGGAATATATATATGGGATTGATTGAATCTTGGCATCGTGGTTCATCCGATATGATCATCGATGAATGTGTGGGAGTCAATATGGGTTTCCATACCCCGCTGTTGATTATTGATAGAAGATCATGTCTGCATATTCTCGAACCCGCAGGGTCACACACTGAACGTGTCTCGACGCTAGGATAGATTGGATAATTGGTTTATGAGTTTTTGTTCGGAGTCTCGGATGGGATCTGGGACATCACGAGAGGTTCCGGAGAATAAGATTCATATAAGGCAGTGCAGTTTTTGGAGTTCGGAATTGTTCCGGGTTAATCGGTATTGTACCAGAAGCTTCTAGAACCTTCCGGAAGGGGACCAACGTGCCCCACCTTCCGGGAGGGGGCATGGGCCTATGAGGGAGTGCCCTGGCCGCATTGGGCCAGGGGCACAAGGCCCCATAGGGCCCAGCCGGCCAAGAGAGGTTTAAACTCTAGATAGAGCTTCTAGAAGGGGGGGTTTCCTTGCCCCCCACTCTTCCTCCTTGGGGCCGCCGGCCTTGGTTTGGGGAGGGGCTAGGGCTGCGCCCACCCCTCTATATATAGAGGGCTGGGGGCGCACCAACCCCCTACACCTTCCCCTCCAACCCTAGCCGCCCTGCTGCCCTCCTCTCTCCCTCCCGACTGCTTGTAGGCGAAGCCCTGCTGCAGAAATTCTCCACCAATTGCACCGCGCCGTCGCGTTGTAGATCCAACCCATCTCTCCACCATACTTGCTGTACCAAGGAAGGAGGAGACGTCGAGGTGCTGCACGTGTGCATCTCACGGAGGCACCGCCACTTGTGGTGCTAGATCGGATCGGATCGCGAGGAGGAGAAGCGAGTACGACTACATCACCCACGTTCCGACGAACGTTCCGCTGTGCGAATCTTCAAGGGTATGAAGATCTAATCCAATCTCTCTCGTTGTTTGCATCTCCTAGATTAGATCTTGGCTTTCCCTCTGTTCGCATCCGTAGAAAATTTTGATTTACTATGCCGCGAAACCCTTCAGAAGCCACCAGCCTCTAGGTCCTGTTGGGTCAAGCAGTTCATCAGAATTGCGACGCGCTCCTTCTCTTCCCTCGGAACGAGATTGACATCTGCACCAAGAACACAATGAGATGGCATACAATTAGGGTGCACCCGAAAGAACATCGGCTGTCAAAGACTTGCATTTAAGTTTCTCCCCCATCTTTCGCAACTCCCCAAGCAAGAACTCCTCCCTGGCCATGGCTCGCTCAGCTTTGGACTTCCACACATCCGCGTGGCCTCGAATGCTAAGGATGTCCTTCTCCAAGCCGCGGACACGATCGCGAAGAAAATCCAACTGCGACGCATCATCCAAAGATGGTCGCGGCTCAGGAGCAGTCAGAGTGACAATAGAAGCCTCACCCGAAGGACCCTAAAGGCAAATAAATCAAGCATGAAGATCACAAGCATTTCTGACAGCAGCTCGAAAGATAAACTTATATACATCAGTAAAGCCACCTTGTGGCATAGTTGGGCTTGTTCATCAGCAAAAGGTTACAGGAGGAGGCAAAAGAGGAAACTATATCATCTATATTAAAAAGGCCTACGCTCTCGCATCCGGGGTGGCCTCGGAGCCAAACTGCCTGCTCTTGACCTCCTATTGCTGCTTCTCATAGTCAGCCAAGAGATCGATGAGCTTAGGCCCATATCGCTTACAACGAGAGGCAAAGAGGGCGAAAGCTACCTCCAAGCCATCTGCAGTCACCGGCATCAGGGACGTGATTTGCGGCAAGTCCAGCTCTGCTCCGGATGCCATCGCCATGGCCATCCCCATGGAAGCTCCAAGGCCCTTCTTCTTGCGCTTGTACTCCACCGAGGCCTCCTCTGACAGAGCATCCGCATGAGCGTCAACGTCGTCAAGGACAACACCCATGGGGACGACCTCCTTGTAGAAGAGCGCACGCACTTTCCTGGCTATCTCCAAGGAGCCAGCGGCGGTGCCGCAGCGATCTTCGACCGCAGCAGCAGCAGCATCACCCAAAGCATCTCCATGCTCCAGCGCACCATGATCAAACGTGATGCCTGAAGCATATGAAATAAACAAGGAAAAAGACTCGAATAAGAAAAGGCAAGTGGCAGTCAAAAGAGCACAACACCCAAACAAAGCAAGGAAAACTCACCAGAAATAGCTTTGGCTGCAGCCATAAGCTTATCATCCATCTCCTTCTTGCGGGCGGCTGCTGCAGCCACGAGCTGCTGCTCGCGATCGACAGCCTCCTTCTGCAGCCGCTCCTTGGCTTCAACAGCATCAGCTGCCCTCTTATCCGCCTTGCTGAGGCTCTTTTCGAGAGCATTCAGCCTGTGGAGCGCATCATTGTTTTCATCTACAACACGATAAGACAACTGATCAATACCAGAAAATCTTTGGAGCAGACGAACAAAAAGAGGGAGAAAAGTCACATACCTTGAAGCTGCTGCAGGTTAGCTTCCAGCGCCAGGTGCTGCTGGATAAGGAGGTTGGCGCCGTGGACAAAGGGCTACCGAGGAAACATCAACACAAGTCAGTAAATAAAGGGCTCGGTGGCTCCCCCCTCAAACCAAAAAGCAATCAACAAAGTCAAAACAAAAAGGTCCTAGGGGCTCCCCCATGGAATACGCAAAGTAAAAGTTACGTGTTCAGGTGAGGACTCCGAAGGTTTGCGAGCTGCCTTCTGAGTCACGATCGCCCGAGCTTATCGCTTAGAGGAGTTCAGGCCATCATCCTCAGAGTCGGCCACCACCTAGGGAATAGAAGTCATTGGCTTCGACTCCGCCATAATCTCTTGAGTGTCCCCATTAAGGGACTCCTCCGAATAGTTGCTGCAAGCAAAGATAAGATTCACATCACATCGATACTACACGGACGAACAATAGAAAAGGACTCAGGAGAAATAGCTTACGACTCGATGTCTGATAAGTTGTAGACGGGAGCTGCCTTCTCCTTCTTCTTCTTGGCCGGCGGCTGCGGAGCCACTGACCGAAGGGGCACGGCAGGATAAGGAGCAGACGATGCACCATCATCCTCACCATGCTACTCGAGAAACTATGGACCCCTTGGAGTGGTGGGGTAGACGCATCCGAAGACTCACTCCGAGTGTGCTTTCGAGTCCACCCCTCACTCGCCTCGGGAGCATCCATGGTTGAAGACTGCGTCGGGGGAAGCTCGGACTCGGAATCCACAACTTCATTGTCCGGCGCAACCGAAAACTTCTCAGGCAGAGGGGGCATCATCCCAGCCACCTTGAGATCCTGCAAACCAAAGACGTAAAAGAACATGATTAGTGACACTAATCATAAGAAAATAGCACTCGAAAAAGCGCAACGCGTAGGACACAAGTCTCCACCCGAGGAACTGCATTTGCAGCACTGAAGGGGGTGGTCAAGGATTTCCTCAGGAGGTCCTCATCGGCCTTGTTCTTCAGCAGAGGCCAAAGGGCTCTATCAAGATCGCCCTTGGACAACTCCTCGGACGAGACCCTCGTCGGGTCATTGCGGCCAGTATAGAGAAACATCAGATGCACCCTCGCTTGGAGTGGCTGCACCCGATGCTTGAGGAAGGTGCGGATGATGTCCACACCATTGACCTCTTTCCCAGCCACCATATGGAGCGCCTCCACGCGACAGTAGAGCTCCTCTACCTCCGCCATTTCACCCTCCAAGATGTGGTTCTTCCACGATCTCTTCGGGGTGATCTTCTGAGAGGAGTCAAAAGGAGTGAGGTCAAAATCTTGTCCGTTCACCTTGGCGTCGTGGATGTAAAACCACTTCTTCCGCCAGTACTGGATGGACTCGCACATAGAAAAGGAGAAGAAAAGAAGAGAAGATCGAATAGAGATGATGCAACCGCCGAGCGGATAGACTCCGCCGGTGCCGGACTGCCTCTTCACTGAATAGAGATTTCGGAAGAGGCCAAAGTGTGGCTTGATACCAAGCCATCACTCGCAAAGAGTGATGAAGCAGGCGATATGGAGGAGAGAATTGGGAGACAGATGATGCAACTGAATCCCGTAAAAGAAGAGGAGTCCACGAAGAAAATCATGAACAGGAAGAGAGAGAGAGACCACGGATGACAAAGGCGTAAAACATGAGCCGAAACCCTTCGGTTGGCGCGGGATTACCTCGTCGCCGGGGAGGATGGCGTCCTCCTTGTTTTGGGGAATCAACCCAGAATCACGCAGCTTGCGTAAGTCCCCATCGTGCATCTCTATGCGCTTCCACCTGTCGTCAGTGGCATGGGCCGTGGTGGTGATCTTATTGCCGCCGGAGGCGGCGCTCGACCCAGCTCTAGCAACGGTCTTCTTGGTCTTGCCCATCTTGTATCGGTGACAGTGGCGGTGTGCACGCAAGAAGGAAGAAGGAAAACATCGAAGAATATCCAGAGCACAGTGAAGGGCAGCGAAGCTCGTGAAAATGGAGGCAATGGAGATGGACAAATGACAAAGGGTAAAAGAAAACTACTGTTTACCCATGGTATAAAAGGACGAAGACGACGCACATGAGCCGTTGATCTAGAATCCTAGCACGCACCTCAGATCTAACCCTACACGTGTCAACACTACACTGAACCGTCGCCAGCATGCCGTCCACTATGCACGTAAACCGAGGAGACGCCGTAATTTTCGCCACGTCTGCGCATGACTAGTCAACTTCAAGTCAGGTGGTGGGACCCACGATCGTCTCGTCGCATCATCTCTGCTACCGCAGATGGTTGAGATCATCAACCGTCAGCACTGACGTCATCAAGGCTGAGCCAGCAACGGCTGGAAGTTTTCGGCTGATCAATCAAGTACTTAATCGAATATACGATTCGAGAAACTACTCCGGGGCTACTCTTATCAGGAGCGCTGGCCGCGCACCTGAGAAATGACTAAGGTAACTACACCTTGCAAATATCTTTGAGACTTACGTCGAGTCTGCGACTCTACTACGGACTCGGGGGCCACTCCCATAGGGAGGATTGGTTGAGCATCCGAAAAAATTGTGTCCTCCGAACCTAACCTGAAAATGACTGAACTAAAGTCTTTTCTCGAGTCTACGACTCGAACAGACACTCGGGGGTTACTCCCATAGGGAGTGCTGGCCGCGCACCCTATGAATTCTTCGACTGTGATCCTTCAGATCAAATACGGCAAAAATCTTTTTGGCAACTTTGCCCAAACCAACTGACATGGTTATACCCTACGGGTACGTAACTTCAGCATACCTAGTCCAGCCCAAGGAAGGCCCACGGCAAATATACACCGGCCCATGAAGATTTTCGGGTGGCCCAGGCCCATGACGCCTTCGGATCCTTGGAGAACAAGACTAGAGTTTGAATACAACTTGTAACCTACTCGTATCGGTACCCGAGACCTAGCCTCCCGATATATAAAGGCTAGGAGGGTTCAACGAGGAGGACAACTACTAGATTACGACATACACACCTCCACGCCAGATCGAATCTGCGCACCCCTGTAACCTTCAGTTCCGCCGTAATCAAAGAGCAGACAAGCAGGAGTAGGGTTTTCCCTCCGGGGGCCTGAACCTGGGTAAATCTCGTGTCCCCTGGTTGCTTGTCTGTTAACCGTGCCACGATCTCCAGCATCCCCATCTTCTCCAAAACCCAAGTCCATAACAATGGGCATTGACGAGATTAAACCTCGTCAATTGGCGCCGTCTGTGGGAACTGGGGCTGCTGATTGTGCGGTCGTGACGGTTCCGACTCGATCGATCTACAACTCCGCGGCGACGGAGAATCACCTCCTCTTCGGCGCTTTTGACTTCACCGCCCACTCGCCGGATACCATGAAGGATTTCGAGCCCGTAGGCGACGGACTCGAAATCTTGTTCAGGAGCTTCTGCTTCCAGGTGGGACAAACTGGCACCCTCCGCCTCCCCGAGCGGATGCCCGTACCACCAATCAGGCCCACTTCGTGGGCTCCACACCCCGTGCTACGCACGTCATCATCAGCAGATGAGTTCTACAGCAGCAGAAGCTGCAACTCCGATCTGTGCGATCCACCTTCGGATGAAGGGACCTATGGTTCCGGATCCGAAAGCTGCGGCAGCAGCCAACCAATCTGCAGGCGCTATCTATGCGCCGCAATCATCCAAACCGACGAGGAAACACCTAACCCGCCGCCCAACCCCAACCCGCAGGACGGAAACGGCGAAAACGGGGAAAACAGGGGCCACCTCATCCAACTTAGCAAAGAAGGATGGGCCGAAGCACGCCGCGCCGTCGCAGGCGAAATAGTCCTACCTCTGGACTCCCCACGTGATCTGCTGATGGCATACCACTATCTCCTCATCGAGGAGCACAAGAAGCAAGTCAACATGCAGGAGACGCTTGATCAACGAAAGAAAGTAGCCTCTGAGTCCAGTGCGCGACAAGCTGCGCTCTCCGCCATGGGACCCGGCTCTAGCACGAATGAAAACCAGGGAAACAAGCACCGCTCTCGGGTGGAAAACATGGACCCGAAGGAGCGGCGTGACGCGACCCGAACTCTCCACACATCGTTCATGGATATGGACGCCGACGGCAACATCACCCCGAAGACGCCACAAGCTGCGATCATGGCAGCCACTGCGTATCTCGCGGCTCACCCACCTCCGGAGGGGGACCCGAAAAGGGCCATGCATAGGTCCGCACTCACCGGACTAGGACTAATCGGAGCTGCGCTCCACGAAGACGCTCCTACGGAGCCGAAGAAGAAAGCTCCGGCCAGGCGCGACCGGAGCCCAACCCCCTCATCCGAAGATGAAGAAGAACACGATCTTCCTCGAAGGAAGAAGAGCTCGCACCGCCATAAACGCGACTACGACGCCAGAGACAAGCTTACACAGCGCAAGATCGACAAAGCACGCGCCAAACGCGCATGCTCGTCTGAATCTGAGATGGATGAAGACGAAGGAGAACTCTGCGGAGCTCGATGCTTCAGCAGATCCGTACGGCGCACACAGATGCCATGCAACTTCAAGCTTCCTTCGGATACTCCGAAGTTCAACGGCACGCAAGATCCAAAGTCCTGGCTCAGTGACCATCTGTCATCCGTTAAGCTTCACGGAGGCAATAAAGAAACCGCCATGCAATGCCTTCAGCTGCAGCTAACAGGCGCGGCGCGGGTCTGGCTCAGCAGCCTATCATCAGGATCTATCCGAAGCTGGGAGGAGCTCGCTTATAGCTTCATCCGAAACTTCAAAGGCACCAGCAAGAGGCCCGCCTCAATCGAAGAGTTGCGAGCCTGCACTCAGAGAACGGGTGAATCTATTCGCTCGTACATACTACGCTGGTCTACAACCAAGAACTCCACAGCACACATCTCCGAAGAGCGGGCCATCGACGCCTTCAGGGACGACGTCAAACGCCCAGACTTCAAGGAGAAACTCGGACGTGTAAAACCCAAGACACTCGACCAGCTCATGGAAATCGCCAACAGTTGGGCAGACGGCGAAGATTGCATCCAACGGGCGCAATCAGACGAAGAGGACGACTACGGCCGAAGACGCGAACGTCGTAGCAAGAGGAGATCGCGCGTCTACGAGGATCGCGACGGACCCGACATGGTCGCAGCCGGCTACGCCGACCGCCGTAACGACAGCAGCCGCAACAGCGGAGGATACCGCAGCGGAAACTTCCGCGACAACGGACGACCAACGCAGTCGTGGCAACGCCGCGACCGCGACAACAAACCATCAGCATTCGACAAACTTTCGGGTCCATGCACCATCCACTTCTACATCGACAAACAAGACGACAAAAAGAAAGCTAGCCACATGCTCAAGGACTGCCGCAAGTTCCAGAAACTCAGCGAAAGCATGGTGCAGATGAGGCAACAAGCTCCAATTCCTGCGTTCGGAAACGCACTTGCGCCAGGTGAAATAGCACACGGAGCTCCTCCACCACCGCCTATTGGAGGCCCAATTCAACCAGTCGCACCAGCGCAAAACAACGCCGGGGTCGCATACCCCCCACCAAAAGGAGCACTCAATATGATACAGAAGGGACGCCCCACAAATAGGGTGCAGAAGAAAATCACCCGACAAATAAACATGGCCGTGACAACTCCACCTGCAATCCCTGAGTACCTCAGCGGATCGGAGTCCTGCATCACATTCACTCGCGCGGATCACCCTTGCCAGATCCCTCGCCCAGGTCATGCTGCCCTGGTGCTGGAAGCGCAGATCGGAGGCTTCGAGATGAGTCGCGTCTTCATGGATGGCGGCAGCGGCATCAATCTAATATTCGCAAGCACTCTAGAAGCTATGCGGATCCCGCAATGCAGCCTGGAACAATCAGACACAATGTTCCATGGCATTGTCCCAGGGAAGGGCATCTTCCCCCTGGGCAAAATAGGGCTCGACGTCATCTTCGGGAAGCCGGACAACTTTCGACTGGAGCGCCTAGAATTCGAAGTGGTGGACTGGCCGTCGCAATACCACGCCATCCTGGGACGCGTAGCATTCGCAAGATTCCTGGCCGTCCCACACTACGCATACCTACTACTCAAGATGCCAGGACCAAGGGGCGTCATCACGGTCCACGGGAGCTTCACCCGATCGGACCAATGCGACAGGGATTTCAACAAAATCTCCCAGTCTTTCGGCATGCAAGACGAGCTTGTAAGGCTCCGCGAAGTGGCAGACAATGGGCTACCCCCAGTCACCAAGCAGAACGCACCTGACATGTCTTTCGACTCCACCATCAACACCAAAAAAGTGCAGGTCCATCCAACGGATGCCTCCAAGACGGCGCTGATTGCCAACGACCTCAGCACTGCATAGGAAGGCGCGCTCGTTGAATTCCTCCGTGAGCGCTGGGAAATTTTCGCCTGGTGTCCTGCGGACATGCCAGGAGTTCCCAGAGAATTCGCCGAGCACGCACTCAATGTCTTCCCAGACACCAAGCCAGTCAAGCAGTCCATCCGAAGACTGTCAGAACCACGAGCCGAAGCTATCGGCAAGGAGATCAACAGATTACTCGCAGCAGACTTCATCCGGGAAATCAAGGAAAGCGAGTGGCTGGCAAACACGGTGATGGTCCCGAAGAAGGACACGGACATCCTGCGGATGTGCGTGGACTTCACGTCACTAAATAAACACTGCCCTAAGGACCACTTCCCTCTTCCTCGGATCGACCAGATCATCGATTCGACTGCAGGTTGTGAGAAACTCTCCTTCCTCGACGCCCACTCAGGCTATAACCAGATTCGACTCAAGGCCGAAGATCAAGAGAAGACGGCGTTCATCACACCATTCGGAGTATACTGCTACAACACAATGCCTTTCGGGCTAAAGAACGCGGGTGCCACGTACCAGCGATGCATGCAGGCCTGCCTCAAGGACCAGATCGGTCGCAACGTCCAAGTCTATGTCGACGACATAGTCATAAAAACCAAGGAGGCAAGAACACTTATCGACGATCTCCGCGAGACGTTCGACAACCTTGATCGCTACAGGATCAAGCTCAATCCAGAAAAGTGCGCCTTCGGCGTCCCCTCCGGTCAGCTGCTCGGGTACTTCATCTCTCAACGAGGGATCGAAGCGAACCCGAAGAAAATCAAAGCTATCTTGACAATGGAGAAGCCGAAAAACGTCAAAGGCGTTCAGCAGCTCGCAGGGCGAGTAGCGGCACTAAGCAGGTTCAACAGCCGCATGGGCGAGAAGGCCCTGCCATTTTACCAGTTGCTACGCAAGGCAGACAAGTTCGAGTGGACACCAGAAGCCAACGACGCATTCGAAAGCCTCAAGCGGCTCCTCTCCACCTCGCCAGTTTTGGTCACGCCAAAAGAACGCGAGCCCCTGTTGCTGTACATAGCAGCCACACACCAGGTGGTCAGCACAGTACTCGTGGTCGAACGACCCGAAGAAGGAAAGACCCACGGGGTACAACGCCCAATTTACTACCTCAGCGAGGTTCTCACTCCAACAAAACAGCGGTACCCGCACTACCAGAAGCTGGCCTACGGCGTATTCATGACGGCTCGACGACTGAGCCACTACTTCCAGGAACATCAGGTGATGGTCGTCAACGAGGCACCCCTAAATAGCATCCTGAATAACCCAGAGGCCACAGGACGCGTGGCCCTGTGGGGCATTGAACTATCACCCCTGGACATCATCTACGAGAAGCGACACGCAATCAAATCCCAAGTCCTTCCGGACTTCCTGGTGCACTGGATGGAGCTGCAGCTGCCTGACACCCCAGACATGTCGCAATCCTGGACAATGCATTTTGACGGCTCCAAACGCGAAGCCGGAGCAGGGGCAGGAGTCATACTGACCTCCCCGCAAGGTGACAAGATGAAGTACGTCCTTCGGATGAAATTCAGAGCCTCCAACAACGAGGCCGAATACGAAGCCCTCATCCATGGCATGAAACTGGCAAAAATATGCGGCGCAACGCGCCTGGTCATCTATGGTGACTCCAACCTTGTCGTACAACAGACGATGAATGAGTGCGACGCACACGCCGAAAACATGATCGCGTAGCCCTATACAACGCACTCGAAGGAGAATTCGATGGCTGCGAACTTCGGCACGTCAGAAGAGAGAGCAACGAGGAGGCCGATAGACTCGCCAACATCGGCTCCACTTGTGCAAAGATACCACCAGGTGTGTTCCTCGAACAGATCTGCGTGCCATCCATCAAGCGGAAATTCCCCAAGGGATCACCCGAAGAAGCAGAACACTCGGGGGCTACGCTACCCGAAGGTCACGAAGGACCCGAAAAGTTGGATACCGAAGTTGCCATGGTCAACCTGATGCAGGTCATGGCAGTCGAAGAAACTTGGACACGTCCATACCTCCAGTTCCTGATCAATGGAGAATTTCCAGACAGCCCGACAGATGCCCGACGCGTATCTCGTCGGTCAAAAGCCTTCACCATCATCATCGGCGAGCTGTACAAACGCAGCATTACGGGCGTACTACAACGATGCGTCACCATCAACGACGGCAAAGCCATACTCCAAGATATACACGAGGGCATCTGCGGCCACCATGCAGGCAGTCGCTCCCTCGTTGCCAAAGCTCTACGAGCAGGATTCTACTGGCCAACGGCCATGAGCGACGCAAAGGACATCGTCCGAAGATGCAACGGATGCCAACGGTTCGCCGACAAACCGCACGCACCTGGGTCCGAACTTCGACCCATACCCATAGCCTGGCCTTTCGCCCAATGGGGCCTTGACATGATCGGCAAACTGCCAAAATCCTCGAAGGGAGGACACGTCTTCCTCCTGGTCGCAGTCGACAAATTCACAAAGTGGATCGAGGCAATGCCAGTCACCAACCAGAAGGGCAAAACCGCCGTCAAATTCTTCGAATCCATTGTCTACAGGTTTGGCGTACCGCACAGCATCATCACCGACAACGGATCGAACTTCATCTCCGAAGAATTCCAGGACTTCTGCGAAGGCCTCGGGATCAATATCACGTATGCCTCAGTGGCACACCCACAAACCAACGGGCAAGTGGAAAAGGCCAACGGCCTAATCGGCGTCGGCATCAAGAAGCGCCTCATGAGCTCACTCGAGCACAAAGCTGGAAACTGGACGAAAGAGCTACCGTCCGTCTTATGGAGCTTACGAACTACGCCAAACAGCTCCACCGGCGACACACCGTTCTTCATGGTGCACGGAGCTGAGGCCGTGCTACCAGCCGAAGTGCGCCACCAGGCTCCACGAGTCGTCGCTTACAGCGAAGCCGAATCCACGGCTGCACTCGAAGATGCCGTCGACACACTCGACGAAGCACGGGATATAGCAGCAGCTAGATCCGCGGTGTACCAGCAAAGTCTCCGCAACTATCACAGCCGCTGGCTGCGCCCAAGGTCCTTCGTCAAAGGAGACCTCGTCTTGCGACTCAAGCAAAAGCGACCGAATAAACTCGAGTCACCATGGGAAGGACCCTATGCCATCACCGAAGTCATACCAGGTGGCGCCTATCGCCTCAAGCACGTGGAGTCTGGAGTCGCATACTCCAACCCATGGAACGTCTCGCACCTGCGACGATTCTACCCATAACAATGGGCAATGTACCCCCCTTTTACTTTCAATAAGGCTTACGGCCAAGGCTACTCAGCCGAACCATGTACCTCCTCCATTACGATGCAAATAAAGCTAAGTGCCTCGCCCCAAACCTTCGATTCACTATTTCCTGCATATCTACTATATACTACAAAACGCGCTCGGGGGCTCCCCCACCTCACGATTTCATCGACTGAGGACAAAACGCGCTCGGGGGCTCCCCCCACCTCACGATTTCATCGACTGAGGACAAAACGTGTACACCTGAGTAGCTGACCACGTCAGGCAAACGAAAAGGGCACGTACTACATCAAAGCACTGCGTGCTCGCAAACAAGCAAACCTTTACAACAAAGGGCACATACACGCCCAGCCGCAATATACAAATTTTACATCTATCTGTTTATTTTTAGGACCTACCTATTCTGAAGAATATCCTGAGCACGCTGCTCAAACAGATCTACAATCTGTTCGGCATACTGCCTCACAGCCGCGTAATGCGGACGCATATTCCACTCGCCACCATCTGGTCGAGGAGGTGGCCCAGTCGCCACAGCAGCCAAATCTACATCAGGGCGGTGCACCCTCACAAGAGACAAGGCAGCCTTCACCCCTGCGACGAGCTGTTGCCACACCAACTCCTTGACATTGCTGGCACTCCGAAACTTCGTCAGAAGACCCGCAAGGGTCGTCGGCACGGCATCCAACGGAAACATGACGTGCAGCACCGAAGAAAGCGATGTCTGCACCTGGCGGAGCACCCGCGAAACCTGGTAGACACGATCCTGCACCGTCGCCAGAACTATGGCGCGATCACGATCCATCCAGAAGAAGCCACCGGCCTCCATATCCTGTTGAGTCAAGCAATTGACTCGAACAGCAATACGCTCCTTTTCTTCCCTCGGAGCAAGATTGGCACCTGCGATAACCGTACAAAACAAGAGTAAGGCCAGCAGGCTCACCCGAAGAACTGAGCTACAGCCCGAAAGAAGGATAAACTTACATTGCAGCTGCTCGGACAGCCGACCCAGCTCCGCCATCAAATACTCCTCTCTGGCTGCGCCACGGTCTGCTTTGGACTTCCAAACGTCAGCACGACCGCGTAACCCAAGCAAATCTCTCTCCACGCTGCGCACGCGATCTCGAAGAAAAGCGAGCTGCGAGGAGTCATCCAACGACGCTCGCAAGGGCCTTTCGGATGAAGGGTCAACCGGGTCAGCACCCGAAGGAACCTATAACAGCAGAAAAAAGAAGGCACACAGACATTCAGCCAAGGATAGAGCTCAACTCGGAGGAATTCATTAAATAAGGCCACTGCCTGGCACAAGGATGGTGCTACAAAAGATATTTACAGCAAAAGTAAACTACATACTACCCTACATCTCCTACGCCTACGGCGGAGGGCACTGAGTCGCCTCAGAACTAGACTGCCTAGTTTTGGCCTCGCCCTGCTGCCGCAGCGCGTACTCAGACAGCAAGTCAATGAGCTTAGGCCCATATCGTCTGCAGCGAGCGGAGTAGGCGGCGAAGGCTACCTCGGATCCATCTGCAGTCGTCGGCATCCGAGAAGTAATCTGGGGCAGATCCAGCTCCGTCCCAGCCGCCATGGCCATCGCCAGCCCGACGGACACGCCGATGCCCTTCTGCTTGCGCTTGTAAGATGCAGGCGCTTCGGCTGACAGAGCCTCTGCCAGGGCATCCAAATCTTCCAGGGTTGCGCCCTTCGGGAAGAGCTCCTGGTGGAAGCGACCAAGGACCTCTTTCGCCTTGACGAGGGAGTTGACGACGGTGCTGCAGCGGTCTTCGACCGCTACAGTGGCATCATCTAGAGCACTCCCGTGCTCTAGAGCACCGTGGTCGAACTCGATGCCTACGGCATCTGAGACAAAAAGAAGACAACATGAAGAAAGGCAACATAGAAGACGATCCGCAGAAAAAAGAGCAAGTACAAAAGCTAAACGCTAACCCGAAATAGCCTTGGCAGCAGCCATGAGCTTCTCCGCCACCCCCTTTTCACGAGCAGCCACAACGGTGGCCAACTGCTCCTCACGATCTGCGGCTTCCTGCTGCAGACGCTCTTTCGCTTCGGCTGCCTTCGTCAGCTCCAGCTCAAGGCGCTCTTTCGCCTCAGCAGCAGTTTCGGCCTTCTGCTCCAGTTGGCCAAGGCTCTCCTTCAGAGCATCGACCTCACGGAGAGAGTCGTTATGCTCCTCTGCATTTACAACAAGCAAGTGTCAACAAACAGGACCAGGATATAGCAAGATGAGTACTACAAGGCAGACGAATACCTTGCAGCTGCCACAGTTTCGCCTCCAGCGTCAGGCGCTCCTCCACCAGCCGCTTGGCCTCTTGGACAAAAGGCTGCAGAAAAAGGCAACAACAGTAAGCACAGGACTTGGGGGCTACGCCCAACACAAAGAAGCAAACACAACATCAGCACACGAAGACGCTCGGGGGCTCCCCCCGTGACATGAAGAAGAAAAACTTACGTGCTCCGAAGCGGAACCCACAGGCCCGTCTGCGAAATCCTGAGGCGCAACCACCAGCCTCTCCTGCATAGGAGGATCCGGAGCGGCGCCACCCGAAGTCGCCACCGTCTGAGGAGGAGGCGACGCAATGTTCAACTCCCCCATCATCTCGCGCGCTCCATCACTAGAGCCGTCGGAGGATTGCCTGCATACGAATCAATCAACACAGGCGCAAAAATAACAGGGGCAACAAGAACACTTACGAGCCCAACGCGCTCAGGTCGAAGATAGGAGAAGCCTTTCGGGCCCTCTTCTCCTCTCTCTTCTCCTCTCTCTTCTCCTCCTTCTTCTCTTCCTTCTTCTCTTCCTTCTTCCGCTTTGCTGGCGGATGCGGTGCAACAGCCCGCACAGGAATGGCAGGAAGGGGAGAGGAAGAACCTCCATGACCATCATCATGACGCTCAAGACCCAGAGGATTCCTGGGAGTCGGAGGAGTTGAAGCATCCGAAGACTCGCTCGAGCTCAGTGATTGTTCGAGCGAATGGTCCTCACCCGACTCGTCGGCATCCTCCGCCGGAGATCGCGCCGAAGGAAGCTCGGACACGGAATCCACCACTTCATTATCCGGGGCATTCGGATACCTTTCGGGCAATGGTGGTGCCATGCCTGGCACTTTGAAGCTCTACAAAATGAGAAGAAACTTTGTTAGCAAACAAAGGAAAAAAGTACACAGCTGACAAAAACAAAAGGGAAGCACTACGTGCGCAAATCTACACCTTCGGCATGACCAACGTCGAAGAAAAGGGAGGAGTCAGCGACTTCCCTGGGATTTTTTCGTCGGCCTTGAACTTCAACAGCACGCGAAGATCCTTGTCAAGGTCCACCTCAGAGATCTTCTCACTCGAAACCCTCGTCGGATCACGGCGCCCAGAGTAAAGGAACATCGGCTGCGCCCTCGCTTGGAGAGGCTGCACCCGACGCTCAAGAAACGTCTAAATGATGTCGACACCATTCACCTCCTTCTCAGGAATCAATTGGAGCTCCTCCACCCGACGTACTGGACAGATTCGGACATGGAAAAGGAAAAGAATTGCACATTGGGACAAAGAGAGATGATGAAACCCCCAATGGGATACACACCATCCGAACCAGACTGTCTCTTCACGGAATAAAGCTTCCGGAAGAGGCCAAAGTGCGGCTCAATGCCAAGCCAACACTCGCAAAGTGTGATAAAACACGCAATGTGAAGAAGGGAGTTAGGAGACAGATGATGGAGTTGAACCCCATAGAAAAAGAGCAGTCCACGAAGGAAGTCATGGACCGGAAAAGCAAACCCGCGAATCATGAAGGCAACAAACATAACCCGATACCCAGAGGGGGGACGGGGGATTACCTCATTGCCAGGGAGTCTCATGGCCGTCGCGTCCTGCGGGATCAGGCTCCGCTCGCGCAGTTTGCGGAGATCGCTCTCCCGCTTTTCTGATCGCCGCCAGCCACCATCGGTGACGCGAGCAGTGGCGGCGCCCTTCTTGCCTCCGGCAGCGCTGGTCCCAACTGCAGATGAGGACTTCTTCTTCCCCATGGCACTACGGCGGTGGTGGCGTTGCCAACGACGAAGACAAAGGAAATGCGGAAGGAACTCTCAGCGCGCAGCGAGAATAAGCTCAAGAACAAGGAAGCAGTGAACACAAGAATTGCTGCGGTGAAAAACAAACCACGATTTCACCACGGATTATAACAGCGAAGACGACGCACGCTGGCCGTCCATTGAGAAGACCTAACGCCAACGGTAGATCTGGCCGTACACGTGTCAGCATCGCAACAAACCGTCTCTACCACGCCGTCCACTACGTGCGGAAATCGAGGAGACGCCATAATCATCTCCACGCCGCGCGTGACCGGTCAATTCGAAGTCAGCAAGTGGGACCCACGCTTTGTCCAGTCAAGTCATCTCTGGCATAGCAGACGCTTTAGGTCATCGATCGTCAGCACTGACGTCATCAAAAGCTATACTAGCACCAACTTCGGCTCCACAACTAAGAGTACTCACTCGAATCTACGATTCGACTAAATACTCGGGGGCTACTCCTATCAGGAGCGCTGGCCGCGCACCCGAAAGACAAATGAAGACAAAGCACTTCTCTGAGCCCTACGTCGAGTCTGCGACTCCACTACGGGCTCGGGGGCTACTCCCATAGGGAGAAAGGATTCAAGCATCCGAAAATTTTCGAGTCCTACAGACTAAACAACTGAGCAATGCTTGCACTAAAGTCTCCGCTCGAGTCTACGACTCGAACAGACACTCGGGGGCTACTCCCATAGGGAGCGCTGGTCGCACACCCTATGAAATCTTCGACTGCAATCTTCCGGATCAGCACGCAAAAACTTTTTGGCAACTCTGCCCCAACAAAAACGCTAAGTGAGCAACAAATCTCCTTGGCCACCCGAAGCACCTCCGCGGTGACAAACATTCGGATGCTGTGTCTGCGACACAAAGATAAGACCTACAGATATCATCTGATGGCCTGGCAACGCACCTGACTGCGCTCTGCTAGTATAAATCCATGCCAACAGGCATGATGAAAAATCCCGACGGACGCGTTGGGTACATCATTTAAAATCACTGGAATTCCACTCCTGTAAGTCCTCCGCGGCCTGAGTCGAATTACGCCAGCATATGTTCCGGGTTCGAGTCGAGGGACTCGCACCTGAAGAAGATCGTGTTGTTTTGTCCTAAGACGATTAACTGACCCTGATCCGTCGGGTGAGTCAGGCACATGCATCAACAATCCCTACACATTCTCTTGAAAGACAGAGTTGCACCCGAAGGATTAAAGAGTCCTCAGCCGAATCTACGATTCGACTGAACACTCGGGGGCTACTGACATGGTTATACCCTACGGGTACGTAACTTCAGCATACCTAGTCCAGCCCAAGGAAGGCCCACGGCAAATATACACCGGCCCATGAAGATTTTCAGGTGGCCCAGGCCCATGACGCCTTCGGATCCTTGGAGAACAAGACTAGAGTTTGAATACAACTTGTAACCTACTCGTATCGGTACCCGAGACCTAGCCTCCCCATATATAAAGGCTAGGAGGGTTCAACGAGGAGGACAACTACTAGATTACGACATACACACCTCCACGCCAGATCGAATCTGCGCACCCCTGTAACCTTCGGTTCCGCCGTAATCAAAGAGCAGACAAGCAGGAGTAGGGTTTTCCCTCCGGGGGCCTGAACCTGGGTAAATCTCGTGTCCCCTGGTTGCTTGTCTGTTAACCGTGCCACGATCTCTAGCATCCCCATCTTCTCCAAAACCCAAGTCCATAACAATGGGCATTGACGAGATTAAACCTCGTCACCAACGCTAAGTGAGAAGCATTCTCCTTGGCCACTCGAAACACCTCCGCGGTGATAAAATTTCGGATGTTGTGTCTGCGATGCAAAGAAAATGTAAGAACCCAAGTTTGTGAGATATGTAATTAGTACTTAAGCATTGCATGCATCTATTTAAATCACTAAAATATTTGCATGAGATCAAAGTGTGTGAATCAAAATACAAATTCAAAACCCTAATTCCCCCTCTCTCTCAAACATATTCAAAATGGTTTGTTATTTTGGAAATCCAAAATGTGTGGAGCCCAAGCAGTATCAAGGGACCCTATGTGTTTCAAACAATATTGTAAAACTTCTTGTATTTTTGAATTATGCAAAAACAGAAAAGGAATTGAAATACATTTGTAAAAAAGTAAAATAGAAATAGAAAAGTTTCAGATTCTAAAAAAATGCAGAGCAACAGCTTACTGGACCATGGCCCATCTCCCCTCCCCTCTCTCTGCCTCCCAGCGCCATTTCCGCGGCCCAACAACCGGCCCACGCCAGCCCACAAGCGGCCTCGTACCGCTTCGGCCCCGGAAGCTCGTCGTCGTCTTCGTCCCCGATGAAGAAGCTGCTCGCTGGCGCTGCGATCGCCGTCCGCCGCCATGCGCACGCCAAGATTCACGCCACCGACGACGTCGGCGCCTACAAGAACCCCTGTTCGCCGCAGTGGAGAACCCTAGCCCTCTTTCTCCCCCTCGCACGCGTTCTTCCCCATCTTTGGTTGAACCCTAGCCAAGCTCCGTCGCCGTCTTCTGTAACATCCTAGTATTTAGGAACTAACGAAGGGTAGATTTAGGAATTTAAGATGTTGCATGCATTCATGTGTGAAAATGTGGGTAAATTTTTTCGCCAAATAAAAACCTAAAGTGATCAAAGTTTCTTTCATACTTTGAGATTAGATATAGTCTTGAAGGATGAATGTTATAGACTTTGAGATGATCTTGATAGACTTAGGTGTTTTGAGAAATGAATTTTGAAATTAAAACTTGAGTGTTTGAATTATAATTCAAAAGGATATTTGAATGATGTTTGAATCTTTGATTTAATTAAGAGTTAACCAATATTCACTCAAACTTTATATAAAGAGAGCAATTAAGAATATGAATATCCATTTCATAATTGTATTCAATAAATAAGTTACAAAAATGTAACTTATGAGAATCATCCACAATCTTTACAATAGCAAATAAATAAAGAATAATATTTCTTTATTGATAATAGTACAATCTTTATTACAAAAGAATAAAAATAAAGAGCACAAAAGAATAAATTAAAGATTACAATTGAATATGATAGTTACTACAAGTGACTAATCTATAAAGAAAAATAAAAAAACCTAAACTAAAGTCTTCATCTTCAAATCTGGCACCTGCAAAATAAGAATAAACTTAAGAGAAAAAGAAGGTTAGGATTAGAATTATTTTTACTCTCAGAAGTTGACAGTGAAGTGCACTGTTCAACTTTTCATCATTGAGTATTTAAGGGGCAAGTTTCACCAATATGAAAGAATATATCTTTCATAAATTCAAGCCATAAGTCAAATAAACAGCAAGGAGGGGAAATTTTCACCAGCCAAGTAAATGGTAACATGGTGAAAGTAACTCTCAAATTCTGAACATATCCACATATGTGCAGCAGGCACACAAGCAGCACACACACCAAACTGCATGGTGTGTGCTGTCAACACCACAGCAGCAACACAACCAAACAAAACTATCAACACAGCCGTGGGAAAACCAATCCCCACACCATTCCATTGCTCTTACACACCAAGCACAGCAGCCCGCAGCTAAACCAAGCCAAAGCCAAGCTAGATCAAACCAAACAAAGCCTAGGATCACATCACCAAGATGGTGACATAAGGAGGGGGTAGATCAGGTGGATAGCAAGACCAAGATCAAGCCATCAGGATCAGGAGATGATGGGCTAGATCAAGGACAAGACAAGAACTAGAAATACCAGGGGAGCACCAGATCAAGCTACCACAAGATCCACGACTAGCAACCACAACATCAAGTGATAGTGTTGAGTAAATAGACCATCAAATGATCTATCTGTCTAAGATTAGACAAGCATACATGATCTGTCTCTTATTCAAACTCTCAGAAAGCACCCAAGTGGGGTGAATCCATCACTGAGGTTTTAAACTCTAAAAGCAAACAGAAAAGTATAAGGATCCAACTAAATCTCAGAACAACATCATTGATTTAGCTATCAAGCTATATTTTAATTTAAGAATGAACATAGCTAAGATTTAAACTTCTTGGCACATCTCTAAGACAAGAGTAGCACCAGCACCTTAGAATTTAATCTTATGGATCTATATAAGTTATCAAGCTTACAATCATTTTTTCCAAACTTTGATTCAAGCAATAGTAGATGGTATCATTACCAAAATTAATCCATGTGAATCAATAGATAGAGGTCTAAATCTCTAAACCTCAGACCAACATCATTGGTTCTAGGGATATAAGGAAAGAGGATTTCACTTATCTATCATGCCAACGCAAAACTTAAGCTTGAATAAAACCACACCAAGTAAAAGAATCTAGTCTTGTGTGCCATACAAGGATGGTGTCACAAGAACAATTCTAAACTAAGAAGGTTAAGCATCCAATCTTTACAGATACAATCAACCAATTATAAATCATTTTCCTGTTCTTAAACACAGGAATCATAAATAGGATATTCATATATATATGTCTTCATAGAAGGATATCATTTTGATCTCAATTTATACATGAATTCTCAAGCCAACAGTACTAAGACAGTGACTTCATCACACCATACTAACTGTCATTAACCAAGTAATGAAAGTGGTAAGTTATCAAAAACACTAGCTTTACCAAGTATTGTTTCCAGAACAACTTTACCATCTAAATCATATGAAATTTAACCATGGAATCATCAGCAGTAAACCACTAGCATCACCACAGCTAATCAACAGTAGTAAGTCACAGCTAGTCACCACTTAACAGATTCAGAGATCATCAACACATGATCTAATTCATCAGTATCTAATCAACAACAGGGCATGAACCCTAAACAGAACCAAGAAGCCTAATCAGGACCAGACAATCACCAGGAAGGTCACTACCAACATCTAGTATAGGATGGCCTAGCACAGAGTGCATGAGAGGGAGAGGAACCACTCACCAAAGGTCCTCGCTGTAGATTAGAAGAGGAAGCAGAGATAGCCGACGACCATGGCGGCATGGGGAGCACCCCCAAGGGGGCGTTGCGACCCATACAGCGCCACGACGGCGACCATAGCCACGCCTAGGGGCGAGGTGAATCACCACGGCGCACGACAGCAGCGGTGGCGCCAGGATTAACGCCAACCCAAACCCTAGGGTTCGGGACAACATCGATCTGGTCGCAGGAGGGATCCATGTCCAAATCCAGTTGGACATGAGGGAAGAGCGGGGTCGACAACCTATTCCTGCACCACGATGGTGGCCAGGGTGGTCCACGATGACGGGAATCGCCAGCGGCGACACCACTGACCACGGGGTCGGGGAAGGAGAAGGAGAGAGGTGAGCTCGAGAGAGAAGACAACGAGTGAGTTGTGCTGGGTGGGCCAAAAACCCTTCGGGGTGCTGTTTTGATCTTGCCCTACTGGGCCACAAGGGCCCAATAAACCCAAATGGCCAGCCCAAGTCATTTAGAGTCTGTTTTAATAAATAGGAAAAGACCAAAATGCCCTGAAACTTAATTAAATTCTAGAAAATAAAATAAAAGTCCAAAAATTATAAATAAAATATTTTTGGATTCCCAATAATCCAAACTATCCAAATAAATTAAGAGATAAAATTTTAGACATATAAATTTTATTAAGAATTTTGTAATTTATATATTCCTTATGGAATTTTTTACAAAAATTATTGAAAGATGATAAAAATAAATAAAAATCACTTTCATTATATATTAATATTGTAGTATTTTAGAAAAATACTAAACAAATATTTAATAACAATTTTGATATTTAAGTGATAATTCTTAACAGAATTATTAAATCAATAAAAGTCAAATAAAAGGGAAATAAAATAAAAGAATACAATATTCTATTATAAATATTAAAAATTAATATTTATAAATCCTTTATTATTAAAAAAAGAATTTTTATAATAATGGGGGAATGCATATCAAGTTAAATGATGCATTACATTACTTTGCATAATCATTTTGCTTCTTTAAATATTGTCCTTACCAGGCAATAATGATGTTTTTGTAGACATAGAAGCTCAAGGTCCAGTGCAAGCATCAGACTTCACTACCTTGCCATCACAAGGCAAGTTCATCACTTGCTCATATCCTTTGAAGAGTCTTTATCAAAGTATTTGCAAATAGTGTGTTATCATATATACTCTAAAGAAAGAAAATATTATTTTCACAAATAAAGAAATCATAGATATCATCCTAAGTGATGATATACTGGAGAAATAGAACTTAGGGTTCTATTTGCAACAATGATGATCAATTAGAGACTTAATAACCCTGACATCAGTGATTCTAGCGCCGTATATTACGTGTTAGCCATGAGATTTGGAATGGGACGGAGAAGTCAGCTCTATCTTCTTCCTCTCGCATGAAGCCGGATGTGCAGGTCGTGGCTGTTATCCTCATAGCGTGAATATTAATTGGTAATTCGTGAGGATATGCAGCATATGGGTGGGAAACCTCATCGTCCCACGATAGTTTTGGCATCTAACGGTTTGTACAAACCATTGCCGTAATTCATTATGTGGGCATGGTGTACACCAACGAGGCATGCGAGGTCTCGAAGGGGGCAGTGATTGGCTTGGACCAACTACTAGGCCCCACATCATGGAATTGTGGACGGGAAAGTATGCCCGGTTGTGCAACAAGGAGTTGATCTCTCATGGGTAAAGTAACGCACCTCTGTAGAGTGTAAGAATTGTAACTTGTTACTCCCTGTTCCGGGGAGGAGCTACGAACACGGCAGGAAAGGAACTCCATGAAAGTTCTGGTTAACCTGTGAAGGCTGATGGTCATAGATTTTCATAATAAAATCCATCTTTGAAGAAAGATATACAAAAATTGCATAGTGCTAAGGATTTATAATCCGAGGTGGTAGTTAGAGCATCAAACTTCCCACCTTGCATATAGTGAACTTGTTGGGTAACGTTGTTACTCATCCTTTCCTTTGATCCCTTGCTTAGACTCTGAGGATCCCGAAGACGTGCCAATGTATGCAGCTGAATGTCAAGAAGATGTGTTCTACGAGGAGCCTGACTTGTCAGGAGGTGTTGAAGGGGTGGATTACGAAATCTGCTATGGTGTTGGCGATAACGAGTCCAACTAAGTATCCTAGTTAGTAGTAATCAACAGAGCCGAGCAGCATGAACTCTATAGAATAAGCTATTGAGATCAACTCCTAGTCGGAGTTGCTACTTTTAAATTCCGCTGAAACACTTTATATTTTGGCTTGTAAGTTGAAACCTTTTGAAGTCTTGAACTTCTGGTATTGTAATAATAATAATGTGTGAATGTTTGTTATATGGACCCGCAATGTTTCTGTTGTACCACTCTGAGGGATGTGATATTTACGGAATGGTGTTTTGTGGGTGTCATGTCAACGACTATAGTGTACTACACATGTAGTGGTATGCTGGGTCACCGCATCTTCGGCCGCCCCGTGCACCGTGGAGTGGTCTGGGAGAAGCGTCATGTCGCTGTCATCGTATCTGTCAAGCCACGCAAGCTGGGAGGACGTCGTCTGGCCGGAATCAAGCATGACCTCAACTCCGGCCGCCGTAGTCGAATCGTCGATTTCCCTCCGTCCGGCCTCCACTCTCTTCATCGACCTCACCGTCGTGCTCATGGTGAGCTAGAGGACCTCCTGGTCTCCTCCGTTTCCTCCCTTTCGCGCTGTGTTGATGTCCCGATGAACACCTGCCGCCGCCGCTCTTCGTTGTCATCGTCGACGCTCCGGTGACCATACCGAGCCGGCGCCGCCACTATATTGCTCGCCGCGGTCTCCTCTTTCCATCAAGCCCACCCACGCATCCCCAGACACAGCCAATCGCTCGCCCCTCTCTCGATCTGAAAAGATCAGCCATTGATATGTCATAGTGACGTCACCATGATGCAATAAATCCTTTTCTATTTTATTTAAATGTTTTCTGTAAATATTTTCTATAATAAGTAATGCTGACAGGTGGGCTCTGTCTGTCAGGGTTTTAATCTTTTTGTAAATCATTTCTGAAATTAATAAAAGTATGACATGTGGGCCCAAGTTGGAAAATAATTTAAATATTCCAAAAATGATTTAAAATGAATTAAAATTTGAGAAATTCATCACTAATTCATTTTAAATCAGAAAAATACAAATAATATACCAAAATGTTCAGAAAAATAAGAGTTATGCAATAGAAACATAATCATACATGGTTAACCAACTTTCATGACAAGTTTAATTAGAAGAACCAATTGAACCCCAAAGGTGATTCCGAGGATCCCCCTGTTCTAGGGTTTGGACCTCTCGGACCCCGTTTAAAGTGACCAAGCATGTTCTAGGGTTCATTTCAACACTATTTAACTTGTAATATCATCCACATTGTATGAGCATTGCACATGCCATGTATTGAATGTTTTTTTCCCTTTTCCTGTATTTGGTTCTTCGCGAATATGAACCAAACCCGAGGCTGAAGTCAACGACACTGAAGATCCATATCTATCCACTGAAGGACAAGGAAAGCATATCCTCTCATTCTGAACCTATGTTTTATAAAGTATATTACTTTCTCGCTATGATGCACACGATTCCAATGTGGTCTTTTGTCAGTAGCTAGTGTTACCTATCCGCTGTACGGTTTCCTTTTTGTAGCCTTATACTCCTGATGCACTGCTCCTAGCATACCTAGGTTTGGCATGTGAGCGTTGTTAGAGCTTTTGCAACTGACAGCTTAGCCATGCATAGTAACAATGTCTGATCCGTCCGAATGATGAATCGGAGATGCCAGTGAATCTCGAAATTTAGGAGATGGTGACATCATCGAAGGAGTTAACTAAACATGCTAAGGCTTGTATGGGAGGCCACTTTGGGTGTGGTTTTTGTAGTTCCATGCTCGCCACCATTAGGATCCGAGTTTTTGCCTCTTGAACCTAGACGAGCGTACAACCACACTGAAGGGAATATGCCCGAGAGGCAATAATAAAGTGGTTATTATCGTATTCCTTATTTATGATAAATGTTTATTTTACATGCTATAATTGTATTAATACGGAAACGTTAATACATGTGTGTTTAATAAACAAAAAGGAAGTTCCTAGTTATGCCTCTCTTATAAACTATCTCGTTGATTAACATGATGATCAAAGTTTCCTGATCATGGACATTGGATGTTGTTAATAACTGTAGCACCCCGGGTAAATCCACTACTAGAAAATCGCCGTGTTTTTGTTTTGTGCATCATCATGACATCATCCTGCATGTTTTCATAAAACTATTTTACCAAAACCCTATTTTTGTTTTCTATTTATCGCTCCCCTTTATTTTCAAATATAAAACCCTAGTCAAAAATATCTAATACTAAAACTACCCAATCCTATTCTACCCAGCCCCCCCTCCACATCACCCCGGCCAACCACAGCTTGCCACATCAGCCTGACCCCAAATCCCCACCAATCGCCGCCTGCCACCTCACCCCCAGCCGCCACCTGCTGGCCCACCTGGCCCCACACCAACCGCCTGTCCCCACCCGCGCACACACACCACACCAGCCCGCCGCCTGGTCCCACCCGTCAGTCGGGGTGCGTTCCCCACCAACCACTCCCCATCCCCACCCTCTGGCCCCACCCCGCTCTCCTCCCGCAACCCCCACCCCGACTCGATCCCCACCTCCCCCGCTCGGCCCCGTCTCCCCGCGTTCCTCTCCTCCCTCTCTCCAACCTCCCGCCGCCGCCTGGGCGCTCCTCGCCGCCTCCGCGGCTCTCCTCCTTGGCGCTTCCCCGGACCTCCTCGTCGCCCCTCTCGCCCTGCACCTTGCGGCCGCCTCTCCGCCCGGGCCTCCTCGGCCTCGACCTCCTCCGCCAGTACAGCCTCCGGCCGCCAGCCGCCTCCTCTCCCTCCGTGCGGCTCCGCCCTGCGCTGACCCCTCTGCCTCCTCCGCCCACCCTCGTTGCGCCGGTCTCGACCTCGTCCCGCGTGCCGCTCGTAGGATCTCCTCCGCTTCTGCGCCGGATCCGCCGTCCGCCTCGCTCGCTCTTCCCCGTCGAGCCAGGGGCTCCCCGGCGATGGTCCTGCCGCCCCGGCTACCGCTCTGTCGCGTCCTCTGTCTCCTCCGCCTGGCTGCCACCCCGCGGACACGCCCTAGTGCCGCCCTGCTCCGGCCCACTCGCGTCGACTCGTGGCCAGAGTCCATGCAGGCTGCCCCTCGCGTGTCTCTGTACGGCACCACAACTCTCCAGTTGTTGTCGGCCGTCTCGGTTTTTGGTTTTGATCTGGTGAACGTGTGCTGTGGTTACTCGGCTACTTCGGTTTTTGCAACTGTAACATGAAGATCGACGACAACTTGGACCTATCCGACAAGCTGTGGCCCAGACCGAGTTCTCCACCGACCACGAAGCCGAGAACCCCTACAGGATCAAGACCCCAAACTCGAAGCTGTCCCTCGCGGAATGCCAAGATCTTCACGGACAACACGTTCGTCGACACCGGAACCGGACACGGCGATGCCCCTCCCAAGATCTTCGTCACGGAACTTCGAGTACTTGTTCGCAGGCTCAAAGGACCCCGGTCCCGGACCCGAAGACGCATCGACGCCAAACCAAGTACATCGTCAACAACCGAAGCCGGAATACCATGATCTCCAACACGGGACGCAGAGCGCATCGACACGGACCCGAAGATCGAACCCGGGCATGCCAAATTCTTCGACCCGAAGGACACAGCTGCGACAAGTACTTCTTCCCGGATCTGATGCCCGAGAACCCGGACGCCCAGGTCGTCGGCACGGATACGCCAAGTACTTCCTCGCGGATGCCAAGTTCTTCACCCCGAATGCCAAGACCGACTCGATGGCGCGGACCCGACAAGATCTTCGCAACGACAAGATCGACACCGACCAGGACGAATCCGATGCGCCCCGGCGCCGAACCAAGTCCTTCTTCGCGGAACGCCAAGATCTACTCTGTTATCCGAGAACGATCCCGCCGAGACCGAACCCCAGATCCGGACCCTGAGACCCGACCCCGAACCCCTCGGAGCCCAAGTTCGCCGAACCCTAATGTGATTCCCTATCCGAGACCCCATTATTTTTATAATATGATATTATCAATTGATGCATATTAAATTGTTCATGCATGCATACTTGTCTGTGGGTTTTGGGGCGTTATGCCGATTCACCTAAATTAAATATGGAGTCTATATGCGGGATATCTTTGTCTTATTCCGGACTCCATTTAAATTGGTATAGCGAACCGATGCCATGTTTAGCCTTGTCAATACAACATTTAAATTGCGGGGTTTAAAATAACTTGAACCTATTAATTAATTGTCGGGACCCCGGTTCCGTTTAATATTGCCTAATTGCACCGCATATTTGCCATGCCATGCATCATACATGCATCATGCCCGATCTTTTGCCGTAGTATTAAATAGTGCATCCGGTGTTTATTCTAGTGTTTTGCTTCTTCGCGGATAAGGCCGTTGAGTTGATGTGAGCTTCGCCCCGATCTTCGGACGAAACTTCGGCAATGTTTTCAGGAGAGCAATCTCCCCCTTTCTACCTATCTTACTTTTATAGTATTTATTCCCTCCTATTGATCTATTGCTATCTGTGTTGCGATGCTCTAGTTTTCGTATCCGTGATATCCCTTGCAGCCTCATATTGCCTTGGACACATCCTATTACCTGTTGTTTGGTAGATAGTTGGACTCGCGCGTCGTAGTCGCCTGCTCAAGTGCTGTTGCGTGTCGTCCAGTACCACAGTTGTTGGAGTATTTGCCGCATGTTTAAAGTTGGAGATGATCTTGGCTTTAATTATTGTTTAATAACTAAAACTGAAAGTAGGTAAATGCAGAGGCACCGGTGGGTAATAGACAATATTTGGTTTTTAACCGCTCACTGGTGTCCCGTAGGACCCCGAGTTCTTGACACCTGTTCCAAGATCGAGCGCGCTAACCACAGGTGGGGTGTGTGGGCACCCCCATCGATTAGTACCTGATTTCAAAGTATTGTACTGGGGGCCACAAAGTAGTTTGGGGCTTTATTACTATTCTGTACTTATGCCATGCTTTACTGCTTAATTTAAAATTGTGCGAGGTACTGCACCTGTACTGTTTAGGATTGCAGAGTGTTTTCGCGGTATCGACAAGCCCAGTCACACTTTCGGGTTCCCGGTCGTTTACAGCCACTGACGCAAACCCTGAGTCCGTCTCGGAGACCGGCCGACTTCGTTGCGGGTAGCTTAGTGGGGTGGCCCCCATGTACTTGCTTTGGGTCTGGGAAACGTCATGACTTAGGCCCCGCCGACATACCGATGGGTGTATGTTAACTGATCTGTCAAAAAGGGTCGAAGTGCGTGTGGATACTTTGGTGCACCCCTACAGGGTTAAATCTTTTCGAAAAGTCGTGTCCGCGGTTATGGACGACTTGGAGCACAGTTCTCGATCATAGACAACTATAACTAAAGTTTACTGTTATAATTTGACTTGTATCCGTTATGACTAGTAATCAGCTCCACTACAGCGGAATGGCTAAATAAAAGTACCAACAACTGCTGGGTTGGGGATCTCTCATGCTTATTGTATCTGACTAGTAAGTGTTGCAACTACAACGGAATGGTTAACTAATACTGACCACTGCTTATTATATCAGGATGACTATCTATATTTGACTAGTAATTGCCGCAACTATAACGGAATGAATAAAACTGCCACTGTGTGAGTTCCTCGGTTGACTTCCTCGTTTGGTCTCGAGGGGGAAATACCAGGATGGGTATGTTTGGTGGTAGAATCAGGATGGTTTCGAATAGGTCTTTCTTATCTCTCTCTCTGATAGCCGACAGTTGTATCGAGTCTCTCTAGGTTGTTCAGTGCATGCTGCGCTGCCGCTCAGTCCACCATACCTATGTAGGCGAGGACCGCCGAATTCTAGTCTCGCCGTGTACTGGCCTCAGTACTGACCGCTCTCTCTTTTTCCTTTGCCCTTTGTCGGCACCCCTTTTGTTTAAGCAGGTTTTGAGATCGACGTCGTTAGTAGGGTTACCCTTCCGGCTTGGCCTAGGCAGGGTTATGGACGCCATTGGTTATTCTTCAGGGCTCTTAGCTCAATTTGCATCTTGTCCGTACTCGGACGCCGTATCGTTTTCAAGGTGATTTGGATCTTTGTACTGTATATCTGTATTCTTGACTCATGGAGTCGTTGTTGTATATATATGTTCTGTGGGTTCCATCGTGGACTATTGTGTAATGATAATACTCCGTTTTCCACCCGCACGCAAGTGCCTGGTGGGCACCTTTGAATCGTTTCTATGCGGGTTTGGCGGGATTCGCTAAAACTTGCATAGGGCCGATTCTGAGGGTGTTACAATAACAAGGTCACAACATTAGTGTAATGATGTGATGAACATTCATCCGAAGTATAGCATTACGATCAAAGTCATTGAGTTTATATTGCTATAACAACTTACGAAGTGATCCTAATCCTTAGACGATGAGATCATGTCAATCACTAACACCGCAAGAGTTTCTCGATGACATCAAACGTCACACCATAACTGGGTGATTATAAAGATGGCTTCAGAACTACTAAAGTGTTATGTTGAGACCCGTGGATCAAGAGTGGAATTTGTTCCTCCCGATGACGGATAGATATACTCTGGGCCCTCTCGGTGATATCACATTGGTTAGCTTGCAAACAAGTGATTTGATCACTAGAATGTTATATCACGGGAACGAGAAAAGAGTGCATGTCGGTAACGAGATCAAACTAGGTATGGAGATACCGATGATCGAATCTCGGACATGTAATATATCGTGAAACAAAGGGATTAAGATACTAGCGTAAAAGGTTCACACGATCACAGAAGTCATCGTTGAATGTGTGGGAGTCAGTATGGATCTCCAGGTCCCGCTACTGATTATTGATCGGAGAAGGGTCTCGATCATGTCGGCATTATTCGCGAACCGTAGGGTGACACACTTAAGGGATACCGACACCATTCGGAGCAAATGATATGCCAGAAAAAGAAAAGGAAAGCGCATGAATTTATTTCACTAGACACCGAAACTGTTTTGGTTGAAATTGCTGAAACTGGTTCTGCATGTGAAATTGAAATGTTGTAAGGGGTTTTATGTGAATGTTTGTTAATTAAAGTAATTAACAAAATTCTGAATAAATAAATAAAATAGTTTTATTTAAATGAGAGCTTGCATTAAATTTGGCGGAAATTTAATGCATGTGAGTGGATTTTTGAGTGGAGGCTTTTTAATGGGAGTGGAGGCTTTTCATTTTGAGTGGGAGCTCCACCCACATGAATGTGGAAGAGGTGGGGGCAGCCCCATGGCTGGGCGCCATGCCCCTTGGGTGCCCCCCTCTCCCCTATAAAAGGCCCCCCTCTCCTCCTCTCAAAGCACACCTCCTCGCGAAGGATCTCTCTCCCCCCTTTAGAATTTCCCCATGGTCTCGGATCAGCGAGATACATGTTCCCGGTGGCTTTTTCTGGAACGATTTGTTGCTTCCGCTGCTTCGCTGGAGCAAGGGCGCGGAGGTTGTCGGGGTACCCGTACGTGTGTGCGATCACTGATGCACCACTGCTTTGAGGTGCTTGACTTGATCTTGCTGGACCGGCTGGACCAGATGGACTTCATCACGATCTTGAGATCGGCAAGCGTTCGTCTACATCATCCACGAGTACAACCTCGTTAACGCTATTCAGTCTTAGAGGGTATGTATTCTATGGATGTATATCCACCCGTTTCTTGTATCTAGTAGATAGATCTTGGTACATAGATGTTCCCATCGTAGGAAATTTTTTGTTTTCTATGCTGCGAACCCTACAGTGGTATCAGAGCCGGATCTATGCGTAGATACTTTGCACGGGTAGTACACATATGAGTATGTGGGCGATGATGATCATTTTATTGCTTCTTAGTTGTACTTTGGATATTGGTGGCATAGTGGGATGAAGCGGCCCGGACAAACTTTACATGTCCTCGCACATGAGACATGTTCCACGCTTGACATGCAACTAGTTTTGCATAAGTGGCTAGCGGGTGTCTGTCTCTCCTACTATAGTCAATATCTAATTTGCAATGAGTTGTCAACAATTTGGTTATCCTCGTTGTGGTTCATGTTCGTAGGTAAGAACGGTTCTATCTTCGAAAGCCCTAAACCACGTAAAACTTGCAATGGATAAATTAGAGGCGTCTAGTTTAGATTGTTGCTGGGCTAGTGTTATGATATGGTGATGTTGTAAGTAGAAGTATGAGATGATACTCTTACAACATACATAACGTGTAAACTCCGTAGACCTTGGATTTACACATAAAGGTATGATAGTGATCATACCACGATACACATGATAGAGATCATATGCGGGAACCATATCATTCCACTAATAAACATGTGATGTTTGATAGCATCTTATATTGCTTGTTTGGCATTTTATTAGCATAATAAGATGATCCCTCATTTAGATATCAAGATAAAAATGTGTTCTTCCTTAAGTATGCACCGACAATGTTTCGTCGCTTCAAGACATCAGGTGATGATCGGGTGTACTTGAATCCACGAGCACATCTCGAGTGTAAGACAGTTACACACGCGAATACTAAGGTTCTTACTTGGCGAGCCTAGAATATACAGACATGGCCTCGGAACACAGACCGAAAGGTTAAGCATGAGTCATATAGTAGATATGATGCCCATTTGATGCTCGCCTTTGAAGCTACACCGACTCACGTGATGATCGGACTTGGTGTAGTGGATTTGGTTCATGTAATCACCAAAAAGACATGAGGGATGTCGTTTTTGAGTGGGAGTTCATTTCTAATTTGGATTAGTAGAACTCAATTTATCATAAATTAAATCAAAGTGAATTTGCATAATTTGTTGTAGTCATTGGCATTTGTTCACCACCTTATGCATAGTTGTAATTGAGATAATAGAACTATAGAATTCTGGATATATACTTTACGAACTGGTATCGTATTGTGTTGAGTGTCAATCTAAAGTTTACAGTCCTATTGTAAACTTTCAGCAAAATTCTATTTACTCCGTGAAATTTAATAATTGGTATTAAATCGAGAGTAACAATTCCAGTGTTAGTATCTTAAGTATCATGTTTGCCTCTATGATTCTTGATTGTTTTAATATCAAGTTTATCTAGGAGCTAAAAGAATTGTTTCAGAAACCATCATGTGTGACAGATATAACGATATCTGAAACAATGTTTTGGTTGCAATATGATAGAGTATAATATATGTTCTCATATTGGATGAGAATTTGCAAAGGTTGGAGATGCTAGACATCCTAATCATCCAAAAAGGGTTTTGGAAAGTAATGTTATACTCACGATTCGTATTTATAAGCTACAGTAGCTTGATCATGAAAGTCTTCATGATAAGGATGAATAGAATATGTATGTAAAATATTTACTATACTAAAAGGTTACTAAAGAATGGATTTTGAAAGAACGCCGATCATTTGATGATGGTGATCTACTTCAAAGTGCAAGTCCAAAGGTATTATTATTTGAATATACACGCTTTGGACTATGTGTCATGTATATGGCGCCACTTTTGATGTTGATAGATTCTTTTAAAAGGAAAAGGAAATGCTGAAAGAGAATCTATAAAATATATTTGGCAGAAAATAAAAGATTAGAAATATCCAATTTAGGTATATAAATGATATACATGTTATGGTGGTATTATTTGCTTGTTAAACAATGTGGTTCTTGGGTATTGGATACCGAATTGGTTGGTATGAAATTTCATACGGAACGATGCAATTCATGAACCACAATGGCCTAAGTAACTAGCAAGAGAATATGTGATGATGTTCATCGAAAACAAACAAACCGTTGTTTGTATTTCTCGTTGACATCAAAGCTTGACTTCAAGATTTGTTTTAATAATTGTTATTTGAATCAGGTATTATGAGAACAAAGGTTGTTCAAATAATTACCATATTCCATATTAGATGGATGATTTACAAATCTGGTTGGAGAAATCACATCCATAAAGCTAATGCTAAAATGTCGCAAGACAAATGATTGGAAGATCACTTACGAAGTGACATCGCTGTTTAAATTATATTGGAAAGAAAACATGAAGAATCTCCATATTCATGGATTTTTGGAGTCTTTGATTTGATCAAGTGACGCTTGTGAGACTTTCCTCGGGATAATTAAAACTTCGTTCAAAGGCCAAAGAAGAACGAATGAGTAAAATATTGGAATTTATACATATCGATGTATGTAGTCCATTATGTGTAGTCGTAAGCGATGGGTTTCAACTTCATATGCTTTCTCCGGAAATTTGAGTGAATATTCACTTAATGAGAAAGAAGTGTGAAATATTTGAAAATGTTCAAAGACTTTCAAGATGAAGTGAAAATCATTGTGACAAGAAAATAAATGGTTTATGATTTTATCATAAGGGATTTATTTGAGTTACAAGTGTAACAATAAAAATAAATGAATTATGATTTTATCATAAAAGGGATTTATTTGAGTTACAAGTTTAGCAAAACACCTAGATTTACATCTCCCGAAACACCATAGGAATATGGAGTGTTTGAGATTTGTAAGGAAACCTTGTTTGACATGGTTGGATCAAAGGTGTTATTTATAAAACTGCCATTATGTTTTAAAAGATTAAAGCTTTAGAGACTACCACTTTTACACTAAAAAGAGCTCCATCTTGATCCGTTGAAATGACACCATATGAGTTATGGTTTGGGGTAAAACCCAAGTTGTCATTTCTTAAATTTTGGTATGCTAAACATAAGTAAGATGTTTACAACCGAAGTCGGATGAGCATGCCTTTGTAGGTTATTTCGAATAACAATTGGTTATTCCTCCATAACACCAAGGACAAAAGGGTTTGTCGCTTGAAATATGAAGTTTCTTGAAGAAGGAATTTTTCGTAAAAGTTAAGTGGGAGGACAATAGAACTTTGATAAGGTTAACGAACCTTAGCTATATGTGCTGAGTTGCGCAGCGCCGGAAATCGTTCCGAAGGCTGCCATAATGCTCATAGATTATGTGCCTCAAAGGTTGTGGTCACGGAGATCTAAGTTCCTATTGAACCAAGTAGGTCGGTTAAACAATCAAATGCTAAGATTTGAGAGTAAATCATTATTGTTTGACAATGATGAACCGAATACATACAAAGAAGCGATGATGGGCCCTGACTCCGTCAAATGTCTTGAAGCCATAAAATCCGTGATAGTTCCATACACGAGAAATCAAGTTTTGAACTTGGAAAACCCTCCGGAAAGGTGTAAAACCCTATCGGTCGTATTTGGATCTATAAAGAAACAGACATGGATGTTTCAAATCTATGAAATAGTCGACATGTCGTAAAGTATTTTATGACAATGTTCAAGGAGTTGACTATGACAAGATTTGATCTTTCATAGCGATATTTAGTCTGGACGGATTAAAGTAGCAATCACTACATATATTTTGGTATATGATAGATGAATAAACAAAACAAAGTTCTTCTAATAGAATGGTTACCTAGGACGTGTACATGACACGGTCCAAAGGGTTTTGTTAATTCAAAGAATGCTAAAAGGGGCATGCAAACTTCAATGGTTGAAGTAAGCATCGCGGAGTTGGAATCTTCACCTTAATGAAAAGGAGTTTTCATCAGGAGACGATCAAGATGCTTGCATTTGCAAGAAATTAAGTGGGAGCGCTGAGACATATTTCTAATACATTATGTGGAGGACATCTTGTTGATTAGAAATGATGTATATTTTATTGACAAAGGTTAAGAATTTCATTTTGATGAAATACTTAGGCAAAACCCGAATATTTAGCGTGAATGTCTATAGTGGATAGAGTGTGACGCCAATATGGTTGTGCCAAACGTACATATATGAGATATTGAAGGAGTTCAATATAGAAACGACAAGAAACAATTCTTGTCACATGGAAAAGAATTGAATCAAGGTTCAAGTGTATCGACACTTGATAAGTGAAACAAGATTCAAGTGCTTTGACACTTGATGAGTGAAATCACGAGAATGTTTTGATCAATCATACCATGATATGTACACATCTAGATAAGTCCTATGCTCTAAGTGTTATGAGCATATACCAGAATGAATCATAAAATGATCATTGGACGATAGTAAGGATATTCTTATGATCTTTTGGAAGAACTAATAATATATTTGTGTAGAGGTGACAAACAATTACAAATAGTTCATTGTAAAGCGTTACATTGATACTAGTTTTGTCACAAGATACAAATTAAGTTTATCTCAATTTAAACTATGGGTGGCACAATGTAATGGAAAGGAGATTCCATGATGGATTTGTAAGAGTTCCAAAGTTAAGATACATTGTGACGAATACTACAACAAAAGGCTAAGTATATGACTGCTATAGTAGCGGCAAAGGAGGGAATTTGTGTCAAGTAGTTTGTTATCAAACTAAGGTGTGGTTCGCAACGGGATAACACTAAAGATATATTGTGTGACAATAGTATCGACGTGTTTTAAACCCCAAGGAACTAAAGGTCTCACCGGAAGACCAAATTTATACAATGCCATCTCATTGGAGAATGAGTGATGCGTGAAGACGCAAAGACATGCAAATACACACGGACCTGAAAGTGTCAGATCCGTAGATTATGTTAACCACTTGCAGTTACGTATTTGGAACACCAGAAAGCCATAGGTGTTCAATACGCAAAGTTTTCAAACTAGATTATTGTCTCTAGTGCAAGTGGGAGACTGAAGGGAATATGCCCGAGAGGAAATAATAGAGTGGTTATTATCGTATTCCTTATTTATGATAAATGTTTATTTTACATGCTATAATTGTATTAATACGGAAACGTTAATACATGTGTGTTTAATAAACAAAAAGGAAGTTCCTAGTTATGCCTCTCTTATAAACTAGCTCGTTGATTAACATGATGATCAAAGTTTCCTGATCATGGACATTAGATGTTGTTAATAACGATGTCACAACATTAGTGTAATGATGTGATGAACATTCATCCGAAGTATAGCATTACGATCAAAGTCATTGAGTTTATATTGCTATAACAACTTACGAAGTGATCCTAATCCTTAGACCATGAGATCATCTGAATCACTAACACCGGAATAGTTTCTCGATGACATCAAACGTCACACCGTAACTGGGTGATTATAAAGATGGCTTCAGAACTACTAAAGTGTTATGTTGAGACCCATGGAGCAAGAGTGGAATTTGTTCATCCCGATGACGGAAAAATATACTCTGGGCCCTCTCGATGATATCACATTGGTTAGCTTGCAAGCAAGTGATTTGATCACTAGAATGTTATATCATGGGAACGAGAAAAGAGTGCATGTCAGTAATGAGATCAAACTAGGTATGGAAATACCGATGATCGAATCTCGGACATGTAATATATCGTGAAAGAAAGGGATTAAGATACTAGCATAAAAGGTTCACACGATCACAGAAGTCATCGTTGAATGTGTGGGAGTCAGTATGGATCTCCAGGTCCCGCTACTGATTATTGATCGGAGAAGGGTCTCGATCATGTCGGCATTATTCGCGAACCGTAGGGTGACACACTTAAGGGATACCGACACCATTCGGAGCAAATGATATGCCAGAAAAAGAAAAGGAAAGCGCAGGAATTTATTTCACTAGACACCGAAACTGTTTCGGTTGAAATTGCTGAAACTGGTTCTGCATGTGAAATTGAAATGTTGTAAGGGGTTTTATGTGAATGTTTGTTAATTAAAGTAATTAACAAAATTCTGAATAAATAAATAAAAGAGTTTTATTTAAATGAGAGCTGGCATTAAATTTGGTGGAAATTTAATGCATGTGAGTGGATTTTTGAGTGGAGGCTTTTTAATGGGAGTGGAGGCTTTTCATTTTGAGTGGGAGCTCCACCCACATGAATGTGGAAGAGGTGGGGGCAGCCCCATGGCTGGGCGCCATGCCCCTTGGGTGCCCCCTCTCCCCTATAAAAGGCCCCCCTCTCCTCCTCTCAAAGCACACCTCCTCGCGAAGGATCTCTCTCCCCCGTTTAGAATTTCCCCATGGTCTCGGATCAGCGAGATACATGTTCCCAGTGGCTTTTTTTGGAAGGATTTGTTGCTTCCGCTGCTTCACTGGAGCGAGGGCGCGGAGGTTGTCGGGGTACCCGTACGTGTGTGCGATCACGGATGCACCACTGCTTTGAGGTGCTGGACTTGATCGTGCTGGACTGGCTGGACCAGATGGACTTCATCACGATCTTGAGATCGACAAGCGTTCCTCTACATCATCCACGAGTACAACCTCGTTAACGCTATTCGGTCTTCGAGGGTATATATTCTATGGATGTATATCCACCCGTTGCTTGTATCTAGTAGATAGATCTTGGTACATAGATGTTCCCATCGTAGGAAATTTTTTGTTTTCTATGCTGCGAACCCTACACACACGGGGTTATGGGAACACCTCGATTGACTAACTTGCCTAGTAGATTCCATGAGTCACATATTTCGGCCTTTCCATTGTCATACGCATTGAAAACATTTTCGAAAGAGGAGGTGATGGAGGTGCATCATAACAGGTAGGGAAGCGTGGACCGGGTTGCTTGGGGTCGATGGAGCCCCTGGTAAACCAACCTCGCCTCACATTTTTAAGTACCGGCTTCAGGATTTGACCCGTTACGGTGGAACCATACTTATTGCGTCACTCATGGTCTCGGCGTAAGCAAGGTAAAGGTCGTGGTCAACCACCCTCTGCCGGCCTTCCAAGGAAGAGGGCTAATAATTTGGCATTAAGAGTCGGTTGGTACGTGTGGGTAAAGTTGTACACCCCTGCAGGGTATTAATATTTTCGAAAATCCGTGTTCACGGTTATGAACGACTTGGGAACGGACGTGATGATCATAGAGAACTATAACCACGTGTAATTAAGGATGCTTCCTCTGGGTCGAGGGGGTGATCCTAGATAGGAGGTTCTGATGAAGCTGGTGGTTATCAAGATATGTTGAACAAGATCAAGAAGTCATTATCTTATCCCTTTTAAAATATTCTGAGTAGACGAGCCTCTCCTCTATCTTGTTTACAAATAAAGATTTCTTTACGCAAAAGTAAATCCAGAGAAAGCCTTTCTAGCCAGATCATGTAGACACTAGGTTATCTAAGTCTTGCGGAATACATTATCGTACTCAGCCTTGCACCATTGTTGTTTTTCTATAGATGAGCTAGTTGCGACTGAAGGTGGCTTCTACGTTGATAGCGACGAGTAGTTGGGGGTCCCAGGTACCAGCCTGAGGACTATGGGATGGACGTCACTTCTGTTTATGGCCTCTTAGGCCTTTTGCTAAGTTGTTGTGTAGAACAACATATTTGCTTTCGCTGTGTGATGTAATGTTGGGTCTATGACCTCTGGTTTGTTATAACTCTAATATCTTACTCTGCTAAGAGTTTAAACTTATTCTGTTGAATCCCTGAGTTATGTAATGCTACTGAATCGTACTGTGATCTTCTATGATTGGAGTTGAGCTTATCTTAGATGTGATCTGAGGTTAGTTTAACCCTAATCCCGGGGGGTGCTACATGTTTTGGTATTAGAGCAGGACTGCCTGTAGGAAACCCTTCTATTGGTCGATGTTGAGTCTAGAAGTTGACAAAACTATTTGAAAGTTAAAATTATTTGCAGAAACTCTGACTAGGATTCTTTTTACTCCTTCTCTGGTGTGTTTCTGATGCTAGAGTTTTTCTTACCCTATTTGGTTTGAAAAGTTTTTTATTCCTTATCTCATATCTCAAAACTTTTAGGATCATGGTTTTGAGGTTATTTTTCTAGAGTACTCCGTACCTGGTTGCTATTCCTAGAGTTTCAAGATATCTCAGTTCTGCTTGGTGTATAACATCTTAGCATTCCATTTTCATGGTTTGTAAGTCAGCTGGTTAGTGTATACATTAGTAGGCTTTGATACTACCATGCTTGATAAGATGATACGGTTATATCAAGTACTCTTTTTTCATCTTTCTGTCTTGTTCCTTTGAATCCCTTGTCTAACCCTTTTTGTTCTTTCAGGATGGGTGACACCTCTCGTGCCCGTACCCGTGCTCATGCTCGTGGTGCCGCAAATGAGGGTGAATCTTTCAACCTTCCTCCACCACCGTCCATGGTTCAACTCATGGCCATGTATGAAACCAACCGTGCTGACAACATGAGGCTCCTTGAAAGGATTGAGCGCAACGCTGCTCAACGCCAGAACAATCATGTTGGTATCAAGGACTTCACACGTCTCACTCCACCAGTTTTCAGCTATTCTACTGAGCCACTTGATGCAGACTACTGGCTTCTCACTATGGAGTGCAAACTTCAGGTTGGTCATGTTGCTCAAGCTGATTGGGTGACTTTTGCTGTCTATCATCTGGAGAGAGCAACTAACTCCTGGTGGGAAATTTTTTTGGCAATGCAAGAATCTCAACATTTTGTTACATGGCAAGAGTTCACTGAAGCCTTCCGAGCTTACCATATTCCGGAGGGTCTGATGGATCAGAAGAGAGAGGAGTTCCTCAAGCTGAAGCAGGGCACTGGTTCCGTGTGTGATTACCAGCGCAACTTTAATCGTCTTGCCTGCTATGCTACTGAAGAGGTCTCCACTGATGCAAAGAAGCAAGCTCTGTTCCGCAAGGGACTGGATCCTGAGGTTCGCCGTGATATCCACCTTATGGACTTTGGTAACTTCCAAGGTCATGTTAACAAGGCTATGAAGGCCGAGAGTGGAAAAGTGGAGTATGAAGAAACCCGTAAGCGTCCTCACGATGGGTACAACAAGGATGGTTCTAGCAATAAGAAGCGTCGTGTCTTCGTGCCTTACAGTGTTGTGTCACGTGATCCTTACACCCCAAGGACTTCTGGATGTGATCCTCGTCCGAATGCTAATCCAAACAATGTTGGTGGATCAAATTATCCTGTTGCTGGTACTGGATCAGGCCTTATCTGTTTCAACTGTCGTCAGCCTGGCCACTATGCAAAGGAGTGTCCTCAAAAGAGTGCTACTGAGAGAGCACAACCACCAAAGAAGAATGATAAGTATCAAGGTGCTGGAAGAGGTCGCCTGAAGCATATTTCCGCTGAGGAGGCTCAGGAAGATCCAAGCGTCATTATGGGTACGCTTCGTATCAAACAAATTCCAGCTAAAGTTTTGTTTGATTCTGGAGCATCGCATTAATTCCCGTCACAAGCTTTTGCTCAAATGCATGGGATAAGTTTTGAGGGGTTGTCTGTTCCTCTGCTAGTTCAGTATCCTGGTTCTAGGTGGTGTTCCACCATGGTTAGTCATGGGAATCTAATCGAAGTTGCATTTCAACTTTTCCCCACTTCTTTGATCGCCCTCAAGTCAACTGACATTGACATCATTTTGGGCATGGACTGGTTGACCCGTTATCAAGCTATCCTCGATTGTACAACCAAGTCTGTGACTCTGACTAGTCCTGCTGGCATAACAGTCAAATATTGGACCGTAGGGTCACTATCTCCTTAAGCTATTTCTTTTCCTCAAGCGGAGTTGTACACTCTTGAAGTTTCACCTCCATTAGAGATCCAAGATGTTTCTGTGGTCTGTGAATTTTCGGATGTCTTTCCCGAGGAGTTGCCTGGCATGCCACCTGATCGAAGTGTGGAGTTTGTCATAGAGTTAGTTCCTGGAACTGCTCCTGTTTCTAAAAGATCCTATCGTATGCCTCCTCACGAGCTTGTGGAGTTAAAGAAGCAATTAGAGGAGTTAGAAGGAAAAGAATACATTCAACCCATCACCTCTTCTTGGGGATGTCCTACCATCTTTGTTAAGAAGCGGGATACCAATATACCACGTCTGGTTGTGGATTATCGCCCACTCAATGCTGTGACTATCAAGAATAAGTATCCCCTCCCTAGGATCAATGATTTTTTTGACCAGTTAAGTGGTGCCACTGTCTTTTCCAAAATGGATTTGAGGTCAGGGTATCACCAGATAAAGATCCGTAAGGAAGATATTCCAAAGACTGCTTTCACCACTCGTTATGGTCTTTACGAGTATACAGTCATGTCCTTTGGTCTTACCAATGGTCCAGCCACTTTTATGCGGCTTATGAACTCTGTCTTCATGGAGTATCTTGACAAGTTCATTGTGGTCTACACCGACGATATTCTGGTCTATTCCAATACTAAAGATGAACACGCTGAACATCTTCGTTTGGTCTTGACAAAACTTTGAGAACATCGTCTCTATGCCAAGCTCTCCAAATGTGAGTTTTGGTTACAAGAGCTCGTATTCCTTGGTCATGTTGTTTCTGCCCAAGGGGTTGATGTTATCCCCGATAAGGTCCAAACTATCCTCGACTGGGAGTCTCCTAAATCCATTAAGGACGTCCGAAGTTTTCTTGGGATGGCTGGTTATTACCGTTGATTCATCGAGAACTTCTCTAGAATTGCAAAGCCGATGAATGAACTTCTTAAGAAAGATAAGAAGTTCGAATGGTCTGATAAGGCTGAAGAAAGCTTCTAAATGTTGAAAACCAAGTTAACAACTGCTTCGGTGTTGGTTCTTCCAGACACTAGCAAAGACTTTGTCGTCTTCTGCGATGCTTCTCATCAAGGTCTCGGATGTGTGTTGATGCAAGATGGGCATGTGGTGGCCTATGCCTCCCGTCAGTTGAAACCACATGAGAACAATTACGCAACTCAAGATCTTGAGCTTGTAGCTGTTGTTCATGCTCTTAAGCAATGGCGACATTACCTCCTTGGTAGTCATTGCGAGTTATACTCGGATCATCAGAGTCTGAAGTATCTTTTCACACAACCGGATCTGAATCTCAGGCAAATAATATGGTTGGAACTCATCAAGGACTATGATTTTAGTCTCAACTATCAACCTGGCAAAGCTAATGTCGTTGCTGACGCGCTGAGCCGCAAGTCTTACTACAACAACTTGATGATCAAACAATCTCGACCTTCTCTTCATGAGGAATTTGCTCGATTGAATCTTGAAGTAGTTCCTCGTGGATTCCTTTCTACTCTTGAAGTGAAGTATTCTCTAGAGGATCAAATAAAAGATGCTCAAAAGAAAGATCTTAAAATTGAGACGATCAAAGAGAACATTGCTAGCGGATCTGCTAAATGTTTCTCCATAAACAAGGAAGGTGTTCTCTATTTTGGTACCCGTCTGGTAGTGCCAAATGGAGACGACTTGAAGCAGATAATTCTTATTGAAGCTCATGAATCACCTCTTTCTATCCACCCTAGAGGTACCAAGATGTATCGGGATCTTCGTCAAAGATTCTGGTGGTCTGGTATGAAGAAGGATATTGGTCGTTTGTTGCTGAGTGTGACGTTTGTCGTCGCGTCAAAGCTGAACATCAAAGGCCCGCTGGTCTCCTACAACCACATCGTATCCCTGAGTGGAAATGGGATGAAATCGGTATGGACTTCATCACTGGTCTCCCTAAAAATCAAAAGGGAAATGATGCAATCTGGGTAATCATTGACTATCTGTCCAAGGTCGCTCATTTTCTTCCCATCAAGGAAAGCCTTCAAGCCAGTGAACTCGCTGATCTTTACATCTCCCGGATTGTTGTTCTTCATGGTATTCCTAAGAAGATAACATCTCATCGTGGAAGTCTATTAACCTCCAAGTTCTGGGAAAGTTTCCAAACTGCTATGGGAACTCGCCTCTCCTTCAGCACAGCTTATCATCCTAGCACCGGTGGTCAGACCAAAAGGGTAAATCAAATCCTTGAAGACATGCTTAGAGCGTGTGTCATATCTTTTGGCAAGAATTGGGAGAAATGCCTTCCTTTTGCTGAATTATCCTACAACAACAGGGTAACACCCCAGTTTTAGTTAACCTTTAATTAGGGTTTTGTTTGTGCATTCATGAGCATCATCCATTAATTTGTGCATTGAAGAAATAAAGCAAACCCTAAAACCCTAATCTTCCTATCTATTTGAAAAGCACTTAAAATGGTTTACGTATTTTGAATAATTTTGAAATAACAAAAATAAATGGAGCCCAAATTGAATAAATGGGCCCCACAATAGTTAGTATATTTTACAAAAGCTTCTGGTAATTTAAAACATCCAAAAACAGATTTGAAATTCAAAATACAAAAGAGAATAGCTAAATAGAAAAAGAAAAGGATTTGTAAAAAAAAACTACAGCCAGATTGGAACCAGGTCGCAGCCCAGCCGGCCCATCCTCTCCTCTTCTCTTCCTGCCGCACACCCGTGCAGCGCCTACAGCCCCGCTGGGCCCAGCAGCAGCCCAGCTAGGGCCCATACCTCTTCGACCCTCTGTTCATCGTCTTCGTCAATGACAGTGATCAGCTGCGTGTCTGCGCTGCTGCCGTGGATCGCAGCCGGCCGCTGAGATGCGCCCCGCCGCCCCGGGTCGCCTATAACTCGCATCTGCCACCGCAGGACGAACCCTAGCATGCCACTCTTCTTTCCCTTCCTCTCTGGCTCTCATGCAGGCAAACCCTACCCAGACCTCGCCGGCGCCCCGTTGCTCCCGGCCTTCCCTCGCCAAACCGACGGTCCCTACAGCTCCGCCTCATCGAGTTGACCTTCCCAGCCAACGGAATCGAGGAGGGGAGCCCCCACTCGTTTCCCACGACCCCGTCTTCCCCGACCCCGATCGTGCCGCCATCGCCGATTCCAGCCGTGTCCGACCGCGCCCCGCCTCGTTGACCATCTCTTCGCGCTTCTAGTAAGCCAGCGGTGCTCAGGCACCATCCCACGCATCCCCTACCTATCTGGTTTGCCCTGCCGCCGTTCATCACCGAGCGCCACCGCCAAACCTCATCCGTGCCGTCGCTTCGGTGACCAATCCGAGGTGGCGCCGCTGCCTTTTGGCTCAACGCACCCGCGCGAGTCCAGCGCACTAGCCCTCGCAGCCCCGCTCGCCTCCTAACGCCGTCCCGCGCCGCCGTCTGGCCCGTTGGACAGCGAGCCCGCGTGGCTTGCCAACGTGGCACCGGGCCCAGTAGTCAGCCGCAGTGGCTAGTACTGCCTCGGTGAGAAACACCCAACCGTCCCCTGTCCCACTTGCCTGCATGGCTTGCCTATGTGGCCTCTGGACCACATGTCAGTCATAGTGGCTAGCCCATCCTGCGGTGTAAAAAGTAATTCCAGACTTATTTAAATTAAGAAAAGTTAAATAATTTCAGAAATGATTTAAATATTGTAAATTCAATAACTTATTATTTATAAGTCGGAAAAATATGAATAATATATCAAAATGTTCAGAAAAATGAAACCTACCTCTTTAAGCTATAATCATGCATTGTTCCACAAATTAAATGACAAGTATAATTAGAAGAACAAATGCACCCCTCTCATATGTTTCGGAGTTTCCCCGAGTTAGGGTTTTCACCCCTCGGAACCCCGATTAAGTTGTCGAGCATGCTTTAGGGTTATATTTCAATACAAATTAACTTGTCATATCATCATCATTGCTTGAGCATTGCATCGATGCCATGTGTTGATTGTTTCCCTTTCTTTCTGGTGTTTGGTTCTTCCCGGTAGAATACGAGATCGAGATCGAGATCAAAGACCGAGGACCATACCATCGAAGCTCTAAGATCGACGAACATTACTTGACCAACTCTAATCAAGTCAAGTACAAGGCTTCCGAAGATCTATTTATCTGCTATCAATAGGCAAAGGCAAGCATAGCCCCACCATGATATAATCCTATGATTTCGAAAGCATTTCAAATCCTGCCATGTTGCATACGATTCTATTGTGGTCTTTTATCGATAGATAAAGTATCCTATCTAATGCATATTCCCTTTGAGCTTATATTACCAGATCCACTGCTCCTAGCCTAACTAGGTTTGGCTTGTGTGCACTGCTAGAGCTTATATATGTGTCCTTCTTAGCCATGCATAGCTGTTGAGTCTGGTTCATCCAGATGATGTATCAGATGCAGATAATCTACTACGACAGGAGAACGTGATGAGATGATATCAGAGGTGATATGAGTTAAACATGCTAAGGCTTGTATGGGAGGCCACGGTGGGATGTGGTTTTTTCTAGTCCCATGCTCGCCACCACTAGGACCTGAGTTCTTGCCTTTGGAACCAAGACGATCATGCAACCACACGAGGCCTGGATAACCTCATGACTAACTAACTTGCCTAGTAGATTCCATGAGTCACATAGTTCGGGCGTTCCATTTGACATATGCATAGAAAATCTTTTGAAAGATTTGCCGGGTGAAGTTGGTGCATTCATAACAGGTAGGTAAGCGTGGCCAAGGTTGCTTGGGGTAGATAGCGCCCCTGGTAAACCAACCTCGCCTCACATATTTAAGTACCAGCTTTGGGATTTGACCCGTTACGACGGAACCATACTTATTGCGTGACTCATGGTCTCGGCGAAAGCAAGGTAAAGGTCGTGTCTAACCACCCTCTGCCGGCCTTCCATGGAAGAGGGCTAATGATTCTGGCACTAAGAGAAGGTTAGTACGTGTGGGTAAAGTTGTACACCCCTGTAGGGTAATAATCTTTTCGAAAAGCCGTGTTCACGGTTATGAACGACTTGGCGACCGGACTCAAGATCATAGAGAACTTGAACCTAATTGTAAAACTTGGCAGATCAACGTGTGCTTAAGTATGCTTCCTCATGGGTACGAGGGGGTGATCCTAGTTCAGATGATGATGATTCGGTGGATATCAAAAGATAAAGATCAATATTTCGGAGATGTCACTCTCTTATCCCTTTTTAAAATACTCTGAATAGACGAGATTCTTCTCCATCTTGTTTATAAACAAAAGTGGCTTTATGCAAAACAAATCCACCACCCATAAGTCTTGCGGAGTACACCCTGTACTCATCCTTGCTTTGTTGATAATTTTGGCAGAGTAAGTGTTCCCTGAAGATCAGTTTGGTACTACATCGACATCGACGAGTAGCTTGGGGTTCCCGGCCAGCAGCCTGGAATCTATGGGCTGGGACGTCATCGTTATGCTTCAGGCCTCTTAGGCCATTTGTTAAGTTTGCTATACTTAATATCATAATTTTCCTTCCGCTGTTTGATGTTTGTGGTCAGTGACCTCTGCTTGTAATAATTTGGTTCTCTGCTCAGTTATGAGCTTGCTGTAATAAATTTTGTGTCGTAGGGTCACTGCTGTGTTACCGATTCTTCACTGGATATTCTCGAGCTCAAGGTTAAGCTTATGTCAGACGGAGGTCTGAGATTTGTTTAGCCCTGATCCCGGGGGTGTCATAGTTCTTGGTATCAGAGCAGTACCGACCGTAGGAAAACCTTGCTATTGGTCGATGTTGAGTCTAGTGCTTATGAAAACTATTTTCAAAGATGAAAGTATTTGCGAAAACTCTAGTATGCTTCTTTTCTCCTTATCCAGTTTTTCTCTTACTCTGGGTCATCTTATCTGGTGTTGATTTTGGAAAAGTTTTGATATCTCTTCTAGTCTTTCAAAGCTTAGGTGCCTTCTGGGCATTGTCGTTTCTAAGCCAGTTGACCTAGTGTTGAGTTCTCTATAGTTGTGTGAGTTGTGAATTCCTTGTTTCCCCTTGCTCTTGTTCATCTGAGGGAATACTTTCTATCATGATCTCTCTATCCTTTGGACCCACAATATTATATTGTTGGATCCACAGTGTTCTGTTCTAGGCTTCGAGGTTTCCTTTCGCCTCTTGTGCCTCCTTTTCACTTGTTCGGGTACTTCAGAAGTTGTGTCTTCTTTTGGAAGTTACCTTGTGATTATTACCTTGTAGTGTACGCTAAGTCACTCAAGTAGTAGTTACTCCGTTCTTTGGGTTTTTAACCCTTGTACTTGAACTTAAGATCCCTGATTGTGCTGGATTCTGTTGTTGTGAATCTTGCACATGAAGCTGACCTTTAACCCAAGATCTTTTGTTTGACCCCTATTGCTAATGTTCACACATTACCTCAGGATGGCTGGTGTTACCTTTCTAGCCTTCAAGCTTGTGGTTTTTTTCGCAACTGAATTGTGACAATTAAGGACGTCCCCTACCACATTCTATGGCAGATGTTCTTTAATGGAACCAAATAGATCACGACAAGAGTACTCCTCGTGAGTCTCGCATCAATACTCGTGACTCTGCCACACTTTACCCTTCTCTGCATTGGCTTTCGGAAGGTTGTTGACTTATGCATCCACATCTTGGGATTCCATCCTGAGCATGATCTTTTTCCCTTGTTGTTTTCCGACCTTTGTCTACCAGTTGGTAGCCAAGTAGTAAATGTGCATTGGTGTCTTCCGAAGAAAGATACTCTTGTGGTCCGTCATGCCAAACCATTTCAGGATGTCAGGAGAAACAAACTCCAGTACCTCATCATATCCAAGACCAGGTCAAAGCGTTGTAACCTGCAGATTAAGAGGCACTGATTAGCTTCTATTTGTTCTGCCTTAAAGTATCACACTCTTTTGTACTAAGAGGTCGTGCTGAGTTTTATGACCCCTTAATGAAGTGATGCTCTTACACATATTTACCCACCTCTACTCGAGCTTTTGTGCTCGTGAGTGATGCGTGTGCGTAATAATGTGGCAATCTGAGATTCTTAAACAATTTTCATTGTTTTGAACTCAAAGGACATTTGATTCATACTTAGCGTGATTGGTTAACCCGTCACTAAGTGAAGTTTGATTGTGCTACCAAGTCTGTTATTCTGGTGCACCCTCTTCGGTCAAAGAGTTAGGTTGTTGCCGAAGCTCTAATACTATGTCTTCTTGCCTTACCAAGCAAGTTTCCTCTCGAACTAAGTGGGTTCGTGATATTCTAGATGTCTACTAGAAGTATCTCCATGTTGCCACATGACCGTGTTGACAAGTTCTTGAGCAAGCAATTTCTCCAAATTGCTATTTTTTTCCAAGGATCTGTACTCGATACCCCTGAACTAGTTGGTTGAGCTTAAACAACAACTTGGAGAGTTGAAAGACAAAAGTTTATCTGACCCAGTTCCTTTCTAAAAGGGATGTCTAGTTCTGTTCATTTTGAAGAAAGATAGCATTTCCTTTGTGGATATGTTATCTTCCCCCACCTTTGATTTGATTTGGGTTATCGTCAAATCAAACTCAGTTCCAAGGACTATCTTGATGATTTTTCCTCTCGTGATGTTTCCCTTGAGTACATCTTCATGTTCCTTGATCTGACCAATACTTTTGTCTTGTTCAAGCAACATGTGAGACCATCTTTTTGGAGTGTCTTGATAAGTTTGGTGTTGAGCCCATCGATGACATCCTCATCTCCTCCATAATAGATTTGGTTCATATGGAACATCTGGAATCAATGTTGGAAACTTTCGAGAACCATCTTCGAGTCATCACGAAGTATGTGTTCTGGATGTTAGAAGTAACCCTTTCTGGTTCACGTGCAATTGTTAAAAGATGTTGTCGTGGATTCGAGTAGTGTTAACTCTATTACTTAAGGACACATGTGTGTTTTGTTGTTAGCACCTTACGTGTGTGCAGTTGTCTCTTGACAAGTTACAAATACATGGGTCTAGCAATCTAGCTCGTCTCTTGGAGCTTAACATTTTAGTCCCTGTCTTGAGAATCTAGTAACTTTACCCTCGTGGTAAATGTTGCAAACTTTCTATTCGGACATGCTGAGTCTGAAGTATCATTTCACTTAACCAAAGCTGAATCTCAAGCAGCAATGATGGTTGGTGCTCCTCAAGGTTTTGACATAGGTCTCTTTGTAAATCTGGCAAGATTGATGTAATGGTTAACACACACTTAGTCGGAAAGACCTATTGTCATATTCCCTTAAAGCAGCAGTAACAACCACTCTTCATGAGGCTTCTTCTATAATTAGTTATAGGAGTTGTGCTTATGGATCCTTTGTATCCGAAGTCCGACCTTTACTTGGTGTCTGATTTCTCGAACATCAAGGAGAACATTTAAAGTAGTGTTGCTAACTGTCTCTTGGTCGATCCTCCAGACCCTTTTATGTTGGCAAGCGTCTTGTTGTGCCAAGTAATTGAAGTCTGAGAATGAAGTTTCTTTCTTCTCGTGTCATCAGGAATCTTCTTAACTATTCATCCTAGTGGTGTAAAGTAATATCATAATCTTGGCAAAGATTTTGATAAATCTAGATGAATAAAGAGTTTCCTTCGTTCTCTCAAACCTGTTTTAAGAGTGAATATGATTTTGGTAATCAGAAGTTCCTCTTGCTACATGTTCCTTGCGACTCCTGTGAGTCCTCCTCACCAAAACACCTTTCTGTCTTGGTCTTCTGTCGGATGAAAGATTGACCCTTCTGTGTCAAAAGTAGTTCAAAAGCTTGGTTTTGTTGATCCATATCTCTGTACCCTAAGATTTCTACTTAAGCTGTTTAGTAGAGGTTCCCTATCGAAGTCTGTGTTGTGGTCTTTCTGTTGGAATTTTTCTTATTCAGAAGCTTCAAAACCTCCTGTAAGCTCCATGGTCTCAATCCTTATGAAGATCATCTATCTAACAACTTGAAACCTTCTCTTCTTGTTTCCTCTGTTACCTTGACGTGTTTCATGTTTTTCATCTCAGAGTTGTTTCTGAACATTCCATCCATGAGTTGACCATGAGATACTCTATGAGTTGGTTAGTGTGTTTACCCTCTTATCTTTAGAGTGGCCCTGTTCCTTTTTCTCTCTGTCTCTTTTCCTACCTTTGGAATCTCGGGTCGAGATTCTCGTAAGGGGGATAGAGATGTAACACCCCAGTTTTAGTTAACCTTTAATTAGGGTTTTGTTTGTGCATTCATGAGCATCATCCATTAATTTGTGCATTGAAGAAATAAAGCAAACCCTGAAACCCTAATCTTCCTCTCTATTTGAAAAGCACTTCAAATGGTTTATGTATTTTGAATAATTTTGAAATAACAAAAATAAATGGAGCCCAAATTGAATAAAAGGGCCCCACAATAGTTAGTATATTTTACAAAAGCTTCTGGTAATTTAAAACATCCAAAAACAGATTCAAAATACAAAAGAGAATAGCTAAATAGAAAAAGAAAAGGATTTGTAAAAAAAACTGCAGCCAGATTGGAACCAGGCCGCAGCCCAGCCGGCCCATCCTCTCCTCTTCTCTTCCTGCCGCACACCCGTGCAGCGCCTGCAGCCCCGCTTGGCCCAGTAGCAACCCAGCTAGGGCCCATACCTCTTTGACCCTCTGTTCGTCGTCTTCGTCAATGACAGCAAGCAGCTGCGTGTCTGCGCCGCCACCATCGATCGCAGCCGGCCGCTGAGATGCGCGCCGCCGCCCCCGGTCGCCTATAACTCGCCCCTGCTATCGTAGGACGAACCCTAGCATGCCACTCTTTTTTCCCTTCCTCTCTGGCTCTCACGCAGGCAAACCCTACCCAGACCTCGCTGGCGCTCCGTTGCTCCCAGCCTCCCCTCGCCAAACCGACGGTTCCTAGAGCTCTGCCTCGTCAAGCTGACCTTCCCCGCCAACGGAATCGAGGAGGGGAGCCCCCAGTTGTTGCCCATGACCCTGTCTTCCCCGACCCCGACTGTGCCGCCGTCGCCGATTCCGGCCGCGTCCGACTGCTCCCTGCCTCACTGACCACCTCTTTGCGCTCTGGTAAGCCAGCGGTGCTCAGGCACCATCCCACGCATCCCCTACCTATCTGGTTCGCCCTGCCGCCGTTCATCATCGAGCGCCGCCGCCAGACCTCATCCGTGTCATCGCTCCGGTGACCAATCCGAGGTGGCGCCGTTGCCTTTTGGCTCAACGCACCCGCGCGAGTCCAGCGCGCTAGCCCTCGCAGTCCCGCTCGCCTCCTAACGCCGTCCCACGCTGCCGTCTGGCCTGTTGGCCGGCGAGCCCGCGTGGCTTGCCAACGTGGCACCGGGCCCAGTAGTCAGCCGTAGTGGCTAGTACTGCCTCGGTCAGAAACACCCAACCACCCCCTGTCCCACTTGCCTACGTGGCTTGCCTATGTGGCCTCTGGCCCACATGTTAGTCATAGTGGATAGCCCATCCCGCGGTGTATAAAGTAATTCCAGACTTATTTGAATTAATAAAAGTTAAATAATTTCAGAAATGATTTAAATATTGTAAATTCAATAACTTATTATTTATAAGTCAGAAAAATATGAATAATATATCAAAATGTTCAGAAAAATGAAACCTACCTCTTTATGCTATAATCATGAATTGTTCAACAACTTAAATGACAATTATAATTAGAAGAACAAATGCACCCCTCTCATATGTTTTGGAGTTTCCCCGAGTTAGGGTTTTCACCCCTCGGAACCCCGATTAAGTTGTCGAGCATGCTTTAGGGTTATATTTCAATACAAATTAACTTGTCATATCATCATCCTTGCTTGAGCATTGCATCGATGCCATTTGTTGATTGTTTCCCTTTCTTTCCGGTGTTTGGTTCTTCCCGGTAGAATACGAGATCGAGATCGAGATGGAAGACCGAGGACCATACCATCGAAGCTCTAAGATCAACGAACATTACTTGACCAACTCTAATCAAGTCAAGTACAAGGCTTCCGAAGATCTATTTATCTGCTATCAATAGGCAAAGGCAAGCATAGCCCCACCATGATATAATCCTATGATTTTGAAAGCATTTCAAATCCTGCCATGTTGCATACGATTCTACTGTGGTCTTTTATCGATAGATAAAGTATCCTATCTAATGCATATTCCCTTTGAGCTTATATTACCAGATCCACTGCTCCTAGCCTAACTAGGTTTTGCTTGTGTGCACTGCTAGAGCTTATATATGTGTCCTTCTTAGCCATGCATAGCTGTTGAGTCTGGTTCATCCAGATGATGTATCAGATGCAGATAATCTACTATGACAGGAGAACGTGATGAGATGATATCAGAGGTGATATGAGTTAAACATGCTAAGGCTTGTATGGGAGGCCACGGTGGGATGTGGTTTTTCTAGTCACATGCTCGCCACCACTAGGACCTGAGTTCTTGCCTTTGGAACCAAGACGAGCGTGCAACCACACGGGGCCTGGACAACCTCATGACTGACTAACTTGCCTAGTAGATTCCATGAGTCACATAGTTCGGGCGTTCCATTCGACATATGCATAGAAAATCTTTTGAAAGATTTGTCGGGTGAAGTTGGTGCATTCATAACAGGTAGGTAAGTGTGGCCGAGGTTGCTTGGGGTAGATAGCGCCCCTGGTTAACCAACCTCGCCTCACATATTTAAGTACCGGCTTCGGGATTTGACCCGTTACGGCAGAACCATACTTATTGCATGATTGATGGTCTCGGCGAAAGCAAGGTAAAGGTCGTGTCTAACCACCCTCTGCCGGCCTTCCAAGGAAGAGGGCTAATGATTCTGGCATTAAGATAAGGTTAGTACGTGTGGGTAAAGTTGTACACCCTGCAGGGTAATAATATTTTCGAAAAGCCGTGTTCATGGTTATGAACGAATTGTCGATCGGACTCAAGATCATAGAGAACTTGAACCTAATCATAAAACTTGGCAGATCGACGTGTGCTTAAGCATGCTTCCTCATGGGTACGAGGGGGTGATCCTAGTTTTGATGATGATGATTCGGTGGATATCAAAAGATAAAGATCAATATTTTGGAGATGTCGCTCTCTTATCCCCTTTTTAAAATACTCTAAATAGACGAGATTCTTCTCCCTCTTGTTTTATAAACAAAAGTGGCTTTATGCAAAACAACTCCACCAGCCATAAGTCTTGCGGAGTACACCCTGTACTCACCCTTGCTTTGTTGATACTTTTGGCAGAGTAAGTGTTCCCTGAAGATCAGTTTGGTACTACATCAACATCGACGAGTAGCTTGGGATTCCCGGCCGGCAGCCTGGAATCTATGGACTGGGACGTCATCGTTATGCTTCAGGCCTCTTAGGCCATTTGTTAATTTTTGCTATACGGAACCTTCTAGACCCTTCTAGACCCTCTCCGATAAAAACATCGGAAACTGACCGAACCCGCACGATTTCCGAGGCATGAGGCTCCTCTGAGGTGACCGTTGGTCGGCCTCCGGCTTTCGCCGGCTTCTCACCGGCAAAAGCTCTGAATGGATTCCTCAGGAGGTTGTTGGAAGATCACCTACTCAGGTGTGACCACGGGGGGTAAGTTTCTTAAAGGTTCTCTCACTCTCTCGGCCGATTCTTGGTTGGTTCTTCTCAACGCCAAAGGCTCTCCTCTTGAGGGAAGAAGCCTGGAAAATGGGGAGAAGATCTCTATTGGATCTGTTTTGAGGTTCCCCTCTCATCTCTCTCGTGTTAATGATTCTCTGGATTCTTCATCTGGTTTTCTTGGTAGATCTCCTACCATCTCTGGAACAGATGAGGACACTGGTTTTAAATGGCATGCCCTTTGCTCCTCTTTGTCGGCTGATGATCTTGAGCCTTCTAAAGGTTTTTTGATGCTTTCCCTAGTTCAAAAAGGCTGGTTCTCCTCAACCATAATGAGGTGGTTATTGATGCTAGATACTTGATTCAAGGTGAGGTTGTGGCCTCGGGTATTTCTATTGATCTTCAAGTGAAGAGGGTTGTAGTTGGCGCACAGATTTTGCCCAGCCCTTTGGTTAAGAAATTTTCCCTCAATATTGAGAAGATTGTGCCAAAAACACTGTATTTCACCGAGGACCTTCCTATGGAGTGCACTATGAAGGATGAATCTTTGAGTCGACCTGCCCTGGATTTTTCATTAGGGCAGGATTTTGAGAAGAAGATTTTTGATAAATTCAGGCATCAAGTAAATTTCCTTGGTGGCTTCAGAAAGAGACCTTTCTACCTGGTTTGTTCTTTTGGAAGAGCAAATTTTAAGTTGGATTTCCATACGGTTAGTCTTGCACTCCAAGCTTGTTTTGGTGGTCAGGCTTCTAAATTCCAAGTGAAATTTTTGCAAGATAGAACTTTTCGTTTCTCGGTTGCTTCAAGGGCAGTGGGTTTTGAAATCTACAATATTTCAAAGTTTTCATGCAAGTCGTTTGTGATTCACGTCAACCTTTGGGGTAACGGGGGCCCAAATTGGATTTTTGAAGAAAAGAAATTCTACAAAGAATCTGCAGGAGATTGGAAAGTTGTCACGTACAAAAAGAAAAGTTCCAAAAAATCTCCTTCGTTGAAGCCTAGCAATAAAGGTGTTTCTGTTTTCTATCGGCTCAAATTTCCGAATCCTGTTGCGGTTTCATCACATGCTCCTGCTGAACATAATAATTGCGATTTCAAACCAAGCATTCAAGATAGATCCTATGCGCAGGTCCTCGCTAATGGCGGTGTTAAATCAGTAGTAACGCCGGTCGGGTCATCAGGAGGCACCAATCGCGCGGCACTTAAACTACCTGGTCTCATTCCTTTTTTGAAATTCCCTTCCTTCCCAAAATGCTTGTGGCCCGACAATTCTTACAAGGGGTGGTTCAAGGCCCAGAAGAATCCTCATTCTCGGCCCATCGTCCACAACAGTTTTCACGAGTTCACCATTTCTTTGCAAAAAACAACTGCTGTTTTCCCTGTCTCCTCAACTCCCCCGTCTGCAGAAACCCCATCCCTCCCTTGCTCGTCGCCGGTGAAGACTGTCGAAATGGCGAACATTCCGATTGATCCTGCTCCTTTCTTGCCGAATGGCTTCCAAGTTTTGCAAGTGGCTGGACGGAATCGTGTCAAAAGGGTGGTGGTGCCGCGGAGGTCGAGGACTCATGAACAGTATGCTATCGCTACCATTAATACCCTCCCCCCTGGTCCAGTCCCTTTCTTGAATATTCGTGATGTTCTGGTCGATTTCCTCAACAATGAGGCTCGTGTTCACTTTCGGGATGTCTAGGCATGTCCTTTTGGGGCTCCATATGTGCAATTTCACCATGCCAGTGACAGGGACATGCTCATTGCGGCTAGCCCCATTCCGTTTCAAGATGTGCATGTTTCTTTTGTTAAGCATAATGAGGGGGAAAATTGGAGGAGGGCTCAATTCAACAATGAATGTTGGGTGATGCTAGTTGGTCCTCCCTTGGACCACTGGCATACTAAGGATCTGAATGCGGTTTTTGCTGATATTGGGAAGGTCCTTTTATGGGAGAGGGACCCGGATCAAAAAGGAAGGATTCTTGCGAAGATATGTGTTACTGATCTGGTTGATATCCCCAAGAGTGTAAGGTTTACTATTGGCGACTTGGTGGAGTCTGAATCCTGGACTTTTTCTGTTGAAGTGTTGCAAAGTGGCCTGCTTGGGGGGGGCACCTGATGAGGACCCACTTCCAGATGACAATGTGGACCCACATCCTGCACCTATCTTTGGGCCCCAGATCCCCCCTCCTCCCCCTCCCCCTGCTCCTGGGGGTGGTTGGGGTTAGTGGTTGGCCCCTGTGCAGGATCCTGCTCCTGAAGGTGACAATAATGAAGGTTGGGGCCCCTGGGAAGCTGCTGCTGCTCCTGTTCAAGGCCCTGTTTTTGCTCCTGGTGAAGACATGCCAGTGGATAACCATAATCTTCCCCCACAGGATGTTAATAGTGGAGTTACAGGTGCCATCCTTGTTAATGATTGGGAGTCTGATGATGATGAGTCTGTAAATGATGATCCTATGGTTGCTGAGGGTCAGGGAGTGGTTGGACCTCAAGGTGTTGGTATTGGTGAGGGCCTTCAGAACATTTTGCAGAACTATTTGGTTGATGATGATGTAAACTCTGATGATGAGGGGAGGGTGGAGAGCCCCATGAATACAGGTGTTGTGGCTGCTGAAAATGAGGATTGGATGTTGGAGGATCAGCACCTCCTTTCCCCTAATGAAGCACATCTCCAGGTGGGAATGGTGAGAACTTTTGTATCAATACCTGATGTGCATGCTGGAAAACAGGGTTTTTCCCAACAAGGCCTGGAGCTCTGGGAAAGTTATTTTGCTCCTCATATTCAGAAGAACTCTTTTTCAAAAGGCTCTCTCATGTGTGATATTCCTGTAAGTTGGTTTAATTTTATTACTCTCATGCTTGCTACTCCTGAGAAGTTTAGTTGGGTCAAGAGCTTTCTTACTTCTCCTTTATGGTAAATTATTAAAGAACCTATTGCTGAAGAGAACTCCATTTCTTTCATCATCCCTAATGAAAGCATTTCTCAGATGGCTCCTCCTTGTCTGGGCATTGAAGCTAAGCAATCTTCCTGCTCTCCCTCCACCCCTTCCAGAAAGAGAAAGGGCAAGGAGCCTCTAGTTGACACTGAGGTGAGAAGAAGCCCTAGAATTGTTGAACTGAATGGGGGTTTTAAAAGCCACTTAAACTGCTTAATTGCCGATTGCCTGGTTTGCAATGTTGTTCCACCTTGCTTGAATCCTAAAGTGGTTAAAAATCTTGCTGCCTATTTCTGCAAGGTAAAGGATGGTGACCTAGAGAAGAGGTTGCTCAAGAAAGGGAAGGCCACTGAAGTGGCAGTAAAGTCTCCTCCAAAAGGCATCATCAAAGGAACTGGCTCATCAAGCTTGAGCATTGGAGGCAAGAAGAAATCTAGGGCTGCTGGTACCTGTGGTCAGCAAGCCAAGAAGAAACCCCCCACTTAAGTGTTTTAATGTATCAAACTATGTCTTTTGCTGGAGCCTTGTTGGCTCCCTGTTCTGAAGCATGCTCTAGTGGTCTTTTGATATGTTTGTTACTTAATGTTGAATCTGTCAGTGGGGTTATGATATGGATTGTATTTTGTCTATGTGGCTGTAGTCTTCTCAATTGGGTGGTTACATTACTTGTATCACCTCATCATTCAACATACATCTGGTTTCTTAATGGATAATAAAAGAATTTGGAAGATTTTGAACTAGAACATCAGGGGAATTAACTCTGAAAAAATGGGTTGCTCTCAGAAATAAAATAGATGAGTCTAGCTGTGATATTATTTGCCTCCAAGAAACTAAGAGGGAAGATTTTGACATCTCTTATATCAGAAAATTCTGCCTGCCCCCCAAATTTACCAATTTTGAATTTCTTCCCTCTAGGGGAGCCTCTGGGGTTTGGTCACCATTTGGAATAGTTCTCTGTTTTCTGGGCACCTTTCCTTTCACAATGAGTTCTCCATCTCCATCACCTTCACATCTCTCTTGTCCAATGAAATCTGGATCCTCACCAATATTTATGGGCCATGCTTACCTGAAAAAAAGGTAGATTTTTTTAGATTGGTTTGGAAATATTGATATGCCTGATGATATGGATTGGCTCATTGTAGGTGACTTCAATTTTTGTAGAAAGCCTTCTGATAGAAATAGACAGGGTGGGGATGTGAATGGTATGCTTCTTTTCAATGAAGCCATTAATAATTTGGGTCTCATAGAATTACCCCTTAAAGGTAGAAAGTTCACATGGAGTAACATGCAAAAGAACCCCTTTTGGAAAGGCTGGACTGGTTCTTTACTTCTGCTTCCTGGACCAGATCTTTCCTTCAACTTTTGTTGCTCCCCTTACCAAGCCTACCTCTGACCATTTTCCTTGTGTCATCTCCATTGGCACAATGATACCCAAAGCTCAGGTTTTCAGATTTGAAAACTATTGGATGCATCATAAGGATTTTAAAGCAATTGTTCAAAATGCCTGGAACATTCCTGTTGGCTTTCATGATTCTGCCAAAAAATTTAATGCTAAATTCAAAAATGTAAGAAGGGGGCTGAAGCTCTGGGCAAAAAATCTGCCCTGCCTGAAATCACAAATCTGCAATGTTAATGCCACCATTGATCTACTAGATGCTATGGAGGAAATGAGAACTCTTACTATCCTAGAATGGAATCTCAGAGATCTCCTGAAGAATCTTATAATTTCTCTTTTACAAGATCAAAATGCTTATTGGAAGCAAAGGGGAAAAATTAAATGGGTCAAGCTGGGTGATGAGAACACAAAATTCTTTCATTCAAAAGCTACCATAAGTTTCAGGCATAACTACATTTCCATGCTCAAAGATGATTCTAATGAAGAGATTCAAGATCATGATGGTAAAGCAGATCTTCTATGGAAAGCCTTTAAAGATAGATTGGGTACATCTGATAAGCCTGAAATGCACTTCAATCTTAGTGAATTGGCAGGGGAATGCTTAAGGCAAGAGGAAAAGGATGCTTTGGAAGAACCTTTCTCTGATGAGGAGATTGAAGATGTAATTAAAGATCTTCCTAATGATAAATCCCCTGGCCCAGATGGTTTTAACAATGAATTCATGAAACAATGTTGGCCTATTATTAAGGAGGATGTGAAACAACTCCTTGTGGATTTCTATGAGGGGCAGACTTCCTTGGAAAGCATCAATGCCTCTTTTATCACCCTCATTCCAAAAATTGAAGCTCCTTTGACACCTGCTGATTTTAGGCCTATTTCTCTGCTAAACACTGTCCTCAAGATTATAACCAAAATTCTGGCTAACAGACTACAAAAGTTTATCCTTAAACTTGTCCACAAGAACCAGTATGGTTTTCTCAAACAAAGGTCTATTCAAGACTGTTTAGGTTGGGCATTTGAATTCCTTGATCAATGCCACAATTCCAAAGAAGAAATTTTAATTCTTAAGCTTGACTTTGAAAAAGCTTTTGATAGAATTGAGCATTCAACAATTATCAATATTCTCAAAGCCAAAGGTTTTGGTGACAAATGGATTTCTTGGATTCAGTTAATCTTTGGTTCGGCTTCCTCCTCTGTTATGTTAAATGGAGTGCCTGGAAAGAAATTTTATTGCAGAAGAGGTGTAAGACAAGGAGATCCTTTATCTCCTCTCCTGTTCGTCTTGGCTGCTGATCTTATTCAAAGCATCCTCAATAAAGCAATGAATATCGGTCTTCTCTCCCTTCCCATTGAGGGTGTGTTCTGTCCTGATTTCCCTGTTGTGCAGTATGCAGATGACACTTTATTAATCCTTAAGGCTGACTCAGAGCAATTATTGTGCCTCAAGGCTCTCCTTCATACTTTTGCTCTCTCCACTGGACTCAAAGTTAATTATTCTAAATCTAGTATGATGCCAATTAACATGGACTCTATGAGGCTTAAGCACTTTGCCAATACACTCTCATGCCTCCCTGGCTCATTGCCATTCACCTACCTTGGACTGCCTTTAAGCATTAATAAGCTTGCAGTGGAACATTTTCTGCCTATTGTTCAGAGAGTTGAGAGAAGATTGTGTGGGATTGCTGATTTTCTAAATTATGGGGGGAAATTGCAGTTAGTTAAATATGTTTTATCTTCCCTTCCCATATATTATATGAGCTGTTTTGATCTTCCTGTCACTATTAAAGATCAGCTGATTAAGTATATGAGATAATGCTTGTGGAGGAAGAAAACATCTGATGTTCAAGCTAGGGGTCAAGCTCTTGTTGCATGGAATAAAGTTTGTAGACCAAAGAACCATGGGGGATTGGGGGTGCTTGACCTTAATGTTCAAAACTCAGCACTTATTTTGAAGAATTTGGATAAATTTTACAATCATAAGGATATCCCATGGGTTCACCTTGTCTGGAATACTTATTATTGCAATGGTAAACTGCCTGGAAGAAGTCTGGAGGGTTCTTTTTGGTGGAAAGCTCATCTGAAATTGGTTGACATATTTAAAGGAATTGCAAAGTGCTCGGTGGGTGATGGAAAATCCACCCTTCTCTGGTCTGATTTGTGGAATGATGGATGTCTACTGCATAAGCTTCCTCATCTTCTTTCTTATGCAAAAAACCCTCACATCTCTGTCCATGAGTTTTTACAGACAGCTAACATGCAAGATCACTTTTTTCTCCCTCTGTCACAGCAAGCTTACCATGAATATCAAAGCCTTGAGAAAATACTCACTGATGGCATGCAGGGAGAAACAGACAACTGGAGTTATATTTGGGGCAGTAATATTTTCTCAGTCCAAAAGGCTTACTATTCATTATCTGGTTATCAGCCTGTACAGCCACATTTTTCCTGGTTGTGGAAATCCTCCTGTCAACAAAAGCATAAGTTCTTCTTCTGGCTCTTGCTCCTTGATAGGCTAAACACACGGAACCTTCTGAAAAGGAAAAAATTTACTCTGGCTTCATATGAATGTGTGTTTCATGGCTACACTAGTGAGGAAACTATTCTACACTTATTTTGGGGTTGTCCTTTTGCAAAAGCTTACTGGGCTGAAATTTCCCATGTCCAAGTGGCTGATCACAATCTTTTTGAAGATTTGGACAGTATTAAAAAAGGTCTTAAAGTCCCTTTTGCAATGGAAATTATTATCCTAGGAGCTTGGGGCATATGGATGTGCAGAAACAATGAAATTTTCAACAACAAGCATGCTTCCCTTGAGGAATGGAGGGTTATTGTCGCTCAGGAATTAAGATGGGTCCTGTGTAGAATTAAGAAAAAGAATTATCAGGGGCCTCAAAGATTAGATTAGCAATAATTTAGACAGGAGATAGCTGCCCAGAATGTTATCCCTCTTTTGAGGTGGCCTGAAACTTGTAAATACTTATTTGTAACTTTATATGATTTATAAAAATTGCAATGGGGTTCTTTACCCTACTGTTTTACCCTAAAAAAAGTTTGCTATACTTAATAGCATAATTTGCCTTCCGTTGTTTGATGTTTGTGGTCAGTGACCTCTGCTTGTAATAATTTGGTTCTCTGCTCAGTTATGAGCTTGCTGTAATAAATTTTGTGTCGTAGGATCACTGCTATGTTACTGATTCTTCACTGGATATTCTCGAGCTTAAGGTTAAGCTTATGTCAGACGGAGGTCTGAGATTTGTTTAGCCCTGATCTCGGGGGTGTTACAAACAGTTTTCAGTCCAGTATTGGTATGGCACCATTCCAATTTTTATATGGAAGAACCTGTCATACTCCTTTGAACTGGTCAGAAACCGGCGAAAGAAAGTTCTTTGGTCCGGATATGATCCAGGAAGAAGAAGATCAAGTTCGTATCACTCGAGACCGTTTGAAAACTGCTTAGTCTCACCAGAAAAGCTATCATGATCGTCACCATCAACATGTTGAATATGAAGTTGGTGATCAGGCTTATCTTCGGGTCACCCCTTTAAAGGGTGCCCATCGTTTCGGCATCAAAGGCAAACTGGCTCCTCTCTATGTTGGTCCTTTTCATGTTCTGTCCAGGCAAGGTAACCTCGCATACAAACTGGAGCTGCCCGCCAACTTTCCTAAGGTGCATGACGTATTTCATGTGTCTCAACTCAAGCGTTGCTTCAAAGATCCTGTTCGTGGTGTTGATCACCAAACTCTTGATCTCCAGAAGGATCTGACTTACCGTGAATATCCTATCCGTATCCTTGATGAAACCGAGCGCAAGACTCGTCGTCAAAACATCAAGTTCCTGAAAGTTCAGTGGTCTCATCACTCTGAGGACGAAGCAACCTGGGAACAAGAAGATCGCCTTTGATCTGAGTACCCTGCCTTCTTTTCTAAAACTTAGGAATCTCGGGTCGAGATTCTTGTAAGGGGGTAGAGCTGTAACAACCCAAGTTTGTGAGATATGTAATTAGTACTTAAGAATTGCATGCATCTGTTTAAATCACTAAAATATTTGCATGATATCAAAGTGTGTGAATCAAAATACAAATTCAAAACCCTAATTCCCCCTCTCTCTCAAACATATTCAAAATGGTTTGTTATTTTGGAAACCCAAAAATGTGGAGCCCAAACAGTATCAAGGGACCCTATGTGTTTCAAACAATATTGTCAAACTTCTTGTATTTTTGAATTATGAAAAAACAGAAAAGGAATTGAAATACATTTGTAAAAAAGTAAAACAGAAATAGAAAATTCAGATTTTAAAAAAAATGCAGAGCAGCAGCTTACTGGACCGTGGCCCATCTCCCCTCCCCTATCTCTACCGCCTAGCGCCATTTCCGCGGCCCAACAACCGGCCCACGTCAGCCCGCAAGAGGCCTCATACCACTTCGGCCCCGGAAGCTCGTCGTCGTCTTCGTCCCAGACGAAGAAGCTACTCGCTGGCGCTACGCTCGCCGTCCGCCGTCGTGCCGCGCGCCACGATTCACGCCACTGATGACGCCGGCGCCTACAAGAACCCCTGTTCACCGCAGTGGAGAACCCTAGCCCTCTTTCTCCCCCTCGCGCGCATTCTTCCCCATCTCTGGCCGAACCCTAGCCAAGATCCATCGCCGTCTCCGGTCGCCCCGTGCACCGTGGAGTGGTCTGGGAGAAGCGTCATGTCGCCTTCGTCGTCTCTGTCAAGCCACGCAAGCTAGGAGGATGTCGTCTGGCCGGAGTCAAGCACGACCTCAACTCTGGCCGCCGTAGTCGAATCATCGATTCCCCCCTGTCCGGCCTCCCTTCGCTTCATCGACCTCACTTTCGTGATCGTGGTGAGCTAGCGGACCTCCTGGTCCCCTCTGTTTCCTCCCTTTCGTGGTGTTGATGTCCTGATGAACACCTGTCGCCGCCACTGTTCGTTGTCGCCGTCGACGCTCCAGTGACCATACCGAGGTGGCGCCGCCACTATATTGCTCGCCGCGGTCTCCTCTTTCCAGCAAGCCCACCCACGCATCCCCATACGCAGCCAATCACTCACCCCTCTCTCGATCTGAGAAGATCAGCCATTGATGACGTCATAGTGACGTCACCATGAAGCAATAAATCCTTTTCTATTTTATTTAAATGTTTTCTGTAAATATTTTCTGTAATAAGTAATGCTGACAGGTGGGCCCTATCTGTCAGGGTTTTAATCTTTTTGTAAATCATTTCTGAAATTAATAAAAGTACGACATGTGGGCCCAAGTTGGAAAATAATTTAAATATTCCAAAAATAATTTAAAATTTGAGAAATTCATAACTAATTCATTTTAAATCAGAAAAATACAAATAATATACCAAAATGTTCAGAAAAATAAGAGCTATGCAATAGTAACATAATCATACATGGTTAACCAACTTTAATGACAAGTTTAATTAGAAGAACCAATTGAACCCCATAGGTGATTCCGAGGATCCCTCTGTTCTAGGGTTTGGACCTCTCGGACCCCGTTTAAAGTGACCAAGCATGTTCTAGGGTTCATTTCAACACTATTTAACTTGTCATATCATCCATATTGTATGAGTATTGCACATGCCATGTATTGAATGTTGTTTTCCTTTTTCCGGTATTTGGTTCTTCGCGAAAAGGAACCGAACCCGAGGCTGAAGTCAACGACACTGAAGATCCATATCTGTCCACTGAAGGACAAGGCAAGCGTAGCCTCTCATTCTGAACCTATGTTTTATAAGGTATATTAGTTTCTCGCTATGATGCACACGATTTCAATATGATATTTTGTCAGTAGCTAGTGTTACGTATCTGCTGTATTGTTTCCCTTTTGTAGTCTTATACTCCTGATCCACTGCTCCTAGCATACCTAGGTTTGGCATGTGAGGGTTGTTAGAGCTTTTGCAACCGACATCTTAGCCATGCATAGTAACAACGTCTGATCCGTCTGAATGATGAATCGGAGATGCCGATGAATCTAGAAATTTAGGAGATGGTGACATCATCGAAGGAGTTAACTAAACATGCTAAGGCTTGTATGAGAGGCCATGTTGGGTGTGGTTTTTGTAGTCCCATGCTCGCCACCATTAGGATCCGAGTTCTTGCCTCTTGAACCAAGACGAGCGTACAACCACACGGGGCTATGGGAACCCCTTGATTGACTAACTTGCCTAGTAGATTCCATGAGTCACATAGTTTGGGCTTTCCATTTGTCATACGCATTGAAAACGTTTTCGAAAGAGGAGGTGATGGAGGTGCATCATAACAGGTAGGGAAGCGTGGACCGGGTTGCTTGGGGTCGATGGAGCCCCTGGTAAAACAACGTCGCCTCACATCTTTAAGTACCGACTTCGGGATTTGACCCATTACGGCGGAACCATACTTATTGCGTGACTCATGGTCTCGGCGTAAGCAAGGTAAAGGTTGTGGTCAACCACCCTCTGCCGGCCTTCCAAGGAAGAGGGCTAATAATTTGGCATTAAGAGTCGGTTAGTACGTGTGGGTAAAGTTGTACACCCCTGCAGGGTATTAATCTTTTCGAAAAGCCGTGTTCACGGTTATGAATGACTTGGTAACAGACATGATGATCATAGAGAACTATAACCTAAGTAAAACTTGCTGATCCACGTTAAGGATGCTTCCTCTGGGTCGAGGGGGTGATCCTAGATAGGAGGTTCTGATGAAGCTGGTGGTTATCAAGATATGATGAACAAGATGAAGAAGTCATTATCTTATCTCTTTTAAAAGATTCTGAGTAGACGAGCCTCTCCTCTCTATTGTTTACAAATAAAGATTGCTTTACGCAAAAGTAAATCCAGAGAAAGCCTTTCTAGCCAGAGCATGTAGACACTAGGTTATCTAAGTCTTGCGGAGTATATTCTCGTACTCGGCCTTGCGCCATTGTTGTATTTCTACAGATGAGCTAATCGCGACTGAAGGTGGCTTCTACGTTGACATCGACGAGTAGTTGGGGGTCCCAAGTAGCAGCTTGAGGACTATGGGATGGACGTCTCTTCTATTTATGGCCTCTTAGGCCTTTTGCTAAGTTGTTGTGTAGAACAACATATTTGCTTTCGCTGTGTGATGTAATGTTGGGTCTATGATCTCTGTTTTGTAATAACTCTAATATCTTACTCTGCTAAGAGTTTAAAATTATGTTGCTGAATCCCTGAGTTCTGTAATGCTACCAAATCATAGTGTGATCTTCTATGATTGGAGTTGAGCTTATCTTAGATGTGATCTGAGGTTAGTTTAAACCTATTCCCGGGGGGTGCTATAGATAAGCCCTACATATATCATCTGATGGCCTGGTAACGCACCTGACTGCGCTCTGCCAGTAAACTTCTGTGTCAACAGGCACGATGAAAATCCCGACGGACGTGTTGGGTATATCACTTGAAAATCACTGGGATTCGACTCCTGTAAGTCCACAATGGCCTGAGTCCAATCACCCTGATCTGTCGGGTGAGCCAGGCACACGCATCAACAATCCCTATGAACTAAAACATGTCTCTTTAAAATAAAAAGATTGAAGAGTCCTCAGCCGAATCTACGATTCGACTGAACACACGGGGGCTACTGACATGGATATATCCCACGGGTACATAACATTCGTATACCTAGTCCAGTTCAAGGAAGACCCACGTCAAGACACACGGCTCATGAAGACTTCGGGCCCATGGCGTTTTCGACTCCTTGGAGGACAAGTCTAGATTAGATAGAAATTCAAAGGGTATAAACCCTAATTTGTAACCGACTCGACCTAAGCCCGGGACCTGCCTATCTATAAAAGGCCAGGAGGGTACGGCGAGAAGGATCTCTACCACCATCGCATACACACCTCCACGCCAGATTGCATCTGCGCACCCCTGTAATTTTCGGTTCCGCCGTAATCAAGAGCAGACAAGCAGGAGTAGGGTTTTCCCTCTGGGGGCCTGAACCTAGGTAAATATCGTGTCCCGCATTGCTTCTCTATTACCGTTCTGCGATCTCCAGCATCCCCAAATTCTCCAAAACCCAAGTCCATAACAATGGGCATTGACGAAATCAACCCTCGTTAAGCGGGGCATGCCAATTTCGCGATGCATGTCCGTTCTCCAGCTTCCTTCCTTGGGGTAATACCTCCCATTGGCCACGCCTTACGCTCGGTGATCTCACCGGCAGGGAGGAATTCTGGCGGGGGCTACTTCGGCGGCGCCCCAGCAGGGATTGGGAGGCGTGGGGAGGGAGCGCGTGGCGTCGGGCCTTCTGCAGGCCCTGTAGGTAGGGCCGCGGAAGGGAAGGCCACCCGGGCCGCTCACGGCCCGAGGCCCGCTAGTAGCCTGGATCGGCTGGCCATCCGTGGCCTGCCTTGCCCACTGCGCGTGGCGTCAAGGATTCAGCCTGGCAAGCCCAGGTAAGGCCCAACAAGGGCGCTGCTAGTGGATCGGTATCCACCCTGTAAACCCTAGGGTTGTTTCCTGTTCACACCCTGTCTGACCCGCTTTCGCCCCCGTCCCACCCATACGTCGCCGCGACCTCTGTTGTCCCGGCTGCGCCGGCGCCCGCCAGGTCTTATTTGGCGGCCCTCATGGCTCACCGCGGCAGGAGCCCCCGACTAGCTCCCGCCATGCATCTCCTCATCGCGAGAGGACATGATCCAATTAAGAAGCATAAATACCAATCATAATAAAGATACTAAGCATAGTAAAGGCATAAAAGACATAAAAGACACTCACCACTCATCATCATCTCTCTCATGTGTATGTCTTGGGTTCTCATCGGCACTATCAACATCACTATCACGTGAGAAGTAAGTTGGAGGCTCATCGTTATCATTGTCCGGATGTAACTTGGTGAGCATATCAATGTCCTTTATATTCGTGACTACCTCACCACGAGTGTGTGAATTGTTCTCAAGGTCCTCAAGATCTTGTAAGTCAAAGTTCCCAAAGTTCTCTAGCTCTTAATAGAAAACCCCCTCGCATGTTTTACGGTCAATGTTGTTGTAATCGTTGTTGGAGGGCATGGATAGCTTACCATATGGCAATACCTAGAACGTGACTTTCCCAGCCCTTGAGTTTCTCTTTCTGACATGGGTAGGGTAAATAATAAACTTGTTTGGCTTCGTGAACCACAATAAAGACATCGAATCCATTATAGGTGGTTGAAGGCCTAACTTCAACTAACCCAATAAAAGGGGTACTTCTATATCTACCGCGTGGGTCAAACCAGTGACATTTGAACACAACAAGTTTGAGTTTTATAGGCGTATTATTGAACGTCAGATCGTATACGTTTTGTAACCTTTCACCATCGGCGTTTCTTATTATTCCTGTAGTGTGTTGAGCGCGTCGCAAAACTCTGATCTCTCTGTTCTGACTTCTGACTGTTCGTGTGTGTTCGTCGACAGAGAAGAGAAAAGTTCTTGCTTAGATTTATCCATGAATTTGCGTTGAGTTCTTAGATTAGGACCTGTCACCGTCGCCGTCCATGGCTTTAATGTCTGCCCTGTACTGTCGTCTACCATGGATCAGGTAGGATAGCACCTGGCCGAACTGTTCTGACGATCACAGTGGAAGGAGCGGGGCAGACATGCGGTGATTAATTCGATAGTCCCGATTGAACGGTGGCTAGGGGCGTGGCTTGTTCAGAGTTCAGACATGAAATTAGATTCCATATGATGATCGCGTGAAATTTCGGTTGGAGCACGACTCCATCACGAATTCGGTTTTAGCTAGCGTCTCGTAAAATTAGATTTCCCGATATTTTGTCGGTGGCGAGATACGACTCCAGCACGAACTCGGCTTCGCGCCTCGCCCTGGCCATGCCCATTGTGCCCAGCCTATATAATCATCATCATGCGTACCTAAGTAGCTCTCGCAAGAATCCTTCATCCGGACTGATCTCTCGCTCATCTCTCGCCGCCAAAGCAAATCATCATCAACCAAAGATCGAAACAGCGCTCCGCCGCAGCGTCTGCTCGCCCCAGTGTCCCAGCCGGCCGGCATGGCGTTACTGGAGACGAGCCCGGCGTACCTCCCAGGAACCCTGGCGTGGACGAGTCCGGCGGTGGCGAAGATGCTGCGTCGGTGGAACTTCAAGGAGGGCTCAGGTCTCGGCGCGCGGGGGCAAGGGATGGTCGCCCCCATACAGCCGGCGGCACAGCCCGCCCACCACCCTACAGCCGGCATCGGCAGTTACGGCGGCGAGGAGGCGTACGCGAACGGCCTCTCGGTTCCCAAGGCCACGACGACGCCGGTGGTCCAAGACGAGTCGCGCCGTCGGCGCAACGAACGTTCACGGGCCCTGGGGCTCGAGGAGGATTGCTGCGACAAGATCCTGGCGGTGCTGCGGGGCATGACAACGGAACAGGGTGCGGAGACGGCGGACGCGCTGGCGGCGATCGTCGAGTCCAGGAAGGTGTTCAAGCTGGGGATGGAGCAGCGCACGCCAGGGATGTGGAAAGCCACGCTGATGCCCTCTTCCACCACGCGCTACGTCGTGGAGCAGGTGATCAAGCCGGCGATGGCGGCGGACGCGCAGGAGTGGCAGCCAGCATGGGACCCGGACTGCCACCACTGGCTGCGCCCGTGGATCCCCCTCATCGGACACTTGCCGGAGTCTCTCTACGACGCTGTGGAGAGCAAGGTCGTCGCCCGCGCCGATGACTTCGACTACTACAACGTCGTCTCCACGTGGAAAGAGTACTTGGATCCCAAGCAGTGGGACAGGTTCACGCAGCGGCATGTCCTGCCGATGGTGAGGTCAATGGTGCGGGAGCTGGTGATCACGCCGCCGAAGCAGATGGACCACTCTTTCCGCACCGTGATGCAGTGGTGGGCACCCCTCGTGCCTACGAAGATCATGGTGTCGATCCTTGAAGAGCTCTTCTTCGACAGGTATGAAGACACGCTGCGCCACTGGCTGCACACCGCCGCCAAGCCGTCCATGGCGGAGGCCGTGGCGTGGTGCGTCGGCTGGAAGAATCTCTTCACGCCCGAGCTGCTCGCCAAAGAACGCGTCGTTGCGCGTCTGGATGCAGTCATCGCCTTGGTCGACTGTGAAGACTGAAGAGGACGTAGGAAGACTGCAGGCATCGCCTGCAGAATCTGTCTTGTAAATTTGTGGCTGGCTATTTGTAATGTAATGGTGACCTTCAATTTGTGAAGCCTGTGATATGCAGATACGAGATCTTTGTGCAATTGTTAACTTCTAGCATGATTGTTTCTCATCTTCAGTTTTCAAGCAGAACTTCCCCCTGTTAATAAACTTCTGACGTTCTGTTTTGTTTGTAAGCAGAGCATGCATTCTCGTAATAATTGCCTGATTTCTCTTGAGGTTTAGAGTTTCGTCTGTCTTTGCTCGACTGGTAGTCGTAAATTTACCATATGGAAGCTTGGTTATACTCCAGAGAAAGAACAGTTTATAAAATTTCATTTTGTGTAGTCTTATTTTTCTGGTTCATACAAAGTGACATGGTCAAAGTACACATACCATTGTAATGTTGTAATATCATCGTTTTGTCATTAAACAACGGCAAATCTATGTTCAGGGCGGTCTGAGATTTGTCGATCCCGGCGGGCTCACGTGGTCCGTTGGATCCGGTTTGAATGACCCATATCACGCTGAACTGATCTCTTCTCCTCTCAGCGCTTGTCTCCTGTGGGTCCCAACTCCCTTCGACCCTTTCCATCCCAGTTGCTGCCCTGACCCCGGCCGCCAACGGCGACGGCAAGGCGCCCCTCCTCTTCCAGCGATGCTAGCTGCTCTTCCGACACCATGCTCGAGCTAGCATACTCCTTGAAGTCCTCAACGTCGGATATTTCTCTGCCTCTGTTGCCTACATAACCATGAGCTGCTGCAGCACAAGGGCGAGGCGGTCGGTGCCGGCGCCAGCGGTGAGGAACAGGCGTTCGCCCCTCCTTGAGTTTCTCGGTCGATTAGCTAATTCTCCCTCGATTTCTTCCTGAAATTTCTTCATTCCTTGGTGTTCTCTTGTCTGGCTCCATCGCATTGGTATTGAGATCTGAGATGTCATATCTTAGGCGGGCTTGAGTTGTGTGAGTGCGTTATCCATTCACGGACACAGTGGATAGGTTTTCCATGTACTCCACAACCCTTGGATTCCATCGGAGGTAACATTCTAAATATTGTGTGCAACATGCTTCATGGCTTGAACATATTCGATTGAATTCCTCGCTAAATGCGAACCATGCACCTGAGTTGTTTCATCTTTACCCTGCTACTGTTTGTTTATTTTTCATGTGAACTGACTGGATTGTGTACGTCTCTAGTGTAGTATGCCAAGACTGAATCTCCGCCAAAGTCTCTGAAGTGGAGCTGGTGTTTTTTAAGGCTAGACTAGATGGTGTGTATTTCATAGCAGAAAAATGCTCTAGTTTTAGAAATGTTAATGATCCATTTTTTACGCGAGTAGCTAAGAAGCTATTAATCTGACGCTGGAGCAAAATCGGGTAAAATTAATGATGTAGTTGGAGAATGCGGAGCTGGGAGTGAAGCTAAAGAGTAATACCATCGATCAACAAGCCGTTGTAGGTTTTCTCATTTTGATGTTACATGCAAAATGAAACATGGTGGATCTGCAGCGGACGCGTGGTGGATCTGGCCGACTTTGTCGATGACAACAACGCCATGCAGTGGATAACTTACATGCTAAAACATGGATAACTTACATGTTATTGGATAGATAACTTACATCTTATTGCTGAATAACTTACATGCTGAAGTCTGGATAACTCTCGTGCTACTGGTGGGTACCTTTTGAGGAAAAAAGGCCGTGTTACCCATCCTAATATGTGATTTATTTATGTCTTAGTATTTAAGTTATCCACCCTAAAATAAATATGTTACTCACCACCACCAGTCAAGGAAGAGGATGAGTGGGGGAGGAGGAAGACTGTGGCGGACGCGTGGTGGATCTGGCCGACTTCGTCGATGACACCAAGCGGTGGATTACTTACATGTTGAAGCCTAGATAACTTACATGTTATTGGATGGATAACTTACATGTTATTGGACGGGTAACTTACACGCTGAAGCCTGGATAACTCTCGTGTTACTGGTGGGTACCTTTTAGAGAGAAAAAAGTCGTGTTACCCACCCAAACATGTGATTTATCCATGTCTTAGTATTTAAGTTATTCACATTGAAACATATAAGTTACCCACCATCACCAGTCGAGGAGGAGGATGAGTGGAGGAGGAGGATTGTGGCGAGCGCATGGTGGATCTGGTCGACTTTGTCGATGATGACGATGCCAAGCTGTGGATAACTTACATGTTGAAGTCTGGATAACTTACGTGTTATTGGGTAGATAACTTATATGTTATTGGGTGAGTAACTTACACGCTGCAGCCTGGATCATGTCTTAGTACTTAAGTTATCCATCCTAAAACATATAAGTTACCCACCACCACCATCAGTCGAGGAGGAGGATGAGTGGGGGAGAAGGAGGAGGACTGTGGCAGGCGCGTGGTGGATCTGGTCGACTTTGTCGATGATAACGATGCCAAGCTATGGATAACTTATATGCTGAAGTCTGGATAACTTACATGTTATTGGGTGGATAACTTATGCGTTATTGGGTGGGTAACTTACACGCTGAAGTCTGGATAACTCTCGTGTTACTGGTGGGTACCTTTTAGGGCAAAAAAGTTGTATTATCCATCCTAACATGTCATTTATCCATGTCTTAATACTTAAGTTATCCATCCTGAAACATATAAGTTACCCACCACCACCAGTCGAGGAGGAGGATGAGTGGAGGAGGAGGAGGAGGACTGTGGCGGGCGCGTGGTGGATCTGGTTAACTATATCTAGATGACGACGCCAAGTTGTTGATAACTTACATGATAAAGTCTGGATAACTTATATGTTATTGGGTGGATAACTTATATGTTATTGGATGGGTAACTTACACACTAAAGCCTGGATAAATCTCGTGCTACCGGTGGGTACTTTTTAGGAAAAAAAGTTGTGTTACACACCCTAACATGTGATTTATCCATGTCTTAGTATTTAATTTATCCACTGTGAAACATATAAGTTACCCACCACCACTAGTCGAGGAGGAGGATGAGTAGGAGAGGAGGAGGACTATGACTGGCGCGTGGTGGATCTAGCCAACTCCATCGATGACAACGACGCCAAGCAGGCGCCATATCGATCACGGTCCGCTACTTTGAGGTCACTCGTGAGGAGGACCTGATGCGCAAAGCAGCGGAGCAACGCGAGGCAATCATGGCGATGTCGGCGCAGAAGGCCAAGAGAAGGAGCTCGCGACACACTGGAGCCAGGGCCTGTGGCCGACTGTAAAGGAGAATGGAATGGGCTCTCGTTGGAGAAGGGCTAGGGATAACTTATGTACAATAGCCTAGATAATCTACGTATTAACGGTGGATAACTTTTGGGTCTAAAAAATTTTGCCGGAACATATTAACATTGTATCTAGTTTTAAAGATCTCGTCACGACTAGACCAGTGGTAAAAACGGATTCGAAATTGGATAAGTGAGTTAATCGACAAAATATTTTGAATTTCAGATTTTCGAGTTTAATTCCAATACATCGGCATGTTTGCCGTCTTGTGTTTAGCTATTGATTCTGTCTAAATTAAAAGATTTTGCATGCTCATCCGTATAGAAGGAAGGAATGCTACAACGCACTACGCTCATCCATGCGACGGAAGGAAGCTCGTCTCGAACAGTTTGCTTCGCAACTTAATCAGAAGAAAATCACGCGGCGACGCGATTCGGCGCTGTCCGATCCGCCATAATTTACAGTTTTTAAAACGGTCATTAATCAGATAAACGGTGTGACGTACAAAACATTTTGAATTTTTTATTTTTTATATTTAATTTGGTTAAGTAATCAGGTTTTTTTTGCATAGATTAAGCAATCAGGTCCTTTGTACTAGTACGTATCAGCTTTTAGCGGTAACTAGCTTGGCTATAAATGGAATCGTACAACGATCTGGTTAAACACACGCGGACGCGTCTCGGCGTGTGGTCGGAACGCCCGCCAATTTTGGTTATCCGTAGAACGCAGCCAGGTAGCAGGGTCCTTAAACAAACACAAACATCTTCATACTAGAGGTGTTACTAGTGTTTGAGATAATCATTGTTTCGAAAAAGTTAGAAATGTGGCAGGCACCTGAACCTTTGTTACAATATCTTCGAGCAGCAATTACGCTACGGAGGAGTTGATATTGCCTGAAACATTCCAAATTGCCGCTGCAACCTGAATATTCGCTATCCTGCTATGACAAGCAGACGGCTGCACTTTGAGAATGCTGCTGCTATTTCAAATTAAAGCTCTCATTGCTACTGGCTGGATACTCCGGCTTGCCTCACTGATGTCTTGTTTGGTGCTACTGTTTTGGTAGGTATTAGCGGGAATAATCTCTAAGTTCTCGTTTGGCAGGCCGGTTTATAACTAGATTTACGTGTATTTTACCGGCCCAAAGCACTACACGAAAAAACACTCATCGGCCCGTTTGGCAGCCTGGTTTTCGCTCGTGTAAGCCCGAGTAAAACCCTAGATACACGTCCAGGTCGAGGAGTTTTCCGACGCGAGGAGGGGGTCACGTTTCTTACGCTCGGCGGCAGCACAAGAGATCTCGCGGGCGGCAGGGATCCCGCCGCAGTATCCTCTTCGCCATCGATCTGCCACCGTCTCTGCTTCACCGCCAGCTCCGTCGCCGTCTCCGCTTCGCCATTGACCCGCCGCCGTATCCGCTTCACAGCTCCGTCGGACAGAGAAGGTTGCCGCTGGTTGATCCCGCCGCAGTATCCTCTTCACCGTCGATCCGCCGCCGTCTCCGCTTCACCGCCACCTCCGTCGCCGTCGTTCTCACCGGTTCGTTTTCTTCTGGCCCTGCTAGTGGACTAGAGTTCTTCTGACGCTGCTGTCCTTGGCGTGAGATTGAGGGATGAACCTGCTGTCTTGGTCAAAGAAGCAAGATGCAAGTCCGTGGCGGCCGCCGGGCTAGCTAGTTGAGCCGCCGCGGATCAATTGTGTGTGTAGCTTAGTACATTACTAGCACTAAAAATTAAAATGCTCATGTAAATCTGTGCTCTGCCTTGGGCTGCAGCTGCAGTACAGAGCTCGGGGAGTTGGGAGTTTCTCTTGGACGGCCAGCTTGATCTAAGCCAATTTATTTTGTCAGAGGGGGTCTGAACAAGGCAATCAAAGTAGAAGCTGTTTTAAATAAAGGGAGGACATGCTCCCAGGATCAAAGTGAATTTCCAAATTGCTAGCTATGATTTATTAAGAATACAGAAGCACTCGGCTAGTAGATACGACAAATTGGTGAAGAAATCATAACCTGATTTTTGTCTAGTAAATAATAGCCCGATGTATAGGAAATCAATAAGTGATGACACTCCCAAGTCTGATTCTTTTGAAATTTATAGCCCGATGTATAGAAATTCAATAATAATTCATTTGTACTGCCTAGAAAGAGCGAGCACCAACATTCACTAAATTCTGGTTATAATACTCACTGTCAGTTTATCACCATAAAATCCTAGTGTCAGTAGTAGTATTATAATGGCACACAGATTATGGGGTTAACCGGCCTTTATCATATTTCATTTATTATCACGCTCAGCTGTGTACCGTACCTTACATACAGTTGGAAATGCTCTGCATCGATACAGAACTATATAGATTCATCATCGCAAATAGTTTAGATACATAACTATTAATTTTCCTGAGCAAAAAGATAGGACAATAGCTAGGTTGTCCTGGAGATGCCCGTCAGTTAAGTGGCAAGCATATCTTTATTTCCTGTTTACATAATGCCTTCGATGGATGGATGATATGCAGCACTTCTGTAACTTGTTTCTTGACATGACGTTTTTACTTGTTGGTTTGTCTGACATTATATGGTTATTTTTTCTAACTTGTAGTAATTTGATTTGGGTAATTTGATCCCGGCACGGCATCCTCGCCGTCGCCTCCAACGCCACCGCCCTCGGCCGCCAGCAATTCGCCGGACGTTGGAAGGCTGTCTTTCACTCTGGTGAGTTCTCTTACCACCCCTCTAGTTGTAGGTTTTTGATTGGCGCCATGATTAGGGTTCTTGATTTTCCTGTCAGATCTAGGCCTGCACATGTTCTTGATATGTTCTCCTGTCCCAATATTAGCCTTCTATTAACTGACAATGTGTCATATTCAATATCGGAGCTGAATTAATTGAGAAACACACCGAATTATAAGAGTTTAGGGCCACTAGAAAATGCTGCTGTGATAGTCCATCATCAGCAATTTTGACACCAGGTGATCTAGTACTAACACAAATAACTGACTGTGATTCTGGTTATGTCTGACAAGAACCCTACCTGTATAAATACTTATACGCTTCTATTGCTGTGTACATAGCATATATTGTTTCTAATGTCTTTTTGTTAATCATGTACTATGTGTTTTGTTTCATTGGTAGAATGGATCCACAAAGCATACAACGTATTAAAAAGAGAAAAGCCCGGGATGAGGATGAGTTGATGTTCTTTGTTTTTCCAGCACTATATGTTCATATTAGTACAGTGGAAAAAAATATACGGCATCCCTCATTCCTATATGGCAAGCAGAGAGTCAGGGAAATCCTTGGTGGGCATATTAAGAACTGCTTGGTAGCTTTCAGAATGGAACCTCACATCTTTATGTGGCTGGCAAACTACCTTAGAGATGAAGGATTGCTATCAGATTCTAGGCTCAAGTCGAAGAGAAGCTAGCCTTCTTTCTTTATATGATCTCACATAATTCTTCCTATGAAGATTTACAACTAGAATTTAAGCATAGTGGGTGGTTGTTTAGCAAATACATCAAGCAATTTTTTGATATAATTCCCATTTTGACAAGATAATTTGTGAGGCCACGACACATTAATGAACCTCATCCAAAGATTGCTATGGACAGTCGCTTCTTTCCATATTTCCAGGTTACGATTTTTCCTTGACCCATCTAGGTTCCACTTATCCATCTAGGTTTTAATTATTTTCTTTGACACTTGTCCATACTTCAATGCAGAATTGTTTAGGAGCCATAGATGGTTCTCATGTGCCCATTACAATGTCTTCTAGTCGTAAAGCTCCATGAAGAAATAGGAAAGGAACCCTTAGTCAGAATGTCATGATAGCATGCGATTTTGACTTGAACATAGCAACTATTTCATGTGGCTGGGAAGGTTTTGCAACTGACGCTAGAGTACTCGGTTCTGCGATGCTTAAAGCTTTCAAAGTACCAGAAGGCAAATTTTATTTAGTTGATGGTGGCTATGCGAACACTCAAAGTTTTCTTGCACCTTACCGGCGCACACGGTACCACTTGAAAGAGTTTGGCCATGGTCACCGCCGACCGCAGAACTATAAGGAGTTGTTTAATCATCGCCATGCTGTCATAATAAACCATGTGGAAAGAGACTGGGGAATTTTGAAGAATATATTCCCCCATTCTTCGTGTCGGAACCTTTCATCCAATAAGGAATCAAATAAAGATACCAGCTGCTGCTGCAATCTTTCATAATATAATCAGGATGCATGGTGGAGATGAAGCATGGCTTGATGAAGGATGGCTTGATCATATCATAGATCCGGCCAACTATGTGAACCTGCCCAATGATGATGATAACCATGAAGTCAACAATGAACAAGAGAACCACATCCAAGGGAACAATTTGAGAGACCAAATAGCTTAGCAGATGTGGAACGATTACCAACTTGAGTAGATAATGTCATAGGTGTAGTTTTTATCATGTAATAATGATTTTGTGTGGGATGTTCCATCGTGTAATAATGATTCTGTTTGGGATATTTTAACTTGTATTAATAATTTTTGTTTGGGATCTTTCATCATGTAACAATGATTGTGTTTGGGATATTTCAACTTGTAATAATGATTCTATTTGGTTACAGATATGCATTCAAAAGGAACTCCAGTGCATCCAAAAGGATCTCCAAAATTTTATTTGATGCAGGCCCAAAAAAGCATGAAGAAGGTTTCACCAAAGTATGGAAAAAAATTATTCTCCAATAGGTAATAATTTGCTACCCCTCTCAAGAATTTTCCCATTGACCTCCTCTCATTAGGTAATAGATGTACTAGCAATAACAATTTTATGTGTTATGTAGGTGAAAAAACAAGGGCAACATGGAGCCGTGCATTGGAAAAATCTCTTGTTGAGATATTGCATGAGCACAATACCACCTACCATAGAAGTCAGAATGGATGGAATAGTGAAACCTGAAACCTGATGGTTTCTATTTTCCAACAGAGAAACCCCCATGTGAATGTCAAAAAGTCTCAAATTCAAGACAAAGAAAAAGATCTCAAGAGGGACTACAGGGCTTTAAGGGAGGCCCGAAAACAGAGTGGAGTTGGTTGGAATGAAGCAAAAAGCATGTTGCAGGCCGAACCTCATCTGTGGGTAAACTTGATAACCTCTTTGGGTGATAGGCTCAGCAAGTTCAAGCGAAAAGCTTTTCCTCTCTATGATACGCTCGATAAACTCTATGATGGTAAGTGTGCAAGTGTTAGCTTATAGAACTATAATATGATTCTCTAGGATAACTCTTATATGATGCAATTTTTTTGCTTCTCAAACTATTTACTGCAGGGAAATTAGCCGAGGGAAAACTTTGCTTCACATCCACTGCTGGGACATCTATGGAGTTTGACGACGACTTGCAGATTATTGATGAACACCAAAAAGAGATAGATGAAGAGGTAGTTGGGGACAAGGCCTATGATGATGACTCGCATATCATGGATGAACACCGAAATGAGATGGAGGGAGAGATAGTCAGGGACAAAGGTTGGGGAACCATCAATGCTTCTCAAAGGAATAGGTCTCAAGTGGAGCAAGGACAAGAAGCTGCTACTAAAAATAATAGGTCACAAGTGGAGCAAGGACAGGTAGGTGCTGCTGAAAGGAATAGGTCACAAGTAGGTGCTTCAAGAAAGAATCCTAAGAATAGCCCAAATAAGAAGAGTGCGGATGGGATAGTAGGAGTGATGGAGAGATTGGTACAAATCAAAGAAAAGGAAGCCCCAAAAGAAGTTGCACAAGACTTCACAATCACCAGATGCATGGAGGCCTTGAAATCATTAGAAGGTGTCACACCCGAGGAGAAAATAACAGCATCAGAGGTTTTCAATAATGCCCACAACCGTGAGTTTTTTGTCAACCTGGTCACTGATAAAGATGGCACCGCAATCATATGGCTTTGTAGGCAGTTAGCTAGGTTAAACTGAGGTAAGATCTTTGCTCTAGTCTCTTACGATTCATGTCACAATGTCTCTAATTCATGTCACAATGTATTTTTCCTTAGAAACGTGAATCTGACTGTTAGTGCGATGTGGTTACTAGCAGTAAATGTAGGTGGCTGCTGCCTATCACTAGTGGTGTTTTATGCCTTTGTTTTTTTAGGACAAATCTATGAACAGGCTATGGTAGAAGAGGAAGAGGAATACCAAGAGGTTGTTCTTTCTTGCAATGTTACCTAAAGATAGTTTCATGTCTGATACTCAAGCAACACCAAGAGGCTGCTAGTTCTGTCATTTTAGTCTGATTTCAGTTGGTACCATTATATCCAATATTCAATTCCACTTGCTTGGTTGTGAGCATGCTTTGATTTTAATGCATGTTGAATGGTAAGTATATGCAATGTTGGTACCATTATATCCATTTCAGTTGGTACCATTATATCCAATGTTCATGTAATGCCGCGTCTGATGTTCTTGTTCTTGATGGAAACCATTTTTGTATAAACCGATCATATATTCTTGTTATGTTAGTGATGTTATGTGGCATGGTAAAAAGTGGTGCTGGAGTTAGGTGTAACTGTGAAATGTTCTTGTTTCTGATCATAGCTTCTTAATCAAACTGATGATCAAATGTTCTTGTTTCTGATCATACCTTCTTGATCGAACTGTTGATGAAATGTTCTTGTTTTTTATCGAAATGATTTTTTAATAACCTATGTGGAATTCTTGTTCATGTAATGTTGTGTTAACTGGTAAGAAGTAGTGCTGAAGCAGTGTGTTCAGGTGCAATAAAGATCAGATTTTTGTAACTTTGGTGAAACCATAACATGCTATAAAAAAACAAGTTTTTGTTGATAAAACACCCCTCTACTAACCATGTATGCCAAACGTTGTGTCTTACTAGGTGGAGATTTATGGAGAAGGGGATTTGGTCTGGGAAGAGTATTGGGTGAGCCGGGTTTCACCTAAACCACGGTGGATAATACCCACCAAAACACCAGAAAACCCTTCCACCAAACAAGGCCTAAGGGGATTGGGTGAAACCCCCACCTTCACCCAAACCCCTCTAATCCCCACAAAACCCCATCCCTTCCAATCCACTAGGTATGGGTAGTGTATTAGATATTGTAAAACTTGGGGGAAAGTGGAGATAAGGGGGGATTGAATTGGTCCAATACTCTATAACCAAACATGCTTTTAGCAACAAATGGGGATTTGGTGTTTGGTGGGGAATACCCCTTTTAATCCCCATGAAAACTCTAGTACCAAACAAAGCCTGAAAGTGGAATGTGAGGGTTCTTGCCTCTTGACAAATAACGGGGATTAATAGCTACAGTGTTAGCATTTCTTCTAGCTCCTTAGTGTAAATTTTAAATTGCAATGGTTTCAGGAAAAAACACCATTCCTTAGTGAAATTATGGCATCTCTATCATTTCTTGGTCGCTGTAATTTCATCATATTTTATGGAATTTTTTTTCAATCGGACTTTCACCCCTTTCCATTTATATTTAAACAGAAATAACAAGGTCTTATGGTGTCTGAAGTTATTACAGTCCAAAAGAAAGGGGGTAGGGAACATGAAAGCAAGTTGGTGCAGTATCAGGAAACCTACTATTGACGCCCATCGAACGCCACCGCAGGGTAAAAACATGATACCACTACTAGAGCAACCACAAAGTCTGACAACCACAAAAAGGAGAGAATTGAAACTAAGGAAGTCCAGGAAGAAGCCACAAAAGAAGTATCAACATCACTCTAGAACTTTGCATCACGGGTCGGCGATCATCAAGAGAGGCTGCGTCCTCGGACCAAATCTCGAATAAACCCCCTCGACAACCTGCATCAACTGGGACGCTCCTTGAGACAACATTACTTTATCATTCTCCTTCTGTAAACCTGCCCAATAAAGAAGCAAAAAAACAGAGAAAAAATTAATTTCACTAGGTGAGTGGAGTTTATGATTCTCAAAAGTAACTTTGTTGCGAGTAAGCCAGATGGCCCAATAGAAGGAAGTAGTTAAAACAACATAGAACTTCTCCTGATGAGGCAGAAATGAGTGAAATCAAGCGATAGCCTGCCAAAAGGTATTAGGGACAAAACTAGTTCCCATTGCCATACCCAAAACTCCCCAAACAACCTTAGCAACAGGGCATGTGAAGAAAAGATGATTATTAGTTTCCACCTGACCACAGAAAGAACACAGAGGGGAGCCAGTCCACTTTCTTTTCTGCATGTTGTGTCTAGTGAGGAGAGCATCTTGACATAACTACAACATGAAAATTTTGATTTTAAGGGGAAGTTTATCTTTCCAAATCCATTTATTATTAGAGCCAGCAAGGTTTTTTTCAAGCCATAAGTATACATATTAGGTGGAGAAGATCCCATTTGTATTCAAGGACTAGTAAACATTGTCATTATCCAAAGAAAGGGGTAAAGATCTCACGATGTCACAAATGTGAGTCCATTGAGAAATCATATTACCTCTAAGAGTTCTCCTAAAAGGCACCATAAAATCCATCTCCACACATTTTTATGGTAACATTTTGATCCTGGCAAATATCAAAGAACATAGAAAACTTTCAGAGAAAGGCAAGTTCCCCCCAATAGAATCATTCCACGGACTAGTAAGATTGCCATTACCCAGGGGAAATCTTCCTTCCAACTAAATAATTCTTTCTAATTCTGAGGAGATCTTTCTAGAAAGGATAATCAGAAACCCTGTCCATAACAGTGACAACATCATTTTTCGTGAGGTACTTAGCCCTAACAATCTGCTGCCAAAGGCCATCTCCTTTGTCAAGTTTCCACCACCATTTGCAAACGAGACTAATATTTTGCTTTCTTAAATATTTTACTCCCAGGCCACCCTTCTTTTTGGACCTAAAACTCTCTTCCAAGAAATCATATAATATCCCTTTTTCTGCTTTTTTCCATGCCAAAAGAATCTACATCTATATTTGTCCAGCTTGGCAATGAAGGTTTTATTTAGCAGGAAAAGACTCATGACATAAGAAGGCAAACTAGATAGATAAGCATTGACCAAAGTCAACCTTCCACATGAAGAGGCACCCCCTCCCACCCAAGCATCTATTTAACCACAAATTTAGCATCAACAAAATCTAAATCAGAGTTTTTGAGAGCCCTAAAAGTGACAGGAACCCTTAGATATTTAATAGGTAACAACCCAACCTTGCAATCAAACATATCATATTACATCTCAGCAATATCATTATCTCCTCCTATAAAAAACTCACACTTTTGATAATTAATCTTCAACCCAGACATGAGTTCAAACACATAAAGCACTAACTTCAAATTTAAAGCTTTATCAAGATCATGAGTTAAACATAAAGTAGTATCATCAGCATACTGCATAATTGCCACCCCCTTGTTAATGAGATCAGGAGCCAAACCGAGTAATAACCCATTTTTCTAGGCCTCAAGCACCATTTTAGTCAGGCATTAAACAACAGAATTGAACAAGAAGGGAGACAAAGGATCACCTTGCCTTACTCCTTTGGCACTCTCGAAATAAGGACCATTAGTGTTATTAATCTTGACAGAAATAGAACCATTATAAAGAATTTTCTTTATCATGTCTCTCCAAAAGGAACCAAAAACCATAGCCTCATGACAACTCACCAAAAATTCCCAATTCACCTTATCAAAGGCTTTCTCAAAATCCAACTTAAGAATGATTCCCAAATATTTTTTGGAATTGGTATGATGCATGATCTCATGAAGGGACATTATCCCATCAACAATACTCCTTTTCTTCATAAAAGCATTTTGGTTAACACTAATCAACTTGTCAAGCAAAGGCTCCACCCTAATCTTTAGAACTTTGGTAAGGAGTTTATAAATGCATGTAAGAAGGCAAATAGGTCTATATTGACTGATCTTGTTTGCCTCAGATATTTTAGGAAGTAAGGTGATAGTCCCATAGTTCAATCTCTAAACATCAAGGTTGCCAGCATGAAAAGCAGTAAAAAGTCTCATAATTTCATATTTAACAATATCTTGGCAATGTTTATAAAACTCTATTGGGATATTTTCAGGACCGGGGGCTTTATTCTTAGCCATCAAAAATAATGCATGCTTGATCTCTTCCTCACAGAAAGGTTCACCCAGTTAGGCATTATCCTCACCATTAAGTTTTTCATGAGGCTCCCACATATCAAAATTTACAGGAAATAAATTCCCAGGAAAAGGACCAAAAAGATCTTTATAATAAGTTGCATGTTTCAAAATATTTTCAGTCCCCTCAATATTCACATCATCTTTAGAAATAGAGAAAATAGTGTTCTTCCTTTTCCTCCCATTAGCCACTCTATGGAAATAACTAGTATTTAAATCTCCCACCAGGAGCCACTTTTCATGGGATTTTTTATACCAGTGATATTCTTCCTCAGCATATAATGTCATCAACTCCACTAAAATATCAGTCTTCCTCAAACATATATCATGAGGTATCTCACATTCCTCCTCAAGATTTTCAATGGAATTTAATTCCTCTTTAAGTTCCATTTCCTTTTCTTATTGTGTCCAAACAAATTAGATCCCCAACCTTTAACATATTTTTTGAATATTTTCAACTTAATATTCAGGAGATCAATGGGATCATAACAATTAATGGTTCTATTCCAGATCTTACCAACAGAGGGAAGGAACTCCTCATTTTGTAACCAGGAAACATCAAATCTAAACTGCCTTTTAGTATTAACAAAATTTTGACTAGCACCTGTATCTAGAAGTAAAGCATTATGATCAGAAATATCTCTTACCAATCTTCTCACAGAAACTAGGGGGAAAGGTCTTCCCAATCAGTAGACATCAGAACTCTATCAAGTTTTCTAGAGTAGGAGAAGCATGCTTATTAGACCATGTATATTTACCTCCATGAATGAAAATCTCCCTCAGACCATGAGTGTGAATAATAGAGTTAAAAAGATTAGTGGAATGAGAATTCACAAAATGAGCATTCTTCTCACCACAATGTCGTAGCACATTGAAATATCCCCCACTATATAAGGCATAAGATTCCCCTGACAGAAGGAGGACAATTCAGTCAGGAATCCATCCTTCTGCTCCTCGTGAGCAACCCCATAAACAACTATGAGGCCCCAATTGCACTTCTTGGTTTTATCCCAAAGGACAAAATGGAGCATATATCTGCCAACTTTAAAAGCATTAACATCAAGAGTGTCTGAGTTAATACCACAAAGAGTTCCCCCAAATTTCCTAATAGAAGGAGACCATTTCCAAAAAAATACTTATTCCCAGGGTCAAGTTTCCTAAAGAAACTCATCTTATAATGTTTTTTCATGGTTTCCTAAATACCAATAAAGTCCAGGGAATAACCGACCATCATATCATTCAAACAGGAAGATAAACCTTTCTTACCCACTCCCCTAACATTGAAAAAAGCTCCTTTCATCTAAATCTTTAAGGTTTAGCCCTATTTCTTGTTGGAGATATGACCTAGAGGCAATAATAAAAGTAGTTATTCTTATATCTTTGTGTTTATGATAAATGTTTACATTCATACTATAATTGTATTAACCGGAAACATTAATACTTGTGTGATTTGTAATCTAATTAGAGTCTCTAGTAAAGCCTCTTTATAATACTATCTTGTTGGTTGATAGATGATCATGGTTTCCTGATCATGTACATTGAGATGTTATTAACAACAAAATCATATCATTAGGAGAATGGTGTGATGGACATACTCCTATAGATAAGCGTATCATAAAGATTAAGTCATTTCAATAGTTTGTTTGTTATAAGCTTTCAGATACATAGTAACCTAATTCCTTCGACCATGAGATCATGCTAATCACCATCACCTGATGGATGCTTTGATGATATCAAACACCACTTTGTAACTGGGTGGTTATAAAGGTGGCATTGAGTGTTCGGAAATTATGTGTTGAGGCACATGGATCAAGAGTGGGATTTGTCCATCCATATGACAGATAGATATACTCTGGGCCCTCTCGGTGGAATGTCATCCAATTAGCTTGCAAGAACATGACTGGCTCACAAGGGATCACATATCACAAGAAAGAGTAAAGAGTACATATCGGTAACAAAGTTGAACTAGGAATGCAGAGATACCAACGATCAAACCTCAAATAAGTAAAATATCACGAGACAAAGGGAAATTCGTATCGTATGTAAATGGTTCATTCGATCAGAAAGTAATTGTAGAAATATGTGGGAGCCGTAGAATTCCTCTATTGGTTATTGATCGGAGAAGTGTCTCGGTCAGGTCTGCATAATTCACGAACCGTAGGGAGACACACTTAAGGATTCGATGTTGTTTAGTAGATATGGAATGTGAGTAAGAAGACCAAATGTTGTTCGGAGTCTCGGATGGGATCCGGGATATCACAGGGAGATCCGGAAGGTCCGGAGAATATGATTCATATAAGGAAAGTCCAATTCCAGAGTTCGGGAATGATTCCGGTGTTATCACCGGAATGATCTAGAAGGGTCTAGAAGGTTCACCAAACCGGAAGGGGAAGGGTACATGAATGTGTCATGACTAAGTGGAATGATAGCATCATGTACTAGGTCACTTGGCTATGTGTTTAAAAGAAAGAAATTAAACTCCAAAATTGAAACTCAAAAGGCAAGTTTGAATAGTCAAACTGGGACAATGGTTCCTGGTGGAGGGAGGAGAGGAAACCTCCTCTCCCTCCACCACGCGACAAGGAGAGGGAGTTGGGGGAGGATACGGCCTCCCCCTCCCCTATCTGCCCCTTCCTCTCATAAATAGAGGGGAGGGGGCGGCCCCAAAGACCTACACCACAACGACCCCAATCCCACAAGCCGCCGCCATCGGCCCACCTCCTCCTCTCCAGCCTCTAAAACCTAGACGCCGGGGAACCCCTCTACTCCATTATACCTGCTTCGGCTTAAGGCGAAGCCCTGCGGGTTCTTCCCTCTACTTCCGACACCACCCTGTCGTGCTGCCGGAATCGCGAGGAGAGAGCTACAACCTCCACTGCCTGCTGGAACAAGGGAGAGGAAGGTCTTCATCGAGTACCGAACGTGTGACCGACTGCGGGAGCGCTACCGGAACACGGTGCCAGAAGGATCGTCTAAGAGATCTTGAGATCGTCAAGTGAACGACTACATCACCCACGAGAATCTGCTCTCGTTAACCACTTTGGAATCTTCTAGGGTGAGTATTCTATCGACTCGTTGCTACAATCTAGTAGATAGATCTTGGCTTGTGTGTGTTCATGCGGTAGAATTTTTTTGTTTTCCCGCTACGAACCCCTATAGTGGTATCAGAGCCGTGTCTATATGTAGATCTGTTGCACGAGTAGAACACAATGGTCATTATGGGCGGTGGTGCTTTTATTATCAATTGCTTCTTGTGTACTTTGCATCTTGCGGTATGGTGGGATGAAGCGGCCCGGTCTAACCTTATATGACATTGTTCATGAGACTTTATCCACGCTGAACATGCAACTTGTATTTCATAAGTGGCTTTGCGGGTGTCTGTCTCTCCCATTATAGTAAAGATTCAATTTACAACAGGCACTTGATAGTTCAAGCATCAACTTTGTGGTTCTTGTTCGTAAGTTATAATGGTACTTATTGAAAGCCCCAAAGCACGTAAAATATGCAAAGAAAATTAGAGGCGTCTAACTTTGTTTTGCAGGGGGGTGATGTGATGTGATATGACCATGATTGTGATTATATATGATGTATGCAATGATCCTTATTGTAAGTCAGCAACCGGCAGGAGCCTTATGGTTGTATTTTAATTTCGTTAAGACCTGCATGTCTATTATTCAAAGTAGTTGTAATAGTTGATGTTGGTGGATGACAACCATGCTCTAAGCTGGAAGGTCTATGCAAATGGATTGACTATTGGGGAATTACCCGAGGATTTGTGTAAGCAATTCAAGGAGCTGAGACTGGAGGTAGTGTCCGAGGGATATTTGGCAGCAATGGATGTCCAACCAACGCTACAAGACATGATTAGCAAAGCTCAAGTAGGAGACGAGGAGATAGAGGTGATAAAGGAAAAGATGAAGGAGGATCGAGCAAAATAATTCCGCGAGGATGAGCAAGGAACCTTGTGGTATGGAGATCATTTGTGTGTGCCCAATGATCCGGAGATAAGGAAGATAATTCTGCAGGAGGCTAATGACTTGCCGTATTCCATACATCCAGGTAATACAAAGATGCATATGGATATGAAGGACAGATTTTGGTGGAACAACATGAAGGTAGATATCGCCGAGCATATTGCCTTATGTGATGTATGCAGCAGAGTGAAGGCGGAACACCAGAAGCCAGCAGGATTGTTACAGCCATTGCCCATACCGGATTGGAAGTGGGATAGAGTGGGAATGGATTTTATCACAGGATTGCCCAGGACCAGGTCAACTCTATTTGGGTAGTGGTCGACCATTTGACCAAGGTAGCCCACTTTATACCAGTGAAGACGACCTACATGAGTGCGAGATTAGCCAAAATTTATATGGACATGATTGTGTGCCTACATGGAGTTCCCAAGAGCGTTGTATCAGATAGAGGCACCCTTACATCAAACTTTTGGCGCCAGCTGCACGAGTCATTGGGAACTAGGTTAGAGTTTAGCACAGCATTCCACCCTCAGACAGATAGACAAACAGAGAGGGTGAATCAAATTTTGGAGGATATGCTGAGAGCTTGCGCTTTGGCTCATGGCTCTAATTGGGATGAGAATTTGCCATATGCTGAGTTTTCCTACAACAACAGCTACCAAACCAGCATCAAGATGTCACCGTTTGATGTGCTATATGGGAAAAGGTAACGGACACCATTGCTATGGGATGGAGTAGGAGAGCGTCAGCTATTTGGGCCTGATTTGATCAAGGATGCCGAGGAGAAGATCACCTTGATTAGGGACAGGCTGAATGTAGCACAATCAAGACAGAAGAGCTACGCTGATACCTTGTTTAGTATCTACTTTGCTTTACTTGTCCATACTTTGAGGTGCGTTTTACATGTTTTCTGGTACTAACCTATTAACAAGTTGCAACAGTGCCAGATGCCTGTTTTCTGCTGTTTTTGGTTTCAGAAAAGTTAGTAAAGAAATATTCTCGGAATTGAACGGGACGAAGGAAAAAGTCAATTACTTTCCATGGGGAACAAGAAGTCTAGAGGAGAGCCGGAGGGGCCGGCCAGGGGGGGCAGACCCACCCCAGGCGGGGGGGGCAGGTGGGCCCACGCCTGGCTAGGGTTTAGCGGCCCTGGTCGCCTCCCGGACTTGCCCCTTCGCCTATAAGAAGCCCCCGATGCAGAAACCCTGAGTACCCGATCAGAAATCCATGAAACCGTCTATAGCCACTGCCACCATCGTCCCTAGATCGGGGGGATCTGAAGTTCTTCCCGGCACCCTGCCGGAGGGGAGATCATCCCGAAGGCCTTCTCTCCGGTATGATTCGTGAGTAGTTCCACCTTGGACTATGGGTCCATGTATTAGCTAGATGGTTGTATCTCCTCCTTTGTGCTTTCATGTATAGATCTTGTGAGCTCCGTTCATGATCAAGATCTAATCTATTTGTAATCATGCATGTTGTGTTTGCGGGGATCCGATGGATATTGAGATTATTATGTTGGTTTGATTAATGGTTTTGTCTTTATGAATCTATCATGTCTGTGTTGTTTGTGATCTTGCATGCTCTCTGTTGCTAGTGGTTATCTTGGCCAAATAGTTGCTAGTGACTCCAAGAGGGAGTATTTATGCTCGATAGTGGGTTCATGCCTCTAGTTTCCAAGAGAAGTGACAATAATCTCTTCGGTTGTAGATGTGATGTTGCTACTAGGGAGAAAACAACGGTCTCTTGTTCATGGAACATGTGGACTGTTTACCTTACACACTTTGCTTAAAGCAGTTGTCTGTTGCTTGCAACTTAATACTGGAGGGGGTTCGGATGATAACCTGAAGCTGGACTTCTAGTGATAGATGCAGTTGGATGACCGTCTATGTATTTATTTTATTGCCCTATCAACGTCATAGGATCTTTCTGACTAGTAATTGCATTGTTATGCCTTGCTCAGTTCCTGTCAATTGCCCCGCTGTAATTTGTTTACCCTTCATGCCATGTTGTTTATCTAAGGAGAGCACCTCCAGTGAACTATGGACCCTGGTCCAATCTTTACCATTGATACATCTGTTACTTGTTTACTTGCTGCAAACCATTACCTTCCACACCATACGTTTAATCCTTTGTTACAGCAAACCGGTGAGCTTGACAACCTCACTGATTCGTTGGGGCAAAGTCTTGAGTTTGTGTTGTGCAGGTCTCCATGTTGCCAGCAACACCTTTGAGACGTTTCCGTCCTCCTTCAGGTTCGATAACCTCGGTCTCTACTGAGGGAAACTTTCTGATGTGCTCATCACACCTTGCTCTTGGGGTTCCAACGAAGTGTCCCACGTCAACACTCGGTGCACGCATCAAGATTTTTGGCGCCGTTGCCGGGGAGGCCAAGGACGTTTTCATTAGGGGAGTCCTTCACTTCCTTTCTCTTTACTTTGTTTTTAGTTTGCTTTGTTTCTTTTGCTTGGTTTCATTTGCCTCTTTTCAAAAATCCAAAAAAATCAGTCTAGCTTGGTTTGCTTTCTTTATTAAAAAAACACAAAAAAAATTAGTTCTTACTCTAGTTGGTGGTCTGTCATTGCCTTGCTTGGTCATGCTTTCTATAAATGGATGGTTTCTTTGAAACTAGTGCTTATTGGCAAGGTGGGTTCACGGAAGAACAAAAGTATTATTATAAGGAACACCGTTTTTCACAAAAAGGGAAACACTTATGGGAACAAATTGATAAGTTGAATACTATTGCTAGAGACTTGTGCTCTACTTATAATGTTACTTATTGCTTTGATAAATCTTGTTGCTGTAGGAGGTATAAACACCTACCCTTTCAATGTGAGTATAATGATAATGTTACCATATCTTCTTATGTTAAAGGAAATTATGACTTTTATGATGTGGAACAAATTGAAGAGTTTATTGCCTTCAAGGGTGCATTTGAACTTGCCAGCTTGCTTGAAAATAATGATGATGCACCTTATGAACATGAGGTTTATGAGATACTTAAATTTTGCTTTGACAATTACAAGGAAGCAAATGGCTATATTCTTGAATATTTTAATAGGTGCTTTCCACAAATGGAAGAGGCTAATGCCTTACAGGAGCCTATGGAAGAAGAAATTGCTGAAACTGGAAGCTCATTAGATGAAAAAGAGGAGGAGAGTGATGAACAAAGGGAGGAAGAATTGATCTACCCATGCCTACCTTCTAATGAGAGTAACTCTTTATCCCTTACATTATTTGATTGTCCCTCATTCTTACCAAAGGAGGATGAATGTTATGTTCCTGTGAATCCTTTTGAAATATCTACTTTGGGTAAAACCTGTGAAGGTTTTAACCCCACTATTTTTGAGCTTGATAGAAATTATGTGTTTGTAGATCATGAAAATCATGCTTTATGTGATAGCTATATTGTTGAGTTTATTCATGAGGCTACTAAAAATTATTATGAGAGAGGAAAATATGGTCGTTGGAATTCTCATGTTACTAAAACACCTCTCTTTGTGCTGAAAGTTTTGAAGTTACTCTTGTTTTCTCTTCCTATGCATGTCACTTTGTTCTTTATGAACTTATTTGTGTACAAGATTCCTATGCATAGGAAGTGGGTTAGACTTAAATGTGTTTTGAATTTGCTTCTTGATGCTCTCTTTGACTTCAATTCATATTTCTTATATGAGCATCTTCTCAAGCTATCAAGTCTAACTTAAATGCGTTAAAGAAAACTACTTGTTGGAAGATAACCCTGTAGGGATACGGGTAGGCTACACTAGCACAAATCAAAAATTTCTACCGCGTATACCAGGATTACTGTTGTCATAGATCACGGGATTACCACTAGACGCGCAGTTGCGGAATATGAAGCGCGTCGAGGCAGTGCAGACGTTCCACGTCTCCTCCTTGTCCTCGTCCCACGAGAAGCTCCCCTTGCGCGGCTCGTCCAAGCGCTACAGATGCATCGCCTCCGAGGTATCCACACGTACAGGCTGGAAGCGTTAGACGCCGGACTGCTAGGTCCGCGCGTGCAACACAGGCGTGAGGAGTGGCGGCTGGGAATGATCTGAGGTCTAACCCTGGCCAGCTCTCCCCACCCTCTCTTATATAGGCGTCCCTAGTGGGATTCTACATTAGCATCCCATTAGTAGCCTAAGCCTGGTCTAATTCGGATCCAATCCTCATTAGGCGTCCAGCCCCTTAAGTGTGTGACCCTATAGGTTCATATGCGTATATACATGACACGAATACACTTATTTTGTCAATAGTTGGTAGCGGCCTCTAGCAAGACGTGCCAACTCCTAAACGCATACAAAGATCATATCGGACGAACCATCACAAGGTTTAGTACATGTCTTTCCTTTTTCCTCACGATATTTGGTATAGCTCCAAGCTGACCTCCCTTTCTCGATACCGTGATTCGAAATCCCTTTACTAGGTTAACTCTTAACCTTATGTAGCACGACCATGCATTTCTGGATCCGATCACTCGAGGGGCCCAGAGATATCTCTCTCAAGTAGAGAGGGGCAAATTCCATCTTGATTGACCATGCCTTGCAGCATGCTTCAGGACAAACCCGAAAGCTACCTTTATAACTACCCTGTTACGGTGCAGTGTTTGATAGCCCCAAAGTAGGTCGATTCACATCTCAAGTACATGCGACAATCTCAGGTCTAAGGACAAAACGTACACGATGTGTAGAGAGAGAGCTGCAACTAATTGCCAGTCTCAGGTTGGGTCAGTCCAACCCCATGTTCATAACATGTGTCCACATCATTGGTTTGACATCTCCATGTCTATGACTTGTGAAACATAGTCATCAACCAATCGATGTGCTAGTCTAATATTCACGTGTGTCCTCACATGAACTCCGACTAGGGACAAATCTTAAATAACCATACAAGTAAAGAGTTTCACAAAAAATTCACATAATTGCCAATCAATACAAGTTGCCTGATATGGATATTCAAGGAACATTACAATAACTCATGGATACATATGAAATATAATCATCTGTATGATTGCCTATAGGGCATATTTCCTTCAGTCTCCCACTTGCACTAGAGTCAATCTAAAATGTATCTAATACCAATTGCCCTTGTGTGCGCTTCATGCGCGGGCTGCGGGAGAGGCTTAGTCAAGGGATCAGCAACATTTGAGTTCGTATGTATTTTTCATATCATGACACTACCATCCTCAACAAACTCTCGAATCTGATGGTAACGCATGCGAATATGTTTGTTCTTCTGGTGTTGTCTAGGTTCATTGGCTTGTGCAATAGCACCATTGTTGTCACAATAAACATCCAAGGGATTGGACGCGCCCTGAACCACACCGAGAGCGATCAGGAAATTCCTAATCCAAACAGCTTCCATTACGGCCTCCGAGGCAGCAATATATTCAGCTTCTGTTGAATAGGAGGTCACCGTATCTTGCTTGGAACTTTTCCAGCTCACAGCACCACCATTCATGACAAACACATAACCTGATTGCGATTTCGAATCATCTGAGTCATTAAGGTAACTCGCATCTGTTTAACCCTTTACACTGAGTTCATCCTCACCTCCATAAACTAGGAACACATCCTTAGTCCTTTTCAAGTACTTAAGGATGTTCTTTACCGCTGTCCAGTGACCTTCACCTAGATCAGCCTGGTATCTGCTCGTAACACTTAGAGCATAGGAAACATCTGGGAGAGTACATATCATTGCATACATAATGGATCCAATAGCCAAAGCATATGGAACCTTACTCATGCGCTCACGCTCATCAGTAGTCGAAGGACACTGAGTCTTGCTGAGTTTTATGCCGTGAGACATGGGCAAGAACCCCTTCTTAGCCTCTTCCATGCTGAACCATTTCAACACTTTGTCAATGTATGTACTCTAGCTTAATCCAATTATACTTCTTGATATATCTCTATAGATCTTGTGCCCAGAATATATGCCACTTCTCCCAAGTCCTTCATCGAAAAACTATTTTTCAATGAGGTCTTAACAGACTCGAGCATAGGAATGTCATTTCCAATCAGCAATATGTCATCTACATAAAAGATTAGAAATACCAGCACTCTCCCACTTTCCTTCTTGTAAACACAAGGTTCTTGTTCGTTTTTGATGAAGCCAAACTCCTTTACGACTTCATCAAATCGAATGTTCAAACTCCGAGATGCTTGCTTCAGTCCATAAATGGACTTCAGAAGTTTGCATACCTTTCCAGCATTGTTTGGATCGACAAAACCTTCGGGCTGCATCATATACACGTCCTCAGTTAGGATTCCATTTAGGAAAGCCGTCTTGACATCCATCTGCCATATTTCATAGTCGAAATGTGCAGCAATGGCTAGGATTATCCGTATAGATTTAGCATCGCTAAGGGCGAGAAAGTCTCGTCGTAGTCAACTCCTTGAACTTGTCAAAAACCTTTTGCAACAAGTCGAGCTTTATGGATGTGAACATTTCCATCCATATCAATCTTCTTCTTATAGATCCATTTGCACTCGATGGCTTTAAAACCATCAGGCAGGTCAACCAAGTTCCAAACTTGATTGTCTCCCATGGACTCTATCTCGGATCTCATGGCGATCAGCCATTTCTCAGAGTCTGGGTCCACCATCTCTTCTGCATAGGTCGCAGGCTCATCATTGTCTAACAATAATAATTCCCGCGCTTCGCGGAGCCTCGCCGACCTTCGTGGTTGTGGTTCTTCTCTTGCCACGGGTTCCTCAACTTGTTCTGCTACAGTAGCATCACTCGTAGAAGAATCCCCGACTGGCTCATCTTGAACTTCTTCAAGTCGCACCGACCTTCCACTTGTTCCCTTTGTGAGAAACTCTTTCTCTAGGAAAACACCGCTACGAGCGACAAACACTTTGCCCTCCTCTCGGTTGTAGAAGTAATAGCCTAAGGTTTCCCTCGGATATCCCACGAAAATGCACTTATCCGATTCGGGTGTTAGCTTATCCGACTGAAGTCGCTTGAAAAATGCATCACAACCCCAAATCTTCAGAAAAGACAAACTGGGATTCTTTCCAGTCCACATCTCATATGGTGTCTTAACTACGGATTTAGATGGTACCCTATTAAGTGTGGAAGCTGCCGTTTCTAGAGCGTAACCCCAAAATGATAATGGTAAATCCGACTGGCTCATCATAGACCGAACCATGTCCAACAAAGTTCGATTACGCCGTTCGAAGACCCCGTTTCTTTGAGGCGTTCCGGGCGACATAAGTTGTGGAACAATTCCGCAACTCTTAAGATGATCGCTAAATTCGTGACTCAAATATTCACCTCCACGATCAGATCGCAAGGCCTTTATTTTCTTGCCACGTTGATTCTCTACTTCACTCTGAAACTCCTTGAACTTTTCAAAATTTTCAGACTTATGCCTCATCAAGTAGACATAACCATATCTACCTGAAATCATCAGTGAAAGTAATGAAGTAGTGATATCCTCCTCTGGCTGTCGTGCTCATTGGCCCACATACATCAGTATGTATGAGTTCCAACAAGTCTGTCGCTCTCTCGGGTAAACCCGAAAAAGGTGACTTGGTCATCTTTCCAAGTAAACAAGCCTGACATGTCTCGTATGATTCAAAATCAAACGAAGTTAGAAGACCATCACCATGGAGCTTCTTCATGCGCTTTTCACTTATATGCCCCAAACGACAATGCCATAAATAGGTAGGACTCAAATCATTAGGCCGAAGCCTTTTAGCACTAACATTGTAAACAGATGCATCATCAAGATTTAAAATAAATAACCCATTCACAATGGGAGCATTAGCCATAAACATATCATTCTTAGAGATTACACAACCATTGTTTGCACTCGCGAATGAATAACCATCCCTCATCAAACATGAAGGTGATAAAATGTTTTGACCCATACTTGGAATGTAATAACAATTATTCAACTCCATAATAAATCCCGGCGGAAGGTGAAGTTGCATGACGCCGACGAACAATGCAGCAACCCTTACTTTATTTCCGACGCGAAAATCCACTTCGCCTTTCAGCACTTCTCTAGTCCTTATTAGCCCCTACATCGAATTGCAAATATGAGCAACCGATCCGGTATCAAATACCCAAGAGTTAACATAGGAATCAGCGAGAAGAATGTCCACGACATTTACAACAAGCGTACCTGAGTGGGAAGTACTCTTACTTCCACTCTTCTACAAAGAAGCCTGGTACTTGCTGCAGTTTCTCTTCCAATGGCCATGTTCATGACAAAAGAAGCACTCAGTGTCTTCTACAGGTCCAGCCTTTTGCTTGGGTGCAGGCTTAGGGATCGTATCCTTAGCCCTACCCTTCTTCTTCCAAGAAGTACCCTTTTTCTTGAAGCTAGGCTTGTTCTGCACAACCATCACATGGCTATGCCCTGCACACTTCTTCATGTCACTTTCTGCTGTTTTTAGCATCCCGCATAACTCATTAAGGCCCTTCTCCACCCCATGCATATGGTAGTTCGAAATGAACTGCCCATAGCTGGATGGAAGAGACGCCAAAATGAAGTCAGTGGCCAACTCTTGGCCTAGTGGAAAACCAAGCTTTCCCAAAGTCTGACTATAACCAACCATTTTGATCACATGGGGGCCTACAACTGCTCCCTCTGCCAGCTTGCATTCGACAAAGGACTTGGCAACATTGTACCTCTTAGTCCTTGCCTGATCTTGGAACATGTACTTAAGCGCTACGATCATATCGTACGCTTCCTGATCCTCAAACTTCTTTTGGAGTTCAGGTTCCATGCATGCAAGCATAAGACAGCTAACCTCAAGAGAATCATCACATGCTCTCTTGTAGGCGTTCTTTAGGGCAGCAGATGCATTATCAGCAGGTTCATCGGGGATTGGGGTATCCAGAACTGTTTCCTTTTTATTAGACCTAAGAACAATTCTCAGGTTACGGACCCAGTCCGAATAGTTTGTTCCATTTAGTTTATCTTTGTCAAGAATCGAACGCAAAGAGAAAGGTGATGTAGTGTTTGGTGCCATTGATCTACAACAGAAAACATACAAAATACTAAGCCATGTAACCATGAAAGAGTAAAACATATTAAACAATTTAATAGCATATACTCCCACTTAAATCAATATCCCTCTATTGATACTAAGTGATTCAAGATCCACAATTAACAAGTCGACTAGTGAGCTTTAGCATCACTACTAGAAGACAAGGTAAATCGGTAAGTAACACTTGCTAATCATATCACATATGACTCTTGTTGTTGGGTGACATCTCTATGTCAAAACTAGGCGCCCAACCTTTATGCCCCAAGGTCCTTAACTGTTAAGATGACATTGTCAATCTCACCAACCCTTATGCGTGTAGGTATCCGATACAAACCCATCCAGCCAAGGAAAACCGCGGCATCCTAATTTCATAGGCCCACCAACGATTGTACAGAGCATAGGATGGTGCAAGGTTTGGTTGGGAGGGCATGGTTTAACTTAAACTTTCTGAGGGATTGTTCTACTTCTATCATCTAAGAATGCATAGTAGTAAAACACATAAGAATAGCATTCACATAGATGTGACACAGTATGGCCCATTTTCTCATGGTGATCTCCATCACCATAGAACCTGTCCACCATGATGATCTCCATCTTCATGTTCCATGTGAGCCATCCTCCAAGTGATGAGTCCTCCAAGAACTAATACAAGCTATTACTCCTAACAGCTAGTAATCAAAATTACATAGTATTGGGATCATCACAAGTTGGCACGCAGGCCATTACAATAAATGACAACACATATGGCTCCAGCCGTGTTGCCCTACTCACGACACGCAGGTCATGCAAAATTTCATACATGCATCACATACATCTATGGGCCATACTGATCACATACATCTTGCAAAAACAAGTTATGCATAGAATCGCATTCTACCGGATCATGTGACATCGCAGCACCTAGTTACCTTAACGAGATACAAAAGGGGGTACGATTAAGGGGGTCTCCTCCTGCGGGGTTCGAAGGGGCAGCGCCCCTAAAACTGTGAAAAATGAGAGATCGAATCTTCACAATTTTCTTTAAGGATTTTGATCGGCAAATCAAATTTACCATAAACCGACTCCTGTCCCAATTCAATCAAACTCCTTTGATCACGGTACATCGATTTTAGATCTAGGTTCCGATTCGATCAATCATATTGATCTTCGCGTGATTCAACAGGATTTATGTGTCACTGTCTAGCCCGATGGCGGAAGCCGACCGGTAGGGGTAAGTCGTTCGACAACCTCAGATCACGATCATGGAAAGCAAGATTATAGATCAATCCTGAACCACCGCCATATAAACGATCACATCATTCATATCAATCTGCATATCACCATATGCAACCATCCCGAACCTATAACTGAACAGCATTGGCTCAGATACCACTGTAGGGATACGGGTAGGCTACACTAGTGCAAATCAAAAATTTCTACCGCGTATACCAGGATTACTGTTGTCATAGATCACGGGATTACCACTAGACGCGCAGTTGCGAAATTGATGAAGCACGCCGAAGGCAGTGCAGACGTTCCACGTCTCCTCCTTGTCCTCGTCCCACGAGCAGCTCCCTTGCGCGGCTCGTCCAAGCTCTACAGATGCAGCGCCTCCGAGGTATCCACACGTACAGGGTGGAAGCGTCAGACGCCGGACTGCTAGGTCCGCGCATACCACACAGGCGTGAGGAGTGGCGGCTGGGAATGATCTGAGGTCTAACCCTGGCCAGCTCGCCCCACCCTCTCTTATATAGGCGTCCCTAGTGGGCTTCTACATTAGCAGCCCATTAGTAGCCTAAGCCTGGCCTAATTCGGATCCAATCCTCATTATGCTTCTAGCCCCTTAAGTGTGTGACCATATAGGTTCATATGCGTATAGACATGACATGAATACACTTATTCTGTCAATAGTTGGTAGCGGCCTCTAGCAAGATGTGCCAACTCCTAAACGCATATAAAGATCATATCGGACGAACCATCATAAGGTTTAGTACATGTCTTTCCTTTTGCCTCACGATATTTGGTCTAGCTTCAAGCTGACCTCCCTTTCTCGATACCGTGATTCGAAATCCCTTTACTAGGTTAACTCTTAACCTTATGTAGCACGGCCATGCATTTCTGGATCCGATCACTCGAGGGGCCCAGAGATATCTCTCTCAAGTAGAGAGGGGCAAATCCCATCTTGATTGACCATGCCTTGCAGCATGCTTCAGGACAAACCCGAAATCTACCTTTATAACTACCCTGTTACGGTGCAGCGTTTGATAGCCCCAAAGTAGGTCGATCCACATCTCAAGTACATGCGACAATCTCAGGTCTAAGGACAAAACGTACACGATGTGTAGAGAGAGAGCTACAACTAATTTCCAGTCTCAGGTTGGGTCAATCCAACCCCATGTTCATAACATATGTCCATATTATTGGTTTGACATCTCCATGTCTATGACTTGCGAAACATAGTCATCAACCAATCGATGTGCTAGTCTAATATTCACGTGTGTCCTCACATGAACTCCGACAAGGGACAACTCTTAAATAACCATACAAGTAAATAGTTTCACAAACAATTCACATAATTGCCAATCAATACAAGTTGCCTGATATGGATATTCAAGGAACATTACAATAACTCATGGATACATATGAAATATAATCATCTCTATGATTGCCTCTAGGGCATATTTCCTTCAAACCCAAGAGTTTCCTTGAGTCTTGGAAGTTATTGCTACTGCAATGACCTCTGCTTATCCTTTTTGTTTGCTTTTTGTGCCAAGAATGACCTCTAATGAGAGAGAAATAAGATTTGGGGAGTTACTGTCCCGAAAGAGATTTCTGTCCTCCACCAAAAAAATCGTGAGGAGGCTCTGTAACTCGGATTGAGATCAAAATCTACGAATAAATTCCCTAGTATGTTACCTAACTTTCGTTAGTTCAACACTTTTTTATTTGAGCAACATAAGATGTTCGAAAAAATTCGTTTCTACCTGCTGGTCTGTTTTGACAGATTTCTGCCATTATTTGTATTTGCTTCTTATTGATTCCTTTTTGAGCTCTCTTCAGGTAAATTGAGTTTCTTTGAAGGAGTTACTACAGTAGATTGTGTTTTTAGTGAAAATCCTTGCCGTTCCAAAGCTTTGCCAGTGGTCTAATATCTTTTGAATAAGCTAATGTTGCTAATGAAGATTGTGTGAAGTTTTGTATGAAGGAAAAATTTCAGGTGTAGAGAGAGAATGATGCAATGAGATGAAGAATGGACAAAAGCTCAAGCTTAGGGATTCCACCATGGTGTAACCCCAAGAAATATCCAAGAGGTACAAGCGTCAAAGCTTGGGGATGCCCAAGGCATCCCCTTTTTCATCAATAAAAAGCCCAGGTCTGTCTAGACACTTCGTTTTTATTGTTTCATGCACAGTTGTGTTGTTCTTGGAGCATCTTAGTTTTCATTTGCTTTGCTTAGTTTGTTTAGTTTGCTTTAGTATTTTGGACCCCCGCTCTCGCTGTTTTGTTTTGCAAATAAGTTTGCTTAGTGTTTGGAAGGGAGTAGTAAGTTCTTGCTTGAAGTGCAAGAGGAGTTTGCATTAACTATGACTTAGACTTTAGCATGACATGCTAGGTGTTGTTTTAGCATTATGCTTAGTGATTATTGCTGTATAATGTCTTGTTCCAAACAATTGGGATTGCTTAGTGTGCCTTGAATAAATTATGCGTTGTTTTAGCATGCAAAAGCATAGTATTGTGGTATTCTCTTTTGATGTTTTACTTGGGTTGACTTGGCACATGCTCACACCATGTTATGACTATGACAAGTCACCATTAGCCTCTATGATCATTTAGTCCTTGACTTGTAGTACCACTCTTTGCTTTGATTAGTTTGCTTTGTTGCATTGCATAATTATGGCCATTATTGCTCTCTTAGTTGGTTGCTCCCAATCTTTTGCTAGCCTCCACTTGTATGAGTAAGTTCTACTCATGCTTCCAACTCCCAAGAAACCAAGTTATTCCAAAGTGTCCACTATAAACTCCTATGCATGGTGTGTTACACCATTCCAAAGTATATTCTTGTTTTCATCTATCTTCCAATTAAAAACTATTTTGTTATGTGAAAATTTAGTGATTAAAGCCCTCACGAACTTGATGGCACACTTTATTATTTGCCCCTAATAAACTTGAACCATTGTGACAATTTTGTTGTATATGCTTGCACTTATAAGTTGGAATTAGCAGAACCGTGCTGTCACGTTAAACGTTTTCAGCATTGCACTTGTACCTTGTTATACTCAGTTGATATCATGTTATTTTGTCTATGGTGTCACCGGTGTGAAATAAAGAGGGAACTTGTAAGTCCATGGAGTTTGTATCCTGTGTTAGAGAAACGCCTAGGCCGCTAGCCTAAGCCATGCCTAATCATGGTGGAAACTTGCAGCATCACCATAGTGACATCTATGAAGCATTCTTCTTAAAAAAGAGACACATTGAGAAAAGAGGAAAGAGAGAAAAAAGCACCATATTCCCATGGTACATAAGAAGAATTGCTGACATGCTTATTGTCTGCTTGCCTTGTCATTTTGGTTATGGGAAACCTCCTGTACCATCTGCAAGGGGTACCCCGTTGGCGGTTCTCAATGATATACAAATACTTACAGTGACAAGAACTTACCTGGACCCAAAGTTGAGTATGCATGAGGTGTGGCCCTCGTATTCAAGGGGCATGAGGTTGCCAACTTATACTTCGTCAAGCATATACTCCAGATTTGCCACTTTAACCTTAACCACTTCAAGATGCTTATGATAGGGGCAATGAGGGCTGCAAGCTAACTAGTACCATAATTTTTGGAAGCTCTTTTTGAAACTTGTAATCCCTGCTTCCTTTACAAAAAGGCCTTTCTTCCACCATTATTTGAGTCTCTACCTTCTACCTTTAGGCACCATTAAGAGATCATAATTGTCATTCTATGTGTAGTGTTCCAAAGCTTATTAATTGATGCATATTATGTTATTAATTGCTCTTGTGCTATTTGTTTCTAGTCACCCTTGTGAACTTTGCAGGTGTCCTATGCATTATATTGCTACTCTATGAGGGATAAGCTGATTGCCACTATGCTATGTTTTCTGCATGTGAAACAAACAAATGTTTTTCAATGCATGTTATTTATGATCTTTGTTTGTAGCTTGCCATGTTGCATGCATAGTTACTATGTCCTATTGTTAGAACTCCATATTTCATGCACATGTTTAGAGTTCTTTGATCCCAGCTTTCAATGCTTGCAAATGGTTGGATCTTTATTATGAGGGTGCATGTCACCTCAAAAATTATTCTTTTATCACTTACCTACTCGAGGAAGAGCATGACTTAAGCTTGGGGATGCTGATACGTTGGAAACGTATCTATAATTTTTTATGCTCCATGCTTGTTTAGTATCTACTTTGCTTTACTTGTTCACACTTTGAGGTGCTTTTTACATGTTTTCTGGTACTAACCTATTAACAAGTTGCAACAATGCCAGATGCCTGTTTTCTGCTGTTTTTGGTTTTAGAAAAGTTAGTAAAGAAATATTCTCAGAATTGGACGGGACGAAGGACAAAGTCAATTACTTTCCGTGGGGAACAAGAAGTCTAGAGGAGAGTCGGAGGGGCCGGCCAGGGGGCCAGACCCACCCCAGGCGCGGGGGCAGGTGGACCCGCGCCTGGCTAGGGTTTGGCGGCCCTAGTCGCCTCCCGGACTCGCCCCTTCGCCTATAAGAAGCCCCCGATGCAGAAACCCTGAGTACCCGATCAGAAATCCACGAAACCGTCTGTAGCCGCCGCCACCATCGTCACTAGATCGGGGGATCTGAAGTTCTTCCCGTCACTTTGCCGGAGGGGAGATTATCCTGGAGGCCTTCTCTTCGGTATGATTCGTGAGTAGTTCCACCTTGGACTATGGGTCCATGTAGTAGCTAGATGGTTGTATCTCCTCCTTTGTGCTTTCATGTATAGATCTTGTGAGCTCCGTTCATGATCAAGATATAATCTATTTGTAATCATGCATGTTGTGTTTGCAGGGATCCGATGGATATTGAGATTATTATGTTGGTTTGATTAATGGTTTTGTCTTTATGATTCTATCATGTCTGTGTTTTTTATGATCTTGCATGCTCTCCGTTGCTAGTGGTTATCTTGGCCAACTAGTTTCTAGTGACTCCAAGAGGGAGTATTTATGCTCGATAGTGGGTTCATGCCTCTAGTTTCCAAGAGAAGTGACAATAATCTCCTCGGTTGTAGATGTGCTGTTGCTACTAGGGAGAAAACAACGGTCTCTTGTTCATGGAAAATGTGGACTGTTTACCTTACACACTTTGCTTAAAGCAGTTGCATGTTGCTTGCAACTTAATACTGGAGGGGGTTTGGATGATAACCTGAAGGTGGACTTCTAGTCATAGATGTAGTTGGATGACGGTCTATGTATATTGTTGTATTGCCCAATCAACCTCATAGGATCTTTCTGACTAGTAATTGCATTGTTATGCCTTGCTCGGTTCCTGTCAATTGCCCCGCTGTAATTTGTTTACCCTTCATGCCATGTTGTTTATCTAAGGAGAGCACCTCTAGTGAACTATGGACCCTGGTCCAATCTTTACCATTGATATATCTTCCACTGTTACTTGTTTACTTGCTGCAAACCATTACCTTCCACACCATACGTTTAATTGTTTGTTACAGCAAACCGGTGAGCTTGGCAACCTCACTGATTTGTTGGGGCAAAGTCTTGAGTTTGTGTTATGCAGGTCTCAACGTTGCCAGCAACACCTTTGAGACATTTCCTTCCTCCTTCAGGTTCGATAACCTCGGTCTCTACTGAGGGAAACTTGCTGATGTGCTCATCACACCTTGATCTTGGGGTTCCAACGAAGTGTCCCACGTCAACACTGGGTGAACGCATCATACGCTGACACCAAGTGCAAGGAAGTGGTGTATGAGATCGGTGATAGAGCGTACCTCAAAGTATCACCACTGCATGGGATTAAGAGATTTTGAATCAAGGGTAAGCTGACACCTCGGTTTATAGGACCATACCGGGTCTTAGCACACAAGGGAGAAGTTGCATATCAGTTGGAGATGCCAGAGGCTCCGTCCGCTGTTCATGACGTGTTCCATATGTCCTAGCTGAAGAAGTGCCATCCGGTGATGGTGGATACACCGTTGAGAGACACCATGCCACTAGAGGAGGTTCAGCTGGAGAGTGACTTGACTTATGAGGAGAATCCGGTCAAGATATTGGATACAGCGGAGAGGTTTACCCGTAGCAAGACAATCATATTTTGCAAGGTGCAATGGAGCCACCACACCGAAGAGGAAGCCACTTGGGAGCGTGAGGATGACCTCCGAGAGGACCACCTACACCTATTTGCTAGCCACGCCGAATCTCGGGGATGAGATTCATCTTAATGGGGTTAGTATTGTCACATCCCAATTTTTAGAATTGGTACTGCATATCATACATGTCATTGCATCATATTCATGCTTGCAAAAAATCAGTTTTGAAAGCTTTTGCCAAAAACATCACTTGCATATGCATATTGTCACATACACAAACTAGCTTGGTTTTTACTTTCCATCTGCTGGAAAGTTGTTGTCTGGACAACTGGAAGGCACAGATGCATAGAGGGTTCCAACACAAACCCGTAGCACTTTGAATCACCTCATTTGGATGTGTGGATCAAAAGATATGGCCTGCTGAAGTTTCATAAAATTTCAGACAAAAGTTCAGACAGACAGATTATTCAGTTAACTATTCATCTCAAAAAAAGGAAAAAGGGCAAACGCCAGCGCGCGCCAGCCCGCGGCATAGCATCGGCCGACCGGGGCCCAGCCGCAGCTAGCAGCCGCAGCCACCGAGCGGCAAACAGTGCGTGCAGCCCGCTACCCCGCGGACACCGCTAGGTGGGCCCCACCCACCAGCCGAGCGCCGCCGCAGCTCGAACAGAGAACGGACGCCGAGGTGTGTTCCTCGTGGAATCGGATGCGTCTAGATCTCCCGTTTGCCTCGCCATATAGGCCTTGAGACCCTCTACCAGAACCCCCTTGAACCCTAGCCAAGCAAGCCGCCAGGGATCGACGATTTCTCGATGGAGTTGGAGAACCGCCGCCATTGCTTCGGTAAGAAGCTCCGCCGCCGCGAACTTCCACCCCCTCACCCCCGTTTTCCCCTGAGCACCTTCCCCTTCTTTGATTGATTCGACCTGACGCTTTTCCCGTGCCGCGCAGACCCCACGTCGTCTTGCCGACCTCGTCGGAGTCACGCGCCGCCGCGCCTCCAGCCCGCTGTTGCCGCACGAGGAAGCGAGGAGTGTCGCCATCGCTACCCTGAGGACCGACGCTGAGCACCGCACGCCGTATGCCACCTTGCCACCATTTGGGATCGTCGGAGCCGCCGCACCGCCACCCGCCAACACTGCCGCCGGTGAGATCCCCCTAGTGAACCTCCTCTGCCACTGGATCTGCCATGGACGGCCAAGATCGACGGTTGACTGCTGACCGTGGACTGGTCAACTATACAGTCAGCATTGACCAGTCAGCGCCCCTTTTTCGTTTAGTTAAATAGGATAAAATTTGCAGAAATTGATTAAAACTTGTAAAATCCATAGCAAATAATCTACAGGTCAAAAAATTTCAAATGAGGTATCGTTGGATTCATAATTTCACGTAGAACATTGATGTGTAGTTAGTTTATATGTTTGCTGAAAGGTTTTGCCATGAATAATTAAATATATTAATGGCTTATTTAGAGTATTAAAATCATAGTAAATCGAGTACTGCTCAGAAAATTACAAATAATGTATCTGGAATCAGTAGAACAAGTAGAATCTGTTTGTGAATTAAAAAGGTAGCCTTATAGTACTAGAAGTTGCAGAAACAATTAAAAGGATTTCTGGAGTATTTTAATTATTCAAAAAGTTCTGTAAGTTCTTTTTGAGTGATTCCAGTTGGCCCTGGTCACAATTTAGCTTGCCTATGCAGTGGGCATTTATCCCAGATTTTACCACACAACACACAACTTGGTATTATTATTTGCCCTAGAATCCACTATTTGGGTCACTATTTTCTTATCAATTGTTTTCATTGCATCAAAATTATTTCTTGCATATCATCAGTAGTCATATATAACAGAGAACACCTATATGCTACTGAGACTTGCATTTACAAGCCATGCATGCATTTGTGCATTAATCTATGGTTGTGTTTGGTTTGTTTATATGTTGCAATTGTATCGTGTAGATTGTGACGAGTGCAATACTTGCTCGTGTGAGGATTATTCCTTCGACCGCTGTAGCCAAGGCAAGTAGATGCTAATTTGTTCATGATCATTGTACTACTATTTTCAATGCACTGTGGTGTATTTTGTAGTTGCATGATAGGGATTACTATCGCTATGCTATATCCTATTATGTGGTAGGGATCTCTTGTAGTTGAGCCACTGTTGGTAGATGTGCTTAGCCATGCTATGATGAACGGGGGCTTGGTTACATCGCTAAAAGTTGTTTCTAAAAGTGTTGGTTTGCAAAACTAAAAACAACTTAATCAATGAACCTCTTGGGTGTGATGGGATTAATAAATTTTGGTGGTATCATTGCGGAAAGGCACCCAGGTATCAAGAGAAAATGATTGGCTTCTTTATTTGGTAGCTTACGTGTACAACCATGTGTCAATAATGAAATGGACGGTTGGCTGGGCTTAGTTGGTTGTGGAAACTCTAACCCACGTAGCCAGATATGTAGAATTTTGGTAGGTTGGTACGGTGCGTGTTAGGTTTGGGGAGCTACTTCCCGGACGGTCCCTTCTTGGACTTCTCCCTATCATCACCCAATATGAGAGTGGTGGTACGAGCTGGGCTGGCCAAGTCACATGGGTAAAGTGTACTAACCCCTGCAGGGTGTATAATCTAATCGATTAGCCGTGTCCCCGCTTATGGACATCTGAGTTGCTTGATATTGAGTTCATGACATGTTTATCGCTTATTCTAATTTCCTAATTGATTTAATATTGATGGGTTAATCTATTTGGGATCTTTTCAAAGAAAGATAAAAACTGTTTATGAAAGTAGGACAAATGTATTTGCAAATGCAAGCTAGTCATAGCTCCACTTGCCAAATATGCATGTAGATGCTAGTTCTATTGTCTCCTTTAATAGCTCAACTTGCCATACATTCCATGTATTGACCCTTTGGGGCTGCTACGTTTCATGTTGTAGGATATTCAGATTCTGAGTGATCGATTAGGTCACGGTACTCCACTCGGCACTTGTTCACTGGTTGGCAATTTGAAGAATGGAGGAGTTATTTTACTTATGTTGCTACTTGAATAAGTTGAGATAGCCTAGAGCTAAGCTTTATTGTAATAATGTTACTATGGATCCTTCGTTATTTATAATACACGGATATTTTGCTATGTTATTCATCTTTATTCTATTGTGAGCTAATGAACTGATCCGGGGATTGGAATGTCACATAGAAGCTACAGTCTTTTCAGAACCGTAGTGTTACAATAGACAACATAGATGACACAATGGTTCAAGTTTATTAGGGGCAAGAAAAATAGAGTGTGCCATCAAGTTTTTGAGAGCTTTAATCACTAAATTTCTCATAACAAGTTTAATTTGGAAGATAGATAAAACAAGAATATACTTGGAATGGTGTAACACACCATGCATAGGAATTTATAGTGGACTCTTTGGAATAACTTGGTTTCTTGGGAGTTGGATGCATGAGTAGAGCTTACTCAATACAAGTGGTGGCTAGCAAAAGACTGGAGCGACCAAATAAGAGAGCAATAATGGTCATAATCATGCAGAGTGACAAAACATTATCAATCAAAGCATAAAGAGGTATCACAAGTCAAAAACTAAATGATTAAAGATGCTAAGGTGACTGGTTCATAGTCATAACATGGTGTGAGCATGTGCCAAGTCAACCCAAACAAAGCATCAAAGGAGAATACCACAATATTATGCTTTTGTATGCTAAAACAACGCATGATTATTTCAAGGCACATTAAGAAATCTAGAACAAGTCATGCTAAAACAATAATCACTAAGCATAAGGTTAAAACAACATCTAGCATGACATGATACATTCTAATCACGGTCAAAACAAGCTCCCTTTTGTACCACTATAAGCATGAAACTTTCTACTCTTTTCCAACACCAATCAACTTATTTGAAACATCACAACGAAAGCGGGGGTCCAAATACTTTATTCGAGCAAACTAAGCAAGTGAAAACCAAAACGAAAACTAAGACGCTCCAAGAACAACACAACTGTGTATGAAACAATAAAAACGAAGTGTCTAGAAAGAGACCTAAGATTTTTATTGATGAAGAAGGGGATGCCTTGGGCATCCCCAAGCTTTGACGCTTGTACCTCTTGAATATTTCTTGGGGTGACACGGGGTAGCATCCCCAAGCTTGAGCTTTTGTCCATTATTCATCTCATCATATCATTCTTCCCCTACACTCCTTCATACAAAAATTCACACAATCTTCATTAGCAACATTAGTGCATTCAAGATAATAGGCCTTTGGTTTAGTTTCAACACAAGTAAAACTTTAATTAAAACACAAGATACTATAGCAATTCCTTTAAAAATATCAAGTGATCAAGAAGAACTCAAAAATAAACTGATAAAGAGGAAAATGCAAATAATGACAGAAATGTGTCAAAACAGACCAGCAGGTAAAAACCGATTTTTTCGAAGATATTATGTTGCTCAAATTCTCTTGCTCAAATCGAAAAGTGTCAAACTAACGAAAGTTAGAAAACAACCTGGGTCATTTACTCAGAGAATTACAGATCAATCCGACATACAGAGATTTTTCACAAATTTTTACAGTGAAGCACAAAAATCTGTTTCGGAACAACAACTTCTCCAAATCTTACTTCTCTCTCATTAGAGGTTATTCTTGGCACAAAATATTACACAAAAAGTATATGAAGAGGTTATTATATAAGTAATAACTTACAAGACTCAATAAAACTATTGGGTTATCTCCCAAGAAATACTTTTCTTTAAGGCCTTTAAGTTAGGCACAAGAAGCAAGAATCAAGTATTTTCAAATGAAGAAGCATTAAGATAAATACTCGAAATTTCTTCAACCGGGCAAGGTATCTCATCCAAATGAGTTCTAGAGGATCCTCTCTCAACACTCTTGGGTTCACTTCTTTCATCAAACGGGTTTTCAGAAACAATCCAATCAAAATTCTTTTCTAAGGCTTCATGCATTCCTACAAGTTTAAAATGTATGGGTATTTTTCTCCATTGGATTGGGTTTTGTCCAACTTTTCTAATATACCCATAACATCTACACATGATCCTAGCATATTAAAACGATCAAAGACCTTTTTAGCTTCTTTAGCAACATCATTGAACTCCTTTAGCAAAGTTTTCAGAATAAAATCTCTCTTTTCAGTGTCCTACATATCTTTAAGTTTAAGAAACATTATTTGCATCATGGGGTTAAGGTTAAAAAACCTAGACTCCAACATTTGGACTAAATAAGCTGCAGCAATTTCATAATTAGGAGCAAGTTCTGCTAAGGATCTATCCTCAATATCCTCATGTTTGCTAATATGATTAAAGAATTCTTCAATATTTTCTTTCCCAATTATAGATCCACTACCTATTGAAAGGTCTTTTAGGATGAACTTAGGGATCAACATGGTGAGTTAGAACAAGGTGAAAACTATAGGAAGAACTAATTTTTTGTGTGTTTTTTATAAGAAAAAGCAAACCAAACGAAACTAATTTTTTTGTATTTTTGGTAAAAAGAAGCAAGCAAAACTAAGCAAAACAAAAAACAAAGTAAAGGGATTGGTTGTGAAAGACTCCCCTTGCAAAGCTGTCCTTAACTCCCCGGTAACGGTGCCAGAAAATCTTGATGGTGGCTTAGTTGACTGTAGAGCCTCGTTGGGAGACCTCAAGAGAAAGGTGTGATGAACACAGCAACAAGTTTTCCCTCAGTTATGAAAACAAGGTTATCGAACCAGTAGGAGCAAGGAAATAACTCCAAGGTGTTGCTAACAACTTGGAATCCTGCACAACACAAACTCAAGACTTTGCCCAACTTACAGTGAGGTTGTCAGTCTCACTAGTTTGCTGAAAACAAAGAATTAAACGTATAGTGTGGAAGGTAATAGTTGCTTGTAAAAAGTAAACGGTAACAGTAGATGATGTATCAATGATAAAGATTGGATCGGGGTCCACAATTCACTAGAGGTGTTCTCCTTAAGATAGATAACATGCTGGGTGAACAAATTATAGCGGGGCAATTGACGGGTTGAGAAATCATAACAATACAAATACTAGACATCATGACTCCTATGAGATTTGATTGGGCATTACAACAATATACACAGACTGTAATCCAACTATATCTATGACTAATAATCCACCTTCAGGTTATCATCTGAACCCCTTCCAGTATTAAGTTGCAAGCAACGGATAATTGCATTAAGCAATGTGTGTAAAGTAAACAATACAATTGTTTCATGAACAAAAGATTGTTGTTTTCTCCCTAGTAGCAACAGCACATCTACAACCTTAGAGATTTCTGTCACTTCCCCAGATTACTAGAGGCATGAACCTACTATCGAGCATAAATACTCCCTCTTGGAGCCACAAGCATCTACTTGGCGAAGATAGCTACTAGCAACGGAGAGCATGCAAGATCACAAATAACATAGACATGATAGAATCAATAATCAATCTGACATAGTATCTCAATATCCATCGGATCCCCGCAAACATAACATGTATGATTACAAATAGATGATCTTGATCATGAACGGAGCTCACAATATCTAAACATGATAGCACAAAGGAGGAGAAACAACCATCTAGCTACTGTATGGACCCATAGTCCAAGGGTGAACTACTCACGCATCATACCGGAGGCTGGCATGGTGATGAAGAAGGCCTCCAGGATGATCTCTCCGCTCCGGCAGGGTGCTGGGAAGAGCTTCATATCTAGGGACGATGGTGGCGGTGGCTACGGATTGTTTAGTGGAGATATGATCGGGTGGTTAGGGTTTCTGCATCGGGGTGACTATATAGGCGAAGAGGCAAGGCGGGAGGGCGCCTGAGGGGCCCACACCTTAGGGCGGCATGCCCCCTGGGCCGCGCGGCCCTTGGGTGTGGCCACCTCGTGGCCCCCCTTCAGCTTCCTTTCGGTCTCTGTGTTCTCTTCGTTAAAATATTGACTTTGGCTTTTGTCCCGTCCAATTCCGAGAATATTTCCTTACTAGCTTTTCTAAAACCAAAAACAGCAGAAAATAAACAACTGGCACTACAGCATCTTGTTAATAGGTTAGTCCCATAAAATGTATAAAAATACCTCAAAGTGTAGACAAAGCATAGAAAAGTTGATACTAAACAAGCATGGAACATCAAAAATTATAGATACGTTTATGAAGTATCAATTACCATTTAATCAGGACTAGTTGACTCTAGTGCAAGTGGGAGACTGTTGGAGATATGCCCTAGAGGCAATAATAAAAGTAGTTATTATTATATCTTTGTGTTTATGATAAATGTTTACATTCATGCTATAATTGTACTAACCGAAAACATTAATACTTGTGTGATTTGTAAACTAATTAGAGTCCCTAGTAAAACCTCTTTATAATACTAGCTTGTTGGTTGATAGATGATCATGGTTTCCTGATCATGAACATTGAGATGTTATTAACAACAAGATCATATCATTAGGAGAATGTTGTGATGGACATACTCCTATAGATAAGCGTAGCATAAATATCAAGACATTTCAATAGTTCGTTTGCTATAAGCTTTCAGATACATAGTAATCTAATTCCTTCGACCATGAGATCATGCTAATCACCATCACCGGATGGATACTTTGATGACATCAAACACCACTTCATAACTGGGTGGTTATAAAGGTGGCATTGAGTGTTCGGAAAGTATGTGTTGAGGCACATGGATCAAGAGTGGGATTTTTCCATCCATATGACGGATAGATATACTCTGGACCCTCTCGGTGGAATGTCATCCAATTAGCTTGCAAGCATGTGACTGGCTCACAAGGGATCACATGTCACAGGAACGAGTAAAGAGTACTTATCGGTAACAAGGTTGAACTAGGTATGCAGAGATACCGACGATCAAACCTCGGATAAGTAAAATATCGCGAGACAAAGGGAAATTGGTATCGTATGTAAATGGTTCATTCGATCGCAAAGTAATCATAGAAATATGTGGGAGCCATAGAATTTCTCTATTGGTTATTGATCGGAGAAGATTCTCGGTCATGTCTGCATAATTCACAAACTGTAGGGAGACACACTTAAGGATTCGATGTTTTTTAGTAGATATGGAATGTGAGTAAGAAGACCGGATGTTGTTTGGAGTCTCGGATGGGATCCGGGATATCACGAGGAAATCCGGAATGGTCCGGAGAATAAGATTCATATAAGGGAAGTCCAATTCCGGAGTTCGAGAATGATTTCGGTGTTTTCACCGGAATGATCTAGAAGGGTCTAGAAGGTTCACCAAACCGGAAGGGGAAGGGTACATGAATGTGGCATGACTAAGTGGAATGATTGCATCATGTCCTAGGTCACTTGGTTGTGCGTTTAAAAGAAAGAAATTAAACTCCAAAATTGAAAGTCAAAAGGCAAGTTTGAATAGTCAAACCTGGATAATGGTTCCTGGTGGAGGGAGGAGAGGAAACCTCCTCTCCCTCCACCGTGCGCGCCAAGGAGAGGGAGTTGGGGGAGGATACGGCCTCCCCTCCCCTAGCTTCCCCTCCCTCTCATAAATAGATGGGAGGGGGCTGCCCCAAAGACCTACACCACAACGACCCCAACCCCATAAGCCGCCGCCGCCTAGCGCCGCCGTCGGCCCACCTCCTCCTATCCGGCCTCTAAACCCTAGACACCGGGGAACCCCTATACTCCATCCTACCTGCTCCGGCTTAAGGTGAAGTCCTGCGGGATCTCCCCTCTACTTCTGACACCACGCCGTCGTGCTGCCGGAATCGCGAGGAGAGAGCTACAACCTCCGTTGTCTGCTGGAACAAGGGAGAGGAAGGTCTTCATCGAGTACCGAACGTATGACCTACTGCGGGAGAGCTTCCAAAACACGACGCTGGAAGGATCGTCTACTCGATCTTGAGATCGGCAAGTGAACGACTAGATCACCCACGAGAATCTGCTCTCGTTAACCGCTTTGGAATCTTCGAGGGTGAGTGCCGTATTGACTAGTTGCTACAATCTAGTAGATAGATCTTGGTTTATGTGTGTTTATACGGTAGAATTTTTTTGTTTTCCATTCTACGAACCCCCTACATTTCTGACATTTCTACCAGGATTCAAGGCAGAAATGTCATCACTTTCCATTTTTTCTTTTAAGTTCTAGTAAAAGGTTTAGAAATCACAACAGTAGGCTTTATTTTAGAATTTTTCCTTTCTACTCTCAACTAGAGTAAAGGATGAATCATCAATATCAAAGGAATCATCCCAAGTCATAGATAAAGGAGTATTTACACCAGTATTATTCTCAAATACAACATTTTGGGACAAGTTTTTGTTTCAATTTTATCATGCAAACCTCTTCTAACATTTTCTAATTCTCTAAGCACATGTGTAGAAGAGAAATCATTATCAGGGATTCTAATTCCCACCATGGAGGCTCTAAGAATGAGTTCATTATCAGATAAGACAGCAAAGGAATTACTATCTAAGGGATCAAGGTTTAGGTGATGATTACCTTCCAGATTCCTCTTCTTAGAGACATTAGCCACTTTCTTCATCACATGCACATTTGATTCAGCTTGAAGCCTCTGAGTGAACCTCTCGGAAATTCCTTCATCAACAACCGTTACATCTTCCATGGGAGAGGAGTCAGAAAAAGTGGAGGCCAAATCAAAATTACATTGTTCACTCCCAGATTTGCATTTTTCTCTTTTTGCTGAGGCTAAAACACAAGGTATTTTGGCCTGATCTTCTGTACGCGTGTATTTTAAATAATTATCTACATCCCGGTATTTTTTTGGATTATTTTAAATTTGATTTTTTTTGGAAAAAATTTAAAGTCCACCATGGAGCACGGGTTCCAAAATCCAAGTCGACTCACTCATTGCTTTGTGCGTTTTTCTTGTTATTATGATCTAGCCATCCGGATTTTCAAACCACAATCCTTAGCTTCAACAGTTTGCAGGACACGTGCCATAACTCATCTGACTGGGGAGAAAATTCGGAGCTTCATCAAGCTGATCAGCCCAAGTCGCATGACATCATGTACAACGGCGAACTGCTGATTCTGGTCGCCCGCCTGACGATTTCCTAGCTTGTCTGCTGATTCAGCAACCTCTGCAGCAGTGCAGCCTCAGTGGCTTGTTCAGACTGTAAACGAGGTGTAATTAGGTAGTATAGCACCTGAATGTAACTGAGGTGTTTGGCCTTAATTTCTGTCCAGTGTCCACCATGGAACTAAAGTCTGTCCAGCCTCGGTAAGACAAACCAGCCTAGCTAGAGTCCATGCATATTCTACCGATTTCAGAGTTCAGACATGAAATTAGATTCCATATGCGATGATCGCGTGAAATTTCGGTTGGAGCCCGACTCCATTACGAATTCGGTTTTAGCGTCTCGTAAAATTAGATTTCCCGATACGACTCCAGCACGAACTCGGCTTCGCGCCTCGCCCTGGCCATGCCCATTGTGCCCAGCCTATATAATCATCATCATGCGTACCTAGGTAGCTCTCACAAGAATCCTTCATCCGGACGGACTCTCTCGCTCATCTCTCGCCGCCAAAGCAAATCCTCATCATCAACCAAAGATCGAAACAGCGCTCCGCCGCAGCGTCTGCTCGCCCCGGTGTCCCGGCCGGCCGGCATGGCGTTGCTGGAGACCACCAGGACACATCTGCCAGGAACCCTGGCGTGGACCAGTCCGGCGGTGGCGAAGATGCTGCGCAGGTGGAACTTCAAGGAGGGCTCAGGTCTCGGCGCGCGGGGGCAAGGGATGGTCGCCCCCATACAGCCCGCGGCACAGCCCGCCCACCACCCTACAGCCGGCATCGGCAGCTACGACGGCCAGGAGGCGTACGCGAACGGGCTTTCGGTTCCCAAGGCCGCGACGCCGTCACCGGTGGTCCAAGACGAGTCGCGCCGTCGGCGCAACGAACGTTCACGAGCCCTGGCTCTCGAAGAGGAGTGCTGCGACAAGATCCTGGCGGTGCTCCGGGACATGACGGAACAAGGGGACGGCAGCGCAGAGACGGCGAACGCGCTGGCGGCGATCGTCGAGTCCAGGAAGGTGTTCAAGCTGGGGATGGAGCAGCGCACGCCAGGGATGTGGAAAGCCACGCTGCCGTCTTCCACCACGCGCTACGTCGTGGAGCAGGTGATCAAGCCGGCGATGACGGCGGACGCGCAGGACTGGCAGCCAGCATGGGACCCGGACTGCCACCACTGGCTGCGCCCGTGGATCCCCCTCATCGGACACTTGCCGGAGTCTCTCTACGACGCCGTGGAGAGCAAGGTCGTCGCCCGCGCCGATGACTTCGACTACTACAACGTCGTCTCCCCGTGGAAAGAGTACTTGGATCCCAAGCAGTGGGACAGGTTCACGCAGCGGCATGTCCTGCCGATGGTGAGGTCAATGGTGCGGGAGCTGAGGATCACGCCGCCGAAGCAGATGGACCACTCGTTCCGCACTGTGATGCATAGGGATGGCAATGGGTACCCATCACCCGTGTACCCGGCGGGTAAAAACCCTATTAGGGTAAGGGTTTGGGACAAAATAATACCCATAAATTTATAAATAGGTAAATTCTAAACCCGTCGGGTGTGACGGATACGGGTATGGGATCATACAACCCATACCCATATACCCGTGTGCCGTGTACATATGTGGAGCTTAGATATAAAATTCTAACGTATATATAATCTTATTTGTTTATTTGCCATTAATCTTGGTAGACAAAACAAATCCCAGATTTCACGCATGTCAGATTACAAAAGCTGATTGCATGCGTTATTGTTTTTCTCGGCAATCCCGAATCCTGAGCCGTGACTCCCGCCCATGTACGTCTAGTATATGTTCAGGTAAATAAACGTAGAGCTAAACCTAGGATCTCCCCATCCCGAACGCCGCCAGCATCAACACACGCGGGATCTGGACTCAAGTCTCCCGCTGCCAGCCGCCCAACCCCAACCCTGATCGGCTGCTCCTCGTTGCTGCTCGCGTGAACGCCATGGAGGATAGCGATGCCGGGCATTGCTCGCAAGAGGTCAAGGACCTAGAGGTGGACGTGCATCTCACGCCGACGGATCCAGAGGGGGGCGATACCCATGGCGAGGAGCACCGCACATTGACACCGAGTCCAAGCCCGACCCCATCGTCGGCCGGTGCGTTCCGTCTCCGAGCACCAGGAAAATGCCAAGTCCCAGGACAACGTCAAGTTCTTCCGCCTCCTGCTCCGAGATCCAAGATGCAGCACCGCCGAAGCAGTACGCCGGCGACGTCCGCCTCGAGGCAGCGTGCTAGCCTGCTTAGCAACGATCGGTCCTCTACTGCCGCCAAGCATAAGAACAAGAGCAAGGCGGTTTCGACTTTGTGAGCTTTGATTTTCAGTACTATGATTTTATGAATATTAGAATTGATTTTGAAGTATAAAAAGCATCGTTTTTTTTGTAAATAGATGACTTGATGTATTCATGTATATGATAATTGATATGTAATACGATAGGATGAATAATTGTTTTATTTATGTGATGATTACGTACAAAAATATGAGTTTGATGTCAATTTTGTCACTTATCTTCCTTTTGTAGTGACACTGTTGATGCTACATCTTCCCTAGTGGATGAAGATGTAGATCATGGAAATGTTGTCATTTTAGATGATGAAGATGGACAAGAGACGGTGGTGGAAGAGGTCAGCGAAGCCGGCAAACGCAGGCTAACTTCTGAAGTTTGGAAGGAAATGAAGAAGGTGAAGGTCATGGGGAGGTGGATGGCAAGGTGTAACTACTGCCACAAGGATCTTACTACGGGGCCCAAAGCAGGCACGAAGCATCTTGCTGGACATCTGAAAATTTGTACTCTCAAGATGTTGAAAACCAGGGGGTAAAACATTGAGCCAGGCATCATTGATGATGAATGCTAAGGAGGACGGGGATGTTTCTGTGGAGAGCTATACTTTTTCTCAAGAGTTTGCTAGAAGAGAGCTTGGTAACATGTTGGTACTACATGGTTATCCACTGTCTATAGTGGACCATGCTGGTTTTAGGCGGTTTGTTCATGCACTTCAACCACTATTCAAGCTACATACAAGAAATACTTATAGGTAATACCTTTCTATTGTTTATTTGATTTACTTTGCTCTTCATGACGATTAAGAAATACTTATACGTATCCTCTTGTTTTGTTTTGTAGGACTGATATTGTGGAAAATTTCGAAAAAGAAAGAAAGAAGGCAATTGACTACATGACCATGAATCAGTCAAGGGTTGCTATCACCACAAATATGTGGACTGCTGACGTCCAAAAGAAGGGCTATATGGCTATCACAGCTCATTTTATTGATGATTCTTGAAAGCTTAGAAACATCATCATGAGGTAGTACTATGTGTTATTGTATATTTGTGATAATCCAGAATTTAGGTTGTTAGTTAATTTGACAAAAATAATATTCTGTTTCTTATTGTTTTAATCTAGATAATCTCTAGTGTTTAGATTGTCTGACATTTCTTTGCATGCAATAAATATTAGATGTTTCAGAAAAAGGAATGTAGAATCGGAATTCTTTCATTGTTTGTGCATGTTAACTAGTAGTAAAATGCATATCGATTGTTAGTACTAGTACACGTCCAGGTGCACGTGACCAAGGAATGAATAGTACTTTTGGTGTAACTACGCATAGTAAAGAGAGAATATAAATATGAGTGCAGCTTTGCCTCTGTTCTTGTCGGTAGATTCATGCATGTATAACTCAATCATGAATCTGCAACGTGGAATTTTTCTGGACCGATGCATGTCAATCAGCCTAGTACATATTGGGTTTGTTGTTTATGACTGCATGTTAAATATTGCAGGTTTATATATGTTCCAGCTCCACATACTGCTGATGTGATATGCGACGAGCTCTATGACTCCCTTCTTGAATGGAATATTGATGAAAAATTGATGACAGTGACTGTAGACAATTGCACCACCAATGACAAGGCAATTGAGATGATCGTGGGAAAGATAGGGAAGAAGAAGCTCCCTTTGGAAGGTACTTTGCTGCATATGCGATGTTGTGCACACATCTTAAATCTTATAGTTAAGGATGGCTTGGATGTTATGAAGTCAGCTATAATAAATATTAGGGAAAGTGTGGCATATTGGACAGCCACAGGAAAAAGGATAGAGAAGTTTGAGGAGATGGCCAAGTTCAAGAAAGTTAAAATAACAAATAAATTGATTCTTGATTGCAAAACTAGGTGGAACTCTACTTTTCTGATGCTAGAAGTAGCTTTGCCATATAGAGTTGTTTTCGAACGTGCAAAGCAAATTGACAAGCAGTATGAGTATTTACCTAGTGATAAAGAATGGGAGTTTGCTGCAGATGTGGTAGAGAGACTTAGATTATTCTATGAGATAACTGAGTTGTTTTCGGGAACTAATTATGTGACTTCCAATATTTACTTCCCCAAAATATGTGAGATTAAAATGAAAATGAGACAGTGGGCCACTTCTAGCAACCCAATTATCAAAAAAATGTCGGAGGAAATGACTATTAAATTTGATAAGTATTGGAAGGACATTCAAGGTCTAATGGGGATTGCTACACTTCTCGATCCTCGCTACAAGAGGCAGATGTTGACAGCTTGCTTTGCTATGCTCCATGGCACTGAGCCATCTTCATATGCGTGTATTGAGCTGGTTGATGATTTGGTTGCTAAACTTCATGCATTGCTAGAGGAGTATGAAGTGGAAGAAAATGAATATGAACCATGTGAAGCATTGAATTCTTCAATAAAAGCTCCTGCCATAATGAATGTCTTCAATGAAATTGTTGCCAAGCAAAGTCCTGCAGCAGCTAGGCTACAAGGTGAAATAGAGATGTACTTGACAGATGCTTTAGTGCCTTACACAGAAAAATTCAGTGTCTTGGATTGGTGAAAAGTAGCTGGAACAAGGTATCCGACATTGAGGAAGGTCGCAAGAGATGTGTTTGCTATCCCTGTGACGACAGTTGCTTCAGAGTCCGCCTTTAGCACAAGTGGGCGAATACTTAGTGAGCATAGGAGCCGCCTAACACCTCGTATGTTGGAGGTTTCGAAACAAATACAAAGGTAAGAAAATACATTATTTTCTTCATATTTAACTTGTACTAATCATTTTTCCTCATATGTACGAATTGGTTGTCGTAGATACTATAAAAGGAGAAGCTAGCTTTTGGACTTGCCTTCAAGACATCCAAGAGGATATGGAGGTTAGTAATTACCAACTTGAGTATGTACGTGCATCTTCTACAATGCAAATTCTAAAAAGTTAATGAACTCTCGTCTTTCCCACTAGAAAATGACCACTTGAGATGTTGAGGCATGGTCGCGTCGACTCATGATCAAGATTGAATAAATGTTGCGTCATAGTCTATTTTATTACTATTGGATCACTCAAGTTTATTTTCATTGAACTTGTTATAATCACGAGAGGAACTTTATTGTAATGCTTATTTTGTGGTCTTATGTATGGTTAAATTACCTCTTTTCTTTTGGGAGTTTGTAAACTTAAATTATCGTGTTGATGCTTATAAATTATTGTTATATGTTGTTTTCTATATTTTTTTGGTCATTTTGATTTGCTATAAATGCGGGTATTTTAACCCGCGGGCACCCACTAACCCTGTCGGGTGACGGGTATGGGAAAAAGTTGCACCCGTTGACGGGTATGGGTGCGGGTGATGGGTAGACTTGGAGAGGACGGGTATGGGTATGGGATGGCTCGACCCGCACCCATACCCTGCGGGTGCCATCCCTAGTGATGCAGTGGTGGGCGCCACTCGTGCCTACCAAGGACATGGTGTCCATCCTTGAAGAGGACCTCTTCTTCGACAGGTATGAAGACGCGCTGCGCCACTGGCTGCACACCGCCGCCAAGCCATCCATGGCGGAGGCCGTCGCGTGGTGCGTCGGCTGGAAGAACCTCTTCACGCCCGAGCTGCTCGCCCAAGAACACGTTGTCGCGCGTCTGGATGCCGTCGTCGCCTTGGTCGACTGTGAAGAGTGAAGAGGACGTAGGACATGATGAGCAAGCTTTGTTGGAAGACTACAGGCATCGCCTGCAGAATCTGTCTTGTAAATCTGTGGTTAGCTATTTGTAATGTAATGGTGACCTTTAATTTATGAAGCCTGTGATATACATATACGAGATCTTTGTGTAATTTTTAACTTCTAGCACGATTGTTTCTCATGTTTAGTTTTCAAGCAGAACTTTCCCCAGTTAATAAACTTCTGACGTTCTGTTTGTAAGCAGAGCATGCATTCCCGTAAGGCCTTTGATCCACTACAACCCCTCCCACATAAACTTCTACAAACTCGTATAATCTTAAACATAAGAATGGCTCAGCTCGCTCAATACCCCTTCATAATTTGTATACACAATACACAATTTTATACAAATCATGTACTCCCTCCGTCCCAAAATAGATGTCTCAGATTTGTCAAAATTTTGATGAATCTATATACTAAATAGTGTCTACATTCATCCAAATTTTGACAAATCTGAGACATCTATTTTAGGACGGAGGAAGTATAACTTAATCAAATAATACCTTTTCCTAGCCTTTTACTAGTATGACCTCTACACTAATTGAAAAAACACCGTTGTATGGATCATCGTCTGCAATGGCCGTGTCCGCCGGCGACGGCCGTTTCCCAGCGTGGTGGTAGCGGTGGCTGGCGTTTGACAGGTTTAGTGAGTCGGTAACTCGACCTGGCGCACATCTCGACCTACACTCCTTTTTTTTTGCGAAAAACCTACACTCCTTATAGGTGTGTGCGGGGAGGCAAGCACGGCAGCGGCATGTTGCAGATTGTCAGCGACGTGGCGGCGGCGCCAGAACTTGGCGTCGGCGGCAGCAGGAGCTTGGAGGAAGCAGGAACAAGGGGACGGCAGCGCAGAGACGGCGAACGCGCTGGCGGCGATCGTCGAGTCCAGGAAGGTGTTCAAGCTGGGGATGGAGCAGCGCACGCCAGGGATGTGGAAAGCCACGCTGCCGTCTTCCACCAAGCGCTACGTCGTGGAGCAGGTGATCAAGCCGGCGATGGCGGCGGACGCGCAGGAGTGGGAGCCAGCATGGGACCCGGACTGCCACCACTGGCTGCGCCCGTGGATCCCTCTCATCGGACACTTGCCGGAGTCTCTCTACGACGCCGTGGAGAGCAAGGTCGTCGCCCGCGCCGACGACTTCGACTACTACAACGTCGTCTCCCCGTGGAAAGAGTACTTGGATCCCAAGCAGTGGGACAGGTTCACGCAGCGGCATGTCCTGCCGATGGTGAGGTCAATGGTGCGGGAGCTGAGGATCACGCCGCCGAAGCAGATGGACCACTCGTTCCGCACCGTGATGTAGTGGTGGGCACCCCTCGTGCCTACGAAGACCATGGTGTCGATCCTTGAAGAGGATCTCTTCTTCGACAGGTATGAAGACACGCTGCGCCACTGGCTGCACACCGCCGCCAAGCCGTCCATGGCGGAGGCCGTGGCGTGGTGCGTCGGCTGGAAGAATCTCTTCACGCCCGAGCTGCTCGCCCAAGAACGCGTCGTCGCGCGTCTGGATGCAGTCATCGCCTTGGTCGACTGTGAAGACTGAAGAGGACGTAGGAAGACTGCAGGCATCGCCTGCAGAATCTGTCTTGTAAATTTGTGGCTGGCTATTTGTAATGTAATGGTGACCTTCAATTTGTGAAACCTGTGATATGCAGATACGAGATCTTTGTGCAATTATTAACTTCTAGCATTATTGTTTCTCATCTTCAGTTTTCAAGCAGAACTTCCCCCTGTTAATAAACTTCTGACGTTCTGTTTTGTTTGTAAGCAGAGCATTGCATTCCCGTAATAATTATCTGATTTCTCTTGAGGTTTAGAGTTTCGTCTGTCTTTTGCTCGACTGGTAGTCGTAAATTTACTATATGCAAGCTTGGTTATACTCCAGAGAAAGAACAGTTTATAAAATTTCATTTTGTGTAGTCTTATTTTTCTGGTTCATACAAAGTGACATGGTCAAAGTACACATACCATTGTAATGTTGTAATATCATTGTTTTGTCATTAAACAACGGCAAATCTATGTTCAGGGCGGTCTGAGATTTGTCGATCCCGGCGGGCTCACGTGGTCCGTTGGATCCGGTTTGAACGACCCATATCACGCTGAACTGATCTCTTCTCCTCTCGGCGCTTGTCTCCTGTGGGTCCCAACTCCCTTCGACCCTTTCCATCCTAGTTGCTGCCCTGACCCCGGCCGCCAACGGCGACGGCAAGGCGCCCCTCCTCTTCCAGCGATGCTAGCTGCTCTTCCGACACCATGCTCGAGCTAGCATACTCCTTGAAGTCCTCAACATCGGATATTTCTCTGCCTTTGTTGCCTACATAACCATGAGCTGCTGCAGCACAAGGGCGAGGCGGTCGGTGCCGGCGCCAGCGGTGAGGAACAGGCGTTCGCCCCTCCTTGAGTTTCTCGGTCGATTAGCTAATTCTCCCTCGATTTCTTCCTGAAATTTCTTCATTCCTTGGTGTTCTCTTGTCTGGCTCCATCGCATTGGTATTGAGATCTGAGATGCTAGATCTTAGGCGGGCTTGAGTTGTGTGAGTGCGCTATCCATTCACGGACACAGTGGATAGGTTTTCCATGTACTCCACAACCCTTGGATTCCATCGGAGGTAACATTCTAAATATTGTGTGCAACATGCTTCATGGCTTGAACATATTCGATTGAATTCCTCGCTAAATGCAAACCATGCACCTGAGTTGTTTCATCTTGACCCTGCTACTGTTTGTTTATTTTTCATGTGAACTGACTGGATTGTGTACGTCTCTAGTGTAGTATGTCAAGACTGAATCTCCGCCAAAGTCTCTGAAGTGGAGCTGGTGTTTTTTAAGGCTAGACTAGATGGTGTGTATTTCATAGCAGAAAAATGCTCTAGTTTTAGAAATGTTAATGATCCATTTTTTACGCGAGTAGCTGAGAAGCTATTAATCTGGCGCTGGAGCAAAATCGGGTAAAATTAATGATGAAGTTGGAGAATGCGGAGCTGGGAGTGAAGCTAAAGAGTAATACCATCGATCAACAAGCCGTTGTATGTTTTCTCATTTTGATGTTACATGCAAAATGAAACATGGTGGATCTGCAGCGGACGCGTGGTGGATCTGGCCGACTTTGTCGATGACAACAACGCCATGCAGTGGATAACTTACATGCTAAAACATGAATAACTTACATGTCATTGGATAGATAACTTACATCTTATTGCTGGATAACTTACATGCTGAAGTCTGGATAACTCTCGTGCTACTGGTGGGTACCTTTTGAGGAAAAAAGGCCGTGTTACCCACCCTAATATGTGATTTATTCATGTCTCAGTATTTAAGTTATCCACCCTAAAATAAATATGTTACTCACCACCACCAGTCAAGGAAGAGGATGAGTGGGGGAGGAGGAAGACTGTGGCGGACGCGTGGTGGATCTGGCCGACTTCGTCGATGACACCAAGCGGTGGATTACTTACATGTTGAAGCCTAGATAACTTACATGTTATTGGATGGATAATTTACATGTTATTGGACGGGTAACTTACACGCTGAAGCCTGGATAACTCTCGTGTTACTGGTGGGTACCTTTTAGAGAGAAAAAAGTCGTGTTACCCACCCAAACATGTGATTTATTCATGTCTTAGTATTTAAGTTATTCACATTGAAACATATAAGTTACCCACCATCACCAGTCGAGGAGGAGGATGAGTGGAGGAGGAGGATTGTGGCGGGCGCATGGTGGATCTGGTCGACTTTGTCGATGATGACGATGCCAAGCTGTGGATAACTTACATGTTGAAGTCTGGATAACTTACGTGTTATTGGGTAGATAACTTATATGTTATTGGGTGAGTAACTTACACGCTGAAGCCTGGATCATGTCTTAGTACTTAAGTTATCCATCCTAAAATATATAAGTTACCCACCACCACCACCAGTCGAGGAGGAGGATGAGTGGGGGAGAAGGAGGAGGACTCTGGCAGGCGCGTGGTGGATCTGGTCGACTTTGTCGATGATAACGATGCCAAGCTGTGGATAATTTATATGTTGAAGTTTGGATAACTTACATGTTATTGGGTGGATAACTTATGCATTATTGGGTGGGTAACTTACACGCTGAAGTCTGGATAACTCTCGTGTTACTGATGGATACCTTTTAGGGCAAAAAAGTTGTATTATCCATCCTAACATGTCATTTATCCATGTCTTAATACTTAAGTTATCCATCCTGAAACATATAAGTTACCCACCACCACCAGTCGAGGAGGAGGATGAGTGGAGGAGGAGGAGGAGGACTGTGGCGGGCGCGTGGTGGATCTGGTTGACTACATCTAGATGACGACGCCAAGCTGTTGATAACTTACATGATAAAGTCTGGATAACTTATATGTTATTGGGTGGATAACTTATATGTTATTGGATGGGTAACTTACACACTAAAGCCTGAATAAATCTCGTGCTACCGGTGGGTACTTTTTAGGGAAAAAAGTTGTGTTACACACCCTAACATGTGATTTATCCATGTCTTAGTATTTAATTTATCCACTGTGAAACATATAAGTTACCCACCACCACTAGTCGAGGAGGAGGATGAGTAGGAGAGGAGGAGGACTGACTGGCGCGTGGTGGATCTAGCCAACTCCATCGATGACAACGACGCCAAGCAGGCGCCATATCGATCACGGTCCGCTACTTTGAGGTCACTCGTGAGGAGGACCTGATGCGTAAAGCAGCGGAGCAACGCGAGGCAATCATGGCGATGGCGGCGCAGAAGGCCAAGAGAAGGAGCTCGCGACACACTGGAGCCAGGGCCTGTGGCCGACTGTAAAGGAGAATGGAATGGGCTCTCGTTGGAGAAGGGCTAGGGATAACTTATGTACAATAGCCTAGATAATCTACGTATTAACGGTGGGTAACTTTTGGGTCCAAAAAATTTTGCCGGAACATATTAACATTATATCTAGTTTTAAAGATCTCGCCACGACTAGACCAGTGGTAAAAACGGATTCGAAATTGGATAAGTGAGTTGATCGACAAAATATTTTGAATTTCGGATTTTCGAGTTTAATTCCAATACATCGGCATGTTTGTCGTCTTGTATTTAGCTATTGATTCTGTCTAAATTAAAAGATTTTGCATGCTCATCCGTATAGAAGGAAGGAATGCTACAACGCACTACGCTCATCCATGCGACGGAAGGAAGCTCGTCTCGAACAGTTTGCTTCGCAACTTAATCAGAAGAAAATCACGCGGCGACGCGATTCGGCGCTGTCCGGTCCGCCATAATTTACAGTTTTTAAAACGGTCATTAATCAGATAAACGGGGTGACGTACAAAACATTTTGAATTTTTGATTTTTTATATTTAATTTGGTTAAGTAATCAGGTTTTTTTTGCGTAGATTAAGCAATCAGGTCCTTTGTACTAGTACGTATCAGCTTTTAGCGGTAACTAGCTTGGCTGTAAATGGAATCGTACAACGATCTGGTTAAACACACGCGAACGCGTCTCGCCGTGTGGTCGGAACGCCCGCCAATTTTGGTTATCCGTAGAACGCAGCCAGGTAGCAGGGTCCTTAAACAAACACAAACATCTTCATACTAGAGGTGTTACTAGTGTTTGAGATAATCATTGTTTCGAAAAAGTTAGAAATGTGGCAGGCATCTGAACCTTTGTTACAATATCTTTGAGCAGCAATTACGCTACGGAGTAGTTGATATGCCTGAAACATTCCAAATTGCCGCTGCAACCTGAATATTTGCTATCCTGCTATGACAAGCAGACGGCTGCACTTTGAGAATGCTGCTGCTATTTCAAATTAAAGCTCTCATTGCTACTGGCTGGATACTCCGGCTTGCCTCACTGATGCCTTGTTTGGTGCTACTGTTTTGGTAGGTATTAGCGGGAATAATCTCTAAGTCCTTGTTTGGCAGGCTGGTTTATAACTAGATTCACGTGTATTTTACCGGCCCAAAGCATTACACAAAAAAACACTCATCGGCCCGTTTGGCAGCCTGGTTTTCGCTCGTGTAAGCCCGAGTAAAACCCTAGATACACGTCCAGGTCGAGGAGTTTTCCGACGCGAGGAGGGGGTCACGTTTCTTACGCTCGGCGGCAGCACAAGAGATCTCGCGGGCGGCAGGGATCCCGCCGCAGTATCCTCTTCGCCATCGATCTGCCACCGTCTCTGCTTCACCGCCAGCTCCGTCGCCGTCTCCGCTTCGCCGTTGACCCGCCGCCGTATCCGCTTCACAGCTCCGTCGGACAGAGAAGGTTGCCGCTGGTTGATCCCGCCGCAGTATCCTCTTCGCCGTCGATCCGCCGCCGTCTCCGCTTCACCGCCACCTCCGTCGCCGTCGTTCTCACCGGTTCGTTTTTTTCTGGCCCTGCTAGTGGACTAGAGTTCTTCTGACGCTGCTGTCCTTGGCGTGAGATTGAGGGATGAACCTGCTGTCTTGGTCAAAGAAGCAAGATGCAAGTCCGTGGCGGCCGCCGGGCTAGCTAGTTGAGCCGCCGCGGATCAATTGTGTGTGTAGCTTAGTACATTACTAGCACTAAAAATTAAAATGCTCATGTAAATCTGTGCTCTGCCTTGGGCTGCAGCTGCAGTACAGAGCTCGGGGAGTTGGGAGTTTCTCTTGGACGGCCAGCTTGATCTAAGCCAATTTATTTTGTCAGAGGGGGTCTGAACAAGGCAATCAAAGTAGAAGCTGTTTTAAATAAAGGGAGGACATGCTCCCAGGATCAAAGTGAATTTCCAAATTGCTAGCTATGATTTATTAAGAATACAGAAGCACTCGGCTAGTAGATACGACAAATTGGTGAAGAAATCATAACCTGATTTTTGTCTAGTAAATAATAGCCCGATGTATAGGAAATCAATAAGTGATGACACTCCCAAGTCTGATTCTTTTGAAATTTATAGCCCGATGTATAGAAATTCAATAATAATTCATTTGTACTGCCTAGAAAGAGCGAGCACCAACATTCACTAAATTCTGGTTATAATACTCACTGTCAGTTTATCACCATAAAATCCTAGTGTCAGTAGTAGTATTATAATGGCACACAGATTATGGGGTTAACCGGCCTTTATCATATTTCATTTATTATCACGCTCAGCTGTGTACCGTACCTTACATACAGTTGGAAATGCTCTGCATCGATACAGAACTATATAGATTCATCATCGCAAATAGTTTAGATACATAACTATTAATTTTCCTGAGCAAAAAGATAGGACAATAGCTAGGTTGTCCTGGAGATGCCCGTCAGTTAAGTGGCAAGCATATCTTTATTTCCTGTTTACATAATGCCTTCGATGGATGGATGATATGCAGCACTTCTGTAACTTGTTTCTTGACATGACGTTTTTACTTGTTGGTTTGTCTGACATTATATGGTTATTTTTTCTAACTTGTAGTAATTTGATTTGGGTAATTTGATCCCGGCACCGCATCCTCGCCGTCGCCTCCAACGCCACCGCCCTCGGCCGCCAGCAATTCGCCGGACGTTGGAAGGCTGTCTTTCACTCTGGTGAGTTCTCTTACCACCCCTCTAGTTGTAGGTTTTTGATTGGCGCCATGATTAGGGTTCTTGATTTTCCTGTCAGATCTAGGCCTGCACATGTTCTTGATATGTTCTCCTGTCCCAATATTAGCCTTCTATTAACTGACAATGTGTCATATTCAAGATCGGAGCTGAATTAATTGAGAAACACACCGAATTATAAGAGTTTAGGGCCACTAGAAAATGCTGCTGTGATAGTCCATCATCAGCAATTTTGACACCAGGTGATCTAGTACTAACACAAATAACTGACTGTGATTCTGGTTATGTCTGACAAGAACCCTACCTGTATAAATACTTATATGCTTCTATTGTTGTGTACATAGCATATATTGTTTCTAATGTCTTTTTGTTAATCATGTACTATGTGTTTTGTTTCATTGGTAGAATGGATCCACAAAGCATACAACGTATTAAAAAGAGAAAAGCCCGGGATGAGGATGAGTTGATGTTCTTTGTTTTTCCAGCACTATATGTTCATCTTAGTACCATGGAAAAAAATATACGGTATCCCTCATTCTTATATGGCAAGCGGATAGTCAGGGAAATCCTTGGTGGGCATATTAAGAACTGCTTGGTAGCTTTCAGAATGGAACCTCACATCTTTATGTGGCTGGCAAACTACCTTAGAGATGAAGGATTGCTATCAGATTCTAGGCTCAAGTCGAAGAGAAGCTAGCCTTCTTTCTTTATATGATCTCACATAATTCTTCCTATGAAGATTTACAACTAGAATTTAAGCATAGTGGATGGTCATTCAGCAAATACATCAAGCAATTCTTTGATATAATTCCCATTTTGACAAGATAATTTGTGAGGCCACGACACATTAATGAACCTCATCCAAAGATTGCTATGGACAATCGCTTCTTTCCATATTTCCAGGTTACGATTTTTCCTTGACCCATCTAGGTTCCACTTCTTTTCTTTCACTTATCCATCTAGGTTTTAATTCTTTTCTTTGACACTTGTCCATACTTCAATGCAGAATTGTTTAGGAGCCATAGATGGTTCTCATGTGCCCATTACAATGTCTTCTAGTCGTAAAGCTCCATGGAGAAATAGGAAAGGAACCCTTAGTCAGAATGTCATGATAGCATGTGATTTTGACTTGAACATAACAACTATTTCATGTGGCTGGGAAGGTTTTGGAACTGACGCTAGAGTACTCAGTTCTGCGATGCTTAAAGCTTTCAAAGTACCAGAAGGCAAATTTTATTTAGTTGATGGTGGCTATGCGAACACTCAAAGTATTCTTGCACCTTACCGGCGCACACGGTACCACTTGAAAGAGTTTGGCCATGGTCACCGCCGACCGCAGAACTATAAGGAGTTGTTTAATCATCGCCATGCTGTCATAATAAACCATGTGGAAAGAGACTGGGGAATTTTGAAGAATATATTCCCCCATTCTTCGTGTCGGAACCTTTCATCCAATAAGGAATCAAATAAAGATACCAGCTGCTGCTGCAATCTTTCATAATATAATCAGGATGCATGGTGGAGATGAAGCATGGCTTGATGAAGGATGGCTTGATCATATCATAGATCCGGCCAACTATGTGAACCTGCCCAATGATGATGATAACCATGAAGTCAACAATGAACAAGAGAACCACATCCAAGGGAACAATTTGAGAGACCAAATAGCTTAGCAGATGTGGAACGATTACCAACTTGAGTAGATAATGTCATAGGTGTAGTTTTTATCATGTAATAATGATTTTGTGTGGGATGTTCCATCGTGTAATAATGATTCTGTTTGGGATATTTTAACTTGTATTAATAATTTTTATTTGGGATCTTTCATCATGTAACAATGATAGTGTTTGGGATATTTCAACTTGTAATAATGATTCTATTTGGTTACAGATATGCATTCAAAAGGAACTCCAGTGCATCCGAAAGGATCTCCAAAATTTAACTTGATGCAGGCCCAAAAAAGCATGAAGAAGGTTTCACCAAAGTATGGAAAAAAGTATTCTCCAATAGGTAATAATTTGCTACCCCTCTCAAGAATTTTCCCATTGACCTCCTCTCATTAGGTAATAGATGTACTAGCAATAACAATTTTATGTGTTATGTAGGTGAAAAAACAAGGGCAACATGGAGCCGTGCATTGGAAAAATCTCTTGTTGAGATATTGCATGAGCACAATACCACCTACCATAGAAGTCAGAATGGATGGAATAGTGAAACCTGAAACCTGATGGTTTCTATTTTCCAACAGAGAAACCCCCATGTGAATGTCAAAAAGTCTCAAATTCAAGACAAAGAAAAAGATCTCAAGAGGGACTACAGGGCTTTAAGGGAGGCCCGAAAACAGAGTGGAGTTGGTTGGAATGAAGAAAAAAGCATGTTGCAGGCCGAACCTCATCTGTGGATAAACTTGATAGCCTCTTTGGGTGATAGGCTCAGCAAGTTCAAGCGAAAAGCTTTTCCTCTCTATGATACGCTCGAGAAACTCTATGATGGTAAGTGTGCAAGTGTTAGCTTATAGAACTATAATATGATTCTCTAGGATAACTCTTATATGATGCAATTTTTTGCTTCTCAAACTATTTACTGCAGGGCAATTAGCCGAGGGCAAACTTTGCTTCACATCCACTACTGGGCCATCTATGGAGTTTGACGACGACTTGCAGATTATTGATGAACACCAAAAAGAGATGGATGAAGAGGTAGTTGGGGACAAGGCCTATGATGATGACTCGCATATCATGGATGAACACCAAAATGAGATGGAGGGAGAGATAGTCAGGGACAAAGGTTGGGGAACCATCAATGCTTCTCAAAGGAATAGGTCTCAAGTGGAGCAAGGACAAGAAGCTGCTACTAAAAATAATAGGTCACAAGTGGAGCAAGGACAGGTAGGTGCTGCTGAAAGGAATAGGTCACAAGTAGGTGCTTCAAGAAAGAATCTAAGAATAGCCCAAATAAGAAGAGTGCGGACGGGATAGTAGAAGTGATGGAGAGATTGGTACAAATCAAAGAAAAGGAAGCCCCAAAAGAAGTTGCACAAGACTTCACAATCACCAGATGCATGGAGGCCTTGAAATCATTAGAAGGTGTCACACCCGAGGAGAAAATAACAGCATCAGAGGTTTTCAATAATGCCCACAACCGTGAGTTTTTTTGTCAACCTGGTCACTGATAAATATGGCACAGCAATCATATGGCTTCATAGGCAGTTAGCTAGGTTAAACTGAGGTAAGATCTTTGCTCTAGTCTCTTACGATTCATATCACAATGTCTCTAATTCATGTCACAATGTATTTTTCCTTAGAAACATGAATCTGACTGTTAGTGCGATGTGGTTACTAGCAGTAAATGTAGGTGGCTACTGCCTGTCACTAGTGGTGTTTTATGCCTTTGTTTTTTAGGACAAATCTGTGAACAGGCTATGGTAGAAGAGGAAGAGGAATACCAAGAGGTTGTTCTTGCTTGCAATGTTACCTAAAGATAGTTTCATGTCTGATACTCAAGCAACACCAAGAGGCTGCTAGTTCTATCATTTTAGTCTGATTTCAGTTGGTACAATTATATCCAATATTCAATTCCACTTGCTTGGTTGTGAGCATGCTTTGATTTTAATGCATGTTGAATGGTAAGTATATGCAATGTTGGTACCATTATATCCATTTCAGTTGGTACCATTATATCCAATGTTCATGTAATGTCGCGTCTGATGTTCTTGTTCTTGATGGAAACCATTTTTGTATAAACCGATCATATATTCTTGTTATGTTAGTGATGTTATGTGGCATGGTAAAAAGTGGTGCTGGAGTTAGGTGTAACTGTGAAATGTTCTTGTTTATGATCATAGCTTCTTAATCAAACTGATGATCAAATGTTCTTGTTTCTGATCATACCTTCTTGATCGAACTGTTGATGAAATGTTCTTGTTTTTTATCAAAATGATTTTTTAATAACCTATGTGGAATTCTTGTTCATGTAATGTTGTGTTAACTGGTAAAAAGTAGTGCTGAAGCAGTGTGTTCAGGTGCAATAAAGATCAGATTTTTGTAACTTTGGTGAAACCATAACATGCTATAAAAAAACAAGTTTTTGTTGATAAAACACCCCTCTGCTAACCATGTATGCCAAACGTTGTGTCTTACTGGGTGGAGATTTATGGAGAAGGGGATTTGGTCTGGGAAGAGTATTGGGTGAGCCGGGTTTCACCTAAACCACGGTGGATAATACCCACCAAAACACCAGAAAACCCTTCCACCAAACAAGGCCTAAGGGGATTGGGTGAAACCCCCACCTTCACCCAAACCCCTCTAATCCCCACAAAACCCCAATCCCTTCCAATCCACTAGGTATAGGTAGTGTATTAGATATTGTAAAACTTGGGGGAAAGTGGAGATAAGGGGGGATTGAATTGGTCCAATACTCTATAACCAAACATGCTTTTAGCAACAAATGGGGATTTGGTGTTTGGTGGGGAATACCCCTTTTAATCCCCATGAAAACTCTAGTACCAAACAAGCCTGAAAGTGGAATGTGAGGGTTCTTGCCTCTTGACAAATAACGGGGATTAATAGCTATAGTGTTAGCATTTCTTCTAGCTCCTTAGTGTAAATTTTATATTGCAATGGTTTCAGGAAAAAACACCATTCCTTAGTGAAATTATGGCATCTCTATCATTTCTTGGTCGCTGTAATTTCATCATGTTTTATGGATTTTTTTCAATCGGACTTTCACCCCTTTCCATTTATATTTAAACAGAAATAACAAGGTCTTATGGTGTCTGAAGTTATTACAATCCAAAAGAAAGGGGGTAGGGAACATGAAAGCAAGTTGGTGCAGTATCAGGAAACCTACTATCGACGCCCATCGAACGCCACTGCAGGGTAAAAACCTGATACCACTACTAGAGCAACCACAAAGTCTGACAACCACAAAAGGGAGAGAATTGAAACTAAGGAAGTCCAGGAAGAAGCCACAAAAGAAGTATCAACATCACTCTAGAACTTTGCATCATGGGTCGGCGATCATCAAGAGAGGCTGCGTCCTCGGACCAAATCTCGAATAAACCCCCTCGACAACCTGCATCAACTGGGACGCTCCTTGAGACAACATTACTTTATCATTCTCCTTCTGTAAACCTGTCCAATAAAGAAGCAAAAAAACAGAGAAAAAAGTAATTTCACTAGGTGAGTGGAGTTTATGATTCTCAAAAGTAACTTTGTTGCGAGTAAGCCAGATGGCCCAATAGAAGGAAGTAGTTAAAACAACATAGAACTTCTCCTGATGAGGCAGAAACGAGTGAAATCAAGCGATAGCCTGCCAAAAGGTATTAGGGACAAAACTAGTTCCCATTGCCATACCCAAAACTCCCCAAACAACCTTAGCAACAGGGCATGTGAAGAAAAGATGATTATTAGTTTCCACCTGACCACAGAAAGAACACAGAGGGGAGCCAGTCCACTTTCTTTTCTGCATGTTGTGTCTAGTGAGGAGAGCATCTTGACATAACTACAACATGAAAATTTTGATTTTAAGGGGAAGTTTAGCTTTCCAAATCCATTTATTATTAGAGCCAGCGAGGTTTTTTTCAAGCCATAAGTATACATATTAGGTGGAGAAGATCCCATTTGTATTCAAGGACCAGTAAACATTGTCATTATCCAAAGAAAGGGGTAAAGATCTCACGATGTCACAAATGTGAGTCCATTGAGAAATCATATTACCTCTAAGAGTTCTCCTAAAAGGTACCATAAAATCCATCTCCACACATTTTTATGGTAACATTTTGATCCTGGCAAATATCAAAGAACATAGGAAAACTTTCAGAGAAAGGCAAGTTCCCCCCAATAGAATCATTCCACGGACTAGTAAGATTGCCATTACCCAGGGGAAATCTTCCTTCCAACTAAATAATTCTTTCTAATTCTGAGGAGATCTTTCTAGAAAGGATAATCAGAAACCCTGTCCATAACAGTGACAACATCATTTTTCGTGAGGTACTTAGCCCTAACAATCTGCTGCCAAAGGACATCTCCTTTGTCAAGTTTCCACCACCATTTGCAAACGAGAATAATATTTTGCTTTCTTAAATCTTTTACTCCCAGGCCACCCTTCTTTTTGGACCTACAAACTCTCTTCCAAGAAATCATATAATATCCCTTTTTCTGCTTTTTTCCATGCCAAAAGAATCTACATCTATATTTGTCCAGCTTGGCAATGAAGGTTTTATTTAGCAGGAAAAGACTCATGACATAAGAAGGCAAACTAGATAGAGAAGCATTGACCAAAGTCAACCTTCCACATGAAGAGGCACCCCCTCCCACCCAAGCATCTATTTAACCACAAATTTAGCATCAACAAAATCTAAATCAGAGTTTTTGAGAGCCCTAAAAGTGACAGGAACCCTTAGATATTTAATAGGTAACAACCCAACCTTGCAACCAAACATATCATAGTACATCTCAGCAATATCATTATCTCCTCCTATAAAAAACTCACACTTTTGATAATTAATCTTCAACCCAGACATGAGTTCAAACACATAAAGCACTAACTTCAAATTTAAAGCTTTATCAAGATCATGAGTTAAACATAAAGTAGTATCATCAGCATACTGCATAATTGCCACCCCCTTGTTAATGAGATCAGGAGCCAAACCGAGTAATAACCCATTTTTCTAGGCCTCAAGCACCATTTTAGTCAGGCATTAAACAACAGAATTGAACAAGAAGGGAGACAAAGGATCACCTTGCCTTACTCCTTTGGCACTCTCGAAATAAGGACCATTAGTGTTATTAATCTTGACAGAAATAGAACCATTATAAAGAATTTTCTTTATCATGTCTCTCCAAAAGGAACCAAAAACCATAGCCTCATGACAACTCACCAAAAATTCCCAATTCACCTTATCAAAGGCTTTCTCAAAATCCAACTTAAGAACGATTCCCAAATATTTTTTGGAATTGGTATGATGCATGATCTCATGAAGGGACATTATCCCATCAACAATACTCCTTTGCTTCATAAAAGCATTTTGGTTAACACTAATCAACTTGTCAAGCAAAGGCTCCACCCTAATCTTTAGAACTTTGGTAAGGAGTTTATAAATGCATGTAAGAAGGAAAATAGGTCTATATTGACTAATCTTGTTTGCCTCGGATAATTTAGGAAGTAAGGTGATAGTCCCATAGTTCAATCTCTAAACATCAAGGTTGCCAGCATGAAAAGCAGTAAAAAGTCTCATAATTTCATATTTAACAATATCTTGGCAATGTTTATAAAACTCTATTGGGATATTTTCAGGACCGGGGGCTTTATTCTTAGCCATCAAAAATAATGCATGCTTGATCTCTTCCTCACAGAAAGGTTCACCCAGTTAGGCATTATCCTCACCATTAAGTTTTTCATGAGGCTCCCACATATCAAAATTTACATGAAATAAATTCCTAGGAAAAGGACCAAAAAGATCTTTATAATAAGTTGCATGTTTCAAAATATTTTCAGTCCCCTCAATATTCACATCATCTTTAGAAATAGAGAAAATAGTGTTCTTCCTTTTCCTCCCATTAGCCACTCTATGGAAATAACTAGTATTTAAATCTCCCACCAGGAGCCACTTTTTATGGGATTTTTTATACCATTGATATTCTTCCTCCGCATATAATGTCATCAACTCCACTAAAATATCAGTCTTCCTCAAACATATATCATGAGGTATCTCACATTCCTCCTCAAGATTTTCAATGGAATTTAATTCCTCTTTAAGTTCCATTTCCTTTTCTTATTGTGTCCAAACAAATTAGATCCCCAACCTTTAACATATTTTTTGAATATTTTCAACTTAATATTCAGGATATCAATGGGATCATAACAATTAATGGTTCTATTCTAGATCTTACCAACAGAGGGAAGGAACTCCTCATTTTGTAACCAGGAAACATCAAATCTAAACTGCCTTTTAGTATTAACCAAATTTTGACTAGCACCTGTATCTAGAAGTAAAGCATTATGATCAGAAATATCTCTTACCAATCTTCTCACAGAAACTAGGGGGAAAGGTCTTCCCAATCAGTAGACATCAGAACTCTATCAAGTTTTCTAGAGTAGGAGAAGCATGCTTATTAGACCATGTATATTTACCTCCATGAATGAAAATCTCCCTCAGACCATGAGTGTGAATAATAGAGTTAAAAAGATTAGTGGAATGAGAATTCACAAAATGAGCATTCTTCTCACCACAATGTCGTAGCACATTGAAATATCCCCCACTATATAAGGCATAAGATTCCCCTAACAGAAGGAGGCCAATTCAGTCAAGAATCCATCCTTGTGCTCCTCGTGAGCAACCCCATAAACAACTATGAGGCCCCAATTGAACTTCTTGGTTTTATCCCAAAGGACAAAATGGAGCATATATCTGCCAACTTTAAAAGCATTAACATCAAGAGTGTCTGAGTTAATACCACAAAGAGTTCCCCCAAATTTCCTAATAGAAGGAGACCATTTCCAAAAAAATACTTATTCCCAGGGTCAAGTTTCCTAAAGAAACTCATCTTATAATGTTTTTTCATGGTTTCCTAAATACCAATAAAGTCCAGGGAATAACCGACCATCATATCATTCAAACAGGAAGATAAACCTTTCTTACCCACTCCCCTAACATTGAAAAAAGCTCCTTTCATCTAAATCTTTAAGGTTTAGCCCTATTTCTTGTTGGAGATATGACCTAGGCAATAATAAAAGTAGTTATTATTATATCTTTGTGTTTATGATAAATTTTTACATTCATACTATAATTGTATTAACCGGAAACATTAATACTTGTGTGATTTGTAATCTAATTAGAGTCTCTAGTAAAGCCTCTTTATAATACTATCTTGTTGGTTGATAGATGATCACGGTTTCCTGATCATGAACATTGAGATGTTATTAACAACAAAATCATATCATTAGGAGAATGGTGTGATGGACATACTCCTATAGATAAGCGTATCATAAAGATTAAGTCATTTCAATAGTTTGTTTGTTATAAGCTTTCAGATACATAGTAACCTAATTCCTTCGACCATGAGATCATGTTAATCACCATGACCTGATGGATGCTTTGATGACATCAAACACCACTTTGTAACTGGGTGGTTATAAAGGTGGCATTGAGTGTTCGGAAAGTATGTGTTGAGGCACATGGATCAAGAGTGGGATTTGTCCATCCATATGACAGATAGATATACTCTGGGCCCTCTCAGTGGAATGTCATCCAATTAGCTTGCAAGAACATGACTGGCTCACAAGGGATCACATATCACAGGAAAGGGTAAAGAGTACATATCGGTAACAAAGTTGAACTAGGAATGCAGAGATACCAACGATCAAACCTCAAATAAGTAAAATATCGCGAGACAAAGGGAAATTGGTATCGTATGTAAATGGTTCATTCGATCGGAAAGTAATCGTAGAAATATGTGGGAGCCGTAGAATTCCTCTATTGGTTATTGATCGGAGAAGTGTCTCGGTCGGGTCTACATAATTCACGAACCGTAGGGAGACACACTTAAGGATTCGATGTTGTTTAGTAGATATGGAATGTGAGTAAGAAGACCGAATGTTGTTCGGAGTCTCGGATGGGATCCGGGATATCACAGGGAGATCCGGAAGGTCCAGAGAATAAGATTCATATAAGGAAAGTCCAATTCCAGAGTTCGGGAATGATTCCGGTGTTATCACCGGAATGATCTAGAAGGGTCTAGAAGGTTCACCGGACCGGAAGGGGAAGGGTACATGAATGTGTCATGACTAAGTGGAATGATTGCATCATGTACTAGGTCACTTGGCTGTGTGTTTAAAAGAAAGAAATTAAACTCCAAAATTGAAACTCAAAAGGCAAGTTTGAATAGTCAAACTGGGACAATGGTTCCTGGTGGAGGGAGGAGAGGAAACCTCCTCTCCCTCCACCGCGCGACAAGGAGAGGGAGTTGGGGGAGGATACGGCCTCCCCCTCCCCTATCTGTCCCTTCCTCTCATAAATAGAGGGGAGGGGGCGGCCCCAAAGACCTACACCACAACGACCCCAATCCCACAAGCCACCGCCATCGGCCCACCTCCTCCTCTCTAGCCTCTAAAACCTAGACGCCGGGGAACCCCTCTACTCCACTATACCCGCTTCGGCTTAAGGCGAAGCCCTGCGGGATCTCCCCTCTACTTCCGACACCACCCTGTCGTGCTGCCGGAATCGCGAGGAGAGAGCTACAACCTCCACTGCCTGCTGGAACAAGGGAGAGGAAGGTCTTCATCGAGTACCGAACGTGTGACCGTCTGCGGGAGCGCTGCCAGAACGCGGTGCCAGAAGGATCGTCTAAGCGATCTTGAGATCGTCAAGTGAACGACTACATCACCCACGAGAATCTGCTCTCGTTAACCACTTTGGAATCTTCTAGGGTGAGTATTCTATCGACTCGTTGCTACAATCTAGTAGATAGATCTTGGCTTGTGTGTGTTCATGCGGTAGAATTTTTTTGTTTTCCGCGCTACGAACCCCTATAGTGGTATCAGAGCCGTGTCTATATGTAGATCTGTTGCACGAGTAGAACACAATGGTCATTGCGGGCGGTGGTGCTTTTATTATCAATTGCTTCTTGTGTACTTTGCATCTTGCGGTATGGTGGGATGAAGCGGCCCGGTCTAACCTTATATGACATCGTTCATGAGACTTATCCACGCTGAACATGCAACTTGTATTTCATAAGTGGCTTTGCGGGTGTCTGTCTCTCCTATTATAGTAAAGATTCAATTTACAACAGGCACTTGATAGTTCAAGCATCAACTTTGTGGTTCTTGTTCGTAAGTTATAATGGTACTTATTGAAAGCCCCAAAGCACGTAAAATATGCAAAGAAAATTAGAGGCGTCTAACTTTGTTTTGCAGGGGGGTGATGTGATGTGATATGACCATGATTGTGATTATATATGATGTATGCAATGATCCTTATTGTAAGTCAGCAACCGGCAGGAGCCTTATGGTTGTATTTTAATTTCGTTAAGACCTGCATGTCTATTATTCAAAGTAGTTGTAATAGTTGATGTTGGTGGACGACAACCATGCTCTAAGCTGGAAGGTCTATGCAAATGGATTAACTGTTGGGGAATTACCCGAGGATTTGTGTAAGAAATTCAAGGAGCTAAGACTGGAGGTAGTGTCCGAGGGATATTTGGCAGCAATGGATGTCCAACCAACGCTACAAGACATGATTAGCAAAGCTCAAGTAGGAGACGAGGAGATAGAGGTGATAAAGGAAAAGATGAAGGAGGATCGAGCAAAATAATTCCGCGAGGATGAGCAAGGAACCTTGTGGTATGGAGATCATTTGTGTGTGCCCAATGATCCGGAGATAAGGAAGCTAATTCTGCAGGAGGCTAATGACTTGCCGTATTCCATACATCCAGGTAATACAAAGATGTATATGGATATGAAGGACAGATTTTGGTGGAACAACATGAAGGTAGATATCGCCGAGCATATTGCCTTATGTGATGTATGCAGCAGAGTGAAGGCGGAACACCAGAAGCCAGCAGGATTGTTACAGCCATTTCCCATACCGGATTGGAAGTGGGATAGAGTGGGAATGGATTTTATCACAGGATTGCCCAGGACCAGGTCGACTCTATTTGGGTAGTGGTCGACCATTTGACCAAGGTAGCCCACTTTATACCAGTGAAGACGACCTACATGAGTGCGAGATTAGCCAAAATTTATATGGACATGATTGTGTGCCTACATGGAGTTCCCAAGAGCGTTGTATCAGATAGAGGCACCCTTACATCACACTTTTGGCGCCAGCTGCACGAGTCATTGGGAACTAGGTTAGAGTTTAGCACAGCATTCCACCCTCAGACAGATGGACAAACAGAGAGGGTGAATCAAATTTTGGAGGATATGCTAAGAGCTTGCGCTTTGGCTCATGGCTCTAATTGGGATGAGAATTTGCCATATGCTGAGTTTTCCTACAACAACAGCTACCAAACCAGCATCAAGATGTCACCGTTTGATGTGCTATATGGGAAAAGGTGACGGACACCATTGATATGGGATGGAGTAGGAGAGCGTCAGCTATTTGGGCCTGATTTGATCAAGGATGCCGAGGAGAAGATCACCTTGATTAGGGACAGGCTGAATGTAGCACAATCAAGACAGAAGAGCTACGCTGATACCTTGTTTAGTATCTACTTTGCTTTACTTGTCCATACTTTGAGGTGCGTTTTACATGTTTTCTAGTACTAACCTATTAACAAGTTGCAACAGTGCCAGATGCCTGTTTTCTGCTGTTTTTGGTTTCAGAAAAGTTAGTAAAGAAATATTCTCGGAATTGAACGGGACGAAGGAAAAATTCAATTACTTTCCGTGGGGAACAAGAATTCTAGAGGAGAGCCGGAGGGGCCAGCCAGGGGGGCCAGACCCACCCCAAGCGGGGGGGCAGGTGGGCCCGCGCCTGGCTAGGGTTTAGCGGCCCTGGTCGCCTCCCGGACTTTCCCCTTCGCCTATAAGAAGCCCCCGATGCAGAAACCCTGAGTACCCGATCAGAAATCCACGAAACCGTCTATAGCCACTGCCACCATCGTCCCTAGATCGGGGGGATCTGAAGTTCTTCCCGGCACCCTGCCGGAGGGGAGATCATCCCGGAGGCCTTCTCTCCGGTATGATTCGTGAGTAGTTCCACCTTGGACTATGGGTCCATGTATTAGCTAGATGGTTGTATCTCCTCCTTTGTGCTTTCATGTATAGATCTTGTGAGCTCCGTTCATGATCAAGATCTAATCTATTTGTAATCATGCATGTTGTGTTTGCGGGGATCCGATGGATATTGAGATTATTATGTTGGTTTGATTAATGGTTTTGTCTTTATGAATCTATCATGTCTGTGTTGTTTGTGATCTTGCATGCTCTCTGTTGCTAGTGGTTATCTTGGCCAAATAGTTGCTAGTGACTCCAAGAGAGAGTATTTATGCTCGATAGTGGGTTCATGCCTCTAGTTTCTAAGAGAAGTGACAATAATCTCTTCGGTTGTAGATGTGATGTTGCTACTAGGGAGAAAACAACGGTCTCTTGTTCATGGAACATGTGGACTGTTTACCTTACACACTTTCCTTAAAGCAGTTGTCTGTTGCTTGCAACTTAATACTGGAGGGGGTTCGGATGATAACCTGAAGCTGGACTTCTAGTGATAGATGCAGTTGGATGACGGTCTATGTATATTTTTGTATTGCCCAATCAACGTCATAGGATCTTTCTGACTAGTAATTGCATTGTTATGCCTTGCTCAGTTCCTGTCAATTGCCTCGCTGTAATTTGTTTACCCTTCATGCCATGTTGTTTATCTAAGGAGAGCACCTCTAGTGAACTATGGACCCTGGTCCAATCTTTACCATTGATACATCTATTACTTGTTTACTTGCTGCAAACCATTACCTTCCACACCATACGTTTAATCCTTTGTTACAGCAAACCGGTGAGCTTGACAACCTCACTGATTCGTTGGGGCAAATTCTTGAGTTTGTGTTGTGCAGGTCTCCATGTTGCCAGCAACACCTTTGAGACGTTTCCGTCCTCCTTCAGGTTCGATAACCTCGGTCTCTACCGAGGGAAACTTTCTGATGTGCTCATCACACCTTGCTCTTGGGGTTCCAACGAAGTGTCCCACGTCAACACTTGGTGCACGCATCAAGATTTTTGGCGCCGTTGCCGGGGAGGCCAAGGACGTTTTCACTAGGGGAGTCCTTCACTTCCTTTCTCTTTACTTTGTTTTTAGTTTGCTTTGTTTCTTTTGCTTGGTTTCATTTGCCTCTTTTCAAAAATCCAAAAGAATCAGTCTAGCTTGGTTTGCTTTCTTTATTAAAAACACACAAAAAAAATTAGTTCTTACTCTAGTTGGTGGTCTGTCATTGCCTTGCTTGGTCATGCTTTCTATCAATGGATGGTTTCTTTGAAACTAGTGCTTATTGGCAAGGTGGGTTCACGGAAGAACAAAAGTATTATTATAAGGAACACCGTTTTTCACAAAAAGGGAAACACTTATGGGAACAAATTGATAAGTTGAATACTATTGCTAGAGACTTGTGCTCTACTTATAATGTTACTTATTGCTTTGATAAATCTTGTTGCTGTAGGAGGTATAAACACCTACCCTTTCAATGTGAGTATAATGATAATGTTACCATATCTTCTTATGTTAAAGGAAATTATGACTTTTATGATGTGGAACAAATTGAAGAGTTTATTGCCTTCAAGGGTGCATTTGAACTTGCCAGCTTGCTTGAAAATAATGATGATGCACCTTATGAACATGAGGTTTATGAGATACTTAAATTTTGCTTTGACAATTACAAGGAAGCAAATGGCTATATTCTTGAATATTTTAATAGGTGCTTTCCACAAATGGAAGAGGCTAATGCCTTGCAGGAGCCTATGGAAGAAGAAATTGCTGAAACTGGAAGCTCATTAGATGAAAAAGAGGAGGAGAGTGATGAACAAAGGGAGGAAGAATTGATCTACCCATGCCTACCTTCTAATGAGAGTAACTCTTTATCCCTTACATTATTTGATTGTCCCTCATTCTTACCAAAGGAGGATGAATGTTATGTTCCTGTGAATCCTTTTGAAATATCTACTTTGGGTAAAACCTGTGAAGGTTTTAACCCCACTATTTTTGAGCTTGATAGAAATTATGTGTTTGTAGATCATGAAAATCATGCTTTATGTGATAGCTATATTGTTGAGTTTATTCATGAGGCTACTGAAAATTATTATGAGAGAGGAAAAGATGGTCGTTGGAATTCTCATGTTACTAAAACACCTCTCTTTGTGCTGAAAGTTTTGAAGTTACTCTTGTTTTCTCTTCCTATGCATGTCACTTTGTACTTTATGAACTTATTTGTGTACAAGATTCCTATGCATAGGAAGTGGGTTAGACTTAAATGTGTTTTGAATTTGCTTCTTGATGCTCTCTTTGACTTCAATTCATATTTCTTATATGAGCATCTTCTCAAGCTATCAAGTCTAACTTAAATGCGTTAAAGAAAACTACTTGTTGGAAGATAACCCTGTAGGGATACGGGTAGGCTACACTAGCACAAATCAAAAATTTCTACCGCGTATACCAGGATTACTGTTGTCATAGATCACGGGATTACCACTAGACGCGCAGTTGCGGAATTGATGAAGCGCGTCGAGGCAGTGCAGACGTTCCACGTCTCCTCCTTGTCCTCGTCCCACGAGAAGCTCCCCTTGCGTGGCTCGTCCAAGCGCTACAGATGCATCGCCTCCGAGGTATCACACGTACAGGCTGGAAGCGTCAGACGCCGGACTGCTAGGTCCGCGCATGCAACACATGCGTGAGGAGTGGCGGCTGGGAATGATCTGAGGTCTAACCCTGGCCAGCTCGCCCCACCCTCTCTTATATAGGCGTCCCTAGTGGGATTCTACATTAGCATCCCATTAGTAGCCTAAGCCTGGTCTAATTCGGATCCAATCCTCATTAGGAGTCCAGCCCCTTAAGTGTGTGACCCTATAGGTTCATATGCATATATACATGACACGAATACACTTATTCTGTCAATAGTTGGTAGCAGCCTCTAGCAAGACGTGCCAACTCCTAAACGCATACAAAGATCATATCGGACGAACCATCACAAGGTTTAGTACATGTCTTTCCTTTTTCCTCACGATATTTGGTATAGCTCCAAGCTGACCTCCCTTTCTCGATACCGTGATTCGAAATCCCTTTACTAGGTTAACTCTTAACCTTATGTAGCACGACCATGCATTTCTGGATCCGATCACTCGAGGGGCCCAGAGATATCTCTCTCAAGTAGAGAGGGGCAAATTACATCTTGATTGACCATGCCTTGCAGCATGCTTCAGGACAAACCCGAAAGCTACCTTTATAACTACCCTGTTACGGTGCAGCGTTTGATAGCCCCAAAGTAGGTCGATCCACATCTCAAGTACATGCGACAATCTCAGGTCTAAGGACAAAACGTACACGATGTGTAGAGAGAGAGCTGCAACTAATTGCCAGTCTCAGGTTGGGTCAGTCCAACCCCATGTTCATAACATGTGTCCACATCATTGGTTTGACATCTCCATGTCTATGACTTGTGAAACATAGTCATCAACCAATCGATGTGCTAGTCTAATATTCACGTGTGTCCTCACATGAACTCCGACTAGGGACAAATCTTAAATAACCATACAAGTAAAGAGTTTCACAAAAAATTCACATAATTGCCAATCAATACAAGTTGCCTGATATGGATATTCAAGGAACATTACAATAACTCATGGATACATATGAAATATAATCATCTGTATGATTGCCTCTAGGGCATATTTCCTTCAGTCTCCCACTTGCACTAGAGTCAATCTAAAATGTATCTAATACCAATTGCTCTTGTGTGCGCTTCATGCGCGGGCTGCGGGAGAGGCTTAGTCAAGGGATCAGCAACATTTGAGTTCGTATGTATTTTTCATATCATGACACTACCATCCTCAACGAACTCTCGAATCTGATGGTAACGCATGCGAACATGTTTGTTCTTCTGGTGCTGTCTAGGTTCATTGGCTTGTGCAATAGCACCATTGTTGTCACAATAAACATCCAAGGGATTGGACGCGCCCTGAACCACACCGAGAGCGATCAGGAAATTCCTAATCCAAACAGCTTCCTTTACGGCCTCCGAGGCAGCAATATATTCAGCTTCTGTTGAATAGGAGGTCACCGTATCTTGCTTAGAACTTTTCCAGCTCACAGCACCACCATTCATGACAAACACATAACCTGATTGCGATTTCGAATCATCTGAGTCATTAAGGTAACTCGCATCTGTTTAACCCTTTACACCGAGTTCATCCTCACCTCCATAAACTAGGAACACATCCTTAGTCCTTTTCAAGTACTTAAGGATGTTCTTTACCGCTGTCCAGTGACCTTCACCTAGATCAGCCTGGTATCTGCTCGTAACACTTAGAGCATAGGAAACATCTGGGAGAGTACATAGATTTAAGCATCGCTAAGGGCGAGAAAGTCTCGTCGTAGTCAACTCCTTGAACTTGTCAAAAACCTTTTGCAACAAGTCGAGCTTTATGGATGTGAACATTTCCATCCATATCAATCTTCTTCTTATAGATCCATTTGCACTCGATGGCTTTAAAACCATCAGGCAGGTCAACCAAGTTCCAAACTTGATTGTCTCCCATGGACTCTATCTCGGATCTCATGGCGATCAGCCATTTCTCAGAGTCTGGGTCCACCATCTCTTGTGCATAGGTCGCAGGCTCATCATTGTCTAACAATAATAATTCCCGCGCTTCGCGGAGCCTCGCCGACCTTCGTGGTTGTGGTTCTTCTCTTGCCACGGGTTCCTCAACTTGTTCTGCTACAGTAGCATCACTCGTAGAAGAATCCCCGACTGGATCATCTTGAACTTCTTCAAGTCGCACCGACCTTCCACTTGTTCCCTTTGTGAGAAACTCTTTCTCTAGGAAAACACCGCTACGAGCGAGAAACACTTTGCCCTCCTCTCGGTTGTAGAAGTAATAGCCTAAGGTTTCCCTCGGATATCCCACGAAAATGCACTTATCCGATTCGGGTGTTAGCTTGTCCGACTGAAGTCGCTTGACAAATGCATCACAACCCCAAATCTTTAGAAAAGACAAACTGGGATTCTTTCCAGTCCACATCTCATATGGTGTCTTAACTACGGATTTAGATGGTACCCTATTAAGTGTGGAAGCTGCCGTTTCTAGAGCGTAACCCCAAAATGATAATGGTAAATCCGACTGGATCATCATAGATCGAACCATGTCCAACAAAGTTCGATTATGCCATTCGGAGACCCCGTTTCTTTGAGGCGTTCCGGGCGACATAAGTTGTGGAACAATTCCGCAACTCTTAAGATGATCACTAAATTCGTGACTCAAATATTCACCTCCACGATCAGATTGCAAGGCCTTTATTTTCTTGCCACGTTGATTCTCTACTTCACTCTGAAACTCCTTGAACTTTTCAAAAGTTTCAGACTTATGCCTCATCAAGTAGACATAACCATATCTACCTGAAATCATCAGTGAAAGTAATGAAGTAGTGATATCCTCCTCTGGCTGTCGTGCTCATTGGCCCACATACATCAGTATGTATGAGTTCCAACAAGTCTGTCGCTCTCTCGGGTAAACCCGAAAAAGGTGACTTGGTCATCTTTCCAAGTAAACAAGCCTGACATGTCTCGTATGATTCAAAATCAAACGAAGTTAGAAGACCATCACCATGGAGCTTCTTCATGCGCTTTTCACTTATATGCCCCAAACGACAATGCCATAAATAGGTAGGACTCAAATCATTAGGCTGAAGCCTTTTAGCACTAACATTGTAAACAGATGCATCATCAAGATTTAAAATAAATAACCCATTCACAATGGGAGCATTAGCCATAAACATATCATTCTTAGAGATTACACAACCATTGTTTGCACTCGCGAATGAATAACCATCCCTCATCAAACATGAAGGTGATAAAATGTTTTGACCCATACTTGGAATGTAATAACAATTATTCAACTCCATAATAAATCCTGACGGAAGGTGAAGTTTCATGACGCCGACGAACAATGCAGCAACCCTTACTTTATTTCCGACGCGAAAATCCACTTCGCCTTTCTGCACTTCTCTAGTCCTTATTAGCCCCTACATCAAATTGCAAATATGAGCAACCGATCCGGTATCAAATACCCAAGAGTTAACATAGGAATCAGCGAGAAGAATGTCCACAACATTTACACCAAGCGTACCTGAGTGGGAAGTACTCTTACTTCCACTCTTCTACAAAGAAGCCTGGTACTTGCTGCAGTTTCTCTTCCAATGGCCATGTTCATGACAAAAGAAGCACTCAGTGTCTTCTACAGGTCCAGCCTTTTGCTTGGGTGCAGGCTTAGGAATCGTATCCTTAGCCCTGCCCTTCTTCTTCCAAGAAGTACCCTTTTTCTTGAAGCTAGGCTTGTTCTGCACAGCCATCACATGGCTATGCCCTGCACACTTCTTCATGTCACTTTCTGCTGTTTTTAGCATCCCGCATAACTCATTAAGGCCCTTCTCCACCCCATGCATATGGTAGTTCGAAATGAACTGCCCATAGCTGGATGGAAGAGACACCAAAATGAAGTCAGTGGCCAACTCTTGGCCTAGTGGAAAACCAAGCTTTTCCAAAGTCTGACTATAACCAACCATTTTGATCACATGGGGGCCTACAGCTGCTCCCTCTGCCAGCTTGCATTCGACAAAGGACTTGGCAACATTGTACCTCTTAGTCCTCGCCTGATCTTGGAACATGTACTTAAGCGCTACGATCATATCATACGCTTCCTGATCCTCAAACTTCTTTTGGAGTTCAGGTTCCATGCATGCAAGCATAAGACAGCTAACCTCAAGAGAATCATCACATGCTCTCTTGTAGGCGTTCTTTAGGACAGCAGATGCATTATCAGCAGGTTCATCGGGGATTGGGGTATCCAGAACCGTTTCCTTTTTATTAGACCCGAGAACAATTCTCAGGTTACGGACCCAGTCCGAATAGTTTGTTCCATTTAGTTTATCTTTGTCAAGAATCGAACGCAAAGAGAAAGGTGATGTAGTGTTTGGTGCCATTGATCTACAACAGAAAACATGCAAAATACTAAGCCATGTAACCATGAAAGAGTAAAACATATTAAACAATTTAATAGCATATACTCCCACTTAAATCAATATCCCTCTATTGATACTAAGTGATTCAAGATCCACAATTAACAAGTCGACTAGTGAGCTTTAGCATCACTACTAGAAGACAAGGTAAATCGGTAAGCAACACTTGCTAATCATATCACATATGACTCTTGTTGTTGGGTGACATCTCTATGTCAAAACTAGGCGCCCAACCTTTATGCCCCAAGGTACTTAACTGTTAAGATGACATTGTCAAGCTCACCAACCCTTATGCGTGTAGGTATCCGATACAAACCCATCCAGCCAAGGAAAACCGCGGCATCCTAATTTCATAGGCCCACCAACGATTGTACAGAGCATAGGATGGTGCAAGGTTTGGTTGGGAGGGCATGGTTTAACTTAAACTTTCTAAGGGATTGTTCTACTTCTATCATCTAAGAATGCATAGTAGTAAAACACATAAGAATAGCATTCACATAGATGTGACACAGTATGGCCCATTTTCTCATGGTGATCTCCATCGCCATAGAACCTGTCCACCATGATGATCTCCATCTTCATGTTCCATGTGAGCCATCCTCCAAGTGATGAGTCCTCCAAGAACTAATACAAGCTATTACTCCTAACAGCTAGTAATCAAAATTACATAGTATTGGGATCATCACAAATTGGCACGCAGGCCATTACAATAAATGACAACACATATGGCTCCAGCCGTGTTGCCCTACTCATGACACGCAGGTCATGCAAAATTTCATACATGCATCACATACATATATGGGCCATACTGATCACATACATCCTGCAAAAACAAGTTATGCATAGAATCGCATTCTACCGGATCATGTGACATCGCATCACCTAGTTACCTTAACGAGATACAAAAGGGGGTACGATTAAGGGGGTCTAGGGGGTCTCCCCCTGCGGGGTTCGAAGGGGCAGCGCCCCTAAAACTGTGAAAAATGAGAGATCGAATCTTCACAATTTTCTCTAAGGATTTTGATCGGCAAATCAAATTTACCATAAACCGACTCATGTCCCAATTCAATCAAACTCCATTGATCACGGTACATCGATTTTAGATCTAGGTTCCGATTCGATCAATCATATTGATCTTCGCGTGATTCAACAGGATTTATGTGTCACTGTCTACCCTGATGGCGGAAGCCGACCGGTAGGGGTAAGTCGTTCGACAACCTCATATCACGATCACGGAAAGCAAGATCATAGATCAATCCTGAACCACCGCCATATAAACGATCACATCATTCATATCAATCTGCATATCACCATATGCAATGTAGCATCCCAATTGTCTAACAATTGCAATGCTATTAGCCTAGTCTATAATGGCTACTTCCTATATATAATTGTTGCATCATAATTATATCATGCTCATGTCATCATGCCACCTTGCATTTGAGCATCATATAAAACCCTTTTGTGTTGGTTCTTCTCTCATATGCATTGTAAATTGTATTTGCCTCTTGATATTGTATTTGGTTATTGATATATTGTTTAAATGTCCAAGTTGAGTTGGGGGCATATCTTTTATTCCACTCCACCACCCTTTCTTTCACCACCTTATAATTCCACCATCCCATTATCCATGAGCTTGTATTTGATTCTCTTTTGGTATTTAATCTAGCTCATGGGAGATAGGATGGATCTACTTCTACAAATTCTTTTGCTTGGATTTTATTCCACTTTTGGGAATGCATAAGAATAATGCCATGTTAATATTATTGTTTTCACAAGAATTTAATCATGGCAATTATCATTTTTGCATGGGCCATGCAAGAGTACCACCACCTTTAGCCATTTGTTCTCTCTTGGTTTTGATGGGTTTTCTCTTATGGGGCCATATCCATCCATCATCCTCTACCCCTCTTCATGCTTGATCTTGTTGGTTCATGCTAAACCCTACACCCATCCCCCATCCATGCAAGCCATGTGTGGGCATATTCAATCCTTCACTCTAAGCCACCACCACATTTACCCTCTCTCTCTAATGCTTTCTCCAAAAACCTAACACCTAATCTAAACCCTACACCTAGTTGCCTCTCTTTCTTCTAACCCTAGTTAGAAACCCTAACCCAACCTCACCTCTCTCACCTCACCCTCTCCTCTCACCATGTCGAGCCTCCCCTTGATGGCCCCACCTGGCCACCCTCCCTACACCAGCCTAACCACCCCAGCTACCTAACCCAACCCTAACAACCCTAACCCGAGCCCCCTCTAGCCCTAGCCGAAGCTACACCCGAGCCTCCTCTCTCCTCTCTCCTCTCTCTTTCTCTTTTCCTGCTGCGCTAGCCCCACCCCGAGCTCTCCTCACCGTCCCCACCTGGTAGCCCCTGTCCCTGCACCTGCCGGCCAGCCCGATCACATGCTCGAGAAGGACAAGGAGGGAAGGTGGCACCCGAGCCACCTTTTTCCCTTCACCACATCCCCACGGCACCTCTCCTCTCCCTCTCTGCTTTATCTCCTTCCCCACGACTCCTCTACATCCCTAGATCCCCAGGGCCTCGCCCTTCTTCTCTCCACCCTTGCTGCTGCCCCTCTCTCCTCCGTTGACGTCCACCGTCGGCCTCCTCCATCTCCTCGACGTTACACGGCGGAGGGTGTGGTGTTGGGCGTCGAGGAAGAACGAGTCGTCCCTCTGCATCGCCCCTGTACCCGCAGACGTGGAGGAGGAGACCCAGGCCGAGCTGCACACCGACGTGCCGCCTGAAACCCTAGCCGCGGGAGCGTCTGCATCGCCGTCGATCCACCGCGTCCCAGCCCGATCCGTCGGCACCAACCTCCCCGCGGTGAGCGTCCGACCCTCCCAGACATCCTCTCCGTCGCAATCGTGTCCTGGTCGCGTTGGTCGCTCCGTCGAACGCTCTCTGCGCGCCGGCGTTCGCAGTCGGTTTCCAGGCCGTGGCGTCGCAGAGGAAGATCTAGCCGCCTAGCCACTCCCTGTCCGCAACCCCACCCCACCGCAGTGGTCACCGCCGCCTGCGCGTACGCACCGCGTCGCGGGTTCGAGCCCCACCGCGCCGCGACTTTCCGCCGACAGTTTCGTCAGAAACGGCGAGAAGAAAAACAGTAGCAATGGCATTCTTGCAGATACCCCCCCCACCTTTTTGTCTCGCAACCCGCACTCCTTTAGGACCCCACCTGTCAGCCTTAGTGGCAACTTTACAAAAAGGTACCGCGAGTTTGGGGATCACAACCCGCGGCCCCTGGCTCTGCCGCGTGGCATCCGCTCGCCCAGCCACTGGCTCGTGGGCCCGTTTTGCCGCAGGACCCATCTGTCTGTCCCTCAGGCTAGACAACTCCATGGTGAGAAAAGCCCGCTGCGCCCCACCTGCTCCTGAGTCAGCGCATGGCCCACTCGTCGGTGTCTGTGTCTGGCTCTGCCTGTGTGCAAAAAGTTCCTTGCTCTTTTCTGTTTAGATAAATAAAAACAATTTCAGAAAATGGTTAATATAAATACAAATCTGTTTTTACATAACTTTTAAATTATAAATCCATTTAATACACATGATATATGTTTTTGAATCAGAAAAATGTGAGGAATTCAAATATGCCCTTCAAAATAATGTTTGAACACTTTAATTTTTCAAGTTGTTTAAAATTACAATAAAATGCCTTTTTCTTAATTAATTAATAACTTTTGTTTTATAACTCCAAATTTGACAAATAATATGTCTAAATCGATCAGCGCGACGAGCCCGTTCTATCTTTGCTTTCCATGTTCTAAATTGCAGCATGCATCATATAAATATAGAGTATACAGCAACTTATTTGAGGATAAAAGGTGACTAAAACTCAATAAAAGGCTTTATTCTTGTACTCCACACCTCACCCTTGCCATGCTACCTTATTGCCATGCAAATTGTGCATCATTCATCATGGCATGATTGTTTGCTTGTCGCATTTTATTCATATGCTTGTGCACTTTATTTATGTTGGCCCTTGTTTGTTTGGTTCTTCTTCGAATAGACACTGAGCAGGGGATATATCAAGAAACCAGGAGCACTACCCAGATCCTTCTCTCGCTTCAACTGAGCTGCCAGGCAAGCACTACCACATGCTTGCATGCATATAGTACCTATTGCCTCTATCTTATTCTTGCATCATTGAGTCGCGATTGCATTAAACTGAATCCCAAGTACTGCATAGCCTTACATTTAAACCCCACTGAAGCTTGTTCCTCCATCCCATGAGCCATTACTACAGGAGTTGTTTGAGCCATGCGGGTCGTAGAACAGCATGTGTAGGGTATGTGAGTGTCTGATGGATAACGAGGTACCTAAACAACTTAACCTGAGTAGTAGTGGGATAACTAATGAAAGTGGCACCGGTGAGCAATATCTGCTATTTGGTTTTTCATGCTCACTTGTGTCCCGTAGGACCCCGAGTACTTGATTCTTGTTCCTTGAATATTCGCGCTATCCACATCCGGGAGGCTTATGAACCCCCCTGAGCCAGAGCTTGATTCATTCTTATTTCTTGGAGCCACAAAGTAGTTTGGGGCTTTATTACTATCCTGTACCTATGCCATGCTTTACTGCTTTATTTACGATTGTGCGTGGAGCACCTGTACTGTTTAGGATCGTGACACGTTTTCGCTGTATCGACAAGCCCAGTCACACTTTCGGGTTCCCAGTCGTTTACAGCCGTCCACACAAACCTTGAGTCCGTCTCGGAGTCGGCCAACTTCGTTGCGGGTAGCTTAATGGGGTGGCCCCCTGAAATATTTCTGAATCCTGTGATCGCTTTGTCGTGAATGCCTCGTTGGGTTTTGATTTTGTTTTTCCGAGGTTGATCGAGTGTGTGTGTTGTTATTTATGCACCCCTGCAGGGTAAATCTTTCTGAAAGCCATGTCTGTGGTTATGGACGACTTGGAGCACAGTTTCTCGATCATAGACAAGTATAACTAAAGTACCGCTTTAATTTGACTAAGTACCTGACTAGTAAATAGTGCAACACTCATAGAATGGATAATAAAACTGCCAACGGATGGGGGGTTGTTCGTCCGCTTCCTCGTTGGTAAGCGAGGAGGAGGATGGATCTGTTAATATTACTGTTATAACTGTTGTTATTAATTCACGGACATCTGTCTATCTATGGTTAGGCGGATGGTTAGCGAGTATCTACAGAATTGTTAGGTATTATCTTTTGCTGCAATTGCGTCACCCCAGGTTGTGTCCCCTTTAGAGGCATAAAGACTTGCTGAGTACCCCTAGGGTCTCACACGATAAATTGTTTGATTCAGATGAACAGGTAAGCTCGCAAGATGGATACTGGGTGGAGGAGACGGACGATGTGGGCAACGATCACTCGGTGTAGAGATTCCGGGAACGGGGATCCGTGAGATCTGTGCGCGGGATGTGTTTATTTATGGGGCATGTTATGCCGATTTGCTTCTTATCTGTACTCGGATCTTGTTTTCCGATTCCGCCTGATACTCTGATGTTTGATGTATGAGGAGATATCATAAACTATTATATCTATCTAGGACATTTGGATCTTGCCGTATGGCGTTGCAATATTTCTATTTCTTTTAGATGGAATGGCTCTGAGGACTATTGTATGGTGGCTTGCATACATACTCATTTGTGTATGTAGTTGATCCCTTCGCCTGCCGATTACGCCGCTCGTTCTTGTCCCGATGTTTGGAAATGGTTAGGACGGCCGAAAGGTCTACCTGTGAGTGGCATTTGGCCCCACCGTACTATTTTAACCATTTCCGCTCATCCAGGCTTGTAACTAAGAGCGTAATTCACCGAGGTAGTTACAATTGGTATCAGAGCCATCCCGCCCTTCAGGGTCTCAGCCAAATGGTCGTTGTCAGTCTAGCAAATATTTTTGGTAGCTATGTATACTAGGGAAAAACAAAACGTGAGGGTAGGACTGCTTCCACTTTTCTTCTTACCCACCCACCACCCTTTTCTGGTAAGGAAGTGTAACGTTTTCAATCCTCTTCTTAAAATTCAAACTAGGATTCACGTGTTCCGGGTTTCCGTAGTACCATAGGAAGTGTGTGTGTGTAATTCCTTGTCTATCTGTTGCAGCCAACATGTTATCACAATCTGCTTTTGGTTATCAACTGTTGGTACATTCCATACTGACAGGCTTTTGAAAACCGGCGCCATCTATCTGACTCCTTGTTAACCGGTGCCATCTTCTTAAGGGTGTTCTTCCTTCCAGCATGCTTTCACAGAATGTGGAGTTACTAATCTCTACCTGATAAGTGATTTTGCGCATCTATTGGTATTTTAATGCCGAAAAATGCGGAAAAAATTTCTTTGATACATCTGTGCTTCCACACTCCTTTTCAGTCGTGTGTGAAACATTATCTATCTCCCTTTTATCAGCATGTCCATGTTAACTCATTCTTTTGTCACCGGCGCTTAATCCTAGAGTTTCATTTCATCTCCAATTTTCTTGGGCTAATTACATAACATGTGTCGATCCGATGCTGGTGATTGTAATTTGGTTCTCGGCATAGCTATATGACACTTATCATGAGTGGAATATGGAAAATGCAATCAACACTATCCTCCAAATGGTGACGGTTATCTCCTGTGATTTTGAGTACACCGCGATCATATCTATGCATATTCAAGCATCTTTGGCAATCCGGAGTTTCTCAAAGCACTAAGGCGGTCTATCATCTCTCCATCATGCTGCACATTTTTTTGAACTCCATATCTGCAAAATTCTCTTTGAGACGAGGGAATTGCATCTTTTCGTCTCTGGTAGCTTTGCTTGAGGTATGAGCTATCATCGTTTCTTTATCCAAGATCTCTTTATCATGTAACCGGTGATCCAATCGACAATGTGAACCAGGTGACATCTCTTTTTCTTCCGAAGGACCAGATAATCTATTCTTCCAGTGCATCTTCTTCAACACGAACCCGTGCTCTTAATATTGATCTTTCTAAGAGCGTTGAGCTCAGGAAGTGTTCGAGCATTTGTTCGTTTCTCTCGCCTTTTGAACTTGGTATTCTGGGAATATCTTGTTAATCCATGGTGGTATATGTTGATAATATGCTTGCCTATTCCATATCAATGGAAGGACATGGAAGATCATCTGTGTCTCTTTCTCTCAAGCTTCGCGAACACTGCCGTGTGCAAAGTTCCCAAAGTGGAAATTCTGACTTTTTGAAGTCACCTATCTCGGCCACGTCCTTCTGCTAAATAGATCGCTTCAATTCTGGAATCAGCAAGTTCATTGTTAATTCCATCTTCCATCTTCAATCAAACCCGGAGTTTTCCTTGCTGGCGAGTTATCATCGTTGTTCCGCCGTAGTTTTCCTCAAGACTGCTAAACCTCTCTCAATCTTTTCAAGAAGAACATGGAGTTCTGTCACCTCTATCTCGTTAAGTAATCTCTTGAAACCCTCTCGCTCTATCGTCTATGCTCAATCCACCGGAGGCCATGGAGACCTTCCAGATCTTGTATTCCTTCCGTTCAAGTTGGTGCTATCCTTTCTGTAGCTATTGAATCTTGCAGTTGTTCTCCGTAATCTTCCTTCATATCTTTCCCGGGGCTTGGTACTTCCGACATGACGACAACATCATCATCTTTATCTATCTATGAATCCGGCGAATCGTTTGCATCTATCCTTGTTTTCTAACGAAGTTCCATGAGTTATTGTCAATACCTTCAGTCTGTTTCGGTAGTTGGGTTGCATGGTTTTCTTATTCATGTGCAGAGTAATGCTTTGAGTGCGGGATGGAGTAGCTACCATACCACTACTCTTATCATTGGCTCTTGTACATTGAATTGGCGAATTAATGTGATTTCACTCATTCCACGGAAGTTAGAAGTGGCCTTTACTCCTTGATACTTTTACTTCCGTCCTTGTTTTCCGGAGTGCTCTCTCGAAGAAAGTAATCAATAATCTCTTGTTGGTGGTCTGTCTATTATAGATGGAGCAAAAATCTTCAATTATCTGGTGGAAACAAACGCAAACTCCTTTCGGCCCTCGTCTTTCTACCCATGCTCTACATCCACAAACAAGATGAAAGGAAACTATCTTTCTCTTTGTTTCATCAATTCTTTTTCTGTGGTAAAGCCAATTATGGTTGAGGCCATCAGCCGCAAATCTATTGCGTTAGCCTCAAGGCTAAAGAAAGCAATAAGTATATCTACAATAAACTCCAGATCCTCCATATTCTTTGCTTCTCGGGATTCCACCATGATCTAGCTTCACATCCGTCTCTAGAAGTTTTATCCGCGCACCTAAATTGCGTGATCCGTTGGGTCTTACCAGCGCAAGAAGAATCTAATCCGACGATGTCTAACTAAATCTTTCTGTTGATATCAAGGGACTCTATTGTTTGAAGGCAATATTGTTTCCGTACTTCATTTCTCAAATCCGAGAGAAGATACGATGCTATTGTCATAGTGGTTCAAAACCTCTCCAATCTAACTCTTTTTCTTCCGGCGAGACAAAGGTTCATCCTCTCTAGTATCAGTAAATCTTTAATCTTAACGGTGTGTCTTTCTTTATCCATGATACATCATCTTTTCCTTTTTCTTTCACAAGTGGTTCTTTTCTCTTATCATGTTTCTTGAGAAAACCGGAGCTATGTCCATCCTATCCTTCTTGTCTCACGACAATCCTACAACTCTTCTAACCGTTGTTTCTCAAGCAAAACGCAAGACTCGCAACAAGTCTAGCAAGTTTTGCAAGGTGTAGTGGTCGCACCATTCCGTTGTTCATCAACTTGGGAACATGAGGGTCGCCTTCGTTCCGAACAACCGCCTCTCCTTGTGTTGTTTTCCTTTTCCCTAGGAATCTCGGGGCGAGATTCTTGTTTAGTGGGGGAGAGTTGTAGCATCCCAATTGTCTAACAATTGCAATGCTATTAGCCTAGTCTATAATGGCTACTTCCTATATATAATTGTTGCATCATAATTATATCATGCTCATGTCATCATGCCACCTTGCATTTGAGCATCATATAAAACCCTTTTTGTGTTGGTTCTTCTCTCATATGCATTGTAAATTGTATTTGCCTCTTGATATTGTATTTGGTTATTGATATATTGTTTAAATGCCCAAGTTGAGTTGGGGGCATATCTTTTATTCCACTCCACCACCCTTTCTTTCACCACCTTATAATTCCACCATCCCATTATCCATGAGCTTGTATTTGATTCTCTTTTGGTATTTAATCTAGCGCATGGGAGATAGGATGGATCTACTTCTACAAATTCTTTTGCTTGGCTTTTATTCCACTTTTGGGAATGCATAAGAATAATGCCATGTTAATATTATTGTTTTCACAAGAATTTAATCATAGCAATTATCATTTTTGCATGGGCCATGCAAGAGTACCACCACCTTTAGCCATTTGTTCTCTCTTGGTTTTGATGGGTTTTCTCTTATGGGGCCATATCCATCCATCATCATCTACCCCTCTTCATGCTTGATCTTGTTGGTTCATGCTAAACCCTACACCCATCCCCCATCCATGCAAGCCATGTGTGGGCATATTCAATCCTTCACTCTAAGCCACCACCACATTTACCCTCTCTCTCTAATGCTTTCTCCAAAAACCTAACACCTAATCTAAACCCTACACCTAGTTGCCTCTCTTTCTTCTAACCCTAGTTAGAAACCCTAACCCAACCTCACCTCTCTCACCTCACCCTCTCCTCTCACCATGCCGATCCTCCCCTTGATGGCCCCACCTGGCCACCCTCCCTACACCAGCCTAACCACCCCAGCTACCTAACCCAACCCTAACAACCCTAACCCAAGCCCCCTCTAGCCCTAGCCGAAGCTACACCCGAGCCTCCTCTATCCTCTCTCTTTCTCTTTTCCTGCTGCGCTAGCCCCACCCCGAGCTCTCCTCACCGTCCCCACCTGGTAGCCCCTGCACCTGCCGGCCAGCCCGATCACATGCTCGAGAAGGACAAGGAGGGAAGGTGGCACCCGAGCCACCTTTTTCCCTTCACCACATCCCCACGGCACCTCTCCTCTCCCTCTCTGCTTTATCTCCTTCCCCACGACTCCTCTGCATCCCTAGATCCCCACGGCCTCGCCCTTCTTCTCTCCACCCTTGCTGCTGCCCCTCTCTCCTCCGTTGCCGTCCACCGTCGGCCTCCTCCATCTCCTCGACGTTACACGGCAGAGGGTGTGGTGTTAGGCGTCGAGGAAGAACGAGTCGTCCCTCTGCATCGCCCCTGTACCCGCAGACGTGGAGGAGGAGGAGCCCCAGGCCGAGCTGCACACCGACGCGCCGCCTGAAACCCTAGCCGCGGGAGCGTCTGCATCGCCGTCGATCCACCGCGTCCCAGCCCGATCCGTCGGCACCAACCTCCCCGCGGTGAGCGTCCGACCCTCCCAGACATCCTCTCCGTCGCAGTCGTGTCCTGGTCACGTTGGTCGCTCCGTCGAACGCTCTCTGCGCGCCGGCGTTCGCAGTCGGTTTCCAGGCCGTGGCGTCGCAGAGGAAGATCTAGCCGCCTAGCCACTCCCTGTCCGCAACCCCACCCCACCGCAGTGGTCACCGCCGCCTGTGCGTACGCACCGCGTCGCGGGTTCGAGCCACACCGCGCCGCGACTTTTCGCCGACAGTTTCGTCAGAAACGGCGAGAAGAAAAACAGTAGCAATGGCATTCTTGCAGATACCCCCCCCCCACCTTTTTGTCTCGCAACCCGCACTCCTTTAGGACCCCACCTGTCAGCCTTAGTGACAACTTTACAAAAAGGTACCGCGAGTTTGGGGATCACAACCCGCGGCCCCTGGCTCTGCCACGTGGCATCCGATCGCCCAGCCACTGGCTCGTGGGCCCGTTTTGACGCAGGACCCATCTGTCTGTCCCTCAGGCTAGACAACTCCGTGGTGAGAAAAGCCCGCTGCGCCCCACCTGCTCCTGAGTCAGCGCATGGCCCACTCGTCGGTGTCTGTGTCTGGCTCTGCCTGTGTGCAAAAAGTTCCTTGCTCTTTACTGTTTAGATAAATAAAAACAATTTCATAAAATGGTTAATATAAATACAAATCTGTTTTTACATAACTTTTAAATTATAAATCCATTTAATATACATGATATATGTTTTTGAATCAGAAAAATGTGAGGAATTCAAATATGCCCTTCAAAATAATGTTTGAACACTTTAATTTTTCAAGTTGTTTAAAATTACAATAAAATGCCTTTTTCTTAATTAATTAATAACTTTTGTTTTATAACTCCAAATTTGACAAATAATATGTCTAAATCGATCAGCGCGACGAGCCTGTTCTATCTTTGCATTCCATGTTCTGAATTGTAGCATGCATCATATAAATATAGAGTATACAGCAACTTATTTGAGGATAAAAGGTGACTAAAACTCAATAAAAGGCTTTATTCTTGTACTCCACACCTCACCCTTGCCATGCTACCTTATTGCCATGCAAATTGTGCATCATTCATCATGGCATGATTGTTTGCTTGTCGCATTTTATTCATATGCTTGTGCACTTTATTTATGTTGGCCCTTGTTTGTTTGGTTCTTCTTCGAATAGACGCTGAGCAGGGGATATATCAAGAAACCAGGAGCACTACCCAGATCCTTCTCTCGCTTCAACTGAGCTGCCAGGCAAGCACTACCACATGCTTGCATACATATAGTACCTATTGCCTCTATCTTATTCTTGCATCATTGAGTCGCGATTGCATTAAACTGAATCCCAAGTACTGCATAGCCTTACATTTAAACCCCACCGAAGCTTGTTCCTCCATCCCATGAGCCATTACTACAGGAGTTGTTTGAGCCATGCGGGTCGTAGAACAGCATGTGTAGGGTATGTGAGTGTCTGATGGATAACGAGGTACCTAAACAACTTAACCTGAGTAGTAGTGGGATAACTAATGAAAGTGGCACCGGTGAGCAATATCTGCTATTTGGTTTTTCATGCTCACTTGTGTCCCGTAGGACCCCGAGTACTTGATTCTTGTTCCTTGAATATTCGCGCTATCCACATCCGGGAGGCTTATGAACCCCCCTGAGCCAGAGCTTGATTCATTCTTATTTCTTGGGGCCACAAAGTAGTTTGGGGCTTTATTACTATCCTGTACCTATGCCATGCTTTACTGCTTTATTTACGATTGTGCGTGGAGCACCTGTACTGTTTAGAATCGTGACACGTTTTCGCTGTATCGACAAGCCCAGTCACACTTTTGGGTTCCCAGTCGTTTACAGCCGTCCACACAAACCTTGAGTCCGTCTCGGAGTCGGCCAACTTCGTTGCGGGTAGCTTAATGGGGTGGCCCCCTGAAATATTTCTGAATCCTGTGATCGCTTTGTCGTGAATGCCTCGTTGGGTTTTGATTTGGTTTTTCCGAGGTTGATCGAGTGTGTGTGTTGCTATTTGTGCACCCCTGCAGGGTAAATCTTTCTGAAAGCCGTGTCCACGGTTATGGATCACTTGGAGCACAGTTTCTCGATCATAGACAAGTATAACTAAAGTACCGCTTTAATTTGACTAAGTACCTGACTAGTAAATAGTGCAACACTCATGGAATGGATAATAAAACTGCCAACGGATGGGGGGTTGTTCGTCCGCTTCCTCGTTGGTAAGCGAGGACGAGGATGGATCTGTTAATATTACTGTTATAACTGTTGTTATTAATTCACGGACATCCGTCTATCTATGGTTAGGCGGATGGTTAGCGAGTATCTATAGAATTGTTAGGTATTATCTTTTGCTGCAATTGCGTCACCCTAGGTTGTGTCCCTTTAGAGGCATAAAGACTTGCTGAGTACCCCTAGGGTCTCACACGATAAATTGTTTGATTCAGATGAACAGGTAAGCTCGCAAGATGGATACTGGGTGGAGGAGACGGACGATGTGGGCAACGATCACTCGGTGTAGAGATTCCGGGAACGGAGATCCGTGAGATCTGTGGGCGGGATGTGTTTATTTATGGGGCATCTTATGCCGATTTGCTTCTTATCCGTACTCGGATCTTGTTTTCCGCTTCCGCCTGATACTCTGATGTTTGATGTATGAGGAGATATCCTAAACTATTATATCTATCTAGGACATTTGGATCTTGCCGTATGGCGTTGCAATATTTCTATTTCTTTTAGATGGAATGGCTCTGAGGACTATTGTATGGTGGCTTGCATACATACTCATTTGTGTATGTAGTTGATCCCTTCGCCTGCCGATTACGCCGCTCGTTCTTGTCCTGATGTTTGGAAATGGTTAGGACGGCCGAAAGGTCTACCTGTGAGTGGCATTTGGCCCCACCGTACTATTTTAACCATTTCCGCTCATCCAGGCTTGTAACTAAGAGCGTAATTCACCGAGGTAGTTACATGCAACCATCCTGAAACTATAACTAAACAGCATCGGCTCAGATACCACTGTAGGGATACGGGTAGGCTACACTAGCGCAAATCAAACAGCATCGGCTCAGACACCACCGAGGCAGTTGCGGAATTGATGAAGTGCGTCGAGGCAGTGCAGACGTTCCACGTCTCCTCCTTGTCCTCGTCCCACGAGAAGCTCCCCTTGCGCGGCTCGTCCAAGCGCTACAGATGCATCGCCTCCGAGGTATCCACACGTACAGGCTGGAAGCGTCAGACGCCGGACTGCTAGGTCCGCGCGTGCAACACAGGCGTGAGGAGTGGCGGCTGGGAATGATCTGAGGTCTAACCCTGGCCAGCTCGCCCCACCCTCTCTTATATAGGCGTCCCTAGTGGGATTCTATATTAGCATCCCATTAGTAGCCTAAGCCTGGTCTAATTCGGATCCAATCCTCATTAGGCGTCCAGCCCCTTAAGTGTGTGACCCTATAGGTTCATATGCGTATATACATGACACGAATACACTTATTCTGTCAATAGTTGGTAGCGGCCTCTAGCAAGACGTGCCAACTCCTAAACGCATACAAATATCATATCGGACGAACCATCACAAGGTTTAGTACATGTCTTTCCTTTTTCCTCATGATATTTGGTATAGCTCCAAGCTGACCTCCCTTTCTCGATACCGTGATTCGAAATCCCTTTACTAGGTTAACTCTTAACCTTATGTAGCACGACCATGCATTTCTGGATCCGATCACTCGAGGGGCCCAGAGATATCTCTCTCAAGTAGAGAGGGGCAAATTCCATCTTGATTGACCATGCCTTGCAGCATGCTTCAGGACAAACCCGAAAGCTACCTTTATAACTACCCTGTTACGGTGTAGCGTTTGATAGCCCCAAAGTAGGTCGATCCACATCTTAAGTACATGCGACAATCTCAGGTCTAAGGACAAAACGTACACGATGTGTAGAGAGAGAGCTGCAACTAATTGCCAGTCTCCGGTTGGGTCAGTCCAACCCCATGTTCATAACATGTGTCCACATCATTGGTTTGACATCTCCATGTCTATGACTTGTAAAACATAGTCATCAACCAATCGATGTGCTAGTCTAATATTCACGTGTGTCCTCACATGAACTCCGACTAGGGACAAATCTTAAATAACCATACAAGTAAAGAGTTTCACAAAAAATTCACATAATTGTCAATCAATACAAGTTGCCTGATATGGATATTCAAGGAATATTACAATAACTCATGGATACATATGAAATATAATCATCTCTATGATTGCCTCTAGGACATATTTCCTTCAAACCCAAGACTCTCCTTGAGTCTTGGAAGTTATTGCTACTGGAATGACCTCTTCTTATCCTTTTTGTTTGCTTTTTGTGCCAAGAATGACTTCTAATGAGAGGGAAATAAGATTTGGGGAGTTACTGTCCCGAAACAGATTTCTGTCCTCCACCAAAAAAACCGTGAGGAGCCTCTGTAACTCGGATTGAGATCAAAATCTACGAATAAATTCCCTAGTATGTTACCTAACTTTCGTTAGTTCAACACTTTTTTATTTGAGCAACATAAGATGTTCGAAAAAATTCGTTTCTACCTGCTGGTCTGTTTTGACAGATTTCTGCCATTATTTGCATTTGCTTCTTATTGATTCCTTTTTGAGCTCTCTTCAGGTAAATTGAGTTTCTTTGAAGGAGTTACTACAGTAGATTGTGTTTTTAGTGAAAATCCTTGCCGTTCCAAAGCTTTGCCAGTGGTCTAATATCTTTTGAATAAGCTAATGTTGCTAATGAAGATTGTGTGAAGTTTTGTATGAAGGAAAAATTCCAGGTGTAGAGAGAGAATGATGCAATGAGATGAAGAATGGACAACAGCTCAAGCTTGGGGATTCCACCATGGTGTCACCCCAAGAAATATCCAAGAGGTACAAGCGTCAAAGCTTGGGGATGCCCAAGGCATCCCCTTCTTCATCAATAAAAAGCCCAGGTCTGTCTAGACACTTCGTTTTTATTGTTTCATGCACAGTTGTGTTGTTCTTGGAGCATCTTAGTTTTCATTTGCTTTGCTTAGTTTGTTTAGTTTGCTTTAGTAGTTTGGACCCCCGCTCTCGCTGTTTTGTTTTGCAAATAAGTATGCTTGGTGTTTGGAAGGGAGTAGTAAGTTCTTGCTTGAAGTGCAAGAGGAGTTTGCATTGACTCTGACTTAGACTTTAGCATGACATGCTAGGTGTTGTTTTAGCATTATGCTTAGTGATTATTGCTGTATAATGTCTTGTTCCAAACAATTGGGATTGCTTAGTGTGCCTTGAATAAATTATGCGTTGTTTTAGCATGCAAAAGCATAGTATTGTGGTATTCTCCTTTGATGTTTTACTTGGGTTGACTTGGCACATGCTCACACCATGTTATGACTATGACAAGTCACCATTAGCCTCTATGATCATTTAGTCCTTGACTTGTAGTACCACTCTTTGCTTTGATTAGTTTGCTTTGTTGCATTGCATAATTATGGCCATTATTGCTCTCTTAGTTGGTTGCTCCCAGTCTTTTGCTAGTCTCCACTTGTATGAGTAAGTTCTACTCATCCTTCCAACTCCCAAGAAACCAAGTTATTCCAAAGTGTCCACTATAAACTCCTATGCATGGTGTGTTACACCATTCCAAAGTATATTCTTGTTTTCATCTATCTTCCAATTAAAAACTATTTTGTTATGTGAAAATTTAGTGATTAAAGCCCTCACGAACTTGATGGCACACTTTATTATTTGCCCCTAATAAACTTGAACCATTGTGACAATTTTGTTGTATATGCTTGCACTTATAAGTTGGAATTAGCAGAACCGTGCTGTCACGTTAAACGTTTTCAGCATTGCACTTGTACCTTGTTATACTCAGTTGATATCATGTTCTTTTGTCTATGGTGTCACCAGTGTGAAATAAAGAGGGAACTTGTAAGTCCATGGAGTTTGTATCCTGTTTTAGAGAAACGCCTGGGCCGCTAGCCTAAGCCATGCCTAATCATGGTGGAAACTTGCAGCATCACCATAGTGACATCTATGAAGCATTCTTCTTAAAAAAGAGACACATTGAGAAAAGAGGAAAGAGAGAAAAAATCACCATATTCCCATGGTACATAAGAAGAATTGTTGAGATGCTTATTGTCTGCTTGCCTTGTCATTTTGGTTATGGGAAACCTCCTGTACCATCTGCAAGGGGTACCCCGTTGGCGGTTCTCAATGATATACAAATACTTACAGTGACAAGAACTTACCTGGACCCAAAGTTGAGTATGCATGAGGTGTGACCCTCGTATTCAAGGGGCATGAGGTTGCCAACTTATACTTCGTCAAGCATATACTCCAGATTTGCCACTTTAACCTTAACCACTTCAAGATGCTTATGATAGGGGCAATGAGGGCTGCAAGCTAACTAGTACCATAATTTTTGGAAGCTCTTTTTGAAACTTGTAATCCCTGCTTCCTTTACAAAAAGGCCTTTCTTCCACCATTATTTGAGTCTCCACCTTCTACCTTTAGGCACCATTAAGAGATCATAATTGTCATTATATGTGTAGTGTTCCAAAGCTTATTAATTGATGCATATTATGTTATTACTTGCTCTTGTGCTATTTGTTTCTAGTCACCCTTGTGAACTTTGCAGGTGTCCTATGCATTATATTGCTACTCTATGAGGGACAAGCTGATTGCCACTATGCTATGTTTTCTGCATGTGAAACAAACAAATGTTTTTCAATGCATGTTATTCATGATCTTTGTTTGTAGCTTGCCATGTTGCATGCATAGTTACTATGTCCTATTGTTAGAACTCCATATTTCATGCACATGTTTAGAGTTCTTTGATCCCAGCTTTCAATGCTTGCAAATGGTTGGATCTTTATTATGAGGGTGCATGTCACCTCAAAAATTATTCTTTTATCACTTACCTACTCGAGGAAGAGCATGACTTAAGCTTGGGGATGCTGATACGTTGGAAACGTATCTAAAATTTTTTATGATCCATGCTTGTTTAGTATCTACTTTGCTTTACTTGTCCACACTTTGAGGTGCTTTTTACATGTTTTCTGGTACTAACCTATTAACAAGTTGCAACAGTGCCAGATGCCTGTTTTCTGCTGTTTTTGGTTTCAGAAAAGTTAGTAAAGAAATATTCTCAGAATTGGACGGGACGAAGGACAAAGTCAATTACTTTCCGTGGGGAACAAGAAGTCCAGAGGAGAGTCGGAGGGGCCGGCCAGGGGGCCAGACCCACCCCAAGCGCGGGGGCAGGTGGACCCGTGCCTGGCTAGGGTTTGGCGGCCCTGGTCGCCTCCCGGACTCGCCCCTTCGCCTATAAGAAGCCCCCGATGCAGAAACCCTGAGTACCCGATCAGAAATCCACGAAACCGTCTGTAGCCGCCGCCACCATCGTCACTAGATCGGGGGGATCTGAAGTTCTTCCCGTCACTCTGCCGGAGGGAGATCATCCTGGAGGCCTTCTCTTCGGTATGATTCGTGAGTAGTTCCACCTTGGACTATGGGTCCATGTAGTAGCTAGATGGTTGTATCTCCTCCTTTGTGCTTTCATGTATAGATCTTGTGAGCTCCGTTCATGATCAAGATATAATATATTTGTAATCATGCATGTTGTGTTTGCGGGGATCCGATGGATATTGAGATTATTATGTTGGTTTGATTAATGGTTTTGTCTTTATGATTCTATCATGTCTGTGTTGTTTGTGATCTTGCATGCTCTCCGTTGCTAGTGGTTATCTTGGCCAACTAGTTTCTAGTGACTCCAAGAGGGAGTATTTATGCTCGATAGTGGGTTCATGCCTCTAGTTTCCAAGGGAAGTGACAATAATCTCCTCGGTTGTAGATGTGCTGTTGCTACTAGGGAGAAAACAACAGTCTCTTGTTCATGGAAAATGTGGACTGTTTACCTTACACACTTTGCTTAAAGCAGTTGCCTGTTGCTTGCAACTTAATACTGGAGGGGGTTTGGATGATAACCTGAAGGTGGACTTCTAGTCATAGATGTAGTTGGATGACGGTCTATGTATATTGTTGTATTGCCCAATCAACCTCATAGGATCTTTCTGACTAGTAATTGCATTGTTATGCCTTGCTCGGTTCCTGTCAATTGCCCCGTTGTAATTTGTTTACCCTTCATGCCATGTTGTTTATCTAAGGAGAGCACCTCTAGTGAACTATGGACCCTGGTCCAATCTTTACCATTGATACATCTTCCACTGTTACTTGTTTACTTGCTGCAAACCATTACCTTCCACACCATACGTTTAATCGTTTGTTACAGCAAACCAGTGAGCTTGGCAACCTCACTGATTTGTTGGGGCAAAGTCTTGAGTTTGTGTTATCCAGGTCTCCACGTTGCCATCAACACCTTTGAGACATTTCCTTCCTCCTTCAGGTTCGATAACCTCGGTCTCTACTGAGGGAAACTTGCTGATGTGCTCATCACACCTTGCTCTTGGGGTTCCAACGAAGTGTCCCACGTCAACACTGGGTGAACGCATCATACGCTGACACCAAGCGCAAGGAAGTGGTGTATGAGATCGGTGATAGAGCGTACCTCAAAGTATCACCACTGCATGGGATTAAGAGATTTTGAATCAAGGGTAAGCTGACACCTCGGTTTATAGGACCATACCGGGTCTTAGCACGCAAGGGAGAAGTTGCATATCAGTTGAAGATGCCAGAGGCTCTGTCCGCTGTTCATGACGTGTTCCATATGTCCCAGCTGAAGAAGTGCCATCCGGTGATGGTGGATACACCGTTGAGAGACACTGTGCCACTAGAGGAGGTTCAGCTGGAGAGTGACTTGACTTATGAGGAGAATCCGGTCAAGATATTGGATACAGCGGAGAGGTTTACCCGTAGCAAGACAATCATATTTTGCAAGGTGCAATGGAGCCACCACACCGAAGAGGAAGCCACTTGGGAGCGTGAGGATGACCTCCGAGAGGACCACCCACACCTATTTGCTAGCCACGCCGAATCTCGGGGATGAGATTCATCTTAATGGGGTTAGTATTGTCACATCCCAATTTTTAGAATTGGTACTGCATATCATACATGTCATTGCATCATATTCATGCTTGCAAAAAATCAGTTTTGAAAGCTTTTGCCAAAAACATCACTTGCATATGCATATTGTCACATACACAAACTAGCTTGGTTTTTACTTTGCATCTGCTGGAAAGTTGTTGTCTGGACAACTGGAAGGCACAGATGCATAGAGGGTTCCAACACAAACCCGTAGCACTTTGAATCACCTCATTTGGATGTGTGGATCAAAAGATATGGCCTGCTGAAGTTTCATAAAATTTCAGACAAAAGTTCAAACAGACAGATTATTCGGTTAACTATTCATCTCAAAAAAAGGAAAAAGGGCAAACGCCAGCGCGCGCCAGCCCGCGGCCCAGCGTCGGCCCACCTGGGGCCCAGCCGCAGCTAGCAGCCGCAGCCACCAAGCGGCAAACAGTGCGCGCAGCCCGCTACCCCGCGGACACCGCTAGGTGGGCCCCACCCACCAGCCGAGCGCCGCCGTAGCTCGAACAGAGAACGGACGGCGAGGTGTGTTCCTCGTGGAATCGGACGCGTCTAGATCTCCTGTTTGCCTCGCCATATAGGCCTTGAGACCCTCTACCAGAACCCCCTCGAACCCTAGCCAAGCAAGCCGCCAGGGATCGACGATTTCTCGATGGAGTTGGAGAACCGCCGCCATTGCTTCGGTAAGAAGCTCCGCCGCCGCGAACTTCCACCCCCTCGCCCCCGTTTTCCCCTGAGCACCTTCCCCTTCTTTGATTGATTCGACCTGACGCTTTTCCCGTGCCGCATAGACCCCACGTCGTCTTGCCGACCTCGTCGGAGTCACGCGCCGCCGCGCCTCTAGCCCGCTGTTGCCGCACGAGGAAGCGAGGATTGTCGCCATCGCTACCCTGAGGACCGACGCTGAGCACCGCACGCCGTATGCCACCTTGCCACCATTTGGGATCGCCGGAGCCGCCGCACCGCCACCCGCCAACACTGCCGCCGGTGAGATCCCCCTAGTGAACCTCCTCTGCCACTGGATCTGCCATGGACGGCCAAGATCGACGGTTGACCGCTGACCGTGGATTGGTCAACTATACAGTCAGCATTGACCAGTCAGCGCCCCTTTTTCGTTTAGTTAAATAGGATAAAATTTGCAGAAATTGATTAAAACTTGTAAAATCCATAGCAAATAATCTACAGGTCAGAAAAATTCAAACGAGGTATCGTTGGATTCATAATTTCACGTAGAACATTGATGTGTAGTTAGTTTACACGTTTGCTGAAAGGTTTTGCCATGAATAATTAAATATATTAATGGCTTATTTAGAGTATTAAAATCATAGTAAATCGAGTACTGCTCAGAAAATTACAAATAATGTCTCTGGAATCAGTAGAACAAGTAGAATCTGTTTGTGAATTAAAAAGGTAGCCTTATAGTACTAGAAGTTGCAGAAACAATTAAAAGGATTTCTGGAGTATTTTAATTATTCAAAAAGTTCTGTAAGTTCTTTTTGAGTGATTCCAGTTGGCCCTGGTCACAATTTAGCTTGCCTATGCAGTGGGCATTTATCCTAGATTTTACCACACAGCACACAACTTGGGCTTATTATTTTCCCTAGAATCCACTATTTGGGTCACTATTTTCTTATCAATTGTTTTCATTGCATCAAAATTATTTCTTGCATATCATCAGTAGTCATATATAACAGAGAACACCTATATGCTACTGAGACTTGCATTTACAAGCCATGCATGCATTTGTGCATTAATCTATGGTTGTGTTTGGTTTGTTTATATGTTGCAATTGTATCGTGTAGATTGTGACGAGTGCAATGCTTGCTCGTGTGAGGATTATTTCTTCGACCGTTGTAGCCAAGGCAAGTAGATGCTAATTTGTTCATGATCATTGTACTACTATTTTCAATGCACTGTGGTGTATTTTGTAGTTGCATGATAGGGATTAATATCGCTATGCTATATCCTATTATGTGGTAGGGATCTCTTGTAGTTGAGCCACTGTTGGTAGATGTGCTTAGCCATGCTATGATGAACGAGGGCTTGGTTACATCGTTGAAAGTTGTTTCTAAAAGTGTTGGTTTGCAAAACTAAAAACAACTTAATCAATGAACCTCTTGGGTGTGATGGGATTAATAAATTTTGGTGGTATCATTGCGGAAAGGCACCCAGGTATCAAGAGAAAATGATTGGCTTCTTTATTTGGTAGCTTACATATACAACCATGTGTCAATAATGAAATGGGCGGTTGGCTGGGCTTAGTTGGTTGTGGAAACTCTAACCCACGTAGCCAGATATGTAGAATTTTGGTAGGTTGGTACGGTGCGTGTCGGGTTTGGGGAGCTACTTCCCGGACGGTCCCTTCTTGGACTTCTCCCTATCATCACCCAATATGAGAGTGGTGGTACGAGCTGGGCTGGCCAAGTCAAATGGGTAAAGTGTACTAACCCCTGCAGGGTGTATAATCTAATCGATTAGCCGTGTCCCCGCTTATGGACATCTTAGTTGCTTGATATTGAGTTCATGACATGTTTATCGCTTATTCTAATTTCCTAATTGATTTAATATTGATGGGTTAATCTATTTGGGATCTTTTCAAAGAAAGATAAAAATTGTTTATGAAAGTAGGACAAATGTATTTGCAAATGCAAGCTAGCCATAGCTCCACTTGCCAAATATGCATGTAGATGCTAGTTCTATTGTCTCCTTTAATAGCTCAACTTGCCATACATTCCATGTATTGACCCTTTGGGGCTGCTACGTTTCATGTTGTAGGATATTCAGATTCTGAGTGATCGATTAGGTCACGGTACTCCACTCGGCACTTGTTCACTGGTTGGCAATTTGAAGAATGGAGGAGTTATTTTACTTATGTTGCTACTTGAATAAGTTGAGATATCCTAGAGCTAAGCTTTATTGTAATAATGTTACTCTGGATCCTTTGTTATTTATAATACACGGATATTTTGCTATGTTATTCATCTTTATTCTATTGTGAGCCAATGAACTGATCCGGGGATTGGAATGTCACATAGAAGCTACAGTCTTTTCAGAACCGTAGTGTTACAATAGACAACATAGATGACACAATGGTTCAAGTTTATTAGGGGCAAGAAAAATAAAGTGTGCCATCAAGTTTTTGAGAGCTTTAATCACTAAATTTCTCATAACAAGTTTAATTTGGAAGATAGATAAAACAAGAATATACTTCGAATGGTGTAACACACCATGCATAGGAATTTATAATGGACTCTTTTGAATAACTTGGTTTCTTGGGAGTTGGATGCATGAGTAGAGTTTACTCAATACAAGTGGTGGCTAGCAAAAGACTGGGAGCGACCAACTAAGAGAGCAATAAAGGTCATAATCATGCAGAGTGACAAAACATTATCAATCAAAGTATAAAGTGGTATCACAAGTCAAAAACTAAATGATTAAAGATGCTAAGGTGACTGGTTCATAGTCATAACATGGTGTGAGCATGTGCCAAGTCAACCCAAACAAAGCATCAAAGGAGAATACCACAATATTATGCTTTTGTATGCTAAAACAACGCATGATTATTTCAAGGCACATTAAGAAATCTAGAACAAGTCATGCTAAAACAATAATCACTAAGCATAAGGTTAAAACAACATCTAGCATGACATGATAAATTCTAATCCATGGTCAAAACAAGCTCCCTTTTGTACCACTATAAGCATGAAACTTTCTACTCTTTTCCAACACCAATCAACTTATTTGAAACATCACAACGAAAGCGGGGGTCCAAATACTTTATTTGAGCAAACTAAGCAAGTGAAAACCAAAACGAGAACTAAGACGCTCCAAGAACAACACAACTGTGTATGAAACAATAAAAACGAAGTGTCTAGAAAGAGACCTAAGATTTTTATTGATGAAGAAGGGGATGCCTTGGGCATCCCCAAGCTTTGACGCTTGTACCTCTTGAATATTTCTTGGGGTGACACGGGGTAGCATCCCCAAGCTTGAGCTTTTGTCCATTATTCATCTCATCACATCATTCTTCCCCTACACTCCTTCATACAAAAATTCACACAATCTTCATTAGCAACATTAGTGCATTCAAGATAATAGGCCTTTGGTTTAGTTTCAACACAAGTAAAACTTTAATTAAAACACAAGATACTGTAGCAATTCCTTTAAAAAGATCAAGTGATCAAGAAGAACTCAAAAAGAAACTGATAAAGAGGAAAATGCAAATAATGACATAAATGTGTCAAAACAGACCAGCAGGTAAAAACCGATTTTTTCGAAGATATTATGTTGCTCAAATTCTGTTGCTCAAATCGAAAAGTGTCAAACTAACGAACGTTAGAAAACAACCTGGGTCATTTACTCAGAGAATTACAGATCAATCCGACATACAGAGATTTTTCACAAATTTTTACAGTGAAGCACAAAAATCTGTTTCGGAACAACAACTTCTCCAAATCTTACTTCTCTCTCATTAGAGGTTATTCTTGGCACAAAATATTACACAAAAAGTATGTGAAGAGGTTATTATAGAAGTAATAACTTACAAGACTCAATAAAACTATTGGGTTATCTCCCAAGAAATACTTTTCTTTAACGCCTTTAAGTTAGGCACAAGAAGCAAGAATCAAGTATTTTCAAATGAAGAAGCATTAAGATCAATACTCGAAATTTCTTCAACCGGGCAAGGTATCTCATCCAAATGAGTTCTATAGGATCCTCTCTCAACACTCTTGGGTTCACTTCTTTCATCAAACGGGTTTTCAGAAACAATCCAATCAAAATTCTTTTCTAAGGCTTCATGCATTCCTACAAGTTTAAAATGTATGGGTATTTTTCTCCATTGGATTGGGTTTTGTCCAACTTTTCTAATATACCCATAACATCTACACATGATCCTAGCATATTAAAACGATCAAAGACCTTTTTAGCTTCTTTAGCAACATTATTGAACTCCTTTAGCAAAGTTTTCAGAATAAAATCTCTCTTTTCAGGTCCTACATATCTTTAAGTTTAAGAAACATTATTTGCATCATGGGGTTAAGGTTAAAAAACCTAGACTCCAACATTTGGACTAAAGAAGCTGCAGCAATTTCATAATTAGGAGCAAGTTCTGCTAAGGATCTATCCTCAATATCCTCATGTTTGCTAATATGATTAAAGAATTCTTCAATATTTTCTTTCCCAATTATAGATCCACTACCTATTGAAAGGTCTTTTAGGATGAACTTAGGGATCAACATGGTGAGTTAGAACAAGGTGAAAACTATAGGAAGAACTAATTTTTTGTGTGTTTTTTATAAGAAAAAGCAAACCAAACGAAACTAATTTTTTTGTATTTTTGGTAAAAAGAAGCAAGCAAAACTAAGCAAAAGAAACTAAGCAAAACAAAAAACAAAGTAAAGGGATTGGTTGTGAAAGACTCCCCTTGCAAAGCTGTCCTTAACTCCCCGGTAACGGTGCCAGAAAATCTTGATGGTGGCTTAGTTGACTGTAGAGCCTCGTTGGGAGACCTCAACAGAAAGGTGTGATGAACACAGCCGCAAGTTTTCCCTCAGTTATGAAAACAAGGTTATCAAACCAGTAGGAGCAAGGAAACAACTCCAAGGTGTTGCTAACAACTTGGAATCCTGCACAACACAAACTCAAGACTTTGCCCAACTTACAGTGAGGTTGTCAGTCTCACTGGTTTGTTGAAAACAAAGAATTAAACGTATAGTGTGGAAGGTAATAGTTGCTTGTAAAAAGTAAACGGTAACAGTAGATGATGTATCAATGATAAAGATTGGATCGGGGTCCACAATTCACTAGAGGTGTTCTCCTTAAGATAGATAACATGCTGGGTGAACAAATTATAGCGGGGCAATTGACGGGTTGAGAAATCATAACAATGCAAATACTAGACATCATGACTCCTATGAGATTTGATTGGGCATTACAACAATATACACAGACTGTAATCCAACTATATCTATGACTAATAATCCACCTTCAGGTTATCATCTGAACCCCTTCCAGTATTAAGTTGCAAGCAACGGATAATTGCATTAAGCAATGTGTGTAAAGTAAACAATACAATTGTTTCATGAACAAAAGATTGTTGTTTTCTCCCTAGTAGCAACAGCACATCTACAACCTTAGAGATTTCTGTCACTTCCCCAGATTACTAGAGGCATGAAACTACTATCGAGCATAAATACTCCCTCTTGGAGCCACAAGCATCTACTTGGCCAAGATAGCTACTAGCAACGGAGAGCATGCAAGATCACAAATAACATAGACATGATAGAATCAATAATCAATCTGACATAGTATCTCAATATCCATCGGATCCCCGCAAACATAACATGTATGATTACAAATAGATGATCTTGATCATGAACGGAGCTCACAATATCTAAACATGATAGCACAAAGGAGGAGAAACAACCATCTAGCTACTGTATGGACCCATAGTCCAAGGGTGAACTACTCACGCATCATACCCGAGGCTGGCATGGTGATGAAGAAGGCCTCCGGGATGATCTCTCCCCTCCGGCAGGGTGCTGGGAAGAGCTTCATATCCCCCTGGTCTAGGGACGATGGTGGCGGTGGCTACGGACTGTTTAGTGGAGATATGATCGGGTGCTTAGGGTTTCTGCATCGGGGTGACTTTATAGGCGAAGAGGCAAGGCGGGAGGGCGCCTAAGGGGCCCACACCTTACGGCGGCGTGCCCCCTAGGCCAAGCGGCCCTTGGGTGTGTCCACCTCGTGGCCCCCCTTCAGCTTCCCTTCGGTCTCTGTGTTCTTTTCGTTAAAATATTGACTTTGACTTTTGTCCCGTCCAATTCCGAGAATATTTCCTTACTAGATTTTCTAAAACCAAAAACAGCAGAAAATAAACAACTGGCACTGCAGCATCTTGTTAATAGGTTAGTCCCATAAAATGTATAAAAATACCTCAAAGTGTAGACAAAGCATAGAAAAGTTGATACTAAACAAGCATGGAACATCAAAAATTATAGATACGTTTATGAAGTATCAATTACCATGTAATCAGGATTAGTTGACTCTAGTGCAAGTGGGAGACTGTTGGAGATATGCCCTAGAGGCAATAATAAAAGTAGTTATTATTATATCTTTGTGTTTATGATAAATGTTTACATTCATGCTATAATTGTACTAACCGAAAACATTAATACTTGTGTGATTTGTAAACTAATTAGAGTCCCTAGTAAAACCTCTTTATAATACTAGCTTGTTGGTTGATAGATGATCATGGTTTCCTGATCATGAACATTGAGATGTTATTAACAACAAGATCATATCATTAGGAGAATGTTGTGATGGACATACTCCTATAGATAAGCGTAGCATAAATATCAAGACATTTCAATAGTTCGTTTGCTATAAGCTTTCAGATACATAGTAATCTAATTCCTTCGACCATGAGATCATGCTAATCACCATCACCGGATGGATACTTTGATGACATCAAACACCACTTCATAACTGGGTGGTTATAAAGGTGGCATTGAGTGTTCGGAAAGTATGTGTTGAGGCACATGGATCAAGAGTGGGATTTTTCCATCCATATGACAGATAGATATACTCTGGGCCCTCTCGGTGGAATATCATCCAATTAGCTTGCAAGCATGTGACTGGCTCACAAGGGATCACATGTCATAGGAACGAGTAAAGAGTACTTATCGGTAACAAGGTTGAACTAGGTATGCAGAGATACCGACGATCAAACCTCGGATAAGTAAAATATCGCGAGACAAAGGGAAATTGGTATCGTATGTAAATGGTTCATTCGATCGCAAAGTAATCGTGCAAGCCGCGATCAAGCAAGCCGCGATTGAGAAACGAGGGTAAACCTACCTCCTCCAGCGAGGACGTGACAATAGCCGGCGTCGGCGACAGTTGTCAGCCGGCGGCATCGACGTTTTTTCAGGTGGCTGGTGTTGGCGGTGGTGATGGCCAGCAGCAGCGGCTGTCATCTACATGGCCTGTGGCGGTCACGGTCGGCCACACGATCGTAGGGTAAGCTGGGTCGAGCGTATATCTACAGATCACATTCGTATCCCTATATATAAGTACTACACGATTTAGATACAGGTTCAAATATATATATAAATGTATTTGTGCGAGTTTAGGTGGGAGGGGTTGTATTGGATCAGAGGCATGAATCTATACAACCCCATTCACATTTTTTTCATATTATAAGGATTATTTTTCAAACTATGCACGTCTGACCACTTCAGGAATTCTTGTGTAAACTAAAATGACCCTGTCACACATACAAGTGAGACCTTGTGGTGGACACATGTCCACCGTGTCCGAAGGTCCTGGTTCCTTGCCTGAAAGCTGTGTCGAAGGATATTTAGTTTATCTGCACACGTGCAGTTGGGCCAAATGGGCATGGTATTTTATTTTATTTATTTTTTAAAAACAATTATTCTTAATCTTTTTATTTTGATTTTCTTCCCTTTTATTTTGACATTTTTTTTCTATTTTTTTACTCAGCCATTCCATGTTTTTTAAAGTTTTGTTTTACGAATATATTTTTATTTTGCTATTTATTTCCTTATTAACTTGATTTAGTAATTACATGATCCTATTTTCTCTATGTATGATGATTATCCTTTTGAGTCCATGAGCATTTTGTCAAATACATTTCGAGATACTAACGAACAATTATTGTTAAATATAAGAACATTTTCTAAATTGGCATAGTAAACGCAAGCATGTCACACACATGCACATCACGCTTGTGTTATGATTGTTCAAAAAAAATGTGGCGGATATAGCAACACCTACATGTGATATTTGCCAATTGCCAATCAATCACTGCCTACAATGGCTGGAAGCTAAGATAAAATCATTGCATATCAAGTTCCAAAGTTTAAAATCCCGTTCACGTACTTTGGGCCATTAGAGCATCTCCACTCAGGTTCAGTAGGCTGATTTCAAACTGATTTTTTGGTCTGGACACCGAAAATTTTCAGTCGCGTTCCCAGTATCCTAGTTTTGTCCGAATTTAGGCTAACTTTGGTCCGGACTTCCCAGGCCGATCCCGGGTTCCTGGGAACACCAGGCGGAACGAAAAACGACGGTGGGCCTACCCTGTCGGCGACTCTAGGCCGAAATCCCGCCCTTTTCTTCTCCCGTCCCGCCTTTCCTCCTCATTCCCCCTACTCCCGCCAGTTCGCCGAGCTCCCGCCCGCCATGCCACCCAAGGGTTTCATCAAACCCAGATCCAACCTCGACGAACTGGAGGAGAAAAAGACGAGGAAACCGAGAGCGCCGGCGAAGAGGCCAGACGGATTGACCAACTACGGGTGGGCGACCATTGTGCAAAAAAGGAAGGTTGAGTCGGGCGACCGCAAGGAGAGGAAGGAGAGGGCGAAGGCGGCACGAAGGCACATGACGAGAAGAGGGCGGAGAAGACCGACGAGAGATGGGCGCAACTGCTGCAAAACCTGGACCGCAAGATCGACCTACTCAAGTCCAACTACGCCTCCAAGAAGAGGAATACGGATCTCCAGTTCCTCATGAACGGCGAAGACACCTCGGCGATGGGCACGCCGGTCAAGGCCTGGTACTATACATGGCGCGCCGCAATGCCATCCTGCAGGAGGACAACGCCGAGGTCATGCCAACCGTTGCGCCGAACATCTCCGTCGCCACTGCTTCGCCGAGCTTTGCCTCCACCTCCTCCAACCAGTCGACAGGCGACGCCATCGGTACGCCCAACCCCCTCGCATCAGCCACACCGGAGGAGTCCATCCCCGTCGACGACCGATCGCCGATCCGTTTTATCCAGTTCTGTAATAATTTTGTCGCCAAACATTTTGGGCGTACTTCTGTCGATCACATTTTGCCGAGAGATCCTCGGCGGGAACGATAAAATTCAAATGTTTCGCCTTTTTTGCTTCGCCTGGGAACACGGTCTGAAAACGCGGGTGAAAATTTTGATATTTCCGGCCAAAAACGTCTTTCGTGCGGTTAAATTTAAGTCTGGATTTCGGCATGCTCGTGCCATTACCTTGTGCTTGGGCCTTGAGATGGTGGTACGAGTATGAGGGCAAGCGACCCTGTAGAGATCAGCTATGGATAGACGCATTCATATTTTTTCTGTTGACGAAACAATTGACTAGTTTCCTGGACGGCGCAGTTGGATGATGTGGATCATCGGTACCGGCCTTTTGCTGCGCTGCTAGCCAGAGGTGATGGGAGATGCCTGGCTTTCTGCCCCTGCACTGGAAGACGCCTGCCATGGGAGGGCCCAGCAACGTACCGTCATCCTGCCAACCTGTTTGACCGTCCGATTTCCACCTGCCTCCGGGCTGGCTGCGGCCGCGGATACACGGCAACAAACGAATTTGAATTTTTGAAATTTGAACAATGGAAAGAGGTACTACTACTACTATACCTTTTCTTGACTTGCTTATTTATCCACTCACCAAACTCCGTACGCTATCATTTCACGAGAACTACACCAAAAAAAAAAACATTATCATTTCACGAAAACAAACCATATTTGTAGAAAAAGACTTTTTTTTTGGCTCGTCTTCGTCATTAACTACGAACGTAATTGACGGGTTAAGTAGCAAAAATCTCCTAACCACTGTCGCTACATGAAGCAGCACATCATCGAGAAGAAAGAAAGAACATCGTTGAGGTCAACACACACACAACGTATCCCACGCCCACAAATGCCAAACAGTCGACCACCCGAGTAAATGATGAAATATCCCCGTCTATGGAGACAAAACATTGCATGAAAGAAAAGGGTGAGCTTGCACCGACCAAGACTGGCCTCCTATCATCGTCGCCGCTAAGGCTCTTCCTCGATTGTTCCAACTCCAAGAAGACAAAGGAACGGAAGGGAAACTCATCGATCGAACACGCCAAAAGGAATCGTCTACGAGAACTCATCCGCTACCCTGTTCCGCTCGCCGCCACCATCATTGACAAACAAGAATGTGCCCATTGACGCCTTCAACAAGGTCACAACTTCCTCACGCGTCGCCGTTGCTGGCTCCAACCACGAATGACGACCGACACCCGACTATACCTAAAAAGTGTCTAGCCTAGAGACTCAATACGGCCCTGTCCAACCCCACCCATAACTGTAGCTTATGAAGATATTCGTCCACATCCTCTAATGACTCAAGGCAGAGCTTAGCCACGACACCCTCGACCAAGAAGTGAAGATGAGAACCTTGCATCCACTCGCTCTACGTGTGTCGTTTCGAGCATGATATGTAGTCGCCGCAGACCGAAATCGCCGTCGCTGAGATTTTCATTCACCTCCCACCGATGACACCCCATCATCCTTTGGCGCTGGACACCACATCCTCGTGCGTAGGAGCTCTGTACCCTTCTATCCCAGATTCGACCCACTAGCGGTAAAGCTAGATCAACACAACAACAACCTCCATCAAGAAGGCACGACGCAACACAGCTCCGACAAAAGACATTTCTCATGCGCCACCCCATGATCGAGTCGGTGCCATCCCCTAGATCTTGCGTCTCCGCTACCTAGGATAACCTCGTCGTCGTCAAGGCTTTACTAGGGGCGACGCCCTTTAGAGGCAACGAGGGGAGAGGGCAGGCAGTGGATGCCCCTCAGAGCGAAGTAGGGTGGTGTTAGTTTATGATGTGCTTAAACCAAAATACTAATATTTTTAGTCTGCTCCATGATTATAGTGAGCTAATCTAATCCACGAAGCAAAAAAAGAGTAGGCGAAGAACAACGAGCGGAGATTTTGTGCTCCCAAGCACCGCTGCTCCTGCCATTTTAGAAATTTGAAAATCATATTTTTTAGTTTAAAAAATCATTGAAAACAAATATTCGGATGTAGCCACATATTCTTTCTACAAAAGTGAAAATATCAATTTTAAATACTTTGTATTCTGAGCTACACAAAAATGACAAATGTGTGGATATGTGCATGTATTTTTCAAATCCCCAAACTTTATCAGATTTTATCATTTTTATGTAGCCCATAATTCAAAGAATTTGGTATGGTGATTTTGCATTTTTGTGGGATACAAAGTTAACAACGTCCAATTTTTCTTTTTCCAGATTTTTCCAAAACTTATACATATGTCTTTTTACTTTTTAAAAAACATAAAAGGAAGCACTGGAGCTCTGGAGCCAAAGCCACTTTTCGAGGAACAAATCAAGAAAAAAGAAAACAATTCTATCTATAATTGTAGTTGTTGAAAGCTAATATTGCCATATAACATAACATGGAAAATAACAACGGGAGACTGAAAATAGTTGGTTGTTGACTTACAAAAAAGTTTAAAAAATGTCAAGCCAACACGATTCAAAGCCAGATCCTCACATGAAAATAATCAGTTGTAAACTTGTAATTTTTCCAAATCCCCAGCTACAAGAGTGAAGGTTATTTTAAGTGACGGATTAAGGCGATGGACTAATGAAAGACCCACACCTCCTGATATATAGCTGATACTGTCTGATAGTGGCGAGCCAATAGAGACAACCGGAGCCGACGGCGTGCCAGTCCAAAACCTCCAAATCGCGCGGCGCGCGGCGAAACACAGACAGAAACCCCAGAACCCCAATCCAACCTCACCTCGCCGGCGATGGCGACGATGTCCGTCATCCGCCGCGCCGCCCTCGCCTGTCGTGTCCCGCGCCGCCTCCTCTCCCACTCCGCTGCCACCTCTTCCCCCCACGTACGCGCCCCTTCTTCCCTCCTTGGCTACTTCAGCCACCCATTCCCTCCGCAAGACCCGAAGAATCATTACAAGCACCCGCCGGCCGCCGCTCCTGCCTTCCACCCTCTCACCGCGTCATCCCCCCGCCTCTCCCTCGACTTCCTCCCCGAAATTTCCGACTTTTGCCTCAACGACTCCCACCTCGGCCTCCTGCTCCTCCGCGAGAAGGCCGACGACCTCGACTCGCACAACCGCAGCTTCCTCGTCTGCGACCCGGTCTCGCGACGCCAGGCGCTGGTCCCCCCGCCGCCCTTCGACCGCTTTTCTGGCGGCGAGGTTGTCGGCGTCGCGCTCCTCTCCCGCGCCGCGGACGCTGCGGCCGGCCTCCAGTTCGAGGTCGTGTACGTCGTGGTCGACGGGGACCACCCGCGCGCCTGGGTCGGTTCCTTCCGCGACGGGTGGTGCCGCTGGAACGCGCTGCCGCGGTCGCGGGAGGTGACCATCGACTTCGACCTCATGAGGTTCGAGCGCAGCTGCGTGCACGCCGCGGGGGGCATGTACTGGCACATCCTCGGCAGCCACTTCGTGCTCGCGCTGGACGCGGCGACCATGGAGTTCTCCTGCCTGCCGCCGCCGGCCATGATGTGGGGCGTAGACGAAAACCGCAAGTACCGCATCGGCGAGATGCCGGGGGACGGGCAGCTGTGCGTCGCCTCGCTGGAGGAGGATGCGATGATGCTGTGTGTGCGAGGGAAGGGGAAAGGCAGCGACAACGGCTGGGTTCTGGAGAGATACACACCCATGCGGGAGGTGTTTGACACGGTTCCAGGGCTGCCCAAGCACCCATTGGCACGGCGTGCCAAGTTGTGGCTCAGCGACATTGACGCTGGGCGTACTGGGAGGTTGTTCGTCCATACCATCGGGTATGGCAGCTTCGCGTATCATATGGACACGGGGAAGCTGGACTGCCTTGCTACGGAGGATGGCTTGGCATACGGGCGCCCAATCTTTGCCTATTTCTCGGCTCCAGATGGCTGTTCTTCTTCCTAACTTTCAGGTAATATTCAGGGGACCTCCCTTCTATGTCACTGCTTAAATGGTTGTATGTTCTATTGTTCTTGCTGTAGTGATTGTGCTGCATACTTGAATGTGAGCTTTAGTAGTACTCTGAAAGATATGATCATACAAATGCATCATTTTTTTTTGTATTCCTGACGACACTGTGATTGACATTTACATGATAATGCCTCAACCTCATGACTTGGTCTGAGACAATCATCACACACTGAAGTGCCGTCACGGGATCAAGTGTCAAGTCAACAAAATATAGCACTACTTGGTTACAGAACAATCTTTATATTTTGCCGAAGTGGTTCTAGTTTCTGCCATAAACTGATTTTAGGTATTACTGTTTCTTTTTACCACAGCAGAATTGCAATTTTTAATTAGTTTCCACATCCTTCTATATGGATGTGAATAACTGAAGTTATTCTACCGTTTTAGTAACTCAATCACTGGAAGTTTTCTGAGTTGAGGATGAGTGGATTTTGTTGCCTTTCTTGCAAGTTGCAACTGAACCTTGTAGCCTGTAGTTGAACTGTATGTTCTTCTTGTAGTGCTTGTGTTGCGTACTTGAATGTGTGAGCTTTTGTAGTACTCGAAAAAGATATGATAAGACAAGTGTTTTTTTTATATTCTTGAAGACACTGTGACTGACATTTACATGATAATGATCCAACTCCATATCTTGGCTGGACACAATAACACAAAACTTCAGTGCTGTCACGGGTCAAGAACAAAGTCAACAAAATATAGCAGTACTTCTTGTTTACTGAATTATCTTTATTTTTCTGAAGTGATTCTAGTTTCTGCTATAGATTGGTTTTAGGTACCAGCTATTTTAATTAATTTCCACATCTCTGGAAGTTTATATGGATGCGGATATCTGAAGTTGTTTTATTGTCATGGTAACTCAAACTTTGGAAGTTTTCTGGGTTTGAGAATGCGTGGATCTTGTTGTATCTCTTGCAATTGAACCTTCTAGCTTGTAGTTGGATCTTACCCATTGAGTAGCAGTGTAAAATAACATGTTCTCAAACGTCTTTTGCAACTTATGAAATGCCTGTGTTGCATGATTAAATCATCAATCCTTTAGTATAGTTTATCTATGCAGTAATTAGCTGAACTGGTATGCCTGAAATTTTCCGTGTTGCAGTTCAGTAACATGTTCGTTGTATAAATTATGACCGCACTTTAATATTTGCCGGTTCTATTTTTAGAAACAGTTTATCTACCTTTATTTTATTTTCTGAAAGAATAGACAATATATGATATTTTAGCCTCTTAGGTTACACTCCTTGCTACTTTTAATACAGTTCCAAATGGAACATAGATGATCTCATCTTCTCATGTGATCCTTGGATTAATCATTTCTACCATAAGACCGGACATGTGTCCCTATTTGGAGCAATCTAATATTAGTGCCCGCATATGGTCTTAACTCTAAAGCTTTGGATATTGATATAGTATCGTAGAATGATCAATTCTTTTTCAACAAAGAAGAATCTGTTAGGAAGCTAATCACTATTTCCATGTTCAGTGACCTGCACCCTTGAGGAGCAGAGTAGATATACAGTTGGATGTTTCTTTTGCGTTTTATGGTGTTTTTGCTCTTAACTTTATAGCTTTTATCTTTTAGTTTTTGATTTGTCTGTAAGACCCTCTCCATCTTGGTGAACTCCTCTAGTCATACAAAATGATGCAAACTTAGGTGTTCAAGAGAAAATGTTCATACGTGAGTCAAGATAACTTGAAAATCAACATCGCAAATTACTATATCACCAACTTGTGGATGTCCATTGCAATTCAAACCTAAAACAACGTACTAATGGTCTGAGCCTCTGAGGTCAATTTGTTTTTTTACCTTTCTGATTTTTTTCTACATAAAATCCCCATTAATTTGAGTCAATGTACTGACAAATCTGCATGCCTTTGTTGTGATTCAGGGTGTTGACTGTGTGACTGGGAGGAGGTAGCTACATAACATAAGCTACACATTTGTGTCTAATGCCAGCTCAAGGACTAGCATTTGTCGATGGCAAGTGTCATTCGTGCTTCACTAAGCTCTCAGTAACAAGGAATTTGTAAGCTCGTTTTTGCGTGAATGTCAAAGTTTGTCTAACCGTGGAAGCTCTGAAATTAGCAGGCAGGCTTTGTCGTGGTAATGCGCTATGGTGCTGTTTCTGTTCCTTGCTAGGGTATCACTGGCAAACCCCATAGTTCTTGTTGGAACAATGAGCACTTGTGAGTTCATTTTTTATAATAGTGTCACAGTTTTTCGATAAAGGGCGCTTTATTACTTAGATATAGTGTCACAGTTATGTGGTCATTTTCTGGTTCTGTGTTTCACAAGGATAATAGTGTCACAGTGGCCTGCCTAGTACTCCCCCCGTTTCAAAATATAAGATGTTTTAGATTTGTGAAAAAAATGAATCTGGACTTTTTTTAGTGTATAGATTCATCCCAAAGTTAAGTGAACCTACATACTAAAACAAGTCTAAATTTATTTTCTTCACAAACCTAAAACATCTTATATTTTAAAACAGAGGGAGTATTTGTCACGTTTGCGTTTAGTAATAGTCAGCCCACATAAATCTGATGTTGTTTCCTGTCAGCTCACCAAGTTAAACTGGGTCGTGTAATGGAACGATTTCCTCTTCTTATGTTGAGCTGGTCGTGTGATGGTTCACGCTTCTCCTAATTTTGTAGAATCTGTGCTTTAAGAGTCACTCAGTCTCTAGGCAGATCGACGGTTTTGATATCGATTGAGGTATTCTTTAGGCTTAATCGGTTCCGAGAAATACAACGATTGATACATAGCATAATGGGTTTCTTCGAGTAGCCTGCAAATATATTTTCCTGTTGTTTTCATTACATAATATATACGGGTTAGTAATAAATTTGCTAAAAGAGGGTCAAGCGCACACTCAAACTGTACGCCTACCAATGTGCTGACTGAGTGCATATTAGCAAAACATGACTTCAGATACTTTTTTGTTGTCACAAACTAGGCTTCAGAAAAAGTTTACTCCCCTGTCCACAGCCAGTAGTAGCCACGGACCTGCCCAGAAGATTTTGAATTGCAATTCCGTTGAAAATAATCCTCCTAGTTAGTCAGGTTTTCTTCAAGCTCTTGATCATTCCATTCGTATAGTTTCTTATCTCCAACCATGGTAGTTTTTGCACGAAATCTGCCTCAAATGTGACATCTACCCGTCAATCGGTACCTGCAAATGGCTGTAATCTAAGGAGTATAAAATTTCTGCACATCATGTTCCATTTTTTTGAGATCCCGATCATGTACTTTAGGTTATTGTAGCTGCTCGTTAGCTCGTACCATTACCATGCGCATGCCTGGTCACTGGAAATCTGGAATGGTGGCATCTGGGGAGGGGAGCAGCAGATGAGTACTCGGAGCAGATAGAGAAGAGATCGGTGCACAGATATTGATTTCCTTTTTTTGTTGGAACAATTGGAAATTTGAAATCCATTGATTGGTTGATGATTTGGATCATGGGTGGAGTACCCGCCAAATTTGCATTTTGCTGCGCGCCAACCGGAACTGACAATGGTCGACGACGACCGCCACGGAAGAGCCCATGAACGTACTCTCTCCGCTTAGAAATATAAAAGCTAAAACTTCACAAAGCTAAAACGTTTTATATTTCTAAACGAATGGAGTACTTTCCATCTGCTAAAGCCTGCCAACCTGTTTGACATTCAAAATTAGACAAATTTGTGACACTCTTTTCAGGACGGAGTACATTTTCTCCCATGAATTGTTGGATTCGCATGTTTTTTTTCAAGGATACGTTCTGGGAGACGTATCGTTTTCATAGAAGAAGGACCAAGCGGCCAAGTTTTACAACACGCCGCGGCACAAGCGCCCCGAGCGCAACCACGCTACCTCAGGGTAGCACACAAACACTAGACAACTACTCGCGATATCTCCACCTATCTACCTGACTCAAACAGTCTCGAAAGAGCTGTGCAGCTATCCACAGGCTTGCCTCCCCGGAGATCTTCTGGATGACCGCTGCGGCCGAGGGAGAGGCACCCTCGAAGACGACGTCATTCCGGTGCCGCCAGAGCGTCCAACACACCAGAGAAACCTCGTCAACGGTCATGTCTCTAAAATCAACCATTTTCACTGTGCTCCATGTCGGCCCGTGAGTTTGTTGAGCTGCCAAAGAGAAAAAAAATTAGGAGAACGAGCACACGAATAAAGGAAACAATTCAGTCTTAGATCAGGGGCAGAGGCAGGAAAAAAGAATAAGGGGGGCCATTGAAAGAAAATTGGTCTTGTCATTTGTTGGGAGGGCCAAAGTATAAATTTACACTGTTTTGAGGTGTTTTTGGCAAGAAAATGAGAGGGTATACAAAAAAATTCTGAACCTTAGGGGGGGGGGGGGGAGGGCCCCTACTGGTTCCCCCTGTCTCCGCCACTGTCTCAGATCATGCTTGTTGAACTATAACAAGAAGGGTCTTTTACTTTAAGGTTTGAGAGTTCATGAGCCCGCGTCCTCGGAGCCCAGAGTTGCGTGTAATTAGTTTGGGAGAGAATTTTCTTATTTGACACTACTTTCAAATATGATTTTTATTTGACACTTAAATTTTTTATCTTTTTTATATGACACCAAGTGTAGTATGACCCTTCCGTATGAAGGCGTAGTATGGAGCTGCTATGTCTCCTAGAAGTAAGATTGGCCTTCAGTCCCAAGAATGATGCGTCTAGAACTGAAAATACTAGTACAACAACAAATTTAGCTTTAGCGCATTGGTTGAACTTCTCGGCGCTATTATGGGTGACCATGATTTTAATTAATTGCCAACCGCATATTATTTTGCCAAAATAGAAGTCTTTGAAATTTTGTAAATTTTTGAAAACCTGCAACCTCGACCAGCTGCGGAAAATATTTTGAAAACGGAAATTCATAAACTCTTGGTACATATACCGACTTCAAAATCGTAGCCACTTTTACAAAACTCGCTCACTTTCGAAGAGTGAAGTTTTAAGCCATTGCCTGACAAACAGTGGCAAATCAAGACAGAAAAACCGGAGCTGACGGCGCGCTGAGTCCACCTGTTTGTGTGTGCCAGTCCTCGTGAAGCTTCCGGCTTTACCAAAACATCCAGTCGCGCGGCGCGCAAAACAGAGGCCCCAAAACCCCAGTCCAACCTCCACTCCTCGCCGGCGATGGCGACGATGGCCGTCATCCGCCGCGCCTCTCTCGCCTGTCGTGTGCCGCGGCGCCTCCTCTCCAACTCCGCTGCCTCCTCCGCCCCTCACGCGCGCATCTCTTCGTCCCTCCTCGGCCACTTCTACCACCCCCTCTGCCCGCAGGACCCGAACGCATTCCGGTTCCCGACGACCAACGCGCCGGCCTTCCAGCCCCTCACCGCGTCCTCCCCGCGCCTCACCCTCGACTTCCTCCCCAAGGACCCCGACATCTTGGGCTTCACCCTCTACGACTCCCACCTCGGCCTCCTGCTCCTCCGCCAGAAAGCCGACGACTTCAACTCGCCCAGCCGCAGCCTGATCGTCTGCGACCCGGTCTCGCGACGCCACGCGCTGCTGCCCCCTCCGCCGTGCAGACGCCTGTTTGGCGGCGAGGTCGTCGGCGCCGCGCTGCTCTCCCGCGCCGCGGACGACGCGGCGGGCGGCCTCCAGTTCGAGGTCGTGTGCGTCGCCGTCGACGCCGACCGCCCACGCGCCTGCGTCGGTTCCTTCCGCGACGGATGGTGCCGCTGGAACCCGCTGCCGCGGTCGCGGGAGGTTACCATCGACTTCGACACCATGAGGTTCGAGCGCATCTGCGTGCACGCCGCGGGGGGCTTGTACTGGCACATCCTCAACAGCAACTTCGTGCTCGCGCTGGACGCGGCGACCATGGAGTTCTCCTGCCTGCCGCCGCCGGACATGATGTGGGGCGACGCAGATGGGCACCACAAGTACCGCATCGGCGAGATGCCGGAGGACGGCCGGCTGTGCATGGCCTCGCTGGAGAGGAAGCACGGGCTCCAGCTGTGTGTTCGTGGGGATGGGGCAGGCAGTGACAACGGCTGGGTGCTGGAGAGGCGGATCTACATGAAGAAGGTGCTTGACACAATTCCGTCGCTGCCAAAAGATCCCCTTGCACGCCACTTCAGGTTGTGGCTAGGTGACATGGATGGGGGTCGAACGGGCAGGGTGTTCATCAACACCATGGGGTGCGGCAACTTCTCATACCACATGGACACTGGTAAGCTAGAGTGTCTGACGACGGAGGATGGCATGACATTTGGCCACCCCATTTTCGCCTACTTTTCGGCTCCGGAGAGCTCCTCGGCATGACATTACCGGGTAATCTTGGAATCTCCCTTGCATTTTTTACAATACATATTTCATGTGAATTTATAAATTAGTACCAACTGAAGTGCTAAGAGGATTCATCTTCATGTGCGGTCTGGGATTTATCATTAGTACCACAGGTCCAAACCTTTGTTCCCAGTTCTGGAGCAATCCACAGGATTGACAGTGACTTTGATCTAAGTTTTGGAGGTTGATTGAAATAGTGCAGAATGTCCATGTTTTATCCCAACAAAAAAGATTTTTTGTGTGGATCAGATTACAGCTGTGAATTTGACTAGGATTGACCTGCCATTTTTCTCTCATATTCAGAAGCTACCATGGCTACAGCTGTGGATGGCATGACATTTGGCCACCCCATTTTCGCCTACTTCTCTGCTCCGGAGAGCTGCTCGGCATGACACTGGGGTAATGTTGGAATCTCCCTTGCATTTTTTACAATACCTATTTCATCTGAATTTATAAATTAGTTCCAACTGAAAGTGCTAAGAGGATTCATCTTCATGTGCGGTCTGGGATTTATCATTAGTGCCACAGGTCCAAACCTATGTTCCCAGTTCTGGAGCAATCCACAGGATTGACAGTGACTTTGATCTAAGTTTTGGAGGTTGATTGAAATAGTGCAGAATGTCCATGTTTTATCCCAACAAATAAGATTTTTTTTGGATGAGATTTTAGCTGTGAATTTGCACTAGGATTGGACCTTCCATTTTTCTGTCATATTCAGAAGTTACCGTGGCTAGATCACTAGCATATATTGTCAAGTTAGTATAGACAGCTAAAGAATTGTGCATGCTAGGATGTTAAATATCTTTCTTGAACACCACCATGCAATTGTTAACACTTTCTGAAGTTTGTTTTATCATTCTTAATCGTTTTCTTGGATATCTCCGAGTTTTGTGGATGAGTGAGCTGGTTTCCCTCTTGAAACTGAACTATGTACATTGTATTTTTATCATATACAGAAAGTAGGGGTATGACTAAGAGTTTACATGCTGTCTTTTGCATCTAAGAAATGCCTCTGTTGCATGTAACTTTCTGGTTATAAAAAAGGGGATTGTACTTTTCCTTTTGACAGTTAAGCAAAATGGTGTGACATGGTATGCACTATGTCTGAAATTTTCCATCTTGTGATAGAGTAACCTGTAAACTATTTAATTCGTTTTGTGAGTGTACTTGAATAATTGCAATGGTCTTTCAAGAAGTAGTTTGTCTTTGCCTTAAAATTTTCCTTGAGAACGCTGGGTAATATAGTACTCCCTCCGTTCCACAATGTACGCCTTTTCAGGAAGCTGTTTTAGCTTGCTAAAAAGGCTTATATTGTGGAACAGAGGTAGTAGCATTCAACATACCGTTTTGCACATTGAGTTTTAGCTTATTTTTGTCAGTGTTCTTACTCCGTGATTTGATGATGCAAAAAAAATCCCATCTTCACGAGTGGTACTGGTATAATTTCTGACATAAGTCGAAACATATTTTTTCTGTGCTGGAGAAGTCCAAAGAAGTCTCACTAACTGTTTTTTTCCTCTTTTTTTGGACGACGGGGGCGCCTGCATAATTGCATATGGTCTCAAGTGTTCGAGATTGATACAAATTAGTGCAAAATGTCCATCGTTTTTCCCAATAATGAAGATGTTTTTATGAGGTTTTTGTTTGATCATGACAATGTAGGGGTTCCTTGAAGTATCTGGCTCTCAAGTATTGGACCCTGATAACTGTAGTTTCTAACATGGTTTAACTAAGACTTTGACTTCGTTTTACTGAGAATTCGACTGGCTTTGTTTGACAGTAGGGTAAACCGGTAAACTAGAAAAACGATGACATTTTTTTTATTCTTGCTGTCTTGTTTCTTGTGACAGTGTCAAGTGTCCTAGTCAAAGATTTGGGCAAGCATCTATCATGTTATTACATTCACTGTCTGTTGTTTGCTTGATGCATTGTGCATCTGATAAATTTTATGCTCCACAGGAATGCATAGTTTGTCAAATAATGCTAGTCAAGTCTCATATATATATTACACTTGATGAATAACTCCTGAAGCATTTTCAAGTTTAGTAGCTCTCAACTAATAAGTTAATCAAAACCATAAACTAGAATTGTGAGAATTGTATACCAACTTGAATTTTGAATGTTTGACAAGCGCTTTTTCATCCTTAGTGATTACTAGTATATTTCGACAAGAGTTTGGCCATGATGACTGATATTTTTGCATAATGATAAATAGATTTTGGCGTGTAATGCTTATTCTTGGACAGGATAAGCACCAAGCAACCATGTTTCCACTAGAATATTTTGTATTTTCGGGGTACAGATCCCAATATTGTTTTTACATATTTGAACATATAGATTATAAACAGTAATATTTTCTTAAGCTTTACAATTTATAATGGTTATAGTACATTCATTCTGAGAAGAACAATGTTTGATGCCAAATTCTTTGTTGTAGGGTTGAGATTTACACTAGTATCGTACGGTTAAGACTGGCAGTGTTGCATGACTCGCTGTGGCAAATCTTTGTATATCTCAATTCTCAAGATGAATTATTTGCCGTCACTACTAGTGCAACAAAATTACAGATTCTGAAGAATATACAGAGATATGTATTTCCTGCAGCTGAATGTTTTGTTGCCTGAGAGTTACATGATCTTTGTCGAGTTGAATCTGTTGTTGCTGCCAATATTTTTTTAGGGGCATTTGAACTTTAAACCTCATATATGTGCATGATCTTGCAGGTTTTAGTTAAACCACTTTTTTTTCCATTAGCGTGTTCATCTTCGTAATTATTTGTTTGTTGTCTTTTCTCCATCCATGTGAAAGTTTGCTGATAGTTCTGCTCTTCTTATGATCTAGGTTGGTGACTACTGACTGTTTTGAGAGGCCTCAATTGTTTTTTGTTCCAAGTCGGCTTGCAGGAAGCTCTGCAGACCTTGTTATGTACTACTACTACTATGAAGCAGTGGAAATGCAGAGTCTCCACTGTCTGCTACGTTATCCATGTACAATCTGGGATATATGAACGAAATCCCGAAAACAGCAGGTTGTTTATGGTCCTGTGTTTCACTAGGAATGGTACTATTGCAAACTCATGAGTTCAGGTTTTTTTTGCTGCAATGGGTTCCCGATAGCCCATTAAACTGCGGTGTTCTTCTTTCCTGACATGTTAATCTGAGCTCTTTGTGATGGCGTTTTTATTTTATTTTTTGAGTTGGTATTCAGTGTCATTATTTTGCATGTTGTATTTCATATGTACAGCTGAAATCTAGTTTGCGTAAGAGCTGCTCAATTTGACCGGTAGTTTTTAAATTGAGCAGCTCAATCCGGAATATGTCAATGTGCGCCTAGCACATGTGCCCAAAACTGTGTAAATGGCGATAGTTATTTTTTTTTCTGAAACTTGGAATCCTCTTTAGTGAGCTAATAGTGGTTCCGAATTACAATCTAATTGAACAATATCAATCAGGAAACCAAGGGTTACATCAAAGCATAAGGATAGTAATGCTAAGAGCTTCTTTTGTACTTACACAACTGCGAGACTGGCTCAACAGTTTGAGCTCATTCGAGACGTAAATCCCGAACTGTAACATAATGCCATATCGAGACTAGATGAGAGCAATCCGTCTGTAACATAATTTGAATAAACACTCTACGAATTGCAGCTTCCATTCAGTCTAGACATGCAGGATCTTGTATCACCACATGGTCTGGTGCTGACCCAGATATTGGCTAGACCAGCTTCGAAGGTCATATGAATTACCACTATTATCTTAACTAGCACAGTGGCCCTCGCAAATGCGAGGACATCATCTTCACTATCTTGAAAGTTCTTGAATGGAATTTATTGTTTTATATATACTTATGCTACCGGATATGACGTTAGCACTTTGATGGATCTAACATTAATACCTTTTGTTGGATCCAACATTAACACTCTTGATTGTATAGCAGTTGTATATAATATCATAAGCAAGGAAAATAAATTTGTGGAGTAATGATTGTTTTGTCATTTATAACCTCAACATATATATATATATATATATATATATATATATATATATATATATATATATATATATATATATATATATATATCATTGAGTTATTGTATGCTCATTAGCACAGCGTATTAGTAACCAAAAAGTAAACTTGAATCTCTCAAGTTAGCAAGTCTATAAGTAACATTATATGTATACATAGAGATAAATTGGAATTTGGTGTAGTGAAATAAAATGTCTACCGGAACAATTGACGTATGTATCTATATACAACAGTGAAGATCGATTAACCATAGTCATGTAAAAATAAGCTTGCTAGGTCTAGTATTTTAATGTATATGGTTTTCTTTACTATAGAATTTCCTAGCATCACTAACTATTCTTTGTTTTACTATTGAGTAAGCACTATGTGTTATGAACACATCATGAAACTTCGCACATAATATATATCGGCTATATATTTAATAGTTTTAATTATTCTAAGAGCTCCTAGCTCACTTCATTATGTGAGTTGATAAATAACACAACCACCTAAGTTCAAGTCTTCATGGTCGCTAATTTTGGTTCTAATAGTTTGAGAAAAAATATTATAGGGATCATGTTTTCTAAAGCCCATTTGTATTTTTGAATGATCTATTTAGTAAAGTTAATACATCAGAATTATTTTTCTGTCATTGAAAGTTATGTTGTTTTTTCAATCTAAAACTTCTTTCTATCATTTCCTAACTTTTTTAGAAATACATGAGGTTGTAAACATATATACATTCTCCAAGATATAAGATTTTTTATATTTGAATATGTTGCTAAAAATGTAAATTTTTAGAAAATTTAATGATATATTATTTTCAATCGATTGGTCCTAGTAATCTTTTATATCTATATTTTCAAAGTAGAAAATGTTGATCCCGGGCATTTTAGAATGTATTCTAATTTACGATTGATTCTACATGTTTTATTTTACTTTAAACGACCTTAAATCTATATGTGCTATATTTTGGCACAAATATATTTGTTGTGTCCAGTGATAGGACTACACTCTCTTGGGCGACAAAAGTCTCACCATTACCTCATTTATTAATTATTCATGAACTTATTTAAATTAATATTTTATTTTTTCGAAAGGGGTATAACCCCGGCCTCTGCATCGACTGATGCATGTAGCCTTTATAGACTTATTAAAAAATTATCACAACATTCTTATTAACCTTTCATAGGTTATCATAAACCCACAAAATAGTCCACCTAGAAGAACGTAATATATATGCACCATTGATGTTTTTCTAAATGATGACCAAGTGTTTAAGTATAGTCTTTGATGATGACCAAGCTTGGAAGCATACATTAGTGTTAAAAAAATTCAAAAAATGGATTATCTCAATCCCATCCTTACTTATAGTAATTTGTGGAGCGCACACATTCCCACATGAATACAATGGCGTGATGGACTCCCCCTATTCAATTTTGCACGGCTGAATGGCAATTTTGGATTTTGGACATGCCACATGGCGATTTGTCATTACATCCCACACTGGATTAGTGCGATCCTATTGTAATCCTTAATTATTGATGTTTATTTCTCTTGGGTTCCTTACATGTCTCATCCCACGGACGGACTATCCTTTTTTGTTTTTGCAAATATGATTTGCTAGCATGGTGATTACATGTGATGGCGCAAGGTCATTTTTTATTACTTTACCTCGCGTTCCCTGGACAATGGAGGCTATGTCTGCCAAAAATTGAAGCATGGCTACTCTATCTAGAAGCACCTAATATATATGTGGATCATGGATTTCTTCTCAATTCTGACCCAAGTATCTAAGTATAGTCGCTGATGATGAGCACCCAATATATATCGATCATGGATTTCTTCTCAATTCTGACCAACTGTTCATATATAGTCGTCGATGATGACTATGCTTAGAAGCATACATTTTGAATGTTAATAAACTTCCAAAGGAAAATAGAGTATCTTGATTCCATCATAATTTATCGAAATTTATAGAGCATGTACATTCTGATACATGTGCTACAACATGATAGAACTCCACCTGTTTGGTTTTCTCGACTGACCTCCGGATGGCACTTCCGAATTTTGGACATGCTATATGTGGCGAGTTACAATTATATCACACCCGGGATCGAAGCGTTCTATTGGAATCCTTAATTATTGGTGCTTAATTCTCTTGGGTTCCTTACAATTCTATTGACGATTTTCTTTAGAACAGAGTTGCTGGCCGACTTGCTAGCAAGATATATAATTATGTGTTAAGAACAAAGGTCTTTTTATTACTTACCTCACGTACCTGAACAATGGAGGCTATGTCCTTGAAAATTTGGAGCATGGCTTCATGGATTGATGCCAGTTGTGTATGGCCCAAGCCTATAACATGCTGAATAATCTTTTGAATATAAGTCCAGGTTGCCGCTTAATGAGGCGTTTTCTTTAACACATCTAGACTATGCGGCAGCACATATTGTAACAAATTTGGACTCTGGACTCAGTTTCCTAACTACTCACATTTTTTTCCTTACTACTCACATGGGATGTCAGATGTAATTTATAGTCGCGAAGAACAAAAATCCCGTAGTGTCGGTATGTGTAGTTAATTTTTTTGTTATTAAAAAGGTTTGTAGATTGAAACTTTGTTGAAAAGTTTATACCCTGAAACTAATATTACTATTTCCTCTTCTTAAATTTTAGCTATATAGTTTAGATTTAATCATAAAAATAATTAGATCATGTAATCAACCCAATGACTCTAATAAACATTCGTATATTGCTTTTTAGGGGACACATCCGCGTGAAGCGAGACACGTCCTGCCGGTGAAAATTTGCATAACCTATTTTGTTCGGTTCGTCGAGACTTGAGAAATTTATTGGTGAAAATTTGCATAACTGATTTTGTTAAGTCCGTGGAGACTTGAGAAATTTATTTTGATAAAGCTTTTAACGTGAAGAGTTTTTGGGAGGCACGCTACAAAATACTTTAATTAGATCTGGCAGTTCGGCAAACTTATCTATGCGTACATAAACATGGCAGATTGAAAACGGCTAAAAATAATAAGGTTTTCTAGAGTCCTATGGAGATACCTCTTGACGACCTTGTCGGTCTTGTTTATTCACGTTTTATTATCGGCTACAACAATAGAGCGTGTCAAATAGGTGTCAAACCGGACTATGTACGTAGTTACGTGACTATTAGCCTTTGATAAATCCTAACCTTACATTATAGATCTAACTGTCAAAATAAATTAAGATGATGTGGGTTAACGTGGTGCCTCGAAAAACACCCTTATATTGTTTTTAGTATATAATAGATAATAGAATAGACACCTTCCATATATGGTACCACTACCAATCGACTAAAAGACAGACCACAAAACTCTAAATTTCAAGAGAAATTAGGCAATTGTGGGGATGCATGCTCTGCTTACAAACAGAACGTCAGAAGTTTATTAACACCGTGGTGGAATGGGTTTTAAGGACTCCGTGCTCTTCAATAAAGCTATGCTAGCGAAACAAGGGTGGCGTTTGCTCTCTAATCCAGATTCACTGTGTGCTAGAGTGTTAAAAGGCAAGTACTATAATGATGGAGATTTTATTTCTGCACGTAATAAGAGGAACTCATCACATACGTGGAGAGCGATTCTATATGGGCGTGAGGCTTTGCATTTGGGTCTCATAAAACGTATAGGTGATGGTGATAACACTAAAATCTGGGATGATCCATGGATTCCTTTCAACCCTGGCTGGAAAACAATTGTGAGGAAACCAGACTCGGATGTAATCCTTGTGCAGCAATTGATTGATCCATATACGAGGGAGTGGAAGAAAGATCTATTAACAACAAAATTTGAACCAGTTGAAGCACATGCAATAATGAAAATCCCAATTGGGTTTTCTGAAGAGGATTCATGGGCATGGCACCTTGAGAAACATGGGAACTTCACGGTGTGTTCTTCCTATAGGGCTCTACTGCAATCTCGCACAAGTCATAATCCAGAGGATGTTTGTGGAGGTGGCGAACAATCTTACTGGAAAAAGCTTTGGAAGATGAAGGTTCCACCGAAAGTTCGAAATTTTTGGTGGCGAGTTATAAAAGAATATATTCCTTGCAAATCAGTACTAAAGAAGAGGCATATGGAGAGAACTGAATATTGTCAGGCCTGTGGCGCCGTTGAGTCAATTCATCATGCTATATTCGAATGCCCATGGGCGAAAGGTTTCTGGAGTGAGATCAAAAAAGTTACAGGTGTCAAGATACCTGCACTTCATCCGACAACTTGGGCAGTTGATATTGTTGATAGTACCTTAGTGCAAGCTAAGAATACAAATGTGATTTTATGTGGTGGATATGCGGTTTGGTTGGAGAGGAATGCTAGAAATCATGGCGAAGGATCAAGAACAGTCATGGAATCTGTTAAATGGACAACTGATATTGTGTTGGATCTATCGTTAAGCTCTCAACCAAGATCAAACAAGGTTAGTGCAAAGCAGAGATGGAAACCACCTACTGAAGGAGTTGTGAAAATCAACGTTGATGCAGGCTTTTGTTTAACATATGGTGATGGATCTACAGGGATGGTTTTGAGGGATGACGCTGGTAAACTGGTGAGAGCTCAAGCCATCTGGTATGAGCATGCAGCCAATTCGTTGGTTATGGAAGCTTTGGCGGTTCGGGATGGATTGAGATTAGCCTATAACCTTGGCTTCAAGCGATTGGAGCTTGAGACAGATGCCTCTGTTGTTGTCCAACTATATAAGGACAGAGACAAAGGAAGATCTGAAATATCTCTGATTTTACATGAGATTGCTGAGCTGGCTGGCAATTTGGAGTTTTTCAATATCTCATACATTGGCCGAGAGTCGAACAAGGGTGCACATCTTTGTGCTAAACAAGCAACTGCTATTAGACGTAGGTGTCTTTGGGTTAATTATATCCCTAGCTTTCTAGCAGATTGTCTTTAGAAAGATTGTAATGCCGATGTTTAATGAATGAAAGTCATTGATTCGCAAAAAAAAAAAAGTTTATTAACACCGGGGTAAGTTCTGCTTAAAACAGAATGTGATAAATAATCATCATGCTAGAAGTTAGCAATGGTACCACTACCAGTCGACTAAAACACCGACCAAACTCTGAATTTCAAGAGAAATTAGGCAATTGTGGGGATGCATACTCTGTTTACAGAGAGAAGAAGTTAACAACTGTACAAAGATCTCGTATCTTCATATCACAGGCTTCACAAATTCAAGGTCAATATTACATTACGAATACTATCTAGTACTCCAAACTAAGCACAGATTTACAAGACAGACTGCAGGCGACGCATGCAGTCTTCCACCAACAACGCCTCCAAAGCCTGCTGTAGCATCCCAATTGTCTAACAATTGCAATGCTACTAGCCTAGTCTATATAAATGCTACTTTCTACATATAATTGTTGCATCATAGTTATATCATGCTCATGTTATCATGTCACCTTGCATTTGAGCATCATATAAAACCCTTTTCAATTTGGATCTTCTCTCATATGCATCATTAATTGTATTTGCCTCTTGATATTGTATTTGGTTATTGATATATTGTTTAAATGCCCAAGTTGAGTTGGGGGCATATCTTTTATTCCACTCCACCACCCTTTCTTTCACCACCTTATAATTCCACCATACCATTATCCATGAGCTTGTATTTTATTTTCTTTTGGTATTTAATCTAGCTCATGGGAGATAGGATGGATCCAATTCTAATTTCTCTTGCTTGGTCTTTTTTCCACCTTTTAGGAATGCATGGGAATCATGCCATGTTATAGTATTATTGTTTTCACATAATAACACATGGCATTTAAAGCCCATGCATGGGCCATGCAAATCTCACCATCATTCCCTCCTTTGGGTTTTTCATGTATTTTTGCAAGTTAAACATGGATCTTTGAGAGTTTGTTCATGTTGGCCCTATTCTTTTTCTTTTGACCTTAAAACCTCACCTTCCTCTCTTTTCCACCTCCTTCCAAGCTTAATCATTGGTGATCTTAGCTAAGCCCTACCCTAAACCCCATTTCTCTATTTCTATCTCTAACCCTACCACCACCATGATCTACCCCAACCCTAAACCAAACCCTAAACCAAACCCTAGCCCGAGCCCTCTCTAGCTAACCCTAGCTGCCATGCCCTCTCTCTCGGCCTCTCCCTGCCAGCAGGCCCCACCTAGCCACCCCACTTCCCTGGCCGAGCTACCTATCCACCCCATCTACCTCTCCTCTTTAAACCCTAACCCGAGCCTAGCTCCAAACCGAGCTCCACCCTCTCTCTTCCTCTCTAGCTCTCTCCCTGCCAGGCCGACCCCACACCGAGCCTACCCCTCCTTGGCCTCACCCTGACCCCACCTGGTAGCCCCTGCCCCTGCCCTGCCCGAGCACGTGAGGAGAGGAAGAAGAAAAAGGTGGCCGAGACCACCTTTTCCTCCACCTTTCCCCACGGCACCCTCCCCTCTCCCTCTGCTATCTACCACCACCTCACGGCTCTCCTCTGCCCTCCCAGATCCGTCCCAGGGCCTTGCCCTCTCCCCTCTCTTCTCCACCGCCACCATCTACCCCATCGCCGGCGATCCGTCGGTCTCCATCGTTCCCCTCTTGCAGCCGGTGGCGAGGATCGGTGGTTGTCGAGGAAGACCGAGGAGACCTCCCTGCTGCTCCCTGCACGCGTCGACGAGGAGGAAAAGCCCCAGGAGCGCCGGTACCAGCGCCGCCCGAAGCCAAACCCTAAATCCACCGGCGCCTGCTTCGTCGACGATCGCCCGCTCCTCTGCCCGAACCAACACCGCCATCAACCTCGCAGTGAGCTTCCGAGTCTCCCAGACATCCTTGCAGTCACCGTCGTGTCCTGGTCGTGGCGATTTTTCCGTCGAACGCCCTCTGCGCGCCAGCGTCCGCGGTTGGTTTCCACACGGTGGCGTCGCAGAGATAGTTCTAGCCGTGTAGCCCTCCCCTACCAGCATCCCCGCAGCCACCGTAGTGGTCTCAGCCTCTACGCGCACGCCCAGGTCCCCGGATCGAATCCCCCACGTGCCGCGCCTGCGTCGGTCGCGTACCGATCGATCATCAGCACAGAGAAGATCCACAGTGACGTGGTTCCATTTTGCGTTTAACCCCCTCGTTTGTTTTCTGCTCAACCCGCGGCCCAACCAGTCCCACCTGTCAGCCTCCCAGTCTTTTTGCAAAAAGGTACCCAGACTTTTGGACTCCTCAAACCGCGCTCCCCTCGCTGCGCCACGTGGTCCACCCTTGGCCCTCGCTGTCACGTGGGACCTATGTCTCTGTCGGGCCCGCATGTCAGTCGTCTGGGCTAGCAAAGCCGCGGTGAGAAAAACATCTCCTGGACGCGGTGATGCCCAGTCAGCCTGGCCCCACTCGTCTGTGGCTGTGGCTAGACCTGGGTGAGTAGCAAAAGTTTTTCTGTCTGTCTGTTTAAATTTAAACATTTTCAAATTTGTTTTAAATTCAAACTTAAATCTGTTTTCAAATAATTTTTCGAATATTATTCCAAATAATACAAATAATATATGTTTTGAAATCAGAAAAATGTGAGAAATTCAAATATGCCCTTCAAAATGTATTTTGAACACTTTAATTTTCGAGTTGATTAACAATTACAATAAAATGCCCTTTTTCTTAATTAATTAATAACTTTTGTTTTATAACTCCAAATTTAACAAATAATATGTCTAAAATGATCAGCGCGACGAGACCTTTCTGTTTATGCATTCCATGTTCTGAATTGCAGCATGCATCATATAAATATAAAGTATACAGCAACTTATTTGAGGTTAAAATGTGATTAAAACTCCATAAAATGCCTTATTCTTGTATTCCACACCTCACCCATGCCATGCTACTTTATTGCCATGCAAATTGTGCATCATTTATCATGGCATGATTGTTTGCTTGTCGTATTTTATTCATATGCTTGTGCACTTTATTTATGTTGGCCCTTGTTTGTTTGGTTCTTCTTCGAATAGATGCTGAGCAGGGGATATATCAAGAAACCCAGGAGCACTATCCAGATTCTTCTCTCGCTTCAACTGAGCTGCCAGGCAAGCACTACCACATGCTTGCATACATATAGTACCTATTGCCTCTATCTTATTCTTGCATCATCGAGTCGCGATTGCATTAATTGAATCCCAAGTACTGCATAGCCTTTACTTTTAAACCCCACCGAAGTTTGTTCCTCCATCCCATGATCCATTACTAGAGGAGTTGTATGAGCCATGCGAGTCGTAGAACAGCATGTGTAGGGTATGTGAGTGTCTGATGGATAATGAGGTACCTAAACAACTTAACCTGAGTAGTAATGGGATAACTAATGAAAGTGGCACCGGTGAGCAATATTTGTTATTTGGTTTTTCATGCTCACTTGTGTCCCGTAGGACCCCGAGTACTTGATTCCTGTTCCTTGAATATTCGCGCTATCCACATCCGGGAGGCTTATGAACCCCCCTGAGCCAGAGCTTGATTCATTCTTATTTCTTGGGGCCACAAAGTAGTTTGGGGCTTTATTACTATTCTGTACTTATGTCATGCTTTACTGCTTTATTTAAGATTGTGCGAGGATGCACCTGTACTGTTTAGGTAAGCGGAGTGTTTTCGCGGTATGGACAAGCCCAGTCACACTTTCGGGTTCCCAGTCGTTTACAGCCATTGACGCAAACCTTGAGTCCGTCTCGGAGCCGGCCAACTTCGTTGCGGGTAGCTTAATGGGGTGGCCCCCTAAAATATTTCTGAATCCTGTGATCGCTCTGTCGTGAATGCCTCGTTGGATTTTGATTTGGTTTTTCCGAGGTTGATCGAGTGTGTGTTGCTATTTGTGCACCCCTGCAGGGTAAAACTTTCTGAAAGCCGTGTCCGCGGTTATGGACGACTTGGAGCACAGTTTCTCGAACATAGACAAGCATAACTAAAGTACCGCCTTTAATTTTACTAAGTACCTGACTAGTAAATAGTGCAACACTCATGGAATGGATAATAAAATTGTCAACGGATGGGGGGTTGTTCGTCCGCTTCCTCGTCGGTAAGCGAGGAGGAGGATGGATCTGTTAATATTACTGTTATAACTGTTGGTATTAATTCACGGACATTCGTCTATCTTTGGTTAGGCGGATGGTTAGCGAGTATCTATAGAATTGTTAGGTAATATCTTTTGCTGCAATTGCGTCACCCCAGGTTGTGTCCCCTTTAGAGGCATAAAGACTTGCTGAGTACCCCTAGGGTCTCACACGATAAATTGTTTGATTCAAATGAACAGGTAAACTCGCAAGATGGATACTGGGTGGAGGAGACGGACGATGTGGACAACGATCATTCGGTGTAGAGATTCCGGAAACGGGGATCTGTGAGATCTGTGGGCGGGATGTGTTTATTTATGGGGCATCTTATGCCGATTTGCTTCTTATCCGTACTCGGATCTTGTTTTCCGGTTCCGCCTGATACTCTGATGTTTGATGTATGAGGAGATATCCTAAACTATTATATCTATCTAGGATATTTGGATCTTGCCGTATGACGTTGCAATATTTCTATTTCTTTTAGATGGAATGGCTCTGAGGACTGTTGTATGGTGGCTTGCATACATACTCATTTGTGTATGTAGTTGATCCCTTCGCCTGCCGATTACGCCGTCCATTCTTGTCCCGATGTTTGGAAATGGTTAGGACGGCCGAAATGTCTACCTGTGAGTGGCATTTGGGCCCCACCGTACTATTTTAACCATTTCCGCTCATCCAGGCTTGTAACTAGCAGCGTAATTCACCGAGGTAGTTACACCTGCTCATCATGTCCTACGACGTCCTCTCCAGAATCCACCAGGGCGACGACTGCATCCAGACGCACGAGCACGCGTTCTTGGGCGAGCAGCTCGGGCGTGAAGAGATTCTTCCAGCCGACGCACCATGCGACGGCCTCCGCCATGGACGGCCTGGCGGCGGTGTGCAGCCAGTGGCGCAGTGCGTCTTCGTATCTGTCGAAGAAGAGCTCTTTTTCAAGGATGGACACCATGTCCTCGGTAGGCACGAGGGGCGCCCACCACTGCATCACGGTGCGGAACGAGTGGTCGACCTGCTTCGGCGGCGTGATCATCAGCTCCCGCACCATGCGCGACACCATCGGCATGACATGCCGCCGGGTGAACGTCTCCCACTGCTTGGGATCCATGTACTCTTTCCACGGGGAGACGACGTTGTAGTAGTCGAAGTCGTCGGCGCGGGCGATGACCTTGATCTCCACGGCGTCGTAGAGGCTGTCCGGCAAGTGTCCGATGAGGGGGATCCACGGGCGCAGCCAGTGGTGGCATTCCGGGTCCCATGCTGGCTGCCACCCCTGCGCGTCCGCCGTCATCTGCGGCTTGATCACCTGCTCCACGATGTAGCGCGTGGCGGAAGACGGCAGCGTGGCTTTCCACATCCCCGGCGTGCGCTGCTTCATCCCCAGCTTGAACACCTTCCTCGACTCGGCGATCGCCGCCAGCGCGTCCGCCGTCTCCGCGCTATCGTCCCCTTGTTCCGTCATGGCCCGCAGCACCGCCAGGATCTTGTCGCAGCAGTCCTTTTCGAGAGCCAGGGCTCGATAAAGTTCCGCGCGCCGACGACACGACTCGTCTTGGACCACCGGCAGCGTCGCGGCCTTCGGAACGGAAAGACAGTTCTCGTATCGTTCCTCGCCGCCATCGCTGCCGATGCCGGCTGTAGAGTGACGGTGGGGCTGTACGTCGGGCTGTATGGGGGAGACCATCCCTTGCTCCCGCGCGCCGAGACCCGAGCCCTCCTTGAAGTTCCACCGACGCAGCATCTTCGCCACCGCCGGACTCGTCCACGCCAGGGTTCCTGGCAGATGTGTTGGGGTGGTCTCCAGCAGCGCCATGCCGGCCGGCCGGGAAATCGGGGCGAGCAGACGCGCGCCGCCGCAACTGAAACCGGGGCTACTAGCTGCTGTTATCGATCGTCCGCGCGGCCGGTACGGTGATGATTTCTTTTGGCGGCGAGAGATCAGCGAGAGAGTCCGGATGAAGGATTCTTGCGAGAGCTCCGTATATATAATACGCTGGACATGAAGCCCCAGGGCTTCGTCTTGTAGTCCGACTCCGTCTCTCATCGGAAAAAGATTGGAAATCAAATTTCAAGAGAATGTAGAACCTACTCCGTGTTGGAGTCAACGAAAATCAATGTACCGCATGTCGTCACCGATCGATCGAATGTGTGAGGTTGAATAAACCACTGCACATATGCACCTTCCCTCGCATGTCCTTTTGCATGTTTTCCTACGCACTACAGTAAACGGTCACTAAGCCAAAAAGCTGTTGGCATAGGGCTAAGCCGACAGCTGCTGTTACTGTCGGCGTAGCATGTGCCGACGGCTAGGTGGTGCCGTCGGTGTTAGGTAGCCGTCGACAAAGGCCCAGCAGGCCCCTTGAACCTGTACCGGCCGTTAGTGGCGGAACTGATTATGTCGATGGCCAGACCGTCGGCCTAGCCGGCGACGTGGCAACACCTGGGCGGGTGCGGGAGGAAGCTACGCCGTCGTCCTAGCTTTGCACGTGGCGGCACCTGGGCTGCACGTGGGGGCGGGCCGACCTGTTGGTACGTTGGCCCAGCCTTCCACGTACGCCGACGGCCAGACCATCGGCACATACGGGCCGTGTGGACCAAATGGTCACCACTATGCCGACGGCAATACCGTTGGCATAGCACCGCTAGGAATTTTTTTTACATTTGTTTCCAGCTTTCCCTGCACAACAAAATTATAATATTTATATATGCTCTTCCCAGCATGCATAAATAATACTTATATAGTACATACACAATGTCGGGATGGTCTCCGGGAACCCCAAAGAAGCATCCAGATACAAGTAAAAAGGCAAAGAGATGAAGAAAAAAAGCAGCTGAGGCAACCTGGGCCGGCTGGAGCCTCTCAGCCGACCCACTGCACAGCCGCGCAGCCTCCTCACCCTGGCTGGGCCACCCCATCCACTCGGCGCCGCCACTCCCCGGCGCGCAGCTCAGCCTCCCCCTCCGTCGGCTGGGCCGCTCCCCGCGCCCGGGTGGGCCTCCTCCTCCCGCCCCCGGGCCGGCTGAGTGCTCCCCCCGGCTGGGTCGCGTCCTCTCCGTCCGGTTGGGCCGTGGCGCTCCCCGCCCAGCTGGGCCACGCCCTCCTGCCCGTTTAGGCTCACATGCAAAGGGATTCATTCACACCCCATCGATCAGACTCATTGGGAGCTAGCTCCTCGGGAGCTCTCTCACTCCCGGGCTCATCACACATATTAGCTAGTTTGCTCTCTGCTTCGTACGAAAACACACATACACTCATTCATTTCGATACAGCTCCAGGAGAGCAACTTTATAGTCCAGATATACCCGTATATACTGTTAGACATGCAAGAGTAAAAGTTTTATCTCACCATGAGGGCTTTGAATCTGGGTACTTTCTGTATCTCATCGCACTTGCTTGTATCCAATTCCGGCTGCGGACACTGTTGCAGTCGCCCTGCTCGCTCCCACACCTTTATCTAGCCTCCTTACGCAATATCGTTTTTCTATACCGACGACATTTGGCGTCCATCATGGGACGAGTATGGCTACGGCCGGAACTACGGGACCTCTTCATCGCCATCGTCATGGACGCCGTTTTCAAGTTGTCCGAGGGCTCACTGCCTCCGCCGGGCCGTGGTCACCAACTTCGTCGTCGCTTCGCCAAGTTTCTCGGGGGCTCGCCGTCCGCACCGTCGCCGTTTGCGCCGCCGTCGTCCTCACCGTGCGCATCGTCACCGTACGCGTCGTCGTTGGCCTCGCTGCTGGTGTCGTCGTCGCTCGCGCCGTTGGCTTCACCGTCTCTGCGACCGCTCCCGTTCGCGCCCATGCCCGCGGCTGTATCTCCGCGCCCGCCGGCCTGTGTGTCCTCGGCCCTGTGCGAGCAGCCCCGTCGCCGTCCCGCTCGAGCATGCGCGCCCGCGTGCGAGCTGCCCGTGCCTGCAGCACGCCCTCCTGCCGCCGCGTGCCCGCGGCGCCGCCGCGGTTCCTACCTCTGCGCCCTCCTGTGCCCGCGTGCATGTCCGAGCAGCAGCAAAAATCTCCTGGACGCCCCGTGCAAGTCCATGTCCATGCCGTCCTCTGCCCAACCGCGCAGTTCCGGGCGTCGTGGCCGCGTCCGCGCGCTCGCCCGTCTGCGCGCAGCTCTGGCGCATCCGCGAGCCCGCACGCCGGCGGTCATGCCTGGAACGCCCGCGCCTTCGCCTCCCCATCGACGAGCCTGCGCTCCGGCGCCCGTGCCCGGCCACGCCGCTCATCCCATCCGGCTACCGGCCGTCCCGTGCCAAAGCCGTTGCCGCACTCGCGCCTCCAACCTGCCCATGCGCGCGTGCCGCGAATGGCAGGTAGCGGCTGCAGCGGCGCTCGCCCGCGCGAGCTAGCAGCAGAGCAACAAGCACCGGGACGGAGTAGCAGGCAGGCGCGCGCATCCGCGAGCTAAACAGTAGCAGCTTTCCAGAAGAATAAGTACAAAATACGTACATGCATGTCCATCCGGCGCCCGTATATAGTTTAAAGAGTAGTTAGATAATGTCCATCTATAGTTTTGATATGATTTCCATTAGATATAACAATTGATCCTTGCAAGAACTTGTGTGATAGTTGTTTTATTATATTAGTTGTGATATTTGATACCTTAAAGTTTCAGAATATTTTTGAGAGATTCCATAATATGTCAATAAAGGTTTTGATTAAAAATTTGTGATATTACTACTGCAGTTTTTTGTTGTGTCTGCTGTACTGCACGATTTTACATATTTTACTGGTAATTCAGAAAAATCTGAAAAATTAAGATCCGGAGCAAAATTACCTGTAATGTAAGCATAAAAATTGGCTAAAATTCCTGATGAGTTTAAGGTCTCCAAAAAAATTCGTGAACATTATTATAGTTTCAGGATAGATTCTGTCTATTGCTTTCAAGATTGTAGGTTCACCTCCAAATAAATATTAGTCAAAGGAAAAACTATATTTTTGATGATATGCCACTAAAACAAAACTTCTAGGACATAAGCAAAATTATTTTGGCTTGAGTGTTAGTTGTAATGATTGTTTGCTTGTGTGACAATTGATTGCTTCGTATAGTTACGGGTAGTAATACTTTTCTAGTCCTTCTATCTATACTTATCTATGCTATCCCAAACAAATTCCACCATTAGACCATAGAGATTGGATCACATAGAATTTCCCACTAGCTAGATTATATTGGATTCATATGACTTAGATGTAAACCTAGTATGGATTGGATAAGTAATATGAAGGTCACATATAGTCATATACCATAAGATGCTACACTAACAACCGTAGAGAAAAGAATAGAAAGATATGTAATTTAATAGTTAACTTGGAGATACCAACTTTAACTCTCTTAAGGGGTTAGCCTTGAGTATACCACCCAAACCTATTGCTAGCTATTTTGAATCTCGGGATGAGATTTATCTTAAGGGGGTTAGTCTGTCTCATCCTAAGATTTTAGAAATTAGGACTAGAAAAAAATTGCATTTGCATTGCATTGGCATGCAATCATTTGCATTCATGAAAAGCTTTGGATTGCAAACCCTATATTTAAACTAGGCAAATTATTGCCAAATATGATCTTATGTTGATCCTCTGATTTTTAGAAAAAAATAGAAACTGGTTTGACCTCATATGTAGCTATAAAGAAAAAGTTATTAAGGAAATAAGAAAATGGAAAAGAATAAAAAGAAAACAAACAAAAAAACCTAATCTAACCTATCCCGAAACTATCCGGCCCAGCCCAGCTAGCTACCTCCCTACCTGCCGCCTACCGCATGCGCCGCAGCCCAGTGAGCGCCAAGCGCAGCCAAGCCCAGCCGGAGTACCCCTCTCCTCCTTCTATTTTTTTCTCACCTTGTCCTGCTGACAGCCCAGGACCACCTGGCCTTCTCCTTCCTCCTGCTGGAGATCGAGCCCGCCACGATCCAAACGATGCCCTCCGCAAAATCCGCCGTATTTGTTCCAAATCGTTGCCCCTCTGCACTAAATCTTCTCCATATAAACCCTCCTCTGTCTCCTTGTGCCTTTGTTGCAATTTTTAGGAACCCTAGCCCCAGATCGAGATCGATCTTATCTCCGCCTCTGTGCTCCATTACCGAAGCATCAGAGGTTGTAGCAGCCTCCGATTCCTCCATCCCATATCGCTCCTCTTCACCCCTCTGAGTTCCCCGTCCACTGATGACCCATAAGTATAGGAGATCGCAACAGTCTTCGAGGGTAGTATTATCCAATTTATTGATTCGACACAAGGGGATACAAAGAATACTTGCAAGCCTTAACAACTGAGTTGTCAATTCAGCTACACCTGAAAATAGTTCTTGCTCACAGAAGTTTATCAGTAGCAACAGTTTGGTAGTAGCAACAGCAAAGTAACAGCAACAGTAAAACGAGAGCAATAGTAACAGTAGTAGCAAACAGTAGGATATGAGTGCGGTAGGCATAGAGATGGATGGACGGGCGTTGCATGGACAAGTCTAAACATGTAACTTCAAGATCTCGGGCAATTGCAGATAAATAGAATAAGCATCCAAGTACTAAACAATCATAGGCATGTGCTCCATATATAGTCATGCGTGCTCGCAATGAGAACTTGCACAACATCTTTTGTCCTGCCAGCCCGTTGCAGCGGGGTCTTAAGGGAACTACTGGCAATTAAGGTGCTCCTTTGAATAGAGCACCAGAGCAAAGCATTAACACTCCATGAACACATGTGATCCTCACATCACAGCCATCCCCTCCGGTTGTCCCAATTTCTGTCACTTCGGGGCCTTTGGATCCGGACAATGATATGTGTACACAACTTGCAGATAAGATCACAAACAATACTATCATAATGATTCAATAATAAGTTCTGATCTGAGATCATGGCACTCGGGCCCTAGTGACAAGCATTAAGCACAACAAGTTACAACAAAGTCAAATAGCTCTAATAGAGATACTAGGCACCATGCCCTAACAATCGTATTCGATTACATGATAGAACTCATCTAATCCCTACCATCCCCATAGCCTACAGCGGGGAATTACTCACTCATGGATGAGGGAAACATGGATGGTTGATGGAGAGTCGTTGGTGATGACGATGGCGATGATCCTCTCCAAATTCCGCGTCCCGGCAGGGTGCCAGAACGAAGTTTCTGGTTCCGAATCGCGGTTTCTGATGGTGGCGGCGCAGCGGAACTCTTTCTGGAAAACGTCGAACCCCCCTCGGTTTTTAGGTCAAGGGGGATCTTATAGGCGATGAGGGAGGCCGAGGGGGTGCATGGGGTGTCCACACCCCTCCTTATCCTCCTCTTCTTGCTTGGAGGGCTTGATGGTGTTGATGGAGATTGGATATTGGATATTGGTGGAGCTTGAGAGGCTATGGAGGCGGCATGGCTGCAGGGCGCCGTCGTGGAGGCGGTATGGAATCTAGATCTTGTATGTGGCTTCCTTTGGCTCATCTCCTCTTTATATAGGCATTGGGGGTCCCCTAGGGTACCCACAATACCGTCATATGATTTGGGGAAGGTTCTGAAGCTTTTCTAGGGTGAAATCCCGTCGTTTCCAACCTTTTTGGCAACTATACGGCTAGAATTTTAGCTCCGGTTGTATAGTTGGTCGTTGAACTTGCAGACTCTTTTATATTTTGGTCGCAATTTCTTTATACGAACTCCGTTTTGGGCGTTCTTGGGCTCGTTGGATTCGTATCATCGAGGGCTACAACCCCATGGTATTGGATCTTTATTTTAGGAAGTTGGAAAAATTCACTTTTTCCAACACCTCAAATGGCTAAGTCTAGTCCTGCAGTTCCTCCATACTATACTCTTTTTGTTCCTTTTGCCTTTTTTTATCCATAATAATCATTGATGTCTACGCACTTCTATTCTTGTAGACAGTTGTTGGGCCTCCAAGTGCAGAGGTTTGTAGAACATCAGCAAGTTTCCCTTAAGTGGATCACCCAAGGTTTATCGAACTCAGGGAGGAAGTGGTCAAAGATATTCCCTCTCAAGCAACCCTGCAATCAAGATACAAGAAGTCTCTTGTGTCCCCAACACACCCAATACACTTGTCAGGAATACAAGTGGTAACGGTGCTAGAAAATAGCTTGACGGTGAGGTAAAGACTAAAGGCAAAATGATGGAAGCAAGCAAACATGCAACAGATCTAGTAGCAAACGGTGTTTCAATGCTTAGAAACAAGGCCTAGGGATCATACTTTCACTAGTGAACACTCTCTCATATAAATATCCTCTCTTCATGATACTACTCTTAACTACTCTCCGGTTGGACACTCTAATCCATGGTAGGGCTATAACAGCACACCTCAAAGTCCGCCTTCCCCAATCTAGATAACCCCACACTGTTACCTTGAGCGCTAGATGGTTCCAACAAACACCACAATTTCATAGAGGCATCTAACTCAAAATATAACTCATAACTAATATTCAATCTAGCCAAAGTGTCACACACGGTATGCCCGCTATCACTTTCACACACGTGGGGAAAAGGATAGATCTATTAAAACACAAAGAGTATTTATGTAGACTCAAGCCTAAGTGCCACCATGGCGTGAACGCTGTCACTTTCACACACATGGGGAGAGCAGAGATCTAATGAAGCACTTGAGTAGCAAGGTAGATATACTTGATTACAAAGCTCATGACCACAAGATCATGCATAGAGACAGATAGATGAACACATAGCTACCAGTAGATCCCTTAGCCTTGAAGGAGAACTACTCCCTCATCATCATGGGAATCAGCAACGATGATGGAGATGGTGGTGGAGATCGATGGAGATGGCTTCGGGGGCACTTCCCCGTCTCGGCAGGGTGTTGGAACAGAGATTTTTCTGAAAGAACATGTGGGCCCCCATGTGTGGTTTTGGTAATTAATGACAATCTTTATGGACTAATGTGTGTATTAAGTTGTACTTGTAGGAATTGTCCATTGGCGTCGCTTGGAGCATGTGTTGGCTTCAAGGTCGATGAAATGAGAAGAAGATGTGTTGTGCAAGCTCAAAATGCGCCATCTATAGAAGATCTCATGTTTGATGCTTGCCATCCTTGGTGACCATGGATCGATGATGAGGAATTAAGAAAGGCGTTCCATCTTGAGAAGGGCAAGATCGTCTACATTGAGCTCAAGTGGAATGCTCAAGGCAAAGGTATAATCTTGATAGGGTTTCCCTTTTGCGGGTCTCATGTTGTGTGTGGGAGACCGGGTTTAGGATAGATAGTTGTACTATCAAGAGGGGCTCTCGAATGAGTAACTCGATCACATCGTTCAGAGATAGCTCAAACCTTTGAATAATTGCATTATTGTATTTGGTTGTTATTTGGTCTTATCCATGTGAGGATATAGAGCTTGTGGCAATCTCCATAACAAGCTATTGTTCATCAAAATCAGATCTTCAGTTTGTATCTTGTTGTGATTTTGATCTTGGCGGTTTTTCGGTTTCTCACCAAGTGAGGTATCTCATATTATAATACATGATACATTCTCACCTGGTGATAACCAATATTTTCCAATGCAATTGGAATCGGGTCGATCGGAGTTACTAATCCAAAGTTATGACCGTTTGAATATTGACTGTTATTCGGTTTAAAAAGAAAAAGGGAAAGTTGTTTTCTGGGCCGTCCAGTACTACCGGGCCCAGTACCGGATGCGCCTGGCGCGCGCAGCCCATCTTCTGCCTGGCCCGGCACCCGCAGCCTGTTCTACCGGACCAGCCCGGTAGTACCGCCCGGGTGGGCCGATACTACCGGCCGGCCCATCCGGCTCGCCTAGCCTGGCAGGCCACTCCCTCTCGCTCGCATGGGCCCTGCCCCACACCGCCAATCCCGCGCATGCTCGCGAGCGCTCGCGTGCTGTCCACGCCTGCCTGGCCGCCGCTCGCCTAACTGCTGGCTTGCGCGCGCGCCGCACTAGCTCGCTCGCTTGCGGGTCCAGCTGGCCTGCAGCCGTCGCTCGCTCTCTCGCGCGCGCTGCAGCGCGTTGACTCGCCCTGCTGCTGCCTCGCTGGCTCTGCACCGCTGCACCGCTAATCCTCACGCGCGTGTGCGCGCCCGCATCGCTGCGCTGCCTCACCAGCTGGGGCCCCCGCTCGCGGGCCCATTCCCACGCGCACTCACCAAGATTCACTGCCGCGTTGACCCTCCTCAATTCCATGAGCAGTTTTCCCCATTTCTTCTCAGCTCGGTCCCTGGCATCGGGCGGTAGTACCGGTCCTTTTCGGTACTACCGGTCCAGGCCGTTTTTGTGTTCCAACGGACACATTTTCTGGGGCCATTATTTAAGCCTTTGCCTATTTTCAGTTTAGTTAGCTTCTTCCTCCTCTATTAGTATAAGCTTTGTCCATACTTGCTCTCGTTCTCTAGATTGATTAATCTCTTTCCCTCTGATGATTCTTTCCCATATTTGAGTGGAAGAGAGAGGAGATCTAGACCTACATTTTGACCTAACTGATTCATCTCTTTGTGAGTGTATCTTTGGGGGTCTAGACTTTGGGGGATTTTGTGTTCCCTTTGTGTTCTTCCTCTCTTGTTCCACCAATAGCTTTAGTAGATTTGTTGGAACTTGAGAGTGAGGAATTTGAGCATCTTTGTGGTGTTCTTGCCATTTGCATTAGGTGCATTGGTTTGAGTTCTCCTCGGAGGATTTGGTGAGTGAAAGTTGAGAAGCTTTTTACTCTTGGGTTCTTGGAACCCTAGACGGTTTGTTGTGTTGCAGGTTGTGGCCTTGGTGGCATTTGTTGAGGCCTTGGTGGCGTTTGTTGGGAGCCTCCAATTAAGTTTTGGAGAAGTGCCCCAACCTTGTGAGAGGTTCCGGTTGCCACCGACAAGTGCACCGATAATGGAAGTGTGGATCGATCCCATTGGGGTGAGATTCACCGGAGAATAAGGGAGGCCTTTTGTGGCGTAGGTGGTTAGATACCACCCCCTCTCCAAATGAGACGTACTCCATGTTGGGAGGAACTCGGTAAAATATCGTTATCCTCGCGTGCCTCGGTTATCTCTATACCCGAGCTCTTTACTTATGCACTTTACATTGTGATAGCCTTCGTGCTTGAAGTAATATATATCTTGCTATCACATTGTTGCTTGTATTGCTTAGCATAAGTTGTTGGTGCACATAGGTGAACAATAGTTGTTATAGGTGTGCTTGACAAAGTAAACGCTAGTTTAATTCCGCCTTTGTCGAGCCACTCTCGGAAAAATTTTAATCGCCTATTCACCCCCCTCCTCTAGGCGACATTTGTATCCTTTCACTTTTTGTCCCCCGAATCTCCCCTTCGGTGGCGGCAGCGCAGCGGAACTTTTTGTGGAAGTATGATGGATTATTTAGGGTTTTCTCCCGGGGGGCTTCTTATAGGCGAAGGAGGCAAGGTCGGTGGGGGCAGGGGGCCCACACCCCCTGTAGGCGCCACCAAGGCTTGCCCGCGCCTAGGGGTGTAGCCACCCTGGTGCCCTACTCCGTCTCTACTTCATAGTTCCGTGTTGGTCTGGGAAAAATAATGACTTTGGCTTTTGTCCCGTCCAATTCCGAGAATATTGATTTTCTGCCTTTTCTGGAACCAAAAACAGAAGAAAACAGGCAACTGGCATTGTGGCATCTTGTTAATAGGTTAGTTCCAGAAAGTGCATAAAAATACCTCAAAGTGTATACAAAACATAGCAAAATAGATACTAAACAAGCATGGAACATCAAAAATTATAGATACGTTTCCGACGTATCAATCATCAACACTTACACACATGTCAAAGACAAGAAAGAGGGATAAAATTCTACCTAAACTACTAAATGTGCAAATCTCATATTAAATGTAACGAAAACAAGTAATCATGCATATCAGGCATAGCAATAGTTAGATGGAGCATGATATGATAGGCAAATGACACAATTTATATAGCTAAAAATTGTTGTATTATCACAGCCATCAACTTACCTAAGCTAGATCTTGCTCGTCCTTGAGCAAAATGGATCGATAACTTAATGGATGTGATCTTGCTTATCATTGAAAATCAATGCATCGTATTCTTTTTTTCCTGCAAACTTAAAGCAAGATTGAACATAATCATACAAGGAAATATAAGCTCAGTTATATTATTCCAAACCACTAGAGATTAGTCAAAAACTTCTATGCCCCATGTCAAAGTTAAATCTAGCTTGCAAGTAAACTTGTGATCCTTCTATACGCACTTTATTGTATTTTTGTATTTTTATTTGTATATAAGGCAAAGTTGAACATGGTTAGTTGTCAATCATAAATAGATATAGAGTTTTCCAATGCTGCCCACTGATGCCATTTATTAAAGTCTCTCAAGTGCAAACTTTGATTGTTGAACTCATAGAAAGTCTATTTCTTAGTAACAAGACCATGCCAAAAGAGTGGTATATGTTCAATCGAGACTGTGTAGGCTAGGAAGGACACTCGTGACCATTACCAAGGTTTCCCTTTTTGGTATAATGATTTCTTATAACGGTCAGAGGAGTATTCCAACTTTCTCTTGCAACGCAGACCCATGAGGGAGCCAAAACGCTCACCCATCATAACATTGTTGTTGTAGATGTTTAATCAACTCATAGCCAAAATCTGAGATTTCTATCTTGGTAGATCATTTATAGGCCAGTGGAGTTGTTAGCCCCCCATGGAGTGCGACAATGGTGCAAGACACGCATAAATAAATATCTCACTTTGATTTCCAAGACAAAATTTTGTCATATGTAATCTCGAAACTTTGAAACATCATTTCTTAGTTGACAACTCACTTAGTAAGCATCTATTAAGACCATCATTTTCAACTTAAGACAATTCTACTCCATAACCATTCACTTAAGACAATTCTGAACAGTGACAACTAGCAAGTTTCAAAGAACCTCTTTATTATATTTTTTTTCTTTTCAAAATGAAGAGAACATGGCAATGTATATTTAGAGGATCACAATATTTTTCACAAGCTAGATAAAAGTTGAACAAGGTGCATCAAAGCTATGGCTTGTCTCCTATGGAACTTAACATGAGCAAGTATATCCCTTATATAAATATGAAAAAAATCACCTAAGCAAGCATTCAAAAAATAGAGGGATACACAATAACATGAAACTTTTTAAGATAAAGAACATTGCACAAGACTCTACGCATGCAAAATAAAACCTCCAAGCTAAGAACTTTTCAATGCCAACTCGAGAAGATCATGAAAACAAAAGAGAAAATGCAGTTATCAAAAGAGGGTATAAGAAGTGGTTACCACTCCAAGCTTAAGTTAAAGCAAGGGTGACACATTTTACCGTTGAGGTACTAGTAGCCTCTCTTTCAATGGACAAAGAACCTTTGCTTCAACATGTGTTGGTCTGGTGTGCCTTTCTTGAGAACCTGCTTAGATACTAAAAAGAAAACAAAATATTTTTGTGTTTTTGAAGACACGGGTTTAGCTCACAAGTGATAAAAATACAAGTCCCACTGAATCGGTTCATCAACCTAACCACCATGCTTAAGTAAACAAACTAGTTCTAGAAGTGGCCTCTCCTATATTGTGATGAGGTGCAAGTGAAACAGGATACGAGACACGAGTGTGCAGCCCCTATGTGCTTTTTAAAAGAGATTCAAGTTCGAAAGTTTTACTAGACATTAATAGGTAGGCATATTAAATTTAAGCAACCAAGTGGCTCATGCGAGTGAGTTTAAGTCCCTACGAAAAAAACACACAAAATAAAATGCATCGGTTTGGTATACGAACATAGTTCGTTTACCCTACCGATAAAAGGAAAGTAAAAAAGTAAACATGAACTTCTATAGAGAATTACAGTCTAGGAAGTTTTTGAGTTAGAACTTTTATTGCTTACAGATATTCGGCTCGGTCAAGGGAGAAGATCTCATGTGAAGTTTCAAGGTTTTTAGAAGAAGTAGGGAGAAAGTAATATTAAAATCTTGATACCGGGGTTACCTTCTCATAGCGATTTTGTGGTCGCACCAACTATACGGCCGGAAAAATATTTCTCACCGTATAGTTGGTCGTCAAACATGCAGTAATCTGAAATAAGAATTCTAAATAGGTGTCGATATCTATACAACGACAACTATACGACCGGACCAAAAAGGTCCCGCCATATAGTTGGTTGTTAAACCTTTTATATCCTAGAAACGAAATTTCACGAAGGCACCGATAACTATACGACCACAATTATGCGGCCAAAATTTTTATTCCCGCTGTATAGTTGGTCGTTAAACCTTCTTGAGACGCCAAAATTTACCTGTTTTTTCAAAAATTATTTCTTAACCTGAAACTTAGCGAAACACCATGTTTTGATAGTAAAATAATAACTTTAATTTTCGACCAACATTAGCATGTATAAAACGGGATTTAAGTACAACTGAGTTATGCAACATATAGTAGCAATAAATTCTACCTTTTGAAAACTTTAACAAGATAATTCTAATAGAAAGACATGCAAAGAATAAAAGTGCCAATGCAACATGAATGCAACTAGACTCGAGACACAAAACTAAGAAATGCACCTAATGACTTCTGGGTTGTCTCCCGGGAAGCACTATCTTTAAAGCCATAAAGCCAGGCTAGGATGCTCCATACATGACCGACCTAGATCCCAAGGTATATCGACTCGAGGTGTGGTTATACATACCAGTTTGGAGCATCTTGGAGTAGAGTTCGATCGGAGTCGTACCCGCTTACGGTGCATCGGCATCATGTAGATGAACAAGTTCTCGCTTTCAAGCAAGTGTTGATGCACCAAGCTTGGTGAACATGCCTCCGTGTATAGCTGCATTGAGAGGATTTGAGATTCTTTTTTTTTAAATCTTTACCCTGGTTATCTATGTAGGGGAACACTTCATAGTACTCTTCCTTCATAGCAGGGAATTCAGGACCCTGCATGTTAGTATAGCAAGGTTCTATCTCTAATTCATTGTTATTAATGCTCTCCATATGAGTGTCTAGGTACAAGGCCTTCCCAGAACAATTATCAATAATTTTAGCATCATAAAAATCACTACTAGAGTGAGAGAAATCATAAACAAAAGTTGTAGTGTGACTCTCTCTGTCAACCTCACCTTTTTGTTCCTCCTTTTCATCGACTAGTATTTTAATAGCAATGATAGAATCAAAAGTAGGAGTTGAAGGTGTGAGCGGGCGATCAATCCGTTCTTCCTCCTCTTCCTTGTGCTCTTTTTCCTCTCCGCTCTTTAGTGAGTCCTACAAAAGGTTCTCTTTCTCCATGGCAATTTTAGACCGCTTCAAATAATATAATACCAATGCATTATTACTTAAATTATTGTCGCAAAAGAGGAATATGAGGTATACTAAATTAAAATTCTATCAAGTGCTTCACTTTCAACATCAATACTTCCTAGTCTAAATACCATATCAGATGCACCTTTGAAAAGAACGTATTCTAATACTTCCGTACTAGCATAGGATTTATCTCCATTATAATTTGCTAGAGTAGGATTGTTGAAATACTTACATTTAAAATTAAGGTGGTCATTTGTTGTACAAATTGTGCAATAAGATCCATCATTAACACCCAACTATAATGAATGCTTTTTCAATTGGTCCAGCAATTTCTTTATCAGCTTATGTCTAACAACCAGACTTGGTAAACTTGAATCCTTTATATCCTCCAATGCCTGTATTATCTGTTAAATTTTTTTATCTCGGGAGACATGATTAGTAGCAACCGTTTTAAAAAAAAATTGTTTTGTAATTTTTTGATTTATTCAGTATAAAAGAAAGCAGTAAGATAACAACAACAAACGGAAATAAACTATGTGCGAGTAGATAACCGAACGCTTTGCTCTTCGGTAATGGCGCTAATTTGATTATTGAGTTCCTGCACCAAAACAGGGTTATTGCAGTACTTGTAGCAGCAAATATTTGAGAGTTTGTTCCGATGGGAGATCCGCGAACATGACCCCGCAGCCACATTATCAATGCGGCTACGTCCGCATCCAAATCGTGGTTTGGAAATAGTCTACTCTATAGGTTGCTAGGATAAATAAATTTAAGATGATTGTAACAACTACTACTAGAAATGTAAGAAAACTAGAACAAAAGTAAAAAATAAAAAGAGGTAAATGCAATGAGATGAAATATTAATGCTATGATTCCTCGAGTAATGTTGTATATACCGGTGTGCATGATAAGTGCTTATGAAATAGCTATTAACTATAATTGTGGTGGTCTCTCATATACCATTGTCTCCCACCGTGGGTAAGTGGTAACTAGACAACTCAATTGTCCACATCCTCTTTGAACATGGGTCATCCGTAAGAGAATAGTGTATTAAGGTAACAAGATCAATCAAGGTAAACTAGTGCAAAGGCATTAAGATCTATGGACAACCGTACTCCTAAGCAAGTGTGCTAGTCACAAGATATCTCATTTGTTGTTTTGGGGTTAAGCAATTCGCAACACTATACATATCTATATCTTGAGTGATCTTGAGGAACTCTTGACGATGCATCCTAGCTGCTATTGCCTCTGCAAATCACTTATAGCAAATATCCTATTAGTTCTAACCATGTACTTGTCAGGTACTCATGGAAGAGTAGAGACTAGTGATAAGTTTTGTGACACCGTGAATCCCTAGTAAATTCCTCAACAATGGATTGGACATCTCCAATCACTAGAATAATATCATGAATAGAACAATATAAAGAGAAAGCACAGACATATTAATTAACAAGAACACACACACTTTAATTACTCAAATCATTATAACATTAATAAAAGGGGGTTGGCGTGGTGATGGCGGCGTTGGCGCGGTGATGGTGGCGTTGGCATGGTGATGGCGGCGTCCTCCTCCTCATATTCTTGCTTGGAGGGCTTGATGGTGTTGATGGAGGTTGGATCTTGGTGGAGCTTGAGAGGCTATGGAGGCGGCACGACGGCAGGGCGCCACCGTGGAGACAGTAAATGCGATATAGATCTTGTATATGGTGTATGGTAGCTTCTTTTGGCATCTTCCCTCTTTATATAGGCCTTGTGGGTGACCTAGGGTATCCACAATACCGTCATATGACTTGTAGAAGGTTCTGGAGTTTTTTTAGGGTGAAATCCTGTTGTTTCAGACCTTTTTGGCAACTATACGGCTTGAGCTTTACGGCCAGAATTTTAGCTCCGACTGTATAGTTGGTCGTTGAACTTGCAGACCCTTTCGTATTTTGGTCGTCATTTCTTCATACGAACTCCGTTTTGGGTGTTCTTGGGCTCGTTGGATTCGTATCGTCGAGGGATACAATCCCATGGTATTGGATATTTATTTTGAGAAGTTGTAAAAATTCACTTTTTCCAACACCTCAAATGGCTAAGTCTGGTCCCGCAGTTCCTCCATACTATACTCTCTTTGTTCATTTTGCCTTTGTTTTATCCATAATCAACATCAACACCTACACAAATGTCAAAGACAATAAAGAGGGATAAAATTCTACCTATATAAACTACTAAATATGTAAAGCTCATATTGAATGTAATGAAAACAAGTAATCATGCATATCAGGCATAGCAATAGTTAGACGGAGCATGATATGATAGGCAAATGACACAATTTATATAGCTAAAAAGTGTTGTATTATCACATCCATCACCCAGCCGCTCACTGCTGTCGTGCGAGGAATAGAAACACCGCACTAGGGCCACCAGGAGTCTTAGCGCACACCTGCGCATCTCGTAGGCCACTCCAGCACACCGGAGGACCGCCGAAACCGTTGCCATCGTCGTCCCTGCCAATGCGCCGGTGAGCTCACCTGGGTGAACCACGGCCATTAGATCGTCTTAAGATCCAATGGCCCACATCTGTTTTTGCACTGAACCGATACCAGCGAATCACACGCTGGCACCTCATGCAGTATATTCTAGGGAATATTCCCTCTATTTTTAGAATATATAAAATAGGCAGAAATTGTATTAAAGTTGTAAAATTCATATAAAAAGATCTACAACTCAAAAATTGCAAATAATATACCATTGGAAAGTTAATATTTTATGTATAATATTAATATGTAATTGTTTTAGACTTTTACTATAAGGTTTGGCTATAATTATTTAAACAAGTTAAGCCCTTTTTAGAGTAATAAATTCATAAGAAAATAAATACTATTCATAAAGTTGCAAATGATATGCCTATGTAATCATAGGAGAGAGAAGCACCTATTTCTAAAATAAAATGGCAGGTTTATAATACATATAATTTTAGGAGTATTAAAATGCTTTCGGTAGTATTTTAATTATTTAAAAAGATATGTAAGTTCTTTTGGCGTGATTCCAGTTGCCCCTGGATATAAATTGGATTGTCCACACAGTAGCATTTCCCCCATATTTTTACAACACTGTACAGTACATGGGCTTAATAATTGCTTAAGAACCTATTAATTGGATCAACAATTCTTGATAAATGGTTTTCGTGCATCAAAGCTTTTCCATGCATGTCATCAGTAGTCATAAAGAACAAAGATCATGCAAATGCTACTAAAACTTTCAATTAAGATGCCATGCATGCATTTGTGCATTTGTTTATGATTGTGTATGCATTGTTTATGTGTTGCAATTGTCCCGTGTAGATTGTGACGAGTGCAACGCTTGCTCGTGTGAGGATTGTTCTTTCGACCGCTACAGCCAAGGCAAGTACATGCTATTTTTTCATGTTATTGTCCTATTATTTTCAATGCATTGTGGTGTATTTTGTAGATGCATGAATATGAACTACTATCACTATGCTATGTCCTATTACGTGGTAGGGATATCTTGTAGTTGAGCCACCGTAGGTAGATATGCTTAGCCGTGCTATGATAGACGAGGGATGGGTTACAACACTTGAAAGTTGTTTCTAAAGTATTGATTTATGAAAATTGAAAACAACTTAATTAATAAATCTCCTAGATGTGAGGAGATTGATATTTTTTGGTGGTATCATTGCGGAAAGGCACCTATATATCTAGAGAAAATGATTGCCTTTTTTTATTTTGTAGCTTACGTGTACAACCATGTGCTACTAAGAAATGGATGGATGGTTGGACTTAGTAGGCTGTGTTAACTCGAATCCATGTAGCCAGAGATGTAGAATTTTGATAGGTTGATACGGTACGTGTCGGGTTTGGAGAGCTACTTTTCGAACGGTCTCATCTTGGACTCCCTATCATCACACAATATGAGTGTGGTGGTCCGAGCTGGGTTGGACAGGTCATATGGATAAAGTGTACTAACCCCTGCAGGGTGTATAAACTAATCGATTATCCGTGTCCCTGGTTATGTACATTTGATTTGCTTGATATTGAGTTCATGACATGTTTCTCGTTTATTCTAATTTACTAATTGTATTAATATTGATGGGTTAACTTAATTGAGATCTTTTCAAAAAAATCAAAAATTAATTATGAAAGTAGGACAACCATGTTTAAAAATGCAAGCTACCCAAGATCCACTCACCCAAATAAGTATGTAGATGCTAGAATTTTTTGTCTCCTTATTTAGCTCTACTTTCCATACATTCCAAGTATTGACCCTTCGAGACTGCTATGTTTTATGTTGCGGGATGTTCCGATTCTGAGTGATCGACTAGGTTATGATACTCCACTCAACAGTTGTTCGTCCGTGGCACAATTGAAGATGGAGCCTATTATTGTTTATGCTTCCGTATGCTACTTGATATTTGAGCTAGCCTTGAGCTAAGCATTATGTAATAATTGTAAATTCTAGACCATTCGGTGTAATAATGATGCACTGTTAAATTCTTTGATATTCATCTGTACTATGTGTTACTATGTGTGCTAGTGAACCGATTCAAGGATTGACTTATACACATGAATCCAGCTTTATCAGGCGAGGGTGTTACAACATTATATACCTGTAATTTGTTATGACTAATCTTAAGATGATATATCTATACTAGGTGATACGTCGGAAACGTATCTATAATTTTTGATGTTTCATGCTTGTTTAGTATCTACTTTTCTTTGCTTTGTCTTTCTTTGAGGTGTTTTTATATCTTTTCTGAAACTAACCTATTAAAAAGTTGCCACGGTGTCAGTTGCCTGTTTTCTTCTGTTTTTGGTTTCAGAAAGGCAGAAAATCAATATTCTCGAAATTTGACGGGACAAAAGCCAAAGTCAATTTCTTTCCGTAGGGAACACGAAGTCCAGAGGAGAGATGGAGGGGAGCCTCGAGGGGGCCACACCCCCTGGCCGTGCGGGTGGGCCCACCCCGCACCTGGGGGTGCAGCCGCCTCGGGCACCCCCTCGGCCTCCCTCTTCGCCTATAAGAAGACCTCGATGTAGAAACCCTAAGAACCCGATTAATATTCCATGAAACCTTCTATAGCCATCGCCACCGTCGTCCCTAGATCGGGGGGATCTGAAGTTCTTCCCGGTACCCTGCTAGAGAGGAGACCATCCCGGAGGCCTTCTCTCTGGTATGATGCGTGAGTAGTTCCACCTTGGACTATGGGTCCATGTAGTAGCTAGATGGTTGTATGTAGCACCCAGGGTAAAACCACTACTAGAAAATCGCCTGTGTTTATCTTCATGCATTGTCATGACATCAGCATGCATCTATCAGCCTAAAACTATTTTACTAAAAGCCCTATTTCATTTTCTACCCCTCTCTTTATTCAAATGTGAAACCTCGGTCTTTTCTGGATCTTGTATTTTATCTAAAACTATGTTTCAAAACGTTTTGTTTTATGAAAATAATAAAAATATTTTATAAATCCGGGGGAGACAGCCCAGCCGGCCAGGCCCAAAGGCCCGTCTATCCAGACCACCTACAACCCCACACAACCAAACCCTAATCCCTACCCTCCCAAACCCTAGACCTCACCCCATTTTTTCCCTCTCCCCGCCGCCACCTCTCCCTGGACCAAACACCACACCCCGCACGCGATCCCCACCCGGAAACACACGCACGCTCCCTTGGCACTGCCAGCTCACGCTCCGCATCATGCGGTCAAACCCCGGCCCCACCTTGACCCACCACTCCCCGCAGGAACAACCCTACCTACCGACAGTCACCCACCCCGACCCTGCTCCTGGCCCACCCCGACGCTCCCCGTCCTTCCTACGGTCCCCTCCCATGCCCGACCTTCTCTCCCCGATGCGCCAGCAGCCGCAATCGCGATCCTCCCCTCTCTCCTCACCTCGTCTCTCCTCGACCAGCTCCGCCCTCCTCAGCCACGCATCTGGCCGCCTTCTCCCCGGCCGCTTGTTCGTCGTAGGACGTCCTCCTCCCTGCCTACGGCATCGTTCTCGTCGTCCGCCCTCTACTCCGACACCAGTCGGTCCGTCTTCGAGTTCAACGCCCATCTCCAGGTCCCACCTCGTGAGCCTTTTCTAGCCTCTGCTACATCTGCCGCCTCGGCTACCTCTACGACCCCCGCAGTGTTGCTGCTTGCATGCCGCCGGCCGCCGCCCTTCCCCTCTGTGGCCATCGCCTCCCGCTCTCTATTTTGGTCGCGAGCTACCTCGCCGCTGCACGTCCACTGCAAGCAGGCGCTCTGGCCCCTGCGTCGCCCGCCACAGATCCCTGTGTGCACGCCTGCGTAGGCGAAGCCCGCTCGACAGATGGTGCTCCACCTCGTCTTGTCGTCCTGTACGCTCCTTACGCGACCTCACCCACGTGTCTAGCTCTATGTGTTGTTTCCCCTGGTGCCAGTGGTGTTTTTGATCTATGTTGTGTGGAATTGGGACATGCTAGTGCAGATGCCTTCTCCCGTTGGTCTTGCTCGTTGCCAAGTGTTGCCAAGATCTTCATTCCGACAAGACCGAACCCTGGCGCCCTCTTATTCCTCTTCCAACCCGAAGATGCCTTCAAACCCAAGATCCCCGGATGCAAGACCACCCACATGGACTCCAAAGACCCCGAGACCCCGGATCCGAAGATCGTCGTCATGGAACGCCATGATCTCCTCCCAGAACGCGAAGACGGACCATGAAGACTGATCCCGGCGATACCGAACCCGTCGAACCCTCGGAACCCCAAGATCGCCGAGTTCCCCATGTGTAACCCTTTTCTTGAGACCTTTATTTTTATAATATATAATATATACTTATTGCATATAAAATGTTCATGTTGCATACATGTTTGTGGTTTGGGGGCATTATGCCGATTCACCTCATAATTAAATATGGGGTCCATATGCGGGCAAATCTAGTCTTATATTGGCCCCATTTAAATTTGTGTAGCGAACCGGTGCTATCTTTTACCTTGTTAATGCAACATTTAAATTGGAGGTATCTAAACAACATGAACTTAATAATTAATTGCCGGGACCCCGGTTCCGCTTAATATTGCCTAATTGCATCGCATCTTTGCCATGCCATACATCATACATGCATCATGCTCGATCTTTTGCCGTATTATTAAATAGTGCATCCGGTGTTTCTTCTAGTGCTTTGATTCTTCACGGATTAGGCCGATGAGTTGATGTGAGTGTCGACCCGATCTTCGGATGAACCTTCGACAATGTTTTCAGGCAAGCAATCTCCCCCTTTGAACCTATCTTACTTTTATAGTATTTACTCCCTCATGTTGATCTATTGCTATCTTTGTTGCGATGCTATAGATTCCGTACCCCGTTATACTTCCATGCAGCCCTTATATTTCCATGGACACATCCTATTACCTGTTGTTTGATAGATAGTCGGCCTTGCGAGTCGTAGTTGCTTGCGCAGGTGATGCGTCGCGCCATCGATCTTCCCCAGTTGTTGGAATAATGCCGCATGGCTTTAATTACCGTTTAATAACTAAAATTGAAGTAGGTAAATAATGCAGAGGCATAGGTGGGCAATAGATGTTATTTGGTTTTTAACCGTCCACTTGTGTCCCGTAGGACCTCGAGTACTTGATACCCGTTCTTTGAATATTCGCACTATCCACATGTGGGACCATGAATCCCCCTAACCCTAGCTTGAGTCATATTTAATTCTTTGGAGCCACAAACTAGTTTGGGGATTTATTACTATCCGCATGTGGGACCATGAATCCCCCTAACCCTAGCTTGAGTCATATTTAATTCCTTGGGGCCACAAACTAGTTTGGGGATTTATTACTATCATGTACTTATGCCATGCTTTACTGCTTTATTTACGATTGCGCGTGAAGCGTCTGTACTGTTTACATAAGTGGAATGTTTTCGCGGTATTGACGAGCCCAGTCACACTTTCGGGTTCCCAGTCGTTTACAGCCATTGCCACAAACCTCTGGGTCCATCTCGGAGCCGGCCAACTTCGTCACGGGTTGCTTAGTGGGGTGGCCCCCTGAAATCAAATATGAATCTTGCGAATGTTCTGTCGTGATGCCTCGTTGGGTTTTCATTTGGTTTTTCCCGAGGTTGATCGTGCGTGTGTTGCTATTTGTGCCACCCTGCATGGGTAAAACTTTCTGAAAGTCGTGTCCGCGGTTATGGACGACTTGGAGCATAGTATCTCGATCATAGACAACTATAACTAAAGTAGTTCTATAAACTTAACTATGTGATGACTAGTAATCAGCTTCACCACAATGAAATGCAAATAAAAGTGCCAACAACTGCTGGGTTCTTGAATGTCCCATGTTATATGTATCTGACTAGTAAGTATCGCAACTACAACGGAATGTTCACTAAAAATGCCCACTGCTTATTATATCAGGATGACTCATGATATCTATATCTGACTAGTAAGTGCTGCAACTATAATGGAATGAATAAAATTGTCAACTGTGTGAGTTCCTCGGTTGACTTCCTTGTTTGGTCTCGAGGGCGAAATACCAGGATGGGTATGCTTGATGATAGTTTCAGGTTGGATTCGAATAGGTCTTTCTTATCCCCATCTGATAGCCGCCAGTTGTATTGAGTCTCTATAGGTTGTTTAGTTCATGTTGCGTTGCCGCTTCAGCCCACCATACCTATGTAGACGAGGACCGCCGAATTCTAGTCTCGCTGTGTACTGGGCTCAGTACTGACCGCTCTCTTTTTCCTTTGCCCTTTGTCGGCACCCCTTTTGTTTAAGCAGGTTTTGAGATCGACATCGTTAGCAGGGTTACCCTTCCGGCTTGGCCTGGGCAGAGTTATGGACGCCATTGGTTATTCTTCAGGGCTCTTAGCCCCATTTGCATCTTGTCCGTAGTCGGACGTTGTATTGTTTTCAAGGTGATTTGGATCTTTGTATTGTATATCTGTATTCTTGACTCATAGAGTCGTTGTTGTATATATTTGTTCTGTGGGTTACATCGTGGACTATTGTGTAATGATATTACTTTGGTTTCCACCCGCACGAAAGTGCCTGGTGGGCACCTTTGAATTGTTTCTATGCGGGTTTGGCGGGAATCGCTGAAACTTTCATAGGGACGATTCTGAGGGTGTTATAGAGTGGTATCAGAGCTCAGTAGTTGCGATACCCCACTGGTCCAGCCTGTAGGATGACCTAGCTAACGGATGTTGTAGAGTGTCAAAACTATTTTGGAAAATTGGTTGGATAGATCTGATTAGTTCTGCTTTTACTCCGTACCCCTCTGCTATTCCCCTCTTACCTTTGTGTGATTTGAATCTGCTCTCTTATCTTTTCTTCGAGTCCAGGAATTCTCGTGGTTGGGTTTCCATCGTACCTTCAGGGTTTTGCTTCCTCCTCTTGTAACGGTGCTTCAACATCCGGTCTTTATGCTATCTGATGGATCTTTCATCTGTTGTATCTTTCAGTGGAGCAAAAATTCACTATTTTTTCTTTGTATCTTTCGGTGTTTTCCAAATGCGACGATATCATCTATGTAGAACCGATGAAGAACTTACATCATTCTTTTGTTTCCAGGAACTCGATTGTCGAGATCTTCAGTCTGATTCTGAGAGTTGGTTGCATAATTATCCTATTCATGTGCAGAGTAATGCTTTAGGTGCGCGATGGACTGATCACCATTCGACTACTCTTATCATTCACTCTTGTACATTGAATCGGTGGATCAAGCAATTTTACTCTTTCCACGGAAGTTAGGGGTGGCCTTACCTTTAACTTCGTCCGTTCTTTATCCGGAGCATTCTCCTCGACGAACATGACTAGTATTGCATTGTTATGCCTTGCTCAGTTTCTGTCAATTGCCCTGCTGTAATTAGTTTACCCTTCATGCCATGTTGTTTATCTAAGGAGAGCACCTCTAGTTAACTATGGACCCCGGTCCAATCTTTACCATTGATACATCTTCCACTATTACTTGTTTATTGCTGCAAACCATTACCTTCCACACCATACGTTTAATCCTTTGTTACAGCAACCGATGAGATTGACAACCTCACTGTTAGTTGGGGCAAAGTCTTGAGTTTGTGTTGTGCAGGTCTCCGCGTTGCTAGCAACACCTGTGTGACGTTTCCTTCCTCCTACTGGTTCGATAACCTCGGTTTCTTACTGAGGGAAAACTTGTTGTTGTGCTACTTCACACCTTGATCTTGGGGTTCCCAATGAAGCACTCCTACATCCACTCAGCGCTGCATCAAGATTTTCTAGCGCCGTTGCCGGGAAGGCTAAGGACGTCTTCACAAGGGGAGTCCTTCACTTCCTCTCCCTTTACTTTGTTTTTAGTTTGCTTTGTTTCTTTTGCTTGGTTTTGTTTGCCTCTTTTCAAAAAACCCAAAAAAATAGTCTAGTTTGGTTTGCTTTCTTTATTCAAAAACACAAAAAATTAGTTCCTGCTCTAGCTGCTGCTGTTTTTGGCTTGCCCACCTTTGCCAAAATGAACTCTGCTGAGAACACCAAGTTGTGTGACTTCACTAGCACCAACAACAATGATTTCCTTAGCACACCTATTGCTCCACCTGCTCCTGATGCTACCTTTTATGAAATTAAGCCTGCTTTGTTAGATCTTGTGATGAGAGAGCAATTTTCTGGTACTAGTTCTGATGATCCTGCTCCCCATCTCAATAGCTTTGTTGAACTTTGTGAGATGCAGAAGTATAAGGATGTAGATGGGGATATTATTAAGCTCAATCTTTTTCCTTTCTCCTTGAGAGGAAAAGTTAAAGAATGGTTGCTTTCTTTGCCTAAAAATAGTATTGATTCTTGGACTAAGTGCAAAGATGCTTTTATTGGAAAGTACTATCCTCCTGCTAAGATTATATCTATGAGAAGTGACATTATGAAATTTAAACAACTTGATAATGAACATGTTGCTCAAGCTTGGGAAAGAATGAAATCTTTGGTTAAAAATTGCCCCACTCATGGACTCACTGCTTGGGTGATTATCTAGACTTTTTATGCAGGTTTGAACTTCTCCTCAAGAAACTTGTTGGATTCAGCTGCTGGAGGTACCTTTATGAGCATCACTTTGGGTGCTGCAACAAGACTCCTTGATAATATGATGGTTAACTACTCTGAATGGCACACTGAGAGAGCTCCACATGGTAAGAAGGTAAGTTCTGTTGAGAAAAGTTCCTCTTTGAGTGATAAGATTGATGTTATTATGGCTATGCTTGTTAATGGGAAAGCTCCTTTATATCCTAATAGTGTTCCCTTAGCCTCTTTGATTGCTCAAGAAGAGCAAGTTGATGTGAACTTCATTAGAAACAAGAATTTCAACAACAATGCCTATAGGAATAATTTTGGTGGTAACAACAATTACATGCCTTATCCTCTTAATAATGGCAATTCCTATGAAAGCTCTTACAACAATGCTAGAAGTGCCCCCTTTGAACTTGAAGTCATGCTCAAAGACTTTATTAGTAAACAAACCACTTTCAATAAGGCTATAGAGGAAAAGCTTTTAAATGTTGAGAAAAATATATCCTCTTTGTCTGAAGCTCAGTCCTCTTTGATTAATATAATGGCTGCTAAACCCGAAACCATGGAAAGTGCCTTTGCTGCTGCTCATGCCATACAAGTTACTATTGATGAAAATGTTAGGCTGTTAGCTCAACTTCATGCTAGGTGAGAAAGGGAAGCTGAAATTGATAGAAACAATAGTATGTGCACCATCACCACTAAACCACAAGTAGTCCCTGTTCCTCCTCCTACTATGCCTATGCCTATTGAGCCTATTACTAGTGATGCTAAGTTTGATTTTGATATTGATGGTTGCAATATTTATGAAGTGATTATGTTCCTACAAAATCTTGCTAGAAGTCCTGATGCTAGTGATATGCATGTTGCTTTCACTAAACACATTACAGATGCTCTTGTTAAGATTAAGGAAGAGAAGTTAAAACACAAAGCTTCTATTCCTAGGAAAGTAGAAGATAGTTGGGAACCCATTATTAATGTGCAATTGAATGACTTTGATCTCAAAGCTTCATGTGATCTTGGTTCTAGTGTCTCTATTATGCCTAGGAAGATTTATGAAATGCTTGATTTGCCACCATTGGAAGATTGTTATTTGGATGTCCCACTTAATGATAATGCTAAGAAGAAACTCATATGAAGTATTAATGATGTTCTCATTATGCTTAACAATGCTTATGTCCCTGTGGATTTCTATGTTTTGGATGTTGAATACAATGCTTCTTGTCTTATTACTTTGGGAAGACCTTTTCTTAGAACAGTTGGTGCCATCATTGATATGAAGGAAGGCACCATTAAATATAATTTTCCATTCAAGAAAGGTATTGAACACTTCCCTATGAGGAGAGAGAAGTGGCTTTTTTCTCCTCCTTTGAAAGCAAGGTTTGATGTTAATGCTTCATCATTTGAAAATACTTGATTCTTCTTGCTTCTTGTGCCTAACTTAAATGTGTTAAAGAAAAGTACTTGTTGGGAGATAACCCAAGAGTTTCCTTGAGTCTTGGAAGTTATTACTTCAGTAATGACCTCGCCTTATCCTTTTTGTTTGTTTTTTGTGCCAGGAATGACCTCTAATGAGAGGGAAGTATGATTTGGGGAGTTGCTGTCCCGAAACAGATTTTTGTCCTCCACCAAAAAAACCGTGAGGAGTCTCTGTAACTCTAATTGAGATCAAAATTTACGAATAAATTACCCAGTATGTTAGATAACTTTAGTTAGTTCAACACTTTTTAATTTGAGCAACAAAAGGTGTTCGAAAAAATCAATTTCTACCTGCTGGTCTGTTTTGACAGATTTCTGTCATTATTTGCATTTGCTTCTTATTGATTCCTTTTTGAGTTCCCTTTTAGGGAATTGAGTTTTTTAAAGGAGTTACTATAGTAGCTTGTGTTTTTAGTGAAAAGTCTTGTTGTTACAAAGCTTTGCCGGAGGTCTAATATCTTTTGAATACACTAATGTTGCTAATGAAGATTGTGTGAAGTTTTGTATGAAGGAAAAAATTTAGGTGTAGAGAGAAAATGATGTAATGAGGTGAAGAAAGGACAAAAGCTCAAGCTTGGGGATGCCACCACTGTGTCACCCCAAGAAATATCCAAGAGGTACAAGCGTCAAAGCTTGGGGATGGCCAAGGCATCCCCTTCTTCATCAATAAAAAACTCAGGTCTGTCTAGACATTTCATTTTTATTGTTTCATGCACTGTTGTGTTGTTCTTGGAGCGTCTTAGTTTTTGTTTGCTTTGCTTAGGTTGTTTAGTTTGCTTGAATAAAGTAGTTTGGACCCCAGTTTTCACTGTGTTGTTTTGCAAATAAGTTGCTTGTGTTGGAAAGGAGTAGTAAGTTTTTGCTTGTAAGTGCAAGAGGAGCTTGCATTGACTGTGACTTAGACTTTAGCATGACACGCTAGGTGTTGTTTTGACTTTATGCTTAGTAATTATTTCTGTAGCATGTCTTGTTTCAAACAATTGGGATTGCTTAGTGTGCCTTGAAGAAATTATGCGTTGTTTTAGCATGCAAAAGCATAGTATTGTGGTATTCTCCTTTGAGGTTTGTTTGGGTTGACTTGGCACATGCTCACACCATGATATGACTATGAACAAGTCATCATATCCTCTATGATAATTAGTCCTTGACTTGTAGTACCACTCTATGATTTGATTAGTAATGCTTTGTTGCTCTCCATGATTATGGCCATTATGCTCTCTTAGTTGGTTGCTCCCAGTCTTTTGCTAGCCTCCACTTGCATGAGTAAGCTCTAATCATGCTTCCAAATCCCAAGAAACCAAGTTTTTCCAAAGTGTCCACTATAAATTCTTATGCATGGTGTGTTACACCATTCCAAGTATATTCTTGTTTTCACCTATCTTCCAATTAAAAACTATTTTGTTATGTGAAAACATAGTGATTAAAGCCCTCACAAACTTGATGGCACACTTTATATTCTTTGCCCCTAATAAACTTGAACCATTGTGTTGTCTATGTTGTATATGCTTGCACTTATACGTTGGAATTAGCAGAACCATGCTGTCATGGGGAACGTTTTCAACATTGCACTTGTACTTTGTACTCAGTTGATATCATGCTCTTTTGTCTATGCATGTCACCAGTGTGAAATAAAGAGGGAGCTTGTAAGTCCATGGAGTTTGTATTCTATGTTAGAGAAACGTTTGGGCCGCTAGCCTAAGCCATGCCTAATCATGGTGGAAACTTGCAGCATCACCATAGTGAGCTATCTATGAAGCATCCTCAATAAAAATCTATGCACATGGTAAATAAAAAGATCGCTAAGATGCTCATTGTCTGCTTGCCTTGTCATTTTGGTTATGGGATAACTCATGTACCATGTGCAAGGGATACCCCGTTGGCGGTTCTCTAAGATATGCAAATACTTACAATGACAAGAACTTACAGGTGACTGAAGTTGAGTAGCATGAGGTGTGGCTATCATATTCAAGGGACTTGAGATTGTCAACTTATATTTCATCAAGCATATACTCCATAGTTAGTTCACTTTAACCTTAATCACTTCAGAATGCTTATGATAGGGGCAATGAGGGCTCAAAGCTAACAAGTACCATAATTTTTGGAAGCTCTTTTTAAAACTTGAAATCCCTGCTTCCTTTATAAAAGGCCTTTCTTCCACCATTATTGAGTCTTCACCTTCTACCTTTAGACACCATTAAGAGAGCATAGTTGTCATTCTATGTGTAGTGTCCCAAAGCTTATTGATTGATGCATATTGTGATATTACTTGTTCTTGTGCTATTTATTTCTAGTCACCCTTGTGAACTTTGAAGGTGTCCTATGCATCTATATTGCTACTTTATGAGGGACAAGCTGATTGCCACTATGCTATAATTTTCTATATGTGAAACAAACAAACGTTTTTCAATGCATGTTATTCATGATCTTTGTTTGTAGTCTTTCATGTTGCATCCATAGTTACTATGTCCTATTGTTAGAACCCCATCTTTCATGCACATGTTTAGAGTTCTTTGATCCCAGATTTCAATGCTTGCAAATGGTTTGATCTTTATTGTGAAGGTTCATGTCACCTCAAAAATTATTCCTTTATCACTTACCTACTCGAGGACGAGCAGGAGTTAAGCTTGGGAATGCTTGATACGTCGGAAACGTATCTATAATTGTTGATGTTCCATGCTTGTTTAGTATCTACTTTACTTTGATTTTTCTTTCTTTGAGGTGTTTTTATATATTTTTTGGAACTAACCTATTAACAAGTTGCCACAGTGCTAGTTGCCTGTTTTCTTCTGTTTTTGGTTCTAGAAAGGCACAAAATCAATATTCTCGGAATTGGACGGGACAAAAATCAAAGTCAATTTCTTTTCGTGGGGAATACAAAGTCCAGAGGAGAGACAGAGGGAGCCTCGAGGGGGCCACACCCCCTGGCCGCGCGGGTGGTCCCACCCCACGCATGAGGGGGTGTGCAGCCACCTCGGGCACCCCCTCGGCCTCCCTCTTCGCCTATAAGAAGCCCCCGATGCAGAAACCCTAAGGACCCGATTAATATTCCACGAAACCTTTTGTAGCCGCCGCCACCGCCGTCCCTAGATCGGGGGGATTTGAAGTTCTTCCCGGCACCCTGCCGGAGGGGAGATCATCCCGTAGGCCTTCTCTCCGGTATGATGCGTGAGTAGTTCTACCTTGGACTATGGGTCCATGTAGTAGCTAGATGGTTGTATCTCCTCCTTGTGCTTTCATGTATAGATCTTGTGAGCTCCGTTCATGATCAAGATCTAATCTATTTGTAATCATGCATGTTGTGTTTGCGGGGATCCGATGGATATTGAGATTATTATGTTGGATTGGTTAATGGTTTTGTCTTTATGATTCTATCATGTCTGTGTTGTTTGTGATCTTGCATGCTCTCCGTTGTTAGTGGCTATTTTGGCCAAGTAGTTGCTAGTGACACCAAGAGGGAGTATTTATGCTCGATAGTGGATTCATGCCTCTAGTTTCCAAGGGAAGTGACAGAAATCTCTTCGGTTGTAGATGTGTTGTTGCTACTAGGGAGAAAACAACGGTCTCTTGTTCATGGAACATGTGGACTGTTTACCTTACACATTTTTCTTAAAGCGGTTGTCTGTTGCTTGCAGCTTAATACTAGAGGGGGTTCGGATGATAACCTGAAGGTGGACTTCTAGTCATAGATGCAGTTGGATAGCAGTCTATGTATCTTGTTGTATTTCCCAATCGAATCCCATATGATCTTTCTAACTAGTATTGCGTCGTTATGTCTTGCTCATTTCATGTCAATTGCCCTGCTATAATTTGTTTACCCTTCATGCCATGTTGTTTATCTAAGGAGAGCACCTCTAGTGAACTATGGACCCCGGTCCAATCTTTACCATTGATACATCTTCCACTGTTACTTGTTTACTTGCTGCAAACCATTATCTTCCACACCATACGTTTAATCCTTTGTTACAGCAACCGGTGAGTTTGACAACCTCACTGTTAGTTGGGGCAATGTCTTGAGTTTGTGTTGTGTAGGTCTCCGCGTTGCTAGCAACACCTATGTGACGTTTCCTTCCCCCTGCTGGTTTGATAACCTCGGTTTCTTACTGAGGAAAAACTTGTTGCTGTGCTGCTTCACACCTTGCTCTTGGGGTTCCCAATGAAGCGCTTCTACATCCACTCAGCACTGCATCATTAATACAACATTATAGTTGTATTATAATTATCTTCTTAGTATTTCCATTTTACTAAGAGATATTATTCATTGTCTATGCCTACTTAATCCAATAATATTACTCCTTGGTAACTATCTTCAGAATTCATCCTTATAATCCACTTGTTACCAGCATATACCTTTATTTAAGATAACTATTCTATTCCATTCAGGAGTGAGTTAATTCCATTAATTATCATATTGATTTAATTCTCTTCAAACATTCTCATCATATAGATGATATCTAAAACTAGCATTCCTATTTACCTCTTCTTACTTCTTTCTCTAAAGGCTTTAAAGTGAATGATATGACAAGGACAAGAGTTGATAAATCAATAATTGTTAGATTAAGAATTGATAAATCAATAGTTGATCACTCAACATTGATGTTCATCAGATATTAGAACATGATTCAATAGAGCGTGCCCCTGGTTATGGACATTTGAGTTGCTTAATATTGAGTTCATGACATGTTTTTCGTTCATTTTAATTTCCTAATTGTATTAATGTTGATGGGTTAACTTAATTGGGATCTTTAAAAAATCAAAAATTAATTATGAAAGTAGTACAAAGGTATTTAAAAATGTAAGCTACCCGAGCTCCACTTAGCCAAAAAAGCATGTAGATGCTAGAATTATTTGTCTCCTTGTTTAGCTCTACTTGCCATACATTTCAAATACTGACCCTTCGGGGATGCTAAGCATTATGTAATAATTGTATATTCTGGACCATTCAGTGTAATAATGATGCACTGTTAAATTCTTTGATATTCATCTGTACCGTGTGTGTGCCAGTGAACCGATTCAGGGATTGACATTATAAACATGAACCCAGCTTTATCAGGCGAGGGCGTTACAACATTATATACCTGTAATTTGTTATGACTAATCTTAAGATGATATATCTATACTAGGTTCAATCATGTTCTCGCCACCAATGTCACTTATGCATCATATAATTAATCACCCTTAGTGACTTAGGCATGATCATTATAATCCTTTGATCATTTATGACTTAGGTTTCCAGTTGGCTAATCAAGGCTTCATTAATACAATATTATAGTTGTATTATAATTATCTTCTTAGTATTTCCATTTTACTAAGAGATATTATTCATTGTCTATGCCTACTTGATCCAATAAGATTACTCCTTGGTAACTATCTTCTGAATTCATCCTTATAATCCACTTGTTACCAACATATACCTTTATTTAAGATAACTCTTCTATTTCATTCAGGAGTGAGTTAACTCCATCAATTATCATATTGATTTAATTCTCTTCAAACATTCTCATCCTATAGATGATATCTAAAACTAGCATTCCTCCTTACCTCTTCTTACTTCTTTCTCTAAAGGCTTTAAAGTGAATGCTATGACATGGACAAGAGTTGATAAATCAATAATTGATAGATTAAGAATTGATAAATCAATAGTTGATCACTCAACATTGATGTTCATCAGATATTAGAACATGGTTCAATAGAGCAACATCAAATATGTCTTTGTCGAATTTTAACTTTGTATATGTTACTTTTAGAATGGATATAACATAGTTAATCCTATCAAAGGATCCTCTCAATTAAACCATATATATATCATAAATGCACACATGTTTCCTTTTTGTAAAAAGTACCGAGAAAACTCGATGCCTGTGTACATGGTGGAAATATTTGGAGTTTCACACAAGTGCAACTTGTCAATTCTTAGTCATGGCAAAATAATAATGATTCAGATACTTAAGCTGTAAGATAGGTTATAACTTTGGGTTTTGTCCAGAAAAAAGAACACGCTATATCGTTTATTTTGGCTAGGCATGTCCTTATACTTTTCTTCTGATACATTGAAGTGATAATGTTAAGATACATACTTCTGCCCTTGTATTAACAAATTTTAGTTCTTAAAGAGGCAATTTTGTAACAAATTTTCAAATGTTGAAGAAAATAGTTATTGCATGCAGCTAAACATTTTGTTACCTGATAGTTATATGAACTTTGTCAAGTGGAATCTGATTCCGATGTTGCTGGCAATATTTTTGAGGGGTGTTTGAACTTGAAAAACCACATATGTGTAATTGATCTTCCATGTTTTAGTTACATGTCAATTTTAGGCGATACTATCACTCGTTAAGAAATTTAGCAAAACACTTTCCCCCGCTGACTGTTGGGAAACACTTGGCATGAGGCCCTACAGTTTGTCCAAGAACCAGTATAGTCCACTGACTTGGCTTTCAGAGAGGCAAAGTGAAGAATCTACTTCCAAGTCCATACACACGATCTTGCTTGTGATACTCATTGTTTTGATCCATGATAATTTTGCCACTTCATGTACTCTAGGCCTACCGAGTATTACAATGTCACATATTGTTTGCTCAAACAAGTTGTGATACTGATCATAAGGAGCAACCGTGCATATTTTATGAGGAAGAACACCACAGTCACAAACTTAACTAGGATCACAAGTAAATACTATATAAGTAATTAAGAACTAAACTTAATATCTTGCCTCTCATCCCTAGAATAGATCACATGATCAACCTAAGGATTCTTATCTAATCAACCCACACAAGTAAATGATAGTAATCAAACAACACACTTGCATGAATCACTGGACCAAGTCCAGTAAACAACTAATGAATACCAACTTAGAAACACAAATGTATATCAGTGTAGCTATAATAGATAAAGCTACTAAACAATTAGCACAAGCAACTACATAATTAAAATCAAACTTAAGTACAATGTTTGAGTTGTGGATTTTTATCACAGTGATAACTAGAACAAACTTCAAGTAATTATCAAAACCTATACTGACAGACAACACCGAGACTGATAGTTAACAGTAAGATCCGATTAAGAAACTTGACAATATTGATTCTAGAAATGTAAGAATCAATATTAAGCAATCTAGATAGAATAGTAAGACCAATAGTATTACCAGATTTTCATTAACAATAACCTTAAACACTTAACTCAAGAAATAGACATTTCATTGTCGACACTACAAACTGAAGAATTTCAGTAAACCAACTATAGATAAAACCTAAATCCATGAACCACATAAGTAGCAAAAGCATCATACGTGCTATAGAACCTACTAGAACATTTCAGAGTCCTCTAAAATAATACAAAACCCTAGAAGCTTCAATACTAGAGGCTAACCCTAGATAGAGCGAGCGAGAAATAGAAAGTAGCGGAGAGAGAGAAGGGAACTTACATTTGGCCAAAATGGGAGCCGAGCTCACCAGATCCGAAGAGGAGGAAGACGACCACCGCGACGACACAGGGAGCACCTACGTGTGGGTACCTCAATCTGTGCCTACCACACCAGTTAGAGAGTAGCACCAGGACATGTTCCAGGCCGTTCCGATGGCTAGGGAGTGCTAGAGTAGTCCTAGGCATGACGACGCCACCATAGCCAAAACCCTAGGTTAGAGTTAAGGTCGTGCTCGGCCGTGAGAGTGAGAGAGGATTGAATCTGCGGTAGAAAGTAAGAGTAGAGAAAGAGGAGTAATTTAAGAGGCATAGTGGCAACAAGGATGATCGTTACTGTCTGGAATCGATGCGAGGCGGCAGAGGCACGCTATCTAGGGCATACACGTGTGCGAGAGATAGGGATAAGGAAGAGAGCGAGCGAGCCAGTTTGGTCGAACAGTTCAACTGGTTTTGACCAGATTGCTTTGACTAGTGGGGCCATGTTCATTTTAGTATTTTTATATGTTTTCAAAAGGCATTTAAAAAATAAAAAGACCCTATAACTATTCATAAAAGTAAAACAAAAATAGTTCTAAATAGGGGGAAATATAAGGATTCTAAATCCTATTTTTATGACATTATTAAAAATGTTTTGTATAAATAAAATTTCCAAGTTGATTTATTGGAATTAAAAATACTTTCCATAAAAGTAAAATTACCCTATAAAACTTTTAAGCCTAAATAATATTTCCTAAAACATAGGAATATTATTTTCAACTTGCACACTTTGAATTGTGCAAAATTTTTTTATTGAATTATATGAAAATTCTAATGTGAAATTCATATAAGTTATATGAAAAATCTAAAGTGAAATTCAAATAAACCCTAAAGAGAGAAATTCAACTAAAAGTCAAAGTAATTCAAACCAGGAGATATTGAAATTAAACACTGGAAGTCATGTGTCCAGCGGATCTCTTAAGATCCAGTCTTTTTGTATTTTTTGGTATTGTTTGAGTCAGTCTCTTTCGCCTTACAGTTATCATCTTTGACGATGTCTGCTGCTCTGATACGTTGGTTTTTTGGATTTTTAGCACGGCGACTTTTAGTCGGTCTATTACAATGGAGGGACGAGACGAGGACAACAACTCGTCTTCGGCTTATACTAGTGTATGCAGTCATCGATAGGTGGTCCAATGTCCTACTTATAATTTTTATTAATTTTATATATTTTTAATACTGTGATGGATGGAAGTTAAAAAAAACGTCATTTCTGCTGGATTTTTTTTTGAAACCTTCTGCTGGAAAATATTAGTGCACAGTCGACCAAGTCGAGGCTACTTTTTTTTTATTACGGGCAAAGGAGACATCGGACAAGATCAGTGAGGTCCAAGATGTAACGAGCCCTGTACTCGCACCAGCTCAATACTCGCACAATATTTCAGCCCACAGTTTTTATTGGGCCTCCTCTCCGCACCTTTCGACCGCGAACACTGATCAGCCCGTAAGCCCGATAGGGTTTCGCTTCCAGGTCTCCATGTCGCTATATAAATCACCGCTTCCTCCAACCTTCTCCACCCCCTCGCTCTCGCCGCCGCCGTTGCCTTGCCCTCCGCGCCGCCGCAGCCATGGTTCGTTCTCTCGCTCCATCTCACAGCACTTTCCGCCGCGTCCCTGTTCTTTCTCTTAGCTCTGACTCGTCGTTCGTCTGTTGTTCTTTGTTTCCAGGTGAAGTACTCGACGGATCCCGTCAATCCCACCAAGTGTAAGTTCCTTGCTCGAGCTAATAAGTGGGTTCGTCGTCTCCTGTTCTGTGATGATGATTTCCGCAGATCCGTGGGTTTCTGATCTGTGCTCTTCTCTTTGATTCTTGCAGCCGCCAAGGCCATGGGCCGGGACCTGCGTGTTCATTTCAAGGTGAGCTCTCGAGCCTAACCCCGAGAATGCGTTTTGAGCTTACAGTGAAAGGATAGGCGCGTAGATTACTCTTTGATGTGTAAGCTAGTGTCGGTAACATATTTTTGTCGACTATATGATCCTGTTATTTTTGTGTGATTTACTATTGGCTGTTGCAGCAGTGCTATGATTATCCTAAAACCTAGGCAAATCGAAGCATCTCAAATTCTCAAAAGTATAAACTTAACCGCCGAATACCTGCTGCAATCGTAAGTAGATTTACGTAGCTTCTTGTTCTGCTTTGCTACTGAACCTTCAACTTGACAGCCGAATTACCTTGTACCCATACTTGTTTAAAATTTAGTTTCAGTAAAAGCTCGTGTAGCTAGCTGGCATTATCAACTGTATACATGTATTAAATCTTGCTTAGGCACATTGAGTTTGTTGTCAACTGTCAACTTTTTATTGTTGTAGCCAGAGCTTATTTCACAAGGACCCTAAAGAATAAAAGCAGGATGCGTTGCTTTCTATAAACAGTGTCCCCGTAATCTTTAGGAATATCATTTTCATCGTTTTTGGGTGAACCATTAAGACACAGTACTATGTGTTCTATGTCTATTGGTTCAGTTAATGATGACACATTTTGTCACACTATATGCTCTTTAGTAATAAATTCTGTGGTCTGTGGGATATGCCACCACTTGTGCCACTTGTGTTCTACCTCTGTCCTGTTAATCAGGTTCAGTACAGCTGTAGCGCCTGAGTTTCTGTGTTTGCACCCTAAAGTAAAAAAGCAGGATGCTTGGCTCTCTCTATAAGCAGTGTCCCCGTAAGCTTTAGGAACATCATGATCATCGTTATTGGGTGAACCAGTGGACACAGTACTATGTGTTTTATGTCTATTGGTTCAGTAAATGATGGTACATTTGTTTTAAAAGATTTTGTTTGTTTGTTGTAATATTTGTCTCTATTTTAGTTTTAGCATGTACAGGTTCAGGAATTCTGCTCAGTCCAGCAAGTAATAATCATGAAACTTCTGTTGTTGCTTGAGCTTCCTGTGTTGGCACCCTAAAGTAAAAAAAGCAGGATGCTGTGCTCTCTGTTAGCAGTGTCCCTGTAAACTTTAGGAACATCAGTCTCATCGTTATTGGGTGAACCGTTGGACACAGTACTTTGTGTTTTATGTCTATTGGTTCAGTAAATGACACATTGCAGCAATTCATCCTTCATGTTTTCTGTTCCATGCGGTGTTCTGATTTTTAGTTAGCTCCTGCACAAAGCTGATAACTCTTAAATAAAGCCCTAAATGAAAGTTGTGTTTATTGTTACTTGCTGCATTGCCTTCTATGCTAATAGTTTTTATGTTGCTGTCAGTCTAATTATTTTTTGATTGTTCACAATTGCAGAACACCAGGGAGACAGCGTTTGCCCTCAGGAAGATGCCACTGAACAAGGCTAAAAGGTACCTGGAGGATGTTCTCGCCCACAAGCAAGCCATCCCCTTCCGTAGGTACTGCCGTGGTGTTGGACGCACTGCCCAAGCTAAGAACCGTCAGCCTAATGGTCAGGGACGCTGGCCTGCCAAGTCTGCTCAGTTTGTTCTGGATCTTCTCAAGAACGCTGAGAGCAATGCTGAGGTCTGTGGTCTCATTATGACTGCCAACGTTCTTTGCTCTGTTTTGCTTAATTTTGCCTAATTCTCCCTACTCTTGCTCTACAGGTGAAAGGTCTGGATGTTGATGCTCTCTACATCTCGCACATCCAAGTGAACCAGGCCCAGAAGCAGCGGCGTCGGACCTACCGTGCTCATGGACGCATCAACCGTAAGTTTACCAAACCACTTGTTTAATTCTTGATGGTGTTTCAGATGCTTGTGGATTGCTCATAACTCCCCTCTACCAAATTGTAGCCTACATGTCTAACCCGTGCCACATCGAGCTCATCTTGTCCGAGAAGGAAGAGCCAGTGAAGAAAGAGGTATGTTCCTTCTTTGCACTGGCCCCTAGTGATGTTCCTCAGTTTGCAATCTGCTTATCTGTCAACCACTGTTTCCATTCCCCTGATTTGTTTGATCCTTTGTTTATGCAGGCTGAGTCCCAGATTGCACCCAGGAAGGCCTAGAGGAAGAAAGCTTGGCATACTTGTCCGCCTATTCGTTAGAGCAGTTTGTAGCATCTGGGTTTGGCTGAGTGGAAATTTTGGCCTGTTATCATCTGTCATCGTCTAAATACTGCTAGCTCATACTTTGTTGAACCGTTGATGATCGTCTTGTGTACTCGATCGATTCTGGTTGTGTTTGATATTTTTCATATTGGCTTCCTAGTGTTGAATCGTTCCAGTTTGCAGGATTGCTTACGTTTGAACTCATACCAACAGAATCTCTGTAGATCGAAAATCGCAGATAGAGAATTTGGACTGCTGGCTTCCGTAGTAAGTAGCTTTGACGCTGAAGTAAATAGGACACTCAAATGGGCAGTTCAGTATATTGAGTTGAACGAGGCTTTGGAACTCAAAATGTAGGTACACAGATATCGAATATCTTAGATTCCTACATGGATCGCTTCAAAAGCTTCGTTTGGATGTCACAAATGAAAAAATAGAAATTATTTATTTTGTTGACCCAGATCTTATAATTTATTAATTAAAATCTAGGTTGTTTGGTATCCGCCAGGAACCCGGTGCGGATGCAGGCCGAGCCGCAAAGAGCATGTGCTACTTTTTAAGGCTAAAAACATAACAAATGAAGGTAATTATGTCCTAATTTTTAAGGCTAAAAACATAACAAATGTATGTAATTAGCATAATTAAGATTGTTTAGCGCTCAGGCTCGGGCTACATCCAGCTCCGCCCTTGCCAGGAATCACATACTCCTCGAAATAGGCTTTCGTCCCGCTTTATAAATAAAGCACATAGGTGAGACCGCTGCTGGGCCAGACAGCACATCGCCCAAAGGATGACCGAACACAGCTGGGGCCGAACAGCACAAGCAGAAGCCCAAGAGAAAATACAAAAGAAAGAAAGAGAAAAAATGCACAACAACGCCGGATCGACAAACGACAAAGACTCGAGATCGCTGCGTCCCCCGAAGTAAACCCACCCCCGATCCTATGCCTCTGAATTGTCGTGTACCAAGCAACACCTTCAAGAAGGATGGCGACGATGACGCTGCTGCTTCCCGGAATACCCCTAGGATTTCTCCCGGTACACGTGGGGGAGTGGGGGGAGGTACATCCGACACCCTTCAAGAAGGAAGGTGGCATCCGCAGATGTCATCGCGTCGGAGCCGGCCGAGCCGGCCAAGATTTCTCCCGGACCCCCAAACCACAACCCCGGCCAACCCTTGCACTCCACCAAGCTTGCCGCCCACCAGCATGCGCCAAAACGGTCTTGCAGTCTTCATCGGCGTCTCACCATGGCAAACACCGCGAGGTTGGCCGGACCAAGGAACCCCGCCGAAGACAAGGGACAGCGGCGCCGCTGCCACGTGGGAGGACCAACCTCCACCGCCATAGCAGTAGCAGACCGGACACAGCGGCAGAAGCATACCAGGCCAACCTAGGCCCGGCTGGACCCAAAGCGGGCCCATAAAGCTCCCACCACCGCGCTGCAGCAGACGTAGTGGCGACGCGGCTCCCCCTGTCCCGAAGAGTTTCTAGACCAACCAGGGTAGCGGCCTGAGAACGAGCTAGCCCGCCCTAACCCAGACCAGGCCCAAAGAGCCCAGATCTAGGGTTTGGGGACAACGCCAATCTCGTCCCTGCCACCATCGCCACCAACCAGTAGCCCCCTCGCCCCGCCGCCATCCAGACCACCGCCGGAGCGCCGCCTGCCGAAGAGCACCGCCGCGAGGGGATCCGCGGACGTGGCCTCGCTGCAGCCCACCATCTTCAACCAAGAGCAGGGCCTGGAAGGGCCCAGACCCGGAGGTCCAGACCCGACATGGGCGGGGCCAGACAACCCCTCCGCGGCCCGCTCCTCGCCGGCCTCCCCGGAGCACGCCGCCAGGACCACCACGGCCGGCCTCCCCGGAGCACGCCGCAAGGACCCACGGCCGGCCGCTGCCCAGGGGCCCCATGCTTCCCGCGCCGCCGCCCAGGGCACGCCGGCCCACGCCACCGCCCGCTGCTGCCCGAGGGCCACCGCGCCACCAAGCTCCCCCCGCGCGCCGGCGAGGAAAACCACTCGCCGCGAGGCGCCGCTTCCCTCCGAGCCGCGCCAGACGACGAGGAACCGAACCCCGCCGCCCCCTTCACCGGCGGCGTGCACGGCTTCCGGCGGCCGTCTCCGGGGGCGACGAGGGGGGAGGAGGTATTTGGGGGCGGCGGCGGGTGGTGGTGGTTAGGGTTTGGCTCCCCCCGTCGCCCTTGAGGGAGCGACGCGAGGGAGCGTTTTTCGTCCTCTACTCCAGCAACTTGACCCTTCAATCACGTACTCCCTCCGATCCATATTACTTGTCTTAAAAATGGATGTATCTAGACATATTTTAGTGTTAGATACATCCAATCTAATGACAAGTAATATGAATCAGAGGGGAGTAATTCATTTGGCGGGCATAAAACTCCCACTACCTTCCCGAGCACCTCGCTGCCACGACTCCCGGCCATCGTCGATGTTTTTGCCCGCCTTGGAATACGCAGATCCCGCGTAGACCAACGCAGCGATTCTACCAGGGCGAGGGCCTCTCGGTCTTATCCACCGGCCGCAAGCGTGCTATGATCCGTGCGAGCAGACTTTGCAGAAACATCCTGGACATTTCACATCATCGCACTACTATAGGGACGAAGGTGGACATGTGCATCTTACGTTCTCTCTCCTTATCCTAGTCAGAACCATAGCACACCCATCGTCTCCTCCTCCTTATCATCTCCTGCGGCGGTGCGTCCATCGTCTATGCGTCCTCCCGGAGCTCCACACCGGCCGCCTCCATACCATCGTCCTCGACCCCGCGGTTGCTGCTCGGGGACAGCCGGCGACCCTCCCTTGCCACCACGCCCCCCTGCATCGGCGAACGAGGTCGACCACATCGTCCCCAGCCACCAACGTCAAGGACATGAGCAGAGCCGCCTACATACCTATACGATTCCTCCCTTATTGATCTGATTTCTCCACTTGTGGCTCCTGGTCTCTGCTGCCTCCGGCCAGAACCCTCCTGTTCCGATTCTGTTGGTGGGTTGAACAGAGGAGAAGATGTTCCAATTGCTTTCATGTATGAAGGAGGAAATTCGGCTGCAATTTCTTCCATGTATGCGGGAAAAAACAAGTCCAGATACAAACTGGAAAAATATGGGCCCAAACTTACTGGAAAAGATCAGTCGGAAAATTGTTAACAAAAGATTTAGGTACTAATTGATTTATTGAATCTTGTAGTGGTGTTGATGCAGTACAGGGATCTATGAGTAAATTCCCGATAGATTAGAAGTCGTTTTGTACTGAACAGGAAATAGAATAGAGGGGCTCTTTGCAATATACACACATGCACACACCGATCTTACAGCATAAAATGGACGTCCAGGATAAGCCGCGCGTAGACTCCTTCGAGTCAGCGCCCCACACCAGCGCTCCTGCTCACCAAGATCTCATCTCACCCATGCTGGTAGTGTCCCGCCTCCTGTGACGTCATCTCACCCACCCCGGTAATGTATATCACCTACTCCACCTCTCCTCTTTTACCCTTTTTCATTCGTTCTTCCCCTTTAGCAGAACAAGATCACCGGATAAAGAACCTCGGGAGCAGCCGACTACAAGTTTTGACCTCCCACATCGTCCCTAACCTCTCACACGTGTCCACCTCGTTCCCTTCATCTGTTTCAGCAGCCACGGTATGGCCCCCTACTAACATCTCACCCCCCTACTCTTTCTCTCTTTGTCTTTGCAGTGCGTGATATATAATATAATTCTTGCCATCTACTCACTCCGTTTTAAAATATAAGATGTTTTAACTTTGTGAATGAAATGTATATAGACTTGTTTTAGTGTGTAGGTTCATTCAAGTTTAGAGTGAATCTACACACTAAAACAAGTCTAGATACATTTGCTTCACAAAGCTAAAACATCTTATATTTTAAAAACGGAGGGAGTATGCCACGGTCCTATTACATTCTTGCCATGCCTTACTATTTTCCCGTAAGTTCTTTGTGTTCACTGCAAGCCTATTTGTGATGAAGTTGCAGCCTACCTTTTGTAACTTGCTTAATACTTTGGACCTTGATTTTGCTTGTCTCGATGCATCTTTGATTTATGGAGTTGAACATGGCATTTGTAGTTGTGGATGATGAGATAATCTATGTGTTTAGCATGTGAATTTGTGTTGTGACTTCAAGAATTTATGAATTATTAGACATCTCGTGCTGACATGCATCTTTTATTTTGAAAAGATCATCTTTCTATTATGTAGCAATCCCGTAGTGAAATTAATTTCAGTTACAATTCTCTGTGGTAGCCAAACAAGTCATGGGCATACTCCCAAACCTCAATTTAAATGAAATGAACTCATGTTGGAAGTCTGAATTCATTTCATTTGTACGAAATGAAATGAAACGCTGGGTACCAAACGACCTCTTATAGTATATGAATACCCTCGATACATATACGATAATATTTAGATACATATGCAATAATATCTACATGAAATCAGATGAGTTGATTTGTATTTTATACTATAGTTTTTTATATTAAATATGCTACTGTGAAGCATAGATTGCTGTCAACAGAGTTTTTCTTATTTGCATCCAAAATAAGAGAAGGACCCATTAAGAACTTGTAAAATAAAGATTAGGGATTGATTTGTGTTGCCTTATATCTATTAAAGGAGATGAAAACATGAGGTGAGACCTCATGTTAGTTTTTCTCCAAGAACAACTCTAAACGTAGGAATAAGAAAATGCAAAACTAAAGAAATCTTAGATTCTTATTTCTTTGTTCCAAAAGGCTCTATATTTTTTAATAGGAAACCTATCCTCCAAAACTTCTACACTTTTTCTTTGGAACTCTTACACTTTTTATTTGTTCCAAAGGAAAGTCAGAAAGTGCCCTCTCCGACTGCAGCAGCTGCTAGTACTTTCCCCATAAACCCGAACTTTCTAGGATGACAAGAATACCCACAGGAACAGAGAATAAACCCAAATTTTCCAGAATAACAAGAATACCCACAGGAACCGAGAACAAACAATGGAAATCACAAGCATCTTGACGGGGAGCGAACTGTCGAGCAGCATTATTCTTCGGCACCACCGGTGCTACTAAATACTCCCCACAAACACTGCTATCCACAAAGAACGGACATGATGAATCTCACAATCTGGTCGATCAAGTAAAATATATTTATTCACTATCCACAACAAGTCCAACATTTAAAGAAGAGATACTAGAGAGATAAACTAAAGTTCAAATCTCAGTTCGTCCTATTAAACTATAGTACGGTTTATTCACGACTTACACACTGTAAACTTGCATAAGATTGCAGTTATTATTTGGCTAGCTTGCTTTAGTAGCGGAGAACATTATAAAGGACCCATTTCTGACAGATGTGAAATCAACCAGCCCACATGCCGTGCAAAGATCTTCAAGCTCCCCTTCTGATAAGAAGATATTAAATCCAGTGATTTGGCCAAAGTACTGCAAGATAAGTTCAACATAAGTTCAACAGGTAAGTCTAATACAAAACAGAGTCGACAAAAGTGAAAAAAAAAGTGAATCCACGTAGGAGCACTGGATTTCTTAATCCTCCATCTAATATTTTTTAGGTTGATAAGATACATGCGAATCTAGACAAATCCAAGTCATTTATTTCTGGACGGAGGGAGTATCATGTTTGTCAAGCAAATTAATCTGTATTATCCTTTGAAAGACCATAATCCGATTACGTTTCAGGATATTACCGGGCGTACGATTCTCAAGACTGGAATAGCTGGTGCAAGAACATCTGATATGAAAGTAGTAGCCACGAAAATACCCCCGGGGCGAAGGACTCGGCTAATTTCTGCAACCTATAGAAAGATCAAAACATTTCACACGTTGTCATTGGGTAGGGCTGGAAGTGAAATAGCATAAGGTATATCTCCCTAATGTAAGATCTACAGAAAGTTTAGACAATCAATAATATTGCTGCCAAGTTACTTAGCATGCATATAGAAGTGTGAATGTGCTATGATTTTTTCGGAAACTAATTCCTTCTTCTCCACATATGTGAAGCTTAATGAACTTGGAATGAAGAAGCCTTGACTTAGATATCTTGCATCATAGTCACTTGTCATTTTAGTTTTTTGTGTGTGCAGTCACAAGCAGATGGAGTATCAGAAGATTTCAGCAAAAGCATGGGAGTATTACAGTGTGTGAGTGCATGCTCCCATTTTTGATTTGTAGTAAGAATGCACATAAGAATGTGGAGTTGCACATAGGAATGTGGAGTAACCATTTGAGAGTGCTCAATGAGCTTAATGCAAGTACACAAACCAACATATGTTCACATGTAAGACTGTATGTGGAGTAACCAAGTTGGTATGTAGATGCACAAAATACATAATGAAGAAAAGCATGTTGGTCTCGGTAATAGTGGAAACAATGAAGCAATATAATTTTTTTGCAGAATAAATAGGAAACTTACAGCACAAGCTGGGGATGGCCAACAATGAATCGCAGCCCCAGCATGCACAGCATCGATTGAGCCACTCAAAAGAGGGAGTCTGGATATATCAGCTCTGACCAAGGCTAATCTCCTAAAATAGCAGTAATAATACATTCGACGTTAGAACTGAAGTGACCAATAAACACAAGATACCATTCTGTCAGAGAAGATAGCGCACACACTCGTATAGCAAGCTTACAATCCTAACGTCCAACTAATCCTTTAGCATTCCTTTCCTTTTAACTTGGATGAGATCTAGTAGATGATTAGCTGGATACCATGTATGTGTATGTATATAGCCTACATATGGATGAATACAATTGCGCTGCAGATTCTCTCTAATCTTTCCAATGCAACGTTCCAACGGAGATAATTGACAGCTTAGACTTCATAAATCATGTGTGGGAATGAAAAATGAGTTACAGAAAGAAACTTGAAGACCAAAGGAATTGTAAATCATACTCATCAGATATGTTTTCCTTCCTGATGAATTCATTGCACTGCTTCAACATATTCTCTGAGAAATCTAGTGCCACGACAAGAGAATATAGTTCACTCTTGAGAAACAATCTTGAAAATAAGCCACTTCCACAACTTGCATCAACTATAATTCCTCCAGTTTTTGGCATCAAATAAGATCTAGCCATTTCAAACTGCAATTTCATTCGCATATTAATATAGAATTCTAGAAATTATACTTGCAAGCAGAAATGGTACTGAAATGCTTAAATGTATTCACGAGCAAACTGAATGTTACTCGAGACTATAGGCCCCACGGTTGCAACCATGGTTTATGTTTTTCATGGCAGGGCAAACCCAGTTAATGATCAGGTCTGTAAATACATATATCATGACAATATATTTCAAAATATCTGGTTGTAGGCTTGCATGTTACTAACCACACTAATGAATTGATAACATAGTGCTCTGAGCTCTGTAATGAAGATACCGTAATGTATAATTTGGCTGTATGCTTGTATCTTACTAACGTCACTAGATTTTTCAGTAATTATACATTTCAACGATGATTGCGAAAACAGTTATTTCACAAATGTAATTAAACATGGTCATCATGGAAACAAAAAAAATATTCGTGAAACATGACCTCTCTTTCTAGGCCTGGGAAACCACCCCATCTGAAATTGTGGCGCCATCCTCTCTCATAAAGAAATGATACCAGTCGGGTCCTGTTCGAATAATCAAATCGTTCGTAAGCAAAAGTCTGAACAGAACTATTAAGCAAATGTGCAGTCAGTCTTCACCCAGACAGAATCATTTAATTTTTTTCTTAAACCCACGGGAGGTCTGCGCATCTTTGTACTAAGCTGAAAGGAACAAAGGTACAAAGCTCAATTGTACAAGGTTCATTCCCAAAAAGGGGGGCTGCGGATCCCAGGTTGCTTTCTGGGAAGAGCCCTGGATTGTTGGGAAGACGGTGCTCCCTCCGTTCCATAATTCTTTGACATGCTTTTAATTTAAATTTGAAGTACAGTCACGACAAAAATTAATGAACGGAGTGAGTAGTTGCCATCTCAACTTAGAGCTTGCTACTACTTTCCACCTACAGTACCCCTCTTCATCTAATCTAAGCTTCAAAAGAAACAACATACTTTACCTGAAAAGTTGAGTTGCTAATGCTGCCGGCTTGGACTCGGAGTACTCGGCAGAACCAACTGACACAGTCAGATCCCAGTAATCATCCTTCTTGGAGTACACCGTCTTGCAAGGGGAGCATCCAACGCTAGAATCGGATTTGGTCGGCCTGAAACGGGACCGATTAGCACGCTAGCTGCAGATGCTGCTGACAGGCAGTGATGAATAAGCCTCTGTACAGTTGGTCTTTGTGGGGCTGTGTCCTTTGTGGGTTCTTATGGGGCTGTAGCAAGGACGGACAGTTAGGAGCAGCAAGGATCAAGCATCCTTGACTGCTTTAGCAGCATCAGTTAGGAGCAGCAAAGGACCAAGCATCCTTGACTGCTTTTAGGCAGCATCTTAGACTAGCATCTTGGACTAGCATTTAGCATATTCTCGGCTGGCTAGCAGCCTATAAATATGTATCCCCAACCCCTGTGGTTGGCATGACATTTGTGTGTGAGTTTGTGGAGAAATAAAACCAGAAAATTGCCCCAACTCCTAGTGTCATCCCCTCTCTTCAATGAGAGTAAATCTAGAGATCCTATCAGGCAGATGGTATGGCAAGACCACTTACGGGGACTGACGATCGATCGAGCTTACGAGCGGGTGGTAGCAGACTGGACAGGCAAGTTTGCTCAGCTCGGCCTCCAACAGAGGTTCCTGCAGCACAAGGAGCTGGTTCAGCTATCTCTCCATCGAATTTTGATGACGATTTCCTCTTAAGAATTGAATTGGCCTTGTTGACGTCGATCCTTCGCTTTCAAGGAAAGCCATGGCCTCGCTTGCCATGCTAGTTTTTTGGGAGTTGTGGAAGGAAAGACTTGTGCAACCGATTTATCACTTCAAGCATGCTCGTGGGAAGAAATAAAGAAAGAGGCGGCGATGCGGTGTCTCGCCGGAGCAAAGGACCTATGTAACTTATAATGCTACGAGAGTAGCTTTCCTTTTCTTTTGCCTTGACCTTTTTGGTTGAGGCGTGGTTTGTGAGATCTTCTAAAAACTTTTTCTTGATAAAGAAAATGACAAAGCTTTTGCCTAGTTTTTTTCTAAAATTCTCTAAGAAATGATGCCCAAGCAAATTGAACAGTCTCAAAAAAAAAAAAACTCCGGCCGGGGACGTGGAGGGTGCATAATCCCTGTTCGGCGGAATGCGCCAACGGTGCGAATACTCACCACAACGGCCTCGTCGGAGGTGAAAGCGGGGGAGGCGCTGGCATGCAAGGCAGTGCGCTGGAACATCTTCCCGGAGTGGAGGCAAAAATTGGAACGAAAACAGAGGGCATGGGTGTGCGGCCTGCCGAGCTCACATGAAGGAGTGAGGCTTTTTATAAATGCGAAGGCACTATGCCTTGCCTGGAGGAGATGAAAAAAATTGTGTGTGTGTTGGAAGTTGGGGGTTGGGGGTTTGGGTGGCCCATCCTACCTCCTCTACCTTATTGACAGCGGGGTAGTAGGACTTTTATTTTTTTAAAGTTCAAATTAAAAGGTTCAAAAAACACCGGGTCATAAATAATGATTTATAATATGCGGTTTCAAAAAATTATGTGATTTCTTTTTGTATTCTAGTGTCGGTAAAAAAAGATATGTTTTCAGATCTGAACATGAAATGTGCAAATTTTGGATGGGCCTCGAAAAAATGTAAGTAAACTAATAGACTGGACATTCTTAAAGTACGTGTCTGGATAGCCCAAACTTTTGGTAGTTAGCTCTAGATCTTCCGGTCAAAAAATAACTTCGATGAAGAAGTGTAGGTGCACTATTACCTGATAGGGATTGCAGTTTTCTCACATTTTCGTTTTTTACTCAAACTTAAGGAAGAAACTTTGTTTCTTATTTTCTTTTAAGATTGATGAATCGAATAATATTTCTGTTCTTCCATCAAGATGAGATAGTTATCGAAAGCTAAACTAAACCTGTTGACATAGAAGGCAACCGAAATAGAGATAAGTAGGAAAAAAAGACCTAAAGAATAATAAACTTCTACTCCCTAGGTGGTTATTATTTGCCGCATAAGACAACAGGGTGGAAGCTGAAGGAAAGAGTAGGCCCCTTTGAATAAATTCATTTTTGTTTTCTATTGGACCCTGTTTTATTCTTTTCGATTGTCCAAAATTTTCCGTATTTGACTTTTTTTGCAGCGCCTGAAATACAAAGTATTTTTCAATAATAATTTGCGTACTTGTATTTCATAGTATTGGCTACACATAGATATGTTTTTTGAAAATATTTGATGCTTTAAAAAATAAAAAAAGGCTCCATAGAGCCCGTCCACCAAAGTCATTTATAGGGTACACAACCCCTAAAGTAGAGACCTATAGTAAGTAGTAGTATGTGGTGGTAAATCGAGATGTGGACACAAAGTTAGTCCGTTGACCTAATCAGAGGAGGCATTCAAGGCGATGGCTAAAAAAATCTACCTAGGGTTGGTCCGTTCCATCTCCGGTGGCCTTACGGCCTTGGAGGTGTGGCGGACCACGACCTCTCGCCGGTGGGAGGGTCGGGGTTTTGTTCGTTATTTATAATGTTTTTTTTAATCTTTTTTGGGATGTTGAAGCGACAGTTGTATCCTAAAGTCAGAATAAGGTCCTCCTCGCCCTACCCTTGCTTCGGTGGTGCGTCTAGCGCCGACTAAGGGCGCTTAGAGTCATGTGTCTGTGGATCTAGTCGATTTTCGTCTTTGTTTATGTGATTTTAGGTCATTCTTTTATGATCTACGAACGTCGTCATTAGCGACGTTATTGCTCTAGTGCGCTGGTACTTTCGGGTCTTAGCGCGACGACTTCCAGTTCTACTACAACAAGCTTTGTCCGGTTTCGGTGATGGAGGGCAGGGACGGCGGCGCGCCTTCGGCTCGTGCCATTGTTTGTAGTCGGCGCTAGGTGATCCATGAACCTATTTGTATTTTTTTTACTTTTAGGTGTCTCTTTATTGATTTTGATGTTTTTTAATAGATGGATGTAATATTCGTAAAAGATATTAGTCCGTAGAAATATTTATCTGAAAACAGCATACCTTACCTGAAAATTTGAGTTGCTGCCGGCATGGACTCGGAATGCTCAGCAGAACCAACTGACACGGTTAGATCCCAGTAATCATCCTTGTTGGGACCGGTTAGCACGCTAGCTACACATGCTGCTCACAGGCAGAACAGATGGCAATACCACTTACGCGGAGTGATGATCCATCGAGCTTATGAGCGGCTAGTAGGCAGGCCGGTTTGCTCAGTTCGGCGTCCATCAAAGGTTCCTGCAGCACAAGGAACTGGTTCGGCCTCTGGATTGGTCTTGTTGACGTCGATCCTTCCACTTGGCACTGTTAGGTTGACCTCTCCACGTATGAATCCAACGGTTCATACGGACCCTCGATTCGCGTCCTGATCGGGGGCGCCCAACCAAGTCAAGGTTGGTGGGCCCCTGTGACAGCGCAATATAAAGAGAGGTGGGGACCGGTGCACTGACTACGAGGTTGGTCGCGCCGCCGCTCTCCCCACCACAACCCCTTCCGATCTAGGGTTTTGCGCTTAGCCACGGGAAGCCTCCCACCGCCGCCGCCTAGCCCAGCCCCAGCTAGCTGTCGCCGTCGAACACCATGGCCACATCGACCCCCTCCTCTAGCCAAGGAGAAGGTATGCTCCATCTCTCTGATCCCTCTCTATCTCTCAATCGATAGACAGCACCAACACGAATCAAAAGACATAGACAGTGTAGTATCTGATTAGATCTAGCCTAGATGATCCTAAGGCCGATTTAACAGGCACCATATGAGCACCGTCAAGGATTGGTGGATAGAGATGATCTAAAAGAGAAGTCAATCGAGGGAAGCCATGGTCTCTCTTGCCATGCTAGTTTTTTGGAAGTTATGGAACGAAAGAAATAGCCGTGTCTTTTGCAACCAATTTATCACTTCGAGCATGCTCCTAGAAAAATTAAGAAAGATGTGGCGATGTGCTGCCTCGCTGGAGCAAAGGACTTAGATAGTTTAATGCCACGAGAGTAGCTTTCCCTTTTTTTTTTTTGCCTTGGCCCTCTTTGGTTGAGGCGTGGCTTGGTAGACCTTCTGAAAACTTCTTATGAAAAAGACAAATCTTCTGCATAGTTTTTTTTTTAAATTCCTCTATAAAATGAAGCCGTAGCAAACCAACCGGTCTCAATTAAAACTCCTGCGGGGGACGTGCATCTGCTCGGCGGAATGCGCCGAAGGTGCGAATACTCACCGCAACAGCCTCGTCGGAGGTGAAAGCGGGGGAGGCGCTGGAAAGAAAACTGAGGACATGGGCGTACAACGTGCCGAGCTCACACGGAGGAGTGAGGCGTTATATGCGAAGGCACCATGCGTTGCCATCGTGTTCTTAGTGCATCTCCGGGCCGACGCATCCCGTAAGTGACCGAACTTGTTCGTGCGGACGGGGGTGTGCGCGCCAGTGGGCCGATTTATTCGGACAAACTCATCTGACTCTAATCTGGGCAACGGCTGCGTTGGCCCGGACGCGCACGGACAACGCGCGTGTTCTGTCCGCGCGTGCCACTGGCTCACCTGTCAGTTACCGCTTACCGGCGGCATTGATTCAGACGCGATCAGCGGCATCGATTCAGACACAACCGCAGCAGCGATTCAGAGGCACTGCACGGAAGGCTGACCGGCGACAGCCTGCGCTATCAATGGTGACGAGATGGCACGCTGACCCACTGGGCGCCGCCTGCGTTCCCGCGCCGACATTGATGGCGAAGGAGTGAGAAGATGCACGTGTTCACGTGCGGCTGGGCTATTTAACCCTGCACTCGTCGATGCCGCCCTCCTCACCTCTCGCCATCGTAAACTCTAGCCTCCGCCACCACCAACGATCACGATGTCGTCGTGGCTGAAGAAGGGAAGGAGCAAGCACGACCACGAGGCCTCTAGCTCTAGCAACCAGCGCTCCTGGCTGCCGGCCTTCCTTCACGACACATCCATGCTGCCTCCACCGCGATCGGAGAATTTCCGGGGCCGCCCCGTGAAGGATTACCCGCCACCGCAGGAGCGCCGCACACGACACTACTTCCGTATCGTGGAGTGCGAGCGCCGCTGGAGGGAGGGCTGGGGCATCAAGCACAAGGACGTGTTCCTCCCCACCGGCTGACACCTCTACCGGGATCGTGTCCCGGTGTCGCCCGTCTCCAAGAAGGGCAAAGGGCTGAAAGAGGAGATCCGCCGCCGGATCAGCAACCTCCCGCCGGCCCAACGGTGGGAGGCTGGCTACCGCAGGGATGCCTACTGGGTAGAGTTCCTCGAGTGAGAGCACAAGGTGCGGCGCGCCACCACCATCCGCCGCGACCTGCAGCCCGGGGAGGTCTATCCCGTCCCTGACATCGACGAGGGCGCTGTCAACCACTCCGACACCGAGCTCGATAGCCAGGACGACAACAACGAGGTGGAGGATGCCGGCGACAACATCGTCAAGCAGGAGGCGGTGGACGGCGTCGCCACGAACCTGCCGCGGAGTACCGCGAGGTGCTAGCACGGGGCTACCACGAGGACACCTTCACCGAGAAGGCCATTGCGGCCAACGCGCGGGAGGAGAAAGCCCAGTGGGTTGGCTTCGAGAAAGCCGTCCAGCTCACCGGCATGGTGGCGCAGGTGAACGCCCAGCTGCCTCCACCGTCGCCGCTGCCGGGATGAGAGCCAGTGATCGCGCCGGAGGTGGGGATGGAGCTGGCGCACCTCCAGCATGGTTGGGCGCCGTGGCCTGAGCAGGTGATCAATCCACCTGCGCCCGCTCCCGCTCCGGCCTACCACCGCCCAACCTCTGGACGCTGCCGGAGTACATCGAGCTCGACCCATAGATGGACGAGGCGGCGTCGGCGCGAAGATCGATAGCTAGGATTAAAATTAGTTTAAATTCCTTTTTTATATTTTAAATATAAATTAAGTATGAACTTTGTCAGTTTTAGCGTGAACATTTATGTTTGAATTTACAAAAGCCCAGGCCGGGCTGGATAAATGGATCGCGCAGCACGTGGCTGACCGGACAGGCCAAACCCTTTCTCCAAATCAACCACGGACCGATCCAAACAGATAAAAACAAACCATTTGAGGCAACCAAATAAATCGGCTTAGTGAAGATGCCCTTACCACATTTAGAACATGCAATCGATGGAGCGAGGCGTCCGCTCGCGATTCCCGTGTGGCGAACAGTACCGGAGGAGATGGAAAGAATTGGGTGCACTCCGTGGATACAAAGTTAGTTGGAAATATTTATGTCGTGTTAATCAGTTGAAATACAGTTGTAGGGGTGGAGCTATCTTGTGTTTGGACCCTACTAATAAAGGGGAAAACACATGATGCTTTTCTATCCAAACAAGGACTAAACAACGTGTTTGGTTGGGGGCATTGAGGTGATTAGAGCATCCAACGGTGAGGAGCAAATGCGACATCAAATGCGTCTGGTTTTGTCTGTTTGGAACCTATTCGGACACATTGTTCTTCCCTGTGCGCGGGTGCCCCCAACGGAGGAGCAACTCTAATTTCCCCATAATGCATTGACAAAAATTAATTTATATAAGTCATAAAATGAAAATTAAAGGTTGTACTACATGCATCGTTAACACATAGCTTACATTTAAACTACAATATACTCGGACAGTGTCTACTTGTCATCCTCCTCCACGAGGTCGATGACTGGCTCCGTGCTAGGGGGTAGAGGCGGCGGCGGAGGCGGTAGGAGGCGCGGGCACTTCCCTGGTGCAATATAGTCCATAACGAAGGCCAGCGTGCGGCCCGGCATGCTCCACCAGAACCTACGCCCGACAGCATCGTTGTCCACTGGCGGGGAACAACCGCCATAGTACCAGGCGAGTTTCCTCTCCCGACGCTTGCGGAAAAACTTGACCAAGATGGGTAGGTTGTGGGGATCCCAGACCGGATCTGATAGCTACGCCGCCATGAACCGATCCACCCACTTGTGTAGGTTGGTCGCCAGCGGGTCCGCACCACGCGGCACAAGTGGAATCGGGATGCCGCCGGCGCTCAACACCCACCCGATAGGACAGATGGAGTCCGGAGGTGCCGGATAGTTCGCCTCGTACAAGGGGCGAGCTTCCCACCCGTGAAGCTAGAGCCTGCCGTGTACATGACGGTGGGTGTGTGGTTGGTGGGGCGCGAAGCGGGGGGATGTTGGGAGCAGAGCGGGGGACGGGGTGGATTGTGGATAGGGAGATGCGAGATGCGCGCCCTCTTACAAAGGCCGGTCATTAATGAGAAGCGCAGGAGGCCAGCAGGGCATCGGCGGAGATGACGCATTGTCTCCGGATGTGGTTAACGAGGAGAAGCGGCTGTAGCGGGGCCAGTGAGGAAGCAGTCAGACGGTAGCTGTGCATCCCGAGTGTGCACGCCTAGGAGATACGAGAGGACCTTCAATTTCTCGTTGTCATCGGCGGCAACTGCTTCCTCCTCCATTAGAGCGGTGAACAGTTGCTCGTCGTTCAAGTCCATGGCCTAGGAAAATCATCGAACACCTTGCGTGCAAGGTGTCCACGAGGTGGGATCGAAGCCACTAGTGGACGACATACTGTGGCAAAATAGGGAGGGTGGTAGTACGCGAGGCGGTGAGCAGTCGGTGCGGCCTTTCTATCGGTAGGGGATAGCGGAGGGGAAAGTGGTGGCCCCGACGGTGCTCTGGTGGGGGTGAGGTGAACACGATGGAACGGGCAGGGGAAAGGGGGAAAAGTGGGGGATTTCACTTCATATTACCGATAGAGCAGGCCCACCCGCTGATTTGTTCCATTGGTGCCCCCGCTACCCTCTCCCATGGGTCAACTTGGGGGCGTCGGATGACAAAATAGACCGCACCTGTCGAGACTGGGCTATGGGCCAGATGGGTGAGATTTTCAGTGTCGGCACCCCCATAGGCTGTTTGGGGGGCATTGGGGGAGGTTGGAGGGTGGACATGCTCTTAGATGTGGGTGAAAGAGCATGTGGCCCCCCTGTTAGAGTACGTATACGTGTATAGTCTAGAGATAGACTAGGACTCTATATCTTGTACTTCAAGTCTCCACCTACCCCCGTGTAACTATATATAAACCCCCGTAAGGGTTATTGCTGTAGGGGTTCTTAGCATGGAAAACAAAAAAATTCTATCGCATGAATACACACAAGCGAGTCGATAAAGTACTAACCCTCAAATATCCAAAACGGTTAACGAGAGCAGATTCTCGTGGGTGATGTAGTCGTTCACTTGCCGATCTCAAGATCACGTAGACGATCCTTCCGGCGCCGCATTTCGGCAGCGCTCCCGCAGTCGGTCACACGTACAGTACTCGATGAAGACCTTCCTCTCCCTTGTTCCAGCAGGCGGCGGAGGTTGTAGCTCTCTCCTCGTGATTCCGGTAGCACGACGGTGTGGTGTCGGAGTTTAGAGGGGAGATCCCGCAGGGCTTCGCCTAAGCCGGAGAGAGTATGGTGGAGTAGAGGGAGCCTCGGGGCTAGGTTTTAGACACCGATGGAAGAGGGCAGCCGGCGGCTAGTGTTTAGTCTAGACGCAGCGGCGGTTTAGAGGGGATCTAGGGCGCCGACGGCTTGGAGGGGTAGCGGCGACCTAGGGATTGGGTCTTGGGCGCCTAGGGTAAGGGGGATCCCTTGGGGTGCGCCCCCACCCCTCCTTATATAGGTGGGGGCGCTAAGGGTGTTCCCAGCCCAGGCAGAAACCTTCCCTAACTCGGCCTCCAAAGGAAGAGGCTGAAACATTTTCCACGAAGACTCTCTTACCAAAAACTAGAGTTTGACTTTTCAAACTAGGATTTGACTATTCAAACTAGTCTTGGCCGAATTGACCCTTTAGGATTTGGTGTGGCTAGCCCCTAGGGCATGCCACACTCCAGGTGACCCCCTCCCGGGGTGGTTTACCTTCCAGAACAGTCTAGAAGCTTTTGGTCAAAACACCGAAAACATTTCCAATCCCCGGAATTGACTTTCCTTATACGAATCTTATTCTCCGGACCATTCTGGATCTCCTCGTGATATCCCGGATCAAATCCGAGACTCCAAACAACATTCGGTCTCTTTACTCACATTCCATATCTACTAAACAACATCGAATCCTTAAGTGTGTCTACCTACGGTTTTTGAATTATGCAGACATTATCGAGACCCTTCTCCGATCAATAACTGATGACCCACAAGTATAGGGGATCACAACAGTCTTCGAGGGTAGTATTACCCAATTTATTGATTCGACACAAGGGGAGCCAAAGAATATTTGCAAGCCTTAACAACTGAGTTGTCAATTCAGCTTCACCTGGAAATAGTTCTTGCTCATAGAAGTTTATCAGTAGTAACAACAAAGCAACATTAGCAGTAAAACATGAGCAATAGTAAAAGTAGCAGCAAACAGTAGTATATGAGTGCGGTAGGCATAGGGATGGATGGATGGGCGTTGCATGGACGAGTCTAAACATGTAACTTCAAGATCTAGGGCATTGCAGATAAATAAGAATAAGCATCCAAGTACTAAACAATCATAGGCATGTGCTCCATATATAGTCATGCGTGCTCGCAATGAGAACTTGCACAACATCTTTTGTCCTGCCAGCCCGTGGCAGCGGTGCCTCTAGGGAACTACTGGCAATTAAGGTGCTCCTTTTAATAGAGCACCGGAGCAAAGCATTAACACTCCGTGAACACATGTGATCCTCACACCACAGCCATCCCCTCCGGTTGTCCCAATTTCTATCACTTCGGGCCCTTTGGTTCCGGACAATGATATGTGTACACAACTTGCAGATAAGATCACAAACAATACTATCATAATGATTCAATAATAAGTTCAGATATGAGATCATGGCACTCGGGCCCTAGTGACAAGCATTGATACGTCCAATTTGCATCACCATTCTATATCATAATTTGCCTCTATTCATTGATATATGTCTTATTATGAGGTATTACTTATGTCTTTTCCTCTGTTTTTGCATGTTGGATGGTTCTTGAAGGATGGACTGCCGGAGTCAGGTTTCTGATGGAAAACGAGGTGTTTTGATGCAATTTCGTGAAGATCAGAAAAATACCAGAAAAATATTGGAAAATTATTTTTTCCTAGAAGGAGGAAGCCAGAAGGGGAGGCATAGCCGGGCCACAGGGGTCCCACCCCTAGGCGCGGACTCACCTTGCCCCGCGCCTAGGGCAGGTTTGGCCCACCTGGCCGGCTCCTGACTCCGCCCTCTCGCCTATATCTTCCTCATGGAACCCAAACACCAGGGGGCGACCACAGAAAGATTTCCGCCGCCTCTACGGGGCGGAAAACACAGAGAGAGAAAGAGCTCTCCGGCAGACATATTTCTGCCGAGGAAATCCCTTCCCGAAGAGGGGAGATCGTCGCCATCAACACCGTCATCAAGCTAGACTTCATAGGGATCATCATCATCATCATCCATACCATCATCTCCACCAGCACCATCATCACCACTCCGTCCCGCTGTAACAATCGTGTTGGATCTTGCATTAGTTCTTAGGGGAAACTTTCCCGGTGTTGATTACTATTGTAGTTGATGCTTATGAGTGGAACCATTGGATTCTTGTTTATGTTCAGATTGTTATCCATCACCATATCATCTTTGATCTTGATCCATATGTTGTCTTGTGAGTAGTTCGTTTAGTTCTTGAGGACATGGGAGAAGTCATGTTGTTAGTAGTGGATTTTTGTTGAGTTATTATTCAATGGTTTATTATTTAAGTTGTGGTGCTATTCTTCTAGTGGTGTCATGTGAACGTCGACTACATGATACTTCACCATTTATGTGCTTAGGGAATGCATTGTGTATTTGGATACTAATTGCGGGGTTGCCGGAGTGACAGAAACCTGAACCCCCGTTAGGACACCATTGCATAAGGGAGCTTAGGATCTCAGAGTTTAAGGCTGTGGTTAGGTTTATATCTTAATTACTTTTCTGCAGTTGCGGATGCTTGCAGGGGGTTTAATCACAAGTATGTATTAGTCCAAGTAAGGTCAGTACATTAGCACAGGTTCACCCACACAACACTTACAGCACCAAAGAAGAGTACTTAGCTATTTTAAGCGAAAGCACTTGACAGAATTCCCATGTGCCATCGAGAACGTTTGGTCCTTATAAGTATTTCCACCGGCTTATCCTTTGCTAAGAAAGGATTGGGCCACTTGCTGTAGTTGTTCGTTGTCTTTATTACTTGCACTTTGTTTTGTTGCTTTATCAGAAAAACCACTAAAAATCCGTTTGCTAAGTATTTACAGAGATTTCCTGATCCATACCACTAGTCAACACCTTCTGCTCCTCGTTGGGATCGACACTCCTATTTATCGAAAGTACTACGATACACCCCCTATACTTGTGGGTCATCAAGACTATTTTCTGGCGCCATTGCCGGGGAGTGAAGCGCTATTGAAGAGTGGAACTAGTAAAGGAAACTTCTATTGTGAGTATTTCTTTTTGTTTCTGTTTGTTACTTTGTTTCCAATATGGATAACCCACTTGGTTTTCTGTTTGGTAAAACTACTACCGCTATTAGGGTAGTAGATGAACCACCACTTGTTGAGATAGATCCTTTTAAGATACCTACAAGTATTGTTGATCGTGTTATGGATAATTATTATTTTGGGGATGGAACTGTCCATCCTGGTGATCACTTGCTTTTTATGCATGAATTATGCGGGTTGTTTAAGTGTGCAGGTATCACAACTGAACAGGTAAAGAAGAAGTTACTCTCTATATCCTTGAAAGGGAGAGCTGAAGAATGGTATAAGCTGCTGAAGAATGGACAATCCATGGAATGGGAGGAAATGGCATCTCTCTTTTATTCAAAATTCTATCCTCCCAGTGAGATTCATAAGGATAGAAATCTGATATATAACTTTTGGCCTCATGATGGAGAGAGTATAACTCAAGCTTGGGGGAGATTGAAGTTACTAATGCTTAAATGTCCCATTCATGAACTCCCTAACAATATCATTATCAATAACTTTTATGCTAGGCTTTCTCTTCATGATAGATTTACTAGATGCTTCTTGTGCTGGATCATTCACACGTATGAAGGAAGAAGCTAAATGGGATCTACTAGACCGTATTCAAGAGAACACTGAAGCTTGGGATAATGACAAAGGAATAAAGTCAGGTATAAACTATGACTATAAATGCATTAAATCTTTTATGGGAACTTATGACTTTCGTGATATTAGTAATGAGTTTGGTCTGGATTCCCAAAGTATTGCCAATTGTTTTAAAGCCTTTGCCTCTTACATAGAAATTCCCCAAAAGAAGTGGAATAAGTACCATGCACCTTATAAAGATGTTGTTAGTCATGTTCCTGTTAGAAGCACTGAAGTTTGTACTACTAATCATATTGTGCCTGAACCTTATGTTGAGAAAATACCTTTTCTAGATAAGGTAAAGGAGTATTCTATGATGATTAGTGCAGATAATAAAGTTACTAAGAAAACTATGGAGCCTGATGAGCAATTGAATATTGAACCTGTGATGGCTATTGTGAAAGATCTTGACGTTAGAAATATAGAGAATGAGCACATTGTCTTCTGTGAAGACGCTTCTAATATTGTCTCTCATCCTAGCAAAGTTAGAAAAGCTAGTGTTCCTGTGCTTTCTGTTAAAATTGGTGATCATTGCTATTATGGTTTATGTGATATTGGTGCTAGTTCTAGTGCTATTCCTTATGAGCTTTACAGGGAAATTATGCATGATATTGGTCCTTGTGAGCTTGAGGACATTGATGTGGTTATTCACCTTGCTAATAGAGAGACAGTCTGTCCCATTGGCATTGTAAGAGACGTGGAGGTTCTTTGTGGTAAGATTAAGTATCCTGCTGATTTTCTAGTGCTTAATTCAAGAGCTAGTAAAACTTGCCCTATCATTTTTGGTAGACCTTTCTTGAACACTTGTGGAGTTATTATAGATTGTAAGAAGGAGAAAGTTTAACTAAGTTTGATGGAGATTCTTATGAGTTTAACTTTTCCAAATTTGCTAAAGCTCCTTGTGAAAACAGCTTGCCTAATAAAGATTTCAGGATGGAACAACTTGCTTCTATTGACCCAGTTTATGACCTTGGGCCTCTTTTTGGTGACTGTAAGTATGCTTATTATGATGATAGAGTTGTTTCCTGTGACAGTTATATTGTCAACTTTATTCAAAGTGCTACTGAAAGTTATTATGAGAGAGGGAAACATGGTTTTATGCATCTCAATAATGTTAAGTTTCCCCGTTTTATGTTGAAAGCTTTGAAGTTGCATCTGTTTTGTCTTCCTATGCTGGTGGCTTTTTGCTTTAACAATTTGTTTTCTCATGGTACCCCCATGCATAGGAAGTGGGTTAGACTCAAATGTGTTGGTTATTTGCTTCTTGATGCTCTCTTTCACTTCAAATATTATCTCCTTTGTGAGCATCTTTGAAACTTTCAAGCCTAACTTAAAGGCATTAAATAAAAGTACTTGTTGGGAGATAACCCAAGAGTTTGGTTGAGTCTTGGAAGTTATTACTTCAGTAATAACCGCTCCTTATCCTTTTTGTTTTGGTTTTTGTGTCAAGTTCAACTACTTTTGAGAAGTAGAGGAGTTGTGAAAAGTGGCTGTCCTGGGACAGATTTTCGTGCTGCATTGTAAAAATTCGTGAGGGAGCTCAGTACGTTGGATGGAGCTATATTTTTCTGTGTTTGTTCTACAAGTTGTTACCCAACTTTCATTAGTTTTGTACTTTTTGATTTGAGCAATAGAAGGTTTTTGAAAAAATCAATCTTTACCTGCTGGTCTGTTTTGACAGATTTCTGTTATCATTTGCATTTGCCTCTTAAAGAAGCCTTTGTTTTGATGGATTTCAGTTGAAGTGTGAACATAAAGGTTTATTGTTTTTGCTTACACTAATGTTGCCCTTTAAGTTTGTGTATTGCCTTGTGAGAAAAGGAATTTCCAGGAGAAGGAGAAAAGGAGTCTGCAGAGTTCGTCTTTGAATAGGTAAAGTGGTGAAAACAGAAGGTTCGTGAAAGCCTAATCTTTTTATATTTTTGAAGTTTTTATTACATAAGGAAAGTTACAAGACAGAACAGAGGAGGAACCGGAGGCCAGGGTGGCCAAACCTGGGCCCCAACTGGCCGCGCCTGGAGGGGGTGTGACCCCCCCGAGCTCCGACTCCGCCTTGTTTTCGTATCAGCACCTTCCTTGTGCTTTGAAAATTTGTAATATATAACCCCCCGGATCCCCCGAGGTTCATATATCATTCTCTCGTCGTTTTTTTGTTTCGATCTGTTTCTGTCAAGAAATCTTCTCAAGTTTAGAGCACCATGGTCTCCGCCAACGACAAAGGCAAGAAGCCCGAGGAAGATGATCCTCACAACCCCAAGGAGGAGGATATTTTTGTGGGGGATGAAGAAGACATGGAGGAGGACAAGCAACCGGAAACCCGCGCTACCGTCGCAAGCATTGGAGCGGTGGCAAAACCTATCAAGCTTAAGAGGACATCACGGATGTCTACATGAGGGAAACCTCCATGTCTTATCTACAATCCACAGTCATCTCCTCCACGTACCAAGAGACCCTTCCATACTCTTATACATGAGCATCAATACCAACATGTGCCCAAAGGGAACTTGCCCTCGATGTGGGATATGCCTCGTTCTAACCATGCATGGAAGGAACACACTAAGAAGGAAGAGTGGGGATAGAATAGTAAGGACTGGGACTCTCGGTCTGAGATGATCATGAACCGCATTGAGCAAAATTCAGAGTTGATTCGTACTCTGACCTTTGAGATTGAGGATTTGAAGAAACTTATTGAAGAGCTTATCAAGAGAATATCACCACCACCGAAGGAGTAATTCGTCATCAGGTTTGGCATCCCCTTGGCTTGTTCCAAGCTTGGGGAGTGCCGCGGTATCACATCATTATCTTTTATCTCTTACCTTTTTAGTGGATTCATATCTTTGGTAGAGAAGTTATCTTATAGGTTGGTTTGCATGTGGAAGTATCTCTCCTTCAGTTGATTATCCATGTATCCCTTGGTGTGAGTGCCTTTATGGAATATTAATGAGAAGTTTCATCTTTTACTTTTTGCACTTCTTATTTTAGTTTGCAATCTCTATTATATGATGGATCTTGTTGATCAGTATTGGCATCACTTTGGGAGTATCAAGTAAATCTAAATTGGTTTTGGCAAACCAAGTTCTGGTTAGTAGCAACACTTTTTGGGGTTTGAAAGGAAAAGAGAAAAAGCTTACATGTATTTTGTATCATTTTGTTTTCTTTCTTGATTGGCTCATCAGCTTAGTATTCTTTATTTAAGATCTTTTATGTCTTCAAGGAAGATTGCATGTTTGGCTTTATCACTTGTAGGTTTGCTTGTTTTCTTCAACTCTTTTGCTTGCTACCTAGCTTTGCTAGCCAAAAACCTGTTTTGAGAAGGCATACTTCTCATGTTTCCAATCCCTTTGAACCAAAAACTTTGCCATTTGTGTCCACCATATCTACCGATTAGCATTATTGCTATTCCAAGCAAATTCTCAAGTTTCATCTATCTTTCGAATTAAAAAAGTATTTTGTTATGTGAAAACTAGTTAGTAAAGCTCTCACGAACTTGATGGCACACCTTATTTTCTTCCCCTAATAGACTTGAAACATTGTGTCATTGAAGTTGTATATGCTTGCATCTATACGTTGGGATTAGCAGAACCGTGCTATCATGGGGAACTCTTTCAACATTGCACTTGTACGTTGTACACAGTTGATATCATGCTCTTTTGTTTGCGGATGTCGACAGTGTGAAATAAAGAGGGAACTTGTAAGTCCATGGAGTGATGTATGTGTGTTAGAGAAACACCTGGGCCGCTAGCCTAATCCATGCCTAATCATGGTGGAAACTTGCAGCATCACTATAGTGAGCATTCTATGAAGCATCCTCAATAAAAAGCTATGCACATAGTAAATAAAAAGATCGCTGAGATGCTCATTGTCTGCTTGCCTTGTCATTTTGGTTATGGGATAACTCCTGTACCATGTGCAAGGGGTACCCCATTGGTGGTTCTTTATGATACATATGTACTTACAATGACAAGAACTTACCGGTAACTAAAGTTTAGTAGCATGAGGAGCGGCCCTCGTACTCAAGGGACATGAGATTGCCAACTTATATTTCGTCAAGCATATACTCCATCTTTGTGCACTTTTACCTTAATTATCTCAAGATGCCTATGATAGGGGTAATGAGGGCTCAAAGCTAGTAAGTACCATAATCTTTTGAAAGCTCTTTATGACTTGAAATCCCTGCTGCCCTCTATGAAGGGACCTTTCTCCTATTTTCTGAGTTGAGTTAGTAAACCTACTTCCTCTTATTCTCCTGCAAGCATTTGAGTTGTTGTGTTGCAAGCATTCATATGGTGATTTATTCAATCATGTTCTTTATCTTCCTTGTTTGCATAATACTCTTATATATTGAGTATTACTTTGAAAGCCTTCGCTGTGAAAAACCTTTTTGAGCAAAGAGTGCTCCTGTTATAAAACTTCTACAAAAAGCTTTTTGTGAAACTGTTTGCCAGCTGTTCTCTAACCAGGAACAAAGTTTGCCAATTCCAATTATGATTTATCTTTATGCATCTCTATTGTGACTCCTGTACTTGTTGCAAGCTAAGTTATATAATGGTGAGTTGCTTTCTTCTATGACTTGTGTAATGGTAAGTGTGATGCTTCTTGTCCGTATTCTTTTATCGACACTTCACTCCATAAACCTGTGGACATGTTTACTGAGCTCAGTTTTTGCTTGGGGACAAGCGAAGGTCTAAGCTTGGGGAGTTAATACGTCCAATTTGCATCACCATTCTATATCATAATTTGCCTCTATTCATTGATATATGTCTTATTATGAGGTATTACTTATGTCTTTTCCTCTGTTTTTGCATGTTCGATGATTCTTGAAGGATGGACTGCCGGAGTCAGGTTTCTGATGGAAAAAGAGGTGTTTTGATGCAATTTCGCGAAGATCAGAAAAATACCAGAAAAATATTGGAAAATTATTTTTCCCAGAAGATAGAGGAAGACAGAAGGGAAGGCGTAGCCAGGCCACAGGGGGCCCACACCCCCTAGGCATGGGCCCACCTTGACCCGCGCCTAGGGCAGGTGTGGCCCACCTGGCCGGCTCCCGACTCCGCCCTATCGCCTATATTTTCCTCATGGAACTCTAACACCAGGGGGCGACCACAGAAAGATTTCCGCCGCCTCTACGGGGCGGAAAACACACAGAGAGAAAGAGCTCTCCGGCAGACATATTTCTGCCGGGGAAATCCCTTCCCGGAGAGGGGAGATCATCGCCATCAACACCATCATCAAGCTATACTTCATCGGGATCATCATCATCATCCATACCATCATCTCCACCAGCACCATCATCACCACTCCGTCCCGCTGTAACAATCGTGTTGGATCTTGCATTAGTTCTTAGGGGAAACTTTCCCGGTTTTGATTACTATTGTATTTGATGCTTGTGAGTGGAACCATTGGATTATTGTTTATGTTCAGATTGTTATCCATCACCATATCATCTTTGATCTTGATCCATATGATGTCTTGTGAGTAGTTCGTTTAGTTCTTGAGGACATGGGAGAAGTCATGTTGTTAGTAGTGGATTTGTGTTGAGTTATTATTCAATGGTTTAGTATTTAAGTTGTGGTGCTATTCTTCTAGTGGTGTCATGTGAACGTCGACTACATGATACTTCACCATTTATGGGCCTAGGGGAATGCATTGTGTATTTGGCTACTAATTGCAGGGTTGCTGGAGTGACAGAAACCTGAACCCCCGTTAGGACACCATTGCATAAGGGAGCGTAGGATCTCAGAGTTTAAGGCTATGGTTAGGTTTATATCTTAATTACTTTCCTGTAGTTGCAGATGCTTGTAGGGGGTTTAATCAGAAGTATGTATTAGTACAAGTAAGGTCGGTACATTAGCACAGGTTCACCCACACAACACTTACAACACCAAAGAAGAGTACTTAGCTATTTGAAGCGAAATCACTTGACAGAATTCCCATGTGTACTCGAGAACGTTTGGTCCTTATAAGTATTTCCACCGGCTTGTCCTTTGCTAAGAAAGGATTGGGCCACTTGCTGCAGTTGTTCGTTGTCTTTATTACTTGCACTTTGTTTTGTTGATTTATAAAGAAAACCACCAACAATCCGTTTGCTAAGTATTTACAGATATTTCCTGCTCCATACCACTAGTCAACACCTTCTGCTCCTCGTTGGGATTGACACTCCTATTTATTGAAAGTAGTACAATACACCCCCTATACTTGTGGGTCATCAAGCATTAAGCACAATAAGTTGCAACAAAGTCAAATAACACTAATTGAGATACTAGGCACCATGCCCTAACAATCTTATTCGGTTACATGATAGAACTCATCCAATCCCTACCACCCCCATAGCCTACAATGGGGGATTACTCACTCATGGATGAGGGAAACATTGATTGTTGATGGAGAGGCGTTGGTGATGACGATGGCAATGATCCTCCCCAAATTCCCCATCCCGGCAGGGTGCCAGAATGGAGTTTCTGGATCCAAATCACGGCTTCTCGTGGTGGCGGCGCAACGGAACTCTTTCTGGAAAAATGACGACCCCCCTTAATTTTTAGGTCAAGAGGTAACTAATAGGCGAAGAGGTAGCCCGAGGGGATGCCTAGGGTGGCCACACCACCCTAGGCATGGGCTAGGCCCACCCGCCCCTGGCAGGGGTGTGGGCCCCTAGGCCTCCACTCTGTCTCGTCTTCTGGCTCCGTGGATCTTCTGGTGTAATAGCATTTTTGGCATATTTTCCGGGATTTTTTCTGATAGTTGATTTTCTGCACAAAAACTAGACCAAGGTAATTCTGTTGAAAACTGCGTCAGTCCGTGTTAGTTGTAACCAAATCACACAAGTTTAGAGGAGAAACAATAGCAAAAGTGTTTGGGAAAGTAGATATGTTTTGGACGTATCAACTCCCCCCAAGCTTATCTTATTGCTTGTCCTCAAGCAATTCAGTTGAAAACTGAGTGCGATAAAAAACTTTCACGAACACATTTTCTTCATATGATGCATATATTCTCAGCACATGAGTAGACACTTAAACCATTCATAATAATAAGTATGAAACCAAGTATACTCAATAGTCATTGCAAGCTATGAAGAGAAACCAACTCAATAATAATAAGTAGCATGAAGCATACACATAAGCAACATTCAATGCTCATAATAAGGTATTGTAGAGTGGTATCTCGCTTGCCTTTGTCTATAGAGCACAATATAAATGCCAAGCCACCTCTGAAGTTCAAGTGAAGACTAGAAGTAAAAATGTCAGAGATACAAGCATCAAAGTCATGACATAATTAACCAAGTTTTGAGACAAACACAAGAATGACAACTCTGCTCTCAAGAAGGTGCTCATAGAATAAGTGGTGACTCAACAAGGGAGTGAAAAAGGTTTTGAAAAGTTTGAAAGGATTCCTAATGCTGAAAGGAAGGTACTCATTAGCTTTGAGCTCTCATTGCCCCTATCATAGGCATCTTCATATGGTTAAGATGAAAGTGAGGTCCAATATGAGTTATATGCTTGACAGACATAAACTGGAAATCCCATGTCCCTTGAGTACAAGGGACACTCCGTATGATACTCAACTTTGGTTACCTATAAGTTCTTATCATTGTACATATATGCATATCATAGAGAACCGCCAACGGGGTACCCCTTGCACACGATACATGAGCTATCCCGTGATCAAAATGACAAGGCAAGCAGACAATGAGCATCTCAGCGATCTTTTTATTTACTATGCGCATAGCTTTTTATTGAGGATGCTTCACAGAATGCTCACATTATGGTGGTGCTGCAAGTTTCCACCATTATTAGGCATGGCTTAGGATAGCGGCCCAGGCGTTTCTCTAACACATATATATACTCCATGAACTCACAAGCTCCTCTTTTATTTCACTGTCGACATCCGCAAACAAAAGAGCAAGGTATCAACTGGATATGTATCCATAAGTGTTGAAAACGTTCCCCGTGACAGCATGGTTCTGCTTACTCCTAGCCTATAATTTGCAAGCATATAACTTTCATGGACAAGTCACAATGGTTCAGGATTATTAAGTGCAAGGAATAAAGTGTGCCATCAAGTTCGTGAGAGCTTTACTAACAAAACAGACAAACATTTTATTTGGAAGAAAACAAGGCATATTGAATATGCACTGCACTAGCAAATGATGCTAATAGGTAGGTATGGTGGAAACTATTGGCAATATTGGTTTTGGGGAATTGGAAGCACAAGTAGAGCTCATACTCAGTGCAAATGAAGGCTAGCAATAGAGAGGAAGTGACAAACGAGAGAGCAATAACTATCATAATCATGCTTGCAACAAAACATGACTAATTATGGCATGAAAGAGATACAAGAACTCTGAGGCAAAATAAATCATCGAGGCTTACTGACTATTGTTTAGTCATATGCATGCGTGAGCATGTGCCAAGTCGATTCACATGAAACTTCTAGAGGAGGATACCATAATATCATACCAAAATATGAATAAAACAATGCAAGCAAACATTCATATGACATGCTACAAACTATTAGCAAGATGGAGCTAATCACAGAAGCAAGAAGTACTAAGCATCCATCAATAACATACACCTTACATGAACCGACTAAGCATGCTCACCATGATGAGTATATATACAAAAATGAAAACAAATAGAGTTTGTTACCAGCCTCTTACCACACCTCAAGTTGTCTTAATCTTCATTATTTCCCTTCACTTGCGTGACTTGAATAATAACATGAAACCAAAATCCACTGAGGATGGATGAACCCTGCAAAGAACTCACAAAACCAAAGAAGAACAACAAATATTTTTGGTGTTTTGAATTTTTCAAAGCAAGCAAACAAAGCAAAATCTTTTTGGATTTTTTTCTTTAAGGCAAACCAAAGCTAAAAAGCAAAGAAACAAACCAAGAGAAACAACGAAAATATTTTTGGTATTTTTGTGTTTTGGGAAAGCAGAAACAAAAACCAAAAATAAAGCGAAACAATGGATATACAAAGAACCGACGAACATGATATATAGATGAGTGTGATGTCAGTATACCTCCCCCAAGCTTAGGCTTTTGGCCTAAGTGGGGCTAAACTCCATGGTGCCCAACAAGGTGCACCTCCATAGTACAACGAGGAGGCCCCTTCGTCCTGGCACACAGAGGGTTCATATGAGGGCGCGCCCCCCTGATAACGTCCTTGGAGCGCGACAAAGGTCCCTGATAAATACTGAACAAAGTGGTTTGGGGGAGAGGGATCTCTCTCTCTCTCTTCCCCGTCAATAAAAAACATTCTATAAACCAAGCTCTCAAGGGTAGAGCCAGTAGTGACAAAGTGATGTGCCTTCATGGCAGCAAGATCAAGCCTCTACGGGGCCAAAACTGTATCATTTGGGTCAACAGCAAGGTCCAAGGCAGCAGCAACACGTGCATCAATAATTCCCCCATAAATGGGTCCCTTAGCAGCTGATGGCTGCGAGTTGAATATTTCTTATCTTTCCCCGTTGAGCTCTACGGTCATCACCATTGGTTATCCCGCGGTAGAGATCCAAAAAATCAGCGGGTTGAGCTGAAATCTTCTTCGCCGACCCAGCTGTACCAAGTCCTAGGGCCTCACAAAATTTCTTCAATGTCATGTTGTAAGGCCTGCCATAAATTTTGAAAGACACATCTGGCTTGAACAAGCTGTTAGTAAAATAAAAGCTCTCCACTAATGTTTTAGTGAGTGTTGCATATTGCACGCTCTCATCCTGCATATATCTTGTTAGTCCAACCCTCCGAACCAAGGTTGTAAAATCATCAAGAATCCCAGCAGCCCGCAAAAAGGTTAGGCAAGGAAAGGTGGAAGGGTGAGCATCCCCCTCATCTCCCTCGTCGCCAAATCGCGGTGTAATGAGATCCTCATTGTATGAGGGCCTAGCTCAGGAGGATGATCTTGAAGGCCTTGCCCTTCTAGGTGTATCACTCTCAAATATTTCACCAAATGGGTGGTTGTCCATGACCTCTTTTTTCTGAAATTTTTAGACAAACATCAAACCAAGTGATTTCCAAGTTTATAAATGATACTATAGGAACTTTCTAGAGGGCTACACATGCATCAAAATGAAATCTCTAAGCATAGAACAAGCATGCAAGCTCACACAACCTATCACCTATAGAATCAAAATACTCAAGATACAATCTACCAATCACAAATCTAATTGGACAAGCGGAGGAGGCACATACCAAGGAGCAATCCCTCCAAAAAATCAGCAACAAAGATGGGCTGAGCAAGGAGATCGAAAATCGCGAGCAAGAACAACATGAACTCGAGCTTGAGAAAGTTTTCTGGTGTTTTTTGGGAGAGAGAAAGAAGATGGCTGAGAGGAGGCACCTTGGAGGGGCCTAGGTGGGCCACACCCCACCTAGGCGCCACCTAGGGTGTGCCCGCGCCCACCAAGGGTGTGGTGGCCTGGGGTAGCCCCCTAGGTTACTCCAGTGTCCCTCTGCCCCTTTTTTCGAGGAAAAATTTATTTTGAATTTTCTGGGATTTTTTGGGAAACTTTATTTTTGGCCAATTTTCAGGGTATGAAAATTTATTTTCTCGCAGAAACAGATTTTTTTAGAAGAAGCAAAAGCAAACCAAAAACCAAACCGCAGAAGTTCTAAGACACTCTAACAAGCAAACAACTAACAAAACCAAAGCTAGCAAAAGAAAAAGGCAAAGACTAGGAAGGAGAAAAGTAAAAGTGAGCAAATATAACCACAGTGAAAGCATTGCTTTGTTCATTAAAATCCTTTTGTTAACAAGGTTGATCAAGTCTTGTTACCAAAACAATCTTATATGAAACAAAACTTTGCATTCCACAAGGTGATTATGTTACCTCATACTTGATAGCAATGGTCCCAATCATAATAGTTTCAAAATTTTCTTGTGGAATGGGACAATATATTTCTCCAACCTTGACGCTCTCAAAATTTTCAATGCAATTCAGGCAATAGCTTCTAGCAACCTTCTTGGGGAAATAAATAGTATGCTCTTTGTCATTAATATTGAACGTTACTTTTCCTTGATTACAATTAATGACATCACCTACAGTATTAAGAAAAGGTCTCCCAAGAATAATAGACATATTATCATCTTCAGGCATTTCAAGCACAACAAAATCAGTTAAAACCAAGCAATTATGAGCCATTTGAATAGGAACATCCTCACATATACCAACAGGAATAGTAGTTGACTTATCAACCATTTGCAAATATATATCAGTTGGTATCAACTTTTCTAGCTGGAGTCTCTTGTAGAGATAAAAAGGCATAACACTAACTCCAGCTCCCAAATCACATAAAGCAGTTCTAACATAATTATTCTTAATAGAGCAAGGAATAGTTGGTATACCTAGATCACTAAGTTTCTTTGGAACCTTACCATTAATAATTGGCAAGCAAAGTATAAATTTCCTCATTAGGAATGTTCCTTTTATTAGAGACAATATCCTTCATATACTTTGAATAAGGAGGCAATTTAATAGAATCAGTCAAAGGAATTTGCAAAAATAAAGGTTCATCCACTCGCAAAACTTGGTGTAGTGTTCTTCCTCCTTTGACTTGTGTTTCTTACCTGGAAAAGACATAGGTTTCTGCACCCAAGGTTCTCTCTATTTACCGTGTTTATTAGCAATAAAATCTTCCTTAGTGTACCTGGTGTTCTTAGTGTGCTTTTCAGGTTCTTCCTCAACTTCCTCCTTATCAGGAGCATCATCTTTATCATTACCACTCTCAGTTTCAGCATCAGAGATAGATATACTATTAGGATCTACAGCAGGTTCAAGTGGTTCCTCAACTATTTTATGTTTATTTTTCTTTCTCTTACAAGGACTACCACTACTTTCACCTTGATGAGAATCCTGCTCAATTATTTTAGGGTATCCTTCAGGATATAAAGGATCTTGAGTAGCTATACCACTCCTAGTTCTAATTCCATAAGCATGTTTATCTCCTGAGGCATTAACTAGCATATCTTTTTGTACCTTAGCATGTTGATCAAGTTGGGTTTGAACCATTTGAAAGTGTTTACAAAGCATTTTAATATCATTAGAAGTTCTTTCCACAATATCTTTCAACTCATTGATAGCTCTAGATTTTTCCAATAAATGATTCTGAACTTGTTTATTAAAATTACCTTGTTTAACAATAAATGTGTCAAGTTGCTCTAAGCATTGATTAGGAGGCTTACCATAGGGAATATCACCTTCATTAAAGTGGAGAGAGTGTACCTCAATAGTAGATGAGTGGGGAATTGGCTTACATAATTCTTCTATAGGAGGTAGATTCTTCACATCTTCAGCTCTAATACCTTTCTCCTTTAGACATTTCTTAGCTTCTTTCATCACTTCATCATTTAATTCAATAACTCCCCTCTTCTTTGGTGTCGGTATTGGATCTGGTTCAGGCATAACTGGTTCAGGAGTAATAGGCTCAAGTGTATTTTTAGCTCAGTTGAAGTCCAATCTTCATAATTCTTGCTTATTTTAGCCATTAGTTCTTCAGCATCTGTAGGAGTTCTATTCCTGAAAACACAATCAGCAAAACTATCTAGGTATGTCCTAGAATCATCAGTTAGTCCATTATAACAAATATCAAGAAGGTCATTCTTAGGCAATGGATATCCAAGATGTGCATGAATCAAGGCATAGAACCTTGTCCATGACTTAGGCAATTTCTCTTCTTCTCCCTGTTTAAAATCAAAAAGTCTCTACAAAGCAGCATGTCTAGCACTAGGAGGAAAATATTTCTGGAAGAAAGAAGCAATCAAGCAATCAGGGCTATCAATGGAACCAGGAGGTAATCTATTAAACCAAGCCCTAGCTTCTTCTTTTAGTGAAAAAGGGAAAATATTTGTAACAAAATACTTGCGCATCTTAAAATCATCAGAGAACAAAGCACTCATAGTAGAAAGCTCATTCATATGAGCCACACCACTCTCATTTTCAGTCCCACAAAAAGGTTCTTTCTCAACAATGTCCAAATAGGATAAATTAAGAGAGTAGTCGTAATATTTATCTTTAATATCGGGAGAGGTGGCAAACTTAGGATCAGAGGATAGTTTAGGAATAATGGTACGTCTAGCAAGGAGACTCTTAATAGCACTAGCACCATGTGTGTTTCAACACTCTTCAACAAATTCATTAGTAAACTCAATGTAACCATCATTAATATCATAACTCTCCCTAGACTCAGGTGAGATAACAGGTGTAACAGTGTCTTCACTAGGAGTTTCAGTATTTCCTAGACTAGCCATAGTAGCATCTAGGAAAGGACCTAATGAACACTCGCATCAAGCACAGTAGAAGTAACATCATGAGCATCAAAAGCAGTTTCAGACTCAGAAGTAGTAGCAGTGTGTGTAGCATGAGTATGTGGTGGTGGTGTGACAAGCTTACTTATAAGAGACGGTGAATCAAGAGCAACAGAGGTGTTTAGGACTGTACCTCTTCTTGTAGTGAATGGTAAAATAGGAAACTTTCCATCACGAGACTTCCCCATGATGAAAGGAGTAGCAGTGAACAATAATAGATCCAAGTGAACTTACAAATAACGCTATGCTCCCCGGCAACGGCGCCAGAAAATAGTCTTGATGACCCACAAGTATAGGGGATCGCAACAGTCTTAGAGGGTAGTATTACCCAATTTATTGATTCGACACAAGGGGAGCCAAAGAATACTTGCAAGCCTTAACAACTAAGTTGTCAATTCAGCTGCACCTGGAAATAGTTCTTGCTCACAAAAGTTTATCAGTAGCAACAGTTTGTAGTAGCAACAACAAAGCAACAACAACAGTAAAACAGGAGCAATAGTAACAGTAGCAGCAAACAGTAGTATATGAGTGCAGTAGACATAGGGATGGATGGACGGGCGTTGCATGGACGAGCCTAAACATGTAACTTCAAGATCTAGGGCATTGCAGATAAATAAGAATAAGCATCCAAGTACTAAACAATCATAGGCATGTGCTCCATATATAGTCATGCGTGCTCGCAATGAGAACTTGCACAACATCTTTTGTCCTACCAGCCCGTGGCAGCGGGGTCTCTAGGTAAATACTGGCAATTAAGGTGCTCCTTTTAATAGAGCACCGGATCAAAGCATTAACACTCCATGAACACATGTGATCCTCACACCACAGCCATCCCCTCCGGTTGTCCCAATTTCTGTCACTTCGGGGCCTTTGGATCCGGACAATGATATGTGTACACAACTTGTAGATAAGATCACAAACAATACTATCATAATGATTCAATAATAAGTTCAGATCTGAGATCATGGCACTAGGGTGATGACGATGGCGATGATCCTCCCCAAATTGCCCATTCCGGCATGGTGCCAGAATGGAGTTTCTGGATCTGAATCGCGGCTTCTGGTGGTGGCGGCGCAGCCGAACTCTTTCTAGAAAAATGACGAACCCCCCTCGGTTTTTAGGTCAAGAGGTAACTAATAGGCAAAGAGGGAGCCCGAGGGGATGCCTGGGGTGGCCGCACCCCCTAGGCGCGGGCTCGACCCACCCGCGCCTAGCAGGGGTGTGGGCCCCAGGCCTCCACTCCGTCTCGTCTTCTGGCTCCATGGATCTTCTGGTGAAATAGCATTTTTGGCATATTTTCCGGAATTTTTCCTGATAGTTGATTTTCTGCAAAAAAACTAGATACCAAGGTAATTCTACTGAAAACAGCGTCAGTCCATGTTAGTTGTATCCAAATCACACTAGTTTAGAGGAGAAACAATAGCAAAAGTGTTCAGGAAAGTAGATACGTTTTGGACGTATCAATAACCAATAGAGGAATCTAGAAATTCATATGGCTCCCACTTATTTCTTCAATTACTTCATGATCGAATGAACCATTTACATATGATACCAATTTCCCTTTGTCTCGCGATATTTTACTTATCCGAGGTTTGATCGTTGGTATCTCTGCATACCTAGTTCAACCTCGTTACCGATAAGTACTCTTTACTCGTTAATGTGATATGTGATCCCTTGTGAGCCAGTCACATGCTTGCAAGATAATTCGATGACATTCCACCGAGAGGGCCCAGAGTATATCTATCCGTCATATGGATGGACAAATCCCAGTCTTGAACCATGTGCCTCAACACATACTTTCTAAACACTCAATGCCACCTTTATAACCACCCAATTACGAAGTGGTGTTTGATGTCATCAAAGCATCCATACGGTGATGGTGATTAACATGATCTCATGGTCGAAGGATTTAGGTTACTATGTATCTAAAAGCTTATAGCAAGTGAACTATTTTAAATGACTTGATCTTATGCTACGCTTAACTATAGGAGTATGTCCATCACATCATTATTCTAATGATATGACCTTGTTGTTAATAACATCTCAATGTTCATGATGAGGAAACCATGATCATATATTAACCAACAAGCTAGTTTAACAATAGGCTTTACTAGAGACTCTTTTATGTTTACAAATCACACAAGTATTAATGTTTCATGTTAATACAATTATAGCATGGTATGTAAACATTTATCATAAGCATGAAGATATGATAATAACCACTTTATTATTGCCTCTTGGGCATATCTCCAACAGTCTCCCACATGCACTAGAGTCAATAATCTAGTTTCAAACCTTTGTGCATTCAACACCTATGGCTTTCCGATGTTGTATTTACACGATTTCTACTGGTCAACTGATCTTCGGATTCGACACTTTCAGGTCCGTGTGTAATTGCATGTCTTTGCGTCTCTATGCATCACTCATTTTCTAATGAGATGGCTTTGTATAAATTTAGTCCTTTGGTGAGACCTTTAGTTCCTTGGGGTTAAAATAAGTTGATAATATTGTCGTACAATATATCTTCATAGTACTATCCTGTTTTGAACTACACCTAGTTTTATAACAAACTACTTGACACAAATACCCTCTTTTGCTCCTATAATAGCAGTCATATATTTAGCCTTTTTTTGTTGTATATGTCACAATGTCGTAACTTTGGAACTCATCCAAATCCATTATGGAACTTACTTTCCACTATATTGTGCCACCCTTAGTTTAGATTGAGATAAACTTAATTTGTACTTTGTGACAAAACTAGTATCAATGTAATACTTTTACAATGAACTAACCATCTATTTGTCACTTCTACAAAAATAATATATTCTTAGTTCTTCCAAAAGATCATAAGAATATCTTTGCTATCGTCTAATCATTCTGGTATATGCTCATAACATTTAGAGCATAGGACATATCTGGATGTGTACATATCACAGTATGATTAAAAAATACTCTTTGTGATTTCATTCATCAAGTATCAATCAATACTTGAATCTTTGTTTCACTTACCAAGTGTCGATACACTTGAATTTCGATTTAGTCCTTTCTGTCTGGCAAGAACCTTTCTTGACATTTCCATATTGAACTTATTCAATATCTCATCTATGTACATTTGGTACAACCATAGTAGAGTCTCAATCTATCCATATAGATATTGATACCAAATATTCGGGTTTTGCCTAAGTCTTTCATCAAAATTGAAATTCTGAACTTGTGTTAATAAATACATCATTTCCAATCAACAATATGTATTCCACATAACATATTAGAAATATGTCTTAGCTCTCCCACTTAATTTCTTGCAAATGCAAGCATCTTTATCGTCTCCAATGAAATTAAACTCTTTTAAGAGTTTCATCATGGTAAAGATTCCAACTACGCTATACTTACTTCAACCATTGAAGTTTGCATATGCTTTTAGCATCCTTTGAATTAACAAAACCCTTTGGACCGTGTCATGCACACGTCCTAGGTAACCATTCTATTAGAAGAACTTGTTTTTTGATTCAACTACCACATAACAAAATTATAGTGGTTGCTACATTAATCCGTCTAGACTAAATATCGCTTAATGAAAGATCAGATATTGTCATAGTCAACTCTTTGAACATTGTCGTGAACTCATTCCCCACATGTCGACAATTTCATAGATGTGAAACATCCATGTCTATTTCTTTATAGATCCAAATACGACTATAAGATCTTGCACCTTTTCAGAGGGTCTTTCAAGTGCAAAGCTTGATCTATCATGTATGGAACTGTCACAGATTTTATGGCTTCAAACCATTTGACAGAGTCAGGGCCCATCATTACTTCTTTGCATGTACTCGGATCATCATTGTCAAATAATGATTTAACTCTCAAATCTTGGTATTTGATTGTTTACCCGACCTACTTGGTTCAATAGGAACTTAGACCTCCGTGTCCACGACCTTTGAGGCACGTGAGCCATGAGCATTGTTGCTGCCTCCGGGACACTTTCCGGTGCTGCGCAACTCAGTACATATAGCTAAGGTTGTTTTAACCTTATCAAAGTTCTATCCTCCCACTTAGCTTTTCACGGAAAATTTTCTTCTAAAAGAAACTTGACATTCTAAGTGACAAACACTTTTGTATTTGGTGTTATGGAGGAATACTCAACGGTTATTCAAAATAACATACAAATAAATATTCATCTGACTTTGGTTGTAAACATCTTATTTATGCATAGCATGCCAATGTTTAAGAAAGAATTACTTGGGTTTTATCCCAAACCATAACTTTATATGGTGTCATTTCAACGGATCATGCCGAAGCTCTTTTCAGTGTAAAAGCGGTAGTCTCTAAAGCTTTTATCTCTAAAATATAATGGTAGTTTTATAAATGACACCTTTGATCTTACCATGTCAAAGAAGGTTTTATTACATATCTCGAACACACCATACTCGTATGGTGTTTCGGGAAACACAAATTTATGGAACGATTCCTCAAATCGTAGGTGTTATGCTAAACTTGTAACTCAAATATCTCCCTTTATGATCCTATCATAAATTCTTTATTTTCTTGTTACATTGATTTTGCACTTCATCTTGAAAGTCTTCAAACTTTTTCAAATGTTTCACACTTCATCCTCATTAAGTAAATATTCATATATTCACTGAATTTTTTTGAGAAAGCATATGAAGTTGAAATCCATCGCTCTTGACTACACATAATGGGCTTCATACATCTATATGTACAAGTTCCAATAAGCTAGTCATTCGTTCACTTTTGGCCAATGAACGAAGTTTTAATTATCTCTAGGAAAGTTTCACAAGCATCATTTGATCGAAATCAAAAGACTCCAAAATTCCATCCATATGGAGTTTCTTCATGTTTTCTTTCCAATATAATTTAAACGACTATGTCACTTCCTAAGTGATCTTTCAATCAATTGTCTTTTGACATTTTTAACATTTATTTTATGGATGTGATTTATCCAACGACATTTGTAAATCATCCATCTTTTATGGATTATGGCAATTATTTGAACAACCCTTTTGTTCTCATATACCTGATAAAACAAATCTTGAAGGCAAGATTTTATGTCAACGAGAAACAGACCAACACTTTATTTGTTCTCGATGAACATCATCACATATTCTCTTGCTAGTTACTTAGGCCATTGCAGTTCATGAATTGTGTTGTTTCGTATGATGATCCACACCAAAAAATTCAGTATCCAATACTTAAGAACCACATTGTTTAACAAGCAAAGAATACAACCATAACACATATATCCTCTATATACCTAAGCTGAACAATTCTAATATTTTATTTTCTGCCATATATTTCTGATATTCTCTTTCCGTATTTCCTTTTCTGTTTGAAAGAATCTATCAACATCAATAGTGGAGCCATACACATTACACATAGTCCAAAGCATGTATAGTTAAATAACAATGTCTTTGGACTTGCACTTTGAAGTAGATAACCATCATCAAATAATTGGTGTTCTTTCAAATTCCATTATTTAGTAATCTTTTAGTGTACTAAACATTTTACCTACATCAGATATTCACCCTTACCATGGAACTATTCATGATGAAGCTACTTTAGCTTATAACGGTGAATCGCGAGTATAATGTTGCTCTCCAAAACCTTTTGGAGGATTAGGACGACAAGCGTCTCCAACCTTTTGCAAATTCTCATCAAATATGAGAACGTAAACTTTGCCATATTATACTCTCTCATGTTGCAACCAAAACATCATTTCAGATATCGCAATATCTTCCACATATCATGGTTTCGGAAACAACTCTTTTAGCTCCTAGATAACCTTGATATTAAAACAATCTTTTGAATATCAAGAATCATGGAGACAAACATGATACTTATATACTAACACTAGAATTGTCACTCTTGATTTAATACCAATTATTAAACTTCACGGAGTAACCAAAACTTACTGAAAGTTTGCAATAGGACTTTTAAACTTTAGATTAACACTTCAAAACAATACGATACCAGTTCATAAAGTAACTATCCAGAATTCTATAGTTCTATTATCTCCATTATAACTAAGCGCAAGGTGGTAAACGGTTTCCAATGACTACAACAACTATGCAAATTCACTTTGATTTAGTTTATGATAAATAGTTTTCAACTTTTAATCATATTACTATTGAAATCCCACTCAAAACAATATCCCTCACATTGTTTTAGTGATCACATGAACCAAATCCACTACACCAAGTCCGATCATCACGTGACATGATGTAGCTTCAAAGGCGAACAATCATCGTGTTCATCATATCATCTATATGACTCATGCTTTACCTTTCGGTATTCCGTGTTCCGAGACCATGTCTGTACGTGCTACGCACGTCAATATTTAACCTTAGTTTCCGCATGAGCAAATATGGCTTGCTCCCGTTGTATACACTCGCAGAATCTAACACACCCGATCATCACGTGGTGCTTCGAAACAACGAGTCTTGGCAACGGTGCCTACTAAGGACAAACATTTTATAACTTGATATTTTGTGAGAGGGATCATCTTATAATGCTACTGTCGCGATCTAAGCAATACAAGATGCATAAAAGGATTAACATCACATGCAATTCAAAATATGTGATATGATATGGCCTTTCTTCTTGTGCTTTCGATCTCCATCTTCAAGCACGAACATGATCTCCATCATCACCGGCATGGTGTCAAGGTCAATGGCACCGCTCCATGGTTGTCTTCCACCAGCATCAACTATTCCACTATTTGAATAATAGACACTCAAGTCCTAACATAATTAAAAGACAACCATAAGGCTCCTGCCGATTGCCGACTTACAATAATGATCATTGCATACATCATATATAATCACAATCATGGCCATATCACATCACAACACACCCCTGCAAAACAAAGTTAGACGCCTCTAATTTTCTTTGTATATTTTACGTGGTTTGGGGCTTTCAATAAGTACTGTTCTAACTTACGAACAAGAACCACAATGTTGATGCATGAACTATCAAGTGCCCGTTGTAAATTAAATCTTCACTATGATGGGAGAGACAGACACCCGCACAGCCACTTATGCAATACAAGTTGCATGTCGAGCGTGGAGCAAGTCTCATGAACGATGTCATGTAAGGTTAACCCGGTCCGCTTCATCCCACCATCCCGCAAGATGCAAAGTACACAAGAAGCAATTGATAATAAAAGCACCACCGCCCACAATGACCATTGTGTTCTTGTAACACCCCAGTTTTAGTTAATCATTACTTAGGGTTTGTTTATGCATCATGAGCATCATGCTTTAAATTGTACATCAAAGGAAATAAGATAAAACCCTAAAAACCCTAATCTTTTCCCCCTCTTTGAAACATTCAAGTGGTTTTGAAAATATTTGAAAAGTACAAAAATAATTGGAGCCCAACTGGATTAAAAGGGCCCCATGCTATTTTATATATATTTACAAAGTTTTTGGTATTTTTGGAATATCCTAAAATAGATTTCAAATCAGTTTGTAAAAGAAAGAAATAAGAAAACAGAAATAGAAAAGTGTTTTGCAAATAAAAAACAGCATCCAGGCCACAGCCCAGCAGCCCAGCTCACCTCTCCTCCTCCTCCTTGTTGCCAACGCGCAGCAGCTAAGGCCCAGCAGCGGCCCACTTTGGACCGCGGGTTGCTTCTCATATTTTCCCAAGGGGGTTTCTGCAAAATTGCTGTCGTCTTCCAGCTAGAAGCTGCTCCGTTTCTGCACCGTCGCCATTGATCCCCGCCAGCCGTCGCGATGCATCCGCCGCCCCAGACGCCAGGATAAGATCGCCACGATGCGCCTCACTCTCCTCCTTATCCTCTCACTCGCTCCAGCGCCCTCCCTCTCTTCCCCGCTGATCCCCTCTGCGAGCTCAACCCTAACCCCGTCGGACCCCGACGTGCGCCACCGTCTGGAGCCGCCCCGAGCCAAGCTGAGGAGCCTGCGAGCTCTGCCGTGCTGGACTATGTCGCCTCACCGAAGGAATCGAAGCCGTGCACCCCCAGTCGAGCTCCCCGTCCGCTCCTTCCCTGTCTCCGGCCGCCGCGTCCGTCGTCGATTCCGGCCGCGTCCGACCGCGCCCTACCTCGTTGACCACCTCTTCGCGCTTCTGGTAATGTGAAAATAAAATAAACAAAACAAATTATTGTTGAATTTTAGGGTGAAAAGAAACTTTTATTTCTAAGTGGAAACTTAAAAATCCCATCTTGAACAAACTTTAGTTAAAGTTTGAATCCAACACAATCCAAATCAAGAGAAATGCATTCCTCTTAAAATGCATCTGGAAATTTAAACACTTGGAAAATAAATCCAAACCCTAATGGAATAAAATCATTTCCAAGTTATCTCCAAGCCTATGGATTTGATCCATATAAAAACTTGTCAACAAACATTTACAAATGATCAAGAATGACAAATAGAAATATTATAAGACCATACAAATTGGTTTCACTTAATTTGGAGCCTTGGATAAAATCTTATGAATATAATAAGATAAGAAAATTAAATTTCCAAAGCTAATAAAGAATCTATCTATAAATCCATACCATGGTGAGAAAATAATCCTAAAGATATTTAAAAGGATAAATAAATCTCAAGTAAGATTGTACAAATTGGAATCACCAAGTTTAGATCTATAAATAAAATGATATGGATTTTATAAGATGAAGAAAGAGATATTAAATAAAGAATATTTAAAGACCAAATCAAATCATGGCCAAATCCATAATCAAATGGAATGAATATAATCCAAATTCAAATAAAATAAAAGGATAAAGAATTTCCAAAATAAAATAAAATGGCATTAACCATTCTATCCCTATTTTTAATAAAGACAAATCTCTAATAAGAATAATTATATAATTCATGAGAAAATAGTATTTTGGAATTTACCCAAGTGAAATAAAAGTTGTTTAATTCAACTTAATTAAGATTAAAGAAATCTTCCAAATAAACTTTAGGGAATTAAAACTATATTTAATTCCATTGGAATTAAAATAAAAACTCAATTCAAATGATTTAAGAATCATATTAAATACTTTCCAAATAATTCAAGATGAATTATTTGACACCCTATTAAACAAGTAAAAACCTACTGAAAAGATTTAGAAGGATTTATAAATTTAAATGGTGTTTGAAATTATTAATAAACCTTATTTGATTTAAAACAAGGGCCTAATTAAATAATTAAAAGACCCCAAAAAGAATAAAATTTTATTCCAAAAGATTTCAGATTATAATACTAATCAGTATTTAAACCTACACAAATTTTGGCGAAGGTTTGAATTCAAATGGATGCTTGAATGGATTAAATAAAATCAAAAAAGAAAAACCAAATGGGAAAAAGAAAAATAACAGGAGAAGAAAAAAAAAGAAACAAAGCAACCCAACTAGCCTAGCCCACTAAGCCCATCGGCAGCCCATCTCTCTTTCCCGAACAGTTTCCTTTCTCACTCAAACACACACCCACGCAGACGATGACAGCCTGGACCCACTCCCCCTCTCTTTCTCTCGCAGACAGCCAGGTCCCACCTTCCCAGTCATCTTCTTCACCCACGCGATGACCACGCCCCCTCTCGCCGGACGTTTCTACAGGTTTTAATTTGCTTCAATATGCGTTGATACCGCGACCATTACGCGCCGCGACTGTGCCCTATTAACCGTCCTGGTCTCCTCTCCCTTCTCCCCCAGACCACAAGAGCCACTAGGCTGCACAAATTTCTCCCCCGAACCCCACTGTCTCCGACGGCTTTCCCGGCCGATTCCGGCCAGCCTCCTCCTCCCCTCGCCCCTGGAGCACACGAGCACCTTCCCCAGCCTCTGGCGCACCTCACTGTACCTCCCGTTCATCCGCGCGAGTACCACAGCGTCGGCAACGACGACACCAAGCATCGCTGCCGTCTGCCTCTTCTCCGGTGACTCCCTGGTAATGTTCTGACCGCGCCGCCCCCTCTCTTTGAAGCTCCCACACTCCCTACTCTCTTACGCGTCTAACGCACCCTTTATTTTGCATTGGCATGCCTTGTAGCCTCGCCTCCGTCGACGACCGTACGAACCCGAGGCGCAGCGCAACTCCGGCGAGCGATTGCCGTCACCACCGTGCGCCCCTCGACGAGATATCAACATGTTGAGCATCACCGTGATCTCCTGAACCTGGTGAGCCAATCCCCTTCCTCCCTCGCTTCCTCTATCACCAGCCCCGCCGTAGCCAGAGCCAGCGCCGCCACTAGTTTTAAAGCGTGCTATGCGCCGTTGGATTTTGATCAGATGGTCACGATAGAACATTAGCTCGAAGGGGTAAGAATGATCCTGCGCTGCATGATTCGCTTTAAATCCTGTGGTCCACGTTGCTGATCCGAGCGAAACGGTATGGGCAAATAAGAACTAGCCACGTGTCCCTGTCCGTTTGATTTAAAACAGATTTGATCTATTAGATGCTAGATTTTGTAAAATCTATAACTTTTAATCTACATGTCCAAATTTTGCAAATTTTATATCAATGGATTCAGAAAGACAAGCCCTAGCCAACCAAGCACTTTGTTTAGTAAAAAGCTTCTATTAAATTGATTGTTTTTGCAGAAACTTGTGTATGCATGTTTAGGATATAAAAATTGTTCTAAAATGATTTTTGAGACAAAATCTTTGGCAAATAGTTTGTTTTGAACCTACTGACCGTAGAAATCAATTGGTGGTTTCAAAAATGTATTTGGTGAAACAAAAGAATGAATCTTGGATTTAAAACATTTCTAGTCAAATAAAAATATGGTTTAATTATTAAAAATGGTTTTGGAAGAAAACCTTTGAGAAATGTTTTGGAAATAAACTCTCCGACCCTAAACACAAGGTTTTATGGTTTGAAAACATATTTTGTGAAACCTATGGAATGTTGCCTTATTAAAAGCATTTCTTCACCACATAAAATAATGATTTGGTTTAAAAATGGTTTATGAAGTAAAACCTTTTGCAAATTGTTTTGCCACTTTATAAAATAACCATTAGGTGTTTTCAAATGTTTATGACCCATTAGAAACCACTTTTACAAATAAAACAATCTTTTGCATGTTTGCATGCATTGCCTTGTTTTTATCATTTTATGTGATGAATTGCTTGAATGGTAGATTGAAATATTGTTTGCTTGATTTAATTGTAGTGATTGAAGTGTGTGAACATTGCAAAGATCAAGGAGTGAACTTATACCCTCTACCAAAAAGGCAAGTGATGCTTCATACTCTTGTCCCATTATTTTCACTATGCATTAGTCATATTTCTAAGTAAAACTTGCATGGAATTTTGCTAAGTGTAAACTATGCTATGGGAAATCCTAGTAGATGAAACCTTAGTAGAATTTCCTAAGTTAAGATTCCTACTACTATCATGCTTAGCTTAGCTAGTAGAAAACAAGGGTGGAATATATATTCATGCTATGAAAAAATTTCTAAGTCTGAGGACTTGTGTTTTGTTTAATAAAACAACTAAGTGAATGAATCACCTGGGTCGAATGGAAGGAATGGTTTGTGTTGAGTGGTCATCACCAAGTCCAGTATGCTGGGGAAAACTTGGGCATCACCAAGTCCAGTATGCTGGGGAAAACTTGGTGTCTCACTTGTGGATGGCCACCCAGGAACAAAGAGATTTGAGATGTCAAATGTTGAGAAGCTTCAAGTGCAGTAACTTGGCATTATGGGCTCTGCCTGGATCATATAGGTTGCAATAACTTAGCCAAATGGACAGTTGGTGGTAGGGGAATGATAGGTTGAAGCGCGTCCATTTTGGTCTAAGGGAAGGCTTCTGAGAGATCTTGTCTTGGTGAAACCAAGTCTTGTGGGGAAATTGCACCACCTCTGCAGAGTGTAAAATCTAAGTACTTAGCCATGTCCCTGGCAAAGGACAATTTGAGCATCAAGACATGGAAGCTATCAAGAATCTCCTCATCCCAATTTCTAAGTTAAAAACTTGTGGTTGAACAAGGGTTGAAGGATCACCAATTTCTATTGGGAGATTCCTTGGGAAAGATTTTGTCAAAACAAAAACTTAGTGTTTTCAAATGATAAGGAAAATCTATTTTGAGCAATGCAAGCCTAAGCTCCACTTAGCCAAATGCATATAGATGATAGACTCCACTATACTACCATAGTATCACTTGCCAATACAATTCAAATGTATTGACCCTTGTGGCTGTAACTTGTTATGTTGCAGGTTTGTTTGATATTAGTGAAGTTTATTGATTAGGATTACAAGTCTACAACCAACATGTCTGCCTGTGGCACTTTGAAGATGAAGGACCCCATGCTATTGTTATATTCTGCTGCATTGTAATGAGATAGCCAAATGAGCTATGTAAGATGTAATAAATTATTTTATTCCTGGTTATAAAGTCGTATTATGACCTTTGTTTCTTGATATTACATCTTAACTGTGGATGCTAGCTATTGATCTAGGGAATAGCGTTGTAAACACAGGGATCTCTACCTTATTAAAGGTTGGGAACCTTACAGATGCTATCAGAGCATTGTGTTGCCTGTAGGATTTGTAACCCTAGGATTGGACAAAACCCCTTAGAAAAATAGGAGTTGAATTTGTTCCAAAACTTTTTTACAAACAATCTTGTAAACTCTTTCCTCAACCATTTTGGTTTTGATTCTACATCTCTTCTATTTCAAACTTGATGGACAAAGCCTACCCCATGGCCAAAGACTTCACCATGAGCAAAGGACTTCATCAACTCTAATGACTTCAACATCTTCAAGTGATTTCAACCTTATTCTCAACAAGGACTTCAACCTTGGATATCACTAAGGATTACAAGTGAGACAAGAAATGTTGCTCAAGACTTGAAGACTAAGGAAACACAACTTGGGAATCATCATCACCTTTGAAGTTTTGTGACCAAGATTCAAGAAATTCTCCAAGGATACAAAGATCTTGTTCATGAAGAATCAACCAAGAAGGATAGAATGATTCAAGTGAACCATATAGATGGACCACCATATTTAGTTTAAGTCAAACCCACCAACTTATGTGGTGTAACAAAATATTTTTGGTTGCCTAAAAATATGCTTGAAACTTGTTGTTTGAGTGAAATGTTTGTTTGTGATTGCTTGCACATTGCTTGTGTGAATTGTAATGTGTGTAATTAGAATTATTCCCTTAGATATATTTTGCCTATTCTAATCCCAATCCAACCCAAACAGATGACTTCTCCAAGAGACTCCAACATCAAGGATGGTGACAACAACAACAACCAAGAGGACAACATGAGAGAACTCATAGTAACCCAAACCCAGTTGAACCAAGTGACAGCTCAATTTTTAGCCAACACCAGTGAGTTAGACCCAACCATACAAAGGATTTTGAAAATTCAATCCCGATTGTTGCAAGGTATGGCCACTCAAATGATCAACATGGGAGACAACTCTTCCCAAGGAGTTTATGACAACAAGGATGACAAAGATGTTATTCTAGAAGGAACCCAAGCTTGCTATATTTGTGGAGATAAGGATCACACTTCCAAAGAGCGTGAAGATCAATGCCCCAATTGTGAGGAGAAACATCCAGCTAATCAATGCCCCACAACCCAAGCTACTTGTTACTTATGTGAAGGAAATAATCATGTCCCTATCCAATGCCCCATCTATTCCATAGTTCAACAAAGGAAACAAGGTGGAGTGCAACAACTGATTGCAGACTACCATGAGAGAGCCAAGTCTACCAAGAAGGATGAAGACACAGGAAAATCTTAGCTTGCACCCCCATGCAATATGACTCAATTTAAAGGACCAAAGAGGAGACATATGTATTATCCAAGGAATAAGAAAAGGTCAAGGAGACCAGGAAACATTCCTACCTTTGAGATAACATATGAAGAACATGAACTAGAAGCACTCCTAGCTTTGGAGAAACCCAAAAAGAAAAAGTATAAGGAGATTAGCCAAGTATGGTGCAACAACTGCAAAGAGTTAGGCCATTATGTATCAACTTGTCCACAGAAGATACGTGAAGAACTCAATCTTATCACATGTTACAATTGTGGTAACCAAGGACATTATGCAAGCAATTGTCCAGAAAAGATGAAGCACAAGATAAAGCCTATGAAGGATCTCTGCCCTGTCACATGTTTCAAGTGTGGAAACAAAGGACACTATGCAGATGTTTGCCCAGAGAAATATCATCAAGACTCCAAACAAGCCAAGAAGTAATCTAGTTGGAATTTTTTAAGGGTGGTAGTACCCTAGATGCTTTGAGCCAACTTGTAACCCCTAGCCTCCCCAAATCTCGGGACGAGATTTATTTTAAGGGTGGTAGCCTGTCACATCCCAAGATTTTCCAAATCTTGTAATGTGAAAAATAAAATAAACAAAATAAATTATTGTTGAATTTTAGGGTGAAAAGAAACTTTTGTTTCTAAGTGGAAACTTAAAAATCCCATCTTGAATAAACTTTAGTTAAAGTTTGAATGCAACACAATCCAAATCAAGATAAATGCATTCCTCTTAAAATGCATCTAGAAATTTAAACACTTGGAAAATAAATCCAAACCCTAATGGAATAAAATCATTTCCAAGTTATCTCCAAGCCTATGGATTTGATCCATATAAAAACTTGTCAACAAACATTTACAAATGATCAAGAATGACAAATAGAAATTTTATAAGACCATACAAATTGGTTTCACTTAATTTGGAGCCTTGGATAAAATCTTATGAATATAATAAGATAAGGAAATTAAATTTCCAAAGCTAATAAAGAATCTATCTATAAATCCATACCAAATGGTGATCAAATAATCATAAATATATTTAAAAGGATAAATAAATCTCAAGTAAGATTTTACAAATTGGAATCACCAAGTTTAGATATATAAATAAAAAGATATGGATTTTATAAGATGAAGAAAGAAATATTAAATAAAGAATATTTAAAGACCAAATCAAATCATGGCCAAATCCATAAGCAAATGGAATGAATATAATCCAAATTCAAATAAAATAAAAGGATAAAGAATTTCCAAAATAAAATAAAATGGCATTAACCATTCTATCCCTATTTTTAATAAAGACAAATCTCTAATAAGAATAATATATAATTCATGAGAAAATAGTATTTTGGAATTTACCCAAGTGAAATAAAAGTTGTTTAATTCAACTTAATTAAGATTAAAGAAATCTTCCAAATAAACTTTAGGGAATTAAAACTATATTTAATTCCATTGGAATTAAAATAAAAACTCAATTCAAATGATTTAAGAATCATATTAAATACTTTCCAAATAATTCAAGATGAATTATTTGACACCCTATTAAACAAGTAAAAACCTACTGAAAAGATTTAGAAGGATTTATAAATTTAAATGGTGTTTGAAATTATTAATAAACCTTATTTGATTTAAAACAAGGGCCTAATTAAATAATTAAAAGACCCCAAAAAGAATAAAATTTTATTACAAAATTGACTTCAGATTATAATACTAATCAGTATTTAAACCTACACAAATTTTGGCAAAGGTTTGAATTCAAATGGATGCTTGAATGGATTAAATAAAATCAAAACAGAAAAATCAAATGGGAAAAAGAAAAATAACAGGAGAAGAAAATAAATAAGAAACAAAGCAACCCAACTAGCCTAGCCCACTAAGCCCATCGGTAGCCCATCTCTCTTTCCCGAACAGTTTCCTTTCTCACTCAAACATACACCCACGCAGACGATGACAGCCTGGACCCACTCCCCCTCTCTTTCTCTCGCAGACAGCCAGGTCCCACCTTCCCAGTCATCTTCTTCACCCACGCGACGACCACGCCCCCTCTCGCCGGCCGTTTCTGCAGGTTTTAATTTGCTTCAATATGCGTTGATACCGCGACCATTACTCGCCGTGACTGTGCCCTATTAACCGCCCTGGTCTCCTCTCCCTTCTCCCCCAGACCACACCCCACAGGAGCCACCAGGCTGCACAAATTTCTCCCCCGAACCCCACTATCTCCGACGGCTTTCCCGGCCGATTCCGGCCAGCCTCCTCCTCCCCTCGCCCCCTAGAGCACACGAGCACCTTCCCCAGCCTCTGGCGCACCTCACTGTACGTCCCGTTCATCCGCGCGAGTACCACAACGTCGACAACAACGAGACCAAGCACCGCTGCCGTCTGCCTCTTCTCCGGCGACTCCCCTGGTAATGTTCTGACCGCGCCGCCCCCTCTCTTTGAAGCTCCCACACTCCCTACTATCTTACGCGTCTAACGCACCCTTTATTTTGCATTGGCATGCCTTGTAGCCTCACCCCCGTCGACGACCGTATGAACCCGAGGCGCAGCGCAGCTCCGGCGAGCGATTGCCGTCACCACCGTGCGCCCCTCGACGAGATATCAGCAGGTTGAGCATCGCTGTGATCTCCTAAACCTGGTGATCCAATCCCCTTCCTCCCTTGCTTCCTCTATCACCATCCCCGCCGTAGCCAGAGCCAGCGCCGCCACCTGCCGCCGTCAGCACCGCCACTAGTTGGCAAGCGTGCTATGCGCCGTTGGATTTTGATCAGATGGTCACGATAGAACATTAGCTCGAAGGGGTAAGAACGATCCTGCGCCACACGATTCGCTTTAAATCCTGCGGTCCACGTTGCTGATCCGAGCGAAACGGTATGGGCGAATAAGAACTAGCCACGTGTCCCTGTCCGTTTGATTTAAAACAGATTTGATCTATTAGATGCTAGATTTTGTAAAATCTATAACTTTTAATCTACATGTCCAAATTTTGCAAATTTTATATCAATGGATTCAGAAAGACAAGCCCTAGCCAACCAAGCACTTTTTTTAGTAAAAAGCTTCTGTTAAATTGATTGTTTTTGCAGAAACTTGTGTATGCATGTTTAGGATATAAAAATTGTTCTAAAATGATTTTTGAGACAAAATCTTTGGAAAATGGTTTGTTTTGAACCTACTGACCGTAGAAATCAATTGGTGGTTTCAAAAATGTATTTGGTGAAACAAAATAATGAATCTTGGATTTAAAACATTTCTAGTCAAATAAAAATATGGTTTAATTATTAAAAATGGTTTTGGAAGAAAACCTTTGAGAAATGTTTTGGAAATAAAATCTCTGACCCTAAACACAAGGTTTTATGGTTTGAAAACATATTTTGTGAAACCTATAGAATGTTGCCTTATTAAAAGCATTTCTTCACCTCATAAAATAATGATTTGGTTTAAAAATGGTTTATGAAGTAAAACCTTTTGCAAATGGTTTTGCCACTTTATAAAATGACCATTAGGTGTTTTCAACTGTTTATTACCCATTAGAAACCACTTTTACAAATAAAACAATCTTTTGCATGTTTGCATGCATTGCCTTGTTTTTATCATTTTATGTGATGAATTGCTTGAATGGTAGATTGAAATATTGTTTGCTTGATTTAATTGTAGTGTTTGAAGTGTGTGAACATTGCAAAGATCAAGGAGTGAACTTATACCCTCTACCAAAAAGGCAAGTGATGCTTCATACTCTTGTCCCATTATTTTCACTATGCATTAGTGATATTTCTAAGTAAAACTTGCATGGAATTTTGCTAAGTGTAAACTATGCTATGTGAAATCCTAGTAGATGAAACCTTAGTAGAATTTCCTAAGTTAAGATTCCTACTACTATCATGCTTAGCTTAGCTAGTAGAAAACAAGGGTGGAATATATATTCATGCTATAAAATTTTTTCTAAGTCTGAGGACTTGTGTTTTGTTTAATAAAACAACTAAGTGAATGAATCACCTGGGTGGAATGGAAGGAATGGTTTGTGTTGAGTGGTCATGCAAGTCCAGTATGCTGGGGAAAACTTGGGCATCACCAAGTCCAGTATGCTGGGGAAAACTTGGTGTCTCACTTGTGGATGGCCACCTAGGAACAAAGAGATTTGAGATGTCAAATGTTGAGAAGCTTCAAGTGCAGCCACTTGGCATTATGGGCTCTGCCTGGATCATATAGGTTGCAATAACTTAGCCAAATGGACAGTTGGTGGTAGGGGAATGATAGGTTGGAGCGCGTCCATTTTGGTCTAAGGGAAGGCTTCTGAAAGATCTTGTCTTGGTGAAACCAAGTCTTGTGGGGAAAGTGCACCACCTCTGCAGAGTGTAAAATCTAAGTACTTAGCCATGTCCCTGGCAAAGGACAATTTGAGCATCAAGACATGGAAGCTATCAAGAATCTCCTCATCCCAATTTCTAAGTTAAAAACTTGTGGTTGAACAAGGGTTGAAGGATCACCAATTTCTATTGGGAGATGCCTTGGGAAAGATTTTGTCAAAACAAAAACTTAGTGTTTTCAAATGATAAGGAAAATCTATTTTGAGAAATGCAAGCCTAAGCTCCACTTAGCCAAATGCATATAGATGATATACTCCACTATACTACCATAGTATCACTTGCCAATACAATTCAAATGTATTGACCCTTGTGGCTGTAACTTGTTATGTTTGTTTGATATTAGTGAAGTTTATTGATTAGGATTACAAGTCTACAACCAACATGTCTGCCTATGGCACTTTGAAGATGAAGGACCCCATGCTATTGTTATATTCTGCTGCATTGTAATGAGATAGCCAAATGAGCTATGTAAGATGTAATAAATTATTTTATTCCTGGTTATAAAGTTGTATTATGACCTTTGTTTCTTGATATTACATCTTAACTGTGGATGCTAGCTATTGATCCAGTGACTAGCATTGTAAACATAGGGATCTCTACCTTATTAAAGGTTGGGAACCTTACACAATCCTACAATTTTGAAAGCATTTCAATTCCTACCATGATGCATACGATTCTACTATGGTCTTTTATCGATATATAGAGTATCCTATCTATTGCATACTCCCTTTGAGCTTATATTACCTGATCCACTGCTCCTCGCATAACAAGGGTTGGCTTGTGTGCAATGCTAGAGCTCATATCTGTGTCTTGCTTAGCCATGCTTAGCTGTTGAGTCTGGTTCATCCAGATGATGTATCAGATGCAGATAATCTAGTATGATAGGAGAACATGGTAAGATGAGATCAGTGATATGAGATTAAACATGCTAAGGCTTGTATGGGAGGCCACGGTGGGATGTGGTTTTTCTAGTCCCATGCTCGCCACCCTTAGGACCCTGGGTTCTTTCCTCTTGAACCAAGACGAGCATACAACCACATGGGGTAAATGGGGACCCCACGATTGACTAACTTGCCTAGTAGATTCCATGAGTCACATAGTTCGGGCGTTCCATTCGACATATGCATGGAAAATCTTTTGAAAGATTTGCCGGGTGAAGTTGGTGCATTCATAACAGGTAGGTAAGCGTGGCCGGGGTTGCTTGGGGTAGATGGAGCCCTTGTTAACCAACCTCGCCTCACATCTTTAAGTACCGGCTTTGGGATTTGACCCGTTATGGCGGAACCATACTTATTGCGTGACTCATGGTCTCAGCGAAAGCAAGGTAAAGGTCGTGTCCAACCACACCCTCTGTCAGCACACCAAGGAAGTGTGTCAAGTGGCAATAAGAGTCGGTTGGTACGTGTGGGTAAAGTTGTACACCCCTGTAGGGTAATAATCTTTCGGAAAGCCGTATCCACGGTTATGGACGACTTGGGAACGGATGGGAGATCATAGAGAACTTGAACCTAATCGTAAAACTTGGCAACTAATGTTTGTTAAGGATGCTTCCTCATGGGTACGAGGGGGTGATCCTAGTTCAGGAGATAAAGATGATTAGGTGGATATCAAAAGATGATGATCAATACTTTAGAGATGTCGCTCTCTTATCCCCTTTTAGACGAGATTCTTATCTCTTGTTTTATAAACAAAGATGGCTTTATGCAAAACAACTCCACTAGCCAGAAGTCTTGCGGAGTACACCCTGTACTCACCCTTGCTTTGTTGATACTTTTGGTAGAGTAAGTGTTTCTTCAAGACGAGTTCCGTACTACATCGACATCGACGAGTAGCTTGGGGTTCCCGGACGACAGCCTGGAATCTATGGGCTAGGACGTCATCGTTATGCTTTAGGTCTCTTAGGCCATTTGTTAAGTTTTTTATATTTAATAGAATAATTTGCCTTCCGCTGTTTGATGTTTGTGGTCAGTGACCTCTGCTTCTAATAGTTTGGTTCTCTGCTCAGATATGAGCTTGCTGTAATAATTTTGTGTCGTAGGGTCACTACTGTGTTACCAAATCTTCACTGGATATTCTCGAGCTCAAGGCTAAGCTTATGTTAGACGAAGGTCTGGGATTTGTTTAGCCCTGATCCCGGGGGTGTCACAGTTCTGCTCGTGCAACAGATCTACTCATAGACACGGCTCTGATTCCACTATAGGGGTTCATAGCATGGAAAACAAAAAAATTCTGTTGCATGAACACACACAAGCCAAGATCTATATACTAACCCTCGAAGATTGTAGCAACGAGTCGATAGAGTACTAACCCTCGAAGATCCAAAGCGGTTAACGTGAGCAGATTCTCATGTGTGATGTAGTCGTTCACTTGTCGATCTCAAGATCGCGTAGACGATCCTTCCGGTGACGCGTTCCGGCAGCGCTTCCGCAGTCGGTCACACGTTCGGTACTCGACAAAGACCTTCCTCTCCCTTGTTCCAGCAGGCAGCGGAGGTTGTAGCTCTCTCCTCGCGAATCCGGCAGCATGATGGCGTGGTGTCGGAGTTTAGAGGCGAGATCCCGCAGGATGATACGTCGGAAACTGTCAACACCCGGATTTTTAATCCCAGATGCTTGTTATACCATACATCACAATCCCATGATTACAATTTTTGCGAGACATAATAGAATTGGATACCACAGTACATCATCCATTACAAACCATACATAAGGTCTTACACAAATAAGGATCTCATGATCCAGTTCTTAATACAACTCAAGGAGCGGAAATACGTAATAATAGCGGTAGCGTAGGCGAAGCTCCATCTTCGGGGTCACAGGCAATGCTGATGATGGGAGAGGATCCTAGTTGTCGTAACCTTCCTGGGGTCCATCCTCCAGGTACTCCTCTTCATAGTCTGGCCACGGGAATAGCCATGGACAAAGCCATGAGTACTCTTTAAGTACTCGCAAACTAATACTAACAAGTGAAGGGGGGGGGGGGGTTGTAGTAGGACACTAAGCTCTAGGGTTGTTTTGCAAAAAGCCAGATTTACATCTACTAAGTTCAGAAACAACGAATGCTAGTTGAAGTTTTATAACACCTAAGTGGGAACTTGTATCTCATGCCACAACTCTATTGTGGTCAAGTCAAAGTCTCAATTAATTTCATAAGTCATTTTGAAAACATCTGACGGGGGAACAGTATGGCCACTCCAACTGTCCATAACCGCGGACGCGGCTATTCGAATAGTTTGACACTCTGAAAAGATTGTACACTTTCACCACAACATTCGATACATCCGTCAGGAACAAATCCTGAATTCACCATACTCAGTATGCGGATAATCAATCCTAACCTTTCAATTACACGCCCTAGTATAAGCACCTCTCCTGTGAGTTTGGCCTCCCAACCATGACCAACTGTCATCTTGGGTACTGCACAGGTGGACAATCTTCACAAGGTAGCCTCAGCTCAGACCTTGGCCGTGAGGGAACTAATACTAACGTATATAAGTTTACAGTCAAGCCCTATCCAATTCTCGGGTATTGTGGTTGTACGGTAAAATTGGAATGGTATCGCATCCAGACAACCATCAGTTTTATAAAGGGCTAAGGCTCATGCCTCAACATTTTCATCACCATAAATCCTCTGGTTTTCGGAAACACATGTACAAAACATCTCAATAGAATGATCCATCATTCCAAGGTTTTCATAACCATTTTTCCACCAAGTATTCCCATATAAGTTGATCAGGTTTTATGCTTAGCACTAGCATCTACAAGTGGGGGTAAGTACTAATGAGGGGTGGTAAACTAGTGGAGTTTAACTAATTTCAATCTCATGCCTTAGGATGACATACATATTAGCTAGCTTAGGCCAAATTTTATGCTCTTTATGCAACCTTAAATTATCTTTCTAGTATCTACAATTCACTTAAGTAAACTCTAAGTAATAGCTTTGATAAAGAAATAAAGTATAAAGCTTGTAAGTAAAACTAGGATTGGTTTATCAAGTGTTTATGATCATATATGCTTAAGGCATATAGTTGGCATGGTAACAAGAAAGTATTTGCTTGCATAAGTCAACTAGTAGTATTAGGCTTGCATAGGTAAAGTATCTTGCAAGTGTTAGCTTGCACAAATATCAGTATAAGCTTGCTAAATTGCAAGTGTTAGCTTGCCTTGTGCAGAGCAGTGGTTGAAGTTCTCCTCGGCTTCTCCTTCGTAGTATCCTCCTTCTTCCTCGTATCCTTGGTCGATACTAGCGTCTATAAATAAATACGAGGTACACAATCACCAAACAATACTTAACTAATTTCAATCATCACACAAAAGGGTCCTATAGATGATCAAGCATCATCACTAACATTACAAGATTAAAGCTTGGTTTAATTCCTTTTATTTTTAGAAAAGTAATTTCTACTCATTGAAAAACTACTTAAGATTTAATATTCTCCAAACCAAACATGGGATCATGTTGACACATGTCATCACCACATATTTTAGTCCATGGGAATGTGATTTAAAGTGGTGTCACAATTTAATAAGGTTTAACCCTTTTATTTTAATTAAAATAAGTGACTAGAAATGCCTATGTGGCATTCTTTTATTACTTGAACAATATTTCTATAAGTAAACCCAAATGTTTTTATATATTCTGAAAGGTATGATCAAATGTGATTTTTGAGAGTTGGAATCAACTCAAAAGATTTTATGGTTTAAATTTGAAAAATGTTTGAATGCCAAAAAAGGTTCCGCCTTGTTATTTTTACCAAGGGTGATCTACATATCCAAATGATTTAAATCCAACGGGCGTGGATTCAGCATTTCAGGACCTTTCTAAAAAAATTGGTTTCATTCAATTTGGTTTACTGAATCGAGCTGGGTTGATTTTTGAAACTAGGTACAGAACTGTGTTTGAATTAAAATGGAAAAAGTTAAATTCAAACGACTGGGCTGCGCGGGAAACGATAATGGGCCGACCCGGTGTCACTCCGCGGCGCGGGGCTCAACTAACAGGGGGGTTCCACCAGTCAGTGGCTCTTTAAATGCGAAGAGGTACGGGGCAATCTCATCCGCACGATCTAAGTCGAATCGAATGGCTGCTACTCATCATCCACGTCGGGCTACGCCGACGAGACAGAAACCTAACGCGGCAGGTGGGGGTCGTCGGGGGCTCATCGGGGATCAGGCGAGGGTCGGCGAGGCGGGCGAACGACGAAGTCGACGACGGCGAACCTCCTGGTACCGGCAGCTTCTCCTGGGGTGGACAAAATCGACGGTGCCCTTATTCTCTAGAGGCAGCCTGCTCCGGCCAAATTCCGGTGATGCGCTGCTCGCCTTGCTCCAGGAACGGGGTGGAAAGATCAGTGAGGAGAGGGGAGTGAGATGGTGTGAAGTGTTTGAGCGGGGGAATCTTCTATTTATAGTCTCGACGACGAGACCAAACGGGATGGGCAGGCGATGGTGGCGACATGGCTACGTGCTGCTAGAGGCATGGCCGTTGGTGGCGATCGATCGGTGGTCTCCTGGCGATGCTCTATGGCTTTAATGCGCGTGTAGGGGTGATGGCAAACTGTCTGGAACACGCGATGCTCTGCATGGCAGAGGCGACGTCTTCGACGGCGAGCGGTTGCTGTGAGGCATGGGGCGGCGAACGGGGATGTCTGGCGGTCTCCTGGGATGGTGGTGATCATGTATGCATGCGGCGAGGGCGGCGCGCGGTCTGTGGGTGTGTGTCGAGGGTGGCGCTCTGGCGCATGCTCGGCATGGTTGCTGGCGAGCTTGGCATGGTCTGTGCGTGTGGTCCAGGGGCTGGCAAGGTTTAAGCGCTGGACAGGGCGCCTACGACATAAAATATGCGACATGGATATAGAGGTAAAAGCATTACCACATGCTCATTCATCGAACATCAAAATCATAGCGACAGGAAAAGAAAAATGAATTTCTATCAAATCAATAGAAGGAAGGATAAGGATCCCTTCCCTGATTGGAATCCCGTCCTCCATCAAAGAGGGTATCTCTAGACTTTTCTATTCCCTGATTGGTGGCGGTGGACGGTGGGCTGTGTCCTAGACATGCTGTTTAGGCTTGTTTCTTGCTCTGGCTAGCTAGCCATGGTCGGCTGGCAAGGGGGTGCTCGGGTTGGCATGGCATGGGGCAAAGGGTAGGGGCTAGGGTTTGTCCAAGCACTGGTTGGCACTGAGGGAGATAAGGGTGATCAATGGTGAACATTGCTTAGCCAGATTACTGCTCAAAACAATGAAGTTAGGCCAGTTTGATTTGTTGCCTCCAAGTGTTTGATGAAATGGCCACAAGAACTCAAGTTTTGAATTTTGAAAAGATTTTTGGTAGGTGTTCTAGGTTGGTGATGGTGAGTCTGCAGATTCTTGGGTTTTGAAAGTTGAGCTTGTTTGAGTGGTTTTTGAAAAAGTGGGATCTTCCCATATGATATAGATTCAATTTTAAACTGTCCTTTAAACTATGCATTCAAATGTTTTTGGATGATCACAAGGTGGGCCTTGATACTTTGTTATGAGTACTATCAAGGGGTGCAAAGATCCAAACAAGTTTCTGTTAAGTTTTGAAAGTTAGAGACAGCCAAAGTAGGCATGGGAGTTAAATTGGCCAAAATGACCATTCCCTTATTTTGTTTGTTTTGATTTATTTGTCTTTGGGAAAAGTGTGGGGATTGTTTAGATGATGTTTATTTCACCTAAGAATCCTTTTACAAGCAAAGAAACACATAAAGAAGGCAATTCAAAAGAATTCAAAATGGGATGCATACACACATGCATGGCTTCATATTTTTATTTAGAAAAGTTTTTATTAACCCTAATTTTGAATATTAGAGGTTTATGATCCAAGTTTAGTATTTTTGGGATGTTACAAACCTTCCCTCCTTAAACAAAATCTCATCCCGAGATTTGAAAAAGGACGAAAAGATTACCTAGGATTTGAAGAGATCGGGAAACTCCGTCCCGATGTGATCTTCGCGCTCCCAGGTAGCTTCCTCTCCTGTGTGGTTGCTCCACTGAATCTTGAGAAACTTGATGCTTCGGGTTCTGGTGGTTCGGAAAGCTTCTTACAAAGTACGGATGGGTACTTCGGGATAGGTCAGGTGATCGTTGATCTCTATGATCTGGTGATCGATATTCTTGAACACTTCGGTCTTCTCTGGAACTTCGAGGCACTTGCGAAGTAATGAGATATGGAACACATTGTGCACGGCTGACATCTCTTCGGGTAGTTCCAATTGATACGGCACTTCTCCTCGACGGTTCAGAATTTTGAAAGGTCCGATATATCTGGGGGCTAACTTTGCTTTGAGTTGGAAATGCTGCATTCCCTTCAATGGCGACACTTTCAGATAAACAAAATCTCCTATGTTGAAGTCGAGGTCTCGACGTCTCTTTTCGGCGTAACTCTTCTGTATGGACTGAGCGGTCTTGAGGTGCTCACGAATCTTGTGAACCTTCTCTTCTGCTTCTCGTAGGATGTCAGGTCCGAAAATCTGACTCTCTCCTACTTCCGACCAGTTCAAAGGGGTGCGACACTTCCTTCTGTACATGATTTCAAATGGGGCCATTTGCAAACTATCCTGATAACTGTTGTTGTATGAAAATTCTGCAAAAGGCAGACATTCTTCCCATTTGGATCCATATTCTAACACACATGCTCTCAACATATCTTCAAGTATTTGATTTACTCGCTCCGTTTGTCCATCGGTCTAGGGGTGATAAGCGGTGCTGAAATCTAGGCGGGTTCCTAAACCTTCTTGAACTTTCTTCCAGAATCTCGAGGTAAACTGAGTTCCTCGATCCGATACGATGTTCTTGGGGACTCCATGCAAACTAACTATTCTAGCGATGTATAACTCCGCTAGCTTCGAACTCTAATATGTGGTATTGACGGGTAAGAAATGGGCGACTTTGGACAATCTGTCCACTATGACCCAGATAGAGTCATTTCCCCTACTAGAAGTAGGCAATCCGGTGATAAAGTCCATTCCAACGGAATCCCATTTCCATTCCGGAATCAGCAAGGGTTGCAACAATCCAGTGGGTCTTTGATGTCCGGCCTTGACTCGCTAACATATATCACACTTGGCGATATAGCTTCCGATTTCTCTCTTCATCTTATTCCACCAAAATTGCTCCTTCAAATCTTGATACATCTTAGTTCTTCTGGGGTGGATAGAATAAAGAGTTTCATGAGCTTCCTTGAGAATAACTTCTTTCAACTCGGATTCTGCTGGTACACAAAGGTGTCCTTTGTACCACAGAACTCCTTCTTCGTCTTCGGTGAATCCGGGTACTTTGCCTGTACCAATACGACGCTTGATTCCGTCGATACTAGCATTTCCTTTCTGCGACTCTTTGATCTGGCTGATCAAAGTGGGCTGAAGTTCTATGATATCCAAAAATCCTTCACTCACTAATTCTATCCGAAAATCTTCCATCTCTTTGTGCAAACTTCGTTGCTCCTTCAAAATCATGGAGTTCAAGCGACACGGTAATCTGCTAAGGGCATCTGCTACCACGTTGGCTTTACCAGGGTGATAGTGAATGTCCAGATCATAATCCTTGATTAACTCAATCCATCTTCTCTGTCTCATATTCAGCTCCTTCTGAGTGAATATATACTTCAGGCTCTTGTGATCTGAATAAATCTCACAACGATTTCCCATCAGGTAATGCCTCCATGTATTCAGGGCTAGAACTACGGCTGCGAGTTCGAGGTCATGGGTTGGGTAATTTTGCTCATGTTGTTTCAGTTGTCGGGATAGATAAGATATAACTTTGCCTTCTTGCATTAGCACACATCCGAGACTGATCTTGGATGCGTCACAATACACGTCGAAGGGCTTCGTGATATCCGGCATGATTAGGATTGGGGCTGAAATCAATCTCCTCTTGAGTTCTTGAAAACTCGCTTCACATTTGTCGGTCCATTCAAACTTCTTGTCCTTCTTTAGCAATTGGGTCATGGGTCTGGCGATACTCGAGAATCCTTCTACGAACTTACGGTAGTATCCCGCCAATCCGAGAAATGCACGAACTTGGGTTTGAGTGGTTGGGGCTTGCCAATCTTCGACATCTTTCACTTTTGCTGGATCAACGGCAATTCCTCCGGCTGATACAATGTGACCGAGGAATCCTACCTCCTATAACCAGAATTCACATTTGCTAAACTTGGCATACAGCTGATGCTCTCTAAGGGTTCCAAGAATGGTCCTTAGGTGTAGTTCATGTTCTTCTTACGATTTGGAATAAATCATAATGTCATCGATGAAAACAATGACAAACTTATCCAGGAAGTCCATAAAAATCTTATTCATGAGATTCATGAAATAAGCGGGGGCATTGGTTAATCCAAAGGACATAACGGTATACTCGTATAATCCATATCTGGTGGTAAAGGCAGTCTTTGGAATATCCTCTGCACGATCTTGAGTTGATGATAGCCAGTCCTAAGATCAATCTTAGAAAATACTTTGGCACCGGTCAACTGATCAAACAAATCTTCTATCTTGGGCAAGGGGTACTTGTTTTTGATGGTGACATCATTCAACTTCCGATAATCCGTACACAAACGGTTACCTCCATCTTTCTTGTCCACAAACAAAACAGGTGATCTCCATGGTGACACACTTGGTTGAATCAATCCAATTTCCAGCATGGCATCCAGTTGCTTCTTCAGTTCTGCTAGTTCAGACGGGTTCATACTATATGGTCTCTGGGCTATGGGTCCTGTTCTGGGGATTAGTTCGAGGATAAACTCGATATCCCGATCTAGGGGCATACCGGGCAAAACATCTGGAAATACATCGGGGTATTCATAGACTATCCGGACTTGGTCAATGGTAGGTTGGGCTATACTCTTGTTGCACTTGAATTGATGAGGTAAGGTTTCAGATATATGCTCAACTGATATTCCGGCTGTATTGGTCATGGTAATGGATTTCTTGGCATAGTCAATCAATCCTTTATGTTTGGACATCCAATCCATTCCTAGTACTACTTCCAAACCTTTAGTTCCGAGTACTATCATGTTAGCATAAAAATCTATGCCATGGATTCGGATAGGGACGGCTTTGCAAATTTGCCTAGCCTTGGTGGTTAAACCGGGAATTTGGACGATCATAACATGCTTCAGTTTTGTTGGTTGAATCTTACTAGTGCATGCAAATTCTTCGGTGACAAATGAGTGCGATGCACCAGAATCAAACAACACTCGAGCAAGTACCGAATTAACAGAAAACATACCCAGCACGATGTCTGGCGCTTCCTGAGCTTCTTCAGCATGCATGATAAAAAGACGGCCGTTGCGGTTGAGTGAATTCCCTGGGGCAAACCTTCTTCCTGGATGAACACGACGCTGCTGCTGAGCTGGGGCATTTGCATTGGGGGCTGCGGCATTCTTCCTGTTGGGGCACTCATTGGAGTAGTGACCCTTATTTCCACAGTCATAACAAGTCACTTGCGACTTGTCCTTTGCTGCAACAGGCACATCATTGCTTCCAGTCCTCGGGGCAGTGTTGGTGTTGGCGGTAGCATTGTTGTTGTTGAACTTAGGTGGGGCACGGTTGAAATTGCTAGAGTTTCCGGGGTTGTTGTGACTTCCTCCGGGCCTTGGGTTTCCATGGTTGGGATAGGTCGGACGGTTCATTGGGGGTCTGTTGGTTCTCGGGGCAAATCCTGGAGATGGGTTAGGGTGATACTTTGGGGTCTGATGGGTTCCTGGTTGATGCGTCATGCGACGCTTGCGGTTCTCATTGGCTTGGTTGATCTTTCCTTCCATATGGATGGCAGAGTCGACCAGGGCTTCAATATCAGCAAAGGGGATATTGACTAACACAGTCTGCATCTCATCGTGTAGACCATTCAGGAATCTTTCTTGCTTCAGTTCTCTGAACTCATCTCTCATCCTCTTGATCAAACCTGGTGGCACATGGGTTCTGCTGAACTTGACTTTGAATTCCTCCCAGGTCATCATCTGTCCTCCGGTCATGGCACGAACACTGTTCCACCATGCTCTGGAATCTCCGGCTAGATAATGGGTGGCGAACAGAACTTTCTCGTTGGCTTCCACTCCGGCGACTTCTAGGGTATTTTCCATGGTTTGTAGCCAATCATCGACATCTAAGGGCTCTTCCGACTTAGTGAAAACAGGTGGGTTGGTGTTCTGGAAATTCTTGAGCTTAGATCCATGGTTGTCCTGGTTTCCGTGGCCTTGATTGTTGTGGGATAGCTGAGCTATCTGCTGAAGGGTGGCTAGGTTGGCTTGACGTTCGTCTCTTTCAGCTCCATGGTCAGAAACCAACATTTGCAGGATCTGCAACATCGGGTCCGGGGATGAACCACTTCCTCCGCGTGGCATCTGAAGATTGAGATAGATCATGAGAAAAGAGGGAAATTTCTAAGGTTCCGGGACTTCGAAAAGTTTTTAAGGTTTGACTCAGATTTTCTAGCAACTTGCTTTTCATTCATTCATTCATAACACACGATACAAACACACACCACAAAACAGGAAAAACAGATGGTTTTAAGAACCATTCTGGAAACTACGATACAGTGGGACCGAATACAACTCACTATGCTAGTGCTCAAGTGCTACTACTCCTTGGAGTCGGTGTAGTCGTCATCCTGATCATCATCGTCGTCATTGATGAAGGCGAAGTCATCCTCATCGGTGAATAAGTCCATGGCCTGATCTTCCAGAAAATTATCATCATCGCTGAGATAGGAGTAGGGGTATCCACGAAGATCCTCTCCTGCATTATCCCTTTCTTCCAACTGCATGTCTCTCTCGTGAATGGTCTCCTCCAAAGACGAGATATGGTGGCGAAGACGGGCAATGATGCGCTCCTTCTTGTCGAGCTGACGGCGGAGAGACTTGCGATCCTTTGCTAACATGGCGATGGTCTGATCCTTCGTCTTGATGATGGCAGACTTGTGGTTGGAGTAGTCACAGCAATTATCCAACTCCTGCTGACGATCGTACATCATGAAGCTAAGGTGGTCCAACTGAGTCTTCAGCTCGTGGTGGTATGGGGCTTCCAGTGGTTGTCCATTAGCATCACGCCTTGGACAAAACTCAAAGCGCGTACCCTTGATCTGGTTGATACTCTGCCCACACAGACGGGCAAGAGCTTCCTGCATGGCCCTGGCAAGTCCATCGAGCCAGTTGTTCTCTCTTAAGGTGAACTGAATTCCCTCAGCAGTGGGAGGTTCAATCTTTCCTCTGAGACTTGCAACAATTAGCCACTGCAGATCTTCTCCTCCTTGATCATTGAGCTGAGCTCCGAAGAACTCGGGGTGCGGACGCTCCAGAAGTTCTGAAAGCTGGTCCAAATCCCTCTCAAAGATAAGGTCGCCTCCATTCCCCAACTGGTAAAACTTGCTGTACTTCACGTCCATCTAAAAGAATATAAGATGAGTAAGTTAGTAGAGTGATCAAGTGTGTCGAATTTTATGTATTTTTGCAAGAGTTTTTGAGGAACATGAATTTTTATAAAAGAATCAAGGTGATAAGAATGGGAATAAGTTTTTGTAAATATTTGCTTTCTTTGGTTTTGAAACTAAGTTTTTGATTCCAAACGTCCAGTCTAACTAGGGTATCCTATGGTCAGGATGGCTCTGATACCAACTTGTCAACACCCGGATTTTTAATCCCAGATGCCTGTTATGCCATACATCGCAATCCCAGGATTACCATTTTTGCGAGACATAACAGAATTGGATACCACAGTACATCATCCATTACAAACCATACATAAGGTCTTACACAAATAAGGATCTCATGATCCAGTTCTTAATACAACTCAAGCAACGGAAATACGTAATAGTAATGGTAGCCTAGGCGAAGCTCCATCTTCGGGGTCACAGGCAATGTTGACGATGGGAGATGATCCTAGTTGTCGTAACCTTCCTGGGGTCCATCCTCTAGGTACTCCTCTTCATAGTCTGGCCAGGGGAATATCCAGGGACAAAGCCATGAGTACTCTTTAAGTACTCGCAAACTAATACTAACAAGTGAAGGGGGGGTTTTGTAGTAGGACACTAAGCTCTAGGGTTGTTTTGCAAAAAGACAGATTTACATCTACTAAGTTCAGAAACAATGAATGCTAGTTGAAGTTTTATAACACCTAAGTGGGAACTTGTATCTCATGCCACAACTCTGTTGTGGTCAAGTCAAAGTCTCAATTAATTTCATAAGTCATTTTGAAAACATCTGACGGGGGAACAGTATGGCCACTCCAACTGTCCATAACCGCAGACGCGGCTATTCGAATAGTTTGACACTCTACAGAGATTGTACACTTTCACCACAACATTCGATACATCCGCCAGGAACAAATCCTGAATTCACCATACTCAGCATGCGGATAATCAATCCTAACCTTTCAATTACACGCCCTAGTATAAGCACCTCTCCTGTGAGTTTGGCCTCCCAACCATGACCAACTGTCATCTTGGGTACTGCACAGGTGGACAATCTTCACAAGGTAGCCTCAGCTCAGACCTTGGACGTGAGGGAACTAATACTAAGGTATATAAGTTTCCAGTCAAGCCCTACCCAATTCTTGGGTATTGTGGTTGTACGGTAAAATTGGAATGGTATCGCATCCAGACAACCATCAGTTTTATAAAGGGCTAAGGCTCATGCCTCAACATTTTCATCACCATAAATCCTCTGGTTTTCGGAAACACATGTCCAAAACATCTCAATAGAATGATCCATCATTCCAAGGTTTTCATAACCATTTTTACACCAAGTATTCCCATCTAAGTTGATCAGGTTTTATGCTTAGCACTAGCATCTACAAGTGGGGGTAAGTACTAATGAGGGGTGGTAAACTAGTGGAGTTTAACTAAGTTCAATCTCATGCCTTAGGATGAAATAAAGATTAGCTAGATTAGGCAAAATTTTATGTTCTTTATGCAACCTTCAATTATCTTTCTAGTATCTACAATTCACTTAAGTAAACTCTAAGTAATATCTTTGATAAAGAAATAAAGTATAAAGCTTGTAAGTAAAACTAGGATTGGTTTATCAAGTGGTTATGATCATATATGCTTAAGGCATATAGTTGGCATGGTAACAAGAAAGTATTTGCTTGCATAAGTCAACTAGTAGTATTAGGCTTGCATAGGTAAAGTATCTTGCAAGTGTTATCTTGCACAAATATCAGTATAAGCTTGCTAAATTGTAAGTGTTAGCTTGCCTTGTGCAGAGCAGTGGTTGAAGTTCTCCTCGGCTTCTCCTTCGTAGTATCCTCCTTCTTCCTCGTATCCTTGGTCGGTACTAGCGTCTATAAATAAATACGAGGTACACAATCACCAAACAATACTTAACTAATTTCAATCATCACACAAAAGGGTCCAATAGATGATCTAGCATCATCACTAACATTACAAGATTAAAGCTTGGTTTAATTCCTTTTATTTTTAGAAAAGTAATTTCTACTCATTGAAAAACTACTTAAGATTTAATATTCTCCAAACCAAACATGGGATCATGTTGACACATGTCATCACCACATATTTTAGTCCATGGGAATGTGATTTAAAGTGGTGTCACAATTTAATAAGGTTTAACCCTTTTATTTTAATTAAAATAAGTGACTAGAAATGCCTATGTGGCATTATTTTATTACTTGAACAATATTTCTGTAAGTAAACCCAAATGTTTTTATATATTCTAAAAGGTATGATCAAATGTGATTTTTGAGAGTTGGAATCAACTCAAAAGATTTTATGGTTTAAATTTGAAAAATGTTTGAATGCAGAAAAGGTTCCGCCTTGTTATTTTTACCAAGGGTGATCTACAAATCCAAATGATTTAAATCCAATGGTCTTGGATTCAGCATTTCAAGACCTTTCTAAAAAAATTGGTTTCATTCAATTTGGTTTACTAAATCAAGCTGGGTTGATTTTTGAAACTAGGTACAAAATTGTGTTTGAATTAAAATGGAAAAAGTTAAATTCAAACGACTGGGCTACGCGGGAAACGATAATGGGCCGGCCCGATGTCACTCCGCGGCGCGAGGCTCAACTGACAGGGGGGTTCCACCAGTCAGTGGCTCTTTAAACGTGAAGCGGTACGGGGCAATCTCATCCGCATGATCTAAGTCTAATCGAATGGCTGCTACTCATCGTCCACGTCGGGCTACGCCGGCGAGACAGAAACCTAAGGCGGCAGGTGGGGGTCGTCGGGGGCTCACCGGGGATCAGGCGAGGGTCGGCGAGGCGGGCGAACGACAAAGTCGATGACGGCGAACCTCCTGGTACCGGCAGCTTCTCCTGGGGTGGACGAAATCGACGGCGCCCTTCTTCTCCAGAGGCGGCCTGCTCCGGCCAAATTCCGGCGATGCGCTGCTCGCCTTGCTCCAAGAACGGGGTGGAATGATCAGTGAGGAGAGGGGAGTGAGATGGTGTGAAGAGTTTGAGCGGGCGAGTCCTCTATTTATAGTCTCGACAACGAGACCGAACGGGATGGGCATGCGATGGCGGCGACATGGCTACGGGCTGCTAGAGGCATGGCTGTTGGTGGCGATCGATCGGTGGTCTCCTGGCGATGCTCTATGGCTTTAATGCGCGTGTAGGGGTGGTGGCAAACTGTCTAGAACACGCAATGCTCTTTGCGGCAGAGGCGGCGTCTTCGAAGGCGAGCGGTGGCTGTGAGGCATGGGGCGGCGAACGGGGATGTCTGGCGGTTCGCTGGGACGGTGGTGATTATGTATGCACGCGGCGAGGGCGGCGCGTGGTCTGTGGGCGTTTGTCGAGGGTGGCGCTCTGGCGCATGCTCGGCATGGTTGCTGGCGAGCTTGGCATTGTCTATGCGTGTGGTCCAGGGGCTGGCAAGGTTCGAGCGCTGGACAGGGGGTGGCGATGGATGGTGGGATGTGTCCTAGACATGCTGTTTAGGCTTGGTGCTTGCTCTGGCTAGCTAGCCATGGTCGGCTGGCAAGGGGGTGCTCGGGTTGGCATGGCATGGGGCAAAGGGTAGGGGCTAGGGTTTGTCCAAGCACTGGTTGGCACTGAGGGAGACAAGGGTGATCAATGGTGAACATTGCTTAGCCAGATTACTGCTCAAAACAGTGAAGTTATGCCAGTTTGATTTGTTGCCTCCAAGTGTTTGATGAAATGGCCGCAAGAACTGAAGTTTTGAATTTTTGAAAAGATTTTTGGTGGGTGTGCTAGGTTGGTGCTGGTGAGTCTGCAGATGCTTGGGTTTTGAAAGTTGAGCTTGTTTGAGTGGTTTTTGAAAAAGTGGGATCTTCCCATATGATATAGATTCAATTTTAAACTGTCCTTTAAACTATGCATTCAAATGATTTTGGATGATCACAAGGTGGTCCTTGATACTTTGTTATGAGTACTATCAAGGGGTGCAAAGATCCAAACAAGTTTCTGTTAAGTTTTGAAAGTTATAGACAGCCAAAGTAGGCATGGGAGTTAAATTGGCCAAAATGACCATTCCCTTATTTTGTTTGTTTTGATTTATTTGTCTTTGGGAAAAGTGTGGGGATTGTTTAGATGATGTTTATTTCACCTAAGAATCCTTTTACAAGCAAAGAAACACATAAACATGGAAATTCAAAAGAATTCAAAATGGGATACATACACACATGCATGCCTTCATATTTTTATTTAGAAAAGTTTTTGTTAACCCTAATTTTGAAGATTAGAGGTTGATGATCCAAGTTTAGTATTTTTGGGATGTTACAGAAACGTATCTATAATTTTTTATGTTCCATGCTTGTTTAGTATCTACTTTGCTTTGTCTACACTTTGAGGTGTTTTTATATGTTTTCTGGTACTAACCTATTAACAAGATGCCACAATGCCAGTTGCCTGTTTGGATAATGAGAAGTGGTATTATGAAATTTAAACAACTTGATAATGAACGTGTTTCTCAAGCTTGGGAAAGAATGAAGTCTTTGGTTAAGAATTGCCCCACTCAATGGACTTACTGCTTGGATGATTATCCAGACTTTTTATGCAGGTTTGAACTTCTCTTCAAGAAACCTATTGGATTCAGCTGCTGGAGGTACCTTTATGACCATCACCTTGGGTGCTGCAACAAAACTCCTTGATAATATGATGGTTAATTATTCTGAATGGCACACTAAAAGAGCTCCACATGGTAAGAAGGTAAATTCTATTCAAGAAACCTCCTCTTTGAGTGATAAGATTGATGTTATCATGGCTATGCTTGTTAATGGGAAATCTCCTTTAGATCCTAATAATGTTCCCTTAGCCTCTTTGGTTGCTCAAGAAGAGCACGTTGATGTGAACTTCATTAGAAACAACAACTTCAACAACAATGCCTATAGGAATAATTTTGGTAGTAACAACAATTATATGCCTTATCCTCCTAATAATGGCAATACCTATGGAAACTCCTACAACAATGCTAGAAGTGCTCCCTCTAAACTTGAAGTCATGCTCAAAGACTTTATTAGTAAACAAACCATTTTCAACAAGACTGTGGAGGAAAAGCTTTTGAATGTTGAGAAAAATATTTCCTCTTTGTCTGAAGCATAGTCCTCCTTGATTAATAAAATGGCTGCTAAACCTGAAACCTTGGAAAGTACCTTTGCTGCTACTCATGCCATACAAGTTACTATTGATGAAAATGTTATACTATTAGCCCAACTACATGCTAAGTGGGAAAGAGAAGATGAAATTGCTAGAAACAATAATGTGTGCACCATCACCACCAATACGGATGCCACTAAACCACAAGAAGTCCCTATTCCTCCTACCATAATGCCTAAGCCCAATGAGTCTGCTACTAGTGATGCTAAGTTTGATTTTGATCTTGATGGTTGCAATATTTCTGAAGTGATTATGTTCCTACACAAGCTTTCTAGAAGTACTGATGCTAGTGATATGCATGTAGCTTTCACCAAACACATTACAGATGCTCTTGTTAAAATTAAGGAAGAAAAGTTGAAACACAAAGCTTCTATTCCTAGTAAAGTATAAGATAGTTGGGAACCTATTATTAATATGCAAGTGAATGAATTTGATCTCAAAGATTCATGTGATCTTGGTTCTAGTGTCTCTATTATGCCTAGGAAGATTTATGAAATGCTTGATTTGCCACCTTTAGAAGATTGTTATTTGGATGTCCCACTTAATGATAATGCTAACAAGAAACTCATGGGGAGTGTTAATGATGTTCTTATTATGGTTAGCAATGCTTATGTCCCTGTTGATTTCTATGTTTTGGATGTTGAATACAATGCTTCTTGTCCTATTACTTTGGGAAGACCTTTTCTTAGAACTGTTGGTGCAATGATTGATATGAAAGAAGGAACCATTAAATATCAATTTCCATTCAAGAAAGGTATTGAACACTTCCCTATGAGGAGAGATAAGTTGTGTTTTGCTCCTCCTTTGAAAGCAAGGTTTGATATTAATGATTCTTCATTTTGAAAATACTTGATTCTTGCTTCTTGAGCCTAACTTAAAGGCGTTAAAGAAAAGTACTTGTTGGGAGATAACCCAAGAGTTTTCTTGACTATTGGAAGTTATTACTTCAGTAATGACCTCTCCTTATCCTTTTTGTTTGCTTTTTGTGCCAAGAATGACCTCTAATGAGGGGGAAGTAAGATTTGAGGATTTGCTGTCCCGAAACATATTTTTGTGCTCCACCATAAAAATTCGTGAGGAATCTCTATAAGTCGGATTGAGCTGATAATGTAGAATAAATCCCCCAGTATGTTATCTAACTTTCATTAGTTCAACACTTTTTTATTTGAGCAACAGAGGGTCTTCGAAAAAATCAGTTTCTACCTGCTAGTCTGTTTTGACAGATTTCTGCCATTATTTGCATTTGCTTCTTATTGATTCCTTTTTGGGTTCTTTTGCGAAATTGAGCTCTTTGAGGGAATTTCTACAGTAGCTAGTGTTTTTAGTGAAAGTTTTGCTGTTCTAAAACTAAACCCAAGGGTCTATTATCTTTTGAATACACTAATGTTGCTAATGAAGATTGTGTGAAGTTTTGTATGAAGGAAAAATTTCAGGTGTAGAGAGAGAATGATGTAATGAGATGAAGAATGGACAAAAGGTCCAGCTTGGGGATGCCACCCCGGTGTCACCCCAATAAATATTCAAGAAGTACAAGCATCAAAGATTGGTGCATCCCCTTCTTCATCAATAAAAAGCTCATGTCTTTCTAGACACTTTGTTTTTATTGTTTCATGCACTGTTGTGTTGTTCTTGGAGCATCTTAGTTTTTGTTTGCTTTGCTTAGTTTTCTTGAATAAAGTAGTTTGGACCCCCGTTCTCGCTATGTTGTTTCAAATAAGTTGATTGGTGTTGGAGAGGAGTAGAAAGTTCTTGCTTGAGTAGTACAAGAGGAGCTTCCTTTGACTGTGACTTAGACTTTAGCATGTCATGCTAGGTGTTTTTTTGACCTTATGCTTAGTGATTATTGTTGTAGCATGACTTGTTCCAAGAAATTGGGATTGCTTAGTATGCCTTGAAAGAATCATGCGTTGTTTTAGCATACAAAAGCACAGTATTGTGGTATTATCCTTTGATGCTTTTTTTGGGTTGACTTGGCACATGCTCACACCATGTTATGACTATTAACAAGTCACCATATCCTCTATGATCATTTAGTCCTTGACTTGCAGTACCACTTTATGCTTTGATTAGTAATGTTTTGTCGCTCTGCATGATTATGGCCATTATTGCTCTCTTAGTTGGTCGCTCCTAGTCCTTTGCTAGGCTCCACTTGTATGAGTAAGCTCTACTCATGCATCCAACTTCCAAGAAACCAAGTTATTCCAAAGTGTCCACTATAAATTCCTATGCATGGTGTGTTACACCATTCCAAGTATATTCTTCTTTTCATCTATCTTCCAATTAAAAAGTATTTTGTTATGTGAAAACTTAGTGATTAAATCTCTCACAAACTTGATGGCACACTTTATATTTCTTGCCCCTAATAAACTTGAACCATTGTGTCATCTATGTTGTATATGCTTGCACTTATACGTTGAAATTATAAGAACCGTGCTGTCACGGGGAACGCTTTCAACATTGCACTTGTACTTTGTACACAGTTTATATTATGCTCTTTTGTCTATGGATGTCGTCGGTGTGAAAATAAAAGGGAAGCTTTTAAGTCCATGGAGTTATGTATGTGTGTTAGATAAACGCCTGGGTCGCTAGCCTAAGCCATGCCTAATCATGGTGGAAATTTGCAGCATCACCATACTGACATCTGTGAAGCTTTCTTCTTATAAAAAAGAGACATATTGAGAAAAGAGGAAAGAGAGAAAAAAGTACCATATTCCCATGGTAAATAAGAAGATTGCTGAGATGCTCATTGTCTGCTTGCCTTGTCATTTTAAGTTTGGGATAGCTCCTGTACCATGTGCAAGGGGTACCCCGTTGGCGGTTCTCTATGATACACATGTACTTACTATGACATGAACTTACAGGTGACTAAAGTTGAGTAGCATGAGGAGCGGCCCTCGTATTCAAGGGACATGAGATTGCCAACTTATACTTTGTCAAGCATATACTCTAGTTTGTTCACTTTAACCTTAATCACTTCAAGATGCTTATGATAGGGGCAATGAGGGCTGAAAGCTAACAAGTACCATAATTTTTGGAAGATATTTTTGAAACTTGAAATCCCTACTTCCCTTATGAAGGGCCTTTCTTCCATTATTATATTGAGTCTCCACCTTCTATCCTTTAGGCACCAGTTAAGAGAGCATAGTTGTCATTCTTAGTTCTATGTGCATTGTCCCAAAACTTATTGATTGATGCATATTGTTGATATTTCTTGTTCTTGTGCTATTTGTATCTAGTCACTCTTATGAACTTTTAAGGTGTCCTATGCATCTATTTGCTACTCTATGAGGGACAAGTTTTCTTTATGTGAAACAAACAAACGTTTTCAATGCATGTTATTCATGATCTTTGTTTGTAACCTTTCATGTTGCATGCATAGTTACTTTGTCCTACTGTTAGAACTCTATCTTTCATGCTCATGCTTAGAGTTCTTTGATCCCAGGTTTCAATACTTTCAAATGGTTTGATCTTGATTTTGATGGTGCATGTCACCTAAAAAAATATTCCTTTTATCACTTACCTACTCGAGGATGAGCAGGAGTTAAGCTTGGGGATGCTTGATACGTCGGAAACATATCTATAATTTTTGATGTTCCATGCTTGTTTAGTATCTACTTTGCTTTGCTTTGTCTACACTTTGAGGAGGGCCTCGAGGGGGCAACACCCCCTGACCGCGCGGGTGGGCCCACCCCGCGCCTAGGAGGGGTGCAGCCGCCTCGGCCTCCCTCTTCGCCTATAAGAAGCCCCTGATGCCTAAACCCTAAGTACCCGATGAATATTCCACAAAACCGTCTGTAGCCGCCGCCACCATCGTCCCTAGATCGAGGGGATCAGAAGCTCTTCCCGGCACCCTGCCGGAGGGGAGATCATACTGGAGGCCTTCTTCTTCATCATGCCAGCCTCCGGGTATGAAGCGTGAGTAGTTCCACCTTGGACTACAGGTCCATGTAGTAGCTAGATGATTGTATCTCCTCCTTTGTGCTTTCATGTCTAGATCTTGTGAGCTCGGTTCATGATCAAGATCTCATCTATATGTAATCATGCATGTTGTGTTGGCGGGGATCCGATGGATATTGAGATTACTATGTCAAATTTATTAATGGTTTTGTCTTATTGATTCTATCATGTCTGTGTTGTTTGTGATCTTGCATGCTCTCCGTTGTTAGTAGCTATCTTGGCCAAGTAGTTGCTAGTGACTCCAAGAGGGGGTATTTATGCTCGATAGTGGGTTCATGCCTCTATTTAATCTAAGGGAAGTGACATAAATCTCTAATGTTGTAAATGTGTTGTTGCCACTAGGGAGAAAACAACGGTCTCTTGTTCATGGAACAAGTGGATTGCTTACCTTACACACTTTGCTTAAAGCAGTTATTTGTTGCTTGCAACTTAATTCTAGAGGGGGTTCAGATGATAACCTAAAGGTGGATTTCTAGTCATAGATGCAGTTGGATGGTGGTTTATGTATCTTGTTGTATTGCTCAATCGAATCTCATAGGATCATGAATGTCTAGTATTGCATTGTTATGCCTTGCTCAGTCCTGTCAATTGCCCTGCTGTAATTTATTTACCCAGCATGCTATGTTTGTTTATCTAAGGAGAACACCTCTAGTGAACTATGGACCCCGGTCCAATATTTCCCATTGATACATCTTCCATTTTTTACCATTTACTTGTTGCAAACCACCATTACCTTCCACACCATACAGTTAATCCTTTGTTACAGCAACCGGTGAGACTGACAACCTCAGTGTTTGTTGGGGCAAAGTCTTGAGTTTGTGTTGTGCAGGTTTCCAAGTTGCTTGCAACACCTTTGAGACGTTTCCTTCCTCCTACTGGTTCGATAACCTCGGTTTCTTACTGAGGGAAGACTTGCTGCTGTTTTGCATCACACCTTGCTCTTGGGGTTTCCCGACGAAGCGCTTCCAGGCGCCATCAACACAGGGCTTTGCCTAAGCCGGAGCGCGTATGGTGGAGTAGAGGGAGCCTCGGGGCTAGGTTTTAGATGCCAAGGGAAGAGGGCAGCTGGCGGCTAGGGTTTAGTCTAGATGGCAGCGGCGGTTTAGAGGGGATCTAGGGCGCCGACGACTTGGAGGGGCAGCGGCGACCTAGGGATTGGGTCTTGGGCGCATAGGGCAAGGGGATCCCTTGGGGTGCACCCCCACCCTCCTTATATAGGTGAGGGTGTCCAAGGGTGTTCCCAGCCCAGGAAGAAACCCTCCCTAACTCGGCCTCCAAAGGAAGAGGCTGAAACCTTTTCCACAAAGACTTACCTCTTAACAAAAAACTAGAGTTTGACTTTTCAAATTAGGATTTGACTATTCAAACTAGTCTTGGCCGAATTGACCCTTTAGGGTTTGGTGCGGCTAGCCCCTAGGGCATTCCACACTCCAGGTGACCCCCTCCCGGGGTGGTGTACCTTCCAAAACATTCTAGAAGCTTCCGGTCAAAACACCAAAATCATTTCCGATCCCTAGAAATTGACTTTCCTTATATGAATCTTATTCTACGGACCAATCCGAATCTCCTCATGATATCCCGGATCCAATCCGAGACTCCGAACAACATTCGGTCTCTTTACTCACATTCCATATCTACTAAACAACATCGAATCCTTAAGTGTTTCTCCCTACGGTTCGTGAATTATGCAGACATGATCGAGACTCTTCTCCGATCAATAACCAAAGAGGAATCTAGAAATTCATATGGCTCCCACATATTTCTACGATTACTTCATGATCGAATGAACCATTTACATACGATACCAATTTACCTTTGTCTCGTTATATTTTACTTATCCGAGGTTTGATCATCTGTATCTCTGCATACCTAGTTCAACCTCATTACCGATAAGTACTCTTTACTTGTTCCTGTGATATGTGATCCCTTGTGAGCCAGTCACATGCTTGCAAGATAATTGTCACATTCCAAAATTTTCCAAATTTTGTAATGTGCAAAATAAATAATTGTTAAAATTTAGGGTGAAAAGAATTTTTTTTGATTCCAAATGGAAACTTAAAATCCCATCTGGAACAAACTTGGGTTAATGTTGGAATCCAACTAAATTCAAATCAAGTGAAATGCATTCATCAATAAATGCATCTTGAAATTTAAACACTTGGAAAATAAACCAAAACCCTAAAACCCTAATGGAATAAAATCATTTCCAAGTTATCTCTAACCCTATGGATTTGATCCATATAAAAATTTGTCAACAAACATTTATAAATAATCAAGAATGACAATAGAAACATTATAAAACCATAGAAGTTGGTTTCACTTAATTTGGAGCCATAGATAAAATCTTATGAATTTAGTAAGATAAGGAAATTGAATTTCCAAAGCTAATAAATCACCTATCTAGAAATCCATACCAAATGGTGAGCAATTAATCCTAAAGATATTTAAAAGGATAAATAAATATCAAACAAGATTTTACAAATTGGAATCACCAAGTTTGGATCTATAAATAAAAAGATATGGTTTTTATAAGATAAAAAAAGAAATATTAAATGAGGAATATTTAAAGACCAAATTAAATCTTGGCCTAATCCATAAGCAAATGGAATGAACATAATCCAAATCCAAATAAAATAAAAGGATAAAGAATTTTCCAAATAAAATAAAATGGCATTAACCAAATTCTATTTCTATTTGAATAAAGACAAATCCCTAATAAGAATGATTAAATAAATCATGGGAAAATAATATTGGAATATACCCAAGTGGAATAAAAGTTATTTAATTAACTTAAATGGAATCAAGGAAATCACCTAAATAAAAATTATGGAATTAAAACCATAATTGATTTCATTGGAATAAAGACAAATACCCAATTTATATGATTAATAAATCATATTAAAAATATCCCAAATAATTCAAAGTGAATCATTTGACACCCTAATAAATAAATAAAACCTACTGAAAAGATTTAAGTTTCAAATGGAGTTTGAAAACATTATTAAATCTTATTTGAATTAATACAAGGCCTATTCTAAATAATTAATATGCTCTAAAAAGAATAAAAATAATTTTCTAAATTTGACTTGAGAATGTATTATTAATCAGTATTTGAATATACACAAAGATTGATTGAAGTTTGAATTCAAATAGTTTTTTGAAAATATTAAAAAAAATCAAAACAAATAAATAGAAAAAGAAAAAAGAAAAAGAATCTGTACAAAAAAAATGAACAAAGCATCCCAGCCAGCAAAGCCCATCTAGCCCAGCAGGCCCATTTCCCCTCTTTTCCCCGAATCATTTTCTCTCACTCACAGACACACCCACCCAGTCACTGAGCTGCAGACCCCACCCGTTCTCTCTCTCTCTCATCGACGACGTTACCCCACAGCCATGTCATCGTCTCCTTCACCCCCGCAGACCAGTTCCTCCCCTCCTCGCTGTTTTTGCATGAAATTTCGCCGAGTAAATTCATCTTAACGTTGCAGAAATTACACCCGCGATTACTCTCGTTAACTCGCCTCGCCCTCCTCCTTCTTTTCCCTCAGACCTCACTCAACCAGAGCCACTAGACTGCCCAAATTTTGACCTCAACTCCCTCTGACCCCGACGAGCTTCCCGGCGAAATCCGGCGAGCCCAGCTACTCCTCTGCCCCCTAGACCACACGAGCCTACTCCCCAGCCTCTGGCGCATCTCCCAGTGCCGCCCATTCAGCCGCGCGAGCACCATAACCTCGACAACCTCTTCACCAGAACAGCGCCACCGTCTGCCATTTCTCTGGCGACGTCCCTAGGTAAAGTTCGACCGCGCCTCCCCTCTCCTGGATTCACTCTTACTCACCGCTTCTGTGCGCAGCGAATGCACCCTTTTTCGTGCCTTAGCGTGAACCGTACACTCGCCTCCGACGACGAACAGAGCCGCCAGACGCCGACAACAACTACGGTGAGGAATCACCGGTGGTTCAGAGCGCCCCTCGACAAGTGACGACCACGTTGAGCATCAGCGAAGCAAGGCGAACCTGGTAAAGCCCTCCCTCATCGCCCTTGCTTCCTAAATCACCGGCTCCGCTGCCGTCTGACCATGCTGCCGCCAACCGCCGCCGCTAGCGCCGCTCAGATATGGTCAGACCCCTGTACACCGTTGGATCTAGATCGCGTGGATAGAATAGAGTCACTTAAGAGAAACGATATGGAGCGATCTGTGCCGCACGATTGTCATTAGATCCAACACACCACACTGCGCGATCCACGTGAACCGTTATTGGCCAATAAGGACTCGACGCGTGGCACTGTGTTGTTTTAAAAAGCCAGAAACATTTCTATTAGTTGTTTGATTTTGTAAATTGCATAACTTTTGATCCACGCGTCCAAATTTTGCAAATTTTATATCAATGGAATCAGCAAGACAAACCCTACCCAACCGTGCACTTTTTTTTAGTAAATTGCTTCTGGTAAAATAGTTGTTTTTGCAGAAACTTGTGTAGGCATAATTTGAATATAAAATTCATTCTAAAATTATTTTTGTGATAAAATCTTTGGAAAATGGATGGCTTTGAACCTACTGACCTTAGAAACCAACTCATGGATTTGAAAATGTATTTGGTAAAGCTAAAGAGTAAATCTTTGATTTAAAGCATTTCTAGTCAAATAAAAATGTTGTTTATATGTTAAAAATACTTTTTGGAGAAAAATCTTTGGGAAATGATTTGGATTAAACTCTGTGACCCCAAACACCAAGTTTTAGAATTAAAAAAATGTATTTGATGAACCCTATAGATTATTACTTGCTAAAGGCATTTTCAACCACATAAAATATTGATTTGGTTTAAAAATAGTTTATAGGTAAAAATCTTTTGCCAATGGTTTTGCCACTTAGATAAAATGACCAAGAGGTGTTTTCAAATCTTTATAACCCATTAGAAACCACTTTTCCAAATAAACAATTTTTTGCATGCTTGCAAGCATTGTTTTGTTTCTATTATTTTATGTGATGTTTGCTTGAATGGTAGATTGAAATGGTGCCTTGCTTGATTGAATTGTAGTGACATTTGAAGAGTGTGAATATTGCAAGATCAAGGAGTGAACTTATATTCTCTACCAAAAAGGCAAGTGATGCTCCATACTTTTGTCCCATTATTTTCACTATGCACTAGTGATATTTCTAAGTAGGACTTGCATGGAATTTTTGCTAAGTGTAAACTATTCCATGGGAAATCCTAGTAGATGAAACCCTAGTAGAATTTTCCTAAGTTAAGATTCCTACTACTATCATGCTTAGCTTAGCTAGTAGAAAACAAGGTTGGATTATATTCATACTATGGAATATTTCTAAGTCGAGGACTTGTGTTTTGTTTAATAAAACAACTAAGTGAATGAATCACCTGGGTGGAATGGAAGGAATGGTTTGTGTTGAGTGGTTATACAAGGCCCATTTCTATGGTTTACCTTGTGTATCTCACTTGTGGATGGCCACCCAGGAACAAAGAGATTTGAGATGTCAAATGTTGAGAAGCTTCAAGTGCAGCCATTGGCATTATGGGCTCTGCCTGGATCATATAGGTTGCAATAACTTAGCCAAATAGACAGTTGGTGGTAGGGGAATGATAGGTTGGAACGCGTCCATTATGGTCTAAGGGAAGGCTTATGAAAGATCTTGTCTTGGTGAAACCAAGTCTTGTGGGGAATGTGCACCACCTCTGCAGAGTGAAAAATCTAAGTACTTAGCCATGTCCCTGGTAAAGGACAATTTGAGCATCAAGACATGGAAGCTATCAAGAATCTCCTCATCCCAATTTCTAAGTTAAAAACTTGTGGTTGAACAAGGGTTGAAGGATCACCGATTTCCATTGGGAGATGCCTTGGGTGATTTTTGACAAACAAAAACTTAGTGTTTTCAAATGATAAGGAAAATCTATTTTGAGCAAAGCAAGCCTAAGCTCCACTTAGCCAAATGCATATATATATGATAGACCCCACTATACTACCATAATATCACTTGCCAATACAATTCAAATGTATTGACCCTTCTGGCTGTAACTTATTATGTTGCAGGTTTGTTTGATGTTAGTGAGATGTGTTGATTAGGATTACAAGTCTACAACCAACATGATTGCCTGTGGCACTTTGAAGGTGAAGGACTCCATGCCATAGTTTTTCTGCTGCATTGTATTGAGATAGCCAATTGAGCCATGTAAGATGTAATGAATTATTTTATTCCTGGTTAAAAAGTTGTATTATGACCTTTGTTTGTTGATATTACATCTTAACTGTGGATGCTAGCTATTGATCCAGGGACTAGCATTGTAAACACAGGGATCTCTACCTTATTAAAGGTTGGGACCTTTACAATAATTGGATGACATTCCACCGAGAGGACCCAGAGTATATCTATTTGTCATATGGATGGACAAATCCCAGTCTTGAACAGTGTGCCTCAACACATACTTTCCGAACACTCAATGCCACCTTTATAACCACCCAGTTACGAAGTGGTGTTTGATGTCATCAAAGTATCCATCCGGTGATGGTGATTAACATGATCTCATTGTCGAAGGATTTACGTTACTATGTATCTGAAAGCTTATAGCAAGTGAACTATTTTAAATGACTTGATCTTATGCTACGCTTAACTATAGGAGTATATCCATCACATCATTCTTCTAATGATATGACCTTGTTGTTAATAACATCTCAGTGTTCATGATCAGGAAACCATGATCATATATTAACCAACAAGCTAGTTTAACAAGAGGCTTTACTAGGGACTCTTTTATGTTTACAAATCACACAAGTATTAATGTTTCCTGTTAATACAATTATAGCGTGGTATGTAAACATTTATCATAAGCATAAAGATATGATAATAATCACTTTATTATTGCCTCTTGGGCATATCTCCAACAATTGCAACACAAAAAATATTAGGGTTTCATTATATTTTCTATATGGTATCAAAGCGGTTACTCACGACGATCCTAAGTTCTTCCACCACTTCCACTACGCGCCGTCCCCGGGGAGATTACTCCTCGGGGGCGCGGCACCTGGTCTCGATCAAAGATCAGATCGGTTCTTTAGATTAATTTTGTTTCTTAAATTAGATCCAATTTTTAAAGTTCAAATTCCTTAGACTAGATCCAGTTAGCCCCAAAATAAATCCCTAGATTAGATCATGATCCTCTTTCGGCGCAAATCAGTGCAGAATTTAGAACCAATCGTCCACCGCGGCGCTTGAAAAGCTCCTGGACGCGGCACACAGCTTTCACAACAAGTTAGACCAAGGTCGTTCCCTATGCCGGCGCTGCCTCGGGCTCTCCTCCAACACCCACAATTTCATGTGCATGTACGTGCGTGTACGAGATTCGTTTTGGTGCATGCAGGATATAAGTCTACTCCACACCTCTCCATATGCCAGGTGGGCTTCAAGATTGAGTTCTGCATCAACCGAGATGCGATACACACTACAAGCCTGGGTGGGCACCGCGATTCTAACGAATCTCGCACACCAGCTACACCGATACTGACATCAAGATCTGCACCACATCAAGCCGGACTACATCGACCTAAACTACAACGACCAAATCACTATATCAAATTGTACGACTACACCAAGATCTTCGTCGAGTTCTACGTTGCCAACAAAAATCATGCCAAGATATACATCACGTGGTCCAAAACTGTCGCCGCCGCAGCCCGGCGTTCTGCTAGGGCGATCACACAATCGCCTCGCCCGCCTAGAAAAAACCCGCCGCCTCCGATCCTGTGGATCCACCGTCGCCGCCATAAAAACCTTGCCGTTGTCGCTTGCCTTGTACCCCGGTCGCCGCCTACAAAACCCAACAACCAAAGACCCGTCATCGCCGCAGATTCCTGCCATTGCCGCCCAAAATCGCCATCAGCGCAGATCCCTACCGCCGCCGCTCAAAACCCACAGCCGTCTCCACACAAAAACCTAAAACCCTACGACACAAACCGCGCAATTTTTTTCCGCCTACGGAGCTATCGGCTACAATGACCATGACAACCTCGACCACGGCTACATCATGACCGGCTACCTCTACATCGACATCAAGAACAACGTCTATAACAACTCAAGAACTCCAGTCAACAGCGTCCGCGTTGTGACTTGCGTCCACGCCACTCCCGCTGTGACTGTGGCAGGGAAGAGAGGCACTAGAAGGGGACACAATCACCTTCCCTAGGCGCCAGCCATGATCATGTCCACGCATGTGATGATGACAAGAAGGTGAGGATGAAGGAATCGCAAGTCTTCAAATCGCAAGCATCCGTTTCACTCCCGCTCTGACTGAGGAGGGATGTTAGAGTATGTATATGTGTATAGTCTAGAGATAGACTAGGACTCTATATCTTGTACTCCAAGTCTCCACCTACCCCCGTGTAACTCTATATAAACCCCCACAAGGACCATTGCAACACATCAAATATTAGGGTTTCATTATATTTTCTACATCCCCATGTGTGGTTTTGGTAATTAATAACAATCTCTATAGACTAATGTGTGCATTGAGTTACACTTATAGAAATTGTCAATTGGCATCACTTGGACCATGTTTTGGCTTAAAGGTAGAAGAAATGAAGAAGAAGCATTATCCAAGGACTTTGGGCCTATTGAAATCATGTAGAAAAAAAAGAATAAATAAAAGAAGATCAAGAGTATCTTGAAGAAGAAGATGGAGTTCCTCATGTGTATCTTTGAGACATCATCCAAATGGAGTTAGAAGAAATTAAGTGCAAGCTCAAGATGCGCCATGTCTAGAAGATCTCATGCTTGAAGCTTTTCATCCTCAGTGATCATGGTTCGATGAAGGCAAGTTCAAAAAAGAGGTTTCTCCATGGTGTATGGGGGAGCAAGTTGCAAGTTTTCATCAAGTGAGCGTGAGTAAGAGCTATCAAGAAAGATGTTCCATCTTGTGGAGGACAAATCATCTACATCGAGCTCAAGTGGAATCATTATGGCAAAGATATAATCTTGATAGGTTTTTCTTTTTGTCGGTCTCATGTTGTTAGTTGGAAAACCGGGTTTAGGATAGATAGTCGTACTATCAAGAGAGACTCTTGAGTGAGTAACTCGATCATATATCTCAGAGAAAGATCAAATCTTTGCATACTTAGCATCATCTTTCTTGGTTGATATTTGAATCTTATACAAGTGAGGTTCTAGAGTTTGTGGTAATCTTTATAACAAGCTCTAGTTCATTAAAAACAGATTTCCCTTTTATATATATTGCGTATTTTATCTTGAAAGTTTTTCTGGCTCCTCACCAAGGGACGTATCTCACATAATAATACTTGATATTTACTCCCTTGGTGGCATGCAATATTTGTATTTTATACTTGATGTTTTCTAACATAATAATAATTGATATTTTTTACACGGTGTTATCTTTCCAACAAAATTGGTTTCGTCCCATTCGGAGTTCGGTTGCTCGAGTTATTTGCGTTTTGCTGTTGTTGCCTACGTTGTTTGTACCAACTGGTAGTATCGGACATTCCATCTGGTATGCTTGGCACCGGACGCGTATGAGCCTATTGGCGAGCTGAGGCTCCCTCTCATGCCCGACCGATACCACCAGCCCGACACTACCGCAGTGTCCGGTAGTATTGCTATATGTTCTAGTATTACCACTTTGCGGTACTACCGGTTCATGCAACGTGTCCTGCCTGTGGCGACAGAGGTATTTCTTCTCGACTTTTTTTCCCGCTCGGTACCACTTCCGGTACTACCAGTCACTTCTGGTACTACCGCTTCTGGTTTCGCTAGTACCGGTCGTATCAGGCTCCAACAGTCAAATTTTGGCCCCCTATAAAAGGGGCCCTTCTTCTACATTGGACCTATCCATTTGAGATCTTTGCCCCCCTTCATTGTTGATTTCCTTGAGCTTGTTTCCTCCCTCTCACTCCCATGATTCTTGCATCCTTTTGAGGGAAAATAAAGAGGAAATCTAGATCCACAATCTCACCAATCCATCTCTCCTCTAAGTGAGGGGAATATATAGGGATTTAGATCTTGGAGACTTGTGTGGTTTTCCTCTTGTGTTCTTCCTCTCTTATTTCCTCAATAGTTTTTGTAGCTTTGGTGGAATTTGGGAGTGAAGAACTTGCCATTGCATTAGGTGCATCGGTTTGAGTTCTCCTCGAAGGATTTAGTTAGTGAAATCTATTGAAATATAGGGTGAGCTTTAGTCCCATCTAACAATTTTAGGACAATCCCTAAGGGCCCATTCATAGCAAGAGGAGTGGTGGGAGTTTACTCCCATATGGCTAGTTGGGAGAGATTTCCACCAACATATAAGGTGAGCTCTTCTCCCACTAGTATGACTTGGTGTGAAGTAAGGAGAGGTGTTCTACACACGCGTTCCTCCTCCGTCTGCCTCGCCTCGTCACGACGCACGCGTGTTGCGGGTTAGGGGAATCTCGCCGAGCCGATGTGTTCTTTTTGTCATGCAGAAATGAGATACGCATGGTTGCAATTGAAACAGCTGAAACGTTAATGAGAATAAATACGAGCTGAAACGTTTTGTATTAAGTCCTACTAAGTATGTGCATTTTCAGTATTCATTATGGGCGTTTCTAGTAATTAATTACGACCGTTTCTTTTCGTTGAACCCTCTCGCTCGTATCCGCCTGTGCCTATATATTGGAGAGTTATCTCCTCTCCAGAGACAGAACAGAACCACTGCCTCCACCCGCGATTGCTACTGTCGATTCCTCTAATGTTGCTGCCATGGGTGATCCCATTCTGTCCACCGCGTACCCGGCTGACAGAAGAGCAGGCCTTCGAAACCCCGCCTCTCCAAATCCTGTATGGGAGAGGGGCGATTAGGTTTTTGGAGAGCGTCTTCGACGCAACTGCTCACTTTCGATCCACTACTTCCATGCCTTCGTCATCATCATGGCTATCGAAGCCGAAGAGACTGCCGCTGCATCCAAGAGGGCAGTCGACGAGGCTGCCGCCTCCGCTGCTGCTATGGCCAATTGGCCTACCGGAGGGTACAACATGCTAATCTCTCTCTTACTTATTTCTGTGTGCATAGTACTAATAATTTCCGTAGATGATTCTACGATTAGTCTAGTACTACATGGTATCGTTACCAAATATCAGTACACATATGTTTAGCTTATGATTTATTTCTGGATTAATATAATTGAAATATTGCCTAGATTCTCAACAATCCAAAAACCTAGTATATGTAGGCAATTTTTAATTCAAGGCTTTGCTGCTGCACTGAAACCGTCCCCGTTTACGGGAACGTACTTTAAGTGTTGGCAGACCAAAACCACCTAATGGCTCACGATGATGAACGTGTTCTGGGTCGCCGGTGTTACTCCTAATGGAACGATTACTCCTGAACAGGAGAAGGCGTTCAGGGAGGCCACCGTCGTATTTGTTGGAGCCGTTTTGAGCGTGATCGGAGATAAGTTAGTTGATGCATATTTACATATGCGGGTTGCCAAGGACTTGTGGGAGACGCTCGAATCTAAATTCGGTGCAACTGATGCTGGAAGCGAGATGTATACTATTGAGCGGTTCCACGATTACAAAATGGTTGAAAACCATTCTGTATTAGAACAAGCTCATGAGATACAATGCATCACTAAGGAGTTTGAGCTTCTTAAGTGTGATTTACTGAGCAAATTTGTCGTGGGATGCATAATCTCCAAGCTTCCTAATTTTTGGAGGAACTTTGCTACCACTCTGAAACACTAGAGACGTGAATTCTCAGTAGAGGATGTCATCGGCCATATGAGTCTCGAGCAGAATTCAAGAGCAAAGGACTCACATGGAAAAGGGGCCGAAGGGACTTCTGTTGCCAATGTGGTACAGAAGAACTTCAACTCCCACAAACCCAAGGGGAAGATTGGTGTGGACTTTAAGAAGAAGGGTAATAAGACCTTCAAGAAAGATAAGAAGAAAGGTAGCTGCTTCAATTGTGGTTCAGAGGAACATTGGGCAAACAAGTGCCCGAACAAGTTCAAGAAATCAGGATGGGACTCAAAGACTGTCAACATGATTGTGAGAAACAATGAGAATGAGGCATCTGGGTATGGTAATTTGTTTACTGTATTTTCAGTTTGTCAGACTACCGACTGGTGGATTGACACAGGTGCAAATTAGTCCTTGACCTAATCAGAGGAGGCATTCAAGGCGATGGCTAAAAAATCTATCTAGGGTTGGTCCGCTCCATCTCCGGTGGCCTTGTGGCCTTGGAGGTGTGGCGGACTACGATCTCTCGCCGCTGGGAGGGTAGGGTTCTGTTCTTTATTTAGAATTTTTTTTGTATTTTTGGGATGTTGAGGCGATGGCTGTATCCTGAAGTCAGAATAAGGTCCTCCTCGCCTTACCCTTGTTCCGGTGGTGCGTCTAGCGCTGACGAAGGGCGCTTAGAGTCGTGTGTCTGAGGATCTAGTCGATTTTCTTCTTTGTTTATGTGATTTCAGGTCATTCTTTTATGATCTACGAACATCGTCATTAGCGATGTTATTGCTCTAGTGGGCTGGTACTTTCAGGTCTTAGTGCGACGGCTTCCAATTCTACTACAACAAGCTTTGTCCGGTTTCAGCGATGGAGGGCCGGGGACGGTGGCGCGCCCTCGGTTCGTGCCATTGTTTGCAGCCGGCGCTAGGTGATCCATGAACCTATTTGTAATTTTTACTTTAGGTGTCTTTGTATTGCTTTTGATGTTTATTAATAGATGGGTGTATTAGTCCGTAGAAATATTTATCTGAAAACAGCGCACTTTACCTGAAAATTTGAGTTGCTGCGGCATGGACTCGGAATGCTCAGCAGAATCACAGTCATATCCCAGTAATCATCCTTCTTGGGACCGGTAAAGTGCACGCTAGCTGCACATGCTGCTCGCAGGCAGAACATGTGCACGCTAGCTGCACATGTTTGCTCAGTTCGGCGTCCATCAAAGGTTCCTGCAGCACAAGGAACTGCTTCGGCCTCCATCAAATTTGATCACGATTTCCTCTAAGAATTTGATTGGCCTTGTTGACGTCGATCTTCCGCTTGGCACCATATGAGCACCGTCAAAGATTGGTGGATAGAGGTGATCTAAAAGAGAAGTCAATCGAGGAAAGCCATGGTCTCTCTTGCCATGCTAGTTTCTTGGGAGTTGTGGAACGAAAGAAATAACCGTGCCTTTTGCAACCAATTTATCACTTCGAGCATGCTTTTGAATAAATAAAGAAAGATGTGGCGATGTGCTGCCTCGCCGGAGCAAAGGACTTACGTAATTTAATGCCACGAGAGTAGCTTTCTATTTATTTTGCCTTGGCCTCTTTGGTCGAGGCGTGGTTTGGTAGACTTTTTAAAAACTTTTTCTTAATTAATAATGACAAATCTTTTGTCTAGTTTATTTTAAAAAAATCCTCTTTGAAATGAAGCCGCAGCAAACTGAACCGTCTCAGAAAAAAAATCTCCAGCAGGAGACGTGCAGGGTGTATAATCCAGGGAGCGATACTGGGGCCTGATGTTCGCAAAAAAAAAACTGGGAGCCTGCAATCTGGGCGGAATGCGCCGACGGTGTGAATACTCACCGCAACGGCCTGGTCGGAGGTGAAAGCGGGGAAGGTGCTGGGCTGCTGGCAGAGAGCGGAAACATCTTCCCGGAGAGGAGGCAAAAATTGGAAAGAAAACAGAGGACATGGCTGTGCGGCGTGCCGAGCTCACACGGGTTTTATATGCGAAGGCACCATGCGTTGCCATCGTGTTCTTTTTTTTGAGCTGTTGCCATCGTGTTTTTAGCACATTTAGAACATGCAATCGATGGACTTAGGCGTCTGCTCGCGATTCCCGTGTGGCGGAACAGTACCGAGGAGATGGAAAGAATTGGGTATACAGTGTGGATACAAAGTTAGTTAGAAATATTTATGTTGTGTTAATCAGTTGAAATACAGTTGTTGTGCAAGAGCTATCTTGTGTTTGGACCCTACTAATAAAGGGGAAAACATAGGATGCTTTTCTATCCAAACAAGGACTAAACAACGTGTTTGGTTGGGGGCCTTGGGGTGATTACAGCATCCAACGGTGAGGAGCAAATTCGACATCAAATGTGTCCGGTTTTGTTCGTCTGGAACGCATTCAGACGTATTGTCCTCCCTTATCCGTGGGTGGACGCAACGGAGGAGCAAATCTATTTTTTCCCATAATGCATTGTCCATAGGTCATAAAACAAATTAAAGGTTGAACTACATGTATCGTTAACAGAGCTTACACTTAAACTACGAGTATACTTCGGCAATGTCTACTTGTCGTCATCCTCCACGAGGTCAATGACTGGTGCCATGCTAGGGGGAAGAGGCGGCAGCGGAGGCGGTAGGAGGCGCAGTACTTCCCTGCCGCGATATAGTCTATGACGGAGGCCAGCGTGTGGCTCGACGCGCTCCACCAGAACCTACGCCCGGCAGCGTCGTTGTCCGTCGGCGGAGAACAACCATTGTAGTACCAGGCGAGTTTCCTCTTCCCGAAACTTGCGGAAAAACTCGACCTAGATGGGTAGGTTGTTAGGATCCTAGTCTGGATCTGATCGCTGAGCTGCCGTGAATAGCTCCGCCCACTCGTGTAGGTTGGTCGTCTGCAGCTCCGCACCACGTGGAACCAGTGGAATCGGGATGCCACCGACACTCAACACCCACCCGATAGGTTGTATGCAATGTGTTTTTTTGTAAGTTAAAACAACCGGCAAGAGCCATATCGTTGTTATTTTATTTTATTGTTATTTTATTTTATGGCCCGAGTGCCAAAAATGGAAATCCATGTAATTAGATTAGTGGAGAACAACCATGATGGTGTCTCCATAGACCTTGGTGGCACGCCGATGGAATGATGGAGATCATACCATGACGCGCAAGATGGAGATCGAATGCGAGAAAGGACCATATCATATCATATTATGTATGCATGTGATGTTTATCCTTTGATCCATCTTATATTGCGTTGATTTGATCACCTTGGTAGTATTTTGATTGTCTCGACAACATTATAAGATGATTCCTCCCACTAAATATCAATATAATAATATGTTCTTCCTTTGTATGCATCGTTAAGAAAGTTTGTTGTCTCGAAGCACCATGTGATGATCGGGTATGATAGATTCTACGTCGCATACAACGGGTGGAAGATAATTTTACACACGCGAATACTAAGGTTCTTACTTGGCGAGCCTAGCATGTACATACATGACCTCGGAACATGAATCGAAAGGTAAAGAATGAGTCATATGAATGATATGATGCTCGCCATTAAAGTTGCACCACCACTCGTGATGATTAGTCACGACGTAGTGAATTTGGTTCGTGTAATCACTAAAAATGAATAGAGGGATGTCGTTTTTTAGTGGGAGTTCTCATAGTGAATTTTGAATTAACTTGAACCTTTTCTATTATAAACCTAGTCTAAATAGTATTTGCAAATACAATGTAGATCATAGAACCCCTACATTCAATTTTAATGCATTCCTAGAGAAAGAAAAACTGGAAGACAATGGGTCTAACTTCACCAACTGGCACCACAACTTGAGGATTATCCTCGCGGGCATGAAAAGGTCCTATGTGCTTGACGGTTCGTTAGGTGATGCCCCTTCAAATGATGCTCCTCACGAAGAGCATACTGTGTATGACACAAAGTTTTATGACTACACTCTTGTACGGTGTGCGACCCTCAAATTGCTGGAGCCTGAACTCCAAAAGCATTTTGAACTTAGTGATGCTAATGTTATGGTGGAGGAACTCAAAACTATGTGTGGGGACCACTGTGCTGAGAGATATGATATCTCTGATAGGTTATTCAATGCGAAGATGGAGGAGCACAACTCTGTGAATGAGCACGTCATAAAGATAACGAGATTCGCTCAACGTCTTGAGACACTAGGATGTGAGATTCCAGCTGATCTCACGAAGGATAGGGTTCTTCAATCGCTTCCACCAAGTTAAAAAGGGTTTGTACTTAACTACAAGATAAGTGGTGCGAACAAATCGCTCACTGAACTCACATCCATGCTTAAAACTGTCGAGATAGACATTAAAAAGGAACAACAAGTGTTGATGATCAATAAGACCACCAGTTTCAAGAGAAAGGGAAATAAAGGCAAGGCCAAAGGTGACTTCAAGAAGGACGACAAATCTGTTGTTCCGCCTGAGAAGAAGACAAAGGGAGGCCCTAAGCCTGATACTAAGTGCTTTTACTGCAAAGAGACTGGTCACTGTAAGCGGAACTGTCTGAAGTACTTGGTAGATAAGAAGGCCGAGAAAGTGAACAAAGGTATATGTGATATACATGTTATTGATGTGTACCTTACTAGTAGTCGAAGTAGAACTTGGGTATTTGATATCGGTTTGGTTGCTAATATATGTAACTCGAAACAGGGACTAAGGAATAGTCGACAACTATCCAAGGATGAAGTGACGATGCGCATAGTCAATGGATCGAAGGTTGATGTGATCTCCGTCGGGACGCTGCCACTTCATCTACCATCGGGATTGACAATAAACCTAAATAATTGTTATTCTGTGCTTGCATTGAGCATGAACATCATGTCTAGATCATGTTTAATGCAATACGGTTATTCATTTGTATCCAAGAACAATGATTGTTTATTTTATATGAATAATATCATTTATGGTGATGATGGCGCCTCGTTGATGTGGGAGCGCTTCATCGGGAAACCCCAAGAGCAAGGTGTGATGCAGCACAGCAGCAAGTCTTCCCTCAGTAAGAAATCGAGGTTATCGAACTAGTAGGAGGAAGGAAACGTCTCAAAGGTGTTGCAAGAAACTTGGAAACCTGCACAACACAAACTCAAGACTTTCCCCAACGAATTAGTGAGGTTGTCAATCTCACCGGTTTGCTGTAACAAAGGATTAACTGTATGGTGTGGAAGGTAATGGTGGTTTGCAAAAAGTAAACAATAACAGTGGAGGATGTATCAATGGTAAGGATTGGACCAGGGTCCATAGTTCAGTAGTGGTGTTCTCCTTAGATAAACAAACATGGCATGCTGGGTAAACAAATTACAGCAGGGCAATTGACATGACTGAGCAAGGCATAACAATGCAATACTAAACATCATGATCCTATGAGATTCGATTGGAAAATACAACAAGATACATAAACCGCCATCCAACTGCATCTATGACTAGAAGTCCACCTTTGGGTTATCATCCGAACCTCCTCTAGTATTAAGTTGCAAGCAATAGACAACTGCTTTAAGCAAAGTGTGTAAGTGATACGCCCAATTTGCATCACCATTCTATATCATAATTTACCTATATTCATTGATATTTGTATTATTATGAGGTATTACTTATGGCTTTTCATATGTTTATGCATGTTGGATGATTCCTGGAGGATGGACTACCGGAGTCTGGATTCTGATGGAAAAGAAGGCGCTTCGGTGCAATTTCGTGAAGATCAGAAAAATACCAGAAAAATATGGAAACATATTATTTTACCAGAAGACGAAGGAAGCCAGAAGGAGGGACAAAGATGGGCCTCAGGGGGCCCACCCCCCCATAGGCGCAGGCCCACCTGACCCTACGCCTAGGGCAGGTGTGGCCCACCTGCCCGGCCTCCAACTCCGCCCCTTCGCCTATATATTCCCTACGGAACCCTAACACCAAGGGAGCAACCACAAAAAAATTGCGCCGCCTCTAGGGGGCGGAAAACACCGAGAGAGAAAGATCTCTCCGGCAGACAGATTTCTACCGGGGGAATTCCTTCCCAGAAAGGGGAGACCGTCGCCATCAAGACCATCATCAAGCTAGGCTTCATAGGGATCATCATCATCATCATCAACACCATCATCTCCACCAGCACCATCACCATCACTCCGTCCGGCTGTAACAATTGTGTTGGATATTGCTTTAGTTCTTAGGGGAAACTTTCTCGGTGTTGATTACTATTGTAGTCGATGCTTGTGAGTGGAACCATTGGATTATTTTTTATGTTCAAATTTTTATCCATTACCATATCATCTTTGATCTTGATCCATATGATGTCTTGTGAGTAGTTCGTTTAGTTCTTGAGGACATGGGAGAAGTCATGTTGTTAGTAGTGAATCTGTGATGAGTTATTATTCAATGGTTTAGTATTTAAGTTGTGGTGCTATTCTTCTAGTGGTGTCATGTGAACGTCGGCTACATGATGCTTCACCATTTATGGGCCTAGGGAATGCATTGTGTATTTGACTACTAATTGCGGGGTTGCCGGAGTGACAGAAACCTGAACCCCGTTAGGACACCTTTGCACAAGGGAGCGTAGGATCTCAGAGTTTAAGGTTGTGGTTAGATTTATATCTTAATTACTTTCCTGTAGTTACAGATGTTTGCAGGGGGTTTAATCACAAGTATGTATTAGTCCTAGGAAGGGCGGTATGTTAGCATAGGTTCACCCACACAACACTCAGCTATTTGAAGCGAAAGCACTTGACAGAATTCCCATGTGTCCTCGAGAACATTTGGTCCTTATAAGTATTTCCACCGGCTTGTCCTTTGCTAAGAAAGGATTGGGCCACTTGATCTGTTTGTTCGTTACTTCTGTTACTTGCTCTTTGTTTTGTTGCCTTGTCAGAAAACCACTAAAAATCCGTTTGCTAAGTATTCACAGGGATTTCCTGCTCCATACCACTGTTCAACACCTTCTGCTCCTCGTTGGGATCGACACTCCTATTTATCGAAAGTACTATGATACACCCCCTATACTTGTGGGTCATCAAGACTATTTTCTAGCGCCGTTGCCGGGGAGTGAAGCGCTATTTAAGAGTGGAACTGGTAAGGGAAACTTTCACTGTGAGTATTGCTTTTGTTAATGCTTGTTACTTTGTTTCCAATATGGATAACCCACTTGGTTTTCTGTTTGGGAAAACTACTACCACTGCTAGGGTAGTATATGAACCACCTCCTGTTGAGATAGATCCTTTTAAGATACCTACAAGTATTGTTAATCGTGTTATGGATAATTATTATCTTGGGGATGGAACTGTCCATCCCAGTGATCACTTGCTTTTTATCCATGAATTATGTGGGTTGTTTAAGTGTGCAGGTATCACAACTGAAACAGGTGAAGAAGAAGTTACTCTCCATATCCTTGAAAGGGAGAGCTGAAGAATGGTATAAGCTGCTGAAGAATGGACAATCCATGGAATGGGAGGAGCTGTCATCTCTCTTTTACTCTAAATTTTACCCTCCCAGTGAGATCCATAAGGATAGAAATCTTATATATAACTTTTGGCCTCTTGATGGAGAGAGTACAGCTCAAGCTTGGGGGAGATTGAAGTTACTAGTGCTTAAATGTCCTATTCATGAACTCACTAACAATATTATTCTTAATAAATTTTATGCTAGGCTTTCTCTTCATGATAAAGATTTACTAGATGCTTCTTGTGCTGGATCATTCACACGTATGAAGAAGCTAAATGGGATCTTCTAGACCGTATGCAAGAGAACACCGAAGCTTGGGAGAATGACAAAGGAAGAAAGTCAGGTATAAACTATGATTATGAATGCATTAAATATTTTATGGGAACTAACAACTTCCGTGATATTAGCAATGAGTTTGGCCTTTATCCCCAAGTTCTTGCAAAAAATTAAATGCCTTTTCCTCTTATATTGAACTTCCCAAGAAATAGTGGGACAAGTACCACGCTCCTTATAAAGACACTGTCACCCATGTTCCTGCTAGTACAGAGGTTTGCACTGTTGATCCTATTTTTCCTGAACCTTACATTGAGAAAATTCCTTTTCCTTCTAAGGTGAGGGAGCATTCTATTATGGCTACTATGGTTAGCAAAAGCGCAAAGAAAACTGTAGGGTCTGATGATCTTATTGATATTGAGCCTGTGGTAGCTATTGTGAAAGATCTTGTCACTAGAAATATTGAGGATGAGCATATTATCTTCTGTGAAGACGCTACTAATATTGTTTCTCATCCTAAGAAAGTTAGAAAAGCTAGTGTTCATGTGCTTTTTGTAAAAATTGGTAGTCATAGCTACTATGGTTTATGTGATATTGGTGCTAGTTCTAGTGCTATTCCTTATGAGCTTTACAGGGAAATTATGCATGAGATTGGTCCTTGTGAGCTTGAGGACATTGATGTGGTCATTCACCTTGCTAATAGAGAGCAAGTTTGCCCCATTGGCATTGTAAGAGATGTGGAGGTCCTTTGTGGTAAGATTAAATATCCTGATGATGTTCTAGTACTTGGTAAAGAAGCTAGTAAAACCTATCGTATTATCTTTGGTAGATGGCATTATGCGAATCTTTGGTAGATGGCATTATCTTTGGTAGATGGAATTATCTTTCGTAGATTGCACTATCTTTGGTAGACCCTTTCTAAACACTTGTGGGGCTATCATAGATTGTAGGAAGGAAAAAGTTTTGACTAAGTTTGCTGGAGAGTCTTATGAGTTTAATTTTTCCAAATTTGCTAAAACTCCTTATGAAAATGAACCACCTCATGAGGATTTCAGGGTTGAACAACTTTCTGCTATTTCTCTTGCTCCTAACAATGCCTTGCAGCAGTTCATGGAAGATCATGAAAGTGATGCCTTCATGAAGGAAAGAAATGAGATTGATGAGGCTTTCCTTCGTCAGCCTGAGTTACTTAAGCACAACTTACCTGTGGAAGATTTGGGTACCACACTTCCACCTAAAGGGGACCCTGTTTTTGAATAAAACTTTTACCTAATGATCTTAAATATGCTTATCTTGATGATAAGAAAATATATCCTGTTATTATTAGTTCTAAACTTTCAGGAAAGGAAGAAGAAAGGTTATTAGAGATATTAAGGAAACACCGGGAGCTATGGGATATACTCTTGATGATTTAAAAGGAATTTCTCCTACTATATGTGAGCATGCTATTAATATTGAGCCTGATGCAAAACCAGTTGTTGAGCACCAACGCCGTCTAAATCCTAAGATGAAGGATGTGGTAAGAAATGAGGTATTAAAACTCCTTGATGCTGGTATTATTTATCCTATTGCTGATAGTCAATGGGTTAGCCCTGTTCATTGTGTTCCCAAGAAAGGAGGAATAACTGTTGTGCCTAATGAGGATAATGAGCTTATACCCCAAATAGTAGTGGTTGGGTATAGAATGTGCATTGATTTTAGAAAGATTAATAAAGTTACTAAGAAAGATCATTATCCTTTGCCCTTTATTGATCAAATGCTTGAGAGGTTGTCCAAAAAGACTCAGTTTTGCTTTCTTGATGGTTGTTCTGGGTTTTCTCAAATTGCTGTGAAAGCTCAGGACCAAGAGAAAACTACTTTCTCTTGTCCTTATGGTATTTATGCTTATAGGCGTATGCCTTTTGGTTTATGTAATGCTCCTGCTACCTTTCAGAGATGTATGTCTGCCATCTTTCATGGTTTTTGTGAAGAAATTGTGGAGGTTTTCATGGACGTTTTTTCCATCTATGGAACTTCTTTTGATAACTGTTTGCACAACCTTGATAAAGTTTTACAGAGATGTGAAGAAACCAACCTTGTTCTTAACTGGAAGAAATGCCATTTCATGGTTAATGAAGGGATTGTTATTGGACACAAAATCTCTGAAAGCGGCATTGAAGTTGATAGAGCCAAAATTGAAGCAATTGAGAAGATGCATTGTCCTAGAGATATCAAAGGTATTCGTAGTATCCTTGGTCATGCTGGTTTCTATAGGCGGTTTATTAAAGACTTCTCCAAAATTTCAAAGCCCCTTACTGATCTTCTTCAAAAATATGTACCTTTTGTTTTTGATGATGATTGTAAGGAAGCTTTTGAAACTTTGAAGAAAGCTTTGATAACCGCTCCTATAGTCTAACCGCCTGATTGGAGTTTACCTTTTGAAATCATGTGTGATGCTAGTGACTTTGCTGTGGGTGCTGTCCTTGGACAACGTGTTGACAAGCAGCTGAATGTTATTCATTATGCTAGCAAGACTCTAGATGCTGCTCAAAAGAATTATGCTACTACTGGAAAAGAGTTCTTAGCTGTAATCTTTGCTTGTGATAAGTTTAGACCTTATATTGTTGATTCTAAGGTTACTATTCATACTGATCATGCAGCTATTAAGTACCTTATGACAAAGGACTCTAAGCCTAGTCTTATAAGGTGGGTGTTGCTTTTGCAAGAGTTTGATCTGCATATTGTGGATAGGAAAGGTGTTAATAATCCTGTTGCTGATAATTTATCTCGTTTGGAAAACATTTCTTTTGACCCTTTGCCTGTTAATGATATTTTTCCAAATGAGCAGTTAGCTGCAATAAGGGTAAGTCTACATGAGAGTCCTTGGTATGCTGATTATGCTAATTTTATTATTTCCAAGTATTTGCCTCCAACCTTTACAACTCAGCAAAGAAGGAAATTCTTTTATGATCTAAGGCATTACTTTTGGGATGACCCACACTTACATAAAGAGGGAGTAGATGGCATTATGCTAAGATGTGTTCTAGAATTTGAACAAGAGATATTGAGAAAATGTCATGGCAGTGCTTATGGAGGACATCATGCTGGGGATAGGACTGCACAAAAGGTTTTACAATCTGGATTTTATTGGCCTACTCTTTTTAAAGATGCAAGGAAGTTCGTCTTAACCTATGATGAATTCCAACGAGTAGGTAACATATCTAGACGCAATGAAATGCCTATGAATTATTCTCTTGTTATTAAACCTTTTGATTGTTGGGGATTTGACTTTATGGGGCCTTTTCCTCCTTCAAAGGGGTATACTCATATTCTTGTTAATGTTGACTATGTTACAAAGTGGGTAGAAGCCATACCTACAAACATTGTTGATGATAAGACCTCTTTAAAAATGCTTAAAGATATCATTTTTCCTAGGTTTGGTGTGCCTAGATATCTCATGACTGATGGAGGCTCGCATTTTATTCATGGAGGTTTTAGAAAAACTCTCGCTAAGTATGATGTAAACCACAGAATTGCTTCAGCTTATCACCCCCAAACTAGTGGACAAGTAGAACTTTCCAATAGGGAAATTAAATCTATCTTGCAGAAAACTGTCAACAGATCTAGGAAAAATTGGGCTAAAAAGGTGAATGACGCTTTGTGGGCTTATAGAACTGCTTATAAAAATTCTATGGGGATGTCTCCTTACAAAATGGTCTATGGTAAAGCTTGTCACTTGCCTTCAGAATTAGAACACAAAGCTTATTGGGCAGTGAAAGAGTTGAATAGAGATTTTAGACTTGCTGGTGAGAAAAGACTGCTCAATTTAAGTAATCTAGATGAGTGGAGAGGAGAAGCTTATGAAAATGCTAGGCTCTTTAAGGAAAAATTAAAAAGATGGCATGATAGGAGGATTTTCAAAAGGGAGTTCCATGTTGGTGAGAAAGTTCTTTTGTATAGGTATCGTCTCAGATTTTTTGCAGGAAAACTACTCTCCAAATGGGAAGGACCTTTTGTTATCAAGGAAGTGTACCATTCAGGTGCCATCAAAATTTCTTCTCTAAAGGATGACACAACACAGGTGGTTAATGGTCAAAGATTAAAGCATTATATTTATGGAGGTTCTTATAATGAAGATGTGGATGTTATTCAGATGGTGACTCCAGAAGAATTTATCAGAAACCGAACACCAAAAACTACAGAGTTCGCCTTTGAATAGGTAAAAGTGATGAAAACAGAAGGTTTATGAAACTCCAATCTTTTTATATTTTTGATGTTTTTAATACATAAGGGAAGTTATGAGACGAAACTGAAGAGGAAACGGAGCCCGGGGTGGACAAACCCACCCCAGGCGCAGGCCCGGCCTAGCCGCGCCTGAGGGGGGTGTTCCACCCTCGAGCTCCATCTCCGCCTCGTTTCCATGTCAAAACCTTCCTTATGCATTGAATCTTCGTAATATATAACCCCCCGGGTTCCCCGAGGTTCTTGCATCGTGTTCTTGTCGTGTTTTCATTTCGATTTGTTTCTGTCAGAAAAATTCTTAGATTTGGAGCCTCAATGTCTTCCTCTGGATCACCCATGGAGGATTCCTCTGCGGATGTCCTCAACCCGTACATGTATGAGTTGATGATGCATCCTAAAGATTTAATACTCAAGGAGAGGAAGGTATAGTTGAAAGAAGTTCAAGGCCCTAAAGGAGAAGGCAGTCTAGAAGACATGATGGAAGCGTTGGAACAAGAAGTTTTCGGGTACAAGAAGATGGCAAAATGCGAAGTAGATGTTATTCACAAGATAAGTTCATAACTCATCACCAAGTACGAGGGAGAAGTTATTGAGCTCCGAGAAGAGATCTTCTCACTCCGTTAGACCACCAATCAATTGCAAGCACAACTCTATGACATACAGAATCAAAAACTGTGAGTATGATGCTAGATTTGATTGCATAAGCTCTGCTGCTAGTTTCAGGATTGCAGAGACAAGAACATCCTTTTTGGATGGGGAACCATTGCCTTGGAAGTTTTATTATGACAAGAGAACACCACCACCACCAAAGGAGTAATTCGTCATCAGGTTTGGCATCCCCTTGGCTTGTTCCAAGCTTGGGGGAGTGCTGCGGTATCACCACCATTATATTTTACCTTTTTAGTGGATTCATATATGTGGTAGAGAGGTTATCTTATAGTTTGGTTTGCATGTGGAAGTATCTCTCCTTTAGTTGATTATCTATGTATCCCTTGGTGTGAGTGCCTTTATTGGAATATTAATGAGCAGTCTCATCTTTTACTTCTTGCACTTCTTATTTTTAGTTTGCAATCTCTATTATATGATGGATCTTGTTGTTCACTATTGGCCCCACTTTGGGATCATCAAGTGGATCTAAATTGGTTTTGGCAAACTGAGTTCTGGTCAGTGGCATTAGTTTGAAAGAAAAAGAAAGAAAGAAAAAGCTTACAGGTATTTGGTATCATTTGTTTTCTTTCTTGTTGGCTCATAAGCTTAGTATTATTTATTTAAGATTCTTTTGTGTCTTCAAGGAAGATTGCATGTTTGGATTTATTACTTGTATGTTTTCTTGTTTCTTTGAACTCTCTTTCTTGCTACCCAGCCTTGCTAGCCAAAAACCTATTTTGAGAAGGCATACTTCTCATGTTTCCAAAATCCTTTGAACCCAAAACTTTTTCCACTTGTGTCCACCATATCTACCTAGTAGCTTTTGCTATTACAAGCAAATTCTCAAGTTTCATCTATCTTTCGAATTAAAAAGTATTTTTTTATGTGAAAACTAGTTAGTAAAGCTCTCACGAACTTGATGGCACACTTTATTACTTGCCCCTAATAAACTTGAACCATTGTGAACATCGAAGTTGTATATGCTTGCATCTATACGTTGGAATTAGAAGAACCGTGCTGTCACAGGGAATGTTTTCAACATTGCACTTGTACTCTGTACACAGTTGATATCGTGCTCTTTTGTCTATGGATGTCAACGGTGTGAAATAAAGAGGTAACTTGTAAGTCCATGAAGTTTGTATTCTGTGTTAGAGAAACGCATGGGCCGCTAGCCTAAGCCATGCTTAATCATGGTGGAAACTTGCAGAATCACCATAGTGAGTCATCTATGAAGCATCCTCAATAAAAATCTATATGCATAGTAAATAAAAAGATTGCTGAGATGCTCATTGTCTGCTTGCCTTGTCCTTTTGGTTATGGGAAAGCTCATGTACCATGTGCAAGGGGTACCCTGTTGGAGGTTCTCAATGATATGCAAATACTTACAATGACAAGAACTTACCTGGACCCAAAGTTGAGTATGCATGAGGAGTGGCCCTCATATTCAAGGGACATGATATTGCCAACTTATATTTCGTCAAGCATATACTCCATCTTTGTTCACTTTAACCTTAATCATCTCAATATGCTTATGATAGGGGAAATGAGGGCTCAAAACTAGTTAGTACCATAATATTTTGAAAGCTCTTTATGACTTGTAATCTATGTTACCCTCTAAGAAGGGACCTTTCTCCTAGTTACCATTTGAGTTAGTAAACCTACTTCCTCTCTACCTCCAGCAAGCTTTTGAGTTGTTGTGTTTCAAGCATTCATATGGTGATTTATTCAATCATGTTCTTCATCTTCCTTGTTTGCACAAAACTCTTATCTATTGAGTATTACTTTGAAAGCCTTCACTTGTGAAAAAACCTTTTTGAGCAAAGAGTGTTCCTGTTTTGAAACTTCTACAAAAAGATTTTGTAAAACTATTTGCCAGGTGTTCTCTGACCAAGAACAAGTTTGCCAATTCCAATTATGATTTATCTTTATGCATCTCTATTGTGACTGCTGTACTTGGTTGCAAGCTAAGTTATATAATGGTGAGTTGCTTTCTTCTATGAGTTGTGCAATGGTAAGTGTGATGCTTCTTGTTCGTATTCTTTTATCGACACTTCACTCCATAAACCTGTGGACATGTTTACTGAGCTCAGTATTCGCTTGGGGACAAGCGAAGTCTAAGCTTGGGGTAGTTGATACGCCCAATTTGCATCACCATTCTATATCATAATTTACCTCTATTCATTGATATTTGTCTTATTATGAGGTATTACTTATGGCTTTTTATCTGTTTATGCATGTTGGATGATTCCTGGAGGATGGACTGCCAAAGTCTGGATTCTGATGGAAAAGAAGGCGTTTCGGTGCAATTTCGTGAAGATCGGAAAAATACCAGAAAAATATGGAAACATATTATTTTGCGAGAAGACGAAGGAAGCCAGAAGGAGGGACGGAGATGGGCCTCAGGGGGCCCACCCCCTAGGCGCGGGCCCACCTGACCCCGTGCCTAGGGCAGGTGTGGCCCACCTGCCCGGCCTCCGACTCCGCCCCTTCGCCTATATCTTCCCTACGGAACCCTAACACCAGGGGGGCGACCACAGATAGATTTCCGCCGCCTTTGGGGGCGGAAAACACCGAGAGAGAAAGATCTCTCCGGCAGACAGATTTCTGCCGGGGGAATTCCTTCCCGGAGAGGGGAGACCGTCGCCATCAACACCATCATCAAGCTAGGCTTCATCAGGATCATCATCATCCACACCATCATCTCCACCAGCACCATCACCATCACTCCGTCCCGCTGTAACAATTGTGTTGGATATTGCTTTAGTTCTTAGGGGAAACTTTCCCGGTGTTGATTACTATTGTAGTTGATGCTTGTGAGTGGAACCATTGGATTATTGTTTATGTTCAGATTGTTATCCATTACCATATCATCTTTGATATTGATCCATATGATGTCTTGTGAGTAGTTCGTTTAGTTATTGAGGACATGGGAGAAGTCATGTTGTTAGTAGTGAATCTGTGATGAGTTATTATTCAATGGTTTAGTATTTAAGTTGTGGTGCTATTCTTCTAGTGGTGTCATGTGAACGTCGACTACATGACACTTCACCATTTATGGGCCTAGGGGAATGAATTGTGTATTTGGCTACTAATTTTGGGGTTGCCAGAGTGACAGAAACCTGAACCCCCGTTAGGACACCTTTGCACAAGGGAGCGTAGGATCTCAGAGTTTAAGGCTGTGGTTAGATTTATATCTTAATTACTTTCCTGTAGTTACAGATGTTTGCAGGGGGTTTAATCACAAGTATGTATTAGTCCTAGGAAGGGTGGTATGTTAGCATAGGTTCACCCACACAACACTTCCAAACACCAGAGAAGAGTACTCAGCACTTGACAGAATTCTCATGTGTCCTCGAAAACGTTTGGTCCTTATAAGTGTTTCCACCGGCTTGTACTTTGCTAAGAAAGGATTGGGCCACTTGCTCCGTTTGTTCGTTACTTCTATTACTTGCTCTTTGTTTTGTTGCCTTGTCAGAAAACCACTAAAAATCCGTTTGCCAAGTATTCACAGGGATTTCCTACTGCATACCACTGTTCAACACCTTCTGCTCCTCGTAGGGATCGACACTCCTATTTATCGAAAGTACTACGATACACCACCTATACTTGTGGGTCATCAAAGGTAAACAATCCACTTGTTCCATGAACAATAGACCGTTTTTTCTCCCTAGTGGCAACAGCACATCTACAACCTTAGATATTTCTGTCACTTCCCTTAGATTAAATAGAGGCATGAACCCACTATCTAGCATAAATACCCCCTCTTGGAGTCACTAGTAACTACTTGGAGAAGATAGCCACTAACAACAGAGAGCATGCAAGATCACAAACAACACAGACATGATAGAATCAAATAGACAAAACCATTAATCAATCTGACATAGTAATATCAATATCCATCGGATCTCCGCAAACACAACATGCATGATTACAAATAGATTAGATATTGATCATGAATGGAGCTCACAAGATCTAGACATGAAAGCACAAAGGAGGAGATACAACCATCTAGCTACTACATGGACCCGTAGTCTAAGGTGGAATTACTCACGCTTCATACCAGAGGCTGGCATGATGAAGAAGAAAGCCTCCGGGATGATCTCCCCTCTGGCAGGGTGCCGGGAAGAGCTTCGGATCCCCCCGATCTAGGGACAATGGTGGCGGAGGATACAGACGATTTCGTGGAATATTGATCGGGTACTTAGGGTTTAGGCATCGGGGGCTTCTTATAGGCGAAGAGGCGAGGCAGGAGGGCCACTAGGGCGGCTACACCCCCCTAGGCTCGGGGTGGGCCCACCCGCACGGCCAGGGGGTGTGGCCCCCTGGTGGGTCCCCTCCGTCTCGTATTTAGGTTTCGTGTTCCCCATGGTAAAATATTGACTTTGGCTTTTGTCCCGTCCAATTCCAAGAATATTGATTTTCTGCCTTTCTGGAACCAAAAACAGAAGAAAACAGGCAACTGACATTGTGGCAACTTGTTAATAGGTTAGTACCAGAAAACATATAAAAACTCCTCAAAGTGTGGACAAAGCAAAGAAAAGTAGATACTAAACAAGCATGGAACATCAAAAATTATAGATACGTTTCCGACGTATCAAGGATCCCCAAGCTTAACTCCTGCTCGTCCTCGAGTAGGTAAGTGATAGAATAATTTTTGAGGTGACATGCACCATCAAGACCAAGATCAAACCACTTGCAATCATTGAAAGCTGGGATCAAAGAACTCTAAACATGAGCATGATAGCTGGAGTTCTAACAATAAGACAAAGTAACTATGCATGCAACATGAAAGGCTACAAACAAAGATCATGAATAACATGCATTGAAAAACGTTTGTTTGTTTCACATACAAAAACATGGCATAGTGGCATTCAACTTGTCCCTCATAGAGTAGCAAATAGATGCATAGGACACCTTCAAAGTTCATAAGAGTGACTAGATACAAATAGCACAAGACCAAGTAATATCAACAATATGCATCAATCAATAAGTTTTGGGATAATGCACATAGAAGTAAGAATGGTAACTATGCTCTCTTAACTAGTGCCTAAAGGTAGAAGGTGGAGACTCAATATAATGGTGGAATAAAGGCCCTTCATGTAGGGAAACAGGGATTTCAAGTTTCAAAAAGAGCTTCCAAAAATTATGGTACTTGTTAGCTTTCAGCTCTCATTGCCCCTATCATAAGCATCTTGAAGTGATTAAGGTTAAAGTGAACAAACTATGGAGTATATGCTTGACAAAGTATAAGTTGGCAATCTCATGTCCCTTTAATACGAGGGCCGCTCCTCATGCTACTCAACTTTAGTCACCTTTAAGTTCTTGTCATAGTAAGTACATGTGTATCATAGAAAACCGCCAATGGGGTACCCCTTGCACATGGTACATGAGCTAGCTATCCCATAACCAAAATTACAAGGCAGGCAGACAATGAGCATCTCAGTGATCTTTTTATTTTCTATTTGCATATGTTTTTATTGAGGATGCTTCACAGATTGCTCATTATGGTGATGCTGCAAGTTTCCACCATGATTAGGCATGGCTTAGGCTAGCGACCCAGGCATTTCTCTAACACAAAATACATAACTCCATGGACTTACAAGCTCCCTTTTTATTTCACACTGGCGACATCCATAGACAAAAGAGCATGTTATCAATTGTGTACAAAGTACAAGTGCAATGTTGAAAACGTTCCCCATGACAACATGGTTCTGCTAATTACAACGTATAAGTGTAAGCATATACAACATAGATGACACAATGGTTCAAGTTTATTAGCGGTAATAAAAATAAAGTGTGCCATCAAGTTCGTGAGAGCTTTATTCACTAAGTTTTCACATAACAAAGAGACTTTTTACCTAGAAGATAGATGGAAACAAGAATATACTTGGAATGGTGTAACACACCATGCATAGGAATTTATAGTGGACACTTTGGAATAACTTGGTTTCTTGGGAGTTGGAAACATGAGTAGAGCTTACTCATACAAGTGGAGGATAGCAAAAGACTGTGAGCAACCAACTAAGAGAGCAATAATGGCCATAATCATGCAGAGCGACACAACATTACTAATCAAAGCATAGAGTGGTACTACAAGTCAAGGACTAAATGATCATAGAGGCTATGGTGACTTGTTCATAGTCATAACATGGTGTGAGCATGTGCCAAGTCAACCCAAACAAAGCATCAAAGGAGAATACTACAATACTATGCTTTTGTAGGCTAAAACAACGCATGATTCTTTCAAGGCACACTAAGCAATCCCGATTGTTTGGAACAAGTCATGCTACAGCAATAATCACTAAGCATAAGGTTAAAACAACACCTAGCATTACATGCTGAAGTCTAAGTCATAGTCAAAGCAAGCTCCTCTTGCACTATTTCAAGCAAGAACTTCCTACTCCTTTCCAACACCAATCAACTTATTTGAAACAACACAGCGAGAACGGGGGACAAACTACTTTATTCAAGTAAACTAAACAAAATAATCAAAGCAAATGAAAATTAAGACGCTCCAAGAACAACACAACTGTGCATGAAACAATAAAAATGAAGTGTCTAGAAAGACTCGAGCTTTTTATTGATGAAGAAGGGGATGCCTTGGGCATCCCCAAGCTTTGACGCTTGTACTTCTTGGATATTTCTTGGTGTGACACCGGGGTGGCATCCCCAAGCTTGAGCTTTTGTCCATTCTTCATCTCATTACATATTCTCTCTCTACACCTGAAATTTTTCCTTCATATAAAACTTCACACAATCTTCATTAGCAACATTAGTGTATTCAAAAGATAATAGACCTTTGGGTTTAGCTTTAGAACATCAAAACTTTCACTAAAAACACAAGCTAATGTAACAATTCCCTCAAAAAGCTCAATTTCCCAAAAAGAACCCCAAAAGGAATCAATAAGAAGCAAATGCAAATAATGGCAGAAATCTATCAAAACAGACCAGTAGGTAGAAACTTATTTTTTCGAAGACCTTCTGTTGCTCAAATAAACAAGTGTTGAACTAAAGAAAGTTATCTAACACACTGGGGGATTTATTCGTAAATTTTCAGCTCAATTCGACTTACAGATACTCCTCAGGATTTTTTATGGTGGATCACAAATATCTGTTTCGGGACAGCAACTCCCCAAATCTTACTTCCCTCTCATTAGAGGTCATTCTTGGCACAAAAATCAAACAAAAAAAGGATAAGTAGAGGTTATTACAGAAGTAATAACTTCCAAGACTCAAGAAAACTCTTGGGCTATCTTCCAACAAGTACTTTTCTTTAACGCCTTTAAGTTAGACATGATAGTTTGAGAAGATGCTCACATAAGAAATATGAATTGAAGTAAAAGAGAGCATCAAGAAGCAAATTCAAAACACATTTAAGTCTAATCCACTTCCTATGCATAGGAATCTTGTATGCAAATAAATTCACAAAGAACAAAGTGACAGGCATAAGAAAATGAAACAAGAGTAACTTCAAAACTTTCAGCACATAGAGAGGTGTTTCAGTACCATGAAAACTTCTACAACCATATTTTACTCTCTCATAATAATTTTCATTAGCCTCATGAATAAACTCAATAATATAGCTATCACATAATGCATGCTTTTCATGATCTACAAACACATAATCTATCAAGCTCAAAAATAGTGGGATTAAAACCTTCATAGGTTTTACCCAAAGTAGATATTTCAAACGGATCCACATGAACATAACATTCATCCTCCTTTGGTAAGCATGGGGGACAATCAAATAATGTAAGGGATAATGAGTTACTCTCATTAGAAGGTAGGCATGGGTAGATAATCCATTCTTCCTCCTTTTGTTCATCACTCTCCTCCTCTTTTTCATCTAATGAGCTTCCAGTTTCAACAATTTCTTCTTCCATAGGTTCCTGCAGGGCATTAGTCTCCTCCATTTGTTGAAAGCATCTATTAAAATATTCAAGAATATAGCCATTTTATTCCTTGTAATTATCAAAGCAAAATTTAAGTATCTCATAAACCTCATATTCATAAGGTGCATCATCAGTATTTTCAAGCAAACTGGCAAGTTCAAATGCACCCTTGAATGCAATAAATTCTTCAATTTGTTCCACATCATAAAAGTCATAATTTCCTTTAACATAAGAAGATATGGTAACATTATCATTATACTCACATTGAAAAGGTAGGTGTTTATACCTCCTACAACAACAAGATTTATCAAAGCAATAAGTAACATTATAAGTAGAGCACACCTCTCTAGCAATAATATTCAATTTATAAATTTGTTCCCATAAGTGTTTCCCTTTTTGTGACAAACGGTGTTCTTTATAATAATTCTTTTGTTCTTCCGTGAACCCACCTTGCCAATAATAAGTAGTTTCAAAGAAACCATCAATTGATAGAAAGCATGACAAAGCAAGGCAATGATAAACCAGCAACTAGAGTAGGAACTACTTTTTTTATGTTTTTGATAAGAGAAAGCAAACCAAACTAAACTAATTTTTTGGAGTTTTTATTAAAAAGAGGCAAACAAAACCAAGAAAAAGAAACTAAGCAAACTAAAAACAAAGAAAAGAGAAAGGTTGAGAAGGACTCCCCTTTGTGAAGATGTCCCTAGCCTCCCTGGCAACGGTGCCAGAAAAACTTGATGATGGTGCCTCGTTGATGTGGGAGCGCTTTGTCGGGAAACCCCAAGAGCAAGGTGTGATGCAGCACAGCAACAAGTATTACCTTAATAAGAAACCGATGTTATCGAACCAGTAGAAGGAAGGAAACTTCTCCAAGGTGTTGCAAGCAACTTGGAAACCTGCACAACACAAACTCAAGACTTTGCCCCAACGAATCAGTGAGGTTGTCAATCTCACCAGTTTGCTGTAACAAAGGATTAACTGTATGGTGTGGAAGGTAATGGTAGTTTGCAGAAAGTAAATAATAACAGTGGAGGATGTATCAATGGTAAGGATTGGACCAGGGTCCATAGTTCACTAGTGGTGTTCTCCTTAGATAAACAAACATGGAATGTTGAGTAAACAAATTACAGCAAGGCAATTGACAAGACTGAGCAAGGCATAACAATGCAATACTAAACATCATGATCCTATGAGATTCGATTGGGCAATACAACAAGATACATAGACGGCCATCCAACTGCATCTATGACTAGAAGTCCACCTTTGCGTTATCATTCGAACCCCCTCCAGTATTAAGTTGCAAGCAACAGACAACTGCTTTAAGAAAAGTGTGTAAGGCAAACAATCCACTTGTTCCATGAACAAGAGACCGTTGTTTTCTCCCTAGTGGCAACATCACATCTACAACCTTAGAGATTTATGTCACTTCCCTTAGATTAAATAGAGGCATGAACCCACTATCTAACATAAATACCCCATCTTGGAGTCACTAGCAACTACTTGGCCAAGATAGCCACTAACAACGGAGAGCATGCAAGATCACAAACAACACAGACATGATAGAATCAAATAGACAAAACCATTAATCAATCTGACATAGTAATCTCATTATCCATCGGACCCCACAAACACAACATGCATGATTACAAATAGATTAGATCTTGATCATGAACGAAGCTCACAATATCTAGACATGAAAGCACAAAGGAGGAGATACAACCATCTAGCTACTACATGGACCCGTAGTCCAAGGTGGAACTACTCACGCTTCATACCGGAGGATGGCATGATGAAGAAGAAAGCCTCCAGGATGATCTCCCCTCTGGCAGGGTGCCGGGAAGATCTTCAGATCCCCCCGATCTAGGGACGATGGTGGCGGCGGCTACAAACGGTTTTGTGGAATATTGATCGGGTACTTAGGGTTTAGGCATCGGAGGCTTCTTATAGGCGAAAAGGCAAGGCAGGAGAGCCACCAGGGCGGCTGCACCCCCCCAGGCGCAGGGTGGGCCCACCCACGCGGCCAGGGGGTATGGCCCCCTGGTGGGTCCCCTCCGTCTCGTATTCAGGCTTCATGTTCCCCACGATAAAATATTGACTTTGGCTTTTGTCCCGTCCAATTCCGAGAATATTGATTTTTTGCCTTTCTAGAACCAAAACAGAAGAAAACAGGCAACTGGCACTATGACAACTTGTTAATAGGTTAGTACTAGAAAACATATAAAAACTTCTCAAAGTGTGGACAAAGCAAAGCAAAGTAGATACTAAATAAGCATGGAACATAAAAAATTATAGATACGTTTCCGACGTATCATATGGTCATGCACCTATGTCGAATGGTTTAATTTTTTGAATCTTGATATTAGTAGTACACATATTCATAATGTGAATACCAAAAGAATCAAGTTGAATGATGATATTTTTGCATATATGTGGCATTGCCGTTTGGGTCATATTGGTGTTAAATGCATGAAGAAGCTCCATCCTGATGGACTACTGGAATCACTTGATTATGAATCGTTTGAAACATGTAAACCATGCCTTATGAGCAAGATGACTAGAACTCCGTTCTCTGGAACAATGGTGCGTGCGACCGACTTGTTGGAAACAATACATACCGATGTATACGGTCCAATGAGTGTGTCGGCACGTGGTGTATATCGTTATTTTGTGACCTTCATGGATGATTTAAGTAGATATATATGGGTATATTTACTTAATAAAATACAAATATGAATCATTTGAAAAGTTCCAGAAATTTCAGAGTGAAGTAGAAAAGCATCATAACAGAAAGATCAAATTTCTATGATCCGATCATGGAGGAGAATATCTCAGTTACGAGTTATGCACACACATGGGACAATGTGGAAAATTTTCACAACTCACTCTCGCTGGAACACCACAATGAAATGGTGTATGCAAACATTGTAATCGAACTTTATTAGATATGGTATGATCTATGATGTCCCTCATGGATTTGCCAATGTTATTTTGGGGTCATGCATTAGAGACAACTACATTAACTTTAAATAGGACACCATGAAAATCCGTTGAAATGACAACATATGAATTATGCTTTGGTAACAAACCTAAGCTGTCATTTCTAAAAGTTTGGGGCTGCGATGCTTATGTAAAGAAACTTCAGCCTAATAAGCTCGAACCCAAAGCGGAAAAATGTGTCTTCATAGGATAACCGAAAGAAACAATTGGGTACACCTTCTATCACTGATCCGACGACAAAGTTTTTGTTGCCAAGAATGGATAATTTCTAGAAAAATAGTTTCTCTCAAAAGGTGTGAGTAGTAGGAAGGTAGAACTCGACGAAGTTATTGAATATTCTCTTCCCTAAGTGGCGAGTAGCACAACGCCGGAATCTGTTCCAGTGTTGACTCCACCAATGGAAGAAGGAAATGATGATGAGGAACCTCCTCCTCATGAAACTCCAAAAGAGAGTACTACTAAGACTCGCAGGTCGGGCAGGATACGTACATCTCTTGAACTATACGGTGATCCAGTCTTAAATTTCATGGTAGATAGAAGTGATGACCCTGTGACGTATGATGAAGCGACGATGATTACATATTCCAACAAATGGCTTGAGGCCATGCAATCCGAGATGGAATCCATGTATGAAAACCAAGTTTGGAATTTGGTGGACTTACCTCGCGACCGAAAGGCCATTGAGAATAAATGGATTTTCAAAAAGAAAACAGGCACTAACGGTAATGTGACCGTCTATAAAGCACGACTTGCGCAAAGGGGTTCCGACAAATTTAAGGAGTTGACTACGATGAGAATTTCTCACCGGTAGTGATGCTAAAGTTTGTTAGGATTATGTTAGCAATTGTTGCATTTTTAATTATGAAATCTAGCAGATGGATGTCAAGACAACGTTCCTTAATGAAAACATTGAGAAAGAGTTGTATATGATGCAATCTAAAGGTTTTGTTGATCCTAAGGATGCTAACAAGGTATGCAAACTTCAGCGATCAATTTATGAACTGAAGCAAGCATCCCGAAGTTGGAATCTCCGTTTTAATTAAGTGATCAAAGGGTTTGGATTTGTACAAACCATCGGAGAAGCTTGTATTTACAAAAAAGTGAGTGGGAGCTCTATAACATTTCTAATATTATATGTGGATGAAATATTGTTGATTGTTAATGATATAGAACTTTTGAAAAGCATAAAGAATTACTTAAGCAATAAGTTTTCAATGAAAGACCTTGGTGAAACTGCATATATTTTAGGCATCAAGATCTATAGGGATAGATCAAGATGCTTAATTGGATTGTCGCAAAGTACATATCTTTATAATATTTTGAAAAATTTCAAAATGAACGAAAGTAAGAAGGGGTTCTTACCTATATTTCAAGGTATGACTTTGAGTAAGACTCGGAGTCTAGCTTCAGCAGCAAATAGAGAAATAATGGACCATGTCCCCTATGCCTCAGCCATAGGTTCTATTATGTATGATATGCTATGTACAAGACCAGATGTGGCACATGTTGTTAGTTTGACTAGCAGGTACCAATCTGATCCAGGTTTGGAACACTAGAGAGTGGTTAAAGATGTTTTAAGTACTTGAGAAGAACTAAAGACATGTTTTTCATATATGGTGGTGAAGAAGAGCTTGTCACAAGGTGTTACGTTGATGCTAGCTTCGACACCAACCTGGATGACTCGAAGTCACAATATGGGTATGTATTTTTGATGAATGGTGCAACAGTGAGTTGGAGAAGCTCCAAGCAACTAGTTATGGTAAGATCTACAATGGAGGCAGAATATATCTCTACTTCAGAAGCAGTGGCGGAAGCAATTTTGATGAAGGAGTTCATTTCTGAACTAGGTGTGGTTCCAAGTGTTTTGGATCCAATGGTAATCTATTATGACAACAATGGTGCCATAAACAATGCTAAGGAACCAAGGACTCACAAGAATTCAAAGCATATCAAGTGCCGGTTCAACTCCATCCTAGAACATGTTTAGGTTGGCGATGTAGAGATTTGCAAAGTAGATACGGATCTGAATGTTGAAGATCTGTTGACTAAAGCTCTCCCAAGGGCAAAACATGATCAGCACCAGAACTCTATGCGTGTTAGATTCATGATGATGTAAACTAGATTATTGACTCTAGTGCAAGTGGGAGACCGAAAGGATTATGCCCGAGAGGCAATAATAAATGGTCATTATGCTATTCTAGGTTTATAATAGATGTTTATTTTTATGCTATAATTGTGTTAATAGGAAACATTAATACATGTGTGATTTATAAACAGAAAAGGTTTCTAATAATGCCTCTCTTAATAGTAGCTAGTTGATTAATTGATGATCAAGGTCTCCTGATCATGAACATTGGATGTTGTTAATAACAGGGTCATATCATTGGAGAATGATATGATGAACTGTCACCTGCAGTAGATTTAGCAGTACGATCAAGTCCTTAAGTTTATATTGCTATCTCATTCAAAGTAACTCAATGTTATTAGACCATGAGACCACGTCAATCACTTTCATCAGAAAAGTACTTTAATTCCATCAAATGTCACACCATAACTGGGTGATTGGAAAGTGTTAGTGGAAGCTTGTGGATCAAGAGTGGTATTTTTCCATCTAGATGACGGAGAGATATACTCAGGGCCCTCTCGGTGATATCACATTAACATAGCTTGCAAGCAAGTGATTTGATCACTAGAATGTTATATCACGGGAACAAGAAAAATAGTACTTGTCGGTAACGATATTGACCTAGGTATGGATGATACCAAATGATCAGATCTCGGACAAATAAAATATCACGAGACAAAAGGAATTTGACTACTGCGAAAAAGGTTCAGACGATCATTGGATTTTCGTAGAGCTAGTGGGAGTCATTATTGATCCCTAGGTTCGGCTAATGATTACTGATCAGAGAAAGTCTCGATTATGTCCACATAGTTCTCGAATCCGTAGGGAGACACACTTAAGGGTAGTCAACGCTTTTGAGTGGATAGGGAATGCATGATAAATATACTAGACATCGCAGGAATTGTTTCGTCGAATCTGCCAAAATAGTTTCGGTGTATTGAAACAAAGCAAGGGAATAAAATGTTAATGTGTTTATTAAATGAAGTGTTCATTAAATGAATTACTCATTAAATGAAGTGTTTATTAAATTGAGTTGCATTAAATCAAGATAATTAAAGTGCTTTAATGGAAAGATCTTTTGTTTTTGAGTGGAGAATCAATGGGAGAAAGTGGAGGTTAATGTTTTGTGAGTGGAGTGTCCACACACATGAATGAGAGGAGGGGAGAGGGAACCCTCTTTTCCATCGGACAAAGGAAGGGCTTGCCCCCCTCCCCCTATAAAAGGAGGTGGAGACCTCCTCCTCTCTTACACACTCTCCCTCTCCTCTCATATGCCCTTTGGATGGCATCTTCCCCCCTTGCTAGACTTGTCCATTGCCAAGAGAAAGGTGCTTAGGCGAATCCCTGCTAGAGATATTCCCCTCCACCACCTATATCATGCTGTAAGACCCCATATTTTAAATGTAAAGGCCCCTATGATTGCAATTCTAGTCCCTAGATCAAATGCTAGCATCCACAGTTTAAGATGAAGTACACAGATACAAAGGTCGTTATTACATCGTCATTCACAGTATAACATAGTATTTTACAACTCAATAGCCCAAGGCTAATACATAGAGTTCATAACATAAAGTAACTAACTATAAGTATTCATCTTCATGTGCCACAGGCAAGCATGTTGAGTGTAGACTCACAACCCTAATCTCCATCAGAGTAACCTGCAACATCATAAGTTACAGCCACAGTGGGTCAATACATTTGGAATTGTATTGGCAAGTGATACCATAGTAGAATAGTAGTATCTAATAACTATATGAATTTGGCTAAGTGTAGTTTAGGCTTGCTTTTCTCAAAATAAGGTTTTCCTTATCAGTTGAAAACACTAAGTTTTTGTTTGTCAAAAACACCCAAGGAACCACCAATAGACATTGGTGAACATTCACCCTTGTTCAACCTCAAGTTTTAACTTAGAGAAATTGGTATGAGGAGATCCTTGATAGCTTCAATGTCTTTGATGCTCAAATTGTCCGTTGCCGGGGACATGACTAAGTACTTAGGTTTTACCCTCTCGAGAGGTGGTGCACTTTCCCCACAAGACTCGACATGCATCGATACGAGACTTTTCAGAAGCATTCCCATAGACCACCATGGACGCGTTCCATCCTATCACCCTACCACCAACTGTCCATCTGTCTAAGTTCTTGCAACCTATTTGGTCAAGGCAGAGCCCATATGCAATGTGGTTGCACTAGAAGCTTCTCAACACCAAACATCTCAAATCCCTTTGTTCCTGGGTGGCTTTCCACAAGTGTGATACACAAGGTAAACCATAGACATGGGCCATGTGTAACCACTCAACATAAACCAACATACCATTCCACCCAGGTGATTCATTCACATAGTTGTTTTATTAATCAAAACACAAGTCATAGACTTAGCAAAATTTCATAGCATGAAAAATCCACCCTTGTTTGCTACTAGCTAGGATAAGCATGATAACATAACAAGATTTCTTAACTTAGGAGAAATTCTACTAAGACTACAACTACTAGGATTTCCCAAGGCATATCATAGTATAAACTTAGCAAAATATTCATGCAAGTCCTACTCAAAATATCACTAATGCATAGTCAAAATAATAGGACAAAATACATGAAGCACCACTTGCCTTGATAGTTGGGGGAGTAGCAACAGTCCTCATAATCACAATCACCACTATCACCAAAATCTACACATAAAATCATAGCACCAAATTCATATTCAAATAATCAAAAAAAAATATATATGAATGCATGCAAATGCCATGGAATGATTTTCTACACTAACAAGTCAAACCAAACATTACTGAACACAAAGTAAACTTTCTAAGGTTCAAAAAGAAACAAGTTTCACTCTAAAATCATTTTTAAAACATTTTATATAGTCAAAGTAAGACTATAATTGGTTTTTCAAATAATCCTATTTTTCCAAAAGCAAAATACCAAATCAAGGCCACAGTAGTGTAGGGCTTAATTTTCTGAATCAAATCATATATTATTGAAGGGAATATGCCCGAGAGGCAATAATAAAGTGGTTATTATCGTATTCCTTATTTACGATAAATGTTTATTTTTCATGCTATAATTGTATTAATACGGAACCGTTAATACATGTGTGTTTAATAAACAAAAAGGAAGTTCCTAGTTATGCCTCTCTTATAAACTAGCTCGTTGATTAACAAGATGATCAAGGTTTCCTGATCATGCACATTGGATGTTGTTAATAACGAGGTCACAACATTAGTGTAATGATGTGATGAACATTCATCCGAAGTATAGCATTACGATCAAAGTCCTAATCCTTAGACCATGAGATCATGTCAATCACTAACACGGGAAGAGTTTCTTGATGACATCAAACGTCACACCATAACTGGGTGATTATAAAGATGGATTCAGAACTACTAAAGTGTTATGTTGACGCTCATGGATCGAGAGTGGAATTTGTTCATCCCGATGACGGATAGATATACTCTAGGGCCTCTCGGTGATATCACATTGGTTAGCTTGCAAGAAAGTGATTTGATCACTAGAATGTTATATCACGAGAACGAGAAAAGAGTGCATGTCGGTAACGAGATCAAACTAGGTATGGAGATACCGATGATCGAATCTCGGACATGTAATATATCGTGAAACAAAGGGATTAAGATACTAACGTAAAAGGTTCCGACGATCACAGGAAAGTCATCGTTGAATGTGTGGGAGTCAGTATGGATCTCCAGGTCCCACTTCTGATTATTGATCGGAGAAGGGTCTCGATCATGTCTGCATTATTCGCAAACCGTAGGGTGGCACACTTAAGAGGCACCGACATCCAATTGGAGCAAAAGTTTCATGCCGGAAAGAATAACAAGCGCGGGAATTTATTTCACTAGACACCGAAACTGTTTTAGTTGAAATTGCTGAAACTGGTTCTGCATGTGAAATTGAATACTAGCAAGGGGTTTTATGTGAATGTTTGTTAATTAAAATGATCAAAAAAATTCTGAATAAATAAATAAAAGAGTTTTATTTAAATGAGAGCTTGCATTAAATTTGGTGGAAATTTAATGCATGTGAGTGGATTTTTGAGTGGAGGCTCTTTTATGGGAGTGGAGGCTTTTCATTTTGAGTGGGAGCTCCACCCACATGAATGTGGAAGAGGTGGGGGCAGCCACCATGGATGGCGCCATGCCCCTTGGGGTGCCCCCTCTCCCTATAAAAGGCCCCCCTCTCCTCCTCTCAAAGTACACCTCCTCGTGAAGGATCTCTCTCCCCCTCTAGAATTTATCCCCCATGGTCTCGAACTAGCGAGATACATGTTCCCGGTGGCTATTCGGAAAGAAAGAGTTGTGCTTCCACTGCATCGCTGGAGCGAGGAGGCAGAGGTTGCTCGGTGTCTTGTACGTGTGTGCGAGCACGGATGCGCTGCTGTTTTGTGGCGCTAGGACTTCCTCTCGATCTTGAGATCGGCAAGAGATCATCTACATCAACCACGAGTTTGGACTCGTTAAGCTTTGTCGGTCTTCAAGGGAATGTTCTCTACGGATGTATATCCGCCCGTTGCTTGTATCTAGTATATAGATCTTGGTACATAGTTGTTCCCATTGTAGGAAATTTTTTGTTTTCTATGTCGCGAACCCTACAATTAATTTCTAATTTTTGGACAAAGATATCAAAAGATATGAATTTTACAAGTTTGAACATTTGAAAACCTTTTATGGATTTTATTAAACAAAACACAGACACGCGACGTGATTTGATTGGTCCATACCGCTTCGGGTGGATCGCGCACGTGAGCCATAAGATCTAAGCGAAAACGTACAGGCCAGATCGACCGATACCAATTCGAGTAAGTGATCTATTCCTAACCTCTAGATCTAGATCTAACGGTGCTAATTACTCTGACCGTAGATGGGCGACGCAAATGGCCAGAGCGGCGGCGATGCTACTGCCGATAGTGCACTGGCGGCGCTAGGGGGTAAGAGGGAGGGTACGGTGTGTTACCAAGGTCGCAGGGCTGAGGCGGTCGCCGTGGTCGACGAGGTTGAGGCGGGGGCACACGGGATTGTCGAGGATTCCTCGCCGGAGTCGAGCTCGCCATCGGGCACACACGGGTATGGACGAAGACGATGCTACAAACCACAAGAAGGAAAACAACAAGCAGCATTAGGTGGGTGGCGAACAATATAGCAAGAACTAGAGGGAGGGGGTGGGCAGGCCTCACCGGAATCGGTCGCCGGAGAGGTTCGGTACCGCGGCGGTGTGAGCTCAAGTGTGGGCAGCCTGGGGGCTCTCCGGGGGTGTGGTGTGAGGGGAAAAGAGCGGAAAGGGGAGGGGTTAAGTAGAGGGAGGTCAGGTGCGAGATTAACACCGAGAATTAACGAATTGATTCGAATTGAATCAGAGGAGAAACGGCTGCGACGGCATGCTCTCTGCGCATTGATTGAGGACGATGAAGCCGACGTGGGGGTGGGACCAGGGGGTCAGCGAGGGGGTGCGGTGCGAGCGCAGTGAGAAAAAAGAGGCAGAGGGGTACGGGGGAGCCGGGTGGGCTTGCTGGGCCGCGGGGGGTGGGGCTGGGACGAAAGGCTGGCGCTCTATTTTATTTTTTCTTTCCCCTTTTCTTTTTCCAATTTGATTTTCAGGAATGATTTGAAACCCAATTTCAAATCTGTAATTCAAATCACTTCCAATTTTTTGCACTGTGATCCTAGCATCCAAAAGTGTGTCAAACACACCTGTTCACTCAAAAACCCTTTGGTCTTTTAAAATAAAAATAAAACCATGCCCCATAATATAAATAAAGAGGGGTTAAATATGGTTTTATTTTAGGGTTTTGGTTTGAAATTTTGTGCAAGACAAATATGCTATGATGATATGAATGCAAAACATGGTTTTTGCATTTGATGAAATTTGGGATGTTACAAATCTACCCCCCTTAAGATGAATCTCACCCTCGAGATTCAGATTGGCTAGCAAATAGGTGAGTGTGATCTTTCCGAAGGTCATGTTCTCTTTCCCAAGTTGCTTCTTCTTCAGTATGATGATTACACTATACTTTGCAGAATTTGATATTCTTAGTACGAGTAACTCTTTCTGCAGTCTCAAGAATCTTGATAGGTTTCTCCTCATAGGTGAGATCACTCTCCAACTGAACCTCTTCTAAAGGTATAGCGTCCTTCAATGAAGTTTCTTCCATTTCTGGATGGCAGTTCTTCAACTGACTCACATGAAACACATTGTGAACTGCTGACAGTGATTCATGTAACTCAATCTCATAAGCCACTTCTCCTTTGCGGCTCAAAATTTTGAATGGTCCAACATATCTAGGTGCCAATTTTCCTTTGACTCAAAATCTCTTCACACCACAAAGTGGTGAGACTCTAAGATAAGCTCTATCACCTACTTCATAGGTGACTTCTCTATGCTTTGGATCTGCGTAGCTCTTTTGTCGGGACTGGGCTATCTTCAATCTATCCTTTACCAATTTGACTTTCTCTTCGGCTTCTTTGATCAGTTCTAGTCCGAACAAATTTCTTTCTCCTACTCCACTCCATAGTAATGGCGTAGTACACTTCCTTCCATAAATAAATTCAAATGGTGCCATCTCAATGCTTTCTTGGTAGCTGTTATTGTAAGATAATTCTGCATAAGGCAGAATTTCATCCCAACTTGCACCATAGTCTAGGGCACATGCCCTCAACATATCCTCCAAAATCTGATTGGTCCTTTCTGTCTGTCCATCAATCTAGGGGTGAAAAGCTGTGCTGAACTCTAATATTGTTCCAATAATTCATTTAGTGTCACCAAAAATGCGAAGTGAACTGAGTTCCTCTATCAGACAGGATACTCTTAGTGATAGGGCAAAGGTGTCCGATCTTTCGATGAGATGGTGATAGTCGATTTGGTGGAGTTCGGGCTTGACGATCTGACTACACGTGCGAGCACGAGTGCCAATGCAATCGCTAGGCCAATCTCCTGGAGGATACCGATCCTGCGGGAACACGATCAGCCTAACCAGCGAGGGTCTTAATTCCTACCTGAAATCAAGAACAAGTAAGAACTAATATTGCAATCAAGATATTGCGGATTAAGATGAAAGCTTTATTGAAAAGGTGGGATCCTGTATAGGTGCGAAGTACAAGAGGCCTCTGCGACGCTCGAGCCTTGGCGAAGTTGCTATGATGGCTAACTTAATGTCTAAACAAAATCCGAGTCTACGGTGTCGGCTATGGGGAGTATTTAAGGAGGAAAAGGTGGGGTTTCGGCCAGCCATAGAAGTGGTGGCCGAATCCAACCCTAGAAGTCCTTTTCTCCTCAAATACGGACTCTAAAAAGTGGCTAATTAAAATCATGCGAGAATTACATGGGCCTGGCCCAAATAAAGGTGTCGTAGCACCATATTAAGCTATGGACGAATTTGTGAAGTATTAATCTTGAATATTTCGTCCAAGCCTTCTTTCTTCATTATGGTGGCCTCAAAGTTCTGAAATCTTCATCCGTGACCTTCTCTTGAATCATCTCATGTTTGCTGCCATCTCCATGCATGGCCATGCTCCAATGCTTGTCCCTCTCATCCATGCTTGGCCCATCATTCCTAAGAGTAATAAATACATCTGATTTAGGCAGCATCATATTCTCATGTATGTGAGGAATAGTTCCAAGAAACGAAAGTACCTGATAGTTAAGTTGTTTGGCACGAGATCTTGTGATACGTCCTTGTATGTGTGTAGCTGTAGGTACAACGGTTGTATCAATAGCTAGGATGTCCACATCACTTAGGTACTCCATGCAGACATACAATCCTGTTCATATAGATCTTGTCTAACTTAGCACTTGTATAGGTAGTCTTCATGGGTATGAAATGAGCCACTTTAGTTAGGCGATCCACAACAACCCATATGGAGTCATATCCAGATCTGGTCCTTGGCAATCCGGTGATAAAGTCCATACCAATCTTATCCCACTTCCAATCAGGAATAGGTAGTGGTTGTAATAACCCTGCTAGTTTCTGATGTTCCGCTTTTACTCGACTACACACATCACACAATGCAATATGTTCCGCAATATCTTTCTTGAGATTGTTCCACCAAAATATTTCCTTCACATCCATGTACATTTTGGTGTTACCTGGATGAATAGAATATGGTGAATTGTGTGCTTCTTGCAGAATCAATTTCCGAAGTTCCGGATCTTGTGGAATGCAGATACGCTTTCCATACCATAAAGTACCTTGTTCATCTTCATGGAATCCTTTAGCCTTTCCTTTGCTAGTTTTATGTTTAATCTCTTCAATTTCTTTGTCCAACTTTTGGGCTTCTTTAATCTTGTCCAACAATGTTGGTTGAACATGCAATGACATGAGATATCCTTCAGCACTATCTCCAATCTGAGATCTTTGAATTGGGCACACAGATCATCTGGAAATTCCCCCTTAGTAAGGACATTCACATAAACCTTACAGCTTAAAGCATCTGCTACAACATTTGCTTTACCAGGATGGTATTGTAAACTCAAGTCATAGTCTTTGATGAGCTCTAGCCACCTTCTTTGTCTCATATTGAGTTCCTTCTGGGTGAAGATATATTTCAAACTCTTGTGATCCGTGAATACTTCACAACACTTTCCCAAAAGGTAGTGTCTCCATGTTTTGAGTGCATGGACAATAGAGGCTAACTCTAAATCATGAGTAGGGTTATTCACTTCATGAGTTTTGAGTTGTCTCGAGGCATAAGCCACAACTTTCCCTTCTTGCATCAAAACTCCACGCAATCCTTGGTGAGATGCATCACAATAGACTTGGAAATCCTTCTCCAAATCTGGCAGACACAAGACTGGTGCTGATACTAGTCTCTTATTCAATTCTTGGAAACTGATTTCACATCCTTCAGTCGAATCAAACTTCTTCTCTTTCTTAAGTAACTCCGTCATTGGCTTAGCTACCTTTGAGAAATTCTCAATGATCCTTCTATAGTATCATGCGAAGCCTAGGAAACTACGAACTTCCTTAACCGACTTAGGAGATTCCCATTCAGTTATAGCTGACACCTTTGCAGTATCGACAACTATACCATCACCGGACATAATATGTCCGAGAAAACCAACTTCACTCAACCAAAATTCACACTTACTGAACATGGCATACAACTTGTGCTCCTTGAGCTTCTCGAGTATCAAACGCAAATGTTCTTCATGCTCTTTTTTGCTCTTGGAATAGATTAGAATGTCATCGATGAATATGACAACAAACTTGTCAACAAACTCCCTGAACACCTTGTTCATCATGTTCATGAAATAAGCTGGTGCATTTGTCAATACAAATGGCATCACGGTATACTCATACAATCCATACCTGGTGGTAAGAGCAGTCTTAGGTATGTCTTGCTCTCTAATCTTTAGCTGAAAATAGCCTGATCGGAGATCAATCTTTGAGAACACACGGGCTCCTTCTAGCTGATCAAGTAGATCATTGATTCTAGGCAAAGGGTACTTGTTCTTTATAATCACCTCATTGAGTGAACGGTAATCTATGCATAGCCTTTGACTTCTATCCTTCTTTCCAACAAACAGAACTGGTGCACCCCAAGACGAAGAACTTGGTTGGATAAATCCTTTCTGCAACTGTTCTCCAAGTTGTTTCTTGAGTTCTTTCAACACATCAACCGACATCTTGTAGGGTCTCTTTTCTATTGGTCCAAATCCTGGCAGCAAGTCAATCAGAAACTCCACATCTCTATCTGGTGGCATTCCTGGCAATTCTTCTGGAAACACATCTGGATATTCCTTCACAACTGGTACACTGTCTATGCTAACCCCCTTAAGATAATTTAGCTTACTCCCTTTAGATTCAAAGTTAGACTTGAACCTAATCTGTTTCTTATCCGAGGTTGTGAGTGTAACAGTACGATTGGCACAATATAATACTCCTTCATACTTAGTCATCCAATCCATGCCCAAAATTACATCTAATCCTTGGGAATCTAGGATTATCAGACTAACTGGAAATTTATACTTTCTGAATTCTATCACTAGATCATGACATCCAAAATTCACTATCATCTCTCCGTCAGGAGAGCTTACTTTAATAGGACATCCAATAGTTTCAGTTGGAAGCCCATTTTTATCAACAAATGCTCTTGATATGAATGAATGCGATGTGCTGGTATAAAAAAGAACAAGTGCTGGAAAAGAATTGAGCTTGAACTTACCAGCCACAGCATCTGATTCCTCATAGATTTCTTCCACATTGATGTGGTTCACTTGTCCCTTATGGAAAGGTTTGGGCTTGTTGGCTCCTTTAGCCTTCTTTTCTGGGCATTCATTTGCATAGTGCCCAGTTTTCTTGCACTTGAAGCACTCAACCTGACTGGTATCTCTTTTAGTAGGCTGACTTCCATTGCCATTCCCACTGTGGCGGCTCTTATGTCCACTCTTGTGGTTCTTATATCTATCATTATCATGGTTGCGGTGTGCTTGTTGTCATGGTGACGGTTACTGTTATGGTGGCTGTTATACTTTTCGTGCTTGTGGGACCTAGAACCTCCACTATCATCACCATAGGAACACTTGTGAGACGATCCAGAACTATGCTTGTCAAAGTGATGCTTCCTCTTCCTGTTTTCAACCTGCTTCATCTTGCTTTCTAAGATGGTGGCCTTGTCACACAGTGATTGATATGTTGGGACATAGGCAATAGATAGCTGCAGGTTCATCTCATCATTCAGTCCCTCGAGGAATTTATCCTTCCTCTTGGCATCACTATCAACCTCATCCGGTGCATAGCGTGCCAGATTGTTGAACTCCTCAATGTATTCTGCCACACTGGGTGACGCTGCTTTAGATTGTGGAACTCTTTCTTATTGAAATTCATCACTCCTGATGAGATATGGGAAGTGCGGAAACCATCCACAAAAATAGCCCAAGTCACATCCTCAATAGGAGTGGTGATCTGGAAGTTATCCCACCATGTAGCTGTTGGTCCTTCAAGCAGATGTGCTGCAAATCTGACCTTTTCCTCATCGGTGCAGCCAACGATGACCAAGTCCTTGTTCACGGAACATAACCAGTCATTGACTACCATTGGATCAGTGGTTCCCGAGAACTTGGCTGGCCTCAACCTCAAAAACCTTGTAAGCATGTCAAAGGCTGGTGGGTTGTTTTGATTTTTTTTGTTTTTATTGTTGTTGTTGTTATTGTTGTTGTTGTTGTTGTTGTTGTTTTTGCTGTTGTTGTTGTTGTTGTTGTTGTTCTGGTTCTGATTTTCCATAAAATGGGTCATCATCTGCATCAGTTGAGTTTGAGCTGTCATCAGCTGCTGCATCTCGGTATTGTTGTTATTATTGTTTTGGTTGGGATTGGCACGACAGGAAGGTGTATGTGGTTTAAATAAGGATAAGTAATGAGATATAACCCATAGATGCTAACATGCACAATACATCACATAGCAACAATCATAAAATAATCAAGCACAAGATAAACTTAGAGTTTGAATAACGTACACTACAAGTTTTGGAAAAGTAAATACACTAGCAAGCCATCCACATGTTGGATGATCATTGCGGCTTGACAAATAAAAAGGATGATGGATAAATAGGTAGTCGAGTAATCAACACTACTCCTCCATGTCGACCTACACGTCCACAAGAGTAAGTCTGGTTGTCTCTATGGCTGTCTTTTACTCCTCCACGTTGGTGTTCAAAGCCTCGACCTTCGCACTAAGGTCTCTCTTCTGCGAGCGCAACCTCTCTATCACTCCCTGATGGGTCTCTAGCTCAAGGTCCTTGAGCTCTAACTCGGGCCTCATGTCCTTGATCTTCTTGTTTCTATCCTGCACTCTCTTCTCCTGATTCTTGAACTTCTTGTCCTGACTCTCAAATCTGGCCTCCATCTCCTTGACGATCTGGTCCTGCTCCGCGAAGAGCTTGTCCTTCTCCCTCAACTGAACCTGAAGCTCGTCATTGCTAAGCATGACGTTGGTCCTATCAGTGTCGAGGTGTCTAACAAGGATCTCTAGGTCCTGGAGATACAGACGTATAGGCTCAACCGTCTCTCTAGTAGCGTAATCATACACTACAGCCTCACCCTGCTCGTCACGTCTCCCGAACGGGTGGAAGTAGAGGCCCCTGAGCTCGGTGGAGTGTCGTCCAACAAGGCGCCCAAGTAGCTCCTGCATGACTATGTCTAGTCCCTTCTCCTTGTCATCATGCATCAGCTTGAAGGTAATCTCCTCCGTGGGTGGCTTCGTCTGGCGTCCAGGCCGTGAGACTCTAAAGCCCCAAAGATCCTTCCTCTCAAACTTGGTGAGCTGCCTTAATACTAGGAAGTGGGAGATTGATCACACTAGTGAGCTCCACAAGACGAGAACCGAAATGAGTTTCCTTGAACTCCTTGGTAGTGCTGACAACAAAGCTAGGCATCTATTTTATAAGATAGAGAAAAAATTAGAAACAATACAAGTAGAGAGAAAAACACAAGATAGTGAAACAAAAGCTAAAAGCATACATTCAACAATAAAACATACAAGTCATGGGATACAAAAACCTACCACAAGCACTAAGGTTCAAACATAACTTAGACAAAAACTTGCCATACCACATAGGTTGGTATGGTCAAATTATTAACGCGAGAAAAACGACAAGTGTGGTGGTCCAACTATCGGAGTACGTCACAACTCTCACTCACTTGTCAAGATAGCTACCAGGGCATCCTTGGAGGGAATATGTCTATCTTGGTCACAAGATTCCAAGGCCAAATCTATGATATCTTCCCTTAGGTGTTGGTTGGCAGCCTCTAAGTCCTAGGTATGCTTCTTCTCCTCCCTAAGGTCATTTTGAGTGTTGAGCATTCTACACTTGAGTCTATCACCAAGCTCCTTGATGGCATTCCAAGCTGCATTCCTTGAATAGTCAAAGAATGACATGTGCATTTCAGAGTTGGTGACCATGCAGAATCCCAACTCTTTGTGGTTGTCTTCCTTGTTTTTGTACAAGTGAAGTTGTACCCACCAATACTCCTCTCCTTCATCCATCACGGGGAATCCTTTGTACACCGTTGCACCATGTATCCCCATGGTAAGCATAAGGTTCTTGAGTGCTTTGGGAAACTCCGTCTCACACTCCAAAGTCATGGTCATAAGTGGTCCCTTCTTGACAGCTTCGTTGATGGAGTTCATCTACAAATGAAGATGACGAAGAAGATTAGAAAAGTTTATGAGATGAAAAGATACAAGTGTGGAAATTTGTAAAGAGTTGCATTTTTTTCCTAGTGGTTTCCTTAGTCTAATCTATCTTAGGGTCATAATCCTACAGGCAACCTGGCTCTGATACCATCTGTAAGACCCTACCTTTTAAAGGTAAAGTCCCCTATGGTTGCAATGCTAGTCCCTGAATCAAATGCTAGCATCACAGTTTAAGATTAAGTACATAGATACAAAGGTCGTTATTACATCGTCATTCTAGAGATAACATATTCTTTTACAACTCAATAGCCCAAGGCTAATACATAGAGTTCATAACATAAATTAAATAACTATAAGTCTTCATCTTTATGTGCCACAGGCAAACATGTTGAGTGTAGACTCACAACCCTAATCTCCATCAGAGTAACCTGCAACATCATAAGTTACAGCCACAGTGGGTCAATACATTTGGAATTGTATTGGCAAGTGATACCATAGTATAATAGTAGTATCTGATAACTATATGAATTTGGCTAAGTGTAGTTTAGGCTTGCTTTGCTCAAAATAAGGTTTTCCTTATTAGTTGAAAACACTAAGTTTTTGTTTGTCAAAAACACCCAAGGAACCACCAATATACATTGGTGAACCTTCACCCTTGTTCAACCTCAAATTTTAACTTAGAGAAATTGGGATGAGGAGATCCTTGATAGCTTCAATGTCTTTGATGCTCAAATTGTCCGTTGTCGGAGACACGGCTAAGTACTTAGGTTTTACCCTCTCGAGAGGTGGTGCACTTTCCCCACAAGACTCGACGTGCATCGAGACGAGACTTTTCAGAAGCATTCCCTTAGACCACCATGGACGCGTTCCATCCTATCACCCTACCACCAACTGTCCATCTGGCTAAGTTCTTGCAACCTATTTTCCATGTGCCATGTGGTTGCACTAGAAGCTTCTCAACACCAAACATCTCAAATCCCTTTGTTCCTGGGTGGCTTTCCACAAGTGTGATACACAAGGTAAACCATATACATGGGCCTTGTGTAACCACTCAACATAAACCAACATACCAATCCACCCAGGTGATTCATTCACATAGTTGTTTTATTAATCAAAACACAAGTCATAGACTTAGCAAAATTTCATAGCAAGAATAATCCACCCTTGTTTGCTACTAGCTAGGCTAAGCATGACAACATAACAAGATTTCTTAACTGAGGAGAAATTCTACTAAGACTACAACTACTAGGATTTCCCAAGGCATATCATAGTATAAACTTAGCAAAATATCCATGCAAGTCCTACTCAAAATATCACTAATGCATAATCAAAATAATAGGACAAAATACATGAAGCGCCTGTATCACAATTTTTTTTGCCTTGATAGTTGGGGGAGTAGCAATAGTCCTCACAATCACAATCACCACTATCACCAAAAACTACACATAAAATCATAGCACCAAATTCACATTCAAATAATCAAACAAAAATATATATGAATGCATGCAAATGCCATGGAATGATTTTTCTACACTAACAAGTCAAAACAAACATTACTGAACACAAAGTAAACTTTCTAAGGTTCAAAATAAAACATGTTTCACTCTAAAATCATTTTTAAAACATTTTATATAGTCAAAATAATCCAATAATTGGTTCTGCAAATAATCCTATTTTTTTCAGAAGCAAAATACCAAATCAAGGCCACAGTAGTGTAGGGCTTAATTTTCTGAATCCAATGATATATTATTTTTAATTTTTGGACAAATAGATCAAAAGATATGAATTTTACAAGTTTGAACATTTAAAAACCTTTTCTGGATTTTATTAAACAAAACACAGACACGCGGCGCAATTTGATTGGTCCATACTGCTTCGGGTGGATCGCGCACGTGAGCCGTAAGATCTAAGTGAAAACATATGGGATAGATCGACCGATACCGATTCGAGTAAGTGATCTATTACTAACCTCTAGATCTAGATATAACGGTGCTAATTACTCTGACCATAGATGGGTGGCGCAAATGTCTAGAGCGGCAGCGACACTACTGTCGGCGGTGCAATGGCAGCTCTAGGGAGTAAGGGGGAGGGTGTGGTGTGTTACCAAGGTCGCGGAGCTGAGGCGGTTGCAGTGGTCGACGAGGTTGAGGCGGGGGTGCACGGGATTGTCGAGGATTCCTCGCCGGAGTCGAGCTCTCCGTCGGGCACGCGCGGGTGTCGACGAAGACGACGTTACAAACAACAAGAAGGAAAACAACAAGCAGCATTAGGTGCACGCGAGTGTGGCGAATAGGATAGCAAGAACCAGAGGGCGAGGGGTGGGCAGGCCTCACCAGAATCAATCGCCGGAGAGGTTCGGTACCCCGGCGATGTGATCTCAAGTGTGGGCAGCCTGGGGGATCTCCGGGGGTGTGGTGTGAGGGGAAAAGAGCGGAAAGGGGAGGGGGTTAAGTAGAGGGGTATCGGGTGCGGGATTAACGCCGAGAATCAATGAATTGATTCGGAGGAGGAAACGGCTGCGACAGCATGGTCTCTGCGCGTTGATTGAGGACGATGAAGCCGACGTGGCGGTGGGACCAGGGGGTCAGTGAGGGGGTGCGGTGCAAGCGCGGTGAGAAAAGAGAGGCAGAGGGGTACGGGGGAGACGGGTGGGCTTGCTGGGCCGCGGGGCGTGGGTCTGGGCCAAAAGGCTGGCGCTCTGTTTTATTTTTTCTTTCCCCTTTTGTTTTTCCAATTTGATTTTCAGGAATGATTTGAAACTCAATTTCAAATCTATTTGAATTCAAATCACTTCCAAATTTTTATACTGTGATCCTAGCATCCAAAAGTGTGTCAAACACACATGTTCACATGCCGTTACATAAAGAGGGGTTAAATATGTTTTTTTAGGGTTTTGGTTTGAAATTTTGTGCAAGACAAATATGCTATGATGATATGAATGCAAAAGATGATTTTTGCATTTGCTAAAATTTGAGATGTTACACATGTCGTAGTGCTTCTGGAGTTCCCGAGGATCATCTACTTCCGCTGCCTGGCTGGAGCGAGAGACGAAAGTCGTCGGCACACCGTACGTGTGACCAATTACAGAGGCGATGTCCTATTGTAGCGCTAATCGTATGCACGTCCTTGAGGACGGTCGTGTATATCTACACTAACCACGTTTGTTTGCACGGACATTATCCCGCTTATGGTCTTCAAAGGTGTGTCCTTCTGAAACTGTTACAAAGTATCGCCTGGATTTAATCTTGGTAATTGCAATTGTAGGAATTTTTTTGTTTTCTATGCAACAAACCTTATCAAATTCTACCTCGATTTGGAACGTGAATGCCCCGGTCTAGGGCATGTGGACGGTTTGCTCCCCTGGTTGGGAGCTCTTTTGGGCCTTATTGTCCGCGAATAGCGTTGAGGAGAGCAAAAGGCCATTTGGGGGCACAATTGGGTATGCTCTTAGAGCATCTCCAGCCCCATTCATACGGTGTCCGACGGTATCTTTTTTTGTGCCATATGGGAGTGACGGATTGTTGCAAAGCGATTCGCCCCCATAGCCAATTTGATGAATACAAATATTAAACCATAATTTTGATCAAGTATTCAACACAAATAAATCAAATTTAACAAGTTTTGAACCATAATCTAGAACAAATAATAGTAGGCATTTTCCTTGAGCATCCACATGTTCTCCACCAGATCGTCTTGCAGTTGGTGATGAGTATTTATGTCTCAGATTTCCTAACGCATGGCGAGGAAGGCAACAAATCTCGCCGTCACCCAGTGATCAACATCCGCAAGAGGTTCCTGCCGATGATATGTTTCAATATCAATCAATGGATTCTCCCACTCGCTCTCAATTATCATGCTGTACATGATCACACAACCATTTATGACCTCCCACGTATAATCTTTCGACCAGGTAAGAGTGGGTACCGAACAATAGCAAATTGAGCTTGGCCCATACCAAATGCCCACTCGACATCCTTCATGCAGGGTAGTATCCACAAACCAATATCTTTTTCCCACACTAGGGTTTGAGCTTGTCTTTATAAATGCTGACCATTATGAATATATGCCATTCGCTAGGTAATCTCTTCTAGTGTACTCATAGACATTGATCACTTACCGACGGAGCATGATCTTCAACAAGCTTGGCAAAGACATTCGAGTAGACGTTGATGTCATTGTGAGATCCCGCCATACCAAAGAAAGCATGTCAAATCAACATATCATGATGTGACACTACCAAAAGTATCACACTTCAAGATCTTTTATGACCTTTATACATTCCTTGTAAAGAAAATGGGATGTTCTTCCGTGCCCTGTGCATACAATCGATGCTTCCAAGCATCCTAGGAAATCCTCTTGCTTCATTCTGTGCGAGGATCCCACCAGTGTCTTCTATATTGGGTGTTCTCAAGTAGGTTGATCCAAACACTGGCATCACTGCCCTATAGAACCTTTACATGCACTCAATTGTAGTGGACTTTGATACGTCGGAAACGTATCTATAATTTTTGATGCTCCATGCTTGTTTATTATCTACTTTGCTTTGCTTTGTCCACACTTTGAGGTGTTTTTATATGTTTTATGGTACTAACCTATTAACAATTTGCCGCAGTGCCAGTTGCCTGTTTTCTTCTCTTTTTGGTTTTAGAAAGGCAAAAAATCAATATTCTCGGAATTGGACGGAACAAAAGCCAAAGTTAATATTTTACCGTGGGCAACACGAAGCCATAATACGAGACGGAGGAGTCTCACCAGGGGGCACACCCCCTGGCCGCACGGGTAGGCCCACCCTGCGCCTGGGAGGTGCAGCCGCCCTTGTGGCCCCATGCCTTGCCTTTTCGCCTATAAAGTCCCCCCGATGCAGAAACCCTAAACACCCAATCAATATTCCACGAAACCGTCTGTAGCCGCCGCCACCATCGTCCCTAGATTGGGGGGATCTGAAGCTCTTCATGGCACCCTGTCAGAGGGGACATCATCCCGGAGGCCTTCTTCTTCATCATGCTAGCCTCCGGTATGAAGCGTGAGTAGTTCCACCTTGGACTACGGGTCCATGTAGTAGCTAGATGGATGTATATCCTCCTTGTGATTTCATGTATAGATCTTGTGAGCTCCGTTCATGATCAAGATCTAATCTATTTGTAATCATGCATGTTATGTTTGCGGGGATCCGATGGATATTGAGATTACTATGTCAGATTGATTAATGGTTTTGTCTTATTGATTCTATCATGTCTGTGTTGTTTGTGATCTTGCATGCTCTCTATTGTTAGTATCTATCTTGGCCAAGTAGTTGCTAGTGACTCCAAGAGGGGGTATTTATGCTCAATAGTGGGTTCATGCCTCTATTTACCAAGGGAAGTGATAGAAATCTCTACGGTTGTAGATGTGTTGTTGCCACTAGGGAGAAAACAACAGTCTCTTGTTCATGGAACAAGTGGATTGTTTACCTTACACACTTTGCTTAAAGCAGTTGTCTGTTGCTTGCAACTTAATACTGGAGGGGGGTTGGATGATAACCTGAAGGTGGACTTCTAGTCATAGATGCAGTTGGATGGCGGTCTATGTATATTGTTGTATTGCCCAATTGAATCTCATAGGATCTTTGTGTCTAGTATTGCATTGTTATGCCTTGCTCAGTCCTGTCAATTGCACTGCTATAATTTGTTTACCCAGCATGCCATGTTTGTTTATCTAAGGAGAACACCTCTAGTGAACTATGGACCCCGGTCCAATCTTTACCATTGATACATCTTCCACTATTACTGTTTACTTGCTGCCAACCATCATCACCTTCCACACCATACAGTTAATCCTTTGTTACATCAACTGGTGAGATTGACAACCTCACTGTTAGTTGGGGCAAAGTCTTGAGTTTGTATTGTGCAGATTTCCATGTTGCTTGCAACACCTTTGAGGCGCTTCCTTCCTCCTACTGGTTTGATAACCTTGGTTTCTTACTGAGGGAAAACTTGTTGTTGTGCTGCATCTTACCTTGATCTTGGGGTTTCCCAACGGGGCATCAACACGCATCAAGACTTTCTGGCGCCATTGCCGGGAGGCTAAGGACGTCTTCACAAGGGGAGTCCTCCTCAACCTCTCCCTTTACTTTGTTTTTAGTTTGCTTAGTTTTGTTTGCCTCTTTTTATCAAAAACTCCAAAAAAATTAGTCTAGTTTAGTTTGCTTTCTCTTATGAAAAACACAAAAAAATAGTTCCTACTCTAGTTGCCTCCTTGGTCTAGCTCACCATGTTGTTCCCCAAGTTCGCCCTGAAGGACCTTTCGATAGGTAGTGGCTCCATAATTGGGAAAGAAAATATTGAAGAATTCTTCAATCATGTTAGTAAACATGAGGATATTGAGGATATATCTATAGCAGAACTTTCTCCTGGTTATGAAATTGTTGTAGCTTCTTTAGTTCATATGTTGGAGTCTAGGTTTGTTAGCCTTAACCTCATGATGCAAATTTTGTTCCTAAAACTAAAAGAATGCTGAAAAGAGAGAATTTATTCTTGAAACTTTGCTCAAAGAGTTCCATGATGTTGCTAAGGAAGCCAAAAAGGTATTTGAGCATTTTTATATGCTAGGCTCATGTGTAGATGTTGTGGGTAATTCTGAAAAAACTAAGCCTAGAGAGGAATTTAAGATACCCATACCCTTTAAGCTTGTTGGGATGCATGAGGCCTTTGAAAAGAATTTTGATTGTATTGTTCCTAAAAATATTTTTGATGAAAGTAGTAAACCAAAGAGAGATGAGAAGGGATCCTCCAAAACTCATTTGGATGAGATACGTTTCATAGTTGAAGATTTTGCAAGTATTGATGTTAATGCTTCCTCATTTGAAAATACTTGATTTCTTGCTTCTTGTGCCTAACTTAAAGGCGTTAAAGAAAAGTACTTGTTGGGAGATAACCTAAGAGTTTCCTTGAGTCTTGGAAGTTATTACTTCTGTAATGACCTCTCCTTATCCTTTTTGTTTGCTTTTTGTGCCAAGAATGACCTCTAATGAGAGGGAAGTAAGATTTGGGGAGTTGCTATCCTGAAACAGATTTATGTCCTCCTCCATAAAAATTTGTGAGGCGTCTCTGTAAGTCGGATTGAGCTAACATTTACAAATAAATCCCCTAGTATGTTAGCTAACTTTCGTTAGTTCAAAACTTTTTTATTTGAGCAACAGAAGATTTTCGAAAAAATCGGTTTCTACCTGTTGGTCTGTTTTGACAGATTTCTGCCATTATTTGCATTTTCTTCTTATTGATTCGTTTTTGAGTTCCTTTTGGGGAAATTGAGATTTTTGAAGGAGTTTCTATAGTAGCTTGTGTCTCAAAGGGGTTCCAACAAATTTAAGGAGTTGACTACGATGAGACTTTCTCACCGGTAGCGATGCTAAAGTCTGTTAGGATTATGTTAGCAATTGTTGCATTTTTAATTATGAAATCTGGCAGATGGATGCCAAGACAATGTTCCTTAATGAAAACATTGAGAAAGAGTTGTATATGATGCAACTTAAAGGTTTTGTTGATCCTAAGGATGCTAATAAGGGATGCAAACTTCAGCGATCAAATTTATGAACTAAAACAAGCATCCCGAAGTTGGAATCTCCGTTTTAATGAAGTGATCAAAGGGTTTGGATTTGTACAAACCATCAGAGAAGCTTGTATTTACAAAAAAGTGAGTGGGAGCTCTATAGCATTTCTAATATTATATGTGGATGAAATATTGTTAATTGTTAATGATATAGAACTTTTGAAAAGCATAAAGGATTACTTAAACAATAAGTTTTCAATGAAAGACCTTGGTGAAACTACATATATTTTAGGCATCAAGATGTATAGGGATAGATCAAGATGCTTAATTGGATTGTAGCAAAGTACATATCTTGATAATATTTCGAAAAAGTTCAAAATGGACGAAAGTAAGAAGGGATTCTTACCTATATTGCAAGGTACGACTTTGAGTAAGACTCAGAGTCCAGCTTCAGCAGCAAATAGAGAAATAATGGACCATGTCCCCTATGCCTCAGCCATAGGTTCTCTTATGTATGATATGCTTTGTACAAGACCAGATGTGGCACATGTTGTTAGTTTGACTAGCAGGTACCAATCTGATCTAGGTTTGGAACACTGGAGAGTGGTTAAAGATGTTTTAAGTACTTGAGAAGAACTAAAGACATGTTTTTCATATATGGTGGTGAAGAAGAGCTTGTCACAAGGTGTTACGTTGATGCTAGCTTCGCCACCAACCTGGATGACTCGAAGTCACAATACGGGTATGTATTTTTGATGAATGGTGCAACAGTGTGTTGGAGGAGCTCCAAGCAACTAGTGATGGTAAGATCTACAATGGAGGCAGAATATATCTCTAGTTCAGAAGCAGTGGTGGAAGCAATTTTGATGAAGGAGTTCATTTCTGAACTAGGTGTGGTTCCAAGTGTTTTGGATCCAATGGTAATCTATTGTGACAACAATGGTGCCATAGACAATGCTAAGGAACCAAGGTCTCACAAGAATTCCAAGCATATCAAGTGTCGGTTCAACTCCATCTGAGAACATGTTTAGGTTGGCGATGTAGTGATTTGCAAAGTAAAACATGATCAGCAACATAACTCTATGCGTGTTAGATTCATGATTATGTAAACTATATTATTGACTCTAGTGCAAGTGGGAGACTGAAAGGATTATGCCCGAGAGGCAATAATGAATGTTCATTATGCTATTCTAGGTTTATAATAGATGTTTATTTTTCATGCTATAATTGTGTTAATAGGAAACATTAATACATGTGTGATTTATAAACAGAAACGGTTCCTAATAATGCCTCTCTTAATAGTAGCTTGTTGATTAACTGATGATCAAGGTCTCCTGATCATGAACATTGGATGTTGTTAATAATAGGGTCATATGATATAAGCCTAACCTAAATTCCGAAACGCGCAGGGAAAGATCGGTAACATTACAGAACATACAAACCATACATTAATAAGGTGAACTCTTAAGAGAGTTACAAACCAGCCATACAAGCTAGGGGTCACAGACCCAACATTACATCAAACAATGGAAGCAAACAAGTTGTTCTAAACACCAAACTTAGCAAAGGGCCTAAGAGGCCTTAAACAAAAGTAGCAACCCTTCCATAGATCCTAGGCTGCTTCCCGGGAACCCCGACTACCCGTCGACCTCGACGTAGAAACCACCTTCAGTTGGGGTAACATCATCTGTAGAAAACATCAACGAAGCAGGGCTGAGTACAGGGTGTACTCCGCAAGACTTATGGCTAGTGTAGTTATTTTGCATAAATCCATCTTTTGTTTGCAAAACAAGAGGGAGAAGAAACTCGTCTAGTCAGATAATTTTCAAAAGGGGATAAGAAGACTTCAACTATAGCTCTTAAATTCATCTTTGATATCCACCAAGAACCATCATCAATAGAACCTCTCTTCCCGGACTACCCCCTCAACAACCCTGAGGAAGTATTCCGGATCTCACTTTATTTGGCAAGTTTTATCATTCGGTTATAGTTCTCTATGATCACAGAATCCGTTCCCAAGTCGTCCATAACCGTGGACACGGCTTTTCGAAAAGATTAATAACCCTGCAGGGGTGCACAACTTTACCCACACGTACCAACCGATTCTTAATGCCAATATATTAGCCCTCTTCCTTGGAAGGCCGACAGAGAGTGGTTGACCACGACCTTTACCTTGCTTTCGCCGAGACCTTGAGTAACACACTAGGGAGATGCCGCCATAACGGGTCAAGTCCCGAAGCCGGTCCCTAATGATGTGTGCGGGGTTCAAGATTACGGATGCCGGGCATCTCTTGTTCCCGGCCATGCTTACCTACCTGCTATGAATGCACCTCCTTCACCTCCATTCAAGAACAACCAAGATGCGTATGTCGAATGGAAAGCCCAAACTATGTGACTCATGGAATCTACTAGGCAAGTTAGTTGGTCGAGGCGGTTTCCAGGCCCCCGTGTGGTTGTATGCTCGTCTTGGTTCAAGAGGCAAGAACATCAGGTCCTAAGTGTGGAAAGTATGGGACTTCAAAAACCACAACCCATGTGGCCTCCCATACAAGCCTTAGCATGTTTATCATTCATCTCTGATCACTTCACCACCAGCTACCATACTAGATTCATTCACACCTCCGGTGCATCTCCTGAATAATCAACATCAGACCACTAAGCATGGCTAAGCTTGACTGAACTGTGGCACTAGCAACGCTTATAAGCCAAACCCTAGTTATGCTAGGAGCGGTGGATCAGGTAACACGGTTCACAAAGGATAACATGCATCAGATAGGATTACTCTGTCTACTGATAAAAGACTGTTTGAACCGAATGCATATGACGAGAATGAAATACTTTATAATCATAGGATTCATATGTATGAGTGGGGCTTCGCTTGCCTTGTCCGTTGTTGGACTGGTACTGCTCTTCGGTGGCGTTGACTTCAGCTTCGGGTTCGGTTCCTATTCGCGAGAACCAATCACCAGAAAAGAGAAAGCAACACTCAACACATGGCATGTGCAATGCTCATACAATATGGATGATATGACAAGTTAAACGGTGTTCAATTGAACCCTAAAACATGCTTGATCACTTTAGAGGGGGTTCCGAGGATCCAAACCCTAAAACAGGGAAATCATCGGAATCACCTATGGGGTTCAATTGGTTCTTCTAATTAAACTTTATGTCAAATTTGATGAACAATGTATGATTATAGCTTAGTTGGATAGGTTTCATTTTTCTGATCATTTTGGTATATTATTTTGTATTTTTCTGATTTAAAATGAATTAGTTATGAATTTCCCAAATTTTAATTCATTTTAAACATTTTTGGAATATTTAAATTAATTTCCAAACTTGGGCCCACGTGTCAGACTTTTATTATTTTCAGAAAATATTTACAGAATTGATTAAAACCCTGACAGACAGGGCCCACCTATCATATTTAATATTTACTGAAAATGAAAACAAAATAAAATAAAAGGATTACTGCATCAGCATGATGCAATGCTGACGAGAGCAACAGAGAGGAGTTCCAGATCGAGCTCGGGCTCGACGCTAGGGGCAATGCGGGGCTGCGGGAGCGGGCGCGTTAGACAGAGGGAAGCGAGGCGAGCAGAATAGTGGCGGCGCCGCCCAAGATTGGTCACCGGAGATGGTGGCGCAACGGCGAGCAGCGGCGGCGGCGTCGGGCTCACGCGGGGAGGGGGATACAGAGGGAGAGGGGGCAAACGGAGGGGTGCTGGAGCACCGTGAGCTCACCGCGAGCACGACAGGGGTGGTGGCGAAGCTTGGGCAGGCCGGACGGCGGCGACAACAGCGGCGGCCATCGGTGCTTCGAGCTTGATTCCGGGGAGAAGAGGGTGTCCCGTCTCGCGTGCTTCGGGGAGAAGGACGAGGACGGCGAGGCGATGCTTCTGGTCACCTCAGCTGGGCGAGGGGTGCTCGGAGACAGCGGGGACGAGGAGGACCTGGCGAGCTAGGGTTCGGCCATGGCACTGCCGCGAGGGAGAGGAAGAGAGAGGGGGCGAAATGGGTACTAGGAGATAGAGCGTGGCTCGGCGATTCTTACCCACGGCTCCAGGGGCGGCGGAAGGCATCACAGCACGCAGGAGATCGACGGCGAGCGCACTGCCAGGCAGCTGCTTGCCGGCATCGGAAAAGAAGGGAGGAGGAAAGGCCGAAGGGGTACGGTCCAGAGCTGGGCTGGCTTGAGCCTCGGGTGGGCTTCATGCTGGCGCCAGGGAGAGAGAAGGAGAGGTGGGCTCGGCACAGGGAGGGTTAGAGATAGTTTTATTTCCAGGAAATCCTTTTTCTTTTTTATATTTTATGATTTCCTTTTTGTATTTTGAATTCAAATTTTTTTTTAATGATTTCAAATCACAGAGACTTTTATGAAGTATATAAAATAATGTGGAACCCTTTTATTCACTTTGGGTTCAACTCATGTAGTTAGTTGTTTAAATACAAAACTCATTTGAATGGTTTTCAAATAGAGGGGGAAGTTAGGGTTTAGGTTTTAATTTGTTCTTCTTTGGTTGAATCAAGTGCAAATGTTATGCATGCATGCAATGCTCAGACATATCCTTATTTATATTACACAAAAGGGGTGGTATGTTACAGCTCTACCCCACTTACAAGAATCTCGACACGAAATTCCTAGTTTTTAGAAAAGAAGGCAGGGTACTCAGATCGAAGATGATCTTCGCGTTCCCAGGTTGCTTCTGACTCAGAGTGATGAGACCATTGAACTTTTAGGAACTTGATTGTTTGACGACAAGTCTTGCGATCGGTTTCATCAAGAATACGACCAGGGTATTCTCGGTAGGTTAGATCATCTTGGATATCCAAAGTTTCATGGTCCACACCACGAATGGGATCTTTGAAGCAACGCTTGAGTTGAGACACATGGAAAACATCATGTACCTCTGGAAAATTTGAAGGTAGATCCAATTGGTACGAAAGCTCACCCCGCTTGGAGAGAATGTGAAAGGGACTAACGTAGCGAGGTGCCAATTTGCCTTTGATACCGAATCGATGGACACCCTTTAGAGGAGTGACCCGGAGGTAAACTTGATCACCAACTTCATAATGAACATCGAGATGATGACGATCGTAGTTGGTCTTCTGACGAGATTGAGTGGCCTTCAGACGCTCTCGAATTATGCGAACTTGATCTTCTGTTTCTTGGATCATGTTCGGACCAAAGAATTGTCTTTCGCCGGTTTCGGTCTAGTTCAGTGGTGTTCGACATGTTATCCCATACAGGAATTGGAAAGGTGTCATGCCCAAACTGGATTGAAAACTGTTGTTATAAGAGAACTGCGCAAAAGGAAGACATTTCTCCCAGTTCTTTCCAAAGGATATGACACACGCTCTAAGCATGTCTTCAAGAATTTGACTCACTCTTTCAGTTTGACCACCGGTTTTAGGATGATAGGCTGTACTGAAGGAGACATGAGTTCCCACTGCTTCTTGAAAGCTTTGCCAGAATTTGGAAGTAAACAAACTTTCACGATCAGAGATGATCTTCTTGGGAACACCATGAAGAATGACGATCCGAGAGATGTAGAGATCAGCCATTTGACTAGCACGGATAGTTTCTCGAACTGGAAGGAAATGAGCAACTTTAGATAACCGATCAATTATTACCCATATGGCATCATTTCCTGCTTGTGTCTTTGGGAGTCCAGTGATAAAATCCATACCAATTTCATCCCATTTCCACTCAGGAATTTTCAACGGTTGCAGAAGTCTAGCAGGCCTTTGGTGTTCAGCCTTTACATGACGTCAAACGTCACACTCCGCAACAAAGCGAGCGATTTCTGGTTTCATTCCACTCCACCAGAATCTTTGACGGAGATCTCGGTATATTTTGGTACCACCAGGATGGATGGATAGAGGGGATTCATGAGCTTCCAAAAGAATTAGATCTTTGATTTTCCGACTATTTGGAACCACTAGCCGGTTACTGAAATATAGAATACCTTGATCATTGACGAAGAAACTTTTAGCTTCACCGCTTGCAACATGTTCTTTGACCTTGGTAACTTCATCATCTTGCTTTTGAGCTTCCTTGATTTGGTCCTCTAAAGAAGATTTTATTTCAAGGTTAGCAAGGAATCCACAAGGAACTACTTCAAGATTAAGACGCTTGATTTCCTTGTAGAGAACAGGTTGGGCTTGTGAAATCATCAGATTGTTGCAATAAGACTTCAGACTTAGCGCATCAGCAACGACGTTGTCTTTGCCGGGTTGATAGTTGAGACCCAAATCATAATCTTTGATGAGTTCCAACCATCGTCTTTGCCTGAGATTCAGATCTGGCTGGGTGAAGAGATACTTTAGACTTTGATGATCCGAGTAAAGTTCACAACGGTTACCGATGAGGTAATGTCGCCATTGCTTAAGAGCATGAACAACAGCAGCGAGCTCGAGATCATGGGTTGGATAATTGTTCTCATGTGGCTTCAACTACCGAGAAGCATAGGCCACTACATGACCATCTTGCATCAACACACAGCCTAGCCCTTGAAGAGAAGCATCACAATAGATGACGAAGTCCTTGCTTGTATCCGGAAGGACAAGCACAGGAGCGGTGGTTAGCTTAGTTTTCAAAGCTTGGAAACTTTCTTCTGCCTTTTATGACCATTCAAACTTCTTATCTTTCTTAAGAAGATCAGTCATAGGCTTGGCTATCTTGGAGAAGTTCTCAATAAAGCGGCGGTAATATCCAGCCATTCCAAGAAAACTTTGGACTTCCTTGACTGAAGTAGACGACCTCCATTCCAGAATGGTCTGAACCTTATCCGGTATGACAGCAACACCACTTGCAGACACAACGTGACCAAGGAAGACGAGCTCTTGTAACCAGAACTCACATTGGAAAACTTGGCATAGAGGCGATGTTCACGAAGTTTAGTCAATACCAAACGAAGATGTTCGACATTCTCTTCTTCGGTCTTGGAATAGATTAGAATGTCATCAATGTATACCACGACGAACTTGTCGAGATACTCCATGAAGACGGAGTTCATGAGCCTCATGAATGTGGCAGGGGCATTGGTTAACCCGAAGGACATCACTGTATACTCGTAAAGACCATAACGAGTTGTGAATGTTGTTTTTGGGATATCTTCCTTTCTGATCTTGATTTGATGATACCCTGATCTTAAGTCCATTTTGGAGAAAATAGTGGCACCACTTAATTGATCAAAGAGGTCATTTATCCGGGGAAGTGGGTACTTATTCTTGATTGGCACCGCGTTGAGTGGACGGTAATCAACCACCAATCTTGGAATATTTGTATCCCTCTTCTTGACAAAGATGGTAGGGCAACCCCAAGAGGATGTACTAGGTTGGATGTATCGTAGACCCTCTAACTCTTCAATTTGCTTCTTCAACTCAACCAACTCATGAGGAGGCATGCGATAAGGTCTTTTAGAGATAGGAGCAGTTCCAGGAACTAACTCTATGACAAACTCCACACTTCGATCAGGTGGCATGCCAGGCAACGCTTCAGGAAAGACATCCGGAAAATCACAGACTACAAGGACATCTTGGACCTCGAGAGTGGGTAGGACATCCATGGCATACAACTCCGAGAAAGGTTTAAGAACCGCTGACGGAGACTTTGAACCATCAGTCCAATACTTGACAGTTATGCCAGCAGGAGAGGTCACAACAACTGTTCTAAGTGCACAGTCAATGATGGCTTGATACTTGGTTAACCAGTCCATGCCTAGAATAACATATATGTCAGTTGACTTGAGTGCAATGAGGGAAGTGGGAAATTTCTGATATGCTATATCTATCTCAACCCCATGAGTAACCCAGATGGTCTGCCAACGAGACCCAGGAGTTCTAATTTCTAGAGGAGAGTCCATAGCTTGAAAGGTGATATCGTGCATTTTCGCAAAATCTTGTGATATGAATGTATGAGATGCTCCAGAATCAAACAAGACTTTTGCGAGAATTGAGTTGACACGGAGCGTACCCAGAATGACGTGTGGATCTTCCTGAGCTTCCTCAACAATGACATAGGTCAGACGACCACGTCCAGCACCTTGAGATTTATCATTCTTCTTTGCCTGCTGATCATTACGTCCGGCAACCCTTTGAGAACACTCCCTTGAGTAGTGACCAGGCTGACCATAGGAGTAACAGGTAACCCCAGTGTGAGAACCAGCAGGAGGATGATAGTTTGATCCACCAGTATTTGACTGTGGCTGACGAGAGTTATTGCCAGAAGACTTGGGTGCATAAGGAGCACGAGGCACACCATTGTATGGAACAAAGACACGACGCTTCTTGTTACTAGAGGAAGAAGCATGAGAATTTCCTTCTTCACGCTTCTGAGAAACTTCCATGTCCTTCCTTCCATGCTCCAAAGTAAGAGCCTGATTATGCAGGTCCTGGTAAGACTAGAACTTGAAGGGCAGCAACTCATAGCGAAGTGCAGGGGTTGAGTCCCTTACGGAACAGCTCTTTCTTATCTTCATCATTGGTCACATCCCTGGTTGCATAACGAGCCAGGCAAGTGAACTCACACCCATAGGCTTCAATATCCTTGCGCCCCTGAGTCAGATCCAGAAACTCCCTCCTTTTGAGATCCATGACAGGCTTAGGGATATATGAGGCACGAAATGCTGCAACAAACTCCTCCCAGGTAACGACATGTCCCTGAGCTTGCAGATTCTGGAAACCTTCCCACCAAACACCAGCCTCACCTTCCAGTTGATAGGTGGCAAAGTTGACACGGTCAGCAGGACGGACACGAAGAGCACTGAACTTGCGCTCTATGGTGCGGAGCCAATCATCAGCTTCAAGGGGCTCCTTGGAGTGTGTGAAGATTGGAGGAAAAGAGCGGATGAAATCTCCAAGTGTGACACAGTCGTCGGGGCGACGTTCAGTGTTCTGGGCCACACGCTCCAGAAGGCGTTCATTTCGCAGACGGTTGGTCTCAATGTTGTTGAGAACCTCGACCATTGTGGGAGGTGGCGGAAGTTCCTGATCAGCATCGTTGTTTCCTCGATGGCCAACAGATCCACGAGTACCAGCCAGCATCCTAAGGAGAAAACAGAAACCATGGGAATGGATTCACCAAAAAGGGTACAACAAAGAATGGCAAAACCATATCAAAGGATCATGGTAGAGGTGAACATGTGGATAAAAACTATATCAATGCATTAAGTATGGCAGTAGAACAAGCATACGAAAAGTATACGCTACCAACTTAGATACAAACCATAACAATGGAATGCAAGCATGATATGATACCAACAAGTCACAAAAGAATGGAGAGCGGGAGTGAAGACATCCTTAGAAAAGTTGAAAAACAATGCTTCAGTTGCACATAAATATCTTGAAAACTCTGAGCCTTGCAACCAAGTACAGAGTACTAGGTAAAAACAACCCAAACCCGTATATCCTAAAAAATTGAAATGATAGACGAGAGGTGAAAACCTTGCAAAGCAAACGAGGTAAGATAACTAGGCAATAGAACAACCTTGGATAAGGAGTAAACAGAGTCCTATTCAGAGTTTTGCAAATAATTTTTAGCTTTCAAATAGTTTTCTCAAACTCTAGACTCAACATCGACCAGCTAGAAGGGTTTCCTATAGGTAGTCCTTCTCTGATACCAAAATCTTTCACGACCCGGGATCAGGGCTAGACAAATACCAATTCCTCATCTGATATAAGCCTAACCTAAATTCCGAAACGCGTAGGGAAAGATCGGTAACATTACAGAACATACAAACCATACATTAATAAGGTGAACTCTTAAGAGAGTTACAAACCAACCATACAAGCCAGGGGTCACAGACCCATCATTACATCAAACAACGGAAGCAAACAAGTTGTTCTAAATAGCAAAATTAGCAAAGGGCCTAAGAGGCCTTAAACAAAAGTAGCGACCCTTCCATAGATCCTAGGCTGCTGCCCGGGAACCCCGACTACCCATCGACCTCGACGTAGAAACCACCTTCAGCTGGGGTAGCATCATCTGTAGAAAACATCAACGAAGCAGGGCTGAGTATAGGGTGTACTCCGCAAGACTTATGGCTAGTGTAGTTATTTTGCATAAAGCCATCTTTTGTTTGCAAAACAAGAGGGAGAAGAAACTCGTCTAGTCAGATCATTTTCAAACGGGGATAAGAAGACTGCAACTATAGCTCTTAAATTCATCTTTGATATCCACCAAGAACCATCATCAATAGAACCTCTCTTCCCGGACTACCCCCTCAACAACCCCGAGGAAGTATTCCGGATCACACTTTATTTGGCAAGTTTTATCATTCGGTTATAGTTCTCTATGATCACAGAATCCGTTCCCAAGTCGTCCATAACCGTGGACAGGGCTTTTTGAAAAGATTAATAACCCTACAGGGGTGCACAACTTTACCCACACGTACCAACCGATTCTTAATGCCAATATATTAGCCCTCTTCCTTGGAAGGCCGGCAGAGAGTGGTTGCCCACGACCTTTACCTTGCTTTCGCCGAGACCATGAGTCACGCACTAGGGAGATGCCGCCATAACGGGTCAAGTCCCGAAGCCGGTCCCTAATGATGTGTGCGGGGTTCAAGATTACGGATGCCGGGCATCTCTTGTTCTCGGCCATGCTTACCTACCTGCTATGAATGCACCTCCTTCACCTCCATTCAAGAACAACCAAGATGCGTATGTCGAATGGAAAGCCCAAACTATGTGACTCATGGAATCTACTAGGCAAGTTAGTTGGTCGAGGGGGTTTCCAGGCCCTCGTGTGGTTGTACGCTCGTCTTGGTTCAAGAGGCGAGAACATTAGATCCTAAGGGTGGCAAGTATGGGACTTCAAAAACCACAACCCACGTGGCCTCCCGTACAAGCCTTAGCATGTTTATCATTCATCTCTGATCACATCACCCCCACCTACCATACTAGATTCATTCGCACCTCCGGTGCATCACCTGAATAATCAGCATCGGACCACTAAGCATGGCTAAGCTTGACTGAACTGTGGCACTAGCGATGCTTATAAGCCAAACCCTAGTTATGCTAGGAGCGGTGGATCAGGTAACACGGTTCACAAAGGATAACATGCATCAGATAGGATTACTATGTCTACTGATAAAAGACTGTTTGAACCGAATGCATATGACGAGAATGAAATACTTTATAATCATAGGATTCATATGTATGAGTGGGGCTTCGCTTGCCTTGTCCCTTGTTGGACTGTTACTGCTCTTCGGTGGCGTTGACTTCAGCTTCGGGTTCGGTTCCTATTCGCGAGAACCAATCACCGGAAAAGAGAAAGCAACACTCAACACATGGCATGTGCAATGCTCATACAATATGGATGATATGAAAAGTTAAACGGTGTTGAATTGAACCCTAAAACATGCTTGATCACTTTAGAGGGGGTTCCGAGGATCCAAACCCTAAAATAGGGAAATCATCGGAATCACCTATGGGGTTCAATTGGTTCTTCTAATTAAACTTGATGTCAAAGTTGATTAACAATGTATGATTATAGCTTAGTTGGATAGGTTTCATTTTTCTGATCATTTTGGTATATTATTTGTATTTTTCTGATTTAAAATGAATTATTTATGAATTTCCCAAATTTTAATTCATTTTAAACATTTTTGGAATATTTAAATTAATTTCCAAACTTGGGCCCACGTGTCAGACTTTTATTATTTCAGAAAATATTTACAGAATTGATTAAAACCCTAACAGGCAGGGCCCACCTTTCATATTTAATATTTACTAAAATGGTTTACTGAAAATGAAAACAAAAGAAAATAAAAGGATTACTGCATCAGCATGATGCAATGTTGACGACAGCAATGGAGAGGACCTCCAGATCGAGCTCGGGCTCGATGCTAGGGGTGATGCGGTGCTGCGGGAGCGGGCGCGTTAGACAGAGGGGAGCGAGGCGAGCAGAATAGTGGCGGCGCCGCCCAAGATTGGTCACCGGAGACGGTGGCACAACGCCGAGCAGCGGCGGCGGCGGCGGGCTCACGTGGGGAGGGAGATATAGAGGGAGAGGGGCAAACGGAGGGGTGCTAGAGCACCGTGAGCTCACCGCGAGCACGACAGGGGTGGTGGCGAAGCTTGGGGAGGCCAGACGGTGGCGGATCGACGGTGACAACGGCGGCGGCCTTCGGTGCTTCGAGCTTGATTTCGGGAGAAGAGGACGTCCCGTCTCGCGTGCTTCGGGGAGAAGGACGAGGACAGCGAGGCGATGCTTCTGGTCACCTCAGCTAGGCAAGGGGTGCTTGGAGACGACGGGGATGAGGAGGATCTGGCGAGCTAGGGTTCGGCCATGGCGCTGCCGCGAGGGAGAGGAAGAGAGAGGGGGCGAAATGGGTACTGGGAGATAGAGCGTAGCACGGTGGTTCTTATCCGTGGCTCCAGGGGCGGCGGCGGGCATCGCAGTGCGCTGGAGATCGACGGCAAGCGTGCTGCCAGGCAGCTGCTTGCCGGCGTCGGGAAAGAAGGAGGGGGAAAGGCCGAAGTGGTACGGGCCAGAGGTGGGCTGTCTTGGGCCCCGGGTGGGCTTCCTGCTGGCGCCAAGGAGAGAGAAGGAGAGGTGGGCTCGGCCCAGGGAGGGTTAGAGATAGTTTTATTTCCAGAAAATCCTTTTTCTTTTTTATATTTTCTGATTTCCTTTTTGTATTTTGAATTCAAATTTGTTTTTGAATGATTTCAAATCACAGAGACTTTTATGAAGTATATAAAATAATGTGGAACCCTTTTATTCAATTTGGGTTCAACTCATGTAGTTAGTTGTTTAAATACAAAACTCATTTGAATGGTTTTCAAATAGAGGGGAAAGTTAGGGTTTAGGGTTTAATTTGTTCTTCTTTGGTTGAATCAAGTGCAAATGTTATGCATGCATGCAATGCTCAGACATATCCTTATTTATATTACACAAAAGGGGTGGTATGTTACAGTATCGAAACAAAGCAAGGGAATAAAATGTTAATGTGTTTATTAAATGAAGTATTCATTAAATGAATTACTCATTAAATGAAGTGTTCATTAAATTTAGTTGCATTAAACCAAGTTAATTAAAGTGCTTTAATGGAAAGATCTTTTGTTTTTGAGTGGAGAATCAATGGGAGAAAGTGGAGGTTAATGTTTTGTGAGTGGAGTGTCCACCCACATGAATGAGAGGAGGGGAGAGGGAACCCTCTTTTCCATCGGCCAAAGGAAGGGCTTGCCCCCTACCCCTATAAAAGGAGGTGGAGACTGTCGTGGTATTGCCGACGAGTACGCCATGGAGGGGTCCTCATAGTGCGTGTTAAGAGACATGGGGGAAGGGGGACGGTTGACAGGTACGAGGTAACACAGCTTACCCAGGTTCAGATCCCACGACGGTGGCGGAATCCTACTCCTGCTATAAATCACTATAATGGCAATACGCCGAGTTACAGGGATCAATTCGCTGTGTGAGGTATGAGTTAATTGGTGCCCTAAAGGCTCCCATAGGCCCGACTTATATAGTCGCCAGGTCCTAGGGTTACAGGGAAAAGTCCTAGCCGGATAGGTTACAGAGTCCTACACTGTCTATTACTAGTCTAGCGTATCTTGCACTCCAAGGCTCCAGGTATGTCGGTGACTCCTCCATAGCCTTCCTTTATCTGGCATGGGCCTCCCTTCTGGATCCATCTAACTGGGCCTGACATGGTTATACCCCGGGGGTGCATGATCTTAGCATACCTGGTCCAGCCCAAGGAAGGCCCACGGCAAATGTACGCCGGCCCATGAAGACTTTCGGGTGGCCCAGGCCCATGACACCTTCGGATCCTTGGAGAGCAAGACTAGAGTAGATAGGAAATTCAAAGGGGTAAAACCCTAGAACCTGTAACCGACTAGGTCTATGCCCGGGACCTGCCTAAGTCTATATAAAGGCTAGGAGGGCACGACCTAGATCTCTCGACTCATACTTTCGCATACACACCTCCACGCCAGATTGCATCTGCGCACCCTTGTAACCTTCGATTCCGCCATAATCAAGAGCAGACAAGCAGGAGTAGGGTTTTCCCTCCGGGGGCCTGAACCTGGGTAAACCTTTGTGTCCCCGTGTTGCTTGTTTGCGAACCGTTCCATGATCTCCAGCATCCCCATCTTCTCCAAAACCCAAGTCCATAACAATGGGCATTGATGAGATCAAACCTCGTCAATTGGCGCCGTCTGTGGGAACTGGGGACGCTAATTGTGCGGTCGTGACGGTCCCGACCCGATCGATCTACGACTCTGCGGCGACGGAGAGTCACCTCCTCTTCGGCGCTTTCGACTTCACCGCCCACTCACCGGCCACCATGAAGGACTTCGAGCCCATAGGCGACGGACTCGAAATCCTGTTCGGGAGCTTCTGCTTCCAGGTGGGGCAAACCGGCACCCTCCGCCTCCCTGAGAGGGTGCCCCTGCCATCAATCAGGCCCGCTTCATGGACCCCACACCCCGTGCTACGCACAACATCATCAACAGATGATTCCTACGACAGCAGCAGCTGCAACTCCGATCTGTGCGATCCGCCATCAGACGTAGGGACCTACGGTTCCAGATCTGAAAGTTGCGGCAGCAGCCGACCAATCTACGAGCGCTACCAATGCGCCGTAGTCATCCAGAGCGACGCGGATCAGCAAACGCCCAACCCGCCAGAACGAAACGGCGGGAACAGAAGAAGCTAGTCCCCCCACCCGAAGGGGAAAACAACGGCGGCCACGTCATCCGCCTTAGCAAAGAAGGATGGGCCCAGGTCCGCAACGCCGTGGAAGGCAACATAGTACTACTTGCAGACGCCTCCCGGGATATGCTGATGGCCTACCACTTGCTCCTAATCGAGGAGCACAAGAAGAAGGTCAAGATGCAGGAGGTGCTCGACAAGCGCAAGCAAGCAGCCTCAGAGTCCAGCGTGCGACGAGCTGCGCTCTCCGCCATGGGCATCGGCTCCAGCTCGAACGCCAAACAAGGCAACAAGCACCGCTCGCGGGTGGAGAACATGGACCCCAAGGAGCGCCGTGAGGTGACCCGAACCCTCCACACATCCTTCATGGAGATGGACGCCGACGGCAACGTCATCCCGAAAACGCCGCAGGCTGCGATCATGGCAGCCACCGCGTACCTCGCGGCCCACCCACCGCCGGAGGGGGACCCGAAGAGAGCCATGCACAAGTCCACACTCACCGGACTTGGACTCGTCGGAGCTGCGCTCCACCAGGAAGCTCCCACGGAGCCGAAGAAGAAGGCTCCGGTCAGGTTCGACCGCAGCCCCACCCCTTCATCCGAAGAAGAGGAACATGACCTTCCTCGAAGGAAGAAGAGTTCGCGCCGCCGCGACCGCGACTACGACGCCAGAGATGCGCTCACACAGCGCAAAATCGACAAAGCGCGAGCCAAGCGCGCATGCTCGTCCGAATCTGAGATGGACGAAGACGAAGGAGAACTCTGCGGAGCTCGATGCTTCAGCAGATCCGTCCGGCGGACACGGATGCCGCGAAATTTCAAGCTTCCTTCGGATACTCCGAAGTTCGACGGCACTCAAGACCCAAAGGCTTGGCTCAGCGACCACTTATCATCCGTCAAACTGCACGGTGGAAACAAAGAGACTGCCATGCAATGCCTTCAGCTGCAGCTGACAGGCGCAGCCCGGATCTGGATCTGCAGCCTATCTTCAGGGTCCATCCGAAGCTGGGATGAGCTAGCTTACAGCTTCATCCGAAACTTCAAAGGCACCAGCAAGAGGCCCGCCTCAATCGAAGAGTTGCGAGCCTGCACTCAACGAACGGGTGAATCCATTAGCTCGTACATAATACGCTGGTCCAACACAAAGAACTCCGCAACACACATCTCCGAAGAGAGGGCCATCGACGCCTTCAGGGACGGCGTCAAACGCCAAGACTTCAAGGAGGAACTTGGGCGCATCAAGCCCAAAACACTCGACCACCTCATGGACATCGCCAACAGGTGGGCTGATGGCGAAGATTCCATTCACCGAGCACAATCGGAAGAAGAAGACGACTACGGTCGACGGCGAGAGCGCCGTAGCAAAAGAAGATCGCGCGTCTACGACGATCGCGACGGACCCGACATGGTCGCGGCTGGCTATGCCGATCGCCGCAACGATGCCAACCGCAACAGCGGAGGATACCGCGGAGGAAACTTCCGCGATGGGGGGCGCCCAGCGCAGTCGTGGCAACGCCGCGACCGCGATAACGGACCCTCAGCATAAGAAAAGCTTTCGGGTCCATGCACCATCCACTTCTACATCGACAAGCAGGATGGCAAAAAGAAGGCCAGCCACATGCTCAAGGACTGCCGCGAGTTCCAAAAACTCAGCGAAAGCATGGTGCAGATGAGGCAGCAAGCCCCAATCCCTGCGTTCGGAAACGCACCCGCGCCAGGTGAAATAGCGCACGGAGCTCCTCCACCGCCACCCGTTGGAGGCCCGAACCAACCAGTCGCACCAGCACAGAACAACGCTGGGAACGGGTATCCCCCGCCGAAATGAGCACTGATGATCCAGAAGGGGCGCCCCACGAATAGGGTACAGAAGAAAATCACCCGACAAATCAACCTGGCCGTGGCAACTCCACCCGCCATCCCTGAGTACCTCAGCGGATCGGAGTCCTGCATCACGTTCAGTCGTTCGGATCACCCTTGCCAGATCCCTCGCCCAGGTCATGCTGCCCTGGTGCTGGAGGCGCAGATCGGAGGCTTCGAGATGAGTCGCGTCTTCATGGATGGCGACAGCGGCATCAACCTGATGTTCGCAAGCACTCTAGCAGTAATGCGGATCCCGCAGTGCAGCCTGGAACAGTCAGACACAACGTTCCACGACATCGTTCCATGGAAGGGCATATTCCCCCTGGGAAAAATATGGCTCGACGTCATCTTCGGCAAGCCGCACAACTTCCAGCTGGAGCGACTCGAATTCGAAGTGGTGGACTGGCCATCACAGTACCACGCCATCCTCGGGCGTGTAGCATTCGCAAGGTTCCTAGCTGTCCCACACTATGCATACCTGCTACTCAAGATGCCAGGGCCAAAGGGCGTCATCACAATCCACCGGAGCTTCACCCGATCGGACCAATGCGACAGGGATTTCAACAGAATCTCCCAGTCATTCGGCATGCAGGAGGAGCTCCTAAGGCTCCGCGAGGCGACGGACAATGGGGCACCCCCAGTCGCATGACAAAATGCACCTGACATGTCTTTCGACTCCACCGTCAACACAAAGAAGGTGCAAGTCCATCCATGGGATGCCTCCAAGACGGCGCTGATCGCCAACGACCTCAGCCCCGCCTAGGAAGGCGCGCTCGTCGAATTCCTCCAAGAGCGCTGGGAAATCTTCGCCCGGTGTCCTGCGGACATGCCAGGAGTTCCCAGGGAATTCGCCGAGCACGCACTCAACGTCTTTCCAGACACCAAGCCCGTCAAGCAGTCCATCCGGAGACTGTCCAAGCCACGGGCCGAAGCTATCAGCAAAGAAATCAACAGACTACTCGCTGCAGACTTCATCAGGGAAATCAAAGAAAGCGAGTGGCTTGCAAATACAGTGATGGTCCCAAAAAAGGACACGGACATCCTGCGGATGTGCGTGGATTTCACGTCGCTAAACAAGCACTGCCCAAAGGACCACTTCCCTCTTCCTCGGATCGATCAGATCATCGATTCGACTGCAGGTTGCGAGAAACTCTCCTTCCTCGACGCCTACTCAGGCTACAATCAGATTCGACTCAAGGTCGAAGATCAGGAGAAAACGGCTTTTATCACACCGTTTAGAGTGTTCTGCTACAACACAATGCCCTTCGGGCTAAAGAACGCAGGTGCCATGTACCAGCGATGCATGCAGGCATGCCTCAAGGACCAGATCGGTCGCAACGTCCAAGTCTATGTCGACGACATAGTCATCAAGACCAGGGAGGCAAGGACACTCATCGACGATCTCCGCGAGACGTTCGACAACCTCGACCGCTACAGGATCAAACTCAACCCCGAAAAATGCTCCTTCGGCGTTCCATCGGGTCAGCTGCTTGGGTACTTCAACTCTCAACGAGGGATCGAGGCGAACCCGAAGAAAATCAGAGCCATCATGGCGATGGAGAAACCGAAAAACCTCAAGGGTGTCCAGCAGCTCGCAGGACGAATAGCGGCGTTGAGCAGATTCATCAGCCGCATGGGCGAGAAGGCCCTGCCATTCTACCAGCTGCTACGCAAGGCAGATAAATTCGAGTGGACGCTTGAAGCCGACGACGCGTTCGAAAGCCTCAAACGGCTACTCTCCACCTCGCCCGTCCTGGTCACGCCAAAGGAGCGCGAGCCTCTGCTGCTGTACATAGCAGCCACACACCAGGTGGTCAGCACCGTGCTAGTGGTCGAACGACCCGAAGAAGGCAAGACCCACGGGGTCCAACGCCCAATCTACTACCTCAGCAAGGTACTGACGCCAACAAAACAGAGGTACCCTCAGTACCAGAAACTCGCCTATGGCGTGTTCATGACGGCTCGACGGTTGAGCCATTACTTCTAGGAGCACCAGGTGATGGTCGTCAACGAGGCACCCCTGAACAGCATCCTGAATAACCCTGAGGCCACAGGACACGTGGCCCTGTGGGGCATTGAACTGTCACCTCTGGACATCATCTACGAGAAGCGACTCGCAATCAAATCTCAAGTCCTCCCGGACTTCCTCATACATTGGATGGAGCTGCAGCTGCCAGACACCCCAGACATGTCGCAGTCATGGACAATGCACTTCGACGGCTCTAAGCGTGAAGCTGGAGCAGGATCCGGGGTCATACTGACCTCCCCGCAGGGCGACCAAATGAAGTACGTCCTTCGGATGAAATTCCGAGCCTCTAACAACGAGGCCGAATACAAAGCCCTCATCCACGGCATGAGGATGGCAAAGATCTGCGGCGCAATGCGCCTGGTCATCTACGGTGACTCCAACCTCGTCGTCCAGCAGACGATGAACAAGTGCGACGCACACGCCGAAAACATGATCGCGTACCGTGCGCTCTACAATGCACTCGAAGGAGAATTCGACGGCTGTGAGCTTCGACACATCGGAAGAGAAAGCAACGAGGAAGCCGACAGACTCGCCAACATCGGCTCCACCTGCGCAAAGGTACCACCGGGTGTGTTCCTCGAACAGATCTGCGTGCCATCCATCAAGCGGAAATTCCCCAAGGGATCTCCCGAAGAAGCAGAACACTCGGGGGCTACACTGCCCGAAGGACACAAAGGACCTGAGAAGCTGGACACAGAGGTCGCTATGGTCAACCTGATGCAGGTCATGGCAGTCGAAGAAACTTGGATGCGACCGTATCTCTAGTTCTTGATAAACGGAGAACTGCCTAACAGTCCGACAGATGCCCGGCGCATATCTCGTCGGTCAAAAGCCTTCACCATCATCAATGGCGAGCTGTACAAGCGCAGTATTATGGGTGTACTACAAAGGTGCGTCACCATCAGTGACGGGAAAGCCATCCTCCAAGACATCCACGAGGGCATCTGCAGCCATCACGCAGGCAGCCGATCCCTTGTCGCCAAAGCTCTACGAGCCGGATTCTACTGGCCAACGGCCATGAGCGATGCAAAGGACATCGTCCGAAGATGCAACGGGTGCCAATGGTTCACTGACAAACCGCACGCACCCGGGTCAGAGCTCATACCCATACCTATAGCTTGGACCTTTGCTCAATGGGGCTTCGACATGATCGGCAAACTGCCAAAGTCCTCGAAAGGGGGGCACGTTTACCTCCTGGTCGCAGTCGACAGATTCACCAAGTGGGTCGAGGCCATGCCGGTCACCAACCAAAAGGGCAAGACGGCTGTGAAGTTCTTCGAATCCATTGTCTACAGGTTCGGCGTACCGCACAGCATCATCACCGACAATGGATCGAACTTTATCTCCAAGGAATTCCAAGACTTCTGCGAAGGCCTCGGGATCAACATCACGTACGCCTTAGTGGCACACCCGCAAATGAACGGGCAAGTGGAAAAGGCCAACGGTCTAATCAGCGCTGGCATCAAGAAGCGCCTCATGAGCCCACTCGAATGAAAGGCCGGAGCCTGGACGAAAGAGCTGCCATCCGTCCTATGGAGTTTGCGTACTACGCCAAACAGCTCCACTGGCTACACACCGTTCTTCATGGTGCACGGAGCCAAAGCCTTGCTACCAGCCGAAGTACGCCACCAGGCCCCCCGGGTCGTCGCTTACAGCGAAGCCGAATCCACGGCTGCACTCGAAGACGCCGTGGACACACTCGACGAAGCAAGAGACATAGCAGCAGCTCGATCAGCGGTGTACCAGCAGAGTCTCCGCAACTACCACCGCCAACGGCTACGCCCAAGGTCCTTCATCGAAGGAGACCTCGTCTTGCAACTCAAGCAATAACGACCGAAGAAATTCGATTTGCCATGGGAAGGACCCTAAGTTATCACCGAAGTCATCCCTGGTGGTGCCTATTGAAGGGTTTCGCAGCATAGTAAATCAAAATTTTCTACGGAAGCGAACAGAGGGAAAGCCAAGATCTAATCTAGGAGATGCAAACAACAAGAGAGATTGGATTAGATCTTCATACCCTTGAAGATTCGCACAGCAGAACGTTCGTCGGAACGTGGGTGATGTAGTCGTACTCGCTTCTCCTCCTCGCGATCCGATCCGATCTAGCACCACAAGTGGCGGTGCCTCCGTGAGATGCACACGTGCAGAACCTCGATGTCTCCTCCTTCCTCAGACCAGCAAGTAGGGTGGAGATATAGATTGGATCTACAACACGACGGCGTGGTGTATATGGTGGAGAATTTTTGCAGCAGGGCTTCGCCTACAAACAGTCAGGAGGGAGAGAGGAAGGCAGCAGGGCTACTAGGGCTTGGAGGGAGGTGTGTGTGTGGGGGGGGGGGGAAGGGGGCGCACCAGCCCTCTATATATAGAGGGGGGGTGCGGCCAGCCCTTGCCCATCCTCCAAGCCTATCTCTAGTTTAAACGATTTAAACTCTCCCTTCTAGAAACCCTATCTTATCTCTAGTTTAAACGATTTAAACTTATCTAGGATTGGCTGGGCCCTATGGGGCCTTGTGCCCCTGGCCCAATGCGGCCAGGACACTCCCTCATAGGCCCATGCCCCCTCCCGGAAGGTGGGACCATGTTGGCCCCCTTCCGGAAGGTTCTAGAAGCTTCCGGTACAATACCGATTAACCCGGAACAATTCCGAACTCCAAAAACTGCACTGCCTTATATGAATCTTATTCTCCGGACCATTCCGGAACCTCTCGTGATATCCCGGATCCCATCCGAGACTCCGAACAAAAAATTCATAAACCAATTATCCAATCTATCCTAGCGTCGAGACACGTTAAGTGTGTGACCCTGCGGGTTCGAGAATATGCAGACATGATCTTCTATCAATAATCAACAGCGGGGTCTGGGCACCCATATTGACTCCCACACATTCATCGATGATCATATCGGATGAACCACGATGCCAAGATTCAATCAATCCCATATATATATTCCCTTCGTCTCGCGATATTTTACTTGCCCGAGATTCGATCGTCGGTATCGTCATACCTAGTTCAATCTCGTTCACAGCAAGTACTTTACTCGTTCCGTAATCCGATATCACTTTGTGATTAACTCCTTAACCACATGATTGCAAGCGGTGTTGATATCGATTATCGAGTGGGCCCGAAGCATATCTCTCCGACTTGGGAGGGACAAATCCCATCTCGATACATACAACCCAACAGATACTTTCCGATCACCTGAGAGACACCTTTATGATCACCCTCTCATAGGATGACGTTTGATGACCTCAAAGCTTTCTTCCGATACCAGGGAGTTGTATTATCTCATGGTCTAAGGAATACAATATTTGACATGAGAAAAGCTTCGCAAAGACGAACACGATGAAACGATCTAATAGCTTTGCTTAGTTTGGGTCTGTCCACCATATCATTCTCCCAATGATATGATCTCTTTATCAATTGACAACTCATGTCTATGGTTAGGAAACCTTAACCATCATTGATCAAAGAGCTAGTCCATAGAGGCGTACTAGGGACACGGTGTTGTTCACAAACCACACAAGTATTAAAGTTTCCGCTTAATACAATTCTAGCATGGAATATAAACTTTATCATGAACAAGAATTATAATAATAACATCTTTATTATTGCCTCTAGGGCATAATTCCAACAGTCTCCCACTTGCACTAGAGTCAATAATCTAGTTTACATTTGGCAACAATCTCACACCCATGGCACTGAGGTGCTGATCATGTTTTACACGTGGAAGAGGTTTAGTCAATGGATCTGCGACATTCAGATCTGTATGTACTTTGCTGATCTTCAGATCTCCATCTGCTATATAATCTCGGATTATATGAAACTTGCGGTTGATATGCTTGGTCTTTGGATGATATCTTGGTTCCTTAGCGAGTGCTATGGCGCCAGTGTTGTCACACAATATCTCCAGTGAGTCCAATGCACTTGGAACCACGCCAAGCTCAGTGATGAAGTTCCTGATCCAAACTCCTTCACTTGACGCTTCTGCAGCAGCCATGTATTCCGCTTCTACTGTAGATCTCGCGATCACGCTTTGCTTGCAGCTTCTCCAGCTCACAGCTCCTCCATTCAAAATATACACGTATCCTGTCTGAGATTTACAATCATCCTTGTCGGTGTCGAAACTAGCATCGACGTAACCTTTTACGATGAGCTGTTCATCACCCCCATAGACTAAGAACATTTCTTTAGTCCTATTTAGGTACCTTAGGATGTTCTTCACGGCTGTCCAGTGTTCCACTCCTGGATCACTTTGATATCTGCTCGTCAAACTAAGAGCATTGGACACATCCGGTCTAGTACACAGCATGGCATACATGATGGAACCTATGGCCGAGGCATAAGGCACTTTGCTCATAGCTTCCCTATCATTTACCGTAGCTGGACACTGAGCCTTGCTCAATATCTTCCCTGACAACATAGGCACTGAACCTTTCAATGCCTTATCCATTCTGAACCTTTTCAGAACTTTGTCTAGGTATGTACTCTGGCTTAAAGCTATCAGGCGTCTTTGTCTATCTCTATAGATCTTGATGCCCAATATATAAGCAGCTTCACCTAGGTCTTTCATTGAAAAACACTTGTTCAAATAACTCTTCACATCGTTAAGCATGTTGATGTCATTTCCAATAATCAATATGTCATCCAGATATAGTACCAGAAACGTCACCGAGCTCCCACTCACTTTCTTGTAGATGCAAGCTTCGTAGCAATTTGGAACAAATCCAAAGCTCTTGATCACTTGATCAAAACGAAGGTTCCAACTCCGAGATGCTTGCTTCAGTCCATAAATGGAACGCTGAAGTTTGCATACTTTATCAGCATCCTTAGGATCGACAAAACCTTCGGGTTGCATCATATACAACTCTTCATCAATGTTGCCATTGAGGAAAGCAGTCTTGACGTCCATTTGCCATATTTCATAATCATGAAATGCAGCAATTGCTAATAAAATCCGAATGGACTTAAACATCGCTACGGGAGAGAAAGTCTCATCGTAGTCAACACCTTGAACTTGTCGAAAACCTTTCGCAACAAGCCGTGCTTTATAGACGGTAACATTACCATCCGCGTCCGTTTTCTTCTTGAAGATCCATTTGCACTCAACGGCCTTTCGGTCGCTAGGAGGGTCCACCAAAGTCCATACTTGGTTTTCGCTCATGGATCCCAATTCGGATTTCATGGCTTCTAGCCATTTCTCAGAGTCTGGGCTCATCATCGCTTCCTCATAGTTCGTAGGTTTACTGTCTTCTACTAACAAGACTGTCAAGACAGGGTTGCCGTACCACTCAGGAGGGGCACGCGACCTTGTCGACCTGCGACGTTCAGTAGCAGCATCGTCCAAAGCTTCATGATCCTTGTCATTAGCTTCCTCTATTGTTGGCGCAGGCGGCACTGGAACAATTTCAGGTACTGCGCTACTCTCCAATTCAAGAGAAGGTTCAACAACCTCGTCTATCTCTACTTTCCTCCCACTCACTTCTTTCGAGAGAAACTCCTTCTCAAGAAAGGAACCGTTCTTTGCGACAAACACTTTGCCTTCGGTTCTGTGATAGAAGGTATACCCAATAGTTTCCTTAGGGTATCATATGAAGACGCATTTCTCCTCTTTGGGTTCGAGCTTGTCCGGCATCAACTTCTTGACGTAAGCTTCGCATCCCCAAACTTTAAGAAACGACAACTTAGGTTTAGCACCAAACCACAGTTCATACAGTGTCGTCTCAACGGATTTATATGGAGCCCTATTTAAAGTGAATGCAGTGGTTTCTAATGCATAACCCCAAAACGATAACGGCAAATCAGTAAGAGACATCATTGATCGGACCATATCTAATAGGGTTCGATTCTGGTGTTCAGACACACCATTGCGCTGTGGTGTTCCGGGTGGTGTGAGTTGTGAAACGATTCCACTTGCCTTGAGATGCGTGAGAAAATCATAACTCAAATATTCGCCCCCACGATCGGATCGTAGAAACTTAATCTTTCTGTTACGATGGTTCTCCACTTCATTCTGAAATTCTTTGAACTTTTCAAACGTTTCAGATTTATGTTTCATTAAATAGATATACCCATATCTACTTAAGTCATCGGTAAAAGTGAGAAAATAGCGATATCCACCGCGCGTCGAAACACTCATCGGTCCGCATACATCGGTATGTATGATTTCCAACAAGTCCGTTGCTCGCTCCATCATACCGGAGAACGGGGTTTTGATCATCTTGCCCATGAGGCATGGTTCGCATGTGTCAAATGATTCAAAATCAAGAGACTCCAAAAGTCCATCAGAATGGAGTTTCTTCATGCGCTTTACACCAATATGACCTAGAAGACAGTGCCACAAATAAGTAGTATTATCACTATCTACTTTGCATCTCTTAGCCTCAATGTTATGGATGTGTGTTTCATCCCTTTCGAGATTTAGAAGAAATAAACCATTTACAAGGGGTGCATGACCATAAAAGATGTTACTCATATAAATAGAACAACCATTATTCTCCGATTTAAATGAATAACCGTCTTGCAATAAACACGATCCAGAAATAATGTTCATGCTCAACGCAGGCACATAATAACATTTATTAAGGTTTAAAACTAATCCCGAAGGTAAAACTAAGGAGAGCGTGCCGACGGCCATCACATCAACTCTTGATCCGTTGCCAACGCGCATCGTCACCTCATCCCTCGCAAGCCGTCGTCTATTCCGTAGCTCCTGTTTCGAGTTACAAATATTAGCAACTGAACCAGTATCAAATACCCAGGCACTACAACGAGGGCTAGTAAGGAAAACATCAATAACATGTATATCAAATATACCTTTGATGGTGCCAGCCTTCTTGTCCGCTAAGTACTTCGGACAGTTGCGCTTCCAGTGACCCTTGTCCTTGCAATAGAAGCACTCAGTGTCCGGCTTAGGTCCAGACTTGAGCTTCTTCTCAGCAGGGGCAACGCGCTTGCCGCCGCTTTTCTTGAAGGGCTTCTTTGCACCTTTACCTTTCTTAAAGGAGGGCTTGTTGACCATCAACACATGATTATCCTTCTTGATGTCCACCTCCGCAGCCTTCAGCTTTGCGAAGAGCTCGGTGATCGTATCAGTGGAACCAATCTGATTATGAGTCACTACAAAACTTTTGTAGCTGGGAGGGAGTGATTGCAGAACCCTGTCAATCTTGAGCTCCTCTGGAATCTTGCAGTCCAGTTGCTCAAGGTGTTGAGTGTAGCCCGACATCTTAATGGCGTGCTCACTAACGGAACTCCCTTCCTCCATCTTGCAGTTAAAGAACTTCTCGGAGATCTCATATCTCTCAAAACGGGCCTGAGTCTGAAACATGGTTTTCAGCTCCTCGAGAATCTCAAAGGGCCCGGGATAGTTTTCAAAACGATTTTGAAGTTCCGGTTCCATAGCAAACAACATGGTGCTCTTAATCACACCATAATCATCTTTGCGCGACTGATAGACAGCTTTCTCATCAGCCGGCGCAGTTGCAGCAGGGGGGTCACCTAACGCTTTCCCAAGGACATAGTCCTTTTGTCCGCCAGACAGAATGATTCTTAGATTGCGGAACCAGTTGGTGAAGTTAGACCCATTGTTTCTAAGCTTTTCTTTCTCAGCAAAAACGTTGAAGTTGAAGTTGGACTTGGCCATGTGATCTACAGTATTTGCAAGTACAATTTAGACTATGTTCATGATAAATAGTTCAACTTAATCAAATTACTAGATGAACTCCCACTAAATTCAACATCCCTCAAGTTGTTTAGTGAACACGATCCAAATTCACCACACCTAATCCGATCATCACGAGAAGAGATGTGGTTTCAATGGTGGACAACGAAGTGTCGATCATATCATTCATATGACTCATGCTTAACCTTTCGGTTCTTGTGTTCCGAGGCCATGTCTGTACATGCTAGGCTCGTCAAGTTAGACCCAAGTATTTCCGCGTGTGCAAAACTGGCTTGCACCCGTTGTATGTGAGCGTAGAGTCTATAGCACCCGATCATCACGTGATGCTTGGACACGACGAACTTTCGCAATGGTGCATACTTGGGGAGAACACAGTTTTTATCTTGATCTTTAAGTGAGGAATCATCTTATAATGCTACCGTCGCGATCTAAGCATAATAAGATACATAAAAGGATAAACATCACATGCATATAACTTTATGTGACATGGTATAGCCAATCTTCGCGCAATGATCTCCATCTTGTGCGTTCCGGCATGATCTCCATCACTCCACCATGATTGCCTCCACCACGAAGAGCAACTACAACTATTGCTAACTACTTAGCGATAAAGTAAAGCTATTACATGGCGTATAAGAAGTTGACTCGCAGGTCATACACAATTATAAAGACAACCATATGGCTCCTGCCGGTTGTGTACTCATCGACATGCAAGTCGTGAAACATTACAAAACATGATCATCGCATACAATATACACATCACATCTTGGGCCATACCATATCACAGAAAACACTCCCTGCAAAAACAAGTTAGACGCCTCTACTTTGTTGTTGCATGTTTTACGTGGCTTATGGGAGTAGATGCTAAGAACGATTCTTACCTACGGAAAGCCACAACGGTGATATTATGGTTGCCAAACTCCGGTGTTAATCCCATGACAACTATAGTGAGAGAAACTGACATCCACCAGCCGCATGTGTGGTACAAGCCACACGTCAAGTGCGGAGCCGGTCTCGCGAACGACGTCGCGTAAGGTTGACCTGGACCGCTTCAATCTCACTATCCCGCATCATAAGAAGAACACAAACAAGAGGCTTGCAACAGAAAACATCAACGCCCGCAACAACCATGTTGTGTTCTACTTGTGAATCACATCTACGCATAGATCTAGCTCTGATACCACTGAAGGGTTTCGCAGCATAGTAAATCAAAATTTTCTACGGAAGCGAACAGAGGGAAAGCCAAGATCTAATCTAGGAGATGCAAACAACGAGAGAGATTGGATTAGATCTTCATACCCTTGAAGATTCGCACAGTGGAACGTTCGTCGGAACATGGGTGATGTAGTCGTACTCGCTTCTCCTCCTCGCGATCCGATCCGATCTAGCACCACAAGTGGCGGTGCCTCCGTGAGATGCACACGTGCAGCACCTCGACGTCTCCTCCTTCCTCGGACCAGCAAGTAGGGTGGAGAGATAGATTGGATCTACAATACGACGGCGTGGTGTATATGGTGGAGAATTTCTGCAGCAGGGCTTCGCCTACAAACAGTCAGGAGGGAGAGAGGAAGGCAGTAGGGCTACTAGGGCTTGGAGGGAGGTGTGTGTGTGGGGGGGGAAGGGGGCGCACCAGCCCTCTATATATAGAGGGGGGGTGCGGCCAGCCCTTGCCCATCCTCCAAGCCTATCTCTAGTTTAAACGATTTAAACTCTCCCTTCTAGAAACCCTATCTTATCTCTAGTTTAAACGATTTAAACTAATCTAGGATCGGCTGGGCCCTATGGGGCCTTGTGCCCCTGGCCCAATGCGGCCAGGACACTCCCTCATAGGCCCATGCCCCATCCCGGAAGGTGGGACCACGTTGGCCCCCTTCCGGAAGGTTCTAGAAGCTTCCGGTACAATACCGATTAACCCGGAACAATTCCGAACTCCAAAAACTGCACTGCCTTATATGAATCTTATTCTCCGGACCATTCCGGAACCTATCGTGATATCCCGGATCCCATCCGAGACTCCGAACAAAAAATTCATAAACCAATTATCCAATCTATCCTAGCGTCGAGACACGTTAAGTGTGTGACCCTGCGGGTTCGAGAATATGCAGACATGATCTTCTATCAATAATCAACAGCGGGGTCTGGGCACCCATATTGACTCCCACACATTCATCGATGATCATGTCGGATGAACCACGATGCCAGGATTCAATCAATCCCATATATATATTCCCTTCGTCTCGCGATATTTTACTTGCCCGAGATTCGATCGTCGGTATCGTCATACCTAGTTCAATCTCGTTCACAGCAAGTACTTTACTCGTTCCGTAATCCGATATCACTTTGTGATTAACTCCTTAACCACATGCTTGCAAGCGGTGTTGATATCGATTACCGAGTGGGCCCGAAGCATATCTCTCCGACTTGGGAGGGACAAATCCCATCTCGATACATACAACCCAACAGATACTTTCCGATCACCTGAGAGACACCTTTATGATCACCCTCTCATAGGATGACGTTTGATGACCTCAAAGCTTTCTTCCAATACCAGGGAGTTGTATTATCTCATGGTCTAAGGAATACAATATTTGACATGAGAAAAGCTTCGCAAAGACGAACACGATGAAACGATCTAATAGCTTTGCTTAGTTTGGGTCTGTCCACCATATCATTCTCCCAATGATATGATCTCTTTATCAATTGACAACTCATGTCTATGGTTAGGAAACCTTAACCATCATTGATCAATGAGCTAGTCCATAGAGGCGTACTAGGGACACGGTGTTGTTCACAAACCACACAAGTATTAAAGTTTCCCCTTAATACAATTCTAGCATGGAATATAAACTTTATCATGAACAAGAATTATAATAATAACATCTTTATTATTGCCTCTAGGGCATAATTCCAACACCTATCGCCTCAAGCACGTGGAGTTTGGAGTCGCATACTCCAACCCATGGAACATCGCACACTTGCGGCGATTCTACCCATAGCTACCTACCCCTTTACTTTCAATAAGGCTATTCAGCCAAGGCTATTCAGCCGAACAATGTACTTCCTCCATTACGATATAAATAAAGCTAAGTGTTTCGCCCCAAAATCTTGTTTGCTACTTGCAACTTTACTTTCTGCTACAAACGCACTTGGGGGCTCCCCCCACCTCACGATTTCATCGACGAGGATCACACGTGTACACCTGAGTAGCTGACAACGTCAGGCAAACGAAAAGGACACGTACTCAAACAAAAGCACTACGTGCTCACAATAAACAAACCTTTATAACAAAGGGCACAACACGCCCAGTCGAAATATACAAATTTTACATCTATCTCTTTTACAGTTACTACCTATTCTGAAGAATAACTTGAGCACGCTGCTCAAACAAATCTACTACCTGTTCGGCATACTGCCTTACAGCCTCATAATGCGGACGCATATCCCACTCGCCACCATCCGGCCGAAGAGGTGGCCCAGCTACTACAACAGACAAATCTACATCAGGCCGGTGCAGCCTCACAAGGGACAAAGCAGCCTTCACTCCTGCGACGAGCTGTTGCCGCACCAACTCCTTGACATTGCTCACGCTCCGAAACTTCGATAGAAGACCCGCAAGGCTTGTTGGCACGGCATCCAAAGGAAACATGACATGCAACACCGATGCAAGCGATGTCTGCACCTGACGAAGCACCCGCGAAACCTGGTGCACACGATCCTGCACCGTCGCCAGAGCAATGGCACGGTCCCGATCCATCCAGAAGAAGCCGCCAGCCTCCATGTCTTGTTGAGTCAAGCAATTGACCCGAACAGCGACACGCTCTTTCTCTTCCCTCGGAGCAAGGTTAGCACCTGCGACACTCAAAGAAAATAAGACGAAAGGCCAGCAGGCGCATCCGAAAATCTGAGCTGCAACCCGAAACAAAGAACAACTTACATTGAAGCTGCTCAGACAGCCGAAGAAGTTCCGCCATTAAGTACTCCTCCCTGGCCGCACCGCGATCTGCCTTGGACTTCCAAACATCGGCGTGACCACGCAACCCAAGCAACTCCCTCTCAAGACTACGAACACGGTCCCGAAGAAAAGCGAGTTGCAAGGAATCATCCAAAGATGGCCACAGCTGCGCTGCAGGCGAGGTGTCAACGGGGTCAGCACCCGAAGGAACCTAGAACAGCAGAAAAGTAAAGGACATAAACATTCAGATAGAGAAGAGCACAACTCAGAAGAGTTCATTAAGCATATAAAGGCCACTACGTTGCACAATGATTGCGTTCCTCAAAATATTTACAGCAAAAGCAGACTACAAACTATCCTACATCTACAACGCCTAAGACGCAGCACCCTGAGTCGCCACGGAGCCGGATTGTCTAGCCTTGGCCTCCCCCTGCTGCCGCAGCGCATACTCAGACAGCAGATCAATGAGCTTTGGCCCATATCGCTTGCAGCGAGCAGAATAGGCAGAAAAGGCTACCTCGGATCCATCAGCGGTCGTCGGCATCCGGGAGGTGATCTGGGGAAGGTCCAGCTCCGCCCCACCCGCCAAGGCCATCGCCAGCCCGACGGACGCGTCGATGCCCTTCTGCTTGCGCTTGTACGCCGCAGGCGCTTCGGCTGACAAAGCCTCCGCCAGGGCGTCAACATCATCAAGGGCCGCACCCTTGGGGACAAGCTCGTTGTAGAAGCGGCCAAGAACCTCCTTCGTCTTGGCAAGGGAGTTGACGACGGTGCTCCAGCGATCTTCGACCGTTGCAGTAGCATCATCTAGAGCACTCCCATGCTCTAGAGCGCCGCGGTCAAACTCGATGCCTGCGGCATCTGAGACAAAAAGAGAAGGAATGAAGAAAGTAACACAGAAGAAAGACAAGGAAACGAAAAGACAGAAGCAAAAATAAGGTACTCACCAGAAACAGCCTTGGCAGCAGCCATGAGCTTGCCCGCCACCTCTCTTTCACGCGCAGTCGCAGCAGTAGCAAGCTGCTCCTCGCGGTCCGTGGCCTCCCGCTGCAGACGCTCTTTAGCTTCGGCTGCCTCAGCCAGATCCAGCTCAAGGCGCTCTTTCGCACCGACGGTGGCCTCGGCCTTATTCTCCAATTGACCAAGGCTCTTCTTGAGAGCGTCGATCTCACGGAGAGAAGTATTATGCTCCTCTGCATTCAAACCAAGCAAACGTCAGAAAACAGGACAGGAATAAAGGAAAGAAGCACCAAAAGCATACGGTACCTTGAAGTTGATGGAGGTTGGCCTCCAACACCAGGCGCTCCTGCACCAGTCGCCTGGCCTCCTGCACAAAAGGCTGCATGAAGAAGAACCACCATTCAGAAAAAGGACTCGGGGGCTACGCCCAACAGGAGAAAGCAGAAGAAAAAGACTCACACGAAAACACTCGGGGGCTCCCCCCGAGACTCGAAGAACAAAATAAGAGAAATCTTTTACACACGCTCGGGGGCTCCCCCCGTGATAGACGACTTACATGATGCAACGGTGATGATGAAGGCCCGCTGGCGAAATTCTGAGGCCCAACCACCTTCACCTCCTGCAGAGGAGGGTTCGGAGCAGCGCCCCCCGAAGTTTCCACCGTCTAAGGAGGAGGAGACGCAACCTTTGATTCTCCCATCATCTCCCGAGCACCATCGCTGGAGGAGTCGTGGGAGGAGTGCCTGCACATGAAATATTTAGCACAAGCACAAAAGTCAACAACAAAAAGAAAGCAGTATAAAGGAAACTCACGAGTCCAGCGAGCTTAGGTCGAAGACAGGAGGAGTCCTTCGGACTCTCTTCTCCCCCTTTTTCTCTTCTTTCTTCTCTTCCTTCTTTTCTTCCTTCTTTCGCTTTGCTGGCGGGTGCGGCGCTACAGCCCGCACAGGAATGGCAGGAAAAGGGGAGGAAGAGCCTCCATGCCCGTCACTGTGACGCTCAAGGCACAGAGGGTTTCTGGGAGTCAGAGGAGTCGAAGCATCCGAAGACTCACTGGAGCTCCGCGATCGTTTGCGCGTGTGGTCCTCGCTCGACTTGCTAGCCTCCTCAGCTGGCGATCGTGCCGAAGGCAGTTCGGACACGGAATCCACCACGTCATTATCCGGCGCATCCGGAAATAATTCGGGTAATGGAGGCACCATGCCCGGCACCTTGAAGCTCTGCAAACAAGAAGGGACTTTGTTAGCAAACAAAGGAAAATAAATACGTAGTCGACGAAAAGCGCTACGCGCACGAATCTACACATGTGGAATGGACAACGTCGAAGAAAACGGCGGAGTCAGCGACTTCCCCGGGATTTTCTCCACGGCCTTGAACTTCAGCAGCAAGCGAAGGGTCCTGTCAAGATCCCCCTCGGAGATTTTCTTAGCCGACACCCTCGTCAGATCACGCCGGCCAGTATAAAGGAACAATGGGTGCACCCTAGCCTGGAGTGGCTGCACCCGACGCTCGAGGAAGGTGCGGATGATATCCACACTATTAACTCCTTCTCCGGAATCAACTGGAGATCCTCCACCCGACGATATAGCGCCTCTATCTCCGCCTCCTCACCATCCAAGATCTTGTTTTTCCAAGACCTTTTCGGCACAATATTTTGGGAGGGGTCAAAAGGAACAACACCAAAATCTTGCCCAGGCACTACGGAGTCGCGGATATAAAACCATCGCCTCCGCCAGTACTGGACAGATTCGGACATGGAAAAGGAAAAGAAAAGCAGATTGGGACTGAGGGAGATGATGCAACCCCCAATGGGATCAACACCATCTGAACCAGACTGCCTCTTCACGGAATAAAGTTTCCGGAAGAGGCCAAAGTGCGGCTCAATGCCGAGCCAGCACTCGCAGAAAGTGATGAAACAAGCAATGTGAAGAAGAGAATTGGGCGAAAGATGATGCAGCTGGATGCCATAGAGAAAGAGCAGCCCACGGAGGAAGTTGTGGACTAGAAAGGAAAACCCACGCATAACGAAGGCGAGAAACATAACCCGATACCCAGCGGGGGGACGGGGGATTACCTCGTTGCCGGGGAGTCTGACGGCCTCCCTATCCTGTGGGATCAAGCCTCGCTCACGAAGTTTGCGGAGGTCACTCTCCCGCGTCTCTGATCGCCGCCAACCACTGTCGGTGACGCGGGTAGCGGTGGCGCTTTTCTTCCCTCCGGCGGCGCTGGTACCAACAGCAGAGGATGACTTCTTCGGTTTCCCCATCGCGCTACAGCGGCGCTGGTGGTGAGAGCGTAGAAGGGAAGAGGGAAATGTGGAAGGAAATTCCAGTGCGCAGCAAGAACTGCTAGAACACAAGGAGGCAGTGAAAATAAGAGTAGATGCGGTGAAAACAAACTGCAGCTTTCCCCAATGATTATAACGGCGAAGACGATGCACGGCAACCGTCCATCAAGAAGACCTAACGCCAACGACAGATCTGGCCATACACGTGCCAGCAGCACAACGAACCGTCGTTACCACGCCGTCCACTACGCGCAGAAATCGAGGAGACACCGTAATTATCTCCATGCCGCGCGTGACCGGTCAATCCAAGGTCAGCAAATGGGACCCACATTCGTCCAGTCAAGTCATCTCTGGCACAGCAGACGCTTGAGGTCATTGATCGTCAGCACTGATATCATCAAAAGCTATACTAGCAACAACTACAAGTTCTTCGGCTTCAAAGCTAAGAGTACTCACTCGAATCTACGATTCGACTAAATACTCGGGGGCTACTCCTATTAGGAGCGCTGGCCGCGCACCCGAAAGATGAATAAAAATGAACTGTTTCTTCGAGTCCTACGTCGAGTCTACGACTCCACTACGGACTCGGGGGCTACTCCCATAGGGAGGATGGATTTAAGCATCCGAAATTTTTTGTGTCCTACGGACTTAACAACTGAACGATGTTTGAACTAAAGTCTCCGCTCGAGTCTATGACTCGAGCAGACACTCGGGGGCTACTCCCATAGAGAGCGCTGGTCGCGCACCCTATGAATTCTTCGACTGCGATCTTTCGGATCTGCATGCAAAAACTTTTCCGCAACTCTGCCCCAACAAAACGATGAGTGAGCAACGATCTCCTTGGCCACCCGAAACACCTCCACGGTGACAAACATTCGGATGCTGTGTCTGCGACACAAAGATAAGACCTACAGATATCATCTGATGGCCTGGCAATGCACACGACTATGCTCTGCTAAGTATGAACCCGTGCCAACAGGCGCGATGAAAAATCCCGACGGACGCGTTGGGTACATCAATTAAAATCACTGGAATTCTACTCCTGTAAGTCCTCCGCGGCCTGAGTCGAATTACACCAGCATATGTTCCAGGTTCGAGTTGAGGGACTCGAACCTGAAGAAGATCGTGTAGTTTCGTCCTAAGACAGTTAACTGACCCTGATCCATTGGGTAAGTCAGGCACACGCATCAACAATCCCTACACATGAACTATTGAAATACATAGTCGCACCCGAAAGATTGAAGAGTCCTCAGCCGAACCTACAATTCGACTGATCACTCGGGGGCTACTGACATGGTTATACCCCGCGGGTGCATGATCTCAGCATACCTGGTCCAGCCCAAGGAAGGCCCACGGCAAATGTACGCCGGCCCATGAAGATTTTCGGGTGGCCCAGGCCCATGACGCCTTCGGATCCTTGGAGAGCAAGACTAGAGTAGATAGGAAATTCAAAGGGGTAAAACCCTAGAACCTGTAACCGACTAGGTCTATGCCCGGGACCTGCCTAAGTCTATATAAAGGCTAGGAGGGCATGACCTAGATCTCTCGACTCATACTTTCGCATACACACCTCCACGCCAGATTGCATATGCGCACCCCTGTAACCTTTGGTTCCGCCATAATCAAGAGCAGACAAGCAGGAGTAGGGTTTTCCCTCCGGGGGCCTGAACCTGGGTAAACCTTTGTGTCCCCATGTTGCTTGTTTGCTAACCGTTCCACGATCTCCAGCATCCCCATCTTCTCCAAAACCCAAGTCCATAACAATGGGCATTGATGAGATCAAACCTCGTCAGGGCCGCCCAGCAGGCTATAGGCCTTGCTACCAACTGTGGGCCATCCGGGTTATCCGGCTATAGGACATGCTATGAAGATACCCGTATAGCATATCCCCAACAGTAGCCCCCGAAGAACTCCGAGATCTTGCGCCATCTTGCCTCTTCACATTGAATGCTCTGTCTAGATGGATGTCAGCAAATCGTCAAGTAACATCTTGTAGTCCTCCCAAAGAACCCTGCAAGGTTTTCTCCGTCTTCAATTTGTAAGTCGGAGAATTGATGAATCTTCTATCGTACTCTTCCGTAGCCGGATTGGATCTGTCTATGCCAGAATCTTCCGATGTGATGGTTCACCTGCTAGTGACAGCTAGGGTGACGTAGACATAGGTCAGCAACGCCTCGTAACTTACACATGCAAAAAATGCAATCATGTCCGATTTTCCCGCACGAGCGATACGAACCGTTGGCGGCGACGGTTGGCAACATGGCGAAATTTCTGCGCACGCGCTCGCACACGTCGTCCACGCGTCAACCGTTTGATCATTCCGGACGAATCTTGATGCGGAGGTTATAAATTATAACGGCGATGGAAATTTTACTTTTCACCTCATTCTCCTCTGCATCATCTTCTTCCTCCAGCGAGCTCCTCCTCGAGCTCTCCGCGCACAGTGCGAAAAACCCTAGCCCCTTGACCTTCCCCAATCACCACCGCAATCCATCCATGGCCAGCAGCAGTTCTGCCCCCTCCATGTCGGTGTCAGGCGATGCCGTGGCAAAGCCGGCGAGCTCCGTCGTCGTGCCCCTAGAGGGTCTAGTGATTCCCAGATCCGTGGTGGTCGAAGCCACCGGCGGTGACCATAACTCAGCGGCGATGGAGCTGCTCGAAGAGGAGTACGACTCCCACAAAGGTGACTGGCGCGGTTCGGATATTACGGACTGCGATATCAAGGAATTGATCATCGAGGGCTACCTCCCTACGACGGAGGGGCTCGCCTGGCGGGCGGCGCCGGCCGGCGAGGTCACACCTTCTCCCCAAGCCGGAGAAAAGGTGTACCTCAAAGCACAACTGGTACCGGGCGTCTCCCTGCCCATCTCCAACTTTTTCCTTGATGTCCTTAACCATTACCGAGTACAGCCTCAGAACCTCCCCCAATAGCATCTTAGTGTTTAGAAACTACGCGACGCTTTGCGAGGGTTATTTAGGGATTAGGCCTAGGCTAGATCTCTTCATCTATTTCTTCACCGTCAAGCACGAAGCCAGAGCCGGCAAGGACGAGCTTAGAAATTGTGGCACCATTAGTTTTAAGATCCGGCCTGGCCGGCGGTTCCCTGACATCTTCGCCCACGAGTCTTGCAAGAACTGGCAGTGGACATACTTCTACGGCCCAGATATCCCTCTGGTCGGTCGAGAAGTGACGTACCCGGAATTTGTCGATGGAGTTGCCGCCAAAGCCTCGACATGGAGATCCCAGGCCTCCCTTCCCTCCGACATCAATGCTTCCCGTGCTATAAGGCGGATAGAGTGGTTCGTAGATACGGGTCTGACCGGATTGGACCTAGCCATGTGCTGGTTCGTCAGGCGGATCCAGCCTCTGCAGCACCGCTTGAATTTGATGCACGAGTATACCAACGAGAGAGAGGATAGCCTCCGCATCTCCGAGGACAACTTCTCGAGCGACTCTGTCAAGATCCACCTCAAGGACATTGTCAAGGTGAAGGATAAGAAGCATGGCTTCTCCATCACCTACGACATGTTCGTAGAGAGCAAGTTCCCAAAGGTACCTATTTATTTTCCGTGTATGACATATACTCCAATTCTTCCGCCTAGCCATTACCATCTCATCTAACACGGTGGTTCTTCACTTAACAGCTCAGCGACATAGATGAGGATAGCATGGCTCCTCAAATCTATGATCCAAAGATGAAGGAAGTCACCGTCGTGTCCGACGACGATCCCCCGTTTGGTGCGAAAGCGGAAGAGCTCCACCTCTGACGCTGCCGACAAAGGTAAGAAGAAGAAGACGGAGGGTGGAGCCTCCAAGAAGACTACCGCCGCCCTGGAGGCAGAGAAAAGAAAGGTTACAGGGATCCCCTTTGCCAAAGCACCCCCTCTTGTGTAAGCTTCTTTCTCTCCGACATTGTCCATTTTTTGTATTATTTCTATACTTATACTTTTTGTGCGTTTCAGGAAGAAAGCCACAATCAGTTTGAAGAAGACCTCCAAGACTTTGGGGGCTTCTAAAAATATTAAGGATATGTTGCATCGTGATGTTTCTCCCCACGTATCTCCCTCCATCACCCCTGTCACCCCTAGCGTCCAGCCTTCATCCGCTCCGACAAGCTCTCAAGCCAAAGAAGCATCTGGCCCTCACGCCATGGAAGTGGACTCAGGTGCCTCCACCGAGCTTGCTGTTGTCGACGAACAGGCGATGCAGGAAAGTGCCGCAAACCAAATGGCTGAAGCTCTGGCTAAGGATGCCATCGGTTGCGATAAGGCGGTGGTGGTAGGTGGTACGTCTGTCGAAGGCGGCACCTCCGCACCCAAGAAGACCATAGAGTTCCTGAATATAGTCTATCTGGTGCTTACGCCGGGTAGCACTGCTCTGGTTCCTGGTGCGGCGCCGACATCTCCAACGTGTGGCCTTGAGGAGCTTCTCCGGTAAGCAGAAATCTTGCAAGGAAACAGTTTGTCCTTCGGCAAGTTGCTTGCTGAGAGTGCTACAAACCTCAAGATCATCGCACTTGTAAGTTTTATTTTCCTTTTGCTTTTCATATGAGTATCCCACTGTAGCCCCAAGGATTTAGACGGAAAACCATAGGTCTTTGCATCTAAATGCTCTAAGAGTGACTAAGCTAGAAGACTTCTCACTGTAGCCCCGAAGCATATAGTTTGAATGAATCATTCTGACTAGATGCTTTCAGAGTAGCATACGCAGTGTTTATAAATTTCGATGTTGTAGCCCCCAAAATTCTAGTTGTAACTGAATTAGTTCCGACTAGATGCTTAAAGAGAAGCTAAGCATATGACTGAGTTAAAAACTTTATACTGTAGCCCCCAAGCTTCTAGTTGTAACTGAATTAGTTCCGACTAGATGCTTAAAGAAAGACCAAGCATATTGTTAAGTTAAAAACTCCCGCTGTAGCCCCCGAGCTTCTAGGTGGAAATTTTTCGGCTAGATACTCCAAGTAGACCAAACAACGTATAACTTTCTTCTTTTCACAGAATGAGAATGCTCGAAGGGGTGTCGCCAATAACAAGTACCAGAAGATGCGCGCGGACTTGGAAGCTGAAAAGGGTAAAACTGCCTTCTTGAAGGAACAGATCATCAAGAGAAAGCGTATGTTTTTCCTTTCTTTTTTGTATTCCGGCTTGGTCTTGTGCTAACATTCTCCGAGTACTTATTGTGTACTGTTCTTTCTCCGACTTACAGAAACCATTTCCAAGGCTAAGGATATTGTCGAGCAATCCAAGCACATTCAACAGCTGGATAGCGAAAACAAGATCCTTAAGCAGGAGAGGAACGACATGCTAAAGATGCACGAAGACTCAATGAAAGCCCTGCAAGACTCCGCCAGTGAGGAGATGAACCGCTTGAAGGAGGAAATCACGATCTTAAAAGATCAGAAGAAAGCTGCTGATGAGCAAAATCAACGCCATCATGAAGCGTACAAGATCCTCCGACAAGAACGGGACTCCATGGCGGAGACTCTCCAACAAGCTGAGATAAGCATCTTCAGTAAGTGATTCTCCGTCTTCGAATTCTATAAGCTGAATACTCTGAATTTTTGAACTCATGCGCTCCTTTGTCGGAAATTTGCAGCTCCTATGGGTTTAACCCGGTCGCCTCCTCCGCCAAAGGAATGCATGGTCCTTGCCGGCAACTTTATCAACACCTCCATCAAGCAGGCCAAGGATATAGCCAAACCCCTCCAGATTAATATCAAGGCATCGGACTCTGTGGCGAAGTTCTCGGAGATCCTGCACCGAGGCCCCGAGCGTATCTCAAGCTAGAAAGCTTCATGTGCACGGGCCGGTGCAAGGATGGCGCCGTCCATGGTCAAGGCACATTAAGAAAATGCCGACATCGACACGGGGACCTTCGGTATCCCCGACGTAGACGACGAAGGCCAAAAGATAAACCACGAGTCTATCTTGGTGTCGCTCGCGGGTTATGACACCAGAGTCGCCGAGTTGGTCGACGTTAATGCCTTTGTGCCCATGAAAACCATCGATGGCGGCAACCAAAGCTCCTCCGAGTCCCTCAACACTGCCGACTTTGAGGGAGGTGACTCTCCTGCTGCTGACGATGCTGCCTCAAGTCGCCTGCGCCAGAGGAATAAAAAACAATTTGTAATATTTGTTTCCTCTGTAATGTATATGCGGAAAAATTATGTGTTAACTTAAGGCGGAAAACAATGGTTGTTATTTCCTGATACTCAAGAACTGGTTCCAGCATGTATATATTTTTTAAGCAAGTGCTGGCTTATCCATTACTCTGGTTTTTATGCTTGACTTTTCATGAGTCAGAAGACTCGTTGTCGGAACCATGCACTCAGGTGACGATGCCCAATGGCACCGTCAATAACCTAAGCACAAAATCACCGATAATAAGTGCCAAAACTTACTACTCCAGAATCCACATAAAAACGACAAAGAACGTGTAGACCAGAAAACTTAAGCTAACGCCCGTAGGCAGAATTTTCACAAGTGTAATCGCAAAGCTTGTGCATAAAAGTTTTTATATGATCCAAAAATGAACACTAAATGAGGTAAAAGACTCAGAAATATGAGTGAACCAAAGAGCTTTATTTCATTGATCATATGAGAGGTACACAATAGATAAAAAATGCTAAGTGTAGAAAGGACGTAGCTGTGCTATGTTCCATGGCCGATCAAGCTTCGGGTAGTCGTCATCCGGGTCACGTCGCTTAGGCTTATGATCCTCGTTGGGTCTATCCTTCAGTTCACGATTGTCAACGAGGTAGTAAGACCCATTGAGCAGCGCCTTGCTTATGATGAACGGTCCTTCCCATGGTGGGGATAATTTGTGTGACTTTTTTTGATTAAGTCGGAGCACTAGATCCCCCTCTTTAAATGAGCGATGCCGGACGCGGTGACTATGGTAGCTGCGTAGATTTTGCTGGTAGATGGCGGATCTTTGGCATGCCAAAACGCGCTCCTCCTCGATAAGGTCCACATCTAGGCGTCTGGATTCTTCAGTGTCATCTTCGTCGTAGGCGGCAACTCTTGGTGCATCGTGAAGGATGTCAGAAGGCAGGATGGCTTCTGCTCCATATACCATGAAGTAAGCAGTGTAGCTGGTGGATCTGTTTGGTGTAGTTCGTAAACTCCACGGCACAGATGGAAATTCTTCCGCCCAGGCTCCAGCTGCTCTATGTAGCGGTGCCTCAAGATGTAGCTTGATTCCCTGCAGAATTAATCTATTGGCTCGCTCAACCTGACCGTTGGATTGTGGGTGTGCCACAGATGCAAGGTCAAGTCAGATGCCCTTCTCCCAACAATAAGCTTCCACTTCTTCGAGTGACAAGTTGCTGCCATTGTCGGTGATAATGCTATGTGGGAGACCAAATCTCACCACTAGATCCCGGACAAACCTAAGGTCAGTTCCCCATCGAGCTTTCTAATGGGTTTAGCTTTTATCCATTTGGTGAATTTATCAACTGCTACTAGTAGATGCGTAAACCCACATGGTGCCATCTGCAATGGACCAACCATGTCCAGCCCCCAGACTGCAAACGGTCAAGTTATTGGTATTGTTCGCAATTCTTCAGCAGGAACATGTGGTTGTCGGGCATAATACTGGCATCCCATGCATGTCTCCACCAGCTTGTCGGCGTCCGCCTTCGTGGTCAGACAGTAGAATCCTTGCCGGAAGGCTTTCGCGACCAAAGATCGGGGAGCGGCGTGATGCCCGCAATCTCCTAGATGGATTTCGCGTAGGATTTCAATACCTTCTTGCTGGGAAACACACTTAAGGTATACACCAGTAGTGCTTCTTTTGTAGAGCTGTCCATTGATTATGGTATAGCCCTTTGCTCGACGTACTATTTGCCATCTTTCGACTTCGTCGTCGGGCAAAGTTCCGTGTTCGAGATACTCCATGTACGGTTTTGTCCAAGCCGGAGGGACCTTTGCCACAATGTGGACGAAAGAGTCTACTATGTCCGGGTTGTCGATGTCTTCTCCCTTCATGGATGGTGTCCGTAGATGCTCCAGGAAAACTCCAGGTGGAATTCGTTTGCGCCCTGATCCAAGCTTAGACAGTAGATCAGCCGCCTCGTTTTGCTCCCTAGGTACATTCTTGACCTCGTAGCCCAAGAAGCTCTTGGCTATCTCGTCCACTTCGTCTCGATATGCCTCCATCATAGGGTTTCGTGCATTCCAGGTGCCAGCCACCTGCTGGGAAACCAAGTCGGAATCTCCACAGCGAACTATGCACTTGATGCCAATATCCTTGGCTACGCGTAATCCGTGAATGAGTGCTTCATACTCCGCCTGTCGTGGTGGCGGCACGGCAGATGCCATGGGTAGGCTAAAGTTTGGGGCCAATGGATGCTAGAGGGATCTGGGGAGGGAAGATGTAGTTAATTCTACACACAGAAGATTAAGGCAAAGATCTTTATTTCTCCTTCCTTGGGTTACAAGTGCTCCTTGAGCTGTATACAGGGAGAAAGGGAGAACTTTACCAGCCTAACGGTACCAAGAATGAGCCGATCCCTTCTTCAGGGTCCAAACCTCCCCTTATAAAGGAGAGCCTTGGGTTCCTTTAGGGCTGACATGGCAAGCATATTCGAGGAATATGCTTGTCCCAATATAGTAGTTCGGCGCCTCCCTTTCCCTGTCGTTCCCCTAACGGCGGCAAGGTTCCAGAGGGCCCCTCCTGCATGCCTCGGGCTTCAGGACTGTCTCGTCCGTGACCTCTTCTGCCTCTCTGTCGCTCTGCGTCCTTGTCCGTAGTGCTTGGCTTCGCTCAGATTCTCCCTAGCCTGCAGCTAGGGTTTGACTTCAGCTTCTCCTTCTCCTGCAAGCTTCGTATCATTCGGCCCTGCCTCCCGTAGTTCGGCATGTCCTTCATCTGTATTAAGATCATTTGGGCTAACCCAGCCGACTTACGAAGTATCTCGGCCGGGTAGTGTCTTGCCATTATTATGAGGGTCCCGCCCTTTCCTATCTCGGCCGACCTCTACATGATTCGACCGGCTCAGACCGTAACTCGGAAACTAGACGGGGAACACCCTTTCGTCTCTCCCCGTCTTTACCCTATCCGGGGTTATCTCCCCAACATTAGTCCCCGAAGCTGGTATGGCCTCGCCGATAACCTCGGCCGGGTCGTATCAGTTTCACGACACATGTCCTGTATCGTTTCCGAGTTATCCCTTGCTTGTTCGAGGTATTGTCGTATCTTCTCGTGTACGCCTCATCCTACGTGTCATCCCCATCATTACTTCTCTAGTTTTTTGTTCCTCTACAATATTTACTGACAGGCTACAGTTACTACTGTGCCTGTCGCGCCGGCGCTGCGTCGCCTCGTGCGCCGTTTCCGTTGGGGATCGTGATCTTCTCTGCTACCGTGTGGCCCTTGCTGTGGTTCCGCTCAACGACGTGCGGTCGCGCTGCGCACACGATCTACGCTGCCAACCGCCACACCATGATCCCACTACCATGCTTGCGGCTAGGTTATAAAGTGGGGCGCGGCGCTGGAGGATTCACTTTCCCCTTTTCGTTCGCCTGACCCCTTCTTCTTCCTCTCGCTTCTGCGCCCGCTCGCAGCTCCGCCGCCGCGTGTTCCTCAGAACCTCCGACGGCTAGAACTCCGCCGCGCTGCTCCGTCTGCCTCGTCCGCATTCGCTAGCTTTGGCGTCGTCGCCGGTGAGTTCTTTCCGGCTGCGTCGCCTAGGCTTTATCCTAGATTTCTCTGTCTTGATTTCGTATTCGTGCGGTGGTTCCTTTGCTCCTCCGCCGCTGTTCCTGTGCAAAATCACGACGGGGCCTCGTAGCTCTAAACTTTCCTCCGCCGCTAGTTCTTCCTCCGTCGATCTTTCCGGCAAACTCATGTCTAGCTCCTTTAGTGGTGCCCTGATAGAGGATAACGATGCTGGCTCTGGGCCCGAGCGAGGCTCGTGGCAGGGCTCCTCCGTTACACGCCGCGAGATCGAGTGGCTTATCCGAACTCGGAGGATTCCCGCCGAGGTCTCATGTCGCTTACCCGGCAGCGAGTCCTCTCCGGATATTAGGGAGGGCGAGTATGTAGTTTTTATGTCGCATTTCTCGCGCGGCTTTGGTCTCCCTCTTAGCGACTTTGCTAGAGAGTTTCTCGACTACTTCGGCCTTCAGCCGCATCATCTTCCTGCTAATGCCATCGCTTCTCTTTCTGCTTTTATCTCCGCCTCGGAGGGATACTTCGGCCTATGGCCGTCCATGCATGTCCGGTCGAAGTTCTTCCAAATTCGTGCTAACGTTGTCCCTGACAAGTCTCTGCATCCTTCCGAGAAACTGCTTACTCAATGTGGGGCAGCGTCCATTACACCTCGGAGGAAATCCGTATTTCCTCGTGTCACCGGGTTAGAGTCGTCCAAGAAGTGGCACAAATCCTTCTTTTACGTCAAGAACAGAGGGACGGAGGACAAGATTCGGCTCCCCGCCTTCTCCATCGGCCCGCCCTCCAAGGTGAATTGGACTTACAATCCGAGGAAGAGTCATGCCTTGGCCGAAACTTTTGAGATTCGGCTTAAAGAGCTGATCCGCGCCGGGTTATGCGATGAGGATTTGATGGCTACTTTTATCAGTAGCCGAATCTGCCCATTCCAGAAGCGGACGCACAAACTCTGCTACATGAGCGGTCCTCTCGATCCCAACCGAGTTTCGACTGTGGAGCTGGACAACTATCTCATCTTTAAGCGAGTCTGAGCCATCTTCAAGACGGAGATGCCTGAGGACTGGGCTTGGGGGTTGAAACCGTTTACGCGCGAGCGTCCTCCTCCCGAAGTAAGCTTAACCAACAACGCTCTGCTATCCAATTGCTTTCGTAACGGTTTTCGCTAATTTTCCTTTATCTTGTCTTGCAGAGGTTCGCAGAGCAGAAGAGTGAGGATGCCGAAGTTTTGTTGCTTCCGTGGCCTGCGGACCGGAGTACCCCGAACACTGGTGAGCCAGACTCGGAAGAGTTCGTCCCTAAGTCGGATCCTGCCCCGGCTCGCACTCGTGGCAAGACCTCGGCCACGAGGAGGAAGGTGATTCGGACGAGGTCCAAGTTCTTGAGGTAGTTGCCGCAATGCCTATTTCTTATGCATTTCCGGCTTCTACTTTCCCAGCTAATCCGGCCGGTCAGGTTCACGACACCGAGCCTATTGCTTCCCGGCCCCCTGTTACCTCGGGGAAACGCGGGGATCCTGCTAGTGCCTCAGAGGTGGCCCCCAAGAAACGAATGAAGAAATTCGCTCCGAATCCTCCCAGGCGCAAGACCATGCCTGGAGTCGCAGGGTAAGTTTCTTTTGTTCGTATTTCTTGTTTCTCTCTTTCTGCTTTTCATCCTGACACCCTTTTTCTTTCTTACTTTCGCAGTGCTCCACTTTCTGTTAAGCCCGGCGGTCCTAGTATGACTAGCCGCATGACTCGGCAGCCGTCTCCTCCGCCTGCTGAAGATATCAGGATTCCCAGTCCTGCCCATGTTGTATCTCCTTCAGCTCCAAATCAGTCGCCTCCTCGTCATGATGTGCCTGCGACTCCTCTCGTTGACATCGATCCCACTCGGCCTTCCGAGTTTTCCGCCGAACCCGTTGCCCCCTCTGTGGATCCGAGCGCCTCTACTGAGCCTCTATCTGCCCCCGCAGTCTCTACAGCAACTCCAGCCCCGGCCGAAGAGGTCATTATCTCGGCGCCCTCTGCGACCGTGACCCCTTCTGCTCCTAAAGACACCGTTCCCATTACCGAGGTATCGGCTCCTGCTGATGCCTCTTCTAAAGCAAGAAAAACTGTTGCCACCAAGGCCTCCACTTCCTAGAAAGGTCTTGTCGGCTCTTCTCAGCCGAGTATTGCCGATGTGCTGCGCAAAGGAACTGCGCCTACCAAAACCTCCGTTACTCCGGCTGCCGACACCTAGCTTGCTCTTCATAAAAGCCCTGCGGCCGCGGTGGTTACACAACATGTCCGGGGTAAAGTCCTAACTCGGACGGCTAGTGGGAACAGCCTCGGCTTGCTGGTGGAATATGCCAATAATTGGAATGCTGCCGATCAGTTTGAGGATAATCCAATCAGTCAGCCCTTTCAGCTTTCCGACATTAGCGGCCGTTTCGATCAAGCTGCCAAGTTCATCCTTGACACTAACAATATGAATGAGGTAATCGCTGTTTTGCGGAGTTCAGATTAATTCTCCAGATGTTACTATACGCTCTAGTCCCCGAAACTTGCAAGGAAATAACTTGTTATATGCTTGGAAGTTTAATAATGCTTTACTTAATCTAGTTTTATCTCTAGGGTTCGAATTTATATCCGACTAGATCTGTCTTAAAGCTTGCTTGACTTTCGTTTAGTTGATCTTGAAATATGCAGCCACCTAGATTTGGTTTTAGTCTCGCTTGACTCGGATCTGTTTTAGCTTCGAATATCTAGCCACCTAGATCCGAGTTAAGTTTCGCTTGACTCGGATCTGGTTTAGCTTCGAATATCCAGCCACCTAGATCCGGGTTAAGTTTCGCTTGACTCGGATCTGGTTTAGCTTCGAATATCCAGCCACCTAGATCCGGGTTAAGTTTTGCTTGACTCGGATCTGGTTTAGCTTCGAATATCTAGCCACCTAGATCCGGGTTAAGTTTTGCTTGACTCGGATCTGGTTTAGCTTCGAATATCCAGCCACCTAGATCCGGGTTAAGTTTTGCTTGACTCGGATCTGGTTTAGCTTTGAATATCCAGCCACCTAGATCCGGGTTAAGTTTTGCTTGACTCGGATCTGGTTTAGCTTCGAATATCCAGCCACCTAGATCCGGGTTAAGTTTTGCTTGACTCGAATCTGGTTTAGCTTCGAATATCCAGCCACCTAGATCCGGGTTAAGTTTTGCTTGACTCGGATCTGGTTTAGCTTCGAATATCCAGCCACCTAGATCCGGGTTAAGTTTTGCTTGACTCGGATCTAGTTTAGCTTCGAATATCCAGCCACCTAGATCCGGGTTAAGTTTTGCTTGACTCGGATCTGGTTTAGCTTCAAATATCCAGCCACCTAGATCCGGGTTAAGTTTTGCTTGACTCGGATCTGGTTTAGCTTCGAATATCCTGCCACCTAAATCCGGGTTAAGTTTTGCTTGACTCGGATCTGGTTTAGCTTTGAATATTCATTCATCGTTTTGCTCCATTGTTCAGGTTGCACATGACTGGCGGACTGCCGAATTTCAAAGGTTGCTTTTCTCGCACCACAAACTGGAAGAAAAATATGAGAAAGTCCTTCCTGTGGTAAAAAAGTCTGGTAAGCCGATAGTTCCTTTTCATCATTTTCGATGTTCTTATTGTTTTGTCCGCGAGATGTCGGCTCACTTTTTTGGTGAACAGGTAATATCAATAATCTCAACATTCGTCTTGAGAAGAAAGTCAAGAGCTTGGAAGGTCAGTTTCCCTTTTATCTTACACCTTTTCCCCCTTTAAAATGTGCGCTAAACTTTTCTTATTTCGTTTGGCTTTGGTAAAGCCGAGTTGCAAACCTTTGCAGCATATCACCAAGATTGCACGCCCATGCCTGACGTGATGCTGCATTTTTTAGAACAAAGCGCTACTCATTCGGCGCAGCTAAAAGAAAAAGATGATGAAATAGCTCGCCTGCGGGCTGAGGTGGAGACCCTTAAGCTTTCTCAGAAATCCGAACTAGAAAAGGTCGATCAGGAGTTCTCTGAGGAGAAGAATCGGCTAGCTCTGGAGCTGCAGAAGAATAAATAACTCCTCGAGGCTGCCGAACTGAAAACTCGTGGAATGAGCGAGGAGATTGCTTGCTTTGAAAAGAGCAAGATTATCTAGGCTAAAGACCTTCAGATAATGTTGAGTTATATTCATTGTAAGTTTCTTAGCACAGCCGGATTATGTTTTTCTCTTTGTCCTTGCTGCCTCCTGACGCACTCGTGTTTTGCGCAGGTCATTTTCCAGAAGCTAAGCCTGTGAGTTTGAAAGAGGTTCTTGCAGCTCGTGCGCGCCGAGGTGTCCCTGCTGACGTTGACTCGGAGTACTCGATGGAAGATTTCCTGGTCGCTGTCGGCGCTGCAGTTGGTCCGATGAAGATTATGGGCAGGGACTTGGTGCAGGCAGCTATCCGAGCCTACCATGTTCTCTGGCCGAATACCTCTAGGACTCCTAATATCCATGAGGTCGAATTGCTGGTGAAAAGATTGATGGCCTCTGAGAAGCAACTAAGTCTCTAGAGGGAATCAGCCGGGCGAGCTGGCGCTGATATGGCCCTCACTGTTATCATGTCATGGTATGAAGACATTTCTCTTGATATCCTGAGAAATTTGCGCACAGGTTCCCGTTGGGTTGAGGACCCCACTTTTGTTGCTCTTCGGCAAGCTCGCGCCTTCCAGCTCGTTGAGTATGCCGACGTGCATACCTGGAATGAAGGTCCGAGCTTCCTCCCGAACTCGGACGATGAGGTTGTAGTCGAGGATGCATCAGACAATAACTCGGCTGAACAAGGTGAAGGTGAAGATGATTCGGCTTCCTCTGGTGGTTCCAGTTCGAGCTCGGGTGGCAACAGTGACGCGCGATCCTCCTCCAAAGGTACTGGGCATTCAACTGCGCAAACCGATGTCCCTCAGCAGCCTCAAGCTTCAGCTGAAGTCGCACTTGGGTCTGTGGAAGGCGAGGCAACCTCGGCCGAGGCTCCGCCTATCTCAGAGCATCCAGCCCCTGACCCAACTATTGCCTTTCCAGCTGAAAAATCTTTAAGTTATTTCTTGTCCCTGGTATGCCGGGCGTACGATGTACGTGGAACATTTGTCCGTTTCCTGTATGACCTGAATTTCTTTTGCCGTGTACTGCTGCGACATATAAGTTTGTAGTTGTTATAACTTTGTTTAAGTGGGTTTTCATCCGAATTCTTGCTTTGGTGACCTGCGATTTCCTGTTTTTAGGATGTATCTTTGTCTTTGTATTCTCGTGGTTTATCCGAGTAATCTGGGTGTGAGCTTCGAATATCATACGAGATTGATCTGCTCTTATTATGAGTGTCGAAGTGTGATACCTTTCTTGTATCAAAGGTTGACTACTACTTTGGAACAATATATGGCAGTCCCCGAGTCACTACCTATTGCGCCGAAGTCTAGTGTGTAAACCAAATTTCAGAAATAAAATGAGACCGTTGCCGAGGCGCTGCTCAGGGTGTCGAGTTTTAGTGCTCAACATAAAACTGGGGCAGCATATGGCAGTCCCCGAGTCGCTGCTTTGGATGCCGAGGTTCAATACATAAGATGAAATTGAAATAACATATGGCAGCCCCCGAGTCACTGCTCTGGATGCCGAGGTTTAATACCTAAGATGAAATTGAAATAACATACGGCAGTCTCCGAGTCACTGCTCTGGATGCCGAGGTTCAATACATAAGATGAAATTGAAATAACATACGGCAGTCCCCGAGTCATTGCTCTGGGTGCCGAGGTTTAATACATCATTGGTTCTTGACCTTGAGATACTATGCTATGAGTAAAATGGACGAAGCAAAGCTACATTCCATGGCCGCTTTGTTTCTTCGCCAGCTTTGTCTGCCTTGTTCCTTCCGAGGGATTGAGCGTCGGTTAGATAATAGGCATCGTTATGCAATGCTTTGCTCACGATGAATGGTCCCTCCCATGGAGGTGACAGCTTGTGCATGCCGGCCGTGCGTTGCACCAGTCGGAGGACTAAATCTCCTTCTTTGAATACTCTTGGATTCACCTTCTTGCTATGATATCGTCGCAAGTTCTGCTGATAAATAGCTGATCGTGATAGTGCTAGTTCTCTGGCTTCTTCTAGCAGGTCTACAGTATCTTGCCGAGCTATTTCGTTTACCTCTAAGGTTGTATACTGAGTAACCCTTGGCGAGTCATATATTATGTCGGCTGGAAGCACGGCCTCTTCCCCGTATACCAGAAAGAATGGTGTATAACCTGTTGATCTATTCGGAGTAGTCCTGAGGCTCCATAATACGGCTGGGAGTTCCTCAATCCAACATCCTGCCGACCTTTGCAGTGGTTCAACAAGTCGTGGTTTTATTCCTGACAATACTAGTCCATTAGACCTTTCCACTTGCCCATTAGATGCTGGGTGAGCCACAGAGGCAACATCTAGTCTTATGTGTTTCTCTCTGCAAAACCTAGCGAAGGCTCCTTCTGCAAAGTTTGTGCCGTTATCTGTAATAACACTGTGCGGATACCCATATCTTAAAATAATATCTTTGAGGAATTTCACTGCTGTGGGCCCATCGCATTTTTTTATTGGTTTCACTTCAATCCATTTTGTGAACTTGTCCACCATAACCAATATGTGGGTCATTCCTCCTCGGGCCGGCTTAAATGGTCCCACCATATCTAAGCCCCACACAGAAAATGGCCAAGTGATGGGTATTGTTTTTAACTCGGTCGATGGCATATGTATTTTGGTTGCATATCTCTGACAACCGTTGCACTTTTCAACCAACTCTTTGGCTTCTTTCAACGTCGTCGGCCAATAAAATCCATGCCTGAATGCTTTGGTTACCAAGGCACGAGATGAGGCATGGTGTCCACATTCTCCTTGATGTATATCTAGTAGGATCTCCTGGCCTTCTGCCGAACTCACACACTTCTGCAATACGCTTGTGACGCTTCTTTTATATAGCTCATTGTTTATGATTGTATAAGCTTTTGCTCTCCTTACAGTTTGTCTTGCTAATACTTCATTGTTCGGCAACATCGAGTCTTTAAGGTAAGAGAATATGGGTTGCGCCCATAGCGGTGTGACTTTTTCTGGTGTGGTCTCACTGTCTATTTCCATGTTTTCTGCCGACATACCTACCTCGGCCTTCTCCATAATTGTGCTTACTTCTGCTGTCCTCCTCTTGGGGGGTTCCGAGTCATATTGCTGGTCTACTTCCATCGGCGCATTATCTTCTGCTGAATTTGCCGGAATAAAGATAGATTCGGATTCTGGTGATGGGATTATTGATGGTGACCTGAGGTGTTCCAGGGCAATACCCGGGGGAATTGACTGCCGGGTTGATCCTAGTTTTAACAACGTGTCTGCGGCATCATTTTCTGCCCGAGGTATGTGGTGAAATTCACATCCTTCAAAGTATCCACTGATCTTTTGCACATGAAATCTGTATAAAGCCATATTAGCATCTAATGCATCCCAATTGCCTGAGACTTGCTGTACTACTAGATCCGAGTCCCCATAGCATAAGATTCGGCGTATGCCGATCTCTTTTGCTACTTTCAATCCATGTACCAGTGCTTCATATTCGGCTACGTTGTTGGATGCGGCAAAATGTATTTGTAGCATATACTTCAGCTGATCTCTTTTAGGCGAGGTTAACACTATTCCTGCCCCCAAACCATTTCTTAGTTTGGAACCATCGAAATGCATCGTCCAATAATTTGGGTCTGGTAATGGTGGCTCATACTGCACTTCGGCCCAGTCTACGAAGAAGTCGGCGACCGCTTGAGATTTGATTGCATCTCTCCTATCAAATTGTGGAGCGTACGGTGACAACTCGATTGCCCATTTTGCTATTCGGCCACTTGCATCTTTGTCGCCCAATATATCGGCTATGGGCGCTTCACAGATCACTTTGATGGGATGCTCTTCGAAGTAATGTTTAAGCTTTTTGCCGACATGTACACTCCATAAGCCATCTTCTGATAATGTGGGTAATTCTGCTTTGAAGTGGATAACACCTCGCTTAAATAATACACCGGCCTCTGTACCGACTTATCGTCTTCAAGTCGTTCTACTACGACTACAGCACTCACTACTCTGTTGGTAGCCGCTATATAGAGTAACATAGGCTCTTTTGATAATGGAGAAGCCAAAATGGGTGCTGTGACCAACATCTTTTTCAACTCATGAAATGCACTGTCTACTTGTGGAGTCCAAATGAATTTATCTGATTTCTTCATCAGCTGATAGAGTGGTAGCGCTTTCTCTCCCAGCCGACATACAAACCGGCTGAGCGAGGCTAGACAACCCGTGAATTTTTGTACATCATTTAGACATTTCGGCAACTCCATTCTTTCTACTTCCTTTATCTTTGCTGGGTTGGCCTCTATACCTCGGCTAGATACAAGAAAACCGAGTAATTTTCCTGCCGGCACGCCAAACGTGCATTTTTCCGGATTAAGCTTCATTCGGAACCTTCTCAGGTTCGCGAAAGTCTGCCGTATATCATCCAGTAACGTTTTGCTTTCCTTGGTTTTGATGACCACGTCATCTACATATACTTGTACATTTTTTCCTATCTGATCGTGTAGACATTTTTGCATGCATATCTGATACGTTGCTCCTGCGTTTCGCAGGCCGAATGGCATTGTGCGATAGCAATAAGCCCCGTACGGGGTAATAAATGCAGTCTTTATTTGATCGGCCGGATTTAACGGTATCTGGTGAAAACCAGAATACGCGTCTACAAATGACAATAACTCACAACCAGCGGTCGAATCAATGACTTGGTCTATTCTAGGTAATGGAAAAGGATCTTTTGGACACGCCTTGTTCAGGTTCGTGTAATCGATACACATTCGCCATACAATGGCTACATTCGGATCATCTTTCTTCTTTTCTACTAGCACCGGATTCGACAACCAATCCGGATACAGCACCTCCATGATGAACCCGGCCGCGAGGAGCCGAGCTATTTCATCCCCTATTATTTTTCTCCTGTCTTCGGCGAAGCGGCGGAGAGGTTGCTTCACCGGCCTTGCTCCTGGCCTTACATTCAAAGAGTGCTCAGCCAACTCCCTCGGAACACCTTGCAGATCCTGAGTTGACCATGCAAATATGTCCTGATTCTCACGGAGGAAGTTGGTGAGCTCGCTTTCCTATTTAGCATCCAGGCCTGCACCAATAGTAACAGTACGCTCTGGGAATTGCTCATCTATCTGAAACTTCTTCGTTTCTTTAGTCGGCTGAAAGGAGACACTGCCATGCGGATTGGCTAGTGCCGGCATATTCAGCTGTGCCGACTGAGCGAGGGTTGCTACCTCCTGAATCCTTCTTTTTTCTCTTGCTATAACCAATGACTCGGCCAAATTTGACCCGGCTGAAGCACACTCCATTGACTTCTTGTAATCCCCTGCTACTGTTATCACTCCTTGTGGTCCGGGTAACATCATTTTCAGATAACTTATATGACAGCTGCCCATGAATTTGGCCAACGCTGGCCGTCCGAGTAAAGCATGATAACAACTCTCTAGATCCACCACCTCAAACTCTAAGTTTTCTGCTCTGCAGTTATCTCTTGTGCCGAATAACACATCCACTCGGACCTTTCCAATGGGTTCACATGAAAGCCCTGGCACTATCCCATGGAAAGTGGTCCTCGTGGATTGCAACATGTTCTGCGATATTCCGAGTTTATGCATGGTATCTTTGTACATGATGTTGATACTGCTTCCATTGTCAATGAGTACTTTTGAGAATTTCACATTGATGCTTGGTCCAACGAATGTCGGATCCAACATGAGTGCATATGATCTGGCATTCGGCATTATCTTGGGGTGATCCTTTATGCTCCAAGTTACCTCCTGATCTAACCAAGGCACATATCTTGGTACTACAGGCATAACTGCATTTACTTCCATATGCCGGTGCTGCACACTCTGCTTGTCTTGTTGTTCCGTTGTGAACACGCAATAAGACTGATGATGTTCTCTGTAATCATTGTGTCCGGTATTCACAGGATTTGTCCTTCCATCCTGGACTTGGTTCATCACCTGATGTACCGCGTCTCTCCGATCCGAGTTATCGTACCTCGGGGGAGGGGGCGGTAACATCAGTTGCTGTGCATTTGCTCCAGTCAACTGTGGTTGATGCTGCTGATGTACTTGATGGGGTGCCTGAATACTTGCGGGGTTCCCCATTGCATTTTTCATCCATGCACATTGGCGGGTCGTATGGTTGGCTGGCCTGGATGGGTTCGACGTGTGAAATTTGCATGGCTGATCTAACATAGATTCGAACGTGTACTTCGGCCTCTCCTGCCACTGTTTCTTTTGTTCTGGGGTCCACTGCCTTTTTCCTTCATTCCTTGGTGTCCACTGCTGAGGACCATTCTTTTGCCATTGAGTCGCTCCGTGACTCGGCGGATCTTGCGCTACTGCCGCCACTTGGGCCGAATTATATCTATAATCCGGCCTTTCCTCTCTTCTTCTTCCTCTGAAATCACTGCGCCTGGATGACCCGGCCAAATCTCTTGCATAATGGTCCTGTTGCTCCCGATGATCCGCCGACATTAATTCTGGTTGCGTTGGGTCTCCTAATGCGTAGGAGTCCGCTATTCTGATAGTTTCTGCCAATGTGGTCGGCATATCTCTTTGCAGACGTTGCCACAATACGCTGGCATAGCGGCATCCTTGTGCGAACCAAGCTATTGCTTGCGATTCTATAACTCCTTCACATGAGTTTCTCAGGTTACACCACCGAGTTAAAAACTCTCTATCTGTTTCATTCGGCCTCTGCTTGCACATGGCTAACTGTTGTGGCATGTTTGGCCTCTTGTATGTACTGGTAAAGTTGCTGACAAACATTTCTTCAAAATCCAGCCAACAGTTGATACTGCCCGCTGGTAGATTATTCAGCCACACCCTAGCTGGTCCTTCCAGCATTTGTGGGACATACCATACTGCCCATCGTAAGTTTCCACCCGCTATTTTCACAGCAGTGGCATAGTCAATCAACCAGTCTTGTGGTTTGGTACTCCCATTATATGTTTTCGTGCCCCTTGCTAGCTGAAAGTTCGGCACAGGTGGTTCGCCCATGATCCGTGGTCCAAAGCATGTCGGACCTGGTGGACCCTGTTCTTCCAATAACTCGGACCGGTATAGCCGGTCCAGCTTCACTCTTGCATCATTTGATGGCAAATCTCTGTACAGAACTCTGTCTTGTATTCCATAGTGGTTATTTCCGCCATGGATCGCATATTCCATCTCGGAATAACCATCATTGTACCTTTCATTAACTTGATTGTGGCGAGCTGGCCTCGTTTCTCTTTCCTGCCGGGGTTCATGCCTTGGTTGCGGGTTGAGTGGCAGTTCTCTCCTTACTTCGACCGGGGTATTGTTCTCATCATTGCCTCTTCCGGGTTCTCTTCTGCCGAGATCTCCATTGCCTCGGCTTCCGCCGTCTTTCTCAATACGGCCGGGGTTCCTCACCCCACTGTTACCTCAGGTTGCATTGCATCTGTTCTCATTTGCCTTTCCGGCCATTGCCGGATCATATGGAACAATTTGCTTGTTTCTCTTTCCTGAGGTTACTGCTTTGTCCCTCCGTGCATTATTTCCGGGTGAAGATGCTGCTGCTACGGACAAGGCAGGTGCTGCTCCTGCCGAGTGAACCATTCGCGAGGCTCCCGGCCTCGCCGGGTCTGCCCTGAGCATTTCTTTGTTTTGTTGGTTCGCGATGCGCACCAGCTCGTTCACTCTTTCTTGCTGTTTCTGCCGGGATTCGCCGAACAATCCCTCTAACTCCAATGCTGCGGCATTTGTCGCTCTTAGGTTTTTTGCCGGGGTACTGTACCTCGGCAAGCCCAAATCAACTGATTCTGCTTTATGAGCATCATGCTCTTTGTTGATATCATCTATGAGGTTTTTCCCCCTCAATCTTAATTCGTCCACCCGTTCGGGCGCGACGTCAAGCTTATTAGCTTTGGCATATTCTCGCAGAGTCCTGTTTAAGGACTCCCGCAAGGCCGACACCTTTTTGGCCTCTACCAGCACCTTCTGCCTGGTTTCTTCTAACTCTGCCTGAGCATTTGCCGGATCAAGTATCGGCGCTACAGGCGTAGTCAAGTTTTCTATGGTCGCCTGAAGAATGTTCTCTGGCCTTTCCAGAGGTGGCCCTCTTACTCTTGGTGCCTTTGGGGTGGTGTCCTGCACCTTGGTCGGGTTGGTCGCTGGCGGGATTACCTCGGTGGGTAGTGGTGCTGTCTGCCTGGGTGCGCCCTGTACACCTGTGGCGGGTTCTCTGGTTGACCCGGCTGCCGCTACTCCAGTTTGCACTCCGGCCGCGACCATCACCTCGACGATGCCTACAGGATGCGCTCCGCGCAGACGGCTCGCAGTGTTAAGAGGTGGCTCTCCTGCAACAACAACTTGGTGAGGATAAATGCCAGAGATGTCGATGCCGACGTATACCCTGTGCCCGCCCAGGCTGATGAAGACACCATTGCGCGGGGGAGCTTTTCCCCTGAAGCTGCCCGCATTGTCGCTGACGTAGTCACAGAGATCAAATCTCTGGACCAAGCCAGAAACAACGCGCTCGCCCGTGTTGATGAAGTTTCCCTTCCGGATCATAACTCCAGCTAGCACCGCTGCTGGCCCCACGGTGGGCGCCAACTGTCGTGGTGGCGGCACGGCAGATGCCATGGGTAGGCTAAAGTTTGGGGCCAATGGATGCTAGAGGGATCTGGGGAGGGAAGATGTAGTTAATTCTACACACAGAAGATTAAGGCAAAGATCTTTATTTCTCCTTCCTTGGCTTACAAGTGCTCCTTGAGCTGTATACAGGGAGAAAGGGAGAACTTTACCAGCCTAACGGTACCAAGAATGAGTCGATCCCTTCTTCAGGGTCCAAACCTCCCCTTATAAAGGAGAGCCTTGGGTTCCTTTAGGGCTGACGTGGCAAGCATATTCGAGGAATATGCTTGTCCCAATATAGTAGTTCGGCACCTCCCTTTCCCTGTCGTTCCCCTAACGGCGGCAAGGTTCCAGACGGACCCTCCTGCACGCCTCGGGCTTCAGGACTGTCTCCTCCGTGACCTCTTCTGCCTCTCTGTCGCTCTGCGTCCTTGTCCGTAGTGCTTGGCTTCGCTCAGATTCTCCCTAGCCTGCAGCTAGGGTTTGACTTCAGCTTCTCCTTCTCCTACAAGCTTCGTATCATTCGGCCCTGCCTCCCGTAGTTCGGCCTGTCCTTCATCTGTATTAAGATCATTTGGGCTAACCCAGCCGACTTACGAAGTATCTCGGCTGGGTAGTGTCTTGCCATTATTATGAGGGTCCCGCCCTTTCCTATCTCGGCCGACCTCTACATGATTCGGCCGGCTCAGACCGTAACTCGGAAACTAGACGGGGAACACCCTTTCGTCTCTCCCCGTCTTTACCCTATCCGGGGTTATCTCCCCAACACCGCCATGTTGTTCGTAGCCTCGAAGTGGATTTGCAGAATATAGTGTAGCTTGTCTCTAGTTGGTGACTGTAGCAATACACCAGCCCCGAGCCATTGAGTACCTTTGATCCGTCAAAGTGCATCACCCAGTATTCTGGCTCCGGCAATGGGGTAGCATCTGGCATCTCCGTCCAATCTACGATAAAATCCGCCAAGGCTTGTGACTTGATAGCGTCGCGTCTCTTGTAGGTGATCTCAAAGGCGGCGAGTTCAATTCCCCACTTCGCGACCCTTCATGTAGCGTCGCTATTGTTGATAATGTCGGACAGTGGAGTTTTGCTCACCACTGTGATGGGGTGCTCCTGGAAATAGTGCTTCAGCTACCGAGAAGCAAGGAATACTCCATAAGCTATCTTTTGGTAGTGCGGGTAACGCTGCTTGGACTCCGTCAAGACCTCGCTTACATAGTAAACTAGTCGTTGAACTCTGTTCTCATAGCCTGGTTGCTTCCGCTCTACCACGACGACGATGCTGATTACACGGTTGGTGGCCTCCATGTAAATTAACATGGGTTCTCCAGGCTCAGGTGCTGCAAGGATAGGAGCTGAAGAAAGAATCTCCTTGAGCTGCTTCAATGCTGCATCTGCTTCGTCCGTCCACGTGAATTTGTTCGCCTTCTTCAGCAACTTGTATAGCAGCAGAGCCTTCTGTCCAAGTCGGCTGACGAACCGACTAACTGCTGCAACGCAACCTGTTAGCCGTTGTATGTCTATTAGGCATGTCGGGCGGTTTATGTTTAAGATGGCCTTGATTTTCTCTGGGTTGACCTCGATTACATTCTGAGAAACGATGAAGCCCAACAATTTGCCGGCTGGAACCCCGAAGACGCACTTCTTAGGGTTAATCATCATGTTGTATTTCCGGAGATTATCAAAGGTTTCTTTTAAGTCGGAGATTAAGTCATTTGACTTTTTAGACATCACCACTATATCGTCCACATAGGCGTGAACGTTCCGACCAATCTGATCGTGTAGGCAATGTTGCATTGTCCGCTGGTATGTAGCACCTGCGTTTTTATCCCAAAGGGCATTGTGACATAGCAAAATGTGTCGTAGGGTGTAGTGAACGAAATGGCCAATTGGTCCGACTTCCTCATCTTGATCTAGTGGTATCCTGAGTAGGCATCGAGAAAACACAAAAGTTCCGAGCCAGCCATCGAGTCAATGACTTGGTCAATGAGAGGCAAAGCAAACGGATCTTTGGGGCATGCTTTGTTCAAGCCAGTGTAATAAACGCACATTCTTAATTCTTTGGTTCCCTTTTTGGGGACAAGTACATGATTGGCCACCCATTGGGGGTGAAGGACTTTTCGGATAAAACTAGCCTTAAGTAACCTAGCTATCTCTTTGCCTATGGCGCGTCCCTTCTCATCTCCAAAGCGTCATAGAGGTTGCTTCACTGGTTTATATTTTGGATCAATGTTCAAGCTGTGCTCGGCAAGTTCCCTAGGTACACCTTTCATGTCGGTAGGTTGCCAGGCAAAGATGTCTCTATTCTCACGGAGGAACTCCACAAGCGCGCTTTCCTATTTGGGATCCAGGTTCATCCCAATGGTGGTGGTATTGGAGGCATCGCCTACCACAAGTTCCACCGGCTTGGTCTCGATGGCGGCCTTGAATGCTGGAGCGGAGTAGGAAATCTGTTTCTTTGACGCGGGCATCTCCGAGGCATCGACCTTGCTCTGGATCTCCTTGAACTCTTCATTGTAGAGGACAGCTTCCGCATAGGCTGCTTCTCCAATCTCGCAGTCCCTAGCTTTGGCAAAGCTTCCGGATACGGTGATGACACCGTTTGGTCCGGGTATCTTGAGTTTGTTGTAGACGAAGCATGGCTTGGCCATGAAGGTGTGGAATATGTCACGGCCGAATATGACGTGGTACACTCTCTTGAAGGGGACCACCTCAAAGGTCATGCCCTCTTGGCGGTAATTATTAGCATCGCCAAAGGCTACCTGAAGTGTGATGCACCCAAGGGACCGAGCCTCCCGGCCAGGAAATACGCCGTGGAAGATGGTGTTGGTCCGCCTTAGGTTTGCCTCCGTCAAGTTCATCTTCTGCAGTGTATCCAGGTACATGATGTTGATGCTGCTTCCACTATCCACCATACATTTGGTGAACTCATTGCCGTCAATCAAGGGGTTGATGACCATGGCGTGTTGGCTCTCCGTAGGGATGAGGTCTGGGTGATATTTCCTGTCCCAAGTAATTGGAATCTCCGACCAGCGCAAGAACTGGGGAACTGAGGGGAGAGTAGCCACCAGTATCTTCATGGAGGTTTTCTGTTGTCGGACAGTGGGGGTGCCAAGGAAAGTGTGGAAAACTGCCGCCTTCTTCTCGAAGGGGTTCTTGCCTTTGTCGTCGCTCTTGCCGGCGTGCTTGGGGTCAACGTCCTCGTCCATGTCACTTGAATCCTTGGCTCCTCCTTCTTCTTCCCCTTGCCCTTTCCTCGCGGTCTGTTCTTCCGACTTTGCTTGTAACCGGACTCCGGGTCCTCCTTGAGGTGGTTGACCAACTTGAAGTAGCGATTTGTGTGGGTGGCCTTGCCGTTGGCATCGAGGTGTAAGAGGCACGGCATATCGCGGTACTCCTCGTAGGTTTGGGGAACACGGAGCGCTGCCGAGGTAGTTTCATTTCCTCGCTGCTGTTCCTCCGAGCTTGAGTTGGAATGGCCGTTGCCGGAAGAGAGCCGCGAGCATCGTCATCGGCAGCTGTGAACTCACTAGCCAACTGAATCATATGATTCAAGTCTAGCTGGTGATTGTCCTGCAAGCGCTTCAGCTTATGTCGGAGCAACGTGCCCCTTTCCAACCCATCGATGAAGGCGGCCATGGCGGTCTGAGCGTGCACTCCTGCGCGGGAATTCTTCATATCCAGCCAGCGGGAGAGGTAGGCACGAGATGTATCGTCTTTCTCTTGCACGCACCACTGTAGATCGCCAACAGTGCAGGGACGTTTGTACGTACCCTCGAAGTTCTTGGTGAACGCTTCTTGCATGTCCAACCAATTGTAGATGGATTTCTCCGGCAAGTCATCAATCCATTGATAGGCCGTGCCCGCCAACATCAATGGGAGGTACTTGACAGCAACGTTGGGATTACCCCCGGCGATCTCCACCGCGCTGCCGTAATCCTGCAACCATGTAGCTGGCTTAGCTGTGCCGTCATAGGGCTTGATGGTCTTATCAATCTGGAAACCTTTGGGGTAAGTTGCGGACGGTATCGCAGGTCCAAAGCAACGTGGTCCCAGGTATGGTCCTTCCCGGGCCTCGTGGATCTTGTCTATCCGCGAACGTGCGTCGTATGGCTCCGGGCTTCTTTTCTTCTTGTCCACAGGGGATGGGCTGCGTGAACGATGCGGGTCCCCTCCGCCATGGTGGCTGCTAGGTGGCGACGGAGGCGGAGGTGGCGGTGGGTTAGCCTTCTTGCTATTTCCCTCCTGCGATGCCTCACGCTTGTCGCGATTTCTTGTCAGACGCGGAGGGTCATGGCGTGACCTGCTCTTGTGTCCTTGGTTGCGCTCTCCGTCATGACAGGTCTGCTCCACGTTGTCGCGGATGACGATGTCGCCCTGCCTTGGAGGGGGCATATCCGTACGATGGTGAGCCTTGGTGTCTTCGCGATGTCGGGGGGAGCGGGACGGTGGCGATGGGCGACGAGGATGGGCTTTGCCTCCATGGTCAGAGGATATGGGGATAGCATCCTTCCTGTTCCGCGCATCCCTCCGTCTTTGTTCTGATGAACCCGTCTGAGACCCGACATCAAGAGGAGATCTGTCCCTTGGTGGCTTATGCTGGCAAAACGCTGGGTCAGACTCAAGCCTCTGAGAGGTGGCCTTTTCCTACTGTTTTACCGCCTTGGCCACTAGGTCATAGACCTGGTCCACCGCCTCAGGCGATCTATCCTGCTCCAGAAGGGTCTTGGCGACGGCGAGGTTGAGGAGAGGAGTGGGCATCACCTACCTGCCTTCACTGTCAATATATGGCTTGGCTTGTGCCGGCTTCGGGGGAGCCCATCCTAGGTTTTGCCGTACACCAGGATCGTTGATGACGCGAGCTGGAGCTTTCTTGGCCTTCTACTGCTGCAGCAGAGTTTTGTACTCGGCCTCCATTGCTCTAGCTTTCTCTATGGATTTCTGCGTGTTGACCAGATCTCGATCTAGCTTTGTGCCTTGCTCCGCGATGGCCTGCGCTTCCTCCAGCAGCTGCTGGCGCTTCTCGTCAAGCTGGGTCACGTTCCGGATATGAGCTACGGTCAGTGGCTCGACGAGGAGATTGTCGTACATTACTCTATCAGCTGGAGTAACTTGGGCAGCAACAGACGTAGATGCTGGAGGCGGCAAGTTTGCGGTGTTGTTGTTGCTCGGGCCGGTACCGAGTTCCTGCGGCTATTGCACTAGGTTAGGCGGAGGGGTCATGGCCTTTGCACGATCATTGTAGGCAGCAACAGGTGGTCCCTTCCCCTTGTCCAGGGCTGTAGGCGGAGCTCGTCCGGGTTGATCTTCATCCATCGTCGTCCCAATGGTGACGAACACCTCTCGGGACGTGACGGCGTTGTTGGCCTGGTCGTCGCACGTGTACTCCTCCTCCATCTCCTGCATGGCAGAGTCTAGCTCCTCTGGGCTGAAATCTATCTCCTTCGAATCTTCACTGAAGTCGGCGTAGAGCGCGTCAATCACAGAGTCAGAGGGTGCCCGGGCTTCCTCGATGACGGGAGGTGGAGGTGCAACAGGTGCGACGATGACTGGATGTGGTGGCGCTACTGCGGCGATGGCGGCCGGAGGCGGTGGTGGCGGTGGCTGAGGCGGCGGCGCTCCGTCAATGAGCGCAAGATCTGCCTGAGCTGCCCCCTCGGCCTCCGCGTAGCTGTTGACGGTGTTCACCATACTTTCGAAGGTGAGACGTCCTGAAGCTTGGTGCCGCCTTAGAGAATGCCGCAGAAGCGTACCGTGGTCCAGTCCTTCCACAAAGTGATACATGGCATCATCATTGGGGTAGTGTGCCAGGTCGTCTCGTATACGGATCCACCTGGCAAGGTAATCGCGGGGGGTTTCACCCTCTCTCTGAATGCAACGCGCCAGATCGAAGATGGTAACCACGCCGACGAACTTGGATCTCTGCTGTCCAGACGCACGCACGAAGCCGGCGGACTTACAGTGATCTTCCACCTTTATATCCTGCACTAGGGCGGTTTGGGTGGGCCTTGAATTTTTGCGATCTTTGCCGGCAAACTCCAAAGAGAGATCCGACATCGATCCTTCCGCGAACGTATCCTGCCCGTAGGCGGTCTGTGCGGGTCTTGATGCTCCTCCGACTCCCAGGGAACTAGTGCCCGAGTCGGTTTCGCCAATGAAGAGGTGGATGTCTCCGATGGGGACGATCGAGCATCGCGTAGGGTTCGTCTTCGCCGGGATCCAGAACTCGTTGGGAGGGATGATCGGAACGTTGCCGAAGAAGAGAACAGGACCGATGGCTACGGTTTCGCCGATTCCCGCGAAGATCTTGGTCCTTGCCCGCTGAAGAGCCTGAAGCGCCTCTTGCCCCACGGTGGGCGCCAACTGTCGTGGTATTACCGACGAGTATGCCATGGAGGGGTCCTCATAGTGCATGTTTAGAGACGTGGGGGAAGGCGGACGGTTGACGGGTACGAGGTAATACAGCTTACCCAGGTTCAGATCCCACGATGGTGGCGGAATCCTACTCCTGCTATAAATCACTATAATGGCAATACGCCGAGTTACAGGGATCGATTTGATGTGCGAGGTATGAGTTAATTGGTGCCCTAAAGGCTCCCATAGGCCCGACTTATATAGTTGCCAGGTCCTAGGGTTACAGGTAAAAGTCCTAGCTGGACAGGTTACAGAGTCCTATACTGTCTATTACTAGTCTAGCGTGTCTTGCACTCCAAGGCTCCAGGTATGTCGGTGACTCCTCCGTAGCCTTCCTTTATCCGGCATGGGCTTCCCTTCTGGAACCCTCTTTTCCATTGGCCAAAGGAAGGGCTTGCCCCCTACCCCTATAAAAGGAGGTGGAGACCTCCTCCTCTCTTACACACTCTCCCTCTCCTCTCATATGCCCTTTGGATGGCATCTTCCCCCCTTGCTAGACTTGTCCATTGCCAAGAGAAAGGTGCTTAGGCAAATCCCTGCTCGAGATATTCCCCTCCACCACCTATATCATGATGTAGTGCTTCTGGAGTTCCCGATTACCATCTACTTCCGCTGCATGGCTGGAGCGAGGGACGAAAGTCGTCGGCACACCGTACGTGTGACCGATTACAGAGGCGCTGCCCTATTATGGTGCTAATCGTCTGCACATCCTTGAGGACGGTCGTGTACATCTACACCAACCACGTTTATTTGCAGGAACATTATCCCGCTTATGGTCTTCAAGGGTGTGTCCTTCGGAAACTGTTACAAAGTATCGCCTGGATTTAATCTTGGTAGTTGCAATTGTAGGAAATTTTTTGTTTTTTATGCAACGAACCTCATCAAATGCTACCTCGATTTGGAACATGAATGCCCCGGTCTAGGGCATGTGGACGGTTTCCTCCCCTAGTTGTGAGTTCTTTTGGGCCTTATTGTCCGCGAATAGCGTTGAGGACAGCAAAAGGCCATTTGGGGGCACAGTTGGGTATGCTCTAAGAGAATCTCCAGCCCCCTTCATATGGTGTCCGATGGTAGCTTTTTTGCCATATGGGAGTGACGGCTCGTTGCAAAGCGAGTCGCCCCCATAGCCAATTTGACAAATAAAAATATTAAACCATAATTTTGATCAAGTATTCAACACAAATAAATCAAATTTAACAAGTTTTGAACCATAATCTAGAATAAATAATAGTAGGAATTTTCCTTGAGCATCCACATGTTCTCCACCAGATCGTCTTGCAGTTGGTGATGAGTATTTACGTCTCAGATTTCCTAACGCATGGCGAGGAAGGCAACATATCTCGCCGTCACCCAGTGATCAACATCCGCAAGAGGTTTCTGCCGATGATATGTTTCAATGTCAATCAATGGATTCTCCCACTCGCTCTCAATTATCATGTTGTACATGATCACACAACCATTTATGACCTCCCACGTATAATCTTTCGACCAGGTAAGAGCGGGTACCGAACAATAGAAAATTGAGCTTGGCCCATACCAAATGCCCACTCGACATCCTTCATGCAGGGTAGTATCCACAAACCAATATCTTTTTCCCACACTAGGGTTTGAGCTTGTCTTCATAAATTTTGACCATTATGAATAGATGTCATCCGCTAGGTAATATCTTTTAGTGTACTCGTAGACATTGATCACTTACCGGCGGAGCATGGTCTTCAACAAGCTTGGCAAAGACATTCGAGCAGACGTTGATGTCATTGTGAGATCCCGCCATACCAAAGAAAGCATGTCAAATCAACATATCATGATCTGACACTACCACAAGTATCACAATTCAAGATCTTTTATGACATCTATACATTCCTTGTAAAGAAAATGGGATGTTCTTCCGTGCCCTGTGCATACAATCGATGCTTCCAAGCATCCTAGGAAATCCTCTTGCTTCATTTTGTGCGAGGATCCCACCAGTGTCTTCTATATTAGGTGTTCTCAAGTAAGTTGATCCAAACACTGGCATCACTACCCTATAGAACCTTTACATGCACTCAATGGTAGTGGACTTTGATACGTCGGAAACATATCTATAATTTTTGATGCTCCATGCTTGTTTACTATCTACTTTTCTTTGCTTTGTCCACACTTTGAGGTGTTTTTATATGTTTTCTGGTACTAACCTATTAACAAGTTGCTGCAGTGCTAGTTGCCTATTTTCTTCTGTTTTTGGTTCTAGAAAGTCAGAAAATCAATATTCTCGGAATTGGACGGGACAAAAGCCAAATTCAATATTTTACCGTGGGCAACACGAAGCCAGAATACGAGACGGAGGAGGCTCACTAGGGGCCACAACCCCTGGCCACGCGGGTGGGCCCACCCTGCACCTGGGGGTGCAGCCGCCCTGGTGGCCCCCTGCCTCGCCTCTATGCCTATAAAGTCCCCCCGATGCAGAAACCCTAAACACCCGATCAATATTCCATGAAACCGTCCATAGCCGCCGCCACCATCGTCCCTAGATCGGGGGATCTGAAGCTCTTCCCGGCACCCTGCCAGAGGGGAGATCATCCCGGAGGCCTTCTTCTTCATCATGCCAGCCTCTGGTATGAAGCGTGAGTAGTTCCACCTTGGACTATGGGTCCATGTAGTAGCTAGATGGTTGTATCTCCTCCTTGTTCTTTCATTTATAGATCTTGTGAGCTCCGTTCATGATCAAGATCTAATCTATTTGTAATCATGCATGTTATGTTTGCGGGGATCCAATGGATATTGAGAATACTATGTCAGATTGATTAATGGTTTTGTCTTATTGATTCTATCATGTCTGTGTTGTTTGTGATCTTGCATGCTCTTCGTTGTTAGTAGCTATCTTGGCCAAGTAGTTGCTAGTGACTCCAAGAGGGGGTATTTATGCTCGATAATGGGTTCATGTCTCTATTTTCCAAGGGAAGTGACATAAATCTATACGGTTGTAGATGTGCTGTTGCCACTAGGGAGAAAACAACAGTCTCTTGTTCATGGAACAAGTGGATTGTTTACCTTACACACTTTGCTTAAAGCAGTTGTCTGTTGCTTGCAACTTAATACTGGAGGGGGTTCGGATGATAACCTGAAGGTGGACTTCTAGTCACAGATGCAGTTGGATGGCGGTCTATGTATATTGTTGTATTGCCCAATCGAATCTCATAGGATCTTTGTGTCTAGTATTGCATTGTTATGCCCTGCTTAGTCCTATCAATTGCCCTGCTGTAATTTGTTTACCCAGCATGCCATGTTTGTTTATCTAAGGAGAACACCTCTAGTGAACTATGGACCCTGGTCCAATCTTTACCATTGATACATCTTCCACTATTATTGTTTACTTGCTGCAAACCATCATCACCTTCCACACCATACAGTTAATCCTTTGTTACAGCAACCGGTGAGATTGACAACCTCACTATTAGTTGGGGCAAAGTCTAGAGTTTGTGTTGTGTAGGTTTCCATGTTGCTCGCAACACCTTTGAGGCGTTTCCTTCCTCCTACTGGTTCGATAACCTCGGTTTCTTACTAAGGGAAAACTTGCTGCTGTGCTGCATCATACCTTGCTCTTGGGGTTTCCCAACGGGGCGTCAACACGCATCAAACTTGGCCATGGGTAGTCGTCCTATGTTTCAACTAGAGCTCCATACGCAAGTATCCTCAAAGCAGTAGTGCACATCTGAATTAAGAAAAAATCTACGATGTCAGTACAATATTTCTCGCATATGAAGTAGTTGTCAAACTCCCTGACGCCCATGACAATCTTCATGAACAATTTCCAGTTCATCCAATAACAACTTCGAAATGGCACCTCGTTGTGTAGTGATCATCGGCGAAATAGTCGGCGTGCGGCATATAATAGCCCTACATCCTCCGCCTCGGCCTGCCTTGCGGTGACCCAATGATACGTCGTAAATGTATCTATAATTTTTGGTGCTCCATGCTTGTTTTCTATCGACTTTCTTATGTTTTGTCTACACTTTGAGATATTTTTATACATTTTCCGGAACTAACCTATTGACAAGATGCCGCAGTGCCAGTTGTCTGTTTTCTGCTGTTTTTGGTTTCAGAAAAGCTAGTAATGAAATATTCTCGGAATTGGACGGGACAAAAGCTAAAGTCAATATTTTACCAGAAGGAACACGGAGTCGGAAGGGCAGCCAAAGGGGGGCCTCGAGGCAGACACACCCTAGGGCGGCGCGGCCTAGGGGGGCACGCTAGCCCTAGGTGTGGGCCCCACGGTCGCCCACCGACCTTGCCCCTTCACCTATAAAAGCACCCTGATGCAGAAACCCTAAGTACCCGATCAAATCTCCACGAAATAGTTCATAGCCGCCACCACCATCGTCCCTAGACCAGGGGGATCTGAAGCTCTTCCTGGCAACCTTCCGGAGGGGAGAGATCATCCCGGAGGCCTTCTTCATCACCATTCCAGCCTCTGGAGTGATGCGTGAGTAGTTCACCCTTAGACTATGGGTCCATACAGTAGCTAGATGGTTGTTTCTCCTCCTTTGTGCTATCATGTTTAGATCTTGTGAGATCCGTTCATGATCAAGATCATCTATTTGTAATCATACATGTTGTGTTTGCGGGGATCCGATGGATATTGAGATACTATGTCAGATTGATTATTGATTCTATCGTGTCTGTGTTATTTGTGATCTTGCATTCTCTCCGTTGTTCGTAGATGCTTTGGCCAAGTAGATGCTTGCAACTCCAAGAGGGAGTATTTATGCTCGATAGTAGGTTCATTCCTCTAGTAATCTGGAGAAGTGACAGAAATCTCTAAGGTTGTAGATGTGTTGTTGCTACTAGGGAAAAAACAAGAATCCTTTGTCCATGGGAAAATTGTATTGTTTACTTTACACACATTGCTTAATGCAATTATCTGTTGCTTGAAACTTAATACTGGAAGGGGTTCAGATGATAACCTGAAGGTGGATTATTATTCATAGATGCAGTTGGATTACGGTCTATGTATATTGTGGTAATGCCTAATCAAATATCATAGGAGTCAAGATGTCTAGTATATGCATTGTTGTGCTTTATCAATCTGTCAATTGCCCCGCTGTAATTTCTTCACCCAACATGCTATCTATCTTAAGGAGAACACCTCTAGTCAACTGTGGACCCTCGTCCAATCTTTATCTTTGATATTCCATCTACTGTTACCGTTACCGTTTACTTTCTACAAGCAACTACTATCTTCCACACTATACATTTAATCCTTTGTTTTCAGCAAACCAGTGAGATTGACAACCTCACTGTAAGTTGGGGCAAAGTTTTGAGTTTGTGTTGTGCAGGTTCCAAGTTGTTAGCAACACCTTAGAGTTGTTTCCTTACTCCTACTGGTTTGATAACCTTGGTTTCATAATTGAGGGAAACTTGCTGTTGTGCTCATCACACCTTGCTCTTGGGGTCTCCCAACAGGCTCTACGTCACCGAGCCACACATCAAGACTTTCTGGCGCTGTTGCCGGGGAGTTAAGGACAACTTCAATCTCTTCATCCTCGTCAGTCACCTTTCAGGGAGAAAGAATATTCTCGCAAGGGGAGTCTCTCACAACCAATATCTTTACTTTATTTTTGTTTTGCTTAATTTCTTTGTTTTGCTTGTTTCTTTTTATAAAAAATACAAAAAAAATTGTTTTCGTTTGGTTTGCTTTTTCTTATCAAAAACACCAAAAAAATTAGTTTCCACTTCAAGTTGCTTTCATGTCTAGTGTTGCTCCAATCACTATGTCACCTGTGGAAATGATCTTTGCTTTCAAACAAGGAAGTGAAGAGAGTTTCAAAGAATCTTGGTCTAGAATTTCTAATTCACATGAAAAAAACTGAGCCTAAAATGACTCTAGGCCTATTTCTTAGCAGTTTTTACTAGGTCTTGCTCTTTGTTACAGATATGCTTTGGATGTTGTAGTAGGAGGAGATTTTCTCTAGTGTAATGAGGATGAAGCTTTAAATTCCATAAAAAATTGATTGCAACATATAATTTGCCTAGCAAGTCTGATTCATCCTTTATAAACATTTATGCTAGGTTAAATGCTCTTGAGACCAATACAGCTAGTTTAAAAGAATGCTATAACATTCTTAGAGAGCATCATGATTATGTTCCAATAAATTCTGAATATTCAAAATGGTTCCCTACAGTAAAAGTTGTTATTAATAATGAAACTTTTGATGCTCGTTGTGATATTATGTCTGAATTTTTTCTTATGCCTAAAGATATCTATGAATCTTTGAATCTTTGGGGACTTTATGAAGGAGGAGAAGAAATATCTTTTACCAATAATGCCACCATATTACCCATTGGAATAGCTGAAGGAGTGTTTACAAAGATATTAGAGAAAGTGGTGTCTACTGATTATCTTGTTATTGAATGTGTAGGATGAGGACAAATTACACTTGGAAGATCCCTACTGAAACTCCTTGGTGCAACAATAGATGTGGGAAAAGGCATCATGCATTTTTCTTCTCCACCAAGTAATCATACATTCCCTAAAGATAAGAGTAATGGTAAGAAAGGTAGGGGCAAGAAAGTTGATGTTAATGCTTCTTCATTTGAAAATACTTGATTCTTGCTTCATGTGCCTAACTTAAAGGCGTTAAAGAAAAGTACTAATTGGGAGATAGCCCAAATTTCAGTAGGTTTTTTATATTTTTTTTGAGTCTTGGAAGTTATTACTTATGTAATAACCTCTCATTATCCTTTTTGTGTGGTTTTTGTGCCAAGAATAACCTCTAATGAGAGAGAAGTAAGATTTGGGGAAGTTGCTGTCCCGAAACTGATTTTTTGTGCTTCACTGAAAAAATTCGTGAAAAATACCAGTACGTCGGATTGAGCTGTAATTTTCTCAGCTTATACCCCAGGTTGTTATATAACTTTAGTTAGTTCAACACTTTTAGATTTGAGCAAAAGAAGGTCTTCGAGAAAATCGGTTTTTACCTGCTGGTCTGTTTTGACAGATTTCTGCCATTATTTGCATTTGCCTCTTAATCAGTTTCTTTTTTAGCTCTCTTGATCACTTGAGCTTCTAAAAGGAATTTATATAGTATCTTGTGTTTTAATGGAAGTTTTACTTGTGTTGAAACTAAACCCAAAGGCCTATTATCTTGAATACACTAATGTTGCTAATGAAGATTGTGTGAAGTTTTGTATGAAGGAAATTTTCAAGTGTAGGGGAAGAATGATGTGATGAGATGAAGAATGGACAAAATATCAAGCTTGGGGATGCCACCCCGTGTCACCCCAAGAAATATTCAAGAGTTACAAGCGTCAAAGCTTGGGGATGCCCAAGGCATCCCCTTCTTCATCAATAAAAATGTAGGTTTTCTTTCTAGACACTTTATTTTTATTGCTTCATGCACTATTGTGTTGTTCTTGGAGCGTCTTAGTTTTTGTTTTTGATTTTCTTTTGTTTGGTTTGAGGAATAAATTATTTGGACCCCCGCATTCGCACTTTTGTTTCAAATAAGTTGATTGGTGTTGGAAAGGAGTAGAAAGTTGCATGCTTATAGTGGTACAAAAGGGAGCTTATTTTGACTGTGGCTTAGACTTTATCATTTCATGCTAGATGTTGCTTTGACCTTATGCTTAGTGATCATTGCTGTAGCATGACTTGTTCCAAACAATTGAGATTTCTTAATGTGCCTTGAAACAATCATGTGTTGTTTTATCATACAAAAAGCATAATATTGTGGTATTCTCCTTTGATGATTTGTTTGGGTTGACTTGGCACATGCTTACACCATGTTATGACTATGAACCAGTCACTCTAGCCTCTATGATCATTTAGTTTTTGACTTGTGATATCACTTTATGCTTTGATTAATAATGTTTTGTCGCTCTGCATGATTATGGCCATTATTGCTCTCTTAGTTGGTCGCTCTCAGTCTTTTGCTAGCCTCCACTTGTATTGAGTAAGCTCTACTCATGCATCAAACTCCCAAGAAACCAAGTTATTCCAAAGAGTCCACTATAAATTCCTATGCATGGTGTGTTACACCATTCCAAGTATATTCATGTTTTATCTATCGTCCAAATTAAACTTGTTATGTGAAAATTAGTGACTAAAGCTCTCACAAAAACTTGATGGCACACTTTACTTCTTGAACCTAATAAAAGTGAACCATTGTGTCATCTATGTTGCTTATATGCTTGCACTTATAAGTTGGGAATTAGCAGAACCATGCTGTCATGGGGAACGCTTTCAACACCCGTACATATTACCCAGTTGATATCATGATCTTTTTTTACGAATGTCGGCGGTGTGAAATAAAAGGGGAGCTTGTAAGTCCATGGAGTATTGTATATGTGTTAGAGAAACGCTGGGCAGCTAGCCTAAGCCATGCCTAATCATGGTGGAAACTTGTAGCATAACCATAGTGAGCAATCTGTGAAGCATCCTCAATAAAAACCTATGCAAATAGGAAATAAAAAGATCGCTGAGATGCTCATTATCTGTTGCCTTGTCATTTTGATATGGGATAGCTCCTGTGTCAGGGGGAAAGGGGTACCCTGTTGGCGGTTCTCTATGATACACATATACTTACAATGACAAGAACTTGCTTGTGATTAAAGTTGAGTAGCATGAGGAACGACCTTCGTACTCAAGGGACATGAGATTGCCAACTTATGATCTCTCAAGCATATACTTCATATTTGTTTCACTTTAACCTTAATCACTTCAAGATGCTTATGATAGGGGCATTGAGAGCTAAAAGCTAATAAGTACCATAATTTTTGGAAGCTCTTTATGAAACTTGAAATCCCTGCTTCCCTCTATGAAGGGCCTTTCTTCTTACTTTTATGTTGAGTCTCCACCTATATTTATGCACCAATTAAGAGAGTATAGTTGTCATTCTTAGTTTTATGTGCATTGTCCCAAAACTTATTGATTGGCTCGTAATGTTGATATTGCTTGTTCTTAAATTATTTGTATCGAGTCACCCTTATGAACTTTGAAGGTGTCCTATGCATTTATGTTTTGCTACTCCATGAAGGACAAGATGAATATCACTCTTGAGATGTTTTCTATATGTGAAACAAACAAATGTCTTTCAATGCATTGTTATTCATGATCTTTGTTTGTACCTTTTCATGTTAGAACATAGTTGCTTTGTCTTATTGTTAGAACTACATCTTTCATGCTCATGTTTAGAGTACTTTGATCCCAGCTATCAATGCTTTACAAATAGTTTGATCAATATTGTGATGGTGCATGTCACCTCAAAAATTATTCTTTTTATCACTTACCTACTCGAGGACGATCAGGAGTTAAGCTTGGGGATGCTTGATACGCCGTAAATGTATCTATAATTTTTGATGCTCCTTGCTTGTTTTGTATCGACTTTATTATGTTTTCTCTACACTTTGAGGTATTTTTATACATTTTCCATAATTAACCTATTGACAAGATGTCGCAGTGCCAGTTGCCTGTTTGAAAGGGCATTTATTGTCATAATCACTTTTGGTGTTCGTTAACAACAAGTAGATCATTTTACAGTTTGTTATTGTCCACAGGTTGGTTTTATCATAGATAAACATCACACACACTCTTGGGACAAGACCACATTCATTCGCCACTGTTCTGGAAACTCCAGACCGGAGTCTCCGGTCTGCCAAGACCGGAATCTTCGGTGTGGTCCGGAGTTTCCGGTTCTGGCTCCGGTGGTGCCTCCCAGGACCTGGCTGGGACATTCTGACTAGGGGTCCGGAGGCTGCACCGGAGGTTACTCCGGAGTCTCCGGACTTTGGTCAGTCCGGAGTCTCCGGTGTTGGAAGGCCGGAGTTGTTGGAGATATGCCCAAGAGGCAATAATAAAGTGGTTATTATCATATCTTCATACTTATGATAAATGTTTACATACCATGCTATAATTGTATTAACAGGAAACATTAATACTTGTGTGATTTGTAAACATAAAAGAGTCCCTAGTAAAGCCTCTTGTTAAACTAGCTTGTTGGTTAATATATGATCATGGTTTCCTGATCATGAACATAGAGATGTTATTAACAACAGGGTCATATCATTAGGAGAATGATGTGATGGACATACTCCTATACTTAAGCGTAGCATAAAGATCAAGTCATTTAATATAGTTCATTTGCTATAAGCTTTCTGATACATAGTAACATAATTCCTTCAACCATGAGATCATGTTAATCACCATCACCGGAAGGATGCTTTGATGACATCAAACACCACACCGTAACTGGGTGGCTATAAAGGTGGCATTGAGTGTTTGGAAAGTATGGGTTGAGGCACATGGATCAAGAGTGGGATTTGTCCATCCATATGACGGATAGATATACTCTGGGCCCTCTCGGTGGAATGTCATCCAATTAGCTTGCAAGCATGTGACTGGCTTACAAGGGATCACATATCACGGGAACGAGAAAAGAGTACTTATCGGTAACGAGGTCGAACTAGGTATGCAGAGATACCGATGATCAAAACCTCGGATAAGTAAACTATCATGAGACAAAGGGAAATTGGTATCGTATGTAAGTGGTTCATTCGATTGCAAATTAATCATAGAAATATGTGGGAGCCATATGAATTTCCAGATTCCTCTATTGGTTATTGATCGGAGAAGTGTCTCGATCATGTCCGCATAATTCACGAACCGTAGGGAGACACACTTAAGGATTCGATGTTGTTGAGTAGTTATGGAATGATGAGTAAGAGACCGAATGTTGTTCGGAGTCTTGGATGGGATCCGGGATATCACGAGGAGATCCGGAATGGTCCGGAGAATAAGATTCATATAAGGAAAGTCCTGTTTCGGGGTTGGAGAATGGTTCCGGTGTTTTCATCGAGAATGTTCTAGAAGGTTCCGGAATGTCCGACACTCCGGAGGGGAAGGGTACATGAATGTGTCATACCAAGTTGGTATGATTGCATCATGTACTAGGTGTCATCGCTGAACAAAATAAAGGGTTTAATCAAATCCTAGTTTGAAAAATTCAAACGCCAATTTGAAAGTCAAACGGCTATTTTTGGGAAGTGGAGAGGGAGAGGGAAACCGAGTTGGGGAGGAGTCCCTCCTCCACCGCCAGCCCACTTGGGATCCGAGTTGGGGAGGGATTCCCCTCCCCTTGGCCGGCGCCTCCCTCCTATAAGAGGAGGGGCAGGGCTCCCCTCCTAGTACACAAGATTGCCCCCTCTAAACCTAACCCTAGCCGCCGCCGCCCCCTAGGGTTTCTCCCCTAGCCGCCGACTTGGGAACCTCCAAGCCCTAGCCGCCGGACCTAGCACCCCCTCCTTGGTGTGTCTAAACCCTAGAACACCGAGGGCTCTCTCATAGTCCACCATACTCGCTCCGGCTTAAGGCGAAGCCCTGCGAGATCTCCCCTCTACTTCCGGTACCACGCTGTCCTGCTGCCGGAATCGCGAGGAGAGTGCTACAACCTCCGCTGCCTGCTGGAACAAGGGAGAGGAAGGTCTTCATCGAGTACCGAACGTGTGACCGACTGCGGAAGCGCTGCCGGAACGCAGCGCCGAAAGGATCGTCTACGCGATCTTGAGATCGGAAGTGTACGACTACATCATCCATGAGAATCTGCTCTCGTTAACCGCTTTGGATCTTTGAGGGTTAGTACTCTATTGACTCGTTGCTACAATCTAGTAGATAGATCTTGGCTTGATCATAGATTAGATCTTGATTGTGTGCTCATGTGGTAGAAAATTTTTGTTTTCCATGCTACGAACCCCTACAGTGGTATCAGAGCCGTGTCTATATGTAGATTTGTTGCACGAGTAGAACACAATGGTCATTGTGGGCGTTGATGCTTTTGTTGTCGATTGCTTCTTGTGTACTTTGCATCTTGCGGGATGGTGGGATGAAGCGGCCCGGGCTAACCTTACATGACATCGTTCATGAGACTTGCTCCACGCTTGACATGCAACTAGTATTGCATAAGTGGCTTTGCGGGTGCCTGTTTCTCCCAACATAGTTAAGATTCAATTTACAACGGGTGATTAACAATACTAGTATCAATGTTGTGGTTCTTGTTCGTAAGTTAGAACGACATTTATTGAAAGCCCCAAACCACGTAAAACATGCAAAGAAAATTAGATGCGTCTAACTTTGTTTTGCAGGGGTGTGCTGTGATGTGATATGGCCATGATTGTGATTATATATGATGTATGCAATGTTCCTTATTGTAAGTTGGCAACCGGCAGGAGCCATATGGTTGTCTTTAAATTCTGTTAAGACCCGCGTGTCTATTCAAAGTAGTTGTAATAGTTGATGCTGGTGGAAGACAACCATGAAGCGGCGCCATTGACCTTGACGCCACACCGTTGATGATGGAGATCATGTTCATGCTTTAAGATGGAGATCGGAAGCACAAGAAGAAAGGTCATATCATATCACATATTATGAATTGCATGTGATGTTAATCCTTTTATGCATCTTTTATTGCTTAGTTCACGACGGTAGCATTATAAGATGATCCCTCAAGCACACAATTTCAAGTTTTAAAGTGTTCATCCTTAGTAAGCACCGTTGCTAAAGCTCGTTGTTTCGAAGCACCACGTGATGATCGGGTGTGTTAGATTATGCGAGTGTATACAACGTGAGCAAGCCAGATTTGCTCATGCGGAAGCTAAGGTTTAATCTTGACGAGCCTAGCATGTACAGACATGGTCTCGGAACACGGATCACCGAAAGGTAAAGCATGAGTCATATAGTAGATATGATGAACATGATGATTGTTCGCCATTGAAGCTACATCAACTCTCGTGATGATCGGTTTTGATGTGGTGGATTTGGTTCGTGTGATCACTAAAACAATGTGAGGGATATTGTTTTGAGTGGGAGTTCAACGGCAATATGATTAAAAGTTGAACACTATTTATCATAAATTAAATCAAAGTGAATTTGCATAATTGTTGTAGTCATTGGCATCCGTTTACCACCTTGCGTTTAGTTTTAATTGAGATGATAGAACTATAGAATTCTGGTTAGTTACTTTACGAACTGGTATCGTATTGTTTTGAAGTGTTAATCTAAAGTTTAAAAGTCCTATTGCAAACTTTCAGTAAGTTCCGGTTACTCCATGAAGTTTAATAGTTGGTATTAAAACAAGAGTGACAATTCCAAGAGTTAGTGTATGAGTATCATGTTTGTCTCCATGATTCTTGATATTCAAAGGATTGTCTTAATATCAAGGTTATCTAGGATCTGAAAGAGTTGTTTCAGAAACCATGATGTGTGGAAGATATTGTGATATCTGAAACGAAGTTTTGGTTACAACATGATAGAGTATAATATGGCAAAAGTCATGTTCTCATATTTGATGAGAATTTGCAAAAGGTTGGAGACACTAGTTGTCCTAATCCACCAAAAGGGTTTGGAGAGCAACATTATACTCGCGATTCATCTTTTTAAGCTAAAAGTAGCTTGATCATGAATAATTCCATGATAAGGGTGAATATTTGATGTAGGTAAAATATTTACCACACCAAGAGATTACTAAAGAATGGAATTTGAAAGCACACCAAACATTTGATGATGGTGATCTACTTCAAAGTGCAAGTCTAGAGACATTGGTATTTAATTATACACGCTTTGAACTATGTGTCATATGTATGACTCCACTATTGATGTTGATAGATTCTTTCAAACAGAAAAGGAAATACTGAAAAAGAATCTCATAAATATATGGCAGAAAAGAAAAGACTAGAATTGTTCAGTTTAAGTATATAGATGATATACATGTTATGGCTATATTCTTTGCTTATTAAACAATGTGGTTCTTAAGTATTTGATACTGAATTTGTTGGTGTGAATCGTCATACGAAACAACACAATTCATGAACTACAATGGCCTAAGTAACTAGCAAAAGAATATGTGATGATGTTCATCGAGAACAAATAAAGGGTTATTGTGCTTCTTGTTAAACATCAAAGCTTGCCTTCAAGATTTGTTTTATCAGGTATTATGAGAACAAAAGGGTTGTTCAAATAATTGTCGTAATCCATAAAAGATGGATGATTCACAAATCTCATTGGAGAAATCACATCCATAAAACTAGTGCTAAAAATGTCGAAAGACAAATTGATTGAAAGATCCCTTAGGAAGTGACATCGCCGTTTGAATTATATTGGAAAGAAAACATGAAGAAACTCCATGTGGATGGAATTTTGGAGTCATTTGATTTTTGATCACATGACGCTTGTAAAACTTTCCTGGAGATAATTAAAACTTCATTCATAGGCCAAAAGGGAACGAATGACTAGCTTATTGGAACTTGTACATATTGTTGTACGAAGTCCATTATGTGTAGTCAAGAGCGATGGATTTCAACTTCATATGCTTTCTCCGAAAATTTGAGTGAATTATATGAATATTTACTTAATAAGGATGAAGTATGAAACATTTGAAAAGTTCAAAGACTTTCAAGATGAAGTGCAAGAATATAAATAGTTTATGATAAGATCATAAAGGAAGATATTTAAGTTATAAGTTTAGCATAATACCTAAGATTTAAAGGAATCGTTCCGTGGATTTGCATTTTTCCCGAAACACCATAAGAGTATGGAGCGTTCGAGATATGTAATTAAACCTTGTTTGACATGGTAAGATCAAAGGTGTAATTCATAAAACTGCCATTATATTTTAAAAGATTAAAAGCTTTAGAGACTACCGTTTTTCCACTGAAAAGAGCTCCATCATAATCCGTTGAAATGTCACCATATAAAGTTATGGTTTGGGATAAAACCCAAGTTGTCCTTTCTTAAACACTGGTATGCTTTGCATAAGAAAGATGTTTGCAACCAAAGTCGGATGAACCTGTCTTTGTATCTTATTTCGAATAACTGTTAAGTATTCCTCCATAACACCGGAGACAAAAGTGTTTATTGCTTAGAACGTCAAGTTTCTTTGAGAAAGAAACTTTCCGTGAAAAGTTAAGTGGGAGGACAATAGAACTTTGATAAGGTTAAAAGAACCTTAGCTATATGATCAAAGTTGCGCAGCACCGAAAAGTGTTCCGGAGGCAGCAACAATGCTCATGGCTCATGTGCCTCAAAGGTTGTGGTTACGAAGGTCAAAGTTTCTATTGAACCAAGTAGGTCGAGTAAGCAATCAAATACCAAGATTTGAGGGTTGAATTATTATTTGAGAATAATGAACGTACTACATGCAAAGAAGCGATGATGGGCCCTGACTCCGTCAAATGGCTTGAAGCCATAAAATCCGTGATAGTTCCATACACGAGAAATCAAGTTTTGAACTTGAAGGACCCTCGACAAAGGTGTAAGACCTTACAGTTGTGTTTGGATCGATAAATAAATAGACATGGATGTTTTCGCATCTATGAAATGGTCGACATGTTGGGAAAGAGTTCACAACAATGTTCAAAGGTTGACTATGACAAGATTTGATCTTTCATAGCGATATTTAGTCTAGACAGATTAATGTAGCAACCACGACATATAATTTTGTTATGTGTTGGATGAACAAAACAAGTTCTTCTAATAGAAGGGTTACCTAGGACGTGTGCATGACACGGTGGAAAGGGTTTTGTTAATACAAAGGATGCTAAATGCATATGCAAACTTCAATGGTTGAAGTAAGTATTGCGGAGTTGGAATCTTCACTATGATGAAACTGTTAAAGGAGTTTAAATTCGTCGGAGACAATGAAGATGCTTGCATTTGCAAGAAATTAAGTGGGAGCGCTAAGACATGTTTCTAATACATTATGTGGAAGACATATTATTGATTGGAAATGATGTATCTTTTATTAACACATATTAAGAATTTCATCTCGATGAAAGACCTAGGCAAAACCCAAATATTTGGCATCAATAGACGCCAATATGGTTGTGCCATAAGTACATAGATGAGATATTGAATGTGTTCAATATAGAAACTACAAGAAAGGTTCTTGTCGCACATAAAGGATTGAATGAGTTCAATATTGATGATATATTCAAGTGTATTGACACTTGGTAAGTGAAACAAAGATTCAAGTATAGATTTATACTTGATGTATAAAATCACAAAGAGTATTTTATCAATCATGCTGTGATGTGTACAAATCCAGATATGTCATATGCTCTAAATATTACGAGCATATACCAGAATGATTCATAAGATGATTATTGGACAATAGTAAAGATATTCTTATGATCTTGTAAAAGAAATAAGAATATATTATTTTGTAGAAGTGACAAATAGATGGTTAGTTCATTGTAAATGAATTACATTGATACTAGTTTTGTCACAAAGTACAAATTAAAGTTTATCTCAATCTAAACTAAGGGTGGCACAATATAATGGAAAGTAAGTTCCATAATGGATTTGGATGAGTTCCAAAGTTAAGACATTGTGACAGATACTACAACAAAAGGCTAAGTATATGACTGCTATTATAGCAGCTAAAGAGGGCATTTGTGTCAAGTAGTTTGTTATCAAACTAGGTGTAGTTCACGGAGGAATAATACTATGAAGATATATTGTACGACAATATTATCAACATGTTTTAACCCCAAAGAACTAAAGGTCTCACCAAAGGACCAAATTTATACAAAGCCATCTCATTAGAGAATGAGTGATGCGTAGAGACGCAAAGACATGCAATTACACACGGACCTGGAAGTGTCAGATCCGGAGATCAGTTAACCACTAGCAATCGTGTACATACGACACCAGAAAGCCATAGGTGTTGAATACACAAAAGTTTTAAAACTAGATTATTGACTCTAGTGCAAGTGGGAGACTGTTGGAGATATGCCCAAGAGGCAATAATAAAGTGGTTATTATCATATCTTCATACTTATGATAAATGTTTACATACCATGCTATAATTGTATTAACAGGAAACATTAATACTTGTGTGATTTGTAAACATAAAAGAGTCCCTAGTAAAGCCTCTTGTTAAACTAGCTTGTTGGTTAATATATGATCATGGTTTCCTGATCATGAACATAGAGATGTTATTAACAACAGGGTCATATCATTAGGAGAATGATGTGATGGACATACTCCTATACTTAAGCGTAGCATAAAGATCAAGTCATTTAATATAGTTCATTTGCTATAAGCTTTCTGATACATAGTAACATAATTCCTTCAACCATGAGATCATGTTAATCACCATCATCGGAAGGATGCTTTGATGACATCAAACACCACACCGTAACTGGGTGGCTATAAAGGTGGCATTGAGTGTTTGGAAAGTATGGGTTGAGGCACATGGATCAAGAGTGGGATTTGTCCATCCATATGACGGATAGATATACTCTGGGCCCTCTCGGTGGAATGTCATCCAATTATCTTGCAAGCATGTGACTGGCTCACAAGGGATCACATATCACGGGAACGAGAAAAGAGTACTTATCGGTAACGAGGTCGAACTAGGTATGCAGAGATACCGATGATCAAAACCTCGGATAAGTAAACTATCATGAGACAAAGGGAAATTGGTATCGTATGTAAGTGGTTCATTCGATTGCAAAGTAATCATAGAAATATGTGGGAGCCATATGAATTTCCAGATTCCTCTATTGGTTATTGATCGGAGAAGTGTCTCGATCATGTCCGCATAATTCACGAACCGTAGGGAGACACACTTAAGGATTCGATGTTGTTGAGTAGTTATGGAATGATGAGTAAGAGACCGAATGTTGTTCGGAGTCTTGGATGGGATCTGGGATATCACGAGGAGATCCGGAATGGTCCGGAGAATAAGATTCATATAAGGAAAGTCCTGTTTCGGGGTTGGAGAATGGTTCCGATGTTTTCATCGAGAATGTTCTAGAAGGTTCCGGAATGTCCGACACTCCGGAGGGGAAGGGTACATGAATGTGTCATACCAAGTTGGTATGATTGCATCATGTACTAGGTGTCATCGCTGAACAAAATAAAGGGTTTAATAAAATCCTAGTTTGAAAAAGTCAAACGCCAATTTGAAAGTCAAACGGCTATTTTTGGGAAGTGGAGAGGGAGAGGGAAACCGAGTTGGGGAGGAGTCCCTCCTCCACCGCCGGCCCACTTGGGATCCGAGTTGGGGAGGGATTCCCCTCCCCTTGGCCGGCGCCTCCCTCCTATAAGAGGAGGGGCAGGGCTCCCCTCCTAGTACACAAGATTGCCCCCTCTAAACCTAACCCTAGCCGCCGCCCACCATAGCCGCCGCCTAGGGTTTCTCCCCTAGCCGCCGACTTGGGCACCTCCAAGCCCTAGCCGCCGGCCCTAGAACCCCCTCCTTGGTGTGTCTAAACCCTAGAACACTGAGGGATCTCTCATAGTCCACCATACTCGCTCCGGCTTAAGGCGAAGCCCTGCGAGATCTCCCCTCTACTTCCAGTACCATGCCGTCGTGCTGCCGGAATCGCGAGGAGAGTGCTACAACCTCCGCTGCCTGCTGGAACAAGGGAGAGGAAGGTCTTCATCGAGTACCGAACGTGTGACCGACTGCGAAAGCGCTGCCGGAACGCAGCGCCGGAAGGATCGTCTACGCGATCTTGAGATCGGAAGTGTACGACTACATCATCCACGAGAATCTGCTCTCGTTAACCTCTTTGGATCTTCGAGGGTTAGTACTCTATTGACTCGTTGCTACAATCTAGTAGATAGATCTTGGCTTGATCATAGATTAGATCTTGATTATGTGTTCATGTGGTAGAAATTTTTTGTTTTCCATGCTACGAACCCCTACAGGAGTCTCCGGTGTTGCTAGTAAAGAATTGGACTGGGTCAGTCAGAAGGGCAGTCCGGAGGCTGGTCCGGAGATTGGCCGGAGTCTCCGGTGTAGACCGGAGTCTCCGGTCTACAGACCGGAGTCTCCGGTCTGACTTTTCTACAACGGTCAGAAAACGGTTCGTGGAGGGGCTACCTATAAAAAGGAACACTTATCTTCTTCCTCCAGCGGCTCGAGCTGCTCAAGAACACCAACCCCATTAGAGCTACCAAATCTACAAGATCTCTTCATCCAACCATCCAAAGTCATTGATCTTTGGAGAATCGAAGGAGGAGGCCTTGATTTACATCTTCACCAAGAGAGATCTTCATTTCCCCCTCATTCACTTGAGGGCCCCCAAGCTCTAGTGTTTCTTTGGAAACCCTAACTTTGATTTGGTTCTTACAAGCTTGTCTTTGATTTGTCTTGACAGCTTGCTTGTATTTGGGATCCTCCAATTCAGTTGTGGATGTGTGCCCCGAACTTGTTGTAAAGGTGCCGTCTTCCACCTCGAAGGTTGCCGATATAGTGGAAGGTGAATCGAGCCCGTTGGGGTGAGGTTCATCGGAGAACAAGGGAGGCCTCTCGTGGCGTTGGTGGTTTGAAACCACCCCCTCTCCAAAGTAGACGTACTTCCCCTCAAAAGGAAGGAACTACGGGAAACAAATCCTTGTGTCTCCGCGTCCACTCCCTTGGTTACTTCTATCCTTTACCGCACTTTACTTACTTGTTCTTGCTTAGTGTTGTGTTAGTTTGTGCTTGGTTGACATATAGATAAATTCACCATAGTTGCATATTCTAGAGAATTTACCTTTCTTGTCAAACCCTAATTTGAAAAAGAGTAAAATTTGAAGTAGCACCTATTCACCCCCCCTCTAGGTGGCCATACGATCCTTTCACCTATCTTCTACTACTTTTGGTTTCAGAAAAGCTAGTAAGGAAATATTCTCGGAATTGGACGGGACAAAAGCCAAAGTCAATATTTTACCAGAAGGAACACGGAGTCCGAAGAGCATCCGAAGGGGGGCCTCGAGGCATCCACACCCTAGGACGGCACAGCCTAGGGGGGGAAGCCCTAGGTGTGGGCCCCTTGGGTGCCCACCGACCTTGCCCCTTCGCCTATAAAAGCACCCCGATGCAGAAACCCTAAGTATCCGATAAAATCTCCACGAAATAGTCTGTAGCCGCCGCCACCATCGTCCCTAGACCAGGGGGATCTGAAGCTCTTCCTGGCACCCTGCTGGAGGGGAGAGATCATCCTGGAGGCCTTCTTATCACCATGTCAGCCTCTAGAATGATGCGTGAGTAGGTCACCCTTGGACTATGGGTCCATATAGTAGCTAGATGGTTGTTTCTCCTCCTTTATTCCAGTAACCAATAGCCAACAACCGGACAGGCAAATAGTGAATTAAGTATAACTGTGTGAAGTATTAAATCGCTGACCGTGGATGTACCAACATCAGTAGACGCCGGCGCATCAGATGAAGCTGTTACCATATCAACACAGGCGTTCGTGCGGAGCATAAGATTCTCCGCCAATTCCTCACCAATGGAATTGAAGCCACTACCTGTAGCCGAACTGGTAGGCGAAGCCAGTGCTATACCAGGCCTGCGACCAAGCGGAGTGGTTTTTATCTGTTTCCCATGCTGCTTTCCATGTTGCATCTCAAACCTATGAACCTGATAAGATGGTACATCAGATTCAGGCTCAAAGCTCATGCGTGTCACATAAACAACCATATGGTATTTCTTGGACACAACAGAATTAAGTTCCGCTGGAGTGTCCTGGTCCGTGCGTGCAATCTGGATTGCCTCCTCCACAGATACGACATTAGGGGCCCTAGAACGGATAATGGTTAACACCGCTTTCCCAAGCAGGTCCTTCCCAGATTTGTCGAAGAACACAAACTCAATCTTCCCAGTGCCATCAGATCCGGAGTAACAAAGCCGGTATCTGGTGAACAAAAACAAATTTGAGGCGGACTATGGAAGCACAATCCAATGTGGAGGACAGAGCAAGCACGGGAAATTACCTAGGAGTTCCACGAGTACCGTGACAGCTTGGTTCAGAACACTTGTATGAAGTCCCATAAAAAATAGTTCTTCTGTTACACGCTGAGCAAGCATGAAACCACCAACGTTCCCCAGGACTAAGATCAGTAAGGACAGCAGTGCAGTAGAACCTGGTTTGCTGCAAAGGAAAGGAGCAACATCAACGCTCATGGTAACAAATGGCAGCAATATAATAACCAGCAGATAATAACAGTGGCACTAACTTTGTGGTCCCAGATATTTAGAGTTCACAGTTCATTGACAGTTTTCGTCTCGAGGTCAACCTAGGCACTTATCTCAGCGTCAGTCTGTCCCGGAACCAAGATATCACAGATAACAGGAATCTTTCCCTTTGACCTATAAAACCATAGTGAACCTAGGCATCAACGAACATATATCTCCTATAAGAGGCCATGGCCAGCATCAACTAACATACACTCTTCCTATAAGATTTTGTGGTTAGAGAACAGAGAGGGCAAGAGTTCATTGCATAAGAAATACACCTCCTCTAAGAGACTATGGAGGTAAATCTCAATGAAAAATTCTCAATACGTATCCATGCAAGAGTAAAATAACCGAAGCCCAGAACGTTAGTAAAGATAGCGATACCAACAAACTAATGTAGAATTTTTCTAGCACATGGTTTATCCAAATTTAATCAAGAAATAACAGAAAAACATGCAAATATCGGTCAGTAATAGCAAGAGAAGGGTGGGCTCAGATTATTTAAAAGCATGACTCGTAGATGAATGAAGAACAAGTGGACGCAGTGAAGCTAACATTAGCAACCACGGAAAAGCAGTGGATAAAGGCAGCAGAGGCATAAGATGCTTACTGAGCAATCAAGTCGTTAATCTCAGGCAGGTCTTCGTTGATGTACTAGCGGCACGGAGCTCCACCACTGAGACTCCTACGACCTATTAGCAAGAAGGAGTAGGTATGTAAGAAATCGCGAAGGGCCATACATGTGAGGGGAGGTCTACTAACCTTCAAATGGTTTGGCAAGGGAGCCAACGAAAATCACAACAACCGGACCAGGCTGGGCAGTCCGAAGTGCTTCCTCTGCATCAAAGGCAACGGCTCGCTCGCCCCATAGGACCACGGTTATCTCAAAGCCACTGTGAAATAATCAGGGAATTAGCTATCAAAAGGACAGAAGGAGACACATCATATAAGGCAGCACAGATAAAACACCAATAATAGCAGCCTACCTTGCATCACTTAAGTAAATCATCTTCTTGGTAGACGGCGCAAAACGGCTGGCACTGTGGAACTGAGATAGCAGTGAAACACCCGTGATGATGCCAACCACATATACAAACGTTGGACCAACAACGAGAAGGGAGCACAGGGTAAGAGGATCAGTAGTGACAGGTGACAGCGCAGAGCAGAAACAAAAGGAAATCCGAGTATGGAAAGTATTCTACCTGTGAAAGTTTGTGGATTATCTGTAGGACTTGGGAGATCGTTGATGGGAGTTAAAGCGTAGGTGCAAAGGGGATAATTCATGATATCACCATTGATCTCTTGCACGGTTGTGTATCTTGTCAACCTAATTATGTCCTCACCCTGTATCGGCATGTAATAGTACTTCTTTGGACACACCAAGAATTTCCTTAGCTCGTAGATCTTTCCTTCCTGAAGTTTCCCAAGGAAGTATCTAACTAATTTAGTGCTGATCTCTGCGTACATATGGTCTCCCTGAGATAAGAAACACAAGTATTATTTCAGAGATCTGTTAGAAGCAAGATGGACCAAGGATGTCCATGATATAAAGGGCGAGGCGGACATTAGCAGCAACCAGAAGCTGCTGAAACATCTAGCATCAATGAAACGACATATAAAAGGAGACGCAAGATTGGCTAACCACCTCTGTATTATGAAGCATGATGTTAGTGTGTTTGATCGGGCCAACATCCGTACCCCCACGGTGCTGCCAGATACGAGAGATGTATACATGGATAGTATACTCCTTGTTGCCCTAGACAAGCTAATTCAGCTGACTGACCGACATCTACAGGAAAAGGAAAACACAAGCAATTAGGAGGGGGAAAACAGAAGTTTCGATACATGATAAGGTACATAGCTACTAAGTGAGAAAAACATACGAATGAAGATTTTCACAGAAGAGAGGCCTAGGAGTAAAGCAGCAAGGCAAAATCATAGCAGGGAACATCTGGCAGTAGATATGTAAACAGGAAACCATCGAGCCGAAGCACAGACCCAAAAGGCATGCGTAATGTTTAGGCAGAGTAAAAAACAGATGGAGAAATGCAAGAAATATAGATATATATACTCACAGTATGTGCAATAGGCAGTAAACCAGTATCATCCCCGGGCCGACGCAGCAGATCGAAAGACCTCAGAATAAACCACATTCTTTGTCTGTGATCCACAAGTCTTGTCTTCATTCACTATCAGTATTTTCAAAGATTTTCTAGACGTCACACGAGACACACCCACATATAATTGTCCATGGGAAAATACCGGCGATTTAAGGTATAGTCCAACGGAATTTAGAGTTTGACCTTGACTTTTATTGATGGTCATAGCATAGCATAGACGAATAGGAAATTGGCGCCGCAAAAGAATGAATGGCCATTTAGTTTTTTGGCTGACAACTCAATTCTTGGAATATAAACCACGTCGCCTATATGTGACCCTGTGATGATAACAACTTTTATTAAACGGTCGTCAAGGTCTACAATAATGAGTCTTATGTTGTTGCACAAACCTGTTGATTGACTTAGGTTTCTTAGCAACATGATAGGAGCACCTTTCTTAAGAAATAACCTATAAGCGGGTAAGTTAGGGAGAGAATTTGCATTTAAAACTTCAGGAGGATAATACAAATCATCTTCTCAGGCCGCTCCTGCGGGAGACGACTTAGAATCGGAGCTGAGATATTCTCTACCTTCAGTAGGAATCATTGCTAAAATATGGGTATTAACCTCGTCAGCTATATCGTTCGTGGGTGCAAGTATAACCCTCCGACTCAGGTACACAGAGTCTTCAAAGTTGGAAACAAAATCCACGTAAGTATCATTAACAATAGCCTCAATGTGACTACCCTGGGTACGAATCAGAAGGTCCTCTGGAATATCTATCCAGGTGGAATCAGGGTCATTGTCACATGATACCGAAGGTAGCTTTCCCTCACCAAGGTCAAGTACCCAGTTGCTAAATAAGGTAATCTCCTTCTATAATGTATCAGTCGCACCTGGCACAGCAAGCCTCATGTTTTCCTTGAGCTCTAAAACAGTCACAAAAGGCCACAACGGGGAATTAGTAATCGTGATAGAAACGATCTATGCTCAAGAACAACCCTCGACAACATGAAGTATTTGTCGAAGGTCTCCGCCCAAAACCATAACAATCCCACCAAAAGGCAAATCAGCAAGGCTAGGATCGTCAACTGATAAGATGTCACGCAAAGTTCTATCAAGCGCCTCAAAACACATGCGGTTTGTCATAAGCGCCTCATCCCAGATGATAAGTGAAGTGTCTCTTAAGAGATCAGCTAGATGTGTGCCTCTTTTAATGTCACAAACTGATGCTTTGTCAATGGTAAAAGGGATTTTAAATCGCGCGTGTGCAGTGCGACCACCCGACAACAAAAGGGAAGCAACACCTGAATATGCGATAGTGAGAACAATTTTCTTTTCCCCCGAAGGTAAGATACAATAACATTCCATAAGAAAGTTTTCCTAGTCCCACCAAATCCAGAAACAAAGTAAAAACCAGGTTTTTCATCAACAACAAATCGAACAATTCTTATAAAAGCAGAACGTTGGCCAGCATTTAGTCTAGCAAACAAAGTTTCTGCCTTTTTATCAAGCTCGTTAGAATCATATAACAACTCTTCCTGGATCAGCCGATTCCGATGGAAAGGGCCCTCGTATGTTGTTTTCGGTGGTAGGTTAAAGGCAGTTATAGTGGGGCCATTTTTTAAGGAAAAGCTCAGCAAGTTCAGTAAGTAAAATATCCCGGAGTTGATCAACAGGTACCTCGTACTTCGGATCACGTCGTGCCAGCCTAATGCCAAACTGCAAATCATCGGCAAGATGAAGCCAGTAACGATCAAAAAAATCTCTCTCACTCTTCACTTCACAGTACAACAACATGGTCACAAACAACTGACGCAGCCGTGAACCAAAACCCCAAATAACAGCCTCATCAAAAGTGCGGTACCACTCGGTGTCATCACCCAACAAACCCCGAGCAGCACAGGCTTCTTTGAAAGAAATGTAAGCTATGCCCTCAAACGTTCTAATATCAGTATAAGAAGTTGCCCCTTTAACAATCATCATCAATATATGCAGGTAGTATAGCTCACCAACATTGGGCTGCACATAATAAATTCGTCCTATCTTCTCACCGCCCCCCTGACATGCCAAGACCTGTTATCCGAGTCCCATGTCCACTCTAGCGGGAAATCACAATATGTTAAAGATCGAGCTTCCGGAAACATGCTATTAGCAACAAACTATTCTGTCAATTTTGTTTTTTAAGGAATTCACTATCCTTAATTCTAGTGAGGTCAGCGTCATCATTGAATCTAATAGTGTTCATACCAGGTAGGTGAACGGGCAACCTTTCAATAGATGGAGTCTTCTCATGAATACTATAACCAAAGATTCGCCGCAACGCATCATATTCGCAAATATACCTAGCCTCTAAATATTCATTAACCTCATTAATCTGGGGACGACCCTTGCTATCAACAGGAACACCTTTGCATCTAATCCTTTGCAAATAAAGCTTTGAGCAATCTGGTCCTTTTGTGACATACTTAAACATGTATTTCATAACGATTGCTTTGTTACACCACTCAACATTCATGTGGCCTTGGTATTTCTTTAGCATGCACATGTTATAAGGTACTACCCAACGGTTATCAAGCCATTTTCTATTTTTAAAAACACGCCGTCCATTGTTAGGCCGCCTATAAAGGGCATAACCATCCTTGTCAAGCATAGTTTCCTCCTAGAATTCTTCGGGGAAATGTTTTGAACATTGCCCATCTTTCATACAAACACACTTATCATTCAACTCACCGCAGGTACCATGCATCATGAATCCAGAAACCAAAATAAAACCAAGAGGATCCTCATTTGGTCTGGAATCTCAGCACAAACAAAAGAATCAATGACCGACAAATGCTAACCTCGTTATCGGATCTCTTCTGCCAGAAGAGGATGTGCCCGTGTGGAAGTCCTCGTTTCTGGAACTCGACGGTGTGGAGAACTGGTGAAAAACAACAGTCAGACACATAACAATGTAACATGCAAAACAAAGCAAAGAGCAGAAAGAGCAAAGCGAAAGAACACAAAAATTGTACCCGCTTTTATAGGACCGTACGCACGGCTTGATCTAATATCATCGAGGCATTCATTAAGCTTAATGTTGAAAACGCGAACAACAATGTCTGCCCTATCATGAGGTTTCTGCCCAGCCTCAAATAGAAGAGCCTCCATAATCTCGGGCCATTTGGGATTCCAAGTGAAAGTAGAAAACAAATCAGAAGCACCGTGCACGTGTGCAGCGGCAAGAGCATCCTGAAAATTTTCTTGGAAATAACGTCGGCCACCAGTATGGATAGAAGGCAATATTATTGACTTACCGACACCACAGCCATCTATAAAACCCAGATCGACAGCATCAATGATACCCTGGACCGTGGACGCTCCTAAGTTCTTTTGGTTGTTAAGTATGAACCACAAACGGCCCTCATCTATGCTAGCCCTTGCGTCAACAACCGCCTGTGAAGACAACAGACCATAAAATAAGTAAGGGTTTGTCTGGATAGAACGGTAATGGCATACGAAATAGTCCTGCATAGTTAGCGTGGCACGGGCCCCGTGTCTGTCAGTGGAAGTAGGAAGGTAAGGAATCTCAAGGTGAAACCCCCTCTCGGAAAAAGGGAAGAGCAAAGGGTACTGGAGGGACATAAAAGCAGGGTGCAATAAGGAAATTCTTTCCAAACCAGTCTTTTTGTTATCTATGACAATATCACGTGTCGGTGCATCGAGGTCTAATGGGCCAACAACCAAGGCTGCCAGGTGATTATTCGATGGAAGATTGTACTATGGCCCATCACCTTCCTTTGGAGCAACCAGACGGATGTCCACGTGCTCATCTTCATTGCCTCTAATACGGTCATTGGCCATCCTAAATTTCTTGACCAAATCATTACACCCATTAATCATGTCAACCAAACTAGCAACAATAATAGGGTCCACGTCTTTTTCTTGTCGTTGTCCAGTTTAACAGCACTTATTCTATTATCAATCTCATTGGTGGTGTCATAAATACATAGTTCAGCGAATTTGGTTTTATTGCGTCCTCCAATTGAACTCGGCGCATCACTCCTCTCAGGCAAAAGAGAACCCATGCAGTGGCAAACAACACCCTGTATCTTGAAAATATTAGCGCCACATGACTGGTTGATAGAACGGCCGATCATTGCACCCATGGAGGTGAAAGAGAAGAGGAGTTATACTGCCTAATCTTGGATACGAATCTCCTAGCACGACAATCACCATCAAAGTGTAGCAGATCAGCAAGGAAAGGCGGGGGATTCTTAAAAGGCGGTATGTAAACCTTCCCGCCCTTGCAACAAAGGTTATAGACAATACGCCACTGGGTCTCAGCGGTCGCGGTCTTGACACGCTCTGCCCACCAAAAGTGTGCACCACAGTGACAACACAGGTATTCAGGAGTGCCATGGTACGACCTGTCTGCATAAGAAGCTAGAAAAGAAGGAAAGGCAGAAATCAGGCATTCAGCAATGGACACATAATAGGCAGCAAGTAAATGGAGATGCTAGACCAGACAACTTTTGATCTAATACCTTTTATACTCTCGACAAGTTCACCAGGGAACCCCTCCTAGTCAGCGCCTGTTGGATCTCGCATATCATGCTCTACCATAAGACAGCAGCGCCAACCAGGTAAAGCACAACTCTACAAAGAAGCAAGTGGGGCAAAAGCATCTAATACAAAGGGGTAGACCGCACACCTTCAAAGTTAGTGCGCCGCAACTTCTCCGTCAGCCTCCTCCTTTTGCGATAAAATCTAGAAGCCGTGGCGCTAATAAACGGATACCAACCATCCCCTGAGTCCCACGAGAGCACAGACCGTCAGGGGTAATGTTGTACCAATACCTAAGGTAATAGAAAAACAACAGAAACTGGGCATACTTTTTCTCTTGTAACGTGGCCCGGCATCATCTGGACGAGGAACCTAGTGAGGGGTTACCTAGGCAGGGGGTGGTTTCGGTGGCATCGTACATGCATTTGCAAGGAAACACGCAGAAGGATCACACTGCGGAGACGACAAAGTAAGCACGGACAGGGCCTCGACGGCAATAAAGCGTTTCTAAAGAAGCTAACAAAGCATTACGCCGAAAAACAAAGTCGAAACAGAAGAAGCAGTGGCAGGTATTCGTAGACAGGTCCGAACAGGTAGCAAAACACTACCCTACACCCCTAACAGGCAGACAACGGCATCAAGCAAAAAAGTGTACAAACAACAAAACATGAGAAGACAGGTAAGGCAGAGAAGATACATGAAAAGAAAAATCAAACTGTTGGCAGGAAACAAAAGGAACTAACCCCCCCCCCCCCCCCCAAAATCAAAGCACATAAGGCATGGTAGGAAATTGGCAATTAGCCTTTTCACAGGAACAAACCCCAACAGCAAACCCTTATCGTGAACACATAATCCATAGGGACGAGGCAACACATGCGAACAAACATATTTACAACAAAACATCCGAGAAGAAGAGGACCACTTAACAAGAAACGAATACCAGCATGCTGCTAGGGAAGCCGTTCCGAGCAACCATAAGAGACACATGGTAGAACCATATCATAAAATCTGCCCCTCAACAGCGAGATGCCGGATCCTTTAGCAAAAAACACCAAGGAAGCAGATAACACAAGAGGATGAAACCACAAGCGATCACGCAGCATGATGATAGGCACAACAGTGGAGCTGGAATATATCTTATGAAGAGACCCATCACCACATCAGACATTTGCAAAAGAAAAGATACACAAATAACAGAGACAGATGCGACACTTTCCTTGATCATATTTAACATGAGGCATAGAACCTGATGCATCGGCAAACAAAGTAGCAGCAATACACAACTATATTACACACGTAGAATAGAATAAATGGGTAATGGGTAAGAATAATCCCAAAAAGACTTAGGGTACACTACATGTTACAAATGTTGGAGATATGCCCAAGAGGCAATAATAAAGTGGTTATTATCATATCTTCATTCTTATGATAAATGTTTACATACCATGCTATAATTGTATTAACCGGAAACATTAATACTTGTGTGAGTTGTAAACATAAAAGAGTCCCTAGTAAAGCCTCTTGTTAAACTAGCTTGTTGGTTAATATATGATCATGGTTTCCTGGTCATGAATATAGAGATGTTATTAACAACAGGGTCATATCATTAGGAGAATGATATGATGGACATACTCCTATAGTTAAGCGTAGTATAAAGATCAAGTTATTTAATATAGTTCATTTGCTATAAGCTTTCTGATACATAGTAACCTAATTCCTTCGACCATGAGATCATGCTAATCACCATCACCGGAAGGATGCTTTGATGACATCAAACACCACACCATAACTGGGTGGCTATAAAGGTGGCATTGAGTGTTCAGAAAGTATGTGTTGAGGCACATGGATCAAGAGTGGGATTTGTCTATCCATATGACGGATAGATATACTCTGGGCCCTCTCGGAAGAATGCCATCCAATTGGCTTGCAAGCATGTGACTGGATCACAAGGGATCATATATCACGGGAACGAGAAAAGAGTACTTATCAGTAACGAGGTTGAACTAGGTATGCAGAGATACCGACGATCAAAACCTCGGATAAGTAAACTATCGTGTGCCAAAGGGAAATTGGTATCGTATGTAAGTGGTTCGTTCGATCGCAAAGTAATCGTAGAAATATGTGGGAGCCATATGAATTTACAGATTCCTCTATTGGTTATTGATCGGAGAAGTGTCTCGGTCATGTCTGCATAATTCACGAACCGTAGGGAGACACACTTAAGGATTCGATGTTTTTGAGTAGTTATGGAACAATGAGTAAGAGACCGAATGTTGTTCGGAGTCTCAGATGGGATCCGGGATATCACAAGGAGATCTGGAATGGTCCAGATAATAAGATTCATATAAGGAAAGTCCTGTTTCGCAGTTCGGAAATGATTCCGGTGTTTTCACCGGGAACGTTCTAGAAGGGTCTGGAAGGTCTGGCACTCCGGAGGAGAAGGGTACATGGATGTGTCATGAGGAGGAGTTGGAGGAGGACTCCCTCCTCCCAAACCGGCCCCTCCCACCTATATAAGGAGGGGTAGGGCGCCCCCTACCCCTCACACCTAAACCCTAGCTCCTGGCGCCTCCACCACAAGTGCTGTCGCCGCCTAGGGATCTCCCAAGTCGCCGACTAGGGTTTCCCCAAACCCTAGCCGCCGGCTAAGCCACCCCCCTTGGTGCCTCTAAACCGTAGATCGCCAATGCCCTCTCTTATTCCACCATACTCGCTCTGGCTTAAGGCGAAGCCCTATGAGATCTCCCCTCTACTTCTGACACCACGCCGTCGTGCTACCGGAATCACGAGGAGAGTGCTACAACCTCCGCTGCCTGCTGGAACAAGGGAGAGGAAGGTCTTCATCGAGTACCGAACATGTGACCGACTGCGGAAGCGCTGCCGGAACGCAGCGCCGAAACGATAGTCTACGCGATCTTGAGATCGGAAGTGTACGACTACATCATCCACGAGAATCTGCTCTCGTTAACCGCTTTGGATCTTCGAGGGTTAGTACTCTATTGACTCGTTTCTACAATCTAGTAGATAGATCTTGGCTTATGTGTGTTCATGCGATAGAAATTTTTTGTTTTCCATGCTACGACCCCCTACAGTGGTATCAGAGCCATGTCTATATGTAGATCTGTTGCACGAGTAGAACACAATGGTCATTGTGGGCGTTGATGCTTTTGTTGTCGATTGCTTCTTGTGTACTTTGCATCTTGCGGGATGGTGGGATGAAGCGGCTGAAAGTACCGACTTGATACGACTAGAGGGGGGGTGAATAGGCGTCTACCCAATTTTACCTTGTTTCTCAATTTTAGGCTCAACAAGAAAGAAAGTTATCTAGAGATGCAACTAAGTGAACAACCTAAAACAGGGAAACTGAAACCAACAACAAGAAACAGTAAAAGCAAGGAGTAAAGGAAGGGAACGAAGTAACCGGCGAGGGGACACGGAGATGTAATTCCCGTAGTTCACTCCCAAGGAGCTACGTCTACGTTGGAGAGGTGTCGGGGCCACACAAGGTCACCCGAGCGCCACAAAGGCCTCACCTTCTTCTCCGGTGAGCTCCCCCACAAAGGAGGCCTCACAATCCACTAACCGGTGACCTTGAAGGCGCCAACCGAAACCTTTACACCAAGGTTGAGGGGGAGGCTCCACAACTCAATTGGAGGCCCTCAACGACACCTCGAAGCTTTACAACACATGCCTCAGCTCCGGGGATGCCCTACACCGTCTAGGGTTCCAAGAAACCCAAGAGCAACAAGATCCACAAAGGATGGAAGGGGAAATCAATTCTTCTTTGGTGGAAGTGTAAATCTAGGTCACCTCCCTCACCTCTCAAAAGATCAGGTCATTTGGGTGGCTAGAGAGAGAGATCTAGTGAGGTGAAGCTCAAGCATTAATGGAGGAGAGAGAAAAATTCGAGAGAGAGTGGGAGGAAGAAGAGGGGTGCCTTAAATAGGCCCCCTCACACTGAACTGTTACAGCCCCCGCGAACTCACCGGAAGTTCCGGTGAGAGGCCGGAAGTTCCGCCTGAGCCTGGCTCCAACGGTCATCAGACCGTTGACGCCCGCTCCAGAAGCGCAACCGGAAGTTCCGGTCAAAACAGACCGGAAGTTTCGGTGAACTTCCGATCAAGTTCCGGCAAATAGCACACTTCAAAACAGAAGATTACTGAACTGCCACCGGAACTTGGGCGGAACAAGCGGCGGAACTTTTGGGTCGCGAGCCGGTCAGACCGGAAGTTCCGGCCTTAGGCGGAAGTTCCGGCCTCAGGCGGAAGTTCCGCTCAAGAACTTTTGGCGGGGCTAGTACAGATGGAAGTTCCGGCCAAGTTCCGGCCAAGTTCCGGCTAAATAGCACACTTTGCCCAGAAAGTTACTGAACCGCCACCGGAACTTGGGCGGAACAAGCGCCGGAACAAACAGAAGAGCAGCCCGCAGAAAAAGTTAGAGCAGAACTTCCGGTCTAGACCGGAAGTTCCGGTGAGACACAAAAGGCCCCAACAGAACAGGAAAACACTCTCTCTCACGGGATAATGGGATGGCTGTGGCGGTGCATATAGGTTTGTGCAAGAACAAGTGATTTCCCACAGCCTTCCAAAATGGACCCCCTCTTGATAGTACGGTGACCTAAAAACATCAACCAGAAAGAAACTAGAAGAAGACTAAAAAGGCCACCGTCTTCAAAAGATCACAAGAGAGCATCCTTCACAACAGAATGAGACAACAGCGACGTTTCCCCTGAAACTCAAGAGCACAGTTAAAAACACGGTTGGGATTGTCATTTAACACCAAAAACATCATGGGAAGATATAGTCCTTTCAATCTCCCCCTTTTTGGTGTTAGATGACAATCCCACAGATTTGCATAGAAACAAAGCAATCTTTGCAATGGACGGGGCAGGCTCCCCCTGTATGTGTGCAAGGTAGAGAGAAGACCCCTAAGGACTGAACTCACACACATACACGGAGGCTCCCCCTAACAGTTGCAAAGATAGCGCAAGTACAAAAAAGATAGAGATCATACCAGAACCAACTAAATGTGGTGGAGACAAACGGAGTAATAATAACATCAAGAGCAATGAGGCTCCACCACCATATCAACAGCCCAAGAGATGACAATAAGGTACCACATTCACGACAAAGAATAAGATACCACAAAGATACCACATAGTCTCAAACATAACATACCACATGGTCCACAAGCACACATAAGTTCACGGACATAAAACCACAAGCACACAAAATAACTAGAGAGTTCGCGAGTAAGAAAAGAATAGGCTCGCGACTCAACCCATGCAAATCCTGTAGACACCCTAATAAACATCCTTCTCCCCCATTGGCATCGAGACACCAAAAAGGAAGAAGAGATCAATCTACTCGTCCCAGCCATGAGAAGGGGAAGGATGGGAAGACTCAGGCGGACCAGTGACCTCCTCCTCAGACTCATCTTCAGACCAGTTGCAGTTGTTGCGAACCCAATCCTCCTTGGGAGCAGTGACAGAGCTAGAGACCGGTGAGCAAGGAATGTTGAGGGCTGCCATGATGGCCTTCTGGCGCTGAACATCGTGACGCTGGTCAACATAAGCCTGATACTCACGGTCCTGCAGAAAGCAGAAGTCTTCTTCACTTTCCCAAGCAGCTTCTTTGCCCAAGATGGCTGCCTCTGGAGAAAAGGACCACCAGCACTAGAGCCACCAGGAGCAGAGGAGGGACCACTAGCAACATCTCGAGACTTCTTGAGAGCAGCTTCCTTTTCTTCCTGAGTGCGAGGCTTCTGGTGCTTACTCACACGGAACCTTATCTCTGCATGAATGGTGATGTTGTCTTGAGGAAAGGGGGTGCCAGTCTTCTCGAGCCACTTGTGATTGATGAGAGTCTGAATGTAGGGAGCATAGATGCAGGAGCGCTTTTCGATGAGAGCCCCCCACATCTCTGAGAAGATGAAGTGCATAACATCCATTGACATGTCAGTGCCTCGGCGAAGATGGGTCTGATGCATGAGGTCAACCTGATATCCCTGAAACTGATCAAAGTTGCCAGCTTTGGGAGATATGGTGTTCAAGTACACCCGACGCATAATGTCATAAGCTGGCAGCAGATGATTCACAAACCCAACACTTCCCCATCCTTCAATGTAGAGAGGCTCCAGGACCTTAGGATCAGCAGCTATAGGACCATGAACACGCCAACCATTTGCCCCGCGGCCAGGCTGAATGGGATAACCAAGAAGCTCAGCAAACTCAGCCCAAGTAGCGGTAAGAAACACATCCCTGGTCATCCACTTCATCACTCCTTCAGTAGATGAATGCATGTGAAGAAACGGAGTGGAGTAGAACTGAGCAATAGCAGTCACATCAAAGTTCTGACAGTGCTCCATGAGGGGAATCAACCCAAAACTCTTGAAGTTGTGAAGTTCCTCGTTCATAGCATCAAGCCAATCATCATCTTCAAGAGCTTCGAAGACTTTCTGTGGTTCCACAAGAGACATAAACGCATGGTGAGAGCAAAAGGAAGCTAGTTGCCTCCTAGTGGTGGAACCTTTATTGAAATCTCCATAGACATTATCAAGGATATGGCCATCTCGAACAAGCTTGGAGAGACGATAGGCTTGACGACGGGCTTGTGCTTCAATTCGAGATTCTTGAGCTACCACTTGGTCATTTCCACCAATTGAGCCGCCCCCTTGACTATAAGCACGAACACGAGGGTCATCTTCATCAATTTCCACTTCGGGGGAGTCATCACTTGGAGAGGATCCTTGAGGATCATTGACTTGATTTTGATATTGACGAGCTTGACCTTGGGAAGAAACATGACCTTGAGGAGGAGCCCCATCTTGGGGAGGTTGATGAGGTTGATGAAGAGCTTGTCCGTGAGAGGTGCCTTGAGGAGGAGCCCCATCGTGGGGAGGTTGATGTTGTTGATGAAGAGCTTGTTCTTTAGGGCTTGGAGAGTCATGAGCATGGGAAGCTTCGGAAGAGCTTGAGGGAGCTTGTGCCAAGAAAGTAGGTCCTTGAGGTGCAAGATGATCTTGTGAGAGTGAGGGCTCCACTTGAGTAGAGCTTGGTCCTTCTCCTTCGTCCATAAGGGGATCCTCAATGGGGAGGTGGAAACCCACACCCATTCTTCCTATGGCCTTGGGAGGAATTTCATCACTTGGATCACAAACACCATCTTTCCTAACAAGGGACTCATGATTTTCATCAAACTTCACGTTGCTCGTCTCTTCAACTCTTCCATTGGCTTTGTTGTAGACTCTATAAGCATGGGACTGATTTGAGTAACCAACAAAAATTCCTTCTTGAGCCTTGGATTCAAACTTTGACAACCGAACTCCTTTCTTGAGTATGTAGCACTTGCACCCAAACACCCGAAAGTAGCTAACATTAGGCTTTTTCCCGGTGAGAAGTTCATAGGGGGTCTTGTTCTTGTTCTTGCGAAGATAAAGCCGGTTGGTTGCATGGCAAGCAGTGGAGATGGCCTCGGCCCAAAAGTTGTATGGAGACTTGAACTCAGCTATCATAGACCGAGCCGCATCCATCAAAGTGCGATTCTTCCTTTCAGCAACTCCGTTTTGTTGAGGGGTGTAGGGAGTGGAGTATTGATGCTTGATTCCTTCATCACTGAGAAACTCATCCAAGGTATAGTTTTTGAACTCGGTGCCATTGTCACTTCGAATTGAGAGAATAGTTGCATTGTGCTTCCGTTGAACCTCATTTGCAAAGTCAATGACGGTTTGTTGAGTCTCACTCTTGTACTTGAAAAAGAACACCCAAGTGTATCTTGATAAATCATCCACAATAACCAAGCAATACTTCTTGCCTCCAAGGCTATCATGAGAGGGAGGACCAAAGAGATCCATGTGCAAGAGCTCCAAACATCTCTCGGTAGTGATTTGATTGAGCGCTTTGTGAGGAGTTTCATGCATCTTCCCTTCAATACAAGCCCTGCAAACACGATCTTTGGCAAAAGAAACATCGTTAATACCAAGGATGTGGCCCTCGGAGTGAAGTCTTTGCAAAGTTCTCATGTTAACATGGGCTAGGCGGCGATGCCACAACCAGCCCTTGTCGGATTTAGCATAGAGACATAGAGCATGAGGAGTAGTGGTCCCTGAAAAGTCCACCACATACAAGTCATGTTCTACATATCCTACAAAAGCCACCTTGAGAGACTTACTCCACATGAGGACCACAGAATGAGAATTAAAGAAAGAAGAAAGACCCATAAGAGCAAGAGCACGAACTGAGAGTAAGTTGTAACCAAGAGTTTTGACAAGCATGACGTCAACGAAGGATACATCCGGGGTTACCACCACTTTGCCAAAACCCAAAACCTGAGAGCTTGTTTTGTCACCGTAGGAGACCATGGTGTTGGCAATATTGGGTCTCAAATCGGTCATGATAGACTTGCTTCCGGTCATATGACTTGTGGCACCACTATCAAGCACCCATTTTGATCCGCCGGAAGCATAGTCCTACAAGAAAATCAAGCATTGGTTTTAGGTACCCATTTTGCAATGGGTCCCCTTTTGTTAGTGACAAGAACCTTTGGCACCCAAATGGCCCAATGATAGTCATGCGTGTAAGATGTCCCCACATATCTAGCATATACATGACGATCATAAGATTTGCAAAGAATATAAGAGGGATTGTTCTTTCCAGCAAAGTTGTCACTTTGCAAGAGAGTTAGGCCATTTGGTACTCCTTGGGCCATGCCCTTGTTCTTTTTCTTCTTCTTGTTCTTGTTCTTCTTCTTCTTGGTCTTGGCAAGTTGATCCTTCAAAACCTTGACCTCCTCTATGAGATGCTCATGCTTGCAACAAGGGTTAGGAGAGCTAGACAAGTCTATAATTTGCACAGTGGAAGACTTAGAAAGATCACAAGTTAATTTAGTTTGAAGCTGTTCATGAGCCTCAAAAAGACTTGTGAATTTACTCTCCAAGGCTTTGTGTTCCTCTTTGAGTTTCTCAAGATCCTTTTGAGTCTTATCATGACCACCCACAAACTCAGCATTTTCTTTCTTGAGAACCTTAATCAAAGCAAGAGCATGGTCACGTTCTTTAATAGTAGAGGTCAAAGTGTTGTTATGATCATCTACAAGTTTAGACACATTTTCTTCAAGATTAATTCTCATATTTTGTTCATCCTCAAGACTTTGAGTGAGAGAGGCAATTTCATCGGCGGCATCTCTTTCATTTTTACTTAGCAAGTCAAGATGTTCTTCCTTTTCATCTAAGGCATCCCTAGCATTCTCAAGTTGAGCAAGTAAGGACTCAAAGCAGTTTTTAGTTTCTTCATCTAAGGTAGCAACAAATTCACACATGTCAATCATCTCTTTCTTCACCTCTAGACCAACAAGATCAAGAGAGGAAGGCTCACTAGAGATGGGTTGAGGAGTGGGTTTCGGTGATACCTCGGTGGCCTTGGCCATGAAGCACTTTTGGTTGGAGGAGATGACATTTTCATTTGGCAAGTCGAAGAGGGATAGACGAGGAGTTGAGGTAGTGGCAATAGCAGCAACCCCCACAATCTCTCCACCATGAACTTCATCATCATCATCTTCATCCGTGCCCGAAAGATATTCTTCATGGACCACAATTGCTTGTTCCTTGTTAGTGACGTTCTTGACGGTGTAGTTCTTGTTTATGGGATGAGGAGATCTTGACTTGACCTTGCAAATGAGACGGCCACCATTGTCTTCACGGTTCTCAAAGGGACACTTGGCCACGAAGTGACTCTTGTCGTTGCAATTGTAGCAAGACCTTGCTTTGGGAGACTTGTTGGGTGAGTTGAATCTTGAGTTGTCCCTCGATCTTGACTTGAATCCGGACTTGTTCCAAAAGGCCCTTGAAGCGAGAGCAAGATGTTCGTTGAAGGCACATTTGAGGTCTTCTTGAGACCACTCACTTGATGTATCATCATCATCAACTTCAATAGCCTTGGCCTTCAAAGCAAGGTTCACTTTTGTTGATCCAATGGCTCTAGCTCGAGCGGACTCCGCATTCTTCTTAGCAATGGTCATGGCAATTACTTCACTCAAGACTTCTTGAGAGGTCATTAAGTGAAAGTTGGTCCTTCCCTTGATAGAGTTGAGCTTTTGTTCTTCAAAAGGGAGAAGAGCTTGAATGAACTTCCTCTTCATAAACTTGTCATCAACATAGTGAGCCCCAAGGTCCCTCATAGTAGAACAAAGGACCTTAAGGCGCCTATACATGTCTTCAGGGGTCTCATCATCTTGCATTGCGAAACCATTGCACTCGTTGTTGATCTCATCAAACTTGGAGCTTTGGATGCTAGCATTCCCAACAAAGAGCTCGATGAGTTGATCCCAAGCTCCCTTGGCGGTGTCAAATTGGCGAATGTGAGCAAAATCCTTTGGAGTCAAAGCCTTTTGAATCATTCCCAAAGTTGTAGCATTGAGTTGCTTGTCCACCACTTCACCTCGTGTCAACTTCTTTGGGTCAAATGGACAGAATCCATCCTCCACAATCCTCATTAACTCAATGGAAGAGCTGGAAATATGTGAGCGCATTAGATATTGCCAATTGGCGAAATTAGACGTATCTAACATAGGTGGTGCTCCTTGAGGGATAATGTGTGGCATGGGAATGGGTGGATCCGGAGTGTACTTCGGCGGTGGGGGTACCGCCGAGTAGTCCTTTTCTCCATTCTCCCCTTTGGAAGTTGGATTCTCGGGCTCCTCAATGTTCTCACTTAGCACCTTGGTAGAGGTTTGAGAAACAAAGCCAAGTCCCAAGTGAGTGGTAGCAGCCGCGGGAGTTACCCCGGGGGCGGACACCGTAACGGTGAGAGGAACCTCGTTGGATTGGAGTGTGTCAATAGCAACTATGGGGTTTGGCTTGAGAGACTGCAAGAGAGTCATCATTTCCTCGAACTTGGACATCATGGATGACTCCAATTGCTTGAGGTCATCCATAGTGGCCAAGTTCTTGGCTTTTTCAGTTTCACTACCCCCTTCGTCGGCCATAGTCTCTTAGGCGGTAAAGCCCGAAGTAAGAGCCTAGGCTCTGATACCAATTGAAAGTACCGACTTGATACGACTAGAGGGGGGTGAATAGGCGTCTACCCAATTTTACCTTGTTTCTCAATTTTAGGCTCAACAAGAAAGAAAGTTATCTAGAGATGCAACTAAGTGAACAACCTAAAACAGGGAAACTGAAACCAACAACAAGAAACAGTAAAAGCAAGGAGTAAAGGAAGGGGACGAAGTAACCGGCGAGGGGACACTGAGATGTAATTCCCGTAGTTCACTCCCAAGGAGCTACGTCTACGTTGGAGAGGTGTCGGGGCCACACAAGGTCACCCGAGCGCCACAAAGGCCTCACCTTCTTCTCCGGTGAGCTCCCCCACAAAGGAGGCCTCACAATCCACTAACCGGTGACCTTGAAGGCGCCAACCGAAACCTTTACACCAAGGTTGAGGGGGAGGCTCCACAACTCAATTGGAGGCCCTCAACGACACCTCGAAGCTTTACAACACATGCCTCAGCTCCGGGGATGCCCTACACCGTCTAGGGTTCCAAGAAACCCAAGAGCAACAAGATCCACAAAGGATGGAAGGGGAAATCAATTCTTCTTTGGTGGAAGTGTAGATCTAGGTCACCTCCCTCACCTCTCAAAAGATCAGGTCATTTGGGTGGCTAGAGAGAGAGATCTAGTGAGGTGAAGCTCAAGCATTAATGGAGGAGAGAGAAAAATTCGAGAGAGAGTGGGAGGAAGAAGAGGGGTGCCTTAAATAGGCCCCCTCGCACTGAACCGTTACAGCCCCCGCGACCTCACCGGAAGTTCCGGTGAGAGGCCGGAAGTTCTGCCTGAGCCTGGCTCCAACGGTCATCAGACCGTTGACGCCCGCTCCAGAAGCGCAACCGGAAGTTCCGGTCAAAACAGACCGGAAGTTCCGGTGAACTTCCGATCAAGTTCCGATCAAGTTCCGGCAAATAGCACACTTCAAAACAGAAGATTACTGAACCGCCACCGGAACTTGGGCGGAACAAGCGGCGGAACTTTTGGGTCGCGAGCGGGTCAGACCGGAAGTTCCGGCCTCAGGCGGAAGTTCCGCTCAAGAACTTTTGGCGGGGCTAGTACAGATGGAAGTTCCGGCCAAGTTCCGGCCAAGTTCCGGCTAAATAGCACACTTTGCCCAGAAAGTTACTGAACCGCCACCGGAACTTGGGCGGAACAAGCGCCGGAACAAACAGAAGAGAAGCCCGCAGAAAAAGTTAGAGCGGAACTTCCGGTCTAGACCGGAAGTTCCGGTGAGACACAAAAGGCCCCAACAGAACAGGAAAACGCTCTCTCTCACGAGATAATGGGATGGTTGTGGCGGTGCATATAGGTTTGTGCAAGAACAAGTGATTTCCCACAGCCTTCCAAAATGGACCCCCTCTTGATAGTACGGTGACCTAAAAACATCAACCAGAAAGAAACTAGAAGAAGACTAAAAAGGCCACCATCTTTAAAAGATCACAAGAGAGCATCCTTCACAACAGAATGAGACAACAACGATGTTTCCCCTGAAACTCAAGAGCACAGTTAAAAACACGGTTGGGATTGTCATTTAACACCAAAAACATCATGGGAAGATATAGTCCTTTCAGCGGTCCGGGCTAACCTTACATGACATCATTCATGAGACTTGCTCCACGCTTGACATGCAACTTGTATTGCATAAGTGGCTTTGCGGGTGCCTGTTTCTCCCAACATAGTTAAGATTCAATTTACAACGGGTGATTGACAATACTAGTATCAATGTTGTGGTTCTTGTTCGTAAGTTAGAACGAAACTTATTGAAAGCCCCAAACCACGTAAAACATGCAAAGAAAATTAGAGGCGTCTAACTTTGTTTTGCAGGGGGTGTGTTGTGATGTGATATGGCCATGATTGTGATTATATATGATGTATGCAATGTTCCTTATTGTAAGTTGGCAGCCGGCAGGAGCCATATGGTTGTTTCCATTAAGTCATGCGTGTCTATTATTCAAAGTAGTTGTAATAGTTGATGCTGGTGTAAGACAACCATGAAGTGGCACCATTGACCTTGACGCCACACCGGTGATGATGGAGATCATGTTCGTGGTTGAAGATGGAGATCAGAAGCACAAGAAGAAAGGCCATATCATATCACATATTATGAATTGCATGTGATGTTAATCCTTTTATGCATCTTGTATTGCTTAGTTCACGACAGTAGTATTATAAGATGATCCCTCAAGCACACAATTTCAAGTTTTAAAGTGTTCATCCTTAGTAAGCACCGTTGCTAAAGCTCGTTGTTTCGAAGCACCACGTGATGATTGGGTGTGTTAGATTCTGCGAGTGTATACAACGTGAGCAAGCCAGATTTGCTCATGCGGAAGCTAAGGTTTGATCTTGACGAGCCTAGCATGTACATACATGGTCTCGGAACACGGATCACCAAAAGGTAAAGCATGAGTCATATAGTAGATATGATGAACATGTTGATTGTTCGCCATTGAAGCTACATCAACTCTCGTGATGATCGGTTTTGATGTGGTGGATTTGGTTCGTGTGATCACTAAAACAATGTGAGGGATATTGTTTTGAGTGGGAGTTCAACAGCAATATGATTAAAAGTTGAACACTACTTATCATAAATTAAATCAAAGTGAATCTGCATAATTGTTGTAGTCATTGGCATCCGTTTACCACCTTGCACTTAGTTATAATTGAGATGATAGAACTATAGAATTCTAGTTAGTTACTTTACGAACTGGTATCATATTGTTTTGAAGTATTAATCTAAAGTTTAAAAGTCCCATTGCAAACTTTCAGTAAGTTTAGATTACTCTGTGAAGTTTAATAGTTGGTATTAAATCAAGAGTAACAATTCCAGTGTTAGTATATAAGTATCATGTTTATCTCCATGATTCTTGATATTCGAAAGATAGTTTCAATATCAAGGTAATCTAGGAGTTGAAAGAGTCGTTTCAGAGACCATCATGTATGGAATATATTGTGATATCTGAAATGATGTTTTGGTTACAACATGATAGAATATAATATGGCAAAGTTTGTGTTCTCATATTTGATGATAATTTACAAAAGGTTGGAGACACTAGTTGTCCTAATCCTCCAAAAGGTCTTGGAGAGCAATATTATACTCGCGATTCACCGTTATAAGCTAAAGTAGCTTGATCGTGAATTATTCCATGATAAGGGTGAATATTTGATGTAGGTAAAATGTTTACTACACCAAGAGATTATTAAAGAAAGGAATTTGAAAGAACACCAAACATTTGATGATGGTGATCTACTTCAAAGTGCAAGTCCAAAGACATTGGTATTTAACTATACATGCTTTGGACTATGTGTCATGTATATGGCTCCACTATTGATGTTGATAGATTCTTTCAAACAGAAAAAGAAATACTAAAAGAGAATCTCATAAATATATGGCAGAAAAGAAAAGACTAGAATTGTTTAGCTTAAGTATATAGAGGATATATGTGTTATGGCTGTATTCTTTGCTTGTTAAATAATGTGGTTCTTAAGTATTGGATACTGAATTTGTTGGTCATACGAAACAACAGAATTCATGAACTACAGTGGCCTAAGTAACTAGCAAAAGAATATGTGATGATGTTCATCGAGAACAAATAAAGGGTTATTGTGTTGCTCGTTAGACATCAAAGCTTGCCTTCAAGATTTGTTTATCAGGTATTATAAGAACAAAAGGGTTGTTCAAATAATTGTCGTAATCCATAAAAGATGGATGATTTATAGATCTTGTTGGAGAAATCACATCCATAAAACTAGTGCTAAAAATGTCGAAAGACAAATTGATTGAAAGATCACTCAGGAAGTGACATCGCCGTTTAAATTATATTGGAAAGAAAACATGAAGGAACTCCATGTGGATGGAATTTTGGAGTCTTTTGATTTTGATCAAATGACGCTTGTGAAACTTTCTAGAGATAATTAAAACTTCATTCATAGGCCAAAAGTGAATGAATGACTAGCTTATTGGAACTTGTACATATTGTTGTATGAAGTCCATTATGTGTAGTCAAAAGCGATGGATTTCAACTTCATATGCTTTCTCTGAAAATTTGAGTGAATATATGAATATTTACTTAATAAGGATGAAGTATGAAACATTTGAAAAGTTCAAAGACTTTCAAGATGAAGTGAAAAATCATTGTAACAATAATATAAATAGTTTATGATAAGATCATAAAGGAAGATATTTGAGTTACAAGTTTAGCATAATACCTAAGATTTAAGGAATCGTTCCGTGGATTTGCATTTCCCGAAACACCATAAGAGTATGGAGCGTTCGATATATGTAATTAAACCTTGTTTGACATGGTAAGATCAAAGGTGTAATTCATAAAACTGCCATTATATTTTAAAGATTAAAAGCTTTAGAGTCTACTGTTTTCCACTGAAAAGAGCTCCATCATAATCCGTTGAAATGACACCATATAAAGTTATGGTTTGGGATAAAACCCAAGTTGTCCTTTCTTAAACATTGGTATGCTATGAATAAGAAATATGTTTGCAACCAAAGTCGGATGAACCTGTCTTTGTATATTATTTCGAATAACTGTTAAGTATTCCTCCATAACATCGAAGACAAAAGTGTTTGTCGCTTAGAACGTCAAGTTTCTTTGAGAAGGAATTTTTTCGTGAAAAGATAAGTGTGAGGACAATATAACCTTGATAAGGTTAAAAGAACCTTAGATATATGTGCAAAGTTGCGCAGCGCCGAAAAGTGTTCCGGAGGCAGTATCAATGCTCATGGCTCACGTGCCTCAAAAGTTGTGGTTACGGAGGTCAAAGTTTCTATTGAATCAAGTAGGTCAGGTAAACAATCAAATACCAAGATTTGAGGGTTGAATCATTATAATGAACCGACTACATGCAAAGAAGCGATGATGGGCCCTGACTCCGTAAAATGGCTTGAAGCCATAAAATCCGTGATAGTTCCATACACGAGAAATCAAGCTTTGAACTTGAAGGACCCTCGAGAAAGGTGTAAGACCTTACAGTCGTGTTTGGATCTATAAAGAAATAGACATGGATGTTCACATCTATGAAATAGTCGATATGTTGGGAAAGAGTTTACAACAATGTTCAAAGGTTGACTATGACAAGATTTGATCTTTCATAGCGATATTTAGTCTAGACGGATTAATGTAGCAGCCACAACATTTAATTTTGTTATGTGGTAGCTGAGTAAACAAAACAAGTTCTTCTAATAGAATTGTTGCCTAGGACATGTGCTTAACACGGTCCAAAGGGTTTTGTTAATTCAAAGGATGCTAAAAGTATATGCAAACTTCAATGGTTGAAGTAAGCATCGGGAAGTTGGAATCTTCACTGTGATGAAACTGTTAAAAGAGTTTAATTTCATCAGAGACAATGAAGGTGCTTGCATTTGCAAGAAATTAAGTGGGAGCACTAAGACATGTTTCTAATACATTATGTGGAAGACGTATTGTTGATTGGAAATGATGTATATTTTATTAACACATATTAAGAATTTCATCCCGATGAAAGATTTAGGAAAAACCCAAATATTTGGCATCTATATCTATATAGATAGATTGAGACACTAATATGGTTGTGCCGAAAGTACATAGATGATATATTAAATGAGTTCAATATAGAAACAACAAGAAAGGTTCTTGTCGCACATAAAGGATTGAATGAGTTCAATATTGATGATATATTCAAGTGTGTTGACACTTGGTAAGTGATACAAAGATTCAAGTATAGATTGATACTTGATGTATGAAATCACAAAGAGTATTTATATCAATCATACTGTGATATGTACAAATCCAGATATGTCCTATGCTCTAAATGTTATGAGCATATACCAGAATGATTCATAAGATGATCGTTGGACGATAGTAAGGATATTCTTATGATCTCTTGGAAGAACTAAGAGTATATTATTTTTGTAGAAGTGACAAATAGATGGTTTGTTGGGGGGTGACCCCGGATAGGGTAAGGATGGGGAAAGACGAAAGGAAGTTCCCCGTCCATTTTCCGAGTTACAGTCTAAATCAGCCGAATCCTATAAAGGTCGGCCAAGGTAAGCAAGAGCAGGACCCTTATGAGAAGAGCAAGGCGTTACCCGGCCGACATACTGTGTAAGTCGGCGGGATCAGCCCGAGTAATCTGAATGCAGGTGAAGGCCAAGCCGAGTTAAGCGAGACAGGGCCGAATGATATGAAGCTTGTAGGAGAAGGAGATGCCTATAGTCAAACTCTAGTCACGGGCTAGGAAGAATCTAAGCAGAGCCAAACACAAAGGACAAGGCGCAGAGCGACAGAAGGGCAGAAGGAGGTCACGGAGGTGATAGTCCTGAAGCCCGAGGCATGCAGGTGGGGTCCTCTGGAACCTTGCCGTCATTAGAAGGGCGACACGGAAAGGAGGCCGCCGAGTTACTATATTGGGAAAAGCATATTCCTCGAATATGCTTGCCACGTCAGCCCTAGAGGAGCCAAGGTTCCCCTTTATAAGGAGAGGCTTGGGCTCAGAGAAGGTCATCGGCTCATTTGGTACCGTTAGGCTGGTAAAGTTCTTCTTCTCCACTTGTATACAGCTCAATGAGCACTTGTAGCCCAAGGAAGGAGAAATAAAGATCTTTACGTTAGTTTTCTGTGTGTATAATCAACTACATCTTCCCTCCCCAGATCCCTCTAGCATCCATTGGCCCCACGCTTTAGCCTACCCATGGCATCTGCCGTGCCACCACCACGACAGTTGGCGCCCACCGTGGGGCCAGCAGCGGTGCTAGCTGGAGTCATGATCCGGACGGGAAACTTCATCCACACTGGCGAGCGTGTTATCTCTGGCTTAGTCCGGAGATTTGATCTCTGTGACTACGTCAGCGACAACGCAGGCAGCTTCAAGGGAAAAACTCCTCCACGCAACGGTGTCTTCATCAACTTGGGCATGCACCAGATCTATGTCGGCGTCGACATCTCCGGCGTTTATCCTCACCAAGTTGTTGTTGTAGGAGAGCCTCCCCTTAGTGCCGCAAACGGTCCACGCGGAGAGCGCCCCGTCAGCAGCTTCGAGGTGATGGTCGCAGCCGGGGTGCAGGCGGGAGCAGCGGGCGCCAAATCAAGCAAGGATCCGACGACGGGTGTGCAGGTGGCCACGAAGCAGGCAGCTCCACCACCCATCGAGGTAAATCCTTCAGCAGCCAACCCAGCCGAGGCGCAGGAGACGGCCCCAAAGGCGCCAAGGATAAGAGGGCCACCTCTGGAAAGACCAGAGAATGTTCTCCAGGCAACTATAGATAATCTGACTACACATGTAGCGCCGATACTTGATCAGGCTAATGCTCAGGAAGAATTAGAAGAAACTAGGCAAAAAGTATTGGTAGAGGCAAAAAAAGGTGTCGGCATTGCGGGAGTCCTTAAACAGGACCCTGCGAGAATATGCTAGGGCAAATAAACTTGATGTCACCCCCGAGCGGGTTGATGAGTTAAGATTGAGAGGAAAGAACCTCATGGATGATATCAACAAAGAGCATGAGACTCATAAGGGAGATTCTGTTGATCTAGGCTTGCCGAGTTATAGCACCCCGGCAAAAAAACTAAGAGCGGCAAATGCCGCTGCACTAGAGTTAGAAGGACTAACTGGCGAAGCCCGGCAGAAGCAACAAGAAAGAGTAAATGAGCTGGTGCGCATCGCGAACCAGCAGAATGAAGAAACGCTCAGGGCAGATCCGGCAAGGCCTGGTGCCTCGCGAATGGTTCATTCGGCTGGTGCAGCACCCGCCCTATCTGTGGCAGTAGCATCTTCTCCCGGAAACAATGCGCGGAAAGACAGAGCGGTAACTTCGGGAAAAATAAATAAGCAAATCGTTCCATATGATCGGGCAGTAGCCGGAAAAGCAAATGAAAACAGAGGCAATGGAATCCGAGGTAACAGTGGCGAAAGAAACCCCGGTCGTGCCGACAAAGGCAACTAAAGCCGAGGTAATGGAGATCTCGGAAGAGGAAATCTCGGAAGAGGAAATCACGAGAATAATATCCCGGCAGAAGGAAGGAGAGAACCGCCACCCAATGCTCAACCGAGATATGAACCTCGGCAGGAAAGAGAAGTGAGACCAGCTCGCCACAATCAGGTGAACGAGAGGTATAATGATGGTTATTCCGAGATGGAATATGCGGTTCATGGTGGAAATAACCACTATGGAATGCAGGAAAGAATTCTGTACAGAGATTTGCCGTCAAGTGATGCAAGAGTAAAACTAGACCGGCTATATCGGTCCGAATTGCTAGAAGAGCAGGGTCCACCGGGTCCGGCATGTTTCGGACCACGGATCATGGGCGAGCCGCCAGTGCCGAACTTTCAGCTGGCAAGAGGCACGAAAACATACAACGGGAGCACCAAACCACATGATTGGTTGATTGATTATGCCAGTGCAGTAAAAATAGCAAGTGGAAACTTGCGCTGGGCAGTGAGATATGTCCCGCAAATGCTGGAAGGACCAGCCAGAGTATGGCTGAATAATCTGCCTCCGGGAAGCATCAACTGTTGGTTGGATTTTGAAGAAATGTTTGTTAGCAACTTCACCAGTACATATAAAAGGCCAAACAGGCCGCAGCAGCTAGCCATGTGCAAGCAAAGGCCGAATGAGACAGACAGAGAATTCTTAACTCGGTGGTGTAATCTCAGGAATTCATGCGAGGGAGTTATAAAATCACAAGCGATAGCTTGGTTCGCTCAAGGATGCCGTTATGGCAGTGTATTGTGGCAGTGATTGCAAAGAGATATGCCAACCACTTTGGCAGAAACCATCAGGATAGCGGATTCCTATGCATTCGGAGATCCGATACAACCAGAACTAATGTCAGCAGATCATCGGGAACATCAAGATCAATATGCAAGAGATGCGGTCGGGTCATCAAGGCGCAATGAGTTCAGAGGAAGAAGAAGAGAAGAAAGGCCAGATTATAGATATGGCTCAAATCAGGTGGCAGCGGTAGTGCAAGATCAGCCGAGTCACGGAAACAATCAGCGGCAAAAGAATGGTCCTCAGCAATGGACACCAAGGAATGAAGGGAAGAGACAGTGGACGCCAGAACAGAAGAAGCAATGGCAGGAAAGGCCGAAGTACATGTTTGAGTCTATGTTAGATCAACCGTGTAAGTTTCATACTTCAAACCCGGCCAAGCCGGCCAATCACACAACTCGGCAATGCGCCTGGATGAAAAATGCAATGGGTAACCCGGCGGGCATGCAAGCAACGTCCCACCATGCACATCAGCAGCATCAACCACAGTTGACTGGAGCAAATGCACAGCAACTAATGTTACCACCCCCTCCCCCGAGGTATGATAACTCGGACCGAAGAGATGCAGTGCATCAAGTGATAAATCAGGGTCCGGATGGAAGGACGAACCCAGGAAATAGTGGACGCAATGACTACAGGGAACATCATCAATCATATTGCGTGTTCACAACAGAACAACAAGACAGGCAGAGTGTACAGCGCCGGCATATGGAAGTAAATGCAGTTATGCCGGCAGTACCAAGATATGTGCCTTGATCAGATCAAGAAGTAACTTGGAGCATAAAGGATCACCCCAAAATAATGCCGAATCCGGGGTCGTACGCACTCGTACTAGATCCGACATTTGTCGGACCGAGCATTAATGTGAAATTCTCAAAAGTACTCATTGACAATGGGAGCAGTATCAATATCATGTACAAGGATACAATGCATAAACTCGGAATATCGCAGAATATGCTGCAATCTACGAGAACCACATTCCATGGAATAGTGCCAGGGCTTTCATGCGAACCCATTGGAAAGGTACGAGTGGATGTGTTATTTGGCACAAGAGATAATTGCAGAGCAGAAAATTTGGAGTTTGAAGTGGTGGATCTAGAGAGTTGTTATCATGCTCTACTCGGACGGCCAGCATTGGCCAAATTTATGAGCAGCTGCCACATAACTTACTTGAAAATGAAGTTACCCGGACCACAAGGGGTGATAACAGTAGCAGGAGATTACAGGAAGTCAATGGAATGTGCTTCAGCCGGATCAAATCTGGCCGAGTCATTGGTAATAGCAAGAGAAAAAAGAAGAATTCAGGAGGTAGCGGCCCTCGCTCAGTCGGCACAACTGAATATGCCGGCATTGGCCAATCCGCATGGAAGTGTCTCTTTCTAGCCGACTAAAGAAACAAAAAAGTTCCAGATAGATGAGCAGTTCCCAGAGCGCACCGTCACCATTGGTTCCGGCCTAGATGCTAAATAGGAAAGCGAGCTCACCAACTTCCTCCATGAGAATCGGGATATCTTTGCATGGTCAACTCAGGATTTGCAAGGTGTGCCGAGGGAGTTGGCTGAGCACTCTCTGAATGTAAGGCCAGGAGCAAGGCCGGTGAAGCAACCTCTCCGCCGCTTCGCCGAAGACAGGAGAAAAATAATAGGGGATGAAATAGCTCGGCTCCTTGCAGCCGGGTTCATCATGGAGGTGCTTTATCCGGATTGGCTATCAAACCCAGTGCTAGTAGAAAAGAAGAAGGATGATCCAAATGTAGCCACTGTATGGCGAATGTGTATTGAATACACGAACCTGAACAAGGCGTGTCCAAAAGATCCTTTTCCGTTACCTAGAATAGACCAGGTCATTGATTCGACCGCAGGTTGTGAACTGTTATCATTTGTAGACGCGTATTCTGGTTTTCACCAGATACCTTTAAATCCGGCCGATCAAATAAAGACTGTGTTTATTACCCCATACGGGGCTTATTGCTATCGCACCATGCCATTCGGCCTACGTAATGCAGGGGCAACGTACCAGAGATGTATGCAAAAATGTCTGCATGACCAGATAGGAAAAAATGTACAAGTATATGTAGATGATGTGGTTATCAAAACCAAAGAAAGCAAAACGCTACTGGATGATATTCGGCAAACTTTCGCTAACTTGAGAAGATTCTGAATGAAGCTTAACCCGGAAAAATGCACCTTCGGTGTACCGGCTGGAAAACTACTCGGTTTTCTTGTGTCTAGCCGAGGTATAGAGGCCAACCCAACCAAGATAAGAGCAGTGGAAAGGATGGAATTGCCGAGGTGTCTAAATGACGTACAGAAGTTCACAGGTTGCCTGGCCTCGCTTAGCCGATTTGTATGTCGGCTGGGAGAGAAAGCATTACCACTTTATCAACTGATGAAAAAATCTGATAAGTTCATTTGGACACCACAAGCAGACAATGCGTTCCATGAATTGAAGAAGATGTTGGTCACAGCGTCAATCCTGGCCTCTCCATTGTCAAAAGAGCCTATGTTACTTTACATAGCCGCCACGAACAGAGTAGTAAGTGCTATGATCGTGGTGGAACGAATTGAAGATGACAGATCAGTACAAAGGCCGGTATATTACCTAAGCGAGGTACTATCAACCTCAAAGAAAAATTACCCACATTATCAGAAGATGGCATATGGGGTATACATGTCAGCGAAGAAACTTAAACATTACTTCGAAGAGCACCCCATCAAAGTGATCTGTGAAGCACCCATAGCCGACATATTGAGCAACAAGGATGCAAGTGGCCGAATAGCAAAATGGGCAATTGAATTGTCACCTTATGCTCCGCAATTCGATAGGCGAGATGCAATCAAATCTCAGGCTGTGGCCGACTTCTTCGTGGACTGGGCCGAGGTACAATATGAGCCACCATTACCAGATCCGAGTTATTGGACGATGCACTTCGACGGTTCGAAACTGAGAAATGGTTTGGGGGCGGGGATAGTGTTAACCTCGCCAAAAAGAGATTAGCTGAAATATGTGTTGCAAATACATTTTGCCGCATCAAACAATGTAGCAGAATATGAAGCACTCGTCCATGGATTGAAGGTAGCAAAAGAGATTGGCATACGCCGAATCTTATGCTACGGAGATTCAGATCTAGTAGTACAACAAGTCTCGGGAAATTGGGATGCATTAGATGCCAATATGGCCTTATATAGGATTCATGTGCAAAAACTCAGTGGATACTTCGATGGATGTGAATTTCATCATATACCTCGGGCAGAAAACGACGCCACAAACACATTGTCAAAACTCGGATCAACCAGACAATCAATTCCCCCAGGTATCGCCCTAGAGCACCTGAGGAAACCATCAATAACACCATCACCAGAGTCCGAATCCATCTTTATTCCGGCAAAATCAAGAGAAGATAGTGTGCCGATGGAAATTGACAAGGAATGTAACCCGGAATTTCCAAAAATGAACCTGGCCGATGCAAAGATGTATATGGAAAAATCCGAGGTAGTTATGTCGGCGAAAAATATGTAAATAGATAGTGAGATTACCCCAGAAAAAATCATACCAACATGGGCACAACCCATATTTTCTTTCCTTAAAGATGCGATTTTGCCGAATGACGAGGTATTGGCAAGACATACAGTAAGAAGAGCTAAAGCTTATATGATCATAAACAATGAGCTGTATAAAAGGAGCGTCACAAGCGTGTTACAAAGATGCGTGAACTCGGCGGAAGGCCAAGAGATCCTCCTAGATATACATCAAGGAGAATGCGGGCATCACGCCTCGTCCAGAGCTTTAGTGGCCAAAGCATTCAGGCATGGGTTTTATTGGCCAACAGCGTTGAAAGAGGCCAAAGAACTGGTGGAAAAATGTAATGGTTGCCAGAGATATGCCAGCAAGATACATATGCCATTGTCCGAGTTAAAAACAATACCAATTACTTGGCCATTTTCTGTATGGTGCTTAGATATGGTGGGACCATTCAAGCCGGCCCGGGGCGGGATGACCCACATCTTAGTCATGGTCGACAAATTCACAAAATGGATTGAAGTGAAACCAATAAAGAAGTGTGATGGACCCACAATAGTAAAATTCCTCAAAGATATTATCCTGAGATATGGCTACCCACACAGTGTTATTACAGACAATGGTACAAACTTTGCTGAAGGAGCCTTCGCTAGATTCTGTCAAGAAAAACACATAAGACTAGATGTCGCCTCGGTGGCTCACCCAGCATCTAATGGGCAAGTAGAAAGATCTAATGGACTAGTATTGTCTGGAATAAAACCACGACTCGTCGAACCACTACAAAGATTGGCAGGGTGTTGGATTGAGGAACTACCAGTAGTACTATGGAGCCTCAGAACTACCCCAAACAGGTCAACAGGGTATACACCATTTTTCTAGTGTATGGGGAAGAAGCCGTGCTTCCAGCCGACATAATACATGACTCGCCAAGGGTTACCCAGTACACAACTGCTGAGGTAAATGAAATAGCTCGGCAAGATGATGTCGATCTGCTAGAAGAGGCCAGGGAATTGGCACTATCAAGATCAGCTATTTATCAGCAGGACTTGCGACGATATCACAGCAAGAAAGTAAATCCAAGGGTGTTTAAAGAAGGAGATTTGGTTCTTCGGTTAGTGCAACGCACGGCTGGCATGCACAAACTATCACCCCCATGGGAAGGACTGTTCATCGTGAGCAAAGCATTGCACAATGATGCGTATTACTTAATTGATGCTCAGTCACCATAAAAGAACAAGGCAGACAAAGCCGGTGAAGAATCGAAAAGACCATGGAACATAGCTTTACTTCGTCCATTTTACTCGTAGGAGTCATCTATGACACGTTGTAAAGTAACGCTTCAGGACGAAGTATCAACTATGTATTAAACCTCGGCACCTTGAGCAGTGGCTCGGGGACTGCCCTATATTGTTTTTGAGTTTGGGTTATGTATTAAACCTCGGCACCTTGAGCAGTGGCTCGGGGACTGCCCTATATTGTTGTTAAATTTGGGTTATGTATTAAACCTCGGCACCTTGAGCAGTGGCTCGGGGACTGTCCTATATTGTTTCTGAGTTTGGGTTATGTATTAAACCTCGGCACCTTGAGCAGTGGCTCGGGGACTGCCCTATATTGTTTTTGAGTTTGGGTTATGTATTAAACCTCAGCACCTTGAGCAGTGGCTCGGGGACTGTCCTATATTGTTTCTGAGTTTGGGTTATGTATTAAACCTCGACACTTTGAGCAGTGGCTCGGGGACTGCCCTGTATTGTTTTTGAGTTTGGGTTATGTATTAAACCTCGACACCTTGAGCAGTGGCTCGGGGACTGTCCTATATTGTTTCTGAGTTTGGGTTATGTATTAAACCTCGGCACCTTGAGCAGTGGCTCGGGGGCTGTCCTATATTGTTTCTAAGTTTTGGGTATGAATTAAACCTCGGCACCTTGAGCGATGACTCGGGGACTGCCATATTTTGTTTTTGAGTTTGAGTTATGTATTAAACCTCGGCACCTCCAGCAATGACTCGAAGACTGGCCAATATTATTTCGCATTTTTAGTGATGTGTTGAGTCTCGATTTTTAGAGCAGTGATTAGAAAATTGCCCCACAATTGTCCCTTGTTACAGAAATGGGTATCAAACTTCGGCACCCAAAGCGATATTATTTCGTTCTCCCCAGATAAAATTCAAGAACACAATGGTTGAATTGTCAAATTCATCAAGGTCAGGCAGTATTAGACGCCGAACTACCGTACGACAAAGGCAAACACACAATCTGAACTTAAGAAATTAAAGGCCACCAAAGCAAAGATTTAAACAAACAGGATTAGTTTAAACAGAATAATAAAGATCACAACCATGTATGCCTCAGCGGCAAAAGGCAAAAAAGCTTTGTACCGCACAGAAAGTCGGACAAGTGTTTGACACACATCATACGCCCGGCATACCGGGGATACGAAGCGACTTAGAGTTTTTTAAACCTAAGGGGCAGCGACTTGATCAGGAACTGGGCGCTCCAAGGTAGACGGCACCTCGGCCGAAGTTGCTTCGCCCTCCACAGAACCAAGAGCGACTTCGGGGGAAGCCCGGGGCTGTTGAGAAACATCAGCTTGAGCTGTGGAATGCCCAGTACCTTTGGAGGAGGATCGCGCGTCGCCATTGCCATTCGAGCTTGAGCTAGAATCACCAGAAGTATCCGAGTCGCCCTCAGCCTCGTCTTGGTTGGCTGAATTATCATCAGAGGCATCTTCAACTTCGACCTCATCCGCCGGGTTAGAAAGGAAACTCGGCCCTTCAATCCAGTTATGCACGTCCGCATACTCAACAAGCTGGAAGGCACGAGCTTGTCGGCGAGCGACGAATTCTGGATCCTCAACCCAACGGGAGCCAGTGCACAAATTTATCAGGGTATTGAGGGAAATATCCTCGTACCATGACATAACGACTGTGAGCGTCATATCAACACCAGCTCGTCCAACAGATTCCCTCCAAAGATTCAACTGGTTCTAGGATGCCATCAATCTTTCCACCAGTATTTTGATCTCATCAATATCAGGAGTCCTAGAAGTATTCGGCCAGAGAACATGGTCGGCCCGAATGGCTGCTTGCACCAAGTCCCTGCCCATAATCTTCATCGGACCAACGGCAGCGCCAACGGCAACCAAGTAATCTTCCATCGAGTATACTGGGCTCGCATCAGCAGGAACACCTCGGTGCACACGAGCATTCACCACCGCTCTAGAGCTCACGGGCTTAGCTTCTGGAAAATGGTCTGCGCAAAACAAAAGTACGTCGGTCAACAGTAAGAAAGGGAAAAAGATAACTCAGCCACAGTCAGAGGCTTACGGTGAATATAGGTCAGCATTATCTGAAGATCTTTAGCCCAGTCACCCTTGGTTTTCTCAAAGCGAGTGGTCTCCTCGCTCGTCGCCCGTGTCTTGAGTTCGGCAGCCTCGAGGAGTTCTTTATTTTTCTGCAATTGCAGAGCTAGCTGATTCCTCTCCTCGGAGAACTCCTGGTCAACTTTCTCTAACTCAGACTTCTGAGAGAGCTTGAGGGACTCCACCTCGGCACGCAAGCGAATTATCTCGTCATCTTTATCTTTCAGCTACGCCGAGTGAGTAGTGGCTTGTTCTAAAAAATGCAGCATCATATCAGGCATAGGTGTGCAGTCTTGATGTGACGCTGCAAAAGTTTGTAACTCGGCTTTACCAAAGCCAAAAGGGTTAAAAGAAACCCAGTGCACATTTCGAATGGAAGTATGTAAAGAAAAAGAGTAACTAGCCTTCCAGGGCCTCGACTTTCTTCTCGAGACGGATGTTAAGATTGTTGATTTTACCTATTTACCAGCAAAGTGAGCTAACACCTCACGTCCAAAACAATAGGAGCTTTAGGGATAATACAAAAGTTTGTTAACCTACCAGCTTTATTCACCACAGGAATGACCTTTTCATACTTATCTTGCAATCTTTTATGTGCGAAAAGCAGCCTTTGGAATTCGGCGGTCCGCCGGTCATGTGCAACCTAAGCAACAAAACAAATAGAATAAGATATTCGAACTTAAAACAGATCTGAGTCAAGTAAAACTTAACTCGGATCTAGGTGGCTGGATATTTGAAACTAAAACAGATCCGAGTCAAGCAAAACTTAACTCGGATCTAGGTGGGTGGATATTCGAAACTCAGACAGATCCAAGTCAAGCAAACCTTAACTCGGATCTAGGTGGCTGGATATTCAAAACTCAGACAGATCTGAGTCAAGCAAAACTTAACTCGGATCTAGGTGGCTGGATATTCGAAACTCAGACAAATCTAAATCAAGCAAAACTTAATTCGGATCTAAGTGGATGGATATTCGAACACTAAGACAAAACTGAACCAGGCAAAGCCTAATAAAACTTCCAAACGAATAACAAATTATTCGGTTGCAAGCTTCGGGGACTAGAGTATATACAATATCATTCGAATGATTAATCAAACCTCGATAAAAACAATTACCTCATTCATCTTGTCGCTGTCAAGAACGATCTTGGCAGCCAGATATAAGCGACTGCTGATGTCGGAGAGTTGAAATGGCTGGCTGCTTGGATTGCCCTCGAGCTGATCAGCAGCGTTCCAATTGTTGGCATACTCAACCAACGAACCGAGGCTGTTCCCACTCTCCGTGCGAGTCAGGACTTTACCTCGAACGTGTTGGGTAGCCACTGCCGCCGCGGGACTCTTATGAAGAGCGAGCTGTGTATCAGCAGCCGGTGTAACAATAGTCTTGGCAGAAGAAACCCCCTTGCGCAGTGCATCAGCAATTGTAGGCTGAGAAGAGCTGGCAAGCCCTTTCTGAGATGAGGGAGGCTTGGTGACAACGACCTTTCTTGCCTTAGAAGAGGCATCGGCAGGAGCCGTTACCTCGGCACTTGGAATGGCATCTTTGGGGGCCGGAGGGATTACGGTTTCTGAGGGCGCCGAGATATTGGTATCCTCGGCTGGATTCGGAGTCGCAGTAAAGGTTGTGGGGGTCGAAGGGATCTCAGGGGAAACATCGGGATTCACGGAGGAGGCAGCAGGCTCAGTAGAAATATCTACGGGCCGAGTTGTATCGGCATCAACAGGAGAGACCTCAGGCGCATCCTGGCGGGATGACATCTGATTTGGAGCGGGAGAGTCAACACGAGCAGGACTAGGAGGTGGAGGAGGAGGCGGCCGAGTCGTGTGACTCGTCATGCTAGGACCACTGGGTTTAACAGAAAGAGGACCTCTGCAAAGGCAAAAAAGGTCAGGTCAAAAGGCAGAAAGAGAGAAACAAGAAATACAAATAAAAAGCAACTCACCCAGTAACCCCGGGCATAGTTTTACGCTTAGGAGGGTGCTGGGCGGACTTCTTCATCCGTTTCTTGGGAACGGCTTCCGAGGCACCAGCTGGAGCACTACGTTTCCCCGAGGTAACAGGAGGTCGGGAGGCGAGAGGCTCGGCGTTGTGAACCTGACCGGCCGGATTAGCTGAGAAAGTAGAGGCCGGAAATGCATAAGAAATTGGCATTGCGGCAACTAACTACCTCAAGAACTTGGACCTCGTCCGAATAACCTTCCTCCTCGTGGGTCGGGGTCTTGCCACGGGCACGAGCCGGAGCAAGGTCCGACTTCGGAACGAACTCCTCCAAGTCAGGCTCCCCGCTATCCGGGGTGTTCCGATCTGCGGGCCACGGGAGGGACAAAACCTCGGCATCCTCGACCTTCTGCTCCTCAAATCTCTGCAGGAAAGGAAAGAAAGAAAATAACAAGAGAAATCACAGATGCGATTAAAAGGCAAAACACAACTGCAAGAACTTACTCTGGGAGGGGGATGCTCGCTGGTGAACGGCTTCAATCCCCAGGCCCAGTCCTCCGGCATCTCCGTCTTAAAGATAGCCCGGACGTGCTTGAAGATAAGATAATTATCAAGCTCCACCGTTGAGACTCGATTGGGATCAAGGGGACCGCTCATATAGCAGAGCTTATGCGTGCGTTTCTGAAATGGGCAGATTCGGCTGCTAACGAAGGTGGTCATCAGATCCTCGCCGCGTAGCCCGGAGTGAATCAATTCCTTCAGCCGAATCTCAAAGGCCTCAGCCAGAGCATGACTTTTCTTCGGATTATAAGTCCAGTTCTTCTTGGAGGGGGGGCCGATGGAAAAAGCAGGAAGCAGAATCCTGTCTTCCTTCCCAGAATTCTTGACATAAAAGAACGATTTATGCCATTTCTTGCATGACTCTAGACCAGCAACGCGAGAAAACTCGGATTTCCTCCGAGGTGTGATTGACGCAGCTCCACACTGGGTGAGCAATTTCTCGAAAGGTTGAAGGGATTTGTCTGGGACGACATTGGATCGGATCTGAAAGAACTTAGACCAAACATGCACAGACGGCCATAGGACGAAGTACCCTTCCGAGGCAGAGATAAAGACGGAAAGAGAAGCAATAACATTAGCCGGAAGATGATGCGGCTGCAGGCCGAAGTAATCAAGGAACTCACAGGCGAAATCGCTAAGGGGGAGACCAAACCCGCGAGCAAAGTGGGACATGAAGACGACGTACTCGCCCTCGTTAAGAACAGGAGAAGATTCACTGCCGGGTAAGCGACAGGCTACCTCGGCAGGAATTCGGCGAGTTCGGATTAACCACTCAACCTCTCGGCGGGTAACGGAAGAACCCTGCCAGGAGCCCCGCTCAGGCCCAGACGCTGCATCGTCATCCTCAATGAGCGTGCCGCTAATGGAGCTCGACATAGGGACGTCGGAAGAATCTACGGAAGATGAACTAGCGGCGGAGCAAAGCCTAGAACTACAAGGCCCCGTCGTGATCCTATGCGAAAACGGCGGCGGAGCGGAAAAGGAACCGCCGCGGGAAATCTGAAGAGAAGCAGACGCGCCTAGAGGATAAACTAGACAGTGAAACCAGATAAACTCATCGGCGACGGCGCCGGAGCAAGTATACCGGGACGAGGTCAACGGAGCAGAACGATTGGGGCCTTGCCGTCGAAGATTCCGATGGGCGCGCGGCGGTAGGAGCACGAACAAGCACAGAAGGGAGAGGAGGAAGAAGGGCAATGGTAAGCTGAGGAGGAAAGTAAATCTCCCAGCCCCGCACCCCTCTTTATAACCACACAGCCTGAGTGGTAGTGGGATCGTGCGTGCGGCTGTTAACTGTGTAGATTGTGTGTGCGGCACAACCGCACGCCGCTGAGTGGAACCACACCAACGACCACACGATGCAAGAAAGGATCACGATCCCTGACGGAAACGGTGCACGAGGCGTTGCAGCGCCAATGCGACAGCCGCAGTAATTACTGTAGCCTGTCAGTGGGCACTGTAGAGGAACAAAAAACTAGAGAAACAATGATGAGTGTGACACGTAGGACGAGGCGTACGCGAGAAGATGCGCAGATACCTCGAACGAAGGAAAAATAACTTGGAAACAAGGAGAAACGAATATTGTGAAACTGATACGGCCCGACCGAGGTTATAGGCAGGACCATACCAGCTTCGGGGACTAATGTTGGGGGGGTGACCCCGGATAGGGTAAGGACGGGGAAAAACGAAAGGAAGTTCCCCGTCCAGTTTCCGAGTTACAGTCTAAATCAACCGAATCCTGTAAAGGTCGGCCGAGGTAAGCAAGAGCAGGACCCTTATGAGAAGAGCAAGGCGTTACCCGGCCGACATACTGTGTAAGTCGATGGGATCAACCCGAGTAATCTAAATGCAGGTGAAGGCCAAGCCGAGTTAAGCGAGACAGGGCCGAATGATATGAAGCTTGCAGGAGAAGGAGATGCCTATAGTCAAACTCTAGTCACGGGCTAGGAAGAATCTAAGCAGAGCCAAACACAAAGGACAAGGCGTAGAGCGACAGAAGGGCAGAAGGAGGTCACGGAGGTGACAGTCCTGAAGCCCGAGGCGTGCAGGTGGGGTCCTCTGGAACCTTGCCGTCATTAGAAGGGCGACACGGAAAGGAGGCCTTCGAGTTACTATATTGGGACAAGCATATTCCTCGAATATGCTTGCCACGTCAGCCCTAGAGGAGCCAAGGTTCCCCTTTATAAGGAGAGGCTTGGGCTCAGAGAAGGGCATCGGCTCATTTGGTACCGTTAGGCTGGTAAAGTTCTTCTTCTCCACTTGTATACAGCTCAAGGAGCACTTGTAGCCCAAGGAAGGAGAAATAAAGATCTTTACGCTAGTTTTCTGTGTGTAGAATCAACTACATCTTCCCTCCCCAGATCCCTCTAGCATCCATTGGCCCCACACTTTAGCCTACCCATGGCATCTGTCGTGCCACCACCACGACATGGTTAGTTCATTGTAAAAGTACTACATTGATACTAGTTTTGTCACAAAGTACAAATTAAGTTTATCTCAATCTAAACTAAGGGTGGCACAATATAATGGAAAGTAAGTTCCATAATGAATTTGGATGAGTTCCAAAGTTAAGACATTGTGACAGATACTACAACAAAAGGCTAAGTATATGACTGCTATTATAGCAGCAAAAGAGGGCATTTGTGTCAAGTAGTTTGTTATCAAACTAGGTGTAGTTCACAATGGGATATTACTATGAAGATATATTGTATGACAATATTATCAACATGTTTTAACCCCAAAGAACTAAAGGTCTCACCAAAGGACCAAATTTATACAAAACCATCTCATTAGAGAATGAGTAATGCGTAGAGACGCAAAGACATGCAATCACACACAGACCTGGAAGTGTCAGATCCGGAGATCAGTTGACCACTAGCAATCATATACATACAACACCGGAAAGCCATAGGTGTTGAATACACAAAGGTTTGAAACTAGATTATTGACTCTAGTGCAAGTGGGAGACTGTTGGAGATATGCCCAAGAGGCAACAATAAAGTGGTTATTATCATATCTTCATGCTTATGATAAATGTTTACATACCATGCTATAATTGTATTAATCGGAAACATAAATACTTGTGTGAGTTTTAAACATAAAAGAGTCCCTAGTAAAGCCTCTTGTTAAACTAGCTTGTTGGTTAATATATGATCATGGTTTCCTGGTCATGAACATAGAGATGTTATTAACAACAAGGTCATATCATTAGGAGAATGATATGATGGACATACTCCTATAGTTAAGCGTAGCATAAAGATCAAGTCATTTAATATAGTTCATTTGCTATAAGCTTTCTGATACATAGTAACCTAATTCCTTCGACCATGAGATCATGCTAATCACCATCACCGGAAGGATGCTTTGATGACATCAAACACCACACCGTAACTGGGTGGCTATAAAGGTGGCATTGAGTGTTCGGAAAGTATATGTTGAGGCACATGGATCAAGAGTGGGATTTGTCCATACATATGATGGATAGATATACTCTGGGCCCTCTCGGTGGAATGTCATCCAATTGGCTTGCAATCATGTGACTGGCTCACAAGGGATCACATATCACGGGAACGAGAAAAGAGTACTTATTAGTAACGAGGTTGAACTAGGTATGCAGAGATACCGACGATCAAAACCTCGGATAAGTAAACTATCGTGTGCCAAAGGGAAATTGGTATCGTATGTAAGTGTTTCATTCGATCGCAAAGTAATCGTATAAATATGTGGGAGCCATATGAATTTCCAGATTCCTCTATAGGTTATTGATCGGAGAAGTGTCTTGGTCATGTCTGCATAATTCACAAACCGTAGGGAGACACACTTAAGGATTCGATGTTGTTGAGTAGTTATGGAATGATGAGTAAGAGACCGAATGTGGTTCAGAGTCTCGGATGGGATCCGGGATATCACAAGGAGATCCAGAATGGTCTGGAGAATAAGATTCATATAAGGAAAGTCATGTTTCGGAGTTCGGAAATGATTCCGGTGTTTTCACCGGGAATGTTCTAGAAGGGTCTGGAAGGTCTGGCACTCCGGAGGGGAAGGGTACATGGATGTGTCATGACAATGTGGAATGGTTGCATCATGTACTAGGTCACTTGGCTGGGCAATATGGAGAGAGAAATCAAATCCAAGTTTGAAAGTCAAACGCCAATTTGAAAAGTCAAATCCGAAGTTTGCTTGGTGGAGGGAGAGTAGGAAACCTACTTGGGGAGGAAGTCCCACTCCCTCCACCCGCCGGCCATGAGGAGGAGTTGGAGGAGGACTCCCTCCTCCCAAACCGGCCCCTCCCACCTATATAAGGAGGGGTAGGGCGCCCCTACCCCTCACACCTAAACCCTAGCTCCTGGCGCCTCCACCACAAGTGCTGCCGCCGCCTAGGGAACTCCCAAGTCGCCGACTAGGGTTTCCCCAAACCCTAGACGCCGGCTAAGCCACCCCCCTTGGTGCCTCTAAACCATAGATCGCCAAGGCCCTCTCTTATTCCACCATACTCGCTCCGGCTTAAGGCGAAGCCCTGCGAGATCTCCCCTCTACTTCTGACACCACGCCGTCGTGCTGCCGGAATCACGAGGAGAGTGCTATAACCTCCGCTGCCTGCTGGAACAAGGGATAGGAAGGTCTTCATCGAGTACTGAACGTGTGACCGACTGCGGAAGCGCTGCCGAAACGCAGCACCGGAAGGATAGTCTACGCGATCTTGAGATCAGAAGTGTACGACTACATCATCCACGAGAATCTGCTCTCGTTAACCGCTTTGGATCTTCAAGGGTTAGTCTTCTATTGACTCGTTGCTACAATCTAGTAGATAGATCTTGGCTTGTGTGTGTTCATGCGATAGAAATTTTTTGTTTTCCATGCTACGAACCCCTACAACAAACATTAGAAATAAGTTGATTACAAAGAACCTCACAATACTCTGGGCTGCCAGCAGGGTCTACAGAGCTATTACTAGATGACCTAGGGCAGCTAGATCGACAAATAGAGACAGCCAAAACAATGGCAGATCTAGCAAGGTCTCTATAGGCTTGCATTGCCTCGTAATTGAAGTTGCAAATCACGAACCCATACAAACCCTGTAAGAAACACACCGCTTGCAAAGCTGATTCCTCATATGGGCATTGCATAGCGGGGGAAACTAGGGACCAAAAAAAGAACCGACTTGCCGCATCTCCCCCTCGACAATACGTACTTCAAGCTCCACGCCTCCAAGGAGGGAACCGTCACCACCCACCTCACGCAGGTATGAATGGTACGATAACTAACACCGCGAGGCAACCATCTCGAGCAGGTGCAAAGGGGAATAACAGAGCACGAACATCCCGTGACACGGCAGACGCAACAAGCAGGGAAGGACACACGCCAAAAAGTCAAACAAACCCCAACGACAAACCCTTATTAGGAACACATAATCCATAAGGACGAGGCAACACATGGGTAAACAAACATATTTGTAGCACTACTGAAATGATACGGATGTCGCCTAGAGGGGGTGAATAGGCGATTAAAACTTTTCCTAGAGTGGCTCAACAAAGGCAGAATAAAACTAGTGTTTACTTTGTTAAGAACAACCTAGAACAACTAAGGTTCACCTATGTGCACCAACAACTTATGCTAAGCAATACGAGCAACAAAGTGATAGCAAGATATATATTACTTCAAGCACGAAGGCTATCACAATGTAAAGTGCATAAGTAAAGAGCTTGGGTATAGAGATAACCGAGGCACGCGGGGACACCGATATTTTACCGAGTTCCTCCCAACATGGAGTACGTCTCGTTTGGAGAGGGGGTGGTATCAAACCACCAACGCCACAAAAGGCCTCCCTTATTCTCCGGTGAATCTCACCCCAACGGGATCGATCCACGCTTCCACTATCGGTGCACTTGTCGGTGGCAACCGGAACCTCTCACAAGGTTGGGGCACTTCTCCACAACTTAATTGGAGGCTCCCAACAAATGTCACAAAAGGCCACAATGCCACCAAGGCCACAAAACCGTCTAGGGTTCCAAGAACCCAAGAGGGACAAGCTCCAATGAGTAACTCAAACCAAATCCTCCGAGGAGAACTCAAACTGATGCACCAAATGCAAATGGCAAGAACACCACAAAGGTGCTCAAATCCCTCACTCTCAAGTTCCAAAAAAGCTACTAAAGCTATTGGGGGAACAAGAGAGGAGGAATCAAAGAGAGACACAAAATCCCCCAAAATCTAGATCCTCAAAGATGCACTCACAAAGAGATGAATCGGTTAGGTCAAAACATGGGTCTATATCTCCTCTCTCTTCCACTCAAATATGGGCAAGAATCATCGGAGGGGAAGAGATTAGGCAAGATTCAAAATCTAGAGCAAGTGTGGACAAAGCTTAGCCTAATAGAAGAGGAAGAAGCTTACTAACCTCAAAACGGGCAAAGCCTTAAATAGGGACCCCAAAAATCTGGCCGTTGGGCTATTTTTCGGAACGGTCCGGTACTACCGGATTTAACCGGTAGTACCGTAAGCTCCAGGAAAAAGTGAAGCGGCAGCGGAGCAGAGGGGATTGGCGGCAGAATCTTGGGGCGATCGATCGCTGGTCAACGCACGCGCCAACACGCTTAGAGAGAAGCAGCAGTGCGCGCAAGCGAGGCATGCAGGAGGCGGGCGCGCGGGAGAGAATTGGAAGCGGCAGCAGCAGCAGATGCGGCAGCGTGCGGGTGGGGCCAAGCAGCGCGGCACCAGCGCCATCAGCAAGCAGCGCAGCGCGCGCGAGAGGGGCCAGCACCGCGGGCCCACGCGGCGGCATGCAAGCAGCGGCAGGGTCAACGTGGGCCCGTGTGGGAGCCAGGCGGCGCGCAGCAGGCGAGCGGGGCGAGAGATCGAGGCCGCGATGCGGCTTGCTGGCGCTGGGCAGATGATTTTGGCCAACCTGGGCCGGCCGGTACTACCGGCCCACCCAGGAGGTACTATCGGGCCGGGCCGGTAGTGCCGGCACCAACTACCGCATGGGCCTGAGGAGAAGCAGACCGGATCAGGTGTGTCCGGTACTGGCCCAGTAGTACTGGACATGCCAGAAAAATTCTTTTTTTAAAGCAAATAGCAGTCAATATTCAAACGTGAATACCTTTTGATTGGTAGCTCCGATTAACCCGAATCCAATTGCGTTGGAAAGAGGACGACACAAGCTACCCTATAAAACGTGAAAATATTGGTTATCACCAAGTGAGAAAGTATCATGTATTATAATGTGAGATGCCTCACTTGGTGAGAAACCGAAAAAGCCGCCAAGATCAAAATCGCAATAAGATGCAAATGGAAGATCCGATTTTGATGACCAGGAGCTTGTTATGGAGATTATCACAAGCTCAATATCCTCACATGTATAATACCAAATAACAACCAAATACAATGATGCAAGTATGCAAAGATTTGAGTTCTCTCCGAACAATATGATCGAGTTACTCATTCAAGAGCCCCTCTTAATAGTACGGTTATCTATCCTAAACCCAGTCTCTCACACACAACATGAGACCGGCAAAAGGAAAAACCTATCAAGACTATACCTTTGCCTTGAGTGAACCACTTAAGCTCGATGTAGACGAACTTTACCTTCTCAAGATGGAACGCCTTTCTTGATTTCCCATCATCGATCCATGATCACCGTGGATGGCAAGCATCAACGTTGAGATCTTCTATAGATGGCGCATTTTGAGCTCGCACATCACATCTTCTTCTCATTTCATCGACCTTGAAGCCAACACATGCTCCAAGTGATGCCAATGAACAAATCCTACAAGTATAACTTAATACACACATTAGTCCATAAAGATTGTCATTAATTAGCATAACCACACATGGGGCCCACATGCTCTTTCAACTACATCAGGGAAGAAGAGGACCACCTGACAAGGAATGAAGACGATCAGTAGACAAGAGCAAGCAGCAGCGGAAAACCTGCAACAAACAGAGGAAGCAAGTATTAGAAAGGACCGAGACCAAAAAAAGTTAGTCTACTTATGAAACAGAGGATACGTAAAACCAGCTATGGACAAACATCACAAAGCAAACATAGTATAGGAATGATTAGGTAACAAATTCCCCTTATCTTGCAATAACAAACATTTCTCTTGCAATAACAAACATTTAATAGAGGCACACACTTAATTACTTTTTCTGAACCCCGCATCTATTTATTTTCAATGAAACAACCGCGCGTAGACTAAATGTAAAGAGTCATCTTAGCTCGGACATTTAAATATTTATATCCTTCTGCGAAATGCAACCAACCTAAACGCTTACGCCAGTAAAGCAGGGAACTTTAAAAGAATGTAGGCAGGAATATAAGCAGGCAACTTTGTAGAAATATAGGAATATAGGCAGGCAGTCATTCAATACTATAAACTTATTTATATTATGGAACTTATATCTCTATTGCATCAAGCCTGGCACAACATAAATTTCAAATAGCTACCCTCCTTAATAACATAGACCTGAAGAAAGCGGGAAAACAAACATATTTGTAGCAGTGCATCAGGAAAGAAGAGGACCACCTGACAAGGAACAAAGACAATCAGCATACAAAAGCAAGCAGCAGCAGCGAAAAACCTGCAACAAATAGGGGAAGCAAGTATTAGGAAGAAGGATGGAGACAAAAAAAACTACCAGTTTGCTTATGAAACAGAAGATACGTAGAACCAGTTATGGACAAACATCACAAAGCAAACATAATATAGCAATGATTAGCTAATAAATTCCTCTTCTCTTGCAATAACAAACATTCAATAGAGGCGCGCACTTAATTACTTTTATGAACCATGCATCTCTTTATTTTCAATGAAACAACCGCGCATAGACTAAACGTAAAGAGTCGTCTTAGCTCGGGCATTTAAATTTTTATATCCATCTACGAAATGCAAGCAACCTAAGTGCTTAAGTCAGTAAAGCGGGGAACTTTACAGGAATATAGGCAAGAATATAAACAAGCGACTTTGTAGAAATATAGAAAAATTAGGAATACATGCAGACAATCACTCAAGGTTATAAACTTATTTAGATTATGGAACTTATATATCTATGAGATGAGTTCTTTTGCCAGCATAAGCCTGCCATGGATGTTTTTTTTAACAAAGATAGCTATAATAAACACCCCAAAGACACTACAAACTAATCTGTACATAAGCTCTAACAGTTTCAATTGACTTAAGACAGCGCGCACATGCTCTAAGAATTTTTCGCAGCATCTGGAAACCTTTTGTTGCCAATGCACTGTTTCCCTATTTATCTATATAGCTGACCCAGAGTTCCTACAGCACTATATAGATGACCCAGAGTTCCTACAGCGCCAACCGATAGCCGCTACAAGCTAATCTATGACTGCATCAATCGATAATGTGATTGTAACAACGGTTACTCACCGAACAGCAGAGCAGAGCCCTCGAGCGAACCCCCTCGAACGTCCCGACACGCGACCACCCAAACGGCGGCCACCGAAGCGGCGACCACCTAAGCCGCGACCACCTAAGCCGCATGTTGTGGATATACCAAATGGGTATACCTACGGCATAGTCTCATACCGGCAAGCCCGGGTGGCCCACCGTTGGTGGTTAGGCCTATGGCATAACCGGGCGGCCCAGTTGCTGATAGAGAAGACGGAGGTCCAGCAGGAATAAAGGAAGGCGACGTGCCACCGCCTTAGATGGAAGCCGGAGCCTTGAGGACACGCAGACTAGTTAGTGTTAGTCTAGGACTCTGTAACCGTATCCGGCTGGGACTCTCCTTGTAACCCTAGGTCCTGGCGTCCTTATAAGCCGGCCTACGGGAGCCTTTAGGGCAACACACAATAGAACAACAAGTGCATAGCACTACCCGCACACAGCGAACCCACAATCCTGTAACTCGGCGTATTGTCATTATAGTGATTTATAGCAGGAGTATGATCTCGACACCGTCGTGAGATCTGAACCTGGGTAACCTATGTCAAGCCGACCTGGACGCTCTCGTCTTCCCCCCATGTCTCTAAACTCGCCATTGGGATACCCCGCTGGCGTACGTGTCGACAAAACCACGACAGTTGGCGCCCACCGTGGGGCAAGAGGCGCTTCATGCTCTTTAGTGGACGAGGACCAAGATCTTCGCGGGAATTGGCGAAACCGTAGCCATCGGTCGCGTTCTCTTCTCCGGCAACATTCTGATCGTCCCTCCCGACGAGTTCTGGATCCCGGCGAAGACGAACCCTACGCGGTGTTCGATCGTTTCTATCGGAGACATCCACCTCTTCATCGGCGAAACCGACTCGGGCACTAGTTTCCTGGGAGTCGGAGGAGCATCAATACCCGCACGGACTGCCTACGGGATATGTTCGTGGAAGGATCGATGTCGGATCTCTCCTCGGAGTTTGCCGGCAAAGATCAGAAAAATTCAAGACCCACACGGACCGCCTACGGGCAGGATACGTTCGCGGAAGGATCGATGTCGGATCTCTTCTCAGAGTTAGCCGACAAAGATCGGAAAAATTCAATGTCGGTGTAGCCCACCATGGGGCAAGAGGCGCTTATAGCACGGATCCGGGCGGGATCCCTCGCCGTCTTTGAAGACGGACAAATCGCATCTCCGGTGACGCGCCGGCTTCTTCATCACTCTTTCTAGTGTGTGGTCGAGTCGGCGGCATCCCGAAGATCTACACCTACATCATCTTTGGAGATGTCAGAATCTTCATCGGTAAAAAACTGCAAACGGTCCTGCTTGGTTTTTTCCTTGCCGATTGGCTGATGGATCCGGCAGCCCGACAAGCTTCTACATCTACACGCGGCCGACAAGCTTCGTTCTCGGGGTGTACGCACTCCTTGCATATCTATGGTCCGACATAAACGCTGCCCACACAAGCACGTCTTCAAGATCAGGAGCGTGGATGCTTTCCGGCAGCGGCCGGGTTTATTATTCCTTGTGGTCCGTCTCATAGCTAGCCAAATCGAGGCCATGATTTGCCGACTTCGATAAAAGTTGGAGTTGTAATTGTGCAGACTTCTCCAATCCGTCGAGTTACCACCTGTGGTACGTCATGCAGGAAAAGGAAAAGCTCAACTCAATTTGGTTTAGACTTGCATGGCCCGAGTACCAAAAGAGAAAGTGTATAAATCTGTGCATGGGATACTAGCAATAAAACTACAACGTGCATGTATTTTTTCGAGAAGGCGTCAGCTCACAAGGATTCAAATCGAAAAGTATGACGACCATAACGCTGTGGATGACGATGGTGCTGGAATCATAGCTTGTTACGGTCTTCGTGTTCACTGTGTCCGGTTTCGTCGCTACCGCGGACAGCTCCATCACGGACAATTTCCTTCTTATTGAAGACTGTTTCACGGTCAGATTCGTCCTCACTGCATACAACATCGACTCCGCTTCAACAACTAAGTCTCTATTTATATTTATTATTTTAATTGTTTATGATCATTATATTAAGATTGGTTCGCTCATATTCTGAATCTTTTACCGCTTTTGTTTTGGTCATACCTTTTTTCACGATTTGCCTTGCGCTCGTGAGTATAACTTTTTCTGACTTGCCGTTTAAGGCCCTAGTACCATGCAAAAAACCTGCCTTTGGGCGTTAGCTTAAGTTTTCTGGATACATGTTTTCTGTTGTTTTTATGTGGATTCCGGAGTAATGACTTTTCGGCACTCAAAGCCGGTGTTTTGGCCCTGGGTTCTAGACGGTGCCATTAGGCATCATCACCCAAGGACATAGTTCTATGCTGCGGGTCTTTCGTCTCATGAAAGGTCAAGCATAAAAATCAGAATAATGGATAAGCCAACACTTGCTTAAACAAAATTTTACATAAACTGTTCAAATTAGTTGAGTTTTACAGTTTTATGTTGTCCAGCTGCTGCATTATTTCAGCTTTAAAGCATCTGTTTAAAGGCCATGTTTGTTCCGCCTTACATTTGTTTGTTGGACACGATTAAAGGAACAATTTAATACATTTGTATTTTTATGTTTATGTTTTAGGTACGTAACGCTTGGACATTGCCGCGTTCCTTGGATTAAGGTGTTTTAAGCCGGATTTTCACTAGGCTTGACACCTCGGGGGCTGCAATTGCAATTGTTGACCAAGATTTGAGCCGCATTTGAGAATGTCGGATCGACGCTTGGGGGCTTGACATCTCTAATTTAAGAGCTTTGTCCCGCCTTGCGTCCAAGCCGGAACAAACCTCGGGGACTACAGTGCGTTGATCTCCAAGATATGGTGAAAGTTCTCTTTGAGCATCAAGCCGGAAAATTCACGTGATTTCCACCTTGACGTTCGGGGGCTACACCGACATTGAATTTTTTTAAAGTCCTCTCTGGAGTACCAAGCCGAAATAATTTCCGACTTGATGCTCGGGGGCTACACTATTTACATTTTTGCTGAAGCTACTATGAGAGCACCAAGACGATTTTCCTTTGAAATTCCGACTTGGCGCTCGGGGGCTACAATCGTTTGATGTACAATTATGCATGTTCTTTTGAGCATCAGGCCGCCTTCGACGAAGCCGACTCAATGCTCGGGGGCTACATATGGTTATGTCAAGAAACTTTCAAGACGGTTAAAAATCCGGCTAGCGAAACCCGGGGGCTCGACATCAACTTTGCCTTTACGGAAGTTTCACTGGGTTACACGGCTCGATGGCCTAAACGCCCGTGATATGAGAGGCTCTAAGACCTTAATTCGGCAAGCTCTTATGTTTATATCTTTGCTGGCTCTAAGTCGACAGTTTGGCAGCCTTTATGCCTGTGGCTCAGTAGCCGTGATTTTTTCCGGCTTGCATACCGTCCTGCATGGATGATGATATTGAGGACGTTCCTAGAGCTTGGAAGAATCACTAACGATTTGTTAGAGAGTTCTCCACCTTGGATTTGTTCGCAGAAGCATACGAGCAACTCTCTGGCTAGGCTTAGTCGGATGAAAATATGATATGGGAGCTCTCCAAGATTCTTCGCGAAGCACGCCTACAAATTGAAGACGACAATACTTACGCTCAAAGCTAGACGGAGGAACGCGAGGATCTTGAAGAACTCCGGGGGCTACTGTTGTGGATATACCATATGAGTATACCTACGACATAGTCTCATACCGGCAAGCCCGGGTGGCCCACAGTTGGTGGTTAGGCCTATGGCATAACCGGGCGACCCAGTTGCTGATAGAAAAGACGGAGGTCCAGCAGGAATAAAGGAAGGCGACGTGCCACCGCCTTAGATGGAAGCCGGAGCCTTGGAGGACACGAAGACTAGTTAGTGTTAGTCTAGGACTCTGTAACCGTATCTGGCTGGGACTCTCCTTGTAACCCTAGGTCCTGACGTCCTTATAAGCCGGCCTACGGGAGCCTTTAGGGCAACACACAATAGAACAACAAGTGCATAGCACTACCCGCACACAGCGAACCCACAATCCTGTAACTCGACGTATTGCCATTATAGTGATTTATAGCAGGAGTAGGATCTCGCCATCGTCGTGAGATCTGAACCTGGGTAAACTGTGTCAAGCCGACCCGGACGCTCTCCGTCTTCCCCCACGTCTCTAAACTCGCCATTGGGATACCCCTCTGGCGTACGTGTCGACAAAACCATGACACCGCAACCTCCAACAATCGGCCTACCTGCGAAGAAAGAATACACGCGGGAAAATGTCAGGACAAAGCAACATCCGAGATCAATCATAGAGAAACCGAGCAACCCAAATAGAGGAAAAAACGAATGAAGAAGGCGCCAAATGGAGAGGAAGAATGGACCGAACCAAATCATAGGGAAACCAAGCAACCCAAATAGAGAAAAAAACGGAACGAAGAAGGAGCCAAATCAAGAGGAAGAACGGACCAAACCAAAAGGATCACCCTCAATCAAATCCACGGCTCACCTCAACCGAATCCACCGCAGGAGACAACCATGGCCAAAACCGGCTGGCGGCGGCGCGAACGGGAAAGAACACATCGAACAAACATTCGAGAGCGAGGAGGAAGGGGAACGCGGGGAGCGAGCAGCGACGGGCGGAGCACGGCGTGCAGAGGCGAGGGGGACGAGCATGGAGCGAGCAACGGCGGGCAGAGCGCGGTGTGCGGAGGCGAGGGGGACGAGCAAAGGACAACAGGAGGGCACCCTCGCTGGATCCCCGACGCAATAAGGATCCGCCAGCTAGACGGCCGGCCAGCGCTTGAAAGGGCAAGCTGCGAAAACCAATTTTGCCCCTGCGGCACGAAATATTTGGAGAGGCGGAGGAATCAGGGCCAGGAGACCAGGGGCAAGACCGTCAGGTACGGCGCCCACGCGATGGCAGCCTATCCCGGTGTAAAAATTTCACACCTCTCTTGCCAGATAAACGAAGGCTGCACAGCGGGTCTAGGCTATCGAACGGGCCAACGACAACAGAGAGGAAACAGTGCCAGACGTGTAGAATCCACGCCCCAACGGAGAACCAACCGCCAGCTGAAACCGGACCTAGCAGACCAGCCCAAAGTCACTAACATATGAGGCTACACATCCAAGGGGGCACATCACCGATTTTCCATGTCTTTGTTCAGCGCATGTGGACGGTCTAGATTTAACCGGGAACCCAATCCGACGGCCAGCAAGTCCAAAACGCTGTGAGGTGCCGATTACACTTCTAGACTAGATTATTTAGCAGTACCACGTAGAATCCACTCCATTCTAGCAAGTCGTTTGTTAGATCCGAAAGTCTGTGCAGTCGCAGCCGCAAACGTTCTTCTCCCGTCTTGTCCATCCCCTCCCAGGCTCCCACTCCCACTCCCAGGCTCCCACTCCCACTCCCACTCCCCTGGAGACTGCGCATCCAGTGGAGTGTCGCCTCCTCCGTAGCCTAGGGTTTCGCCTCGCGCTCCATTCCCGCCCCTCCCGCATCACCAAGATGGCCGCCGACCCCGACGAGCTTGCCCGGAGGCTCGCCGCCGCGGGCGTCTCCGACTCCGACGCCGCCGGCACCAGCAACCTCTTCCAGGTCATGCGCGCCGTCGAGGACGCCGAGACCACCATCCGCCAGCAGGTCTGACCCATTCCTCCCCCTGCCCCCATTTCCATTGATTGCGAGTGAATCCTCTGTGGTGTTAATGAGACGAATGCCTCTCTGTCCCCTCTCACGCGCAGCTGGAGGAGAACAGCCGCCTGAAGGAGGAGCTGATGCGCAAGACCCGGGAGCTCGACAGGATCGTAAGTCCACCTCCTGCTTGCTAATTACACTGAAAAGAATGATTCCCTGCCCGATCCACCAAATCTCGCTCAAACGCCTGGCACTCTTGGCCAGCACAGCTTCTGCCCGATGCATACTAGTAGTATAATGCCTAGCGACTGATACATGGTGTGCAAACCTCAGTGTACTGCTACCTTATTACACGCTCATGACAGTCCAATCTTCATCCGTACATGAAAATGAGATAGATATTAAGTTCTTCATCGATATGGCGTCTCTTACATTTTCTTTCCACTGGGGTCTCGCTTTGAGCTGTTTTCTACTTTTACCTGATACCACCAGAGGTCCGAGGCTACGAATCAAACTTCTTTCGGCGGGGTGGATCAGGACCGTGCCGTCGAGGCCTACAGGAACTCTTATCCAAGTGATGCAGTTGGTAACAAGGCGGAGGACCCCAAACTGTTCAAGAACGGAGAGCAGATGACGCAGGGTACCATGAATCAAAAGTATCTCGATGCCAGCCAGTCTAAGGAAATGCCCAGAAAACCCAAATCAGGGGAGCAGGCTGCTGCTGATGCTCGCGCACCGTCCCAGTGCTCTACCCCGTCGTCTCGTTCCCTCTCGCCAACTAGGTAGGTGCCTCCACGGGTTAACGCTGCTTGAAACGTCCCTATCTCTGAGTGTCCTTTGCTTGAAGAACTGTGATGTAAAAAAGCATTTGATTACAGGCACCACAGAGAAGGAGAGTACGATTCTAGGCTCAACTTGGCTGGACAAGGCATGGAGATGAGCTCAAACATCATCTGGAAGCAGGTATGTATATATATATAATTCGTTTGGTCCATACTAGCGCACGTACGTGATCTGAAGTTCCTGATGAGGATACTTCCTTCCGCAGGATCTTCTTGCCAAGGTTAAAGAACATGAAGAAGAGATCGCGCATTTAAGAAGGCATCTTGCTGATTACTCAGCGAAGGTAAATATATGCGTACAAATTAATAGTCGTTGCCTTTTTTTCCCTTCAGTTTCTCTCTTTTTGGTATCTGATCTGGTGTCTTATCTTTCCTGATAGGAAGCCAAGATACTTAATGAGAAGCATATTCTGGAAAAACGTATTGCATATATGCGAATGGTAAGTATATATTTACCTTATAAGGTTGAAATACTAGTATCTTCGAGTACACCAGACTATTCTGTAACACGTTTTTTTCCAGGCATTTGATCAGCAGCAGCAAGATTTGGTTGATGCAGCATCGAAAGCTTTATCCTACAGACAAGACATCATTGAAGAGAACATCCGTCTGACATATGCATTACAGGTAAATTTCTTTGCTGTTAAAAATTCGGAGAGCCAATTAATATTTCGATGATGAAATGTGCTTTATTAAACCTTACTTTTTTTTTCAAAAAGAGGAACGGAACCCTGGCCTCTGCATCGAGTGATATACATAGCCATTTTATTAAACCTTACTGTACATTTGGAACCATCTAAATGAATTTATCTACAATAATTTCTCTAGTTTTCTTATGTGAAATGAAGCATTTATTAAACTGACTTCCCTTTCTGTGCAACAAAGCATCCAAACAAGTGTATGTGATCTTTTTATGGCCTATGTGTATTAACAAAATAACAATGGAACCTATGTGGTACGGACCACCCAGAAAGTAGAAGTGGGGCTTTAGTCTCTTACTCGCTTTGTCATTTGTTTTAGAAGACCATTTTACATGGTGCAATGAGTCTCCTTATCTTGTTGAATTGCCCTTTGTCTACTTTTGGCAATGAATGCTTAATTCTTTCCTTTCCTGCTCCATAGGCAGCACATCAAGAGAGGTCAACTTTTGTATCTTCTTTGTTGCCTCTTCTGTCAGAGTATAACCTTCAGCCTTCTGTTCTTGATGCTCAATCAATTGTTAGTAGTCTGAAGGTATGTTCCACTTCTCATACGTGACATGATATTTTTGTGCTTGTTTGGACTTCATTAAACTGCATTTTTTCACCAAATAAGCCTCTACAGCTTGGACTAGGAAGTTTTTATAAATTCTTAGGTGTACTAAGACTGAGCTAAACTACCTTCCTAATAAGGATTCTTTGTGATGTGATGTCGACTATACAGATCATTTATCAGTCAACAAATATATGATTCCTAACATATGGATTTGTGGATTTGCTTAAGTAAAAATGTAGAGCTGCTCCAACCAAACGTCTTAATGAAATATGAGCTAACTTTCCTTTGCCTTTTTTATTTATCACCGCTACAATATTATTATTGTACTTTTGTGCCATTCTCGTGCAATGATCTATGGAAATGAACATTTCTGTTGCAAACAACTTGCATGGCTCGTTTTGTTCCTTATTTGGTTGAAGCTTAGCCTATATTACACAACTTTGTGCTGAGACTGTATGTTTTTCCTTGCAGGTTTTGTTTACGCATTTGCAAGAGAAACTCATCATTACTGAGGTGAGTCACCTTGAGCTTTGGTTGGAGTTTGCTCCTGGCACAGTAACTAACACGGACCTATGTCCCGGCTAGTAGTGGGCTTGCTTCACAGCTTGTTGCTGATATTTTCTCACAGAACTTTGAAGTTGTCTTGTGTGCAAACTTGGATGGTGCAGGAGAAATTGAAGGAATCTCAGTACCAGATTACCCCTTGGCGTGTCGAATCTTCAAATAATACAAGTGGTCCTGGACAGTCACCTTCTCATCCTCCTGGAAATGCGTTGGTTGCTTCTGTACGACTCACTAATGCTTTGTCCTTTACTCGTTGACTGCATGCCTATTCTAACTCTTCACATTTCCAGAGCCAACCCAGTCTTGACATTGTGCCCCAACAAGCATATTCTCATGTACAATCCCCAATTTCTTCTCCCGTTCGAACTAGACGTGATTGGGACTTGTTGGCAAATGAGAACAATCAGGTCATCCCGACCGAGGTTGCTTCAACAAACACAGAGCATGACAATGTTGGAAGGACTTCTCCTCCAAGCAGGTTACTATTGTTCTATCAAGAGCTCAAGATGACGATTTCCTAAGTTATTTGTAGCCTTTTCTATCTATATGCTTCCTCTTTTAAGATTATCTTTGTTAGTTTGTATTTTCAACTTGCGTTAATCACTTTACTTTTATTCACGATTAGCACCCTTTGATAAGCATGTTAGTTTGCTCCAAATGGCAGATATTTACCCTAGAATCCAGGAATTTTTTATACCTGAATTAAATATGTTTCTAACATCAACAACCAATTATTGCTTAAGCCACCTATTTGCAAATAATGGATAGCTTTATGTCCTTGAAACATCACTTTGGCCATGGCCCACAATGCACCAAGATAAGGTGCACCATTCTCTTCGATTTCTGGTGTTTTCTTATACAGTTTAACTTGTGTATGGGGACCTCTTAGCGAAATGATTTTGTTAGCCAAACAACTTCGATTAAAAAGTTGGTTGTCTTACTGGATCTGCTTTTTCTTCTTTATACAGCAACCAAGTTACCAAGGATGTTCAAGCGCAAGGAGCTGAGCATGATTCTCGTGCTGTACGATTTAACTTCGAATCGAAGGATCATAACCCATCATTCAAGGACCTTGTTGGGAGCGATGTGCCAGGAAATCTAGAGGGGGCTGAAACCAAAATTTCGCAAGAACCTCCTGCAGAGTGGGGTCCTGAAGGTCCACCTGATTTGGCATCTGGCCTGGACGAAGGGAACCTGCCTTACCCTTATCTTCCTACTGTCCTTGAGGAGCCCAGTTCTTCTTTCTCTGAAGGTTTTACATGTTTTGATGCAATTTCCTTCTCCATATTCCTAAGTTATGATGGTAAACACCATTTTTCATGAATATGCAGCTGCAGAGGATGACCCATTGCCAGCTATAGATGGGCTTAGAATCACAGGCGAAGCTTTTCCGGGAAGAGAAATTCAAGCAAGTGGGTATTCCATCAATGGGACCACAAGTTGTAATTTTGAGGTGTGCTTTGTAGTTGTGCTTCAACAAGTTCTGATCTATCAAATTCTTTTGAACTTGTTCTCAGTTCACTACAATTTCATTGTTTGCAAATAAATAAAATAATTGTGCATACAGTGGGTACGCCATCTGGAAGATGGATCGGTAAATTACATAGAAGGTATTATGTTTTCACCCATTGCTAGAATGTTTTTTTTTGTATTTTACTACTTGGTTTACTATGAGAAAATGAATTAACATTGCCGTTGCCTGTTGTAGGTGCAAAGCAGCCCACATATTTAGTTACTGCTGATGATGTGGACTCTTTGCTCGCCATAGAGGTTCAGCCTCTAGATGACCGGAAAAGAAAGGTTAATCCTCTCGTCTGATCATTCATTCTTAAGTGGAACTTTGTCACATTGGAAACAATAGCTTGGTCTAGTTTTGTTCACAGAGGAAATTCTATAGGTTGTTTCTAAACTATAAAAATGTTGATCATTTTTACTTTTCAGTAGGACACTCATGATATTTAACTTCATCTGAAGCATTTTTTTCATTTTGTAGGGGGAGATCGTGAAGGTTTATGCCAACGAACAGAGAAAAATTACTTGTGGTGAGTTTGTTGAGAAGATAGGTCCTAGAATAATGCAGGTTCTTAGTTACATCGATAGAAAAATATTAGAAGAACCATGCCACCACTGAGTACAGAATCATTAACTGTGCAGATCCTGAAATGAAGGAGCTTATCAAGAAAATTCTTTCAATTGGGCATGTGTCTTATGAAGTTCTGTTACCTGTATGTTCTCTATATTTCTCTAGTGGCTTACCAAAGGCTCAAAGCATTCTTGCTGCACCTTATTTTTTATTTCATATAACTATTTAAAAACAATATTTGCAGGTTAGATTTATAGACATGTGGGAACCTGCCGTATTGGCAATAAAGAGGGAAGGCTACAGCATAAAGTGTAACGGACAGCGTGGTGTTGTTGTTACAGAGAAATTCCAGCAAGCTACGGCTGTATGGTTCCAAAAAAATCATTGCCCTTAAAATTACTATGTTCTATTTTCTGATTATACTCCACCCAGTCACGAAAAAGTTGGATTCTGTGATTAGTTTTTTTAAAAAGTAACTTTGCAAAAAACCAAGTAATTTTGCATTGCCTGCATGGGATTGACGATACCATACTTCTATGGTATGATTCTATACCTAGGTGTAGAAGGTTTCGCAAGATTTCATAGATGTGACAATCACTTCTTTTTTGTTGTCGTGGGTAATAATAGCTAGGTTTGTGCTATACGTTTTCTTACTTGCGGGTTTTGGAAGGGTGAACTGAATTTTACGTTGCATTGTCTTGTTCAGTATGTAGAGGTCTAATCTTGTACTATGCTTGCAGATCAATATCCCATATGGGCGTCCTATTGAATTTTCAATCCAGTCTGCTGATGGTGTGGAGTACAACCTGAAACCTGCAGAAAATTCGCCGTGAGTTTCAAAACCGATCCGCCACTATTTCATATCCGACATTTGTATAGTCATCCATTTAGTGGTTTCACATGTAACACGGGACCTTGTCGCTGGAAGAATAACAGTGCCAATTTATTGTCGTTATTGCGGTACATATTTTCTTAGGGTGACAACTTAAGACATAAGAATTGCACTGAGCTTAGGTACTAAGTTCTTGTATATTCGAATCTTGCAGATCACGAGATAGCATTGTTCTAGTATTGAGGCTGTTCAGAATGAAGGTATGGACCCGGGACCCTTTTTTCTAGGTGTCGCACTAGTTTGGATCTGTGCCTGCTATGCTATTCTGAATGAATGCACATGATGGATGGTGTATAGTTACTCTACGTTTGTTGTATCGTGGTACACGTACATGGTCAAACTGGAATGAAGATGTGCGTTTCTGTTTTTTGTTTGTTTGTTTGTTTGTTTGCAGGCTGTGGAGAAGAGTAAAGGAAGGAAGAAAGGCATCTTCTTCAAGTAGAGTAGATTGGACTAAGATTGGGTGATGAGATTGTTGTTTCCTGTAGCTATTGATTTATTTGTATTTGTCGCGCTATTCTTGTTTGTAAAAAGAAGAATTGAGGTGGTAGGTTGCTAGGCACTAGCTAGCTAGGGTTTTCACGACAAGTCCATATTGTATCTATCATCTGTGTGTGTAGAGAAAGATAAGATGGCTATGAGTTTTGTCCGTTGGGCTCGGTAAGTAGGAGTATAAAGCATCTGCCAGTCTGGTTACTGATGGTGATGGTAAATTGGTAACTAAGATGAGGAAACATGTTGGATGATGGATGTATTTTTGTTGTTGGAAGGAGGCAAAAGACTTGCAATTTTCATTAATTGAGAAGAGAGTGAGAAATGCCCAATAAATAAATTAATAGAAAACAAACGAAAAGTCATGAGCAAGCCAACCCACGACTACCACAAACTTGACATGACCCTGACCTCGATCATCTTTCGAAAAAAGAGAACACATTTAGTGATGGTTAGTAGTAGCTCATTTTTGCTAGGAATGTTGCAAGAAACTTTATGAAGGTAATATTTAATATGCTACCACGGCAGCTTTGCGGAGTGTTATCTCTACTATCTAAAAAGAAGATTGATGTTCCGTTTTCTGCCAAGGAGCCACTCCGTCGTTCCTTTCGTCCGCCTCCACTCCCGCAATTCCTACAAAACCAACGCCAAAAGGTCTGAAATAACTCCCCTTGATTCCGTCGTTCTCCTCAATCCTCTGAAACGTTTCCCATCTCCCTCGATAGTCGAGCGAGAGAGCGAAGAAACAGAACCGCTCCATCCCCGCCCATCTGCCCCACCCGCTCGAACCTCGCCCACCGCCCTGGTGGAGTCGACGGCGACCGGGCGTGGCTGGCAGCGTTTGCTCGCTGGGCGGGCGGTGTGCTTAGGGGAAGAAGTGGAGGACGAGGGGGCTTCGTGGATCAGCACCTGCGACTTCTCCGAATTTCTCGCATCATCGGAGACCTCCTCAGATCCCCCGCATCAGCATCCTGCCTCCTATCTTCCCCGCCCTCCAGCGCCATCGGTCTTCCTCCCCCAATACACGCCACAGCTTGGCCCTCTGACGGTCTGGCCCTACTGAAGCTGATCCGCTGGGGGCGCATCGTCGATGGGCACACACAACACGGCATCCACAACCATGAGTTCCCAGATGCCACCCGATCTCTTCCCATGTTCCCGATCTAGCGCCCATTCCCTACGGCGTGTGTGAGAACGAGCTCGGGTTCCCTGACCTGCCCCCACCCGCATTGTGGACTCCGCCGCCGCCTTGAAGCCAACGGTGAGCCACATGACCGACGCCTGACAGCCGCCCTTCCCTCCTCCTCCTAGGTACCCAAGATCGGTTGTTACTCCTGGCCTAAATCCATTTAATTCTGTGGTGTTCAAAATTTCCCCACAATTAGTCTGTTTGATAGGAATTCCCGACAGAACTTGGAACAAAGCGGTATGGAATACAGGTATAATTCATCAAATGCTTATATTTTGGATACATGTTTTATCCATGGCATGGTATAAACATAACTGGGGCATGAAAAACTAGGTCTAAATTTTGGACATGGTTCTGCTTCAGTACTTGATTGGGGTTAGCTTTCTAATGCCATGCATTTGAGGGTGTGTTCGAGGAAAATATGTTAACTTAATCTTATCTTTTGCCAACATGGAAGTGGAGATGGTATGAAGAGCTCACGGAATGGGTTTTGCTAGAAATGTTGCAAGAAACTTAATCTCATTTTTGCTAGGAATGTTGCAAGAAACTTCATGAAGGTAATATCTAATATGCTACCACGGCAGCTTTGCGGAATGTTATTTGCTAAAAAAAGTTGGTATCCTTAAATGTCTGAAGATGTACTTTTTGACAGTCATGCCAAAGGAAATGTAAGACTACTCTACAATCTGCAGCGCTTCCTCAGTATTATTTTTACAAATAATCAATTAATAATGTTTTTTCCATCACTCTACCACATTCAGAGACTACCTTTTCCTCTAGGAAAGGTGAAACTGTAGCGTTTCTTTGGACCGACAAGTGCTAGTGACACATGAGCACCACTAGTCTCGTTTATTTTAAAATTGGAAAACACTATTTTGGGGTATTAATAAATATTTTTTTAATAAAACTACATATACACATATAGTACTTACTCCACAAGTTAAATTAAAAAACACGTTATATTTTGGGCTACATAAAAAATAAAAAATTACTATTAAAAACAAGTTGATGTTGGTAGGTCATACTTTGACACATTGACATCAAACATTAGAAGCGTCTAGACCATCCCATTCACATCCAACCTCTTGCATGTTCCATGATCAAACAAGGCAAGATCTAAAAATTTCCACCGCACAAATAAAAAATCGAGAATTGTACGCACAATTAAAGGTCAATTAGTGTCCATGGATTAAGGCTCGATTTATAATTAGTGACATCGCTATGTTACTCTCCATTGCAATATTTATATATAGTTGGTAACCATAAAATCGAATGCGGAGATAGCCCGACTTCTGCGCGAGGAGGAATTCAAATGGTACCAACGCTCTAAAGCAAAATTCATTCTGGAAGGAGATGCGAATACTAGATACTTCCATGCTGTTGCCAATGGCAAGCATAAGAAGAAACTTATTCATTCTCTGATTCAGGATGAAGGTATGATTGAGGGACCGGAGCATCTGAAGTCATATATCACTTCCTATTATAAATCCTTGTTTTGGGCCCCAGAGGAAAACTCCTTCTCTATGGATGAGTCCCAAACGTCCGATATTTCCCAGGTATCTGATGAAGAAAATTGCTTTCTAACTGCCTCATATACTGAGGAAGAGGTCAAGAAAGCAGTTTTTCAAATGGAACATAACAAAGCACCAGGTCCTGATGGTTTTCCAGCGGAATTTTACCAAAAATTCTAGGACGTTATCAGGGAGGACCTGATGAATTTGTTTGGGTTTTTGCAAGTCGGACAATTGGATCTCTTTCGGCTTAACTTTGGCAATATAATTTTACTGCCTAAGGTTAACAATGCAGAACGTATACAACAGTATCGTGCAATCTGCTTGCTTAATGTTAGCTTTAAGATTTTCACTAAAGTTGCCACGATTAGACTAAATTCAGTTGCTGTCAATGTTGTTAGCCCGTCTCAATCTGCATTCATGCAAGGAAGAAATATCCTAGATGGTGTTGTAATTTTGCATGAAACAATCCATGAACTACACTCAAAAAAATTAAATGGTGTATTGTTCAAGATTGACTTTGAGAAGGCATATGACAAAGTCAATTGGTCTTTCCTTCAGCAAACACTCCGCATGAAAGGTTTTTCTGAGGAGTGGCGCTCTCTTATTCAGTCGTTTGTGTCTGGGGGTAATGTTGCCATTAAAGTAAATGAAGATACTGGCAAATACTTCCAAACCAAGAAAAGACTGAGACAAGGGGATCCATTATCGCCTTTACTATTTAACATAATGGCTGATATGTTGGCTATCCTTATTGAGAGAGCTAAGGCTGATGGTCAAATTGAAGGTCTGGTTCCACATCTTATTGATGGTGGACTTTCCATTCTTCAATACGCCGATGATACAATTCTCTTTATGGAACATGATCTGGAGAAGGCGAAGAATCTGAAATTAATATTATCAGCATTTGAGCAACTATCTGGACTTAAAATAAACTTCCATAAGAGTGATTTGTATTGCTTTGGCGAGGCCCAAAATGAGTCCCACCTATATGCTGAACTTTTCGGCTGTGGTCAGGGGCAGTTTCCAATCAATTATTTGGAAATACCGATCCATTATCGGCGTCTCACAATTGCTGAATGGAAACTTGTTGAGGAAAGGCTACAGAAACGTCTTAATAGTTGGAAGGAAAATTGGCATCCCTTGGTGGAAGACTAGTACTCATAAATTCAGTACTCACTAATATGGTACTGTATATGATTTCGTTCTTCCAATTACCAAAAGGGGTCTTGAACAAAGTGGATTATTTCCGTTCAAGATTCTTTTGGCAAGGGGATAGCGAGAAAAAGAAATATCGACTGGCCAGATGGAATGTGGTTTGCCGCCCGAAGGAGTTTGGTGGACTGGGTATACACGATTTGCAAGTCAAAAACACCGCACTCTTGGGCAAATGGCTTTTTAAACTACTTACAGAAGATGGTGTTTGGCAGACCATGTTATGGAGGAAATATGTGGGGTCCAAAGATGTGTCTCAAGTGGTTTGGAAACCCGGAGATTCACATTTTTGGGCGGGTCTTATGGCCACCAAGAAACATTTCTTTCGTTTTGGTGCTTTCGAGATTAAGGATGGATCACAGATTAGGTTTTGGGAAGATAAGTGGATGAGCCAAACTACTCTTCGTGAACAATATTCAGCTTTATATTCGATTGTTAGACACAAAGGGGATACAATTTCCACAGTGATGGAAGATTATCCTCTTAATGTGTCTTTCAGAAGAAGCCTAATCGGTCCTAGACTGGTATCTTGGAACAATCTACTATTACGATTATCCATAATACAATTGTCGGACGATGTCGATGTGTTCAAATGGAAATTACTAGAAAATGGTAAATTTTCTGTTGGCTCACTATATAAAGCCTTGATCCAACCGGATATCCCGGTCGATGATGATAATAGTAAAATTTGGAAAATGAAAATACCCCTTAAGACGAAGATATTTGCTTGGTATCTACGGAAAGAGGTAATTCTAACAAAAGATAATCTTGCAAAGAGGAATTGGCATGGAAGTAAACAATGTGTTTTTTGTCATCAAGATGAGACAATTCGCCATTTATTCTTCCATTGCAAATTTGCTCGCTCTATCTGGTCATTCATCCAAATAGCTTCTGGTTTATCTCCGCCACGTTCTGTAACCAATGTATTTGGTAATTGGTTGCATGGAATTGTTGATAAATACAGAACTTTGTTTAGGGTGGGAGCGCTTGCCATTATATGGTCGCTATGGCTTTGTAGAAATGACAAGATTTTTAATGACATTGTGTCTTCTCCTTTGCAGGTTGTCTATCGAGCCACGGCTATCCTCCGATCTTGGAATATTCTCCAAAGTTTGGAGTTTCGCGACTTATTTTTGGAGGGATGTACACGATTGGAGGACACGGGGAGGGATATTTTCTCCCGACATGGATGGCCACGTGATCTGAGGATTGATCTACCTTAGATTCTAGACATTTATTTAGATATTTACATTGTGTAATGCTTGTCTACTTTTTAAATTAGTACTGTCGTTCGTGTGGCTGTGTGCATCTTGATTATGCAGAGGCCGGGTGTAAGCTTTGAACAGTTTCAATAAAAGCATCCATTTCCAAAAAAAAAAGTTGGTAACCATCACGATCACGATCTGCATTGCAGTGGAGATATTTTTTGGGACGAGGCTTGTCTGCTTGCATTTGTTTAACATCGAACGGCCATGGGCAGTTTTCCTCTCGTGTCCTTTTCAGCGATCCCGCGTCATATCTCTCCGTTGCCGTTGCCGCTGCCGCTGCCGCTGCCGCCGTCATATCTCCCCGTCACCGCTGCCACCGGATGTCTCCGGGGATGATATCTCGATGATCACTGACGAGGACTTAGTTTTTCAACAGGAACAAGCACGAGCACCTTAGTACAAGCAAGGGCATCAAGGAGGCAAAGCATAACTGCACAAGTACGGGCTTCCTCTCCAGAATGCAGTTCCTCATGATCCGCTGGGCGTCATGGAGGACGAGCTCATCATGAATACGTCCGGCCAGGCCGGGAGCCGGAGACTCGGCCTCGTTTACCCATACGTGTACCGCTTCTACGACGTGCACAATCATACCTCGCCACGGCGTGGCTCGACGACGTCATGCATGGTGAAAGACAGAAAGTGACATGCATCCGGCTAGAAACGCTCGGCGCCGCCGATCGCGGCTGCATGTAGCATGCAGCTCACCGGACCGTACCACATGGACGCCTCCATGAACTTCCCGGAGAACAAGATGCTACATCATAGCCTGCATGAGCCACCAGTCTACAACACTGGTATAAAATTTCCCGCGACGTTCATATCTTCCCTTGGGAACATGCATCCAATTTTTTGTCCTGGGACCGGGAGTTCAGTTGTGAGAGATTTGCAGCTCTAAGCTCTCCTTATGCATATTTCTAAGGACGTTTCATATTTAAAGATTTATTTAAATTTGTATTCAAAATTTATGGACATTCGCAAATAAACAGAAGGTTTTTTGAAACAACATACGCGCCAGGGACCCTTACGTAATTTTCTATCAAAACTAGAGGACCTATATGAAAAAGGCAGACGACGCGTCGTCCGGCGGTGCAACATCGTTGGTGGGGTCGCCTTGTCAGACCCAGCGTTAATTCGTCTAAAAACGGTGTTTAGTGCACATTGCAAAAAAATGCCGTAGAGTGGTGTTTTTTGCGATTTTAGTGAAATGTGGTGGTTTTTCGTAATTGAAGCAGAAGAGTGGTGGTTTTATGCTATACGTCGTTAACGTTTGTTAACGGCTGTCCCAAGCTGGTGGGCCCCATCTGTCAGATCTAGCGTCAATTCGTGTCAATCGACTGGTTAGCGCATATTGCAAAAAATCAGCAGTAGGGTGATGGTTTTTTGCGATTCAAACGTAAACCGATGGTTTTTCAAAATTTAGGTAGAAAAGTGGTGGTTTTATGCTATAAACTCGATCCATCCGGACATCAAGTCTGGGTCACAGATGCGTCTGCCCAGACAGACGCGGACACAGGCTGGCCCAGATGCAGTACCATAATAAGCCTTCATCTCTTGGGCTGGCCTGTCCGTTTTCGTCCGTTTGGGTCACGCTGTTGTGCGCGGCTGGCCGGACAGGCCGGACCACGACCCCAAATTAATCGCGACATGACCCAAACGGACAGTTTGGAGCGCCCAGATGGGTCAGCCCGGTAAAGATGCCCTTATCGCTCGGGTCAAGGTCGGTTGTGTGAACGGAATGGGGACAAAGAAAGAATGAAGAAGAGAATATACAAAAAAAGAGGATTATATGAACAAATCTCGGATTTTATATCTGGACTCTCTCCGTCCTAAAAATAATGTCTCGGTTTTTTCAAATTTTGGGTGTATCTATACACTATACACTAAAATGCGTCTATGTTTATTCAAATTTAGACAAATCTACGACATTTTTTTCAGAATAAAGGGAGTAGGATGGTTACAAGCCGAGGAATAAAATCTTAATATACTTTCATAAGTACTGAGTTCAAATGCATTGTTATGTTGCATTGTATATATATGTTGTTGATAAAAATATAAAAATGTAGCAATCACACAGGCATTCATTCAGCTAGTCTCTACCTAGAAATCATGTAAAAGGCGCTACCCTGGCTCTTCCATGAGTTGACAACATGACCAAATGACAGACAATATCAAAGTTCAAGGCAGCCCAGCGACATGTATAGCTTAAGAGTGCACCCTGTAGTGAGAAATTCCTTGATGTGATAGCACATGAAGAATAGAAACCACATTCGGGATAACCCAACAGCCTCCAAAAATAAAACGTGTATAAAAGATTGCCATATATCCAGAACAAAGATGACAACACCTGAAGAACAATGCCGATATCGACGAATCATACAACAGGCAGGGCAAAAACCAGCACCAAAAGTCAATCACCTGTAGCATAGATTATTCGCATGGTGGTGTCTTTGCCACAGGAGTCCAACCATAATCACCAACAAAGATACCAGATGGACAGGATGGCACAACACGCGATAACCAGAACGGAAATAAACAAGAAGCATGCTGCAAGGTTCAATTACTTCAATGTTAAATTTTGCCATTGAGAAACAAGCACTGCTGGTTGTCTACCAAACGAATTCAAGAGAATGTGAGACCGATGGCGTTCGATCTCTCCATGGGAGATGCAGGGGTTCTCGCAACAGAACCGGGCTGGACATGGGATTTTGGTGGAGGCGGTGACGAGTAGGGGGGAGGGAGTGATCACAGGTGTGGCGTTCTAATCTTGATTGAAAACACTCGATCATGAGATCGTCCTATGCGCTCTTCTAGGTGAAGAGGCGGTCGAGAAGAGGAAGGTCGTACAGAGCCATGGAGTGGATCCTCGAGTCGAAGGCGCTGGCAAGGCGTTTAGCAAATTCATAATGATCCTTCAGACCTGTTCATATTGCTGAGTTATTGAGTCAAGAACAGTATTATTCCTATATTTCAGGAAACTCTACAAATTGGCTGCACAAGTAGAGTCCATAAACACCATATCTATTATTACTAACACAGGACCCAGCTACAATTTCTAAATCCACACTGGCAGTTGATTTTGGAGGATTCATCTACCTCCCTCTCCAAATAGCCTTGCCTACCATGTAATAAAAGCGTGGATGTTTAAGACTTCATCTGTAACATGCACGTTTCAGCAGTACAGAACATAAAATCAACCGATACAAATCAAATTACTAGCAAATGCATAGAATTCCCCCACAATTCATTTTTTTACAATTAAAGAAGGGAAACATTACAATTAGGCCCGATATTTTGCTATCTATGTGTACTGAAACCTTTACTTCAGCACCACGTGATGCACATGCTCATTCAGGGCTATTTGGCCCGGAAGAATGACATGCAGCTATATATCTTCTTGGTTACCTTCCGTTGCTGGTTGTCCACCTACGGATTGACCGCACGCCTCCAGGTATCGCTATAAAACAAGAACATGCCCCAGTAGAGCCAGAACCCACTAATAAATCCAGCAGCCACAAAGCAATACAACCACAATGCCTCTCTATCTACAGCCTGGCCCACTTCGTTACGCGCCGCCGTCGATGAGTTTACGCAGTCTTCCAATGGGAAACCACATAGCCCTGGGTTATTGTTGTATATCGACGGGTCTACGAGCGTCTGCAGCTGGCTGCCAGTCGGTATCCTCTCTGACAATCCGTTGTACGAAAGGTTCAGAACACTAATGCTCTTCAGAGCAGCAAAGCTTGGAGGAATTCCCCCCGACAGCTGGTTCTGTCGAAGGTCCAATGATTCTAGTAGTACCAGATTACCAATGTCTTGGGGAATACAGCCTAACATATGGTTTCCTGATAAGTTGAGGAACCTGAGTCCAACAAGGGTTGTAAGCCCAACATGAATCTCTTGTGAAAGAAAGTTTCCAGATAAGTCCATCCCCACCACGTCTCCATACCCCAGATTATAAACATGACCGACATTTTTCCAAATTATTTCAATCTTGTCTCCATAAAAGCCGACATGACTGAATATGGTGTCAATGGATTCATGCTCTTGTGTCATGCCAGTAAAATTGGTAAAATCGTCTGGAATGGGTCTGATGAGCCTATTTTTTGACAAGTCCAATAACTGGAGTCAAAGAAATTGTAATATATGGCGGGGTATGATGCCGTCGAAACTGTTTGATAACAATCGGAGAAATTATAGTCTAGGCAAGCTCATGCTTACCTAGGAAGGTATCTCAGCAGAGAAATGATTCCTTCCAAAATCTAGATTGGTATGTCTTTTGCATTTCTTAAGACCCAAAGGAAAAGTCCCTCTGAAATGGTTACTGGCTAGGTGTATATTGGTAAGCCTATCTTGGAATGAGAACGGAATTACACCACTGAAAGAGTTCCTGGATAGACCTATGAAGGTCAAACTTGGCAAGTGCCTGAAACATTCAGGGAGACCTCCATTTAAGGCATTGTCTGCTAGGTCTAGGACTGATAACTTAGTAGAGTTACAGAGGAATACCTCACCCTGCTCTGTCAGAAGTGAGCCATACAACTTGTTTTGACTGAAGGACATCAATACAAGCCATTCTAGATGCTCACCAAAGCAGTCCCTTAGCTCTGCAACAATGTTGTTCGCTGTGAAGTTAACATATTCCAGGGTTTGTATAGTTTCGAAAGGTCTAGTGGTGGATGTCGGTAAATCCATTGTGTTAAGCACTGACAACGCTCAATGCTACTCCTACGCAAGTGGACGATGGGAACATCCCAGAGAAGTTGTTATACCCTAGGAAAACCTGATGCAGGACGCTGCTATTCCACAGCTCAGGACGATATGGCCTCCATGTTGATTACTTGACATATACAAAAACTGGAGTTTTATCAAATGAGAGATCGAACTTGGTAGCTGCCCTTCCAAGTAGTTACCCGAAAATTCTATGCTCTACAGTTCTGTCATGTTTCCAATCTCCAGTGGGATGGTGACAGTCAGATTGTTGTTTCCCATATCCAGCAAGCGGAGCTTTGTGAGCACCCCAAGTGTTTGTGGAATTGAGCCAGTCAAGGTGACCGAGCTGAGAGTGAGCTCCTCCAAGCTTGTCAAGTTACCAATCTCTTCAGGTAGTGTGTCATGGAGCCCCAGATATGCCAGTTGCAGTACAACAATGTGTTTCAGCTGGCAGATGCTGTGTGGAATAGTACCCCTCAAATACGGGTTCTGGCGCATCTGCAACTTGACCAAGCTTGTGAGGCTGCCAATCCCCATTGGAATGGTACCATGTAGAGCACTGCGGACAAGCGTGGGTCTCTCCAGGTGAGGAAAGGCCGAGAAGTCGAGCTCGTCAAGTGTGCCTTTTAGACTTGCGTCCGTGAGGTCGAGCGATGTGACATGTCGGGCCTCCGGATCGCAAGTGATGCAAGACCACATGCAAAGGTGGCTTGAGTTGGCCAACGATCCTGATCCAAGGGAGTCATCAGCACCATCCAAGCTAGCCTTCCAATTTACTAGTGCTGCAGCTTCACGCTGGATTCGCCTCTCACCGGGTTTATGGCAGATAGCAGGAGACAAGTGTAAGAGAGTAGGAGAAGAAGGCCTACAAGATGGATGAGCTTCGTGATGGTTTAGGGTAGAGGAGAAAAATGCAAGTGAGTAGGAGAAGGCTACAGGAGAAAAAAAATGCAAGTCGTGTTTCGCTGCTTCAGTCCAGAGAGTATAAAACCAGTGGATTAGCAAGACAGCCGGCCAACTTGTGGTTTCCAAATGGCATGTTCTCGGTAAGGCAGAGCCGGGATTTAGGCATGAGGGGGCGAAGAAAAAAAGTCCTACACTTGAGATAGAACATGACATAATTCAATATAAGGTATCATATGGTACCGATATTTATTTGTGATACAAAACGAGCTTCGCTACATGTAATTCGACTAAGTCTTGTTTCTTTTTGAGGATTTGTCGACTAAGTCTTTTTATTTGTCAATTGACGATCTAATCTTAGACCCCCCCCTCCCCCTCCAACCTCCCCCGTCTAAGCAAATCTCATAATATTGATGGTGGACAACTACAATCATCAAACTAAACATAAGAAATTATAACTTACGTATAGAAAATGGCATCAAAGTTATATTTTAATTAAATCACTTTTAGTTACAAAACTGCCAAGCTAATCAACCAATTTGATGTTGTGTACTAATTAGTTAGAGTAATATGTAGATTAACATATTCTGCTAAAAATTACTAGTCATGTACCTTTAGATTTGAGTATTGAGAGAAGAAGCCTGCGGTGATCGGCCGTTTATTGCATGACGTGTTGACACGAGCGTATGCTACCTGACAGATTGAAGCAGGATCACGGAACGACGAAGTAGAACGGCCTTTGCTAGCACGATGGATCGACGGCATGTCTCCTGCGACAACAAGCGTAGTGGCGGAGGCGGTAGAAGATATAGGACTAGGAGCCTAGAATCGATTGGTAGCTACCTGGAGACCCTTGATTAGGGGAGAAAACGGTTCCTAGTACCTAACATGGACTGTTACTTGGGCTTAGGTGCAGATATGCGAATAGAGCCGACAGATTAGCTATGGGCCTAGAATACATGGGTTAATTAATTACGTAATTATCTCCGGCCACTAGCGCATGTACTATACTATAGTGTATACTCCCTTTACAGCTCCGTGCAAAATGTTGAGGGGCGAACCATTAGGGGGTGTATGACCCCTGCTAGCCCTCCCTTGCCTCTGCCCCTGGGAGGATGGTGATATCACGATGAATGTTTCCACAAAGGATTAGTTTGCAAGTGATCAAATGATAGGCTTTCAGGTGATAGCATGTTTCTTGTCATGCATTGTCTGCCAATGTTTGCTTCCTGGCCATGATGCAATTGAGGCAACCAAATTTGATTGTCCTCCTTGACCCGCGAGAGGTCATTGAAGAGTTTGTAGAGATATTCCAGACTAAGATCTTTTTTCTTTGAGAAGACAAGTTTGTTGTCATACATGGGTTCTCCTCTTTGATCTTCTTCATATGCTAGAAGGATATTTGACTTTTTTTTCTTTGCCATGTTGCCCATGTCCACCCGAGCCAATTGGTTGTTGTCTCCTTGTCGACGGATGGAGTTGTTCCTGATAAGACAACATCAACAATTGGCTTGGATGATGGTGTACCGAATGAGTGCAAGTATTCAATTTACGCCCGTAGGATGATGCCAACCCTAGCGCCTATGAGGGCAAAAAAGGTCAGCGGCACCTTTGAACAAGCCAATGCTTCGCTTGTGGAAAGTGATATCACGCTCTTTTCGGTTATTGATCTGAGTGATGCCCACCCGCCCCTCCCTCCTAGGCATACTAACTAAGTTAATTTGAAAGAAAATTATCACGACGAGTAGGTAAAACAATGATCTAGAAAAAGGTAGAGATTTTTGAGTATAGTTGGCTAACGACATAGTAGTGTGAGATATGTGGATAAATATCCCCTCCCCCTTATATAGAAGAAAATTTATTGTCAATAGAAATATCATAAGTTTGATTAGAGAAATGCTGCCATTACTATTCAAGTAGACACATAGCCTATAAATATTTGGTACGTATTAACACATGCTAGTTTATACATATTTAAATTATTAGCCAAGTATTCTATGTGGCTATATTTCCACCTTTTTTAACCACCAATTGATATATTTACTAATATATATGTATTCACATCCTTATTTAGAATCATTTAAACACTGCTATATTACTATGTCCACATCCTTATCTAGACGCATTCAAGCTTTAATAGGGAGTTAATTCCAAGAAACTGGTGTTTAATTGCATATCACAATTGTGATCAAATTCTTTTTGGTATTAACATCATCTATACATTTGAACAATCACAATGATTGCATAGCGAGATCTTCTACTAAGAGCCTTGTCATCTACAAATGGTCATTCTATTCATAATACGATACTCAGAGTATGATACTTGCTTTAGGCTTTTTGTGCTTATAATAGAAAAATGGTCTACCAACTAAAGATCATATATAGACTACAAAACACTACATCTAATAAATTATGGTACACTTTTTATGTTACGACATGAACATGAGATCCCACATAATATGTATTATATGATTGTTACGATAGGCTTGTGCTAGCCCTAGGAATTACATTATATTATGTATCTTGTTGGAGGATTTTCGTTCTTGGACAGATCCAGAGAAATAGATTTACGTAAGATAACAACATCTAATAAAATAAGAACAAGTTAGCAGGTTGGTCTGAAAAAACAATCTTGCTTGTCTACGATATTGTGTTTCCTATTAGAGGTATAATTATACAAACCATGGCTCAAATTATAACCAGGTGATATCTACTCGTTACAAACATAGGATAAATTTGAAGCTGAGGAACAACTATGGCCGAAAAGTATCTAGATATCTATCCATCTATTAAAACCCCTCCATATCTATTTCCATGTCGCGAGATTGTTGTCATGCCCCCAAATTACAACTTGGTGGCATCATAATCAAAGTTGTATTTTACCCGCAAAAAAATCATAGTTGTATTTTATTTTTAATGATTAGGTTCCTCAAATGTCAACTTGAGAATATTTGAAAAAGTTTGTTTATACATGTGGTGGACCGACGGAGATAGAAAAGGAAAAAGAATATGATTAGACGAGGAGGGAAATCATGCTTTTAGATTCCTATTATGTTTCTCCAGTTTAATGTCCAGGAATGTTGGTATGTATTTTTTAAGAAAAATGAATTTATTTCTATGAATGTATTAATGGATTGGTAGTATTATGTCATACAAATAAGTAATTAATGATCATATCTGAATCGATGGTTGGACTATGCCTTTCCGTTATTCTAACAAGTACAACTCATGTCTTTATTATAGTTAATAATGGTTCACTCACAATATCACAAAGAGGGTATTAAAATCTATTCCCCTATAGCTTTATACTCGCCATGCAACGTTTCAACAATAGTTTGTTTTCGACTATTTTGTATGATAGAAACACATCAATACAAATATGTAATGGTCATACATATGAAAAAAATCTTGGAAGAAGACCTAAAACATCAAACATCAATTATTGTTGCCTTAAAGAAGGCTAAATTACTTAATGGAAATATAACTAGCCTTTCATTTGATATAGCACATAATGGAAGCGCAAACAAGCTAGCATATAGCGAAGTGCTCCATATTTTGCATCAATATCCCCATCTTGTCAGGTAGAAGGGTACTCTGGAGTTGCATAGAACCATCCATCCATTTGGATGGAAGTACCATTGTAGCCCAGGTAAGCATCCATCCCTAGGAATCCATTGTGGTATACATTATCTGAGATAGGAGAGCCCCATGTATCATAGCCAAAAAGGCCATCGGTATGAAGTGGTGCCAAAGTTTGTTGTGGTGGTGATGGTAGTGGAACCGAAAGCAACTGCTGTTGCGGAGGATGGTGAGACCACGACGAATGTTGCCACAAAGGATTAGTTTGCAGGTGATCAGATGATATGCTTCCAGGTGGTAGCATGTTTCTTTTCATGCATTTCCTGCCAACGTTCGCTTCCTGGCCATGATGCAATTGAGGCAACTGAATTTGATTGTCCTCCTTGACCCGCGAGAGGTCATTGAAAAGTTTGTAGAGATCTTCTAGACTGAGATCTTCTTCCTTCGAGAAGACAAGGTTTATTGTCATACCTGGGTTCTCATCTTGGGTCTTCTTCATATGCTGGAAGGAGATTTGACTTTTCTTTTCCTTCGTCATGTTGTCCATGTCCACCCGAGCCAATTCACTTTGTAGTTGTGCAATCTTGGATGCTTTCTCCTTGTCGACGGATGGTGTTCTTCCTGATAATACAGCATCAACAATTGGCTTGGCTGATGGCGTACCAAATGAGTGCAAGTTTTCATTTTCCGCCTGTAGGATGATGCCAACCCTAGCGCCTGTGAGGGCAGAGAGGTCAGCAATACCTTTGAACAAACCGACACGTCGCTTGTGGAAAGTGATGTCACGCTCTTTTCGGTTATGGATGTGAGCGATGCCCACCCGCCTCTCCTTCTCAGGCATACTAACTAAGTTAACTTGAAAGAAACTTATCACGACAAGTAGGTAGAACAATGATCTAGAAAAAGTTAGAGATTTATGAGTATAGTTGGCTAATGACATAGTAGTGTGAGATAGGTGGAGAAATATCCCCTCCCCCTTATATAGAAGAAATTTTTTTGTCAATAGAAATATCATAAGTAAAGTTTGATTAGAGAATTATATGCTGCCATTACTATTCAAGTAGACACATACCTACAAATATTTGGTACCGTATTAACACATAATTTATAAACATATGTTAGTACATATTTTAATTATTAGCCAATTATCCCGTGTGGTTAAATTCGCACCTTCTTTAAACCGCCAATTAATGTATTTGCTAATATATATATATATGTATTCACATCCTTATGTAGAATCATTTAAACACGGTTATATTATTGCATCCACATCCTTATCTAGACGCATTCAAGCTTTAACAAGGAGTTAATTCCAAGAAACTGATATTTAATTGCATACCACAATTATGGTCAGATTCTTTTTGGTATTAATAACTATATCCATACATTTGAACAATCACAATGATTGCACAGAATGATCCTCTACTAAGAGTCTTGTCATCTATAAGTGGTCATTCTATTCATAATATGATACTACTTGCGTTGGGTTTTTTTGTGCTTATATATAATTGAAAAGGTCTACCAACTAGAGATCATATATAGACTACAAAACACTATATCTAATAAATTATGGTACACTTTTTACGTTAAGACATGAACATGAGAGCTTACATAATATGTATTGTATGATTGTTACGATAGGTTTGTGCTAGTCCTAGGAATTACATTACATTATGTATCTTGTTGGAGGATTTTCGTTCTTGGACAGAATCAGAGAAATAGATTTACATAAGAAAATAGCAATATCTAATAAAATGAGAAGGAGTTACCAGGTTGGCCTGCAAAAACAATCTTGCATGTCTATGATATTGTGTTGCCTATTACATACAGGTATAATTATACAAACTACGGCTCAAATTATAACCAGGTGATATCTACCCGTTACAAATATAGAATAAATTTGAAGATGAGGAACAACTACGAATGAAAATTATCTAGATCTTTATCCATCTATAAAAACCTCTCCATATACATATCCATGTGGCGAAACTGTTTTCATGCCCCAAAATTACAACTTAGTTAGTGGCATCATAATCATAGTCATATTTTATTTTAATAATTAGGTTCCTCAAATGTCAACTTGGGAAATATTTGAAAAAGTCTGTTTATACATGTGGTGGAGTAGCAAAGATAGAAAAAGAAAAAGAAAAAGAATTTGATAAGACGAGGAGGGAAATCATTCACTAGTTGGGTAATCGGGTTTGCATAGAGGGCAACGGTAGTTTTTTTTCCAGATATTCAATGCGGTTGAGAGGGGACCTCGCCGATGTCCTTCCAGGCTACTAGCCCTAGACAGCGGGCCCGACCTCATCAGCACTCTCCCCGTTAACTTGCTCCTCTTCGTCCTTGCGCACCTCCCGTCCGCCACGCGTACCGGCCGGCGTCCTGTCCCACCGGTGGCGCGGCCTTTAGGCACGTCTTCGCCGGATCGTCTTCAGCGACATCATGCTTCCCTCGCTCGAAGCGGCACTCCGTCGCTTCCCTCTTTCCTCGCTCGCTCGAGGCTTCCCTCCCCCAAATCCGCTTCCCCAAGCCGTGTGGGCATAGGCTGACGCAACGCCCCTATTACCCAACGCTCACCCGGGCTTCTGGCCAGCCGGAGCAGCCTAATTTACTGTTCATTAGAGACAAAAATAATATTCTTAGCCTTTAAGTTTATAGTTTGCCCAGGCTTTGATTTAGTCTTGGGTCCGCCACTGTGCATGGGCACGTAAGGAGCATCGAGCCGACACCGCCCACATCAACTCGTTCTTCTGCGATGCTGTACAGCTTGACCCGGAGGAGCTCCCTAGCTCGTGCTTTTCCCTCCTCGAGTTGCCTTGCTTTCAGCACGCCACCTCCATCGTGTTGGATCTCTGTTTCAGTTCCACCATCGGCTGCGTGCCAACCGGCGTTGAGTTCCTTGCATCCCTTTCCCACTGCACCACTGATCTCAACGCCTTGCTCTCACGCTGCCCCGATTGTGCACACTCCAGTTCGCCAATGTTTGGTTCCATAAGGGTGTCCTAAGTGCTACCTCACCGTTTCTGCAGGAGCTTGGTTTGGCCCATGCGACATGGATAAAGCATCTCAACATCGTTGCCCCCCATGCTAACGCAATTAACCATATCGTTGCATGCCTACCGGGATGTCAGCATTTCCATCTTGGCTCCAATGCTGGAGAAGGTCTTGTGAAATTGCCTTTTGGCTGGGCCCGCAGTAAATGATGTATTGTTGGCTACATCATGCCAGTATCTGACAGATGATCGGTTCCCATGAGAATAAGAAATCTAAAGTGGGTGTGCGCATGTGTCATTATCAGGGTGACACTTGCAAGTCTGGGCAGACACATGGTCGGCTACAGTGATCAACATGCTTAATACAATAAGCTACCAATCAAAAATCCACAATACAGAACCTTGATCCTAAAGAATCGGTTCAGCTTTCGGTGGCAGACATAAGAAAGCACAAAAAAACACAACGAGAAAACTAGCCGAATAAGGCGAGAATGTTCACAATATACTTGGCCAAGAATAAGATAAGTAAATTTTTTTGTTGATGTAAAAGAAACTAGCATGGATTTCGTTTCATAGCTTATTCACCTCCTTTCCCTTCCAAAATTCATAAGCAAGCGACCGAGTCCAGCCTACCAGTTACGGGCCCTGAGTACCCTCTCGCAATCAGCTGGGGCCTGCATTACACCTACTCGCTTTAATTAAGGACCTTATCACCATAACTTATTTCAAACAGTTTAACAGAAATTTCAGTTTTGGTTTCTTGCATTGGCTCCAAGATTACTCATAATGGGGACTGATGATCCCATTTGGTATCAAATTTTTTGAGAGCAGCAAAACTAGTTGTTCATGAACATACATGTAAGCACCATACCATGACAGAAAGCAGAAGCAACAGGAAAATGGGTACTGCTATATTTTAGCAATTTTAATTCAAGTATTTGCATGTAGAAAACACTGTGTACTGCCATTGCAAAAAAAAAAAAACAAGAAAGAACAACTGATTTGTTTGAGAAACACTGTGAGTTACTTGCCCAGCTAACTACGCACAATTTGTGCTTTAGACTACCTACTGTAGTTCTCTGCTGGCTCATAGAGAATAGAAACAAGACTCGAGACTCCAATATTCTTTTTTTTTAAGTAACCATATATTTCATTAGACAATCCAGAGATTATATATTGGTCAACACCTAAGACAAACATGTTTGTCAAGAAATTTTGCACAAAGAACTCCGCAAGTAAAAATACAATTCTACCCTTGGAGAATCTCATGCCTCGCCGAACCATCGTCCATCGTCCTCCACCGCCACCATGGTAGCGCCGGAAAAAGAGGCGATCAACCGCCATACCAAGATCTGAGAGAGCACCATCGCATACAAGGATGCTTTTCGAGCCGATGAACCGAGTCGTCGCAAGTGACGAGCCCGAGACTTTGTGGCATGTCGGCCGGGGATCTTCCCCGTGATCACCAGATCCTGACGCCGTCATCTTCATCCAACGCAGTTGAAGAAGAGAAACGCCGTCGCCTGCCGTCTTCCACACGCACAACTGCAAGATGTCAAACACAAATGTAGCAGTCGACGTGACCGCCACCCGTGAGGGTGCCGAACATCGACCACCTGACACGAATCTCACCGGATCCAGAGACCGGCGAGACGACCAGGCCACCTGCCCCCCGATGCCACCGATAGGAGTGACGTCGAGATGGAGGAAAAGCAGGAGCAAATTATTCCGACGCGACGCCGTCTCCTCCATAGAATCGACGCCCCAAGGAAAATCTAGACCAACCCTAACTACAACTGGAGCCGAAGCACCGGGTCCCCACCTCCTCCTGTGGCCGGAGCGGCCAACGGGGGAGGCAGGGACAGGCGGCGGCAGTGAGTTTGGGGGCAGAAGGAGATCGCCCCTGAGATCCTATTTCTCAGGAGCGACCAGGCGTGGCGTGGATAGACAGATCCAATATTCTTATTACGCTGCCTTCCAGACAAGTAAATGGTTATCCGTCTATCTAAAATCAAGATAACTGGAGCAGAGTGTCGTAAAAATCCTGGGTAACTCCAAATTCTCATACTATAGGCAATAAAAAGAAGTGGTGGCTGACTGTGCCAAGCAAAACATTGCAGGGAGAAAGCATATCTTCAGACATACTTTGATTCAATAAGATGGTAGCCACTTGTAGAGTAGATGCAGGATTACCGAACAATCTCCAGAAACAAAAAAAATATATCTGGAACAAAGACTACGCACATGAATAAGCAATGTGATGATACACGGTTATCGGTGCTTCGTAGTTAAGATAATTCTCACATACCAGAAACGATACATAAATGTTGGCTGGTTGTGCCAAGCAGAACAATCCCAGGGAGAGAACACATGTTCAAATGTACTTTGATTCAATAAAAATGACAGGCAGAGCAAGTAACTGAATTACTACATGTTAGCTAGCTTAACAGAATAGAAACCACATACACTAGAGCACATATAATGTGTATGGACCTTGCCATCCAGAACGAATATGACAACAGCTGAACAGCAGACAGTCCCTGGGAAGAAACACATACACAAATGTGCTTTAGTTCCATATAAGAAATGGCAGGATAAGTGGATCAGCTACCTCCCTGACGACACGTGAAGAATAAATACCACATTCATGGTAACCGGACAGTCTCCAGAAACTAAAGCTATAAAATGTGTGCCCTGAACAAAGATGAAAACGCCTGAAGAACAGTGTCCAAATCTGACAACACATACAACAGGGCAATACCAGCACGTTGACCCCCTGACGACACATACAACAGGACAGAAAGACACAGCAAACAACCAAAAAGAAAAGAACATTAAGTATTCCATGGTTCATTTATTTCAATAATAAATTTCTCCATAAAAAAAGCACTAATGGATATCTGAATGACCTACCGAACAAATTAAATAATTTCTCTCTTTTTTATACTCCCTCCGACCCATATTAGTTGACTTGGATTTGTCTAGATTCGGATGGATCTAGCACTACAACATGTCTAGATACATCCGAATCTAGACAAATCCAAGTCTACTAATATGGGTCGGAGGGAGTACCGCGGATGCAGTTCTCTTGATATTAGCAGAACTAGAGGACAAGTTAAACACCATAAATAACGTATCTTTTTTCTTTTTACCATGAACAGCTTAGAGCACGGTGGAGAAAAGATTGTGTGGATACATGTAAAGCAGTAATCTGAATCAGGGCCTGGTTGATGCTCCATGGGAAGTATATTACTCCCTCCGATCCATAATAAGTGTCGCTTATTATGGATCGGAGGGAGTAGCAAATTAGAGCATCATGCAGCAGCAAGAGTAGCGATGGTGTATGTCAACAAAACATTTGCACAAAAGCAGCCATCACCATAGATTGAAAACTGAAACAGGCTCACATTTAGGTGTGCAAGACTCCAGAAATGCAAGTAGGGGGAAGCATGACATGAGCACTGGAATGGAAGATATGGGCATCAAAGGAGACATAGAAATTATCGATTTGATGTACTCTATCTTCTCATTTCTTTTTCGTGGTCTATCTAATTCCATCTTCGTAAGCATCACAGAATTGGCCATGTCACTGAACACCAAAACGGCAAAGCATAAGAAACACTGACAATACAACTGACATCCGCTCAGCGATAAGTACCACTGGCAACATTCACATGGTCCCTGTGGCCTATCTATCAATCCTGTAAAGACAGTAGCAGGCTATTCAAATCAGTGATCTATTTAACTCTTTTTGCAGGGGAAATTGCTGCTATCTAGTTCTAACAGTCTTGGTAAGCATCACTGAATTGGCCATGGAAGTGAACACCAAAATGGCAGAGCATACTAAACGTTGACAATACGACTGGAATTCGCTGAATGATAACTGATTAAGTACAATTGGCAACATTCATGTGGCTGTCTATCTAGCTATCACCGAGAAGGCACTACCAGGCTCTTCCATTTGACAACATGACCACCAAAATGACAGACACTGTCAAAGTCCAAGGCGACCTGATGACATGGTCGGTCCAAGTGCACTGAAGAATGCAACCCTGCAGCAAGAAATGTCATGAGGTGACACAAACGGCTCCGCCTAAAATGTGCAATTCAGGAGAAGAGAAATGAGTGCATCCTTTACCTGGCGGCGACGAACGGACGGCTAGAAGATGCCTTTCTTGCGGGCGAGCGCAAGGAAGTCCCTGACGGCATCCTGCGTGCTGCTGCTGGTGGCAGCAGCGGTGGATGTTCTGGTAGGCATCATGAGCACCGCCCTGACCAGAGGGTCGAGATGGGGTGGTGTGTCTGGCAGGGGCTGCTGCTCCTGCTCCGGTCCTGGCTGCTGCTCTGGCTGTTCCTGCTCCTCGGGGCTCGGGCTTGGGGTACTGATCCTGGCGCCCCTGACCTTCCTGGTGCAAACCCTAGCCTTCCGGCGCGGCTTGGAGGGCGGCGCGTCGTCGGAGGAGAGAGGCGCGGGCGACTGGAGCTGGGAGGAGGGAGGCGCGGGCGACTTGGACGGGTTCGGGGTGAAGGGGAGGGTGCGCATGGTGATGGGAGCGTCGTCAGTGGAGGGAGGCCCGGGTGTCTTGGCCGGGGTCGGGGTGAAGGGGAGGGTGCACATGGTGACGGGCTCATCTTCCTGTTGCTGCTGGGTGGCGTCAGGAGGGGTGGCGAAGACCTCCTCCTCGTCGTCGTCGGTGAGGGCGTTGTCGCCGCCGAGGAAGGAGGAGGTGGCGAGGATCTCCTCCTGTAAGGCGGAGATGTCGCCGCCGCACTCGAGCGCCATCTTGGCCAGCATCGCCTCGGCATCGGGGGCGGCCATGACCAATTCCTGCAGCGGGGACGGGCGCAGCAGTGCTCCGAAAAGGTAGGGGATGCGCCGCCAGGCCAGGAGTGGAGGAAGTCGCCGGCGGTGAGGAAAAAGATTGAACGGGTTTGGGATTTGAATCGTGCGACGCGTCGTTGGGGCCAAAAGGATTCGGGATTTTCCTTTCCCAATTTATTTCGATTTCACGGGAAAAAATACAAATTTGCCCTTCAAAAAACATTCCTGATGAAATTTGAAAGAGATATTTGCATCAGTGGTCCTAATTCTTTTCGAGTGCCTTTACATTAGTTTTTTTTTTAATTGCACGTATAGGCCTTAATTGTTTCAATAATGTGTCACGCGGGGTCTTAAACTGGTCTGATCCTGGTTGACCGCAGCCACGTCGGCGGCTGATGGGGCCCTATAGACTTAACAACCAGAGGTGAAAATTTGCAAATAGGCTCGTCTGATTTGTTTCATCGCATATCTCGCTCCCGTCCTCTTATTTCATTTCCTCCTGTGACACTGGTGGCGAGCTGGCGGCGGAGGCTATAGCCACCCAATAGTCCCAAACTCCACCACCAGGTGCTCTACCTGAAAGCCAGTTCATTGCTAGCTGTAGAGGTGAACTCCACCCCTAAGGACAACTACAATAACCCTGGGTTTGAAGAGAAGGAAGAAGGTGGGACAGAAGAAGGAGAACCAAGTCCCCAAAGTTTAGATGACAGGAATGGAATAGTTTGCATATTTTGAACAGAACTAGAAGAATAGGTTCATATTTTGGCTAGGTTTATACTGAAACTTGAAGCTCTGATGTAGGTAAGGTTTCACACAAACCATGTAAGTGCAAACTTGTTTGGAGAGCACTTCAAATCTACTACTAGTTACTTTTGGCTAGGTTTATACAGAAACCTGATGGTCAAGCTAATCTATGTTCATTTCAAACCTGATGATGAGTAATGTGATAATCCATGTAGTGATCTTCTTAAATTACATAGCTTGTCACATGTCACAAACATCCATCTTCCTAGCAGTAGTACATCAAACAAACACTACTTAGCTGCAACAACATAGAGCATTACAACAATGAGAAACAATAATGCACCAAATATTACCTCATCTATCTTCTTAACTACAAGATCAACCTTCTTCACCACATCTTTCATCTTCTGCATTCCATCTTGAAGAGCTATTTTGTCCTCTGTTTCTTCAGTTCCTATGGCACCTACTAAATCAATCTTGCCAATTGCAGAGTTGTAACCATTACTAACAAGAAAATCCACATAGTTATCTTCTCCATTTTTCCAGTAGTAGTCGTTGCGAGGTTTGGGTGAAACCTGTGGCACAAATCGGAGCCAAATAAGAAAAAATAGCAGAAAATTGAGTCCACATAACATCCAACAAACTATAACTTACACGATGGTTAGGGCATTTTTAGAAGACATGTCCTGGATTGGCACTCGAGTGAGATACGAGGCGAATGGTCTTGCGAATTCGGCAGCATGGACATGCCACCAACGACAGTGTCCCCGACGGTAGAGGTGGGGGAGAAAGGTTAAGGGCTAGGGATTTAGAAGACGGATATATATAGGGGTTCAGTTGCATATTTCTCAACAACCAGCCGCGATAAATCTCCCGCCAACTGCTCACCAGCCGTCGTGGCAGCGGTCAACGAGGATCATACCAGTTTAGGACCCCCCATGACACGTTACTAAAACAATTAGGACCTACTGAAGGGTTTCGCAGCATAGTAAATCAAAATTTTCTACGGATGCGAACGGGGAAGCCAAGATCTAATCTAGGAGATGCAAACAACGAGGGGGGTAGATGAGATCTTCATACCCTTGAAGAAATCGCACAGCGGAACGTTCAACGGAACGTGGTTGATGTAGTCGTACTAGCCTTCTCCTCCTCGCGATCCGATCCGATCCAACGCCGCAAGTGGCGACGCCTCCGAGAGATGCACACGTACGGCACCTCGACGTCTCCTCCTTCCTCGGTCCAGCAAGTGAGGTGGAGAGATAGATTGGATCTACAACACGACGGCGTGGTGCAAAGGTGGAGAGTTTCTGCGGCAGAGCTTCGCCTACGCGCAGTCGGGAGAGAGAGAGAGAGGAGGGCAACAGGTAGGCGGCTAGGGTTGGAGGAGGTGTGGGGGGAGGGTGCGCCCCTACCCTCTTTATATAGAGGGCTGGCCGGCTGCCCTTGCCCCTCCTCCAAGCCCTAGGGCCGGCGGCCACATGGGGTGGAGTGGGGGGCAAGTTCCCCCCTTCTAGAAGCTCTCCCTAGGGTTTCCCCTAGGGCTTGGCTGGCTGGGCCTATGGGGCCTTGTGCCCCTGGACCAATGTGTCCAGGGCACTCCCTCGTAGGCCCACGCCCCCTCCCGACAAGTGGGGCCACGTTGGTCCCACTCCGGAAGCTTCTAGAACCTTCCGGTACAATACCGAACATTCCGAAACAATTCTGAAATCCAAAAACTGCTTTCCCTTATATGAATCTTATTCTCCGGACCATTCCGGAACCTCTCGTGATGTCCTGGATCTCATCCGATACTCCGAACAAAAACTCATAAACCAATTATCCATTCTATCCTAGCGTCGAGACACGTTAAGTGTGTGACCCTACGGGTTCGAGAATATGCAGACATGATCTTCTATCAATAATCAACAGCGGGGTCTGGAAACCCATATTGACTCCCACATATTCATCGATGATCATATTGTATGAACCACGATGCCAGGATTCAATTAATCCCATATATATATTCCCTTCGTCGCGCGATATTTTACTTGCCCGAGATTCGATCGTCGGTATCGGCATACCTAGTTCAATCTCGTTCACAGCAAGTACTTTACTCTTTCTGTAATCCGATATCACTTTGTGATTAACTCCTTAACCACTTGCTTGCAAGCGGTGTTGATATCGATTACCGAGTGGGCCCGAAGTATATCTCTCCGACTTGGGAGGGACAAATCCCATCTCGATACATACAACCCAACAAGTACTTTCCGATCACCTGAGAGACACCTTTATGATCACCCTCTCATAGGATGACGTTTGATGACATCAAAGCTTTCTTCCGATACCAGGGAGTTGCATTATCTCATGGTCTAAGGAATACAATATTTGACATAAGAAAAAGCTTCGCAAAGATGAACACTATGACACGATCTAATTGCTCTGCTTAATTTGGGTCTGTCCATCATATCATTCTCCCAATGACATGATCTCATTATTAATTGACAACTCATGTCTATGGTTAGGAAACCTTAACCATCATTAATCAATGAGCTAGTCCATAGAGGCATACTAGGGACACGGTGTTGTTCATAAACCACACAAGTATCAAAGTTTCCGCTTAATACAATTCTAGCATGGAATATAAACTTTATCATGAACAAGAATTATAATAATAACATCTTTATTATTGCCTCTAGGGCATAATTCCAACAGTCTCCCACTTGCACTAGATTCAATAATCTAGTTTGCATCTGGCAACAATCTAACACCCATGGCACTAAGGTGCTAATCATGTTTTGCTCGTGGAAGAGGTTTAGTCAACGGATCTACGACATTCAGATCCGTATGTACTATGCTAATCTTCAGATCTCCATCTGTTATATAATCTCGAATTATATGAAACTTGCGGTTGATGTGCTTGGTATTTGGATGATATCTTGGTTCCTTAGCCAGTGCTATGGCGCCAGTGTTGTCACACAATATCTCTAGTGGGTCCAAGGCACTTGGAACCACACCAAGCTCAGTGATGAAGTTCCTGATCCAAACTCCTTCACTTGACGGTTCTGCAGTAGCCGCGTATTCTGCTTCTACTGTAGATCCCGCGATCACGCTTTGCTTGTAGCTTCTCCAGCTCATAGCTCCTCCATTCAAAATATAAACGCATCATGTCTGAGATTTCGAATCATCCTTGTCGGTGTCGAAACTAGCGTCAACGTAACCTTTTACGACAAGCTGTTCATCACCTCCATAGACTAAGAACATTTCTTTAGTCCTATTTAAATACTTTAGGATGTTCTTGATGGTTGTCCAGTGTTCCACTCCTGGATCACTTTGGTATCTGCTCGTCAAACTAAGAGCATTGGACACATTCGGTCTAGTACACAGCATGGCATACATGATAGAACCTATGGCCGAGGCATAAGGCACTTTGCTCATAGCTTCTCTATCGTTTACCGTAGCTGGACACTCAGCCTTGCTCAATATCTTACCTGACAACATAGGCACTGAACCTTTCTTTGCCTTATCCATTCTGAACTTTTTCAGAACTTTGTCTAGGTATGTACTTTGGCTTAAAGCTATCAGACGTCTTTGTCTATCTCTATAGATTTTGATGCCCAATATATAAGCAGCTTCCCCTAGGTCTTTCATTGAAAAACATTTGTTCAAATAACTCTTCACATCGTTAAGCATGCCAATGTCATTTCCAATAATCAATATGTCATCCACATATAGTACCAAAAATGTCACTGAGATCCCACTCACTTTCTTGTAGATACAAGCTTCATAGCAATTTGGAACAAATCCAAAGCTCTTGATCACTTGATCAAAACGAAGGTTCCAACTCCGAGATGCTTGCTTCAGTCCATAAATGGAACGCTGAAGTTTGCACACCTTATCAGCATCCTTAGGATCGACAAAACCTTTGGGTTGCATCATATACAACTCTTCATCAATGTTGCCATTGAGGAACGCAGTCTTGACATCCATCTGCCATATTTCATAACCATGAAACGCAGCAATTGCTAATAAAATCCGAATGGACTTAAACATCGCTACGGGAGAGAAAGTCTCATCGTAGTTAACACCTTGAACTTGTCGAAAACCTTTCGCGACAAGTCGTGCTTTATAGACAGTAACATTACCATCTGCGTCCGTTTTCTTCTTGAAAATCCATTTGCACTCAACGGCCTTTCGGTCGCTAGGAGGGTCCACCAAAGTCCATACTTGGTTTTCGCTCATGGATCCTAATTCGGATTTCATGGCCTCTAGCCATTTCTCAGAGTCTGGGCTCATCATTGCTTCCTCATAGTTCGCAGGTTCACTGTTGTCTACTAACAAGACAGTCAAGACAGGGTTACCGTACCACTCAGGAGGGGAACGTGACCTTGTCGACCTGCGACGTTCAGTAGTAGCATCGTCCGAAGCTTCATGATCCTTGTCATTAGCTTCCTCTATTGTTTGTGCAGACGGAACTGGAACAATTTCAGGTGCTGCGTTACTCTCAACTCAAGAGAAGGTTCAGTAACCTCGTCTAGCTATACTTTCCTCCCACTCACTTCTTTCGAGAGAAACTCCTTCTCAAGAAAGGATCCGTTCTTTGCGACAAACACTTTGCCTTCGGATCTGTGGTAGAAGGTATACCCAATCGTTTCCTTAGGGTATCCTATGAAGACGCATTTCTCCGCTTTGGGTTCGAGCTTGTCCGGCATCAACTTCTTGACGTAAGCTTCGCATCCCCAAACTTTAAGAAACGACAACTTAGGTTTAGCACCAAACCACAGTTCATACGGTGTCGTCTCAACGGATTTAGATGGTGCCCTATTTAAAGTGAATGCAGCGGTTTCTAATGCATAACCCCAAAATGATAACGGCAAATCTGTAAGAGACATCATTGATCGCACCATATCTAATAGAGTTCGATTCCGGTGTTCAGACACACCATTGCGTTGTGGTGTTCCGGGTGGCGTGGGTTGCGAAACTATTCTGCTTGCTTTAAGATGCCTGAGAAAATCATAACTCAAATATTCACCTCCACGATCAGATCGTAGAAATTTAATTTTCCTGTTACGATGGTTTTCCACTTCATTCTGAAATTCTTTGAACTTTTCAAATGTTTCAGATTTATGTTTCATTAAATAGACATACCCATATCTACTTAAGTCATCAGTAAAAGTGAGAAAATAGCGAGAACCACCGCGCATCGAAACACTCATTGGTCCGCATACATCGGTGTGTATGATTTCCAACAAGTCCGTTGCTCGCTCCATTATTCCGGAGAACGGGGTTTTGATCATCTTGCCCATGAGGCATGGCTCGCACGTGTCAAATGATTCAAAATCAAGAGACTCCAAAAGTCCATCAGAATGGAGTTTCTTTATGCGTTTTACACCAATATGACCTAGACGGCAGTGCCACAAATAAGTCGTATTATCACTATCTACCTTGCATCTCTTAGTGTCAATGTTATGGATGTGTGTTTCATTGCTTTCGAGATTCAGAAGAAATAAACCATTCATAGCAGGTGCATGACCATAAAAGATGTTACTCATATAAATAGAACAACCATTATTCTTCGATTTAAATGAATAACCATCTTGCAATAAACACGATCCAAATATGATGTTCATGCTCAACGCAGGCACATAATAACATTATTAAGGTTTAAAACTAATCCCGAAGGTAAAACTAAGGAGAGCGTGCCGACGGCCATCACATCAACTCTTGATCCGTTGCCAACGCGCATCGTCACCTCATCCCTCGCTAGCCGCCGTCTATTCCGTAACTCCTATTTCGAGTTACAAATATTAGCAACTAAACCAGTATCAAATACCCAGGCACTACAACGAGCGCTAGTAAGGTAAACATCAATAACATGTATATAAAATATACCTTTGATGGTGCCAGCCTTCTTGTCCGCTAAGTACTTCGGACAGTTGCGCTTCCAGTGACCCTTGTCCTTGCAATAGAAGCACTCAGTGTCCGACTTAGGTCCAGACTTGAGCTTCTTCTCAGCAGGGGCAACGCGCTTGCCGCTGCCTTTCTTGAAGGACTTCTTTGCACCCTTACCTTTCTTAAAGCTGGGGGGCTTGTTGACCATCAACACATGATTATCTTTCTTGATGTCCACCTCCGCAGCTTTCAACTTAGCGAAGAGCTCAGTGATCGTATCAGTGGAACCAATCTGATTATGAGTAACTACAAAACCTTTGTAGCTAGGAGGGAGTGATTGCGGAACTCTGTCAATCTTGAGCTCCTCTGGAATCTTGCAGTCAAGTTGCTCAAGGCGTTGAGTGTAGCCCGACATCTTAATGGCGTGCTCACTAACGAAACGCCCTTCCTCCATCTTGCAGTTAAAGAATTTCTCAGAGATCTCATATCTCTCAGAATGGGCCTGAGTCTGAAACATGGTTTTCAGTTCCTCAAGAATCTCAAAGGGCCCGGCGAACTCCTCAAAACGATTTTGAATGTCCGATTCCATAGCAAACAACATGGTGCTCTTAATCACACCATAATCATCTTTGCACGACTGATAAACAACTTTCTCATCAGCCGGCGCATCTACAGCAGGAGCGTCACCTAGCGCTTTCTCAAGGACATAGTCCTTTTGTCCGCCAGCGAGAATGATTCTCAGATTGCGGAACCAGTTGGTGAAGTTAGACCCATTGTTCTTAAGCTTTTCTTTCTCAGCAAAAACGTTGAAGTTGAAGTTGGACTTAGCCATTTGATCTACAAAATTTGCAAGTACAATTTAGACTATGTTCATGATAACTAGTTCAACTTAATCAAATTACTAGATGAACTCCCACTAAATTCAACATCCCTCAAGTTGTTTAGTGAACATGATCCAAATTCACCACACCTAATCCGATCTTCACGAGAAGAGATGTGGTTTCAATGGTGGACAACAAAGTGTCGATCATATCATTCATATGACTCATGCTTAACCTTTCGGTTCGTGTGTTCTGAGGCCATGTCTGTACATGCTAGGATCGTCAAGTCAAACCCAAGTATTTCCGCGTGTGCAAAACTGGCTTGCACCCGTTGTATGTGAACGTAGAGTTTATAGCACCCGATCATCACGTGGTGCTTGAACACGACAAACTTTTGCAACGGTGCATACATAGGGAGAACACAGTTTTATCTTGATCTTTAAGTGAGGAATCATCTTATAATGCTACCGTCGCGATCTAAGCATAATAAGATACATAAAAGGATAAACATCACATGCATATAATTTTATGTGACATGGTATAGCCAATCTCCGCGCAATGATCTCCATCTTGTGCGTGCCAGCATGATCTCCATCACTCCACCATGATTGCCTCCACCACGAATAGCAACTACAACTATTGCTAACTACTTAGCGATAAAGTAAATCTATTACATGGCGTATAAGAAGTTGACACACAGGTCATACACAATTATAAATATAACCATATGGCTCCTGCCGGTTGTGTACTCATCGACATGCAAGTCATGAAATATTACAAAACATGATCATTTCATACAACATACACATCACATCTTGGGCCATACCATATCACAGAAACACTCCCTACAAAAACAAGTTAGACGCCTCTACTTTGTTGTTGCATGTTTTACGTGGCTTATGGGAGTAACAAGCTAAGAACGATTCTTACCTACGGAAAGACACAACGGTGATATTATGGTTGCCAACATCCGGTGTAAATCCCATGACAACTATAGTGAGAGAAACTAGCATCCACCAGTCGCATGTGTGGAACAAGCCACACGTCAAGTGCGGAGCCGGTCTCGTGAACGAGGTCGCGTAAAGTTGGCCTAGACCGCTTCGATCTCACTATCCCGCGTCATAAGAAGTACACAACAAGAGGCTTGCAACAGAAAATATCAACGTCCGCAACAAGCATGTTGCGTTCTACTCGTGAAACACATCTACGCATAGATCCAGCTCTGATACCACTGAAGGGTTTTGCAACATAGTAAATCAAAATTTTCTACGGATGCGAACGGGAAGCCAAGATCTAATCTAGGAGATGCAAACAATGAGGGGGGATAGATGAGATCTTCATACCCTTGAAGAAATCGCACAGCGGAACGTTCAACAGAACGTGGTTGATGTAGTCGTACTAGCCTTCTCCTCCTCGCGATCTGATCCGATCCAACGCCGCAAGTGGCGACGCCTCCGAGAGATGCACACGTACGGCACCTCGATGTCTCCTCCTTCCTCGATCTATCAAGTGGGGTGGAGAGATAGATTGGATCTACAACACGACGGCATGGTGCAAAGGTGGAGAGTTTCTGCGGCAGGGCTTCGCCTACGCGCAGTCGGGAGAGAGAGAGAGGAGGGCAGCAGGTAGGCGTCTAGGGTTGGAGGGGGGGGGGAGGGTGCGCCCCTGCCCTCTTTATATAGAGGGCTGGCCGGCTGCCCTTGCCCCTCCTCCAAGCCCTAGGGCCGGCGGACACATGGGGTGGAGTGGAGGACAAGTTTCCCCCTTCTAGAAGCTCTCCCTAGGGTTTCCCCTAGGGCTTGGCCGGCTGGGCACCACGATGCCAGGATTCAATTAATCCCATATATATATTCCCTTCGTCGCGCGATATTTTACTTGCCCGAGATTCGATCGTCGGTATCGGCATACCTAGTTCAATCTCGTTCACAGCAAGTACTTTACTCGTTCCGTAATCCGATATCACTTTGTGATTAACTCCTTAACCACTTTCTTGCAAGCGGTGTTGATATCGATTACCGAGTGGGCCTGAAGTATATCTATCTGACTTGGGAGGGACAAATCCCATCTCGATACATACAACCCAACAAGTACTTTCCGATCACCTGAGAGACACCTTTATGATCACCCTCTCATAGGATGACGTTTGATGACCTCAAAGCTTTCTTCCGATACCAGGGAGTTGGATTATCTCATGGTCTAAGGAATACAATATTTGACATAAGAAAAAGCTTCGCAAAGATGAACACTATGACACGGTCTAATTGCTCTGCTTAATTTGGGTTTGTCCATCATATCATTCTCCCAATGACATGATCTCATTATTAATTGACAACTCATGTCTATGGTTAGGAAACCTTAACCATCATTAATCAATGAGCTAGTCCATAGAGGCATACTAGGGACACAGTGTTGTTCATAAACCACACAAGTATCAAAGTTTCCGCTTAATACAATTCTAGCATGGAATATAAACTTTATCATGAACAAGAATTATAATAATAACATCTTTATTATTGCCTCTAGGGCATAATTCCAACAGTATCCCACTTGCACTAGAGTCAATAATCTAGTTTACATCTGGCAACAATCTAACACCCATGGCACTAAGGTGATGATCATGTTTTGCTCGTGGAAGAGGTTTAGTCAACGGATCTGCGACATTCAGATCCGTATGTACTTTTCTAATCTTCAGATGTCCATCTGTTATATAATCTCGAATTATATGAAACTTGCTGTTGATGTGCTTGGTATTTGGATGATATCTTGGTTCCTTATCCAGTGCTATGGCGCCAGTGTTGTCACACAATATCTCCAGTGGGTCCAAGGCACTTGGAACCACACCAAGCTCAGTGATGAAGTTCCTGATCCAAACTGATGGGGATATGCCTACCGGGGTATACCCAGCAGGACGATTCCGACTGACCCAGGTACCTGCGAGTGGGCCTGCAGTAATGACGACTGGATCACGACCTGGCGTGGACTCAAGCAACTAGAAGCTGAAGGCCCAGAAGCGTAGATAGGCCCAGTCGGATTAGGTTAAACGATTACTGAAACCTTAACTGATTTGGTTGAGATCTGTAAACTCTATGGGGGTGAGTCTATATAAACCTCCCTAAAGGGCGAGTAGAGGACACGTTTCATCATCCACCCAAGCGACTCGCTGCCTAGCCGCCGAGCTCGCCCCATTGTACTTCCACCATAATACAATCCAGCAGGAGTAGGTCTTTACCCTCCGGGGGGCCGAACCTGGGTAAATCCTTGTGTCTCCGCCCTCATCTCGCACCGTAGATGGCTGGCCGCCCTTGCCCCATGTTCTACTACTCGCTGCCGATTGCAGCATCTGCCGTGGTCATTCCCACGACAGTGGCGCCCACCGTGGGGCCTGGCCGGTCTGGCCGGTGTTTTGCGGTGAGATCCAATCTTCCCATCAACGAGTCGATCGCCACCGGCCGCATGATAGCGATCGGCGAGATGCTCCAAATCTTGCCGAGCAGCTACGTCCCGGCGGCGCGACCCGTCACGCACAGCATGATCTTGGCGGTTGGCACGATCAGTCTCTTCGTCGTCCTCACTGACATCATCGTCTAGGAGGACTCAGCTCGCATCCGTGAGTCGCCGCTGTGCGACCGGCTCTCCGAGAGTCAGGTCCGCACGATCCCCTTCCTCGTCTCCAAGTACGACTCAGCCCACAGTGATGTGGCTGAAATCACCGCGGCCGCGGAAGACGAGGCCCTCAACAACGACGCCGACTCGGCGACCCTGGCGTCACTCGCCGGATCCATCGTCGCCGCGTTTCCCGCGGGATCCATCACCCAGTTCTCCAACGTTGGAGATTTCAAGGATCCTTCCATCCTTGGGATCTTCGACTTCGACTCCGGGTCAGAAAACTCCGCCGATCTCCGCGACGGGACCGGCCGCCACGCCGCGACCTACATGGAAACTGGCGCCGACCCACCGGAGGATCCCTTCTCCACCCCGATCCATCCCAACGCGACGGCAACGGAGGTCGAGGAACTCCGCCTGAAGCTGGCGGAAGCAGTCCGCAAGGAGCAAGCCGTGCGCGAAAAATTTCGCCTCGAGCAGGTGACGGCGCAGGAGCTGTCGCGCTACCACCTTCAACGAATCAGGTCGCGCCTGAACCCCACCGTCCAGGGGCGTGCCCTGAACTTCGACGACGAGAACGACCCGGCCCGCGCGGCCGAGCGCACGATCTGCGAGAACGCGCCACCAGGAGGAAGCACCTGGCCCCCACCAGGGTCGACGGCGAATGGAGCCCCACCTCCACCCAACCGCGCACCCCCTAGGGACCAGCCGCGGATCGTGGTCTCCTCACGGGAGAGACACGCGAACGGCCTACCACTGTTCTCCACCCTGATGGACAACCTCGTGGCGGGCCGAGCAGCGGCCGACAACATCATGGCCACCGGCGACGGCGCCCTACAGATCCAGTACGTCAAGGCCTTGCTCGCAAAGGCGGTCGAGCAACAAAGCGCAGGCGTCGACTCACAGGGTCGGATGTACTCGCGTTCATCGGGCAGCAGAGCGGCCTCAAGCGGCCGTCCCTTGGCGGAAAACACCCTCAACTGCCCGCCACCCGAACCACTGCAGCTCCAACTGTAGGGGTTCGTAGCATGGAAAACAAAAATATTCTACCGCATACAAACAAACAAGCCAAGATCTATATACTAGATTGTAGCAACGAGTCGATAGAATAACTCACCCTCAAAGATTCCAAAGTGTTTAACAAGAGCAGATTCTCGTGGGTGATGTAGTCGTACTCTTCCCGATCTCAAGATCGCGTAGATGATCCTTCCGGCGCTGCGTTCCGGCAGCGCTTACGCAGTCGGTCACATGTTCGGTACTCGACGAAGACCTTCCTCTCCCTTGTTCCAGCAGGCAGCGGAGGTTGTAGCACTCTCCTCACGATTCCGGCAGCACGACGGCGTGGTACCGGAAGTAGAGGGGAGATCTCGCAGGGCTTCGTCTTAAGCCAGAGCGAGTATGGTGGACTATGAGAGAGCCTCGGTGATCTAGGGTTTAGACACACCAAGTAGAGGGATCTAGGCCGGTGGCTAGGGCAACTAGAAGCCCCAACTCGGCGGCTTGGGAGAAACCCTAGGGCGGCGGCGGCTATGGTGGGCGGCGGCTAGGGTTAGGGTTTAGAGGGGCAAGGTGTAGGTCTAGGAGGGATAGCCCTGCCCCTCCTTATATAGGTGGGAGGGCGCGACCAAGGGGAGGGGAGTCCCTCCCCAACTCGGCCTCCTTGGCCGGCGGTGGAGGGAGAGGGACTTCCTCCCCAAGTAGGTTTCCTACTCTCCCTCCACCAAACAAAATAGCCGTTTGACTTTTCAAATTGGCGTTTGACTTTTCAAACTAGGATTTGATTTATCCCTTTATTTTGTTTAGCGATGAAACCTAGTACATGATGCAACCATTCCAACTTGTTATGACACATTCATGTACCCTTCCCCTCTGGAGTGCCGGACATTCTGGAACCTTCTAGAACATTCCTGATGAAAACACCGGAACCATTCTCCAACCCCGAAACAGGACTTTCCTTATATGAATCTTATTCTCCGGACCATTCCAGATCTCCTCGTGATATCCCGGATCCCGTCCGAGAGTCCGAACAACATTCGGTCTCCTACTCATCATTCCATAACTACTCAACAACGTCGAATCCTTAAGTGTGTCTCCCTACGGTTCGTGAATTATGCGGACATGATCGAGACACTTCTCCGAACAATAACCAATAGAGGAATCTGGAAATTCATATGGCTCCCACATATTTCTACGATTACTTTGCGATCGAATGAACCACTTACATACGATACCAATTTCCCTTTGTCTCACGATAGTTTACTTATCCGAGGTTTTGATCGTCGGTATCTCTACATACCTAGTTCAACCTCGTTACTGATAAGTACTCTTTTGTCGTTCCCGTGATATGTGATCCCTTGTGAGCCAGTCACATGCTTGCAAGCCAATTGGATGACATTCCACCGAGAGGGCCCAGAGTATATCTATCCGTCATATGGATGGACAAATCCCACTCTTGATCCATGTGTCTCAACCAATACTTTCCGAATACTCAATGCCACCTTTATAGCCACCCAGTTATGGTGTGGTGTTTGATGTCATCAAAGCATCCTTCTGGTGATGGTGATATGCATGATCTCATGGTCGAAGGAATTAGGTTACTATGTATCAGAAAGCATATAGCAATTGAACTATTAAAATGACTTGATCTTTATGCTACGCTTATCTTATAGGAGTATGTCCATCATATCATTCTCCTAACGATATGATCTTGTTGTTAATAACATCTCAATGTTCATGATAGGGAAACCACAATCATTTATTAACCAACAAGCTAGTATTGTAAAGAGGCTTTACTAGGGACTCTAATTTAGTTTACAAATCACACAAGTATTAATGTTTCCTTGTTAATACTATTATAGCATGAATGTAAACATTTATCATAAACACAAAGATATAATAATAACTACATTTTTTATTGCCTCTAGGGCATATCTCCAACACCAACACCGACCCGCGAACGCGGCACTCTCCATCAACGACCCCCAGCCGGCGACCAACTTCGTCGCCGCCAACGGTCAGCCCGTCGACGCCCGCACCCACATCATCAACAACCAGAGCTGGCGCGCACGCCAGCTCGACGACCTGCGGCATACCCTAACCAACCGCCACGCCGGCGAGACGAGGGGGTCGCTAAGTCGACTCGGGCCCCGATGCTTCGGACCAATGATCCGAGGCGAAAGATACCCGGCGAACTTCAAAGCGCTGGAGGAAATAGAGAAGTATGACCCCACGTATGATCCCTCCGTATGGCTGGATACTTACCTCATGGCAATGGGGATCGCCGGCCACACCGATCTACTCGCAGCCCGCTACCTCCCCCTGATGATGGAGGGGGCGTGCATGCAGTGGATCAACACTCTCCCCGCGGATAGCATCGACTCCTGGGAAGGGATGCGCGACGCCTTCGTCAGGCACTTCGAGGGTTCATACACCCGCGCCACCACCATCGAGGACCTGGAACGATGCGTCCAGGGACCTCGCGAGTCGACCCGCAGCTGGGTCCAACGATGGCAAGAACTATGGTACAACGCGGTCGGTATCCATCCAGACACCGCAATCCACTGCTTCAAGACCTCGTGTCGTTACGAGCCCCTGGTCGCCAAGCTCAAACGAGCATACTGCACACTCGACAACATACCGGACCTCCTTGAGATCGCCAAAAGATACGCGGAGGAAGACCCAAATCAAGAAACCGACGACGAGTCAGGAGGACAGCGCCGCACGAGCGGCAACGATAACGGACGACGATCCGATCTACGATACAGCAACACTCGCCTCACCGGCAAGCGCCGTAGTGACGGGCGAGTCGACTTTGTCGCCAACGCTGGGCACGCGCAGCGCGAGCCCAAGAGTTTCCGCCGTGACGGGGGGCAACGCCGTGACGGCGACAACTACAAGGCGAAACCAAGGTTCGACCCCGCGGACCTACTTAACCAACCTTGTGCATTTCACAGCAGGGAAGAAAAGCCCGCCACGCACACGACCGCCGACTGCCACTCTCTCAAGGAGATCGAGAAGGCACGGCGAGCGCGGGAAGACCCAGACAACAACCCGCCAAATGGCGGAAAATTTGGCAGCGTGGCTGGCTCGCTCCACACCTTCACAGGCTTCAACACGAAGCGCGAGAAGAAGGTCATCGCCCGCGCCGTCACCGTCAACACGGTGGCCCAGGTGGACGTTCCCCAGTTCCTCAACTGGTCGGAGCAACCCATCACCTGGAGCCGCCAGGACCACTCGCCACACATCGAGTACCCAGGCCGAGTCGCCCTGGTGGTCAAGCCCAAGGTGGGAGACTACTGGCTCCCCAAGACATTGATGGACGGCGGCAGCTCCATCAACATCCTGTACCTGGACACCTTCAGGCGACTGTGGCTCCCGCAGTCGATGGTCGAGACGACCTACACCATGTTCCACGGCTTCGTCCCCGGTCGGAAGGCGTACCCGATCGGCAAGGTCACGCTGCCAGTCACCTTCGGCACACCGGAAAACTTCCGCACCGAGCGGATCGTCTTCGAGCTGGTGCCCTTCGACAGCCCCTACCACTGCGTCCTGGGGCGCCAGGCGTTCGCCAAGTTCATGGCGGCGCCCCACTACGCGTACAACGCGATGAAGCTCCCCGGGCCGCGTGGCGTCATCACCATCCACGACGACCCCGACATGGCCGCCAAGTGCGAAGCCAAAGGAGCCGAACTCGCCGACGCCATCATCACGACAGAGGCCAACCACACCGACGAGCTCGCCAAATACGCGAGCAGGGTCAACAACGACGACCCCACTATACTCAAGAAGCCCAACACGGAGGGCGGCAACACCTCAGCATTCGAAGCAACAACACATACCCGCACCGTCGAGCTGGTCCTAGGCGACTCCAGCCAGACGGTGACGATCGGGACGGGCATGAGCCCAGCATAGGAAGGCGCGCTCATCGAGTTCCTCCGTGAGAACAGGGACATCTTTGCATGGAAGCCCTCTGACATGCCTGGTGTCCCTAGGGAACTCGCTGAGCACAAACTCCACGCTGACCCCAAAGTGCGACCCGTCAAGAAGTCGTGGCGGCCCTTCAATGAAGAGCGCCGCCGAGCCATCGCCGAGGAGGTGCAGCGTCTACTCGCTGCAGGCTTCATCCGGCCAATCAAATACTCCAAGTGACTGGCAAACCCAGTCCTGGTCGAGAAGAAAAATGGGACCTGGAGGATGTGTATCGATTACACAAACTTAAACAGCGCCTGCCCGAAGGAGCAATTCGTCCTCCCGCGGATCGACCAAATAATCGACTCCACCGTGGGCTCGGAGTCGCTATGCTTCCTCGATGCCTACTCTGGGTACAACCAGATCAAAATGGCCGTTGAGGACGAAGAGAAGACGGCGTTCATCACGCCATTCGGAGCCTTCTGCTACACCGCCATGACCTTCGGCCTCAAGAACACCGGGGCGACCTACCAGCGGTGTATGCAGGAGTGCCTTGTGAGCCAAATTGGCCGCAATATCCACGTGTACATCGACGACGTGGTAGTAAAGTCTGCCCGCCAGGGCGACCTACTCGCTGACCTGGCAGAAACATTCGCCAACCTGCGGAAATACAAGATAAAGCTCAACCCAGGCAAATGCACCTTCGGTGTACCAGCAGGGCAGCTACTGGGATACGTCGTCTCCAAGCGCGGGATTGAGGCGAATCCCACCAAGATCGACACGATCGCTCGACTCGGCAAACCTGAGTGCCTGTGCGACATCCAGAAGCTGGCCGGGCGAGTCGCGGCTCTCAGTCGCTTCATCCCCCGATTGGGCGAAAAGGCGATGCCCCTATACCGCCTGATGCGCAAGAACCCCACCTTCCAGTGGGACAAGGAGGCGGACGACGCGCTCCGCGACCTCAAGAAGGTGCTACTCGTAGCACTGCTACTCGCTGCCCTCGTCGACAAGGAACCCATGCTGGTCTACGTCGCGGCTTCCGAGCGCGTCGTTAGCGCCGTCATGGTCGTCGAGCGACCAGAGGAAGGAAAGGAACGCCCAGTACAGCGACCAGTGTACTATATCAGCGAGGTCCTCACCGAGTCGCGCCAGCTATACCCGCAATACCAGAAACTGGTATACGCGGTCTTCAAAGCGCAGCGGCGACTGCCGCACTACTTCCAGGAGCACCCGATAACGGTCGTCTCCTCAGCACCGTTGCAGGACATCATCCGCAACCGTGAGGCGATCGGGCGAGTCGCCAAGTGGGCCGTCGAAATTGGCGTCCACAACATCAAGTACGATCCGCGCAAAGCGATCAAGTCACAGGCTCTCGCGGACTTCATCGCCGACTGGGAAGAGGCCCAGCAGCCAGAAAAGCTGCCACACCTCCACTACTGGAGTTTACACTTCGACGGCTCCAAGAATGCGGACGGTGCAGGAGCAAGGATCGTGCTAATCTCTCCGAAGGGCGACAAGCTACGCTACATCCTCTGCCTCGACTTCACCCCCTGCACCAACAACATGGCCGAGTACGAGGCACTACTCCACAGCATGCGAGCCGCCAAGGAGATGAATATCAACCGCCTACGCTGCTATGGAGACTCCGACCTCGTCGCTGGCACCTGCGACGCTGTTTCCCCCACCATGGCGGCATACCGCCAAGCAGTGGACAAGCTGGGCGGACACTTCGCAGGCTATTCCGTCGAGTGGATCGACAGGCGGAAGAACGAGGAGGCCGACGCACTCTCTCGTATCGGCTCGTCTCGACTCGCACCACCCGCCGGCATCTTCCTCGACACCATCACCAAGCCTTCCGTCAATCCCCCAAGGGAGATCGACATCGGAGTCCCGCTACAACCAGAGGCAGCCCTGGTCGCACTCATCTCCGAGCCAGAGGACTGGACTACGCCGTACATCGCCTACCTGGAAGGAGGCACCTTGCCAGCAGACGAAACAGACGCCCGGATGATAGCACGCCGCTGCAAATCCTTCGTCATCATCGACGTCGAGCTCCACAAGCGCAGCGTGACCGGCGTGTTCCAACGCTGCGTCCAACCCGCCGAAGGACGCAAAATCCTCCACGACATCCACTCCGGCGACTGCGGCCACCACGCCGGCGCCCGCTCTCTGGCGGCAAAGGCCATGCGACACGGTTTCTACTGGCCAACCGCACACGCAGACGCTGTCGACATCGTCCATCGGTGCGCCGGGTGCCAGAAGTACGCCAACCAGACCCACGTACCGAGCTCGGCGCTCAAGACAATCCCCATCACCTGGCCATTCGCCGTGTGGGGTATGGACATGGTAGGCCCTTTCAAAAAGGCCCCCTCTGGCTTCACCCACCTCCTAGTCGTAGTCGAAAAATTCACAAAATGGGTGGAGGCTAAGCCAGTCCGGAAATGCGACGGGAAGACCGCCACCAAGTTCCTACGCGAGCTCATCTATCGCTACGGGTTCCCAAACAGCATCATCACGGACAACGGCACCAACTTCGCCATAGGAGCCATGGCCGAGTTCTGCGAAGAACATCACATCCGCCTCGACCTCGCCTCAGTCGCTCACCCGGAGTCCAACGGCCAGGCGGAACGGGCCAACCAGAGCATCCTCCACGGCCTAAAGCCACGATTTCAAGTACCACTCGAGCGTATCGCCGGGTGCTGGGTCGAGGAGCTACCCTCCGTCATCTGGGGCATCCGCACCTCCGTCAACAGGTCGACAGGATTCACCCCCTTCTTCATGGTGTACGGTGCCGAGGCAGTCATGCCCACCGACCTAGAACACGACTCGCCCAGGGTTGTCCACTACACGGAGGCCGCAAACGAACTTGCACGCCAGGATGGAGTCGACCAACTCGACGAGGCACGCGACCTGGCCCGCTCCCGCACCGCCATCTACCAACAAGGGCTCCACCGCTACCATAGCCGGCGAGTAAGGACTCGCACGTTCTAGGAAGGCGATCTGGTGCTACGCCTCATCCAGGACAAGAAGGGCATGCACAAGCTATCCCCCCTTGGGAGGGACCATTCTCCATCGGGCGAGTCCTCGGCAATGACGCCTACTACCTCATCGACGTCCGAGGCAACGGGAAACTCGACGTCAAGCGACTGTGGAACGTAAACTTACTACGGAAATTTTACTCCTAGAACTCCATACATGTACTCTCTGCCTGCCATGAAATAAAATAGATCGGTTACCGCAAATTGCGTCTACTCTCCGTGCCTTGTGCCACTCGCACTCGTAATAACAGCGTCAAGCTAACCACAGAAGTCAACCTCTGGTTCAGCGACCGGCACGGCCAAGTAGTGCGTTCCGAGGGCACTGGGTTACCCCAGGACTCGTAACGTCCACGAAAAACGCCAACCCGGAGCCCCAGTGGAGTCGCCGAGCTCGACTGGCTCAACGAGCCAAGATAACTGCCCTCGTTCCTCACAACGACTAAGGTCCTCCGCATCCTCGGCACAGCGACTTGAACGGCCAAGTACCACGCTCGGGGACTGACGACCAGTCGAGCACGAGCAATTAGGGAAAAATGCCAAGTATGAGAGCGTGCCAGGGACTCGCCATGCGACTGACCCCACGGGTCAGGCAGGAGTGACACGCTTACTCTAACGCGCTAAGTCCTCACCCACCCTGGAGTTGCGACTAGAACCACCAAGTACCACGCTCGGGGACTCGGCCACCCGACCTCGTTCGCGCAAGGGAAAACAGTCAAGTAAAGAGCACTCACGAGAGTCGCCCTGCGACTGGCTCTCCGAGCTCGGGTGAGTCGACCTCAATAACATAACAACTGACAAAACATTCAAAACCACAAACACGTAACAAACGAGGTAAACCCCATAAAAAGGGCGGACGCGCTCGGGGACTCGTCCAATAAGCAATCAAAATTACGAAACAATTCACAAAATAATACGAAGTTTCATTACAGCAGAACAACATCATTCCAAAATACAAGTTGAGCCCAATGGCTAATTGCTGCTAACGCCCCAGGGCACAATGTTTCTATTCCGCAGGCTTCGACGGCGACTCGCCGCCGCCCCTGCGGTTGCGAATGAAGGGCGTGTACGGGTTCGACGGGTAAGTCGTCAACTCACCCGCCATCGCTGCACAGAAGGGCCGCTCGACCTTGAAGTCCCGATGCGGTGGCTCAGGATCGTTGGGGGGGCAACAGTCGTCTCTTGATAGGGGAGGAGGTCGCCCATCGCTCAGACGCGATCGGAGTACACCGCGGCCCGGTCCGTCAGCTTCAGCACCTCGGCGATCTCCACCGAGCCCGTCGACGAGGGGTAGCCACTCGTCACGTCATCAAGATCGAAGTCCTCCGGGAAGTGGGCAAGCCCAAGGCTGAGAGCCGTCGCCGCCCCGCGCCGGAACTCCAACCGTGTCATGAACTCAACGACTGACGGCGCCTTCTCCAGATACCGCCATACTTCGACGAGATCGCTGGGAATCACTTCCGTAGGCGATATCTCCTGAAGATACGCCCGAATGCAAGCCGCGGACAACGTGGCCGAGTCGACCAGAGTGGTCACACACTGCCGCGTGTCATAAGACTGCACCTCCTCCGAGCTGTCGATAATCCGGCCTGCGGACAGAGGACGACAATGAGTATAATGACGATTACATAATGCAGCTACTACAGGCAGAGGCAGAAAGTTTACCAATTAAAGGACGGCCAAGGCCCGTGATAAAGCTTTGAAGCGAGGAGAAGTCATTCTGCAGCCCAATAACGAGGGCGTCAGAGACCTTTCACTCTTCAGCGGCAGCCGTAATAGCAGCTTTTGCTCGCCCATCCACCGAACTCGCCTCCGCCTTCGCTTCCTTGAGCTCGCGCTCCAGATCAGCAATCCGCTTCTCAGCCGTACTCAACACAGACTGAGCCACCGTCAGCTCACCCGCCGGGACAAGGCCCTGACGGACCTCCTCCGCCTTGGCAGCGATCACTTGGAGTCCCTTGTTCGTTTCTTGAACGGCAACAAGTTCCTTCTCCACGCGACACTTCGCAGTAAGCCGATCGGCTGATTCATGCTGCAAGCCCTGCGCACAAATCAAACAGTCAACAACAATAGAATCCTAAGTGCCCACCCGCTGAAATTCAGTGACTAGGCACTCGGGGACTGGAGATCAAAAAATCCTAAGTGCCCACCCGCTGAAATTCAGCGACTAGGCACTCGGGGACTGGGTACTACAAATAAAAACTAACACTAAAAGGATCCGACCACTGAAATTCAGTGGCCCGATCCTCGGGGACTGGACATACCTGGATGGCTGCGCCCAACATGTCGTGAAGCTGTAACGTGTCGACAGATGCAAGCAGAGCTGGAGTATGTCCACGACGCTGCTCGACCTCCGTCTCAACGACCCCAGGTGTCTGGCTCATTGGCATTGCGCCACTCGCTGTGGCCGCTTTGGCCATAAAGCGGGGGAAGGTCGCGGCGGATGCTCCAGCGCCACTAGGAGCCGACTCGGCCATCCCAGGCGAGGAAACATCCTCCTTGGTCTTCAAGGCCACCTCCGCCACAGTCGGAGGATCACTCGGAGCAACCGTCGTGTCGTCAGAGACCGGGACGACATCGTCACCCTTCGCCTTCTTAGCACTGTCTGCGGGGGCAGCGACTTCATCAGCTTTCCTCTTTCGTGAGGGCTCCTCCTCGGTGACGACTGGCGGCACCTTGGCCACAGAAGGATGGCCGATCTTCTTAACTCCAGTCCTGTGAAATAACGATATGAGCAAGATTGTTCGAGTACAACGGAAGGCAAGCAGATGAACAAAACTTACTTGGCGACTGGTATGAACAGCAGTCCCGTGCGGATACTGGCCGGCTTCTCCAGCTCGGGACCCAGCTTCCGACTGAGGCCCATCTCGAGCACGTCGTGTGCCCAAGACACAGAGGGCCTCTTCGAAGACGAGGCCGCGGCAGGAGCCTCCATGACGACATCTGCGGGAGTTCTCCTGGGAGGCGAGGCCGCTGCGGCTGGAATAGCCCCCAACCCAGAGACCGGGGCAAACGGGGGAGGAAGCGAGGCCAGAGGTACCTCATCTAGGAGGACAGCGGCTACTGGTGTTGCCGTCGGGTGCGCCGCTTCACCCTTAGCCGAGCTGCTGGCGTTAGAACTAGTCGCAGAGCGAGGCGGAGACGCCTGCTTCGCCGGCTTCATCTTCCTCCTTGGCGGAGCCTTCACCTCCTCCTTCTTCTTCTTCTTCTTCTTCTTCTTGTTCGACGGTGTAGCCTCACGACGCGAGGTGTGTTCGGGGAGCTCATCGTCATCGTCGTCGTGACGTTTGAGGCTCTTACTCGCCTCGAGCTCGCGCTGATGCTGTCCGCGAGTTTTGCGAACCATCGAGCGGTGTCCTCCACGGGCTCGTCTTCGTCATCATTGTCGTCATCACCCGCGTCGCTCCTGGCATCACCTCTGGCGGGTGGCGACTCGCTCCCGTCCTGAATGGAAGAGCTCGAGTTTTCGTCATCTGCGGGTGGGAGCCATCCTTCCACCACTTGGAACAGCTACAATAAAGACGAAACAACATCAGCATAACCGCGGCTGCATCATCTGCGACTACGAATGGCGACAACAATGGCGACTTACCGTCGGAGCTTGGCGCCTTGCGGTGTAGGGGGCGACCCCGGCCTTCGCGTCCAGGTACGCCGCCTGGGTGATCTTCTTCAGAGCCAGGATATAGTCCTCGAGCTTCCATTCGACGAGGCAGGATTTGGTCGGGTCGTCCCTGCCCGCGTACTCGTACATATAATGGTCGCGGCGGGCCAAAGGCACGAGCCGCCGCCCGAGCTAGCAGTTGTAAAGGTTGATGGTTTGGAGGCCCTTCTTCTTCAGGCCGCGGATGGTTTGCAACATTTCGTCGACAACCATCCGCTGGCTCAGCGGGAGCTTGCCGGCCTGGAGCCGACGCGGTTCAGGCCGGTTGGCGGAGTACTTTGGAAGTGCCACCTCACCATCTGGAGTCGCCTCGGTGACGTAGAACCAGGATTTCTTCCACTCGCTTGCCGCCTTGGCCGGCAGCATCAGGTCGAAGAAGGACGCCTTCGACTTTAGTTGAAACGTCAGGCCACCCGCTGCCAGCATCGGGCCGCCTGATCCTTCGCGACTAATCCTCCCATCGAACAGATCTTGCCATAGGGGGAAGTAAGGCCTGCAGCCCAGATAGCACTCGTAGAACGCCACGAAAATGGCAAGCTGCTCGATGCTATGCGGGCTCAGATCCGACGGCTGGATCCCGTAGAAGGCGCAGAACCGCCGGAAGAATAGAGAAGTGGGAAACCCCAGCCCCCACTCCAGGTGGCTGGGGAAGCAAACAAATTCTCCCTCGCGCGGGTCCGGAGTCACCTCTCCGGCCGCGGGGATGCGCCACCTACCGGCGCGCAGGATCCCGGCCTCTTCGAAAGACGCCAATAGCGCCCTGGTGCACTTGGATCGGCCCCATGGTTCGGTGGAGGGGGCCATTGGTTGAAAGATTTGCGGAGGTCGGGGCTCTCTGGATCGGTTGGATCGCGATGCGGAGTGGAAACAGAGATGGGCGAGGTCGGAGGAAAGATGAAGGAGTGTTTCCCCGCTCGCCCGTCATTCCCCTTATATAGAGGTTGTTACCCGCCAATTTCGGGAGCCGTTACTGCGCGGTGATTACACCGAAAGTTACCGTTGGATTACTCCAACGGCTAGTTTTGACCACACTTGACGGTCCAACTTCATCTACTTGACTCGTCGCTCCGCGTGACTTGCTTGTTTGCCGACCCAATCACTACAACAGTGACTGAATATTCGCCGACCCGTTCGCCGAGCTGCGACCCAATTGGTCGCCGTTAGTGCGACTAGAGTAACTGTTTTTTACTTTATTCAGGAGTCCACCACCGATTTGACTGGGCGTCCGCATTGGGGCCGTATACACCGACTGCCAGCGATCACCTGCGACCAATCAACGACGGCATCGGGGACTATTGATGGGGATATGCCTACCGGGGTATACCCAGCAGGACGATTCCGACTGGCCCAGGTACCTGCGAGTGGGCCTGCAGTAACGGCGACTGGATCACGACCTGGCGTGGACTCAAGCGACTGGAAGCTGAAGGCCCAGAAGCGTAGATAGGCCCAGTCGGATTAGGTTAAACGATTACTGGAACCTTAACTGATTTGGTTGAGATCTGTAAACCCTAGGGGGGTGAGTCTATATAAACCTCCCTAAAGGGCGAGTAGAGGATACGTTCCATCATCCACCCAAGCGACTCGCTGCCTAGCCGCCGAGCTCGCCCCATTGTACTTCCACCATAATACAATCCAGCAGTAGTAGGTCTTTACCCTCCAGGGGGCCGAACCTGGGTAAATCCTTGTGTCTCCGCCCTCATCTCGCACCGCAGATGGCTGGCCGCCCTTGCCCCATGTTCTACTACTCGCTGCCGATTGCAGCATCTGCCGTGGTCATTCCCACAACACAAACTCCTTCACTTGACGCTTCTGCAGCAGCCATGTATTCCGCTTCTACTATAGATCCCGCGATCACGCCTTTCTTGCAGCTTCTCCAGATCACAACTCCTCCATTCAAAATATAAACGTATCCTGTCTGAGATTTAGAATCATCCTTGTCGGTGTCGAAACTAGCGTCGACGTAACCTTTTACGACGAGCTGTTCATCACCTCCATAGACTAAGAACATTTCTTTAGTCCTATTTAAATACTTTAGGATGTTCTTGATGGCTGTCCAGTGTTCCACTCCTGGATCACTTTGGTATCTGCTCGTCAAACTAAGAGCATTGGACACATCCGGTCTAGTACACAGCATGGCATACATGATAGAACCTATGGCCGAGGCATAAGGCACTTTGCTCATAGCTTCTCTATCGTTTACCGTAGCCGGACACTCAGCCTTGCTCAATATCTTACCTGACAACATAGGCACTGAACCTTTCTTTGCCTTATCCATTCTGAAATTTTTCAGAACTTTGTCTAGGTATGTACTTTGGCTTAAAGCTATCAGGCGTCTTTGTCTATCTCTATAGATTTTGATGCCCAATATATAAGCAGCTCCCCCTAGGTCTTTCATTGAAAAACATTTGTTCAAATAACTCTTCACATCGTTAAGCATGTCAATGTCATTTCCAATAATCAATATGTCATCCACATATAGTACCAAAAATGTCACTGAGCTCCCACTCACTTTCTTGTAGATACAAGCTTCGTAGCAATTTGGAACAAATCCAAAGCTCTTGATCACTTGATCAAAACGAAGGTTCCAACTCCGAGATGCTTGCTTCAGTCCATAAATGGAACGCTGAAGTTTGCACACCTTATCAGCATCCTTAGGATCGACAAAACCTTCGGTTTACATCATATACAACTCTTCATCAATGTTGCCATTGAGGAACGCAGTCTTGACATCCATCTGCCATATTTCATAATCATGAAACGCATCAATTGCTAATAAAATCCGAATGGACTTAAACATCGCTACGGGAGATAAAGTCTCATCGTAGTTAACACCTTGAACTTGTCGAAAACCTTTCGCGACAAGTTGTGCTTTATAGACAGTAACATTACCATCTGAGTCTGTTTTCTTCTTGAAAATCCATTTGCACTCAACGGACTTTCGGTCGCTAGGAGGGTCCACCAAAGTCCATACTTGGTTTTCGCTCATGGATCCTAATTCGGATTTCATGGCCTCTAGCCATTTCTCAGAGTCTGGGCTCATCATTGCTTCCTCATAGTTCGCAAGTTCACTGTTGTCTACTAACAAGACAGTCAAGACAGGGTTACCGTACCACTTAGGAGGGGCACGTGACCTTGTCGACCTGCGACGTTCAGTAGTAGCATCGTCCGAAGCTTCATGATCCTTGTCATTAGCTTCCTCTATTGTTGGTGCAGACGACACTGGAACAATTTCAGGTGCTGCGCTAATCTCCAACTCAAGAGAAGGTTCAATAACCTCGTCTAGCTCTACTTTCCTCCCACTCACTTCTTACGAGAGAAACTCCTTCTCAAGAAAGGATCCGTTCTTTGCGACAAACACTTTGCCTTCGGATCTATGGTAGAAGGTATACCCAATCGTTTCCTTAGGGTATCCTATGAAGACGCATTTCTCCGTTTTGGGTTCGAGCTTGTCCAGCATCAACTTCTTGACGTAAGCTTCGCATCCCCAAACTTTAAGAAACGACAACTTAGGTTTAGCACCAAACCACGGTTCATACGGTGTCGTCTCAACGGATTTAGATGGTGCCATATTTAAAGTGAATGCAGTGGTTTCTAATGCATAACCCTAAAATGACAACGACAAATCTGTAAGAGACATCATTAATCGCACCATATCTAATAGAGTTCGATTCCTGCGTTCAGACACACCATTGCGTTGTGGTGTTCCAGGTGGCGTGAGTTGTGAAACTATTCCGCTTGCTTTAAGATGCGTAAGAAAATCATAACTCAAATATTCAGCTCCACGATCGGATCGTAGAAATTTAATTTTCCTGTTACGATGGTTTTCGACTTCATTCTGAAATTCTTTGAACTTTTCAAATGTTTCAGATTTATGTTTCATTAAATAGACATACCCATATCTACTTAAGTCATTAGTAAAAGTGAGAAAATAGCGATAACCACCGCGCGTCGAAACACTCATTGGTCCGCATACATCGGTGTGTATGATTTCCAACAAGTCCGTTGCTCGCTCCATTATTCCAGAGAACGGGGTTTTGATCATCTTGCCCATGAGGCATGGCTCGCACGTGTCAAATGATTCAAAATCAAGAGACTCCAAAGTCTATCAGAATGGAGTTTCTTCATGCGTTTTACACCAATATGACCTAGACAGCAGTGCCACAAATAAGTCGTATTATCACTATCTACCTTGCATCTCTTAGTCTCAATGTTATGGATGTGTGTTTCATTGCTTTCGAGATTCAGAAGAAATAAACCATTCATAGCAGGTGCATGACCATAAAAAATGTTACTCATATAAATAGAACAACCATTATTCTCCGATTTAAATGAATAACCGTCTTGCAATAAACATGATCCAGATATGATGTTCATGCTCAAAGCAGGCACATAATAACATTTATTAAGGTTTAAAACTAATCCCGAAGGTAAAACTAAGGAGAGCGTGCCGACGGCCATCACATCAACTCTTGATCCGTTGCCAACGCGCATCGTCACCTCATCCCTCGCTAGCCGCCGTCTATTCCGTAGCTCCTGTTTTGAGTTACAAATATTAGCAACTGAACCAGTATCAAATACCCAGGCACTACAACGAGCGCTAGTAAGGTAAACATCAATAAAATGTATATCAAATATACCTTTGATGGTGCCAGCCTTCTTGTCCGCTAAGTACTTCGGACAGTTGCGCTTCCAGTGACCCTTGTCCTTGCAATAGAAGCACTCAGTGTCCGGCTTAGTTCCAGACTTGAGCTTCTTCTTAGCAGGGGAAACGCGCTTGCCGCTTCCTTTCTTGAAGGACTTCTTTGCACCCTTACTTTTCTTAAAGCTGGGGGGCTTGTTGACCATCAACACATGATTATCTTTCTTGATGTCCACCTCCGCAGCTTTCAGCTTAGCGAAGAGCTCAGTGATCGTATCAGTGGAACCAATCTGATTATGAGTAACTACAAAACCTTTATAGCTAGGAGGGAGTGATTGCAGAACACTGTCAATCTTGAGCTCCTCTGGAATCTTGCAGTCAAGTTGCTCAAGGCATTGAGTGTAGCCCGACATCTTAATGTCGTGCTCACTAACGGAACTCCCTTCCTCCATCTTGCAGTTAAAGAATTTCTCAGAGATCTCATATCTCTCAGAACGGGCCTGAGTCTAAAACATGGTTTTCAGTTCCTCAAGACTCTCAAAGGGCCCGACGAACTCCTCAAAACGATTTTGAAGGTCCGATTCCATAGCAAACAACATGGTGCTCTTAATCACACCATAATCATCTTTGCGCGACTGATAAACAGCTTTCTCATCAGCCGGCGCATCTACAGCAGGGGCGTCACCTAGCGCTTTCTCAAGGACATAGTCCTTTTGTCCGCCAGCGAGAATGATTCTCAGATTGCGGAACCAGTTGGTGAAGTTAGACCCATTGTTCTTAAGCTTTTCTTTCTCAGCAAAAACGTTGAAGTTGAAGTTGGACTTAGCCATTTGATCTACAAAATTTGCAAGTACAATTTAGACTATGTTCATGATAACTAGTTCAACTTAATCAAATTACTAGATGAACTCCCACTAAATTCAACATCCCTCAAGTTGTTTAGTGAACATGATCCAAATTCACCACACCTAATCCGATCTTCACGAGAAGAGATGTGGTTTCAATGGTGGACAACAAAGTGTCGATCATATCATTCATATGATTCATGCTTAACTTTTCGGTTCGTTTGTTCCGAGGCCATGTATGTACATGCTAGGATCATCAAGTCAAACCCAAGTATTTCCGCGTGTGCAAAACTGGCTTGCACCCGTTGTATGTGAACGTAGAGTTTATAGCACCCGATCATCATGTGGTGCTTTAACACGACGAACTTTCGCAACGGTGCATACATGGGGAGAACACAGTTTTATCTTGATCTTTAAGTGAGGAATTATCTTATAATGCTACCTTCGCGATCTAAGCATAATAAGATACATAAAAGGATAAACATCACATGCATATAATTTTATGTGACATGGTATAGCCAATCTCCGCGCAATGATCTCCATCTTGTGCGTGCCAGCATGATCTCCATCACTCCACCATGATCGCCTCCACCACGAATAGCAACTACAACTATTGCTAACTACTTAGCGATAAAGTAAAGCTATTACATGGCGTATAAGAAGTTGACACACAGGTCATACACAATTATAAAGACAACCATATGGCTCCTGCCGGTTGTGTACTCATCGACATGCAAGTCGTGAAATATTACAAAACATGATCATTGCATACAACATACACATCACATCTTGGGCCATACCATATCACAGAAACACTCCCTGCAAAAACAAGTTAGACGCCTCTACTTTGTTGTTGCATGTTTTACATGGCTTATGGGAGTAACAAGCTAAGAACGATTCTTACCTACGGAAAGCCACAACGGTGATATTATGGTTTCCAACATCCAGTGTAAATCCCATGACAACTATAGTGAGAAAAACTAGCATCCACCAGCCGCATGTGTGGAACAAGCCACACGTCAAGTGCGGAGCCGGTCTCGCGAACGAGGTCGCGTAAAGTTGGCCTGGACCGCTTCGATCTCACTACCCCGCATCATAAGAAGTACACAACAAGAGGCTTGCAACAGAAAACATCAACGCCCGCAACAAGCATGTTGCGTTCTACTCGTGAAACACATCTACGCATAGATCTAGCTCTGATACCACTGAAGGGTTTCGCAACATAGTAAATCAAAATTTCTACGGATGCGAACGGGGAAGCCAAGATCTAATCTAGGAGATGCAAACAATGAGGGGGGATAGATGATATCTTCATACCCTTGAAGAAATCGCACATCGGAACGTTCAACAGAACGTGGTTGATGTAGTCGTACTAGCCTTCTCCTCCTCGTGATCCGATCCGATCCAACGCCGCAAGTGGCGACGCCTCCGAGAGATGCACACGTACGACACCTCGACGTCTCCTCCTTCCTCGATCCAGCAAGTGGGGTGGAGAGATAGATTGGATCTACAACATGACGGCGTGGTGCAAAGATGGAGAGTTTCTGCGGCAGGGCTTCGCCTATGCGCAGTTGGGAGAGAGAGAGGAGGGCAGCAGGTAGGCGGCTAGGGTTGGAGGAGGTGTGGGGGGAGGGTGCGCCCCTGCCCTCTTTATATAGAGGGCTGGCCGGCTGCCCTTGCCCAATGTGTCCAGGGCACTCCCTCGTAGGCCCACGCCCCCTCCCGACAAGTGGGGCCACGTTGGTCCCACTCCGGAAGCTTCTAGAACCTTCCGGTACAATACCAAACATTCTGAAACAATTCCGAAATCCAAAAACTGCTTTCCCTTATATGAATATTATTCTCCGGACCATTCCGGAAGATCTCGTGATGTCCTTGATCTCATCCGAGACTCCGAACACAAACTCATAAACCAATTATATATTCTATCCTAGCGTCAAGACACATTAAGTGTGTGACCCTACGGGTTCGAGAATATGCAGACATGATCTTCTATCTATAATCAACAGCGGGGTCTGGAAACCCATATTGACTCCCACATATTCATTGATGATCATATCGGATGAACCACGATGCCAGGATTCAATTAATCCCATATATATTTCCTTCGTCACGCGATATTTTACTTGCCCGAGATTCGATCGTCGGTATCGGCATACCTAGTTCAATCTCGTTCACAGCAAGTACTTTACTCATTCCGTAATCCGATATCACTTTGTGATTAAATCCTTAACCACTTGCTTGCAAGCGGTGTTGATATCGATTACCGAGTGGGCCCGAAGTATATCTCTCCGACTTGGGAGGGACAAATCCCATCTCGATACATACAACCCAACAAGTACTTTCCGATCACCTGAGAGACACCTTTATGATCACCCTCTCATAGGATGATGTTTGATGACCTCAAAGCTTTCTTTCGATACCAGGGAGTTGCATTATCTCATGGTCTAAGGAATACAATATTTGACATAAGAAAAAGCTTCGCAAAGATGAACACTATGACACGGTCTAATTGCTCTGCTTAATTTGGGTCTGTCCATCATATCATTCTCCCAATGACATGATCTCATTATTAATTTACAACTCATGTCTATGGTTAGGAAACCTTAACCATCATTAATCAATGAGCTAGTCCATAGAGGCATACTAGGGACACGGTGTTGTTCATAAACCACACAAGTATCAAAGTTTCCGCTTAATACAATTCTAGCATGGAATATAAACTTTATCATGAACAAGAATTATAATAATAACATCTTTATTATTGCCTCTAGGGCATAATTCCAACACCTACACGTGCAATTTTAAAGAAAAGGGACTAATATTAAGGGACATGAAAATAATTAGGACCGATCATGCAGATATCTCAATTTGAAACGTTTCCAGGACATTTCTAACCGATTCCCAAAATTTTAGAGGAGTAAACCGACTCTTAAAAATTAGAGGAGTAAAACTAGTCCTTAAGAAAAAGGCTACCAAACCGATCCCCAAAATCTAACTCCCTGAAACTAAAATTTGGCTCATACATTTCGTCGAACACTTCCTATATGTCTTGCCGAATAAACAATTCTAGCCAATTTTGCAATAGCTAGCCAAAATTCGGCGGGCAATGCTAGGCGTCCCCCGAGGGATGTAAACTTTCCATCCCCCGGGTCCCAAGCCATCGATCGGCCTAGATCTACGATCAGATCTCCTTCCCGTCGGTTCATCCCACTTTTGCTACAACTAGTCCCGCTTTTGCTACATGTAGCAGAAAACAGTTTGACCCAGAAATTAGAACAGACATACTAGACCTCGCCGGAGAGTTCACCGGAGACCTCGTCGGCGACCTTGTAGCAAAAATTTGTGCTAATGTAGCATATCTGACCTCGCCGGAGACTCACCGGAGACTTTCGCCGATAGACCTCATCGGAGACCATGTAGCAAAAAATTTATGCTATTGTAGCAAAACCACAGAACATATGTAGCAAAAAAATATCATATTATAGCAAATCCGACCTCGTCGAACACCTCGCCGGAGACATTGTAGCAAAACATATATATCATTGTAGCAGAACAACGAAACTTGTGTAGCATACAATTTATAGCAAAATCTAAAGCTACAGGTAGCACCGCTGGATGTGTCTTAGAGTCACCGCCGACCGCATCAGCAAAACTCGACATGGCTTGTAGCACTTCTGTCGGGCGCATGTAGCGCTGCCATCGGCCCCATGTAGCAAGGATTGGCCATGGCTATCACGGTCGTCGCCATGTGCCGAGGTGTGGCAAAGGATTGGCCATGGCGAGCGAGAGATGAGACGGCCATCCTCCGCCGAAGCGCCTCCCACCGTGGCCTCCATCAATGGCAGGCACCTGGGGAGCGACGCGGTCCAAGGCGACGACGATGTGCGACAAAGACGATGGAGTCTAGGGCAGCGGTGGCGCACGACCAGGTCGATGGCGGCTAGGTGATGACCCACAAGTATAGGGGGTGTATCATAGTACTTTCAATAAATAGGAGTGTCGATCCCAACGAGGAGCAGAAGGTGCTAAACAGTGGTATGGAGCAGGAAATCCCTGTGAATACTTAGCAAATAGATTTTTAGTGGTTTTCTAATAAGACAACAAAACATGGAGCAACTAACAAAGGTAATGAACAAATGGAGCAAGTGGCCCAATCCTTTCTTAGCAAAGGACAAGCCGGTGGAAATACTTATAAGGACCAAACGTTCTCGAGGACACATGGGAATTCTGTCAAGTGCTTTCGCTTCAAATAGCTAAGTACTCTTCTCTGGTATTTGTAAGTGTTGTGTGGGTGAACCTGTTCCAACATACCGACCTTACTTGTACTAATACATACTTGTGATTAAACCCCTTACAAACATCCGTAACTACAAGAAAGTAATTAAGATATAAATCTAACCACAGCCTTAAACTGTGAGATCCTACGCTCCCTTGTGCAAAGGTGTCCTAACGGGGGTTCAGGTTTCTGTCACTCCGGCAACCCCATAATTAGTAGCCAAATACACAATGCATTCCCCTAGGCCCATAAATGGTGAAGTATCATGTAGTCGACGTTCACATGACACCACTAGAAGAATAACACCACAACTTAAATACTAAATCATTGAATAATAACTCATCATAGATTCACTACTAACAACATGACTTCTCCCATGTCCTCAAGAACTAAATGAACTACTCACGAGACATCATATGGATCAAGATCAAAGATGATATGGTAATCGATAACAATCTAAACATAAACAATAATCCAATGGTTCCACTCACAAGCATCAACTATAATAGTAATCAACATCGGGAAAGTTTCCCCTAAGAACTAAAGCAATATCCAACACAATTGTTACAGTGGGATGGAGTGGTGATGATGGTGCTGGTGGAGATGATGGTGTGGATGATGATGATGATCCCGATGAAGCCTAGCTTGACGATGGTGTTGATGGCGACGGTCTCCCCTCTCCGGGAAGGAATTCCCCCGGTAGAAATCTGTCTGCCGGAGAGATCTTTCTCTCTCAGTGTTTTCCGCCCCCAGAGGCGGTGCAAATCTATCTGTGGCCGCTCCCTTAGGCTTACGGTTCTGTAGGGAAGATATAGGCGAAGGGGCGGAGTCGGGAGCCGGGCAGGTGGGCCACACCTTCCCTAGGCGCGGCCCAGGGGGACCCGCTCCTAGGGGGGTGTGGGCCCCTGTGGCCCCTCTCCGCTCCTCTTTCTAGCTTCCTTCGTCATCTGGGAAAATAATATGTTTCTATATTTTTATGGTATTTTTCTGATCTTCGCAAAATTGCACCAAAACGCCTTCTTTTTCATCAGAATCTAGAATCCGGCAGTTCATCCTCCAAGAATCATCCAACATGCATAAACAGATGAAAAGCCATAAGTAATACCTCATAATAAGACATATGTAAATGAATAGAGGTAAATTATGATATAGAAAGTGATGCAAATTGGTCGTATCACTAGGGCAGCGACGCACATCCAGTAGCCGATCGAAGGTGCCAGAACGGTGGCGCGGGAGGACAGCATCGGCAGGCCGGCAGCACGAGAGGTGCGGTAGCCATGGAAGTTATGGGAGAGAGAAAAGGAAGGTTGAAGTGATAAGGTAGATGGGCCCACCACGATCTCGTCTGTCTCTCACCGTGACATAGGGGATAAAATCACCGGATCCCCTCGGGGAAGGGTATCATTTTCCAAATTCGGCGGTGCGGTGCAAAGCTCCAATTTATACACTCATATATGTCTATAGGTACATCACGAAAAAGCTAGAAGTACGCGCTGTCCTTCATCGTGGGGGACGCCAGCAACGCATGCCGCGGGTCGCTCATGGTGGAGGCCTACGCCGGTAGGGAGTCGACCAAGGTGGCATACGAGTCGACTGGCAAGGGCGTTGCCGCCAAGCACGTTGTGCTTCTGTTCCACGCAGCATCGGCTCGCACGCGCGGCGTGTTCATCAGCTCCTTATATATCACCAGGAGAGAAGACATGGGTGTGCAAGACCGAGATATGTACCTTGTTGTTACTGGGTGATGCGGTGGGCGACCTCGACGCCCTACCAGCACCCGCCGACCCGGCCATGGCCGAAGCCGTCGCGCCTTCCCCGGCGAAGGAGGCGAGAAATCGCCTGCTCCCTCTTCTGAATAAACACAGAACAAAGAGAATGTCAGCGGTGGCAGGCGAGATAAGAGTAGGCGGCCGGCGCGGTGCTTTCCTCCCGCTCACGGCTGTTGAGCCTCGCGTCATGCAGGTCTCTGGTGGTGGCAGAGAGATACGGGGAGGTCACGAGTGTCTCCTCCTCCAACGCCGACGGAGACCGAATTGGAAGAAATCGGGGAGGCGGCCGGGAAAACTCGATCCCCTTATCGATTCCGGCGACGCTGAGAAGCGGCGACGTCAAAGGGGTGGCATGGAGGGTGGTGCAGGGACCAGGGTGGTGGCAGCAAGGAACGGTGGTCACCGCCGGCGACGCCAGCGAGAATGGGTGCAGCATGGTGGAGGCCGGAATTTTTCTCTAAATTGGTTCTCGACTCCTAAATTTACTCATCAGAGGCCAGTTTTACTCCTCCGATGAGTAAATTTTACTCCTTTAACCGTTTTGAGGATCAGTTAGGTGCGTCTCCTACCAATTTTTACTCTTATAACCGTTTTTTTTTTGAATCGGTTAGAGATACCCTCATCCCCGGGTCCTCTCAAGTGCCGAGACCACGAGTGTGCCGACCTGTAGGTGGCCGTGCACGCCCGGAACAACGAGTTCCTAATGAACCTGTCCATCGGCACGCCGGCGCTGGCGTACACGACCATCATCGATACCGGCAAGGATAAATGTGGATACAGTGCAAGCCGTGCGTGGACTGCTTCAACAAGAGCACCCGTCGTCGCTGTCGTGGTCGAAGTTGGAGGCCGCTGTCGCATGGCGCTCCACCACCGGCCGCCGTCTCCATGGCCTTACTCGTACGCACCAGCCGGCCATTGCCATGGCTTCTCCTCGTTGTTGCCTAGCTTCACATCATCGGCATGACCTTGCCATGGCCCTACTTGTGCCGCCGGCTCATCGTGGCTTGGGCTGCGCCACCGCTACACTACGCGCGCCACCGTATGCGTGCAAATCTCTGGCCGACTGCAATTTGCTACGCGTGGCCGGCGTCGCTGCTACTAGGACCCGCTCCCTCACCACCATCCCCTTGTCCTCATATCCGATGTCGGCCGTCCTAAATCTCCATGATTTGTGTTGGTTGTGTTGCCACGACCGCCATAGCTACGTGAAGCCCACCGGAGTTGCTATCGAAGGCCATCGGTGAGGGTTGCTACATGGGGTTGGCGGGGTTGCTACATGCGGCCGACGGGCGGCGGCGATGCTACGTGTGGTGTCGGGTTTTGCTACATGCTGCCGCCGACGGTGCTACGAGAGATGTCCGGTGAAGTCGGTGTTGCTACAATATAAGTTTTCTTTGGTACAAGCGTTTTTGCGTTTTGCTACAATCACGGCAAAGTTTTTGCTATTAGGGCCTCGACAAGGTCTTCCAGCGGAAGTATTTGGCGAGTGCAATGTTGGTTCTGCTACATTAGCATATACTTTATTCTACAAATATTATATAGTTCTGCTACTATACTATAATGATTTTTGTTACAAAGGCTTTGTTGTTTTTCTACGAGATTCTCCAACGAGGTCAACGACGAGATTAAATTTGGTACAATAGGACATTTTATTTTTGTTTTGTGGTTTTATTACAATAACGTAATTTTTTTGCTATACGGTCTTCGACGAGGTCTACGACGGAAGTCTCTGGCAAGATCGAATATGCTATAATAGCACGACTTTTTACTACGGAGTCTGCGACGAGACGGTCTTTTTTGTTCTATTTTTTGAAGCGAACCATTTTTTGTTACATGTAGCAAAAGTAGAATATTTTATAGTAAAAATATGTCAATTACAACAAAAGCGAATTACAGGCTATTTTGAGGACACGTGTTGCGCTGGGACCGGGGAATCGGAGGAAATTATCCCTCGAGACGCTGAGCACCACCCTTTTGATTTGAAAACATGCTTAGGCTGATCATAGTGAGAGTATTATAATACTAGTATCATGTATATGATACTAACGTATGATACTACTCTCTCTTTTAATAATTACCTTGTATTCTAGGTTTAGTCAAAATCAAACTTTATAAAAGTTCGATAGAAAATATATAAAAAAATAAACATCTATAACACTAAAGGTATATAATATAAAAATATATCTTATGATTAAAAAGACTTAGTCGGCCTTTTTTTAAACAATATATCATGATTCATACATAGAAGCGATGTACCAAGAGACTCGATTTATTGTGTTATATTTTTAATTAAATCTACATGTCCCATGCAAAAAGATAAAAAAATATCCTATAAATAGTCATACTCACGTGATATTTTTTGTCTTTTTATACATGATAAAAACTTATGAACGAACATAAAATATTCAAATATATATATAGACATTTTTTTTAAAAAAATTAACCTTTTAAAATATGTTTTCTCATAACTGAGTGCGAATGCACTGTGAGCCAAGATGGATTTCCCCTCCGTGAGAACTAAGTATGTGTGGGCATGTTAGCGTCATGATAACTGGTTGCGTACCTCTGGTTCTCTGATGTCAGAGTGTGGATTGCTGGAACTTAATTCTAAAAAGAAGATTAATCCGAGAAGATCAAAGATACCATCCATATGATTAAACTCAAATTATTTTGCAGCGTTGGATGCTAGAGAAGTCCCGGGCTCTTCCGTGACACCTTCGTGAATTTTTATTCCTCATCTTTTCGAGGCTGGTTTGTCTGAAAGAAAAGCATAGCATCCTTCATGTAAACTCTTCGATCCGGAAACCATCCAGGTTCTAAGAGCAACTCTAGCCGCTACCGTATAATAGGCTGAAACCATAAAATTCCGACGATATACGGGTCGATTATAGTTTCTCGAGCTGATTAGAACCCGTATTCGTGGTCCGGGCCGTAAATGGTTTATGACGGCCCATAACGCGGCCGTGCAAGCAGTATATCTATGGCCTGCGTGGTCAGAACCGTATCCCCTCCGCCGTGAACCCTAACCCACTCCATCACTTTCCTTGCCAAATCCGCCGTTGGCGGTCACCCCTCCAGCCACCAAATTCGTCGCCATCGGCCACCCCTTGCCAAATCCTTCTCCGCCAAGACGAGATGCAGCCCGGCACACCACCCTCGGCCCCGCGCTACGGCAGCGCCTCCTCTCCGGCACAGAGCTTCGCCGGAGCTGCTTGGAAGGGGCGAAGAAGCACGTCGCAAGAAAATATGTCAAGTGGGACAAGCCCATGCCGGCGTCGCTCACCAAGTACGCCGCCCTCTTCACCACTGTTTCCTTCTCCTCCTGTGCGGGGAGGAGCCACCGCCGCCCTCCCTGAATCGTATGTTCTTCTCTTTGAATTTTGCCGCGAAGGCATTTCTGGCGAGATTTTGAAATTGTGATTTCTGTTACGGTTTTTGTTATTTGTGGCGAGATTTAGAACTGCGAAACGAGAATTTAGTTTCCTGTACTCGTGTGTTTACAGTTCGGGATGTACGATAGCTGCTAGATCTCCTCTAATGCACCATGAGAGATCTGTATAATTCGGCGCACATGCACAAACATGGCTGAAAGCCTCTGCCTCTTCGTGGCCTCCCAAAACATGTTGATTATTCACCGGCCGGAAATGACAGCCGGAGTCCAAATATGTTTGCAAGGTCTCTCCAGCCATGAAACAAGTATATACGCCTCAATCTGGTTAGGGAGCTGTGCGGTGTCAGATTTTGCCGCCGGATGTGCATGGAGCGCGAGGTTATGCCTCGGCCAGATAGCACGTGTGTCCCTGGATATGGAGCTAGGGCTTTGCACCCGTTCCTTTTCCATGTTCCTTTTTTACAGCTACTTTTTTTAACTGCTCGGTACTTTATTATCTATCCAGGATCAAAGTTACATCGGCTAATAACAAAGCCATGATAAGATCAGGTGGGTCATCTATCCACACCTGCCCTCTAGATCCTCTCGCTATTCTAGCTAATTCATGAGCTACTCGATAATGGTGTTCGAAGATTATCTTTGGAAAATCAGTAGCAAGGTGATAGTAGTCATCAAATATAGCAGCCACAGGACCTGATGTAGCACCCTCCACCATAGCATGGACAACGTGTGAACAATTTGAAGACAGAATCAGTCTATTGTGTAGCTAATGGACTGAGCTAGTTTTAGTCCTTATTTCACTGCATATGCCTCTAGTTGATCCAAACGGGTGTTTTTTGATGTAATGAACTCACCCTTGATGTCCACAATTACCACTCTAGTTGATCCTTTTAGTGAATCTATGTCGAACGAAGTATTGACATTAACTTTGACATGATCATATAACGGACGCGACCAACCTTCTCTCTTTGCTCTATCTTTTGGTGTGTTGGCAACATAGAAATTTGCATATAGAGCCTCAATTGAATGTGCCAACTGCCTTGGCTCCTGCACTTTCTCACCTTTAGTGATTTGTCTTCGCGCCCACCAAATGTACCAGTAGGTGACAACGACTAGCTCCGGTATCGCATGTGACACAGTCATCATTTCATGTTTGACACATAACAGATACTCAATCACTGCTTGGCCTGCTCGATCAATAGAACATGCATTATCCATCAGTTATTCGAGCCCCAACTCCCTCCATATTGATACCGTGAGAGGGCATTGAAAGAATAGATGATTCACATCTTCGACACCCTCGGCGCATAATGGGTATTGGCCACTCACCTTGACGTGTTTGTTAGCCAGAACATCATAGCACGGCAGTGTCTCCTGCATGATGTGCCATAGATGAATCTAGACCTTGCTCGGTACTCCCAGGCTCCAAATTCTCGACCACATGGGGGTGATCATTCATCGTCCCGTCTTGACCTCTTTTCACCTTATGCCCAAACTGACTTTCCCACTCAGCATAGTATGCTGATCTAATTGAGAAGATGCATGACTTTGTTAGATTCCACGCCACAAAGTCGTCCATGTTATGAGATGATAATGGGATAGACATAATTCTTAAAACATCCACCGGCAAGAAATTTTGCCTCGACAATTCTACATCACACGTGTTAGTAGTTGGATCTATTAGCTCACTAACTCGAGTGATAATATTCTTCCCCTTGGGAGTAATAACCTTCCTCAAAGAGCCATTGGGAATCCAATCATCATCCCAAATACGAATCGAAGTCCCTTGGGAGTAATAACCTTCCTTTCTTGAACATTTGCAAGCCTGCCCAAATACTTTGCCAAGTAAAGGAACTACCTTGTTTTAGTTTACCATTAAGTAAATCACCTGAAGGAAAATAATTTGCTTGTTTCTTCCAGAAATATTTTCCTCCCAGTGCTAGACATGCCGCTTTACAAAAACTTTTTGATTTTAAACAGGGAGAAGAAGAGAATTTGCGTGAGTCATGGACAAGGTTCTGTGCCTTGATTCATGCACATCCTAGATGTCCATTGCCTAAAAATGAGCTTCTTGATATTTATTATAATAGACTAACTGATGATTCTAGGACCTACCTAGATAGTTTTGTTGATTGTGTTTTCAGGAAAAGAACTCCTACAGATGCTGAAGAATTAATGGCTAAAATAAGATAGAATTATGATGATTGGACTTCAGCTGAGCTAAATACTCCTGAGCCTATTACTCCTGGACCAGTTGTGCCTGAACCAGCCCCAACACCAACACCAAAGAAGAGGGGAGTGATTGCATTAAATGATGAAGTGATGAAGGAAGCTAAGAAATGTCTTAAGGAGAAAGGTATTAGAGCTAAAGATGTGAAGAATCTACCTCCTATAGAAGAAATATGCAAGCCAATTCCCTACTCATCTACTATTAAGGTACACTCTCTCCACTTTGATGAAGGTGATATTCCCTGTGGTAAGCCTATAGGGTTCGCAGCATAGAAAACAAAAAATTTCCTACGATGGGAACTATGTACCAAGATCTATCTACTAGATACAAACAACGGGCGGATATATATCCGTAGAGAACATACCCTTGAAGACCGACAAAGCTTAACGAGTTGAACTCGTGGTTGATGTAGACGATCTCTTGCCGATCTCAAGATCGAGAGGAAGTCCTAGCGCCTCAAAGCAGCAGCGCATCCGTGCTCGCACACACGTACAAGACACCGAGCAATCTCCGCCTCCTCGCTCCAGCGATGCAGCGGAAGCACAACCATTTTTTGTCGAATAGCCACCGGGAACAGGTATCTCGCTAGTCCGAGACCATGGGGGATAAATTCTAGAGGGGGAGAGAGATCCTTCACGAGGAGGTGTGAGTGAGAGAGAGGAGAGGGGGTGCCTTTTATAGGAGGAGGGGGCATCCAAGGGGGTGGCCGCCGGCCATGGGGGCTGCCTCCTCCCCTCCTTCATTCATGTGGGTGGACACTCCACTCACAAAAACCCTTTCAATTTCCTCCACTCAAAATCCCACTCAAACTTGCTATTAAATTTCCACCAAATTTAATGCAAACTCTCATTAAATAAAACTCTTTTATTTATTCAGAATTTTGTCAATTACTTTAATGAAAAACATTCACATATAACCCCTTGCTAGAATTCTATTTCACATGCAAAACCACTTTATGCAATTTCACCCGAAAACCTGTTTTGGTATCTAGTGAAATAAATTCCTGTGCTTGTTATTCTTTTTAGCATGAAACATTTGCTCCAACTGGATGTCAGTGTCCCTTAAGTGTGTCACCCTACGATTCGCGAATAATGCGGACATGATCAAGACCCTTCCGATCAATAATCAGTAGTGGGACCTGGAGATCCATACTGACTCCCACACATTCAACGATGACTTTCCTGTGATCGTCGGAACCTTTTATGCTTGTATCTTAATCCCTTTATTTCATGATATATTACATGTCCGAGATTCGATCATTGGTATCTCCATACCTGGTTTGATCTCGTTACTGACATGCACTCTTTTCTTGTTCCTGTGATATAACATTTTAGTGATCAAATCACTTGCTTGCAAGCTAACCAATGTGATATCACCGAGAGGGCCTAGATTATATCTATCCGTCATCGGGATGAACAAATTCCACTCTTGATCCATGATTTTCGACATAACACTTTAGTAGCTTTGAATCCATCTTTATAATCACCCAGTTACGGTGTGATGTTTGATGTCAACAAGAAAATCTTCCGGTGTTAGTGATTGGCATGATCTCATGGTCTAAGTATTAGGATCACTTCGTAAGTTGTTTATAGCAATATAAACTTAATGACTTTGATCGTAATGCTATACTTTGGATGAATATTCATCACATCATTACACTAATGTTGTGATATCGTTATTAACAACATCCAGTGTCTATGATCAGGAAACTATGATCATCTTGTTAATCAACGAACTAGTTTATGAGAGAGGCATAACTAAGAACTTTCTGTTTGTTTATTAAACACACATGTATTAACGTTTCCGTATTAATACAATTATAGCATGCAAAATAAACATCTATCATATACTTGGAATACACATAATAAACACTTTATTATTGCCTCTCAGGGCATATTCCCTTCAGTCTCCCACTTGCACTAGAGATAATAATCTAGTTACATAGTGATGTATCTAACACCCATGGAGTTCTGGTGTAGATCATGTTTTGCTCTAGGGAGAGTTTTAGTCAACAGGTCTGCTACATTGAGATCCGTATGTACTTTACAAATCTTTATATCTCCATCCTTGACATGCTCGCGGATGGAGTGAAACCGGCGCTTAATATGCTTGGAATGCTTGTGAGACCTTGGCTCTTTGGCATTGGCAATGGCACCATTGTTGTCACAATAGATCACCATTGGGTCCAACGCGTTTGCAACCACACCTAGTTCGGATATGAACTCCTTCACCCAAACTGCTTCCTGAGCCGCTTCCGAAGCAGCAACATATTCGGCCTCCGTTGTTGATCCTGCCACCACAGGTTGTTCATGAGAAATATGTATCCGGATTGAGACTTAGAGTCATCCGGATCAGTGTCAAAGCTAGCGTCGACATAACACTTAGCGACGAGCTCTTCTTCACCTCCGTATACAAGAAACATATCATTAGTTCTTCGCAAGTACTTAAGGATATTCTTGACCGCTTTCCAGTGTTCCGAACCTAGATCCGATTGGTACCTACTAGTCAAACTAATAGCATGTGACACATCCGGTCTTGTACATAGCATGGCGTACATTATAGAGCCTATGGCTGAAGCATAGGGGACTTTGTCCATTTTCTCTCTTTCTTCCGCCGCAGCCGGACTTTGAGTCTTACTCAATGTCGTGCCTTGTGTCATAGGTAAGAACCCCTTCTTACTATCTTCCATTTTAAACTTCTTTAAAATATTATCAAGGTATGTACTTTGCGATAGCCCTATTAGGCGCCTAGATCTATCTCTATAGATCTTTATGCCTAATATGTATGACGCTTCACCTAGGTCCTTCATTGAAAATTTGTTGTTTAGATAACTTTTAATACTATTTAAAAGATCGATATCATTTCTGATCAATAATATGTCATCCACATATAATATCAGAAATGCCACATTTCTCCCACTCACTTTCTTGTAAATACAAGCTTCTCCATAAGTTTGAACAAATCTAAACTCTTTGATCACCTCATCAAAGCGGAGATTCCAACTTCGTGATGCTTGCTTCAATCCATAGATGGATCGCTGAAGTTTGCACACCTTGTTAGCATCCTTAGGATCGACAAAACCTTTTGGCTGTATCATATACTCTTCTTCAATATTACCATTGAGAAACGCGGTTTTTACATCCATCTGCCATATCTCATAATCGAAATATGCAGCAATTCCTAGCATAATACTAACTGATTTTAGCATCGCTACGAGAGAGAATGTCTCATCGTAGTCAACTCCTTGAATTTGTCGAAACCCCTTTGCGACAAGTCGAGCTTTATAGACGGTCACATTACCATCAGCATCAGTTTTCTTTTTGAAAATCCATTTGTTCTCTACGACCTTTCGGTCGTGAGGTAATTCCACCAAGTTCCGAACTTGATTTTCATACATGGATTCCATCTCGGATTTCATGTCTTCTAACCATTTGTTGGAATCCGGGCTCATCATCGCTTCTTCATACGTCGCAGGGTCATCATTTTCATCAACCATGAAATTCATGACAGGATTCCCGTACAGCTCGGGAGATGCACACGTCCTGCTAGACCTGCGAGGTTTGGTAGTACTCTCTTTTGGAGTTTCATGATCATTATCATTAGTTCCTTATTCAACTGGTGAAGCCAACTCCGGAACGACTTCCGGTGCTGCGCTACTCGCCCTACTTTGAATAAAAGGTTCAATAACCTCTTCAAGTTCTACCTTCCGACTACTCACACCTTTCATGAGAAACTCTTTCTCTAGAAGGGATCCATTCTTAGCAACAAAAACCTTGCCCTCGAATCTGTGATGAAGGAATACCCAATAGTTTCCTTAGGGCATCCTATGAAGACGCATTTTTCCGCTTTGGGTTCAAGTTTATCCGTTGAAGTTTCTTCACGTAAACATCGCATCCCCAAACTTTAAGAAATGACAGCTTAGGTTTTTTTCCAAACCATAATTCATATGGTGTCTTTTCAACGGATTTAGATGGTGCCCGATTTAAAGTGAATGCATCAGTTTCTAGTGCATAACCCCAAAATGACAATGGCAAGTCCGTCCGAGACATCATAGATCGAACCATATCTAATAAAGTACAATTACGACGTTCCGACACACCATTTCACTGTGGTGTTCCGGAAGGTGTGAGTTGTGAAACAATTTCACACTCTTTCATGTGAGTGCTAAACTCGTAACTTAGATACTCACCTCCACGGTCGGACCGTAGAAATTTGATCTTTCTATTATGATGATTTTCCACTTCATTCTGAAATTCCTTGAACTTTTCAAATGTTTCAGACTTGTGTTTCATCAAGTAGATATAACCGTATCTACTCAAATCATTCGTGAAAGTAACAAAATAACGATATCCACCTCGCACCGACACACTCATTGGACCACATACATCAGAATGTATGATTTCCAATAAATCCATCGCCCGTTCCATTGAACTGGAAAACGACGTTCTAGTCATCTTGCCCATAAGGCATGGATCACATGTATCAAATGATTCCAAAAGTCCATCCGAATGAAGCTTCTTCATGCGTTTAATGCCAATATGACCTAGACGGCAGTGCCACATATATGCGGATATATCATCATTTAGTTTAATTCTTTTAGCATCAACATGATGAATATGTGTAACATTATTATCGAGATCCAAAAGAAATAAACCATTCATTATCGGTGCATGACCATAAAAGATTTCATTCATATAAATAGAACAACCATTGTTCTCGGATTTAAATGAATAACCACTTCACATCAAAAACGATCCAGATACAATGTTCATGCTTAGTGCTGGCACCAGATAATAATTCTTCAAGTTTATTACTAATCACGACGGCAAGTGGAGAGGCAGTGTTCCAACGGCGATCACATCAACGCTTGATCCATTGCCGACACGCATCTTGACCTCACCCCTTGCTAGCGTTCGCTTGTTCCGCAACCCCTGATTCGAGTTACAAATATTAGCAATTGAACCGGTATCAAATACCCAGGTGCTACTGCGAGCACTAGTCAAGTACACATCAATAACATGTATATCATATATACCTTTGTTTGCCTTGCCGGCCTTCTTGTCTGCCAATTACTTGGGGCAGTTGCGCTTCCAGTGGACAGTCCCCTTACAATAGTAGCACTCGGTATCAGACTTAGGTCCAACTCGGGGTTTCTTTTCAGGCACGGCAACCAGCTTGCCGCCCTTACTTCCCTTCCGTTTTCCCTTCTTGTCTTTCTTGAAACTAGTGTTCTTATTGATCATCAACACTTGATGTTACTTTTTGATCTCCACTTCTGTAGTTTTAAGCATTGACAGAAGCTCGGGGAGAGAATTCTTCATGACTTGCATATTATAGTTCATCACGAAGCTCTTATAGCTAGGTGGCAGAGACTGCAGAGCACGATGGATGCCTAAGTCAATGGGAATCGATATTCCCAAGGACACAAGCTTATCGGCGTAACCCGACATCTTGAGTACATGCTCACTAACGGAGCTGTGCTCTTCCATCATGCAGCCAAAGAACTTTTCTGAAGCATTGTAGCTCTCTACAACAGCATGTGTGTCAAAAATCATTTTCAACTCACCCATTGTATCAAATGCATTGCCGTTTTCGAAACGCTTTCGAAGTTCCGGCTCTAGCCCATACAATATGCCGCAATGAACTAAGTTATGGTCCTCATGACGAGTCTAATAGACATTCTTCTCCTCGTCAGGGGCATCCTCAAAAGGTGGGGTCCTAGCGGCGCTTCTAGCACATATTGCTTTTGTGCAGCAGAGAGGAGAATCCTCAAATTCATGGCCCATTCGGTAAAGTTTCTACTGTTCGTTGCAAGTTTCTCTTTCTCCATGAACACATTGAAATTAAAAGCATGTGGTGCCATCTATAACAGAATTTGTAAAGTTTAGACTAAGTTTATGAAAGATTGAGTTCAACTAATCCTCATTACGAATGAACTCCCACTCAAAAACGACATCCCTCGTGCCTTTTTGGTGATTACATGAACCAAATCCACTACACCAAGTCCGATCATCACGTGAGTCGGTGTAGCTTCAAAGGGGAGCCTCAAATGGGAATCATATCTACTATATGACTCATGCTTAACCTTTCGGTCCGTCTTCCAAGGCCATGTCTATACATGCTAAGCTTGCCAAGTTAGAACCTTAGTATTCGCGTGTGTAACTGTCTTACACCCGATATATGGTCATGGATCCAAGAACACCCGATCATCACGTGATGTCTTGGAGCGACGAAAACATAATCGATGCATAATAAAGGAAGAACACATTCTTATCTTGATATTTAAATGAGGGATCATCTTATTATGCTAATAAAGCTCTAAACAAGCAATATAAGATGCTGTCAAACATCACATGTTTATTAGTGAAATGATATGGTTCCTGCATATGATCTCTATCATGTGCACCGTGGTATGATCACTATAATACCTTTATGTGTAAGTCCAAGGTCTATGGAACTTACACGCTATGTTGTTGTAAGAGTATCGTCTCATACTTCTACTTACAACATCACCATATCATAACACTAGCCCAGCAACAGTCTAAACTAGACGCCTCTAATTTATCCATTGCAAGTTTTACATGGCTTAGGACTTTCGAAGATAGAACCGTTCTTACCTATGAACATGAACCACAACGAGGATAACCAAATTGTTGACAACTCGTTGCAAAATAGATATTGACTATAGTGGGAGAGACAGACACCCGCTAGCCACTTATGCAAACTAGTTGCATGTCAAGCGTGGAACATGTCTCATGTGCGAGGACATGTAAAGTTTGTCCGAGCCGCTTCATCCCACTATGCCACCAATATCCAAAATTACAACTAAGGAGCAACAACATGATCATCATCGCCCACATACTCATATGTGTACTACCCATGTAAAGCATCTACGCATAGATCCCGCTCTGATACCACTGTAGGGTTCGCAGCATAGAAAACAAAAAATTTCCTATGATGGGAACTATGTACCAAGATCTATCTACTAGATACAAACAACGGGCGGATGTATATCCGTAGAGAACATACCATTGAAAACCGACAAAGCTTAACAAGTTGAACTCGTGGTTGATGTAGACGATCTCTTGCCGATCTCAAGATCGAGAGGAAGTCCTAGCGCCGCAAAGCAGCGCATCCGTGCTCGCACACACGTACAAGACACCGAGCAACCTCCGCCTCCTCGCTCCAGCGAGGCAGCGGAAGCACAACCCTTTCTTGCCGAATAGCCACCGGGAACATGTATCTCGCTAGTCCGAGACCATGGGGGATAAATTCTAGAGGGGGAGAGAGATCCTTCACGAGGAGGTGTGAGTGAGAGAGAGAGGAGAGGGGGTTCCTTTTATAGGAGGAGGGGGCACCCAAGGGGGTGGCCATCGGCCATGGGGTCTTCCCCCTCCCCTCCTTCATTCATGTGGGTGGACACTCCACTCACAAAAACCCTTTCAATTTCCTCCACTCAAAATCCCACTCAAACTTGCTATTAAATTTCCACCAAATTTAATCCAAACTCTCATCAAATAAAACTCTTTTATTTATTCATAATTTTGCCAATTACTTTAATGACAAACATTCACATATAACCCCTTGCTAGAATTCTATTTCACATGCAAAACCACTTTATGCAATTTCACCCGAAAACCTGTTTCGGTATCTAGTGAAATAAATTCCTGTGCTTGTTATTCTTTCCGGCATGAAACATTTGCTCCAACTAGATGTCAGTGTCCCTTAAGTGTGTCACCCTACGGTTCGCGAATAATGCAGACATGATCGAGACCCTTCTCCGATCAATAATCAGTAGCGGGACCTAGAGATCCATACTGACTCCCACACATTCAACGATGACTTTCTTGTGGTCGTCGGAACCTTTTACGCTTGTATCTTAATCCCTTTGTTTCATGATATATTACATGTACGAGATTCGATCATTGGTATCTCCATACCTAGTTTGATCTCGTTACTGACATGCACTCTTTTCTCGTTCCTGTGATATAACATTTTAGTGATCAAATCACTTGCTTGCAAGCTAACCAATGTGATATCACCGAGAGGGCCTAGATTATATCTATCCGTCATCGGGATGAACAAATTACACTCTTGATCCATGATTTCGACATAACACTTTAGTAGCTTTGAATCCATCTTTATAATCACCCAGTTACGGTGTGATGTTTGATGTCAACAAGAAAATCTTCCGGTGTTAGTGATTGGCATGATCTCATGGTCTAAGTATTAGGGTCACTTCGTAAGTTGTTTATAGCAATATAAACTTAATGACTTTGATCGTAATGCTATACTTTGGATGAATATTCATCACATCATTACACTAATGTTGTGATATCGTTATTAACAACATCCAATGTCTATGATCAGGAAACTGTGATCATCTTGTTAATCAACGAACTAGTTTATGAGAGAGGCATAACTAGGAACTTTCTGTTTGTTTATTAAACACACATGTATTAATGTTTCCGTATTAATACAATTATAGCATGCAAAATAAACATCTATCATATACTTGGAATACACATATTAAACACTTTATAATTGCCTCTCAGGGCATATCCCTTCAAAGCCTCCTGATCAATGCTTAGAGGAACTTGACACATTTATTGTTAAACAAGGTAATTTTAATAAACAAGTTCAGAATCATTTATTAGAAAACTCTAGAGCTATTAATGAGTTGAAAGATATTGTGGAAAGAACTGCTAATGATATTAAAATGCTTTGTAAACACTTTCAAATGGTTCAAACCCAAATTGATCAACTTGCTAAGGTACAAAAGGATATGCTAGTTAATGCCTTAGGAGATAAACATGCTTATGGAATTAGAACTAGGAGTGGTATAGCTACTCAAGATCCTTTATATCTTGAAGGACACCCTAAAAGAATTGAGTAGGATTCTCAAGAAGGTGAAAGTAGTGGTAGTCCTCGTAAGAGAAAGAAAAAGAAACATAAAATAGCTGAGGAACCCTCTGAACCTGTTGTATATCCTAATAGTATATATGTCTCTGATGCTAAAACTAAGAGTGGTAATGATAAAAATGATGCTCTTGATAAGAAGGAAGTTGAGGAAGAACCTGAGAAGCACACTAAGAACACTAGGTACACTAAGGAAGATTTTGTTGCTAAAAAACATGGTAGTGAGAGAGAACCTTCGGTGCAGAAACCTATGCCTTTTCCAAATAAGAAACACAAGTGAAAGGAGGAGGAACACTACAACAAGTTTTGTGAGTGGATGAAACCTTTATTTTTGCAAATTCTTTTGACTGATGCTATTAAGTTGCCTCCTTATTCAAAGTATATGAAGGATACTATCTCTAATAAAAGGAAGATTCCTAATGACGAGATTTCTACTTTGCTTGCTAATTATTCCCTCAATGGTAAGGTTCCAAATAAACTTGGTGATCCAGGTATACCAACTATTCCTTGATCTATTAAGAATAATTATGTTAGAACTACTTTATGTGATTTGGGGGCTGGAGTTAGTGTTATGCCTTTTTCTCTCTACAAGAGACTCCAGCTAGAAAAGTTGATACCAAGTGATATATCTTTGCAAATGGCTGATAAGTCAACTACTATTCCTGTTGGTATATGTGAGGATGTTCCTGTTCAAGTGGCTCATAATTGCTTGGTTTTAACTAATTTTGTTGTGCTTGAAATTCCTAAAGATGATAATATGTCCATTATTCTTGGGAGACCTTTTCTCAATACTGCAGGTGCTATCATCAATTGTAATCAAGGAAAGGTAACATTTAATATTAATGACATAGAGCATACTGTCTATTTCCCCAAGAAGGTTGCTAAAGGCTATTGTCTGAATTCCATTGAAAATATTGAGAGCATCAAAGTTGGAGAAATATATTGTCCCATTCCATAAGAAAGTTTTGAAACTATTATGATTGGGACTATTGCTATCAAGTTTGAGGTAACATAATCACTTTGTGGAATGCAAAAGTTTTGTTTAATATAAGATTGTTTTGGTAACAAGACTTGATCAACCTTGTTAGCAAAATGATTTTAAGGAACAAAACAATGTTTTCATAGTGGTTATACTTGCTCACTTTTACTTTTCTCCTTCCTAGTTTTAGCTCTTTCTCTTGTTAGCTTTAGTTTTGATAGTTGTTTGCTTGTTAGAGTGTCTTAGAACTTCTGTAGTTTTGGTTTTGGTTTGCTTTTGCTTCTTCTAAAAAATCTTTTCTGCGAGAAAATCAATTTTCATACCCTGAAAATTGGCCAAAAATAAAGTTTCCCAAAAAATTCCAGAAAATTCATATTAAATTTTTCCTCGAAAAAAGGGCAAAGGGACACCCGGAGTGGCCCAGGGGGACCCCAGGCCAGCACACCCCTAGTGGAACGGCCAGCCCTAGGGGCGCGCTTGGCATGGGTGGGACCCACCTGAGGCTCTCCAAGTTGTCTCCTCCCAGCCACTTCTTTCTCTCTCCCAAAAACACCGGAAAAAATTCTCAAGCTCGAGTTCTTGTTGTTCTTGCTCCCGATTTTCGATCTCCTTGCTCAGCCCATCTTTGCTGCTGATTTTTGGAGGGATTGCTCCTTGGTATGTGCCTCCTCCGCTTGTCCAATTAGATTTGTGATTGGTAGATTGTATCTTGAGTATTTTGCTGCTATAGGAGTCAGGTTGTGTGAGCTTGCATGCTTGTTCTATGCTTAGAGATTTCATTTTTGATGCATGTTTAGCCCTCTAGCAAATTCCTATAGTAGTTTCTCATCATTTATCAACTTGGAAATCACTTGGTTTGATGTTTGTCTAAAAATTTCAGAAAAAAGAGGGTCATGGACAACCACACCTATGGTGAAATATTTGAGAGTGATGCACCTAGGAGGACAAGGCCTTCAAGATCATCCTCCCAAGCTAGGCCCTCATACAATGAGGATCTCATTACATCGCGATTTGGTGACGAGGGAGATGAGGGGGATGCGCACCCTTCCACCTTTCCTTGTCCTACATTTTTGCGGGTTGCAGGGATTCTCAATGATTTCCTAACCTTGGTTTGGAGGGTTGGATTAATGAGTTATATGCAGGATGAGAGTGTGCAGTATGCTACGCTCACCAAAACCTTTGTGGAGAGTTTCTCTTTTTCTAACACCCCCTTCAAGCCAGATGTGTCTTCCAAAATCTATAACAGGCCTTTCTCCATGACATTGAAGAAATTTTGTGAAATCTTGGGTATTGGCACAGCTAGGACGGTGAAGACGATTCCAGCTCAACCCGCTGATTTGTTGAAGCTCTACCGCGGGATAACTAATGATGATGACCGCAGAGCCCAGCGGGGAAAGATAAGAAATATTCAACTCTCAGCTATCAGGTATTTTGCTTATTATCTTGTCACTAGTGTTCTTGGTAGGGAGAACACTAGCAATATTTCCAACTATCATTTGGCCTGCCTAGCTACTGCACTCAACAATGAAACCAGGTACAATCTTGGTTCTCTCATTGCTCGTCGCTTAGCTGCTAAGGGACCCATTTATGGGGGAATTATTGCTGCATGTGTTGTTTCTGCTTTAGACCTTTCTGTTGATCCAAATGATACAGTTTTGGATCCTTAGAGGCTTGACTTAGCTGCCATGAAAGCGCATCACTTTGTCACTGCTGGCTCTACTCTTGAGAGTCTGGTTTATAGAATTTTGTTTTCTGACGGGGAAGAGAGAGATTCATCTGCCCCAAACCACTTTGTTTAGTATTTCCCAGGTACCTTTGTCATGCTCCAAGGAGGATATAGACGAGAGGTGTGCATTGTTGGCTTCCATGGACACTATTAGGGGGACACGCCCTCATACGACCCCTCTGTGCACTACACAGGGGAGTCCTCGAGCTCGTACCAGGACGAAGGTGCCTCCTCGTCGTATTACGGAGGTGCACCTTCTTGGTCACCATGGAATTGAGCCCCACTTTGGCCAAAAGCCTAATCTTGGGGGGAGGTACACCAACATCACACTCATCTATATATCATGTTTCGTCGGTTCTTTGTATACAATTGTTTCGCTTTCTTTTTGGTTCTTGTTTCTGCTTTCTTAAAACACAAAAATACCAAAAAAAATCATTGTTTCTCTTGGTTTGTTTCTTTGTTTTTTATTATTGGTTTGACTTAAAGAAAAATGCAAAAAGATTTTGCTTTGTTTGCTTTCGCTTTGTTTGCTTTTGCTTTGTGTGCTTGCTTTAAAAATCGAAAACACCAAAAATATTTGTTGTTCTTCTTTGGTTTTGTGAAGTTCCTTGCAGGGTTCAGCAGTCCTCAGTGGAGTTTGGTTTCATGTTATTATTCAATACACGCAAGTGAAGGCCAATAATGAAGATTAAGACAACTTGAGGTGTGGTAAGAGGCTGGTAACGAACTCTATTTGTTTTCATTTTTGTACATATACTCATCATTGTGATCATGCTTAGTCTGTTCATATAAGGTGTATGTTATTTATGGATGCTTAATAGTTCTGGCTCTCTTATGATTAGCCCCATCTTGCTAATAGCTTGTAGCATGTCACATGAATGTTTGCTTGCATTGTTCTATTCATAACTTGGTATGATATTGTGGTATCCTCCTCTGAATGTTTCATGTGAATCGACTTGGCACATGCTCACGCATGCATATGACTAAACAATAGTCAGTAAGCCTCGATGATTTATTTTGCCTCAGAGTTCTTGTATCATTTTCATGCCATAATTAGTCTTGTTTTGCTGCAAGCATGATTATGACAGTTATTGCTCTCTCGTTTGTCGCTCCCTCTCTATTACTAGCCTTCACTTGCACTGAGTATGAGTTCTACTTGTGCATCCAACTCCTCAAAACCAATATTGCCAATAGTGTCCATCATACCTACCTATTAGCATCATTTGCTAATTCCATGCATATTCATTATGCCTTGTTTTCTTCCAAATAAAATGTTTGACTATTTTGAGAAAGTTAGTTAGTAAAGCTCTCACAAACTTGATGACACACTTTATTTCTTGCACTTAATAAACCTGAACCATTGTGACTGTCCATGAAAGTTATATGCTTGCAAATTATAGGCTGGGAATTAGCAGAACCCATGCTGTCATGGGGAACGCTTTCAACACTTATGGATACATATCCAGTTGATATCATGTTCTTTTATTTGTGGATGTAGTCGGTGTGAAATAAAAGGGGAGCTTGTAAGTTCATGGAGTTATATATATGTGTTAGAGAAACACCTGGGCCGCTAGCCTAAGTCATGCCTAATCATGGTGGAAACTTGCAGCATAACCATCATGAGCAATCTGTGAAGCATCCTCAATAAAAACCTATGCAAATAGCAAATAAAAAGATCGCTGAGATGCTCATTGTCTACTTGCCTTGTCATTTTGATCACGGGATAGCTCCTGTATCATGTGCAAGGGGTACCCCATTGGCGGTTCTCTTTGATATGCATGTATTTACGATGACAAGAACTTACAGGTAAATAAAGTTGAGTAGCATGAGGAGCGGCCCTCGTACTCAAGGGACACGAGATTTCCAGTTTATGGTCTATCAAGCATATAACTCATATTGGACCTCACTTTCACCTTAACCATATAAATATGCCTATGATAGGGGCAATGAGATCTCAAAGCTAATGAGTACCTTACTTTCAGCATTTGGAAGCCTTTCAAACTTTTCAAAACCTTTTCACTTCCTTATTGAGTCACCACTTATTTTATGAGCACCTTCTTGAGAGCATAGTTGTCATTCTTAGTGTAATGTGCTTGTCTTAAAACTTGGTTAATTATGTATGACTTTGATGCTTGTATCTCTGATATCTTTACTTCTATTCTTCACTTGAACTTCAGAGGTGCCTTGGCATTTATTTTGTGCTCTACAAACAAAGGCAAGCGAGATACCACTCTATCATACCTTATTATGAGCATTGCAATGTTGCTTATGTTTATGTTTCGTGCTACTTATTATTATTGAGTTGGAATCTCTTCATAGCTTGCAATGACTATTGAGTAAACTTAGTTGCATACTTCTTATTATGAATGGTTTAAGCATCTACTCCTGTGCTGAGAATATATACATCATATGAAGCAAATGTGTTCGTGAAAGTTCTTCTATCGCACTCAGTTTTCAACTGAATTGCTTGAGGACAATCAATAAGCTAAGCTTGGGGGAGTTGATACATCCAAAACGTATCTACTTTCCCGAACACTTTTGCTATTGTTTCTGCTCTAAACTTGTGTGATTTGGATACAACTAACACGGACTGACGCTGTTTTCAGCAGAATTACCTTGGTGTCTAGTTTTTGTGCAGAAAATCAACTATCAGGAAAAATCCTAGAAAATATGCCAAAAATCCTATTTCACCAGAAGATTCACGAAGCCAGAATACGAGATGGATGGGAGGCCTGAGGGGCCCACACACCCTGCTGCGCGGGTGGGCCTAGGCCGCGTCTGGAGGAGGTGTGGCTGCCCCAGGCACCCCCTCGGCCTCCCTCTTCGCCTATAAGATGCCTCTTGACCTAAAAATCGAGGGGTGTTCGACGTTTTCCAGAAAGAGTTCCGCCGCACCGCCACCACCAGAAACCGCGATTCGGAACCAGAAACTCCGTTCTGGCACCCTGCCGGGACGGGTAATTTGGAGAATATCATCACCATCGTCATCGCCAACGCCTCTCCATCAACTATCCATGTTTCCCTCATCCATGAGTGAATAATCCCCCGCTGTAGGCTATGGGGATGGTAGGGATTTGATGAGTTCTATCATGTAATAGAATAAGATTGTCAGGGCTTGGTGCCTAGTATCTCTATTAGTGCTATTTGACTTTGTTACAACTTGTTGTGATTAATGCTTGTCACTAGGGCCCGAGTGCCATGATCTTAGATATGAACTTATTATTGAATCATTATGATAGTATTGTTTGTGATCTTATCTGCAAGTTGTGTACACATATCATCGTCCGGATCCAAAGGCCCCAAAGTGACAAAAATTGGGACAACCTGAGGGGATGGCTGTGATGTGAGGATCACATGTGTTCATGGAGTGTTAATGTTTTGCTCTGGTGTTCTATTAAAAGGGGCACCTTAATTGCCAATAGTTCCCTTGAGGCCCCGCTGCAACGGGCTGGCATGACAAAAGATGTTGTGCAAGTTCTCATTGCGAGCACGCATGACTATATATGGAGCACATGCATATGATTGTTTAGTACTTGGATGCTTTATCTCATTTATCTGCAATTGCCCTAGATCTTGAAGTTACATGTTTAGACTCGTCCATGCAACGCCCGTCCATCCATCCCTATGCCTACCACGCTCATATCCTACTGTTTTCTACTACTGTTACTATTGCTCTTGTTTCGCTGCTGCTGTTGCTTTGCTGCTGCTACTACCAAACTGTTGCTACCGATAAACTTCTGTAAGCAAGAACTATTTCCAGGTGCATCTGAATTGACAACTTAGTTGTTAAGGCTTATAAGTATTTTTTGGCTCCCCTTGTGTCGAATCAATAAATTGGGTAATACTATCCTCGAAGACTGTTGTGATCCCCTATACTTGTGGGTCATCACATGGCATACATGATAGATCCTATGGTTGAGGCATAGGGAGTCTTACTCATCCTCTCTCTATCTTCTGCCGTAGCGGGACTTCAAGTTTTACTCAAGGTCGTATTGGGCAACATGGGCAAGAACCCTTTCTTGCTATCTTCCATTCCAAACCTCTTTAGCACTTTGTCCAAATATGTACTCTGTGAAAGCTCTATTAGGTGTCTTGATCTATCTCTCTAAATCTTTATGCCTAATATGTAAGCAACTTCACCAAGATCCTTCATTGAAAAACTATTATTCAAATAATCTTTGAGACTTTTAAGAAGTTATATATAATTCCCAATCAACAATATGTCATCTACATATAGTACTAGGAATTCTACAGATCTCCCACTCACTTTCTTGTAAATACAAGCTTATCCATAAGTTTGTATAAATCAAAAAAAATGATCACCTTATCAAAACGTTGATTCCAACTTCGGGATGCTTGTTTCAATCCATAAATGGACCGTTGAAGTTTGCATACCTTGTTAGCATCTTTAGGATCGATAAAACCTTTGGGTTGTATCATATGCAACTCTTCATCAATGTCTCCATTGAGGAATGTCGTTTTGACATCCATCTGCCATATCATAATATGCAGTGATTGCTAACAAAATCCTTACAGACTTTAGCTTCACTATCGGTGAGAAAGTCTCATCGTAGTCAACTCCTTGAATTTGTCGAAGCCCTTTTGCGACAAGTTGAGATTTATAGACGGTTACATTACCATCAGCATCTATTTTCTTCTAGAAAATCCATTTGTTCTCGACAGCCTTCTGGCCATCCGGTAAGTCCACCAAAGTCCATACTTGCTTTTCATACATGGATCGAATCACGGATTTCATGGCTTCTTGCCATTTATTGGAATCTGGGCTCATCATCGCTTCCTCATATGTCGCAGGGTCATCAGCGATGTCCACCAACATGACACTCATAACGGGATCATACCAATCGGGAGCGGTACGAGTCCTCGTCGACCTACGAGGTTTCATAGTAACTTCATCCAAAGTTTCATGATCACCATCATTAGCTTCCTCTCTTATTGGTGTAGGCACCATAGGAACTACTTCCGGTGTTGCGTGATGATGGTCGTGTTGTCAACGCCTCGTTGGGAGACCCCAAGAGCAAGGTGTGATGAGCATAGCAGCAAGTTTTCCCTCAGTAAGAAACCAAGGTTATCGAACCAGTAGGAGGAAGGAAACGGCTCAAAGGTGTTTATAGAAACTTGGAGACCTACACAACACAAACTCAAGACTTTGCCCCAACGAACAGTGAGGTTGTCAATCTCACCGGTTTGCTGTAACAAAGGATTAACTATATGGTGTGGAAGGTAATGGTGGTTTGCAACAAGTAAATAGTAATAGTGGAAGATTTATCAATGGTAAAGATTGGACCGGGGTCCATAGTTCACTAGAGGTGTTCTCCTTAGATAAACAAACATGGCATGCTGGGTAAACAAATTACAGCAGGGCAATTGACAGGACTGAGCAAGGCATACCAATGCAATACTAGACATTCATGATCCTATGAGATTCGATTGGGAAATACAACAAGATAGATACAACAAGATATATAGACCGCCATCCAACTGCATCTATGACTAGAAATCCACCTTCGGGTTATCATCTGAACCCCCTCCAGTATTAAGTTGCAAGCAACAGATAACTGCTTTAAGCAAAGTGTGTAAGGTAAACAATCCACTTGTTCCATGAACAAGAGACCGTTGTTTTTTTCCCTAGTGGCCACAACACATCTACAACCTTAGAGATTTCTGTCACTTCCCTTAGATTAAATAGAGGCATGAACCCACTATCAAGCATAAATACCCCCTCTTGGAGTCACTAGCATCTGCTTGGCCAAGATAGATACTAGAAACGGAGAACATGCAAGATCACAAACAACACAGACATGATAGAATCAATAATACAAAACCATTAATCAATATGACATAGTAATCTCAATATCCATCGGATCCCTGCAAACACAACATGCATGATTACAAATAGATGAGATCTTCATCATGAATGGAGCTCACAAGATCTAAACATGATAGCACAAAGGAGGAGATACAACCATCTAGCTACTACATGGACCCTTAGTCCAAGGTGGAACTACTCACGCTTCATACCGGAGGCTTGCATGATGAAGAAGAAGGCCTCTAGGATGATCTCCCCTCCGACAGGGTGCCGGGAAGAGCTTCAGATCCCCCCAATCTAGGGATGATGGTGGCGGCGGCTACAAACGGATTTGTGGAATATTGATTGGGCACTTAGGGTTTAGGCATCGGGGGGTCTTTATAGGCAAAGAGGCAAGGCAGGGGTTGTCAGGGCAGCTGCACCCCCCAGGCGAGGGCCCACCTTGGCCGCACGGCCAGGGAGTGCGGCCCCCTGGTGGCCCTCCTCCGTCTCGTATTCAGGCTTCGTGTTCCCCACGATAAAATATTGACTTCGGCTTTTGTCCCGTCCAATTCCGAGAATATTGATTTTCTGCCTTTCTGGAACCAAAAACAGAAGAAAACAGGCAACTGGCACTGTGGCATCTTGTTAATAGGTTAGTACCAGAAAACATATAAAAACACCTCAAAGTGTAGACAAAGCAAAGCAAAGTAAATACTAAACAATCATGGAACATAAAAAATTATAGATACGTTTCTGACGTATGAAGCATCCCCAAGCTTAACTCCTGCTCGTCCTCGAGTAGGTAAGTGATAAAAAGAATAATTTTTGAGGTGACATGCACCATAAAAATCAAGATCAAACCATTTGCAAGCATTGAAAGCTGGGATCAAATAACTCTAAACATGAGCATGAAAGACGGAGTTCTAACAGTAAGACAAAGTAACTAAGCATGTAACATGAAAGGCTACAAAAAAAGATCATGAATAACATGCATTGAAAAACGTTTGTTTGTTTCACATACAGAAAACATGGCATAGTGGCATTCAGCTTGTCCCTCATGGAGTAGCAAATAGATGCATAGGACACCTTCAAAGTTCATAAGAGTGACTAGATACAAATAACACAAGAACAATTAATATCAACAATATGCATCAATCAATAAGTTTTGGGACAATGCACATAGAACTAAGAATGGCAACTATGCTCTCTTAACTGGTGCCTAAAGGATAGAAGGTGGAGACTCAATATAAATGGTGGAAGAAAGGCCCTTCATAAAGGGAAGCAGGGATTTCAAGTTTCAAAAAGAGCTTCCAAAAATTATGGTACTTGTTAGCTTTCAACCCTCATTGCCCCTATCATAAGCATCTTGAAATGATTAAGGTTAAAGTGAACAAACTATGGAGTATATGCTTGACAAAGTATAAGTTGGAAATCTCATGTCCCTTGAATACGAGGGCCGCACCTCATGCTACTCAACTTTAGTCACTTGTAAGTTCTTGTCATAGTAAGTACATGTGTATCATAGGGAACGCTAACGGGGTACCCCTTGCACATGATACATGAGCTATCACATAATCAAAATGACAAGGCAAGCAGACAATGAGCATCTCATCAATCTTCTTATTTACCTCTTTTCAATATGTCTCTTTTTTTATAAGAAGAAAGCTTCATATATGTCATTATGGTGATGCTGCAAGTTTCCACTATGATTAGGCATGGCTTAGGCTAGCAGCCCAGGCATTTCTCTAACGCACATACATAACTCCATGGACTTACAAGCTCCCCTTTTATTTTACACCGGCGACATCCATATACAAAAGAGCATGATATCAACTGTGTACAAAGTACAAGTGCAATGTTGAAAGCGTTCCCCGTGACAACACAGTTCTGCTAATTCCAACGTATAAGTGCAAGCATATACAACATAGATGACACAATGGTTCAAGTTTATTAGGTGCAAGAAAAATAAATTTTGCCATCAAGTTCGTGAGAGCTTTAATCACTAAGTTTTCACATAACAAAATACTTTTTAATTTGGAAGATAGATGAAAAAAAGAATATACTTGGAATGGTGTAACACACCATGCATAGGAATTTATAGTGGAAACTTTGGAACAACTTGGTTTCTTGGGAGTTGGATGCATGAGTAGAGCTTACTCATACAAGTGGAGGCTAGCAAAAGACTAGGAGCAACCAACTAAGAGAGCAATAATGGCCATAATGATGTAGAGCGACAAACCATTACTAATAAAAGCATAAAGTGTTATTACAAGTCAAGGACTAAATGATCATAGAGTCTATGGTGACTTGTTCATAGTCATAACATGGTGTGAGCATTTGTCAAGTCAACCCAAACAAAGCATCAAAGGAGAACACCACAATACTATGCTTTTGTATGCTAAACAACTAATGATTCTTTCAAGGCACACTAAGCAATCCCAATTGTTTGTAACAAGTCATGCTACAACAATAATCACTAAGGTCAAAACAATATCTAGCATGACATGCCAAAGTCTAAGTCACAGTCAAAGCAAGCTCCTCTTGTACTACTCAAGCAAGAACTTTCTACTCCTTTCTAACACTAATCAACTTATTTGAAACAACACAGCGAGAACAGGGGTACAAACTACTTTATTCAAGCAAACTAAGCTAACCAAACTAAAACTAAGACGCTCCAAGAACAACACAACTGTGCATGAAACAATAAAAACGAAGTGTCTAGAAAGACCTTAGCTTTTTTATTGATGAAGAAGGGGATGCCTTGGGCATCCCCAAGCTTTGATGCTTGTACCTATTGAATATTTATTGGGGTGACACGGGGTGGCATCCCCAAGCTTGATATTTTGTCCAATCTTCATCTCATTACATCATTCTCTCTCTACACCTGAAAATTTCCTTCATACAAAACTTCACACAATCTTCATTAGCAACATTAGTGTATTCAAAAGATAATGACCTTTAGGCTTAGCTTTGGAACAGCAAAACTTTCACTAAAAACACAAGCTACTGTAGCAATTCCCTCAAAAACCTCAATTTCCCCCCAAAAAAGGAATCAATAAGAAGCAAATGCAAATAATGGCAGAAATCTCTCAAAACAGACCGGCATGTAGAAACCGATTTTTCAAAGACCTTATGTTTCTCAAATAAAAAAGTGTTGAACTAACGAAAGTTATATAACATACTGGGGGATTTATTCATAAAATATCAGCTCAATCCGACTTACAGAGATTCCTCCCAAATTTTTATGGTGGAGCACAAAAATCTGTTTCGGGACAACAACTCCCCAAATCTTACTTCCCTCTCATTAGAGGTTATTCTTGGCACAAAAATAAAACAAAAAGGATAAGGAGATGTCATTACTGAAGTAATAACTTGCAAGACTCAAGAAAACTCTTGGGTTATCTCCCAACAAGTACTTTTCTTTAACGCCTTTAAGTTAGGCACAAGAAGCAAGAATCAAGTGTTTTCAAATGAAGAAGCATTAACATCAACTCTCTTACTCCTACCTTTCTTACCTTTATTCTTATCTTTAGGGAATATATGATTGCTTATTGGAGGAGAAAAATGCATAATGCCTTTTCCCACATCTATTATTGATCCAAGGTGTTTTAGCAGGGATCTTCCAAGTACAATCTGTCCTTTTCCTACACATTCAATAACAAGATAATCAGTAGACACCATTTTACCTGAGATTTTTGTGAACACACCTTTAGCTATTCCAATGGGTAATAAAATGGAATTATTGTAAGATATATTTCTTCTCCTCCTTTAGAGAGTCCCCAAAGACTCATAGATATCTTTAGGCATAAGGCAAAATTCAGACATGATATCACAGCGAGCATCAAAAGTTGCACTATTTATAGAAACTTTTATTGTAGGAAACCACTTTGAAGTCCCAAAGTTTATTGGAACATAACCATGGTGCTCTATAGGTGTGTGATAGCAACTGTTCAAAGCAGCAGTACTGGACTCAAGAGTGTTCAACCTAGCATAAATGTCTATAAAAGAGGAATCATACTTGCTAGGCATATTATAAATTATAATCACTTCTTTATGGCATCCAAAGCTTCATCCTCGGTACATCGAAAAATATCTTTCTTAGCTACAGCATCCAAAGCATATCTATAACAAAGAGCAATACCGATGTAGAAACTATTAATAACCAAGCTAAGACTCATCTTAGGCTTAGTTTCCCTTTGTAAAGCAGAGATTATAGACCAAGCTTCTTTGAAACTCTCTTCACTTCCTTGCTTGAAAGTAAAGATCCTTTTCATAGGTGACACAGGGATTGGACCAAAACCAGACATGGTAGCAACTAGAGCAGGAACTATTTTTTGTGTGTTTTTGATAAGAGAAAGCAAACCAAACTAAACTATTTTTTGGAGTTTTTGATAAAAAGAGGCAAACAAAACCAAGCAAAAGAAACTAAGCAAAACAAAAACAAAGTAAATAGAAAGGTTATGAAGGACTCCCCATGTGAAGCCATCCTTATCCTCCCCGACAATGGCGCCAGAAAATCTTGATGATGGGCGTGTTGTCAATGCCTCGTTGGGAGACCCCAAGAGCAAGGTGTGATGAGCACATCAGCAAGTTTTCCCTCAGTAAGAAACCAAGGTTATCGAACCAGTAGGAGGAAGGAAACGACTCAAAGGTGTTGCTAGCAACTTGGAGACCTACACAACACAAACTCAAGACTTTGCCCCAACAAACAGTGAGGTTGTCAATCTCACCGGTTTGCTATAACAAAGTGAAAGGGCATGTATGCCCCCATGTGTGGTTTTGGTAATTAATGACAATCTTTATGGACTAATGTGTAAATTGAGTTTCACTTGTAGGTTTGTCGATTGGCATCGCTTGGGCCATGTGTTGGTCTCAAGGTTGAAAGTTGAAGAAATGTCCAAGGGCTGTGTGCCCATTGGAATCATGAAGAAAGAAGGAGCTTGAAGGTTGATCAAGACAAGAGCAAAGAGTTGCATCAAGATGGATCAACCTCAAGAAGTGATCAAGAAGGGCAAGCTCAAGATGCGCCATCTCTAGAAGATCTCATGCTTGAAGCTTGCCATCCTCATGATCATGGAGTGATGAAGACAAGTTCAAAGAAGAGGTTTCCCCATGGAGTATGGGGGAACAATTTGCAAGTCTTCAACTTCATCAAGCAAGAACAAACAAGAAAGGTGTTACCACTATAGAAGAACAAGACGGCTTACATCAAGTTCAAGTGGGATGCTTAAGGCAAAGGTATGTTCTTGGTAGGGCTTCTCTTTTGCCGGTCTCGTGTTATTAGTTGGAAGACTGGGTTTAGGATAGATAGCCGTTCTATCAAGAGGGTCTCTCAAGCGGGTGTCTCGATTGCATCATTCGGATAGAGCTCAATCCTTTGCATTCATAGCATCATATTTTGTTGGATTCTATTCGTCGTTATCTTTCCAACAAAATTGGTTTTATCTCGTTTGGAGTTCGGATGCGAAAGTTATTGCATTTCTGGTTTCCGGAATTTGGGCCGGAAGTTACAGTGGTAATACCGCCCCCACCGGAAGTTCTGGCCAGGGACCGGAAGTTCCGCTCGGGCCTAGTTTCTGCCGGAAGTATCGATTGAAAATCCGTCTCTTGTTTCGCTCATGTTCAGTAACCTTCTGTTTTAGATGTGTCTATTTGACAGAACTTCCACCGGAAGTTCCGCTCCCACCGGAAGTTCCGGTGGACCGGCAGAAGTTCTGACCAGGACTCGCATTTTCAGATTCTCGCATCACAGTTTTTGACTGTTGGCTATGTGCCACGGAATTTTTGGCCTCCCACCGGAAGTTCCGGCCAGGGTCGCGAATGCCCATAACGGGCAGATCTGGGAGCCCTTTAAAAGGGGCTCCTATTCCCCTTCATGTGCACTAGCTTTTTTATTGGTTCTTGGCTTTCTCTCTCCTCCATTGTTGACCTTGAAGAAGCTTTCCCTGTGATACATCAGAAATGTATCTATAATTTTTTATGTTCCATGCTTGTTTAGTATCTACTTTGCTTTGCTTTGCTTTGCTTTGTCCACACTTTGAGGTGCTTTTCATATGTTTTCTGGTAATAACCTATTAACAAGATGCCACAGTGCCAGTTGCCTGTTTTCTTCTGTTTTTGGTTCCAGAAAGGCAGAAAATCAATATTCTCGGAATTGGACGGGACAAAAGCCAAAGTCAATATTTTACCGTGGGGAAAACGAAGCCGGAATACGAGACGAAGGAGACTCACTAGAGGGCCACACCCCTGGCCACGTGGGTGGGCCCACCCCGCGCCTGGGGGGGGGGTGTAGCCGTCCTGGTAGCCCCTTTCCTCGCCTCTTCACCTATAAGAAGCCCCCGATGCCTAAACCCTAAGCACCCTATCAATATTCCACGAAACCATCTGTAGCCTCCGCCACCATCGTCCCTAGATCGGGGGGATCTGAAGCTCTTCACGACACCCTGCTAGAGGGGAGATCATCCCGAAGGCCTTCTTCTGCATCATGCCAGCCTCCGGTATGAAGCGTGAGTAGTTCTACCTTGGACTACAGGCCCCTGTAGTAGCTAGATGGTTGTATCTTGTAACATCCCAAAAATACTAAACTGGGATCATCAAACTCTAATCTTCAAAATTAGGGTTAACAAAAACTTTTCTAAATAAAAATAGGAAAGCATGCATGTGTGTATGCATTCCAATTTGGATTCTTTTGAATTGCCTTGTTTATGTGTTTCTTTGCTTGTAAAAGGATTCTTAGGTGAAGTAAACATCATCTAAACATTTCCCACACTTTTCCCAAAGACAAATAAATCAAAACAAACAAAATAAGGGAATGGTCATTTTGGCCAATTTAACTCCCATGCCTACTTTGGCTGTCTACAACTTTCAAAACTTAACAGAAACTTGTTTGGATATTTACACCCCTTGATAGTACTCATAACAAAGTACCAAGGCCCACTTTGTGATCATCCAAAAATATTTGAATGCATAGTTTAAAGGACAGTTCAAAATTGAATCTTTATCCTATGGGAAGATCCCACTTTTTCAAAAACCACTCAAACAAGCTCAACTTTCAAAACCCAAGCATCCACAGACTCATCAGCACATGCCTAGCACACACACCAAAAATCTTTTCAAAATTCAAAACTTGAGTTCTTGCGGCCATTTCATCAAACACTTGGAGGCAACAAATCAATCTGGCCAAACTTCACTGTTTTGAGCAGTAATTTGGCTAAGCAATGTTCACCATTGATCACCCTTGTCTCCCTCAGTGCCAACCAGTGCTTGGACAAACCCTAGCCCCTACCCTTTGCCCCATGCCATGCCAACCCGAGCACCCCCTTGCCAGCCGACCATGGCTAGCTAGCTAGAGCAAGCACCAAGCCTAAATAGCATGTCTAGGACACACCCCACCGTCCATCGCCACCCCCTGTCCAGCGCTCGAACCCTGCCAGCCCCTGTACCACACGCCCAAGCCATGCCAAGCTTCTCTGAGCGCATGCCGAGAGCGCGCCAGAGCGCCACCCTCGACACACGCCCACAGACCGCGCGCCGCCCTCACCGCATGCATACGCGATCACCACCGTCCCAGGAGACCGCCAGACATCCCCGTTCGCCGCCACATGCCTCACAGCCACCGCTCGCCGTCGAATACGCCGCCTCTGCCGCGCAGAGCGTCGCATGTTCCAGACCGTTTTCCACCGCCCCTACACGCGCATTAAAGCCATAGAGCATCGCCAGGAGACCACCGATCGATCGCCACCGCCGGCCATGCCTCTAGCATCCCGTAGCCATGTCGCCACCGTCGCCTGCCCATCCCGTTCGGTCTCGTCGTCGAGACTATAAATAGAGGCCTCCCCCGCTCAAACTCTACACACCATCTCACTCCCCTCTCCTCACTGATCGTTCCACCCTGTTCCCGGAGCAAGGCGAGCAACGCATCGCCAGAATTGCGCCAGAGCAGGCCGCCTCTAGAGAAGAAGGGCGCCGTCGATTTCGTCCACCCCAGGAGAAGCTGCCGGTACTAGGAGGTTCGCCGTCGTTGACTTCATTGTTCGCCTGCATCGCCGACCCTCGCCTGAGCCCCGGTGAGCCTCCCATGACCCCCACTGGGCTGCTAGGGTTCGAGCTCGCCGGTGACTAGTTCATCGTTGACGACGACCCTTAGCCGTTGATCTTACTTCTAATCCAACGCACCACGTTGCCCCGTACCACTTCGCACCCCTTGTCTCACTGACGCTTGGGGACAGCAACATAACCAGCCCGCGTAAGCGCTGTGCTTAGCAGGCCGGCCGAGTATCGTTTCCCGCGCAGCCCACTCGTTTGAATTTGGATTTTTCCATTTTCATTCAAACACAGTTCTGTACCTAGTTTCAAAAATCAACCCAGCTCAATTCAGTGAACCAAATTGAATGAAACCAATTTTGTTAGAAAGATCCTGAAATGCTGAATCCAAGCCCGTTGGATTTAAATCATTTGGATCTGTAGATCACCCTTGGTAAAAATAACAAGGCAGAAGCTTTTCTGCATTCAATCATTTTTCAAATTTAAACCATAATAGATTTTGAGTTGATTCCAACTCTCAAAAATCACATTTAACCATACCTTTCAGAATATATAAAAATATATGGGTTTACTTACAGAAATAATGTTCAAGTAATAAAAGAATGCCACATAGGCATTTCTAGTCACTTTTTTTATTTAAAATAATAGGTTAAATCTTATTAAATTGTGACACCACTTTAAATCACATTCCCATGGACTAAAATATGTGGTGATGACATGTGTCAACATGATCCCATGTTTGGTTTGGAGAATATTAAATCTTAAGTAGTTTTTCAATGAGTAGAAATTACTTTTCTAAAACTAAAATCATTAAGTCAAATGATCTAGTCTTGTAATGTTAGTGATGATGCTAGATCATCTATAGAACCCCTTTGTGTGATGATTGCACGTAGTTAAGTATTGTTTGGTGATTGTGTACCTCGTATTTATTCATAGACGCTAGTACCGACCAAGGATACGAGGAGGAAGGAGGATACTACGAAGAAGAAGCCGAGGATAACTTCAACCACTGCTCTGCACAAGGAAAGCCTAACACTACTAGTTGAATGTGCAAGCAAATACTTTCTTGTTACCATGCCAACCATATGCCTTAAGCATATGTGGTTATACTCACTTGATAAACCAATCCTAGTTTTATTTGCAAGCTTTTTATTTTTTCCTTTATAAAAGCTTTCTTTTAGAGTTTACTTAAGTAAATTGTAGATATTAGAAAGATAATTGAAGGTTGCATAAAGAGCATAAAACTTGGCCTATGCTAGATAATCTTTATGTCATCCTAAGGCATGAGATTGAACTTAGTAAAACTCCACTAGTTTACCACCCCTCATTAGTACTCACCCCATTTGTAGATGCTAGTGCTAAGTATAAAACTTGATCAACTTTAGATGGGAATACTTGGTGAAAATGGTTATGAAAACCTTAGAATGATGGATCATTCTACTGAGATGTTTTGACATATGTTTCTAAACACCAGATGATTTTGGTGATGAAAATGTGGAGGCATGAGCCTTAGCCCTTTATAAAACTGATGGTTGTCTGGATGCGATACCATTCCAATTTTACCGTACAACCACAATACCCGAGAATTGGGTAGGGCTTGACTGGAAACTTATATACCTTAGTATTAGTTCCCTCATGGCCAAGGTCTGAGCTGAGGCTACCTTGTGAAGATTGTCCACCTATGCAGTACCCAAGATGACAGTTGGTCATGGTTGGGAGGCCAAACTCACAGGAGAGGTGATTATACTAGGGCGTGTAATTGAAAGGTTAGGATTGATTATCTGCATACTAAGTATGGTGAATTCAGGATTTGTTCCTGACGGATGTATCGAATGTTGTGGTGAAAGTGTACAATCTCTGCAGAGTGTCAAACTATTCGAATAGCCGCGTCCGCGGTTATGGACAGTTGGAGTGGACATACTGTTCCCCCGTGAGATGTTTTCAAAATGACTTGTGAAATGACGCGAGACTTTGACTTGACCACAACAGATTTGTGGCATGAGATACAATTTCCCATTTAGGTGTTATAAAATTTGAGTAGCTTCCTCTTGCTTCTGAACTTAGTAGAGGTAAATCTGGCTTTTGCAAAACAACCCTAGAGCTTAGTGTCCTATTACAAAAACCCCCTTCACTTGTTAGTATTAGTTTGCGAGTACTTAAAGAGTACTCATGGCTTTGTACCTGGCTATTCCCATGGCCAGACTATGAAGAGGAGTACCAGGATGATGGACCCCAGGAAGGTTACGACAACTAGGATCATCCCCCATCGTCAGCATTGCCTGTGACCCCGAAGATGGAGCTTCGCCTATGCTACCTTTTTTATTACGTATTTCCGCTGCTTGAGTTGTATTAAGAACTGGATCATGAGATCCTTATTTGTGTAAGACCTTATGTATGGTTTGTAATGGATGATGTACTGTGGTATCCAATTCTGTTATGTCTCGCAAAAATGGTAATCCTGGGATTGTGATGTATGGCATAACAGGCATCTGGGATTAAATATCCGGGTGTTGACAAGTTGGTATCAGAGCCATCCTGACCATAGGAGACCCTAGTTAGACTGGACGTTTGAATGAAAAACTTAGTTTCAAAACCAAAGGAAACAAATATTTACAAAAACTTATTCCCATTATTATCACCTTGATTCTTTTATAAAAAATCATGTTGCTCAAAAACTCTTGGAAAATACATAAAATTTGACACACTTGATCACTCTACTAACTTACTCATCCTATATTCTTATAGATGGACGTGAAGTACAACAAGTTTTATCAGTTGGGGAATGGAGGAGACTTTATCTTTGAGAGGGATTTGGACCAGCTTTCGGAACTTCTGGAGCGTCCGCACCCCGAGTTCGTCGGAGCTCAGCTCAATGATCAAGGAGGACAAGATCTGCAGTGGATAATTGTTGCAAGTCTCCGAGGAAAGATTGAACCTTCCACTGCTGAGGGAATTCAGTTTACCTTAAGAGAGAACAATTGGCTCGATGGACTTGCCAGGGCCATGCAGGAAGATCTTGCCCGTCTGTGTGGGCAGAGTATGAACCAGATCAAGGGAACCCGCTTTGAGTTTCACCCAAGGCGTGATGCTAATGGACAACCACTGGAAGCCCCATACCACCACGAGCTGAAGACTCAATTGGACCACCTTAGCTTCATGATGTACGATCGTCAGCAGGAGTTGGACAATTGCCGTGACTACTCCAACCACAAGTCCGCCATCATCAAGACGAAGGATCAAACCATCTCCATGCTAGCAAAGGATCGCAAGTCTCGCTGCCGTCAGATCGACAACAAGGAGCGCATCATTGCCCGTCTTCGCCACCGTATCTCGGCTTTGGAGGAGACCATCCACGAGAGAGACATGCAGTTGGAGGAAAGGGAGAATGCCGGAGAGGATCTTCATGGAGACCCCTACTCCTATCTCAGCGATGATGATGATTTCCTGGAGGATCAGGCTATGGACTTCTTCACCGATGAGGATGATTTCGCCTTCATCAATGACGACGATGATGATGAGGATGACGACTACACCGACTCTGAGGAGTAGTAGCACTTGATCACTAGCGTAGTGAGTAGTATTCGGTCCCACTGTATCGTAGTTTCCAGAATGGTTCCTAAAACCATATGTTTACCTTTGTTGTGGTGTGTGTTGTATCGTGTGAAGGAATGAATGAAGAGCAAGTTGCTAGAAAATCAGAGTCAAATTTTAAAAAAAAATCAAAGTCCTGAAACCTTAGAAATTTCCCTCTTTTCTCATGATCTATCTCAATCTTCAGATGCCACGCGGAGGAAGTGGTTCATCCCCGGACCTGATGTTGCAGATCCTGCAAATGTTGGTTTCTGACCGCGAAGCTGAAAGAGCCGAACGTCAAGCCAACCTAGCCAACCTTCAGCAGATAGCTCAGCTAGCCCACAACAACCAAGGCCAAGGAAATCAGGACAACCATGGATCTAAGCTTAAGAATTTCCAGAACACCAACCCACATGTTTTCACTAAGTAGAAGAGCCCCTAGATGCCGACGATTGGCTGCAAACCATGGAAAACAACCTAGAAGTCGCCGGAGTGGAAGCCAACGAGAAATTTCTGTTTGCCACCCACTATCTAGCCGGAGATGCCAGAGCATGGTGGAACAGTGTTCGTGCCATGACCAGAGGACAGATGATGACCTGGGAGGAATTCAATGTCAAGTTCAGCAGAACCCATGTGCCACCAGGTTTGATCAAGAGAATGAGAGATGAGTTTAGAGAACTGAAGCAAGAAAGGATGACCGTAGTGGAATACCGTGACAAATTTTTGTCATTAGCTAGGTATGCCCCGGATGAGATCGACACCGAAGCCAAGAAAAAGGAGAGATTCTTTAATGGTCTGCACGATGAGATGCAGACTGTGTTAGTCAATATCCCCTTTGCTGATATTGAAGCCCTGGTCGACTCTGCCATCCATATGGAAGGAAAGATCAACCAAGCCAATGAGAACTGCAAGCGTCGCATGATGCATCAGCCAGGAACCCATCAGACCCCAAAGTATCGCCCTAACCCATCTCTAGGATTTGCCCCGAGAACCAACTGACCCCCGATGAACCGTCCGACCTATCCCAACCATGGAAACCCTAGGCCCGGAGGAAATAACAACAACCCCGGCAACTCTAGCAATTTCAACTGTGCCCCACCCAAGTTCAACAACAACAATGCTACCGCCAACACCAACACTGCCCCGAGGACTAGAAGCAATGATGTGCCTATTGCAGCAAAGGAATAGTCGCAGGTAACTTGTTATGACTGTGGAAATAAGGGTCACTACTCCAACGAGTGCCCCAACAAGAAGAATGCCGCAGCCCCCAATACCAATGCCCCGGCGCAACATCAGCGTCATGTTCAGCCCGGAAGAATATTTGCCCCAGGGAATTCGCTCAACCGCAACGGCCATCTTTTGCTCATGCATGCTGAAGAAGCTCAGGAAGCGCCAGACGTCGTGCTGGGTATGTTTTCTGTTAATTCAGTACTTGCTCAAGTGTTGTTTGATTCTGGTGCATCGCACTCATTTGTCACCGAAGAATTTGCATGCACTAGTAAAATTCAACCAACCAAACTGAAGCATGTTATGATCGTTCAAATTCCCGGTTCAACCACCAAAGCTAGGCAAATTTGCAAAGCTGTCCCTATCCGAATCCATGGCATAGATTTTTATGCTAATCTGATAGTACTCGGAACTAAAGGTTTGGAAGTAGTACTAGGAATGGATTGGATGTCCAAACATAAAGGATTGATTGAATGTGCCAAGAAAGCCATAACCATGACCAGTACAGTCGGAATATTAGTCGAGCATATATCTGAAACCTTACCTCGTCAATTCAAGTGCAACAAGAGTATAGCCCAACCTACCATTGACCAAGTCCGGATAGTCTGCGAATACCCCGATGTATTTCCAGATGTTTTGCCCGGTATGCCCCCAGATCGGGATATCGAGTTTATCATTGAACTAATCCCCGGAACATGACCCATAGCCCAGAGACCATATAGTATGAACCCGTCTGAACTAGAAGAACTGAAGAAGCAACTGGATGCCATGCTGAAAATTGGATTGATTCAACCAAGTGCGTCACCATGGAGATCACCTATTTTGTTTGTGGACAAGAAAGATGGAGGTAACCGTTTGTGTACGGATTATAGGAAGTTGAATGATGTCACCATCAAAAACAAGTATCCCTTGCCCAAGATAGAAGATTTGTTTGATCAGTTGACCGGTGCCAAAGTGTTTTCTAAGATTGATCTTAGGACTGGCTATCATCAACTCAAAATTCATGCAGAGGATATTCCAAAAACTGGCTTTACCACCAGATATGGATTATACGAATATACCGTTATGTCTTTTGGATTAACCAATGCCCCTGCTTATTTCATGAATCTCATGAATACAATTTTTATGGACTTCCTGGATAAGTTTGTCGTTGTTTTCATCGATGACATTCTGATTTATTCCAAATCGGAAGAAGAACATGAGCTGCACCTAAGGACCATTCTTGGAACCCTTAGAGAGCATCAATTGTATGCCAAGTTTAGCAAATGTGAATTCTGGTTACAGGAGGTAGGATTCCTCAGCCACATTGTATCAGCCGGAGGGATTGCCGTTGACCCTGCAAAAGTGAAAGATGTCGAAGATTGGCAAGCCCCAACCACTCAAACCCAAGTTCGTGCATTTTTCGGATTGGCGGGATACTACCGCAAGTTCGTAGAAGGATTCTCGAGTATCACCAGACCCATGACCCAATTGCTGAAGAAGGACAAGAAGTTTGAATGGACCGACAAATGTGAAGCGAGTTTTCAAGAACTCAAGAGGAGATTGATTTCAGCCCCAATCCTAATCATGCCGGATATCACGAAGCCCTTCGACGTGTATTGTGATGCATCCAAGATCGGTCTCAGATGTGTGCTAATGCAAGAAGGAAAAGTTATATCTTATCTATCTCGACAACTGAAACAACATGAGCAAAATTACCCAACCCATGACCTCGAACTCGTAGCTGTAGTTCTAGCCCTGAAGAGATGGAGGCATTACCTCATGTGAAACCGTTGTGAGATTTATTCGGACCACAAGATCCTGAAGTATATATTCACTCAGAAAGAGGTGAATATGAGGCAGAGAAGATGGATTGAGCTAATCAAGGATTATGATCTAGACATTCACTATCACCCTGGTAAAGCCAATGTAGTAGCCGATGCCCTTAGCAGATTGTCGTGCCGCTTGAACTCCATGATCTTGAAGGAGCAACCAAGCTTGCACAAAGAGATGGAAGATTTTCGAATAGAATTAGTAAGTGAAGGATTTTTGGCTAGCATAGAACTTCAACCCACTTTGATCAGCCAAATCAAAGAGGCGCATAAAGGAAATGCTAGTATTGACGGAATCAAGCGTCGTATCGGTACAGGCAAAGTACCCGGATTCACCGAAGACGAAGAGGGAGTTCTGTGGTACAAAGGACGCCTTTGTGTACCAGCAGATTCTGAGTTGAAAGAAGTGATTCTGAAGGAAGCTCATGATACCCTTTATTCTATCCACCTCAGAGGAACTACGATGTATCAAGATTTGAAAGAGCAATTTTGGTAGCATAAGATGAAGAGAGAAATCGGAAGCTATATCGCCAAGTGTGATATATGTTAGCGAGTCAAGGCAGGACATCAAAGACCCACTGGATTGTTGCAACCCTTGCAGATTCCAAAATGGAAATGGGATTCTGTTGGAATGGACTTTATCACCGGATTGCCTACTTCTAGTAGGGGAAATGACTCTATCTGGTTCATAGTGGATAGATTGTCCAAAGTCGCCCATTTCTTACTCGTCAAGACCACATATCAGAGTTCGAAGCTAGCAGAGTTACACATCGCTAGAATCGTTAGTTTGCATGGAGTCCCCAAGAACATCGTATCGGATCGAGGAACTCAATTTATCTCGAGATTTTGGAAGAAAGTCCAACAAGGTTTAGGAACCCGCCTAGATTTCAGCACCGCATATCACCCTCAGACCGATGGACAAACGGAGCGAGTAAATCAGATACTCGAAGATATGCTGAGAGCCTATGTGTTAGAATATGGATCTAAGTGGGAAGACTGTCTGCCGTTTGTAGAATTTTCATACAACAACAATTATCAAGCTAGTTTGCAAATGGCCCCATTTGAATTCATGTACGGAAGAAAGTGTCGCACCCCTTTGAACTGGTCAGAAGTAGGAGAGAGTCAGATTTTCGGGCCTGACATCCTACGAGAAGCGGAAGAGAAGGTTCACAAGATTCGTGAGCGCCTCAAGACAGCCTAGTCCAGACAGAAGAGTTACGCCGACAAGAGACATCGAGACCTCGCCTTCAACATAGGAGATTTTGTGTATCTGAAAGTGTCGCCATTAAAAGGAATGCAGCGTTTCCAACTCAAAGGAAAGTTAGCCCCCAGATATATCAGACCCTTCAAGATTCTGAACCGTCAAGTAGACGTGTCGTATCAATTGGAACTGCCCGCAGAGATGTCAGCCGTGCACAATGTGTTCCATATCTCATTACTTCGCAAGTGTCTCGAAGTTCCAGAGAAGACTCAAGTGTTCAAGAATATTGATTACCGGACCATAGAGATCAACGATGACCTGACCTATCCTGAAGTACCCGTCCGTATTTTGGAAGAACCCTTCAGAACTACCCAAACCCGAAGCATCAAGTTTCTCAAGATTCATTGGAGCAACAACACAGAAGAGGAAGCTACCTGGGAGCGCGAAGATCACATCAGGACGGAGTTTCCCGATCCCTTCAAATCCTAGGTAATCTTTGCGTCCTTTTTCAAATATCGGGACGAGATTTTGTTTAAGGGGGGAAGGTTTGTAACATCCCAAAAATACTAAACTGGGATCATCAAACTCTAATCTTCAAAATTAGGGTTAACAAAAACTTTTCTAAATTAAAATAGGAAAGCATGCATGTGTGTATGCATTCCAATTTGGATTCTTTTGAATTGCCTTGTTTATGTGTGTCTTTGCTTGTAAACGGATTCTTAGGTGAAGTAAACATCATCTAAACAATCCCCACACTTTTCCCAAAGACAAATAAATCAAAACAAACAAAATAAGGGAATGGTCATTTTGGCCAATTTAACTCCCATGCCTACTTTGGTTGTCTACAACTTTCAAGACTTAATAGAAACTTGTTTGGATCTTTACACCCCTTGATATTACTCATAACAAAGTACCAAGGCCCACTTTGCGATCATCCAAAAACATTTGAATGCATAGTTTAAAGGATAGTTCAAAATTGAATCTTTATCCTATGGGAAGATCCCACTTTTTCAAAAACCACTCAAACAAGCTCAGCTTTAAAAACCCAAGCATCCACAGACTCACCAGCACATGCCTAGCACACCCACCAAAAATCTTTTCAAAATTCAAAACTTGAGTTCTTGCGTCCATTTCATCAAACACTTGGAGGCAACAAATCAATCTGGCCAAACTTCATTGTTTTGAGCAGTAATTTGGCTAAGCAATGTTCACCATTGATCACCCTTATCTCCCTCAGTGCCAACCATTGCTTGGACAAACCCTAGCCCCTACCCTTTGCCCCATGCCATGCCAACCCAAGCACCCCCTTGCCAGCCGACCATGGCTAGCTAGCCAGAGCAAGCACCAAGCCTAAACAGCATGTCTAGGACACAGCCCACCGTCCACCGCCACCCCCTGTCCAGCTCTCGAATCCTGCCAGCCCCTGGACCACACGCCCAAGCCATGCCAAGCTTCTCTAAGCGCATGCCGAGAGCGCGCCAGAGCGCCACCCTCGACACACGCCCACAGACCACGCGCTGCCCTCGCCGCGTGCATACGCGATCACCACCGTCCCAGGAGACCGCCAGACATCCCCGTTCGCCGCCCTATGCCTCACAGCCACCGCTCGCCGTCGAAGACGCCGCCTCTACCACGCAGAGCGTCGCATGTTCCAGACTGTTTGCCATCACCCCTACACGCGCATTAAATCCATAGAGCATCGCTAGGAGACCACCGATCGATCTCCACCGCCGGCCATGCCTCTAGCAGCCCGTAGCCATGTCGCCACCGTTGCCTTCCCATCTCGTTCGGTCTCGTCGTCGAGACTATAAATAGAGGCCTCCCCCGCTCAAACTTTTCACACCATCTCACTCCCCTCTCCTCACTGATCATTCCACCCCGTTCCCAGAGCAAGGCGAGCAGCGCATCGCCGGAATTGCGTCGGAGCAGGCCGCCTCTAGAGAAGATGGGCGCCGTCGATTTCGTCCACCCCAGGAGAAGCTGCCGGTACCAGGAGATTCGCCGTCGTCGACTTTGTCGTTCGCCCACATTGCCGACCCTCGTCTGAGCCCCGGTGAGCCTCCCACGAGCCCCACTGCGCCGCTAGGGTTCGAGCTTGCCGGTGACTACTTCATCGTCGATGATGACCCTCAGCCGTTGATCTTACTTCTAATCCAACGCACCACGTTGCCCCGTACCGCTTCGCACCCCCTTGTCTCTCTGACACGTGGGGACATCAACTTAACCAGCCCGCGTAAGTGCTGTGCTTAGCAGGCCGGCCCAGTATCGTTTCCCGCGCAGCCCACTCGTTTGAATTTGGATTTTTCCATTTTCATTCAAACACAGTTATGTACCTAGTTTCAAAAATCAACCCAGCTCGATTCAGTGAACCAAATTGAATGAAACCAATTTTGTTAGAAAGGTCTTGAAATGCTGAATCCAAGCCCGTTGGATTTAAATCATTTGGATCTGTAGATCACCCTTGGTAAAAAATAACAAGGCAGAAGCTTTTCTGCATTCAAACATTTTTCAAATTTAAACCATAATAGATTTTTTAGTTGATTCCAACTCTCAAAAATCACATTTAACCATACCTTCAGAATATATAAAAATATATGGGTTTACTTACAGAAATAATGTTCAAGTAATAAAAGAATGCCACATAGGCATTTCTAGTCACTTTTTTTATTTAAAATAAAAGGTTAAATCTTATTAAATTGTGACACCACTTTAAATCACATTCCCATGGACTAAAATATGTGGTGATGACATGTGTCAACATGATCCCATGTTTGGTTTGGAGAATATTAAATCTTAAGTAGTTTTTCAATGAGTAAAAATTACTTTTCTAAAACTAAAATCATTAAGTCAAATGCTCTAGTCTTGTAATGTTAGTGATGATGCTAGATCATCTATAGAACCCCTTTGTGTGATGATTGCACGTAGTTAAGTATTGTTTGGTGATTGTGTACCTCGTATTTATTCATAGACGCTAGTACCGACCAAGGATACGAGGAGGAAGGAGGATACTACGAAGAAGAAGCCGAGGAGAACTTCAACCACTGCTCTGCACAAGGAAAGCCTAATACTACTAGTTGAATGTGCAAGCAAATACTTTCTTGTTACCATGCCAACCATATGCCTTAAGCATATGTGGTTATACTCACTTGATAAACCAATCCTAGTTTTATTTGCAAGCTTTTTATTTTTTTACTTTATCAAAGCTTTCTTTTAGAGTTTACTTAAGTAAATTGTAGATATTAGAAAGATAATTGAAGGTTGCATAAAGAGCATAAAACTTGTCCTATGCTAGATAATCTTTATGTCATCTTAAGTCATGAGATTGAACTTAGTAAAACTCCACTAGTTTACCACCCCTCATTAGTACTCACCCCATTTGTAGATGCTAGTGCTAAGTATAAAACTTGATCAACTTTAGATGGGAATACTTGGTGAAAATGGTTATAAAAACCTTAGAATGATGGATCATTCTACTGAGATGTTTTGACATGTGTTTCCAAACACTAGATGATTTTGGTGATGAAAATGTGGAGGCATGAGCCTTAGCCTTTTATAAAACTGATGGTTGTCTAGATGCGATACCATTCCAATTTTACCATACAACCACAATACCCGAGAATTGGGTAGGTCTTGACTGGAAACTTATATACCTTAGTATTAGTTCCCTCACGGACAAGGTTTGAGCTGAGGCTACCTTGTGAAGATTGTCCACCTGTGCAGTACCCAAGATGACAGTTGGTCATGGTTGGGAGGCCAAACTCATAGGAGAGGTGCTTATACTAGGGCGTGTAATTGAAAGGTTAGGATTGATTATCCGCATACTGAGTATGGTGAATTCAGGATTTGTTCCTGAAGGATGTATCGAATGTTGTGGTGAAAGTGTACAATCTCTGCAGAGTGTCAAACTATTCTAATAGCCGCATCCGCGGTTATGGACAGTTGGAGTGGCCATACTGTTCCCCTGTCAGATGTTTTCAAAATGACTTGAGACTTTGACTTGACCACAACAGAGTTGTGGCATGAGATACAATTTCCCATTTAGGTGTTATAAAATTTGACTAGCTTCCTCTTGCTTCTGAACTTAGTAGAGGTAAATATGGCTTTTGCAAAACAACCCTAGAGCATAGTGTCCTATTACAAAAACCCCCTTCACTTGTTAGTATTAGTTTGCGAGTACTTAAAGAGTACTCATGGCTTTGTCCCTGGCTATTCCCATGGCCAGACTATGATGGGGAGTACCAGGATGATGGACCCCAAGAAGGTTACGACAACTAAGATCATCTCCCATCGTCAGCATTGCCTGTGACCCCGAAGATGGAGCTTCGCCTACGCTACCTTTATTATTACGTATTTCCGCTCTTGAGTTGTATTAAGAACTGGATCATGAGATCCTTATTTGTGTAAGACCTTATGTATGGTTTGTAATGGATGATGTACTATGGTATACAATTCTGTTATGTCTCGCAAAAATGGTAATCCTGGGATTGCGATGTATGGCATAACAGGCATCTGGGATTAAAAATCTGGGTGTTGACATATCTCCTCCTTTGTGCTTTCATGTCTAGATCTTGTGAGCTCCGTTCATGATCAAGATCTCATCTATTTGTAATCATGCATGTTGTGTTTGCGGGGATCCGATGGATATTGAGATTACTATGTCAGATTGATTAATGGTTTTGTCTTATTTATTCTATCATGTCTGTGTTGTTTGTGATCTTGCATGCTCTCCGTTGTTAGTAGCTATCTTGGCCAAGTAGTTGCTAGTGACTCCAAGAGGGGGTATTTATGCTCGATAGTGGGTTCAAGCCTCTATTTAATCAAGGGAAGTGACATAAATCTCTAAGGTTGTAGATGTGTTGTTTCCACTAGGGGGAAAACAATGGTCTCTTGTTCATGGAACAAGTGGATTGTTTACCTTACACACTTTGCTTAAAGCAGTTGTCTATTGCTTACAACTTAATACTGGAGGGGGTTCAGATGATAACGCAAAGGTGGACTTCTAGTGATAGATGCAGTTGGATGGCGGTCTATGTATCTCGTTGTATTGCCCAATCGAATCTCATAGGATCTTTATGTCTATTATTGCATTGTTATGCCTTGCTCAGTCCTGTCAATTACCCTGCTGTAATTTGTTTACCCAGCATGCCATGTCTGTTTATCTAAGGAGAACACCTCTAGTGAACTATGGACCCCGGTCCAATCTTTACCATTGATACATCTTCCACTGTTACTGTTTACTTGCTGCAAACCATCATCACCTTACACATTATACAGTTAATCCTTTGTTACAGCAACCGGTGAGATTGACAATCTCACTGTTAGTTGGGGCAATGTCTTGAGTTTGTGTTGTGCAGGTTTCCATGTTGCTTGCAACACCTTTGAGATGTTTCCTTCCTCCTACTGGTTCGATAACCTCGGTTTCTTACTAAGGGAAAACTTGCTAATGTTCTGCATCATACCTTGCTCTTGGGGTTTCCCGACGAAGCGCTCCACATTGACGCAACGCCATCACCCTCTCCCCTTTCCCTTCCTATGATTCTTGCATATTTTTGAGAGATTTGAGAGAGGAGATATAGATCTACAATCCCCCCAAGACAAATCCCTTCTTTGTGAAGGAATCATTGGGATCTAGATCTTGGAGAGTTTTGTATTCTCCTCTTGTGTTCTTCCTCTCTTATTCCCCCAATAGCTTTTGTAGCTTTGGTGGAATTTGAGAGAGAAGGACTTGCTCTTGCATTTGTTGCATAGGTTTGAGTTCTCCACGGAGATTTAGCGAGTACAAGCTTGTGGGCTTGTTACTCTTGGGTTCTTGGAACCCTAGACGGTTGTGTGGTTTGTGGTCTTGTTGACCTTTTGTGGTCTTGTAGCCTTTTGTGGATTTGTTGGCCTTTTGTGACATTGTATCCTTTTGTGGCTTTGTTGTTGGGAGCCTCCAATTCAGTTGTGGAGTTAGCCCCAATCTTGTACGGGTTCGGTGACTACCCTCAAGCGTCCCATATTGGAGCGAGTGCCCGCCTTTTGTGGTGCACACTTGGGAGAATAGGGTGAGCCTTTTATGGCGTCGGTGAGTTGTGTGCTTCCGCATCCATGGTGAGGCCTTGTGTGGCGTTGGGTGAGCATCGAGCCACCACACCTCGAGGTGAGACATTTTTGGCATTCGGAGAGCATTGCGCCATCACACCTCTCCAACGGATACTTAGCTTCTTTGGAAGTGAACTTTAGGAAATAAATCTTCGTCTCCGCGTCCATCGGTTATCTCTCAACCGAGCCCTTTAGTTATGCACTTTACTTTTTGATAGCCATCGTGCTTGAAGTATTATATCTTGCTATCACCTTGTTGCTTGTATTTCTTAGCATAGGTTGTTGGTGCACTTAGGTGAACCTAGTGGTTAGGTTTTGTGCTCAATAAATTAAACGTTAGTTTTATTCCGCATTTACTTGAGACTAAACCATAATATTTTTAAAAGCCTATTCACCCCCCTCTAGGCGACGTCCATTGCACTTTCACAAAGGATTACATGTATGGTGTGGACGGTAATGGTGGTTTGCAACAAGTAAACAGTAACAGTGGAAGATGTAACAATGGTAAAGATTGAACCGGGGTCCATAGTTCACTAGAGGTGTTCTCCTTAGATAAACAAACATGGCATGCTGGGTAAACAAATTATAGCAGGGCAATTGATAGGACTGAGCAAGGCATAACAATGCAATCCTAGACATTCATGATCCTATGAGAATCTATTAGGAAATACAACAAGATACATAGACCGCCATCCAACTGCATCTATGACTAGAAATTCACCTTTGGGTTATCATCCAAACCCCCTCCAGTATTTAGTTGAAAGCAACAGATAACTGCTTTAAGCAAAGTGTGTAAGGTAAACAATCCACTTGTTCCATGAACCAGAGACCATTGTTTTCTCCCTAGTTGCAACAACACATCTACAACCTTAGAGATTGTTGTCACTTCCCTTAGATTAAATAGAGGCATGAACCCACTATCGAGCATAAATACCCCCTCTTGGAGTCACTAGCATCTACTTGGCCAAGATAGCTACTAGAAACGGAGAGCATGCAAGATCACAAAAAACACAGACATGATAGAATCAATAAGACAAAACCATTAATCAATCTGACATAGTAATCTCAATATCCATCGGATCCCCGCAAACACAACATGCATGATTACAAATAGATGAGATCTTGCGCATGAACGGAGCTCACAAGATCTAAACATGATAGCACAAAGGAGGAGATACAACCATCTAGCTACTACATGGACCCGTAGTCCAAGGTGGAACTACTCACGCTTCATACCGGAGGCTGGCATGATTGAGAAGAAGGCCTCCGGGATGATCTCCCCTCCGAAAGGGTTCTGGGAAGAGCTTCAGATCCCCCCGATCTAGGGACGATGGTGGCGGCGGCTACAGACGGTTTCGTGGAATATTGATCAGGTACTTAGGGTTTAGGCATCGGGGGTCTTTATAGGCGAAGAGGCAAGGCAGGGGGGTCGCCAGGGCGGCGCACCCCCCAGGCGCGGGGCCACCTTGGCTACGTGGCCAAGGGGTGCGCCCCCTGGTGGCCCTCCTCCGTCTTGTATTTAGGCTTCATGTTCCCCACGATAAAAATATTGATTTTGGCTTTTGTCCCGTCCAATTCCGAGAATATTGATTTTCTGCCTTTCTGGAACCAAAAACAGAAGAAAACATGCAACTGACACTGTGGCATCTTGTTAATAGGTTAGTACCAGAAAACATATAAAAACACCTCAAAGTGTAGACAAAGAAAAGCAAAGTAAATACTAAACAAGCATGGAACAACAAATATTATAGATACGTTTCCGACGTATCATTGCTCTACTCTAAAATCCGAGAGAAGGTTTGACAACCTCGTCAAGTTCTACTTTCCTTCCAGTCATTTCTTTCGAGAGAAAATCCTTCTCTAGAAAGGATCCATTCTTAGCAACGAAGATTTTTCCCTCGGATCTATGATAGAAGGTATACCCAATAGTTTTCTTCGGGTATCCTATGAAGACGCATTTTTCGCTTTGGGTTCAAGCTTGTTAGGCTGTAACTTCTTTACATAAGCTTCACAACCCCAAACTTTAAGGAAGGACAATTTAGGTTTCTTCCCAAACCATAATTCATACGGTGTCGTTTCAACGGATTTATATGGTGCCCTGATTAAAGTGAATGCGGTTGTTTCTAATGCATAACCCTAAAACAATAACAATAAATATGTAAGTGACATCATAGAATGAACCATATATAAGAGAGTTTGATTACAATGTTTGGACACACCATTACGTTATGGTGTTCCCGGTGGTGTCAATTGTGAAAGTATTCCGCATTTCTTTAAATGCTCGCCAAACTCGTAACTTAGATATTCACCTCCACGGTCAGATCGTAGAAATTTAATCTTCTTGTTATGTTGATTCTCTATTTCATTTTGAAATTCCTGAAACTTCTCAAAAGTTACGGACTTATGTTTCATGAAATAGATATACCCGTATCTACTCAAGTCATCAGTGAAAGCAAGAACATAACGATAACCACCACGCGATGCCACACTCATTGGGCCACACACATCGATATGTATGATTTCCAATAAGTCCCTAGCTCGCTCCATCATACCATAAAATGGAGTCTTAGTCATTTTTCCCATCAGACATGCTTCGCATCTTTCAAGTGATTCAAAATCAAATGATTCAAGAAGTCCATCAGAATGGAGTTTCTTCATACGCTTCACTCCAATGTGACCAAGACGACAGTGCCACATGTATGTAGAATTATCATTTAATTTCAAACGTTTAGCATCTATATTGTGAACATGTGTATCACTACTATCGAGATTCAATAAGAATAGACCATCTATCAAAGGTGCATGACCATAAAAGATATTACTCATATAAATCGAACAACCATTATTCTCGTACTTAAACAAGTAACCTTCTCGCAATAAACAAGATCTTGATATAATGTTCATGCTCAACGCAGACACCAAATAACAATTATTTAATTATAGAACTAATCCCGATGGTAGATGAAGAGGGAGCATGCCGACTGCGACCACAACAACTTTTGATCCATTTCCAACGCGCATCGTCACCTCATCTTTAGCTAGTCTCTGTTTATTCTACAGCACCTATTTCGAGTTACAAATATGAGTAACTAAACCAGTATCAAATACCCAGGCACTACTATGATTACTAGTAAGATACACATCAATAACATGTATATCAAATATACCTTTATTCTTAATGTTTCCATTATTTATATTCGCCAGGTACTTGGGGCAATTCCGCTTCTAGTGACCTTCTCCCTTGCAGTAAAAGAACTCAGTATCAGGCTTAGGCTCAGCCTTCGTCTTCTTTGCAGGCATGGTAGCTTTCTTACTGCCCTTATTGAAGTTACCCTTTCTCTTAGGCTTGCCTTGTTCCTTGAAATTGGTGGTCTTATTGACCATCAACACTTGGTGCTCTTTCTTGATCTCCACTTCCGCAGACTTCAACATGGAGAGAGTTCTGGCAACCACTTATCCATGCGTTGCATGTTGTAGTTCATCACAAAGTTCTTATAACTTGGTGGTAGTGATTGGAGGACACGGTGAATCCCCAATGCATTAGGAATCACTATCCCCAAGCTTTCAAGCTTATTGGAGTGCCCAGACATCTTAAGCACATCCTCACTAATGGAGCTGCCCTCTTCCATCTTGTATTTAAAGAACTTTTCAGAATCCTCATAACTCTCAACTATCACGTGAGCCTCAAATATCATTTTGAGTTCACGGACGATATCATGTGGGTCAAAGTTCTCAAACCTTTTATGAAGCTCTGATTCCAAACCATAAAAGATAGCACACTGAACTATGGAGTATTGATTCTTACGAGTGAGGAAACATTCTTCACCTCATCGGTAGCATCAGCTGCAGGTGAGTCACCCAGCGGTGCATCCACCACATAGGTCAACTGACCAGCACTAAGGACAATCCTCAAATTATGGAACCAATCCGCGAAGTTGCTTCCATTTCTTTTCAACTTTTCTTTCTCTAGGAACGCATTAAATTTGATGGTAGGGGCTGCCATGATCTACAACATATTTGCAATAGCTTAGACTAAGTTTATGACAAATTAAGTTCAATTAATAATTTAAATTAATCTAGGTGAACTCCCACTCCAAACAATATCCCTCACATTGTTTTAGTGATCACACGAACCAAATCCACTACATCAAGTCCGATCATCACGAGAGATGATGTAGTTTCAAAGGCAAACAATCAACATGTTCATCATATCAACTATATGACTCATGCTTTACCTTTCGGTATTCCGTGTTCCGAGACCATGTCTGTACATGCTAGGCTCGTCAAGGTTAACCTTAGTATCCGCATGAGCAAATTTGGCTTGCTCCCGTTATATGCACACTTAGAATCTATCACACCCGATCATCATGTGGTGATTCGAAACGACGAGTCTTAGCAACGGTGCCTACTAAGGACGAACACTTAATTACTTGATATTTTGTGAGAGGGATCATATTATAATGCTACTGTCGCGATCTAAGCAATACAAGATGCATAAAAGGATTAACATCACATGCAATTCATAATATGTGATATGATATGGCCTTTCTTCTTGTGCTTCTGATCTCCATCTTCAAGCACGAACATGATCTACATCATCACCGGCGTGGCGTCAAGGTCAATGGCACCGATCCATGGTTGTCATGCACCAGCATCAACTATTACAACAACTTTGAATAATAGACACGCAGGTCTTAACGAAATTAAAATACAACCATAAGGCTCCTGCCGGTTGCCGACTTACAATAAGGATCATTGCATACATCATATATAATCACAATCATGGCCATATCACATCATAGCACACCCCTGCAAAACAAAGTTAGACGCCTCTAATTTTATTTGCATGTTTTACATGGTTTGGGGCTTTCGAATAAGAATCGTTCTAACTTACAAACAAGAACCACAACGTTGATACAAGTATTCTCAAATGTCCGTTGTAAATTGAATATTCACTATGGTGGGAGAGACAGACACCCGCAAAGCCACGTATGCAATACAAGTCCACATGTAGTGAGTAGTTCCACCTTGGACTATGGGTCCATGTAGTAGCTAGATGGTTGTATCTCCTCCTTTGTGCTTTCATGTTAGATCTTGTGAGCTCCATTCATGATCAAGATCTAATCTATTTGTAATCATGCATGTTGTGTTTGCAGGGATCCGATGGATATTGAGATTATTATGTAGATTTGATTAATGGTTTCGTCTTTATGATTCTATCATGTCTATGTTGTTTGTGATCTTGCATGCTCTCCGTTGTTAGTAGCTATCTTGTCCAAGTAGTTGCTAGTGACTCCAAGAGGGGGTATTTATGCTCGATAGTGGGTTCATGCCTCTAGTTTCCAAGGGAAGTGACATTAATCTCTTCGGTTGTAGATGTGCTGTTGCTACTAGGGAGAAAACAATGGTCTCTTGTTCATGGAACATGTGGACTGTTTACCTTACACACTTTGCTTAAAGCAGTTGTCTGTTGCTTGCAACTTAATACTGGAGGGGGTTCGGATGATAACCTGAAGGTGGACTTCTAGTCATAGATGCAGTTGGATGGCGGTCTATGTATCTTGTTGTATTGCCCAATCAAATCTCATAGGATCTTTTTGACTAGTAATTGCATTGTTATGCCTTGCTCAGTTCGTGTCAATTGCCCTGCTGTAATTTATTTACCCTTCATGTCATGTTGTTTATCTAAGGAGAGCACCTCTAGTGAACTATGGACCCTGGTCCAATCTTTACCATTGATACATTTTCACTGTTACTTGTTTACTTGCTGCAAACCATTACCTTCCACACCATACGTTTAATCCTTTGTTACAGCAAACTGGTGAGCTTGACAACCTCACTGATTCGTTGGGGCAAAGTCTTGAGTTTGTGTTGTGCATGTCTCCGCGTTGCTTGCAACACCTGTATGACGTTTCCTTCCTCCTTCTGGTTCGATAAACTTGATCTCTACTGAGGGAAAACTTGCTGCTGTGCTGCTTCACACCTTGCTCTTGGGGTTCCCAACAAGACTCCACATCAAGCACCAAGTTCTCTAGCGCCACCAAGGAGTCATCAACAAGTTTTCTGGCGCTGTTTCCAGGGAGGCTAAGGATGTATTCACAAGGGGAGTCCTTCACATCCTTTCTCTTTACTTTGTTTTTAGTTTTCTTTGTTTCTTTTTCTTGGTTTTGTTTGCCTCTTTTCAAAAAACACAAAAAAATTAGTTCTTGCTCTAGTTGCTGGTCTGTTGTTGCCTTGCTTGGTCATGCTTTCTATCAATGGATGGTTTCTTTGAAACTAGTTCTTATTGGCAAGGTGGGTTCACGGAAGAACAAAAATATTATTATAAGGAACACCGTTTGTCAAAAAAGGGAAACACTTATGGGAAAAAATTGATAAGTTGAATAATATTGCTAGAGAGGTGTGCTCTACTTATAATGTTACCTATTGCTTTGATAAAGCTTGTTGCTGTAGGAGGTACAAACATCTCCCTTTACAATGTGAGTATAATGATAATGTTACCATATCCTCTTATGTTAAAGGAAATTATGACTTTTATGATGTGGAACAGATTGAAGAATTTATTGCCTTCAAGGGGGCATTTGAACTTGCCAGTTTGCTTGAGAATACTGATGATGCACCTTATAAACATGAGGTTTTTGAGATACTTAAATTTTGCTTTGATAATTACAAGGAAGCAAATGGCTATATTCTTGAATATTTTAATAGGCGTTTTCCACATTTGGAAGAGACTAGTGCCTTGCAGGAGCCTATGGAAGAAGAAATTGTTGAAATTGGAAGCTCATTAGATGAAAAAGAGGAGGAGAGTGATGAACAAAAGGAGGAAGAATGGATCTACCCATGTCTACCTTCTGATGAAAGTAACTCTTTACCTCTTATATTATTTGATTGTCCCACATGCTTACCAAAGGAGGATGAATGCTATGTCCTTGTGGATCCTTTCGAAATATCTACTTTGGGTAAAACCTGTGAAGGTTTTAATCCCACTATTTTTGAGCTTGATAGAAATTATGTGTTTGTAGATCATGAAAAGCATGATTTATGTGATAGCTATATTGTTGAGTTTATTCATGATGCTACTGAAAATTATTATGAGAGAGGAAAATATGGTTGTAGAAGTTTTCATGGTACTGAAACACCTCTCTATGTTCGGAAATATTTGAGGTTACTCTTGTTTTATCTTCCTATGATTGTCACTTTGTTCTTTGTGAATTTATTTGTGTATAAGATTCTGATGCATAGGAAGAGGGTTAGACTTAAATTTGTTTTGAATTTTCTTCTTGACGCTCTCTTTTACTTCAATTATTATTTCTTATGAGAGCATCTTCTTAAACTATCAGGCCTAACTTAAAGGCGTTAAATAAAAGTACTTGTTGGGAGATAACCCAAGAGTTTACTTGAGTCTTGGAAGTTATTACTTCAGTAATGACCTCTCCTTATCCTTTTTGTTTGCTTTTTGTGCCAAGAATGACCTCTAATGAGAGGGAAGTAAGATTTGGGGAGTTGCTGTCTCGAAACAGATTTCTGTCCTCCACCAAAAAAATTCGTGAGGAGTCTCTTTAACTCTGATTGAGCTCAAAATTTACGAATAAGTCCCCAAGTATGTTATCTAACTTTCTGTAGATCAACACTTTTTGATTTGATCAACAGAGGATATTCGAAAAAATCAGTTTCTACCTGCTGGTCTGTTTTGATAGATTTCTGCCATTATTTGCATTTGCTTCTTATTGATTCCTTTTTGAGTTCTCTTTAGGTGAATTGAGATTTTTGAAGGAGTTACTACAGTAGCTTGTTTTTTTAGTGAAAAGCCTTGCTGTTACAAAGCTTTGCCAGGGGTCTAATATCTTTTGAATACACTAATGTTGCTAATGAAGATTGTGTAAAGTTTTGTATGAAGGAAAAATTTCAGGTGTAAAGAGAGAATGATGCAATGAGATGAAGAAAGGACAAAAGCTCAAGCTTGGAGATGCCACCATGGAAAAGCGTCAAAGCTTGGGGATGCCCAAGGCATCCCCTTATTTATCAATAAAAAGCTCAGGTCTGTCTAGACACTTCGTTTTTATTGTTTCATGCACAGTTGTGTTGTTCTTGGAGCGTCTTAGTTTTCGTTTGCTTTGCTTAGGTTGTTTAGTTTTCTTGAATAAAGTAGTTTGGACCCCTGTTCTCGATGTGTTGTTTTGCAAATAAGTTTGCTTGGTGTTGGAAAGGAGTAGTAAGTTCTTGCTTGAAGTGCAAGAGGAGCTTGCATTGACTGTGACTTAGACTTTAGCATGACATGCTAGGTGTTGTTTTGACCTTATGCTTAGTGATTATTGCTGTAGCATGTCTTGTTCCAAAAAATTGGGATTGCTTAGTGTGCCTTGAAGAAATTATGCGTTGTTTTAGCATGCAAAAGCATAGTATTGTGGTATTCTCCTTTGATGTTTTGCTTGGGTTGACTTGGCACATGCTCACACCATGTTATGTCTATGACAAAGCACCATTAGCCTCTGTGATCATTTAGTCCTTGACTTGTGGTACCACTCTTTGCTTTTATTAGTATGCTTTGTTGCACTGCATGATTATGGCCATTATGCTCTCTTAGTTGGTTGCTCCCAGTCTTTTGCTAGCCTCCACTTGTATGAGTAAGTTCTACTCATGCTTCCAACTCCCAAGAAACCAAGTTATTCCAAAGTGTCCACTATAAACTCCTATGCATGGTGTGTTACACCATTCCAAGTATATTCTTGTTTTCAGCTATCTTCCAATTAAAAGTATTTTGTTATGTGAAAACTTAGTGATTAAAGCTCTCACGAACTTGATGACACACTTTATATTCTTTGCCCTAATAAACTTGAACCATTGTGACAACTTTGTTGTATATGCTTGCACTTATAAGTTGGAATTAGCAAAACCGTGCTGTCACGAGGAATGTTTTCAACATTGCACTTGTACTTTGTACTCAGTTGATATCATGTTCTTTTGTCTATGGATGTCACCGGTGTGAAATAAAGAGGGAACTTGTAAGTCCATGGAGTTTGTATCCTGTGTTAGAGAAACGCCTAGGCCGCTAGCCTAAGTCATGCCTAATCATGGTGGAAACTTGCAGCATCACCATAATGAGCTATCTATGAAGCATCCTCAATAAAAAGCTATGCATATGGTAAATAAAAAGATTGCTAAGATGCTCATTGTCTGCTTGCCTTGTCATTTTGGTTATGGGAAAGCTCCTGTACCATGTGCAAGGGGTACCCCGTTGGCGGTTCTCAATGATATGCAAATACTTACAATGACAAGAACTTACCTAGACCCAAAGTTGAGTATGCATGAGGTGTGGCCCTCGTATTCAAGGGACTTGAGATTGCCAACTTATACTTTGTCAAGCATATACTCCATCTTTGCCACTTTAACTTTAACCACTTCAAGATGCTTATGATAGGGGCAATGAAGGATGAAAGCTAATAAGTACCATAATTTTTGGAAGCTCTTTTTGAAACTTGTAATCCCTGCTTCCTTTACAAAAAGGCCTTTCTTCCACCACTATTGAGTCTCCACCTTCTACCTTTAGGCACCATTAAGAGAGCATAGTTGTCATTTTGTGTGCAGTGTTCCAAAGCTTATTGATTGATGCATATTTTGATATTACTCGTTCTTGTGCTATTTGTTTCTAGTCACGCTTGTGAAGTTTGAAGGTGTCATGTGCATCTATTGCTACTCTATGAGGGACAAGCTGATTGCCACTATGCTATATTTTCTATATGTGAAACAAACAAATGTTTTTCAATGCATGTTATTCATGATCTTTGTTTGTAGCCTTTCATGTTGCATGCATAGTTACTATGTCCTATTGTTAGAACTCCATATTTCATGCACATGTTTAGAGTTCTTTGATCCCAGCTTTCAATGCTTGCAAATGGTTGGATCTTTATTGTGAGGGTGCATGCCACCTCAAAAATTATTCTTTTATCACTTACCTACTCGAGGACGAGCAGGAGTTAAGCTTGGGGATGCTGATACGTTGGAAACGTATCTATAATTTTTGATGCTCCATGCTTGTTTAGTATCTACTTTGCCTTACTTGTCTACACTTTGAGGTGATTTTTACATGTTTTCTGGTACTAACCTACTAACAAGTTGCAACAGTTCCAGATGCATGTTTTCTGCTGTTTTTGGTTTCAGAAAAGTTAGTAAAGAAATATTCTCGGAATTGGACGGGACAAACGTCAAAGTCAATTACTTTCCGTGGGGAACAAGAAGTCTAGAGGGGAGACGACGAAGCGTGCCAGGGCGGCCAAACCCCCCCTAGGCACGGCCAGGGGTGGGCCCACGCCTGGGTAGGGTTTGACCCCCTGGTCGCCGCCTCGTCCTCCCCCTTCACCTATAAGAAGCACCCGATCAAATCTCCACGAAACCGTCTGTAGCCGCCTCCACCATTGTCCCTAGATCGGGGGGATCTGAAGTTCTTCCCGGCACCCTACCGGAGGGGAGATCATCCCGGAGGCCTTCTCTCCGGTATGATGCGTGAGTAGTTCCACATTGGACTATGAGTCCATGTAGTAGCTATATGGCTGTATCTCCTCCTTTGTGCTTTCATGTATAGATCTTGTGAGCTCCATTCATGATCAAGATCTAATCTATTTGTAATCATGCATGTTGTGTTTGCGGGGATCCGATGGATATTGAGATTATTATGTTGCTTTGATTAATGGTTTTGTGTTTATGATTCTATCATGTCTACATTGTTTGTGATCTTGCATGCTCTCCGTTGTTAGTAGCTATCTTGGCCGAGTAGTTGCTAGTGACCCCAAGAGGGGGTATTTATGCTCGATAGTGGGTTCATGACTCTAGTTTCCAAGGGAAGTGACAGAAATCTCTTCGGTTGTAGATGTGTTGTTGCCACTAGGGAGAAAACAACGGTCTCTTGTTCATGGAACATGTGGACTGTTTACCTTACACACTTTGCTTAAAGCAGTTGTCTGTTGCTTGCAACTTAATACTGGAGGGGGTTCGGATGATAACCTGAAGGTGGACTTCTAGTCATAGATGCAGTTGGATGGCGGTCTATGTATCTTGTTGTATTTCCCAATCGAATCTCATAGGATCTTTCTGACTAGTAATTGCATTGTTATGCCTTACTCAGTTCCTGTCAATTCCCCTGCTGTAATTTGTTTACCCTTCATGCCATGTTGTTTATCTAAGGAGAGCACCTCTAGTGAACTATGGACCCCGGTCCAATCTTTACCATTGATACATTTTCACTGTTACTTGTTTACTTGTTGCAAACCAGTACCTTCCACACCATACGTTTAATCCTTTGTTACAGCAAACCAGTGAGCTTGACAACCTCACTGATTTGTTAGGGCAAAGGCAAGGCGGCAATGAGCATCTCAGCTATCTTTTTATTTACTATATGCATAGCTTTTTATTGAGGATTCTTCATAGATAGCTCACTATGGTGATGTTGCAAGTTTCCACCATGATTAGGCATGGCTTAGGCTAGCGGCCCAGGCATTTCTCTAACACAAAATACAAACTCCGTGGACTTACAAGTTCCCTCTTTATTTCACACCGTTGACATCCATAGACAAAAGAGCATGATATCAACTGAGTACAAAGTACAGGTGCAATGTTGAAAACGTTCCCCGTGACACACGGTTTTGCTAATTCAAACGTATAGATGCAAGCATATACAACTTCGATGGAACAATGGTTCAAGTCTATTAGGGGCAAAGAAAATAAGGTGTTCCATCAAGTTTGTGAGAGCTTTACTAACTAGTTTTCACATAACAAAATAATTTTTAATTCGAAAGGTAGATTAAGCTTGAGAATTTGCTAGGAATAGCAAAAATGCTACTAGGTAGATATAGTGGACACAAATGGCAAAGGTTTTGGTTCAAACGGATTGGAAACATGAGAAGTATGCCTTTTCAAAACAGGTTTTTGGCTAGCAAGGTTGGGTAGCAAGCAAGAGAGTTGAAAGAAACAAGAAAACATACAAGTAATAAAGCGAAACATGCAATCTTCCTTGAAGACACAAAAGATCCTAAATAAATAATACTAAGCTTATGAGCCAACAAGAAAGAAAATAAATGATACAAAATACCTGTAAGCTTTTTCTCTTTTTCTTTCAAACCTGAAAAAGTGTTGCTACTGACCAAAACTCGGTTTGCCAAAACCAATTTAAATCCACTTGATGATCCCAAAGTGATGCCAATACTGATCAAAAAGATCCATCATATAATAGAGATTGCTAACTAAAATAAGAAGTGCAAAAAGTAAAAGATGACACTTCCCATTAATATTCCAATAAAGGCACTCACACCAAGGGATGCATAGATAATCAACTAAAGGAGAGATACTTCCACATGCAAACCAAACTATAAGATAACCTCTCTACTAAAGAAACGAATCAACTAAAAAGGTAAAAGATAAAAGATAATGGTGGTAATACCGCGATACTCCCCCAAACTTGGAACAAGCCAAGGGGATGCCAAACTTGATGACGAATTACTCCTTCGGTGGTGGTGGTGTTCTCTTGGCATCATAAAACTTCCAAGGCAAAGGTTCCCCATCCAAAAAGGATGTCCTTGTCTCTGTGATACGCCCAATTTGCATCACCATTCTATATCATAATTTACCTCTATTCATTGATATATGTCTTATTATGAGATATTACTTATGGCTTTTTCATCTGTTTATGCATGTTGGATGATTCCTGGAGGATGAACTGCCGGATTCTGGATTCTGATGGAAAAGAAGGATTTTCGGTGCAATTTCGTGATGATCAGAAAAATACCAGAAAAATATGGGAAAATATTATTTTTCTAGAAGATTGGGGGAGCTAGAAGGAGGAACGAAGAGGGGCCGCAGGAGGCCCACACCCCCTAGTGGCGGGCCCACCCTTGGTCGTGCCTAGGGCAGGTGTGGCCCACCTACCCGGCTCCCGACTCCGCCCCTTCGCCTATATCTTCCCTATGAAATCCTAAGCCTAGGGGAGCGACCACAGATAGATTTCCGCCGCCTCTGGGGGCGGAAAATACCAAGAGAGAAAGATCTCTCCAGCAGACAGATTTCTGCCGTGGGAATTCCTTCTCGGAGAGGGGAGATGTTTGGTTCCCAACCTTTAATAAGGTAGAGATCCCTATGTTTACAATGCTAGTCCCTGGATCAATAGCTAGCATCCACAGTTAAGATGTAATATCAAGAAACAAAGGTCACAATACAACTTTATAACCAGGAATAAAATAATTCATTACATCTTACATAGCTCATTTGGCTATTACATTACATTGTAGCAGAATATCTATAAGCATGGGGTCCTTCATCTTCAAAGTGCCACAGGCAGACATGTTGGTTGTAGACTTTGTAATCCTAATCACCAAACTTTACTAACATCAAACAAACCTGCAACATAACAAGTTACAGCCACAAGGGTCAATACATTTGAATTGTATTGCCAAGTGATACTATGGTAGTATAGTGGAGTCTATCATCTATATGCTTTTGGCTAAGTGGAGTTGAGGCTTGCATTGCTCAAAATATATTTTTCCTTATCATTTGAAAACACTATGTTTTTGCTTTGGCAAAATCTTTCCCAAGGTATCTCCCAATCAAGATTGAAGATCCTTTAACCCTTGTTCAACCACAAGTTTTTAACTTAGAAATTTGGATGATGAGATTCTTGATAGCTTCCATGTCTTGATGCTCAAATTGTCCTTTGCCAGGGACATGGCTAAGTACTTAGATTTTACACTCTGCAGAGGTGGTGCACTTTCCCCACAAGACTTGGTTTCCCAAGACAAGATCTTTCAGAAGCCTTCCCTTAGACCAAAATGGACGCGCTCTAACCTATCAAACCCCTACCACCAACTGTCCATTTGGCTAAGTTATTGCAACCTATGTGATCCAGGCAGAGCCCATAATGCCAAGTGGTTGCACTTGAAGCTTGTCAACATTTGACATCTCAAATCTCTTTGTTCCTGGGTGGCAATCCACAAGTGTGATACACAAGGTAAACCATAGCCATGGGCCTTGTGTAACCACTCAACCAAAAACCACCAAGAAAGTCCCTTTCCACCCAGGTGATTCATTAACTTAGTTGGTTTATTAAACAAAAACACAAGTCCTCAGACTTAGAAATTTTTCCATAGTATGAATGTATATATTCCACCCTTGTTTTCTATTAGCTAAGTTAAGCATGATAGTAGTAGGAATCTTAACTTAGGAAATTCTACTAAGGTTTTCATCTACTAGGTTTTCCCATAGCATGGTTTATACTTAGCAAAATTCCATGCAAGTCCTACTTAGAAATATCACTAATGCATAGTGAAAATAATGGGACAAAGTATGAAGCATCACTTGCCTTGTTGGTAGAGAGTATAAGTTCAATCCTTGATCTTTGCAATGTTCACTCACTTCAAATCACTACAATTCAATCAAGCAACTAATATTTCAATCTACCATTCAAGCATTTCATCACATAAAATAATAAACAAAACAATACATGCAAGCATGCAAAAGGGTTGTTTTATTTGTAAAAGTGGGTTCTAATGGGTCATAAACATTTGGATATACCTAATGTTCATGCTATAAAGTGGCAAATTCATTTGCAAAAGATTTCACTTTATAAACCATTTTCTAAACCAAGTCATTATTTTATGTGGTTTGAAAATGTCTTTAGTAAAGTAGTAGTTCTATAGGGTTCACCAAATACATTTTCAAATAATAAAACTTGGTGTTTAGGGTTAGAGAGTTTATTTCCAAAACATTTCTCAAAGGCTTTCCTCCAAAATCATTTTTAATAATTAAACCACATTTTTATTTGACTAGAAATGGTTTTAAATCAAAGATTCATTCTTTTGTTTCACCAAACACATTTTTGAAACCACAAAGTGATTCCTATGGTCAGTAGGTTCAAAACACACCATTTGCCAAAGATTTTATCCTCAAAATCATTTTGGAACAATTTTTATAATCTAAACAAGCATACATAAGTTTCTACAAAAACAAACATTTTACCAGAGGCTTTTTACTAAACAAATGGCATGGTTGGCTAGGGCTTGCTTTTCTGAATCCATTGATATAAAATTTGCAAAATTTGGACGTGTAGAATAAAAGTTGTGCAATTTACAAAATCACATATCTAATAGATTCAAATCTGTTTTTAAACAAACCAACGGAGACACGTGGCGTCATTTAATTCGCCGGTACCGATTCGGTTGGATCAGCAATTCAGACCGTAGGATTAAACTAACATCGCACGGCGCAGATCGATCGATACCCCTTCGGCTAAGATTCTATCGTGACGCTCGGATCTGGATCCAGTGGCTCACAGCAGCTCGACCTCAGATGGGCGGCGCTGGCGCGGCGGCGTGCTCAGACGAGGGTGGCGCTGGTGATGCAGGAAGCAAAAGAGACAGGGGAGGGGCTCACCGAGATCGCCGTGCTTCGCTGATGCTCAACGTGGCAGTATCTCGTCGAGGGCGCACGGTGGTGACGTGGATTGCTCACCGGAGTTCTGCCTGGCGTCGGGCTCGTCTGCTCGACAACAGAGGCGACGATGTAGGGTGTGCTAGGACAAACCGAAGGCGTAGTTAGTTGCGTAAGAGAGTCACGAGTATGGGAGCATCATCGAGAGAGAGAGGGGTGGACGGGGCTTACGGGGAAACATCGCCGGAGTTGATGCCGAAGGCGATGGCGCGTTGGAGTCGTCGGAGGCGACGTTCTAGGGAGCACGTGAACGAGCTATGGCTACTGTCGGGTGCGCCTGGTGACGGCGAGCACGCTCGTGTGCTCCAGGGGCAGAGGAGTAGCTGGGCTCACCGGAATTCGCCGGGAAGCTCGTCGGAGGCAGCGGTGTTCGGAGAGGAATTAGGGCGGCCTGGGGGCGTGCTAAGGTGGGGCGACAGAGGGGAACGAGAGAGGAGGGAGAGGCACTTAAGAGGGCGAGGTCGTAGGGCTGTTTCATGGCGTAGTTAACGCGAATTCATGCCAGCTTTCAATCGGCAGTAATGGCCAGAGAGGGGGCGCGGTCAGCGGCGGGTGAGGACGATGACGACGTGGCCGTGGGCCTGGTTAGTCAGCGAGTGAGGGAGTGTGGGGTGGGGTCCAGTTGTCATTCGCTATGCGGGTTAATTCGTGAGTGAAAGAAAACGCTTCGGGGGAGAGAGGGAAATGGGCTGCTGGGACTAGTTGGGCTGGCCGGCTGGGCTAGGTCCTTTTCTTATTTTTTTCTGTTCTGCTTGTTTTTCTTTTATCTTTTTCCTTTATTCTGTTTTGATTTCTTTTAATCATTTCAAGCACTTATTTGATTTCAAATCTTTGCCAGATTTTGGATAGATTCAAATACTAATTAGTATTGAATTCTGATGTCAATTTTTGAATAAATCTTTATTCATTTTGGGGTCTTTTTATTTATTCAAAATAGGCTCTAGTTTTTAATTAGATAGGATTTAATAATAATTTTAACCCTCCATTTAAATTCTTTAAATTTTCCAATTTCTTTCAGTAGGTTTTTATTTCTTTAGTTGGTTCAATAATTCATCTTGAATTATTTGGAAAGTATTTTAATATGATTTATTAATCATTTAAGATTGGGTATTTGTTTTATTTCCAATAGGATTTGGTTTATGTCATTTTATTTTATTTTTTTGGAAATTCTTTAACCAATATTTTATTTGGATTGGGATTCTGTTCTTTCCATTTGCTTTTGGATTTGGCCAAGATTTGATTTGGTCTTTAGATATCCTTTAATTAATATTTCTTTCTTTATCTTATAAAATCCATATCTTTTTATTTAGAGATCCAAACTTGGTGATTCTAATTTGTGAAATCTTGTTTTATCATTGTTTATCCTTTTAAGATCAATTGCTCACCATTTGGTATGGGTTTAGATAAGGGCTTTAATAGCTTTGGGAATTCAATTCTTTTATCTTGTTAAATTCATAAGATTTTATGTATGGTTCCAAATTGAGTGAATCCAATTTACATTGCTTTATAATATTTCTATTTGTCTTTCTTGATCATTTGTGAATGTTTGTTGACAAATTTTTATATGGATCAAATCCATGGATTTGGAGATACTTTGGAAATGATTTTTATTCCATTAGGGTTTAGGGTTTGGATTTATTTTCCAAGTGTTTAAATTTCCAGATACATTCATTGAGGAATGCATTTATTTTGATTTGGATTTTATTGGATTCAAACTTTTACCAAAGTTTGTTCAAGATGGGATTTTAAGTTTCCATTTAGAAACAAAGGTTTCTTTTCACCCTAAATTTCAACAATAATTTATTTTGTTTATTTATTTTTCACATTACAAGATTTGGAAAATCTTGGGATGTGACAGGAGACCTTCGCCATCAACACCATCATCAATATAGGCTTCATCGAGATCATCATCATCCACACCATCATCACCACTCCGCCCCGCTGTAACAATTGTGTTGGATATTGCTTTAGTTCTTAGGGGAAACTTTCCCGGTGGTGATTACTATTGTAGTTGATTGCTTGTAAGTTCAACCATTGAATTATTGTTTATGTTCAGATTTTTATCCATTACCATATCATCTTTGATCTTGATCCATATGATGTCTTGTGAGTAGTTCGTTTAGTTCTTAAGGACATGGGAGAAGTCATGTTGTTATTAGTGGATTTGTGTTGAGTTATTATTCAATGGTTTAGTATTTAAGTTGTGGTGCTATTCTTCTAGTGGTGTCATGTGAACGTCGACTACATGATACTTCACCATTTATGGGCCTAGGGGAATGCATTGTATATTTTGCTACTAATTGTGGGGTTGCCGGAGTGACAGAAACCTAAACCCCGTTAGGACACCTTTGCACAAGGGATCGTAGGATCTCAGAGTTTAAGGCTGTGGTTAGATTTATATCCTAATTACTTTCCTATAGTTACGGATGTTTTCAGGGGGTTTAATAACAAGTATGTATAAGTCCAAGTAAGGCCGGTATATTAGCACAGGTTCACCCACACAACACTTACAACACCAGAGAAGAGTACTCAGCTTTATGAAGCGAAAGCACTTGACAGAATTCCCATGTGTCCTCTAGAACGTTTGGTCCTTATAAGTATTTCCACCAGCTTGTCCTTTGTTAAGAAAGGATTGGGCCACTTGTTGTGTTTGTTCTTTGTTACTTGCACTTTGTTTTGTTTCCTTATTAGAAAACCACTAAAAATCCGTTTGCTAAGTATTCACAGGGATTTCCTGCTCCATACCACTGTTCAGCACCTTCTGCTCCTCGTTGGGATCGACACTCCTATTTATGAAAAGTACTACGATACACCCCCTATACTTGTGGGTCATCAAGACTATTTTCTGGCGCCGTTGCCGGGGAGTGAAGCGCTATTGAAGAGTGGAACTGGTAAAGGAAACTTCTACTGTGAGTATTAGATGAACCACCACCTGTTGAGATAGATCCTTTTAAGATACCTACAGTTATTGTTAATCATGTTATGGATAATTATTATTTAGGGGATGGAACTGTCCACCCCGGTGATCACTTGATTTTTATCCATGAATTATGCGGGTTATTTAAGTGTGCAGGTATCACAACTGAACAGGTGAAGAAGAAGTTACTCTCCATATCCTTGAAAGGAAGAGCTGAAGAATGGTATAAGTTGTTGAAGAATGGACAATCCATGGAATGGGAGGAGTTGGCATCTCTCTTTTACTCTAAATTTTATCCTCCCAGTGAGATTCATAAGGATAGAAATCTTATATATAACTTTTGGCCTCTTGATGGAGAAAGTATAGCTCAAGCTTGGGGGAAATTGAAGTTACTAATGCTTAAATTGTAGGGGTTCGTAGCATGGAAAACAAAAAATTCTACCGCATGCATACAAACAAGCCAAGATCTATCTACTAGATTGTAGCAACGAGTCGATTAGAGTACTCGCCCTTGAAGATTCCAAAGCGGTTAACGAGAGCAGATTCTCGTGGATGATGTAGCGTACACTTGTCGATCTCAAGATCGTGTAGACGATCCTTCCGACGCTGCGTTCTAGCAGCGCTTCCGTAGTCGGTCACACGTTCGGTACTCGATGAAGACCTTCCTCTCCCTTGTTCCAGCAGGCAGCGGAGGTTGTAGTTCTCCCCTCGCGATTCCAGCAACACGACGGCGTGGTGTTAGAAGTAGAGGGAAGATCCCGCAGGGCTTCGCCTAAGCCGGTGTGACTTATGGTGGATCTAGGGTTTCCGGCGATCTAGGTTTAGAAGGCCGGAGAGGAGGAGGTGGTGTCGGCGGCGGCTAGGGCGACGGCGACGGGCCGGCGATGACACAAGGCGGCGGCAGCGCTGGGCGGCGGTGGTAGCGCACGGTGGGGATGGCTTGGTGTTGTATCCTTTGGGGCATCCCCCTCTCTATTTATGAGAGGGAGGGCAGCTGCGGTGACCCAGCATACCACTGCATGTGTAGTACACTATAGTCGTTGACATGACACTCACAGAACACCGTTCTGTAAATATCACATCCCTCAGAGTGGTACAACAGAAACATTCGGGTCCATATTACAAACATTCACATATTATTATTATTACAATACCATAAGTTCAAGACTTCAAAAGGTTCAACTTACAAACCAAAATATAAAGTGTTTCAGCGGAATTTAAAAGTAGCAACTCCATCTCGGAGTTGAGCTCAGCAGCTTATTCTATAGAGTTCATGCTTCTCGGCTCCGTCAGTTACTACTAACTAGGATACTTAGTTGGATTCATTATCGTCGACACCATAGCGTATTTCGTAATCCACTCCTTCAACACCTCCTGACAAGTCAGGCTCCTCGTAGAACACATCTTCTTGACATTCGGTTGCATACATTGGCACGTCTTCGGGATCCTCAGAGTCTAAGCAAGGGATCAAAGGAAAGGATGAGTAATAACGTTACCCAACAAGTTCATTATATGCAAGGTGGGAAGTTTGATGCTCTAACTACCACATTGGATTATAAATCCTTGGCACTATGCAATTTTTGTAAATCTTTCTTCAAAGATTGATTTTATTATGAAAATCTATGACCATCAGCCTTCACAGGTTGACCAGAACTTTCATGGAGTTCCTTTCCTGCCGCGTTTGTAGCTCCTTCCCGGAACAGGGAGTAACAAGTTACAATTCTTACACTCTATAGAGGTGCGTTACCTTACCCATGAGGGATCAACTCTTTGTTGCACAACCAGGCGTACTTTCCCATCCACAATTCCATGATGTGGGTCCCAGTAGTTGGTCCAAGCCAATCACTGCCCCCTTCGCGACCTCGCATGCCTCCTTGGTGCACACCATGCCCACATAATGAATTACGGCAATGGTTTGTACAAACCGTTAGATGCCAGAACTATCATGGGACGATGAGGGTTCCCACCCATATGCTGCATATCCTCTACGAATTACCAATTAATATGCATGCTACGAGGATAACAGCCACGACCTACACATCCGGCTTCATGCGAGAGGAAGAAGATACAACTAACTTCTCTGTCCCATTCCAAATCTCATGGCTAACGCGTAATATACGTCGCTAGAATCACTGATGTCAGGGGTTATTAAGTCCCTAGTTGATTATCATTGTTGTAAAATAGAACGCTAAGTTCTATTGCTCCGTTACATCATCACTTAGGATGATATCTATGATTTCTTGATTTGTGAAATTAATATTTTCTTTATTTTAGAGTATATATGATAACACACAATTTGCAAATACTTTGATAAAGACTCTTCAAAGGATATGAGCAAGTGATGAACTTGCCTTGTGATGGCAAGGTAGTGAAGTCTCATGCTTGCACTGGACCTTGAGCTTCTATGTCTACAAAAACATCATTATTGCCCGGTAAGGACAATATTTAAAGAAGCAAAATGATTATGCAAAGTAATGTAATGCATCATTTAACTTGATATGCATTCTCCCCATTATTAAAAAAAATTAATAATAAAGGATTTATAAATATTACCTTTTAATATTTATAACATATACTGAATTATTTTATTTTATTTCCCTTTTATTTGACTTTTATTCATTTAATAATTCTTTTAGGAATTATCACTTAGATATCAAAAATTGTTATTAAATATTTATTTAGTATTTTTTAAATACTACAATATTAATATATAATGAAAGTGATTTTTATTTATTTTTATCATCTTTCAATAATTTTGTAAAATTCCATAAGGAATATATAAATTACAAAATTCTTAATAAAATCTAAATGTCTAAAATTGTATATCTTAATTTATTTGGATAGTTTGGATTTTTGTGAATCTAAGAATATTTTATTTATAATTTTTGGATTTTTATTTTATTTTCTAGAATTTAATTAAGTTCAGGGGCATTTTGGTCTTTTCTATTAATTAGAAACAGGCCTTAAGGTTTTGGGGCTGGCTTAATCTTATTGGGCCCTTGTGGCCCTTTAGACATAGTCAAAATAGCCACCCCGAAGGGTTCTGGCCCAACTCAGCCCACCCCCTCGATGTCCCTCACCCTCGAGCTTACTCCTCTCCTCATCCATCCCCCACCCTGTGGTCGGTGATGTCGCCGCCGACGATTCCCGCCGTCGTGGGCCGTTCTGGTCACCGCCGAGGTGCAGGAGGAGGTTGTCGACTACACCCTTCCTTCCTATCCAACTGGATTTGATCATGGGGCTCTCCTGCAACGGATCGATGTCGTCCCGAACCCTAGGGTTTGGGGGTTGGTGTGGATCTTGGCGCTGCCGCTGCCATCGTGCGTCGTGGTGATTCATCTCGCCTCTAGGCGTGGCCATGGTCACCGTGGTGGCGCTGTATGGGTCGCAGCGCCCCCCTGGGGGTGCTCCCCGTGCCGCCATGGTCGTCGGCCACCTCTGCTTCCTCTTCTAGTCTTCAGCGAGGACCTTTGGTGAGTTCTTTTCCTCTCCCCTCGTGCTCTTTGTGCTCGCTCATCCTATGATAGATGTTGGTAGTGACCTCTCTGGTTACTGTCTTGTCCTTATTAAGATGATTTATTCCATTTAGGGTTCATATCCTGTTGTTGATCATATACTGGATGAATTAGATCATGTGTGGTTGGTCTCTAAGCATGCTAAATGATTATTAGCTTGAGGATTGCTGCTTAAGAAGAACTATAATGGTTCTTGTGGCTTATTAGATGATTTTATGCTTAGATTTCATATTATTCAGATGATATAGTTGCTCTAAAACCAATGCTTGGTAAAGTCAGTGGGTTTGATAACTTACCACTGTCATTTCTTGGTTAATGATAATGGGTATGGTGTGATGAAATCACTATCTTAGTGATGTTGGCTTGAGAATTAATGTGTGGTTTGTGATCACAATGATGTCAAACAGTAAATATATACATAGGAATGTCTTAATTATGATTCCTGTAATGACATGAAAATGATTGGTAGATTGATTGTTTGAATCTGTGATGATTGAATGCTTATTCTAATTCATGTAGAATTGTTCTTGTGACACCATCTTTGTATGGCACACAAGATTAATTCTAATCCATTGATTGGGTTTGTTTAAGCTTAAGACAAGCTTGGCTTTGAAAGATAAGTAGAAATGTTCTTTTCTGAAATCCCTAAGACCAATGATGTTGGTCTGAGGCTTAGGGATTAGGCTATATCTAGTTGATTCATATGGATAGTTCTGGTAGTGGTACCAGCTACTGTTTCTGGAATCAAAGATTGGAAAAAATGATAGTAGGCTTGATTACTTATATGGATCCAAAAATTAACTTCTAAGGTGCTACCCTTATCTTAGGGATGTGCCTAGAAATTAAATCTTAGCTATATTTATTGGAATATAGCTTGATCGCCAAATCAATGATGTTGTTCTAAGTTTTGGTTGGATCTTAATACTTTGTCGTTTGCTTTTAGAGTTTAAAAACTCTGTGATGGATTCACCCCACTTGGGTGCTTTCTGAGAGTTTGAAAGTGATACAGATCATGTATGCTTGTCTAATCTTAGATAGATAGATCATGTGATGGTCTATGTACTCACCACTATCACTTGATGTTGTGGTTGTTAGTGATGGATCTTGTTGTAGCTTGATCTTGTGGTTGATCTTGTGCTCCCCTGGTATATTTAGCTCCTGGCTTGTCCTTGATCTAGCCCATCATCTCCTGATCCTGATGGCTTGACCTTGGTCTTCCTGTCCACCTGATCTTTCCCCTCCTTATGTCACTATCCTGGTGATGTGATATTGGGCTTTGGTTGGTTTGGTTGCTGGCTGTTGTGCTCGGTTTAGCTGCTGGCTGCTGAGCTTGATGTGTAAGAGCAAGAATGATGTAGTTGTGTGCTTGCCCACGGCTGTGTTGATGGTTTTGTGTTGTTGGGCTGTTGCTAAGGTGCTGACAGCACACACACACACACCATGCAATCTGGTGTGTGTGCTGCATGTGTGCTTGCTGTGCACTTGTGGATATGTTCAGAATGTCGAAATTGACTGTTATCTGGTTACTTTTACCTGGCTAGTGAAACTTGCCCCTCTTTGCTGTCATTTGACTTCTGGCTTAAAAGTATGAAAGATACATTCTTTCATATTGGTGAAACTTGCCCCTTTTAATAGAATTACTCAATGATGAATCTTGATCAGTGCACTTCACTGACAAGTCTGAGCGTAAAACATTACTAACTCTAACTTTCTTTATTTTTTTGTTTGTGTTTGTTTTGCAGGTATCGGACTTGGAAATTCAAGATTCTAGTTTACGTTTTATTTTTTATTTATAGAATAGTCAAATGTAATATTCTTTATTCTTTTGTAATTTTTTATTTTATTCTTTTGTAATCTTCATTTATTATTTTTTAATAAAGATGATACTATTAGCAATAAAGAAATATTCTTATTCTTTATTTATTGCCTATGGTGAATATTGTGGATGATTTTAATAAGTTACATTTTTGTAACTTATTTATTGAATAAAAATATGAAACAAATATTCATATTCTTAATTACTTTCTTTAAATAAAGTTTGAGTTAAATTGGTTAACTCTTAATTAAATCAAGATTTAAACATTATTCAAAAATCATTTGAATTATAATTCAAACACTCAAGTTCTAACTTCAAATTTCATTTCCCAAAACACATAATTTCACAAAGATCATATCAAAGTCACTAGCAATCATTCTTTAAGACTAAATCTAATCTCAAAGTATGAAAGTAACCTTGATCACTTTAGATTTTTATTTAGCGAAAAATTTACCCACATTTTCACAGATGAATGCATGCAACATTTCAATTTCCTAAATCTACCCTTCGTTAGTTCCTAAATGTTGGCATGTTACAGCATCTTGGGAGAGGGGAGTTTGAATCCATACCCAAACCCAAGTTGGATAGAAGGAAGGACTCTTTCCTTCTTCCACTAGGAAACTATTGTTCCAGTTTGACTTTTCAAACCTCCCTTTTGACTTTCAATTTAGAGCTTTATTTCTCTCTCGCAAATGCCCAACAAAAGTGACCTAGGACATGATCCAATCATTCCTCTTAACCATGACACATTCATGGACCATTCCCCTTCCGGTCCAGTGAACCTTCTAGACCCTTCTAGAACCTCTCTGATGAAAACATCGAAATCATTCCTGAACTCCGGAATCGGAATTTCCTTATATGAATCTTATTCTCCGGACCATTCCAGATCTCCTCGTGATATCCCGGATCCTATCTATGACTCCGAACAACATTCAGTTTCCCTACTTACATTCCATATCTACTAAACAACATTGAATCCTTAAGTGTGTCTCCCTACGGTTCGTGAATTATGCGGACATGACCGAGACACTTCTCCGATCAATAACCAATAGAGGAATATGGAAATTCATATGGCTCCCACATATTTCTACGATTACTTAGCGATTGAATGAACCACTTACATACGATACCAATTTCCCTTTGTCTCGCAATAGTTTACTTATCCGAGGTTTTATCGTCGGTATCTCTGCATACCTAGTTCAACCTCGTTACCGATAAGTACTCTTTTCTCGTTCCCGTGATATTTGATCCCTTGTGAGCCAGTCACATGCTTGCAAGCTAATTGTATGACATTCCACCGAGAGGGCCCAGAGTATATCTATCCTCATATGGATGGACAAATCCCACTCTTGATCCATGTGCCTCAACACATACTTTCCGAACACTCAATGCCACCTTTATAACCACCTAGTTGTGTGTGGTGTTTGATGTCATCAAAGCATCCTTTCGGTGATGGTGATTAGCATGATCTCATGGTCGAAGGAATTAGGTTACTATGTATCAAAAAGCTTATAGAAAATGAACTATATTAAATGACTTGATCTTTATGCTACGCTTAACTATAGGAGTATGTCCATCACATCATTCTCCTAATGATATGACCCTATTGTTAATAACATCTCTATGTTCATGATCAGGAAACCATGATCATATATTAACCAACAAGATAGTTTAACAAGAGGCTTTACTAGGGACTCTTTTATGTTTACAAATCACACAAGTATTAATGTTTCCGGTTAATACAATTATAGAATGGTATGTAAACATTTATCATAAGCATGAAGATATGATAATAACCACTTTATTATTGCCTCTTGGGCATATCTCCAACAGTCTCCCACTTGCACTAGAGTCAATAATCTAGTTTCAACCTTTGTGCATTCAAGACCTATGGCTTTCCGGTGTTGTATTTACACGATTGCTAGTGGTCAACTGATCTTCAGATCCGACACTTTCAGGTCCGTGTGTAATTGCATGTCTTTGAATTTCTATGCATCACTCATTCTCTAATGATATGACTTTGTATAAATTTGGTCCTTTGGTGTCACATCCCAAAATTTTCCAAATTTTGAAATGTGAAAAATAAATAATTGTTGAAATTTAGGGTGAAAAGAAACTTTTTGTTTCTAAATGGAAACACCAAAACCCTTCTTGAACAAAATTTGAGTAAAATGGAATCCAAAAAAAATTTCAATCAAGTGAAATGCATTCATCAATAATGTATCTTGAAATTTAAACACTTGGAAAAGCTAAACCAAAACCCTAAAACCCTAATGGAAGAAAATCATTTCCAAGATCTCTCAAAGACTATGGATTTGATCCATATAAAAATATGTCAACAAACATTTATAAGTGATCAAAATGACAAATAAAAATATTATAAAACCATAGAAATTGGTTTCACTTAATTTGGAACCATGGATAAAAACTTATGAATATAATAAGATAGGAATTAATTTCCAAAGCTAATAAAGCTCCTAACTAAAATCCATACCAAATTGTGAGCAAACTATCCTAAAAAGATATAAAAGGATAAACAAATATTAAATAAAATTATACAAATTGGAATCACCAATTTTGGATCTATAAATAAAAAGATATGGATTTTTATAAGGCAAAGAAATAAATAAATAAATAAGGAATATTTAAAATCCAAATTAAATCTTGGCTAAACAAATAAAATGAAAGATTATTGAATAATAAATAAGAGTAAAAAGATTATTTAAATAAAACTATATGGGCTTTGAACCATATTCAATTTTATTTAAATACACATAAATTGCCTAAACTAAATAATAATAAAATTATTTAGAAGACAAATTAAAACTTGAATTAAATCCATAAGCAAATGGAATAAAGATAATTCAAATACTAAAGTAAATGATTAATTAAATCATGAGAAAATAATAAATTGGAATTTTCCCAAGTGGAATAAAAGTTATTTAATTAACTTAAATGGAATCAAAGAATTATTTGAATAAAATTTAAATGGGATTAAAACCATATTTGGTTTGAATAAAGAAAAATGCCCAATTAAATGATTAATAAATGATATTAAAATTATTTCAAATAATTCAAAGTGAATTATCTAACACCCTATTGAATAAATAAAACCTACTGAAAAAGGTTTGGTGAAAATTAGAATTTAAATAAGAGTTTGAAAATATAATTAAAATCTTATTTGAATAAAGGCAAGTGCATATTGTAAATAAATAATAAACCATTAATGAATAAAAGAATTATTCCAAAAATGGTCTTTCAAATACATGTTTAAACAGTATAGAAACTTACTGAAAGTTTGGGAAAAGTTTGAATTCAAACAAGTATTTGAATCAATTGAATAATTTCAAAACAGAATAAAAGAAACAGAAAAAGAAAAAGAAACAGGAAAAAAATAGAAAACAAACCCCAGCCCAGAACCAGGCCCAGTCCAGCCCAACGAAGCCCACCTCTCTCTCTCCCTGAAACGTTTTATTTAACTCACGAAACGACCCGCGCAGTCACTGACCGTATGACCCCACGCGCACCCCCTAACCTCGCTGACACCAGGCCCCACCGCCAAGTCATCGTCTTCCTCACCCACTCCCACGACCTTTTCTTCCCCCTGTTGTTACTGCCGTTGAATCCTCCTCATTAATTTGCGTTATTGCCCCACTAATTCTGCCCAGCAATCACGTGTACATAAACGCCCCTCACCCCTCTACCATTCCCCTTTGTCGCAAGCTCCTCTCTTCCACCGGGATGCCGTAATTTTTCCTTGCACCGCCACTGCCCCGACGACCATTCCCGTCTGATTCTGACGACAGCCAACTTCCCCTTGCTCCCTGGCACCCACTAGATTATTCCCTACCGTCAGGCGCACCTTCCCATTGTCGGGGGGATAACCCTGTACCAGCTGGGGCCACCGGGGGGATAACCCTGTTCCCCTCCGTAATGACGGGCCTGGCGGAACTGCTTGTAGCATCGCTCCAAGCTGGGTTCACGCCAGCCCTTAGGAGAGGGAGGGGGTCTCCGGGTCCTGCGCAGCCGCAAGCAGCTGGCCCAACTACGAAGACGCAGGGGCCTGGTATAGCAGCCCCGTGGTCGGAGAGCCCTCAGGCGCCCTGGGCGGAGAGGGCATGACTGATGCAGCCGGGCTGGCCGTAGCCGGGCCAGCCGCAGCCGGCGTGGGCGTAGCCGGCGAGCTCGCCACCTCTTCAACCGGTGGAGGAGGCATGACGGCGGCACCTCCGTCGCCAAGCACCATGGCTTCGCTGTAAAAACAAAGAGGCAAAGGAGAAGCCAGTAAAACTGCAGAGTGGAAAGCAAGGGCAGGAGAGATACTAACCCGGTGATGAAGGGTGGAGCAACAACTTGACGCCCTCGGCGCATCTTTTTCATTTCAACTTCAGCGGGAACGGCAACAGGTGCCGCCCTCTTTCCCCGGGCTCTCGTCGCGGGTCTTTCTCGGGGACCCTCCTTGTCTGTGACATCGACTGCGGCACAAGCAAAGAGTAAAGACCATAACCTCAAGAACAAAGGTGAAAGAAAGAGCTGCGTACAACAACCTACCATGAGGATCCGGGGGGCCATCGTCCGCCCGGACGGGAAACCCTTTGGGTTCTGTCTTGGGGTACTTCTTCGGCTTCCTGTCCTCTAAGAAGGACGGAAGCGGGAAGCCACCCATCCCATCTTCGGCCAGCTGCACCGTGAACAACTAATCAAAAAGGAGGGCATAAGGCACCCAAGGAAATCTAGCAAATATAAGAGGCGAGGCATAAAGCAACCAGAGAAAAACTTACCAACGGCGGCAGGCGGCCGTGATGGTACGAGGGGTAGGAGTATGCCCAGTTGGCCTCGATGCGGAACTTGGAGATCATGGAGATCCAGTTCCGCAGGTCTTGGATGGGCACATCCTTCCACGACGTCCTCGTCGGATCATTGGCGGTCGAAAGATGGCACATCTTGTGCGACCGCTTCTGCAGCGGAAGCACGCGACGCACCATCCACGACAAGGTGATGTCCCGGGCGGTGAGCCTCTCCGTCCCCACCATCGTCTCCACCCGGGCGGCCATCCGATCGAGGTCCGCCACCGCGCCCATGCTCTTTGTCGTCCAGGCCCTCTGCGATGAGGGCACATTGGTGATGGGCGGAAGGCAGATCCAATCAATCTCCGTGGCATTGCTCACATAGAAGTATGTGCGCTGCCACAGCTTGACGGTGTCGGGGAGCTCAAACCGTGGCATCGGCGAGGAAGTCCGCGGGTAGACGGCACCAGCCCGTCCGCGTCAGCGGGCCACCCTTGAAGATGTTCTGGGCCTTGAAGTGGAAGAACCGGAGAAAGTTCGCCACCTCGGGCCACACCCCAAGGTACGACTCGCAGCAGGCCGCAAAGTGCGACAGTTGCGCCATGGCGTTGGCGCCAAGGTGGTGAAGCTGGAGGTCGAAGAAGCCGAAGAGCTAGAGGAGGAATGCGCTGACGGGGAGGCCGAACCCGTGCGTGAAGTGCGCGAGGAAGAAAACCCGCTCCCCCGACTGAGGGTTCGGCACCTGCTCCCCCTCCGGTGCAAGCTGGTGCTTCACGAGCAATGACGAGCGAAGAAACCTCCCCCGCTGATACTTGTTGATGAGCTCATCGGTCACGAAGGACCCGCACCAACCGCCGTGTTGCTCCGGCAGCATCTCAATAGAGGAGGAGGCCGTGGTTGGCGAGAAGAAGGTGGCTGGCAGCGACAGAGAGGGAGCGCACAAGAACAAGGAACGCAAGGGCACAAGGAGAATATGAGCCGGAGGATGGACAAGTGTGGGAACCGATCACCTCGGAGCCCTATTTATCCCCGCAAGCAGCAACGTCGCCCCTTCGGCTTCTGCGCGACGCGTGGCGTCATTGTGCCACAGCTGCGCAACGCTTCAGCTACAGATCCCCTGCGCCGTCGTGATTGCAACAGAAGATCCCCAGGTTTCAGCGGGAGGCGAGGCGTGCGCCCTTACCCCGAGGAAACGCTGCGGCACGTTTGCGTGCGCAGTTGCCAAAAACTGACGCAGCGACGCTGACATGGTTATACCCCGCGGGTACACGACCTCAGCATACCTAGTCTCGCCCAAGGAAGGCCCACGGCAAATATATGCCGGCCCACGAAGATTTTCGGGTGGCCAAGGCCCATGACGCCTTCAGATCCTTGGAGAGCAAGACTAGAGTAGATAGGAAATTCAAAGGGGTAAACCCTAAAACCTGTAACCGGCTCGATCTGTGCCTGGGACCTGCCTATCTCTATATAAAGGCTAGGAGGGCACGACGAGGAGGCTCTCTTAGAATCTCTCGCACACCACCGCATACACACCTCCACGCCAGATTGCAACTGTGCACCCATGTAACTTTCGGTTCCGCCGTAATCAAGAGCAGACAAGCAGGAGTAGGGTTTTCCCTCCGGGGGCCTGAACCTGGGTAAACCTCGTGTCCCCGTGTTGCTTGTTTGCTAACTTTTCCGCGATCTCCAGCATCCCCATCTTCTCCAAAACCCAAGTCCATAACAATGGGCATTGACGAGATTAAACCTCGTCAATTGGCGCTGTCTGTGGGAACTGGGGATGCTGATTGTGCGACCGTGACGGTCCCAACCCGAGCGATCTACAACTCCGCGGCGACGGAGAGTCATCTCCTCTTAGGCGCCTTCGACTTCATCGCCCACTCACCGGCCACCATGAAGGACTTCGAGCCCGTTGGCGACGGACTCGAGATTCTATTCGGGAGCTTCTGCTTCCAGGTGGGGCAGACCGGCACTCTCCGCCTCCCAGAGCGGGTGCTCCTACCATCGATCAGGCCCGCTTCATGGGCTCCACACCCTATGCTACACACCTCATCATCAACAGACGAGTTCTATGACAGCAGCAGCTGCAACTCCGATCTGTGCGATCTGCCATCGGACGTAGGGACCTACGGTTCCGGATCCGAAAGTTGCGGCAGCAGCAGACCGATCTATGAACGCTACCAGTGCGCCGCAGTCATCCAGGATCAGGAACACAATCCGCCACCCAACCCACAGGGTAGAAACGGTGGAAACATAAGAAGCCAATCCCCCCCACCCAACAGGGAAAACAACAATCGGGTCATCCACCTCGACGAGAAGGGATGGGCTCAAGCACACGAGGCCGTGGCAGGCAACAAGATCCTGCACGCCGATGCCTCACGAGATCTACTGATGGCATACCACATGCTCCTCATCGAGGAGCACAAGAAGCAGTCAAGATGTAGGAAGTGCTTGACAAGCGCAAGCAGGCAGCTTCGGAGTCCAGTGCGCGACGAGCTGCGCTCTCTGCCATGGGCATCGGCTCCATCTCACACGGCAACAACGGGAACAAGCACCGTTCTCGGATGGAAAACATGGACCCCAAAGAGCGTCGCGAGGTGACCCGAGCCCTCAACACGTCCTTCATGGAGATGGACGCCGACGGCAACGTCATCCCAAAAACGCCGCAAGCTGCGATCATGGCAGCCACCGCGTACCTCGCGTCCCACCCACCTCCAGAGGGGGACCCAAAGAGGGTCATGCACACGTCCGCGCTTACCGGGATTAGACTCGTTGGAGCTGCGCTCCACGGAGAAGCTCCTGCGGAGCCGAAAAAGAAGGCTGCGGTCAGATTCAACCGCAGCCCCACACCCTCATCTGAGGATGAAGAGCATGACCTTCCTCGAAGGCATAAGAGCTCACGCCATCGCAGCCGCGACTACGACGCTCGAAACGAGCTAACGCAGCGCAAGATCGACAAAGCACGCGCCAAGCGCGTATGCTCGTCTAAATCTGAGATGGATGAAGACGAAGGAGAACTCTGCGGAGCTCGATGCTTCAGCAAATCTGTCCGACGGACAAGGATGCCGCGAAACTTTAAGCTCCCTTCAGACACTCCGAAATTCGACGGCACACAGGACCCCAAGGCGTGGGTCAGCGACCACTTGTCGTCCGTCAAGCTGCATGGCGGAAGTAGGGAAACCGCCATGCAATGCCTTCAGCTGCAGCTGACAGGCGCAGCTCGGATCTGGCTAAGCAGCCTATCCACAGGATCCATCCGAAGTTGGTAGGAGCTGGCGTACAGTTTTGTCCGAAACTTCAATGGCACCAGCAAGAGGCCTGCCTCGATCGAGGAATTGCGAGCCTGCACTCAACGAACGGGTGAATCCATTCGCTCGTACATACTGCCTGGTCCAACACCAAGAACTCCGCGGCACACATCTCCGAAGAAAGGGCTATCGATGCCTTCAAGGACAGCGTTAAGCGCCAGGACTTCAAAGAAGAACTTGGACGCGTCAAGCCCAAGACACTCGACCACCTCATGGACATCGCCAAAGGGTGGGCCGACGGTGAGGACTCCGTCCACCGAGCGCACTCGGAGGAAGAGGACGACTACGGCCGACGGCGAGAACGCCGTAGCAAGAGGAGATCGCGCATCTACGACGATCGCGATGGACCCGACATGGTCGCGGCTGGCTACGCCGACCGCCGCAGCGATGGCAACCGCAACAGTGGGGGATACCGCGGAGGCAATTTCCACGATGGAGGACGCCCAGCACAGTCGTGGCAGCGCCACGGTCGCGACGACGGACCCTCAGCATACGAAAAACTGTCGGGTCCATGCACCATCCACTTCTACATCGACAAGCAGGATGGTAAGAAGAAGGCAAGCCACATGCTCAAGGACTGCCGCGAGTTCAAGAAGCTCAGCGAAAGCATGGCTCAGATGAGGCAGCAAGCCCCAAACCCTGGATTCGGGAACGCACCCGCACCAGGCGAGATAGCACATGGAGCTCCTCCACCGCCACCTGTAGGAGGACTGAACCACCAAGTCGCACCCGCACAGAATAATGGTGGGCACGGGTACCCCCCACCGAAAGGAGTGCTGATGATCCAAAAAGGGCGCCCAACGAATAGGGTGCAGAAGAAAATCACTCGTCAGATCAACCTGGCCGTGACAGCTCCACCCGCCATCCCTGAATACCTCAGTGGATCGGAGTCCCGCGTCACGTTCAGCCGTTCGGATCACCCTTGCCAGGTCCCTCGCCCAGGTCATGCTGCCCTGGTGCTTGAGGCGCAGATCGGAGGTTTCGAGATGAGCCGCGTCTTCATGGACGGTGGCAGCAGCATCAACCTGATGTTCGCAAGCACCCTAGCAGCAATGCGGATCCTGCTGTGTAGCCTGGAACAGTCAGACACAATGTTCCATGGCATCGTCCTAGGAAAGGGCATATTCCCCCTGGGAAAGATATGGCTCGACGTCATCTTCGGCAAACCAGATAACTTCCGATGCGAGCGGCTCGAGTTCGAAGTGGTGGACTAGCCATCACAATATCACGCCATCCTCGGGCGTGTAGCATTCGCAAGGTTCTTGGCAGTACCACACTACGCATACCTGCTACTCAAGATGCCAGGACCCAGGGGCGTCATCACGGTCCACGGGAACTTCACCCGATCGGACCACTGCGACAGGGATTTCAACAGAATCTCCCAGTCATTCAGCATGCAAGAGGAGCTCGTAAGACTCCGCGAGGTGACGGACAATGGGGCACCCCTAGTCGCACGGCAAAACGCACCCGATATGTCTTTCGACTCCACCGTCAACACAAAGAAGGTGCAGGTCCACCCGACGGATGCCTCCAAGACGGCACTGATCGCTAACGATATCAGCCCCGCATAGGAAAGCGCACTCGTCGAATTCCTCCGTGAGCGCTGGGAAATCTTCGCCTGGTGTCCTGCGGACATGCGAGGAGTTCCCAGGGAATTCGCCGAGCATGCACTCAATATCTTTCCAGATGCCAAGCCCGTCAAGCAGTCCATCCGGCGACTGTCCGAGCCCAGGCCGAAGCCATAGGGATTGAAATCAACAGACTACTCGCTGCAAACTTCATCAGGGAGATTAAAGAAAGCGAGTGGCTCGCCAATACAGTGATGGTCCCCAAGAAGGACACGGACATCCTGCGGATGTGCGTGGACTTCACGTCGCTGAACAAGCACTACCCGAAGGATCACTTCCCTCTCCCTTGGATCGATCAGATCATCGATTCGACTGCAGGATGCGAGAAACTCTCCTTCCTCGATGCCTACTCAGGCTACAACCAGATTCGACTAAAGGTCAAAGATCAGGAGAAAACGGCGTTCATCACACCGTTCAGAGTGTTCTGCTACAACACAATGCCCTTCGGGCTAAAGAATGCAGGTGCCACGTACCAGCGGTGCATGCAGGCATGCCTGAAGGACCAGATCAGTTGCAATGTCCAAGTCTATGTCGACGACATAGTCATCAAAACCAGGGAGGCGAGAACACTCATCGACGATCTCCGCGAGACGTTCGAAAATCTCGACCGCTACAGGATCAAGCTTAACCCCGAGAAGTGCGCCTTCGGTGTCCCATCGGGCCAGCTGCTTGGTTACTTCATCTCCCAGCGAGGGATCGAGGCAAATCCGAAGAAAATCCGGGCCATAATGGCCATGGAGAAGCCAAAAAACCTCAAGGGTGTCCAGCAGCTTGCAGGACGAATAACAGCATTAAGCAGGTTCATCAGCCGCATGGGCGAGAAAGCACTGCCATTCTACCAGCTGCTGCGCAAGGCAGACAAATTCGAGTGGATGCCCGAGGCGGATGACGCATTCGAAGATCTAAAGCGGCTACTCTCTACCTCGCCCGTCTTGGTCACGCCAAAGGAGCGCGAGCCCCTACTGCTGTACATAGCAGCTACACACCAGGTGGTGAGCACCGTACTGGTGGTCGAGCGACCCGAAGAGGGCAAGACCCATGGGGTCCAACTCCCAATCTACTACCTCAGCGAGGTATTGATGCCAACAAAGCAGAGGTACCCTCACTACCAAAAACTCGCCTACGGAGTGTTCATGACGGCTCGTCGGTTGAGCCACTACTTCTAGGAGCACCAGGTAATGGTCGTCAACGAGGCACCCCTGAACAGCATCCTGAACAACCCAGAGGCCACAGGACGTGTGGCCCTGTGGGGCATCGAGCTGTCACCTCTCGACATCATCTATGAGAAACGCCACGCGATCAAGTCTCAAGTCCTCCCGGACTTCCTTGTACACTGGATGGAGCTGCAGCTACCAGACACTCCAGACATGACACAGTCATGGACGATGCACTTCAACAGCTCTAAGCATGAAGCCGGAGCGGGAGCCGGAGTCATACTAACCTCCCCGCAGGGTGATAAGATGAAGTACGTCCTCCGGATGAAGTTTCGAGCTTCCAACAACGAAGCAGAATACGAGGCCCTCATCCACGGCATGAGGATGGCAAAGATCTGCGGCGCAACGCGCCTAGTCATCTACGGTGACTCCAACCTCGTCATCCAACAGACGATGAACGAGTGCGACGCGCACACCGCCAACATGATTGCGTACCGTGCACTCTACAACGCACTCGAAGGAGATTTCGATGGCTGCGAGCTTCGACACGTTGGAAGAGAAAGCAACAAGGAGGCCAATAGACTCGCCAACATCGGCTCCACCTGCACACGGGTGCCGCCAGGTGTGTTCCTCGAACAGATCTGCATGCCATCCATCAAGCAGAAATCAATGACGTCAAACTGACGCGACGTGCGCCAGAGCTACATGCATGGGTGACGGCATCAATGACGTCATCTAGCCCAACGTTTCGTCTTTAGCTCTGCCAGCCGGTACCTGCCTTCGCTGTTTACACCTAGTGGACGGCCATCGATTCCGCAGCCGGTTAAACTCCAGCCGGAAAGCAAAAGCAAAAGCCGCAGCTGGAGAAAGTAAATCAACCTCTCAAGAAAAGAAGGAGCACGGAAGATCTTGCCCACCGGCCAAGCCCATACGTGCTCGGGGACTAGTGTCGGGGGGATAACCCCCGGGTGGGGAAAGCCAGGCATAAGTAGGCCGGCTCCAGAAGATGCAGGCCACCTGTCCTCCAAGAAATACAACTCTAACCGTCTGGCGAGCATGCCCGACTGGGCTTATAACCTTCCGGGCTGGCCCATCTAGCCGGTGGCCAGAAGAGCCGATCGGGTGGCCGTTCCCACCCGGCTCACCTTGGATTCGATGGATAGCATGGAAGGACTGGCGCTCCGTGCAGCGTACGCTTCTGGCTCTCCCTCGTCATCAAGGAAGCTGGCATGTCATCATGACCAACGCTACCAGACAAAGATAAAGCAAGACGGTCGGCTGGACTGGCGAAAGCGGTCCGGGTGACCGTTAAAGCAAGGGTGACGCCCCAAAGGAAGCCCGGGTGACCACTAAAGAGAAGGATGACGCTAAAAGAAGGGCAGACTGGGTCCTGGCCCACCGGCTGGGCCCTGCAGTCGGCCCTACCCTATAAACCCATATCCAAACAGTAAACCCTAGGACCCAATCTGTAATCTGCCCCCCGGACCAGTATATAAGGGAGGGCAGAGCCAGGGTTCTAGGTAAGCGACAATAGTAGAAGAAGAGAAGTGTTAGCATCTAGCTCCCATCTTCCTCTAGCCATCGATAGTAGCTAAGGAAACAGCTCAAGGAACACTTGTACTGAGCATCGAGCTCCCATACATAGTTCATCTTGCAGGAGTAGGGGTGTTACCTCGCCAAGAGGGCCCCGAACCTGGGTGCGTCCCTATGTTTGCAGTGCATCGTGCCCAACCCGTTGCGTGAGCCACCGCCTGAGCCCCAGCTTGGCCGCGCATGCCTTAGAGGCTCGGCAACTTCGACACCCGAACGCCACCGCCGTCTGCCTGCACTCCGATGACGCCCCCTGGTAAAACCTGACCTCCCATCTCCCTCTCTTTCACACGCGTGTACTTACCTTTGCATCACACATCTAACGCGACCATCGGCTTGTCTTCCAATGCCCTGTAGCCTCGCCCCCATCAACAACAGGACGTGCCCGATGACAGAAGCATCTCCGGCGAGGAATCGCTGGTGACTTCGAGCGCCCCTGCCTCCCCACGAGCACGTTGAGCATTAGCACTCCTCGGCAAACACAGTGAGAATCTCCTCCCTCTCCCGCGCTTCCTAATTTGTCAGCAACGCCGTAGCCAGAGCGCCGCCGCCTTGCGACGTTGTCGAGCGCCGCCAGAGTTTGCTCAAGTCATTTCAGGCCGTTAGATGATAATCTGATGGATGCAATAGATCCACTTAAGCAAAGCGGTATGCTAGATCTGGATCGTGCGATTTCAGTTAGATCCAACGCACCACAATGATCGATCCGTGCGAACCGGTATTAGCCAGTAGAAATGCTCCACGTGGCCAGCTTTTGTTTTAAATACATAGAAACATTTCTATTAGATGTTTAGATTTGTAAAATTCATAAGTTTAAATCTACATGTCCAAATTTTGCAAACTTTATATCATTGGAATCAGGAAAAAGAATACTTTCCAACCATGCCCTTTGTTGAGTGAATTGCTTTTGGAAAATTGGTTGATTATACAGAAACATTTCTAGGCTTATTTAGAGTATAAAAATTATTCTAGAAATGATTTTTGAGTAAAATCTTTTGCAAATGTTTTGTTTTGAACCTACTGACCATAAAAACCAACTTGTGGATTTAAAGTAAATTTTGTGACACTAAGGAATTGATCCTTGAATAAAAGCATTTCTAGATTAAATAAGAATATAGATTATGGTTTAAAAATGCTTTTTGAGTAAAACCTTTGGAAAATGATTTGATTTAAACTCTCTGACCCTAAACACCATGTTTCAGATTTAAAAATGTATTTTATTAACCCTAGTAAAATTATTACTTTGTTTAAAGGCATTTCTAACAAAATAAAATGCTGCTTGGTCTAAAAATGGTTTTTGAGTGGAACCTTTTGAAAATGATTTTGTTTTTAAAACACTTTGACCATAAACACTAACATTTGTGTTTAAAAATATATTTGTCAAACACTAGAAATTATTACTTTGATTTAAATCATTTCTAGAAAAACAAAAATGATTTAAAGTGGCCATTTTCACTAACTTGATATCAAATGGTTTTCCCACATTTATAAATGACCAATAGGTGTTTTATAATGTTTATAGCCTATTAAAAAGCACCTTTCCAAATAAAACAATCTTTTGCATGCTTGCATGCGTTGTTTTGTTTTCTTTATTTTATGTGATGAATTGATTGAATGTTAAGTTTGAAATTGTGCCTTGTTTGATTGAATTGTAGTGAAATTTGAAGAGTGTGACTATTGCAAGATCAAGGAGTGAATCTATATTCTCTACTAAAAAGGCAAGTGGTGCTTCATACATTTTGTCCTATTATTTTCACTATGCATTAGTGATATTTCTAAGTAGGACTTGCATGGAATTTTCTATGTGTTAACTATGCCATGGGAAATCCTAGTAGATGATACCTTAGTAGAATTTTCCCTAAGTTAAGATCCCTACTACTATCATGCTTAGCTTAGCTAGTAGAAAACAAGGGTGGATTATATTCATGCTATGAAATATTTATAAGTCAATGACTTGTGTTTTGTTTAATAAAACAACTATGTGAATGAATCACCTGGGTTGAATGGTTGTGAATTGGTTATGTTGAGTGGTTACACAGGGCCCCATATTTATGGCCTACCCTAGTGTATCTCACTTGTGGAAAGCCACCCAGGAACAAAGAGATTTGAGATGTCAAATGTTGAGAAGCTTCAAGTGCAGCCACATGGCAATATGGGCTCTGCCTGGATCATATAGGTTGCAATAACTTAGCCAGATGGATAGTTGGTGGTAGGGGTGATAGGTTTGGGAACGCGTACATTTTGGTCTAAGGGAAAGCTTCTGAAAGATCTTGTCTCGATGCATGTCGAGTCTTGTGGGGAAAGTGCACCACCTCTCGAGAGATTAAAATCTAAGTACTTAGCCGTGTCCCCGGCAATAGACAATTTGAGCATCAAGACATGGAAGCTATCAGGGATCTCCTCATCCCAATTTCTAAGTTAAAACTTGTGGTTGAACAAGGGTTAAAGGATCACCAATGTCTATTGGTAGATGCCTTGGGTGATTTGACAAACAAAAACTTAGTGTTTTCAAGTGATAAGGAAAATCTATTTTGAGCAAAGCAAGCCTAAGCTCCACTTAGCCAAATTCATTTAGATGATAGATACCACTATTCTACCATAGTATCACTTGCCAATACAATTCAAATGTATTGACCCTTGTGGCTGTAACTTATTATGTTGCAGGTTTGTTTGATGTTAGTGAAGTGTGTTGAATAGGATTACAAGTCTACAACCAACATGATTGCATGTGGCATTTTGAAGATGAAGGACTCAATGCTATATAGTTATTCTGCTGCATTGTAATGAGATAGTCAAATGAGCTATGTAAGATGTAATGAATTATTTTATTCATGGTTATAAAGTTGTACTATGACCTTTTTTTCTTGATATTACATCTTAAACTATGGATGCTAGCTATTTATCCAGGGACTAGCATTGTAAACACAGGGATCTCTACCTTATTAAAGGTTGGGACCTCTACAGATGGTATCAGAGCACTGTGTTGCCTGTAGGATTGTAACCCTAGGATTGGGAAAAAAACCTTATAAAAATAGGAGTTGTATTTGTTCAAAACTTATTTACAAACAATCTTGTAAACTCTTTCCTCAATCTTTTTGGTTTGATTCTACATCTATTCCTTTTCAAACTTGATAGACAAAGCCTCCACCATTAGCAAAGGACTTCACCAAACTCAAATGACTTCAACTTCAACATCACCAATGACTTCAACTTTAGTTTCATCAAGGACTTCAACTTAGACATCACTAAGGACTACAAGTAAGACAAGAACAATACTCAAGACTTGAAGACTGAGGAAACACAACTTAGAAGTAACTATCATCATCTTTGAAGTTTTGTGACCAAGATACAAGAATTTTTCCAAGCATACAATGATATTGTTCAAGTAGAAACAACTATGAAGAATATAATGATTTCAAGAAAACCATATAGTTGGACCACCATACTAATGTTTAGTTTAGATCAAACACACCAACTTATGTGGTGTAGCAAAAATATTGTGTTGCCTAAAAATATGTTTGAACTTTTGAGTGGAATGTTTGTTTGTGATTGCTTGCACATTGTTTGTGTGAATTGTTGTGTGTGATTAGAAATCTTACTCTAGAAATCTTTTGCCTATTTTGATCCCAATCCAACCCAAACAGATGACTTCTCCAAGAAACTCCAACATCAAGAATGGTGACAACAACAACCAAGGGATATACATGAGAGAACAACTTCTAGCAACCCAAGCCCAGTTGAACCAAGTGACAACTCATTTTTTAGCCAACAACAATGAGTTAGACCCAACCATGCAAAAGTTTTTGGAAATCCAATCCCAATTGTTGCAAAGGATGAACAATCAAATGATCAACATGATAAGCAACTCTTCCTAAGGAGATTGTGACAACAATGATATCAAGGATGATATTATAGAAGGAACTCAAGCTTGCAATACTTGTGGAGACATAGGACACACTTATAAAGGGCATGAGGATCAATGCCCTAATTGTGAAGAGAAACATTCAACTAAACAATGCCCCACATCTCAAGTGACTTGTTTCCTATGTGAAGGAAATGATCATGTCCCTATCCAATGCCCCATATATCCCATAGTTCAACAAATGAAACAAGATGGAATGCATCAAATGTTTGGAAACCTCCATAAGGGAACAACTTCTACCAAGAAGGATGAAGGCAAAGTCAGGACCATGCCTCATAAGGCCACATCCAAAGTGACCACAAAGTGTTGCTACTCTTGTGGAGAAGAAGGTCGCATCTCTAGTAACTGCCCCAAGAAGAGAGAAAGATTTCCCACCTTTGAGGTGAGATATGAAGAACATGAACTAGAATAACTCCTAGCTTTGGAGAGACCCAAAAAGAAGAAGAAGGACAAAAGCCAAGTACAATGCTACCATTGCAAACAGATGGGACACTATGCCAGTGATTGCCCAGAAAAGAAGAAGAACCAAGGAAACAAACAAGAGGTAATGATACCAAAGGAAAAGAAGGATATTAGCCAAGTGATGTGTTTCAAATGCAAAGAGCGAAGACATTATGCAAACAAGTGTCCAGAGAAGATAATCAAGATCCCAAGTAAGCCAAGATATAATCTAGTTGAAAACCTTTTTAAGGGTGGTAGTACCCTAGTTGCCTTGAAGCCAACTTGTAACCTCTAGCCTTCCCAAATCTCGGGACGAGATTTCTTTTAAGGGTGGTAGCCCATCACATCCCAAAATTTTCCAAATTTTGAAATGTGAAAAATAAATAAACAAAATAAATAATTGTTGAAATTTAGGGTGAAAAGAAACTTCTTGTTTCTAAATGGAAACTGAAGGGAATATGCCCGAGAGGCAATAATAAAGTGGTTATTATTGTATTCCTTGTTTATGATAAATGTTTATTTTACATGCTATAATTGTATTAATATGGAAACGTTAATACATGTGTGTTTAATAAACAAAAAGGAAGTTCCTAGTTATGCCTCTCTTATAAACTAGCTCGTTGGTTAACAAGATGATCATAGGTTTCCTGATCATGGACATTGGATGTTGTTAATAACGAGGTCAAAACATTAGTGTAATGATGTGATGAACATTTATCCGAAGTATAGCATTACGATCAAAGTCATTGAGTTTATATTTCTATAACAACTTACGAAGTGATCCTAATCCTTAGACCATGAGATCATGTCAATCACTAACACCGGAAGAGTTTCTTGATAACATCAAACGTCACATCATAATAGGGTGATTATAAAGATGAGTTCAAAACTACTAAAGTTTTATGTTGAGGTGCATGGATCGATATTGGAATTTGTTCATCATGATGACGCATAGATATGCTCTGGGCCCTCTCGGTGATATCACATTGATTAGCTTCCAAGCAAGTGATTTGATCACTAGAATGTTATATCACGGGAACGAGAAAAGAGTGCATGTCAGTAACGAGATAAAAATAGGTATGGAGATACCGATGATCGAATCTCGGACATGTAATATATCGCGAAACAAAGGGATTAAGATACTAGCGTAAAAGGTTCCAACGATCACAAGAAAGTCATCGTTGAATGTGTGGGAGTCAGTATGGGTCTCCAGATCCTGCTTCTGATTATTGATCGGAGAGGGGTCTCGATCATGTCCGCATTATTCGCGAACCGTAGGGTGACACACTTAAGAGACACCGACATCCATTTGGATCAAAAGTTTCATGCCGAAAAGAATAACAAGCGCAGGAATTTATTTCACTAGATACCGAAACGGGTTTTCGGGTGAAATTGCAGAAAGTGTTTATGCATGTGAAATGAAATACTAGCAAGGGGTTATATGTGAATGTTTGTCATTAAAGTAATTGACAAAATTCTGAATAAATAAAAGGAGTTTTATTTAATGAGAGTTTGCATTAAATTTGGTGGAAATTTAATGGGAATTTGAGTGGGTTTTTGAGTGGAGGGAATTGAAAGGCATTTGAGTGAGTGGAGTGTCCACCCACATGAATGTGGAAGAGGTGGGGCAGCCCCATGGCTGGGCTCATGGCCCCTTGGGTGCCCCCCTCTCCATATAAAAGGAGCCCCCTCCCTCTCTCTCACTTACACCTCCTCGTGAAGGATCTCTCTCCCCCTCTAGTATTTATCCCCCATGGTCTCGGACTAGCGAGATACATGTTCCTGGTGGCTATTCGGCAAGAAAGAGTTGTGCTTCCGCTGCATCGCTGGAGCGAGGAGGCGGAGGTTTCTCGTTGCCTCGAACGTGTGTGCGAACACGGATGCGCTGCTGTTTTGCGGCGCTAGGACTTCCTCTCGATCTTGAGATCAGCAAGAGATCGTCTACATCAACCACGAGTTTGGACCCGTTAAGCTTTGTCGGTCTTCAAGGGTATGTTCTCTACGGATATACGTCTGCCCGTTGTTTGTATCTAGTAGATAGATCTTGGTACATAGTTGTTCCCATCGTAGGAAATTTTTTGTTTTCTATGCTGCGAACCCTACAGTGGTATCAGAGCCGGATCTATGCGTAGATACTTTGCATGGGTAGTACACATATGAGTATGTGGGCGATGATGATCATTTTATTTCTTCTTAGTTGTACTTTGGATATTGGTGGCATAGTGGGATGAAACGGCCCAGACAAACTTTACATGTCCTCGCACATGAGACCTGTTCCACGCTTGACATGCAATTAGTTTTGCATAAGTGGCTAGCGGGTGTCTGTCTCTCCTACTATAGTCAATATCTAATTTGCAACGAGTTGTCAACAATTTGGTTATCCTCGTTGTGGTTCATGTTCGTAGGTAAGAACGGTTCTATCTTCGAAAGCCCTAAGCCACGTAAAACTTGCAATGGATAAATTAGAGGCGTCTAGTTTAGATTGTTGCTGGGCTAGTGTTATGATATGGTGATGTTGTAAGTAGAAGTATGAGATGATACTCTTACAACACACATAGCGTGTAAGTTCCATAGACCTTGTCCTTACACATAAAGGTATGATAGAGATCATACCACGGTGCACATGATGGAGATCATATGCGGGAACCATATCATTTCACTAATAAACATGTGATGTTTTGATTGCATCTTATATTGCTTGGTTGGCGTTTTATTAGCATAATAAGATGATCCCTCATTTAGATATCAAGATAAGAATGTGTTCTTCCTTAAGTATGCACCGACAATGTATCGTCGCTTCAAGACATCACGTGATGATCGGGTGTACTTGAATCCACGAGAATATCTCGGGTGTAAGACAGTTACACACGCGAATACTAAGGTTCTTACTTGACGAGCCTAGCATGTACAGACATGGCCTCGGAACACGGACCGAAAGGTTAAGCATGAGTCATATGTTTTGATATGATGACCATATGGATGCTCGCCTTTGAAGCTACACCGACTCACGTGATGATCGGACTTGGTGTAGTGGATTTGGTTCATGTAATCACCAAAAAGACGAGATGGATGTCATTTCTAAGTGGGAGTTCATTTCTAATTTGGATTAGTAGAACTCAATTTATCATAAATTAAATCAAAGTGAATTTGCATAATTTGTTGTAGTCATTGGTATTCGTTCACCACCTTATGCATATGTGTAATTGAGATAATAGAACTATAGAATTGTGGATATATACTTTACGAACTGGTATCGTATTGTGTTGAGTGTCAATCTAAAGTTTAAAGTCCTATTGCAAACTTTCAGCAAACTCTATTTACTCCATGAAATTTAATAGTTAGTATTAAATCGAGAGTAACAATTCCAGCGTTAGTATCTTAAGTATCATGTTTGCCTCCATGATTCTTGATTGTTTTAATATCAAGTTTATCTAGGAGCTGGAAGTATTGTTTCAGAAACCATCATGTGTGACTGATATAACGATATCTGAAACAATGTTTTGGTTGCAATATGATAGAGTATAATGTATGTTCTCATATTGGATGAAGGTTGGAGATGCTAGACATCCTAATCATCCAAAAGGGTTTTGGAAAGTAATGTTATACTCACAGGATTCACCTTTATAAGCTATAGTAGCTTGATCATGAAAGTTATCATGATAAGGATGAATAGAAGATGTATGTAAAAGTGTTTACTACACTAAAAGATTACTAAAGAATGGATTTTGAAAGAATACCGATCATTTGATGATGGTGATCTACTTCAAAGTGCAAGTCCAAAGGTATTATTATTTGAATATACATGCTTTGGACTATGTGTCATGTATATGGTGCCACTTTTGATGTTGATAGATTCTTTTAAAATAAAAGGAAATGCTGAAAGAGAATCTATAAAATATATTTGGCAGAAAAGAAAAGATTGGAAATATCCAATTTAGGTATATAGATGATATACATGTTATGGTTGTATTCTTTGCTTGTTAAACAATGTGGTTCTTGGGTATTGGATACCAAATTGGTTGGTATGAAATTTCATACGGAACGACGCAATTCATGAACCACAATGGCCTAAGTAACTAGCAAGAGAATATGTGATGATGTTCATCGAAAACAAACAAACCGTTGTTTGTATTTCTTGTTGACATCAAAGCTTGACTTCAAGATTTGTTTTAATAATTTTTATTTAAATCAGGTATTATGAGAACAAAGGTTGTTCAAATAATTACCGTATTCCATATAAGATGGATGATTTACAAATCTAGTTGTAGAAATCACATCCATAAAACCTAATGCTAAAATGTCGCAAGACAAATGATTGAAAGATCACTTACGAAGTGACATCGCCGTTTAAATTATATTGGAAATAAAACATGAAGAATTTCCATATTCATGAATTTTTGGAGTCTTTGATTTGATCAAGTGACGCTTGTGGGACTTTCCTCGGGATAACTAAAAACTTCGTTTAAAGGCCAAAGAAGAACGAACGACTAAAATATTGGAATTTATACATATCGATGTATGTAGTCCATTATGTGTAGTCGTAAGCGATGGGTTTCAACTTCATATACTTTCTCCGGAAATTTGAGTGAATATTCACTTAATGAGAAAGAAGTATGAAATATTTGAAAATGTTCAAAGACTTTCAAGATGAAGTGGAAAATCATTGTAACAAGAAATAAAAAAATTATGATTTTATCATAAATGGATTTATTTGAGTTACAAGTGTAACAAGAAAATAAATGAATTATGATTTTATCATAAAGGGATTTATTTGAGTTACAAGTTTAGCAAAACCACCTAGATTTGCATCTCCCAAAACACCATAGGAATATGGAGTGTTTGAGATTTGTAATAAAACCTTGTTTGACATGGTTGGATCAAAGGTGTTATTTATAAAACTGCCATTATGTTTTAAAAGATTAAAGCTTTAGAGACTACCGCTTTTACACTGAAAAGATCTCCATCTTGATCCGTTGAAATGACACCATGGAAGTTATGGTTTGGGGTAAAACCCAAGTTGTCATTTCTTAAATTTTGGTATGCTAAACATAAGTAAGATGTTTACAACCAAAGTCGGATGAGCATGTCTTTGTAGGTTATTTAGAATAACAATTGGTTATTCCTCCATAACACCAAGGACAAAAGGTTTGTCGCTTGAAAGGTGAAATTTCTTGAAGAAGGAATTTTTCATAAATGTTAAGTGGGAGGACAATAGAACTTTGATAAGGTTAACGAACCTTAGCTATATGTGCTGAGTTGCGCAGCACCGAAAAATGTTCCGGAGGCAACCAGGATGCTCATGGCTCACGTGCCTCAAAGGTTGTGGTCACGAAGGTCTAAGTTCTTATTGAACCAAGTCGGTCGGATAAACAATCAAATACTGAGATTTGAGAGTAAATCATTATTTTTTGATAATGATGAACCGACTACATGCAAAGAAGCAATGATGGGCTCTGACTCCGTCAAATGGCTTGAAGCCATAAAATCCGTGATAGTTCCATATACGAGAAATCAAGTTTTGAACTTGGAAGACCCTCCGCAAAGGTGTAAAAACCTATCGGTCGTATTTGGATCTATAAAGAAACGGACGTGGATGTTTCACATCTATGAAATAGTCGACATGTCGGTAAAGTATTTTACGACAATGTTCAAGGAGTTGACTATGACAAGATTTGATCTTTCATAGCGATATTTAGTCTGGACGGATTAAAGTAGCAACCACTACATATAATTTGATATATGGTAGATGAATAAACAAAACAAAGTTCTTCTAATAGAATGATTACCTAGGACATGTACATGACACGGTCCAAAGGGTTTTTTTAATTCAAAGGATGCTAAAAAGGGCATGCAAACTTCAATGGTTGAAGTAAGCATCGCGGAGTTGGAATCTTCACCATGATGAAAAAGGAGTTTTTTCATCAGGAGACGATGAAGATGCTTGCATTTGCAAGAAATTAAGTGGGAGCGCTAAGACATATTTCTAATACATTATGTGGGGGACATCTTGTTGATTGGAAATTATGTATCTTTTATTGACAAAGGTTAAGAATTTCATTTCAATGAAAGACTTAGGCAAAACCCGAATATTTAGCATGAATGTCTATAGTGGATAGACTGTGACGCTAATATGGTTATGCCAAAGTACATATATGAGATATTGAAGGAGTTCAATATAGAAACGACAAGAAACGGTTCTTATCGCATGGAAAGGAATTGAATCAAGATTCAAGTGTATCAACACTTGATAAGTGAAACAAGATTCAAGTGCTTTGACACTTGATGAGTAAAATCACAAGAATGATTTGATCAATCATACCATGATATGTACACATCCAGATATGTCCTATGCTCTAAGTGTTATGAGCATATACCAGAATGAATCATAAAATGATCATTGGACAATAGTAAGGAAATTCTTATGATCTTTTGGAAGAACTAAATATATTTGTGTAGAGGTGACAAACAATTACAAATAGTTCATTGTAAAGCGTTACATTGATACTAGTTTTTTTACAAGATACAAATTAAGTTGATCTCAATTTAAACTATGGGTGGCACAATGTAATGGAAAGAAGATTCCATGATGGATTTGGATGAAATCCATAGTTAAGACATTGTGACGAATACTACAACAAAAAGGCTAAGTATATGACTACTATAGTAGCAGCAAAGGAGGGAATTTGTGTCAAGAAGTTTGTTATCAAACTAAGGTGTGGTTCGCAACGGGCTAACACTAAAGATATATTGTATGACAATAGTATCGACATGATTTAACCCCAAGGAACTAAAGGTCTCACCGAAAGACCAAATTTATACAATGCCATCTCATTGGAGAATGAGTGATGCGTGAAGACGCAAAGACATGCAAATACACACGGACCTGAAGCGTCAGATCTATGGATTATGTTAACCACTTGCAATTGCATATATGGAACACCAGAAAGCCATAGGTGTTCAATACGCAAAGTTTTCAAACTAGATTATTGTCTCTAGTGCAAGTGGGAGACTGGAGGGAATATGCTCGAGAGGCAATAATAAAGTGGTTATTATCGTATTCCTTGTTTATGATAAATGTTTATTTTACATGCTATAATTGTATTAATACGGAAACGTTAATACATGTGTGTTTAATAAACAAAAAGGAAGTTCCTAGTTATGTCTCTCTTATAAACTAGCTCGTTGATTAACAAGATGATCATAGGTTTCCTGATCATGGACATTGGATGTTGTTAATAATGAGGTCACAACATTAGTGTAATGATGTGATAAAAATTCATCCGAAGTATAGCATTACGATCAAATTCATTGAGTTTATATTGCTATAACAACTTACGAAATGATCCTAATCCTTAGACCATGAGATCATGTCAATCACTAACACCGGAAGAGTTTCTTGATAAGATCAAATGTCACATCGTAACAGGGTGATTATAAAGATGGGTTCAGAACTACTAAAGTGTTATGTTGAGGCCCATGGATCGAGAGTGGAATTTGTTCATCCCGATGACGGATAGATATGCTCTGGGCCCTCTCTGTGATATCACATTGATTAGCTTGCAAGCAAGTGATTTGATCACTAGAATGTTATATCACGGGAACGAGAAAAGAGTGCATGTCAGTAACGAGATCAAACTAGGTATGGAGATACCGATCATCGAATCTCGGACATGTAATATATCAAAAAACAAAGGGATTAAAATACTAGCGTAAAAGGTTCCGACGATCACAAGAAAGTCATCGTTGAATGTGTGGGAGTCAGTATGGGTCTCCAGATCCCGCTTCTGATTATTGATCTGAGAGGGGTCTCGATCATGTCCGCATTATTCACGAACTGTAGGGTGACACACTTAAGAGACACCGACATCCATTTGGAGCAAAAGTTTCATGCCGAAAAGAATAACAAGCGCAGGAATTTATTTCACTATATACCGAAACGGGTTTTTCGGGTGAAATTGCAAAAAGTGTTTCTGCATGTGAAATGAAATACTAGCAAGGGGTTATATGTGAATGTTTGTCATTAAAGTAATTGACAAAATTCTGAATAAATAAAAGGAGTTTTATTTAATGAGAGTTTGCATTAAATTTGGTGGAAATTTAATGGGAATTTGAGTGGGTTTTTGAGTGGAGGGAATTGAAAGGCATTTGAGTGAGTGGATTGTCCACCCACATGAATGTGGAAGAGGTGTGGGCCGCCCCATGGCTGGGCGCATGGCCCCTTGGGTGCCCCCCCTCTCCCTATAAAAGGAGCCCCCCTCCCTCTCTCACTCACTTACACCTACTCGTGAAGGATCTCTCTCCCCCTCTAGTATTTATCCCCCATGGTTTCGCACTAGCAAGATACATGTTCCTGGTGTCTATTCGGCAAGAAAGAGTTGTGTTTCCGCTGCATCGCTGGAGCGAGGAGGCGGAGGTTGCTCGGTGCCTCGAACGTGTGTGCGAGCACGGATGCGCTGCTGTTTTGCGGCGCTAGGACTTCCTCTCGATCTTGAGATCGGCAAGAGATCGTCTACATCAACCACGAGTTTGGCCTCGTTAAGCTTTGTCGATCTTCAGGGTATATTCTCTACGGATATACATCCGCCCGTTGTTTGTATCTAGTAGATAGATCTTGGTACATAGTTGTTCCCATCGTAGGAAATTTCTTGTTTTCGAAGCTGCGATGTAGAGGTCCCAACGTTTAATAAGGTAGAGATCCCTGTGTTTACAATGCTAGTCCCTGGATCAATAGCTAGCATCCACAGTTAAGATGTAATATCAAGGAACAAAGGGTCATAATACAACTTTATAACCAGGAATAAAATAATTTATTACATCTTACATAGTTCATTTGGCAATCACATTACATTGCAGCAGGAAATCTATAAGCATGGGGTCCTTCATCTTCAAAGCGCCACAGGCAGACATGTTGGTTGTAGACTTGTAATCCTAATCAACAAACTTTACTAATCATCAAACAAACCTGCAACATAACAAGTTACAGCCACAAGGGTCAATACATTTGAATTGTCTTGGCAAGTGATAGTATGGTAGTATAGTAAAGTCTATCATCTATATGCATTTGGCTAAGTGGAGCTTAGGCTTGCATTGCTCAAAATAGATTTTCCTTATCATTTGAAAACACTAAGTTTTTGTTTGACAAAAATCTTTCCCAAGGCATCCCCCAATAAAAATTGGTGATCCTTTCAACCCTTGTTCAACCACAAGTTTTTAACTTAGAAATTTGGATGATGAGATTCTTGATAGCTTCCATGTCTTGATGCTCAAATTGTCCTTTACCAGGGACATGGCTAAGTACTTAGATTTTACACTCTGCAGAGGTGGTGCACTTTCCCCACAAGACTTGGTTTCACCAAGACAAGATCTTTCAGAAGCCTTCCCTTAGACCAGAATGGACGCGTTCCAACCTATCATTCCCTTACCACCAACTGTCCATTTGGCTAAGTTCTTGCAACCTATATGATCCAGGCATATCCCATAATGCCATGTGGTTGCACTTGAAGCTTCTCAACATTTGACATCTCAAATATCTTTGTTCCTGGGTGGCCATCCACAAGTGAGATACACAAGGTTCACCAGTCCCCTGGCCTTGTGTAACCACTCAACACAAACCATTCCTTCCCTTCCACCCAGGTGATTCATTCACTTAGTTGTTTTATTAAACAAAACACAAGTCCTCAGACTTAGAAATTTTTCCATAGCATGAATATATATTCCACCCTTGTTTTCTATTAGCTAAGCTAAGCATGATAGTAGTAGGAATCTTAACTTAGGAAATTCTACTAAGGTTTCATCTACTAGGATTTCCCATAGCATAGTTTATACTTAGCAAAATTCCATGCAAGTTCTACTTAGAAATATCACTAATGCATAGTGAAAAATAATGGGACAAAAGTATGAAGCATCACTTGCCTTTTTGGTAGAGGGTATAAGTTCACTCCTTGATCTTTGCAATGTTCACACACTTCAAGTCACTACAATTCAATCAAGCAAACAACATTTCAATCTACCATTCAAGCAATTCATCACATAAAATCATAGAAACAAGATAATGCATGCAAGCATGCCAAAGATTGTTTTATTTAGAAAAATGGTTTCTAAAGGTTCACAAACATTTGAAAACACCTAATGATCATTTTATAAAGTGGCAAAGTCATTTGCAAAAGGTTTCACTTTATAAACCATTTTTAAAACAAGGTATCATTTTATGTGGTGTAGAAATGTTTTAGTAAGGCATTAATCTATAGGATTCACAAAATATGTTTTCAAACCATAAAACTTTGTGTTTAGGGTCAGAGAGTTTATTTCCAAAACATTTCTCAAAGGTTTTCTTCCAAAACCATTTTTAATAATTAACCCATATCTTTATTTGACTAGAAATGGTTTTAAATCCATAGTTCATTCTTTTATTTCACCAAATACATTTTTGAAACCACAATTTGTTTCCTAGGGTCATTAGGTTCAAAACAAACCATTTGCCAAAGATTTTATCCCCAAAATCATTTTAGAATAATTTTTTTATAACCTAAACAAGCATACATAAGTTTCTGCAAAAACAAACATTTTACTAGAAGCTTTTTACTAAACAAAGTGCATGGTTGGCTAGGGTTTGTTTTTATGAATCCATTTATATAAAATTTGCAAAATTTGGACGTGTGGTTTGAAAGTTATGGATTTTTCAAAATGGAACATCTAATAGAAAGTTTCTAGTTTTTATATCAAACAGAGGCCACGTGTCGTGTTTTAATTCGCCAGTACCGCTTCGATTGGATCAAGCACTCAGAGGCGTTGGATATAAGTTAGATCGTGCGGCACAGAGGCGAGCATACCGGTTCGTTTAGTCAATCTATCGCGTACACACGATCGCGGTGCTCAGTGGCTGCGCGCGGCGGCGACGCTCGGCTAGCGGCGGAGCTGGCACTAGAGGGAGCAAGGAAGGAGGAGAGGTGGCTCACTATGATCGCCGAGGCACGGGGATGCTCAACCTGCCCTTGGTTGGTGAAGGGGCGTACGGGGTTGATCGGAATTCCTCGCCGGAGATCTTGCTGGCGTCAGGTACGGTCAGACGTCGACGGGGGCGAGGCTACAGCGCATGCTAGGACAAGTGGAAGGCATGGTCAGATGCGCACGGTCCTGGCGATGATGCGTGTGTGAAGGAGAATGAAAGGCGCGGTCAGGTTCTTACCAGAAGCTTCGCTGGAGAGGAAGCAGACGGTGGCGACGGTGGTCGTCGTTGTTGCCGAGTGTTCTGGGCGCGCGGGGACGAGTTGATGCCACTGGGAGGTTCACCAGGGAGTGGGAAGCAGGTGAGAGTGGTCGAGGGGGCAAGGGGCGGCAGGGTCCGGCCGGAATCGACGCCGGAGCTCGTCGGGGCAGTGGGGCTTCGTAGAGGAATTAGGACGGCCTGGGGGCGTGCTAAGGTGGGGAACTGAGGGGGAAACGTAGAGGGGATGCTGGCGATTAAGAGAGCATGGTCAGGGGGCGGAATCACTGCGTCATTGAAGAGAATTGACGACACGAATCAATCGGCAGTAACAGGGGAAGAACTGGTCGCGGGTTGACGACGAGGTGAGCTGGCGGTGGGGTCCGCTTGGCAGCGTCAGAGAGGAGTGGGGAGATGGGCTCCACCGGTCATATGCTGTGCGGGTTATTTTATTGGTGCGGACCGTTTTTCTTCGGGAGAGAGAGGGAATGGCTGTTGGGCCTTGTTGGGCTGGCTGGGTTGGGTCGACCAGATTCATTTTTTTTGTTCTGTTTCTGTTTCTTTTTCTATTTCCCTTTCTGTTTTGATTTTGTTTAATCAATTCAAACCTTTGCCAAATTTGGGGTAGTTTTAAATACTGATTTGTAAAACATTATGATATCATTTTTAGAATAATTTATTTATTCTTCTTAAGTCTTTTAAATATTCAAAATAGGCTCTAGTTTTAATTTGATAAGATTTAATAATATTCTTAAATCTCATTTAAATTCTTTAAACCTTCCAAATCTTTTCAATAGGTTTTTATTTGTTTATTTGGGTTCAAATAATTCACCTTGAATTATTTGGAGGATATTTAATATGATTTATTAATCTTTTAAGATTGGGTATTTGTTTTAATTTCAATGGAATTAAATATAGTTTTAATTCCCTAAAGTTTATTTGGAAGATTTATTTTATTTAAGTTGATTAAACAACTTTTAATCCACTTGAGTAAATTCCAAAATATCATTTTCTCATGATTTAAATAATTGTTCTTATTAGAGATTTGTCTTCATTAAGATAGGGATAGAATGGTTATTGCCATTTTATTTTATTTGGAAAATTCTTTATCCTTTTATTTTATTTGGATTGGGATTATAATCATTCCATTTGCTTAATGGATTTGGCCAAGGTTTGGTTTGGTCTTTAAATATTCTTTAATTAATATTTCTTTCTTTAACTTATAAAAATCCATATCTTTTTATTTGGTGATCCAAACTTGGTGATTCCAATTTGTGAAATCATGTTTGATATTTCTTTACCCTTTTAAATACCTTTAGGATCATTTGCTCACTAATTGGTATGGGTTTCTAGATAGGTCCTTTATTAGCTTTGGGAATTCAATTTCTTATCTTATTAAATTCATAAGATTTTATTTATGGTTCCAATTAAGTGAATCCAATTTATATGGTTTTATAATATTTCTGTTTGTCTTTCTTGATCATTTGTGAATGTTTGTTGACAAGATTTTATATGGATCAAATCCATAGGTTTGGAGATAACTTGGAAATGATTTTTATTCCATTAGGGTTTAAGGTTTGGATTTATTTTCCAAGTGTTTAATTTCCAGATACATTCATTGAGGAATGCAATTCCCTTGATTTGGATTTTTGTTGGATTCAAACTTTTACCAAAGTTTGTTCAAGATGGGGTTTTAAGTTTCCTTTTAGAAACAAAAGTTTCTCTTCACCCTGATTTTCAACAAATTTTATTTTGTTTATTTTATTTTTCACATTACAAGATTTGGAAAATCTTGGGATGTGATAGGCTACCACCCTTAAAATAAATATCGTCCCAAGATTTGGGAAGGCTAGGGGTTACAAGTTGGCTCAGAGCATCTAGGGTACTACCACCCTTAAAAATTTTCCAACTAGATTACATCTTGGCTTGCTTGGGATCTTGTTGAAACTTCTCTGGACACTTGTCTACATAATGTCCTTTGTTTCCACACTTGAAACATGTGACAAGGCTGAGATCCTTCATAGGCTTGTTTATCTTGTGCTTCATCTTTTCTGGACAGTTGCTCGCATAATGTCCTTGGTTACCACAATTGTAACATGTGATAAGATTGAGTTCATCACGTATCTTTTGTGGACAGGTTGCTACATAATGGCCTAGCTCTTTGCAGTTGTTGCACCACACTTGGACAATCTCCTTATACTTATTCTTCTCTAGACATTCACTGGCATAGTGTCCCATTTCTTTACAATGATTACATTGTACATGGCTTTTGTCCTTCTTTTTCTTGGGTTTATCCAAAGCTAGGAGTGCTTATAGTTCATGTTCTTCATATGTTATCTCATAGGTAGGAATGTCTACTGGTTTCTTTGACCTTCTATTGCTCCTTGGATAATTCATATGTCTCTTCTTTGGTCCTTTAAATTGGGTCATATTGCATGGAGGTACAAGTGGAGATTTTCCTTTGTCTTCATATTTCTTGGTAGACTTGGCTCTCTCATGGTAATCTGCAATCAGTTGTTGCACTCCACCTTGTTTCCTTTGTTCAACTATGGAATAAATGGGGCATTGGATAGGGACATGATTATTTCCTTCACATAGGTAACAAGTAGCTTGAGATGTGGGGCATTGGCCAGCTGGATGTTTCTCTTCACAATTGGGGCATTGATCTCCATGCTCCTTGGAAGTGTGATCCTTGTCTCCACAAATATTGCAAGCTGGGGTTCCTTCCAGAATAACATCTTTGTCATCCTTGTTGTCACAAACTCCTTTGGAAGAGTTGCTTCCATGTTGATCATTTGATCTGTCACCTTATGCAACAATTGGGCTTGGGTTTCCAAAAACTTTTGCATAGTTGGATCTTCCCCACTGGTGTTGGCTATGAATTGAGCTGTCACTTGGTTTAACTGGTTTTGGGTTGCTATAAGTTCTCTCATGTTGTCTTCTTGGTTGTTGTTGGTGTCATCAACCTTGATGTTGGAGTCTCTTGGAGTAGTCATCTGTTTGGGTTGAATTGGGTTTAGAATAGGCAAAATATTTCTAAGGGAATAATTCTAATCACTCACATCACATTTCACACAAGCAATGTGCAAGCAATCACAAACAAACATTCCACTCAACAACAAGTTTTAAACACATTTTTAGGCAACCAAAAATATTTTTGTTACACCACTTAAGTTGGTGGGTTTGACTTAAACTAAATATGGTGGTCCATCTATATGGTTCACTTGAGATCATTCTATCCTTCTTGGTTGATTCTTCATGAACAAAATCTTTGTATCATTGGAGAATTTCTTGCATCTTGGTCACAAAACTTCAAGGTGATCATAGTTCCTTCTAAATTGTGTTTCCTTAGTCTTCAAGCCTTGAGTAACACTTCTTGTCTCACTTGTAGTCTTTAGTAATATCTAAGGTTGAAGTCCTTGGTGAAAATGTTGAAGATGTTGAAGTCATTAGAGTTGAAGAAGTCCTTTGCACATGATGAAGTCTTTGGCCATGAGGTAGGTTTTGTTCATCAAGTTTTGAATAGAAGAGATGTAGAATCAACACCAAAATGGTTTGAGGAAAGAGTTTACAAGATTGTTTGTAAATAAGTTTTGGAACAAATACAACTCCTATTTTTCTAAGGGGTTTTGTCCAATCCTAAGGTTACAATCCTACAGGAAACACAATGCTCTGATACCATCTGTAGAGGTCCCAACCTTTAATAAGGTAGAGATCCCTGTGTTTACAATGCTAGTCCCTGGATCAATAGCTAGCATTCACAGTTAAGATGTAATATCAAGAAACAAAGGGTCATAATACAACTTTATAACCAGGAATAAAATAATTTATTACATCTTACATAGTTCATTTGGCTATCACATTACATTGCAGCAGAAAATCTATAAGCATGGGGTCCTTCATCTTCAAAGTGCCACAGGCAGACATGTTGGTTGTAGACTTGTAATCCTAATCAACAAACTTTACTAATCATCAAACAAACCTGCAACATAACAAGTTACAGCCACAAGGGTCAATACATTTGAATTGTATTGGCAAGTGATACTATGGTAGTATAGTAGAGTCTATCATCTATATGCATTTGGCTAAGTGGAGCTTAGGCTTGCATTGCTCAAAATAGATTTTCCTTATCATTTGAAAACACTAAGTTTTTGTTTGACAAAAATCTTTCCCAAGGCATCCCCCAATAGAAATTGGTGATCCTTTCAACCCTTGTTCAACCACAAGTTTTTTACTTAGAAATTTGGATGATGAGATCCTTGATAGCTTCCATGTCTTGATGCTCAAATTGTCCTTTACCAGGGACATGGATAAGTACTTAGATTTTACACTCTGCAGAGGTGGTGCACTTTCCCCACAAGACTTGGTTTCACCAAGACAAGATCTTTCAGAAGCCTTCCCTTAGACCAGAATGGGCGCGTTCCAACCTATCATTCCCCTACCACCAACTATCCATTTGGCTAAGTTCTTGCAACCTGTATGATCCAGGCAGAGCCCATAATGCCATGTGGTTGCACTTGAAGCTTCTCAACATTTGACATATCAAATCTCTTTGTTCCTGGGTGGCCATCCACAAGTGAGATACACAAGGTTCACCAGTCCCTGGCCTTGTGTAACCACTCAACACAAACCATTCCTTCCCTTCCACCCAGGTGATTCATTCACTTAGTTGTTTTATTAAACAAAACACAAGTCCTCAGACTTAGGAATTTTTCCATAGCATGAATATATATTCCACCCTTGTTTTCTGTTAGCTAAGCTAAGCATGATAGTAGTAGGAATCTTAACTTAGGAAATTCGACTAAGGTTTCATCTACTAGGATTTCCCATAGCATAGTTTATACTTAGCAAAATTCCATGCAAGTTCTACTTAGAAATATCACTAATGCATAGTGAAAAATAATGGGACAAAAGTATGAAGCATCACTTGCCTTTTTGGTAGAGGGTATAAGTTCACTCCTTTATCTTTGCAATGTTCACACACTTCAAGTCACTACAATTCAATCAAGCAAACAACATTTCAATCTACCATTCAAGCAATTCATCACATAAAATCATAGAAACAAGATAATGCATGCAAGCATGCCAAAGATTGTTTTATTTAGAAAAAAATGGTTTCTAAAGGTTCACAAACATTTTAAAACACCTAATGCTCATTTTATAAAGTGGCAAAGTCATTTGCAAAAGGTTTCACTTTATAAACCATTTTTAAAACAAGGTATCATTTTATGTGGTATAGAAATGTTTTAGTAAGGCATTAATCTATAGGATTCACAAAATATGTTTTCAAACCATAAAACTTTGTGTTTAGGGTCAGAGAGTTTATTTCCAAAACATTTCTCAAAGGTTTTCTTCCAAAACCATTTTTAATAATTAACCCATATCTTTATTTGACTAGAAATGGTTTTAAATCCATAGTTCATTCTTTTATTTCACCAAATACATTTTTGAAACCACAATTTGTTTCCTAGGGTCATTAGGTTCAAAACAAACCATTTGCCAAAGATTTTATCCCCAAAATCATTTTAGAATAATTTTTTTATAACCTAAACAAGCATACATTAGTTTCTACAAAAACAAACATTTTACCAGAAGCTTTTTACTAAACAAAGTGCATGGCTGGCTAGAGTTTGTTTTTCTGAATCCACTGATATAAAATTTGCAAAATTTGGACGTGTGGTTTGAAAGTTATGAATTTTTCAAAATGGAACATCTAATAGAAAGTTTCTGGTTTTTATATCAAACAGAGGCCACGTGTCGTGTTTTAATTCGCCGGTACCGCTTCAGTTGGATCAAGCACTCAGAGGCGTTGGATCTAAGTTAGATCGTGCGGCACAGAGGCGAGCGTACCGGTTCGTTTAGTCAATCTATCGCGTACACACGATCGAAATCCAACGGCTCAGACCAACTAGACCAAAGACTGGCGGCGCTCAGTGGCTGCGCGCGGCGGCGACGCTCGTCTAGCGGCGGAGCTGGCACTAGAGGGAGCAAGGAAGGAGGAGAGGTGGCTCACTGTGATCGCCGAGGCACGGGGATGCTCAACCTGCCCTTGGTTGGTGAAGAGGCGTACGGGGTTGATCGGAATTCCTCGCCAAAGATCTTGCTGGCGTCGGGTATGGTCAGACGTCGACGGGGGTGAGGCTACAGCGCGTGCTAGGAAAAGTGGAAGACACGGTCAGATGCGCACGGTCCTGGCGATGATGCGTGTGTGAAGGAGAATGAAAGGCGCGGTCAGGTTCTTACCAGAAGCTTCGCTGGAGAGGAAGCAGACGGTGGCGACGGTGGTCGTCGTTGTTGCCGTGTGTTCTGGGCGCGCGGGGACGAGTTGATGCCACTGGGGATGCTGGCGATTAAGAGAGCATGGTCAGGGGGCGGAATCACTGCGTCATTGAAGAGAATTGACGACGCGAATCAATCGGCAGTAACGGGGGAAGAACTGGTCGCGGGTTGACGACGAGGTGAGCTGGCGGTGGGGTCCGCTTGGCAGCGTGAGAGAGGAGTGGGGAGATGGGGTCCACCGGTCATATGTTGTGCGGGTTCTTTTATTGGTGCGAACCGTTTTTCTTCGGTAGAGAGAGGGAATGGCTGTTGGGCCTTGTTGGGCTGGCTGGGTTGGGTCGACCAGATTCATTTTTTTGTTCTGTTTCTTTTTCTATTTCCCTTTCTGTTTTGATTTTGTTTAATCAATTCAAACCTCAATTTGAATTCAAACCTTTGCCAAATTTGGGGTAGTTTTAAATACTGATTTGTAAAACATTCTGATATCATTTTTAGAATAATTTATTTATTCTTCTTAAGTCTTTTAAATATTCAAAATAGGCTCTAGTTTTAATTTGATAAGATTTAATAATATTCTTAAATCTCATTTAAATTCTTTAAACCTTCCAAATCTTTTCAGTAGGTTTTTATTTGTTTATTTGGGTTCAAATAATTCACCTTGAATTATTTGGAGGATATTTAATATGATTTATTAATCTTTTAAGATTGGGTATTTGTTTTAATTTCAATGGAATTAAATATAGTTTTAATTCCCTAAAGTTTATTTGGAAGATTTATTTTATTTAAGTTGATTAAACAACTTTTAATCCACTTGAGTAAATTCCAAAATATCATTTTCTCATGATTTAAATAATTGTTCTTATTAGAGATTTGTCTTCATTAAGATAGGGATAGAATGGTTATTGCCATTTTATTTTATTTGGAAAATTCTTTATCCTTTTATTTTATTTGGATTGGGATTATAATCATTCCATTTGCTTAATGGATTTGGCCAAGGTTTGGTTTGGTCTTTAAATATTCTTTAATTAATATTTCTTTCTTTAACTTATAAAAATCCATATCTTTTTATTTGGTGATCCAAACTTGGTGATTCCAATTTGTGAAATCATGTTTGATATTTCTTTACCCTTTTAAATCCCTTTAGGATCATTTGCTCACTAATTGGTATGGGTTTCTAGATAGGTCCTTTATTAGCTTTGGGAATTCAATTTCTTATCTTATTAAATTCATAAGATTTTATTTATGGTTCCAATTAAGTGAATCCAATTTATATGGTTTTATAATATTTCTATTTGTCTTTCTTGATCATTTGTAAATGTTTGTTGACAAGATTTTATATGGATCAAATCCATAGGTTTGGAGATAACTTGGAAATGATTTTTATTCCATTAGGGTTTAGGGTTTGGATTTATTTTCCAAGTGTTTAATTTCCAGATACATTCATTGAGGAATGCAATTCCCTTGATTTGAATTTTTGTTGGATTCAAACTTTTACCAAAGTTTGTTCAAGATGGGGTTTTAAGTTTCCTTTTAGAAACAAAAGTTTCTTTTCACCCTGATTTTCAACAAATTTTATTTTGTTTATTTTATTTTTCACATTACAAGATTTGGAAAATCTTGGGATGTGACATGCGAACCCTACAGAAACACCAAAACCCTTCTTGAACAAAATTTGAATAAAATGTAATCCAACAAATTTCAATAAAGTGAAATGCATTCATCAATAATGTATCTTGAAATTTAAACACTTGGAAAAGCTAAACCAAAATCCTAAAACCCTAATGGAAGAAAATCATTTCCAAGATCTCTCAAAGACTATGGATTTGATCCATATAAAAATTGATCAATAAACATTTATAAGTGATCAAAATTACAAATAAAAATATTATAAAACCATAGAAATTTGTTTCACTTAATTTGGAACCATGGATAAAAACTTATGAATATAATAAGATAAGGAATTAATTTCCAAAGCTAATAAAGCTCCTAACTAAAATCTATACCAAATTGTGATCAAAATAGTCCTAAAGAGATATAAAAGTATAAACAAATATTAAATAAAATTATACAAATTGGAATCACCAATTTTGGATCTATAAATAAAAAGATATGGATTTTTCTAAGGCAAAGAAAGAAATAAATAAATAAATAAATAAGGAATATTTAAAATCCAAATTAATTCTTGGCCGAACAAATAAAATGAAAGATTATTGAATAATAAATACGAGTAAAAAAGATTATTTAAATAAAACTATATGGTCTTTGAACCACATTCAATTTTATTTAAATAAAGACAAATTGCCTAAACTAAATAATAATAAAATTATTTAGAAGACAAATTAAAACTTGATATAAATCCATAAGCAAATGGAATAAATATAATTCAAATAAAATAAAAGGATATAGAATATCCAAATAAAATTATATGGCATTAACCAAATTCAATTCTATTTAAATGGAGACAAAATCCCTAAAGTAAATGATTAATTAAATCATGAGAAAATAATAAATTGGAATTTGCCCAAGTGGAATAAAAGTTATTTAATTAACTTAAATGGAATCAAAGAATTATTTGAATAAAATTTCAATGGGATTAAAACCATATTTGATTTTAATAAATACAAATGCTCAATTTAATGATTAATAAATCATATTAAAAATATTTCGAATAATTTAAAGTGAATTATCTAACACCCTATTGAATAAATAAAACCTACCGAAAAAGGTTTGGTGAAAATTAGAATTTAAATAAGAGTTATAATTAAATTCTTATTTGAATAAAGGCAAGTGCCTATTTTAAATAAATAATAAACCATAAATGAATAAAATAATTATTCCAAAAATGGTCTTTAAAATACATGTTTAAACAGTATAGAAACTTACTGAAATTTTGGGAAAAGTTTGAATTCAAACAAGTATTTGAATCAATTGAATAATTTCAAAACAGAATAAAATAAACAGCAAAAGAAAAAGAAACAGGAAGAAAAAAATAGAAAACAAACCCCAGCCCAGAACCAGGCCCAGTCCAGCCCAGCGAAGCCCACCTCTCTCTCCCTGAAACGTTTTATTTCACTCACGAAACAACCCGCGCAGTCACTGACCGTATGACCCCATGCGCACCCCCTAACCTCGCTGGCACCAGGCCCCACCGCCAGGTCATCGTCTTCCTCACCCACTCCCACGACCTGTCATTTCCCCTGCTGTTACTGCTGTTGAATCCTCCTTGTTAATTCGCGTTATTGCCCCATTAATTCTGCCCAGCAATCACGCGTACATAAACGCCCCTCACCCCTCTACCATTCCCCTCTGTCGCAAGCTCCTCTCTGCCACCGGGTTGCCGTAATTTTTCCTTGCACCGCCACTGCCCCGACGACCATTCTCGGCCGATTCTGACAACAGCCAACTTCCCCTTGCTCCCTGGCACCCACTAGATTGTTCCCCACCGTCAGGCACAGCTTCCCATAGCCCCAGCATGGCCGCGCATGCCCCAGAGGCTCGGCAACTTCGACACCCGAACGCCACCGCTGTCTGCCTCCACTCCGGCGATGCCCCCTGGTAAAACCTGACCTCTCCTCTCCCTCTCTTTCACGGGCATGTACTTGCCTTTGCCTCACGCATCTAACACGATCATCGGCTTGTCTACCGATTCCCTGTAGCCTCACCCCCGTCAACAACAGGACATGCCCGACGACAGAAGCATCTCCGGCGAGGAATCGCCGGTGACTCTGAGCGCCCCCTGCCTCCCCACGAGCACGTTGAGCATCAGCACTCCTGGGCGAACACGGTGAGCATCTCCTCCCTCTCCCGTGCTTCCTAATTCGTCGGCAACGCCGTAGCCAGAGCGCCGCCAGAGTTTGATCAAGTCATTTCAGGTCGTTAGATGATAATCTAATGGATGCAATAGATCCACTTAAGCGAAGCGGTATGCTAGATCTGGACCGTGCGATTTCAGTTAGATCCAATTCACCACAATGATCGATCCATGCGAACCGGTATTAGCCGGTATAAACGCTCCACGTGGTCAGCTTTTGTTTTCAATACACAGAAACATTTCTATTATATGTTTAGATTTGGAAAATTCATAAGTTTAAATCTACATGTCCAAATTTCGCAAACTTTATATCATTGGAATCAGGAAAAAAATACTTTCCAACCATGTTCTTTGTTTAGTGAATTGCTTCTGTAAAATTGGTTGATTATACAGAAACATTTCTAGGATTATTTAGAGTATAAAAATTATTATAGAAATGATTTTTGAGTAAAATCTTTTGAAAATGTGTTGTTTTGAACATACTGACCATAAAAACCAACTTGTGGATTTAAAAGTAAATTTTGTGAAACTAAGGAATTAATCCTTGAATAAAAGCATTTCTAGATTAAATAAGAATATAGATTATGGTTTAAAAATGCTTTTTGAGTAAAACCTTTGGAAAATGATTTGATTTAAACTCTCTGACCCTAAACACCATGTTTTAGATTTAAAAATGTATTTTATTAACCCTAGTAAAATTATTACTTTGTTTAAAGGCATTTCTAACAAAATAAAATGGTGCTTGGTCTAAAAATGGTTTTTGAGTGGAACCTTTTGAAAATGATGTTGTTTTTAAAACACTTTGACCATAAACACTAACATTTGTGTTTAAAAATATATTTGTCAAACACTAGAAATTATTACTTTGATTTAAATCATTTCTAGTAAAACAAAAATGATTTAAAGTGGCCATTTTCACTAACTTGATATCAAATAGTTTTGCCACATTTATAAATGACCAATATGTGTTTTATAATGTTTATAGCCTATTAAAAACCACCTTTACAAATAAAACAATCTTTTGCATGCTTGCATGCATTGTTTTGTTTTCTTTATTTTATGTGATGAATTGATTGAATGTTAAGTTTGAAATTGTGCCTTGCTTGATTGAATTGTAGTGAAATTTGAAGAGTGTGACTATTGCAAGATCAAGGAGTGAATCTATATTCTCTACTAAAAAGGCAAGTGGTGCTTCATACATTTTGTCCTATTATTTTCACTATGCATTAGTGATATTTCTAAGTAGGACTTGCATGGAATATTCTATGTGTTAACTATGCCATGGTAAATCCTAGTAGATGATGCCTTAGTAGAATTTTCCCTAAGTTAAGATCCCTACTACTATCATGCTTAGCTTAGCTAGTAGAAAACAAGGGTGGATTATATTCATGCTATGAAATATTTCTAAGTCAATGACTTGTGTTTTGTTTAATAAAACAACTATGTGAATGAATCACCTGGGTGGAATGGTTGTGAATGGGTTATGTTGAGTGGTTACATAGGGCCCCATATTTATGGCCTACCCTAGTGTATCTCACTTGTGGAAAGCCACGCAGGAACAAAGAGATTTGAGATGTCAAATGTTGAGAAGCTTCAAGTGCAGCCACATGGCAATATGGGCTCTGCCTGGATCATATAGGTTGCAATAACTTAGCCAGATGGACAGTTGGTGGTAGGGGTGATAGGTTTGGGAACGCGTCCATTTTGGTCTAAGGGAAGGCTTCTGAAAGATCTTTTCTCGATGCATGTCGAGTCTTGTGGGGAAAGTGCACCACCTCTCGAGAGAGTAAAATCTAAGTACTTAGCCGTGCCCCCGGCAATGGACAATTTGAGCATCAAGACATGGAAGCTATCAAGGATCTCCTCATCCCAATTTCTAAGTTAAAAACTTGTGGTTGAACAAGGGTTAAAGGATCACAGTGTCTATTGGTAGATGCCTTGGGTGATTTGACAAACAAAAACTTAGTGTTTTCAAATGATAAGGAAAATCTATTTTGAGCAAAGCAAGACTAAGCTCCACTTAGCCAAATGCATGTAGATGATAGATACCACTATTCTACCATAGTATCACTTGCCAATACAATTCAAATGTATTAACCCTTGTGGCTGTAACTTATTATGTTGCAGGTTTGTTTGATGTTAGTGAAGTGTGTTGAATAGGATTACAAGTCTACAACCAACATGATTGCCTGTGGAATTTTGAAGATGAAGGACTCCATGCTATATAGTTATTCTGTTGCATTGTAATGAGATAGTCAAATGAGCTATGTAATATGTAATGAATTATTTTATTCCTGGTTATAAAGTTGTACTATGACCTTTGTTTCTTGATATTACATCTTAAACTGTGGATGCTAGCTATTGATCCAGGGACTAGCATTGTAAACATAGGGATCTCTAGCTTATTAAAGGTTGGGAGCTCTACATTTGGTGAGACCTTTAGTTCCTTGGGGTTAAAACATGTTGATAATATTGTCGTACAATATATCTTCATAGTACTATCCTGCTGTGAACCACACCTAGTTTGATAACAAACTACTTGACGCAAATGCCCTCTTTTGCTGCTATAATAGCAGTCATATACTTAGCCTTTTGTTGTAGTATCTGTCATAATGACTTAACTTTGGAACTCATCCAAATCCATTATGGAACTTACTTTCCATCATATTGTGCCACCCTTAGTTTAGATTGAGATAAACTTAATTTGTACTTTGTGACAAAACTAGTATCAATGTAATACTTTTACAATGAACTAACCATCTATTTGTCACTTTTATAAAATAATATATTCTTAGTTCTTCTAAAAGATCATAAGAATATCTTTACTATCGTCCAATAATCATATTATGAATCATTCTGGTATACGCTCATAACATATAGAGCATAGGACATATCTAGATTTGTACACATCACAACATGATTGATAAAATACTCTTTGTGATTTTATCTATCAAGTATCAAAAATACTTAAATCTTTATTCAATCCTTCCTATGCAACAAGAACCTTTCTTGTAGTTTCTATATTGAACTCATTCAATATCTCATCTATGTACTTCTGGCATAACCATATTGGCGTCCCAATTTATCCATATGTCGTGGTATTGCTGACGAGTACGCCATGGAGGGGTCCTCACAGTGCGTGTTTAGAGACGTGGGGTAAGGCGGACGGTTGACGGGTACGAGGTAACACAGCTTACCCAGGTTCAGATCCCATGATGGTGGCGGAATCCTACTCCTGCTATAAATCACTATAAGGGCAATACGCCGAGTTACAGAGATAGGTTCGCTGTGCGAGGTTGTATGAATGGATATTAAGTTGTGCCCTAAAGGATCCCATAGGCCCGACTTATATAGTCGCCAGGTCCTAGGGTTACAGGGAAAATACCTAGCCGGACAGGTTACAGAGTCCTACACCGTCTACCACTAGTCTTGTGTAACTTGCACTCCAAGGCTCCGGGTACGCTGGTGACTCCACCGTAGCCTTCCTTTATCCGACTTGGGCCTCCCTTCTGGATCCACCTAACTGGGCCGCCTAGCAGGCCACAGGCCATGCTATAGACTATGGGCCACCCGGGTTAGTCGGATAAGAGACATGCTATGAGGATACCCATATAGCATATCCCCAACAGTAGCCCCCGGAGAACTCCGAGATCTTGCGCCCTCTTGCCTCTTCACGTGGAATGCTCCGTCTAGATGGATGTCGGCAAATCGTCAAGCAACATCTTGTAGTCCTACCAAAGAACCCTACAAGGTTTTCTCCGTCTTTGATTTGTAAGTCGGAGAAATGCTGAATCTTCCATCGTACTCTTCCGTAGTCGGATTAAATCCGTCTATGCCGGAATCTTCGATGCGACGGCTCATCTACCATGTCAGTTATGACGACATAGGCTTAGGTCAACGACGCCTCGTAACTCACACATGCAGAGAACGCAATCATATCCGATTTTCCCGCGCGAGCGATACGAACCGTTGGCGGCGGCAGTTGGAGACGTGGCGAAATTACCGTGCACGTTCTGGAACATGTCGTCTACGCGGCAACCGTCTGATTAGCTGCATGAATCTTGACGCAGAGTAAGATAAATAGTAACCGTGGGACACTTGCCACTTTTTCACCCCATTCTCTCGCGTCATCATCTTCTTCCTCCAGCCGCACGCCTCCTTGAGCTCTCCGCGGAAAACCTCGAAGAAACCCTAACCTCTCCTTGCATCAGTCGCACCCTCCCTGTCCTCCATGGCCAGCAGCAGCTCCTCCCCGTCGATGGCGTCGTCGAGCGAAGCCACGGCGAAGCCGTCAAGCTCCGTCGTCGTGCCCCCAGAGGGCCTGGTCATCCCCGCATCGGCGGTGATTGAAACCACTGGCGGTGACCACAATCTGGCGGCGCTAGAGCTTCTGGAAGAGGAGCCAGACTCGCATAAGGGCGACTGACGTGGCTCGGACATCACCGGCCGCGACATCCAAGAGATGGTTGCCGAAGGCTACCTCCCCGCGACGGAGGGGCTCGCCTGGCGGGCAGCGCCGGCCGGCGAGGTGACACCTTCTCCCCAAGCCAGAGAAAAGGTGTACCTCAAGGCTCAGCTGGTACGTGGAGTTTCTCTGCCCATCTCCCACTTCTTTTTGTTCGTCTTGAACCACTTCAAGGTCCAACCCCATAACCTCTCCCCCAATAGTATCTTAGTGCTTAGCAACTTCGCGGCACTTTGTGAGGGTTACCTAGGGATTGGGCCTAGGTTAGACTTGTTCGTGTACTTCTTCACCATCAAACATGAAGCCGGACATAGCAGGGAGGAGCTTAGGAACTGCGGCCCCATAAGCTTCAAGATCTGACCTGGCCGGCGGTTCCCTAACATCGTCGGCCACGAGTCATGCAAAAACTGGCAGCGGACGTACTTCTACGGCCCCGACATTCCTTTAGCGGGCCGAGAAGTGACGTACCCGGACTTCGTGGATGGAGCCACCGCTAAAGTTTCCACATGGAGATCCCATGCCTCCCTTCCCTCCGACCTCGACGCTTCTCGCGCAATAAGGCGGATCGAGTGGTTCGTAGAGACGGGTTTGACTGGCTTGGACCTAGCCATGTGCTGGTTCATCAGGCGAATCCAACCTCTGCAGCACCGGATGAAATTCATGCACGAGTACACCAGTGATCGAAAGGATTCCCTTCGGATATCCGTGGATAACTTCTCGAGCGACTCCATCAAGCTCCGTCTGAAGGACATCGTCAAGGTGAAGGATAAGAAGCGCGGCTTCACCATCACCTACGATATGTACGTAGACGGCAAGTGCCCAAAGGTAGGTATTTATTTTCCGTGTATGACATCGCTCCAGTTTCTCCGTCTTGCCAGTGCCATCCTATCTAACACGGTGATTTCTCACCTAACAGCTTAGCGATCTAGACGAGGACAACCTGGCTGCCCAAATCTACGATCCAAAGATGAAGGAAGTCATGGTCGTGTCTGACGATGATGTTTCATTGGCGCAAAAGCGGAAGAGCTCCACCTCTGACGCTGCCGACGGAGACAAGAAGAAGAAGACGGAGGGTGGAGCCTCCAAAAAGAGTACTGCCGCCCTAGAGGCGGAAAAGAAAAAAGCCACCGGGATGTTTGCCAAAGCGCCCCCCCCCCCTAGTGTAAGCCTCTCATTCTTTGACATTGTCTTATTTTTCTGTCTTATTCCTGTACTTATGCATTTTTCATGTTTCAGGAAGAAAGCCACAACCAGCCTCAAGAAGTCCTCCAAGACTCTTGGGGCTTCTAGAAATAGCAAAGATATGTTGCATCGCGACTCCTCCCCCGCCATCGCCCCTGCTACTCCTGCCGTCAAGCCCTCCTCTGCCCCGACAAGCTCTCAAGTCCAGGAGGCACCAGGCCCTTCCGCCATGGAAGTGGATTCAGGCTCCTCTACCGAGCTCGCTGTTGTCGGTGAGCAGGCAACGCAGGAGAGCACTACTCTTCAAATGGCTGAAGCTCCGGCTAAGGATGCCATCGGTAGCGGCAAGGCGGTGGTGGGAGCTGGTACCTCTGCCGAAGGCGGCGCCCCTGCTCCCCAGAAACCCTTCGAGTTCCCGAAGATAGTTTACCCGACGCTTTTTCCGAGTAACACAACTATGGTTCCTGGAGGAGTGCCGTCATCTCCGACGTGCGGTCTTGAGGAGCTACTCCGACAAGCAGATATCTTGCGAGGAAACAGCATTTCCTTCGGCAAGCTGCTAGCCGAGAGCGCTACAAACCTCAAGATTATTGCACTTGTAAGTTTTTACTTTGCCTTCTGTATTTCATACGAGTATCCCACTGTAGCCCCCGAGGATGTAGACGGAAAACCATAGGTTTTGCATCTATATTCTCTAAGAGTGACTAAGTTAGAAAACACTCTCACTGTAGCCCCCAAGCATTTAGATGGAATGAATTACTCCGACTAGATGCTTTAAGCGTAGCATACACAGTGTTCATAATTTTCAATGCTGTAGCCCCCAAGCCTCTAGTTGTAACTGAATTAGTTCCGACCAGATGTTTTAAAGAAAAGCTAAGCATATTGCTAAGTTAAAAATTCTCGCTGTAGCCCCCGAGCATCTAGGTGGAAAATCTCCGACTAGAAGCTCCAAGCAGACCAAACAACGATTTTAACTTTGTATTTGTTTCCACAGAACGAGAATGCTCGGAGGGGCATGGCCAACGACAAGTACCAGAAGATGCGCGCAGATCTTGAAGCCAAAAAGGGTAAAACTGCCATCTTGAAGGAACAGATCATCAAAAACAAGAGTCTGTTTTCTTTTTTGCGCATTTATGTCTTACTTTTGTGCCCATAATCTCCGAGTACTCACTGTGTACTTTGTTTTTCTCTGACTTGCAGAACATGTCGCCAAGGCCAAGGACATTGTCGAGCAGTCCAAGCATATCCAGCAGCTGGACAGCGAGAACAAGATCCTAAAGGAGGAGAGGAAGGAGATGCTGAAGTTGCACGAGGATTCCATGAAAGCCCTGCAGGATTCCGTCTCCGCGGAGATCAATCGCTTGAAGGAGGAGCTTGCGATCCTAAAGGATCAGAAGCAAGCTGCTGATGAGCAAAACCTTCGCCATAGTGAGGCGTTTAAGCTCCTCCAACAAGAGAAGGAATCATTGGCGGACACCGTCTGGCAGGCTAAGGCCAGCATCTTTAGTAAGTGTCCTCTGCCTTGTATTTCTGTAGTCTGGATACTTAGAGTTTGTCGAACTCATGCGCTCCTTGTCGGAATTTTGCAGCTCCTATGGGTTTAACCCGCTCGCCTCCTTCGGATAAGGAATGTATGGTTCTTGTTGGCAACTTCATCAATATCGCCATCGCCCAAGCCAAGGAGATTGCCAAGCCCCTCCAAATTTATATCAAGGCCTCAGATTCCGTGGCGAAGTACTCGAAGATTCTGTGCCGAGCCCCCGAGCATGTCGCGACCTAGAAGGCTTCATGCGCACGGGCTGGCGCAAGGATGGCGCTGTCTATGGTGAAGGCACACTATGAAGATGCCGACATCGACACGGTGACCTCTGGTATCCCCGACGTGGATGATGACGGCAAGGAGATCGATCACGAAGCCATCCTGTCATCACTCGCGGGTTATGACACTAGGGTTGCCGAATTGGTGGACGTTGATGTCTTCGTGCCCAGGAATTTCATCGACAACATCAGCCAAGATTCTTCCGAGTCTCATCATAGTGCCGACGTCGAGGGTGATTCTCCGGCTGGTGATGATGCGGCCTCCAAGTCTCCTGCGCCCAAAGAATGAAAAACACTTTGTAATTTTTGTTTTACCTTTGGCATGTGCACGGAAGAAACTTGGTGATGTAATCTTAAGGCGGAAAACAATGGTTGTCGTATCCTGCTACTTAAGAACTAATTCCCAGTATGTATATATCTTTTAAGCAAGTGCTGGCTTATCCATTACTTTGGTTCTTATGCTTGACTTTTCGTGAGTCGGAAGACTTGTTGTCGGAACCATGCGCTTAGGTGATGATGCCCAATGGCACTGTCAATAACCTGAGCACAAAATCGCCGATAATAAGTGCCGAAAGTCACTACTCCAGAATCCACATAAAAACAACAAGGAACGTGTAGACCAGAAAACTTAAGCTAACGCCCGTAGGCGGAATTTTCACAAGTGCATTCGCAAGACTTGTGCATAAAGGTTTTATATGATCCAAAAATGAACACTAAAGGAGGTAAAAGACTCAGCAATATGAGTGAACCAAAGAGCTTTATTTCATTGATCATATCAGAAGTACACAATTAGATAAAAAATGCAAGTGTAGAAAGGACGTAGTTGTGCTATGTTCCATGGCCGATCAAGCTCCGGGTAGTCATCATCCGGGTCACGTCGCTTACGCTTATGATCCTCATTGGGTCTATCCTTGAGTTCACGATTGTCGACAAGGTAGTAAGACCCATTGAGCAGCGCCTTGCTTATGATGAACGGTCCTTCCCATGGCGGGGATAATTTGTGTGACTTCTTCTGCTTAAGTCGGAGTACTAAATCCCCCTCTTTAAACGAGCGATGTTGAACGCGGCGACTATGGTAGATGCATAGCTTCTGCTGGTAGATGGCAGATCTTTGGCATGCCAAAACACGCTCCTCCTCGAGAAGGTCCACATCTAGGCGTCTGGATTCTTCAGCGTCATCTTCGTTGTAGGCGGCAACTCTTGGTGCATCGTGGAGGATGTCGGAAGGTAGGATGGCTTCTGCTCCATATACCATGAAGTAAGGGGTGTAGCCGGTGGATCTGTTGGGTGTAGTTCGTAAACTCCACAGCACAGATGGCAATTCTTCCGCCCAGGCTCCAGCTGCTCTATGTAGCGGTGCCTCAAGACGTGGCTTGATTCCCTACAGAATTAATCCATTGGCTCGCTCAACCTGACCATTGGACTATGGGTGTGCCACAGATGCAAGGTCAAGTCGGATGCCTTTGTCCCAACAATAGGCTTCCACTTCTCCGAGTGATAAGTTGCTTCCGTTGTCGGTGATGATGATATGTGGGAGACCAAATCTCACCACTAGATCTCGGACAAACCTGAGGGCAGTTGCCCCATCAAGCTTTCTAATGGGTTTAGCTTCTATCCATTTGGTGAATTTTTCAACTGCTACGAGAAGATGCGTAAATCCACACAGTGCCGTCTATAATGGTCCCACCATGTCTAGCCCCCAGACTACAAACGGCCAAGTTATTGGTATTGTTCGCAATTCTTCAGCAGGAACATGTGGTTGACGGGCATAATACTGGCATCCCGTGCATGTCTCAACCAGCTTGTCGGCATCCGCCTTCGCGGTTAGCCAGTAGAATCCTTGTCGGAAGGCTTTCACGACCAATGATCGAGGAGCGGCGTGATGCCCGCAATCTCCGAGATTGATCTCGCGTAGGATTTCCATACCTTCTAGCTGGGAAACGCACTTTAAGTATACACCAGTAGTGCTCCTTTTATAGAGTTGCCCATCGATTATGGTATAACCCTTTGCTCGTCGTACTATTTGCCGTCTTTCGACTTCGTCGTCGGGCAAAGTTCCGTGTTCGAGATACTCCATGAATGGTATTGTCCAAGCTGGAGGGATCTTTGTCACCATGTTGACGAAAGATTCAGCTCTATCCGGGTTGTCGATGTCGGCGCCCTTCACGGATGGTGTGCGTAGATGCTCTAGGAAAACTCCTGGCGGAATTCGCTTGCGTCCTGATCCAAGTTTAGACAGTAGATCAGCCGCCTCGTTTTGCTCCCTAGGCACATACTTGACTTCGTAGCCCAAGAAGCTCTTGGCTATCTCGTCCACTTCGTCGCGATATGCCGCCATCATAGGGTTCCGTGCATTCCAGGTGCCAGCCACCTGCTGGGCAACCAAGTCGGAATCTCCACAGCAAACTATGCGCTTGATGCCAATATCCTTGGCTACACGTAGTCCGTGAATGAGTGCTTCATACTCCGCCATGTTGTTTGTAGCCTCGAAGTGGATCTGCAGAACGTAGTGCAGCTTGTCTCCTTTTGGTGACTGTAGTAGTACACCAGCCCCCGAGCCGTTGAGCAACTTTGATCCATCAAAGTGCATCACCCAGTACTCTGGTTCTGACAGCGGAGTAGCATCTGGCATCTCCGTCCAATCTGCAATAAAATCCGCCAAAGCTTGTGATTTGATAGCGTCGCGCCTCTTGTAGGTGATCTCGAAGGCGGCGAGTTCAATGCCCCATTTCGCGACCCTTCCTGTAGCGTCGCTGTTATTGATAATGTCGAACAGTGGAGTCTTGCTCACTACTGTGATTGGGTGCTCCTGAAAGTAATGCCTTAGCTTCCGAGAAGCGAGGAATACTCCATAAGCTATCTTTTGGTAGTGCGGGTAACGCTGCTTGGACTCTGTCAAGACCTCGCTCACATAGTAAACTGGTCGTTGAACTCTGTGCTCGTAACCTGGTTCCTTCCGCTCTACCACGACGACGATGCTGATAACCCGGTTGGTTGCCGCCATGTAAACTAACAGGGGCTCTCCAGGCTCGGGTGCTGCAAGGATGGGTGCTGAGGAAAGAATCTCCTTGAGCTTCTTCAATGCTGCATCTACTTCGTATGTCCATGTGAATTTGTCCGCCTTCTTCAGCAACTTGTACAGCGGTAAAGCCTTATCTCCAAGTCAGCTGACGAACCGACTAACTACTGCAACACAACATGTTAGTCGTTGAATGTCCTTTAGGCATGTCGGACGGTTTATGTTTAAGATGGCCTTGATTTTCTCCGGGTTGAACTTGATTCTGCACTGGGAGACGATGAAGCCCAACAATTTGCCGGCTGGAACCCCGAAGACGCACTTCTTAGGGTTGAGCATCATGTTGTATTTCCGGAGATTATCAAAGGTTTCTTTTAAGTCGGAGATTAAGTCGTTTGACTTTTTGGACATCACCGCGATATCGTCCACGTAGGCGTGAATGTTCCGACCAATTTGGTCGTGAAGGCAACGTTGCATTGTCCGCTGGTAGGTAGCACCTACGTTTTTCAGCCCAAAGGGCATCGTGACATAGAAAAACGTGTCGTATGGAGTAGTGAACGAAGTGGTGTTGGGGAGGTAACCCCGGATAGGGTAAGGACGGGGAAAGATGAAAGGTTATTCCCCGTCCAGTTTCCGAGTTATATTCTAAGTTGGTCGAGTCTTGTAAAGGTCGGCCGAGATAGGGAAAGGCAGGACCTCAATAGTAATGGCAAGGCATTACCCGGACGATGTATTGCGTAAGTCGGCCGGGCTAGCCCAAATGATCTTAATGCAGGTGAAGGACAGGCCGAGTTACGCGAGGAAGGGCCGAATGATACGAAGCTTGCAAGAGAAGGAGAAGCCTAAAGTCAAACCCAGGTCGCGGAATCTGAGCAGAGCCAAGAGCTAGAGACAAATGTGCAGAAGGATAGAGGGGCAGAAGGAGGTCACGGGGGTGACAGTTCTGGAGCCCGAGGCACGCAGGAGGGGCCCTCTGGAACCTTGCCGCCGTTAGAAGGGCGACAGGGAAAGAGGGGCGCCGAACTACTATATTGGGACAAGCATATTCCTCGAATATGCTTGCCACGTCAGCCCTAGAGGAACCCAAGGCTCTCCTTTATAAGGGGAGGCTTGGACCCTGATGAGGAGAGGGGCTCATTCTTAGGACCGTTAGGCTGGTAAAGTTCTCTTTTTCTCCTTGTATGCAGCTCAAGGAGCACTTGTAATCCAAGGAAGGAGAAATAAAGATCTTTGCTTAAGTCTTTTGTGTGTAGAATCAACTACATCTTCCCTCCCCGGATCCCTCTAGCATCCATTGGCCCCAAACTTTAGCCTACCCATGGCATCTGCCGTGCCACCACCACGACAGTTGGCGCCCACCGTGGGGCCAGCAGCGGTGCTAGCTGGAGTTATGATCCGGACGGGAAACTTCATCAACACGGGCGAGCGCATTGTTTCTGGCTTGGTCCAGAGATTTGGTCTCTGTGACTACGTCAGTGACAATGCGGGGAGCTTCAGGGGAAAAACTCCCCCGCGTAATGGTGTCTTCATCAGCCTGGGCGGGCACAAGGTCTACGTCGGCGTCGATATCTCTGGCGTTTATCCTCACCAAGTTGTGGTTGCAGGAGAGCCACCTCTTAACACTGCGAGCCGTCCGCCCGGAGCACATCCTGCAGGCAGCGTCGAGGTGATGGTCGCGGCCGGAGTGCAAACTGGAGTAGCAGCTGCCGGGTCAACCAGAGAACCCGCCACCGGTGTACAGGGCGCACCCAGGCAGACGGCACCACTACCCACCGAGGTAATCCCGCCAGCGACCAACCCGACCGAGGTGCAGGACACCACCCCAAAGGCACCAAGAGTAAGAGGGCCACCTCTGGAAAGGCCAGAGAACATTCTTCAGGCGACCATAGAAAACTTGACTACGCCTGTAGCGCCGATACTTGATCCGGCGAATGCTCAGGCAGAGTTAGAGGAAACCAGGCAAAAGGTGCTGGTAGAAGCCAAAAAGGTGTCGGCCTTGCGGGAGTCCTTAAACAGGACCCTGCGAGAATATGCCAAAGCTAATAATCTTGGCGTCGCCCCTAAACGGGTGGACGAATTAAGATTGAGAGGGAAAAACCTCATAGATGATATCAACAAAGAGCATGATGCTCATAAAGCAGAATCAGTGGATTTGGGCTTGCCGAGGTACAACACCCCGGCAAAAAACCTAAGAACGGCAAATGCCGCAGCATTAGAATTAGAGGGGTTGACCGGCGAAGCCCGGCAGAAACAGCAAGAAAGAGTGAACGAGCTGGTGCGCATCGCGAACCAGCAAAACGAAGAAATGCTCAGGGCAGATCCGGCGAGGCCGGGGGCCTCCCGAATGGTTCACTCGGCAGGAGCAGCACCTGCCTTGTCCGTGGCAGCAGCATCTTCACCCGGAAATAATGCACGAAGGGACAAAGCAGTAACCTCAGGAAAGAGAAACAAGCAAATTGTTCCATATGATCCGGCAATGGCCGGAAAGGCAAATGAGAACAGAGGCAATGCAAGCCGAGGTAACAGTGGGGAGAGGAACCTCGGCCGTATTGAGAAAGACGGCGGAAGCCGAGGCAATGGAGAGCTTGGCAGAAGAGAACCCGGAAGAGGCAATCATGAGAACAATACCCCGGTCGAAGTAAGGATAGAACTGCCACTCAACCCGCAATCGAGGCATGAACCCCGGCAGGAAAGAGAAATGAGGCCAGCTCGCCACAATCAAATTAACGTAAGATACAATGATGGTTATTCCGAGATGGAATATGCAATTCATGGCGGAAACAACCTCTATGGAATACAAGACAGAGTTCTGTACAGAGATTTGCCATCAAATGATGCGAGAGTGAAGCTGGACCGGCTATACCGGTCCGAGTTGTTGGAAGAACAGGGTCCGCCAGGGCCGACATGCTTTGGACCACGGATCATGGGCGAACCACCTGTGCCGAACTTTCAGCTAGCAAGGGGCACGAAAACATATAATGGGAGTACCAAACCACAAGACTGGTTGATTGACTATGCCACTGCTGTGAAAATAGCGGGTGGAAACTTACAATGGGCAGTACGGTATGTCCCACAAATGCTGGAAGGACCAGCTAGGGTGTGGCTGAATAATCTACCAGCGGGCAGTATCAACTGTTGGCTGGATTTTGAGGAAATGTTTGTCAGCAACTTTACCAGCACATACAAGAGGCCAAACAAGCCACAACAGTTAGCCATGTGCAAGCAGAGGCCGAATGAAACAGATAGAGAGTTTTTAACTCGATGGTGCAACCTGAGAAACTCATGTGAAGGAGTTATAGAATCGCAAGCAATAGCTTGGTTCGCACAAGGATGCCGTTATGGCAGCGTATTGTGGCAACGTCTGCAAAGAGATATGCTGACCACACTGGCAGAAACTATCAGAATAGCGGACTCCTACGCATTAGGAGACCCAACACAACCAGAATTAATGTCGGCGGATCATCGCGAGCAACAGGACCATTATGCAAGAGATTTGGCCGGGTCATCCAGGCGCGGTGATTTCAGAGGAAGAAGAAGAGAGGAAAGGCCGGATTATAGATATAATTCGGCCCAAGTGGCGGCGGTAGCGCAAGATCCGCCGAGTCACGGAGCAACTCAACGGCAAAAGAATGGTCCTCAACAGTGGACACCAAGGAATGAAGGAAAAAGGCAGTGGACCCCAGAACAAAAGAAACAGTGGCAGGAGAGGCCGAAGTACACGTTCGAATCTATGTTAGATCAGCCGTGCAAATTTCACACGTCAAATCCATCCAGGCCAGCCAACCATACAACCCGCCAATGTGCATGGATGAAAAATGCAATGGGGAACCCCGCAGGAATTCAGGCACCCCATCAAGTACATCAGCAGCATCAACCACAGTTGACTGGAGCAAATGCACAGCAACTGATGTTACCGTCCCCTCCCCCGAGGTACGATAACTCGGATCGGAGAGACGCGGTACATCAAGTGATGAACCAAGTCCAGGATGGAAGGACAAATCCGGCGAATACCGGACGCAATGATTACAGAGAACATCATCAGTCTTATTGTGTGTTCACAACCGAACAACAAGACAAGCAGAGTGTGCAGCGCCGGCATATGGAAGTAAATGCAGTTATGCCGGCAGTACCAAGATATGTGCCTTGGTCGGATCAGGAGGTAACTTGGAGCATAAAGGATCATCCCAAGATAATGCCGAATCCCGGATCATATGCACTCGTGTTGGATCCGACGTTTGTTGGACCGAGCATCAATGTGAAATTCTCAAAGGTACTCATTGATAATGGAAGCAGTATCAACATCATGTACAAAGATACCATGCATAAACTCGGAATATCGCAGAACATGTTGTAATCCACGAGGACCACTTTCCATGGGATAGTGCCAGGGCTTTCATGTGAACCCATTGGTAAGGTTCGAGTGGATGTGTTATTCGGCACAAGAGATAACTGCAGAGCAGAAAATTTAGAGTTTGAGGTGGTGGATCTAGAGAGTTGTTACTATGCTTTACTCGGACGGCCAGCGTTGGCCAAATTCATGGGCAGCTGTCATATAAGTTATCTGAAAATGAAGCTACCCGGACCACAAGGAGTGATAACGATAGCAGGGGATTACAAGAAGTCAATGGAGTGTGCTTTAGCCGGGTCAAATTTGGCCGAGTCATTGGTTATAGCAAGAGAAAAAAGAAGGATTCAGGAGGTAGCAGCCCTCGCCCAGTCGGCACAGCTGAACATGCCGGCACTAGCCAACCCGCATGGCAGTGTCTCTTTTCAGCCGACTAAAGAAACAAAGAAGTTTCAGATAGATGAGCAATTCCCGGAGCGTACTGTTACTATTGGTGCAGGCCTGGACGCTAAATAGGAAAGCGAGCTCACCAACTTCCTTCGTGAGAATCGGGACATATTTGCATGGTCAACTCAGGATCTGCAAGGTGTTCCAAGGGAGTTGGCTGAGCACTCTTTGAATGTAAGGCCAGGAGCAAGGCCGGTAAAGCAACCTCCCCGCCGCTTCGCCGAAGACAGGAGAAAAATAATAGGGGATGAAATAGCTCGGCTTCTCGCAGTCGGGTTCATCATGGAGGTGTTGTATCCGGATTGGTTGTCGAATCCGGTGCTAGTAGAAAAGAAGAAAGATGGTCCCAATGTAGCCATTGTATGGCGAATGTGTATCGATTACACGAACCTGAACAAGGCGTGTCCAAAAGATCCTTTTCCATTACCTAGAATAGACCAAGTCATTGATTCGACCGCTGGTTGTGAGTTATTGTCATTTGTAGACGCGTATTCTGGTTTCCACCAGATACAGTTAAATCCGGCTGATCAAATAAAGACTGCGTTTATTACCCCGTACGGGGCTTATTGCTATCGCACAATGCCATTCGGCATGCGAAACGCAGGAGCAACATATCAGAGATGCATGCAAAAATGTCTACACGATCAGATAGGAAAAAATGTACAAGTATATGTAGATGACGTGGTCATCAAAACCAAGGAAAGCAAAACGTTGCTGGAAGATATACGGCAGACTTTCGCGAACCTGAGAAGGTTCCGAATGAAGCTTAATCCGGAAAAATGCACGTTTGGCGTGCCGGCAGGAAAATTACTCGGTTTTCTTGTATCTAGCCGAGGTATAGAGGCCAACCCAACAAATATAAAGGCAGTAGAAAGAATGGAATTGCCAAGATGCTTAAATGATGTACAAAAATTCACGGGTTGTCTAGCCTTGCTCAGCCGGTTTGTATGTCGGCTGGGAGAGAAGGCGCTACCACTATATCAGCTGATGAAGAAATCAGATAAATTCATTTGGACTCCACAAGCGGACAGCGCATTTCATGAGTTGAAAAAGATGTTGGTCATAGCACCTATTTTGGCTTCTCCATTATCAAAAGAGCCTATGTTACTCTATATAGCGGCTACCAACAGAGTAGTGAGTGTTGTAGTCGTAGTAGAACGACTTGAAGATGATAAGTCCGTACAGAGGCCGGTGTATTATTTAAGTGAGGTGTTATCCACTTCAAAGCAGAATTACCCACATTATCAGAAGATGGCTTATGGAGTGTATATGTCGGCAAAAAAGCTTAAACATTACTTCGAAGAGCATCCGATCAAAGTGATCTGTGAAGCGCCCATAGCCGACATATTGAGCAACAAAGATGCAAGTGGCCGAATAGCAAAATGGGCAATCGAGTTGTCACCATACGCTCCACAATTTGATAGGAGAGATGCAATCAAATCTCAAGCGGTCGTCGATTTCTTCGTAGACTGGGCCGAAGTGCAGTATGAGCCACCATTACCAGACCCGAATTATTGGACGATGCATTTCGATGGTTCCAAACTAAGAAATGGTTTGGGGGCAGGAATAGTGTTAACCTCGCCTAAAAGAGATCAGCTGAAATATGTGCTACAAATACACTTTGCCGCATCTAACAACGTAGCCGAATATGAAGCACTGGTCCATGGATTGAAAGTAGCAAAAGAGATTGGCATACGCCGAATCTTATGCTATGGGGACTCGGATCTAGTAGTACAGCAAGTCTCAGGAAATTGGGATGCATTAGATGCTAATATGGCCTTATACAGATTTCATGTGCAAAAGATCAGTGGATACTTTGAAGGATGTGAATTTCACCACGTACCTCGGGCAGAAAATGATGCCGCAGACACGCTGTCAAAACTCGGATCAACCCGGCAGTCAATTCCCCCGGGTATTGCCCTGGAACACCTCAGGAAACCATCAATAATACCATCACCAGAATCCGAATCTATCTTTATTCCGGCAAATTCAGCAGAAGATAATGCGCTGATGGAAGTAGACCGGCAATATGACTCGGAACCCCCAAGAGGAGGACAGCAGAAGTAAGCACGATTATGGAGAAGGCCGAGGTAGATATGTCGGCAGAAAACATGGAAATAGACAGTGAGACCACACCAGAAAAAGTCACACCGCTATGGGCGCAACCCATATTCTCTTACCTTAAAGACGCGATGTTGTTGAGCAATGAAGTATTAGCAAGACAAATTGTAAGGAGAGCAAAATCTTATACGATCATAAACAATGAGATATATAAAAGAAGCGTAACAAGCGTATTGCAGAAGTGTGTGAGTTCGGCAGAAGGCCAGGAGATCCTCCTAGATATACATCAAGGAGAATGTGGACACCATGCCTCATCTCGTGCCTTGGTAGCCAAAGCATTCAGGCATGGATTTTATTGGCCGACGGCGTTGAAAGAAGCCAAAGAGTTGGTTGAAAAATGCAATGGTTGTCAGAGATATGCAACCAAAATACATATGCCATCGGCCGAGTTAAAAACAATACCCATCACTTGGCCATTTTCTGTGTGGTGCTTAGATATGGTGGGACCATTTAAGCCGGCCCGAGGGGGAATGACCCACATATTGGTTACGGTGGACAAGTTCACAAAATGGATTGAAGTAAAACCAATAAAAAAATGCGATGGGCCCACGGCAGTGAAATTCCTCAAAGATATTATTTTAAGATATGGGTATCCGCACAGTGTTATTACAGATAACGGCACAAACTTTGCAGAAGGAGCCTTCGCTAGGTTTTGCAGAGAGAAACACATAAGATTAGATGTTGCCTCTGTGGCTCACCCAGCATCTAATGGGCAAGTGGAAAGGTCTAATGGACTAGTATTGTCAGGAATAAAACCACGACTTATTGAACCACTGCAAAGGTCGGCATGATGTTGGATTGAGGAACTCCCAGGCGTATTATGGAGCCTCAGGACTACTCCGAATAGATCAACAGGTTATACACCATTCTTTCTGGTATACGGGGAAGAGGCCGTACTTCCAGCCGACATAATACATGACTCGCCAAGGGTTACTCAGTATACAACCTCAGAGGTAAACAAAATAGCTCGGCAAGATACTGTCGACTTGCTAGAAGAAGCCAGAGAGCTGGCGCTATCAAGATCAGCTATCTATCAGCAGAACTTGCGACGCTATCACAGCAAAAAAGTAAATCCAAGAGTATTCAGAGAAGGGGATTTAGTTCTCCGACTGGTGCAACGTACGGCCGGCATGCACAAGCTATCACCTCCGTGGGAAGGACCATTCATCGTGAGCAAAGCATTGCACAATGATGCCTATTACCTAGTCGATGCTCAGTCCCCTAGAAAGAACAAAGCAGACAAAGCTGGCAAAGAAATGAAAAGGCCATGGAATGTAGCTTTACTTCATCCGTTTTACTCGTAGTATGTTATCTCAAAATCAAGCATCAGTTATGTATTAAACCCCGGCATCCAGAGCAGTGACTCGGGGACTGCCATATGTTATTTCAATTTCATGTTATATATCAAACCTCGGCATCCAGAGCAGTGACTCGGGGACTGCCATATGTTATTTCAATTTCATCTTATGTGTTAAACCTCGGCATCCAGAGCAGTGACTCGGGGACTGCCATATGTTATTTCAATTTCATCTTATGTATTAAACCTCGGCGTCCAGAGCAGTGACTCGGGGACTGCCATATGTTATTTCAATTTCATCTTATGAATCAAACCTCGGCGTCCAGAACAGTAACTCGGGGACTGCCATAGGTTATTTCAATTTCATCTTGTGTATTAAACCTCGGCATCCAGAGCAATAACTCGGGGACTGCCATATGATATTACAATTTCTGTGCACTAAACCTCGGCACCTTGAGCAGCGACTCGCCAACCGTTTTATGTTATTTCCGCAGTGCGATTTATACGCTAGACTTCGGCGCCATAGGCACTAACTCGGGGACTGCTATATTTTGTTCCAAAGTCCTGGTTAGCCTTTGATACAAAGAAAGTATCGAACTTCGACATTGAAAGTAAGAACAGTCCAAACTAGTATGATATACGAAGCTCACACCAGGATTAAGTGGGTGAACCACGAATACAAAGATAAAGATACATCCCAAAATTAAGAAATCGTAGCCCAACACAGCAAAAGATTCGGACAAACAAGACCACTTAGACAAAGTGATAACAATTACAAACATGTGTCTCAGCAGCACACGGCAAAAGAAATTCATTCCATATAGAGGACAGACGAATGTTTCACCTACATCGTACGCCCGGCATACCAGGGATAAGAGATGACTTAAACGTTTTTAGCTAAAGAGGCGGCAACTTGGTCAGGGGCTGGGGACTCCGAGGTAGGAGGAACTTCGGCCGATGTTACCTCGCCCTCCGCAGACCTAGGTGCAACCTCGGCAGAAGCCCGAGGCTGCTGAGGAGCATCAGTTTGCGCAGTGGAATGCCCGGTACCCTTGGAGGAGGATCGCGCGTCGCCGTTGCCATCCGAGCTCGAACTGGAGTCACCAGAAGTGGCCGAGTCATCTTCATCTCCCCCTTGCTCAGCTGAAGCGTCATCTGATGCATCCTCGACCATGACCTCCTCGTCCGGGTTTGGAAGGAAACTCGGCCTTCATTCCAGGTGTGCACGTCGGCATACTCGACGAGTTGGAAGGCGCGAGCTTGCCGAAGAGCGACGAAAGTAGGGTCCTTAACCCAACGGGAACCAGTGCGCAGATTTCTCAGGATATCAAGAGAAATGTCTTCGTACCATGACATAATAACAGTAAGAGCCATATCAGCGCCAGCTCGTCCGGCTGATTCCCTCCAAAGACTTAATTGCTTCTCAGATGCCATCAATCTTTTCACCAGCAATTCGACCTCATTGATATCAGGAGTCCCAGAGGTATTCGGCCAAAGAACATGATAAGCCCGGATAGCTGCCTGCACCAAATCCCTGCCCATAATCTTCATCAGGCCTACTACAGCGCCGACAGCAACAAGGAAATCTTCCATCGAATACTCCGAGTCCACGTCAACAGGGACACCTCGGCGCACTCGAGCAGCGAGAACCGCTTTAGAACTCACGGGTTTAGCCTCTGGAAAGTGATCTGCGCAAAACACGAAGGCATCAGGAGGCAGCAGGAACAAAGAGGAAAAGATAATCCGGCCGTGTTAAGAAGCTTACGATGAATATAGCTCATCATTATCTGAAGGTCTTTAGCCCAGTCAATCTTGCTCTTCTCAAAGCGAGCGATCTCCTCGCTCATTCCCCGAGTCTTAAGTTCGGCAGCCTCGAGGAGCTCCTTATTCTTCTGCAGTTGCAGAGCTACACGATTTTTCTCTTTGGAGAATTCCTGATCGACTTTTTCTACCTCGGATTTCTGAGAGAGCTTAAGGGTCTCCACCTCAGCCTGCAGGCGAGCTATTTCATCATCTTTTTTCTTTTAGCTACGCCGAATGAGTAGCGCTTTGTTCTAAAAAATGCAGCATCACGTCAGGCATGGGCGTGCAATCTTGGTGAGATGCTGCAAAGGTTTGCAACTCGGCTTTACCAAAGCCAAACGAAATAAAAAAGTTTAGCGCATATTTTAAAGGGCGAAAAGGTGTAGGGTAAAAGGGAAACTAACCTTCCAAGCTCTTGACTTTCTTCTCAAGACAAATGTTGAGATTATTGATATTACCTGTTCACCAAAAAAGTGAGCCGACACCTCGCGGACAAAACAATAAGAATGTCGAAGATGACGAAAAGGAACTATCAACTTACCAGCCTTTTTTACCACAGGAAGGACTTTCTCGTATTTCTCTTCCAGTTTGTGGTGCGAAAAAAGCAACCTTTGAAATTCGGCAGTCCGCCGGTCATGTGCAACCTGAACAATGGAGCAAAACGATAATGAATATTCAAAGCTAAACCAGATCCGAGTCAAGCCAGATTTAACTTGGATCTAGGTGGCTGGATATTCGAAGCAAGGCTAGATCCGAGTCAAGCAAAACTTAACCCGGATCTAGGTGGCTGGATATTCGAAGCTAAACCAGATCCGAGTCAAGCAAAACTTAACTCGGATCTAGGTGGCTGAATATTCAAAGTTAAACCAGATCCGAGTCAAGCAAAACTTAACCCGGATCTAGGTGGCTGGATATTCGAAGCTAAACCAGATCCGAGTCAAGCAAAACTTAACTCAGATCTAGGTGGCTGGATATTCGAAGATAAACCAGATCCGAGTCAAGCAAAACTTAACCCGGATCTAGGTGGCTGGATATTCGAAGCTAAACTAGATCTGAGTCAAGCAAAACTTAACTCGGACCTAGGTGGCTGGATATTCGAAGCTAGGCCAGATCCGAGTCAAGCAAAACTTAACCCGGATCTAGGTGGCTGGATATTCGAAGCTAAACCAGATCCGAGTCAAGCAAAACTTAACTCGGATCTAGGTTGCTGGATATTCGAAGCTAAAACAGATCCGAGTCAAGTGAGACTAAAACCAAATATAGGTGGCTGAATATTTCAAGATCAACTTAAACGAAAGTCAAGCAAACTTCAAGACAAATCTAGTCGGATATAAATTCGAATCCTAGAGATAAAATTAGATTAAGTGAAGCATTACTAAACTTCCAAGCATATAACAAGTTATTTCCTTGCAAGTTTCGGGGACTAGAGCGTATAGTAACATCTGGAGAACTAATCTAAACTCCGCAAAACAGCAATTACCTCATTCATCTTGTTAGTGTCAAGGATGAACTTGGCAGCTTGATCGAAACGGCCGTTGATGTCGGAAAGCTGAAAGGGCTGATTGATTGGATTACCCTCAAACTGATCAGCAGCATTCCAATTATTGGCATACTCCACCAGCGAGCCAAGGCTGTTCCCACTAGCCGTCCGAGTTAAGACTTTACCCCGGACATATTGTGTAACCACTGCGGCCGCAGGGCTTTTATGAAGAGCAAGCTGGGTGCCGGCAGCCAGAGTAACGGAAGCTTTGGTAGGCGCAATTCCTTTGTGCAGCACATAGGCAATACTCGGCTGAGAAGAGCCGGCAAGACCTTTTTGGGAAGTGGAAGCCTTGGTGGCAACAGCTTTTATTACTGTAGAGGAGGCATCAGCAGAAGCCGATACCTCGGCAACGGGAACGGTGCCTTTAGGAGCAGGAGGGATCACAGGCGCAGAGGACGCCGAAATATTAACGACCACGGCTGGGGCTGGGGTTACTATAGGAGCTACCGAGGTAGAAAGAGGCTCGGTAGATATGCTCGGATTCAATGGAGGGGCAACTGGTTCGGTAGAAATCTCGGAGGCACGAGTAGAATCAACATCGAAAGGAGTATCAGGCACATCATGGCGAGGGGGTGACAGATGCGGAGCTGGAGGAGACGCAGCACGAGCAGGACTGGGGATCCTGGTATCTTCAACGGGCGGAGGAGATGGATGCCGAGTCACATGGCCAGTCATGCTAGGACCGCCGGGCTTAACAGAAAGGGGAGCACTGCGAAAATGAGAAAGAAAAAAGAGTGTCAGCTTGAAAAGCAGAAAGAGAGAAACAAGAAATACGAGAAAATGGAAATTACCCTGCGACTCCTGGCATGGTCTTGCACCTGGGAGGATTCGGAGCGGATCTCTTCACTCGTTTCTTGGGGACCGCCTCGGAAGTACCAACGGGAGCCCCACGTTTCCCCGAGGTAACTAGGGGCCGGGAAGCAATAGGCTCGGCATCGTGAACCTGACCGGCCGGATTAGCTGGGAAAGTAGAAGCCGGAAATTCATAAGAAATAGGCATTGCGGCAACTACCTCAAGAAATTGGACCTCGTCCGAATCACCTTCCTCCTCATGGACCGAGGTCTTGCCACGAGCACGAGCCGGAGCGAGATCCGACTTGGGGACGAATTCTTCAGAGTACGGCTCCCCAACATCCGGGGTATTCCGGTCCGAAGGCCACGAAAGCGACAAAACCTCGGCATCCTCATCCTTTTGCTCTGCGAACCTCTGTGAGGAGAAAAGAAGGAAAGTTAGCGAAAACAGTTATGAAAACAATAGAAAATTAAAGCATTAATGGTTAAACTTACTGCGGGAGGAGGACGCTCGCGGGTAAACGGTTTCAATCCCCAAGCCCAGTCTTCAGGCATCTCCGTCTTAAAGATAGCTCGGACACGTTTGAAAACAAGATAGTTGTCTAGCTCCACGGTCGAGACTCGGTTGGGGTCAAGTGGACCACTCATGTAGCAAAGTTTGTGCGTCCTTTTCTGGAGTGGGCAAATTCGGCTACTGATGAAGGTAGCCATCAAGTCCTCGCCGCGTAACCCGGCCCGGATCAGCTCCTTAAGCCGAGTCTCGAAAAGCTCGGCCAAGACGTGACTCCTCCTCGGATTATAAGTCCAGTTCACCTTGGAGGGCGTACCGATGGAAAAGGCAGGGAGCCGAATCTTGTCCTCCGTCCCTGTGTTCTTAACATAGAAGAAGGACTTGTGCCACTTCTTGCACGACTCAAGACCCGTAACGCGAGGAAACACGGACTTCCTCCGAGGTGTGATGGACGCTGCACCACATCGAGTGAGCAGTTTCTCGGAAGGGTGCAGAGACTTGTCTGGAACAACGTTAGAGCGAATCTGGAAAACTTAGACCAGACATGCACGGACGGCCATAGGCCGAAATACCCTTCCGAGGTAGAGATAAAAGCAGAGAGAGAAGCGATGGCGTTCGCAGGAAGGTGATGCGGCTGAAGGCCGAAGTAGTCGAGAAACTCCCTGGCAAAGTCGCTAAGAGGGAGACCGAAGCCGCGGGAGAAGTGCGACATAAAAACTACATACTCGCCCTCCTTAACGTCCAGAGATAACTCGTTGCCGGGTAAACGACAAGAGACCTCGGCGGGAATCCTCCGAGTTCGGATGAGCCACTCGATCTCCCGCCGGGTAACTGAGGAGCCCTGCCACGAGCCTCGCTCAGGCCCAGAGCCAGCATCATCATCCTCTACCAGGGCACCACTAAAGGAGCTAGACATGGTTTCGCCGGAAAGGTCGACGGAGGAAGAACTGGCGGCGGAGGAAAGTTTAGAGCTACGGAGTCCCGTCGTGATTTTGCACAGGAACGGCGGCGGAGGAGCAGGGGAACCGCCGCACGAATACAAAATCGAAACAGAGAGATCTAGAGGAAATCCTAGGCGATGGGGCCAAAAAGAACTCACCGGCGACGACGCCGGAGCTAGAGAGCAGTGACGAGGCAGACAGAGCAGCGCGGCGGAGTCCTCCTCGTCGCAGAACCAGATGAGCGTGCGGCGGCGGAACCGCAAACGAGCACAGAAACGCGAGGAAGAAGAAGGGCACGGGCGAGCGAGAAGGGGAAAGTAAACTCCCAGGCGCCGCGCCCCTCTTTATAACCGAGCCGCCTGCGAGGTAGTGGGATCGTGGGTGTGATGGTTCGTCGTGTAGATCGTGTGCGCCGCACGACCACGCGTCGCTGAGCGGAACCACACCTAGGACCACACGATTGGCCAAGGAGCTCACGATCCCCAACGAGAACGGCGCACGAGGCGTCGCCGCGCCGGCGCGATAGGCGCGACAGTAACTGTAGCTTGTCAGTAAATACTGTAGAGGAACAAAAAACTAGAAAAACAATGATGAGGATGACACGTAGGACGAGGCGTGCACTAGAAGATACGATGTTACCTCGAACGAACAAGAGATAACTCGTAAAGAATGCATAACGAGTATCATGAAACTGATACGACCCGGCCGAGGTTATCGGCGGGACCATATCAGCTTCGGGGACTAATGTTGGGGAGGTAACCCCGGATAGGGTAAGGACGGGGAAAGACGAAAGGTTATTCCCCGTCTAGTTTCCGAGTTATATTCTAAGTTGGCCGAGTCTTGTAAAGGTCGGCCAAGATAGGGAAAGGCAGGACCTCAATAGTAATGGCAAGGCATTACCCGGCCGATGTATTGCGTAAGTCGGCCGGGCTAGCCCAAATGATCTTAATGCAGGTGAAGGACAGGCCGAGTTACGCGAGGAAGGGCCGAATGATACGAAGCTTGCAAGAGAAGGAGAAGCCTAAAGTCAAACCCAGGTCGCGGAATCTGAGCAGAGCCAAGAGCTAGAGACAAATGTGCAGAAGGATAGAGGGGCAGAAGGAGGTCACGGGGGTGACAGTTCTGGAGCCCGAGGCACGCAGGAGGGGCCCTCTGGAACCTTGCCACCGTTAGAAGGGCGACAGGGAAAGAGGGGCGCCGAACTACTATATTGGGACAAGCATATTCCTCGAATATGCTTGCCACGTCAGCCCTAGAGGAACCCAAGGCTCTCCTTTATAAGGGGAGGCTTGGACCCTGATGAGGAGAGGGGCTCATTCTTAGGACCGTTAGGCTGGTAAAGTTCTCTTTTTCTCCTTGTATGCAGCTCAAGGAGCACTTGTAATCCAAGGAAGGAGAAATAAAGATCTTTGCTTAAGTCTTTTGTGTGTAGAATCAACTACATCTTCCCTCCCCGGATCCCTCTCCATTGGCCCCAAACTTTAGCCTACCCATGGCATCTGCCGTGCCACCACCACGACAAGTGGCCAATTGGTCTGACTTCCTCATCTTGATCTGGTGGTATCCTGAGTATGCATCGAGAAAACACAAAAGTTCCGAGCCAGCCGTCGAGTCAATGACTTGGTCAATGCGAGGCAAAGCAAATGGATCTTTGGGACATGCTTTGTTCAAGCCGGTGTAATCAACGCACATTCTTAATTCATTGGTTCCCTTTTTGGGGACAAGTACAGGATTGGCCACCCATCGGGTGTGAAGGACTTCTCGGATAAACCCAGCCTTAAGTAACCTAGCTATCTCTTTGCCAATGGCGCATCTCTTCTCATCTCCGAATCGTCGTAGAGGTTGTTTCACTGGTTTACATTTTGGATCTATGTTTAAGTTGTGCTCGGCAAGTTCCCTAGGTACACCTTTCATGTCGGCCGGTTGCCAGGCAAAGATGTCCCTATTCTCACGGAGGAACTCAACGAGCGCGCTTTCCTATTTGGGATCCAGGTTCGTCCCAATGGCGACGGTCTTGGAGGCATCGCCTACCACAAGTTCCACCGGCTTGGTCTTGATGGCGGCCTTGAACGCAGGAGCGGAGTCGGAGATCTGCTTCTTCGACACGGGCATCTCTGAGTCATTGACCTTGCTCTGGATCTCCTTGAATTCTTCGATGTAGAGGACAGCTTCTGCAACGGCTGATTCGTTGATCTCGCAGTCCCTTGCCTTGGTGAAGCTTCCGGATACGGTGATGACACCGTTCGGTCCGGGTATCTTGAGTTTGTTGTAGACGAAGCATGGCTTGGCCATGAACGTGTGGAATATGTCATGGCCGAATATGACGTGGTACACGCTCTTGAAGGGGACCACCTCAAAGGTCATGCGCTCTTGACGGTAATTATTAACGTTGCCAAAGGCTACCTGAAGTGTAATGCACCCAAGGGACCGAGCCTCCCGACCAGGAACTACGCCATGGAAAACGGTGTTGGTCCGCCTTAGGTTTGCCTCCGTCAAGTTCATCTTCTGCAGTGTATCCAGGTACATGATGTTGATGCTGCTTCCACTATCCACCATGCATTTGGCGAACTCCACGTCGTCAATCAATGGGTTGATGACCATGGCGTACTAGTTCTCCGTGGGCACAAGGTCTGGGTGGTCCGTCCTGTCCCAAGTGATTGGAACCTCCGACCAGCGCAGGTATTGGGGAACTGGGGGGAGAGTGGCCATCAGGATCCTTAGAGAGGTCTTCTATTGTCGGACGGTGGGGGTGCCAAGGAAAGTGTGGTAGACTGGGGCCTTCTTTGCGAAGGGGTTCTTGCCCTTGTCGTCGCTCTTGGAGGCGTGCTTGGGGTCAACGTCCTCGTCCATGTCACTTGAATCCTTAGATTCCTCCTCCTTCTTCCCTTTGCCCTTGCCTCGCGGTCTGTTCTTCCGACTTCGCTTGTAGCCAGACTCCGGGTCTTCCTTGAGGTCATTGACGAACTTGCAGTGTCGATTGGTATGGGTGGCCTTGCTATTGGCGTCTAGGTGTACGAGGCACGGCATATCGCGGTACTCCTCGTAGGTTTGGGGAACACGGAGCGGCACCAAGTTGGTTTCATTTCCTCGTTGCTGCCCGCGGCCTGCTCCCCTTCCTCGGCCATGTTGTCCGCCTTCTCCTCGTCCTGCAAAAGTCATAGCGACCATGTCGGTAGATTGCTTTTCTTCTGGAGTAGTTTTCCGCTTTGTACTGATGTTCCTCCGAGCTTGGGTTGGAACGGCCGTTGCCGGCAAAGAGCCATGAGCATCGTCGTCGGCAGCTGCGAACTCACTAGCTAAATGAATCATCTGATTCAAGTCAAGCTGATGATTGTCCTGCAAGCGCTTTAGCTTATGTCGGAGCAACGTACCCCTTTCCAACCCATCGATGAAGGCGGCCATGGCGGTCTGAGTGTGCACACCTGCGCAGGAATTTTTCATATCTAGCCAGCGGGAGAGGTAGGCGCGAGATGTCTCGTCTTTCTCTTGCACGCACCGCTGTAGATCGCCCAAAGTGTAGGGACGCTTGTATGTACCCTCAAAGTTCTTGGTGAATGCTTCTTGCATATCCAGCCAGTTGTAGATAGATCTTTCCGGCAAGTCGTCGATCCATTGACGGGCCGTGCCCGCCAACATTAATGGGAGGTACTTGACGGCGATGTTGGGGTTGCCTCCGGCAATATCCACCATGTTGCCATAGTCCTGCAACCATGTGGCGGGCTTGGCGGTGCCGTCATAGGGCTTGATGGTCTTGTCGATCCGGAAACCTTTGGGGTAGGTTGAGGACCGTATTGCAGGTCCAAAGCAACGTGGTCCCAGGTATGGTCCTTCCCGGGCTTCGTGGATCTTATCGATCCACGAACGTGCATCGTACGGCTCCGGGTTCTTCTTCTTGTTGTCAATAGGGGATGGGCTGCGTGAATTACGCGGGCCTATTCCGCCATGGTGACTGCTTGGCAGCGATGGAGGCGGAGGTGGCACTGGGTTAGCCTTCTTGTTGTTACCCTCCTGCGACGCCTCGCGCCTGTCATGGTTGCTTGTTGGACGCGGAGGGTCGTGGTGTGACCTGCTCTTGTGTCCTTGGTGGCGCTCTTCATCATGACGGGTCTGCGCCGCGTTGTCGCGGATGACGATGCCGCACTGCTTTGGTGGGGGCATATCCGTACGATGGTGAGCCTTGTAATCTTCCTGACATCGGGGGGATCGGGGCGGTGGCGATGGGCGGTGAGGTCGGGCTCTTTCTCCATGGTCGGAGGATATAGGGATAGCATCCTTCCTATTGCGCGCATCCCTCCGTCTTCATTCTGATGAACCCGTCTGTGATCCGACATCTTGAGGAGATCTGTCCCTTGGCGGTTTGTACTGGCTAGATCGGCAAAGCGCTGGGTCAGACTCAAGCCTCTGAGAGGTGGCCTTTTTTTGCTGCTTTACTGCCTTGGACACTAGGTCATAGACCTATTCTACTGCCTCAGGCGATTTATCCTGCTCCAGAAGGGTCTTGGCGACGGCGAGGTTAAGGAGTGGGGTGGGCATCACCTGCTTGCCTTCACTATCAATGTATGGCTTGGCCTGTGCCGGCTTCGAGGGAGCCCATCCTAGGTTGCGCCATACACCAGGATCGTTGATGACGCGGGCCGGAGCCTTCTTAGCCTTCTGCTGCTGCAGTAGATTCTTGTACTCGGCTTCCATTGCTCTAGCTTTCTCTATGGACTTCTGCGCATTGACCAGGTCTCGATCTAGTTTAGCGCCTTGCTCTGCGATGGCTTGCGCCTCCTCCAGCAGCTGCTGGTGCTTCTCATCAAGCTGAGTCACGTTCCGGATATGATCGACGGTTAGTGGCTCGACAAGGAGATTACCATACATCACTCTATCAGCTGGAGTAACATGGGCTACTGCCGACGTGGATGCTGGAGGAGGCAAGTTTGCAGTGTTGTTGTTGCTCGGACCGGTGCCGAGTTCCTGCGGCTGCTACACTGGGTTAGGCGGAGGAGGCATGACCTTTGCGCGATCATAGTCGGCAGCAATAAGTGGCCCCTTCCCCTTTTCCAGCGCCGTAGGCGGAGCTTGCCCGGGTTGATCTTCATCCATCGTTGTCCCAATGGTGACGAACACCCCTCGAGACATGACGGTGTTGTTAGCTTGCTCGTCGCGCGAATACTCCTCCTCCATCTCCTGCATAGCAGAGTCTAGCTCTTCTGGACTGAAGTCTATCTCCTCTGAATATGCACTGAAATCAGCATAAAGCGCGTAAATGACAGAGTCGGAGGGTGCCAGGACTTCCTCGATGACGGGCGGTGGAGGTGAAACGGCCTCGACGATGACTGGAGGTGGTGGTGCTGCTACGACGATGGCGGCCAGAGGCGGTGGAGGCGGCTGCTGCGCCGGAGGTTCTCCGTCTCTGAGCGCAAGCTCCATCTGGGCTGCCGCGTCAGCTGCCGCGTAGCTATTGACGGTGCTCACCATCTCTTCGAGGGTAAGGCGTCCTGTTGCCTGCTGCCGACGTAAAGAATGTCGGAGAAGTGTGCCACGGTCCAGTCCTTCCATGAAGTGATACAAAGCGTTATCATCGGGGTAATTGGCCAGGTTGGCCCGTATCCGGAGCCACCTGGCGAGGTAGTCGCGGGGGTTTTCACCCTCTCTCTGAACGGAGCATGCCAGATCAAAGATGGTAACCACGCCGACGAACTTGGATATCTGCTATCCAGACGCGCGGATGAAGCCGGCGGATTTGCAGTGATCTTCCACCTTTATATCCTGCACATGGGCGGTTTGGGTGGGCCTTGAATTTTTCTGATCTTTGCCGGCAAACTCCGAGGAGAGGTCCGACATCGACCCTTCCGCGAACGTGTCCTGCCTGTAGGCGGTCCGTGCGGGTCTTGATGCTTCTCCGACTCCCAGGGAACTAGTGCCCGAGTCGGTTTCGCCGATGAAGAGGTGGATGTCTCCGATAGGAACGATCGAACACCACGTAGGGTTCGCCTTCGCCGGGATCCATAATTTTTCAGGGGACGATCGGAACGTTGCCGGAGAAGAGAAAGCGACCGATGGCTACGGTTTCGCCGATTCCCGTGAAGATCTTGGTCCTCGCCCGCTGAAGAGCCTGAAGCGCCTCTTGCCCCACGGTGGGCGCCAACTGTCGTGGTATTGCCGACGAGTATGCCATGGAGGGGTACTCATAGTGCGTGTTTAGAGACGTGGGGTAAGGCGGACGGTTGACGGGTACGAGGTAACACAGCTTACCCAGGTTCAGATCCCACGACGGCGGCGGAATCCTACTCCTGCTATAAATCACTATAAGGGCAATACGCCGAGTTACAGAGATAGGTTCGTTGTGCGAGGTTGTATGAATCGATACTAAGTTGTGCCCTAAAGGCTCCCATAGGCCCGACTTATATAGTCGCCAGATCCTATGGTTACAGGGAAAAGTCCTAGCCGGACAGGTTACAGAGTCCTACACCGTCTACCACTAGTCTTGTGTAACTTGCACTCCAAGGCTCCGGGTACGCTGGTGACTCCACTGTATCCTTCCTTTATCCGACTTGGGCCTCCCTTCTGGATCCACCTAACTGGGCCACCCAGCAGGCCACAGGCCATGCTACCGACTATGGGCCACCCGGGTTAGTCGGATAAGAGACATGCTATGAGGATACCCATATAGCATATCCCCAACACCATATAGATATTGATGCCAAATATTCGGGTTCTGCCTAAGCCTTTCATCGAGATGAAATTCTTAACCTGTGTCAATAAAAATATACATCATTTCCAATCAACATTATGTCTTCCACATAATATATTAGAAACATGTCTTAGCGCTCCCACTTAATTTCTTGCAAATGCAAGCATCTTCATCATCTCCGATGAAATTAAACTCTTTTAAGAGTTTCATCATAGTGAAGATTCCAACTCCGCGATGCTTACTTCAACCATTGAAGTTTGCATATGCTTTTAGCATCCTTTGAATTAACAAAACCCTTTGGACCGTGTCATGCACACGTCCTAGGTAACCATTCTATTATAAGAACTCGTTTGTTTATTCAACTGCCACATAACAAAATTATATGTAGTGGTTGCTACATTAATCCGTATAGACTAAATATTGCTTAATGAAAGATCAGATCTTGTCATAGTCAACTATTTGAATATTGTCGTGAACTCTTTCCTGACATGTCGATAATTTCGTAGATGTGAAACATCCATGTCTATTTCTTTATATATCCAAATATGATTGTAGGGTCTTGCACCTTTTCAGAGGGTCTTTCAAGTTCAAAGCTTGATCTCTCGTATATGGAACTATCATGGATTTTATGGCTTCAAACCATTTGACGGAGTTAGGGCCCATCATCGCTTCTTTGTATGTAGTCGGATCATTATTGTCAAATAATGATTTAACTCTCAAATCTTGGTATTTGATTGTTTACTCGACCTACTTGGTTCAATAGGAACTTCGACCTCCGTGACCACAACCTTTGAGGCACGTGAGCCATGAGCATTTTTGCTGCCTCTGGAACACTTTTCGGCGCTGTGCAACTTTGCACATATATCTAAGGTTCTTTTAACCTTATCAAAGTTCTATTGTCCCCCCACTTAACTTTTCACGGAAAATTCCTTTCTCAAAGAAACTTGACGTTCTAAACGATAAACATTTTTGTCTTTGGTGTTATGGAGGAATACTCAACTATTATTCAAAATAACATACAAAGATATGTTCATCCGATTTTGGTTGCAAACATCTTTCTTATGCATAGCATACCAATGTTTAAGAAAGGACAACTTGGGTTTTATCCCAAACTATAACTTTATATGGTGTCATTTCAACGGATTATGATGGATCTCTTTTTAGTGGAAAATGGTAGTTTGTAAAGCTTTAATCTTTAAAATATAATGGCAGTTTTATAATTTACACCTTTGATCTTACCATGTCACACAAGGTTTCATTACATATCTCGAACGCTCCATACTCTTATGGTGTTTCGGGAAATGCAAATCCACGGAACGATTCCTCAAATCTAAGGTATTATGCTAAACTTGTAACTCAGATGTCTTCCTTTATGATCCTATCATAAATTCTTTATTTTCTTGTTACATTGTTTTTGCACTTCATCTTGAAAGTTTTTGAACTTTTCAAATGTTTCACACTTCATCCTCATTAAGTAAATATTCATATATTCACTCAAATTTTCGGAGAAAGCATATGAAGTTTAAATCCATCGCTCTTGACTACACGTAATGGACTTCATACATCAAATATGTACAAATTCCAATAATCTAGTCATTCGTTCCCTTTTAGCCTATGAACGAAGTTATAATTATCTCTAAGAAAGCTCCAAAATTCCATCCACATGGAGTTTCTTCATGTTTTCTTTCCAATATAATTTAAATGGTGATGTCACTTCCTAAGTGATCTTTCAATCAATTGTCTTTCAACATTTTTAGCATTTATTTTATGGATGTGATTTATCCAACGATATTTGTAAATCATCCATCTTTTATGGATTACGGCAATTAATTGAACAACGCTTTTGTTCTCATAATACCTGATAAAACAAATCTTGAAGGCAAGCTTTTATGTCAATGAGAAACACATCAATACTTTATTTGTTCTCGATGAACATCATCACATATTCTCTTGCTAGTTACCTAGGCCATTGCAGTTCATGAATTGTGTTGTTTCGTATGACGATTCACACCAACAAATTCAGTATCCAATACTTAAGAACCACATTGTTTAACAAGCAAAGAATACAGCCATAACACATATATCCTCCATATACCTAAGCTGAACAATTCTAGTCTTTTCTTTTCTGCCATATATTTCTTAGATTATCTTTCAGTATTTTCTTTTTTGTTTGAAAGAATCTATTAACATCAATAGTGGAGCCATACACATGACACATAGTCCAAAGCATGTATAGTTAAATACCAATGTCTTTGGACTTGCACTTTGAAGTAGATCACCATCATCAAATACTTGGTGTTCTTTCAAATTCCATTCTTTAGTAATCTTTTAGTGTAGTAAACATTTTGCCTACATCAAATATTCATCCTTATCATGGAACTATTCATGATCAAGATACTTTAGCTTATAACGGTGAATTACGAGTATAATGTTGCTCTCCAAAACCTTTTGGAGGATTAAGACGACCAGCGTCTCCAACCTTTTGCAAATTCTCATCAAATATGAGAACATGACTTTTTCCATATTATACTCTATCATGTTGCAACCAAAACTTCGTTTCAGATATCACAATATCTTTCACACATGATGGTTTCTGAAACAATTCTTTCAGCTCCCCGATAACCTTGATATTAAAACAATCTTTTGAATATCAAGAATCATGGAGACAAACATGATATTTATATACTAACACTGGAATTGTTACTCTTGATTTAATACTAATTATTAAACTTCAAGAAGTAACCAGAACTTACTGAAAGTTTGCAATAGGACTTTTAAATTTTAGATTAACACTTCAAAACAATACGATACCAGTTTGTAAAGTAATTTACCAGAATTCTATAGTTCTATTATCTCAATTATAATCTAAGCGCAAGGTGGTAAACGGATGCCAATGACTACAACAACTATGCAAATTCACTTTGATTTAATTTATGATAAATAGTGTTCAACTTTGAATCATATTGCTATTAAACTCCCACTCAAAACAATATCCCTCACATTGTTTTAGTGATCACATGAACCAAATTCACTATACCAAGTCCGATCATCACGTGACATGATATAGTTTCAAAGGTAAACAATCATCATATCATCTATATGACTCATGCTTTACCTTTCGGTATTCTCTGTTCCGAGACCATGTCTGTACATGCTAGGCTCGTCAAGATCAAACCTTAGCTTCCGCGTGAGCAAATCTGGCTTGCTCCCATTGTATACACTCGCAGAATCTAACACACCTGATCATCACGTGGTGCTTCGAAACAACGAGCTTTAGCAACGGTGCTTACTAAGGACGAACACTTTATAACTTGAAATTTTGTGCTAGAGGGATCATCTTATAATGCTACTGTCGTGAACTAAGCAATACAAGATGCATAAAGGGATTAACATCACATGCAATTCATAATATGTGATATGATATGGCCTTTCTTCTTGTGCTTCCGATCTCCATCTTCAAGCACGAACATGATCTCCATCATCACCGGCATGGCGTCAAGGGTTATGATGCCGCTTCATGGTTGTCGTCCACCAGCATCAACTATTACAACTACTTTGAATAATAGACACGCGGGTCTTAATGGAATTAAAAGACAACCATATGGATCCTGCCGGTTGCCGACTTACAATAAGGAACATTGCATACATCATATATAATCACAATCATGGCCATATCACATCATAGCACACCCCTGCAAAACAAAGTTAGACACCTCTAATTTTCTTTGCATGTTTTACGTGGTTTGGGGCTTTCATCAAGTGTCGTTCTAACTTACAAATAAGAACCACAATGTTGATACTAGTATTGTCGATCACCCGTTGTAAATTGAATCTTCACTATGTTGGGAGAAACAGGCACCCGCAAAGCCACTTATGCAATACAAGTTGCATGTCAAGCATGGAGCAAGTCTCATGAATGATGTCATGTAAGGTTAGCCCAGGCCGCTTCATCCCACCATTCTGCAAGATGCAAAGTACACAAGAAGCAATCGACAACAAAAACATCAATGCCCACAATGACCATTGTGTTCTACTCGTGCAACAGATCTACATATAGACATGGCTCTAATACCACTGTAGGGGTTCGTAGCATGGAAAACAAAAAAATTCTACCGCATGCATACAAACAAGCCAAGATATATCTACTAGATTGTAGCAACGAGTCGATTAGAGTACTCACCCTCGAAGATTCCAAAGCGGTTAACGAGAGCAGATTCTCGTGGATGATGTAGTCGTACACTTGCCGATCTCAAGATCGTGTAGACGATCCTTACGGCGCTGCGTTCCGGCAGCACTTCTGCAGTCAGTCACACGTTCGATACTCGATGAAGACCTTCCTCTCCCTTGTTCCAACAGGCAGCGGAGGTTGTAGTTCTCCCCTCGCAATTCCGGCAGCACGACGGCGTGGTGTCGGAACTAGAGGGAAGATCCAGCAGGGCTTCGCCTAAGCCAGTGCGAGTTATGGTGGATCTAGGGTTTCCGGAAATCTAGTTTTAGAAGGCCGGAGAGGAGGAGGTGGTGTTAGCGGTGGCTAGGGCGACGCGAGGCGGCGGCGGCGCGGCAGCGCTGGGCGGCGACGTGCGATGGCGGCGGCGCACGGTGGGGAGGGCTTGGTGTTGTATCCTTTGGGGCAGGCCTCCACCTCTATTTATGAGAGGGAGGGCAGCTTGGGAGAGGGGAGTTTGAATCCATACCCAAACCCAAGTTGGATAGAAGGAAGGACTCTTTCCTTCTTCCACTAGGAAACTATTGTTCCAATTTGACTTTTCAAACCTCCCTTTTGACTTTCAATTTAGAGCTTTATTTCTCTCTCGCAAATGCCCAACCAAAGTGACCTAGGATATGATACAATCGTTCCTCTTAACCATGACACATTCATGGACCATTCCCCTTCCGGTCCGGTGAACCTTCTAGACCCTTCTAGAAACTCTCCGATGAAAACATTGAAATCATTCCCGAACTCCGGAATCGGACTTTCCTTATATAAATCTTATTCTCCGGACTATTCCGGATCTCCTCGTGATATCCCGGATCCCATCCGATACTCCGAACAACATTCAGTTTCCCTACTTACATTCCATATCTACTAAACAACATCGAATCCTTAAGTGTGTCTCCCTACGGTTCGTGAATTATGTGGACATGACCGAGACACTTCTCCGATCAATAACCAATAGAGGAATCTGGAAATTCATATGGCTCCCACATATTTCTACGATTACTTAGCGATTTAATGAACCACTTACATATGATACCAATTTCCCTTTGTCTCGTGATAGTTTACTTATCCGAGGTTTGATCATCGGTATCTCTGCATACCTATTTCAACCTCGTTACCAAAAAGTACTCTTTTATCGTTCTCGTGATATGTGATCCCTTGTGAGCCAGTCACATGATTGCAAGCTAATTGGATGACATTCCACCGAGAGGGCCCAGAGTATATCTATCCGTCATATGGATGGACAAATCCCACTCTTGATCCATGTGCCTCAACACATACTTTCCGAACACTCAATGCCACCTTTATAACCACCTAGTCACGGTGTGGTGTTTGATGTCATCAAAGCATCCTTCTGGTGATGGTGATTAGCATGATCTCATGGTCGAAGGAATTAGGTTACTATGTATCAAAAAGCTTATAGTAAATGAACTATATTAAATGACTTGATCTTTATGCTACACTTAACTATAGGAGTATGTCCATCACATCATTCTCGTAATAATATGACCCTGTTGTTAATACATCTCTATGTTCATGATCAGAAAACCATGATCATATATTAACCAACAAGCTAGTTTAACAAGAGGCTTTACTAGGGACTCTTTTATGTTTACAAATCACACAAGTATTTATGTTTCCGGTTAATAAAATTATAGCATGGTATGTAAACATTTATCATAAGCATGAAGATATGATAATAACCACTTTATTATTGCCTCTTGGGCATATCTCCAACATAAATGTCCTATTCATGAACTCCCTAACAATATTATTCTCAATAACTTTTATGCTAGGCTTTCTCTTCATGATAAAGATTTACTGGATACTTCTTGTGCTGGATCATTCACACATATGAAGGAAGAAGCTAAATGAGATCTACTAGACCGTATTCAAGATAACACTGAAGCTTGGGATAATGACAAAGGAAGAAAGTCAGGTATAAACTATGATTATGAATGCATTAAATCTTTTATGGGAACTGATGACTTCCGTCATATTAGCAATGAGTTTGGTCTAGATTCCCAAAGTATTGCCAACTGTTTTAAAGCCTTTGCCTCTTACATAGAAATTCCCAAAAAGAAGTGGAATAAGTACCATGCTCCTTATAAACATGTTGTTAGTCATGTTCCAGTTAGAAGTACTCAAGTTTGTACTACTAATCATATTGTGCCTGAACCTTATGTTGAGAAAGTTCCTTTCCCAGCTAAGCTAAAAGAGTATTCTATGATTATTAGTGCAAATAACAAAGGTACTAAGAAAACTGTGGAGCCTGATGAGCAACTGAATGTTGAGCCTCTGGTAGCTACTGTGAAAGACCCTGTCACTAGAAATATAGAGGATGAGCACATTGTCTTCTGTGAAGACGCTTCTAATATTATCTCTCATCCTAGTAAGGCTAGAAAAGCTAGTGTTCATGTGCTTTCTGTTAAAATTGGTGATCATTGCTACTATGGTTTATGTGATATTGGTGCTAGTTCTAGTGCTATTCCTTATGAGCTTTACAGGGAAATTATGCATGAGATTGGTCCTTGTGAGCTTGAGGACATTGATGTGGTTATTCACCTTGCTAATAAGGAAACCATTTGCCCCATTGGTATTGTAAGAGATGTGGAAGTTCTTTGTGGTAAGATTAAGTATCATGCTGATTTTCTAGTGCCTAATTCAGCAGCTAGCAAATCTTGTCCTATCATTTTTGGTAGACCTTTCTTGAACACTTGTGGAGCTATTATTGATTGTAAGAAGGAAAAAGTTTTAACTAAGTTTGATGGAGATTCTTATGAGTTTAACTTTTCCAAATTTGCTAAAGCTCCATGTGAAAATAGTTTGCCTAATAAAGATTTCAGGATGGAACAACTTGCTTCTATTGCTCCAGTCTATGACCTTGGACCTCTTTTTGATGACTTTAAGTATGCTTATTCTGATGATAAAGTTGTTTCCAGTGACAGTTATATTGTAAACTTTATTCAAAGTGCTACTGAAAGTTATTTTGAGAGAGGGAAACATGGTTTTATGCATCCCAATAATGTTAAGTTTCCCCGTTTTATGTTGAAAGCTTTGAAGTTGCATTTGTCTTGTCTTCCTATGCTAGTGGCTTTTTGTTTCAATAATTCGTTTTCGCATGATACCCCCATGCATAGGAAGTGGGTTAGACTCAAGTGTGTTGGTTATTTTCTTCTTGATGCTCTCTTTCACTTCAAATATATATATCCTATGTGAGCATCTTTGAAAGTTTCAAGCCTAACTTAAAGGCATTAAAGAAAAGTACTTGTTGGGAGATAACCCAAGAGTTTTGTCGAGTCTTGGAAGTTATCACCTAAGTAATAACCACTCCTTATCCTTTTTGTTTTGGTGTTTGTGTCAAGTTCATCTACTTTTATGAAGTAGAGGAGTTGTGAAAAGTGGCTGTCCTGGGAAAGATTTTTGTGTTGTATTGTAAACATTCGCGAGGAAGCTCGGTATATCGGATGGAGCTGCATTTTTCTGAGCTTGTTATCCAAGTTGTTACCCAACTTTCATCAGTTCTGCACTTTTTGATTTGAGCAATAGAAGGTTTTTGGAAAAATCAATCTTTACCTGCTGGTCTATTTTGACAAATTTCTGCCTTCATTTGAATTTGCCTCTTACAAAAGCTTTTGTTTTGATGGGTTTTCAGTTGAAGTGTGTACCCAAAGGTTTATTGTTTTTTATTACACTAATTTTGTCATTGAGTTTATGCAAAGGTTTTGTATGGAGGAAATTTCCAGGACAAGGAGAAAAGGAATCTGCAGAGTTCGTCTTTGAATAGGTAAAAGTGGTAAAAACAGAAGGTTCGTGAAACCCCAATATTTTTATATTTGTGATGTTTTTACTACATAAGGCAAGTTACGAGACGGAACAGAGGAGGAACCGGAGGCCGGGGTGGCCAAACCCATCCCAAGAACGGGCCCCAGCTGGCCGTGCCTAGAGGGGGTTTGACTCCCCCGAGCTCCGTCTCCGCCTCGTTTCCGTGTCAGTCCCTTCCTTATGCCTTGAAACTTCATAATATATAACCCCCCGGATCCCCCGAGGTTCATGCATCGTGTTCTCGTCGTGTTTTCATTTCAATCTGTTTCTGTCAAGAAATCTCAAGTTTAGAGCACCATGGTCTCCGCCAATGACAAAGGCAAGAAGCCCGAGGAAGAAGGACCTCAAGTCCCCAAGGAGGAGGAGATTCAGTAGGGTATGAAGGTGACGTGGAGGAGGACAAGCAACCGGACACTCGCACTACCGCCGCAAGCATTGGATTGGTAGCAAAACCCACCAAGCTTAAGAGGACAACACAGATGTCTACAGGAGGGAAACCTCCGCGTCATATTCTCGCTCCACTGACACTTCCTCCTTGTACCACTCGTTCTAACCATGCAGGAAAAGAACACTCTAAGAAGGAAGAGTGGAGGAAGAATAATAACGACTAGGATCCTCGGTCCGAATTGATTATGAGCTGCATCGAGCATAATTTGGAGTTGATTCATACTCTTACCTTCAATATTGAGGATTTGAAGAAACTTATTGAAGAGCTTATCAAGAGAACACCACCACCACCGAAGGAGTAATTCATCATCAGGTTTGGCATCCCCTTGGCTTGTTCCAAGCTTGGGGGAGTGCCACGGTATCACCACCATAATCTTTTATCTTTTACCTTTTTAGTGGATTCATATATATGGTAGAGAAGTTATCTTATAGTTTGGTTTGCATGTGGAAGTATCTCTCCTTTAGTTGATTATCTTTGTATCCCTTAGTGTGAGTGCTTTTATTGAATATTAATGAGAAGTCTCATCTTTTACTTTTTGCACTTCTTATTTTAGTTTGCAATCTCTATTATATGATGGATCTTGTTGATCAGTATTGGCATCACTTTGGGAGCATCAAGTAACTCTAAATTGGTTTTGGCAAACTGAATTCTGGTCAGTAGCATTACTTTGAAAGAGAAAAAGCTTACAGGTATTTTGTATCATCTATTTTCTTTCTTGTTGGCTCATAAGCTTAGTATTCTTTATTTAAGATATTTTGTGTCTTCAAGGAAGACTGCATGTTTGGCTTTATTACTTGTATGTTTGCTTGATTCTTTCAACTCTCTTGCTTGCTACCCAGCCTTGCTAGCCAAAAACCTGTTTTGAGATGGCATACTTTTCATGTTTCCAAATCCCTTTGAACCAAAACCTTTGACACTTGTGTCCACCATATCTACCTAGTAGCTTTTGATATTCCAAGGAAATTATCAAGCTTCATCTATCTTTCAAATTAAAAAGTATTTTGTTATGTGAAAACTAGTTAGTAAAACTCTCATGAACTTGATGGCACACTTTATTTCTTGCCCCTAATAGACTTGAACCATTGTGCCATCGAAGGTGTATATGCTTGCATCTATACGTTGGAATTAGACAAACCGTGTTGTCACGGGGAACATTTTCAACATTGCACTTGTACTCTATACACAGTTGATATCATGCTCTTTTGTCTATGGATGTCAACGGTGTGAAATAAAGAGGGAACTTGTAAGTCCATGGAGTTTGTATTTTGTGTTAGAGAAACGCCTGGGCCGCTAGCCTAAGCCATGCCTAATTATGGCGGAAACTTGCAGCATCACCATAGTGAGCTATCTATGAAGCATCCTCAATAAAAAGCTATGCATATAGTAAATAAAAAGATCGCTGAGATGCTCATTGTCTACTTGCCTTGTCATTTTGGTTATGGGAAAGATCATGTACTAGGTGCAAGGGGTACCCCGTTGGCGGTTCTCTATGATACGCATGTACTTACAATGACAAGAACTTACCTATAACTGAAGTTGAGTACCATAAGGAGTGGCCCTCATATTCAAGGGACATGATATTGCCAACTTATATTTCATCAAGCATATACTCCATCTTTGTGAACTTTAACCTTAATCATCTCAAGATGCCTATGATAGGGGCAATGAGGGCTCAAAGCTAGTAAGTACCATAATCTTTTGGAAGCTCTTTATGACTTGTAATCCCTGCTACCCTCTATAAAGGGACCTTTATCCCACTTCCAAGTTGAGTCAGTAAACCTACTTCCTCTCTATCTCCAGCAAGCATTTGAGTTGTTGTGTTTCAAGCATTCATATGGTGATTTATTCAATCATGTCCTTTATCTTCCTTGTTTGCACAAAACTCTTATCTATTGAGTATTACTTTGAAAGCCTTCACTTGTGAAAGACCTTTTTGAGCAAAGAGTGCTCCTGTTTGAAAACTTCTACAAATATTTATTTGTGAAACTGTTTTCCAGTTGTTCTCTGACCAGGAACAAAGTTTGCCAATTCCAATTATGATTTATCTTTATGCCTCTTTATTGTGACTGTTGTACTTGGTTGCAAGCTAAGTTATATAATGGTGAGTTGTTTTCTTCTATGAGTTGTGCAATGGTAAGTGTGATGCTTCTTGTTCGTATTCTTTTATCGACACTTCACTCCATAAACCCGTGGACATGTTTATTGAGCTCAGTTTTCGCTTGGGGACAAACGAAGGTCTAATCTTAGGGGAGTTGATACGCCCAATTTGCATCACCATTCTATATCATAATTTACCTCTATTAATTGATATATGTCTTATTATGAGGTATTAGTTATGGATTTTTCATCTGTTTATGCATGTTGGATGATTCCTGGAGGATGGACTGCCGGAGTCTGGATTCTGATGGAAAAGAAGGCGTTTCGGTGCAATTTTGCGAAGATAAGAAAAATACCAGAAAAATATGGGAAAATATTATTTTTCCACAGGATTGAGGGAGCCAGAAGGAGGAGCGAAGAGGGGCCGCAGGGGGCCCACCCCCCCCCCCCCCCCCAGGCGCGGGCCCACCCTGGGCCGCGCCTAGGGCAGGTGTGGCCCACCTGCCCGGCTCCCGACTCCGCTCCTTTGCCTATATCTTCCCTACGAAACCCTAAGCCTAGGGGAGCGACCACAGATAGATTTCCGCCGCCTCTGGGTGGCGGAAAAGACCGAGAGGGAAAGCTCTCTCCAGCAGACAGATAGGGGGTGTATCGTAGTACTTTCGATAAATAGGAGTGTCGATCCCAACAAGGAGCAGAAGGTGTTGAACAATGGTATGGAGAAGGAAATCCCTGTGAATACTTAGCAAACGGATTTTTAGTGGTTTTCTGATAAGACAACAAAACGAGGAGCAAGTAACAACGGTAATGAACAAACGGAGCAAGTGGCCCAATCCTTTTTTAGCAAAGGACAAGTCGGTGGAAATACTTATAAGGACCAAACGTTCTCGAGGACACATGGGAATTCTGTCAAGTGCTTTCGCTTCATATAGCTGAGTACTCTTCTCTGGTGTTGTAAGTGTTGTGTGGGTGAACCTGTGCTAATGTACCGACCTTAATTGGACTAATACATACTTGCGATTAAACCCCCTACAAACATCTGTAACTACAGGAAAGTAATTAAGATATAAATCTAACCACAACCTTAAACTCTGAGATCCTACGCTCCCTTGTGCAAAGGTGTCCTAACGGGGGTTCAGGTTTCTGTCACTCCGGCAACCCCACAATTAGTAGCCAAATACACAATGCATTCCCCTAGGCCCATAAATGGTGAAGTATCATGTAGTCGACGTTCACATGACACCACTAGAAGAATAGCACCACAACTTAAATACTAAACCATTGAATAATAACTCAACACAAATCCAGTAATAACAACATGACTTCTCCCATGTCCTCAAGAACTAGACGAAATACTCACAAGACATCATATGGATCAAGGTCAAAGATGATATGGTAATGAATAACAATCTAAACATAAACAATAATCCAATGGTTCCACTCACAAGCATCAACTACAATAGTAATCAACACCGGGAAAGTTTCCCCTAAAAACTAAAGCAATATCCAACACAATTGTTACAGCAGGACTGAGTGGTGATGATGGTGCCGGTGGAGATGATGGTGTGGATGATGATGATGATGATCCCGATGAAGCCTAGCTTGATGATGGTGTTGATGGCGACGGTCTCCCCTCTCCGAGAAGGAATTCCCCTGGCAAAAATCTGTCTGCCAGAGAGATCTTTCTCTCCCGGTGTTTTCCGTCCCCTAGAGGCGGCGGAAATCTATCTGTGGTCGCTCCCCTAGGCTTAGGGTTCTGTAGGGAAGATATAGGAAAAGGGGCGGAGTCGGGAGCCGGGCTGGTGGGGCACACCTGCCCTAGGCGCGGCCTAGTGGGGCCGCGCCTAGGGGGGTTGATGACCCACAAGTATAGGGGGTGTATCGTAGTAATTTCGATAAATAGAAGTGTCGATCCCAACGAGGAGCAGAAGGTGCTGAATAGTGGTATGGAGAAGGAAATCCCTGTGAATACTTAGCAAATGGATTTTTAGTGGTTTTCTGACAGGGCAACAAAACAAGGAGCAAGTAACAAAAGGTAACAAACAAACGGATCAAGTGGCCCAATCCTTTCTTAGCAACGTACAAGCCGGTGGAAATTATAAGGACCAAACGTTCTCGAGGACACATGGGAATTCTGTCAAGTGCTTTCGCTTCAAATAGCTGAGTACTTTTCTTTGGTGTTTGTAAGTGTTGTGTGGGTGAACCTGTGCTAACATACCGCCCTTCCTAGGACTAATACATACTTGTGATTAAACCACCTGCAAACATCCGTAACTACAGGAAAGTAATTAAGATATAAATCTAACCACAGCCTTAAACTCTGAGATCCTACGCTCCCTTGTGCAAAGGTGTCCTAACGGGGGTTCAGGTTTCTGTCACTCCGGCAACCCCACAATTAGTAGCCAAATACACAATGCATCCCCCTAGGCCCATAAATGGTGAAGTGTCATGTAGTCGGCGTTCACATGAAACCACTAGAAGAATAGCACCACAACTTAAATACTAAACCATTGAATAATAACTCATCCCAGATTCACTACTAACAACATGACTTCTCCCATGTCCTCAAGAAATAAACGAACTACTCACAAGACATCATATGGATCAAGATCAAAGATGATATGATAATGGATAACAATATGAACATAAACAATAATCCAATGGTTCCACTCACAAGCATCAACTACAATAGTAATCAACACCGGGAAAGTTTCCCCTAATGAACTAAGCAATATCCAACACAATTGTTACAGTGGGACGGAGTGGTGATGATGGCAACGGTCTCCCTCTCCAGGAAGGAATTCCCCTAGTAGAAATCTGTCTACCGGAGAGATCTTTCTCTCTCAGTGTTTTCTGCCCCCAGAGGCATCGGAAATCTATCTGTGGTCCCTCCCCCAGACTTAGGGTTCCGTAGGGAAGATATAGGCGAAGGGGCGGAGTTGGAGGCTAGGCAGGTGGGCCACACCTGCCCTAGGCACGGGGTTAGGTGGGCCCGCGCCTAGGGGGTGGGTCCCCTGAGGCCCTTCTTCGTCCCTCCTTTTGTCTCCCTCATTCTTTTGGAGAAATAATATGTTTCCATATTTTTCTGGTATTTTTCTGATCTTTGTGAAATTGCACCAAAATGCCTTCTTTTCCATCAGAATCCAGATTCTGGCAGTCCATCCTCCAGGAATCATCCAACATGCATAAACAGATGAAAATCCATAAGTAATACCTCTAATAATACAAATATCAATGAATAGAGGTAAATTATGATATAGAATGGTGATGCAAATTGGGCGTATCAACTCCGCCAAGCTTAGACTTCGCTTGTCCCCAAGCGAAAACTGAGCTCAGTAAACATGTCCACAGGTTTATGGAGTGAAGTGTCGATAAAAGAATACGAACAAGAAGCATCACACTTACCATTGCACAACTCATAAAAGAAAGCAACTCACCATTATATAACTTAGCTTGCAACCAAGTACAACAGTCACAATAGAGATGCATAAAGATAAATCATCATTGTAATCGGCAAACTTGTTCTTGGTCAGAGAACAACTGGCAAACAGTTTCACAAAAGCTTTTTGTAGAAGTTTCAAAACAGAAACACACTTTGCTCAAAAAGGTTTTTCGCAAGTGAAGGCTTTCAAAGTAATACTCAATAGATAAGATTTTTGTGCAAACAAGGAAGATGAAGAACATGATTGAATAAATCACCATATGAGTGCTTGAAACACAAAAACTCAAATGCTTGCTGGAGAAAGAGAGGAAGTAGGTTTACTGACTCAACTAGTAACTAGGAGAAAGGTCCCTTCATAGAGGGTAGCAGGGATTACAAGTCATAAAGAGCTTCCAAAATATTATGGTACTTACTAGCTTTGAGCCCTCATTGCCCCTATCATAAGCATCTTGAGATGATTAAGGTTAAAATGAACAAAGATGGAATATATGCTTGACGAAATATAAGTTGGCAATCTCATGTCCCTTGAATATGAGGGCCACTCCTCATGCTACTCAACGTTGGTCACAGGTAAGTTCTTGTCATTGTAAGTATTTGCATATCATTCAGAACCGCCAACGGGGTACCCCTTGCACATGGTACAGGAGCTTTCCCATAACCAAAATTACAAGGCAAGCAGATAATGAGCATCTCAACGATCTTTTTATTTACTATGTGCATAGATTTTTATTGGGGATGCTTCATAGATGACTCGCTATGGTGATGCTGCAAGTTTCCACCATGATTAAGCATGGCTTAGGCTAGCGGCCCAGGCGTTTCTCTAACACAGGATATAAACTCCATGGACTTACAAGTTCCCTCTCTATTTCACACCATTGACATCCATAGACAAAATAGCACGATATCAACTATGTACAGAGTACAAGTGCAATGTTGAAAACGTTCCCCGTGACAGCACGGTTCTGCTAATTCCAACGTATAGATGTAAGCATATACAACTTCGATGTTCACAATGGTTCAAGTCTATTAGGGGCAAGTAAATAAGGTGTGCCATCAAGTTCGTGAGAGCTTTACTAACTACTTTTCACATAACAAAATATTTTTTAATTCAAAAGTTAGATGAAGCTTGAGAATTTGCTTGGAATAGCAAAAGCTACTAGGTATATATGGTGGATACAAGTCGCAAATTTTTTGGTTCAAATGATTTTGGAAACATGAGAAGTCTGCCTTCTCAAAACAGGTTTTTGGCTAGCAAGGTTGGGTTGCAAGCAAGAGAGTTGAAAGAAACAAGCAAACATACAAGTAATAAAGCTAAACATGCAGTCTTCCTTGAAGACACAAAAGATCTTAAATAAAGAATACTAAGCTTATGAGCCAACAAGAAAGAAAACAAATGATACAAAATACATGTAAGCTTGTTTCTTTCTTTTTCTCTTTCATAGTAATGCTACTGACCAGAACTCGGTTTGCCAAAACCTATTTAGATCCACTTGATGATCCCAAAGTGGTGCCAATACTGATCAACAAGATCCATCTTATAATATAGATTGCAAACTAAAATAAGAAGTGCAAAAAGTAAAAGATGAGACTTCTCATTAATATTCAATAAAGGCACTCACACCAAGGGATACATAGATAATCAACTAAAGGAGAGATACTTCCACATGCAAACCAAACTATAAGATAACCCCTCTACCACAGATATGAATCCACTAAAAGGTAAAAGATAAAAGATAATGGTGGTGATACCGCGGCACTCCCCCAAGCTTGGAACAAGCCCGGGGGATGCCAAACCTGATGATGAATTACTCTTTGGTGGTGGTGGTGTTCTCTTGATAAGATCCTCAATAAGTTTCTTCAAATCCTCCACATCGAAGGTCATATTACGAATTAACTCCGAATTATGCTCAAGGCAGCCCACGATCAACTAGGACCGAGGATCCCAATCCTTGTTATTCTTTCTCCATTCTTCCAAATTAGAGTGTTTCTTCCCTACACGGTTAGAACAAGGGGTACTTGGAGGAAGCGTGCGTGGAGCGAGGATATGACGCGGATTTATCCCTCCTGTAGACATCCGTGCTGTCCTCTTAAGCTTGGTAGGTCGTGCCACCAAACCAATACTTGCGATGGTAGCACGGGTGTACGGATGCTTGTCCTCCTCCAAGTCACCTTCATACCCTACCAAAATCTCCTCCTCCTTGGGGACTTGAGGTACTTCTTCCTCGGGCTTCTTGCCTTTGTCGTTGGCAGAGTCCATGGTGCTCTAAACTTGAGAAGATTTCCTGACAGAAACAGATCGAAACGAAAACACGACGAGAACACGATGCACAAACCTCGGGGGATCTAGGGGATTATATATTACGAAGTTTCAATGCATAAGGAAGGTTTTGACACGGAAACAAGGTGGAGACGGAGTCGGGGGTGGCACACCCCCTCCACGCGCGGTCAGGCTGGGCCCGCGCCTGGGGTGGGTCTGTCCACCCCGAACTCCATTTCCTCTTCAGTTCCGCCTCGTAACTTTCCTTATGTAATAAAAACATCAAGAATATAAAAAGATTGGGGTTTCACGAACCTTCTGTTTTCACCACTTTTACCTATTCAAAGACGAACTCTGCAGATTCCTTTTCTCTTTCTCCTAAAAATTTCCTTCATACAAAACCCTTGCACAAACTCAATGACAACATTAGTTTAAGCAAAGACAAAAAACCTTTGGCACACACTTCAACTGAAAACCCATCAAAACAAAAGCTTCTGTAAGAGGCAAATGCAAATGAAGGCAGAAATTTGTCAAAATAGACCAGCAGGTAAATATTGATTTTTCCAAAAACCTTCTGTTGCTCAAATAAAAAAGTGCAGAACTGATGGAAGTTGGGTAACAACTTGGATAACAAGATCAGAAAAATGCAGCTCCATCCGATATACTGAGCTTTCTCACGAATGTTTACAATACAGCACAAAAATCTGTCCCAGGACAGCCACTTTTCACAACTCCTCTACTTCACAAAAGTAGTTGAACTTGACACAAAAACCAAAACAAAAATGATAAGGAGTGGTTATTACTTAGGTAATAACTTCCAAGACTCGACAAAACTCTTGGGTTATCTCCCAACAAGTACTTTTCTTTAATGCCTTTAAGTTAGGCTTGAAACTTCCAAAGATGCTCACAAAGGAGATATATATTTGAAGTGAAAGAGATCATCAAGAAGCAAATAACCAACACACTTGAGTCTAACCCACTTCCTATGCATGGGGGTATCATGAGAAAACGAATTGTTGAATCAAAAATCCACGATCATAAGACGACAAAACAGATGCAACTTCAAAGCTTTCAACATAAAACGGGGAAACTTAACATTATTGAGATGCATAAAACCATGTTTCCCTCTCTCCAAATAACTTTCAGTAGCACTTTGAATAAAGTTGACAATATAACTGTCACTGGAAACAACTTTATCATCAGAATAAGCATACTTATAGTCATCAAAAAGAGGTCCAAAGTCATAGACTAGATCAATAGACGCAAGTTGTTCCATCCTGAAATCTTTATTAGGCAAACTATTTTCACTAGGAGCTTTAGCAAATTTGGAAAAGTTAAAATCATAAGAATATCCATCAAACTTAGTTAAACCTTTTTCCTTCTTACAATCAATAATAGCTCCACAAGTGTTCAAGAAAGGTCTACCAAAAATGATAGGACAAGTCTTGCTAGCTGCTGAATTAAGCACTAGAAAATCAGCGGGATACTTAATCTTGCCACAGAGAACCTCCACATCTCTTACAATGCCAATGGGGCAAATGGTTTCCTTATTAGCAAGGTGAATAACCACATCAATGTCCTCAAGATCACAAGGACCAATCTCATGCATAATTTCCCTGTAAAGCTCATAAGGAATAGCACTAGAACTAGCACCAATATCACATAAACCATAGTAGCAATGATCACCTATTTTAACAGAAAGCACAGGAACACTAGCTTTTATAGACTTACTAGGATGAGAAATAATATTAGAAGCGTCTTCACAGAATACAATGTGCTCATCTTCTATATTTCTAGTGACAGGGTCTTTCACAGTAGCTACCACAGGCTCAACACTCAGTTGCTCATCAGGCTCCACGGTTTTCAGTGTACATTTGTTATTTGCACTAATAATCATAGAATACTCCTTTACCTTAGCTAGGAAAGGTAATTGCTCAACATGAGGTTCAGGCACAATATGATTAGTAGTACAAACTTGAGTACTTCTAACTGGAACATGACGAACAACATCTTTATAAGGAGCATGGTACTTATTCCACTTCTTCTTGGGAATTTCTATGTAAGAGGAAAAGGCCTTAAAATAGTTGGCAATACTTTGGGAATCAAGACCAAACTCATTGCTAATATCATGGAAGTCATCAGTTCTGATAAAAGATTTAATGCATTCATAATCATAGTTTATACCTGACTTTCTTCCTTTGTCATTCTCCCAAGCTTCAGTGTTTTCTTGAATACGGTCTAGTAGATCCCATTTAGCTTCTTCCTTCATATGTGTGAACAATCCAGCACAAGAAGCATCTAGTAAATCTTTATCATGAAGAGAAAGCCTAGCATAGAAGTTATTGAGAATAATATTGTTAGGGAGTACATGAATAGGAGATTTGAGCATTAGTAACTTAAATCTCCCCCAAGCTTGAGTTGTACTCTCTCCATAAAGAGGCCAAAAGTTATATATAAGATTTCTATCCTTATGAATCTCACTGGGCGAATAAAATTTAGAGTAAAAGAGAGATGCCATCTCCTCCCATTCCATGGATTGTCCATTCTTCAGCAGCTTATACCATTCTTCAGCTCTCCCTTTCAAGGATATGGAGAGTAAAATCTTCTTCACATGTTCAGTTGTGATACCTACACACTTAAACAACCTGCATAATTCATGGATAAAAAGCAAGTGGTCACCGGGATGGACGGTTCCATCCCCAAAAAAATAATTATCCATAACACGATTAACAATACTTGTAGGTATCTTAAAAGGATCTATCTCAACAGGAGGTGGTTCATCTACTACCCTAGCAGTGCAGTAGTTTTCCCAAACAGAAAACCAAGTGGGTTATCCATATTGTAAACAAAGTAACAAGCAGTAACAAAACCAATACTCACAGTAAAAGTTTCCCTTACCAGTTCTATTCTTCAATAGCGCTTCACTCCCCGGCAACGGCGCCAGAAAATAGTCTTGATGACCCACAAGTATAGGGGGTGTATCGTAGTACTTTCGATAAATAGGAGTGTCGATCCCAACGAGGAGCAGAAGGTGCTGAATAGTGGTATGGAGCAGGAAATCCCTATGAATACTTAGCAAACGGATTTTTAGTGGTTTTCTGACAAGGCAACAAAACAAGGAGCAAGTAACAAAGGTAACGAACAAACGGAGCAAGTGGCCCAATCCTTTCTTAGCAAAGGACAAGCCAGTCGAAATACTTATAAGGACCAAACGTTCTTGAGGACACATGGGAATTTTGTCAAGTGCTTTCGCTTCAAATAGCTGAGTACTTTTCTTTGGTGTTTGTAAGTGTTGTGTGGGTGAACCTGTGCTAACATACCGCCCTTCCTAGGACTAATACATTCTTGTGATTAAACCCCCTACAAACATCCATAACTACAGGAAACTAATTAAGATATAAATCTAACCACAGCCTTAAAACTCTGAGATCCTACGATCCCTTGTGCAAAGGTGTCCTAACGGGGGTTCAGGTTTCTGTCACTCCGACAACCCCACAATTAGTAGCCAAATACACAATGCATCCCCCTAGGCCCATAAATGGTGAAGTGTCATGTAGTCGACGTTCACATGACACCACTAGAAGAATAGCACCACAACTTAAATACTAAACCATTGAATAATAACTCATCAAACCATTGAATAATAACTCATCACAGATTCACTACTAACAACATGACTTCTCCCATGTCCTCAAGAACTAAACAAACTACTCACAAGACATCATATGGATCAAGATCAAAGATGATATGATAATGGATAACAATCTGAACATAAACAATAATCCAATGGTTCCACTCACAAGCATCAACTACAATAGTAATCAACACCGGGAAAGTTTCCCCTAATGAACTAAGCAATATCCAACACAATTGTTACAGCGGGACGGAGTGGTGATGATGGTGCTGGTGGAGATGATGGTGTGGATGATGATGATGATCCCGATGAAGCCTAGCTTGACGATGGTATTGCCGGCGACAGTCTCCCATCTCCGGGAAGGAATTCCTCCGGCAGAAATCTGTCTGCTAGAGAGATCTTTCTCTCTCGATGTTTTCCGCCCCCCAGAGGCGGCGGAAATCTATCTGTGGTCCCTCCCACAGGCTTAGGGTTCCGTAGGGAAGATATAGGCGAAGGGGCGGAGTCGGAGGCCGGGTAGGTGGGCCACACCTGTCCTAGGCGCGGGGTCAGGTGGGCCCGCGCCCTAGGGGGTGTGGGCCCGCTGAGGCCCTTCTTCGTCCCTCCTTCTGGCTCCCTCATTCTTCTGGAGAAATAATATGTTTCCATATTTTTATGATCTTTGTGAAATTGCACCGAAACGCCTTCTTTTCCATCAGAATCCATACTCCGGCAGTCCATCCTCCAGGAATCATCCAACATGCATAAACAGATGAAAAGCCATAAGTAATACATCAGAATAAGACAAATATCAATGAATAGAGGTAAATTATGATATAGAATGGTGATGCAAATTGGGAGTATCAGGGGTGTGGGCCCCCTGTGACCCCTCTTCGCTCCTCCTTCTGGATTCCTTCGTCTTCTGGGAAAATAATATGTTTCCATATTTTTCTGGTATTTTTCTGATCTTCGCAAAATTGAAACGAAACGCCTTCTTTTCCATCAGAATCCAGACTCCGGCAGTTCATCCTCCAAGAATCATCCAACATGCATAAACAGATGAAAAGCCATAAGTAATACCTCATAATAAGACAAATATCAATGAATAGAGGTAAATTATGGTATAGAAAGGTGATGCAAATTGGGCGTATTAACTCCCCCAAGCTTAGACTTCGCTTGTCCCCAAGCAAAAACTGAGCTCAGTAAACATGTCCACAGGTTTATGGAGTGAAGTGTCAATAAAAGAATACAAACAAGAAGCATCACACTTACCATTGCACAACTCATAGAAGAAAGTAACTCACCATTATATAACTTAGCTTCCAACCAAGTAAAGCAGTCACAATAGAGATGCATAAAGATAAATCATAATTGGAATTGGCAAACTTGTTCTTGGTCAGAGAACACCTGGCAAACAGTTTCACAAAAAGCTTTTTGTAGAAGTTTCAAAACAGGAGCACTCTTTGCTCAAAAAGGTCTTTCACAAGTGAAGGCTTTCAAAGTAATACTCAATAGATAAGAGTTTTGTGCAAACAAGGAAGATAGAGAACATGATTGAATAAATCATCATATGAATGCTTGGAACACAACAATTCAAATGCTTGCTAGAGATAGAGAGGAAGTAGGTTTACTGACTCAACTTGGAAGCGGAAGAAAGGTCCCTTCTTAGAGGGAAGCAGGGATTACAAGTCATAAAGAGCTTCCAAAAGATTTTGGTACTTACTAGCTTTGAGCCCTCATTGCAACTATCATAGGCATCTTGAGATGATTAAGGTTAAAGTGCACAAAGATGGAGTATATGCTTGACGAAATATAAGTTGGCAATCTCATGTCCCTTGAATATGAGGGACACTCCTCATGCTACTCAACTTTGGTTACAGGTAAGTTCTTGTCATTGTAAGTATTTGCATATCATTGAGAACCGCCAACAGGGTACCCCTTGCACATGGTACATGAGCTTTCCCCTAACCAAAATGACAAGGCAAGCAGACAATGAGCATCTCAGCAATCTTTTTATTTACTATGTGCATAGATTTTTATTGAGGATGCTTCATAGATAGCTCACTATGGTGATGCTGCAAGTTTCCACCATGATTAGGCATGGCTTAGGCTACTGGCCTAGGTGTTTCTCTAACACAAAATACAGACTCCATGGACTTACAAGTTCCCTCTTTATTTCACACTATTGACATCCATAGACAAAAGAGCATGATATAAACTGTGTACAGAGTACAAGTGCAATGTTGAAAACGTTCCTCGTGACAGCACGGTTCTGCTAATTCCAACGTATAGATGCAAGCATATACAACTTTGATGATACAATGGTTTAAGTCTTTAGGGGCAAGAAAATAAGGTGTGCCATCAAGTTCGTGAGAACTTTACTAACTAGTTTTCACATAACAAAATACTTTTTAATTCGAAAGGTAGATGAAGCTTGAGATTTTGCTTGGAATAGAAAAAATGCTACTAGTAGATATGGTGGACACAAATGGCATAGGTTTGGCTCGAAGGATTTGGAAACATGAGAAGTATGCCCTCTCAAAATAGGTTTTTGGCTAGCAAGGCTGGGTAGCAAGCAAGAGAGTTGAAAGAAACAAGCAAACATACAAGTAATCAAGCCAAACATGCAATCTTCCTTGAAAACACAAAAGATCTTAAATAAAGAATACTAAGCTTATGAGCCAACAAGAAAGAAAACAAATGATACAAAATGCATGTAAGCTTTTTCTCTTTTTCTTTCAAACTTCAAAAGGTAATGCTACTGACCAGAACTTGGTTTGCCAAAACCAATTTAGATCCACTCGATGCTCCTAAAGTGGTGCCAATACTGATCAACAAGATCCATCATATAATAGAGATTGCAAACTAAAATAAGAAGTGCAAAAAGTAAAAGATGAGACTTCTCATTAATATTCCAATAAAGGCACTCACACCAAGGGATACAAAGATAGTCAACTAAGGGAGAGATACTTCCACATGCAAACCAAACTATAAGATAACCTCTCTACCACAGATATGAATCCATTAAAAAGGTAAAAGATAAAAGATAATGGTGGTGATACCGCGGCACTCCCCCAAGCTTGGAACAAGCAAAGGGGATGCCAAACCTAGTGATGAATTACTCCTTTGGTGGTTGTGGTGTTCTCTTGTCATCATAAAACTTCCAAGGCAAAGGTTCCCCATCCAAAAAGGATGTCCTTGTCTCTGCAATCCTAAATCTAGGAGCAGAGCTTATGCGATCAAATCTAGCCTCATACTCACAGTTTTGATTTTGAATGTCGTAGAGTTGTGCTTGTAGTTGGTTGGTGGTCAGACGGAGCAAGATGATTTCTTGTCGGAGCTCAGCCACCACTTCCTCATGCTTGGCGATGAGTTCTGAACTTATCTTTTGAATAACATCCACTTCCCGTTCCGCCATCTTCTTGTACCTGAAAACCTCTTGCTCCAATGCTTCCATCCTATCTTCTAGACTTCCTTCTCCCTTGGGGCCCTGAACTTCTTTCATCTATACCTTCCCATCTTTGATAATGATATCCTTGGGATGGATCTTCAACTCATACATGTATGGGTTGAGGACATCCGTAGAGGAATCCTCCAAGGGTGATCCAGAGGAAGACATTGAGGCTCCAAATCTGAGAATTTTCCTGACAGAAACAGATCGAAATGAAAACACGAAGAGAACACGATGCAAGAACCTCGGGGAACCTGGGGTTATGTATTACGAACTTTCAAGGCATAAGGAAGGTACTGATACGAAAACAAAGCGGAGACGGAGTTCGAGGGTGGCACACCCCCTCTAGGCGTGGCCAGGCTGGGCCCGCGCCTGGGGTGGGTTTGTCCACCCAGGACTCTGTTTCCTCTTCAGTTCCGTCTCGTAGTCTTCCTTATGTATTAAAAACATAAAAAAATATAAAAAGATTGGAGTTTCACGAACCTTCTGTTTTCACCATTTTTACCTATTCAAAGTCAAACTCTGCAGAATCTGGTGTTTGGCTTCTAATAAATTCTTCTGGAGTCACAAGTTGAATTGTGTCAACGTCTTCATTATATGAATCTCCAAAAATATAATGTTTTAGTCTTTGACCATTCACCACCTGTGTTGCGTCATCTTTCAAAGAAGATATTTTGATGGCACCTGGACGGTAAACTTCCTTGATAATAAAAGGTCCTTCCCATTTTGAGAGTAGTTTCCCTACAAAAAATCTGAGACGAGACCTATACAAAAGAACTTTCTGACCAACATGGAACTCCCTTTTGAGAATTCTCCTATCATGCCATCTTTTTACTTTTTCCTTAAAGAGCCTAGCATTTTCATAAGCTTCACCTCTCCACTCATCTAGATTACTTAAGTCGAGCCGTCTTTTCTCACCAGCAAGTCTAAAATCTCTATTCAACTCTTTCACTGCCCAATAAGCTTTGTGTTCTAATTCTAAAGGCAAGTGACAAGCTTTCCCATAGACCATTTTGTAAGGAGACATCCCCATAGGATTTTCATAAGCAGTTCTATAAGCCCACAAAGCGTCATTCAACTTTTTAGCCCAATTTTTTCTAGATCTATTGACAGTCTTCTGCAAGATAGATTTAATTTCCCTATTGGAAAGTTCTACTTGCCCACTAGTTTGGAGGTGATAAGCTGAAGCAATTCTGTGGTTTACATCATACTTAGCGAGAGTTTTTCTAAACCCCTCATGAATAAAATGAGAGCCTCCATCAGTCATGAGATATCTAGGCACACCGAATCTAGGAAAAATGACATCTTTAAGCATTTTCAAAGAGTTCTTACCATCAACACTGTTTGTAGGTATGGCTTCTACCCACTTTGTAACATAGTCAACAACAAGAAGAATATGAGTATACCCTTTTGAAGGAGGAAAAGGCCCCATAAAGTCAAATCCTCAACAATCAAAAGGTTCAATAACAAGAGAATAATTCATAGGCATTTCATTGCGTCTAGAGATGTTACCTAATCCTTGGCATTCATCACATGATAAGACAAACTTCCTTGCATCTTTAAAAAGGGTAGGCCAATAAAATCCAGATTGTAAAACCTTTTGTGCAGTCCTATCCCAGCATGATGTCCTCCATAAGCACTGCCATGGCATTTTCTCAATATCTCTTGTTGTTCAAATTCTGGAACACATCTTCGCATAATGCCATCTACTCCTTCTTTATATAAGTGTTGGTCATCCCAAAAGTAATGCCTTAGACCATAAAAGAACTTCCTTCTTTGCTGAGCTGTAAAGGTTGGCGGAAAATACTTGGAAACAATAAAGTTAGCATAATCAGCATACCAAGGACTCTCATGCGGACTTACCCTTATTGCAGCTAACTGCTCATTTGGAAAACTATCATTAACAGGCAATGGGTCAAAAGAAATGTTTTCCAAACGAGATAAATTATCAGCAATAGGATTATCAGCACCTTTCCTATCCATAATATGTAGATCAAACTCTTGCAAAAGCAACACCCACCTTATAAGCCTAGGATTAGCGTCCTTCTTTGTCATAAGGTACTTAATACCAGCATGATCAGTATGAATAGTAACTTTAGAATCAACAATATAAGGTCTAAACTTATCACAAGCAAAGATTACAGCTAAGAACTCTTTTTCAGTAGTAGCATAATTCTTTTGAGCAGCATCCAGAGTCTTGCTAGCATAATGAATAACATTCAGCTTCTTGTCAACACGTTGTCCAAGGACAACACCCACAACAAAGTCACTAGCATCACACATGATTTCAAAAGGTAAACTCCAATCAGGTGGTTGGACAATAGGAGCAGTTGTCAAAGCTTACTTCAAAGTTTTAGAAGCTTCCTTAAAAATCATCATCAAAAACAAAAGGTACATCTTTTTGAAGAATATTAGTAAGGGGCTTTGAAATTTTGGAGAAATCTTTAATAAACCTCCTATAGAAACCAGCATGACCAAGGATACTACGAATACCTTTGATATATCTAGGACAAGGCATCTTCTCAATTGCATCAATTTTGGCTCTGTCAACTTCAATGCCTCTTTCAGAGATCTTGTATCCAAGAACAATCCCTTCATTAACCATGAAATGACATTTCTCCCAATTAAGGACAAGGTTGGTTTCTTCACATCTCTGCAAAACTTTATCAAGGTTGTGCAAATAGTTATCAAAAGAAGTTCCATAGATAGAAAAATCGTCCATGAAAACCTCCATTATTTCTTCACAAAAACCATGAAAGATAGCAGACATACATCTCTGAAAGGTATCAGGAGCATTACATAAACCAAAAGGCATACGCCTATAAGCATAAGTACCATAAGGACAAGTGAAAGTAGTTTTCTCCTGGTCCCGTGCTTTCACAACAATTTGAGAAAACCCAGAATAACCATCAAGAAAGCAAAAGTGAGTCTTTTTGGACAAACCCTCAAGCATTTGATCAATAAAGGGCAAAGGATAATGATCTTTCTTAGTAACTTTATTAATCTTTCTAAAATCAATGCACATTCTATGCCCAACCACTACTCTTTGGGGTATAAGCTCATTATCCTCATTAGGCACAAAAGTTATTCCCCCTTTCTTGGGAACACAATGAACAGGGCTAACCCATTTACTATCAGCAATAGGATAAATAATACCAGCATCAAGGAGTTTTAATACCTCATTTCTTACCACATCCTTCATCTTAGGATTTAGATGGCGTTGGTGCTCAACAACTGGTTTTGCATCAGGCTCTATATTAATAGCATGCTGACATATAGTAGGAGAAATCTCCTTTAAATCGTCAAGAGTATAGCCCATATCTCCTCGGTGTTTCTTCAATATCTCCAATAACCTTTCTTCTTCCTTTCCTAGAAGTTTAGAACTAATAATAACAGGATATATTTTCTTATCATTAAGATAAGCATATTTAAGATCATCATGTAAAGGTTTTAATTCGAAAATAGGATCCCCTTTAGGTGGTAGTGTGGTACCCAAATCTTCCAGAGGTAGATTATGCTTAAGTAACTCAGGCTGACGAAGGAAAGCCTCGTCAATCTCATTTCTTTCCTTCATGAAGACAACACTTTCATGATCTTCCATAAACTGCTGCAAGGCATTGTTAGGAGCAAGAGAAATAGCAGAAAGTTGTTTAACCCTGAAATCCTCATCAGGTAGTTCATTTTCATAAGGAGTTTTGGTAAATTTGGAAAATTTAAACTCATAAGATTCTCCAGCAAACTTAGTCAAAACTCTTTCCTTCCTACAATCTATGATAACCCCACAAGTATTAAGGAAGGGTCTACCAAAGATAATAGGATAGGTTTTACTAGCTTCTTTACCAAGTACTAGAAAATCAGCAGGATATTTAATCTTACCACAAAGGACCTCCACATCTCTTACAATGCCAATGGGGCAAACTTGCTCTCTATTAGCAAGGTGAATAACCACATCAATGTCTTCAAGATCACAAGGACCAATTGACGATGTTTAATCTCGTCAATGCCCATTGTTATGAGCTTGGGTTTCGGAGAAGGTGGGGGGTGCTGGAGATCACGGAACGGTTAACAGACAAGCAACCAGGGCACACGAGATTTACCCAGGTTTAGGCCCCCGGAGGGAAAACCCTACTCCTGCTTGTCTGCTCTTGATTTCGGCGGAACCAAAAAGTACATGGGTGCGCAGATGCAATCTGGCGTGGAGGTGTGTATGCGGTGAGGTGAGAGAGAGAGCCTCCTCGTCGTGCCCTCCTAGCATTTATATAGAGGTAGGCAGGTCCCGGGCACAGATCGAGTCGGTTACAAGTTTAGGGTTTGCCCCTTTGAATATTCTATTTGTTCTAGTCTATCTCTCCAAGGATCCGAAGACGTCATGGGCTTGGGCCACCCGAAATCTTCATGGGCCACATATATTCTCGTGGGCCTTCCTTGGGCTGGACCAGGTATGATAATGTCGTGTACCCGTAGGGTATAACCATTTCAGTAGACCCTAAGTGTTCAGTAGAATCGCAGATTCGACTGAGGACTCTTCAATCTTTCGGGTGAAGATGTTTTCTGTTCAGAAAAGAATGATTTTAGTGTGTAGGGATTGTTGATGCGTGTGGCTAACTCTCCTGACGGATCAGGGTCAGTTAACTGTCTTAGGACAAAACAACACGAACTTCTTCAGATTCGAGTCCCTAGACTCGAACCCGGAACAGATGCTGGCGTAATTTGACTCAGGCCGTTGAGGTCTTATAGGAGTCGAATCCTAGTAGTTTTCAAATGATGTACCCAACGCGTCCGTCGGGATTTTCATCGCGCCTGTTGGCATGGATTTTTACTAGCAGAGCACAGTCGGGTGCGTTACCAGGCCATTAGATGGTATCTGTAGGTCTTATCTTGGCATCATAGACACATCATCCGAAATTTTATCACCGCGGAGGTGTTTTGGGTGGCTAAGGAGGATGTTACTCACTTAGCGTTTGTTGGGGCAAAGTTGCCAAAAAGTTTCTGCATTCTGATCCGAAGGATCGCAGTCGAAGAATTCATAGGGTGCGTGACCAGCGCTCCATATGGGAGTAGCCCCCGAGTGTTTGTTCGAGTCGTAGACTCGAGCAGAGACTTTAATTCAGCCGTTGTTGGCTTCAGGTCCATAGGACAAAAAAATTTGGATGCCTGAATCAATCCTCCCTATGGGAGTAGCCCCCGAGTCCGTAGGGGAGTCATGGACTCGACGTAGGACTCGAAGAATAGATCATTGGCATAGTACTTTATTCATGCTCCGGGTGTGTGGCCAGCGCTCCTGATAGGAGTAGCCCCCGAGTAGTTGCTCGAATCGTATATTCGAGTGAGTACTTTAGTTGTTTAGCCGAAGATTTGTGACCGTTGCTAGTGTGGTTTTGATGACGTCAGTGCTGACGATCGTGACCTCAATCGTCTGCTGCGCCAGAGGTGACGTGACTGGACGAACGTGGGCCCCGCTTTATGACTTGGAGTTGACTGGTCATGCGCGACGTGGTGAGAATTACGATGTCTCCTTGATTTCCGTGTGTAGTGGACGACGTGCGAGCGACGGTTCGTTGTTGTGCCGACACGTGGACGGTTGGATTTGATTCTGACGTTAGGGCTTCCAGATGAACGGTCCCTGTTCATCTTCTTCTTCCTTAAAATTGTGGGGAAAACTGTAGTTTGTTTTCACCCTAGCCATTTGTTTTCTACTACTTTCATTTCCTTGAGCTTTTCCGTCACGCGCTGGACATTCTCTGATCGTTCCCTTCCTCGTTCTTGCGCTTGTACCGCCGCCGTCATCGCACCACGATGGGGAAACCGAAGAAGGCCTCCACCGTAGCGGGCATTAGTGCTGCTGTCGGCGGCAAGAAGGGCAGCGCCACCTCTCGTGTCACCGAAGGTGGGTGGCGGCGCATGGAGACGCGCGAGGGCGACCTGCGCAAGCTTCATGAGCGGGGTTTATTCCCGCAGGACAAGGAGGCCGTCAGGATCCCCGGTGATGAGGTAATTCCCTATCCACCCGCAGGGTTTCAGGTCATGTTCGTTGCCTTCGTTCTTCGGGGCCTCTTGCTCCCGGTCCACGGAGGAAGTGGTTTTATACCCGTGGCTCCACAGTGGGCGGGCAGAGTTTCGGCCTTTCCCCTTTAGACTCCACCCAGGAGATCTTGAAGAAGAGATCCTGGAAGAATCATATCCGGGAGGGCAAGGTGGAGGCGGTAGAGGAGCTCTACCGTCGGGTGGAGGCTCTCCAGGTGGTTGCGGAGAAAGAGGTAAACGGTGTGGACATCATCCGCACCTTCCTCAAACGTCGGGTGCAGCCGCTCCAAGCGAGGGCGCATCCGATGTTCCTTTATTCTGGCCGCCACGACTCGACGAGAGTTTTGGCGCTGGAGCTCTCCACGGGGACCTCGACAGAGTTCTTCGGCCCCTGCTGAAGTACAAATCCGACGAGGACCTTCCGGGGAAGTCGCTGACGCCCCCGTTCAGTGTCGCGAGACCAGTTCCGCAGGTGTAGATTTGCGACGTGCGCGTAGCGCCTTATTTTCGAGTGCGTTTCCTTGCAATTGCTTGTACTTATCCTTTATTCTTCATTGTGCAGGAGCTCAAGGTGGGTGGCATGGTGCCTCCGTTGCCCGAAAGGTTTCCAATTGCGCCCGACAACGAAGTTGTGGACTCCGAGTCCGAGCTTCCGCCGGTGCAGTCGCCAACTGAGGAAGCCCCAGAGGCTAGCGAGGGACAAACCCGAAAGCGTGCACGGAGCTCGAGCGAATCTTCGGATGCCTCGACTCCGCCAATGCCTAGGGACGCGCTGTTCCTTGTCCGCCACAGTGGAGGTGGCGGTGCTTCTTCCTCATCCATCCCGGACGTTCTGGTGCGGGCTGTAGCACCGCTGCCGGCGGTGAAGAGGAAGAAGGAAGAGAAGAAAGGCAAGAGGGCCCTGCCTGTTTTTGACTTGAGCGATATGGACTCGTAAGTGCCTTCGGATGCCTTTTGCTACTTTTCTTGTCTTTATGTCTTCTTGCTTATGATTGGTGCTTTCCTTGTAGCAGCTCCTCCGAGGGCTATTTTAGTGAGCCACTCAGGAAGCCGTGGGGGAGTCGAAGGTGACGCCTCCTCCTTCTCAGACGGTGGACACCTCTGGGGGCGTAGCTCCGAACCCCTCTCCGCAGGAGGCTCGAGTGATCGTCTCCCAGAAGACTACAGCCGGACCTTCGGAGTCTCCGTCTGAGCATGTAAGTGTTTTCTATCTTACTGTGGGGGGAGCCCCCGATCCATATTTTCGTGTGATCTGCTGATCTTTGCTTCCTTTCTGCGTGTCTCAGGGGGATCCCTCGAGCGTTTTTCATGGGTTTGATGTATTTGCTCGTTTCTTGGGCGTAGCCCCCGAGCCCTTTTTCTGATGCTTTGTTGCTTCTTGTAGCCCTTTGTGCAAGGTGCGAACCTGCTTGTGCAACAGCACCTGGCACTGGAGGCCAGCATGCGGCAGCTTCAAGGTACATATTAAATTGATCTTGTTCTTTTTCGTCTACTTGCTAGCTTGTGAAGATCATGTATGTTGATGAGAATAACACTACCCTCCACGAGTTTGATGCTATAAAAAAGAGCCTTGGGCGAGAGGAGAAGAAAAGCCGAGGATGCCATTGGGGCGAAGGAGCGCCTCGAGCAGGAGCTGACAGACGCAGCCGCGGCTAAGGAGCGCCTGCAGCAGGAAGCTACAGATCGCGAGGAGCAACTCACCACTGCTGTGGCTTCGCGCGAGAAGGAGGTAGCCGAGAAGCTGATGGTTGCTGCCAAGGATATTTCTGGGTGAGTACTTTTGCTTGTCTTGTCTATTGCGACTGCTTTGTCTCCCTTCCCTTATTCGATTCCTTTGCTGCCTTTTGCTCCAGATGCCTCAGGCATTGAGTTCAATCGTGGTGCCTTGGAGCACGGGAGTGCTCTAGACGATGCCGTCGCGGCGGTCGAAGACCGCTGCAGTACTGCCGCTGGCTCCCTTGCCAAGGCCAAGGAAATCCCAAGGGCGCTACCCTTGAGGATGTCGACTCTTTGGCGGATACGCTGTAAGTGGATGCGCCTACAGCCTACAAGCGAAAGCAGAAGGGCATCGGTGCTTCCATGGGCCTGGCCATGGCCATGGCGTCTGGGGAAGAGTTGGATCTTCACCAGGTCACCTCCCAGATGCCAACGGCTCCCAACGGTTCCGAGGTAGCCTTCGCTCTCTACGCTTCTCGTTGTAAGCACTATGGGCCGAAGCTTATTGACCTTTTGGTGGAGTATGTGGCAAGGCAGCAAGAGGAGGTCAAGAGCAGGCACTCTGGCTCTGAGGCCACTCAGGATGCGCCTTCTTGGACTTTTGTCGTTGTAGTTGTAGGATAGTTGTCTTCTACTTTTGTTGTAATATCTTGATGAAAAATTTCATGTGCCACGCAGTTGCTTTTTGTTGTATATAATGAGCCTTCGAGTTGTTGCCCAGTCGTGTGTTGTTCATATCCTTGTCTGTTTTCCTTTAGGGACCTTCGGGTCAGGACCCCGTCGATACTTCGTCTGCTCTGCAGCCGCGGCCATCCTTGGATGATGCTTGGCAGCTTGTTTTTCTTCATGACCGCGTCCGCAGTCTTGAGAAGGAGTTACTTGGCATCCGAGGCCATGCAGACGTTTGGAAGTCGAAGGCGGAGCGAGGTACTGCCAGAGAGGAATATTTGATGGGGGAGCTGCGGCAGTTGGCCGAGCAGCTGCAGTGTAAGTTTTTTTGAGCTGCTGCTCATTTTCGGATGCGCCTGGTTTGCGGGTCATCTTACTTTGTAGTTGCTGCATGTGCCAACCTTGTTCCGAGGGAGGAGAAGGAGCGCGTTGCAGTTCGGATCAACTGCTTGACCCAGCAGGATATGGAAGCCGGTGGCTTTTTCTGTATGGATTGTGACCATGCCTTGGTCCTTGCGACTGTGCAGGATCGTGCTCATCAGGTGTCGCGAGTGCTGCGATAGGTGAATACTTCCCTGGCGTCAATTCTGCATGTCATGTTTCCCCATGATGAAGCGTTGTCTACTCTCTGGGGCTTGCTGGCGAAGTTTCCAGATGTGCGTCACGTCAGGGAGTTGGTGCGGCACCAGTTAGTTGTGGGGGTGAAGGCCGCTCTTTCCCTCGTGCGGCTGCATCGCCCTGATGTGAATCTTGCGACTGTGGCGGCTGGGCCACCCCCTCGGCCAGATGGTGGCCTATGGGACATGCGCCCGCACTATGCAGCTGTGAGACAGTATGCCGAAGAAGTTGTAGATCTCTTTGAGCATCGTGCGCAGGTGATCCTTCCGAGTAGGTAGGACCTGTAAAAAGATAGATGTAAAACTTGTATATATTTCGACTGGGCATGTTGTGCCCTTTGTTGTAAAGGTTGATTGTATTAGCATGTGGTGCTTGGTTGTATGCATGCCCTTTCGTTAGCCTGACGTGATCAGCTACTCAGGTGTACATGCGTTATCCTCAGTCGACGAAGTCGTGAGGTGAGGGGGAGCCCTCGAGTGTGTTGAAGCATAAATAAATACGATGAAAGGATAATTTTTTGGGGCGAGACACTTAGCTTTATTCATATCGTAATGAGGAGGTACATTGTTCGGATGAGTATCCTTATTGAAAGTAAAGGGGGGATAGCTAGGGGTAGAAGCATCGCAGCTGTGCGACGTTCCATGGGTTCGAGTACGCGACTCCAGACTCCACGTGCTTGAGGCGGTGCGCCACCTGGGATGACTTCGGTGATGACTTATGGTCCTTCCCAGGGTGACTCGAGCTTTTTTGGCCGCTCTTGCTTGAGTCGTAAGACGAGGTCTCCTTTGATGAAGGACTTTGCGCGCAGCCGACGGCTTTGATAGTTGCAGAGGCTCTGCTGGTAGACCGCCGAGCAGGCCGCGGCAATGTCGCGTGCCTCGTCGAGAGTGTCGACGGCGTCTTCGAGTGCGACCGTCGATTCGGCTTCACTGTAGGCGACGACCCGCGAGGCCTTATGGCGCACTTCCGCGGGCAACACGGCTTCGGCTCCGTGCACCATGAAGAAAGGCGTGTAGCCAGTCGAGCTGTTTAGCGTTGTGCGCAAGCTCCAGAGGACGGAGGGTAGCTCTTCTGCCCATGCTCCCACAAGCCGCTCGAGTGGGCTCATTACGTGTTTCTTGATGCCGCCGCCAACGAGGTCGTTGGCCTTTTAGACCTGTCCGTTGGTTTGTGCGTGTGCCACAGATGCATATGATATGTTGATCTCGAGGCTTTCACAGAAGTCCTAGAATTCTTTGGAGATGAAGTTCGACCAGTTGTCCATGATGATGTTGTGCGGCACGCCGAACCTGTAGACTATGGATTCGAAGAACTTCAAGGCCGTTTTACCCTTTTGGTTGGTAACGGGCATGGCTTCGATCCACTTGGTGAACTTGTCGACTGCGACCAGGAGGTAGACATGGCCTCCTTTCGAGGACTTGGGCAGTTTGCCGATCATGTTGAGGCCCCATTGGGTGAAGGGCCAGGCCAACGGTATGGGCCTAAGCTCTAATCCTGGTGCGTGTGGTTTATCTGCAAACCTCTGGCAGCCATTGCTCCTTCGGACGATGTCCTTGGCATCGTTCATGGCCGTTGGCCAGTAGAACCCAGATCGTAGAGCTTTAGCGATGAGGGCGCGGCTGCCCGCGTGATGGCCGCAGATGCCCTTGTGGATGTCTTGGAGGATGGTTTTGCCGTCACCGATGGTGACGCATCGTTGGAGTACACCCGAAATGTTGCGCTTGTACAACTCGCCATTGATGATGGTGAAGGCCTTGGACTGGCGAGATATGCGTCGAGCATCTGTCGGGTCATAGGGCAGTTCCCTGTTTATCAGGTACCGCAGGTATGGCTATGTCCATGTTTCTTCGATTGCCATGACCTGCATCAGGTTGACCACTGCGACCTCTGTGTCAAGCTTTTCGGGTCCTTCTTGTCCTTCGGGTAGCGCAGCCCCCGAGTGCTCTGCTTCTTCGGGTGATCCCTTGGGGAATTTCCTTTTGATGGATGGCACGCAGATTTGTTCGAGGAACACACCTGGTGGCACCCGTGCGCAGGTGGAGCCGATATTAGCGAGTCTATCGGCTTCTTCGTTGCTTTCTCTTCCAACGTGCCGAAGCTCGCGGCCGTCGAAGTCTCCTTCGAGTGAGTTGTAGAGCGCGCGGTACGCTATCATGTTGGCGGCGTGTGCGTCGCACGCGTTCATCTTTTTATTTACTATGTGCATAGATTTTTATTGGGGATGCTTCATAGATGACTCGTTATGGTGATGCTGCAAGTTTCCACCATGATTAAGCATGGCTTAGGCTAGCGGCCCAGGCGTTTCTCTAACACAGGATATAAACTCCATGGACTTACAAGTTCCCTCTCTATTTCACACCGTTGACATCCATAGACAAAATAGCACGATATCAACTGTGTACAGAGTACAAGTGCAATGTTGAAAACGTTCCCCGTGACAGCACGGTTCTGCTAATTCCAACATATAGATGCAAGCATATACAACTTTGATGTTCACAATGGTTCAAGTATATTAGGGGCGAGTAAATAAGGTGTGCCATCAAGTTCATGAGAGCTTTACTAACTAGTTTTCACATAACAAAATATTTTTTTAATTCATAAGTTAGATGAAGCTTGAGAATTTGCTTGGAATAGCAAAAGCTACTAGGTATATATAGTGGATATAAGTCGCAAAAGTTTTGGTTCAAAGGATTTTGGAAACATGAGAAGTCTGCCTTCTCGAAACAGGTTTTTGGCTAGCAAGGTTGGGTAGCAATCAATAGAGTTGAAAGAAACAAGCAAACATACAAGTAATAAAGCCAAACATGAAGTCTTCCTTGAAGACACAAAAGATCTTAAATAAAGAATACTAAGCTTATGAGCCAACAAGAAAGAAAACAAATGATACAAAATACATGTAAGCTTGTTTCTTTCTTTTTCTCTTTCATAGTAATACAACTGACCAGAACTCGGTTTGCCAAAACCAATTTAGATCCACTTGATGATCCCAAAGTGGTGCCAATACTGATCAACAAGATCCATCTTATAATAGAGATTGCAAATTAAAATAAGAAGTGCAAAAAGTAAAAGATGAGACTTCTCATTAATATTCAATAAAGGCACTCACACCAAGGGATACATAGATAATCAACTAAAGGAGAGATACTTCCACATGCAAACCAAACTATAAGATAACCCCTCTACCACAGATATGAATCCACTAAAAGGTAAAAGATAAAAGATAATGGTGGTGATACCGTGGCACTCCCCCAAGCTTGGAACAAGCCCGGGGGATGCCAAACCCGATGATGAATTACTCCTTTGGTGGTGGTGTTCTCTTGATAAGCTCCTCAATAAGTTTCTTCAAATCCTCCATATCGAAGGTTAGATTACGAATTAACTCCGAATTATGCTCAAGGCAGCCCATGATCAACTCGGACCGAGGATCCCAGTCCTTGTTATTCTTTCTCCATTCTTCCAAATTAGAGTGTTTCTTCCCTGCACGGTTAGAACAAGGGGTACTAGGAGGAAGTGTACGTGGAGCGAGGATATGACGCGGATTTCTCCCTCCTGTAGACATCCGTGCTGTCCTCTTAAGCTTGGTAGGTCGTGCCACCAAACCAATACTTGCGATGGTAGCGCGGGTGTACGGATGCTTGTCCTCCTCCATGTCACCTTCATACCCTACCAAAATCTCCTCCTCCTTGGGGACTTGAGGTACTTCTTCCTCGGGCTTCTTGCCTTTGTCGTTGGCAGAGTCCATGGTGCTCTAAACTTGAGAAGATTTCCTGACAGAAACAGATCGAAACGAAAACACGACGAGAACACGATGCACAAACCTCGGGGGATCTAGGGGATTATATATTATGAAGTTTCAATGCATAAGGAAGGTTTTGACACGGAAACGAGGTGGAGACGGAGTTCGGGGGTGGCACACCCCCTCCACGCATGACTAGGCTGGGCCCGTGCCTAGGGTGGGTCTGTCCACCCCGAACTCCATTTCCTCTTCAGTTCCGCCTCGTAACTTGCCTTATGTAATAAAAACATCAAGAATATAAAAAGATTGGGGTTTCACGAACCTTCTGTTTTCACCACTTTTACCTATTCAAAGACGAACTCTGCAGATTCCTTTTCTCTTTCTCCTAAAAATTTCCTTCATACAAAACCCTTGCACAAACTCAATGACAACATTAGTGTAAGCAAAAACAAAAAACCTTTGGCACACACTTCAACTGAAAACCCATCAAAACAAAAGCTTCTGTAAGAGGCAAATGCAAATGAATGCAGAAATTTGTCAAAATAGACCAGCAGGTAAATATTGATTTTTCCAAAAACCTTCTGTTGCTCAAATAAAAAAGTGCAGAACTGATGGAAGTTGGGTAGCAACTTGTATAACCAGCTCAGAAAAATGCAGCTCCATCCGATATTCTGAGCTTCCTCACGAATGTTTACAATACAGCACAAAAATCTGTCCCAGGACAGCCACTTTTCACAACTCCTCTACTTCACAAAAGTAGTTGAACTTGACACAAAAACCAAAACAAAAAGGATAAGGAGTGGTTATTACTTAGGTAGTAACTTCCAAGACTCGACAAAACTCTTGGGTTATCTCCCAACAAGTACTTTTCTTTAATGCCTTTAAGTTAGGCTTGAAACTTCCAAAGATGCTCACAAAGGAGATATATATTTGAAGTGAAAGAGAGCATCAAGAAGCAAATAACCAACACAGTTTAGTCTAACCCACTTACTATGCATGGGGGTATCATGAGAAAACGAATTGTTGAATCAAAAATCCACGAGCATAGGACGAAAAAACAGATGCAACTTCAAAGCTTTCAACATAAAACGGGGAAACTTAACATTATTGAGATGCATAAAACCATGTTTCCCTCTCTCTGTCACATCCCAAGATTTTCCAAATCTTGTAATGTGAAAAATAAATAAACAAAATAAATTATTGTTGAAATTTAGGGTGAAAAGAAACCTTTGTTTCTAAATGGAAACTTAAAATCCCATCTTGAACAAACTTTAGTAAAAGTTTGAATCCAACAAAATCCAAATCAAAATAAATGCATTCCTCAATGAATGTATCTGGAAATTTAAACACTTGGAAAATAAATCCAAACCCTAAACCCTAATGGAATAAAAATCATTTCCAAAGTATCTCCAAATCCATGGATTTGATCCATATAAAAAATTGTCAACAAACATTCACAAATGATCAAGAAAGACAAATAGAAATATTATAAAGCAATGTAAATTGGATTCACTCAATTTGGAACCATAAATAAAATCTTATGAATTTAACAAGATAAAACAATTGAATTCCCAAAGCTATTAAAGCCCTTATCTAAACCCATACCAAATGGTGAGCAATTGATCTTAAAAGGATAAACAATGATAAAACAATATTTCACAAATTAGAATCACCAAGTTTGGGTCTCTAAATAAAAAGATATGGATTTTATAAGATAAAAAAAGAAATATTAACTAAAGGATATCTAAAGACCAAATCAAATCTTGGCCAAATCCAAAAGCAAATGGAAAGAACAGAATCCCAATCCAAATAAAATATTGGTTAAACAATTTCCAAAAAATAAAATAAAATGACATAAACCAAATCCTATTGGAAATAAAACAAATACCCAATCTTAAATGATTAATAAATCATATTAAAATACTTTCCAAATAATTCAAGATGAATTATTGAACCAACTAAACAAATAAAAAAATATTGAAAGAAATTGGAAAATTTAAATAATTTAAATGGAGGGTTAAAATTATTATTAAATCCTATCTAATTAAAAACTAGAGCCTATTTTGAATAAATAAAAAGACCCCAAAATGAATAAAGATTTATTCAAAAATTGACATCAGAATTCAATACTAATTAGTATTTGAATCTATCCAAAATCTGGCAAAGATTTGAAATCAAATAAGTGCTTGAAATGATTAAAAGAAATCAAAACAGAATAAAGGAAAAAGATAAAAGAAAAACAAGCAAAACAGAAAAAAATAAGAAAATGACCCAGCCCAGCCGGCCAGCCCAACTAGGCCCAGTAGCCCATTTCCCTCTCTCCCCTGAAGCGTTTTCTTTCACTCACGAATTAACCCGCATAGCGAATGACAACTGGATCCCACCCCACACTCCCTCACTCGCTGACTAACCAGGCCCACGGCCACGTCGTCATCGTCCTCACCCGCCGCTGACCGCGCCCCCTCTCTGGCCATTACTGCCGATTGAAAGCTGGCGTGAATTCGCGTTAACTATGCCATGAAACAGCTTGCGACCTCGCCCTCTTAAGCGCCTCTCCCTCTTCTCTCGTTCCCCTCTGTCGCCCCACCTTAGCACGCCCCCAGGCCGCCCTAATTCCTCTCCGAACACCGCTGCCTCCGACGAGCTTCCCGGCGAATTCCGGTGAGCCCAGCTACTCCTCTGCCCCTGGAGCACACGAGCGTGCTCGCCGTCACCAGGCGCACCCGACAGTAGCCATAGCTCGTTCACGCGCGCCCTAGAACGTCGCCTCCGACGACGCCAACGCGCCATCGCCTTCGGCATCAACTCCGGCGATGTTTCCCCGTAAGCCCCGTCCACCCCTCTCTCTCCCGATGATGCTCCCATACTCGTGACTCCCTTACGCAACTAACTGCGCCTTCGGTTTGTCCTAGCACACCCTACATCGTCGCCTCCGTCGTCGAGCCCGACGCCAGGCAGAACTCTGGTGAGCAATCCATGTCACCACCGTGCGCCCCTCGATGAGATACTACCACGTTGAGCATCAGCGAAGCACGGCGATCTCGGTGAGCCCCTCCCCTGTCTCTTTTGCTTCCTGCATCACCAGCTCCACCCTCGTCTGAGCACGCCGCCACTCGCCGTCGCGCCAGCGCCGCCCATCTGAGGTCGAGCTGCTGTGAGACACTAGATCCAGATCCGAGCGTCATGATAGAATCTTAGCCGAAGGGGTATCGATCGATCTGCGACGTGCGATGTTAGTTTAATCCTACGGTCTGAATTGCTGATCCAACCGAATCGGTACCGGCGAATTAAATCACGCCACGTGTCTCTGTTGTTTTGTTTAAAAACAGATTTGAATCTATTAGATATGTGATTTTGTAAATTGCACAACTTTTATTCTACACGTCCAAATTTTGCAAATTTTATATCAATGGATTCAGAAAAGCAAGCCCTAGCCAACCATGCCATTTGTTTAGTAAAAATCCTCTGGTAAAATGTTTGTTTTTGCAGAAACTTATGTATGCTTGTTTAGATTATAAAAATTGTTCTAAAATGATTTTGAGGATAAAATCTTTGGAGAATGCTGTGTTTTGAACCTACTGACCATAGGAATCACTTTGTGGTTTCAAAAATGTGTTTGGTGAAACAAAAGAATGAATCTTTGATTTAAAACCATTTCTAGTCAAATAAAAATGTGGTTTAATTATTAAAAATGATTTTGGAGGAAAGCCTTTGAGAAATGTTTTGGAAATAAACTCTCTAACCCTAAACACCAAGTTTTATTATTTGAAAATGTATTTGGTGAACCCTATAGAACTACTACTTTACTAAAGACATGTTCAAACCACATAAAATAATGACTTGGTTTAGAAAATGGTTTATAAAGTGAAATCTTTTGCACATGACTTTGCCACTTTATAGCATGAACATTAGGTATATACAAATGTTTATGACCCATTAGAACCCACTTTTACAAATAAAACAACCCTTTTGCATGCTTGCATGTATTATTTTGTTTATTATTTTATGTGATGAAATGCTTGAATGGTAGATTGAAATATTGGTTGCTTGATTGAATTGTAGTGATTTGAAGTGAGTGAACATTGCAAAGATCAAGGAGTGAACTTATACTCTCTACCAACAAGGCAAGTGATGCTTCATACTTTGTACCATTATTTTCACTATGCATTAGTGATATTTCTAAGTAGGACTTGCATGGAATTTTGCTAAGTATAAACCATGCTATGGGAAAACCTAGTAGATGAAAACCTTAGTAGAATTTCCTAAGTTAATATTCCTACTACTATCATGCTTAACTTAGCTAATAGAAAACAAGGGTGGAATATATACATTCATACTATGGAAAAATTTCTAAGTCTGAGGACTTGTGCTTTTGTTTAATAAAACAACTAAGTTAATGAATCACCTGGGTGGAAAGGGACTTGCTTGGTGGTTTTTGGTTGAGTGGTTACACAAGGCCCATGGCTATGGTTTACCTTGTGTATCACACTTGTGGATTGCCACCCAGGAACAAAGAGATTTGAGATGTCAAATGTTGAGAAGCTTCAAGTGCAACCACTTGGCATTATGGGCTCTGCCTGGATCACATAGGTTGCAATAACTTAGCCAAATGGACAGTTGGTGGTAGGGGTTTGATAGGTTGGAGCGCGTCTATTTTGGTCTAAGGGAAGGCTTCTGAAAGATCTTGTCTTGGGAAACCAAGTCTTGTGGGGAAAGTGCACCACCTCTGTAGAGTGTAAAATCTAAGTACTTAGCCATGTCCCTGGCAAAGGACAATTTGAGCATCAAGACATGGAAGCTATCAAGAATCTCATCATCCAAATTTCTAAGTTAAAAACTTGTGGTTGAACAAGGGTTAAAGGATCTTCAATCTTGATTGGGAGATACCTTGGGAAAGATTTTGCCAAAGCAAAAACATAGTGTTTTCAAATGATAAGGAAAAATATATTTTGAGCAATGCAAGCCTCAACTCCACTTAGCCAAAAGCATATAGATGATAGACTCCACTATACTACCATAGTATCACTTGCCAATACAATTCAAATGTATTGACCCTTGTGGCTGTAACTTTTTATGTTGCAGGTTTGTTTGATGTTAGTAAAGTTTGGTGATTAGGATTACAAAGTCTACAACCAACATGTCTGCCTGTGGCACTTTGAAGATGAAGGACCCCATGCTTATATATATTCTGCTGCAATGTAATGTAATAGCCAAATGAGCTATGTAAGATGTAATGAATTATTTTATTCCTTGTTATAAAGTTGTATTATGACCTTTGTTTCTTGATATTACATCTTAACTGTGGATGCTAGCTATTGATCCAGGGACTAGCATTGTAAACACAGGGATCTCTACCTTATTAAAGGTTGGGAACCTTACAGATGGTATTAGAGCATTGTGTTGCCTGTAGGATTTGTAACCCTAGGATTGGACAAAACCCCTTAGAAAAATAGGAGTTGCATTTGTTCCAAAACTTATTTACAAACAACCGTGTAAACTCTTTCCTCAACCATTTTTGGTTTTTAATTCTACAACTCTTCTATTTCAAACTTGATGGACAAAGCCTACCCCATGGCCAAAGACTTCACCATGTGCAAAGGACTTCATCAACTCTAATGACTTCAACATCTCCAACTCTAATGACTTCAACATCTTCAACATTTTCACCAAGGACTTCAACCTTGGATATCACTAAGGACTACAAGTGAGACAAGAAATATTGCCCAAGACTTGAAGACTAAGGAAACACAATTAGAAGGAACCATCATCACCTTTGAAGTTTTTGTGACCAAGCATTTTCCCAAGGAAACCATGATCTCATGCAAGAAGAAGCAAACCAAGAAGGATGGAAAGATCACAAGTGAACCATATAGATGGGCCACCATATTTAGTTTAAGCCAAACCCACCAACTTATGTGGTGTAACAAAAATATTTTGGTTGCTTAAAAATGTGCTTGAACCTTGTTGTTGAGTGGAATGGTTGTTTGTGATTGCTTGCACATTGCTTGTGTGAATTGTGATGTGTGTAATTAGAATTATTTCCTTAGAAATATCTTGCCTATTCTAACCCAAACCCAACCCAAACAGATGACTTCTCCAAGAGACTCCAACAACCAAGAGATGCACATGAGAGAACAACTACTAGCAAACCAAACCCAGTTGAGCCAAGTGACAACTCAGCTTTTAGCCAACAACAATGGACTAGACCCAGCTATACAAAGGATTTTGAAACTTCAATCCCAATAGTTGCAAGGGATGGCTACTCAAATGATCAACATTGGAGACAATTCTTCCCAAGGAGCTTGTGACAATAAGGATGACAAAAATGTTATTTTAGAAGGAACCAAAGCATTCAATGTTTGTGGAAACAAGGATCACACTTCCAAGGAGCATGAAGATCAATGCCCTAATTGTGAAGAGAAACATCCAACTAATCAATGCCCCACATCTCAAGTGACTTGTTTCCTATGTGAAGGAAATGATCATGCCCCTATTCAATGCCCCATCTATCCTATAGTTCAACAAATGAAGCAAGATGGAATGCATCAAATGTTTGGAAACCTTCATAAGGGAACAACTTCTACCAAGATGGATGAAGGCAAAGTCAGAACCATGCCACATAAGGCCAAATCCAAAGTGACCACAAAGTGTTGCTACTCTTGTGAAGAAGAAGGTCGTATCTCTAGTAACTTCCCCAAGAAGAGAGAAAGATTTCCCACCTTTGTGGTGAGGTATGAAGAGCATGAACTAGAAGAACTCCTAGCTTTGGAGAGACCCAAGAAGAAGAAGAAGAAGAAGAAGAAGAAATGCCCCAACCCAAACAAGAAGGATATTACCCAAGAGCAATGTTACACTTGCAAAGAGATGGGACACTATGCCAATGAATGCCTAGAAAAAAAGAAGAGCCAAGAATACAAACAAAATCTAGTGAAACCCAAGATGAGGAAGGATATTAGCCAAGTGATGTGCAACCACTGCAAAAAGTTAGGACATTATGCATCATATTGTCCAGAGAAGCCACCTCAAGACCTCAACCTTATCACATGTTTCAAATGCAAGGAGCTAGGCCACTATGCAAACCTCTGTCCAGGAAAGTTTCATCAAGATTCCAAGCAAGCCAAGATGTAATCTAGTTGGAAATTTTTAAGGGTGGTAGTACCCTAGTTGTCTTGAGCCAACTTGTAACCCTAGCCTCCTCAAATCTCGGGACGAGATTTATTTTAAGGGTGGTAGCCTGTCACATCCCAAGATTTTCCAAATCTTGTAATGTGAAAAATAAATAAACAAAATAAATTATTGTTGAAATTTAGGGTGAAAAGAAACCTTTGTTTCTAAATGGAAACTTAAAATCCCATCTTGAACAAACTTTGGTAAAAGTTTGAATCCAACAAAATCCAAATCAAAATAAATGCATTCCTCAATGAATGTATCTGGAAATTTAAACACTTGGAAAATAAATCCAAACCCTAAACCCTAATGGAATAAAAATCATTTCCAAAGTATATCTAAATCCATGGATTTGATCCATATAAAAATTTGTCAACAAACATTCACAAATGATCAAGAAAGACAAATAGAAATATTATAAAGCAATGTAAATTGGATTCACTCAATTTGGAACCATAAATAAAATCTTATGAATTTAACAAGATAAAAGAATTGAATTCCCAAAGCTATTAAAGACCTTATCTAAACCCATACCAAATGGTGAGCAATTGATCTTAAAAGGATAAACAATGATAAAACAATATTTCACAAATTAGAATCACCAAGTTTGGATCTCTAAATAAAAAGATATGGATTTTATAAGATAAAGAAAGAAATATTAATTAAAGGATATCTAAAGACCAAATCAAATCTTGGCCAAATCCAAAAGCAAATGGAAAGAACAGAATCCCAATCCAAATAAAATATTGGTTAAAGAATTTCCAAAAAAAATAAAATAAAATGACATAAACCATATCCTATTGGAAATAAAACAAATACCCAATCTTAAATGATTAATAAATCATATTAAAATACTTTCCAAATAATTCAAGATGAATTATTGAACCAACTAAACAAATAAAAACCTACTGAAAGAAATTGGAAAATTTAAAGAATTTAAATGGAGGGTTAAAATTATTATTAAATCCTATCTAATTAAAAACTAGAGCCTATTTTGAATAAATAAAAAGACCCCAAAATGAATAAAGATTTATTCAAAACTTGACATCATAATTCAATACTAATTAGTATTTGAATCTATCCAAAATCTGGCAAAGATTTGAAATCAAATAAGTGCTTGAAATGATTAAAAGAAATCAAAACAGAATAAAGGAAAAAGATAAAATAAAAACAAGAAAAACAGAAAAAAAATAAGAAAATAACCCAGCCCAGCCGGCCAGCCCAACTAGGCCCAGCAGCCCATTTCCCTCTCTCCCCCGAAGCGTTTTCTTTCACTCACGAATTAACCCGCACAACGAATGACAACTGGACCCCACCCCACACTCCCTCACTCGCTGACTAACCAGGCCCACGGCCACGTCGTCATCGTCCTCACCCGCCGCTGACCGCGCCCCCTCTCTGGCCATTACTGCCGATTGAAAGCTGGCGTGAATTCGCGTTAACTACGCCATGAAACAGCCCTGCGACCTCGCCCTCTTAAGCGCCTCTCCCTCCTCTCTCGTTCCCCTCTGTCGCCCCACCTTAGCACGCCCCCAGACCGCCCTAATTCCTCTCCGAACACCGCTGCCTCCGACGAGCTTCCCGGCGAATTCCGGTGAGCCCAGCTACTCCTCTGCCCCTGGAGCACACGAGCGTGCTCGCCGTCACCAGGCGCACCCGACAGTAGCCATAGCTCGTTCACGCGCGCCCTAGAACGTCGCCTCTGACGACGCCAACGCGCCATCGCCTTCGGCATCAACTCCGGCGACGTTTCCCCGTAAGCCCCGTCCACCCCTCTCTCTCCCGATGATGCTCCCATACTCGTGACTCTCTTACGCAAAAAACTACGCCTTCAGTTTGTCCTATCACACCCTACATCGTCGCCTCCGTCGTCGAGCAAACGAGCCCGACGCCAGGCAGAACTCCGGTGAGCAATCCACGTCACCACTGTGCGCCCCTCGACGAGATACTGCCACGTTGAGCATCAGCGAAGCACGGCGATCTCGGTGAGCCCCTCCCCTGTCTCTTTTGCTTCCTGCATCACCAGCGCCACCCTCGTCTGAGCACGCCGCCGCTCGCCGCTGCGCCAGCGCCGCCCATCTGAGGTCGAGCTGCTGTGAGCCACTGGATCCAGATCCGAGCGTCACGATAGAATCTTAGCCGAAGGGATATCGATCGATCTGCACCGTGCGATGTTAGTTTAATCCTACGGTCTGAATTGCTGATCCAACCGAATCGGTACCGGCGAATTAAATCATGCCACGTGTCTCTGTTGGTTTGTTTAAAAACAGATTTGAATCTATTAGATATGTGATTTTGTAAATTGCACAACTTTTATTCTACACGTCCAAATTTTGCAAAGTTTATATCAATGGATTCAAAAAAGCAAGCCCTAGCCAACCATGCCATTTGTTTAGTAAAAAGCCTCTGGTAAAA